>OU342534.1:11210293-16010293 GCA_910589475.2 Bembecia ichneumoniformis | reverse complement strand
AATTTTGGCAGTCGTCTTGGTTTGTGAAAATAAATCGTTCCTTTCGCCCTTACACGGCAATTTAACTCACCCCGCACGTAACAATATGCATACAAGTTGATGCAAGTTGATGTTTCATTTTGTATTCGCAATGTCTCCTAAACAACTGTCTAGACTTTGCAGTTCTACGCTTCGAAAAACACTATTGCAATGCGAACTTAAAGAAATGTAATCTGTAAACAAAAGCATTCATAAAAGCTAAGTGCATTGTTGACTCACTTGGCAGTAGTATTAAAAATACAAGATTTGCGCGCATTGAAATAAAAAAAGCTAGAAGTGACATTTCGACTAGTTTAATACTCATAAAGACCAGTGATAAAGTCGAGAGAGACAGAGGTCTACTGCTTATCGTACATCTTGCCCACCGAGTGCCAATAAAATAGTATTTGTTTAATAATAACGGTAATATTATTTAAAAAGACTTAAACAGACAGGCGGATAGCGACATTATTTTACGACATAATAAGATGTAGAATGTAGACGCTTCCAACCCTCTTAAACATTTAAAAGCTCCTGTGACTCGTGGAATAGATGTAAATTTCACAAAACGACAATTTAAAAAGCGAATTTATAAGTTATTCTTTATTCTTGTCTTTGTGGCTATTTCTGTCTGCTAGAGTACCAGTATCACTTCGTCCATTGCTGGAATATTGTGATCGCCACGTGAACTAAAGCTCTCTACCTATACCTACCTCGTTAAGAAACTGTAGTACTTTTTTGATAGAGGCATTCTTCACATCTTCACAAGCCATTGTGTGGCTTCCTAGGATGTGACTGCGCTTGTGCATCAGGGGGCCACACTCGCACAGGATATGCATTGGTGTTTCTTCTGCCTCATGGCAGAAGCGACACTCTCCCGTACTAGTGAGCCCCATTACTTTTAAGTGCCTATTGAGGCGGCAGTGCCCCGTTAGTGCCCTAGATAGCATACACAAATTGTTCCTACTAAGTGACATAGCCTGATTTGTCATGTTTCGACTATAGGCTTTAATGAGCGCTTTGGAATGGTTCCCTGGCAGGTTAGTCCAGCGTTTGTAAGATTTAATAAAGCACTGGTTCCATATGGTCCAGCGAGCTAGGCTATTTGGTAGTCCGCAAATCGCCTACACGAGCCAATTCGTCGGCAAGTTCATTGCCTTCGATCCCCATACGGCCAGGTACCTAATCTTAGGACCACTTTGTTCTTGCGCCCTAAGGTATTTAAGTAGTCTACACAGTTTCGCACCAGCTTTGAGACTGTAGAGTCTGAGTCCAGTGCTTGAAGTGCAGCCTGACTATCTGAATGAATGTAAATTACACGGTTGACGTAGTTTCTTTGCAGGTTGATTTCCGCGCATTGTAAGATGGTGTAGACCTCTGCTTGGAAGATGCTGGCGTATTGTCCCAAGTTTACACTGGTCCTGTAATCCTGGTCACCGCCATACACTCCACAGCCTACGTCAAGTCCTGAATTTATAAGTTAATAACGACTGCATTATTTTCATGAATAATCCTAGTGATTTGACGAGTTTTCAGTATTTGGATAAATATATGTACTTCTAATTATTCTGTATCTAATATTGTGTTCGGTATTAACCGAAGTTCTTTGGATACGTGCGCGCGCCCCGGTCTCTTATATAGCTTAGTATAGTACATCGGCTTCCCCTTCCCGCTCCTGACTTATATATATCCCTGTCGCTTCAAGACGACGGAATCTCGGCGACTGATGGTAAGTGGCCTTACGTATTGTTTTAGCACCACGTATCGTGGTCAGTGTTGGTGACGCTCGGCCTTCAACAGAATCTGTAAGACTTCCACTGCGCATTTCCTGCTAGAGGGCCGGAGGTCTCCAACATATTGTGTCGCATTTCTCCTCACTCCATACTCGTACGTAATATAAATCACGTATTACGTTTTTATTAGATTAGAATTCTATTATGTTCGGAAATGTTAATCGCTTATAGCCAGTAAACTGGAATGCAAAGTTATATTATTTCGATATGATTTCGATGCTTGCAGGAGATTAAATTGATCGATTTATAAAAAAAGTTGAAGGCCATGTTGCGGTAGACATTATTACGCTAGCAACCCCCGTTTGTCTAATGGACAATCGTCTCTCAAATTTAATTGAAACACAAATTTTTCATTCTTTATTTATATTCTAAATTGCATCAGTAAACAAACATTTAAGAATCTTAACTGTAATGTGAATATGTTAATTGTAATGAATTAAATTAAAAATACAATCAGGTTTATTATTTATTGAAATAAAAATAATTTATTTCAAACCACTCAGTCCTAGGGCTGTACATTAAAAATCTTCATTTTAATAATAAATCTTCTCTGGATTTTTATATGGTTAAAGTTAAAATATACAAATAGGTACATTATTCTTAAACTGCCTAATAAAATAAGTTCATATTTCAATGTTATTTCTAGTAAGTATACGAACTCTTTCTTTATCTTATTTGTGTGTTAAGCCCGGCAGCACCGGGCGCGGCGCTTTGAAACGCCACGTGGCGTTCTGCCAGAGTTCACGTATTATCTACAAAAAGTGTTTTTTATCCTGTTATTTTTAAGTTTATTTACAATAAAGAGTGTAAGATGCGTACGCTTTGATAGTGTCACAGGTGTTTCGTCATTATCGACTTTTGTGACATTTCTCGGGTTAATTTCTCTCGATTCCTACTTCCGACCACCGCATTTATTTCCGTAGCCAGTGTGATATTGGATGGATCGAAGTTTTGTCAGGCTGACACGCGAACAATATGAGGGTTTAAATAACTTTTAGTGTTATGAAAACAATAAAAGCATAGATATTAATTTGTTCTGTATAATATTTTAGTTGAGGTAACTGTTCACTTCGCTGTGGTTAGGGTGTGGTTCTCATGGTGTTCATATCACAGCTGTTAAGTAATGTTGTAATTGAAAATAAACTATATATAATTGTCTTGAACATTTATCTTCCTTCTAACCCAAAACCAAAACACCTAGACCATTTATAAATGTTCGTAAATAATAATACACCCATGAAATTAGTAGTAAAGTATAATAATAGCAAATTGTTATAATATTTTATTCAGAAATAAAACTACTTTTCATTTAAATTTAACTAAGAAAGCCAAGGACCCATATATAGGTATGTGCTAACAATTTTATTCAGTAGGGCACATCGTTTAGGGTAATTATCGTCACGATGTGACTTTCACATGCCCTCTAAATATAACATATAATATTATATGCCTTTAGTCACGTAATACATTGTTCCATTTTGAAAGTAGGAAATTCTACGCAACGAGAAAGTTTTTCATATTTTTTTTTATTAAAGTTGAAGCAGAGGCTCTATAGTATGAGTTTACGATACTACACTCGCTAACGAGAACGCAAAACTTTTGTATGGAAAATCGTGAACTGTCAATGTCAAATTGTCAATTTTCCATATAAAAGATTTACGCTCTCGCCAGCGAGTGTAGTATCGTAAACTCATGCTAGAGCCACTGATAAGTTTTATAAGCGTTAGAGTCTGACGATTGAGTGATCATAATCTGACGATTATTCTTTTTATTAGTTAATACAAGCTGTGCACGCAACTTCGTACGCGCTGTAGTTCGTTTTTTGAAAATCCCACAGGAACCTAACATTTTTTCAGAATAAAATCTATCCTATATGTTAATCCAGATAAAAACTATATGTTTGGCCAAATCTCATCCAAACCCGTTCAGTAGTTTTTGCGTGATCGAGTAAGAAACATACAAACTTTTGCATTTGTAAATATTGTTACGATTGTTTAATAGGATATTATATTATGAAAAAGTTTTTGTGATACATAAAATAAGGAAAGTTACAATATATTTATGTACTAAATACATAATAGGGTGATTAATCTAATGAGGTAAATATAAACGACCTTATTCTTATTGTACTTATAACAGAAGACACGCACTACCGCATCACGCACCCCTTGGGAAATGATCACGAGCACGACACTGTGCGTTGGTAAAATTTCTGTACAACTCAATAGACTCTATCATCAGTGGCTCTAGCATGAGTTTACGATACTACACTCGCTAGCGAGAGCGTAAAACATTTATATGGAAAATTGACAATTCGACATTCACAGTTCACGATTTTCCATACAAAAGTTTTACGTTCTCGTTAGCGAGTGTAGTATCGTAAACTCATACTAGAGCCACTGTTGACGACAGCATTTTATATAATCTTCGAATAAGTTTTTCATTCAAACATAAATTACAGTATTTTCCTGTCATCAATTTAATATTCGTGCTTCAGAAGCGAGCTGTTCGTACTATATAATATGTATACATATAATGGATTACAGGGAGCCACTCAGAAATAAATTAAAAAAAAATGGCAGCGTTTCTATTTGACTCTCATATGATATTGATATGGTCAGTAAAAAAAAGTCTATGAGAGATTTTTTATCTATGTAGTGCATAGTATTTAATAATTTATTCTGTGACTAACGAAACGAGTGCATTTTTTTCTGCAAATTATATGTAAAACCTTCCTCGTTTAGCGTTCTTTCCGTTAGTGAAAACCGCATCAAAATCCATTGCGCGGTTTAGAAGGAGTTAGAGAACATACAGACAGACTCGGGCAACGACTTCAATTTATACTATCTAAGGATGGAATTGATCCTTTTTCTAAGCTTATTGTTAACAATTTCAGCTGTTTTCTATGAATATAAAATGGCGTTATCTCTATTTGTTTTAGAACAAAAAACAATAACATGGTGATATTGTTCCAAATTGCACATAAGATACATTTAGTAATAAAAAAAATAGACAATTAAAAAACTATTTCACATACTAAAAGTACAGCTTTAAAGCGCTATCATTTTCAATCCCTTTCTTTAATCGACCGGGTTATACCTGCTAACTGTATTATCACGCCGACATTTATGAAAACTTTATGTAAGTTCATAAAAATATTGACAAATTTAAGAAAAATAATGACAATCGTTGTTGCTTGTATATTACCAGGCTACATAAATTAAGTAGGCTTAAAGGTTATACATATGTAAAGTACTAAGATATGTATAATTTATATGCTTCAACAAACTTCGAATTTCTACAAAAAAAAGCTAAAATATTTATATAAATAATACTAAGTATGTAAAAAAATTGGTTCATAATTAAAGATTGCAACGGCTCTGTATCTATCGTCATCATCACGCATTCGGATTTCAGAAGATATGCGGAGATATAACTTAATTCGTAGTAGGTACTGCACAAGATAGGCAGCAACTTAATAAAATAGTTTTTATTTCTAAAGAGAAAATTGTGTACTAAGGCCTACTTCACACTATAAAGTTTATTTTATTTTGTTTCGTGATCTATAAATATACTAGAAAAGTTTATATAGATAGAAATTAAATATCAAATATCAATTGCCCATTATTTAAAATCTCTTAAACTCACTAGGGCAATTCCTATCGGGATTTGAACCTCCGTCTACTGTTTCGGCTGCTGAAATTAGTTCGTCGTAACGGAGCTGCTGTGTGCTTATTCAACTGACAGCATTAAAAGGCTCACAAGGAAATAATAGCAGATGGTCAAACATTAACATTAAAAACCGCACAAATAAAAAGCGAGTGTCTATTCAAACAAATGATCACATTTAAGGACAATGTCTTCAAATGGGGATTAATTTTGATATACTTAGCTAATTTCCGTAAACAAAAGAAGCGTAAGTAGTTATATTTATACATTTAATGTTGTACAAAATTTGGTATGTTGTGCGTATTATTGTGTGACTGTATGGCTCAATGCCAGGCCAGGTCGTACGCACGAATCGTGTTCGCGAGGCACGTAGACATAATATTATCACACGTAACAACAATAAGAGCAAAATACCAAAACTAGAAACAATCGAATATGAAGATTTTTTAAAGGCTGGATAAACGATTCTTACACAAAAATATTTATTTATTTACTTCCTTCATGTGAAAATGGAGATGAAGGGAGGCGATTTTCCAGTGATGAGGACCTTTTGAAGGCTTGGGACAATGAGTGTGCCATTCTCCCTAAAAATATTTGGCAGGTGCGGTTTAAGGATTAGTTTAGGAGGATAGAAAATATTTTGAAAGCGGTTTTCTTTCACTGTTGTTTTCGTTTCATTCCAATCGATTTACAAACAAAAAAACTAAGCTAAATGGAAGGGCATTCGGTGAGGTTACGCAAAAATGTTTCCTCTTCCATAAAAAAATGCACATCTTTTCAATAATAATAATAATTTATTTGCGATACCTAAGATGACATTTAGTTTTGTTGTTCCTTCATGACCAACCGGTAGGTAAACATTCGGTGTGTAAATCTTGACATCTTGAAACTCCAAATCTCGAATATTGAATTTTTGACTGATTAGTTTTCTTATAATACTTACCATGTCTTTATTGACATATCGAATTTGCATTATTATTTCATTGTTATTATTTTGACTTCCATAATTTCTTAAATTTTAAGTCTCGCCCTTATCTGTATTTCTCATATGTTTAAAGAGTTTCAGTGGCTCGTTTAGATCTAACCAATAAATGAAGTTTTGCCTCATCATTGGAGTCGACCAGTCTTGCCAGAGTGGCAGAGTGGTCATGCTGACGGAGGATTGTCATGTACGTTCTCCTTGGTGCACTACCGCTTCTACGATGTTTCTTCACTTTCGATGGTGCTAGCGTCCCGAGCACACTGTACCTACCACAGTAGATCGAGTTGTGGATCTTATCAAGTATATCCAGTGGGTAGGCGATCTACCTCTTGGGCGTTTGCCTTCCACCTGGCCGTGAATAACGAGCCGTTCCATTGAATTTTCTTTGCTAGCGATTTTTCCAACACAGGGCAAATTACGTCAATAGTCTTAAGTAATGTAGGAAGATTGAAATTGCTTAGCTTTTGTTACTTAAACAAGACAAAATGTGCAAAGACTGTCATCTCAACCCGATTTTCGGTAATTTTGGTATACCTAAGTTATGATTGAAGCATCTGCGTTTGCAACGAGTATGATTAGAGTAAGGAAATAATAATAGAAATAATATACAAACCGGAAACGATATATAAATATAATCTAAGTGTTACATAGAGAAGCATTGCTAATGCGTCACCAAGTCTATTGTTATTGAGTATGCGGAAATGCGTAGGAAGATGGTGTCGGCGGGCATTGTGTTATATTATAGCTAACGTATAGAAGAGTGTCTATGTCTTTAGGTCCTCCGCCCATTCCTACTTAATATTCACTTTGATCTATTTATACATATAATGAAGTAGTAAACGAGCCGTGTATGTACATTAAACATTTTCTTCTAAAAAAATACGTACACGTTGTACTTATGTTACCGAGATCAAAAAAAATAGTTTTTAGAATTTTTGTCTGTTTGTGCACGCTAATCTCAGAAACGGCTCAACCGATTTGAATGTCATTTTCACTGGTGTATTGTAGCAAGCTTCTCTTAACATTTGGTGTTTGTTTGATTCCATTCGGTTTACAAACAAAAAAGTTACGCGCTATACCGAATACCATACGTACGAAGTTGCAGGCTCAGCTAGTATAAAGTAATAAATTTCATAGATATGATAAACCCTAGGTGTTGTTCTTATTTATTCTTATGGTGTTAGTTCATTTCGACTCAACAATTGCCGTGACTTTCGTTCCATATATTCACATATCTCAGAGCTACATATATTCCTGTAGGAAATTACTGCTGGCATAAAAAAATATCCTATGCTTGAGTTTATATTATAAAAAGGAATCTTTCGCGTTTAACGTTCTTTTTAGAGTTCCGTACGTCCGAATAAAAAAACGGGACCCTTATAGGATCACTCGTGTGTCTATCTGTCCGACCATTCCCCCCCCCCCCCCCGTATTTCCGAAACTACTGAATCTAAAATACGGAAATTAGTTTTCTACTTATAGATTATAGGAAAACCTATAAGAAGTCCATGATATTAAAATAACATGGTAAATCACTCAATATTGTGCGGACAGGTAACATCGTACGGAACCCTCTTCATGCGAGTTCAACTCGCACTTGTCCCGTTTTTATTTGTAGTGAAAATCATATCAAAATCTTTTGCGTGGTTTAGGAAGAGTTAGAGACAGACTGCAATTATACTATGTAAGGATATAGCGCATCAGTGGCGCATTGCCCTCTGCGCATTGCATTGCGATGACTGCGCAAATACATGAATCATCTTCGTCATATAAATCCTTGAATTTAAGTTTTTTTTTGGGCATATTTCGCCAAGCCCTACTTAAATTCTTCAGAGTGGCCTCCTCTTACGTTGATTTTATGACCACTTATTGTCTCATTTTCATTATTTAAACACTCGTTTTCCAATAATAATTAGTAAGATACCTAATGTTTTCATATAATAATTATGAAAGGCCTTTCTGTGCTATTTTCGTGTAATAACCTTATTTTTACTGAAATACTCATTCTGTATACTGAAATACTCCCAGCGCTCTCTAATTTCTGATTATGGGAAGCATTTCACGTGAAGCGGGCAACTCAAATCAGTTACTCAAAATTTTCCGATTCTTTGAAGTCACATAAGTTGGTAACTAAATTTAAAAAAATAATGTACATTTATTAAGGTCCCATAGAAATACAATTAACCCAAATATAAACAAAATTCTCAACCTGACATTTTTTTCGTTGCTCGCTTCACGTGTAAGGCCCCTTATTTGATATACATAGAACCAAGATACTATGATAAAAAAGGTACTTTCGGAATTACTGCGATATTAGTTTGTTTTTGCTCCAAATTCGTGTGCCTTCATCCAACGTCAGTATGACTTCGCATATTTAGGAGATTGTAGATACGAGTAATCCCCTTGTAATCAAATATCTTCACATGACATATTTAAACGATAAGATTAAGAGTTAACTGGTGGTACAACAAGAATTAAATGAAACTACATATCTGAACAATTATATTTTAAAAAAATAATGAAATTTTTACATTTCATTAGTCTGCTATTCTTTCAAATCGATAAGTGGCAACAGAAAAAGTTATTCCACGACTCAATGTATTGTGTTACATATTTATAATACGAGTAAATAAAATCGTAAACGAGCCGTGTCTGTGCCTTTATTTAAAAAAAAAAAAGAAACAAATTGTACACGTTGCATTTATGTTACCAAGGTCAAAAAAATGGTTTTTAGAATTTCTGTTTGTTTGTCTGTGCGATTGTGCACGCTAATCACAGAAACGGCTTAAAATAAAATACTTACTCCTTGTAAGTATTCTTCTTATACCCTTGACACCCAAAATCATACAGGTGAAAACCGCATTCAAATCGATTATGCCTTTTCTGAGATTAGCGTGCACAAGCGCAAAACGCACACAGACAGAAAATCTAAAATCTATTTTCTTGACCTCTGTAACATAAAAGTAGAACGTGTAAAAATTGTTTTTTTTTTTTTTTTTTTAAATATTTAATGTAAAGACACGGTTACGATTTTATTATTTTAAGTATGTATTATATATTCTATAGAATTCTAATAGAAAAGAAAAACATTTTTTATGGCAACAATAAAGAAGACTTTCTGGGTTATGTGCAAGCAACAAAATGCAACTATTCAGCAGGTTTTCTTCGCTGAATATTATATGCAGTCCTTATTTTCCTATGTATTGGGATAGGTCATGTAACAAGTAAACATTGGCTCGCATCAGCCATATTTTGCTGTCGCTATTTGCGAACTCATACATTGTCGATTCGTCATTTTAATCGTTACCACAGAGTCACAGCACAACACATTAGTTGCGTTATTATTATACGAGTAATTTATCACTTCTTCATTTAAAGAAAGAGTTGTTCTCTCGTACACAGAAGTAAATCAAAACTGAATCGCAATACTTTAATGTGACGATGATAATAACAACGCCGCTTTTAAGGTTCTATTGTTTTAAGCTCTGACATTATTGCAATAGGGTTCTTATTTTAATGTGGTTTTTAGATGATAATTAATTAATAGAAACATTTCATTAAATTAAGCTATATTGGATTCATTGCGTGCCAAATATTGTTTGCGGCGTAATTACTGCCAAAATTACTTGTAGTGAATGTTTATATGTATGTTCCTGTTCGTTACTAAATTGTTGATTCTAAGATGAAATGTCTCGTTGATTATTTATGTTGATGAAGTGTAAATAAATCAAATAATGAAGGATTGCACAGAATGCACAGGCTAATTTGCATTTGTACCAGTTTCTAAAATACAGATGTAAACTCCTTTGCAAAAAAAAAAACGGGCAACTTTGATTTATTCGAGTACTTTTAGTATTAACAGTTGTAAAAGGGATTTGATGCAACAAAATAAAATTTATATTATTTACTTATGTAAAAACACTTTTGTTTTGTAATTAAATCGATCTTAATTTGTTTTATTTTGATTTTTAGGAAATTACTCATTTTGACAAAAAAGTAAGGTAACTTCAATTGATTTTCTCCTTTATTTAATAAAAGTTACAAACAATAAAATAAAAAATTAATATCTAGTGTGGCCTCCTCTCGCTGAAATAACTACTGCAATTCTTCGTGGCATGCTTTGGACGAGGTTTTTTTATGAGTTCTTGGGGAATACGCTCCCATTCGGCCGTAATAGCAATTTTAAGCTCTCGGATGTTCTGTGGGGCTGGCTGTACAGCTCTAACACGTCGTTTTAGAATGTCCCATAGATGCTCAATGGGATTGAGGTCGGGACTTCGTGCTGGCCAATCTAAACGGCGGATCCCGACTTCACTTAAATAAGGCTCTACGTCGCCCCCTCGGTGTGCTCGAGCATTGTCGTCCATAAACACAGCAGCACTTCCTGTAACAGCTAACGCTGGTTGTGCATTTAGAGTGTCATTTTCTACGAAAACTAACTCTGTTCGATCTTCAGAAGTTATGCCAGCCCAAAACATGACAGAGCCCCCACCGTACGGCGTAATTTCTTCTAAACATACTTCTGCATAACGCTTGTCTTCTTAGCACTTTACGACGTCGGTCCTCACCCAATAAAGAGATTATGGCTTCATCAGAAAAAAAAACCTTGCTCCATTCTACATCGGTCCACGTCGCACAATTTTGGGAAAAATCTTAACCTTGCAATACGGTTCCCACGGAATAATTTAGTACCCCTAGCTGGTCTTCGACTGTGTATATCGACTTCAAGAAGTCTCCTCCTAACACTCACATTTCTAACAACATCTTCAAGGTTGTTTTTGATGTTTTTTTAGGTAGACTTCCGATTCCGTAAAGTTTGGCTCACAATATCGATCGTCCCTGGGCTCAATACATCGTTTTCTTCCTGATCGTCCAGGTCCTCTGTACAGTGGAACGACTAACATCAAACCGTTCCGACACATAACATTGAGTACAACCTTCTTGAAGAAGAGTCACTATATTACCAGCGATAATTGTCTTGTCGTCTGCCATATTACGCTATAAAATTTATTGCGAAAAACTAATTTAAACAATTTTACATCAACATCAACTCATTAAAATTACAAAAAAGCCTTTTTTATTTATTTATACACAATATCTAAACACAAACATATGCTCGAATAGAATAGAATATTTTTAAATAACTTTGAAATTTTCAAATTTGGAACATTTTATTTTACTTGCCACTTCCATTTTTAACTCTAAAGTTCGTCAATAGTTACAGAAAAGGATTATAGTTTTTTTTTAACGTAATGGTCGTCAGACAGTCTAACGGTCAACTTGATGGTTGGTGGCTACCGTCGCCTATTAATGCAAGCACCACCATGGGTGCTGCAATTGCGATCTTAATAGGATTAAGGTTGCAATTGCAGCATCTCTTACTCACTCACCGAAACAAAACAACAAGCATGCTGTTATTTCACGGTGTGTAGTATTGTGTTTCGTTGAGTGAGTTAAGGATGCCAGAGTCTATTTCGCTATATCTTCCTAATCCCTTATCCTTAATGCAGCTCACTATTATATCATAAAACATGCTTTTCTTTAAATCAAAAAGTCGCGTCAGCTGTAGATATAGATCTTCAAACAAACAATTACCTACGATCATTTTAAACATACGGATAGAATGACATCATTGAAATCAACACAGTCAATAGTCATACTCGGCTCATTCTCGTAGCGTATGCAACTTGTGGAAGTCGCATTACTTTAGAAATGAGGACATCACCTTGACATACCGTAACGGCTTAGACAAAATGTTTAGAGTTTTTTGCTGTTTGATTTTTTAATTTTTTTAATTTACTTTTTAATTTTTTTATCACCTACCCTTTAACAGTATTTCTTACTTACAGTATAATCTTGTTATATTAATAAATGTTTCTATTATGTGATTAAATAAAATAAATGTAGGTATGAAGCAAAGAAAGATTTAATTAGAAGTAAATTATTTAATTAGTCACTATTTGGATTAGCAGAAAAGGTGTTCGTTTTTTCTACTATTTGTTAAAGTGAAACAGATTTATTTGATATATTCCAACAGTAGCTCAAAGACAAATAAAATCAAGGGGACACAAATTTTGGAAGATAATGGAAGGTATATAAATATTACTTACCAGTAATATTGATTCGTAGTATATGAAAGAATACTCGCTTCAGAAAGAGCTTACTGAAGGTGTAACGCATGCCACACTAATGAAATCCTTCTCGACAATACCAAGTTCCATTATAAGGTTCCCTATTTAAGGGAATCACTGAGGCAAATGACATTTACTATAGAACTCGCTGGCGGCGGAGACAATTCAACGGGCCTAAAAATTGTGTTTTTTTGTTTTTACCATTAGAACATTACACAAAAAAAAATTTTTTATCAATACAATTTTTTAATCTGATATCAACTTATTAATAGGTACAGGATTCATATGCGTGCAATAAGCCGTTGTCGAGAGAACGGCTTCTTGTTTTCTAACTTTTTTTGTGGAGTTTCTATTACTTTAACGAAAATTCTAATTAATACAATTGGTTCTTCACATGTTTAAGTATAATATATATTTTTTTCAAAGCAATTGTCTTGTCTATATCTTGTAACATTTTCATTAAACAATGGATATTTTTAGTATTTAGCTTTTGTCTCCCCCGTTTAAAAAATACATTAATAAAAATATGTAGGCGGGCGAGTTAATATGAGTATGTAGATGGGCGAGTTAATATACTCATATTAACTCGCCCGTGGGCGAAAAGTAAAAGCTATTGCGCGTATTTACTTTGGTAACTACCCATTTTTTTATGTTTATGGGGTTAAACATAAAAAAATGTATAAGTTATTATAATTATAATAACTTATACATTTTTTTATGTATGTACATATATATAAGTCATATATGTGTACATATATATTTATCTGATTGTCGCCGACTTCGCGGTTAAACGTTACTTATTTATATATTTATTTGTTAAATTACTACATGGAAATGCTTGCAAATTATTTTAATTATATTTTATTATTTTGTCATGGACATATCATGTATAATCCCTTTAATTTTGGCCAACCCTTTAAAGAAAACCTATTTGATGCCTATGAACATTGTACATTCATTTTGCTGGAAATAATACTATTATAAAACTTCTTTACATGTGTTCTTGCGAATAAGTATATTATTATTATTTATAAATACTCGAATGCAACATTCGTCTGTTAATATTTATGACCATCTATCTGCATGCACTAAGTCTTTATTAAATTCTTTATTCCTTCTATTTCTTTTTCTATTCTCAAAGTCAAATAATTGTTGTATGTGGCACTATAATATAACTGAGGACTTAAACGCGTACCTATGGCAAATAATTCATATAGAAGTGCTAAAATAAGTAGGGCAACAACGTAAATTCCAATTTGCACTTTTGTTACTTGCGTCACTGGTCAGTGCTAACTCAATTTACCTGTCTCTCATACTCTAAACCGTTGTTATGATTTTATAAATATTTAATTTGCAATTATTAAAATGCATCGTCAGTCGTGATGTCATTCCACAATGGCAAGCCTCTATTTTTATAAATAACTAATACTAGCACTAGCTGTTACCAGCGACTTCGTCCGCGTCTCTGGAGCCAACCTTCATAGGATAAACTAAAAGGGATAGGAGAATGGGCGCTGGCATCCCTTACTCTTTCACCGATACATAAAAGCACACGTGCTGTTATTTCACGGTGGTTTTATGCAGGAGAATAGTTACTGTCCCATTAAACAGTAACGACGGAGTTGCCTACCATTAATAAACATTCGATCACACTGCTTTGATACAAGGTTACAGGGAAAGACGTACTGAATATTAATGGACGTTATTATTCAGGTCAATTCTGATGGATTTGACAATACTGGTATCCGAAACTCAACCGTTATGGAGATATTGAACTTTAATTATTTATTTTTTTAAATCCTTTTTTTTAGCTTTTACATGCCGATTTTTTTAGGATCGGATATCCTAGCCGATTTTTTATGTTTTTAGTTAGAAGGCATGTCAATAAAAATAATTAACAAAAATTGAACCTACCACTAACAATTTAAAGATTGCTCGACAATAGAATTTAAGAATTTTCACTGTTTTCAACTTTGAAGGGCTTTTTAAAAAAAATGTAAGGAAATTATTCTACAAATGACTAAATGCTTCTTTCTCTTTAGCTATTCAAAAAGGTATTCAGTTTTTTTTTTAAATGTTAATAGTAAATCATCATTTTTTCACTCATTTTTATTAATTGACATGCCTTTGCCTTCTAACTAAAATCATCAAAAACCTCGGACCCTAAAAAAAGGGTTCTTTAAAAAAATAAAATCTATAAAGTTCAGTAGGTATCTCCATAACGGTTAAGTTTGAGACACCATATTACATAATCAAATCAATCAGAAATGACCTGAATAATAACGCCCTTTAATATTCCGTACGACTTTCCCTATAACCTTGTATACAATAAGTATAACACTTCTGTGAGTTTTCTTTTTTTAGAAAAGATACCATCAATACATTCACGGCTGCTCCTTTGAACTGGTAACTTTTTTAAATAGTGCACTAAATGAATAAATTAACATTGTGACAAGCAAGCGGTGGTGTTGCATGGTGTCCCGTGCTGGTTCACTAGAACATTTTACCATCGCTTCCGTGATTCGATCGCTATTATTGTGTAAATTGAACGCTTTCTATTCAATATTCAATTTCAATTCAAGGAAATATTCAATTTACCGGTCATAATACCTTTGTCGAACTGTTTTCCTGCATAATTTCTAACTATGGGACATTCTTTTTATTAAAATTCTCCTTGAGTAAGCAGAACTTGAAACTGTTGTTAACTTTATCAAATGCATTAAGTATTTTACTTAAATATAATTAAATATAAATTAATTATACATAAACCGTACTCAGAAATTCCTGTTTCCATCGATACAGTCGGGAACAAAACTAAAGGAACGGGAAAATAGATATCTATTGAGTAGATATCTGGTAATGTAATTTATAAAAAAACAACTTTTGATATCTATTGCTTCGGTTTGTTTTCACTGGTCTCGCCAAAAGACTTGCTAAGGACAACTTTATCTATCTTGTTCATGTTTTATATTTGTCTATCGAACGTACGTTTCGTTTTAAAAATAGCCACGTTCTTCTCAGCCGAGCCCCCAATCACATGACGTTACTTTATATCCTCACGTTTCAATGGTGGCGTCTCATTGGCGCTTTTAAATTTAGAACTAACGATTCAGCAGAGACAATCTGACAGATAACGATCATACTTTTTTTTTAAATGAAAAGTTATGGACTGTTTTGTAATGTCTATAAAATGGGAACATAAAAATACACGATTTTAAAATTAAATACTTGTTAAGTCTCCGACTTCGCACGAATAAAAAAATTTCTGCAAATTATATTAGTACCTAGCTTCCTTGTTTATCGCGCTTTACATGAGTGAAAATCGTATTAATATCCGTTGGGTGGTCTAGAAGAAGTTAGCGGAGAAGTAGCCAGAAGCTGACAGCGACTTTATTTTATAACTAGCTGAGCCCGCAACTTCGTACGCGCGGTATTCTGTATAGCACGTAACTTTTTTGTTTGTAAACTAATTGAAATGAAACAAAACTAAATGTTACGGAAAGCTTGCTGCAATACATCGGTTCAAATCGGTTAAGCCGTTTCTGAAAATAGCGTGCAGAAACACACAGACAAACAGATAAAAATTCAACTGTTTTTTTATCTCGGTAACATAAGTACGTGTACAAATAGTTTTTTTTTTTTTAAATCTTTAATGTACAGACACGGCTCGTTTAAGATTTTGTTACCTATATCTATATAAATGATTGATTTCTATAAAAAAGTTGTAGAGCTTGATGGTGCCTACAAAATAGTCGGCGACAGCGTATTACGTCTATAATTTATATTTAAGCCACTAAACTTTTTTGAATAAAAAAAATATTAAAATCTGAATTATGAATTCTTATCAAAATCAGCAAATTCATCGTCGCAAGTAATTATGCACGTGAATTTTGCTTTTTACTGCTTATGTTTTGGACGTATGTTTAAAGAGTTAATACGATATATTATGTAAAACGCGACCGCACCGTGAAGCCACAGAGGCAGTGCAAGTAGGCGAAGACGCATGCGCTACGACTGCGGGGTAGGTACCCGATGCCGAGAAACAATCTGAATTCCACGCGGGCGTAGCCGCGGGCACAGATAGTAATTTATATGCCGCAGCGCGTGTCTTTTTAATTTATAGCTTATGTTATTCAGACGTATGAACTATATATTATTGTTTTGTTAAAACCCCTTTAGTGTTTTTTTGCGTGAAACAGCAAAAAACGTTCATACGATACATCCTTTGCATTTATAATATAATGTTAGTAGGATATTTTTATCAAGATGGCACATGGTGGTAAATAACAAACATGTAGAAAAGCAAAACCAAGCAAACAAACCATGCGCTCTGCCGACTTCATATGACAAAAGATAAGGGACAAGGCGGCGATAGTAGAAGATAGTCGAATGAGGATATAAGTGAAAGAGGTCAAGAATGAAGTCAAAGATATTTTTCGTCAGTGTTCGGTCAGACATTCCTTACGCACGCCATTGGACACTTGCTGTTACTTTGTGTTAGTATTAATAAATAAAAAAATACCATCTAATACGAAATTTATCCTCTCTTATAGAATCCGCATTCTGTATTGGTTTAATTTTAAAACATAAATTAAAATTGTAATTATACGTTACTTGTATTAACGAAATTTGAAAAAACTTAATGTTTGTATGACTAAAGCATTGTAATAATATAAATGTCAAGAATTCGGTGAAAGCTAACGAATTATTTTTAATTTTGCTCAGTTTCAGTCAGTGTCAAGAACACAGTGGGCGGGACGCGATGTGGTAGTCAATTGAGATAATGTACAATCAAAATTCTTTTAAAAACTCATATTAATTTTATTACTATTTTTATTACTATACATATTTCGATTCAACTCAAATATTTTTTAAAATCACTAGACATAGAAATAGGTAGAATAGACATAGGAATTATTGTGATAATTAGAAATCACACCACTTACTCGTACCACGACCACGAATCGTAAAACACAAGTCTACAGACCTAAAAAATTAAAACAATTTTTCCCCCAGTTAAATAGCAGTTACGATATAAAGTAAAATAGTTAATTTTTTTAACATTTTTATAAATTTAACCAAAATTATATAAAATAATAATATTAGCAACTACATACCACAGCCGTTCTAACTCGTGACTTGGTAGCAGCGTGTGGCGTCACACGTACGCAAAAAATACTGTATTTCTGTAAAGATACATTTAGAAAGTGAATTCGATACAGTTGGTGTCCATATCCGTAAATGGAAAATTATAAAATAATGTTACAATTTCGGATTTTTTAAACTTATGATACCAATTTTTGAAGTGATATGACATTTCGACAGCCTTAAGAGAACACACTATTGTAGACTCTTAAAGACATAGTTTTTACTCTATTCGTTCTTCGTTAAAACTAAAATGACACTAATATAAAATATAACATTTGATCTGCCAAGCTTTTAACGTTAACCATAGACTTAATAAGTACATTAATTATTATAAAATGTATTGGTAATCTCCTACCAATACATTATTACGTGCGGGGTGAGTTGAAATGCCGTATAAGGGCGAAACGAACACTTTATTTTCACAAACCAAGATGACTGCCAAAATCACCAAACTTGTTCGATGAAACCGTCAAACTTGCCAAAAGTCGTCAATGATTCCCTTAATAACTCTCCGGTTCGCTGTCGCAGGTAACTTCGCAAAAGCTCCGAAGAATCGCTTGTTATCGCACAACTAACTCATCTCAATTACCTTTGACACTAGTCGGGAAGAGGCGTGGCTACCATCGATAGGGTGGGACGTTCGAGACCTTAGACCGGCGCGAACACCTTTTTTCAGAACGTCACATAGTTAGTCGTAACAACATTTCCCACAAACCTCCTCAGTCGATGACAGTTTCTGCCCCCGATGATGGTTTGATAAGTACCCCACGGTTGGTGAGTGAGCTAGAACATAATTTTTGCTTGTGAGAACTGAATGTCTTTGTTCGCCGAAAATTCGGTAACATAAGCAACGCTACAGATTCTGCAAGTGTGCTGCCAAACATAGCAGGATTAAGGATATGGGATTAGGAAGGGATAGGGAAATGAGCTCTGGCATCCCTTACTCACTCACCGAAACACAACAACACATACGATGCTATTTCACTGTTCTTCTGTAAGGGGTTGGTTACTGCCGCCAGATTGGCTGCCCAAATGACTGCGAAACCCAGTGTGCCCTGTCACTACTTAATCCCACATAGCTTTGTGGTCCAGAATCTTTGAGGTATCTTTTGAGAAATCGTAGAAAAAACAAATATCAATGCACTCGTATCACTGCTGATGTCTAAGGTGTTAGTAGTCACCTACCATCAAGTGTAAACCTGTTCGCTGACCTTACAATTTACATATAATGTCAGTATTCGTACCTGTACAAATTGTTTGTGTATTTATTTATTATTATTCAATCTAACCAATAGCACATGTGCGGTGATATTTATGCGGAAGATCCTGTTTTAGGCTTCTCTTTGAAATCACAAAGTTATTTACGATAAACTAGCTCTTGCTTGCAACTTTGTCTACGTATATTTATAAATTTATTAATATTTGAAGCTGGAACCTATAATGCACATCAGAAAATTTGATTGAGTTTGCTTGGTCGGCTTCCGAGATAACACCTAATTTTTTTATTCATTTAAAAAGTACGTATAATTTTCACAGCAATAAATGTGACAGTGTTCGCGGTCACATTAGCGGTTAGTGCTGGTTTTCTTAATAAATAGTACGCAATAAAAACCTCAATCGCTTAAACGGCAATCGCTTATTGTCAGAATTTCACTACAAGTAATCTCCTAGCCTCTCAGATAAATCTTCACGTCTCTCGCTAAATAAGACCGAATGTTCCATGCGACTGAGTTTAAATTACAATAGCTAATAATGTCAAACGGTCCGTGGCGTCTGCACGAGATAGATAACGGGTATTATATTGGATTCCGTTCAACCGTAAGATTCGCTTTATCATTAATATACTAGGTAGTCTTTCCGCGCTTTGCGATTAGTTAAAAGTAATGTGTGCTCATTTCAGAGTTTTCCGTGGCTATTCAAAACTGGTCGAATTACGCTATTTAGCATAATGACTGAGAACTAAATTCGCTCTATATAGGTCAAAAGTTAAAATACGAGTATCTCATCCTGTCTATGGCAATTTTTTACCGGCATAACATCGTAGGCGACGGAGACACCTGCGAGTACCAGTGAACCCTCAGTCTGCCTACGGGAGCGCGTATAAATAGAAATAGCTAATCCTAGATTTTAATTTTGTCTAAGTATATAAAGTCCGATGAAACAAATATTTATGTATAGATTAATTCATTTTAAATAAAAGTGAAAAATCAACAGAAAACATTATATACAATGAAATTTTCCCGATAGAACAAAATCACCAAGTTACCTCTCATTTTTATCCTTTTTTTTTTTCAAAATGACACATGTTACAAACCTAAAAAATTATAAGTAGTCACAGATTATCACAGATTATCTAGGCCTTAGTTTATTAATTTTTCATTTAACATTGTAGTTTACGAGTAATAATATTTAATACTTTTGGCACTTATAACATTTTTATTCCGCGAAATGCCCTATTTTCCGTCTCATGTCATGCACTTCAATGTGCACTGTTTCACATGATCAGTCACAATCGCTCCACTGAGACGGGAAGAGACTGTGCTCAAGAATATTTAGTCGTATTTTTTTAAAATAAAACTTGTTTGTGAGTAGATTATGTAATAAAAGTGTGTTGTGTATAGACTGTTTATAAATTCTTTCATATTATTTTAACAAGATTGTGTAAATAAATATGGCTAATAAAAGGAACTCTGTTGTGTTGGTATCGTGTCCATTCAATTATAGGGCCAGGCGGGTGAAATTGGCTTTTTTTTTTGCTTTGTACGCCCCCTTAGAAAACAAATTCAATAGTTTTGGAATTTTGAACCTATAGTAAACGTTTTCTGGTCATATGTAATAAAATTAAATCACAGAATGTCTCATTGTTATTAAATTATTCTACAGCCTATCCATGCCATCCACAGTTTTATGCCCTATTTTAAAAAACATAGAATATTAACACTTCCTTCACTTTTTATATATGAGGTTGTTTTATACGTAAAGGCGAACCCTACCTTGTTTAGACGTGTTTCAGAGAATAGTAAAAGAGCGCAAAGAGATCCAAATAGACTATGCATTCGCAAATCACACACAGCCCTTATGCATAAAAGTGTTTTCGGTTTGGCGCCGGTGATATATAACAAGATTCCGGACAACATTAAGGAGCTTAATATGAATATATTTAAGAAGAATATATAAAACAATTGCTGGTTGATAAATGTTACTACAATTTGAAAGATTATATGTCTGATAACTTAGTTGATAGTGCCTAGTCATTAATTTAGTATTGGTAGATTATAATATTCTTTAAATATTTGCACACCCCAAAGGGTAGAATGTAGCGAGCCTATTTCATTGTAAAACCATTGTAATTACCTATATTCAGCAAATAAATCATTATTATTATTATTATTATTATCCACTCGAATTTTAGTAACTATTACCCCGTTAAAAAAACTTTTCATAAACAATAGATCAAAGCAATGCATATTTACGAGAATGAGCAAAAAAAAAATTCAAGCACTTCCAAGGATATATAGAAACGTGGACAAGCGAGTGTTTGGCGCATTTTTTTTACAAAATTCCTTTGTTGATTGAATAATCCGCAAATAGCTCTGCAAATGAAATACTTTTTTAGCGGCGTGCAGACATTTTGTTGCGCAAAATGTCTGCACAGGAGTCATTCGTGCGTGAAATTGAACTTATGCAGACAAATGATTGTCGATAAATATCTACTTGGATTATGTAGATAGGTAGTCATAAAATTAAAAATAGTCTTTCGAATGCTTTGTCAGTATAAACTGTTGCTTGGTGGTAATTTTGATGTATTACCCAATATTTCCAGAAATCAAGTAATTTAGCTGAACCCGCAAATTCGTGCGCGTGGTTTTTCGGTATAGCGCATAACTTTTTTGTTTGTAAACCGAGTCGAATGAAACAAACACAAAATGGTACGAGAAGCTTCCTGTAATACATCAGTGAAAACCGCATTCAAATCGGTTAAGTCGTTTCAGAGATTAGTGTGCACAAACGCACAAACATACAAGAATTTTAAAAATTATTTTTTTACCTCATTAACATAAGTACAACGTGTTCAAATTGTGTTCAAATAAAAACATTATTTTAAAAACTTAAATATAATCTCAATAAGAAAATAAACTAGGACGAAATAACAATTTTATCCTAGTCCTAGTTATTTTATTTATTTATAATTTATGTTATACATTACTTTGCCTTCATTGCCAAAAGGCAATTATTTTACAAAAATAAATAGCTACCTACGTGTACGTGAGAAAACAATTTCTATAATTTAATTAATAGATACACACTTTAATTTTCGTATACACACATTAGAAATGACTTGAAACACTTGATTTTCTTTCTGAGGTAATGTATCATCTTAAGAGAAATTAATATTCATTTGACCGCGCGAGGTCCTCTGATAATGTACTATAATATTCTTGTCTCGATCTTGTCTCGTGTAACAGTATATTAGGTCGGGGAAAAGTCTTTTCGCATATGTATAAACTTGTAATAAAATCTCTTTGGCTGTCTTTTTGTCAAAATGAGTGAATCTAATGAAGAAATTCGATACATTTTAAAATTTGATTACAAAAAAGGAAAAAATGCAAGGCAAGCCGCGAAAAAAATTGTGACGTTTATGGACCTAATGCAGTTTCAGTGCACCTCGCTCTGGTGCATCTTTCTTGATAAAATGAACGCCATTTTTGAAAAAGTAGAGCAAGATCGGGATATCAGTAGTTACGACATAGCTGAAGAACTGGGAATTGACCACAAAACAGTTATGTCCCATTTGAAAAAAGTTAGGTACACAATAAAGCTCGCTATTTGGTGCGACACAAGCTCACTGAAAGAAACCTTATGAATCGTGTACTCATTTGCGATTCTTTATTGAGACGTAATGAAACCGAACCGTTTTTGAAGGGTTTGATAACTGGGATGAAAAGTGGATCACGTAGGACAAGAACGTGCGAAAAAAGTCGTGATCTAAGGTCAGTCAGGCTTCAGACTGTTCCAAAACAAAGCATTATTGCGAGTTACGCAATAATGCTTTGTGTATGGTGGGATTGGAAGGGCATTGTTAATTATGAGCTTTTACCGCCGGGCAAAACCATCGATTCGGATCTCTACTGCCAACAACTTATGAGATTAAAGCTAGAAGTTGAGAGAAAGCTACCGGAATTGATCAATAGAAAGGGTGTGGTCTTTCATCACGACAACGCTAGACCACACACATCTTTAGCCACTCAGCAAATATTAAGTTTGGCTGGGAGGTGTTAATGCATCCGCCGTATAGCTCTGATCTTGCACCTACAGATTTCCACCTGTTTCGGTCTCTTCAAAATTCTTTAGGCAGTGTCAGATTAACATCAAGAGAGGACTGCCAAAACTACTTGTTGCGTTTTTTGATCAAAAGTCCCAAAATTTCTACAGCAACGGGATCATGTCACTACTTTCAAGATGGCAAAAGTCATCAAACAAAATGGCACATAATATATACTTACTGTATTTAAATGTAAATAAACTTTAAAAAATGCCTTGAGTTTTCATATAAAATGCGAAGAAACTTTTTCCCCAACCTATTATTTATTTACTTTGGTGTTTAAAATAACTATTGGGTACTTTTTTTTTATGTAAAAAAATCAAAGCTAGTGGTTTTTTAACTACATATGTATGTTGCCTCGGTTTGAATCTTAAATAACTAGCCACATGGGTATATTATTATAATATTAATTATTGTTATTTATTTTTATTTTAATAATAGTCGTTATTTGTAAAATGACATCGAATTTTTACAAATTATTTATGAAAATATGATCAAACTCCGGTTTTATTTTGAACAAAGTTCGTGGGTACACTTTTATTAAAAGAGCTATCTTGCTTTCAGGTGGTAGCTCGCCGCAGCGATCTCAAACTAATAGTGACATCAGCGACCATGGACTCTACGAAATTCTCCACTTTTTTCGGAAACGTGCCTACATTCACTATCCCTGGACGAACCTTCCCCGTCGAGACTTTCTTCGCTAAGAACGTCTGCGAGGATTACGTCGATGGAGCTGTCAAGCAGGTAACTATTAATTTATTGTATTCGTCTACAGAAAGAAATGACACCGGCTTAGTATTAGTATTAGTAGCAGATTCAACGGAAACAGTCACAAAACACGATCACTTGAGCTATTACTAAATAAATACTTAGTTTCATAACATACAATGAAAATAAAACCCTAATCAAATAGCCTATCCAGTACCACCAAATAAAAAACAGGAAAGTAGCAGCAATCAGCAGAATATTGTGGTTGCAGAGACTTTGTCTTGTCAAGCTTTGTCAAATTTTGATATAAGATTTAACTCAATTAAATTCCACTGTACGGTCAAAAGAAACCCCAATCAAATGGCCTATCCACTACCACCAAAGAGAAAAGAGCAGGATATTGTGGGTGCAGAGACTTTGTCTTGTCAAGCTTTGTCACACAACTTTTGATATGAGATTTGACTCAATTAAATTCCATTGTACCCACGATCTCCTCTCACGAGCCATTACTCGGCCAAATAATTTCAATTATTTACTCTCACTTATCTTCACTTCTAATATCAAAATACCGCATAAATTCATCAATCGCAATAATTTAATAGTCTAGCTGACTGCATCTTTAGGTATTACAGATTATCTCTCTTATTTATTATTTTTCTTCTTTTTTAACAATATTATTTATCAAACTACATTTTTTTTGTATGTATGTTACATACATACATAGTTTGATTTTTTTTCTTTCCTTTTACATACCTATTAATTTAAGGAAACTGAAGATACAGCCTTCATAACTTTTTCCTACTTTAAAAAAAGTTTAAACAAGGGTGATATCTCTAAACAATGTTTCGCCAGACCTTGACATTGGCGGAATCATGGGAGATTCCGATGGGGGGCTAAAACATTAAAATTGGAATTTTACTCAATGAAATGTCATAATGATTCATTACCTCTGGTCGATCCAGGCTGGATTCCAGCATTAAATTCTCGATCAAACTTCTCTGTGTTTTCATGTTAGATGTTAGACACTCAATATGTCATTAGTCAATATATACTCTCTATATGTACAGTGATTTTACTACTCCGCTTGAATTCATTATATATTACAATGCGTTTTTTGGACTTTCCACATAATAAAAAAAACATAATGGTGCTTACAAATTTTAATTTTGAATTTTATATTTTTTAATGTAAAATTCAACATTTTTTTTTATTGAAAAAAAAAATTCCTTTTTGAACTTTACGATCTATATTTTTTTTAAATTGCTAAACAAAAAGAAAATAATCGCTTAACGTCTACTGGTTATATATCGTGTATAAACAACTAAAATTATACATTTATAATTTCCAGTGCCTAAGGTGCCAATGACATAATCGCTGTCCGTCTAGATGAGTTATGTAATAGAAAGTGCTATTACGTGCTGTGAATCCATTCTAACTGATGCTTCATTAGTTATCATTATATCAATACGGAGTTGATATTTATTATTAGAGTTTGTTATGTAAATATTACCTGATGTCAATGTTTGATTTTTATTTTTATAGTGAGCGCCGAGGTTCGATTTATGGTATGAATTTATCGGCCAAGTGGCATTCCGTAAGACGAGTTATTAGTCAACTGTATATTATATTTTACTGTTGTATTTTACCTTTTTTCGTTTGGCAACTCGCGCACAAGGCATAAATGACTGTCAGTATATATTACTATATTAGAAGTCAATAAATCAACGATATCACAAAAAATCATCTTACGCTTTTATATTGTAAGACAGAAAATGAACAAAAAGTAGGAGTTAAATGTAATGTCTAAATTAAAAAAAAAAGAAGTAATCAAACTAAAATATTAGTATAGCTAAAAGTTGCTCTATGCGAAAACTAATCCTACTTAAGCAGAAGAGTTTTGTCAAATAGATAAATAATAATTCTCAATTCTATAATACAAAATCTCAGAAAAAATACTCGATACAATAACAGCCAACTGCAACTGGGCAAGGACGACGACGAGGAAGACTGGTGTCAATGGAATTTATTTAACATTGATACTAAAGAAAGAGACAGAACAGTGTTTAGCATTTCTCTCGTTTTTATATGGCTATAATATGATATGGCTTCCTTTCCCAACTTTTTTTTTTGTTTTGTTGTAGGTAATGTTAGACTTTTTGGTATACCTATAAGTTGATATCTTAAAAGCTGCCTCTTTTGCCCGCATCTGCAACTGCACGTTTAGTTAAAAAATGGCTTATGTTCTTTCCCCAAGGTTTTTCCACCATATAGAGATGGTACAATCATGTAGTTCAGTGATTAGCAGGCGCTGTGTGTGTGTTAAACTAAATATACCTACAGAAGATCAGTGCTGGCCTATATAGTCTGGCGGAAAAAACTCAAAAAGGGCCTGCTTTCAACAGTTAACGGCAAATAGTGAAACTTTTTGCCACCGGATCTTTTTAGACTAATTCGACCCTGCTGAACACGATTCTGCCCGGTGTCACCCCCTCCCCCGCTCCCTTCCCCCCCTTTCCGTCCCAAATGTGTCCCGATCTGTGGTTTTTTCAATTTTTTTCGGAATCTATTAGAGATAAAAGAAAACTGTCTGTGACAAAATTAATCTGCATTAAATTCTCTACAAAATTCGTGTATAAATGGTTTGATAGACATAATAACTTAAGAAATAATGTGTGTCCAAACTATGTAAATTTTTATTTTTTTCAACATTTTTGTATTTGCAGTTAATTTATCGAAAAACAAACGAAGCTGTTATAAAGTAGTCAAGGAGTGAATTATTCTTTATATATTTACCTACAAAACAAGACCTTACTTATCCTCGTACGAGTATTCGTTCACGAGTTATAGGTCGTAGCGTAGAAGCCCCGCCGCCCGCCGCGCGTCACGAAGATACATAAATATATAGGTGGTATGAAAGACTATGCTTAAATATCATAAAATTTATTATATAAATTATAATTCATTAATAATTTAGTGCTTCAGTGTTTATAATTGAGTGTTTTACATATTGATCCATTATTGAGTTATGTAGCAATGTTTCATATTAAACACACCATTAAAATTAAGCTATGCTCGAAACACGCATGTACCTATTTAAAATAACTAGGCATTTTTTTATAAACATTTCCTCATCATAATAATATCAGCCAAATGGTCTCCACTGCTGGGCTTAAAATTTTAAATAAGAAAAAAATTAAATTTTATATAAACATCTGTGGATGATGGCAGGAACCAATGCTGAGAATAAGCATATCCCTATCCATGAGATTGCAAACAATGTTAGCAAACAGGAAAAAGAAAATTTCCCAGCCCTTCACGCTTTGACAGGGGCTGACATAACGTCTTACATAAGCGGAATGAGCAAATCAGAGGCTCTAAAGGTTTTTTCTTACTACGGTCAGGTCCTCTCTCTTTTAGGAGTATCCCCATTGACCAAGGAAACGCACGCGGACGTAGAAAAGTTCATTGTTCCACTGTATAAAATTAAATCTTCTATAAACACAACAGACGAAGCAAGGCATGTACTCTTTTCCAGAGCTACCACACCTGAGACAATCCACCGACTTCAGATGCAGCTCCACTACATACGAGTATATACAGAGCACATTAACAAACTTTCATCTGGAGAAACGCACAAGTTGGAGAGATGGAGCGGCTTTCTCCAACAGATTATGGATGACATTAGGATGGCAATAAGCTGATACAGTACTTAAAACTTTAGAAGCAATACCAAAAGCTTGCAAGGATCTCCTTACATGCGGCTGTAGGGCAGGTTGCAAAACTGCGGCTGTGTTTGTCGTAGGGAAGTCAAGCAGCCTTGCGCACCTAGCTGCTATTGTAAAGGGATTTGTGCCAACAAAAGACAAGAAATAAATTAATTTCACTTGATTTTAGTTATATTTCATGCAGAGTTATCATTCAGTCAAAAAATTACCGCGAATTGATTATTTAAAAAGCCTACTTAAAGGAATTGTCGAATTTTAGTTTGGATAAATAATCCATATTTTGTGTTTTATTGACCGATTCCCGGTACTTTCTTAACATAGTAGTAAATTATGCAGACTGTATTGAAAAACTTATCTAATTATCGTATTTAATTACCTATTATATTCCAGAAAACCTTAGTTGCTCCAAATCTGTTACTTTTATATAGAAGTTTGATATATAGAGCCTCTGATTTGCTCATTCGGCTTATATGACGTTATGTCAGCCCCTGTCAAAGCGTGCAGGGCTGGGAAATTTTCTTTTTCCTGTTTGCTAACATTGTTTGCAATCTCATGGATAGGGATATGCTTACTCTCAGCATTGGTTCCTGCCATCATCCACAGATGTTTATATAAAATTTAATTTTTTTCTTATTTAAAATTTTAAGCCCAGCAGTGGAGACCATTTGGCTGATATTATTATGATGAGGAAATGTTTATAAAAAAATGCCTAGTTATTTTAAATAGGTACATGCGTGTTTCGAGCATAGCTTAATTTTAATGGTGTGTTTAATATGAAACATTGCTACATAACTCAATAATGGATCAATATGTAAAACACTCAATTATAAACACTGAAGCACTAAATTATTAATGAATTATAATTTATATAATAAATTTTATGATATTTAAGCATAGTCTTTCATACCACCTATATATTTATGTATCTTCGTGACGCGCGGCGGGCGGCGGGGCTTCTACGCTACGACCTATAACTCGTGAACGAATACTCGTACGAGGATAAGTAAGGTCTTGTTTTGTAGGTAAATATATAAAGAATAATTCACTCCTTGACTACTTTATAACAGCTTCGTTTGTTTTTCGATAAATTAACTGCAAATACAAAAATGTTGAAAAAAATAAAAATTTACATAGTTTGGACACACATTATTTCTTAAGTTATTATGTCTATCAAACCATTTATACACGAATTTTGTAGAGAATTTAATGCAGATTAATTTTGTCACAGACAGTTTTCTTTTATCTCTAATAGATTCCGAAAAAAATTGAAAAAACCGCAGTGCGGGACACATTTGGGACGGAAAGGGGGGGAAGGGAGCGGGGGAGGGGGTGACACCGGGCAGAATCGTTTTCAGCAGGGTTGAATTAGTCTAAAAAGACCCGGTGGCAAAAGTTTCACTAAATGCCGTTAACCGTGGTTTTTTTAAAAATTTCCACCGGACTAATATGCCAGCAAAATGCTGAGTAGGGACCTTCTTTTCTCTGTGTCTCTTAATCGTATGTTTCATAAGTTACAAATAAACTAATTAATTGATTGGTTGGTTCTAAAAGGTGCCTGGCGCCATCTAGTTCATAAATTAATTTGCGAAATAGTCCCACGCGAATCTGCTCACTGAAATAAAATGTTTTATCCGGCATTGGACTGTTTGTGTGTTTTATCTAAATTAAATTCGTTCAGCAACAAATAAAAACATGTTTTACAAATTTTTAATACTACTAATATTCATGTTTAAGTTACGAATTGCTGTAACACAAGAATTTATTATTTTATTTATTTATTTATAATTAACTTGCAACTGCAAAATATACCAATTTAAAAGGTTGGCATTAAAGCATAAAAAGCTAAATAATAAATAAAAATAAAAGTAATTATAATAATAATAATAATAAATAAAAGCATAAATAGCTTCAATAAATTTCCAATATATTTTTAAGCACATAAAGCTAAACATAGTTCTCTCTAAGTTAATATACATATTATATAGCCCCATGTCTTTCTGGAATAATGCATCTTTCAAATAGGTGCATAGTTTCCGCGGAGTTTGCCTTTCATACGTAAAGACAAACAAACTTAAAGAATGTACTCTATGTACTATGTACACTCGTACATATACATATTCATGTAAAACAAAGTAACAGTTCTTATATATAACAATTACGCGAAATAAATTCTTTCACTTGAATAGATGAAAATCTGAAATTCGCCAAGTTCGTGTTTAGATAAAGTGCGAAAGGCGTTGGCCTAACTAGCGTTGGGTTGACAATTATTGATTTCAATTGGCATTGCTAGTTCAATTCGGATATTTGGTACATAGGTTCATTCAACTAAGAATTGTGTACAGTGCTTGGATATTAATTAACGTAGCATTGATTTTTCAGTACCTACCTAAGAAAATTTGGACTATTTCCTACGATAACGTCAATTTTACTCCGCGAAGAAACATAATTTCCCTCGATCCCCTTCGATGATAAACAAGTGTTATTATTAATTTAACTCAAAGGAAGCCTCTCCGCGTTTATTCTAAGCATATTATATTAAGTATACGATTTAATTTTTTTGTAAAATACTTATCATCAGGAAATTGATATAACAATATGCACTTATTGATTTTTTAATGAAAGTTATTAAGTCGTAACTACCCGAATTAATATCGAAATTCCCGAAACGTCAATACAATTTCCCTATCCCGTCCCAATCCCTTCTTCTATCCTACTATGAACGGCAAAGCACTTGTAGTACCTGTGGGTTTACTTGTGTCGTAGGCGATTGTACCCACTTCCTTTACATAGAAATGTTAATTTGGAATGAAATGTTAATTTGTTTTTATGCCCAAAATAACTAAATCCCCGTATCATCAAATATCTCCACTACTTTTTATTAGGTAGCGTAATGAACTGCGTTTTGCTCAAAATAATAACCCCTTACAAAAGACCACAAGGAGATAAAGACATACTCGTAATTATCCTGTTTTGTTACAAGCGACATCTTTTACTTTTTTATTTTATTTTTTACGAGACGGCAAATTTTCAAATTGATACCTTATGAACATAATATGCCGCTTGCAATACAAATGAGTATAAGGTTATGAGGTATTTTTCCCACTAGGTATACCCCATCGTTAGTCTTAGCTAACCGCTAGGGTATGGTGAGAGGTTTATCTTAGTACTTCAGGACAAAGTCTTCAATGCACTTGACAATTGAAGGAGCGACATCTTATTTCAGAAATAAAATCGGAGTGATTTTATGATGGCTCATTACAGTAAACATACTGCAACCAGTAACCTACTCCTTATCTAATTAACGCGCCTTATTAAACCGTTAATCCTATGCTAGTATTTGTTCATGACAATTTGTTTACGTCATACCAAAGCGTATATTGTTATGTATGCGGTATACAAAGACGCAGTGATCTGATAGCGGAGTTTATAATATTAGTTATATTACATCATTGTTTCCAGGCCCTACAGATCCACCTTCAACCAGACGACGGAGATATTTTGATATTTATGCCTGGACAGGAAGACATCGAAGTGACATGCGAGGTGAGCAGCGTGTTATTATTTATTTGACACACAATCTAATCGTGAATTTGTTCTTAGTATCTACATCTAGTAAATGGAGTTTTTGTTTACAAAATCTAATCAGATAATCTATATCTCCTGACTGACTATCAAGGCACAGCCAAAACTACTAAGTCTAGAAAGCTAGGAACATAGCTTATTTAATAAATGTAATGAAAGGGTTTTTGAACATTTAAACTCCGTGCGAAGCCGGGTGCAGGTCGCTAGTAAGTGATATTTTTAAAATATACGCGTATATTTTGCTTATATAGCAGGGATGCTGAGACTTGAACTGCTGGCGATCTACCTCATAATTTTTAATCACTATGGTCTCCTGTAAGGAGTGGGTTCTGCCGCCAGACGGACTGCTCAGTATCGACTACGTAACTACTAAATCGCATATCATATGAAATTGAATGAATTTTTGAATAGATTGTAATGAGGTGCTTCACTTTGTTCTTAGGTGCTGACAGAAAGACTGGGCGATCTGGACAGCGCTCCGCCGCTTACAGTCCTGCCGATATACTCCCAATTGCCCGCCGACCTACAAGCAAAAATATTCCAGAGAGCGCCCCCGGGACAGAGGAAGTGTATCGTCGCCACTAATATTGCAGGTGATTATCCTTCTGCTTTACTGCTTGGTGTGCTTTTATGAAGGATTTGAAATTTTATATGACAGTTCTTTATTTTTGTGCCTTTCAGAAACGTCTCTCACCGTCGACGGTATCATGTATGTAATCGATTGCGGCTACTGCAAGCTCAAGGTATACAACCCGAGGATCGGTATGGATGCATTGCAGGTATGTCAAATAATAAAAATAATTTTATACTTTTCTATTATGCATATCGTAATCAGTGTGATAAACGCTTCTTTAGATATGGACTCGAATGCCCGCCAAACCTTGAGACCTCCATCTGTGACTCTTCAATTTCATATAAAAATTAGATGATAATCTATCGTAGGAATGAATAGAAAATCAGCTACTAGCATTGGATTTAATAGTGAAAACATACTATTCTATATCTAACTGTGTGTTTTATTTCCAGATCTACCCGGTAAGCCAGGCCAACGCGCGCCAACGGGCCGGCCGCGCTGGACGCACGGGCCCCGGCAAGGCCTTCTGCTTGTACACTCAGCGCCAGTACAGCCACGAGCTGCTGGCCAGCACTGTGCCCGAGATCCAGCGGACCAATCTTGCTAACACCGTTTTGCTGCTAAAGTCCCTCGGCGTCGAAGATCTGCTCTCTTTTCACTTTATGGACCCACCTCCACAGGTACTATCATTATCATCATAGACCTACGATTATGAGATGACAGCCTCCCCATAGACTAATTGCGGCACAGCCTTTCTAAAGACAATTGATGAAGTTCTCGATTGTACCGGGCATTGAGGTAATAAAACACTTCCTTATTTACTTTAAAAAATTCAATTATTTCCGTTTAGAGTTAATAAGTTTGCAAAAAAATTCAACAAATACCATGAATTCCAAGCAAAGAGAGTTCAAGTATGACATTAGTTTTGTATGTGAGATGAAATCAAACAATCTATACGTCCTATAAAAAATTGTTAATTGTACTTAATGAGATATTAGTATCTCTGTTTAGTAGTGACAGGGCACACTGCATTCTACCGCCATAAACTAGGAAGCTACAGTTGGTCTGGCGCCAGTATAAGAAATGCGAGGGCCAATCTCTTCCTTATCCTATCAAAAGCAGGTGTTTTGCAACCCCTATGGGTAAATTAATACTTACCTTAAAACGGTCTGTTTAAAAAGTTACAAGTCTGATGGTAGATATAACTGAAAACACATGTTTTAATTAAAAGAAAATTCTTTTTCTACAAATATAACATTAATTGTAACAAAAGATTTTAGTTGTAGATTTCCGGGATAATGGCCCAGATCTGTTGGAAATTCTTCCAAACGTTTCGTCAACAACTGTGGTTGACATCCTCAGTGGTGTAGTCCGTATTAGAAGAAGAAGTACATCACATCACTGCACCGCAATGCACCAAACTGTGACACACTGCACTGCACTTCATTTCTACACTTTTTGACTTTTTGAGCGAGACTGACGAAACGTTTGGAAGAATTTCCAACAGACCTGGGCCATCATCCCGGAAACCTACAAATCATATGGATGCCGGCCGAGAAAACCTACATTCTACTAAAAGATTTTAGATTCACAATAAGTAGCTCCAATATACAACGATGATGTAGGTAATTTAGTGATCTACCCGGTACATTCAACTGCGTCCAAAACGAAAATTTTGTGGAAAAACAGAGCCTTTCCGGAATCATGTCTAAACGTCAGGAGTGTAGAATATCAATATCTTTGACCACAGTAGGTCGCAGTAGTTTTGCTGCATTATGGATTGAGGACCTCTTTGCGATATTCACAACCTTAAAATTGTATTATTTGTCGATGATTCATTATTACTCTTTAACTTTAAAATTAAAAAATCTCAAGATGAAGTCTCGGTCGTCTAGTTTTTTTTTACTCACGCTCAAGACCAAAAATTATGTTAACAAATAGCTTCAGCTAGTAGAGTTGAAAATGTTTTTGAATATATCTTTAGCCCAAACTTTTTCTCGATAGCTCACTGGTGAGGATGTAGTGAGAATGATTTTATATAGGTACATTAACTTTATAGAATTAGCATTCCGACATCCGTAAATTGAAGTTCAGTAGGTCATATATAATAGTAAAAAGGTTTTGCCATCCGCAGGACACCATCTTAAACTCGATGTACCAGCTGTGGATCCTTGGCGCCCTGGACGGCACGGGCGCTCTGACCCCCCTGGGGCGCCAAATGGCCGAATTCCCTCTAGACCCGCCCCAGTGCCACATGCTCATCGTGTCCGCGGAGATGGGCTGCAGCGCCGAGGTGCTAATCATCGTGTCCATGCTATCCGTGCCCACGGTGTTCTATCGGCCTCAGGGCCGCGAAGAGGAGGCGGACAGCGTGAAGGAGAAGTTCCAGGTGCCGGAGTCGGATCATCTCACCCTGCTTCACCTCTACAACCAGTGGAAGTCTAACAAGTGCGTACAGTTAAGCAACTTTTCCTTACCTATTCTTATTGGTTATCGTGTCTTTGTGAGAAGACCGCTCGGCTTACCATCACAGTTGAAGCTGTCTTGATTCCAGGTCGGGCATCTTTAGGTCTTGTCGATTATATCTGATACTTAGAAATAATATTCACATAAACACCTAATTTACTGATTTCGAGGGATCGTCTAAAAATATAAATTTGACGCCTGGCAAAACTATAACAGCAAAAAATTGCTTATTGTATTTTGTCAGTGCAAGTTTCTAAACTATTACCACAGTTTTACAATACTAACAGTTGTGAAGCGCCTTTGTAGTTGGGCGATGCCGCCGCCCGTGCAAGTACTTACGCTATCACACTCCGATATGCTAGGGTTGGCACAAAATTGAAAATAAAATAAATGTGATTATTATTATGTGATCATTTATTTACAAGTATATTAGGACACATTGCGCCACCAACACAGGTGGCTCGCAATTATTCATAATGTACCTGCACTTACCAAATATACAAAATATTCGTTGTGGATAAAGCAAGAAGTTTGATTTAATTTTAAGTGATCAAGACTGGCTATATTATCTAATGATCTAATTATGGTCGTGATTTACAAGTGTTAAAGATTCACTGGAATATACATACAAGTGTCGCACTGCCAGATATTTACGAGACACTTTATTTTTTAATGTTTTAAGGTTTCTATTATTAAATTTATGTAACTATGTAAAAAATGTAAACCTCAAACTTATCATAAAAGTTTGAGGGAAACATGAGCATGGTCGTGATTTAAATTCTACTTTGTCAAAAAGTCATTCTACTAGTCAAAAGAATATTAATTTTTACATTGTTTGTTATTATTAGTACTATTAGTGGTTTATTCTATATAATAGTATTTTATGAAGAATATGAATATGAATATTATATAACACACGTAGTATCTAATGATGTCTATAACTAATAACAACAAATTACTAATAAAAAATGAAAACGTAACAAAAAGATTCAAACTACTGTAAATATTTTAACAAAAAATAACAATAACACATAGCGCGCGTTGTGAGTCCGTGCGCACGTAAGGGCGAGTGCGCATCATCCCTTCCCGTGCGCGCGAAAAGAAATAAATGTTTGTGCTAAGTGTAGTGGTAACCACGGAAAATAAAGATGGAGGACCAACCCTAATATACATGTGAACGTGTCGGTCGGCAGCCGTTAAATAGGAGGCGGTGGTTTCATCGACACCAATGCTGCACAAGGGCCATTCTGGGCCAATTTACCTCTATTCTCCATGGGTATAGCTAAAGGAAGTAAATTTGGGCGCAGTTACTCCGGTCAGTGGTGCACGGAGCACTTCGTGCACGCGAAGGCGATGCGCAAAGTAAGGGAAGTGCGACAGCAGCTGAAGGACATCCTTACACAGCAACGGCTGCCGCTGCGCTCGTGCGGCTCCGACTGGGACGCCGTGCGCAAGTGCATCTGCTCCGCCTACTTCCAGCAGGCCGCCCGCCTCAAGGGCATCGGCGAGTACGTCAACTGCCGCACGGGCATGCCCTGCCACCTGCACCCCACCTCGGCCCTCTTCGGCCTCGGCTCCTCGCCCGACTACGTCGTCTATCACGAGCTCATGATGACCAGCAAGGAGTACATGCACTGCGTCACCGCCGTCGACGGCCGCTGGCTGGCTGAGCTGGGGCCCATGTTCTTCTCGCTCAAGGAGACCGGCAAGTCAGTCACAAATTTTTCAAATATTCTTTTGTATATTTTACTGGCGTGTGTGAAAATATAACACAAACAACACGAGTGCATTGGGAAATATAAGACTTTTATTTTCACTTGATAGTAGATGCCCTATAAACATAAGCGACGTCCTTAAGGATTGCAAATGCGTTTGCAATTTTGACGAGATAAAGGGTAAGCTATAAAGGGAGAAAGGGTCTCTCGCACCCCTTACCCGAAACACAACAACAAACTTGCTTTTATTACGTGGTGCTAAGAGAATGGCTACTGCCACCAGACGGACTGCTCAATTTAAGACTGCTTGTGTTTTAACAAAACTATTCTTTTTAGGGTTCCGTACGTCCGAATAAAAAAACCGAACCCTTATAGGATCACTCGTGTGTCCGTCTGTCCGACCATTTCCGAAACTACTGAACATTTTGAAAATACGGAAATTAGTTTTCTACTTATAGATTATAGGAAAACCTATAAGAAGTCCATGATATTAAAATAACATGGTAAATCACTCAACATCGTACGGAACCCTCTTCACGCGAGTTCAACTCGCACTTGTCCCGTTTTTTTTTGTTCTTTTTAATCATGTAAAATCTATACATATAATTAAATTGTAAACGAGCCGTGTCTGTACATTAAAGATTTAAAAAAAAAATCTGTACACGTTGTACTTACATGTTACCGAGGTCAAATATATAGTTTTTAGAATTTTTGTCTATTTGTCTGTTTGTCCATGCGTTTGTGCACACTAATCTCTAAAACGGCTTAACCGATAACCGATTCGGTTTTCACTGATGTATTGTAGCAAGCTTCCCGTAACGGTTCACAAACAAAAAAGTTACTTGCTATACCGAATACCACGCGTACGAAGTTACGGGTTCAGCTAGTATGAAATATACCTTTAAATTGACGAAATATAGTTTAGCGCCATCTAGGTAACTTGTGAAAATTTGATTGCTTTACTACAACCACCTTGACTGGTTGTAATTTTCAGGTCGAACCGCGACAAACGTAAAGAGGCTGCGGTTCACGTGCAGCGCATGGAGGAAGAGATGAAGCAGGCGGAAGAGAAGATGGCAGAGGACAAGAGGAAAAGAGAATTGGACGTGCCCGTAAAACAGGAGGTTGCCACTCCTGGACTAAGCACACCGAGAAGAACTCCCCATAGGTTGGGACTCTAAAATCAATGGTCATTGATTTGAAAATTTGAATTATTTTTCATTAAACATTTTTTGACAAAAAAATTAAGCACAACGTTTTTTTAAATTGTAATTTACATGTTAATTTGTAACTTGTGATACTTATGTATCAATTGAAAATAATTTAATACAATCCTTTGATTCTTGTGTACCAGTCTGAAATACGATTTTAACTTTTAATTAACGTGAAAATGCTATAGATACATGGAAATTGTAATATTAAATGAAATGTAATATTAAATTTTGATTTGGTTTTATTTTAAAGTAATATAATTATTATAAATTTTCATGTGAAAACTTTATATCGATTATGAAAATGTAAAAAGAGTTGCAATAATGTATAAATATCCCGCTGTCGAAATTACGAATCCCCCTTAAAAGTGTTTATAGGAAAATAATATGTTCCCATTATCCATAGTGCACTTTGCTCTATTGTATAATATTAATTTATACTGAGTTGGTTACTATCAGTTTGAAATTACTTTTTGCTGTGAATATTTGAAACAGAAAAGAGAGCAAGTATTTTAGTGATTTCATATTTACAAAGGATGTAAATAGCTTTTTTACTTTTTATTTCCAAAGCAAAAGAAAGCGATCTAAATCAAAGACCTCAAAACTTTTTAGGTACATTCACTGAGTTTTGTATAAATTCAAAATGCGTAAAATAAAAATGTAACTACATTTGAATTGAAATGGATCTTGCTGGAAACTCAATTGAAATTTTTAATGCACTACAAGTCGTTACAAGTTTGAAGTTATGGCCCGAAATGTAATGATGTTTAGATGGTGTTGCAAGCTGACGAAAAATAATAATCACATGAAAAATAACTACCATAAAAATTTTATGACTGAATTCTATTCACAAGCAAACAAATCCATAATATAAATGGATCTTTATGTTTTTAAAATGAAAAGTCTTTAGTCGCTACCAAGTGAACTTAAGTGAATCGTCACGCTCGGGTCGATGACGCTTAATAGGGTTTACTCCGCTCTAGTCGACCTCAAGCTCGCTCAGATCTTGTGTCCATAATATTAAAATTTGGAAAATTAAAAGTGAGAACTTCTATCGTGCGATCATAAATACGCAAACTCGTTTTTTTTTATCTGTAACCATTTTGGGAAAATTTTGTGGCATTGTGACACTAAAGTTTACTTAGATTACTGAATTAAAATTGCCCATTGCTTGGAGAAATAACAACCGGGGTTGCTAATAAATCATTTTATTTTATTTATTTTTTTAATCTTTTTGGCCTACCTCCCCAAAACAAATTATATCAACTGTTGTAATAATAATTTTGTAAATCAATGAATAATCTTGAATAAATAAAATAACATATTGAAACAAAACTTTTATTTAATAACTTTTATTTATTCATTATTTATAATCACCATTATACAATGTGTCGCCTTTGGGAAGCCGAGAAGGCAGTAGTATTACACAAATAATGCGATGAGATGAGTGGATATTCTGACGAATTCAATCAAATCAAAATCACTTTTAAGATATTTTCTTCGTCTTGTAGTTGTTTTACATTAAATGAATTAAAGAAGAGGAACGTTTAATATTATACAAAAAACAAACTTTAAAGGCGAAAGATTTATTATTTCATTGATAATTATATTTTTATCTACTTGAAATATATTTTAAAATGTACTAACAATTCCGAGGCGGAAGCCACTAGGTATACAGAACTCATGAAATTTTTATTAAATCAAATACCCACACACTCATCCAATGATAACAATGAAAGCTTGAACCCTATTTTATTTACAATCGGAAACATTACATTTGTCGCTAACTCTGTACAATGAGATCTTACAAGTTAAATTTAAAAATTACAAAAATAATCAAATACCTAAGTATTCGTTCTAGTTAATGTGAATTGGTGTCAGTCAATGGTCGCAGACGCGAGCTAGTTTACAGTTAAGAATAAATCTTGTTTAAACAATTGAAAATAAAACTACCAAGTTATACAAGCCTCTTAAGACTAGATTAAATTAAGATTTCTTCAGTAATATAGGTTCCATATGGTGTAAAACATATTAGTTCAAAGTAAGTGAAGTGGTTAAATTCTAAAATAAAATTGTTAAATGTAAACCCTCTGCTCCTCGCGCTGCCGCCATCTTGCCCTGTCCTATCCACAGACTACTCTACTCGCGCAATTAATCGCGACACACCGCACTAGGTCATTTGCCTTTGCAACAAAATGGATGTTGAGAAATTTTGGCAGCGTTGAAACTATATCAATAATGCCAATTATTATAATACATTATATTTAACCTAATCTAATATATAAAATTCTCGTGTCACAGTGTTTGTAACAAAACTCCTCCGAACCGAAACGGCTGGACCGATTTTTATATATATTTTTTGTATACTCGTATTTGGAAGGTATGAGAATAGGTCGTAAAGTATTTTTCACCCTCCTAGCCCCACCCCCATTTTTTAATCGCGATTTTACTATTTTTTTATGAAGAATATTCAAATAATTTAACAGTCGTTCATTGACGTGAAGTGAGGGATCACTTTAACATATGGTTTAAAAATAAAATTTGACCCGATAGGTGGCGCCACAATCGGGTTACGGAATTATTTTCGGATTGTGGCAGGACAACGTCTGCAGGGTCAGCTAGTTATAATATAAATATATTATACTTTTCTTCGTAAGACGGCGGCGACATGATTTAAAAAAGGGGGTTAAAAATGACTCATGACGTGCTTCCGTAACGAGCGCTCGATTCCGGACTGCGTCCGCGCGATTATGTGGCCGATTCCCACGCCACTCGACGAGTATGTGACAGCGGCATAAGTCATTTGAAAAAACAGTATAGACGTATAGAAAATCTTGTTCACAGAAGAGAAATTTATATAGAATTATTTAACCAACACTTAAATTACGATTCCAAACTAGATTCTTTCCAAACTCATCCAATTCAATTTCTGCAACGATTAAAAATGACTGACACCAAATATATAAATCGTCATATTACTAAGACACAACATTAATAAAAATACTATTATTATTTTAAAGTCTTTTATATAACGTTAATTACCGTGCTTCAAAAAAAAAAAGATGTAAGTGGTTGAATTTAATCATAACATAAATAAGAAGATTAATTAAAGAATTTAAATATCTTTAAACGTGAATTAGAAGCTTTAAAAATAGAATTAAAAATCTTATTATTAACATGAAGTTTGTACCAAAACATTATTTTTGGCTTAAAGCTTGCATATTCAAGCCTCCCATAAATATACATTTTATTTCTCACAATATACGTTCTCTGCTCAAAATAAATTAGACGATCTATTTAGGCACTAATTCCACTACTTGTGTCTCGGTTTAAACGTTTTCCGATAAAATTGTATAAAAGTTACAGATATCTAGGTTTAATATCAACATACCCGCGCGATTTTGTAGCATTACAATTAAAACTGTCACAATAACATATTAAAATACTATATATTTTAAAAAAACTACATAAATGAGAGGATTAAACATAAAATTTACCATTTTATACAATCTCTGTTAAGCTACACTCGCAGAAAATTAAGCAAATTTTAAACAATTTGTTATTTTGACAAAACAAAAATGTAAACTAAATATTCAGCTAATAGTTACTTGATAAGATGAGCAGTGAAGTAACTTCGATTTCTAGTCAGGCCTGCACTTCTAATTGTTTATGACTTCGATACTGATTGACATTAAAATTTGAGTGGCTGATATATTATTACCTCATAAAAAAGGGTGAAGTAAGGAAACCTAGGTATCCATAACAGTGTCGTCTTGTCGAGTGATTTCAACAATTGTTGAGCGCCATGTTGAGTCCATGTTTCTCGATATATTTCCTGCGAGCTTCGTCAATCATCTGCGCCTTCCGTTCTTGGAAGGTGACCTGTCTCTCTCGAGCGCTCTTCGGGAACACTCCGACCGGTTGTGGTGTTACATACCTGATCAATTGTTTTAAATTATCAAACCTTATATAATATGTTCAACATTTGTAATTAAAAATACAACGTTTATAGATTAATATCTTTATAAGTCCAGATCCTTGAAGGAAGCCGAGTGATGCTGAGGGATCACTGCTTCATATGAAGAGTTAATAAGCTTCCTTCAAGGCAAATTCAAGGATGTCTGAATTTGCAGCCTACACTTCTGTTATTTTATTTAAAAAAAGTGTGTGTCGGCTCTGACGCACGACTAGAGTTTACTTCTTAAGTACGATGGTCTTTGACTATGCATTAGGAAAAGAGGGTAAATATTATAATACTGGAAGTATGTATGTATGTATTTTTATTCTATGGTGAAGCGGCGACATCTATCGGATTTGGGTAGAACTGCTTGGTGAATTCCAAAAATTCAACACTATTGATGGCGCCATCTATTGTACTACAATAGAATTAGGTAACTCGACCATTTTTTGACGACAGTGTCGCTGTGCTGGCAGGTTACAACGCGCCATCGCTTCGCTTCTCAACGCGGATTACTTTTTCATACAAGATTTCAGTTTGCTTTTATAAGCTGTCGCACAAATTTCAAAATGACAGTGACAGATAACATTACGCTTTTTGTGTAACCCTTATATTTAATTTTACTCATAAAATCCCCATACAGCGGGCCTTATATGAAAATCGATACTTAAAGAGGTAAAATTCAAAAATAATAATAATTTACAGCCGAAAATACTCAATTGCTTCTTAACTATGACTGTTCAGGTTGACAGATGAGACACGCTTGTTTTAAAAAGGAATGCACTTCAGCGAGTACCAACTGGTGACAGCGCCTTCACGCTGCACCGCACCGCAATGCTTAACGCAACGCAGCGTCCCGAGACACAATGTGCATGCCATATAACAAGGTCACGTCACCGTTTCGGTCTGAACTGACCCAAAAAGATAGCTTCTCGAACGTTTGAGTACTCGTATTCGGCCGTAATTTTGTTATTAAAAAAATAAGACAGAATAATGAAGCAAGGCTATTATGTATCGCGAATATACCTGCTGTGCGACGCGGTGGCGGGGGCAGGAGCCGCGGGGTTCGCGAGGGGCTCCGGAGTGTAAGGGGTCGCTCCCTCCAAAAAGTTCGTTATAGTCACGTCTACGCTACGCGTCACCGCTGTAAGCAGAAATCAACACATCAGAAAAACACTCATGCTCAACACGATTGCACATCATGGATATTCTTTAAAACACTTTAAAGTTATAATATTATTCACATTACTTAACTATTAATTTAAATAAATTTAGGTTAAACACCACAAACTTATGTAACATTAAAGCTCATCCCACAAAATCTCAGTTGTCCAAAGTAATTTCATCGTCTAATATTATAAAGAGGTAATGTTCTTTGCATGTTTCTTTGTATGTAAGGAGGTAATCTACGAAACTACTCATCCGATTTTAAAAATTCTTTCACCAATACTTAGAATTTTCCACGCAGGCGAAGCCACGGTCACCACCTCTCTGAAAATAAAGTTTGAAAACGCCTAGCAAACAGAAATAAATATGTCTGGCGTAATATCTTTTATTTATCAATGTGGTCGAAGTCCCGGGCACCAGCTAGTAAATAATAATCTAAGAAAACTACGAATTTAATTATTAAGGCTAAAATTAAATAAAAAAACTAAAGGATGTAGTTATTTTCAATAAGTAGCTTATTTGTACAGTTGATGCATATTGCATCTTGAGAATAATTTAGTAGATACAAGAGACTGTTGGCTTCATGTGCACAAAATAATTTTAAAAAAAAAGACAGATGCAACTACTTTTAATAAATAAGATTGGAAAATCAACGTTTTGAGAAATAGTCGTACTCAACAAAGGAGGACTAGAGATCTCTGCATTTATTTTTAGTCACCTACCATCAAGTGAAGCCTGCCTGACGACCTTAACGTAAAAACAAAATCTCTCATTTTCCAAAAAAAAAACATTACCAAATACTAACTTTAGAAAGAGAAACAGATAGAGAGAAAGAGAAACAGATAGAGAGAAAGAGAGGGAACTGATTTTGTAAGTTTATTTACATATGGGGGATAATCTCTGAAGCACTGCAACTATTTCAATTTTTTTTTTTTCAATATTCCTTATGCTCGTGTAATATGTATTAAACTGCTCAAGCAAACTCACCGAGATCTCTGAGAATGTCGGCCATTGGCACGCGCGGCAGCACCTCCTTCACTTGACGCGCGAGTCGCTCGGCCGCACTCGTCCCAGCACTGGATCCACTACTGGACGCGCCACTTGCCACTTGCCGCGTCCTGGCTGCGCCCGCGTTTAGCTCCTCCCATCTCCATTCCGTCATCTCCACCTTGTAAATTATCATATCACTATAACCACTTTGTTTATATGGATGTAATGTAACAACCCATTCAGCACTTATCGTACTAGCTCTTGCTACATGTAATTCTTATAAAGATACTGATACCGAGGCAAGATAATTATAGACTTACAAAAATTGCTGAATGAGGCTGGTTACAGACCTTACAAAGCAGACCTGTTTGGTCTGCTTGGGAAATCCTCATAGATAGCCGGAAGCGTAGGTGACGCTGTGGGGTTATATGCCAGACTCCTAACAGCTAAAACCCAACTACTTTCTAGCGCGGCCAGACGTGGTTGCGGGAACGATGTGACACGACTTCCACTACTCACCACGGCTGTCCAGCGCGGGGAGGACTATGCTCCTTGTCGGAACCTCGGCGTACCCGACAGTGGAGGTACGCTGGTTATCTCAGGGACCTCACGACCGGCGGTAGTCTCCACTAAGACTGTAAGCCCAGGTCACAGTTAAGGAGGTAGGTGGCGGACATAGGCCAGCCGCCTGCGCCCGAGCCTCCTGCGGTGGATCGGCTGGGAGCAGGGATCCTCTTTCCGCTACCTCTCCGTCAACTCCTTGCGCGACATGACGTGCTCGCAAAAAGCGATGCTAGCGCTTTCACAAACGCAAGCAGTGAGAGGTCATCCACGAGGAGAGACACGGCGCGTTGCTCTACCCATTCGGGGCAGTCAGCCAAAGTGTGCTGCGCAGTGTCCTCCGAGCAGCCACAATGGTGGCATTCCTTTGTCAGCTCTCGCTCTCCAAGGCCACCCGGTGAAGGTAACGGCCGAATCAACCATGCCCCGAGAGTACCTGCACCACGCGGAACGTGAGGGTCTCGCGTCTATTACGGATGGTCAGCCAGTCCACCCAGATGTGGACCCCATACAAGGCCTTGGCGGCTCCTCCATAGGAGTCTTAGGTTAGATTCCTGGCTAGGCTAACTTTGGAAATAAATTTTTCATAGTCTGGTCTGGATCTAGTCAGTAGTAGCAGGGTACACTGCATCTCGCAGTCATTTAAGCAGCCCATCTAGTGGCAGTAACCACCCCCAAATAGAACAACACTGTGAAATAACAGCATGTGTGCTTGTTGTGTTTCGGTAAATGATAAGGGTTACCAGAGCCCATTTCCCTCTTTCCCTTTCTAATCCCTTATCCTTAATCCCACTATGGTCTGCAAAACAAATGCAGCAACTGTGAAGTTTGCTTTTGTTATAGGCGACAGTAGCCGGAGCCTCTTACCATCGAGTGGACCGTTAGACTGATGATCTTAACATTAAAACAAAAACTATAATATGATTGCGGCGCCCCACCTAAACCATCTAATCTAAGGGTCCACTTAAACCAGGGTTTCCCTAACTAATTTATTACGCGCCCCCCTTTCTAAAAGATGAAAATTTCCGCGCCCCCCCTTAATTTGCATCTTATTATATTTATAATTGGACCCTCCCTTGTCCAATTATAAATATAATAATAATTTTAGGTTACTATCAGAATGTAAAGACAGAAAGAAACATCAAAGTATTTTTTATTGCTTATTAAATTTATACAAAATCTACTTATTCGAATGAGATGGATGTGCTTGCATGTTTTTTTACCAGGTTTTCGATTCTCGGCTTAACCCCAGATATAGCACAGTGCAAATCACCAGCAATGTTTATTTCTATACTTGGTTTTTATCGCTACCATAGCAGAAAATCCTTTTCTGCAATTTTGGTATAAATTTTGAAATATTAGACCCAAACTAATGCTTTTCCCATTTTGTCGAAATCGTATTTGGCGGCAGAACAGTTTTTAATATCCAAGGCTTCCTCCTGCAGGGTGTCTGGCAGGGCATCCACAATAACATGGAACGGATCCTGTCTTATTAGTGGCTCACGCCCCCCTCTGCGGGTCTCTGCGCCCCCCTTGGGGGGCGCGCCCCCCACTTTGAAAACCCATGACTTAAACACATAAAAAACTTCATCAAAATCGGTCCAACCGATCGGTCGAGTTCTTTTGTACACACAAAAGAATTCTTTCTTAAATGTTGTACAAATGAAGTATACCTGCAGTGCATCAGCGATGGCTCGGCGGATGCGGGCCACGAAGGCTGCGTCGTCGTCTTGGTTGCGCTCCAAGGAAGGCAGCAGCCGCACGGTGAAGGTGGTGGCCGGCGTCCACAGGAACCATAGCGCGTCCGACCAGGGGAAAGCGCTGCGCGAGTCGTGCGCTCGGTGGACCGTCACGTGGCTGAACGGACGACTTACGCCTGTATTTCAACAAACAAATCTACAATATCTATATATTAATATGTGAAGCGTAATTTTTGGATCCCTTTTTAAGAAAACTGCGCAGATGAGTGTAAAATTTGATACACATTTTTTTTACTTTTTAATTTTTTGGCTGCTAAAATAAATCATAATTAGTAGATTACAACAATTAGAAATAACACATCGGTCTTTATAGATTAAATTGTTTTGTTATTAAGTGATTAAGTATTAACTATGAATATTAGTTTATTTTATTTTTTATTTTAAGGTTTTTAAGGTTTTCTATCTAGGTTTCTTTGTAGTTGGTAAATGCTGTCACACCTGTAATCGGCTTATATAACAAATCTTTGTTATATGCAAAGATTTGTTATACAAGACGATTTAATTATTAAGTTACTGTTTGTTGGTGTGTTAAATAAATAAATAAATATGCCCACGTTGTTATTATTATTACTTTAGTTTTAACTAAACTCTATTAAATATGAAGATCATTATCACTCATACTCACTTATGGCAACCGGCTGCACTCTGTTGCCAATGTTGAAGGGCCAATCCGTAAATTTAAGCAAACCATTGCCATTCGTCGGTCCACCTTCAGGCTGGAGAAGAATCGGCTTCGAAGGGTTATCAGCAAAATGTTGCCTTCAAGAAAATGGAAAATCATCAGTATTTCATTACTTAATAAGTATTTCCATATGTGTCAACAACACTTACTTTCTCATAAACTGCGCAGCATTTCTTATGCCTAGCGTGGCTGCGAAAAATGGTGGTACTTTCCATTTTCGTAACTGAAACAAGAGGAAATTAACGCATTTTTTAGTTATTAATGAAAGAAATATGTTTATACATCTTTTTTAATTTTTAGCAGAGATAATTTATACATATAATAAAATCGTAAACGAGCCGTGTCTTTACATTAAATATTTAAAAAAAATATATACACATTCTACTTGTGTTACCGAAGTAAAAAAAAATGGTTTTTAGAATTTTTGTCTGTTTGTCTGTGCGTTTGTTCGCGCTAATCTCAGAAACGGCTTAACCGATTTGAATGCGGTTTTCAGTGATGTATTTTAGCAAGCTTCCCGTAACATTTAGTGTTACTTTCATTCCAATCGGTTTACAAACAAAAAAGTTATGTAAATTTAAAGAATCACATCCAACATTTTTTCCCTAAAAATGCAATAAAATAACTTGAAATGGCTGAAACTTTAGTTAACCTATGTATTATCATCTGTAAAATGATGATGATTGAAAGTTTATATAAAGTTAAAAATAGTCAGTTAGTGATTTTGAAGTTCCAATTTAAGTTAACCTCAGATCTATATGATCTGTCATATTAAGTAGGGTTCAGCTTAGGCTGGGGCCTTTCATTTATAATGAAATCGTTGTTTGCCTACTGTGCCTTTGTGCACGCTAATCTCAGAAACGGCTTAACCGATTTTCATGTGGTTTCCACTGATGTATTGTAGCAAGCAAGGTAATATGTAATGTATATTTCATTCCAATCTGTTTACAAACAATAAAGTTACGCGTTATTCCAAATACCACGCGTACGAAATGGCCGGCTCAGCTAGTATGTAATACATATGTATGTAGCTGTAGGTAGATATTACATATTTTACATAGCATTGACAAGCAAATGTAAATGTATTTGTATAATTTGTGTGTGTTACTTAGTAAATTTTGCTGTGCTGTTGCTATTTCCATCAAATAAAATAAAATCTTTCACCCAGTAATCATTAGAAAGTGTACTAATTAGGATTATTAAAATCATGGACATGTATGGATGCTATATTGATGGCCACGGAGGTCACAATCCAAATACCCCGTAGGCCGACCACTGCTAAATGGTCCAAACCTTATGAGTGACTGGCAAATGATAGATGCGGAAGGCAGAGGATCAAGTTTTGCAGCTGCTCAAATAAAAATGCCTATGTCCAACAGTGGACGCTTGTGGTCTGATAATAATATGATGATGATGAATAAAGTAGGTAATTCTAATGTTTCAATCATAAAAAATAATGGCTCCGTCCGCGTAAGTAACTAAGTTTTGTAACTTAATATATTGCCTTAGTAGATGACTCTAAGGCCATCTAATATATTGCCTAATAGAATAATATTCAAATCAGAGGAGGTTGCCAAGTTGAGGAGATACTGCCAGATAGGGAATGCAATCCCGCAAATGCGGGATCCCGCTTGAAATTAGCGGGATTACTAATGCGGGATTACACGTGCGGGATCCGCAAGATTTTATTTTTTCAGCCTGAATTCGCATAACATTATATACGGCACGAATGCACGATGTTTGGTCCTGTGGCGGGCGTCAGTCTCAGTCGCCGAAGAGTACTCCCGCCACAGTGACATTTGACAGTGGCCGTCACAGACAGTGACGTTTGAGTTGTCGGGGCTGTTAGAATAAGTTTTGAAAAGAGCGGTTCGGTAAGCGTAAGCACTGGTGCTAATATTGTATAAATAAAGAAAACCCGGCACGAAGTGAGACGTTAAAATTAATAAACTGTTTGTAATGTGATTGACCCGGTGCTCATGTAAATTCGTCCTGAGAGGACCGTATTTGGTGGACTTTGTGGTGGAGTTTGCAGCGGTCGAGCCATCATCGGTGCCTACTCCTTAGGCGATAGACCCTTTTCCTTCTCCCCGCCTCACCCGTATTATATATATTTTCCTATTATCGTCTGAGAAACACCAGGCAGGTCATCGGTAAGGTGAGTACCCTAGGTTAAGTTAGTTTTAAGTAATATTACCATGCTGTCGTGATCGCAGCATACACACGATAATAGGGAGATTCCCAAATCGAAGTACGTATCTGGTAGATAATTGAGTGGAGTGACTAGTGAATGGGAATTTCTCTCTTTACGGGGATTCCCCAAAATATCTGTCGCGTGATTTTATACTCTGCTTGCACTATTTCATTTCCATATTGGGAACACATTGGGACATGCGATTGAAATTGAAATAAACAGTTTATTTTTATATTTGAACAGCATGAATGACTCGCTATAGTCGGAATCGGGAACTTAACAATGAGTGCTAAAGTTATTTATAAGGAATACGACAGTCATAAATTTGTATGGCAGCACGTTTAAGATCGGAAGATGGGGCCTGTCTGCTTAGTGGAAACGTTGTCCTTCTATCATCTTAATATAAGCGCTCGATCTTATAATAAAACGAGAAATCACTCTTTTTGAATGTGGAGAAAACAAAGAGAAGTATCTGGAAGCAACTTACAACTTCAGATGCAAGTGTTCGGAATATCATTAAAAAAATTTTTTTCGTTAAATTTAACTTATCAGACTTTAATTCACATAACGTAATTTAGATTTTTATAATTATTTCTGATCAAATATTGATTATACTATTTGTTTCTTCTAAGTAAATTCTATTGTTTCATTTACTGACTAAATTTGTGGGCTAAAAATTCTAAAATATTATACAATCATGCAAATCTTGGATCCGGATGGTCTCAATCTTGCAGATTTGCAACATTGTCTGTTAGGTGCTGGATTGCATTCCCTACTCCCAGATGATCCACTTACAAAAGTGGAAGGAAAAGCTGGTGGAGCTCAGTGTGGGCCGCCAGACAATTGGGGCAATTCGCCCTTTCCTAGAGGGATGGCTGGTGAAACAACGCGGCGCCCTCACGTTCCGCCAGGTGCAGGTGTTCTCGGGGCAAGGTTGCTTCGGGCGTTAACTTCACCGGGTGGCCGTGAGAGAGCCGACAGAGAAATGCCACCTTTGTGGCTGCATAGTGGACAACAGAAACAAACGCTAGAGGCACAGTGCATACAACTTCACAGTCATGTGAGTACTGACCGCACATTAGCTGGTTAGGCAACACGTAAGCTAATAGGCAAAGCTATACATCACGTCATAGTGGATCAGTTTGCATATTTATTACATAGAACAACTCCTATGTAAAGGAGATCAGGCTTTCAGTTTATTTTTATTTTCGTTTTAACTGTTAAACATTAGGTAAAGAGAAATTATAGATTTTACTGGGATAATTATAGTGTAATTTGTTAATGGGTATTCATAGATATCTAAGTTGGAAGTATTAAAAAAATTGTTTTAACTGTTGTGCACTGACTCGAACAACATATTGCTTTGTGCTCAATGTGTTAATTTTTTAATGTATCCCCATTTACAAAATCTGAAATATTCACAGCAAATTACTGAAATTAAGACTTTTATTCTCCCAAGTGTAAGTTGAAAAAAAAAATGGCCTGGTTATGATTGATATCCGCTATAAATTGGTACTTGGATCACTTGTAAATTAAGTTCTATTTATACATTTAGTAGGTAATTTCATAGGTAATTAATAAAATAGTTTTAACAATATTAACATTTTTACGAAATTATGACTTTTAAATACACACAGTCACTAATATTAGTGCAAACAGTGTTTTTGCAGGTGTAGCATATGCGTATGTATCCCTTTGTTCTATTTTTTCGATGAGCCTATTGGATGAGTGGTTAGGGTGCTTGCCTTAATGCTCTGTTCTAGGGTTCCCGGATTCGATTCCAGGCCGGGTCAACTGTGAAAAATTAATTTTTCAAATTTGGCTCTGGTCTGGATCTGGAAGGTAGTGGCAGGACACACTACGTTTCGCAGTAATTTGGACAGCCCGATTGGCGGGAGTAACCACCCCCTTACAGACAACCACCGTTAAATAACGGCATGTGTGCTGTTATGTTTTGGTGAGTGAGTAAGGGATGCCAGAGCCCATTTCCCTATCCCCTCCTAATCCCTTATCCTTAATCCTAGTGTAGTCTGCAGCGCACGTGCAGAAGCTTTGGCATTGCTTGTGTTATAGGCGACGGTAGACACTTACCATCAAGTGGACCATCGGCCTGTCTTCCGAACTTAACATTAAAATATAAAATATATATATATATAATTCCATACTAAGCTATATAACATAACATAAAATAAAACCTTATTACTAGAACATATGAAGCTACCCTGGAAATATATAGGATTGCGAAAGGTGCAATGATAAAGCCAGTTGATACTCATTGCTCAATTCATACTTAAATTACTAACATAGGTAAATACTCACACTGATTGTGCCAAGTACGTGAGAGACAGCAAGTGAATCCAGACATGACACATAGTTAGCAACTAATATGCTACAACGAGGATCCCTTGTACCTTTCAATTTTACATGAACACCTGGAAAAAAGAGATACTTATGACTTTTCCAACCTTAATCTATATATAAAAGTAATCTACACTAATATATAAAGAACGATTTTTTTTTTGTATGTTTCCTCTGAACTCAAACACTACTTAACTGATTTTAAAAATTCTTTCACCTGTAGAAACAAAGATTTTTAACTGTATATCTATATACAGTTCGGGCAAAACGAAAGAATCTGTAATAAGACATTTAGAACCATGTGGTACAAAATCGCTCAGTCCATCACCAAATTTACAAGGCCATAGGCATCCTGATTACGGCAAAAGGATCAATATTTTTGTAGGAAAAATTTCCGAATGCCCTCTCTATATATCCTGTACATTTAATCTTTTTGTGTAGAAAGCTACATTACTTGTTGTCACAATATAACCACTTTTTGTTCAAATTAGTAAATGCAACGGATCAATAAATTGTACATGTAAATTGTTTAATTTAAATTATTTGAATCAGAACTTTGGTTTATAAGTTACGATGGGTATATAAATGATGTGAAAGAAGAGTCCTATGCATAGTCTATTGGTTGAATACACATTTTAGTCCAAGCAAACGAAGTTGTGGGCATTGGCTAGTAAGTAGATATAATTACTTTGTTTTCCACCCACTCCCTACCTAACTACCTCATTAGGCTACATCCTATTTCAAAATTTTTCCCATATAATAACCCGTAAAATGCAAAATTTCACCCAACACTGAGATATTGTCATTTTCAAGGAAAACTTTCAAGACATCTCGATAAATTGGGACATGATTCGATTTGATGCCTCATTGCACAGTGCTCCTAGTGTAAGATCCCACCGTAAAATTCTTCACCGATTTGTTATTTGATCAAAATGTGATTTAAATATAAGATTACATGTGGGGTCATACAACGCCACAGGTTTGCCTAGCAAAACCTTACTGCAAGTACCTTTACCATAATTATTTTTGATATTTGCACTCATTTTATGTATCCTTTTATATAACCCTAGATAACTAAACAAGCATTCCTCTATTCGACGACACCCCTCCCTGCGAACGTAGAGTTCACTCACTTCCCGCCCTGACCGCCTACATTTCTTTATTTTGTAGTAGCTGTGTGGAATAGTGATTTATTATAATTCTTATAATTTGTTCCTGTTAAATGAAACTGCAGTCCTATTTTTATTGCATTAAGTTCCTATTTTTATTAAATACTTTTTATAATATTCACGTTTTTTATTGGGTAGTCCGCCCGGCGAATGTTTAGTTACTATGTAACGGTAAATAAAGTTTAGTTATCTAGGGTTAAATCACATCTCGATCAAGTAACAGGTGAAGAATTACGGTGAAATCTTAAGACTATCCTATTCCTTTTATGCCCTTGTTCGTAAAGAAATGAGCAAGTTTTTTATGTTAAATGATAAAAACTCACCGAAAGCTCCACAAGCAAGTAAAGACAGCACATGCCTCACAGTAGATTTGTAAGGTAATATTATTGAGGCAATCCATAATAATAATGCCAATATACTCCTCAATAACAACAGGACAATACCAAAGGGCAAGTATAAAAGAAATTGGAATACGTTGTCGCCGCTAAACCTGAAAAGTAATTTAATATTAAAACTTTTTGGTAAATCGTACAAAACATTTTAGTAGATAAAAACTTTCTCCTTGAGCTGGCAAACACGTAACGTAACGCAATTAAATCTTTTGTAACCTTACCTGTCGTCGTTTATTAGCTTGTCAACTGTAATGGCCATTTTATTGATTTTCAGTATTCTTAATTTGTATTCATGGATAAATTTCAAATGTTTGAGGTAAAAATAAGGTAAAATATAAATATAACATGTAAGCAAATGATCGTTCGTCGTTCGCCCGCAGCAGTTTCCATACAGGGTTGCCAAAATTACTTTACTCTATGGTTTTTTTGTTGCAAATTACAAAATTTACAAACTAGTTATTTGCACACAGACTAATACAACATCTTTGATTTGCACATAGACCAAATCAAAGAATAGAGTTTTTGTTTCACAATATTACGTAAATTCAAGAAACATAATTTATAAGTGATACAAACAAGCTCTCAGTATATTTACTGCGTGACTCTGATTATGCAAACAAACAAAATCACTTACCGATGGTAACTTATAAACATATCCTCATTTTGTTTTCTGGACGCATTAGATTTACATCTTGGCACTGAAGAAGACATTGTGATAATCACAGAATTCACAGATATCTAACATAATAGTGTTATAATTGATTTGATGCTAGATTTATTATATTTTGATACAGAAATCAAGAAATAAACAAAAACGTTCACGTTCCATACATACAACGCAAAAATACACATAAGTTAAGTTGACACTTCACGCAAATCATTTGTTACCGTTTAGCTAGCCATTTTAAATCTGTATCATAAATCGGGACCAAGTACGTAAAGGGACCAATTTTGACGTTTGACCTAGATACGTCGATCAAAAATAAGAACAAAGTTTGTATGTTTATCTCTTTTTGACTTATGGAGCTCTTTTTGACCTAAAAGTATAAGGAGGAACACACTATAAATATTGATTTTTATTTTAGTCAGGGTTCTATGCTTAAGTTATTTTTCTATGTCTGTATCATAGAAAAATAACTAAGTCTGTATTCTGATGGTGTACGATGTGTACGATAGTACCATGGACCTAATATACTAAGCAGGACTGATTACATTGAAATTTTGTATTTACGAAAATTAACTGTATTACTAATAATTAAAGTATATTTTTCATTGCGCCTTATACAGATGCTAATCCGAGCCGAGAGGGATAGTACCAAAGGAGGCCGTGTGTCTCGTTCTTTCATCTTGCCAGACTAAAAAAATGTCATAGACTAAAAATTTAGGTTTAAAAATCTTAGTTGAAACACTTGTTTTTTAATGGTATTTCAATTATTTTAATAAATTTTAAATCAACGTATTATAATCACGTTAATTTCGTTATGTATTCCTAAATTTAAAAAGATAATGTTTATTGTTTGAGGCATATTTTATATTTTATTTTCTACTGGTATCCCTTTAAAGTGTCATGGCGGTGAATGATTAAGAATAATTTACATTTTACTAAATCGTTAATAGAACAGTTTCACCGGTAAAATCGTGAAAAAGTGTTGTGTTTATGTGTGAAGCTTATGGTGGTTCCAATATATCTTTTCACGGGTAGGCTAAAAATTACATTATTATAAATGTAATAACTATGTTGACCATAAATTTCTAGCGTTGGTGGATATGATTATGTACAATTGATTATTTTGTTAAATGTGCCGTAATAAATAATTCTGTAATAATAGCATTAACTGTTAATCAATTGAACTTAAATACTTAAAATAATAAATAGGTTGTTTTTCAAATATCGAAAAAAAAATGGAATTGGTTTTAGTTTGACTTGTAAAAAATTATAATGTATTGCGAGACCGAAAAGAAAATGATGTTGGATAGTGATTTGATTTGTACATTCATACATTCATGTAGTGAATGTTTTTATATAATATGCTATTTTATAATGGATTGGAGAATGTTTATAAAGAATATAATATGTGCACATATAATGAAGGAAGTTTTATTGATATAGTTTAATTGGATCTCAAAGGTATGAGAAAAAATTTAAATTACGAGGATATCTACAATCTCGTAAATTGAGACCACCAAAATATAATAAAATTAACATCAATAAAAAAAAATTGACACCTGATACTGTTTGTATTATTTTTATCGCAATCGATCCACACATTCCTCAGTAATCGTCCATTGCCAATAAAATTATTCGATACCCTTGTATTTATTTATTTATGTTTATAAGAAACTACTATAATTATGTAAGTATATTACATTTAAATTTGACTCACATACCAAAAATCTTATTGTCACCCTATTAGAAAGGGACACACTGCCTCTCTACTGCATATCCTGCTCGGCTCCTTTTTAGCTTCGAGTAATCAGTGGCTCTAGCATGAGTTTACGATACTACACTCGCTAGCGAGAGCGTAAAACATTTATATGGAAAATTGATAATTTGACATTGACAGTTCACGATTTTCCATACTAAATTTTTACGTTCTCGCTAGCGAGTGTAGTATTGGTGTAGTATCGTAAACTCATATTAGAGCCTCAGTCCTGCTTAGTATATTAGGTCCATGGATAGTACTTAATACTTCCATGATTATGGTTTCTGTTTGTCATTGTCATCTGTGAAGTGTGAACTTGAGGCGCAGAGTATATAATAATCTAATCACTACGTTTTAAATTGTGAGCCAAACAAAGAAAACATTTTATTTCAATTCAAGTTCAAGTAAATAAATGTAGTTGTCTCATAGTTGTGTTGTCTTGTGGTGTGGTTGGTGTTTACTGTTGGCGCATTATTAAGTTTTATATAGAAACTATACCACAATAAAAAGCTTAATATAATTGCAGTTCTGGATTAAAAATTCAAGGTTTTATTAGACTATCGCGAATCGCGATGGAACCTTCGCCATTGTCCAATGACGAGCATACTTGCTCGGATGAGGAAGAGCCTCACAATAGAGAAAATGGATCAATTTTCCCCGAGAGAGTTCAAGGCGTACCATCACATTTGCAAACAGAGGCCCCAACTATTGCGTTCACACAAATGGAGGATAAAATGCGACGTAAGTTGCAATTTTTTTTTATGAATCCAATCGAAAAGTGGAAGGCCAAAAGGAAGTTTCCATTCAAATTCGTTGTGCAGGTTATAAAGATTATTCTCGTGACGTCTCAACTGTGTTTATTTGCTCACAATAGATATAATCACGTTAATTACACATGGGACAATCGTATCAGTTTTTCCCATTTGTTTTTACTCGGCTGGGATGCCACTCGCGAAATTAATGCTTACCCACCAGGAGCAGGTCCTTTAGCAGTGTACAAACTGGAGGAATTTTACAATACCCTCGACTATGCCTATGCGGGATATTCAAATCTAACTAATGCTATTGGCCCATACTCCTATGACGATGAAGAAAACAACAAACCTGATCCTGTTTTTTGTCAATATAACTATAAGAAAGGCATCATTCATGGTTTCAATGAAAGTTACGAATTCAACTCTGAAGTTGTGGAAACTTGTGTAAACTTCACTCAGAAAGAAAAAGGATATTTTAGCTCTCAGGAATTTATCGAAGATTCTCCTTTGGAGATAAATTTTGCATCGCTGCTTCGAGCCGAGTTGATGTTTTCAATAAAGACAGTAAATTTTAGAGCCGCCGGACCTATTAGCCCTCCAGATTGTTATAGGTTTGATGTGACAATTATATTTGATAATGAGGATCATGACGGACAGATGTCTCTCACTTTAGAAGCTGAACCTTACAAGTTAGCTTGTAAAGGTGATAAAGCATACGTCACAGACAATAAAATAGACCAAATCTTAAGAAGCATTCTCAATATCCAAGTTATATTGATTTGTACCGCGTCATTTGCTTTATGTAGCAGAGCAATCTACAGAGCACAACTCTTAAAGCAATTAACTGTACAGTTTTTCAGACAAGCTTATAACAAAGAGCTCAGTTTTGATGGACGTTTGGAATTTCTTAACATATGGTATATCATGATCATAGTTAATGACATTCTGATTATTATGGGCTCGTCTATAAAGGAGCAAATCGAAAGAAATCAGTTCACAAATGATCAATGGAATGTGTGTTCACTATTTCTCGGCACTGGAAATCTACTCGTATGGTTCGGAGTGCTCAGATATTTAGGTTTCTTTAAAACTTATAATGTTGTCATACTGACGTTAAAAAAGGCAGCTCCAAAGATATTTAGATTTTTAATTTGTGCTTTATTGTTGTATGCTGGATTCACTTTTTGTGGCTGGCTAATTCTTGGCCCGTATCATATGAAGTTCCGTTCTCTTGCCACCACATCCGAATGCCTCTTCTCTTTAATAAATGGAGACGACATGTTTGCTACATTTTCAATAATGTCTAAAAAGTCACCAATGCTTTGGTGGTTCAGCCGTATCTATTTATATTCTTTCATAAGTCTGTATATTTATGTTGTACTCAGTTTGTTTATATCGGTGATAATGGACGCTTACGATACAATTAAACAATATTACAAAGATGGTTTCCCAAAGAATGATTTACAACAATTTGTAGGTGAAATAAGATTAGATGATGTTTCTTCTGGCGTGTTTAGAACACAAAGTTCATCTTCTCTAAATGCCGTAATGAATAATTTATTCTGTTGTAATTTGTATAGAAGTGCATATTCCAAAATAGGTAGTGGTACTTCTAGAGGAAATTTAATATAGATATAATTGTATCAGTTTTACCATTTCTTTTTTTTTTAATCAACATGATTTTAAACTTTTAATTAAGAGATCATATTTGTAGCTGAATTATTGAATCACAAAATATCAGAAATCACCAAAGAAAACTAGTGTGATATTTTGGAAATTATGTTTTTTTATTCAACTAATGTATTTTTTTAAAGGCTACCTCAGGATATTTTAAATATTTAATTATACTGGCTTAAATTTGGCTTAAATCGGGAAACATCGTTGGATGATCCTGACTTGTGTCACCAAAATCAGTACTGTTGCTGAATGTCTTATGACAGATTGCAGCTTTAAATGGGGTTATAAAAAATAAAAATAAAAGTAATGTATCCATAATAATATTGTGTATAGTTGTACATAGATATGTCTAAATATAGTATTCAACCCAAATATAGTATAATAGTTATACTGTCATGTCATGTTTGTTACCTGTACCTATAAAAAAAATTGTGTTCATTAAATATAACAAAAAATATTGTATCTTGCCTTTAAGAAAACGTTTAATACACAAATTAAGTGTTATAAGATTTTAAATGTAAATATTTCAAGCCATCCATTGTAATAATATGTAAGTAGGTACTTAAATGTTATTTGTATAAATAAAGTTGTTTATTTCAAATTTTTTATTTAATTTAAAACTAGCATTCCACAGACAATTGCTCTTTGAGTACTGGGGATGTACAAGTCTTCCCGCTTAAGTAAGCATAGAGTGTTTTGATATTTTATTATAACTCTAAAATTGTTTTTTTTTATTATTATTTATAAATATACTAGTTGCATTTGTGGGCACTAACAAAACTTTTTTATGCATTAAATATCACTTTCAATACAAAATCTTTATTTGCTAAATATGATATATTGGACCGACGCTCCATGCAATGTGCAAATTAAATAATAAACAATTATTACTGTTAACATTACTAGGACATGGTATTAATATGAAGACATAGTTAGCACCACTGCACTATATGGTCTCATCAGTTAGAAAAAATGTACTTCTAACTTAAATAATTGATAAAAAAAACTACTGTCAAATTCTATGTGGACAAATAATGGCTTGATTTGGCCTTACCCTTATTAAACATGAAACACTCGTTTGGTAGAGGCAAAAACAGTTTATAGAAGACCACTGTGAAATAACAGAATGTTTGTTCTTGTGTTTTAGTGAGACTAAGGGATGCCAGAGCCCATTTTCCTATCCATTCCTAATTTCTTATCCTCAACCCTACTAAAGTCAGCAGTGCACTTGCAGCATTTATGGAGTTGCTTGTGATAATAGGCAACATTAGCTACCTTTACTAAAAAAATGGAATTCGATATTTGGCAGTTTAATAACTACATTATTATGTGCTTATAATATGACAACAAATATGTGCTTAATATTTTTTATTTTAATTCAACGTAGCAATGTATTATAACAAATTTGTGTAGGTATAGTAATTACTAATTCTACCTGTAAAGGAAGAGATTTTAATTCTACCTATAGCTAGCCAGAATCCCATTAAATGTGTTTCACACAATTATAAACATATTTTTAAATATTTATTTGGGGGCGGTTGTAATAACGCAATCCTGTTGTAATTGCCGATACACGGGTGAATTATCCATTATCACTGGGCCATTGACATCATTATTGCATTGCAGATGTTCTTATATTAAGTACCTATATTTATAACAACATTGGCAGAATTAAATTATCATTCTAATCTTACTGTGCTGGGCCTTTTGGTAATAAAACTCTTTGTTATTTACTGCAAGTCTTTTTATTATTTAATAGTTCAAAGTTATATATACTTATGTATAAAATCAAAGTATTTCCCCAAAAAAACTAAAGTGTAGGTAAATAAACAAATCAAAATTTAAACTAAATTATTCACTAAGAAACGGACATAATTTTCTTCAGTTTGAATTTCTTCAGAAGTTCGTGTATTTCGTTGTCTTCTATGGTTTCTAACTCCCAAAATCGTTTGAGCATGTTGAGCATCGAGGTTTAAATGCATACCTACTAATAATTTGATCTCTAGTTACAATGAGATACCTAGGTAGGTATCTCATTGTAAACATCAACACAAAGTAAGAGGTCAATGTGACCTGGTTGATAGTAGGCAAAAAGATTAAATATATGGTAGGTAAGTCCGAGTGACAAGTAATAATAGGTGGACGATGAAAAATTAATAGAATTGGCTACCTAGTTTACATACTACAATTTTCGCATATAAAGTTTTTCAGACAGGTTGGTCAAAACCAATCGTTACATTATATTTCGATGATCAAAACAATGTTTTGTCATTCTGAAATACCTACTCCAAAAAAAATTAATTAGGTACCTTATCATCAGATGTTTACACAAAGTGGCGAACTATCCTTTTCCTCATATAAATATATAAGTTTCTACGTCTTCATCTAGTAATCAACGATAAAATCTAACTGCTCATGAATTCTTTTTAAGCTTACCTATGAAAATAGCACATCACGGAACTGTGCCGACACTGATGTGTGCGGATACACCGACAGAAGTTATAGGCCATGGGAAGTGTCTGGCAGTGCTGAATATTATTTTGTAATAATATTCTACAAAAGCCGTCTACCCAACTTAGCAGTCACGCATAGATTCGTTCAAAGTACGTAGCTGAATGAACATTACTCGATTCCCCACATTTTGTCCTTTAAAAAATAAGTTATTGGCATGCATCTGCTGGTTAAGGGGGAGACAAACCCTAAATACTAAAAATATCCATTGTTTAATGAAGATGTTACAAGAAATGGACAAGACAATTGCTTTGAAAAAAATATATATTATACTTAAACATGTGAAGAACCAATTGTATTAATTAGAATTTTCGTTAAAATAATAGAAACTCCACAAAAAAAGTTATAACACAAGAAGAATTTGACTTTTATTGAAAATTCTCTCGAAAACGGCTTATTGCACGCATATGAATCCTGTACCTATTAATAAGTTAATATCAGATTAAAAAATTGTATTAATAAAAATTTTTATTTTGTGTATTGTTCTAATGGTAAAAACAAAAAAACACCATTTCTAGGCCTGTTGAATTGGATCCGCCGCCAGCGAGTTCTATAGTAAATGTCATTTGCCTCAGTGAAGCCCTTAATAATAATCATTTTCATTTTGAAAATTTTACTTACGTCGTTTCATATAATACCTAAATCATTTTTTTTTGTGTTTGAAATTGTCATCGAATGGAAATTGTGCTCATCCCAGTAACAGTTGGGAATTCAACTCTCCAAGTTGTTGACGACTAGGTAGGTATGTACCTACATCTACTTGGGACAAACAGTCCAAAGGTATTGTAAGCAGAGATATGTAAGTAAGTATATTAAAAGATAATTAAGAGATATTAAAAGATAATTAAGAGATATTAAAAGATATATTTTAATAGGTACCTATATCTAACGTGACCATTTATTCTTTGACTCAAAACGGGACATTGGTTTCTTTAAGTCAATTAACAGGTAGTCAACACTTTTTTAAAGTTAATTATTCAGAAAAATTTAATTAGCTTAAAAGTCACGAATTAAAAATATATTCCAAATCTTTAGTTATATTTATCAGAGGAACAAATTTATTTATTTACTCACGAGCATCAAACAGCAATAAAACAAATACTTAGCGAGAAATGGGCGAACGAAAAATCTGTCACACAAATAGTTAACAAAGCGCAGGCGATGACGGCTCGGTCACTCTCGGGCACCTTCCTCCTATCTTCGCATCGACTGACAACGCCAGCTCGACTAATCAAATTTTCGCGCGGTTTCCGAAAACGGGACAATATTGCGTCTCAGAGATAATTTCGGGGACACCGGGACTCGTAATTACAGAAAGGGACAGTCCCTATCAAAACAGGACGTCTGGTCACGTTAGGTATATCTCTGATTGTAAGTACCTACCTACCTAGTAATTTTTACTGTCGTCTACCTCAACCTAATCACTATGATGACGTATCAAGTTTTTCGATAAGTCCTACCTACCTAAAACACCTTATCTATATCGAATGCCGCTAAATTCAATTTTATTTCATTGGGTTCTAATTTGCCAAATACACATAATGCTATCGAATTATTTCCTTGCCATTTTTTGTATTTTGGTTTGTTCTCCCCAAAGACTCCCAAACTTCGGCTTTCGGCCAAGACGAAAGAATCCGTAGGTAATGTAAAATTTGGAACCACGTGGCGTGGTACAAAATCGTTCAGTCCAGCGCCAACTTTTATGCCATGGCCATCCTGATTACGGCGATCAGGATCAATATTTTTGTAGGAAAAATTTCCCAATACCTTCTCTATATATTTAATCTTTTTGGTTCTCCCACTCTTTTCTATAACTATGGACATAGACATAGGTAACTCATTTATTTTTGTTGATTTTCTCCCTAAACAATAAACTTCCGTCTATTTATAGATTAAAAAAAGTGAGCCAAACGAAATTATAATGAAAGATATAACTCGAATTCAAACGCTCTTAATAAATAGGTACTCTTTCTTTGTTACATCTGGCTCACCCTTTATGTGCCGGTACGTGGATCCGCCCGAGCTTCGTGCCATAGATAAGTATGTGGCATAGATCACATCAGCCAGTCTCACAGCAATAATTACTTTATTTGTTCTATGTATGCATCGCAGTCTCAATCTCATCAAAACTCGCTTATGAACAGCTTATTTTGTGTTGTTTTATAAGAGGATATTTTAAAGGTAAGTTTTTAGTGAAAATTCAATATTAAAATAATTTTTGGATAAGAATATTATAAAATACTTGATTTGTAAGGGAGTAAAACATAAAAATTCTTAATTATTTTGTACTAAAATGCTGTGCTCATTTTAAGGTTATTTTATTTTGTTGAATTGAAATAATAGTGAATATGATTGAATAACATAATTATACCTACTTATAAATTTTTTTTATAATTAGATGTAGATTTAAGGGTCATATAAGCAATAAAATATAAATAGGTACCTATAAATATAATATAATACTTACCTAAAATATAAATATCAAATCTATAGTCGCCGTCACGCGAAGCTGTAAATGATGTAAACAAACAAACGGCAGTTCAGTAACTGAACTTCAGTTATCTATCAAGGAACGTATCTGCATAGCGCATACTTCAATGCTCGCAAGCAACTTAATTTTGGGTTATAAAGAAGCGAACGTAAACATTTGAATCCACATGGCTTGAGGATTACGTTATTTATTATATTGGATTTTTATTAGGTATGTACTAATTTTGATTTTTATTTCATTTTGTTTTTATTTGTTGAAATCAGTGTCGTTTTGATTAATTGTTGTGTTACATATAATAATTATTAAACGATCCAAATGTTGTGAACCCCTGAATGTTTGTTTACATAATTTACAGTTTCTCGTGACTGCGACTATTCAACATAATTATTCCAATTCGTCAATTTTCGTAATGTTTTTGTATAGTTTCATGCACACGGTTTTAAATAAATGTTGTTTACTACATTATTTTGAAATCAATTTCATTACTCAATTCAATTTGAAACACAAAAAATTTCATCAAAATCGGTCCAGCCATTTAGGAGAAGTTCAGTCACATACACACGAACAGAAGAAATTTATAGGTACATTATTAGATGCGTTAAAAAAATAAAAGATATAACTCCTGACTCTTGACATCTTATTAGTTTTATACATTTGCCAGGCGTTGAATCTACTTTTAGATAACTGGTACCCGCGGCTTCGTAATTAGCCTATGTCCACAATGAAATTTTATTCCAACTAGGATTGGCGAAAGAATTTTTTAAATCGGATTGAGTAGTTTCAGAGATTACTTCCTATAAGTAATATCAGTAATGATTTGTTACAGATGGAATCAAACATGGCTCCGACAGGTTCTTCTACAAATGTTGACCCAGTAGTAAGTTTGCCATTTTTTATTACCTATATTATCGAATTATATATCTTCCGGACTTCTTGGTCCGGAAGATATATTTCGTTAATAACAGCGATTGTTACCACGACAAAATTATTTTAACAAAACCGAATTAAAATCGGTCTACCCGTTCACGCGTGATGCCGTGACCAAGGGAAATGGGGATTCATTTTTTTATATATAGATAATATAAATAATATAAGATTTACCAATTTATAATGTTTCTTCTAGGATGATATATTTCTTCCATATGTTAAGGAAGATTTAGCAGTCGACTCTGGGAGCGAAATTGACAATAAAGAATGTTTTTCCGTCGATTACATACAAGAAATGCCGGAGGAGACAGAAAAAGAGGATGGAGGAAATATTGAAGTGAAAAGAAGCAACTTTTCGTGGCTCAGCGGTTTTGGAACTTTTGTGGGCCAAGAAGAATCGTACAATGAAGAGTCAGGTCCACGTATCGACCCGTCAAGTCCTCGGGGTATATTTTGTAATGTATGGGACCGTCCGATAATGGAACGGATCGTCAAAGAAACCAACGAGCATGCTTGGCATACTATAGCAAGTGCCACTGAGTTTGAAGGTGGCCTACGTAGCTCTTCGCGACTCAATGATTGGCAAGAAACTAATGTGGATGAATTATACACATTTTTCGCCATATTTATGTACATGAGTCTGTGTTATAGATCTCGTATAAATGAGTATTGGACAACAAGCATACTTGGTATGCCCGGCTTCCGAAAGCTTATGAGCAAAAATAGGTTCATACTCCTCTTGCGATTTCTTCATTTTGTTGACAACAGAGATTTGCAAACTCAAGTAAATAGATATGAGCGACGAATAGCCAAAATTAAACCATTGATAGAGCACTGTAATAACAAATTTGGGGAGATGTATACGCCAAAAAGAGCTATAACTATTGATGACTCGTTATTGCTATGGAAAGGCAGATTGAGCCGGAAACAGTATATACGATCCAAAGCAGCTCAAATTGGCATTAAAACCCATGAGCTGTGCGATGCAGAGACTGGCTATCTCCTTAAATTTATTATTTACGCTGATGAGGGTACCTTACCATCTTCGCGTTCCGGCGATGGTTTTACGGGTGTTACTCCAGGGATAGTCATTCATCTGATGGATGGATATTTGGATAAGGGCCACTGTTTAGTAATGGACAAATACTATAACAGTGTGCCCCTTGCCAGATTTCTAAAACATCGCAAAACTGACCTGATAGGCACCCTTAATAGGCGTCGTACAGATACACCTCCCGACATCCAATCGCTTAATGATAGGAATATGCATCGAGGGGATATAATATCTCTACATTGTGGTGACGTTTCTGTTGTTGCTTGGAAAGATAAGAACATAGTCACCATGGTGTCTACTTATCACAATGCCGACACAATTCCTAGTAAAAAAGCTGGGGTATCAATTCAGACACCCATCGTTGTCCATACTTACAACAAACACATGGGCCGAATTGATCTAAAGAATCAGACTCTTTCCATGTATTTGTTGGAGAGAAAAAGGGGCATGAAATGGTATATAAAACTATTCAGAAGACTATTGAACTGTAGCATTCTGAATAGTTATATTATATATGAACAGTTTCATGCCCAAGGTCAATGCCCAAAATTGAGTCATCGAGAGTTTCGCTTTGCCCTAGCCAAGGATCTCTGTACTACTCCTAATATACTGAACGCAAAGAGCGTGCAGCGTATTAGGACTGATACTGATAGTTTAGCTCATTGTCGCTTAGACAACATGCCAGACCACTATCCTGATCAACGTAAAGAAAATGTTACAAATCGTGCAAACAAACGGAAAAACAATTTCAAAAGACGTGGCTGTGTAAGGTGTTCAGCAAAAAAAATTAGAAAAGAGACCAGCATCGTTTGTACGAAATGTAACGTTTTCCTTTGCATTGGTCAGTGTTGGCGAGAATATCATACATTACAAAATATATAATATTTTTTATGTTAAAGTAAGTAAGGTTTATGTTTTTATGTTAAGATCCCCCAATTGCTGGATCCTAACTTTAAAAGAACTTTGACTGAATGGTTATTAGACTGTTGCTATTATGACCAAAGAATTTTATAATAAAGCACATTAATTCATTTATTTATTACGTTAAAACATATTACTTATTATTTTAATTCGAAAATATATAATAAAATAGAACGATTAAATACAAATATTTGCGTACTCTTGTCGGGTAGAACATACTTTGTAATGTAACTTTATATACGTACCTTAATTAAAATCCTGTATTTGTGCCAATAAAGTTTTTTATTTCTTCTTATTATTTTGGTTATGGCTCCATCAGATCTCCCAATCATTTTGCCAGTTTCACTTGTAAAAATAGCAATATATAAATTTTCCAAAACAGCTCCGTCAAGTCCAAAGAAGTCAAGTAAAAAAAATCAGTTTTTTTAAAATTTATTTATTTACTCATTGCGGTCCCACCCAGCAAATGTTATCTCGCCCGCCGAACCCTGTCGGGTCCAATTGTGAATCTAAACTATTCACTGGCCCACTCAAACAAACACAAAATTTCTTCAAAATCGGTCCAGCCGGTCAGGAGGAGTTCAGTCACATACACATATACGAGGGCTGTTTGGGCAGCAAGATTTTATGGGAAATAATTTTTACTACATTATAAATATAGATTGGCAGACAAGGGCCAAAACGTCTTCCAAACATTGATTTAGTTGCTGGTAATGGTAGCTTAAAGACTTCGTTTCTTGGTTCGGCTCTCGTGTTCTTTGGGTCTTAGCGCTTTCGACTGCACGGAAAGATCCTGTATTTGTGCCAATAAAGTTTTTTATTTCTTCTTCTTCTTCTTATTTTGGTTATGGCTCTATCAGATCTCCGATGATTTTGCCAGTGTCACATTTAAAAATAGCAATATATAAATTTTCCAAAACAGCTCCGTCAAGTCCAAAGTTTTTTTTAAATTTATTTATTTACTCATTGCGGTCCCACCCAGCAAATGTTATCTCGCCCGCCGAACCCTGTCGGGTCCAATTGTCAATTTAAACTATTCACTGGCCCACTCAAACAAACACAAAAAATTTCATCAAAATCGGTCCAGCCGCTTAGGAAGAGTTCAGTCACATACACACAGCCGCTTAGGAAGAGGTCAGTCACATAAATATGTATATATAACTAATTGTTGCCCGCGACTAAGTCTGTGTTGAAATAAAAAAATATTATGCTGACAAAATATATAAGTAATTCAAGTAATTCTTTATTGCTGTTATAGATCCTTTTGCCAAATATTTTTATTAAAAACTAGCTGAGCCCGCAACTTCGTATGCGTAGTATTCAATATAGTAACTTTTTTGTTTATAAATCGATTGGACTGAAACAAACACTAAATGTTACGGAAAGCTTGTTACAATAACATCAATGAAAACCGCATTCAAATCAGTTAAGCCATTTCTGAGATTAGCGTGCACAAACCCATTTGTTTAAATATATCATCTAATAAGTGCGAAATTTAACAGTATTGCCTATCGACCCTAGTTCCTACGAGAAAATAATGGCTAGGGTCTTAGGGTTATTGAGTTGGAGAAAATTTATACATCATGCGTTGAAAACTAGACTTATACATTATTTTTAGTCAAACTAATTATGAATATAAAAATAATTAAAATTAACATTACGGATATTTACAAACCGGAGAAATTCTAAAGCATTCTATGTTAACTTAATAGTTGTTTACATTACATAGCTTTACAAAGATTACAGAAAAGTCATTACGTTGCATAAACAAAATTAATCTTATAGCTTCGAGCCGTTTCTTCCGGCGACAGATTTTACGATACTGTCTGCGAACCGCAAAAAACGGCTCCGGGTGTTCCTATGACCCATCACCATCGGCAGAGTGTTCAGATCTAGTTTTATATCCAAATCCATCTCTAAATTAAATCTGGGGAGAGAGTAAATTGGGCAATCAAGAATGACGTGGAGAATAGTTTCTTCTGTTGTACAATCACATGGGCAAGTCGGATCGTCCATCACACAAAACGAATGGCTTCAGACACGCCGAGATGCTCGCTGACCCTAACACATTGCCTCCGTCCCGCGAGATAACTTTTAAACCAGACCAAAGCGGTGCCTCTTATACCGATGTTTTCTAGTTTTTTGAGTAGAGTAGATTAAAGCTGAATGTATATGAACTAGATCTATGTATATGTTTCAGGCTGATGAAAGCTTAAATAAAGTCGACGTGATTGTTGAGAGAAAGAAGCCATACTAAACCCCATAACACTTTTTCTCAAATAGGATAAGTAATTCAATCATAGAACAAGCTTTTAATGTATTGTTAAATCAATTTATCAACAGGTTAGATTTTTTTCCTTCCTAAGTAAGAATTAAAACTGGCCCTGCCTCCAGTCTACATGTTCTATATCCTATCCTACCTTCTTCCACGATCTTATGAATATTATGGGAGTAAAAAGAATATTTTTAATGAGCGCTGTAATTTGTAATCGTGTAAATTATTTCAGTAAGTTATTATTGCAAAATATGGTTTTATCAATAAATAAACAGTATCTATGTTGGTCAAGGTTGATATTATATCGAATTTGAAGTGCACAAACCAACGATTACACGATTAAAGAAATGATGTAAGTAGGTACCTACTTACTAACTACGTTATTTAGCTTTTTTTAGATTACATATAAGATGTGTCTAAAATAAGATTTAGACTTAATCGATAAAATTATCTTAACAAATATGTTCATGAAGAGTCCACTATAGTAAATAAAATTGTACAAACATAAAAATATATTTGATTTGCATATATTTAATGGTAGAGCACATTGCATTTCGCAGTCATTTGGCAACCCGCCTGGCGGCAGTAACCATTACAGAAAATCACCGTGAAATAACAGTATGCGTGTGCTTTTGTGTTGCCCATTGCCATTATTCATTTGCAAAATTTTTTGTGTTATAGGCCGTCAGCTGCCTACAGCCATCAAGTGGTCCGTCAGCCTGATTGTTGACCTTAACTTTTTTTTAAAAGAAAAACAAGTGCAAATTGAATAAAATTTAAATTGAAAAAACATCAACGTTCTCAGTAATAGCGGCAGTCGACTTGCTATTAAAAATGAATATTTTTTTGTACCTGGCTGCACAAAAATTAAGCATGTTACATTTTGGGAAGAATAAAAATAATTATTTTTAAAATTCCCATAATGGACATTTCTTGTGGGACATAATGGGAATAGACGAAGAAAACAGTGCTTCAACAGTACAACCTTCGGCTAGTAGCAACCAATCTTTTCATATCACATTTCGTCGTTGTCAAACCAAAATTTGCTATGTGCACTTTTTTGAGATTCCAACATTTTGACTTTAGTGCACCTTGTTCACCGCCTTATCTATCATATAATAAAACACTATTTGTCGAATTACGACCTCTTAATAAAATACATTGTGCAGCAGCTAGAATCTGTTATGTGCACAATTTACTCTTATTATCAAATTATTAAATTGTCATGTTTAAAAGACCAATAAGTTTAGATATAATATAATAACCCTAAGTTTTAAACAAAATACTTTTTTTTTAAATAAACCTCCATTAAAAGTTTCTCAGGAAAACTTTGCGATTTGTGACACTCTTAGTGTATGACCAGGTAAAGAAAGTTTATTTTCAAAGCACTCTTGAATATTGTTTTTGCATTATGATTGAATCTCATTGACATTGATAATGTGTTTTCGAATAAGAAAAGCATGATTGTTAGTGCTTTTGCATAAATATATTTTCTGTTGGGTTAATTAAATATCGTTTACCCGAAAAATCCAACGTAATATAAAAAATAAAGCTGAGGGCACACAATTCGCTACCAGCTTCATTTAGCCGCACTATAAAAGTGTATAAAAATTGCAATAGTTAAGATGGTGATAGATTGTTTGAAATCAGAAAAGTAGGTAGGGAGCTCTATCCGATATGCATACTTACAAAATTTACTTCTTAGCCATTTCATTTTGTTAATTTTACCGAAAAGCTTAAATGTATTTACTTTTAATGTTTTATGTATTCGCAAATTGAGAAAAACCTTGCCTATACTTATAAATTCCCTTGATTGGGGAGTTAAAATGACGTAAAGTAGATATCCATCTGGGGCTAAGCTAACATCTAAAGTAAGTTTTATCAAAATTTATAAAATATATTCGCGGCTTGTAATAAAAATTTAAAATGTATCGAATTTCTTCATTAGACAAATGAAAAATAGCTGGAAACATTTTACTAATTTGTTTCTCTTTTTGAAATGTAACCTTTTAAATGTCATCAAAACCAGCCAGATACAAATAGCACAGCCAGAGAGATTTTATTACAAGTATATACATGCTATAATGCGAAAAAACTTTTTCCCCGACCTAATAACAACCACGCAAATCGGCCGCAACGAAGACATATCTTTAAATTTTCCGAAAATTTACAATAGTAGACGCAAAACGTTTTTAAACTAAGTACCTACCTACTTTGCGAGTTTCTAATGAATATGCTACTGCGAAATTTTGAAATAACAAACATTTGTTATTTTTTCAATCACAAACTATTGAACGGATTATAATGAAATTACACAGTGAAATTATCTAAACTTTAGAATAGTACATAAATGTAGGCTATTATTAAGATATGTGGATGAAGTCGCTAGCGAAAGATAGCAAGTATACCTACTATAAATGTGAAAGTTTGTGAGGATGTGTTTTTTTTAATGTTAAAATCGGCAGACAGGCTGTCGGTCCACTTGATGGTAGGTGGCTACCGTCGCCTATAACACAAGCAACACCACAGGTGTTGCAAGTGCGCTACCGACTACAGTAGGATTAAGGATAGGGGATAGGGAAATGGACTCTGGCATCCCTTACTCATTCACCGAAACACAACAGCACATGTGCAGTTATTTCACGGTGGTCTTCGGTAAGAGGGTGGTTACTGCCACCAGACGGGCTGCCCAAATGACTGCGAAACGCAATGTGCCTTGGCACTACTTTCCAGATCCAGACCGGAGCCAAATTTTAAAAGTTCATTTTCAAATTTGACCCAGCCGGGAATCGAAGTCGAACCCGGAAACCCTAGAACAGAGCGTTAAGGCAAGCTCCCTAACCACTCATCCAACGGGCTCGTTGTTGTGTGGAGGTTTGTTTATCTTTCAGGCAAAAACTACGGAACAAACTGTAATGAAATTTTACAGAAATATAGTTCATACATCAGACATTTATTTTACAATGAATTATTATTATTATTATTATTATTATGTAAAAACCTTACAACCTAACAATATTTATAATTATAGGATATCTATATAAATAAAAATCAATTGCCACGTGCATAACGTAGCATCATTTAAGAACGGCACAACCGATTTTGCTGATTTAAGATCTTTTTCGGGAAAATCCATGGGAAAAATGTTAGAGATACAAAACTACGTAACCAAGTCATAAAAGTACATATTTATATAAATATAATTATTGTCTCGTTAAAGTACTCTGTTGTACAACTATAGAAAATTGATGTGAAGGGCTTATGGGTAAAATGTGCGAACAAATAAAAGTAGGTAATATTATAAAAGTATCGATATTTATTTAATAAGCAGATTATAGAGCATTCTGTTAAAAAGTCGAAAATTCGGATGGTATTTTTATAATATTGACAAGGCAACGACTGTCGGGTGATCTATTAATTTATAAAAATACGACGGTAAAAGCTGGTTGGTATACATTGTAAAACAATAATTAAAATGTATCAAAATAATGAATTATTTATGAGACTCCAACAAAGATTGAAGCGATAACTATGGCATTAGCATTGCTAAAACCTTAATATAAGCCGATATTGCTCAATATGTGCGTCAGTATCATCTGGTGGACATCTCGAAAAACGGTGCGGACATTGTCAGTGTCTGTGGCCGTGGTGAAGTGGAAGTAGCACTCTCTCGGTCGGCTGGCTTCCGTGATGACGAATCGCTCCGCGGACGATGTGAAATTCTTGCGATCGCGTTTGCGTGTTGTGATGTCCTGTGAATTTACAATAAGCATAAGATTGTGGCGGCTCTTTCCCAATCGACACCTTGGATGTTTCAACCTATTTTCAAAATGTGCTGCATCACACATTCAAATTACTTTTTATTAGTTTTTTTTTTTTTGACTTGACAACGTCTAATAAATCGATGAAGGCCGGCTGCACGCACGAAAAATGATGACTCATTGTCCCGTTACGCTCGAGCCGATGCGCGGCACGAGCGAGGGAAAATCACGATCGGCTTGAGCGTTCTGCTTGGGCCGCATCTATCTCTCTTCCACTCGTCATAAAAGTATGCAATCCCTAGATGCAATCATTTAATCAATGTTTTTTTATAACTTATGACGTTGTCACAATGATATTGTTAAGTGTGGGGTGAGTCAAATTGCCGTGTAAGGGCGAAAATCAACTATTTATTGCCACAAACCAAGATGACTTCCAATAGGGCTAAACTTCTTCTTTAAATCCGTTAAACTTGCCAAAAGTCGTCCGTAATTCCGTAATGAGTCGCAGGTATAGTTCCGTAGTGTCGCTTTCGAATCGCAGAATCGAACTGTCTCGCTAGCTCGCCACTTCGCCTATTTATACCCGCTGCCAATCGTCTAGATCTTTCTCGAATTTAGTACAAACAAACAACAAACAATTAGAAGTAAACAACTTTTGTAAACAGGTCATTGAAAATTCGGGAACGCTATTTCTGTTGTATGTGAACTCTATGTTGTGTGCATAAGGATCAATTTCCCTTGACAATAATTTTTCCAGAAATTGTAGATAGGCGAAGTCGTTTTTCTAGAATGTTCCATAGTGAGTCATAACTAGAACGTTCCCTGTGAGTCATAACATTACCCCCCTCTTAGTTATGATCGTCCCGATCATCATTCGTGCCGTGATATTTTGTCAAACGATCAATGTGTACGACCTTTGGTTTTCCTCTTTGTCCCTTTTTGATCCTATAGGTGATGTCGTTGATTTTTGTAACTACGTTGTAAGGTCCTTCCCATCGCGGTTGCAACTTTGGGCTCTTGCCCTTTTTCCTGAGGGGATTATGAAGCCATACGAGCGTTCCTTCTTCAAAACCGTTGATGTTTGCTCTCCGATCATAACGGGTCTTCATTCTTTCACCGGTTTTGAGACTGCACTCGCGAACTAATTTGTGTACTTCATCTAACTGTTCGCGAAGATCGCTTACATAATCCGTTATAAGCTTCGGGCTATTCGGGGGAGAGCCTGTTATTGCGTCAACTGGTAGTCTTATTTCTCGTCCAAAATTCACTCTTGCAGGGGTAACACCAATACTGTCGTGTACAGCGGAGCGATAAGACAGCAAGAAAAGAGGAATGTATTGGTCCCAATCTCTCTGATGTGAGTCGACTACTTTAGCCAGGTTATTTTCCAGTGTTTGATTAAATCTTTCAACCATTCCGTCTGACTGAGGATGAGCTGGTGTCGTACGGGTCTTATGTATTCCGAGGAGGTTGCACATCTCTTGAAAAAGGGCTGATTCGAAATTTCTTCCCTGATCGGAGTGTATTTCCAGGGGTACGCCATACCGACAGATTACTTCCTGAACTAGTTTCTTGGCAACAGTTTTAGCTTCTTGGTTGGGGGTTGCAAATACTTCAGGCCATTTGCTGAAATAGTCTTGTACTACTACTATGTATTTGTTGCCATCCTCAGTTTCCGGAAAAGGACCGGCCACGTCAATTGCAATACGTTCCCATGGCGCTCCTACATTGTAGAGCTTCAGTTTTCCTCTACATCTTGTCTGCGGTCCCTTGACTGAAGCGCACGCGTTGCATTTACGGCACCAATCTTCGACGTCTTCCCGGCAATGGATCCAGTAGAACCTCTGGCGCACTTTCAACAGCGTTTTCCTCACTCCAAGATGACCACCAGACACCCCGTCATGGATATGACGTAGTAGAGGAGATACCTTGCTTCGAGGAACTACAACCTGTACCGTAACCTGATGTCCGCTATTAGACTCCCATTTCCTGCACAAAATTCCGTCTTCCAGGGTCAAACTATCCCATTGAGCCCAATAACTCTTTGTGACAGGACTGGAGGCTGATACGTCCACCCACTCAGGCTTAGTCCCTCTTTTCATCCAATCCAAAATCGGTCGCAAGTCGTCATCTTCCTCTTGAGCCTTTCTCATATTTTCGCCACTCCAATTGTCGTCTAATCCTTGGGTCCGGATAATTTTCACTGACTCTTGAGACTCTTGTTTTCTACAGTGTTTACAATCTTCAGGACAAGGTCTTCTCGACAGAGCGTCAGCATTACCATGACCTTTTCCGCTTCGATGTTCCGTTACGAAATTGAATTCCTGCAATTGCTCAATCCACCGTGCTACCTGTCCCTCGGGATTTTTAAATTGGAGGAGCCATTTAAGTGCGGCATGGTCCGTCCTTAGAGTGAACTCACGTCCAATGAGATATTTGTGAAAGTGCTGCAAGGTCTTCACTACGGCTAACAACTCACGACGTGTAACACAGTAGTTCCTCTCTGGTCTGGATAGCGTTTTGCTGTAATATGCAATCACAACTTGTTTGTCCCCTTGAACTTGTGATAACACTCCACCAATACCCGTGTTGCTGGCGTCCGTATCCACAATGAATCTTCCATTCCGTGTTGGATAGCCCAATATCGGAGACTCACATAAACGCTGTTTTAGTTCCTTGAAAGCGTTGTCACAATTAGCATCCCAAGTGAACACTTGTTTGTCTTCAGTCAGGCGATGGAGGGGTTTGGCTATACTCGAAAAATTTTTGACAAAGCGCCTGTAATATGCGCATAAACCAAGAAAGGATCTGACTTCCGTTTTATTCTTTGGTGTAGGCCAATCTTTTACAGCCTTGATCTTTTCTGGATCTGTTTGAACTCCCTTCTTGGTGATTATGTGCCCCAAATAGCTAACTGCGTTGCTGAAGAAAGTACACTTTTTGGGACTTAGTTTTAAGTTTGCCTCACGAAGACGGTTGAACACCTTTTCAAGGTTTTGGAGATGTTCCTTGAAGTTACGACCCATAATGATTACGTCATCCAGGTATACCAAGCAAACATCTCCCAGAAGACCCACCATAACCCTGTTCATAAGGCGTTCGAACGTTGCGGGAGCATTGCACAAGCCAAATGGCATGACATTGAATTGCCAAAGTCCATTTCCGACGGCTGTAGAAAATGCTGTTTTCTCCTTATCTTCTGGACTTATTTCCACCTGCCAGTACCCACTTTTAAGATCAACGGTAGAAAACCATTCCATTCCACTGAGCATGTCTAAAGTGTCATCAATTCGCGGTAGAGGATAGCTGTCTTTTTTGGTAACGTCGTTCAGCCTTCGGTAGTCTACGCAGAACCTGGTTGTGCCGTCTTTCTTTTTTACCAGCACCACAGGTGACGACCAGGGACTCGTAGATGGCTCAATGATCTTGTTTTCCGCCATATCCCTTATCATATCCGCAACTTCAGCTTCTTTTGCCCAAGGGATTCGACGAGGTTGCTGTCGTATGGGTCTTGAATCGCCGGTGTCTATTCTGTGCTTCACAAGTCCTGTTCTACCGCAATTATTGCCTACTGCAAAAATGTCCTTGAACCGCATTAAAAGATCTTGAGCTTGCCCTAACTGAACTGGCGACAAATTTCCTTTCAAAGAATCCAGTAACTGCGATACCTGGTTATCTGAGCTTGTTGCTTCGTTTGGTGTGCTGCTTATACGTCTTAAATACTTCACCTCCTGACACTTTCCAATTACGCTGTTTCTTCTGAGCTGTACCTCTTCATTACTGAAATTTAAAATTCTGACTTTTCCTATCCTGTTTGTCATTAGTAAAGTTCTGGCCATTATCCAATTAGGGTGTGTCCCTTCGTCTTCCGCAATCACACATAGTCCGTACTTGACGTTAGGTGAGAATTTCGTCATGACCAGATTTTCTGATCTAGGGGCTAATTTCACATCCCGCAGACAATAGAGAGTACAAGGGTTCGATCCTTCTAGGAAAACTTCTTGTTCAGGAAATTTGAGTACTCCTTGGTTGACGTTCAAGACACACCGATGATTCTTTAAGAAATCCAGTCCTAATATGCAGTCGTCGGTAATATTGGCAATCAGCACTTGGTTTGAGTACGTCTGACTACCAATTCCAATTTCTACGTCCGAGTCACCGAGGACAGGTACTGGCTGGCCCGTTGCTGTACGCAGCTGCCATGTTGGAGATCGTTGCTTCCATGAAATAGTTCGTCTTAAGAGCTCAGGTCTTACAATGGTACGGGATGCTCCTGTGTCTATTGTGAATCTGCATACTTTTCCATTCAGCGTACCCTCAATGATTAAACTGTTCCCGTTACAGGCTTGTCTGACGGTAATAGCAGGGGCTTCCTTTCTCCCAGCCAGCGCCCGCCCCGCGGCTCTGGCAACGCTTAGTTTAACTGTCCTTCTTCAACTTGGGTCTCCATCTCCGAGACCCTCCTTCTCTTCTTCTTTGGGCAGTCCAGCCTAATGTGACCTCTTTCGCCACAGCCGTAGCATGTCGGACCATAGCGAGGTCTTCGCTCCTCGGCTACCAGCTCTCTGATCTTAAATGGCCTTGTGTCACGCCGTACCGCTTCTATTTCTAGCGCATGTGCCAGTGCATTTTTCAGGGTCTGATGGTGACCCAATCGCACTGCTGCACGAACTTCGCTATCCCTTATTCCGTCCACAAAGGCTTGAAGCAGAGTTATTTCTATTGCAGACGGTGTTGACACATAGGCACGACGAACTAATCTTTCGATCTCGTCAGCCCACTGTTGGAGTGTTTCCGTGGGCCTCTGTATGCGATCCCGTAATTGCGCCCTATACGTGTGCTCCATATGCTTGTCACCGTACCGTGTCTCAAGAGCTTCCAAAAGGGCTTGCAGAGACCTACCTTCTGTAGGAAGTCGCTCCAGGATCAGTTGGGCGTCTCCTCTTAGAGCAAGAGTCAACGCCATGAACGCTTGATCCTCGGTCCAGCCGCTGCAGTTAGAGAGGGTTTCGAACTGGTACTTGTAGGCTGTGCAAGATGATGTGCCATCGAACCGTGGCAGGTCCAATCTGCCTTGTGTAGGTACCGGTGCAGCGAGGATTGCCTCTCTCGTCATCAGCTTCTGCACTTTCTCGGCGAGCACTTGATGGCGACTGTCGGATTGTTCAAGTCTCCCTTCCAGGCCTTCGACTTTCAGTGAGACCTCTTTGACTTCGGATTCAACCTTCTTAACCTTGTCACACATTATTTCCAGGCTTGCGTCCAATTTAGAAAGCATTAGTTGGCTAGCAGATTCCTGTCCAATGTGAGCGGCCTCCTGACTTGCTTGTAAGTTCTTTATAGCGGTATCCTGTTCACGGCGAGCGGTCTCTTGTTCACGGCGAGCGGTCTCCTGTTCACGGCGAGCGGCTTCCTGATTAGCTTGTATGTTCTTTATAGCGGTCTCCTGCTCACGACGGGCGGCTTCCTGTTCACGGCGAGCGGCCTCCTGTTCACGGCGAGCGGCCTCCTGACTGGTTTGTAAGTTCTGCATGGCAGCTAGCAGTGCAGAAAGGTCCATTGATGGGTTTGATGGAGGCGCTGTTATAGGGGGCAGTTCAGCATCGGAGCCTTCCTCCGGTTCCTCACGTGCCCGTTGTCTCGCAGCATCCATCTCCGCTTGTCTCCTGGTCCGTGGAGTACGAGTTCCGTCGTCCCGTGGCATTAACGGCATCCTACTTCTGACACCAGTTGTTAAGTGTGGGGTGAGTCAAATTGCCGTGTAAGGGCGAAAATCAACTATTTATTGCCACAAACCAAGATGACTTCCAATAGGGCTAAACTTCTTCTTTAAATCCGTTAAACTTGCCAAAAGTCGTTCGTAATTCCGTAATGAGTCGCAGGTATAGTTCCGTAGTGTCGCTTTCGAATCGCAGAATCGAACTGTCTCGCTAGCTCGCCACTTCGCCTATTTATACCCGCTGCCAATCGTCTAGATCTTTCTCGAATTTAGTACAAACAAACAACAAACAATTAGAAGTAAACAACTTTTGTAAACACGTATTGTAAACAGGTCATTGAAAATTCGGGAACGCTATTTCTGTTGTATGTGAACTCTATGTTGTGTGCATAAGGATCAATTTCCCTTGACAATAATTTTTCCAGAAATTGTAGATAGGCGAAGTCGTTTTTCTAGAATGTTCCATAGTGAGTCATAACTAGAACGTTCCCTGTGAGTCATAACAATATTATAATATATATATTAAAACATCATTGCGTTGTCACGTTAAACTATCGACCGACTTTACAGTCAACCATTTTTTTACGTATAGTAACCACTTAGTCGTTGTTCCTAGGTAACTACCCTCAAAATGGATGATGTATTTGACCTTTCAAAACAATACAGAAAGTCAAAATAATGTACAATATACTAGACTGATTCGATTAGAAATATAGGAAAAGGTTTAAAAAAAATCTTTTTTTTTTTGCTTGAAAAAATGCCAATATCTCATTCAAGAATGTATTTATAGCTTTTTGATACTTTATTTTGTAATTTACTAGCTGGTGCCCGCGACATCGTACACGTTGAAAAATAAGAAATATAACACTATTGACGGCGCCATCTATTATACTACAATAGAATTAGGTGAGGCGGCGACATCTATCGTATTTTGGTAGAATTGCTTGGTGATACACCTGTGCATAGTATGCGCCAATTTACAAGCCCTCGGGAACCTAACATATAGATTTCTCAGAAACCAATATAGATGAAAACCGCGTGAAAATCCGCTCAGTAGTCTTTGGAGATTATTGCGAACATACCAGCCCTGGATTTGTCAATAGGCCGTATAGGCCGCGGCCTATGGGCGGCAGCGGCCTAGGGGCGCGGATTTTAGATGATTTTTACACGCTTTCGGAAGCCATCAAATTCTTGTGCGATAATAAATGTATTGTAATAATAATTGCCTAATAAAGGCTTAGGTATCTACCTAGGCCACGAGGAAGAGGCGGCACAAAGTGAAGGGGCCTATACTCAAGAAAAGTATAAATCCGGCACTGGAACATACACACAGACAAACGAGGCAGGAGACTTTTTTTATAATATATAAGGATACCTACTTTAATATTCATAATATTCATTGATTGTTAACTTTTGTTATATGTACCTATTATATTAATAGTGGCACTGCGTTTCGCAGCCCCAGCTCCTTACAGAATAACAGCACATGTACTGTTGTATTTCGGTTAGTGAGTAGGTAAGGTATGCCAGAGTCCATCTGTCAAGCATTTGCAGCATCTATGCTGGTGTTGCTTTTGTTATAGGCAACTGTAGCCACTTACCATCAAGTGGACCGTTAGCCTGTCTGACTATCTTTGCATAACAAAATAAAAGGAAAAAGATGTGAAGGCCTAGAAGACTCGCGACTAAGAATATATTGATTAAAAAATACTACAAACAAAATATATTATAAAAAGTTATACTGTTAGTTAAGAATAATATTAATGTGGTACATTATAACCATTAGGAGCTGTGTAATTAAATGAACCATTATGAATAAAATTTACTGAAAATAGTCCTCGAATGAACATCTTAGTTTTCGTATATTCATCTCCAGGTGCTTGAAAGCTAGCAAACGATGGGAAATATGGCGTGATGCTCCGACCCTGGGCCACCTTCTGCTCGAGAAGGTCCTGCTTGTTCAGGAAAACTATGACGCCGGCTTCCAATAAAAACCTGTGGCAAATTTATAAATAAATATCATTAATACACTACGAATTAACTTGGAAATAGGCAGCAAAAAAAAAAAAGATTTTACCAACGTTGTTTCTGTGAAACAGTAAAAACACGTAATATACGTATAAGTATATTATCCTAACTAAGAAATAAATTAAATATGAATTTGTTTCTTTATTACGATTTCACGCCTTAACTACACAAACGATCATCATGAAATTTTGTATACATGGTGTCAGCTATACAGGTCATAAGGCACCTTTCATAAACTTCCAGAAGAAGGCATTATAGTAATGGATATCAAAACATTACAGGCGACTCCACAAAGTGCCAAATTCAAATTAAAGGAACCAAGAAATAATTGACGATTCGTCTGATACTTATTATTATTTATGACATGGGTCCAAATAGGCTCCATTGTATTGAGCTCGCAATGGTATGACAATCGCAAGGTGTTTCCATTTAGCCACAATATGGGCTTCTTCAAGCGAACAATAAACAAATTCCTGCAGGGTCGGCAGCGCACATGTACCTGGTGTTGCTTGTGTCTTTAGGCGCCGGTAGCCACCTACCATCAAGTAGACCATCAGCCTGTCTGCCACCTTTAATAATATAAAAAATCATCCTTTTGATTTGGCTAATTCATCCACGACGTACGTATCTTCGAATCTAGGCTTACTTTTTTTACAATTTCTAACAATTTGACTTTTAAAAAGAATCTGTTGTCATTACCATTGCGAGCTCAATCCAATTAGCTTATTTGGGTTCAAGTCAAAGGCACGGTGGCTTCGCAAAACACTACTTATGAGGTGTACCATGTTCACAACCTAGTAAAAAACGTAATTCAAAGAATTGATTCTGGTAATTCGTCCGCTTTCGTAAGACAATTATTGAGAAAGTTGAACATTACAACAGTTATAGGTATATACCTAAAAACAAACTCTCGCAGGCTTGTAAAATAAAAAAAAATCAAGGTTGTTTTAAAGACCCCCTATGTTTACCTAGGACCTGTGTTTTACTGTAAATTTTGTAATCGAAACTAATACAGAGTAGTAAAAATTGTTTATTTGTCGGTTTATATGACGTTTAACCCTTGAAACTACAGAAATGATTTCAAAAATTTTGTGATCAATAGATATCTACGTTACCTGTGTTGTAGGCTATGTTTTTTAAGATAAAAGTATATGACGGCAATCGGTTTTTTTTTAACTTAAATTTTAAAGAATTTGATAATAAAAGTCTTTCTTAATTTCAGTAATTTCCTCTGAATATTTCAGATTTTGTAAATGATGATAACATTCGAAATAACACATTGAGCGCGAACCACATACTCTATGCGTTGTTCGAGTGAGTGCGTAGTTCAAACTGATTTTTTAATACTTTCAAACTTAAATATCTATGAAACCTCTTTATCAAATTACAAGTTATTTTTCCAGTAAAATCTATAATTTCTTCTTACCTCATAGGTAATTGTACAAATTTCAACCGTTAAAACGAAAATAAATATAAATTGATGTTATTACTTGGGTTATGTTATTACTGTTATAAGCCTTAAGTTATTACTTGGTGAAGTAAATTCAATTTACTTCACCAAAGCGAATTCAATTTAAAGACGGGTTCCATCAATTTTGTTTATAAACTCAAACCAATTGCTGTATTTTATGTTGCCTATTTTTATTTAACTTATTTGCGCTTGAGAATTGTAAGCGCCATTGAATAATCACTTGGCGAACTAACGCAAATAGGCAATCTATATTTAAGGCAAGCGAAATCACAAGGCACAGCCATTAGTTAACAACGGGAATCGCTCCTTCAATTTTTCGTTATACTTTTCTTGAAAGACCGTTAAGATGTTTGGTCTATCTATAAAGCCTACCTGCTTTGCCAAACATCCTCAAACAAATCGAGGGCCTCCCTCAGCCGATTCTGACTGTGGTCTTCTCTGAGAGTCTGATCGAAATCACTGCAAGCTACCAGGAACCAGATCGCGTGGATACCCTCGAATACCTAAATCCAAACAAAAATATCTTAACTGACATAATGGTAAGAGATTTGAATCACAGTGGTACGCAACTGTGATTACTTTGTGATTACTTCTTTTATGTTAAGATTGGCAGACAGGCTGACTGTCCACTTGATGGTAGGTGGCTACCGTCGTGTGACGACAGTAGTAGTAAGGATAAGGGATTGGATAGGAAAATGGACTCTAACATCCCTTAAAATAAAATTACTTATTAATTTATTTAAAACTAGCTGATCAGACAGACGCGTCTCGGTTAAATGATGTGTAATTTAAACAAAAAAAAAGGGTGTTATTTATTGTTGTGTTTCAAGTCACATAATTGATTAAAATCAGTTTATTGGGCTTTTTTTTAGCAGTTTAGCAACACATTTGGCTATTTTTTTTATTTACACATAGTTTTAAAATACATTTGGTAAGACATTTATACTTGAAATGGTAAAATTATTGATAGGTATACCTAAAAGTTACATAGTTTAGGTGTTTGTAGCTTAATGACGACATATACCTAAAAATTGGCTTTAATACTTATTTATGTTTTTGCCAGTAACTTGGCATGCAGATGCACTGATGGTCCTTTATTTATAAAGTATAAATAAGTTACATATAACAAGGAATATACACCTTATATATTCCATATATAAGGTGGAATGAACTTAGGAACCACTTGCTCATGAACAGAAACACAAAAGCTATTTACTCCTAGTGATCTTATAGTTACTGCCATACGAGCTGCCCAGTTTGTTACTGCAGAGCGCAATGTAGAATTAGTTTGTTATCGCGCATATATTTCGAAACAAGTAATATTCCTAATATTGAATTTAATAGTAGGTAAGATAATTTGGTACCTGAATCCATTTTTTCCTCTCCCCCCTTTGTCCGCCGACATCGAACATCCAAAAATCTTGTACACCACCCTGCATTGACTTCGGCACCTGGAATAATCGAAGCATATTTCGTTTGTTAAACCGGTTAAAATCTTATTTTATTTTGTCGTCTCTAGAACACGTGCAAGACCAAGGAGTCGGAAAAACTAAAGAGGAGAGAATAAAAACTAACTGAAGAGAGCAAGAAGATCGTAGAATCTGGCATCTTCCCTCAATTACCGAAACACAAACATATAACTTATCCTTGTAAGTTAAATAATTAATTTAAAAAAAAAACAGAAAAAAATCACAAATCAAATGGAATCAAATCTAACCTTGACTTTAAATTCAATCTTCTGTATTCCAGTAGTTTTTTGTCGGCAACGCAATATGTCTGCATCGGATGGTACATAATCGGCCTTCTCAACCAGGTCTAATCTATTCAAGAAACTGTAAATAAAATTAATGCCATATTTATTTTTTATATACATATATAATAAGGTCAATATTAAGGTAAACTGACTCAATAGGATTTGGGATAAGGATAAAGAGAGGATAGACAATTGGGATCACACACCGAGTATCTCAGTGATTAGAAGACCACTTTAAGTAGGTACCTAGGTGGTTAGTGCTGCCAGACGGCCTGCCCAGATTGCGGTTGCCCTGCTATTATCAAATTCTACGGATATAATATAACCAAGAAATTATTATATGACTATCAATGATTATGGACCCTTTTTGAATAATAATAATTGGTTATCAATGGCCAATATTAAGCAAGAAGCAATAAAACCAAGCGAAAAACACAAAAATCACCTTCAAAGAACACAAAAAACCCAAAAATTCTGGTGTAGTAGACAAATGGTTATTTTTTTCTAAAGTAATTTTGATGCTAAATTTTTGTGATCTGACGACACAGTAAGACGTGATAAAACAGTGGATTGATGATGAACGTAAACCTCTTTAAATATTTTCATTTATCTTTCAGATAACACAAATAGGTATGTTAAAGAATCATCAATAAATTATAAAAACATGTTATTAAAAACATTTTAACATATAATTAGAAAAAAAAAGATTTAATTTATTTTGGATTATTCCTCTGCAGGAAAATGCCTCCCTCCCCGCTCTCGTACTTCTTCCAAACGTTTCTATCTTAGACAAGTGGATCCATAACACGCGAAATTCTGCTCTAAGCTTGGTCTACTTATTAATTTAGAGAAAACTGAACAGCATTATATATTTTACTAGCGGACACAGCAGAAGTTGTCCTGCTCGAACCTGAAAAAACAAATCTGTAACCCAATTGCAGCCGACCCAACCTAGTTAACAATGTTGAAGTGATGTGTCAATAAACTAACTTACACCGCCATCTGTTAGAAACTTATGCAACCCCTTGTTCTATAAAAAACATTTAATTTAAAATAAAAAAATTAAAACTTGAGGTCATTAATCGAGATAAAAACTATGCTATCTCTCAAGTTGCATCAAATTACACCCAGTGTGCAAAATTTCTTAAGATCGGTAAGTTTAGTTCTGAGCTTGCCTTAACGCTCTGTCTGTCTCAGAGGGCTAGGGTTCTATTCCCGACAGGGTCAACTTTGGAAATGAATTTTTCAAAGTTGCCTCTGGTCAGGATCTGAAAAGTAGTGGCAGGACACACTGCATTTCGTATTTGGGTAGCCCATCTGGTGGCACCCCCTTACCGAAGACCAGCGTGAAATATCAACATGTGGTTTCTTGTGTTTCGGTGAGTGAGTAAGGGATGCCTGATCCTATTTTCTACCCTTTCCCAATCCTTAAACATACTATGGTTTGCACCTTTGGCACCTTTTGCGCATTTGCAGCACCTTTGGCGTTGCTTGTGTTATTGGCGACGGTTGCCACCTACCATCAAGTGAACCGTCAGCCTCTCGACCTTAACATAAAAAAAAACATCGTGACCCTGGATTTTTATATGTTACTGTAAAAGCTGTGTTAATGTATACCGATAAATCCTAGGGTTTACTGGTAAATCTTAGGATTTTCCAGAATAGTTTGGTAACTAAAAGATTTTTATACACAAGAAACAATTTTACTAATTAAAGTTTGGCAATTCCTAGATTTTGCTACAACGGTTGGTTAATGTTAGTTTGGGGAATAAAAAATATTTCTTAAAATTTTCTTCATCGGTACAGTAATTAGACTTCCTCGTATTTTCGTGACAGAATTATTGTGGCATTTAGAATTATGCAATAATTCCTAACGTCTCAAATTTTTAAATTTAAAGTTTCTTAATTTTTTTAAAATTTTTGGGTTGCCTTCATTATTTTTGTATATAAGTATTTTTTGTAAGAGTCCATGACTATTCTCTATGCTTATGTAACTACCGGTAGCTTTTTTCTATCTTGGTCTTGGCTTAGCCGTTTTGTCTTATTTTAAACCTTAGCTTTATTTTGTTTCTAAGACCTCGACACTCGACCTCGACTTTTCTAACATAGCTATTTGATTATATAGGTACCTAGTCGAATCGATTACGTCGACATGGGCACCATGTTAATTAATTATATTGAATAATTTAGTATTAGTATAGATTTAGAGTACAAATACTTACTATTCTGCACTGTCAATTAGTTGGTACTCGTTGGACCTCATGAAGCATTCTCTGACTCCACCATCACGCCATAGTGAGCGAACATAGTCAAAATAACGCTACAACAAATCAACATTTTCCTATGAAATTATTTAAACGCCACATAGGCAGAGCACCCTTACGCAGGGTTCCAAGCATGCTGGCTGCTTAACCTCTATAAAATAAAACCTATATAAACCTCTATATGGCTGATTTTCTGATTTGCTGAGCAAGGCGACCCCAGAGATGTCAATTAAAATTAGAGATAAAATGAATAATTAATGAAACAAAATTACATTTTAGTATTTAATAACTTTTACAAATCAAAAAGTTACGTCTTATTGAAAGTGTTTCAGCATTTTATGTTTAAACGTTTTCGGGGACAGATTTTTTTATTATTATTTTATTTATCACAACATACGAAATAATTATAATTTATTTATTGAAAAATAGTTTCTTTAAAAGTAATTAAGCAATAAAAATTTCAAAAATTCAATATAAAAATGTTCCATTTTAATTATTATCTCAATATCTGATAATATTGTGTTGTTTTTTTTTTTCATAATCAGGCTTTGTAGCCCACTTTTATTCCTTTTTAACATTATTTAGTTAGGCGATATTACCACGCACCCTAAACCTAATCTGAACTCAAGACACGATACTTGCCTCATTGTACTCTGGAGGTCCTTCAATTCCACACTTAATTATGAAGCTTTGGGCTTCAACATTTCTGGGGTTGTGTAATGCGATGCCTAAGTCTGGCATATTACGGATTATGTCATATATTGATTCATGGATATTGTGGCGTATGTGATGCACTTTTTCCGCCCGATCACTGAAAGGTTTAAAAGATTTTTTTAAAAATAAGCACATTTTCAAAACCATGCCACACGAGTGAAGGCCTTTTAAAATTCATGTGAGATGAAAACCTTGTTGTGAATCCTTCCACGTGAAGAATCTTCATTTGTTTTATGATGGTCGTCTTACCACTTTCACCAGTACCCAGAAGCAGTAATTTGATGGCCTGCAATTAATACCGCTGAAATTGTACTCAGAATCGAAACTTTTATTATTGTAATTATTTTTAATATACTCTATAAACAGAATTTTTAATTTTTTTATAAATCTCGGCGCGAAAGGGTAATACTTTCCTAGAGTTGCAAATCGTATTTTTACATTCCGCATTTAGAATAAACCTTAGGATACCTACCTACATTCTGAGTGAGGTTTTCTTTAATAAAATAAAAAGGGCGAAGACTCATTGGGGTCTTTCAAATGAAAACATACCTACTTATCTATATACTTATTGAATATACTTAGAAATAGGTAGACTTTGAAGTTGATTTTACAAACATTCCGACTACTTCAATTGAATAGGTACTTACTGCCTTAACTAACTTGGGTTTGAGTGTTTTATATTATACTTAGTCAAGAAATTATTATTATTATTTTACTGCTTAGTAATTTTAAAAGAAAATCAAACAATTTTGACCTGTTAGATAATGTCATGCTTATTAACAAGAAAAAAATATATAAGAATAAAAATTAAAACTCATCCTATGTCATAACATAATAGGCTAAAAAGGTACCACATGGATGAGCTCGTGGACCAAAGCTGGTATTACAATGCTAGACAAAAGTCTTTCACACAAAAACTACTGATCGATTATTTTGAAATGTTTATAGTTATATATTATGTAGCTTATTTATATACATACATATGAAATTGGCATTTTGTAGAACTGGCAATTTTGGTCCCAAATATAACAGTGGTTGGAAAATCAAATTTATTTCAAATATTAGTGATTTATTTGTTTTGGCGTCATTTTTCGCGACGCGATTTTTCTTAGACATCGTTCTGTTTTACTGTTAGCAAAAAGAGGTGCATATTTGACATCAAATTCCCGGATTGAAAACGATTCAATCAACTTTGTGCTACTCTTTACTGACACTCATTAGGTCTATAAACGTCACAAATTTTTTTTTCGCAGCTTGCGTTGCTTGCATTTTTCCTTTTTTGTAATAAAATTTTAAAATGTACCGAATTTCTTTATTAGATGCACTTGACATTTCGACTTGCATTTTGACAGAAAAAAAAAACAAATGAATTTTTTCTTTTTCTTTTTCATATTTTTTTCTTTAATGATCTTGTTGACTTATTAATTATTTTTTTAAATTGTAATTATTTTTTTTCTTTAAATTTTTTTTTTCTCTAAATGTTTCTTATTCTAAAATTATCTGTTTCCGTTTTAAGCGATACTTGTATACAAAATTTTGTAATATGAATAATGAATCTGTTATTGGCTTTAAGGAAAGAATAATTTTCTATTAAGTAATTGAGAGCTGTTGATTCTGTAATAATAATAAAAAAAAAATAGCTGGAAACAACATTTTACTAAATTGTTTCTTTCTTTGAAATATAATCTTTTTAATTTCATCAAAACCAGCCAGATACAAATAGCAAACCCAAAGACATTTTATTACAAGTTTAAACATACTAAATGCGAAAAGACTTCCCCCGACCTAATATTTGCAGAAAAAAAAATTCAAGCATGCGATGCCGTCGAGCTGGTCCCTAGTCTATTACAATATACAGGTCGCTGTCAACTTACACAAGACTAATTATATAACTATGCAGATCCTTAATAAGTATCCAAATTTTTTTTTAAATAATATCAACTCTATTTGTATCAAGATTAAGTTTAGAACAATTTGTCAATAGGTTTTCAAAGACACGATCGATGACTTACCTCATTATACGTTTTTATCCATTGTTTAATTTCTCTGTCGATCTGCTTCGAATGATCTTCATCTTCGTCGTGCGCTTTCATGCACGTAAAAATTTTCATTATTATTTAAATATTTATAAAAACATTATTAAATAAAAAATATCCAAATAAATCACGATCACCGGGCGTCTTAATTGATTTTATATCGAGGAGTGATTGAAATGGTTTCTTTGATAAGCCTTTTATCTGTTGATTAGCATTAGTCATTTACAATATTGGCTATCGACGAGTTTTAGCAGAATAGTTCAATAGCTCATACTAATAGGTATAGACACAATTTCTACAATATACTTAGGTAAATGCAGGTATTAAATTAAAATTAAGATTAAATTTATTATCTACTAGCTGAGTCCGCATTTGGCACGCGTGGTATTCGGTATAGCGCGTAATTTTTTGGTTTGTAAACCGATTGGTATGAAACAAACACAATGTTACGGGAAATTTACTACAATACACAGTAAAAACCGAATTCAAATCGATTAGTCGTTTCAGAGATTAGCGTGCACAAACACATAGACAAACAGACAACAATTGTAAAAATTAATTTTTTGATCTCCTGTATAAGTAAGTACAACGTGCACAAATTGTTTTTTTTTATTATTATTATTATTTTTAATGTAGGACAAACACGGCTTGTTTACGATTTTACTATATTGTTTACTTTATTAAATTAAACAAAATTAAACATAATTTTGTTTAATTTAATAAACCTATACATGTTTATTAAAGTAAATGTTTGCAATAAATGCTTTATCTTGTAATAAATAATTTACAAGGCGTTAACCACTTATTATTTGTGCAGTCATAAATATCTGACGAATTTATTTTCTTGAATTTTACTTTGAGGGAAGGGTGCGGACCGAGATGGTATAGATGGCTCTGATGGTATTTTTTTGTAAAACATCGATGGTGTTTACATTTATGTCCTCGTCAGCATTACCCCAAAGCCGAGGATCGAACCTGCAGATTCGAGAGATTTTTAACCTTTTACATCAACCTTCTGAATTACATATATGGCTCAGATAAGAACTCAGAAGAACAAGAGCATTTTCTTAATAACATCCTGCGAATTCTCTTGTGCCTAAAACATGTGCACCGGAAATCCATAACTTTTCGATTTTGTTAAATTACCTAAAACATATAGATTACTCTCCCGGTTACAGTGATAAACAAAACCGCTGATAAAACGGTGTGCATTTTAGAAAAATAATGATAACAAAATTGTTTTACACTACATTAAGTCCGGTATCCCTGAGTTTTCAATTTAAGTGTACCTACGTCATATCTTGTGTGTACTTTAAGCCAGCTATCGAAATCACAATATTTTGCATGAATTTCTTTGTCACTAGCTGAAAACACCACTTTCTAATGTAATGAATTGGACTTTCAAGATAAATATGAACTCGAAAGTTATGTATAATGTCCATGTTGTATACCCACCCCGTAACAATTGGGCTTTCAACTCTCGAAGTTATTGACGAATTCTTATTTCAACTAGATATATAGAAACATTTCAATTAGATAGAGTCAGCTTCGAGAAGAAAGTCAAGCAGCGTCCGGGAAGCTCCGGGAAATCTTCTCATCCAAAATTCCTCAGTGCAAACAAAAATTTTCGCCCAACGTATGTTGTCAGTAATGACATATGGCGCTGAAACGTGGTCTCTAACTATGGGCCTCGCAGGAAAGGTCAACGTCGCTCAAAGAGTTATGGTTATACTAAGGGGTTACTCTGCGTAATAGAATCACGAGTGAGGAGATCTGTAGACAAACGAAATTTCCCCATTGAAGTGGCAGTGGGCAGGACACTAGTACGGAAAACTGCCGGCCGCTGGGGCGGAAGATTCTCGAGTGGAGGCTACGGACCGGCAAGCGCAGCGTAAGGCGTCCCACGCCGCCTCCCTGTGTAATGTGTGCGTAGTACACAGGAGCCAAGCGCGTAGAGGCGCCGTAGACGGCCCTGGCTGACACAGTTTTAGGCATGTACGTTACCCCAGCAAGATAATGTCGAAAGTAGTTATTTAAATGTTATAGATAATTAGTTGGCCATTTTCTGTAATTGTTGCGCCCATTTTTTGTGAAATAATATATAAACGCAACAAATTTAAAAATGGGCGCAACTATATATTTATCGAAAAAGAAATTTTGTATATTTTAGGTAATTCTTAGTAAGATAACGAGAAATCATTTCTTGTTTTGTAATATGTGTTTAAATTATTTATTTGATAAATAATCGATAAGTATACAAGTATGATAAGAGTTTTTTTAAATAATAAATTCCCCATTTGGTAGTAAAGTAGTTTACTAATTTATAAAATCAAAAAGGCAGAGGCGCGTCATTAATTTCACACACAGGGGCTGACTATGCTCGACGTGGCACTGGGCGTCCACCCACAAAGTAGATAGAGAATCTGATGAGGGCTGCGGATCGACGGTTGAACAAGGCTGAGCGGTCCAGCAGTGGACGTCCTACGGCTGAGATGAATTATTACACGAAGACAGACAGATAAGACGAAAAGATAGTGCCAATTTGCCATTATAATTTTTGTTGTAGCTAAACAATTAATTGCCTCAAAGCGTTTATTGTTTGGAATATATTATAGCTATAGTCGGAGTTACGAGAAGCTGTAAATTATGTAAACAAATATTCAGGGGTTCACAACGTTTGGATCGAATAATAATTATATGTAACACAACCATTAACTAAAACGACACAAACAAAATGAAATAAGAAGCAAAATTAAAAATAAAATCAAACATATACCTAACCAAATGCTTAGGTACGTTCGTGTTTTGCGAGCGTCGAAGTATGCGCTATACAAATACGTTCCTTGATAAATTGCCGTGTATACAGCTCCTTATGACGTATATTCTATCACATTTCGTTTGACACCGTCTATTATTTATTCGTGTCATCTTTCTGATATTTTCATCGGTTCAGTAGTGCATAACAAGATTAGATGTATATGTAAGATGCCTTCTAGTTTAACTAAGTTCTAAATGGAAGCAAAGCGTCGTTTAGTTCGGAGCCTAAAGACAACTAAAATTTAAGCAACAATTTCTGGGACAAAATAAATTCTAGATTTCAATCATTATTTATTATATTTGTATGCCATGTTTCAACCAAATTTATTCAGCGGTTTACAGGTGATAGATAACAAACTTTCAAACATGTTTACTAACTTTTGTATTTATAATAAGATTGAGACGACTGCTACCCGCTATGTGAGAACTGTTTCGTTTCTTACTTCTAGCACTAGACTATTATTTTACCATCAAGCGGCAAAATCTGTATTCTCATATTTCAGTAGGCTTATTCTCAAGAAATATGCGCTTTTCTACACTGTTCGTTAATTATAAACAAGACATTACAACTTAAGATGATACCATCATACATTCGCTTAGCGTGGGATTTCCCAATCGGATCGCAAACTGGCCGATTTGTACTTTTTTGCAATTAAAAATTCCTACGCTGCGCTTGCCGTTACGTGATCTCCATTCCAGATTTTTCAGACTTAATGGCTGTCTGCACTCTGTACTACGTATCCTGCTCCACCTATATAACTTAATGGATGCATTTTCGACAAGCAGCAAAAGCCTGAAAGATAGATTTTGAAAAAAAAAACATCAGTAAATCCAGTGTGCGTTTAATTTCATTTGAATGGCCGTATGTAGTACCACCAAACGTCCACTAGAGGGCGCTTTTTGGGCGCCTATACAAAGGAAACTTAAGACAAACCGCATGCATACATTATAATATACCTTAACAATAAAATTTTGTTTTTCACAATACATAGGTACATATTTTATGGAGTAGGTACATACAGCACTGCACACTATGTTATAAAATATAAACATTTAAAATTATTATCGTTACAAAATAAATATATTTTTTAAACTATTATTTCAAATCGTACATAACTAATTAAAAATGCAACTGTCACTATACAATTTTTGCTAATGTGTAAATTTGTATTAATAAATTATAATTATTTAAAGAAATATTATTACACATTATAATTATAGTAATTTAAGCTACATACGTTTTGTACAGCACAACGAGTGAATATAATATAATATTCATAATATTATATACATAATACACATATTATACATAATTTATACAATTTTTACCAAAATAGGTATTTATAATAAATTGTTACTAAAAATGGATATTTCAGATATGATTAATATTACACACAAATATTTTTAATACATAAAATGAGCAACCATTCACAAACACACAGCTTAGATTAAAATTATATTAGTACAAAATTACATAATTATCCTTAGTAACCTCTTTAAAATAAATAACATTGTTTTTAATTAATAAAACAGCTGCGCTCCATCAACGCAACACTAAAAGCAGACTGTATTTCATAACACAATATTCGTTTCTTAGGACTTGAAATTCCCCTATGACTTATTGACAGATAAATATGATTTATCTTTGGTTCAAGCATATATGCTTATTACTTATAAATCCAAAGAGGCATCCACATCGGTCTCTACCGTCTAACTCTTATCTTAAAATACTTAAATCAGTCTGTTGTTCTTAAACTTTTTCTTCAATATTTCTTGGAGCTTGGGGGTCGGCTCCTAGTAGAACTTGGATCTCATCGACACTCTTACCTTTCGTTTCTGGCACAATGAAGAATATGAACACAAACGCTATTAACATTATCGACGCAAACAGCCAGAACACTTGACCGGAGCCGATAGCTACATTCAAAGAATTAAACGTGCGGGTCACAGTGAAAGCCAGGAGCCAGTTGAAAGTGCCAGCAGTTGAGCCCACGAAGGCTTTTATGTCGATAAGACAGAGTTCACCAGCCATCATCCAAGGAATAGGACCAAACCCAAGCGAAAATGCGATGATAAACAGAGACAGAGACAACAGAGGTATCCAAGATATGGCTTCGACTATAGGATCATTGGCACCGTGCTTGTCTTGCAGGAAGAAGAATACTCCCAAAGCGGTAGAACAAATACACATGACCAATGCCGAGAACAGTAGGAGGATCCGTCTTCCTAGTCTGTCCACGACTAAGCTAGAAGTCAAAGTGGCGACCACTTGAATCACTCCAATGATAATGGTAGCAATGGCCGCTTCAATAGTCGCACCTGCACTGCTAAATATAGCTGAAGTGTTGAAGATCACAGCGTTTATACCAGAAAGCTGCTGGAACAACATCAGTGCGTAGCAAATGAGAAGCGCTTTAAGCGCTGTCTTCTTTGTAATAGCCGAGAGAAAAGAGATCGGATTGCTTCTCGAGTCTTCGGCTTTCGCCTTCAAATTGTTCAGTTCGTAATCTACATCGTAATTTCTACCGCGCAATTTGACCAGAGCTTCTCTCGCTTCCTCGTTTCTACCTTTCACGACCAAATAGTTGGGGCTCTCTGGCATAAAGAAGAAAATAAGTCCAAATATGATCGGTAGCAATGTGCAAAGAACGTTGAAGGTGAAAACTGAAGTATAGCTTCCTACGGCGTAGGCGAAGAGTATACCGACGGTTACCATGAGTTGGAAGAAACTCCCCAGGGTGCCACGGATGGAATCCTGGGCTATTTCACTGTTATAAGCCGGGGCTGTGACACAGAAGGCACCTCCAGCAACGCCTGTGATAAATCGACCGGCCATCAACATTCCAGCGTTCTGTGCGAACAGAATCAACAACCAGCCCAAAGTAAAGGGTAGCACCAAAATTAACATAGTCATTTTCCGGCCTAGGGCGTCCATTATCAAACCGATAGGAAAGCATATCGCTGCAGCGCCGAGATTAACAAGAGACGAAATCCAGTCGGCCTGCGCATCTGACACTGGGAAGTCGTATTCTGTGCTATTCTCTTGTGTTATCTTGAAAATTACTGGTGATGACCAGCCCAACATAGAACCGGTGGCCAATGCTCCGAGAGTGGCTGAAATTAAAAAAAATAAAATTTTACTTTACTTTATAAATACTTATATGAATCAGTAAAGACTTTTTTGAGAAAGATTGAATAATAATGGGATAGGGAAAGGGCTCTGGGGTTGTGTTTCAGTGAATGAATAAGGGCTCTCACTTACTCATTCACTGAAACACAAAAGCACACGTGCTGTTATTTCACGGTGGTTTTTAGTAAGTTACTGTCGCCATTTGGGTTCCCCAAATGAAAATGACTGCAAAACGCAGATCAGATCCAGACCAGAGACAACTATGAAAAGTTCATTTCCAAAGTTGGCCATGCCGGGTATCAAACCTGGGACCCCTGAGTCAAAGCGCTAAGGATTCTTAACCACTCGATCAAGGGACTGTATTTCTCCTACTAATGAATTTTTCTATTGTATTGTTCTATTAATTACGTAATTTAATAAACCTGAACATGTATGTCTATTAGGTCGGGGAAAGTCTTTTCGCATTTTGTATATATAAACTTGTAATAATATATCTTTGGCTGTACTATTTGTATCTGGCTGGTTTTGATGACATTGAAAAGGTTATATTTCAAAGAAAGAAACAAATTAGTAAAATAACGGATAAAATGGACGCCATTTTTGAAAAAGTGGAGCAAGATTGCTATAACAGTAGTTATGACATAGCTGAAGAACTGGGAATTGACCACAAAACAGATTAGACCCATTTGAAAAAAGCTAGGTATACAAAAAGCTCGATATTTGGGTGCCACACGAGCTCACTGAAAGAAACCTTATGAATCGTGTACTCATTTGCGATTTTTTTATTGAGACGTAATGAAACCGAAACGATTTTGAAGAGATTGATAACTGGTGATGAAAAGTGGATCACGTATGACATGAATGTGCGAAAAAGGTCGTGGTCAAAGGTCGGTCAGGCTTCACAGACTATGCCAAAACCCGGGTTAACTCGCAATAAGGTGATGCTGTGAATGGTGGGATTGGAAGGGTTGTTGTTTTCATTAGGAGCTTTTACCGCCGGCCAGAACCATCGATTTGGATCTCTACTGCCAACAACTGATGTGTGTGGTCTTTCATCACGACAATGCTAGACCACACACGTCTTTAGCCACTCTGCAAAAATTAAGAGAGTTTGGCTGGGGAGGTGTTAATGCATCCGCCATATAGCCCTGACCTTGCACCTGTAGATTTCCACCTGTTTCAGTCTCTTCAGAATTCTTTAGGTAGTGTCAGGTTAACATCAAGTGAGGGCTGCCAAAACTACTTGTCGCGTTTTTTTATCAGAAGTCCCAAAATTTCTACAGCAATGGGACCTACAAGATGGCAAAAGTCATCGAACAAAATGGCACATAATACTGTAATTGAATGTAAATAGACTTTGAAAAAAAAAAAAAGCTTGAGTTTTCATATATAATGCGAAGAAACTTTTTCTATTATATCAGATCAGGGACTGTTTCTTTCCTTACTTATTTATCTACTCATAACTACTCATATCTACGACTGCACAGGTGTTGATATTAAACTGTGGTATTGTAGAGAAGAAAAGAGTAGAGTGAGTGAAGAGTAGAGGTATCAGGTAAGGAGGACCGACTTACATGTGTGTTAAACTGAAAAGCTGGCAAGCTAGAACCAAATAGTGTTTCATAAATTGGCCAGAATGGAACTTGTGTAGCATTGTGTGTTTGGTACGAAAATGGCGACTTTAAACGAAGTGTGCAGAGTTCATGTACAGTACTTGGTCCTCCTTACCTCTACCCTTCATGGCTGTGGGATAGCTTGCCCCACCCCACTCAAAGTTAGGTTCTATATTATTCTTATTATTTTACTAATAAAGAAACACATAGCAGTTACTAATATTTCAATATGAGATAAAATTTATAACTAGATAAGGGAAATGATATATTGTTTTATCTTAAATTGACAAAGATAATAATTTACCAAATATCTCTATTTATTATCTTATTTTTATCTAATCGTTTATCTATATTGAACAAAAAATAAGATGAAAAATACATGACGGGGACCACTTTCAATATAGGTAAACAGCAAAAGTGCTAAATATCATATCAACTTTTTATCGACCATCTAGTCAATAAAAAAATTTAGCTAGAGAATTTTTAAAAAGAGTTAACTATAGGCTTACAATTGCAGCCTGTGGGGAACTTTGGAAACTTTTAATTTATTCCCACAAATTTAATTTACACTTGATGAGAAATTAACAATTGTTTATTATTTTTTATGACACATATGTATGAAATATGAAAATATAAAATAAATAAGAAGTACCTGCAAGTGCTGCAATATACTGCGGCAACTTCTTTCCAGAGTCAACCTGGGGTTCCACCAATACAGCTTGCGATACCCCAATCTCGGCCATTGTTCCGTTGTTGCCCTCTGGCCTCTGGAAATAGAGAAACAAAATTTAGTTTTACACATTCAGTGCCAAGGGATCTTTGAAGCTAAGATTGTGGAAATCACATTTTTTTTGTGTATTGTATATCTATATTAATAATAATGTGGTAAAATTATGTCAGATAAAAACTGTATCCTGGCTAACAGAGCTCTCTCATCAATACACCAAAAAACTTCTAACCAATGTACATTAATTCATTATTTTTGTAAGCACTAACTATGCACTAACACTCTCAATCATACAATTCTCAACATAAGTCCTTTGTTTCAAAATAGTAATGTACAGTATGGGGCCCCACAATACAGACTTACCTAGTGTGGGGTTTATTATTGAGATTGTAACATGTTAATGGTGTATAATAAATTATTTGAATATATGATGGCATCTGAAATATCTGGAAGTGATTTCACAGTCATTTCGGAAGCCCATCTGGCTGCAGTAACCACTCCTTTACAGAAGACCACTATGAAATGACATCATGTGTGCTATTGTGTTTCAGTGAGTGATTAAGGTACGCAATAATTCATTGCTCGATCCTTTCTTAATCCCTTATACTTAATCCTGCTATGGTCAGCAGTGCACTTTCAGTACCTGTAGTGTTGCTTGTTTTATAGGCAACGGTAGCCACCTACCATTGAGTGATCTGTAGCCTGTCTACCTTAAAATACAAAAAAATTGCATGGTATAATAGCAAATAAGGAGGTAAAATTGTACTTTTTTCATTATGAAAATGTTAATTTTAAGAGAATGTTTCATACAGACTAGATATAAGTAACTAACTATAAAAAATATTGATATGTTTAAAATTAACTATATATACTTTTTTGCAACATTCAACTCCATATTCATATATTATAATCTAATTGGTATAAATATAGGAGCATAGTAAACAGTCGCATTATTTTTCAAGGTCATCTAAGTGTGAATATTAGAAATATACCTCATTGTTATAGAACCTATTGACTCCAGATGCGGGAAGAGCTGGTATAAGAGGTTCAGTCTCAGAATCACTTGGGGTATGATTACGACGATACACAGATGACATCATTTTTGGACGGAATATTTAATGCGCACTACTAAAAACTGTCTATATTACGAAATTAAAAAAATATATATTCGTAAAGTAAACGTGGTAAACATTCACATATTATAATCACAATAACAAACAAAAATTCTTGTTGACGTCAGCTGAGTGTCAAATGTCAATGCAATAAAGAGAGAATCAGTGTTGCCAACAACAATTTTGAAATTCCTCCGTTTGTATTGTAAAAGCCGCCATACTTCTCCCAATAAATTTGTTATTGACTTGAAAATTAAAGTACTTAAATATTTTATTGTGCTTAACATACTAATCTATACTATTCAAATATAAATTAAAATTGGTGCAATAGTAACATTAGATATAAAAGGAATATTTAGGTCATAAATTGAACTAAAATCTATATCGGTCTCATTTTCAGTCTCTATGGTATCAGTCATTGCAAAACTGTAGAGATTATTGTTGTTCTTGATAAAAAAAATCGGTTAAAAATCCGTCAGTTCCTTCAGTTTCCTTCTTATCCCAATGCGCGATCTGCCGAAAAAACGGGTAAGTTGGCAACACTGGAGAGAATGCGAATGCCCGCTGTCAGGCTGTCAAATAGCTGTCAGTAATATACACATACTCAAAGATGTTATATTAGCACATACTTATCTATGTTGTCAGCAGTGTTTCCAGATACACTGTAATTACAGTAGATTTACTGTAATTCTACTAAAATTTACTAAATCTACTGTACACTGTATTAAGGTGAATACAGTGTATGAAAAGTACTGTAATTTTTGTTTATATGAAAACCTTTTATATCTATAGAAAAAAATTGTAATTCCAAAAAATATCTATATAAATGCGTGAAACGAAACGTTTTGTTTAGTCTACGATTCAGCGGCGGGGAATACCCTGAAGTTTTATGGAGTTATTACGCAGTCAAATTATGTTGTTCGATTTTAGTTTCGGTATGGGTTTTAATGTGAGGCTTTTACATCTAGCGTGGTATGTTGTGTGATGTTTTATATTGTATTTACTGTCACTGTCTATTTATTATTTCGTAATTCGTTGGACAAAGTACTTACTTATTAGTGTGGTTTTGGTATGGGTTTTGTGGGATTCAAGGAACTGATTGATTGTTTAAAAAGTTTAAATATGCCGAAAACTACTTCTGAAAGTGATAAACCAAAGTGACAGTGAATAAAAAATAAATTATCATTTTTTCAATTTTAATTATAATAATACATTTAATAGCCAAAAAATTTTAAAATTTGATTTCAATTTACTGTAAAACACGCTGTAATTTTGCCTGATAAAACACTGTAATTTTAATCAAAATACTGTAATTTCACATAGCCCACACTGTAATTTCAATTTTCCAATCTGGACACACTGGTTGTCAGTGTCAACCAACGGTGACGATTCCAATGTGCGAAACGGAACGTATATTATACGCATATACATACGTCTGCGTTTGACATTGAATCAAAGTCAATCAAAGAAAATTAAACACAATTTTATTCCACAGATTATAGTATTAGTTACTACGTTTTATTCCTGTGTTGAATTTTTATGCGTGATCGCTACTTCTTATTTTTACTTCTATATATCTCTACCCTCCATACTTCTATATTTTAACGTCCTCTATTACGCGAATGACCTTGGCCAACTGGGCTCTCTACAACCGGCCCTCGCTAGGGGCTTCCGCTACTCAAAAATATCAAAAAAACCTTTGTTTTCTGAAACTATTGAACTAAATAAAAAAGTGTTCATGTCATTTATAGTGGTTATGAAACTCTATCATTTGATTAAATACACATTGCATTACTTCTTGAAACAACTAAGTTGAATCGATTTTTGCAACAAAGCAATACATTAAAATTTTATTTAATTTCTCGTAAACCATAATACTTAAAACAAAAATTCCTCGTCAGAAATATAGACCAAGAAGTTATGCATCACATATATTTTTTTTGTTACATTGGCTTTATGTTTGAACGAGCTGAATCCGAGAACAAAGCAGTGATTTTTTCTTATCGATGGAGTAGAGCCTCACAGTATGATTCAAAATTAATTTAGTAAGAATATTATACCAAAATGTTATAGATCTACATATTGTATAAGTAGGTATGTATATATAAATATGATAAAGTGGAAGGAAAAGTTAATAAATCTTTTTGTATATTTATTATAATATTGATATTTTTTTATTGAAACCAATGTCCGATTTGAAAATATCACAGCAAAATGTTTCTGTTCATTTATTGCTTAATAAATATTATCAGGCGCTCAAAAAAAATTTTTTTTTTAAATTTAACAACATATTATTATCTATATAAATAAATAAAAACAGTACCCAAATATTCTGTAAGTCTAAATTCCTATGTCGAAGGTGTAAGTAAGTGTAACGTCGGGGCAAAACTCGATAATAAAATATGTTAACCTACTATTTTTATAACAAATTTCAAACACTGCATATTTTCTACACATAGTAATTTCAAATTTATCAATATAATAAAAACAAAAAGGAGTAAAATATTTTTAAATCAATAACAGTGAATCATTTAGCAAAGAAGGTACCTACCTATATATCCAAATATGTAACTGCTAAAAATGTTACGTAACCTACCTACTTATGTAATAACATTGTTTCGATTGCTGACACTATAGCATACAAACAGCTCATGTTAAATATTGCACTAACTTAACGAACTTGACATTGGTACTGGTTTTTCCAACCTTGACATTGCTGACAACTGTTACATACTAATATGCCATTTAGTTTATTACCGAGCGGAATGATTGCGAAGGCTTGTCAATCCGCAGAGACCGGCAGAGACATTACAGTAATGGGTACCTTTGAATTCAGGTACAACCGAATTGCTGTGATAGCTTGTTTTTTTAAATTAACGATGGGTTAACTCTTGGCCAGCATCTATCCGCGTAGGAAAGATATCGACGATGGAGCGAACTCACCCAGAAGATGTCTATTCACTCGAACCTTGGAAAGAATTAGGTTGTATGAGCTTGGAAATACAGACGCCATAATTCCAATCTTTAGCAGTGCACATTATAAAAGATGTTTTAAAGCGGATTTGTGCTATATGCAGTTATAAAATCTCTAGGTCTGATTGAATCTATTCGTTGTACTGGGTTATTAATATCAAATATGCAATAAAACATTCTGTTTGTGACCATTAATATTCGTACTTTTATGTGAAGGAATTAAAGTTTTATCAGTATAAAGAATTTATCGCTTATTTTAATAGATAACTAAAGACTTGTATAGAATGTTATAGGCAAAATAACAGAGTTTATGCTTCAAGCTCTAGTAGAGTTTTCTCAATTAGAACGATAAAAACAAGCATTATATTCGGCTTTAGTGATTGTGTGTGAAACCAAATTTTTATGAAAATGTATCCAAACATCGGCGCAGGTGTACCGGAATACCTACGATTGCATTGTTCAGAAGGTAGTAAAGCTTCTTAACAATACCACCTTCTATAATTAAAAACGGTCCTTTTAGCAACTCTCAGCATCTTATGTCATAAAGTTAAGTCCATATAAACGTGGCTGGAAAGGAATATTAGCTTACGATACTAACTTTATCAAAGCCGATCTGGTCTGGAATTTAATTAGCTTGTAACCAAGCGTTGATTGTAATAATTGTTGGAATTTATTTGTAATTTAGTTTTTTGTAAATGTGTCGTCGTTGTCAAATTAAAATCTGCTATATGCACTTTTCAGTTCAAATTGAAAACAAGCCATGAAAACAATACTTATACAAATCGGTTCAACAAAGTTCAACAGTTCAAACAAAGTACCTATATTACCGATTTGTGTATTGTTTTCACGGTTTGTTTTCAGGCTAAATTGTATCAATTTTTATTGAATCGAACTTTACAATAAATACAATATTTACTGTCAACACCTACTATCAGAGCGAGAGCGGTTATAGATAGACCATTTATTAGAGGCTATAGGCGCCCGCCGCGCCGCCCGCACCTCTCTCGGTCCCCTTTTGTCGTCATACTCCGTACCGCGCGGGCACCGGCGCGGGCACCGGCGCGGGCGAGGACTCATTTTAAAGGGTCTAGCTATGGACTTAGAAATATTTTAATATATCAAGTGGAATAACTGACACTAAACGGATTATGTCATAAAGTAATAATTATTCTGTGATACTAATTCCGAAACATGTATCTAATCTGCATAGGTGGTTATTTATTCAACTATAAAATATGATAACATTTTATGAGATTAAATACTTGTAAATTCTTAATGAGCGTAACGATAGCTGTCTTGATAATAAAATGAAAAATATCTTTTATTTACCTTACAAAAATCTCCACTTTGCTGACACATTTTCATTAAACTTGAGGCGGCCAAAATATGAGGACCAAATACTGGAACCCCTATGAAGGTCACCGTATCAGACACTATGCGCGAACCTAACATTATTTATTTTATTAAAATGTGTTAATTTAAACTTGACACACTCTTTCAAGTGCGATTTCTTAGAAAATGTACCTAAGTAAGATCAAAACAAAAATTTATCTCCATAACAGATAGCTATGAACACGATATTCTGTTATCAGTTCACTTCAAAAGAGACATTCTAAGATTATTTCCAATATTGCATTGGACAGATAAATTTAATAAAGATCGACAGATAAGCTAATATAATACCTGCGATTTTCCTTGCAGAAAATATCTCTATATACAGATTATAAAATCGTAAACGAGCCGTGAACATTAAATATATAAAAAAAAATTTGCACACTTTATACTACTAACGAGGTCAAAAAATAGGTTTTAGAATTTTTGTCTGTTTGTCTGTGCGTTTATTGCACGCTAATCTTAGAAAGGCCTTAACCAATTTCAAACCGAATACCACGCATACGAATTTGAGGGCTTAGCTGGTTGATAGTAAGTTCAACTAAGTATAAATTATCTCACAGAGTCTCATAAGCATGAAATTTACTAAACTTCATTCAATGTCAATTCAGGACAGGGTTGATCTCTGGTTCTGATTATCATCCAAATTTGCTGTTCAACGGTTTACATATGATTTGAGTAATGAACGTCCAAATATATTAAATTAAAAAAAGTATGAAGTAGATTACATAAAATTCTTATTTTTATGTACGCGTCTTACCCAAAGAGATACAACTCGCTGGCATTTAATTAAATGAGAGTAGTTTATAGAAATTACTCATGAGAGATCATTCCTTCCGTGATTCAGTATTCTGAGGTCGTATAAAAACATTTTATTACAGAGCGTTACTAAAGAAACTAATTCAATTATTCAATACTACAAAGCTTCAATTCAATTCAATACTTCATATTCACAATTTCGGGTATCTCGGTATAGCACGCTTTTCATTGCGCGGCCAAACTCGGTCACACACAGCCCATAAAACCGCATAGGCAAAATGCCCGCTCCCGCTGTAAGTTCTTTCTCATTGTGTTTTCTTTCTGAGTTTTTCTAAAACTACATAAATGTCTTTGCTCTAATAAAAGGATGTAACTACGTAGCGCTGATTTTCAATTGCAATCTATAAACCAATTTCAAAGTAATCATTTTCCGTTGTACGAGACTCTAAGGAAAATTCTGATCGAAACCTTGTGGAAGTGGAAGTACATGCAGGGCGTAATTGCTTCAGTAATTTGAAAAACACGTGGCATTACAAACGCACCGAAGCACAATAGTACACGTAAAAAAACAAGTAATTTGACGTGTTTGACGTAATTTGACGTGATAAAAAAACAACAAGAAAATAAAATCTTCAGCTTAGTTATAATATTATAGAGTCATCAAAGATTAGACCTGTTCAAACACCCACTCTGTTCACCAGATTTATCCCCCGGTGACTTCTACTTCTTTCCTGGGCTCAAGAAACACCTCAGAAGCAAGACATTTGAAAACGATAGCGAAGTGTTGGCCGCTGTTCAGGCGTTTTGGGAGTTTATAAAGATGTTTTTCTAAGGGAATCCTTTATTTATAGTATGTATAACTAGCTGAGCCCGCAACTTCGTACGCGTAACTTTTTGTTTGTTACCTACCTAAATAAGTGCCATTATATTTTTTATAATCTATTGTCTTGTTAGATTATTGATTTTAGTTAGGTACCTATTGTTGCTGTCGCCATTAATCATGCAGCGACAACCGATCCAACTTAATAGATCCGATAAGTAGGTGCATACCTATAGCCTATAGTGAAGGGGCATTAACTAGACTACATCCTTTGTAATATTATTTGTCGACCACTTTTTAATATCCGTTTCCGCATATTATCCATACTTCCATACTAATATTATAGTATTCTGTGGCAACAAAAGAAAAAGTTACAGAATACATACATCCTCAAATTGCAGAATTTTCATGTGCAATCATATTTTTAAATTCGTAATCTCGAATCGGCAACTATCCTGACTAACATTATAATGAGACTGTATTGTGATGAAACTACACTTTTTGACGTAATCACATTTTCTATACATACTCATACATATAATATAATAAATATAATAAAATCGTAAACAAGCCGTGTCTGTACATTAAATATTTTATAAAAAAAAAACTATTTGTACACGTTGTACTTAGGTATGTTACCGAGATAAAAAAAATAGTTTTTATTATTTTTGTCTGTTTATCTGTTTGTGAGTTTGTGCACGCTAATCTCAGAAACGGCTTAACCGATTTGAATGTGATTTTCACTGATGTATTGTAGTAAGCTTCCTGTAATATTTAGTGTTAGTTTCATTCAAATAGGTACGTTATGTTTTATTTCATTCGTTCATTTCATTCAAATATGTTTTATTGAAACGATGATAAAAGTTATTTTTAATTATTATCCAGAAAAATTCAAAACTAATATTTTTTTTAAATTTTAAAATTTAGATATAAGTAATGTTTAACCAAAAATAAGGATGTCTAGTAACGAGTTTTAAAGTGTTACACACCGATAACAATCATCTCGTGGGAACACCATTTATCTTTTCCATATAAATTGCTATAAATTATTCTTCTTAACGTTTTTGCGTTGTCGCTGTAGTTTCATACTCATGTAGGTATAATTTATTCGCACGAATGTATGTAGCATACCTGTTGGTTATTGTCATTATGGTAACCAGCGCAAACCGGATCGCAAAGCGATGTTGCATCAGAAAAAAAATATGAAGGAGGAAGTAGATCAGTTCACTGACCAAACGGCAAATAAAACTCAGCAAGTACATATATAGTGTCTTCATATTGACGTTTTTATTGGAGGTGATTTTTTTTAAATATAGCATTATTATCGGCTCCTATACATAAAAATCCTATTTTAGTAGAGGCAGGGCATACTGCGTTCAACTATTATCTACTCGACAGCCTGTCTCATGAAATAACCACCCATTTACAGAAGACCACCGTGAAATAACAGTACACGTGAGTGAGTTAGGGATGCGAGGGCCTATTCTCCTATATCTATATCCTATCCCTTCCTCAGACCTTATCCTTTATTCTGTCAAGATTAGCACCACACTTGCGATCCTTACGGCGTGGGTAATTAGACTGCTTGCAGACCTTTACGCAAAAAATAACAATACCTACCTATTGTAATTGCTATGTCGAGTTTTTTAACTAAACTACTAAACCGACTTTGATGAAATTTATTTTAGATATAGCTTGCAACCCGAGGAAGGACTAATGCTACATTAGTATTTAATAAGTTGAAAAGTACCTCTGCAAATAATTATGTCGTATTTGAGTCTTTTTGGAGTTTATTTCTTAAAAATCGATTTTCATATAAGGCTCCATTTTATGAGGAGTAAAATTAATACAAGCGTTTTATTAAAGTAATTAGATATCCAGTTATCTATTGAGACGAGGAAAATTTTATACGTTTAAAGGAGTATATTTATGTTATATATTTATGTTTAAACAAATTATTTATTGTCAAAAAAAATTGAGTAAAATTATTTTAAGAGCGAATATTAACGACTATAGTTCTCTCCGCCGAACAAGTCCCGAAATTGGCGACTAATATTATAAATGCGAAAGTTTAATTGTATGCTTGGATCTCAGACCAAAAAAACTATAGACAGAGCCCTTACGAACAAAAACGATTTAAAAAGTGAAGCCGGTTCGCTGAAGATGTGTGCATAACCCTACTTGTCGTATAGTGGCCATGCGTTTGTATATGCAGTTAAAAATGTTATCCACTAACAGCTTTTATCCCAATTAATTATTATAATATTTATTAAACAAAAAATATAGTTAGATATATCAACTATTCCCGTCCCGTCAGACTATAGAGCGTCCGTCACCCTATTGCAGAATCGTCTTCCTATTACCTGCCTCACTTAAAAGTGTGTATTGTTCCGTCTATAGTTTTTGTCGGTCTGAGGCTTGGATGTTTGTGTGTTTTTACTCAATCACGCCAAAACGGCTAAACGGATTTGGATGAAATTTGGCACACAGATAGTTTATTACGACCTATTATGTTTCAGAGGGATCATCTAAAAACATAAAATTGTCATTAGTGTATTAGGCACTATAATATGCATTAGGCATATAGAACTCATATGTTTTCTCAGGTCTTATATTTTTCATTTATCAACGCGAACGAAGCCGCGGGCACCAGCTAGTATAAAATAAATTTCTGCATACATCATGAATGCAGTTTAGTGTGAGTTTGTTTGGAGCAAAAAGTCGCCAATAAACGAATTATAAATAATGATGACACAATAAACATATGTTTTGTTTTATGTGTGCTTACCTACTTGTTTGAGCTGACAAGATCTTAAGTTCTTTTCTTAGTAGGTATACACCATACTTACGCATTGGTCAAACATTTTTATCGTTTGCAGGAGAGTCGAGAATGATGTGTGTCAACACTTACAATATAATTAACAAACGTATCATAAAATCAACACCGTGAACTAAATAATAGTTGTTATTGTAGTATAGTTAATAGTCATCACGTACTGACGACTATGCAGCAGTATGAGATATGGTCTAAAAGTTCAAAGTCGAAGGTATTATTTATTGTTAGCCAATTCCCTGTCCCTTTATCCCTGTCCCGTTCTCCTTTATCCTACTATTGTCGGCAGCGCATTTGCAGCACCTGTATTGTTTACATGTGTTTTATACGACGGTAGCCACCTACCATCAAGTGACAATTCTATACGTAGGTGAAGGTTGTCTGCCTGACTGTCAACCTTAACATAAAAATATATTATCGTATAAAATTAATAAACATTATTGTAAGTTTACGTTAATATTTGGTTGATTCCACAGTCAAAGATTCATCTGTTCACGCCTATTATATAGAATCAATCTTTATCTAGAACTAGCTGAACTCGGCCACGCTTCGCTGCGGCCCATTCGGCGGTGGGGTGCGCGTGGGGCGCGCGGTACTGGACACTGTTTATATATAATACTATTTATCGTAGCGTTATGTTATATAGCCTATAGCCTTCCTCGATAAATGGACTATTCAATACAAAAAGAATTTTTCAATTCGAACCAGTAGTTCCTGAGATTAGAGCGTTCAAACAAACAAACAAACTCTTCAGCTTATAGACACAAAATGTTTCAAACATCAACCTATATGGAATTGGTAAAATAAATGCAATCGAACGACTGCTAAAGTCCAGAGAAAAAACATTAATAATAAGGCTTTATAAAAACAACTAATAGTGACCCATCTCCGGCTTCGCGCGGGTGCAAATTTTTGCAAAGTTAGCAGAGAAATAATCAGAGGTGGATAGCGATTTCTTTTTATTATTTTATACAAACTAGCACCCGGCTTCCCATTTTTCTTCAAATTATACATAAAAATCTTCCTCTTTGAAACTCTTTCCATTAGTGAAAACCGCATCAAAATCGCATCGTTTAGGAGGAGTTAGCGGATATACAGACAGATGGATATGGGCAGCGACTTCAATTTATACTATGAGGCTCGAATTATATGCATCCGCGCGACCGAGCGGCCCGCCCACGCCGCTAATAAGTAGATTTATACTATATAAAGATTTTTTTTCTCTTTATTTAGGAAACAAACAGTCGTTATATATACATTTTCTTTAAATAAATACTAAGAGTCCTAGAGTTCCATACACAAAATAAATGTAAATATTCAAGGAGCTATTGAATTAAAGCTTATTTCGCACTATAATCCTATAATTAGACAAACTGCTACAAAAAACATTCATATTCATTTTGTTATTGTATATGTCAACGCTACGTCTGTAAAAGATATATAGATATAAGGAGATTAGTGTTCGGAGAATTCTTTATGAAGGTTTTTATGTAAATAAAGATAACTAAAGTAATATGGAAAGACTTATTTACGAGTATAATGTGCAGCTCATGTTTGGAAACACTATTCGAATATAATAAAGCAGGAAATCAAACTAACATGGTTATTGTTAGGATCCCTTGGAACTAACAAAATATAGTCTCTGTAATAAATATACAACAAATCAAAGTAGGTTACTAAGCTAACCAAAGACAATGGCTAATATTCTGGAACGTCAATGATTATTAATGTTATATCGGTCAATTAAAGAAAGGGATTGAAAATGGCGGCGCTCCGAAGGTTACCATGTATTTAGTTTTTTAATTGTAATTTTTTTTTGTTACATAAGCACGAAAGAGCTTTCTCTCTAGACTCCTCTATGTGTGTTATTGTAAAAGTTCAGGGAATTAAGATTTCTTATATAGAACGGGCAAAATGCTACGGCCCTTCGGACTGTGGGACCCTGAATTGACAGCCCGTGAATACAGGAAGACCATTAAAATTCAAAATATTTATTAAAAAAATTAAAAAAATTAAATTATATACTTATTTAAGAAATTTAAGATATTTTTATTTTTTAAGTAAGGTTATGAAAATTAGTTGATTGAGACATTGTTTTTCTTTCGATATAGTCGTAGTTTTCATTCGACCAAAGAGTAGTTTTAATTAATTGTGTGAGAAAACTAAATTATTATTATTTTATGTTAAAGTCGGCAGAGAGCCTAACAGTGCACTTGATGGTAAGTGCCTACCGCCGTCTATTGACACAATCAACGTCATAGAGATGGCAAGCGCAGAAGGGCTGCCTACCACTACACTACAAACTTTTATAAAATATATTTTTAAATTGTAGTTATTCTACAAATGGCATTTGAAAATCATTACAATTACTTTTGACGACTTCATTACAAACCGTCGAGTATTCTCTACTAAGTATTTATAAATTTAATTTTTTAGGTTTAGGTATTTAGTTTTAGTTGAAATATGTATATTCATATTTAATTTAATTTAATAATACAGATATAAAAAAATCGCTTTGTCGCGGCGACATTGCCGCCTGATACAAATTGAACGTATCACACGATGTTACATGCTACATTACCGCTGGTTTACAAGTCTGTCTCGCTCGATGTTTGCCCGTTGCCCGAAACGATTTGTATACATAATAAAGATGCGTGGGCTTGGTGTTATTGACTTTCCAAACATTTTATAGTTTACTGCTTCGTCCGGTCATATCTCTAAGAATGTGGTTGTAAGTGTGTCGCGACTTCTTGCGACATGTCGCTCGACTTCGTCTCCTAGTGAATACAAGGCTTATCGAGCCTTAACTAAGCGAACAAGCGACTTTTGATAAAACACACGAACAAGTGGTTCCCCTTAATAAATACTAAGAAAAGTCATTGGACGCTATTCTTAGATATAATTAGAATACACTTAGAAGATTAGGTTAAATTAAAATTACTTATAAGTCTTAAGACTAATAAAATTACTCGTAGTGCTAAATTTTTTGGATATTTTGTATAAAAAAGTTATAAATAGTCATGGAATATCATACTCTTTCTCTCTTTCCATGTTAAAACTTGTTGTTCCATATTAACCTAGGGGCCCGCATTGTCTGGTCAATGTTCTATTCCCAAAATGTCCCACAATGAATGAAAATTAAATTACAAGATTTGTGCGTAACAAATTCTTAATAACAATGTGTATTATTGTCCTGTTGTTTTATACCACTTCGTCAAAATTCAGTACGTTTCGGAACCTATTTCATAAGTTACTAAAGAATATTTACTGCGACGATTATAACAGACTAGAGACCAAGACGCTTCAAAACTTTGCATTTAATAACATTTTTAATATGATGATAGCATATTCTGGTAGTGTAGTAAGAACAGCTTAATTATAAACATAATTGCATAGTTGAGTAAGTTAGAAAACTGTTGGGTCCCAGAGGATTGCCTAGGAGCCCTGGTTAATCCGGCTCTGCTAACCATTAATATTAAACGATGAACTAAGTGTTCTTTCCATTAATTAAGTTTTCTCGCCAGTTATTCCTCATGGAAAATTCATTCCGAACTAGTGGTAAATGCAAAATAATTGACCAGAAATTTACTCCCATAGAATAAAAAATAAAATTTCATTTTAAATTGATATCACTGAATAAGCGAAATCATTGTACCTTCAACGACTTTATTATAGAGACGCATGTCATTTGCTCTGCGGGAAATTTATTAGTAATGCACCAGCAGGTCTTTGACTTTTAAAATGCCAACATTTATTTTATAACGGCATCGACAGCTCGTTTCCGAGCTTTCCTGAGTTCACGCTATAAGTACCCATTCCTTTCTTTTCTGCAGTGAAATTAATGGCCGTTTTTGGGAATACCAAATTGATTTCTTATATCGTAGATACCAAATATGTATGATAATTTGTAAAAGCATAAATATTTGTTTAATTACTTACAAATAAAACGACTTACTTGAGTTTTTTATTGTATATTGTTTCCACATTTTATGTGGCATTAAAATAAATGATATACTACCTACTCGCCATTCCGATAAAATGTTTAATTATTTACGTCGAGATGACCTATTAACAATAAAAAAGAAAAAATTTAAAATATCTTCATGGAATAATATTAAGTATGTATTTCAATTTTATGTGGAATCAGAATAAATTATTGAATTGCTGTTTGTACTAAATGGATGTCTAATCTATAAAGTGTTTAATTTCAATAATTTCAAAATTTGATTGAAGTTTCTGAAAGTTATTCGTAAGCTTTTTTTATTTTAATATTAATGAGAAACAGCCAACATTCTAATATTTATTCATTTATGCTAATTTCAATAAGTAATTTGATAATTAAATAAAAAAGACGAAGTAATTTTTATTTCAACTGTTCAACATTTAATGTTAATACAAATGAAAACACGTACATTACCATAATTAATTAATTATTTTGCTTTGAAATGTGAAATCACTACGTGACCGTGAATTAAAATGTGATTATTTCCGTATTAATATATTCATTTCATGAAATGTGTTTTTTTATGTGAAATGCTATTCATTTCACAATTTTCATAATAGAATAATATTTTTAGTTTATATTCTTTTGTTTGAAGAACGGAGTTTAGTGACGGTTAGATCTCCAGTAACAGTGTTTTGAAAAAAATGACTTAAATATACAAATGTCTGTTCCTTCTCTAATTTCTTCCAAAGCATCCGATGGAATTTGATGCTATTTTCATTATTGGAAAGAGCGATAAACGAGGAAAATTTGTGTATAAAATTTCCAGAAAAATTGCATCCCTATAAAGACTCGTCTCTTTTAAAAATATTAACAATTAATACGTATTACAATTAACTAGTTTCACGCTCCTGGCTTCGTACGAACGCATTTTTATTTCTAGTACACTCCTTCCATTAGTGAAAACAGCATCAAAAAATCGTTAGGTGGTTTAGGACAGCGACTTATTTATAATATGTATAATATTATAAGACATATAGTTATAGATAAGTTTCTTTATACATGTTTCTTAATAATTCCCAGGGAATTTTCATTTTAAAAATTATAGAAGTAAAAATACATATAGATAAGTATGTTTGGTACCATTGGTGACAACTGCATATTGCTTGTTATGTATTAGTTACAGAAGAAAAATATTCTAAATTAGATTACACGATATATTAATAGCATTAATTAAAACTAAAAGTTTTGCGTACGTATTCACTTACCTAATAAAAAAAACCAATTAACTCAAAATCGTAATTGTGTCCTTAAATTTATTTCACAGTTCTGAAATCACAATTTAGGCGTGCATTAATCGTTTTTAGAATTTAAGTTAGGGCGGATTTAAGAAAATCGAACTAACTTTTTAGTAATTTCGATTTGTTTTACTTTCAGGCAAAGGCTGCCTGGACGACGGCCTATTTTCCTGAATACCGCGTGAATACTGACGCCCGCCGGTGTGGGGACACACCACTTCGGCGACCGCTGATTGACTCGAGAAAAGTTGCATTACAGGAAATTGTATCGAAGGTGTATCGTTTATAATGTGATAAATGTATGAATAAAATTTACAATAATTTGTATAGACATGTAGTTTTGTTTACTCCAATGTATAGCTTTAATGACACTCAATCTTTTAAACAAAAAAATACCAGTATTTTTTATTTATGTCATCTAGTAGTATCGTAAAAATTATATTTAAAATAATTATGGTAGAAAAAACAGTTATATTGATTGATGTTAACCTAGGTACTTTATAAATCTTTTATTTAGTTGTAATTAAATTTTATTTTCATAAAATTTAAAATTATTTTAATCTAATTTTTATTTACTTTCACACGTTTTGTTTTACATTTTGTTTTACAGTCACCAACAGCACATATACTTAAATTACATAGGTACTATATCACGGTGAAATGATTACATCTATTATAGGACGCATCTACAATTCTACAACTTTCACAATAAATCTAGCTAGAATAAGATGGCCAAAATTAAATATTCCTATGTTTTGGTACAATGCATTTCTCAATCATTAATTATGTTGCCCTTCAGTAATCACCTCCTTACTGAAGACCACCGTGAAATAACAGCACGTGTGCTGTTCTGTTCCGCTGAAGAAGAAAGTTATGCCAGAGTATATTTTCCTATCCCTTCTTAATCCGTTATCCTTAATCCAACTAAAATCTTTTATTATGTTAACAGGCGACAGTATAGCCACCTACCATCAAGTGGACTGTCAGCCTGTCTGACGACCTTCACATTAACACTTTCGTACTTATAAATTAAGAACAAAAAAATATTCAAAACTTTAATCTAAAATAATGTTCTATAATGATTAACGTCATACATTTTATTATTGACTTAATTTTGAATGATAAATCGATGGGCGTATTCCAAGGGCGTTACGACAAAGAGACTCCAATCACGATAACACCAGAAATGCATAATAAAAATTATTTACGTAAAGAGAATGCAAATAAATAAGACAATTGCATACGTTCGGTCATCGGTCAGCGATTGCAACGTCAAAGGTCGCCCCGGTTCATTTTATCTGGTAATTTTCCTCTGACCATATTATCAATGCGTTCGATGCGGCCCATCGAGATAAATCAGGTTTGTATCGATAAAGCGACTCTCTTGAGCTTGCTTTCCCAACTTATTATTTTGAAAACAATTCCATTATATGAAAAGACTTCTATTGATACGTAACGTAACGTTAGGTTTTAAATAGGTATGTACTATAACCAAAACAATAATGACTGTAAAACCCTTATTAATGTTATATGTTAACGACCCGCCCCTGGCTTGGTACGGACCGATGCATTTTTTCCGCATATTATACGGTTCATTAGTGAAAACCGTATCAAAGTCAGTTGGGTGGTTCAAACCCCAACGGGTTGATTTTTTTTAATGTTAAGATCGGCAGACTGGCGGTGACGGTCCACTTGATGGTAGGTGGCTACCGTCGTCTATAACACAAGCAACGCCAAAGCTGCTGCAAGTGCGCTCCCGACTACAATAGGATTAAGGTTAAGGGATAGGGAAATAGGCTCTGGCATCCCTTATTTCACTCACCGAAACACAACAGCACACCTGCTGTTATTTCACGGTGCTGGTCTTCTGTAAGACTGCCGTCAGACGGACTGTCCTAATGACTGCGAAACGCAGTGTGCCCCTGCTTCTACTTTCCAGATCCAGACCAGAGCCAAATTTGAAAAGTTGACTTTTCAAAGTTTACCCTGCCGGGAATCGAACCCAGGAACCCTAGAACAGAGCGTTAAGGCAAGCACCCTAACCACTCATCCAATTGATATCAAATCTACAGAAAATAATATGAGTATATTTATAGATATAGATAGATGCGAAAGTATGTTTGTTTGTTTGTTTGTTATGTTTTTTCGCTTAACTATTCGGCCTATTATCATGAAATTTTGCATAGGCGTTATCAGGGCACAGAAAAATATTTCCTCATCCAGGAAAAATGTACGGTTTCCGAGTAACGTTGACGAAGTCGCGAACAAGAGTTAGTTTCATAAAAAATCCAAGAAGTTAAGTTTTGCTTCCAAATATTAAATAAAAACAATATATTTACATAATACAACAATATTTGTCCTATTTTTCGCAGTGATATCTCCTAGTCGGATTATAGTTACGAAATATAGGGTAATATATGTCACTGATACGCTAAAGTTTATCAGGCGTTTATCTTTATATTATTGACATCTAGATTGACAGCGTACCTACTAAAAATTCCTTCCATAACAAAATTTTTTTAGACCTAAAATACTAAATTTTTTTTGGAACTAAAATACAAAATTATTTTCTAAATTCTAACATACTTACCTACTAAAAATATTTTAGTAATAATAGCAATTTCAAATAACTTCTAAAAAAAGAAACACGAGTATTTTTATATAATTGAATATAAAATTATAATATAACAAATATTTATTCATATATGTTCGGATTCGAAACAGAAAATATATGTTTATATTTATTTCTTACTGGCTTTTGCCCGCAAATTCGTCTGCATCCCTCAGGGACAGTACTTTTTCTGGCTCTAGGTAAGTAAAGTATCCTGACTAAGTGTATACAAAATTTCATGAGGGTCGGTTGAAGTAGTATGACGAGCCCGTTGGAATAGTGATTAGGGTGCTTGCCTTAATGCTCTGCCTCAGGAGTCCTGAGCTCGATTCCCGGCGGGGTCAACTATAAAAAATAATTTTTCCGAGTTGGCTCTGGTCTGGCTTTAGAGAGTAAGTATTAGTGGCAGGGCATACTGCGTTTCGCAGTTACTTGGACAGCCCGTCTGGCGGCCCTTACAGAAGGCCACCGTGAAATAACAGCATATGTGCTGTTAATATGTTTCGCTGAGTGAGTAAGGGATGTCCCATTACCCTATCTCCTCCTTATCCTTTACTCTTAATCCTAATACATGTTGCTTGTGTTATAGGTGACGGTTAAGTGGACCGTCAGAGCTGTCTGTCGACCTTAACATTTAAAAAAAAGTTAAGGCGTGAAAACAAAACAAATATTAAAAAATTACTTTCTAACTAATACCTACTAGTTAATATGTATTAGGTTACAATGAAAATTGTAATAGAATCTATTGCTTTACCACAATTTGACGAGCCCGTTGGATGAGTGGTTAGGGTGCGTGCCTTAACGCTCTGTTCTAGGGTTCCCGGGTTCGATTCCCGGCAGGGTCAACTTTGAGAAATCAACTTTTCAAATTTGGCTCTGGTCTGGATTTGGAAAGTAGTGGCAGGGCACACTGCGTTTCACAATCATTTGAGCAGCCCGTCTGGCGTCTGGTGCTGTTGTGTTTCGGTGAGTGAGTAAGGGATGCCAGGGCCCATTTCCCTATCCACTCCTAATCCCCTATCCTTAATCCTACTGCAGTTGACAGCGCACTTGCAGCAGCTTTGGCGTTGCTTGTGTTATAGGCGACGGTAGCCACCTACCATCAAGTGGACCATCAGCCTGTCTGCCGACCTGACATAAAAAAAAAATTGTAATGAAGTCATCAATAGGTATTTTTACACAATACGTGTCGAAAACGTATACGTAACTGGAGTTGTGGTTGACTAATAAATTGACCCAATAATCATTGCACTTATAAAGTTTAAATAATGAGTTGAGGATTGTAATTAAACTGGGCTATTAAACGTGAAAAAAATTTCCAATTCCGACATGTAGTTATAGAGATTAGAGCCTTCAAACGAAAAAAAACTCTTCGACTTTATTATGTCTATATACATACATAGATATACATAACCGTAAATATTATAAAATAAAGTCAATGTTCAGTGTCCACCTCTGTATGTTTCTCCGCTAACTTCTAAAACACCCAACCGATTCAGATACGGTTTTCACTAATGGAAAGAGCGATAAACGAAGAAGTCATGTTATTTGCAGAAAAAAAATTGCATCCGTGCCAAGCCGGGGGCGGGTTTCTGGTAATGCTACATATAATATAATAGGCCACGAATCAACCTTATTGTTATATTAGCACCCACCAATAAGTGAATTATTATTAAATATAATTTAACCTAAGTTATCATTTAGGCTATTTTTGTTATTGCTTTAATCCATTTCAAAAAACTAATGTCTTTATTTAAAACAACTTTCGCGTGATTACTGATTATAAAGTATCCTTTGCCAGAGTTACCCAGAATTATCTTACGCTAAGCATGCAAACGCCATCTAGTTCAGCGAGGGTAACTAAGTGGTAAATATTATCATTTAGATCGAAAGTTAATGTTTCAATGAGATAATATCTCATGAGAAATTATAGCCATGATAATTATATACCTAGTCAATTTTAATCCCGGATATAGTGTAACACATTGTGCCAAGTTTTATCTGAATCCCTTCACTGGTGTCTTTTGGAAAAGGTTTTAATGTTATTTTAACACTTTTATTATAAAGCGGTATAATTAACAAAATAGTAAAACGAATTCTCCCAATAAGATATTTCTCAAGAATCATTTTTTTAGATTAGCCCACCTAAAACATAGCCTCATTAACAATGGCCAAATGCAAGAAGTACGTGAATTTGGTTTTTCCATAAACGCACCTTGCTACTACTCTGTGTATTCTACATATACTTACTCTTTAACATTGGATTTAATACAATTTATTAATGTTATTTCTATAAAAATACTTGTCAATTGGTGTCAACGGTACATCGATGAGCGGGACGTAAATAAAATGCAATAATCATAATAGTTATAAAAGATATTTACCAACTTATTTTCATATATTCTGTGTCTGTATTGAGTTTTGGTCCCAGGATTTGTATTCTATGTATGTGCTACGCTACTACGCATCCGCGACATAACCTCAAATTTGCATATTGTACGATTTATTTACAAAATGATAATTGTGAATGATAATTAGCTGATAATTGTGAAGATTGAGCTCATGCAATCTTTTCCAATGTCCTAATTACAGGCCGATTTCCAGTCCTGTACAGTCATAGCCCAGGTTTGTATGGGTTTCTCCTTTGCGCATACTAAATAAAGTTATTATTGTTTAAGTAAAGCTTTACTAAAAGAGTAAAGAGTAAAGGTAAGCGCTAAGAAGAGGAAAGGGAAATGGGCTCTGTAATAGTAGGTACCTTACTCACTTTTCATAACAGCAAGTGGTCTTAAAATTGTCTTTAAATGTTTATATTATTTTAGTAAAATATTATTAAAAAACTATTGATAATTTATTATTATATTTATTTATTTTTTATAAATTACCTCATCATCCCAAAAACTTGGATAATATTTCAGTGACACCATTTTTACACTATCATGCACCATTTTCAGTATAACACATTAGTGTCTATATATATATAAAAAAAACAGAATATCAAAAATATAATCCTTTATAAGGACACTGTTAACTATTTCTTCCTTGAAAGCGGGTAAACGCGAACTAACTGTAGAGTTACGTTGTCCGTTGCTTATATCTTGTTGGAATATTCGAACCGTTTTCCTTGAATAAATGATATTCCATTACTCATTTTAAAAATCCCTGCCTCGGGATTGAGAGTTGTGGTTATAGCTCACAAAATTATTGGCCTGCAGCTTCACTCGTTATATTTCGACAACTTTCGGAACTATTATCCCACGGGAATGCATTTATTTTTATTTTATTTTATTATTATTATAGGTACCTATCGCAAATCGTCTATGAATTCATAGGTAAGATTAGAAGATCATAAATGATTTTTAATGATTAATTTACAATAAGTATAATGAATAAACAATTATAGGACAGTGAAAAATTCTAAGCAAATAAATGAAAAATATTTAATTTTGCTACTGTATTACACTACTGTAATAAAATTATTAATAAATTAATTAACATTTTCACTGATGGTTGTGCGCCTTTTTGTTTTTAGCTAATTTGTTATTATTTCCATCTTAACAAGAACGCTGTGAATTTTGTTACAGGATCAAATAGATGTTTAAAATTATTTAACTACATTAATTACATACGTGAATTTATCAACAATACAATAAAACTTACATATTTATTAGAACACTTATTTATTTGATACTAAGTTACAAAATAAGGTCATGAATTTATACATTGAGTAGCAAAATAATTCGGGAAAGTCCCTTTCCTTGTAATCTCGTACTAAGATAATGAAACATTCAATATTTTATTTTCCTTATTATATCATCTTAGATTATACATATTAAATTATTTATTTTGATGTCTTATTTAAAAACTCTATTTTTAAATACTATGACTAATAAGCTTACATTTTATCCTTTTCCCTAGCACACTTAAAAATACAAATTAAGAAAGACGTGGATTTCCTTGATTGAGTGGCAGAAGTCTTGCAACCATCGCCTGGGCCACCACCCTCTTGCAGAAAACCGTCTTGGCATAATAGCGCGTGTGCTGATCTGAATAGCGGATACCAAACCCTATTTCGCTATCCTCATCTTGTAGCCCTTATGCTATTTCTTACTTGCACCTTTTTATGTAATCGACAATTTAGCACATCTCTTTAAGCTATTACAAAGCACCTTATAGCTCATTCTCTCTTAAAATTTATCGCCATTATTTCTAGAAAAATCGGGAGTAACTGATGGTTCATTTAATTAATGTTTCCATAGTAAATGGTGCTACTAGCTTTAGTAATCAATCTTAGATATTTCAATAAGCCTTTTTGAAGATCATTAATCATTGATCGATAATTGATGGGTACTATTAAATCGTAGTATGTAGGTATATGCAGACTAAAACAATAGTTTTCTTGAATTAATTGCTTTTTCTGATATTCTAGAGTCCATTTCCCTATTCTTATTCTGTTATCCTATTTTGTTTGTTACCTATTTTATAAGTTACAGTAACCACATACCATCAAGTAGAAAATCAGTTTATTTTTTATTTTTGTTAAGATCGGCAGACAAGCCGTCGACGGACCACTTGATGGTAGATAGCTACCGTCGCCTATAACACAAGCAACGCAAATGTGCTGCCGACTACAGTAGGATTAAGGATAAGGGATTAGGAGAGGACAGGGAAATGGGCTCTGGCATCCTTTACTCACTCACCGAAACACAACAGAACACGTGCTGTTATTTCACGGTGGTCTTCTGTAAGGTAGTGGTTACTGCCGCCAGACGGGCTGCCCAAATGACTGCGAAACGCAGTGTGCCCTGCCACTACTTTCCAGATCCAGACCATGTCCAGACCAGAGGCAAATTTGAAAAGTTCATTTTCACAGTTGACCCAGTCGGGAATCGAATTCGGGAGCCCTAGAACATAGCGTTAAGGCACTAAGGCAAGCACCCTAACCACTCATCCAACGGGCTCATCAAATACCAACCACTCTTTTTTATTTAATAAACAAATATGTACAATAACATTTCAAAAATAATTTCTTTGATACCTTACTCGGTAATCGCACCTGATACTTACTGACTAAAAACGTGTATAACTCTACATTTCATTTACATTCTGTGTTGAATTCATTGTTTATCATTCTAATAAATGTGGTGTGAAGTTTGACGTAAGATGAGGAAGAATGTAAGCATTCTCGTCACGTAAAGTTCAATGTGAAGATCGTCACGTACCAACTGGTCAACCGGTGACGTCAAGAGACTTCCTAACTTTGTGTCGAATGTGACTGCTTTCGTTTTCCATCAATCAATTCAACTGGTTGTCTACCACGTTATTTCTACTAACATTGTAATACAAAATAAACACACTATATTCCATCTTCAATGGCTGAACCATCAGATGAAATTCGATTCAGCTTGAAGTCTTGGGAAAAAGCTGCTGGTACCTGTCTAGGGTCACTAGACAATTTCAGTCATACATTAGGGTTGTCAGTTTCCTATTTTACCAAAATATAATCGTAGAAATGACTCTATTGCGATAAAGGTACTTTGTTTCACAACAAACGGCCTTGAGTTATAGAGAGTTATAGAGATTTCCTACGGAGTTAACAAAAGAGATCAAGGTTTTCCAAATAACACATTTCGTTGGTAAATTGACATAGACAATTTTTCATAAATATAAAGGAGAGAATCTTCATATTTTTCCATGACTGTGTTACCTACTTGTTTGATTAGGTAAATCTAAAATTTAATTTGCTAATTCCAAAGGAATCCTAGAATAGTTTGTGTAATCGAAAACAGACTATTGTTAGATTCCTATTCTAGTGTGATTGAGAAAAAAATGTTTGAAACTCTTCGACAAACTAATTTAAAAGCAACCATTTGGATTTAAAATACATCAATAAAGTATGAAAGACAGCAAAGAAAAGACTAAACGCGTTCCCGTGTCCGTGTGGCTCTATGTTGATACACCAGAATGTAAACAATGTGGTCATTATAGAATGTAAAGCAGCTCGCGGTAGAGATAAAATCAAGTAATACACGATCTAGGTATGTACATACATATCTACTTATTTATCTATAAAGGGATGATGTAGCGTTTGTTTTATTTATATGATGAGTGAATTTTGGTCTTCCAACACCAAAGAAGGAATAAGGATACCTTCAAATTACCTAAAGCTAGAACGTGTTATATAGAAAGAAAAATCTATTGTATGGGAAAGCACAATAGACTCGTTCGAGTATAACATGCTCCTAAAAAGTTGTGTACTTGTACACGATGTTAAATAATTTCCCATGGACAAGTGTAGGTACCTACCCTAAGAGTTTTACGTGAAAAATTTTATATTCTTTCTTGACAATAATTTTTTGAACAGGAATTAAAGATATTAAAAAAAATTGGGACGATTTTAAACAATTATAAACGACTGTGCAACCGTATAACATCTGCTGTTATTTTGTAATAGGCACTCTATCACTGGCCACTGTGGCTAAACGAGATTCATAGGATCTTACCATTAGAACTAAATTAATGTGTTTGTAACTACACAAAGATACGTCATTATACAGTAAGTAAGTCAAATAAAAATAGGTCCTGACTTATTTGCGCTAACGGCGAAGGACGTCTTCCGCGACATGTAGAAAACTACAACATTCATTGCTCTCTCACTAACGACAACCCAGCGCGCTTGCGGTACTTGAATCGCATGGTATAGTGCGATACAACAGCAAGGTGGTAAAAAACACATCCCAGTTGTTTTAAAAGACACACATGGAATTTTAATTTAACACATGGAAATTTAAAAGAGCTTCTACACCTTTTGTTTCTAAATGAAATCAAGCTAGTGCTTAAGTGAGATTTTAAATTATAGTAATATTTTTATAATATAAATACCTAGATTTACAATATTTTTTAATAACTAAGATAATTTTTGTAAGTTCATCACCTCAAGGCCAAAAGTAAATTTTCCATTTCCTTAAAGAATTAAGTATAATGTTATGTGTTTTCTGTGTGTATTTCCTTAAAGTTTCAAGGTTGGTGATAGCAAACTTAATAATCGTATATTTCTATCTCTTTAAGAGTTCTTTGTTGTTTAGTCATAAAAATAGCAGCCTTATTACAGTGCAGGTGTTTTTTTTTACACTGAAATGATAAATGAATTTGCACAGCTGTTCTCGGAATTTTTGTATAAAATTAAATAAAACAATGGGTCTATGGAATTACTTTTGTAGTTCAAATATTAATTTACAATAATTTAATATCTGACATTTGACTACCTTTTTCGCAGGTTCTTGTCGTACGTGATCCACTTTTCATCACCAGTTATCAATCTCTACAAAAACGGTTCGGTTTCATTACGTCTCAATAAAGAATCTCAAGTGAGTACACGATTCATAAGGTTTCTTTCAGTGAGTTCGTGTGGCACCCAAATATAGAGCTTTCTGGTGCATCCAGCTTTTTTCAAATGGATCAAAACTGTTTTGTGGTCAATTCCCAGTTCTTCAGCTATGTCGTAACTACTGATATGCCGATCTTGCTCCACTTTTCCAAAAATGGCGTCCATTTTATCCGTAACAGGGCGACCAGAGCGAGGTGCATCTGACAATCAAAATTCCCGGATTGAAAACGCTACTTTTTGCTACTCTTACTGACACTGCGTTAGGTCCATAAACGTTACAAATTTTTTTCGCTGTTTGCGTTTTCCTGTTTTTGCGTTTTTCCAGAAAAAAACAACAAATGAAAAATGGCTGGAAACAACATTTTACTAATTTGTTTCTTTCTTTGAAATGTAGCCTTTTTAATGTCATCAAAAATTATTTTTTTATCAATGTCAGTGAGATACAAATAGTACAGCCAAAAATATTTTATTAAAAGTTTATACATATGATATGCGAAAATACTTTTTCCCCGACCTAATATTAGCATGTTATTTTAATTTGTGTTGTTTTTTTTTCTAAACGAGAGATAATTGTTGAAAGTAATTTGTTGAGGCCCCTTTTGTGTTAATATAAATGACCCGTGACTGTGCGAATATTTCTAATATTGCAATTTCACTATAATATATGTACTAACCTAGTATATAATGACTACTAATATATAATGAAAACCGTAAACGAGCCGTGTCTGTAGATTAAACATTAAAAAAAATGTAAGTACACGTTATACTATTGTTACCGAGGTCAAAAATAGTATATTTCATTACAAGTGCGGAAAGGCTGTCATTGCAAAGAGTTCCGACAAATGTCTACCCGAGCCGAAGGCGAGGGTTGACAGTCGGAACAAGTTGCAATGACGGTTCCGCACGTGTACTGAACGACTATTTTTAATACAGTTGCGAAAAAATGAAGCGATTTAATAAAACAAACAACTAAACTCGCAAAGAGAATTTCTGGAAAATGGCGCCAACCGTACAATATAAGCAGAGACATTTTTTTTCTTCACGCATTCCGGTAGGCAAAGGAAACTATGTGCCCATACAGCCAAGTCTTCAGTAGAATTTTTTTATTGATTTGAAATGAAAATGAAATTTAATGAGATGAAATGAAATGAAACCTAACCTAACTCATTAAATCAAATCATTAAATCTGATATTGAAACAAATTCGTAGCTTCTTTTTAGAAATATACGTATTTGCATGAATCATAAAAACTTTTTAGTAAAAACTTCATGGTTGGTTTTTCTTTTTAATAGACATTATTTTGACAGTTGGGAAAGAGAACGCACGAGTGCGGGAAAGGTAAAAAAAAAGCACGAGTGTGTAATAGCCCACTTTCCGAACGCTATACGTCCCTGCAATACGCCACTTTTTGAGCAACTGTATTAAAAAATAATTTTTAATACAGTTGCTCAAAAAGTGGCGTATTGCAGGGACGTATAGCGTTCGGGATGTGGGCTATTACATACTCGTGCTTTTTTTTTACCTTTCCCGAACTCGTGCGTTCTCTTTCCCAACTGTCAAAATAATGTCTATTAAAAAGAAAAACCAACCATGCAGTTTTTATTAAAAAAAATTCATAGAAGTTTTTATGATTCATGCAAATACGTATATTTCTAAAAAGAAGCTACTAATTTGCTTCAATATCAGATTTAATGATTTGATTGAATGAGTTAGGTTAGGTTTCATTTCATTTTATATCAATAAAAAAATTCTACTGAAGACTTGGCTGTATGGGCATAGTTTCCTTTGCCTACCAGAATGGGTGAAGAAAAAAAATCTCTGCTTATATTGTACGGTTGGCGCCATTTTCCAGAAATTTTCTTTGCGAGTTTAGTTGTTTGTTTTATTAAATTGCTTCATTTTTTCGCAACTGTATTAAAAATAGTCGTTCAGTACACGTGCGGAACCGTCATTGCAACTTGTTCCGACTGTCAACCCTCGCCTTCGGCTCGGGTGGACATTTGTCGGAACTCTTTGCAATGACAGCCTTTCCGCAATTGTAATGAAATATACTATTTTAGAATTTTTCTCTTTTTGTCCGTGCGTTTGTGCACGCTAATCTTAGAAACGGCTTTACCGATTTGAAAGCGGTTTTCACTAAAGTATTGTAGCAATCCAATCTGTTTACAAACGAAAAAATTACGCGCTAACCGAATTCCACGTGTACGAAGTTGTAATAAGTATAACATTATAATAGTCTCATGTATAATATTAGTAAACTATAATTAAGATTGTATTTTTGTTTGTATATAGGTATTATTAATCATCCACGTTGATTTAATTCTTCACGATAAGTTGTATGTCAAAGTTGAATGATAAAAACATAGATTGGGCGCATATTGTTTATGAAATGATAATTATTATAGTTGTTTGTTCGTATGCACAATTATAGTTATCTCAGTTCTGGACAATCTGTTAGGAGAATTAATGTTTTGACTCTACAATTAATTACTAATACGATAGTGCATAAGTTACATAAGCGGATACAATGTATTTATATAAAAAAATCGGAAAACACTCTGTATTTATATAAACACGCTGTAGATTGGCAAAAAACTGTTCCAGAAAATATCTACTCGTGCGTCTAAATCAAAGGAAAAGTGTAAAAAAAATGTTACAGATACTAGCTTTTGTCCTTGACTTCGTCCCTGGGAAACAGTACTTTATTTCTGGGTGAAACATCTATTGTATTTCAGATATTCAGTAAAATTACAGGATAATCTTCAGTATGTGGTAAATCAATGTTAATTCCCTGAGAATAAGTTTTTTTTTTTTTTTTTTTTCAAAAATTTAGCAGTAATAGTAATACCTCTTTCTTCGTTAACAAATAATTTTACATTAAAAAATACTGTATATCTGTCATTCTCCAACATTAGTCAACGACCCCACGTAGATTGAATACCTCCTCAATTTATTTTACCTTGAGATTTAATTAACCAAATAATTTAAGTACTTAAAGACACTTAATATCTCTTTCTTGTTACTGACTGGAACTCTTTTTGTCCGTCCAATTGATGGCAGTGTTCTAGTGCATCGAGTGCATCATTTACTTTGGTTCTATCTCTAATATCTTTGTCATTGTTTGAAATTTAACACTCAACTTCGGCATATTTTTACTTTTCCTTTTTTAATTTATTAATATGCGTTCATGTTATCATCATACGTTATATGTAATTTGCAGTTCTAATGGCTATCAAACAAATCAAGTATGAATAATTATTTTAAGATTTTTAATGACCCTCTGCGTCTCTGAGAGTACGGCTATATCTGTGTATATGTATCTCAACTCAACTCACACACCATTATCGACTTTCACCGAAGGGCAAAAAACACCCCTGGTAACATTTACAAAAAATATAAATATTTCTGTTGGTATCTAGTTTAGGTTATCAGAAAACATAACCCTGGACAAATCTACATCTGTTTATTAGATGCGTTTTCGAGCAAACATATCTATACCTGGCAAGTCCATTTGCTTGCGTCGCTACTCGATTTATTTCCATTAACAATTTGATTCTTGCCTTTAACAACCAATTAGCGGTCGAAATCAGGTTATATCAGAGCAATAGATGGTTGTGCTAATTCTTATACATCATTGGTAAAATACAATGTCTATGTCAAGGTTGGACCACATTGAACGCTCAATGTTAACACGGTATTTGACATTTTATTGTGTGGGAGTATACTTCGCTTATAATTACAAAAAAAAAAAACAATGCACAAAAACCTCATCTTGTAGTTGAATAGTCTGTAGTTGAACATCTGTATATTTTTGAATTCCCTATACGGTCCACTGGATTTAATATATTAAATTCGGGATACTAATGAAGTTGCCTCGATCCTACAATGAATCGCGAGGTTCGTTGACTGCTTCTGTGCCTTTATGCGAAATACTAGCACCCAAAGTATCATTACCAGCATTAAAAACTGCAGCACTACAGATAAAATGACAATCTTCAACGGATTGAATACGAAATTGAGATCATGTTGTATCTTGAGCTTATTCGGTTTTATTCAGTGTTGTTTCCCTTTGATACACTTAAATATAGTAATTATATATTTAAATATAGTAAATTATTGCTATTAATTAAATTTATTTCTAGTTCTAGATCAAATTTGGCTCTGGTCTGGATCTGGAAAGTAGTGGCAGGGCACACTGCGTTTCGCAGTCATTTGGGCAGCCCGTCTGGCAGCAGTAACCACCCCCTTACAGAAGACCACCGTGAAATAACAACACGTGTGCTGTTGTGTTTCGGTGAGTGAAAAAGGGATGCCAGAGCCCATTTCCCTATCCCCTCCTAATCCCTTATCCTTAATCCTACTGTAGTCGGCAGCGCACTTGCAGCAGCTTTGGCGTTGTTTGTGTTATAGACGATGGTAAAAAAAAATTGCAGTTGCACTGCCTTCAGCATTTATAAACGATTCAGCCGTTCAGCAACAGAAACTTACATAAGATCGTAAATTAATGCAAGCTATTATGATTATAACCAGATCTCATCCTACTATCCGCCTATTGTCCCTTAATTTTGTGGTATTAGAATCGACAGCAAATGCTGTCTTACTAGTAGACCGTCAGCTCTCCAGTCGTTCGATTATTGCATATTATGATAAATGATAATGTTTATTGCAGTCAGATTTCGATTTAATTCGATCAGATACTTGAATAAGATATCTTAAAAATTTATGTATGTTTACTCGACAAGGACACTCGGTCGTTGCACTTAGTAAAAAAAAAACCAAAACAATTAAATACTTTAGAAAAAACCTTTAGAAGGTGTAAAAACATAAAATAATCTAATATATTAGAGCCTTGAAGTACGTTTTAAATTAATGTTAGATGATACGCCACATTCTTTATTAGAAGTATGGCTACTACATTTTTTGTAGCAACTTTTAATGAGATTTAAGAAAAAAAATCTGAATTCTTCCATATTATTTGTATTAGCAAATACAAATCAGCCCTACATAGTCGCTATATAATATGATTTAAATATAGAATTAACACAAAAAAAATGTTGTCTTGTGTTGGTTCTATAATGTTTATTTCTACATGTTTTATTCAATTGTTAGCAAGATACTTTTACTTTCCAACAATATCAACTCAATAGACCTGTAAGAGTTTGCACGCAAGTAAACCTTTGTTTACAAGGCTTTGTTCACGCGAACATTATTTCTTAACTAGCTGTGCCCGCGACTTCGTACGCGTGGTATTCGGAATAACGCGTAACTTTTTTGTTTGTAAACAGAATGGAATGAAATATACGTATAAGTGCACTAAATAATGCACTTGTATTAGGTGCATAATGTTACATATTTGTATAGGTAAACTGAGTGATGGTCCACTCTATGGTAGATGGTCACCGTCGTCACCAGAAGCAACACCAGAGGGAGAAATCACGAAAACACAAAATGTATTGTTATTGCAAAGTGGCCTAGTAAGGGAATTTACAGAATACTTTCTGCTTTTCTGTATAAGTTTTGAAGGAAACAATGTTTAAAATTTATTATACTCATTTGTATCTCCAATCGACGGGTGACTGTAATCTAAGTTTTTCCTTGAACCTCTACGGTAGTAAACGAACATATGAGGCGAAAGGAAATAATAATGTCATATGTTCAGTATACACGTGTAAGTATTAGTTCCGCCACGTGTCTCGTAATAACATGCTCACAAAGCATGGTAGAGTGCGCAAAAAATTGTGCGAGAGTGCGATGCTCAATTAATCACTTGTGGAAAGATTATAGTCTTTATGGAATTTTAGAAAAAAGGATAATTTCATAAAATACTCATTGGAGGCACCTCGTTGAATCATTTGTCTACCCCTATACTAAAACCCCGCTCGGCCCTGTTTCTGGTGGGTTGAGCTAATAAGTTTATTTATTTAATCACTAGCTTTTTTTAGAATTTGCTATTAGTTATTTTGACGTATGAACTATTTTATTGTAAAGTTTTATCAAAATGTGTTGTTCTATAGTTTCTAGTGAAAAAGTTAACAAACATTTGTACATTTATTAAATTAATAGTTATTGGTTAGAGCAAATTTTGTATTAAGACAAACGTTTTACAAGCAAGTTTGAATTATAAATGAGAAAGTTTGTATGTTTGATGTTTGTTACCTACTCCAATCACGCCAAAACGGCTGAACAGATTTGGATGAAATTTGGCACACAAATAGTTTATTACGTCATAATATAACAAATGTTAAGTTCCCGAGGGATTGTTTAAAAGTATAAAAAATTCGACGCCACCGTCGTCACAAGGATAAAGATGTCAGGCGTTTTCTAAAAATCCGTCTAAAATAGAGACGCCGACAAAGTTGCGGGCAAAAGCTATACTATACTAATATACTATTTTAGGGCACAATCATAATCTGAGCGTCAAACGCTCAGATGTACGATGAATTAAAGATTACCTGAAAGTTATTTAGGTGAAGTATATTATCAATCGATAAATCTTCAATCAACCATAGAGCACTGACCCAAAGCACCCACCCGTGTTAAAGTAGGCAATCGGAGCAATTTACCAATGCCGTTTTAAACTTACCTACCTACTGCCTCCTTCTTTGAAATTAAATAGGGTTAGGGTTATCCGATAGATTTGAAAATTTATTACTGACTAGTAATAACTTATAAGACAGTAAGAATCTATTCTATACATATCTATACAATAAAACCGTTGTCCATCTGTCTGTGTTCTCGCTAAATTCTTCAAAACCATCCAACGGATTTTGATATGGTTTTCACTATTGGAAAAAGTGATAAACGAGGAAGGTTTGCGTATATTATTTACAGAAAAAACTGAACTCGTGCGAAGCCAGAGGTGGGTCGCTATTTACTAATATAATAAAGCTAAAATACATATTTGTTTGAACTTGATATTCTATGGAACTGGCATTTGAAAAAGGCATTGTATTTGATGGCCCAATTCTTTAGGAAGGTTATACAATAGGCTATCATCACTACGGCCTTTATTACGGAGCAAGAAGAAAAAAGTCAGAGAGATCGCTAAGCGAAAACAAAGTAATTAATGGGCGATCGATGCAATCGATGTAATCGAGTACGACGAGTATCGCCCGACGAGAACCGAGCATTACCGAGAAGATTTGAAATGTGCAAGCTGATATCAATTTAATTAAACGGCAAATGAAACCGTGGTTCATAACCAGATACTATGAAATGGTAACATCCCTTCTGTCAAGTCATAAAATCTAACATATTAATTAAATACACAGTTTTATATTGCACGATAAAATTAAAAATATACCTTTTCACTAATTATTAATTAATACCTTTTTTTATGTTAAGGTCGTCAGATTGACAGTACACTTAATGGTAATAGGTATAACACAAGTACAACATAGATAGTTGGATTGAAAATGAGGGATTAGAATGGGATAGAGAAATGGGCTCCGGCATCCCTTACTCACTCACCGAAACATAACAGCACACGTGCTGTTATTTCACGGTGGTTACTGCCGCCAGACGAGCTGCCCAAATAATTGCAAACCGCAGTGTGCCCTATCAACTTAATGTCACAGGAACAAACCTTTTTTAAATAAATAACTATTTAAAAATTGCTACTTTGATTAATTATTCCTTTTAAATAAAGATCAGCAGACAGGCTTTTTAAACACTGTAACATATTACCAATAAACACTCAATTTGCTTTTTCACTACTGAAAGAACAATATTTTAATGAATCCTTAAAGAGAGTGATGGAACACTCTGTATGCACTAGGGCAATTTCAAAGAAGCGGTTATAGTACAATAATTTGTACGGGGAATGCACTGCCGCTTATATTGTCCCGCGCCTTATCAATAGCCTACCTTCAGATCTGTGTAACAGCATAAACACTAAAAATATTAAAGTTAAATTAAAGGAATATTTTTTAAATTGTATTTGATTATATCAACATTGTAATTAATTGTACATAGTTAGATGTTAAATCTTTTAATATTTTAATAATAATTTAAAGCATAGTATGATAGCAAACGGTTAAACCTAGGTGGTTTTTAATGCTATCATTATATTAATGTATATTTAGTTTTCTTTTAAATTGTTAAAATTATAAATAAATAAAATAAATAAAAATAAAAAAACTTGATGGCAGATGGCTACCGGAGCTTATAAACACCATCAGTTCCGTAAAAGTTGCAAGTGCATTCGACCTTCAAAGGATAATAGATTTGAGAAAGGGTTCTGACATCCCTTACTCACCCAAACACAATGCTTTTATTTCATGATGAGGTTAAGGGTGGTTAGGATATCAGACAGACAGCCCATAATCTATAAATGTGGAATGCAGTGTGCCCTGCCACCACTAAATACTTAATTTCTACACTATACATTATACATACATATAATAAAATCTGTACATTAAAGATTTAAAAAAAAAATTATAACCTTGTACTTATGTTACCAAGATAAAAAAATAGCTTTTAAAATTTTTGTCTGTTTGTCTATGCGTTTATGCACGCTAATCTCTGAACCGGCTTAACCGGTTTGAATGCGGTTTTCAGTGATATATTGTAGCAAGCTTCTCGTAACATTTAGCTTTGTTTTATTCCAATCGGTGAAAACAAAAAAAAATCGCATTTCTAATAAATGCGAAAATTTGTATGTTTGTTATTCAAACACGCAAAAACGGTTTAGCATGTAGGATTTTTATTCTGGAAAAATGTTAGGTTCCCGAGGGATCGTCTACAAAAATAAAAAGGCGGCGCCACTATCGTCACAGCGATGAAAATTTGAGGCATTATATTAGTCATATGTTTTCTCAGGTTTTATATTTTTCATTTTTCAACATCGACGAAGTTTTGGGCACCAGTTAGTTGTTCTTTATCACTGATATGCAAGTAGAATAGGGGATCGGACAGTAATCAGATTAAAGTCTAAAATGTACTTAGAAACAAAATATATAATTTTTTACGATTATTTATCGAATAATAATTTAATATAATTCATTTAAATATATTTAAATGAAAAAATAAAATTTTATTATTTACAATATTTTTAATCTATACTGAAACACCGATCACAGTGCGTGACGTCATTTGTGGGCAATCATTGTCTTATGCCAATGCAGCTGTTTTGTTATGATATGACCACAAATGACGTTACGCGCTCTCAGATGAACTATCGTGGCGTTTTGGCGGCATTTTCAAACAAACAATATTAAAACATGATTTTGAGTACCTAAAAAGCTATTTTTTATGGGAATAAATATCCATGAAGATTAATTTAAAACACTTTCTGAAAATTTGTCCGATCCCTATTGCGTTCTATACTTTTATATACGTTCATATCGTGTGGTTTCAATACCAAAATGCAACACTCAATCACCATAAAAAGCGTTAATGCCCTTCTTGCGTCAATTTTGTTTCGTATCTTGTCTGATTAGTTATGTAATTAAGAGCGAATTAAACATCCGATTCGCTAGTTTGCTTTTTAGTTCACCGGTAAAGAGGTAATCAATCGAATACTTAATGAGAACGCAGTTTGCACGCGATTCACGATATAGCAAGCTGACTCTCTTATTTACTCGACTAAACAACTATAAAGGCATGCATGAATGAATATTGCTAATAATTTAAACCTTGACGAAATAGTACACCTTACTTTTGTTCTTATGAAATTGCAACGGCTAGTGTACTGAAGAAAACACAAATACGGTTATATATAACTTTTTATTTCTTTATAAAAAAATACTTGAAATAATAAGTTTATTTTGTTTCCGTTCCCAACTTCGCAGGGATGCAATTTTTTCCTGCAAATTAAAAAGACAAACTTTCCTCCATTATCGCTCTTTCCATTAATGAAAACCTTATCAAAATCTGTTGTGTAGTATAAAAAATGCTGGCGGAGCAAAAAACAAAGGTTGCAGCGATTTCATTTTATAACTAGCCGAGCACGCAACTTTGTACTCGTACGCGTGGTTTGAAATTTAGACATTCTGATCAACATCGGTATTCAGTAGGTATAGCGCGTAACTTTTTTGTTTGTAAACCGATTGGGATGAAACAAACAATAATGCCGTTTCTGAGATTAGCGTGCACGAACGCACAGACAAAGAGACAAAAATTCTAAAAACAATTTTTGTAACCTCGGTAACGTGTACAATTTAATGAATCTGTAATCTTTCAGCATATTTTTCTTAATAATAACAATACCTTTATTAGCTATATGCATGCAATGTTTAGTTACAAGTTTGCAAAGTTACAATGTTACAATCGATAGTTCAAAAAATGAGAGAGGGCGCTTGAAAAATTTTGCTCCGGGGCGCTGAAAGTGTAGCTACGCCACTGGTGGCAATAAAGAATGTGATATCGCGTATAGCCTGCAGGGATGTCGCTGCAAAGAGTAAATGGGATAAAGAGTAGAGACAATATAAGGATAGGGAAGAGAAAGGAGGGATAGGGAAAGTAAAAATTTAAACTGTTTATTTTTCTATATATATTTAGGTTTGTGGGATAATACTTGATGCCTAAGAAAAAAATGTACAGTGACTAAGAATTCAAGTCTTTGTGGGTAACTTAATTAACCCTAATATTATTATTTCATATCAATAGGTACCTGATGGTTAAGTTGCGAGTCGTTTATTATTTGCCTGCAGACTAATTTGTCCGAATTTGTCAAGATTATAGAACTATTGTAGATTCCCTTTGAAATTCACTCAAGCGCGAAGGTCAAAATGCAAAAATAGTTACAACAAGTGCAATACATAAATCGACCTCTAATTCATAAAAGTCATTGAGTATTTAGCATAATTCGCATAGTTGTACTGGAGTTTCAGCAAATTAATCTACATGAGCCAATAAATCTCTATATATAAAAATGAATCCCTATTTCCCTTGGTCACGGCATCACGCGTGAACGGGTAGACCGATTTCAATTCGGTTTTCACTAATATAAAGGGGGATAAAAGGGGAATGTTTATATATATAAAAAATTACACCCCGGGTGAAGCCGGGGTCGTTAGTACTCTATAAAATTTCAAAGATAATACTAATACTATACAACATATTTCAAAACATGGACTCGTTGACAATTAGAAATACATATGATTTTCCGGGGTTTTAGGCTCATCAACCTCCTCAAATCTAGACCGTTTCTACCCCGTAGTTCGTTTCACCGAACGATTGTACAATCTTTAAATAGCCTTAATTAGACTAAGTTTTCATGTAAGTTAGTTTTTAAGTTTTTTTATTTGTAAAATTCGACTGTTTTATGATAGTCCGACTATCAGGTATCGAACTAAACTTAATGATAGAAAAATCGACATGATATGTTTTCATCATCGGTTGCCATCATCATCGGTCATCATTAGTGATAACATGTTTATCGTAACTAAATTATTGAAAATGTTGTAGGTAAACAAATTTACAATAGGATAAATTAAAAAACAATTAGAAAAGAAATGGTTTCTAGTCGTAAAAAAGTCATTAAAGAAACGCTAGTGTTTTATGGGTGTTTTTGCTGCGTATAACGAACATTGCTGATAGATAATACACCTTAACGTATAGTAATAAAGTGCATAATTAACGTATTGTTGGGATTTGTTCCGTATTGTGTCTGAACTTAGTAATATACACACACATGTGAGTATACGAGGCACTTATCTAGGACCTATCTAGTTAACCATGGAGCTATCACAATTTACACATTAATAAAGATTAATAACCGTATACCAGGTGTCTAACAAGTAAAACGCTTAGCTTCCTACTCGGTAGACTCAGGTTAAAGTCTGATTTTTTGCAATTTCATGTGTGTATTAGAAATGATGGTATAGGTCTAGCGTGATGGCGTGATTCAGTGGTGAAAGAAAACTTCGTGAGAAAATGCACTTCTCTGATGAAAAGAAATTTTCGAATGCATTTGAACTTGTATTTACCATGAAAATTAGTACAAATGCATTTGGTAGAAACAAAAAACGTCAGAAAATCATTTCCTGAGGCAGTAAACTTTTTGTTGAAACAAAGATTTCTTGTAACACTCGGTTCCGTATATACACTAAAATACATATCTTCAGAATTCAATATAGGTACGTAATTTCAATATTACGTAAAACCGTTAAAGAACTAATAAATCATATATTTTCAAAGTCCTATGTTGGTATATATTACCTATTAGATTAATTTTTCAATTCTTCAGAGAGTTGTGTTAGTTTAATTAAACTGCAATTAATTCTTACGTGCATAATTTTTCTATTCAATCTCAATACTTTTTTGGCCGAATTTGAGTGGCAATATTACCAAAAAAATAGTTACAGAATAAATATGTGCCACGTTATGGCTCCTAAAAAATAACCAATGTTTATTTGGTGTGTACGTTTTTTTTTATAAATTTTATTCCTGATTGGCATATAAATTTGATTTTATTTTATAAAATAACATTTTATAAAAGTCATTTTATTTAATATTTAATTTAAATAGAAATTTAATCCATTTAGTGTTAATTTATTTTTAAATTAGGTAATTTTAGTTTTTATTTTAATTTAATATAACTATGTATATTGTATTTATAATAGAAGGTATATAGATATGGAAGATATTAAACAAATTTATTTTATCATAAATTTAATATTGATAAATTATTTCATAAAAGTTGATTTATTTTTCCAATTTTAAAAAAATATGATTACGAGACCTTTTCACGAAACGTGAATAACGTAAATTTTTTGAGATCGTCGAACATGGAATTACATTATTGGAAACTGTGATACATTCAAACAGATAAATAGAAATAAATACTTAACATTCATAAAGTGACATAATTCTCACGACGAAAACGAAAAGATTATTGCAAATAATAAGTAGTAATCATACACAAAAGGTACTAGATATATAGATAGATAAATGTTATAGCAACTAAGTAGAGTTACGCTTCAGAAATTACGATAAACATAACCTTTAGAATAATTATAACCTCGCACTTCAATGCGATATTTAAAAACGTATGAAATAATATTGTTTTCATATATAAAAGCTAAAATATCATTTTGGAACTTACATAATCAGATATCCAAGCATTCTTCTCTGTCAAGACGAAACCTGGATTATCGTAACTGATTTTCTCCGGCCTTATGTTTTCTTCGACGATCGCCGTTTTATCGCTCGTACTCATTTTTGCATTTATTGCTTTATCAATAAATAAATCACATTGGCAGTAGTCACTGGTTTGTGCACAGTAATAGTTTATTGTTATTTGTGCCTACTATTGAATTAAAATAAAACTTGTCTACGACTTTCCCACGGAACCTTGGCAGGTGAATGCGCGGGAAAACCGTTCGGAGCGTAATCACGACGCGAACTGATGTAGATCACAGTTTCGTTGAAATAAATAGGAAAGAACTTCACAGGTGGTCCGTAGACACTTTAATGGTTTTCCTATATTGTCAAATAAAATATGTATTGACAACAAAAATAATATATATTACTGTAAAGCTTTCATTAAAAACAAATTCGTTTAAGATATTTTAAATTCAATATTTATATTTTTATTTATTAATAGCTGAGCCCACAATTTCGTGGGTAAGTGAAAACCGCATTCAAATCAGTTAAGCCGTTTCTGAGTTTAGCGTTCATAAACGCACAGACAAAGAAACAAAAATTTTAAAACCTATTTTTTTGTACCTTGGTCATAACATAAGAATAAATAAGAACACAAGGTTGTGTTCTTATTTATTCTTATGCCTTGGTAACACAAGTACAATGTGTACAAACAAATAGTTTTTTTGAAAAAATATTGAATGTAGCGACACGGCTCGTTTACGACTTTATTATATGTATAGATATAAAATAGATTACTCCGTGTGTTTTTATTTATCGGGAATAGGTTTTTTTTTTCGACTGCCATAAAAATTAGGTGATACATAGAAATTAACTAACGCTAGTTACACATGATCAAGCAAATTGATCAAACAGCTTGAACGATCAATCCCTATGGCAAAGATAATCTCTTACACTATACTAATTGTTCCTGTATTTAATAGCGGCGTCGGTACACAAGCGAGCAATAAATCTAATTAGTATTTTGATAATCAAAATTAACCTTGACCAAATCAAGAAGATTTGGTCTACACTTGATATCATGCAACATGACATGGCCAGACCCCTCTTTCCCATTGGGCATTCTTGACGGGGCCCTCTAGTTCCCACCTAACTGCCCTGAGGAACGCTCCTTCTCCAAATTGAAAGGAATAAAAAATTAATTAAGAAGTACAATGCTTCAAGAAAGATTGACCTGTTTGTCGCTGTTGTCCATAGAATGTGATGTACTCAAAGACATAGATTTTGAAGAAGTTGATTGCGCATCTTAAAGCTTGAAGGAAATGCTGAAAGAGTTACTATTCTGGATTATGTTATAATTATACCTATTTATTAAATGTAAAATTTGAATTTTATATTCATTTTGCATATTTTAATAAAATAATCATTTGTCATAGTCATACTCCTTTGTCAAAGGCGGCCCTGGACGGCTGCTATTTAGTTTCTTACATTGGCCAATGTAGAGTTTCAGTACTAAATGTCGACATAATTGACAGGTATCTAGTCAATCAAAGTTAATTATACTGCTAGGTTTGGTGTACTATTTCGCTTCTAAAGGAAATAATGTTATTCTAAGTTTTCCGGCTTCAATTGCATTTTATTGAGAAGTTTTCCTTAAGAATGTTTTCTTTGTGAAAGACGTACTAAACGGTGATTTTAAAAATTTGACGATCCCCTCAAAGAACTAATTTATTTCTCTGCGATTTCTGCACTCTCAAAATTCACAAATTAGTAAATTTCATTTAAAATAGTATTGACGCCAGGTTGATAGTTAATAGGATGTTAGGTGGTGTGGTGACCATCGTCTATAAACATAAACTAAGTATATCAGATTATGCTACCTAATATAAAAAGACATGCGGGAGGATAGTAGAACTTTAAACTGTATCTATCTACACACACCGGCATATTTAGCGGAACATAAAATAAAGGTTTGATATCAGTATCATATAAGGTTGCTGGCTGGTTTATACGTCATTTAATTTAAAAAGAAATATTTTCAAATTAAGAAAACAACTGAACATCACATTTTATGCAATTGTTTTAATTTTATTCAAATACACCTTATCTGGAGCGAACTTCGAGTATTTCTTCCTTCTGAGTTTAATTTAAAATTTCATTGAAATACTGTTTTTTGTTAGTTTTTTTTAATCGCGTATCTTTCTGGAGTTGAGGACTGAATTATGCCTGACTTAGCCCCAACGGAGATTGCCAGGGCACTCGAAATGCGAAGAAATGGTCAAACCTACAGAGTGATATCCAGAGATCTTCGTCGACCAGTTTCAACGATCCATCGCAGTATCCAACGGTTCAGGGAGACCGGTACTTATGTGAAAAGAGCAGGACAAGGCAGAAAAAGACGCACTTCGAGTAGGGATGATCGTTTCATTCGGCTTCGTGTACATAGGAACCCCCGTTTGACGGCCGTCCAAGCCCGACATGAGTTAGAAGCAGTGCGGGGTGTAACCGTAAGTGAGCGTACGGTACGAGGAAGGTTCGAAGAAGCTGGTTTGGGTTCATTTGTGCCCGCCAAGGCTCCAAGGCTCGAGGTAAATCATCGTAGAAACAGGTTAACTTTTGCTCAGGAACATCGACTTTGGAACGCGGACCAATGGAGTAAGGTATTGTTTAGTGATGAGTGCAGAATTCTCTTAAATCAAATTGACGGCAGGCAAAGAATATACAGACGCAAAGGAGAACGATACATTCAGACAAATTTTGAAACTACAGTTGCATACGGTGGTGGATCAATAATGGTTTGGGCGGGCATTTGTTTGGGAGCTCGCACAGACTTGGTAGTGATTGACAGAGGGAGTCAGACTGCAGACCGCTATATCAGAGAAGTTTTAGAAGAAAATGTCGTACCGTTTGCCCCATATATCGGTGACGATTTTGTTTTTATGCAGGATAATGCTCGGCCGCATACCGCTCGGGTAACTTCTAATAAAAAAACGTGACAAGTAGTTTTGGCAGTCCTCTCTTGATGCTAATCTGACACTGCCTAAAGAATTATGAAGAGACCGAAACAGGTGGAAATCTGAAGGTGCAAGGTCAGGGCTATATGGCGGATGCATTAACACCTCCCAGCCAAACTCTCTTAATTTTTGTTGAGTGGCTAAAGATGTGTGTGGTCTAGCGTTGTCGTGACGAAAGACCACACCCTTTCTATTGATCAATTTCGGCCGCTTTCTCTCAACTTCTTGCTTTAATCTCATCAGTTGTTGGCAGTAGATCCGAATCGATGGTTCTGCTCGCCGGTAAAAGCTCATAGTGAATAATCTAATCCCTTCTAATCCCACCATGCACACAGCATCACCTTATTGCGAGATAAATCGGGTTTTGGCACAGTTTGTGAAGCCTGACCGACCTTTAACCACAATCTTTTTCGCACGTTCTTGTCGTACGTTTTTTTTTTTTCATCACCAAAAACGGTTCGGTTTCGTTAAGTCTCAATAAAGTATCGCAAATGAGTACACGATTCATAATGTTTCTTTCAGTGAGCACCCAAATATCGAGCTTTTTTGTGTACCCAGCTTTTTTCAAATGGGTCAAAACTGTTTTGTAGTCAATTCTCAGTTCTTCAGCTATGTCGTAACTACTGACATGCCGATCTTGCTCCACTTTTTCAAAAATGGCGTCCATTTTATCCGTAACAGGGCGACCAGAGCGAGGTGCATCTTACATCAAAATTCCCGGATTGAAAACGCTTAAACCAACTTTGTGCTACTCTTACTGACACTGCATTAGGTCCATAAACGTCAAACATTTTTTCGCGGCTTGCGTTACAATTTTTCCTTTTTTGTTATTAAATTTTAAAATGTATCGAATTTCTTCATTATGTTTTATTGTAAACAATAAAACAGTTACAATTACAATATAGTGTTTTATTGTAAACAACTGTATGTTTTATACGTATAAGTTTATGCATACTACACGTGAAAAGACTTTTTCCCCGACCTAATATAATTTGTATAAAAATTGCAACCGAGCGAAGCCGGGGCGGGTCGTTTTACAAGTATATAGTACGAATTAGGAAATGCAAAGAATTAATACCAACCAATAACAACTGTCATGTTATTATTGGTTGGTATTAATCCACAATTCCCACACGAGCATACTCAGATTAGGAGCTATTGTGACAAAATAACTGTATGTTTTCCTAAGCCAATAAAGGATTATAGATAATAATAAATAAAATGCCTACTTGTGGTCAGATTATCTAAATAAACTATGATACAGTTTATTTACTATCTATACGGTGTGAAAATATCGTAGGATACAAATTAGTCAAATGAATGGAAAACATATTCCACACGGTGCGGTGAAATTAACTCCTATACTTAAGTATTGAGGAGACTTTGGAAAGCGTCTTTAGTGATTAGTTAAAGTAACTAGAACTTGTTTTATTCGTCCTGCCTGTGGGACAAGCTGGTTAAGTATAGATTTATGTAATACCAGCAGTGACTAACTTTATAAACATCTTAGAATACCAGTAATTACATGCTTAGAAACAGCTATATCAATATAGTCGTACCTACCTATATAAACAATATTAGCATTAGAATAGAATAGAAATACAATTAGTAGGTAAATGGAAGAATTTGCATTTACGTAAAGTTTCATTCACAAAGTACTTTTTGTTAGTTCGTTTGATTCTTTAGAGCTGACTTAAAATGGTCATCGTATTTACATTTTAAAATCCATTTAAGTTTTATTTAATTTTATATCATAATAATATTTAAATGGAATTATATGTGTATTGCATATAGGTAACTCTCAAAATTCTTAGGATTCCTTTTTCTAATTTGTTAGTTTTTTTTTTAATCAATATTTTTTTAGCAAAAGTAAGTTTTATTGGCACAATAATAGAATTTCTAAACAGTTTTAACTGTAAGAGATTGACAAGAGATACATCCGTTTTAGTACGGTCAAAGAGAATACTGTGTTGAAGGCGAGGACTTGGCAGAAATAGCGTTATTTTCGTCGCCTAATTTGACTTCTTAGAGTATAATTAAAACTTCGATAAAATTAAAGAGCATATTAGACTATATTTAAAAAGTTTGAATCGGGCAGATCATACAAAAAATTCTATTTTATGAGAAAAAAAATAGTAAATTTTTGCCCAAAAAAAACCTTTGGTTTTTTCGTTAACAATTTTCAGTAAAAGCATTTGTTTTAAAGCTTATTAATTAAGTTCTATACTAAAGTTTTAATCGGCTACTTTTATGTCTTCTTTCATATTTTACACAATATTTAAGAAAAATCTCCTAATTTGAAATCTTTTCGGTTACCTCCGAGAAACTATAAAAATTTGTTGTGCAATATTGCACCTTATCAATAGGTTATTAATGGTTATTAAGTTGCGCTGATTTTCGTAAAAAATACGTTCGATCTGATGATAGTTCTTGTCTGAAGTACCTCTACAAATTTTGGGTGGGCAGCCGATAGATGACGAATGTCGTCCCCTTTTATTTGTATAGCAGTTGATATTCTTCCCCTTGTGTGTATGGTGTAGTATAAACGGTAAGGGATATAAATAAATAAATTATTTCCATAAAAAAGTTTATAGTAGCATACATAGAAAGCCGTTTATTTATACAATAATTATATCGTCAATGGATAATATCGAGTATAATGAAAGATATATTTGTTTACCAACACACAATCAATTGTTCTTTGGTCATGTTTATTCTTTGATCCAACAACGCTCATGTTTGATCTACAGCTTCAAGTGGTCACCGGACGTAACTCATCAGACCATATTAACTGGCTTCTATTGTGCGCCAAATATAGATATTTAAATGTAGATTGCCCACATACAAATTACGAATTTTGATAACTTATAAGAGGTTTTAGATAAAACTTTTACGCACTAGCTGAGCCCGCAACTTCGTACGCGTGGTATTCGGTATAGCGCGTAACTTTTTTATTTGAAAACCGATTGGAATGAAACAAACACTAAATGTTACGGGAATCTTGCTACAATACATCAGTGAAAACCGTATTCAAAGCGGTTAAGCTGTTTCTGGGATTAGCGTGCACAAACGCACTGACAAACAGACAAAAATTCTAAAAACTATATTTTTGACCTCGGTAACATAAGTACAACGTGCACAATTTATTTTTTGAAAAATATTTAATGTGCATACACGGCTTGTCTTCAATTTTATTATATTTATAGATTGCAAGGATAATTAAAAGTGACCGTTAGGTAGAGATTGACAGAATTTATCCTCACCTTGGGTAGAGATTATCATTAAAACATTATTCGCGAAAAACGAATACATATATAGGTTAGTAGGACATTATACAATAGACCCTAAGAATTAGAGCTCTTAGGAATTCGCTGAAAAAAAGTAATTCATGCTGCTATTTATTGATTCCCGCATAACATTTATGTAATTTAAGGCCCCACCTTGGGCAATACACTCTAATTCGACATATGACCTTTAAACGTTTTAAGTCTCAACCCACACAACTGTTACCCGCATGAAAACATCATCCCACAATGCTTTTATATATTATTCTTCGGAATAAGGTACAATTTCGCATTGTAAACATGGCATTATGTGTACACGGTTAAAATAGTATTAAATTTTGATTAAATAAATTCAAGAGTAAACTCATATTTAATTCATAGCTTCCACTACTTTCAACATATGAAATATTTAGGAAAATATTCAACATAATATATGACTATTAATTTCGTACGAACATTATTTTTATATAGATACACACATTATTTCTTCACTCAATGATTTCCATACCCAAAAAATTACAGGGCTGTCTTAAAGATATCATAATACAAATAAAATATATAGATTTCACTTTTATTTATTTATATTCTACAAGGCAAAAAATTCAAAATTCTAATGAAAAACGAGAAAATGTAACTAGATAAAATAGTATCTACATTATAATTAAATATATATCGATGTCGGAGAATTCCTCATTTTAACTAACTAAACCATGAAAAGAAAATTAAAAAAGAAAGAAATTTCATTACAATTAAACATCACTTTTTTTAACTGCCATAAACTTTACTTATCTGAGCTTTTTATGATGAAATTCCTCGTGTCACAAATTCCAATAGCATTAACACAACGGAAGTGATAAGTTGCCCTGTCCCACTTTATAAATGTAAGCCCAGAAACATGGTTCTTAATGGGGAAGTTTTTAAGTTAAAAGTTTAACTTCAATCAAAAAGAATGTACATACGACGACATAATACGACATTACGACATCAACAGCCGAAATTGTCTCGTGAAATTTTCACAGCATCGCTGCATCCGTATAGCTTTGGCTAGAATGAATGTATTTGAGAAACCATATGAATTCACAACTGAATGGCTATTTCTAGTTAAGTTCATATTAATCGTGTTAATTTTGTTTTTTTTTTCATTCTATATACCTAAAGAGACTAATTTTATATATCAAATTGGCACATCTAGTTGTTACTTAGGTTACGCCAATAAGTGCCCGATAATGGTAAGGAAAATATTTTTGCAAATAATAAAAAGTAGGTAACACGACCTTTTTACATAAGTACTTGTGTGTATTATGTGGAAAAACTGTTATATATGTCCAAATTAATTAGAAACACTTTTAAGTATAACATATATGTAAGATTTTGTTACAGTTTTTAAGTTATAATAAACTTAATAACTGTTTAAAATAATTATGAATCGTTTCCGAAAGAAATCACTGAATCCAAGAATTCCAAGAAATCGAAGAAAAAAACTAAATTCTAATAACTAACACAGCCAATGGATTAACAAGCAGAAATCGCTCCAAAACCCACCCCTAATTTTGACGACCTCTGCTTGACATTACATCACTCTATATATAAAACTAAACCTACCTTTTTATCCAGGAGTCCAATCGTTTCTCCAGGCTCCTCCATTTTTCCGTTACTTTCCTCCGACATAGATCACGAGATGTATAATATTGTTTGTTTAATTTTGAATTTAATTCGGCCGAATATTTACTCACTACAGCTGGCTGTAGGTCGCGTGGTGTTTTATACGTCACCCCACCGGGCTCCCTGACGCATGCGCCTTGAATGCCACAATGGATCCTGGACCCCAATTTCGCTTCTAATGTGCGCAATACACTATTATTTATCGTGGAACCCCAAGCGTTAAAGATAACCGATATTCAGAGTCAAAGGGTAATTACTGTGCATTTTGTAAATTATTCAAATGGTGTAGGTATAGAAGTATTTAGATTGTGAACAAATATTGTGAAACGTGAAAGAAATTGCATCAGATATTTCAAAATGTTTCATTAAAAAGGGCATCGTTCATAACCAACGAATTTTTTTAAATTTTAACTTACACTTTGGATATTTTGGTAATAAAATTCTTTAATTTCATAATTTCTTGCGAATATTTCAGATTTTGTAAATGGGGATAGCATTCAAAAATTGAAATTTAATACTTTCAAGTAAAAATCTATGAAACCCCATTACCAAATTAAAAGATATTTTTCCAGTAAAATCTATAATTTCTTCTTACCTAATGGTACAAGTTTCAACCGTTAAAACGAAAATACCATACCCCTATGGCCCGATCTCCATACAAAACTGATTGATCTCCTATAGCAGTGGCATCTGGTGACAGTAACCACCCACTTACAGAAAACCAGCGAGAAATAACGGGACGGGTACTATTGGGTTTCGGCGAGTGAGCAGGGGATCTCAAAAAGCCTGTTGCCTTATCACCTCCAAATTTCTTATCCTTTGCTAGTAAGGTCGGCACTTGCAGCACCTGTGCACTTGCAGCACCTGTGCTTTTCTAGTATTACCTAACTGGTGAACGTAGCTAACCGATTAAAAGAGAACAAAAAGTCGCAAAAGCTCCTGACTTCTTTGCAATAGAAGAAATCACTTCCCGAGAACAAAGCCGGATATAACTTAAAATTGACATTTGTGCCAAATTAAAAAAAAAAACCTTTTTGAGAAATCGACATTCCAACATTCATTGTTATCTAACTTTTTATCGACTTAACATTCTACTACCCTTCTGGTTGCAATGAATACCTAATTTATAACTTAACTAAATGATCTCGTGACTTTGTCTGCGTTAAAAAAAAAGCAATATAACGCCTAAAATATACATTGACGCCTGATATTATTCTTTTGGCAAGTGTTGGATTTTTCTTTTTAGATAGCTGGTGCAAGCGGCTTCGCTCAGCTGGAATTATAGCCTGGGTCCATCCTGGAATTCTATTTCTAACTCTAATGGTGAAGAATTTTTTTTAAATCGGATGAGTAGTTTCGAAGATTACCTCCTACATAAAAACAAACATACAGTCTTTACCTCTTAGATTAGTTTTGCATTTTTAGTCCAAAACTAAATGTATAAGTCCCTACTCTAGTATTAGATTTAAATACCTCCCTATAGATTTTGGGAAAAAACTAAAAAGTACCTTAAATAATAATCAATTTATTAGTAATAAAAATTAATCTCAGTGTGTTTTACCGAATAGGTGTAAATGTTGTAATTGTAAATTAAATTTTCTGTAGCTCAAAACGAAATTAAATTCTTGCAAACGAATTTTCGTTTGTTTTTTTTTTTTTTGTAAATTTAAAATTAGATTTTGAATAAAATTTCTCAATCTCTATTTTAATCTAAAATACTCTCTAATTTATTTTAGAGACCCTCGTTTAATATAATAGTTTAAGTTAATTAGATATTAATATAATAGCTATATAAAACAATATCTATATAAACTCCACATAATTTTGTGTTCTAACACTATTTTGTGTTCTCTTGGCAGAGTATGGAAATCAATGCGTACTTGGTACAGTCAGCGTCAGAAGTAGATGAGCATCTGAAGTAGGCAAATAATTGTTGGCATTTAATTTTTCAGTAACATCTACACAACAACAGTTTCAAATTGATATGAGCTTCTTTGAATTCAAATAGATCTAAACACTCATATGTCATATATTTCTTTACAAACCGAAAGTCTTTTTTTATGTATACAATACGATTGCCAAAGGTATCTAAGCACGGAAATCTTCAATTAGATCTCAACAATTATTAGGAATAAACTTTCACCTCTTTGTATTAAGGTTCATATTTAACTGGTGGCAATAATCTCCTACTTACATTATCTTTCATATTACGCTTGAATGACATCAGTGAGGAATCATAATCCTACTAATATTATAAACGCGAAAGTTTGTAAGTATGGATGGATGGATGGATGTTTGTTACTCTTTCACGTAAAAACTACTGAATGGATTTTAATGAAACTTTACAATAATATAGCTTATACATCAGAATAACACATAGGCTACAATTTATAAAGAAATGCGGACGAAGTCGTGGGCAAAAGCTTGTAATAAATAATAATAAATCATTTTTTCAGGTTTCAGTTTTAGAATCTTTATTTATTCGATATTCGATGTAAGTTTTTTACAAAACATTTATCTTCCTCGAATTTTATTTTTTATATTTTTTATTTTATCTTTCACATTTTATATAGGTAATTATAAACTTCCACAAATGCTGCTTCTAGGGGGAAGACTTTTAAGTATATAGCTATAAATGTATGTACTGGAAATAGAGAATGCAACGGTAGTTTGAAACAAATTTATCTAAATCATATACAACATTTAAATCTTACTGAGGCGACAGATAAGTATTATTAGTATAATTTTGAGGCCAGAGTTTGATCCCGGGCTCTGGTATTCATATGCATATTATTATTAAAATATTCAATCCTATCCTGTAAAATTATGTTTCAAGTAATATCATGTTAAATCGTGAGAATAATAAGTAGACAGAGTTTCGTATGTCTAAGTCACAAAGACATTGTCCGGCACAAAATGAAAACTCTTGAAAAGAGATAAGTTTAGTATACGTCTATGTGCCTGTTGTCCTATGTATGTATTTTAATTGAAATATGCAAAAAGAGTATTTAATCCACCTATTATGATGCATTTATACAACCTCCTTAGTATAACAGTAATTTGCTTTTAATTTTGAAATCTGTCAATAAGCAATGTGAAACTTGAAGAATATTTTATTTTTTGAATTGCCTTTTTAATTGAAGCAATATATTCGATTGAAAAAATTAACTAATTACATTATTCAATAACGTCGCGCAAATATGTATCGAATTGACAACCGTACCAAAGAGAAAATTATAGAAATGAGAAATACAGGTTTATCAGTGACTGATATTTCTGATGAACTAGGAATAACTGTAAGTAGTCATAACGGCGCCGTCACTGTTCAAGTTCCATTATTTACTTAGTACCCTGCGGCTAATATTGTTAAAATTTTCCAGAGGAATACAGTCTATCTTTGGCTGGATAGGTGGCGACACGCTGGCAATTTAAATTGCCATGTTACAACTGGCCGACCTCGAAGCACAAGTCACAATCAAGACAACAGAATTGTTCAAAGGGCACTAGATGAAAGATTCATCAATACGACTCAAGTGGCTACCGAGTTTCAAATATCTTCCAGCACTGTAAGAAGGCGTCTCAAAAAACGTGGCATTAATTTCAGAGTTCCGGCTAGGAAACCAGTTTTAAATGATAGGCACAAAATGCTCCGTTTGCAATTTGCAGCCAGATACCTGAACTTTGATTTTAGCAACGTCATTTTTATGGACGAAAAAGTTTTTTGTTCTTCTGACAACGGCCGGGTCAGTTTATGGAGAATTAATAACACAAGATATGACGAAAGGAATATTGTTCCCGATCGTCGTAGTGGCCGAATAAGCAATGCATATTGGGGTTGGATGTCAAAGAACGGTCCAGGAGAATTAGTACCCATTTCAGGACGAATGAATGCAACTGATTATAGAGAAATTCTTGAACATTCTTTTTTGCCAACCGCTCAAATTGTATATCCAAACCAAAACATTCAGTTTATTCAAGATGGCAGTTCTATACATAATTCCCGAATAGTACAAAACTGGATCGTTGAGAATAACCGCGAAATAACTTTAATAAAACTACCTCCAAAAAGCCCGGATCTCAACCCAATTGAAAATTTGTGGGGGAAAATGGTTCAAGAATGGGACAACACCCAACCAAGAACGCGACAAAACTTGGACAGACAAGTTAATGATGTATGGGAATCTTTTAGAGGTCGACAAATTTGCGAGAATTTAGTGACCTCTATGCGGAAGCGTCTACAGGACGTGCTCAATGCTGCAGGAGGGTATACGCAATACTGAGTTACTTTTTACTTGTTTCTTTTCTCAGGTTTTAATAGCTACATTTATAGTCACCTGATTAATTATTGTTAAAATGCGATAGATTGGAATAATAATCTATTTCTGGGGGATTTTCAGGTCTATTCAACATAGTTTAACTAATTTTGTTTTGCCGTAGAACTAAGTGGAATTTTTTTCAACATAATAATAATAATATTTATTTTCGATCATGGGTATTGTACCTGAGATAATATTTTTATTATTCCGCTCCTACATGAACTAACCGACAATCATTCGGTGTAAAAATTACCAATAACTTAAAACTATTCAAACCCACTATTAGCTATCTACACACAAATAATAATATCTAAAAATTAAACTTTGCAAATGTATTATATTATTTTATTTTCGAGGGAAATAGCTACTTTCTTTTATCTATGTATGAACACTTTTATTTTATTCATTTATAAGTTATTTATTTATATTTGCAATCTACCCTCGAGGAAATTTTATAATAATATTTGTCTAGTAGAATTTTTTTAAGTTTAGTTCTGAATAAATGTATAGGTAGAAAATAGTTTTTGTTTTGGAAGGGTGTAAACAAAGTCTATCCCCGTTTCGCCGATTTCGAGATACTTTTTGGTTTAAGGTCGAAAATAAATGCATATTATTTTTAACAAATAAAGCTATTTTCAATATGTAAAGAAAAGGGAGAGTCAAATTTTTTTGTTTGATAAATAGTGGCTTACAGCTATCCATAGTACTTAATTTAAACATAGCATGTATACACCGCTTTTGAATCTTAAATATTATATAATTATCTGTAGAATTACCCCAAAATATAACACCAAACCTAAGAACAGATTCTACCATACCATAATAAGCAGTTATTATAGCATCTGCATTTACTATTGGAGCCAGTTTATAAAGAGCATAGGAGGAACTGCTGATCTTTTTACTAAGTTCATTTATGTGGCATTTCCAGTTTAATTTTTTGTCTATTGATAAGCCAAGAAATCTGACAGTATCAACATCATTAATAATGCTGTCATGATTTCGAGATCTTTGACAAAAATGCATAACATAAGTTTTATTTAGATTAATTTTTAAATTATTATTTTCAAGCCATTTGATTATTAATGATAATGTATTATTTATGTCGGACTGATAAGAATTTTTATCATCACAAGTCAAAGTTACTGTACAGTCATCAGCAAACAGTGTCATAGGATGATTAATGGCATTTGGCAAATCATTTATGTAAATAATAAAAAGAATAGGACCGAGGACACTGCCTTGCGGGACACCATAAATATTATTACGTTCCTCTGATATGTATGTATTTTCACTTTTAGTTTTGTAATTTATTGTTTTAATTTCTGTGATTTGACGGCGGTCTGTTAAATATGACTGTATCAAATTCAATACATAGCCTATTATACTTCTAACTTTTTTATTAAGATATCGTGTCTTACATAATCAAACGCTTGTGACATATTACAATAAATAGCACAAACGAGTGATGATTTATCAAATTGATATTATCAACATTTACTAAAAAATCACGCACAGCCATATAATTATTGTTTTCTTCTGACGGAATCCTTTTTGCTCACAACAAAATATTTCGTTTTTCTCTTATTTAGAGGTTAACAATAGTTTTCTTAAGATCTTTCGGAAAGACACCCGCCTGTATGCAAAGATTGATAATATGACCTAGGTGATGTGATGACATATATCTCTATTAACAGTTTTAATAATTTTAGTAGAAAAACCGTCAAATCCAACACTGTTAGTATTTTTCAGATTTTTTATTATGTTGGGGAAGGCTTGGTGCCATGAACATAGATTGAGTTTATGATCAAGGCACACTTTAGCTTTTTCACCCACACCTTTGATTGGTTCGATTTTATCAATAAAATAATTATTGAATGAATTAGTTATGTCTGTAGGATTATATATATAAACATTATCCCTTTTAATTAATGATATAGGTTCTCTTCGAACATTCAGTCTAGACTTGTTAATGATGTGTCATGTAATTTTAGATTTATTACTTGATGTTTTAAATATTGAAATTATTTTGTGCATATTTTGTCAAATGTATTATTTTTTATAATCGCTTTGAATAATTAAGAAATTTTAGTTTGCTGATTTTCGTTGATTTTAATATAGATTATAATAATTATTCCACAATAATTTTCGTTTTTTTTGCTACCTACATATTTGAATACGTTTACTGTTGAACAGCATAGAACGAAATGTGGTTGGTGTGAGAAGAATAGACAGGGTAAAATTGCTATCTAACGCTTACAGTGTTTGCAAAAAGATAAAATGGCGATGGACGGGACATATGTTGCGGGAAACAAAAGAAAAGTGGACCAGAATAATAACAGAATGGTACCCTAGGGGTGAAAAGAGAAGTAAAGGGAGACAATTTAAACGTTGGGAAGATGAAATAAGGCAAGTAGCAGGTCCTGCATGGACCCGATTGGCCAAAGATCGAGCAACGTGGAAATCTTTAGAGAAGGCCTTTGTCGTAGGACAAGCTGTTACAGTTAACAGACAGATTGCCGATTTGTAAACAAATACAAATGTTATTTGTATGTACTCACATACAATAAAACATGTAATGATTGGTAGGAACTATGAGTGTATATGTAATGAAACACTAACAGTAATAAAGGCTTATTTTATTTATTTTATTACTGTTGACCCATAAACATATTTTTCCAAGGGAAACATAAGTAGGTAGTAGAAAACACTGGAATTTTCATTGAAAATACCGTATGCAACATTTGGATCATCGGTTTCATATATTTCATAGAAAGATAAGCTTTTTATACAGGTTTTAAATTTTATTAAATTAATTAAGTTTTGAAAAAAAAAATAACGAAATTAGTTTTCTACTTATAGATTATAGGAAAACCTATAAGAAGTCCATGATATTAAAATAACATGGTAAATCACTCAATATTGTGCATACCAACTTACATTTGCAGGTGGAATGTGTGGGAGAACATATTTTTCAACTCCATGTGATAGGTAAAATCGTACGGAACCCTCTCCACGCGAGTTCAACTCGCACTTGTCTCTTTTTTTTTTTTGTTTAACGTCTTTGTTTCTAACTTTTACAAATTCTTCTTAAAGGGTAAAAACATACCTGTTGAACAAAACACGATATCTATATAAATTTAATTTTAATTTGAAACATTAATATTCGGTAAACGATACCTTATCAACAATCAACTGGCATTTTTTTGTTTAATGTAATAAAATGCATAAAACTCATACAAAAATAAACTTCAGAGGTGTTTCGATTTTATTTTTGATGTGAATAAAAAATGTGTATAAAAAACTACCCAATATTGCGAGTGCACAAACATAGTCTATATAATTTTTATTTCAATTTTTACGTGAGCTCATACCGTTCACGTGACGATGGTTAAATACACGACATTTTGATACATTACAATGAATAAAACCATTAGAAGAACAACTATATGGAATATAGTTAAAGCGTTAGTTCAATCAATAAAACTATGTGAAAAAAAATCCGTTTAGCCCTACAGTTGACAAAATTAGTAGAACCGATTATCAGAGTACCGATTGTAGATAGATAATATAATAAAGTACATCTAAAAACAGCATATACCCAGCAATAATGAAAAATATATAGCTGCTGTTATCGGCGCGACGACTACGCTTGGTTCAAACTATCACCTACAAGTATATTGAACAACGTAAAGGGCCAAATCTCAATGCATATTATTTTTTTACTCCTTAGAGGTTTTGTATCGGGGCTTTTTTTAAATTTCTAATTTAAGTTTTATTAATAGGTCATTGACACCTTTAATATACATTAGGTATTCGTCCTTCTATTCTTTTGTTATTGTAGATGCATACCTAATTTAAAAAAAAAATACATATAAACATTTCGTATCGAATGGTCTATAATGGACTTTTCTATATTGTGCTGGACGTATTTTTCTATTAAGTGAAGAAATGACAATTTTAGTTAGGTTTAAAATAATAAACCAGTTTTCATTAGCCTAGTTTCTTAATTTATTATATAGCAAGTACCTTTCACCTATATAAAGACGTATATAAAACCCTATATAAAACCTATACACGTCCTAATATAAAGACGAGGGTCATTCGAATAGCGAAATAATCTTTCGCTTAAAATATAATATAATATTAAAAGATCCGCCTTCAGGTGTTGACAAATAAACAACCCACAGCCTATAAAAGAGCGCGCTGTCGCTCGCTCGGGAGCATTTTTGCTTACGGTCTTCGAAGGTGCAGCATCGTGCTCGGCGAGTTCTGGTATCGTACAACTGTATTATTTTTGACTAGATGAATATACTTTGTTCCACTGTTTCTATAGTTGATTCGTTCTAATTTTGAATTTGTGTAGTTGAAAGATTTTGTAAATAAATTAATTGTAAAGAGGGTATTTTTAGTTTCTTCTTCTTGTTTATTATTTTTTTTAGTTGATTTGGTTTGCGAACCTTAAATCAGAAGTGGGATTCGAACACATCGTTCCCCCTTCGTCCTTTTAACTGTTAGCTGTAAAATAATTGTATACCTAACAGTGGAACTGAGTAGGCATCTGGCTGTGAGTGTTTTCTGTTGTCTTGTACTTACGAGTGTGCGATGTCTGATCGTGGTCGGGACCGCGACCGGGATCGCGATCGGAGATCGCAAGATAGAAACTCGCAAGGTAGATCGCGAAATAGAACTCGTCGACGCGATGATGGACAGCGAAGCCGTGATCGGGCGCGTTCGCGAACTCCTCCGATAATTCCTTCTCAAACGGGACTTTTGGAACGCTTAGATTCTACTCTTAATTCAATTATGACTCGAATCGATGCGTTAGAGAACGGGTCAACTAATGATCCCAACAGTATGCGTGCTATCGTAACTCATAAAGCGCCTATTAACGGAAACTGTTCAAATAGCCTACAATCGGAAGAAATACCCTCACGACCACGTGCTTACGAGTTTATTAATCCTATTGTTTGTGACAATGATAATGTCACCGATACTTCTAACGCAATATCCGAGAAAGATACAGCATTCCAATCTACCCGCAAAGATGAACCGACGCCGTCCACTTCGGCTCAAGGTTTGGTTGACGTGTTAAAAGTTTTGCAATCTACCCGTACCCGTGATTACTTCATTTCAAACTTTGATCCGTCAATCCACAATATTGAAACGTGGTGTGAAGAGGTAGAGCGCGCCAAACTTGCGAATGGTTGGAACGACTACGAGTGCTTATCACGAGTCGCGAATTGTTTAAAGGGCGAGGCTCGTACGTGGCTCAACGAATGGACATCGAACGATCGTGGGTGGCGAAATTTCGTTCTAGAATTTAAATCTTTGTGCCCGCAAAAATTAGATTATGCGAACATTTTGTATGACGCGATGAGCACGAGTTCGGATAAATACGCTACGTACGCGGAGTATGCCCGACGAACGCTGATGCGCCTCCGGGTAGTGAAGGGTATTAGTGAGGAGCTTATGATTCTGATCATTATTAGGGGTATAACGGATCCTCAAATTAGGGCTGCCGCGGCCAACGCTAATCTGACTTCCGAAAATTTAATTTCTTTTATGTCTCTTTATGTAAAACCTGCTTGCAATAAACAGGAGGGGCGTACATTGACCACTAAAAAGCGACCGGCAAATAGTGACGCTTCATCGTTAAATAAAATCAAATGCTTCCTCTGCGGTCGAATCGGGCACAAAAGTTATGAGTGCAACAAAAAGTCAAGGTTAGATACCAGTACCAACCCCAGTCCGAGTCCCAGAGCTGACAAGGACGCTGCAACTAAACCTGTTACGTGCGCTTCCTGCAAGAAACCGGGGCATTCCGAGCGTACGTGCTTTGTTAACAATAGATCAGGAGGTAGAGTACTTGGGCAAGGTGATTAGTCAGGGTCAGGTGAGGCCGAGCCCTCGCAAAGTCGAGGCACTGGTTAATTCCACCCCACCCAAAAACGTCGAACAGGTTAGACAGCCCTTGGGTCTAGCCGGGTATTTCAGGCGTTACATAGAGGGATACGCAACAAAAACCGCCTGTATATCACGATTCACGTCTAATTAAGAAGGATGTGACCTTCCACTGGGGTCCTGAGCAGGAAAAAGCGCGGCAGGACTCACTAGCGAGCCCGTGCTTGCTATATTTGACCCTGAGCTGCCCACGGAAGTCCACACAGACGCAAGCAGTATAGTTCCTACGAATTCGAAACGCTCGCCGTCGTGAGGGCATTGCAGCATTTTCGCCATTATCTGGTTGGTCTTAAATTTAAACTTGTAACCGACTGCAATGCTCTCAAGGCGATGGAGCGAAAGAAGGACCTACTCCCGCGAGTGGCTAGATGGTGGGTGTACCTACAAGATTTTTCCTTTGATATTGAGTACCGTAGGGGCACCCAAATGCCTCATGCTGACTTTCTTAGTCGTAACTCCACGGCAGACGTTCATAACGTTGATCGCCCCCGTAATTGGGCGCAAATGGCGCAAGACGGGGACAATGAAACGCAGGAATTAGTACAGCAGCTACAGGAGGGTCAACCAGACCCTAGACGTTATATACACCAGAACGATCTCCTATACTCGCAGTCGACCGGAAAACTTGATCCTGGGATGCGAGGCCCTTATCAAGTACTACGTGCACTACCAAGCGGCCGTTACGAATTAAAACTACTGAGTGGGTCGTATGGGAAGACCACGCAAGCGGCGGCCGAATATATGGTACCCTGGCGAGGAGAGTGGTGTCCTGAATCGTGTGCTACTTTCTTCGACAGTGAGTATGTACCTGTGTGTTGCTGCGGTAACCACAAAATCGCGATCCTAAAGCGTGTGCTGCGGTCACGCTAGATGGTTTAGAACCTTAGCTGCGGTTAAGGTTGTGGAAAGGAAGGTACTATCTGGCTGCGGTCAGTGAGTATGTACCTGTGTGTTGCTGCGGTAACCACAAAATCGCAATCCTAAAGCGTGTGCTGCGGTCACGCTAGATGGTTTAGAACCTTAGCTGCGGTTAAGGTTGTGGAAAGGAAGGCACTATCTGGCTGCGGTCAGTGAGTATGTACCTGTGTGTTGCTGCGGTAACCACAAAATCGCAATCCTAAAGCGTGTGCTGCGGTCACGCTAGATGGTTTAGAACTTTAGCTGCGGTTAAGGTTGTGGAAAAGAAGGTTCTGCGGTTCCTTCGTTCCCACGTTATAGTATGCGCGCTTAATTGTGTGAGTGAGACGTCTCATAGGCTATTGCTGTATAGTTGATGTATGATGGATGATGTGTGTAACTGAAGGGAAGGCTGTTTTTCTTATAATTAATTTCTGAAAGCAGTGAATGGCGTACGAATTAAATGAAAGTGAACAGAATGTGTGAGCTAATGTGTTGTGTATTTCAGATAATTTAGGAGAAGAGACGGACGATGGACTAGCAGCACGGCAACCAGCTGCTGGATCATCGTCAGAGGAACCAAACGTCAGATTTTCACCGTTGCGGAGTCTGCTCAGGCTTCAGGCTCACCTACGGCATTGGCATCAGAAGAAAACGTGTGTCCACCTTCTACAGCCACAAGCGATGATGAGACTGCTTCCAATGTCACGGCTACAGGCTTGTTAGGTCCAGAAATTCTGGAAGAACTTTTAGGTTGAAAAAGCGGTCGAGGACGACGCTGCATCAGGAGAGGCCGTAAAAGATCCGCCTTCAGGTGTTGACAAATAAACAACCCACAGCCTATAAAAGAGCGCGCTGTCGCTCGCTCGGGAGCATTTTTGCTTACGGTCTTCGAAGGTGCAGCATCGTGCTCGGCGAGTTCTGGTATCGTACAACTGTATTATTTTTGACTAGATGAATATACTTTGTTCCACTGTTTCTATAGTTGATTCGTTCTAATTTTGAATTTGTGTAGTTGAAAGATTTTGTAAATAAATTAATTGTAAAGAGGGTATTTTTAGTTTCTTCTTCTTGTTTATTATTTTTTTTAGTTGATTTGGTTTGCGAACCTTAAAATATCTATATACATATAATATTGTCAATTATATTTAAATGCTTAGATACATTTGGCAACTTAGTTGTACAATTAATTATGAAAATATGCTTGTACAGAAAATAATGACATTTGACTGTTTAGATATTTTTGACGCGTTAAATGTTCACATTAATTGGATTACTTTGCAGTGCACATATATTTGATTTTCGAAGTGTGTACTATTATTTGAGTACAGTCAGCATCAGATATATCGGATCTGTCCAGATATATCAGAATTTGAACCCGTACAGTTAGGCTTCGGTGTAAAAGGAGGGTGTGAGGCAGCCGTCCATTCCCTACGCTCTTTCCTAACTTACGGACAGTCTGACGTATTGCTCAAAATTGATGTCAAAAATGCATTCAATTCGGTAAATAGGGATACCCTGCTGACGGAAATAAAACAACATATACCGGAAATATACAATTATCTTCTTCTCAGTTACGCTGACCCAACAAAATTGTTATATCGTTCTAATGAACTGTCCTCGGAAGTAGGTTGTCAACAGGGTGATCCCCTTGGGCCTGCAATTTTTAGTTTGGCTATAAATCCGATAATCAAAAATTTAAATTCTAAATTCAACGTTTGGTATTTGGACGACGGAACCCTAGGAGGTGATGTGGATACTGTGTTTTCGGACCTTTTTTTAATCAAAAATAAATTTGAAGCCATTGGCTTGGAGCTTAATTTTAGCAAATGCGAACTTTTTATAAATAACTGCAACTTAAATTCAAATGACGTAAAAGAAAAATTTAACATTTTAGCTCCAAATATTAAAATAGTTAACAGTAATTCCCTTTACCTTTTAGGTTCTCCAATTTTTGATGAATCTTTTTCTGAATATATTAATAATTCAATTACTAAATTTCAAAATTCTGCTGACCGTCTCCTTGAAATTAGTCCACATTATGCACTTTGCATCTTAAAATTCTGTCTTTTCGTCCCAAAATTTATGTATGTGCTCCGTTGCTGCTCCTTTTGGAATCACCCAGATCTTTTGACACAAGTAGACGACTTAATCAAAATTAGCTTAGAATCGATTCTTAATATGCAGCTGAACGAGCAATCTTGGTCTCAAGCATCCCTACCCATCCGTCATGGTGGTTTAGGGATTCGCAAAATTTCCAGTGTCGCTTTACCAGCCTTCCTATCTTCTGTCTATAGTTCAGAAAATCTCATAAGCAAAATTTTAAGGGCATCTCCTTCAAATTTTGAGATTGCTGGCTTGGAAGAAGCTAGAAACGCTTTCTTAATTGCATGCCCAGGTCAAAATTTTCCAGTTTCTCCAAATTCACAGAGGAGCTGGGACGACATAAACTGCAAATTGACTTATGACAATCTTTTGAGCTGTAGTACAGGTTCGGCGCGTGCTAGGCTTTTGGCGGTGGGTGCACATGAGGCCGGCTACTGGCTTCACGCGTACCCTTCGTCAAATACAGGAACATTCCTTGAGCCGGACACGCTCCGAATAGCAACCTGTCTACGGCTTGGGGTTCCGGTCTGCGTTCCTCATAAATGTCCCTGTGGCAGTGATGTCGACAACCTAGGACATCACGGACTGTCATGCCAAAAAAGTGCAGGCCGCTTCTCAAGACATGCCGCACTTAACGATATCATACGCCGGTCCCTTGCCAGTGTCAAAGTGCCAAGTCTACTAGAACCGACTGGCATTGCAAGAGACGATGGCAAGAGACCGGACGGTATGAGTTTGATTCCATGGAAGATGGGTCGGGTGCTGGTATGGGATGCAACCTGTTCAGACACGCTGGCCCCTTCCCATCTACATGGAACCAACAACAGAGCTGGTGCGGCTTGTGAAGCGGCTGAAAAAGCTAAAGCATGCAAATACAGGGGTCTAGGCTCCGAATATGATTTTGTCCCATTCGGTGTCGAGACCCTTGGTCCGTGGGGTCCTAGCGCTATAAGGCTTTTTAAGGAAATAGTAAAAAGGTTAGTCGACATCACAGGAGACCGAAGAGCTGGCAGCTACCTCGGACAAAGAATTAGTCTAGCTATCCAAAGGGGGAACGCTGCCAGTATCTTCGGAACCTTGCCTAAAGGGACTCCTTTTAATAATATATTTTAGTTTTTATATTAAAATTAGGATTATAGTTTATATTAGTTTATTATAATTATAGTTTTATTCTTTATTCTTATATTTTAGTTATGTTTTTAAATTTGAGATAATACATACTGATACGATTTGTAAATAAATAATTTTATAGTTGAATAGCTTCGTCATCTCGCATGATGTCAGCATGAAATGACCGACTAGATATTGTTGATTAAATGATTATTTTCTCTCATTGACAATATTATATGTATATAGATATTATATTTTAAGCGAAAGATTATTTCGCTATTCGAATGACCCTCGTCTTTATATTAGGACGTGTATAGGTTTTATATAGGGTTTTATATACGTCTTTATATAGGTGAAAGGTACTTGCTATATAATAAATTAAGAAACTAGGTTAATGAAAACTGGTTTATTATTTTAAACCTAACTAAAATTGTCATTTCTTCACTTAATAGAAAAATACGTCCACAATATAGAAAATATAGAAAAGTCCATTATAGACCATTCGATACGAAATGTTTATATGTATTTTTTTTTAATTAGGTATGCATCTACAATAACAAAAGAATAGAAGGACGAATACCTAATGTATATTAAAGGTGTCAATGACCTATTAATAAAACTTAAATTAGAAATTTAAAAAAAGCCCCGATACAAAACCTCTAAGGAGTAAAAAAATAATATGCATTGAGATTTGGCCCTTTACGTTGTTCAATATACTTGTAGGTGATAGTTTGAACCAAGCGTAGTCGTCGCGCCGATAACAGCAGCTATATATTTTTCATTATTGCTGGGTATATGCTGTTTTTAGATGTACTTTATTATATTATCTATCTACAATCGGTACTCTGATAATCGGTTCTACTAATTTTGTCAACTGTAGGGCTAAACGGATTTTTTTTCACATAGTTTTATTGATTGAACTAACGCTTTAACTATATTCCATATAGTTGTTCTTCTAATGGTTTTATTCATTGTAATGTATCAAAATGTCGTGTATTTAACCATCGTCACGTGAACGGTATGAGCTCACGTAAAAATTGAAATAAAAATTATATAGACTATGTTTGTGCACTCGCAATATTGGGTAGTTTTTTATACACATTTTTTATTCACATCAAAAATAAAATCGAAACACCTCTGAAGTTTATTTTTGTATGAGTTTTATGCATTTTATTACATTAAACAAAAAAATGCCAGTTGATTGTTGATAAGGTATCGTTTACCGAATATTAATGTTTCAAATTAAAATTAAATTTATATAGATATCGTGTTTTGTTCAACAGGTATGTTTTTACCCTTTAAGAAGAATTTGTAAAAGTTAGAAACAAAGACGTTAAACAAAAAAAAAAAGAGACAAGTGCGAGTTGAACTCGCGTGGAGAGGGTTCCGTACGATTTTACCTATCACATGGAGTTGAAAAATATGTTCTCCCACACATTCCACCTGCAAATGTAAGTTGGTATGCACAATATTGAGTGATTTACCATGTTATTTTAATATCATGGACTTCTTATAGGTTTTCCTATAATCTATAAGTAGAAAACTAATTTCGTTATTTTTTTTTTCAAAACTTAATTAATTTAATAAAATTTAAAACCTGTATAAAAAGCTTATCTTTCTATGAAATATATGAAACCGATGATCCAAATGTTGCATACGGTATTTTCAATGAAAATTCCAGTGTTTTCTACTACCTACTTATGTTTCCCTTGGAAAAATATGTTTATGGGTCAACAGTAATAAAATAAATAAAATAAGCCTTTATTACTGTTAGTGTTTCATTACATATACACTCATAGTTCCTACCAATCATTACATGTTTTATTGTATGTGAGTACATACAAATAACATTTGTATTTGTTTACAAATCGGCAATCTGTCTGTTAACTGTAACAGCTTGTCCTACGACAAAGGCCTTCTCTAAAGATTTCCACGTTGCTCGATCTTTGGCCAATCGGGTCCATGCAGGACCTGCTACTTGCCTTATTTCATCTTCCCAACGTTTAAATTGTCTCCCTTTACTTCTCTTTTCACCCCTAGGGTACCATTCTGTTATTATTCTGGTCCACTTTTCTTTTGTTTCCCGCAACATATGTCCCGTCCATCGCCATTTTATCTTTTTGCAAACACTGTAAGCGTTAGATAGCAATTTTACCCTGTCTATTCTTCTCACACCAACCACATTTCGTTCTATGCTGTTCAACAGTAAACGTATTCAAATATGTAGGTAGCAAAAAAAACGAAAATTATTGTGGAATAATTATTATAATCTATATTAAAATCAACGAAAATCAGCAAACTAAAATTTCTTAATTATTCAAAGCGATTATAAAAAATAATACATTTGACAAAATATGCACAAAATAATTTCAATATTTAAAACATCAAGTAATAAATCTAAAATTACATGACACATCATTAACAAGTCTAGACTGAATGTTCGAAGAGAACCTATATCATTAATTAAAAGGGATAATGTTTATATATATAATCCTACAGACATAACTAATTCATTCAATAATTATTTTATTGATAAAATCGAACCAATCAAAGGTGTGGGTGAAAAAGCTAAAGTGTGCCTTGATCATAAACTCAATCTATGTTCATGGCACCAAGCCTTCCCCAACATAATAAAAAATCTGAAAAATACTAACAGTGTTGGATTTGACGGTTTTTCTACTAAAATTATTAAAACTGTTAATAGAGATATATGTCATCACATCACCTAGGTCATATTATCAATCTTTGCATACAGGCGGGTGTCTTTCCGAAAGATCTTAAGAAAACTATTGTTAACCTCTAAATAAGAGAAAAACGAAATATTTTGTTGTGAGCAAAAAGGATTCCGTCAGAAGAAAACAATAATTATATGGCTGTGCGTGATTTTTTAGTAAATGTTGATAATATCAATTTGATAAATCATCACTCGTTTGTGCTATTTATTGTAATATGTCACAAGCGTTTGATTATGTAAGACACGATATCTTAATAAAAAAGTTAGAAGTATAATAGGCTATGTATTGAATTTGATACAGTCATATTTAACAGACCGCCGTCAAATCACAGAAATTAAAACAATAAATTACAAAACTAAAAGTGAAAATACATACATATCAGAGGAACGTAATAATATTTATGGTGTCCCGCAAGGCAGTGTCCTCGGTCCTATTCTTTTTATTATTTACATAAATGATTTGCCAAATGCCATTAATCATCCTATGACACTGTTTGCTGATGACTGTACAGTAACTTTGACTTGTGATGATAAAAATTCTTATCAGTCCGACATAAATAATACATTATCATTAATAATCAAATGGCTTGAAAATAATAATTTAAAAATTAATCTAAATAAAACTTATGTTATGCATTTTTGTCAAAGATCTCGAAATCATGACAGCATTATTAATGATGTTGATACTGTCAGATTTCTTGGCTTATCAATAGACAAAAAATTAAACTGGAAATGCCACATAAATGAACTTAGTAAAAAGATCAGCAGTTCCTCCTATGCTCTTTATAAACTGGCTCCAATAGTAAATGCAGATGCTATAATAACTGCTTATTATGGTATGGTAGAATCTGTTCTTAGGTTTGGTGTTATATTTTGGGGTAATTCTACAGATAATTATATAATATTTAAGATTCAAAAGCGGTGTATACATGCTATGTTTAAATTAAGTACTATGGATAGCTGTAAGCCACTATTTATCAAACAAAAAAATTTGACTCTCCCTTTTCTTTACATATTGAAAATAGCTTTATTTGTTAAAAATAATATGCATTTATTTTCGACCTTAAACCAAAAAGTATCTCGAAATCGGCGAAACGGGGATAGACTTTGTTTACACCCTTCCAAAACAAAAACTATTTTCTACCTATACATTTATTCAGAACTAAACTTAAAAAAATTCTACTAGACAAATATTACTATAAAATTTCCTCGAGGGTAGATTGCTAATATAAATAAATAACTTATAAATGAATAAAATAAAAGTGTTCATACATAGATAAAAGAAAGTAGCTATTTCCCTCGAAAATAAAATAATATAATACATTTGCAAAGTTTAATTTTTAGATATTATTATTTGTGTGTAGATAGCTAATAGTGGGTTTGAATAGTTTTAAGTTATTGGTAATTTTTACACCGAATGATTGTCGGTTAGTTCATGTAGGAGCGGAATAATAAAAATATTATCTCAGGTACAATACCCATGATCGAAAATAAATATTATTATTATTATGTTGAAAAAAATTCCACTTAGTTCTACGGCAAAACAAAATTAGTTAAACTATGTTGAATAGACCTGAAAATCCCCCAGAAATAGATTATTATTCCAATCTATCGCATTTTAACAATAATTAATCAGGTGACTATAAATGTAGCTATTAAAACCTGAGAAAAGAAACAAGTAAAAAGTAACTCAGTATTGCGTATACCCTCCTGCAGCATTGAGCACGTCCTGTAGACGCTTCCGCATAGAGGTCACTAAATTCTCGCAAATTTGTCGACCTCTAAAAGATTCCCATACATCATTAACTTGTCTGTCCAAGTTTTGTCGCGTTCTTGGTTGGGTGTTGTCCCATTCTTGAACCATTTTCCCCCACAAATTTTCAATTGGGTTGAGATCCGGGCTTTTTGGAGGTAGTTTTATTAAAGTTATTTCGCGGTTATTCTCAACGATCCAGTTTTGTACTATTCGGGAATTATGTATAGAACTGCCATCTTGAATAAACTGAATGTTTTGGTTTGGATATACAATTTGAGCGGTTGGCAAAAAAGAATGTTCAAGAATTTCTCTATAATCAGTTGCATTCATTCGTCCTGAAATGGGTACTAATTCTCCTGGACCGTTCTTTGACATCCAACCCCAATATGCATTGCTTATTCGGCCACTACGACGATCGGGAACAATATTCCTTTCGTCATATCTTGTGTTATTAATTCTCCATAAACTGACCCGGCCGTTGTCAGAAGAACAAAAAACTTTTTCGTCCATAAAAATGACGTTGCTAAAATCAAAGTTCAGGTATCTGGCTGCAAATTGCAAACGGAGCATTTTGTGCCTATCATTTAAAACTGGTTTCCTAGCCGGAACTCTGAAATTAATGCCACGTTTTTTGAGACGCCTTCTTACAGTGCTGGAAGATATTTGAAACTCGGTAGCCACTTGAGTCGTATTGATGAATCTTTCATCTAGTGCCCTTTGAACAATTCTGTTGTCTTGATTGTGACTTGTGCTTCGAGGTCGGCCAGTTGTAACATGGCAATTTAAATTGCCAGCGTGTCGCCACCTATCCAGCCAAAGATAGACTGTATTCCTCTGGAAAATTTTAACAATATTAGCCGCAGGGTACTAAGTAAATAATGGAACTTGAACAGTGACGGCGCCGTTATGACTACTTACAGTTATTCCTAGTTCATCAGAAATATCAGTCACTGATAAACCTGTATTTCTCATTTCTATAATTTTCTCTTTGGTACGGTTGTCAATTCGATACATATTTGCGCGACGTTATTGAATAATGTAATTAGTTAATTTTTTCAATCGAATATATTGCTTCAATTAAAAAGGCAATTCAAAAAATAAAATATTCTTCAAGTTTCACATTGCTTATTGACAGATTTCAAAATTAAAAGCAAATTACTGTTATACTAAGGAGGTTGTATAAATGCATCATAATAGGTGGATTAAATACTCTTTTTGCATATTTCAATTAAAATACATACATAGGACAACAGGCACATAGACGTATACTAAACTTATCTCTTTTCAAGAGTTTTCATTTTGTGCCGGACAATGTCTTTGTGACTTAGACATACGAAACTCTGTCTACTTATTATTCTCACGATTTAACATGATATTACTTGAAACATAATTTTACAGGATAGGATTGAATATTTTAATAATAATATGCATATGAATACCAGAGCCCGGGATCAAACTCTGGCCTCAAAATTATACTAATAATACTTATCTGTCGCCTCAGTAAGATTTAAATGTTGTATATGATTTAGATAAATTTGTTTCAAACTACCGTTGCATTCTCTATTTCCAGTACATACATTTATAGCTATATACTTAAAAGTCTTCCCCCTAGAAGCAGCATTTGTGGAAGTTTATAATTACCTATATAAAATGTGAAAGATAAAATAAAAAATATAAAAAATAAAATTCGAGGAAGATAAATGTTTTGTAAAAAACTTACATCGAATATCGAATAAATAAAGATTCTAAAACTGAAACCTGAAAAAATGATTTATTATTATTTATTACAAGCTTTTGCCCACGACTTCGTCCGCATTTCTTTATAAATTGTAGCCTATGTGTTATTCTGATGTATAAGCTATATTATTGTAAAGTTTCATTAAAATCCATTCAGTAGTTTTTACGTGAAAGAGTAACAAACATCCATCCATCCATCCATACTTACAAACTTTCGCGTTTATAATATTAGTAGGATTATGATTCCTCACTGATGTCATTCAAGCGTAATATGAAAGATAATGTAAGTAGGAGATTATTGCCACCAGTTAAATATGAACCTTAATACAAAGAGGTGAAAGTTTATTCCTAATAATTGTTGAGATCTAATTGAAGATTTCCGTGCTTAGATACCTTTGGCAATCGTATTGTATACATAAAAAAAGACTTTCGGTTTGTAAAGAAATATATGACATATGAGTGTTTAGATCTATTTGAATTCAAAGAAGCTCATATCAATTTGAAACTGTTGTTGTGTAGATGTTACTGAAAAATTAAATGCCAACAATTATTTGCCTACTTCAGATGCTCATCTACTTCTGACGCTGACTGTACCTGGACAGATCCGATATATCTGATGCTGACTGTACTGTGTGCATTCTTTCAGACATGTCACTAATATATCTACTCAAAAGTACTTACAAAATGGAAATATTTCCCTATTGACGACTTCCTCATGAAACCTAAATTTCTTTCTGCATTTTACTGAGTCACAATATGGTTGTGACGTCACCGAATCGCATAGGTGTGCGCAGTAATGACCTTGAGTAAGGTCGTCAAAGCGCACGAACATCCGGCACATCCCATCGACATAAACGAGGTGGGGAACATGGATAAGTATAATGTATATTAGCGGGTTACCTATACGACAAAAGTTTACGTACTAACAGATACATTAGAAAAAACATTATAATTTTAATAGAGTAAAATTGTTATTTATGAATCAGAATATTTCATTACGTTTACCTACGGAAATCTAACAAATAAAAATGTCGACTCTCTCTCTCTCTCTTTCTTTAAAAAAAAATATTTCTTTTAAGATTTTAAACAATCCTTAAAACAACAAACATAGCTGCTGCAAGCGCGCTGTCGACTTTAGTAGGATATGGCAATGGGCTCTGGCACACCTTACTAACTCACAGACGTACAACAGCACACATGCTGTTTCACTGTGGTCTTCTGTAAGGAGGTAGTTAATGTCGCAAGACAGGCTGCCAATTTAAACGCTGTTTGCCCTGCCACTACATTTTTTCAATCCCTATTATTTTTAGGATATATTAGTAGTTAACAGAGCCATAAAAAAGCCTAAAACTAACTAATTTAGTTTAACTAAATAACATTTTTAACATTAGATAAGAAACAAAAAATAAATTTCGTAAATTGGGCATCCCGTCTGGCGACAGTAACCGCCTTACGAAATACCACCGTTAAATAAGAGCATGTGTGCTGTTTTATTTCCTCGAGTGAGTGAGATGCCGAGCCCATTTCCCTATCCTTCCCTTAATCCCTTGGCCTTAATCCTAAGGTTGGTAGCGCACTTGCTGGGCCCTGAGCTGTTACCTGTGAAAGAGCAAATGGTAGCCGCCTACCATAAAGTAGACCGTCAGCTTTTCTGAAGACCGTTACATTAAAAAAATGTGTGCTGCATAAAATAAAGCGTTGCTGTTCCTAATAAATATGTCAGACTTTAATGGGATACGTCTGCGCAAAGGTAGACAGTTTTTATTACCGACACCACGGTAGACTAGATCATATTTTTGAATTTCGAATAATTTTTCGATTGGCAGTCCGTATGTGTCAAGTGGAAGCAACTGAATAACTGGACATAAATTATTGTGTCCACGTCTGCGCAGGTTGATTTTATACTGTTCAATGGTATCTTACATTATGGTAGACCCTTTTGTGTCCCCAGGTATGGGGGTTCAGCCGATAATTCTTGGAACTACGATCCAGAAAATTACCGACAATCCAAAAATTTATCAACGAGTCCCAAAGTATACTGATAGATAACTGCTTAAATGTTTGGGGTAGCTTTTTTTTTTCACTGAAAGGAATTCTTATAAAATAATGGGGAATTAAAACTTTCAAACCATCAAGACAATGCGCCCCAGTAAGCACTCTATATCCAAAACGAGACTGCAAAGCAAACTTTCAGGTCACTTCTACAGAGGTGTGTAATGTTGCACATGTTAATATTTTTATTTTTGTGTTAAGATAACGTTTGCAGCCAGTTGCAGCCTTCAAATAAATAAGTTATAACAGAAATATCGTCATACGACAATAAATCGGCTGTTTTAAGTATTGGATGACAGAATTGTCTCCAAAATTGATTTTTGTAATTTTTAGATACATTTAAATTTGTCGATTTGTCGTCTATTGTACGATTATTTCTCGTGTGTGCGACAGAACCTATTTGAAGTACGGCTAATTGACGAGTAACAAAAGCGCTAAATTTCACAAATAGGGCTGGCCGAGTAGAAAATTAATTTATTTAAGCGACAATAAAAAAAAGGAAGTTAAAGTAAATAAAAATTAATAATTTCGATTGCGAATTAGATTAAAAATAATAACAAAAACATCTGTTTTCATCTGTATACGTATATATTTAGTTCAAATTGCACATTACAATACACGAAACATATGCATTTTAATAATTAATTTTGGGGCCAAATTTTATTTTCATTACAAATTTATTTATATTCACAATAAAACGTCGTAACTACACTTAACATAATTTATTGAGATGGCATTTCTTAACATTAATAATATCAGTCCACATCACAACAGTTACCGACAATAATAAAATTAATAGAAACTAATATCGTAAACTTGCATAATAATACACATTTATATGTGGATTGTAGCGGAATATTTATAATTTTAAAGAAAATGTCCGGGACGAAGATAAATTGTTATATTCCTTCCGTTCAATTTTGTCACAAATCAATTGTATAAACGTTCGGATAAAACAATTATTTCTTTCTGTCAGTGAAATTATAATATCTACAGATCTGCCTCAGTGAAGAGTTTGGTGTAATTATTATAATAATCAAATATCAAATATTTTTCTACATTGTACGTTAAATATCGACCACATTCGTAAAAGCAAGCAATCATGCATAATGACTCACTCCAATTACAAGAGACACAAAATACTAATAGTATAAGAGCTAGCAACGTTTTTGTGAATGCATTTTAGGTCGATTAGTTTTTCTATATTTCTCATTCATACTGACGGTCGGTAGGAATGCAGTACGTCTGGCACCTGTACAGGGAAAATTGTGCATTTTGGAACTATTTTAAGACTTTTTTTTTATAACTTTATATGCCTCTTTAGCAATATAAATTTATAGTTGCCAGACATTTTTGTCGTTGCTAACATTGCCCCAGATACAATTTTAATAATTAAAAAATGATAATCGCAACTGTCTCTCTCACACAACCTACGAATCAGATGCCACACTCTTCTAACTCACCTATTCTCCCCGATACTTAAATTGATCTGAATTCTAATTAAGCAACGGAATTTCTGTCTGGCAAATTAATATTATATTCTTTGATTATAGAACTATATTATATTAAAATTACAGACATACTAAAAATGTTTGAAAATTATCATTTTTTAATTATTAAAATTGTATCTGGGACAATGTTAGCAACGACAAAAATTTCTGGCAACTTTAAATTTATATTGCTAAAGAGGCATATAAAATTATAAAAAATAATAATAATTGTCTTAAAATAATTCCAAAATGCACAATTTTCCCTGTACAGATGGGATGCGCACTGGTAAACGCAACCGCTTCCAGGTGCCAGACGTACTGCATTCCTACCGACCGTCAGTATGAATGAGAAATATAGAAAAACTAATCGACCTAAAATGAACTTTTTCGTGACGTTGCAAGCTCTCGTACTATAAACTCTGTTCAAAGGTTGAAATTCTACAAATTTTTGTATGAACAAATCATTTGAATAAAAAATGATAATTATGGAATTTGAATGACAAAGCAATTGGTATTGCGAAAGTTGACAAAACAATTGACAAAACAATTAAGAAAATTATTTACGTTGTAAACATTATATGAGATTTAATTTCCAATAGATAATATAAAACAGTGGCAAGATTTTTTTTACACTAAATGTATCTTAAATTTAAAGCTTCGCAATAGGTTCAAAAGGTAGTAATTAATTATTCATTAATCGAATATTTATACATTTTTTTTATGTACATGTGAACGTTTTAATTCGGGCAAACGCTGAGTAAAAGAAAAATGGCCGTCGATCATATCGATTTGGCGATTAAAGATTCTTAAGCAATACTTCTTAAACTTACTTATATTCACATGATATATGTATATTATTTTATAAATATTTCGAAGTTAGATCGATATATCGTTAACTACACAATTAGGCCGGTGTTACTACTCGTTGATTCAGTTACTCATACTATAACTACGTATTTAAACTATTGACTGTACAATAATATCAGATGTAATTGACAATTATTATTATCATTAATTGTCATTGTATAATATTCACAGTATAATCTCCGCAAATTGATAATGGGCAGGAACCTTGTTACATTAACAGTGACGTCATCCGCAACTAAAAAATACGGCTAACAAAACTGACAGTACTGAGTGTGTCACGAAATTACGTCACAAAAATGGCAGCCAGCATTAATAATTTGCGCAGATTATAACAGGGTTTGTTTACTTCTAAATAAGAATTTTTTGTCTTATTTCGTCCCTTGGTATTCAAATTTAATTTTGAACTATTTTAGAATAGGGAAAGGCATAAAAATGGGAATAAATATTTTTGCCTCCTATAAAATTATCATACAAAAAGTAACTTTTTCAAATTTTTGTTAATTGAGTTTTCCTCTAATATTTAAAAAGAAAATATTTAAAATTCCGAGTGGTGTCACGATATTAATTTAGATTTTCTATATTTCCATTAAAATAGAACAAAAAATCCTCGCGAAAAAAACAATTGTCCTATTTAGGTGCTTAATTTCTAAAAACACGAAAATATCTACATTTATAAGCTATAAATAACATTTAATCGATTTAACAGGTACACAGATCAAAGTTATGATGATTAATCGTATGGACTACACAATATGATATGTTTTTCATAACTCACAAACAACTTTGAAAATGCTATAGAACACAATGAAATGCACTTTCGAAATATTAGACTGAAAATAGCAAATACGGAAAATTTTAGACTTTTTTTTTTATAATTTAGATCTACCCTCACTTACATTTTTTAAGACTTTTTTTGTATGAGTTACAAAATATTTTATATATTTCTTTAATTGAATGATTAATGAATTGTTTCTATTTGTAGACATTAAGCAAAAACTATCTACCAGTCTTCTGAGATTATACAACAATAGCCGGTGCCCGCGGCTTTGCCCGCTTGGAATATATAGCCTATTCTAACTATTGGTGAAAGACTTTTTATGTACGTACAAACAAACAAACTTTACCTCTTTATAATATTATTACACAATAAAATAGAAAGAGAAAAGGCAATGAAAAAAGTTAGACAGAAACTCGATTCCAAGATTATATCACTATTTGGAGAAAATGACAACTTTTTTAAAGTCTTTGAAACATTAGTGGGGCATTTATTTTGAGCAGTAGACAACTTTAAAAATAAAATCTAAACTTTTTAAATCACAGCCATTTACCACACACTAAAGGCGCGCAATAAATTGTAAAAGCCGAAAAGGGTTAATTTAAATTGAAAAAAATAATAACAATAAAAATTAAACGGAAATCCGTGTAAACTATTGAACACTTGTAATTCTATAGCACATTCCCGGATTTTAATTGTCAAGGCATCATTATTTAGGTACAACCTTCTATGCTACTTTGGTACTGACTGATCTTCGAATACAGAATAAATCAGAAACCGTCAACAACAGTGGTAGTATAGTTTCACGTGCAAGTGGAGTAGCTACTTTGTGGAATATACTTCACTAGACCGACTAACCGTCTATGTCTATCAGAATAATGTACCTCTAATAATAGATTCCGTCGTTTCAAAATGTGAAATATTTTCAACGATGCATTAATTTTGCTTGACAGTGCACGAAATGCAATGAGGAATGAAAGCAGCTTTTGATTTGTCCTGTACTCTGAGGTACGGATAAAGAATACTTTATTTTGAGGGTAAGCGTTTGATGTCTCTATGTCCGAAGGGTTTAAAATAACGGTACCTTGCCAATATGTCTACACTCAGAATTTTACGTACTTTTGTGTATCGCGTATCCTTAGAACTTGACCCTAAAAGACAGAGCGTCCACGATCTCCCAGAACCCAAAATCGCTCCAGCGTCTGCCCTCATATCATAACCTGACGGAGACGTCATCGTCTGGCGAGGGCTCCACCTCGTAACTGGCCACCAGCTCCTCGAAGGTCATCCCGTCCAGGGTCATGCTAATGCAGGATATACTCCTAAACAGCGCCTCAGAGTCAAGGTCTTCGGGCAGCTTGGTGAGGAACTGAGCGGCCGATATGAAGTCCATGTCTTTCAGCTCGTCTTGATACAAGTGCAGGACGCCTGAAACGATGAACACTGTCGTGAAGATATGGTTATCTATTATTTTTTTTATATGTAGCTAGTCTGACCATAAATACTGTTGCATAAAAACTTTTTCTTATTACAACTCTTTATTCACTTTGAATTTGGAAAGCGCTTATTATGTCAAAAACTTCTTCTGATTTCTCGCCATTTGTTAACGAAAATAGGATTGCAGTGATTGCTTTACACAGAGTGGGTATGGAGCCGTCGCTCATAAGACACTTCAAAAACTTGGTATCAGCCGTATAACACTTCCTCTGTCAATAACCATAAAAGCGCGTACTGTTAGAACTACAAAGGCTGTTATTTCGCCGAAACCCTATAAGGAAACAAAAAATCTTATCGCGAGAAATGAAGATTCCCGCTAGGACTCTGTCGCGTATATTAAAACAAGACCATAAGCTCGCCGGTGCTTATCGTCGATATACAGGACATGCCCTAAATCAATCCCTACAGATAAAGAGAGTGGATCGAACAAAACTCCTTCTGTCCCGATACACAGGTGAAAGACACAGAAAAATCCTCTTTACTGATGAAAAAATTTTCACGATTGAAGAGCACTACAAGAACAAGCAAAATGACAAAGTGTACGCTCACAGTTCTAAAAAAGGTGCCCTAGTGGTACGAAAGGTAAAACGTGGTCATCATCCTCCGACAGTATTGGTTTGGTGGGGGTGTCTTATCAAGGAGTCACAAACTTCATTTTTGTGAAAAAGGTGTGAAGTGTGTGTGTGTGTGTGTGTGTGTGTGCCGTGGACTATCCAGCAGGACTGCACCTGGTCACAAGGCACGTACTACCTAAGCCTGGCTCTAAACCAACGTTCCGGACTTTATGTAAGAGCTGAAGACTGGCCCTCGTCTAGCCCAGATCTGAACCCCTTAGACTACAAATTATGGCGAGTTTTAGAGCCGACACGCCGTGATTCAGCCTTTTTAAGAAACCTCTGGAGCAAGCGTGCGTAAACAGTGCGTAAATCCATAGATGCGTGGCCAAACATATTAAAGGCCTGTATGAAAGCTAAAGGTGGCCATTTTGGATAGTTTTTTTTTTATTTTTTTGCTGAGACTTCAATAAATTATTAAGATTACCTTACTTCATAAAGAAATAAATGCATTTTCATTTGTAACAGAACTTATGGCTGGACTAGGTATGATAAAAGTTTCTATAATCAAAATTTCGTAAATATTCCGTAATTCCTTTCGAATTTTGATAGATTTGGCATTGACGATACTAAGTTACGGTCGTGTACGCTGCTAACGTTCATTAGATAAAGGGTAAGGTAAGGTAAGACAACATTATTAAAAAAGCAGCGGCCAGCGTTAGTCATGAGTCAATTTATTTAGGTTTTTTTAAGTGCTATAAGTGAATATAAAAGTCGCGTAAAAGTACGTAAAGTACGAATAGCAAATGTGAATTTTGATAACTGACTTAACTTTTCGTCACTGATAGAAATGGTCAAGCGTTACTGGTGAAAACGTCTTTGAGTACCTAAGTTCAAATGAACTTGATAGGGCACAACTATGTCTAGGTGGGGGAATAAGGGATGGCAGGGCCAATTTTCCTATCACCACCCAATCCCTTACGTATTGAAGTCAGTAAGGACCAAAATTAGTCTGTTTTGTTTGTAAGGACCAAAATTATTACTTCGAAAAAAAGCCCCTGTGCTCTCAGGCATTCTTAGTCATATGCAACATTCGTCCCACAGTGGTCATATGAACATTCAGAAACTAATTAAATTGACTGTATCGGGCTATTGACTATTAAACCGATCATCATGAAATTTTGTATAGATATTATCAGAAATACAGAAAAGGACATGGGGTATTTTCATCTAGCAAAAAAAGTACCGTTCTCGAGGGATCAACTAAAAACAAAAATCCAACGCCTCGCAAAACTATAAAAAAGATTGAATAAATTATTTTTATTTTTTATTTTTCAATGCGGACAAAAGCTAGTTAGTTATAAACATTTGGGAGTTAGTGAGGGATGGTGCATTAGTTAAAAGAGAGAAAGAGTACCGAGCGCCGCGCGGAAGAGGAATGTGTCGCCGTCGCGCAGGAACAGGTCCCAGACGCGAGAGGCGGCGTCTAGCGGCATGGCGCGCGCGAAGACCGTGTACAGCCAGTCGAGCAGGTAGAGCTCCGGCGCCAGAGCGTCGCCCAGCGCGGGCAGCTGGCGGCGCAGCAGGGACCCGTACGCGCGCCACATCCGCTGCACGTGCGCGCCGTCGCGAGCGTACGCCGCGCGCAGTGCTCCGCCGCTCAGCAGGTTCGCGAAGCACGCGAACGCCGCAGGCGCTTCCATGTTCAGGATCAGCACGGCCGCCAGGAACGACATGCCCTGTTAGCATAAGTTTGTTGACAGTTGGTAACCTGATAGACGCAAATCAGTTGCTCACATTGCTGTTATCTAATGATCGCATTGTACTGAAAACATCTGTTGCGATCCTTTGGACTCTTTCCTAAAACACATTGAATGTAACTACGAAAACATATTTCGTGATTTGGGCGGTTTTTTTAGGCTGACGTGGACTATATAGCATCTTAGAAATTGTGAAGTAACAGAAGATTATCGCTTCAATAAATAGTTGTACAAAATTTTTTTTGGTGTAAAATTCCGTTTTTTACGAAGAAATACAACTCTATATATAAAGACTTAAAAAGCAAAATCTTATCTAAATACAAAATTAATATAAAAATGTATATATTTACAAGAATTGCTCGTTTAAAGTTATTAGATAAATACATATGGTATTATAATATACTCGTACGTGCCATGTCGCTGCAGAAAATTACAACATTTGACTAAAAAATTGCAAGAGTACCTAAATAGCCTTGGAAAGCGTACGCGTCTAAGAATTCTAAAGCGACCAAATGAGTGATAGTACAATCAATATAAGTAAGTCAGTGTCAATATAATTATGGTGGCTGTATTAGCGCAACCCAACCATGTCAACGTTTACTACATGACAAACGACATATCTAATATATTTAGAAATCAATACTTAGTTCCTAAGCAATTTCGAAACTTCTGATAATATAATCTACAGTGCTCCGTTTTTTTCAAGATAACATTGATTTTTATAAAAGATAAGATATAAGATGAACAGGACGAGCCGCATATATGTTAAAAGTACTTAAATCGACTATTTGCTAGTTATTGCATAGTTAGCGTTAAGTCCATAACCGGATTTTCTGATGTAGTATCTCGCTTTTATTATTCTATTACTTTCATTCATTAATAATAATAATAATATTACAAAGAGAAAAGATTTGTATGTGTGTATTTTTGTATGTTTGTAATGAATTAACTCAAAAGCTACTGGACCGACTTTAAAAATTCCTTCACCTATAAAAAGCTACATTATCAGCGAGTAACATAGGTTACTCACCCTCCCCCTGATCTCCGCACTTTAAATCCCCCCTCCTCCATACAAAATTGCCGTTTTCCACGAATATACTCAAAAGTGTTTAAAAAAGAAATGTCCACCCGTGCGAAGCCGGGATAGGCCGTTAGTTAATAAATAAGACCGTAGACAAGAGAGCAAAATAATTGCGAGTCTAATGCTAAGTAGACATCTACAAAAGTCTATAAACCGATTGCAGCGTCACATGTCGGGTCCAATAGACATGATGACGGTATTAAAGAATCAAAGAATAAATGCCCAAGTAGCACAAAACACCATTATAACAAACATCTAATAACAGAAGTTTATGCTCAAAGCATTGTAAGCAAATCTTATATCAGCTGTATTTCTTTTGTACGATTCTTTTAGGTAAAATTTGGGCCCCCCCTTTAGACAGCTTTGAGCTTTATAGAGGCTGTTTAATAGCATTACAACTATTGTATTACAACATTAATAAAGTCAGTAAAAAGCCTATCGATATACTAACGGCATTTTTTGCGACTTTTACACAATTAATATGTAGCTTTAAAAATTACAACTTATTAATGTAATCTCTTACAAAGCTTATGCTTTTATTTCCTTTGTAAAAAAAACGCAATGATTTCAAAAATATGTATGATGCTGTATTATGATCAAATAATACAGCATCATAATAAACATAGTTGTTTTTATAGACATCCTTGCACAAAGCAAATGATCACTACGCTTTTTAATAAGATTTAGGTGACTTTAATTATTTTTGTAAGAAAAGAAAACGGAAAGCAAAATGTCGGCAAGAGAATTAAAGTTTTAGGCATTCAACAATGGCGTAATAGTGCTTTTAGTCTTAATATGGCCAGACACAAAAATTAAAGCTTATATTGTTACTATATAAGACATTTACATATATGTTCAGCCATATTACAACACTTCAGAAGTATATTTTAATGCTTGTAGCCATTATACGCCATAGTGACTGATTGTTATCATGTTTAGTAGGGTACAGCTCATATGGTAAAAACCATGTAAAAATGTAATTATCCGAGATTTTTCTTATTGAGCGACTTCAAAAAAGGGGATTTTCAATTCGACCCGTATTAAACCGTAGGTATTTAAATTGTTTCTAAGCGAGTAGGTATTACTAAATTTTATAATAAATAAATAATATACGGCGCCGTTTTTCTAGTACTAATTTTTTAGTTTTGTTTCCAATTCTTTTTGTCCATTGCTATGTGTATATTCACGTTAATAATAAATGACCGTTTGCAAACTGAAATTACGACATATTTATTACTTGTAGTTCTAACAATACTTTTATTTGGATCAGAATATAGCTGTAGATATTATTAAAGAATGGATTATGAAGAAAACGGACCTATGGCTTTTATTTGTATTAAGTCAATGTTAATATAGGATCAGCATTAAATTAACACAACCATAGACCATAAGAAAGTTTTTATTCTTAAAAATATCAAAATAGGGCTAAGTTCACTTTACAATAATTTCGTAATGCTTATTTAATGCATAACGTTTTTCAAATTACCGTTATAAGAGAACAGTCTTACTGTAAGTGTAAAAGCTGTTTAAGAAGCTGTACATTAGTATTATCCGATGTTTAATTACGAGTTTTGACATTGTAACAAATTTTGACTAACTGTAATATAGCATTAAGCATTGTTAAGTGAAAAAAAAGCCTCTATACAGATTTGAAACTTGGCTAGTGCCGACTAACAGTGTTATTATGACTTTAGAACATAAATATATATCTATTTTAGTTAATATACAAGTTTTGTGTTACTTGGGTGGTTTTCGGGAAAAATATATGTTGAAAGGAATCTAAAAAATTACTTATTTTTTGTATTAAAATTGAGATTAATAAGATTATTAATAAAATAGAAGTATAAATAACCGCAATCGGCCATGTTAACTGAAACACCAATCAGAGCGAATGACGTCACGCCCAGGTGAGTGCCATCGCGTTGCTTGACTTTGCTTTGACAGAATGAAAAATCTGATGAGATGTCGGTGACGTCACGGTTCATCAGACGCCATGACACCTAAGAGCGTTTTCGCGCGTAATTCAAATTTGATTTAAAAACATTCAATAATTGCCGTTGAAATTTAGTTTTTTGCTGAATTATTGTTTTTTTTTTTTTTCGGATATAGTAGACGTGTATCTACATTATGGAAGGGAATTTCAAAATCTTTCATCATGCCTATTGTATTGTAATTTCAGAGACACACGGAAGAATCTATTATGTAAAAATATTAATTAAGCATTTAATTACAGAAGCAATTCTGAAAGTAAAAAGTGAATTATTATTAATTGAAAACGACGAAGCACCTGCACATATCCGATATCGGGTCTATAGCAGACGTACGCCGCGAGTAACTCGTGCAACACATCAAAGTAAGGCCCGCCGGGTTGAAATATACACAAATGTGGAAACGTCCTCGCAATATCCAACTGTATCAACTCCATCGAACACTCGTCACTATATTCCAGCAAATTAGGGTTCGATTTCGAACAACACGAATCCGGCTCGACCTCAATAGATTGAGATTTGAGATTTTGTTCGCTGTAATTTCTGGGTATGCTCAAACGCGGTTTATCCTCCTCACTTCTTGACGTATCGCTTTTCGATAAACTCGCATCCTTGCCGTCGGATATACTTTGACAGCTGCAAGTGTCTCTGTTCACTTTTAACCGTCTCCTTCTCATTTGAGCTTCGTGAAGTTTCTGTTTCGCTTTGGCGACGCACTCTTGGTACATTTCGTTTGTAATGTCCAGTTTGTTCTCTATTGCCAATTGCCACACTTTGCCGCGTATCGAGGGCGGGAGGCCGCACCACCACAGCTCGTGAGTTCTCTTCGCATTCTTCCTGCAAACGAGAACATTAAAATCGAGTTACATAACTTGCCACATCAAGATTTCCCGTGAACATTGCATGCATCAGCAAAAAAGAAAAAACATTTCCGTTACAGTTACTTGTGCAAATAGCGTACGAACAAAATGTAATGTACATAATGTTTATAAAAATTGCACACAGTTTAGACATTCATAGACTTTGTTAAACAAAACAATAGCACCGTACAAAGAATAGAGAGTGGGAACACACATTGTTTGCTATGTAAAAATATGTCGCGTCCATTGTGCGGCTACAATCAATTGACCTTGTTAATGCGTGTTCACAATGTTCGCATATTACGGGACAATTGCCTGTATGTAAGATGACAACTAAGTAATTGCTACTCTAACACACAAACTATACGGTTAGAAAACGGTTTTAATTTTATTCGTGGCACATAAATCTGCACACAATGTTGAACATAATCAAATGTAACAACATAGGTAAGAATTGTTGACAATTAATTTGTCTGTTACTAAAGTATATCCATCCATATAGTACCTACACATGAAAATATAGATATATATTAGAAACAAATATTTTTTCCAAAACTTTTTCACATTAATTTTCCTTATTGGTATATCCACTTTTGTAGCACAAGGCTTTCTTAACCCTAGATTAGTTGCGCCTTTCCGTGAATAATCGCGTGAGGAGCATTTTGTCGCCCATACTTAAGATATTTTTTTGTTTAAAATAATTTCATAAACGATTAGAAAAAGTAACATTTATTATAGCTTTACACTTAATAGTGGAAAAAAATATTTAGCGACTCCCCCCTCAGCAGTCCCGTCAATTCATTGCGAAACGAGTTTTGCGGCTGGAGTCGCCTTAAACCGTTGAGTAGTTTAGTTTACCAACATTATATCTGCAGATAGTTACTTGTGTCATTGTGACAGTTGATATGTGATCAGCAGCGTGAGAACTAGAGCAGTTTCCGATAAAAGTGGCGTTTTTCAAAATAGTAACAACATACACTTAAAAAGATGGAGAACAAATTATATTGAAAAATTGAGCATTTTGAAAAATAACGTTTTAACTTTTACTTTCATTGGTAATGCATATTTAGTATAATTTTTCAAATTGTGAGATGTGTCCATTTTTTAAGTAATTACTTACATAAATATTTATGTAAAAAATGGGCAATTGCCGCCTTTAAAACCAAGCTTACTTAAGTGTTGTTTTGTTAATTGTGTATATATGAATTAAATGTCTGTATAATCATTTTTAAAACATAGTTAGACTTTGAAAGATCGCTGTGTAAATTGCTGTTTTAGATTTATTGACATTTATTTATTTAATCGAGGACTAAATAAATAAGTCATGCTACCTGGCTCGTTATGTGATGCTTAAAAACAGACAAAATAATACCAGTCAATTGCACTTAAATGGGTACATTTTTGTGATAAGAGTTCTAACGAGAAATTCTACAGTGTTACCTCGAACTATCTTACTGACAAAATTAATTGTTTTTCTTCACAGTGCTATTGTTTTGACAATGTATATTTACCATTCAACTTTTTTTTGTTAAATAAAGATTTATTTGATAAGAGCAAAACAACTTTCTGAACCGGTGATAGATTAATATTACCTTTGTGTGTGATTTTACCTTTATATAGTAAACACTTCTAAAACTTTATTACATAAATAAAATCAAAAATATTTCGATGTCAGATTATTTGTTGACGTATGACAACCAGCAACGACGTATTTTGCCGAAGTGGTCTCTCACAGCAGGACTGGTCCACAAGTCAAAGTCGCTCAGCGAGCTATGGGTGCGGGCTATGCTCGGGGTTTCTGTGGTGGATAGGATCAGAAATTCTGAAATTCGCAGAAAAACCAAAGTTGTCGGACATAGCCAAGAGAATTAGCAGGTTGAAGTGGCAACGGGCCGGTCGCGTCTGTCGCAGAGCGGATAATCGATGGGGTAGACGAGTTCTCGAATGGAGGCCACGAATTAGAAAGCGCAGCGAGGGACGCCTTGCGGCCAGGTGGACGGACGACCTGAAAGGTTGTCCATCGCAGGAAGGGCTGGATGCGAAGCGCAGGAGACGGTTGGTGGTGGCAAGCTTTGGGAGAGGCCTATATCCAACAATGGAGAGACACAGGCTGATGATATTTGTTGGCAAATAGCTCGAATCACCCACAAAACTAAGGATGTTAAGTAGACTTACATATTTTGCCAGTCAGGTAGTATGGTCTGGATCCACTCGCGAGCGTGCCTCGCCTGCCGATCCTCCACCCGCAGCGACTCCTGGAGTTTGGCATGCCTCGCAGCAGCTTCCTTCTCCACTCGCCTCCGAGCCGCTTCCACCATTCTGGCGTGCTCTGCCTTGTGCCGGAGCGCCTCTTCCGTACATTTTGCTGGCAAGTTTGATGGCCTGAAAACATTTACAATTCCACGCTTAGCATAAATTGGTTTAAATTTTGAATCAAGCATCTGCTAAAATAATTTTGGTATAGTAAATTAATTTTGGTAATTTTGGTTCGCTGAAGTAATTTTAGTGAAAAATTGAAAATTCCGTAAACAAACTAATATTTAATCAAACTACAAAATAAAATATTGTATAGGAATTAATGTAATTTTTAATAAAAGCTTTTTTCTTGTCCCGACTATGTTACGGGCCCAGGACGCGACATTTAAAAGAATAATTAATTATACGCAGTAATTGTACGTCAAAACTGGAAATACGAGCTGGTTCTAGATCTTTGTCTTGTATATGTATTGTATATCAGAAATGTTATATTTCTGATAGATATTAAGGGCTTCACTTAGGCAAATGACATTTACAATAGAACTCGCTGGCGGCGGAGACAATTCAACAGCCAATTTTTTTGTTTTTACCATTAGAATACGCAAAAAAAAAATTATTACAATTTTTTAAACTGACATTAACTTATTAATAGGTACAGGATTCATATGCGCGCAATTTTCGAGAGAATTTTCAATAAAAGTCAAATTCTTCATGTGTTCTGACTTTTTTTGTGGATTTTCTATTAATTTAACGAAAATTCTAATCAATACAATTGGTTCTTCACATGTTTAAGTATAATATATATATATTTTTCAAAGCAATTGTGTTGTCTATTTCTTGTAACATCTTCATTAAACAATGGATATTTTTAGTATTTAGCGTTTGTCTCCACCTTAATAGACTCAATACAAAAAGGGTAGTTCGTCCGAGCAAAATTCTATGGAGCTGTCATTACATTTTGACTGATATATTAGGACGATGTCTATTTATTACCAATTTATATTATAATTGGCAGTATAAAATCAAATTCCAATCACATTACTCACTGAGATATAGAGATGCTCATTTTTTTTTAGAAATACTTTATTATAGCATGAGCTGCATACATAATCCAGTAACTCATTTTCTCATCGGCCTCGTTGCAATTTAAAATTGAACATACACACACGCGGCATACTGAATAAATTATGCGCAAATATAAATCCTTAACCTAAATGATCTTATGCAGATGTCGCGTGCGAAACGAATAAATACTTGCATTTTAAATATAAATCGCGTGTAGCGGCGATTTTTTGTCGATTACGATGAATTGAGGATTACATTATCGATCACTTTAAGAATCGAGAAGCGAAGTGTATCTTTTAGCGAAACGTATTAGCATTTTTGTATTATAATCACTAAATTCTGCTTTCTGTATGGTTCGATTTACAAAATCTCTGCTCTCTTTAAGGAAATATGTGAAATTGATTTTTTTATGATAAAGCTCATAGGCAAGTTTTATTATTATCACGATACAATTTATTATTATTACGATAGAAGGGTTACTATTTACGCACTAAAACACAACAGCACACATGCTGTGTTATCACGAAGATGGTCTTGTAAAGGGGTGCTTCTGCCAATTTATGCCTGCCTCTCATAAACATTATACATCCATCCTGAAAAACTTTTACATAATCGAAAGTCCTGTCTGCTTTTGTCTGTTTCAACAAATTTTTATACAAATTTTTACTGATGGAAAGAGCTTGGAAAGAGCTATAAACGAGAAAGTTTAGTGAAGATATATAATTTGCAGAAAAAAAATTGTCACTGAGAAGCCGGATTGAGTTTCTACTAGTTATAACCCGCTATTTTATAAAATAAGTAGGATAATCATCAATTACTATCGGCGATCAAAACCATCAATAAGTACGTTTTACATATCTCGAAATTTATAAAATGTTGCTTAGATTGAAAATACTAAAAATGAAAATATGAGGTATGTGTGTGCACAGTAATTCCTCATTCCTTAGTGGTTCGTTTTTGTCAATCACCTGTTTGTATCTTGAATCTACCTGTACCATACTCTATTATGTCTTATTTAGCAGATGCGGACTGTATTTTTAAGTGTTTCGTCGAAAAACTTGTACTGAAGATTTGAGGAGAGATTGAATCATATCTTCCCAATTCCGCAAGCTTTTAAAGATCTCTCTGTAGGAGTGATAATACAAGGAGATTTATTTCTTCTTTAAGTGATATTAATACTGGTAATATTTTTATACTCATCAGCTTGTTACTAAATAGCTCAAAATCCCACAGCTTCATGGCGTTCCATTGTTGCACAAACATGTCGAAATAAAACATCGCGTTGGTGTTATTTTTAAAAAGGTAACATCTACTTACTGACTAAATGTGATATTTGTTAGAAATATTGTTGCATTCCAAAAACCATAAACTCTAACACAGACAAATATTAAAATATAATCTTAAATCTAAAATGAACACAATTATAATTTAATATTGGCATGGCGTTTGCGAAATCGCTGCTTTCGCATTTCAAGTCCAACAAAGTCTGCGTAACGAACACCAAGTTTTCATAAGTTCAGACACCGTCAGAAGGGGGACTTACTGAACACTTCTGACGAGAAGGAGACTTACTAAACGGAACCTGACTCCAAAAAGAGGTGCAACAGGCCCAGCGTTAACCATAGCCCACCATCGAGCACGACTTGAATTGGCTCGAGTGCATAGGGATTGAACCTTAGAGCGGTGGGGTAATGTACTCTTCATTGATGAGACCAGGGTGAGTCTACAGGGAATTGATCGACGTCGCCTTGGAGAACATTATTCTCAGTGTTGCATCGAGGAAGAGGATCTGTAATTATCTGGGGTGGCATCTCGTTAAACGCACATATAGCATTAGTTTTCATCGAACCGACGACGGGCCGTATACGTGGATTGACTTCTCATCGCCACATTACTGAAATCCTCGCAGACCATGTGGTACTTTACGCAGGATATATCGAGCAGGATATGCAGTTGATGCATGGTTAATACACGACCTCATGTTGCTCATGTGATGACCCAGTATCTGGCCAGCTCGAAGCTTGGACTTGAATTTGATAGAACACTTATGGGATGAGCTAAAACGTCGGGTTCGAGCCCGGGTACCTGCTCCAATAAGGCTTCCAGATCTGTAAATCGCAATTTAAGAGGAGTGAAATGCAATTCTTCAAGATTTCATCGACAGGCTCGTGAAGTCGATGAATACGAGGATGCTGGCAGTTATCCGAGCAAGGGGAGCGAATACTGAATACTGACCAAAAACTTTTTTTAAATTTTTTCTTTGTTTCTGGCTTTTTAATTTTATTAATTATATATAATTTTATTATTTTTTTTATTTTTTTTTATTTTATGATTACTAACGAACACGACTAGAAAGCGACTCTTCTTTGTAAAATCCTTATTAAACACTTAATAAATCGATTAATCTCAATGAATTTCCATTCATTTTAATCATCATGAAACGCACTTTCTGTAGGTATACTTTGATAATTGTAAGTTTTATACCTTTTGAGAAAATCGAATGAAAGTTCCAAGGTAGCGGGTGGCCCGCTTTATTTGCTGTCCAGTGTATATTTTAAATAGCTATTTTTTTTAGCTCAGCTCAACATACAAAATCAGCCTCAACCTAACCAGGTCGAGGCTGGATCCAGGCTGCTTCTTACCGATCCTATTTGAAAATTATTGGGGCCATGCCCAGCAGTGGATTTCAATCTAAGTATTCAATATATTTTATTTTATTATTTTTTTATATTTTTCAAAAAAAAAGGTTGTTATTTAATACGGGGCTTGTGAAACGGCCACCTGTATTCTGACACCATAATGACTTGAATCACTCAGCCATATCAATTTCAAACAATGCAAGGAAACACCAAACTATTTTCGGAAGTGAAATTTCAACTAAAATGGAATAACCACTGTGAGGTTTGAGAACACGAGGAATGCGAGTCGACACAAAAATTGAAAACAATAAACGAAATATTTAATAACAACTTAAAAAATATAAACTCATCAAATATTGTCTGCGTTTTTAAATAATACTTTATGTAAATGGGTAACAATAATAGGTAGGTACGATTAAAAAACTAAGTTAAAATTCCAAGATTGTGAACAGTTCTTCGGGCGGTCAAGAAAAAAATTGCAGTCTTCAAGCCGTAGAGATTTTTTAAGGATTTTTTTAACAGAAATTTTGAATTTAATTTCTAGAACAAACCAAACTGTAAGTACATTGTTGTAATCTATATATCAATAATACAAACGTAAACGAGCCATGTCTACATTAAAGATTTTTTCAAAAAAAAAAAACGTTAACGAGGTTACAGAGGTCAAAAAAAATTGTTTTTAGATTTTGTCGGTTTGCCTGTGCGTTGTGCACGTTAATCTCTGAAACAGCTTAACCGATTTGAATGCGGTTTTCACTGATGTACTGTGTAGCAAGCTTCACGTAATATTTGATGTTTCTTTCATTCCAAAAAAGTTACGCGCTATACCGTATTACCATGCGTACGAAGTTGCGGGCTAAGCTAGTAATTAATAAAATTAAAAGCATGATTACTGCTTTAACGGGTTTTGATAAATATTTTAGTAACAAGTGAGTTTCAGTCTAAAATTAGAAGTCTTTAAACCTTAAAAACATAATAAAACTTAAATGTATGTAAATTGAACCCAGACTTATGTCTGGGTTTTCCTAGATTTGTCATAGTTCGAAAAGTTAATTGGTTTCGTTTGGAGTTTTTAAGTTTTCCGTGCTAACTTAAGAAGGATATTAAAAAAAAACATTTACTTTGTTATTATTAAAACACATAATTTTGTCAAGACAAAAATGCTTAGTCAAGAGTGAAACGATTTTGAAAATTGTATTATTTAACGATTTATTTTTATTTTATTAGGTTTTAAGTTTGACGAAGTTTTCAGACTAGCACTTATTGGCCGTTTTAAAAATGGCAACCCTAGTTATTTAGTGCATGTGTACGTCCAATAACTATGTACCTACTGGATATATGTAGAGTATTGATTGAGGTTTTAACGCTACCTTCGGGTGTAACCCTTTCTAAAATTCATATAACTTTGAATCTTACCGGGAGGGTTATAGCTAACAAATTCCATTGGAGTAGTTTTAAATTGAATTTATACAGAGCAAGTAACTGCATAGGAGTCAGTCACGAAGTAGTAAAGTGGACACGTTGCCACAGGCCGTCGACGGCTGGTTACTCGGGAATTTCCTGTATTTAATATAAACGCCTCACGCGATACGTATATCGACATTCGACATTATTGCACAATTATTTAAAATACCAACGTGTGCTTCATGATATATATTTAATTGTGATTACACAGAAAATGATTCTACCAAAAAAAACGCTGTAAGAATATTTTTGTATAAATTTTTGAAAAAAATCACATAGAAAAATGTTAATGTACTCATGGAAATAAAATTGAAATAATCTTTTACGTGGAATATAAATATATTAACAATTCGAATTTTATGTCATTTTAAATGTCGGGAAAACGGATTCAAATTAAATACAATATAAAAGTAAAAGTACACTAAAAAGTATTATTATAAGATATAAAACGAAACAAGCGAACGAAAATAAATTAAATAAAAAATAAATAAACACTACTATTGATTGATTGCGTGTAATGCTTAAATCAATTTTATGCATTACTAAGTGAACCCGCAATTTCGTACGCATGGTATTCGGTATAGCGCATAACTTTGTTTGTATACCGATTGGAATAAAACACTAAATGTTAAGGGACGTTTGCTACAATACATCAATGAAAACCGCATTCAAATCGGTTAAGCCGTTTCTGAGATTAGCGTGCACAAACGCACAAACAGACAAAAATTTTAAAAACATTTTTTTTTACCTCGGTAACATAAGTAAGTGTACAAATTGTCACGGCTCGTTTACGATCTTATTATATGTATAGAATAGAAGATACAATTTTCTTGGATTCCCCCTATTACTTACTTTTTAATAAAAGCATTGGGGCTTTCAAGCAACCGATGTAAAAAATATACATTTTTTTATGCCTATAAAAACACTGAAATTTCATCTCCAACTTAAATTATTGTTAAAAAAAGCAACATGTGTAAAAAGATTGGGTATTTTTAATTTTTTTATCATTATTACTGTGCTGGTTTAGTTTTATTAGGTACCGTGTTGCATACTGAATATAGAAATATTATTGATATCTCAAGCTAAAGAACAATCAAATCTAGATCTAGGAAACAAAAATAGCTGTCATTACTTTTAGGTGAAAAACTTAAAATAAACAACTATTTTTATTGTGCACGTTATTTTTTTGTTTAACGATCAACTTGATGGTTGGTGGCTACCGTCGCTTGTAACACAAGCAGCTGTGGTGTACAGGCGCTTGGATGAGGGATTGGAAAGAGATAGGGAAATGGGCCACCAATTTCCAAATGAAACAATGAAATAGTCATTAATTAAGATTAAATTATTTGCTATACGTTAATTGTGCTTTAAAATTTACTATAGTGTGACCGATTATCTAAATACAAGAATTTTGTTCATATTTTTATGTAGCTTTACATTTTGTAAACAGTAGGTAAACTTGCAGTGGTATCTCACATTTTAGATTCTGAGCTCAAAACCGGGGTTTCTTTTTTTGTCGTAGAATCAGCATGTTGGGTAACGGGCAGAATCAAGATTATTTCATTGAGAATCTGTTAAATATTGTAAACGCACATATAATAAATGAAAAAGCTGTGCTCATGGCTTTGCCCGCCCTGAAACTTGACAGCACAGCCTCGCGAAGAAATAAATTACTTATACGTACTAACTTTCACGGCGATCGGTCAAATGTTAAATCAAAACCTTAGATGACCTTTAACCCAACTGTTGTATTGCTTTCATTAATGTCAAAATATAATCAATCAAATACTTAATCCTCATTAAATACTCTATGGAAATTCAAAACTAAAACCAAGATAACTCGGCAAATACACATTAATTATATTCATGAATTATATTACAAGTAAACCATCCTCTTTCCATAAAATCTCTATGTAGTGATTCGAAATGTATCGATGAAACTATCGACATCTGATGGATTTATTCTTAACTTGACAAGAAGACACGACAAAGATCAAGTAGGTCTAGAAATTAGTCTCAGTCTTCGTGTATCAGTACTTTCAATAAAGACCCCCACTTTATACTGTAATGTGATTTAAAGTTTAATATGTATATTACCATATATGTATTATACTTAATCCATTTTTTTCACTGGCAAGTCAATTAACTTACGTACAAACGTACAACTGAATATCTCTTTTTATTCTCTTATTAGCTTCTGTTTGCGACGTTCGTCGTCCGCGCCCATTTTCTTTGGTGTTTATTGTTTAGCAATCTTTATTGCTACCGTCTTATGTCCTTTTCTTAAAACGATCGGTTTTAACACAAACAAACTCACTTTCCTTTCTCATTTAATAAATCAACTACCTAAAACATTAAAAAGCGACACAACTCCCAAAATATCACATTTAAGCTAAAACAATACTATTTACAATTAACTACAGATAGATATAATTTTAACAACAATACAAAAATAGTTATAAAAAACTAATTATTATTGTAAGATATTACAATTCAGAATATGACACAAAATAAGATATTATCTTAAAGTAATTGAGGAGTCTGAAGTGTACGTTGGGCGTCAACTGAAGGTTTATTTAAATTTTCTGTAATCGGCATATGGTATACGGTAAAATTCTAATGAGTTTTTGTTTACACCAATGTTAAGTCAAATAAAACATTATTGTATTAATAAATAATAAAAAAAGACGGTTCCCAAAAAAGAGAGAATTTCTAATATCACACAGCTTTCAATTACACAAACTTTACAGGTTGTTAGAGCTTTTGAGAAATCGAAATAGCGTCACTAATAAGTTGAAAAGCTCCGAAGCTTGAACGTTACCTTTGAAAATTTGAAAACCTCCATTCAACGGGGTTAACGACTCACCAGTCCCATTTCGATGATCGTGTTACATTACACGCTTGTGTTCAATTCCTATCAATATCTAGCACACTTTACAGGCGAGTGCTTAAATGCTAAGTTGAAAGTATTTTGTTATAAATATACGCATGTTAGTACGTTTAGTAGGTTGATTTAATTAGTCATGGAGAAGGGACGTTAACTTTTGAATTCATATTATTTCTTATTTATAAAAAGGTTTTAGTTCATTATTTCAACCACGCATATAGGATTATCTTGCGGTTTTTGTTGTAATTTATACAATTTCACTCAAAAAATTCATATTTCACTATAAAAATAAGTACCAGCTGGTGGCCGCGACTTCGTCCGCGTTGAAAAATTCTACTATCCAGTAAATAGCAGTATCCTCCTTCCTACTAATATAAATGCGAAAGTTTGTGAGGATGTATGGAAATATCCTCTTTCACGCAAAAACGACTGAATGGATCTGGATGAAATTTCCCACACAGACAGTTTATTACCTGCATTAATATATAGAATTTTTATCCTGAAAAAATATTAGATTCCCGAGGGATCGTCTAAAAATATAAAAAAAAATTCATCCAAATCCGTTCAGCCATTTTTGTGTTATTGAGGAACAAACATCCATTATACATTCTGACAAATTTACATTAGTAGGAAGTAAGATGAAGTAATACTTCACATCTTATAAGAGAAAAAAAACTGTTTTATAGACTTAGTTGCCGGAAAAAAAAAACTAATTTTGAAGTTTTTACGCTGGCTAGTGGCTAAAATTAATACTTTAGGCGTTTAATTATAAGATTATAATTTATTTTTGTAAAAATGTACTGGTGCGAAACCCAGTGCAGGAATACAGCAGGTGTAGTATGACAAAACTCAGAGGTTCCAACTAAATTATTTAATCACTCCAACATATAGAAATAACTACTTCCCGCCTCAATAGCAGGCAGTTATAGTTATGAACTTCCAAACATGGACGATTGTAAATCTAAACACTATGCAAAAAGGGTTGATTTTTATTTACAGCTAAAAAGAACATTAGTTAATTTATTATCACATTTTTGTAAAGTTTCACCTCTCACTATCAGGACGGTTGACGTCCGCGGCATTTTGAGTGAACAGTCAACTATCTATCTGCTTTATTGTAAAACAAATACTATATTATTCTACTTCCTCACCTGTCGTGCTGTATGAGGGCTATGGAACTAGCGACAAGATCTTCGAACTGCTTCTCACTCGCCGAACTTCCCTGCCTCTTATGATGGAGAGGAGTGTTAGCTCCCGAAGAGACCGGCGTATGCGCCTTCTGAACTTCAGGGCCTAACGTTTTCGCGGCCAGGTTACCGCTGGATTTGCTTCCAAATAACTTCCACGATGTGGTGGAAGATTGGATTGATTCGGGACTTTTTGACGACGAATTACTCTTCCATGGAAATACGCCTCTGAAACAAAGGAAAATAAAATCATTTAATTGCTTCACTTGAAATAAAAATACTTTCAAAAATCAAGACAAATCTGTCTTTCTATATAAGATTGTAATGACGCATAATCTGTTTGTACGGGTGAATATATAGTTACAATGCATTTTTTTCATAGAAAAAAATTGAGGTTAAATTTTCATCATGTTTGTCCCATTGGCTGACCCAGATCAAGTCTTTTGTAAATAGAAAAGCAAAACTTGGTCTGTTGTTTCAAAGGCAGTCCATATGAGTCCTTCCTGTTCGATCCGTCGTCTTTGATCCATACCCACTTTTAAAATTATATTAGCTTTTAAATTATTATTTAAAATTTATTTTATTTGACAATGATATATCTGGTTTCGCCTTTCGCACCTTTAGCGTATCTTAATAAATTATAGTTTATTTGTTATTCTAATGTAGTGTATTAAAAACTATACTTACAGTAAAATTTTATATAAAAAAAATCGGTCATTAGTTATTGCATGAAAGAATAACAAGCATCTTAACACAAATGTTACATTACAAATTTACAATAAACTAGCTGGTGCTCGCGACTTCGTCCACGTCATAGATTAGCAATAATTATTTATTCAATGTTTATTGCTCATTCAATTTTCTAAGACGCTTTTCATTTATTTTTAGATTTCTTAAGAGAACAGTAGGTTTTTTTTTAGATTAGAATAAAAGGTAGTCTATGTCCTTTTCGTTACCCCTGACAATGTGTATGCAAATTTTCATGATTATCGATTCAGTAGTCAAAAGCGTAAACGCATAACAAACAAACTCATATTCGCATTTATAGTAGTATTGATTGAAGATGCCAGCTACTCTAGTTAATATCCCCTCTTAACAAAAATCAAAGCTTCTTAGACTGTGTATTAAACAAGCCACTGTTCGAGAAGTTAACGACCTTACCATAACATAATATCGCTCACAGCAAAAGTAATCAAACGGAACATGAACCATCTATCCGCACTCTTAAAAACATTACGCGTGTGAAATTAACTGTAAATTAACGTATGTACTCCAACCAAACACAATAAACAAACAAGGAGTATGATTTTATTTATCTTTACGCTTCAGCGACGATAATCGTCCTCCGTCAATTAGAAACACGGTGACACACTTATAGCACTGATTAAAATCTGTTATTGTTTATTGTTTTTAACAAGCATGAATACCAAAATGTTTCCATAGATAAACTCTATAATACTATTATCTATCGCCGTAAGTTTAAGAATACAAAGACGGATTGGATTGATTCGATTAAGGGAGAACAGATGCAAGCTTACAAAATTAAGTGGTTTCAATTTCATATGGATATTTTTAGTATAATCTATGGTAAAACTGACGTCTTAACTAACAAAATTCTTTTTACATTTGAAAGCCTGATTTTAACATCACGATCTACGATCTTTAGGAGCCTGAACAAAAAGATGCGACGACAGACAATAGAGAGAGAATCCAATTTATTTTATTTTATTACACGGTGGTTGAAAATGTCGGCACGTTTAAACACAAAAAAGGTGAATAAATATTATTAATAAAAAATCTTTTTATTACATACAGTAAAATATCAATTTAAAATTCCGGTGAGAAAGAATCGTTCAAATAAATTTGAAGTGCAAATAAATTGACGCTATACAAGGACTAAATATAATTTATTTAATTAAACATAATGTTTAGACATGAATATAATTACAAACAATTCCTTCATTCAAATTATCGATGACATAATTGGAAGACGCACAATCTTCCAAGAAGTCATAACCCCAGTGACCTCACAATACTGATAATTCTAAATGTTTAAAACATTATTTATCTTACTTTTCCTTTCCACCTTTGGGCTTTCTGTGTGATACTTAATGCCTTAAAAAAACTCGGTAAGGACTAAAAATACACAAATTGGCACAAGTATGTAAATATGAGTTGTGGGTTTCCGGGATGATGGCCCAGGTCTGTTGGAAATTCTTCCAAACGTTTCGTCAACAACTGCGGTTGACATCCTCAGTGGTGTAGTCCAAGTTAGAAGAAAAAGTACATCACATCACTGCACTTCACTTCTGCACTTTTCGACTTCTCGAGCGAGACTGATTTGTCGACTGTTCAAATATAGACACATTCCAGTCGACAAATCAGTCTCGCTCGAGAAGTCGAAAAGTGCAGAAGTGAAGTGCAGTGATGTGATGTACTTTTTCTTCTAACTTGGACTACACCACTGAGGATGTCAACCGCAGTTGTTGACGAAACGTTTGGAAGAATTTCCAACAGACCTGGGCCATCATCCCGGAAACCCACAACTCATATGGATACCGGCCGAGAAAACCTACATTCTACTACAAGTATGTAAACAATACAGCGTAATTACGTAGTAGCAAATTGTAAGTACGCATGTCTGAAGTGGTCCAGTCGATGTTGCGTTCGCGCAGCACAGACATTGGAATGTTTATTGTGTGATAATCATTCGGGTTCATTCACAATATCAATGCGGCGTATGTAGGCGTGTACACCCGCATTTATAATAATGTTCTCCTTTTGCTAATATTATATGTTACTTACATACTAAGTATAGTTAAAAAATCTTTAAGCAATATTTGAACTAATTCACAATAACCTTAATTATTATTTATTATAACAGCTCGTCGCTACTAAATATCTCACGAGATTAAAAATATTTCTTATCCGCATGAATTAAATATACAAAGTTAATAAAAAAAAGTACCTTTTACTATTGGGGGCAACTGACAATAATACTTAATAACCGTTAAAGATGTTAATATATAAATATTTCAAAAAGTGGCTACATTTAGTACCTATGTTGAGAATAAAAAGGAAAGGAATCTAGACATTCCTTTGATCAGCAAAATATGCAATTAATGAAACAAAGAAAAAACTTAGATCGATTATTTCTAGTTTTTTTCTGATCTCTATATATAGGGAAAATTTTCCCAAAAGGATGTGATCGTCTCATTGGTCAAGGTGATACATACATTTCTCCATATTTATGCGCTACTAGATGGTTCCCTCGACATCGTCCGCGTTGAAAATGAAAAATATATCATCTGAGAAAATATGAGTATTATAACGCTCGACATCTTTATTGCTGTGACGACGGTGACGCCCATTTTTTTTAAATATTTTGACACGATTCCTTGGGAACCTAAACATTTTTACAGGATAAAAAGTATCTTATATGTTAATACAGTGCCAAAATTCATCCAAGTCCGTCGAGCCGTTTCGAAAAATGAATCCTAAGAAAGGCTGAAGACACATAATCAGGTTATTTCGACTTTATAGTAAAAAAATCATACAAACGATACAAATAATTCAATAGCACTGTAATATGTGCTTTATCTCTACATATAATAAAATGGTAAACGAGCCGTATCTGTTTTAATTTTTTTTTTATTTTTCAAAAAAATAAATAAATAAATTTGTTCACGTTGTAATTATGTTACCGAGGTAAAAAAAATAGTTTTTAGAATTTTCATCTCTTTGTCTGTGCGTTTGTGAACGCTAATCTCAGAAACGGCTTAACCGATTAGAATGCTGGTTTCAGATGTATCGTAAGCTTCCCGTAATATTTAGTGTTGTTTCATTCCAATCGGTTTACAATCAAAAAAGTTACGCGCTATACCGAATACCACGCGTACGAAGTTGCAGGCTCAGCTAGTATAGAATAAGTTAGTATATACGTATACATAAGAATATTGAACAAATCCCTGGCATCCATCGGACTACAGAAATGCCAGGGGAATTATTTCCGGTTAGAGATGATTCTAATAATACTGAATTAAGGCTAGAATATTCAAAGTCAACCTATTTTTGGTTCAACGGTAAACACTCACTTTTTATTTTGAGCGGAAATACTTATTTTTTTTTTATTTATGTTAAGGTCGGCAGACAAGCTGACGGTCCACTTGATGGCAGGTGGCTACCGTCGCCTATAACACAAGCAACGCCAAAGCTGCTGCAGGTACGCTGCCGACTACAGTAGGATTAAGGATAAGGGAATGGGAAGGGATAGGGAAATGGGCTGGCATCCCTTACTCACCGAAACACAGCACCGAACATCGAAAACACGTGCTGTTATTTCACGGTGGTCTTCTGTAAGGGGTGGTTACTGTAACGGGCTGCCGAAATGGCTGCGAACGCAGTGTGCCCTGCCACTACTTTCTAGATCCAGACCAGAGCCAAATTTGAAAAGTTCATTTTTCAAAGTTGACCCCGCCGGGAATCGAACCCGGGAACCCTAGAACTGAGCGTTAAAGCAAGCACCTTAACCACTCATCCAACGGGTTCAGTTACAATTTTACAATTTCATCCGATCATAAAATATTCCAAAAACAGGGAGTTTGATCGTTTTTCGGGTCTTAATTAAAATATTTTAATTACGTCTTTATTTTATTTTTTATTTTAATCACGTTTTAATTACGACAGTCTGTTTTGGCTGTTACTATATGCTAAAAGATTTTTTTCCCGACCTAAAGATAATAAAATCTAATTGCATATAGCGAGCCGCTAGTAAAATATAAATTATGGTGTAAATTTGCCTTAAAAAAAAAGAAGCCATGTGTTTTAAAAAAAACATTTGGAATGCCAATCGGTTCTAATGAATTCAACATGCGATGCATTAAGATAAAAATGGTACTTGTTCGACCTTCAAACGATTTGCGTATTATGATTTCATTTGGAGGAATTAAAAGCTGTTTCAATTCAAACTTTGCACCCACAGCAGCAAACATTTTAATGCGATACTACTTTAGCACCCGGATGCGATTATAGAAATATGCGTTTTAATACTTCTTTGTGTTATTAGTAAAAATAAAATAAAACATCTACTATATCTATACGCCATTCAATTGTGGATGAGATTTTATTTTAATCAATAAATTTGATGTTAAAAATTGATACCTTTGTATACCCTTACATATTATAAAACACAGTCTCCCGTCGCGTCTATCTGTCTATGTTTCTGTATATGTTCGCGATAATCTCAAAAACTATTGAACGGATTTTACTAATGGAAAGAGCTATCAAAGATAGTAAGTATGCTATATGTATATGCTAGTAAAATTTATAATTATAATGTGCATTTTTTTGTTCATATTTGATACATTTTTGTTTACATAAAGTATATCTTGTTCAAAGTTGCTACATTCAAACTTATAAACATTACTTCTTTAGGTGTATGCAATGCACGAGATAATTAGCCTGAGTTCTAATCTAGTATATCATTAACAAGTACGAGACATCATGCATAACTAATATTAGTATTTCCTTCAATTGTTCAGGAGACACTAAGTACGTGGCGTGCGCGCGCGCAGCAGCCGGTGCCGGGCCGCGCATGGTACCGCGATTGCATGAGTGGTGCCAGGCGGGGATTATCGTCGCGACCCGACCGACACTAGACCAAATTAAGCGACGTTAGCGACTATGGCGAACACGAGTGAGGTTTATTTTTAAAGTAATATCCAGTTGTGTTTGATGATATGCTGCAAAAACTGCGCAGTAGTTACGAAAATTATTAATAATCTGTCGTTTTCTTATTCCTACTGATGTATAGCATCATACTTAAAGATGGGGGTGTAAAGACTCTCAAATAGCTTTAGCAGTTTATAGTCACTACGTGTACGTTTTATAGGTAAAACATTCAGTAGGTACCATTTCTCAATTTTTTTTGAGCTAATTATTTTTTGGTTAGCAGCTTCTGATAAGCTTCAATTCTGGTAGGTAAAAATAATTTTTACTCCACCTTGAAACATTTTATAATCTATAATTTTCAAAAATCGACGTCTCACTCGAAAGGGACTGTCCTAATAAATCTGAATTAAGTTGGACTTATTTATATTAAATTGATTAAAAATTTACTTGGTACCTATTAAAATCCCGGTTATGAATAAAAGACAAATCGATATGAAAGTATCTGAAAATGATTAATAAGTACAAAATAGAAGGACTTGCTTAATTTCAGTATTTAGTATTAGTAATTAGTTTAAAAATGAAGATAGTCGTCGTAAAATTCAACATCTACATCTGTATAATAATAAAAAAGGCGCCGGTGGAAATGAGAACGCGAAGCCTATCATTAATTAGATTGAACATTTTCCAATCGAGGAAATCGAAGCATATTTTATTCGCTCAAATTATTTACCGGTGCGAATAATTATGGTGAATAAATCAACAAGTAGTAGTGAATAGATTAAAAACGCGCTCTCACGAAATATTGCACCAGCTATTATTTGATAAAGATCTAGAACAAAAACCACAATGCCGAAGCACGAAGCGTCGTTATCAGAAGGGAATCTTCCACACATTACATAATCAATAACAACTTAATTAATGTATGATGTGCAAACAGACGGTGGGATAGGGAAAATAAATAAAGCATAATACAAAACAAAATAACTGATGCTATATAGTTGTTTCAATGAAGGCATTCCGAATTCCAAAAATGAAAAGTCGGTTGGCGATGAAGACTAAAATGGCGCTTTTGCTATGTCTGTTAATATCAATTAAAAAACAAAATTACTGACGCTTTGTGGGATCTAGGTAAATAAACAGATATAAATAAATACAATAAGCATGAATTAAGAATATGCGATAGCCCAATGTCCAACAGTGGATGTCTTACGGCTGAGATGATAATGATGATGACCTCAAATTAACCATAACTTGGGAATCAAAATAATACTGTCATCCATTTCCCCGTGTCATTCTAAACCCTTATCTATGGTCGGGTAGTCACCTATTATCAGGTGGGCCGTTAGTCTATCTGAGGACATTTACATAAAAAAAACACAAATAATATGTAGGTAAAGTTTAATCGTGAAATTAAAATACTAACACGTCTTAAGTCACGAAGTTGGCTAAATTCGTGAGTTGCAAAAGTTCGACACAGTAAAGTTTATGAAAGATATGCGGTTGGACAATTTAATAGAATATTCTAGCTCACTATGGAGACACAGCGGCGAACATTTCGTTGGCAAACACCATGCAATTGGATTGTAAACAAACTTAATTAAATTTAGACAGAGCGGTTGGACAACCAAAAAAAGCTAAAAAGGAAACACAAACAAATGGTTGCGGTAGTAAATGTTAGGCCATCCACCATATCAAATTGGAAAAAAGTTTTAATTAAATTGCGTTTTGGTTTATCATTATTATCATCTCTGCCTTAGGACATCCAGTGCTGAACATAGGCCTCTTTCATAATTTTTCAATAGGAACAATAGTTAAATTATTACATATTATTTATGTTAAGATTGAGTGAACTGTACACATTTTTAAGTGTTAAAGTTAGTCGGGGTCAACTGTTACATTATGTTTAGTCAAAAAGTCAAAAGCATAAATAGAAATAATCAATTAATCTTTATATTTGAGTACCAATCTCTAGGAAGATCACTGTTTCGTTGACGATTTGGAAATGAAGGTAACAATCAAATAATTCAAATATAATTTATTACAGATTCTTTAAATCATTACTAAAAGGGCGAATCCAGTCTATACTATAAAATATAAAAAAAATGTTTGTGAGGATGGATGATCGACGGATAGATGTATGTATGTTTGTTACTCTTTCACGTAAAACTACTGAACGGATTTAGATAAAATTTGGAACACAGATAGGTAGGTTCCCGAGGCATCGTCTAAAAATATAAAAAAACTGTCGCCGCGATAAAGATTGTTAGGCGTTATTTAGGCATATTTTTCATTTTTCAACGCAAACGAAGTCAGCGCAGAGATGATGTCGCGAGCAACATAAGTATAAAGCATGTTTTATACATGTGGACGTGTTATAACTTTTGCGCGTGAATCAGGTTCACGTGTACTCCATAATGTGACTGAGACAATTTGTTATATTATTGCACTGTCACGTGCATAGTCTTGTTTTATGTTGCAATGTTATACAACAATGTTAAATAATGTGGACGTGTTATACACAACAAAGTCACATAACATGTTATTTAATTTGGACGTAAGTAAACTAATCTAAAAACATGGAAAACACATAAAACCATATTGTTTTGCCATTACACAAATAATTTTTGTAGTCTCAGGCCTCCTGCTTAAAAAAATGCTTAAAAACAAGTCTATGATTTCACTACAAGATACTAAATAAATTTTATATGAAAAGTATTATTAACCTTTCACAATATCTACTCAGTTAAAAAAGTCGCGAGTATTAATAAAATTATTAAAATTCAACTCGAGCTTCATTGTAGACACGTTCGACTGTTGAATATTAGGAATTTCAATTATGAAACGTCAGATTACCGCTAGCATATCGAAATCGAATGAATATATTCAGAACACGCCTCTCTGGCGCATCCATTGTTGTGTTTATTACATTCCATTGTGTGTTCGTGACCTTCCAAGCATCATTGAACACACTTTAAATTTGGCATTTTGTTTAATAGATTCGACAGATTTAAACTAGCCTTAGCATATAGCTAAAGGCTTTTGCTTCTATTTTAGACATGAATTTTTGTATTATTTGGAGGAGAAACTATGACAGCGTATGAAGATTCTCTCTAGACGAGAATTGTGTTGCAGATACAATTTACAATAAACAATACGATATGGTAATTTTATGGATTTAATGATTAGTTATAATATTTGGAAGTGTACCTACTTAGTAAATTGTATTTTTTATTATTATTATAAAATACTGTTATTGATTCAACATCATTCTGGATATAGGCAAAAGAATAAATAGTCCTCCCCCGATAATTTCCCAATAGGACCACCCAGAAGCAGCCTGGATCCAGAGACACACATCCCGCGAGGAAATTGCAAATACTCGCTTGTCCGCAAAGTCGCAAAGTGCTTTGCTGCCCACCCTTTGGTGGTTTTTCCCTTAGCCTGTTTCTACGGCACCCACGGGTTGAGATCGAGAGATACTACTTTTAATTCGACTATTTAATTAAAATAATTAATTTATAATTATATTAAAGTAGTGGTTAGTTATTTTTAGAATTTAAAAATCGACATTGTACAATATGTAAGATAAAATAATGGATCAGATTATCTGTAAGTAAACATAAATAATAATTGTTATTATCTATATTTCTTTAGAAATTATTTACAACTATTATTAAATAATGACAAACATTCCAATTTAATTATAACATAGAATTTTAGGAAATTTTTAATTGACATACTTATAGTGCATCGAAATTGCTCTTTTAAACGTTTAAAAAAAACAACAGTACTCTTTTTTTTTTTTTTTTTAATTTAAATGGGTTTGCTCTTGACCAGCATCTATCCATGTAGGAAGGATGAGGCCGAAGATGGAGCGAGCTCACCCAGAAGATGCCTATTCACTCGAACCTTGAAAAGATTTGGGTTATATGAGCTCGGAAATACAGACGCCGGCAGGGAGTTCCAGTCCTTAGCAGTGCGCATCACAAAAGATGTTTTAAAGCGCTTGGTCCGAATTAGAGGGATATCGACAAGGTGAGGATGGTAACCAGCCGTACGTCTGTATGTCCGATAGAAGAAAGGGGAAGGCGGTATGATCTCATGCAGCTCTCGAGCACACTCTCCGAAGTACATGTTATAGAATACACACAGACAGGCAACTTTGCGTCTATGTAACTCTTTAATAAAATGAAGTCCACTACAGAAAACCACCTTAAAATAACAACCTAACAACAGCGCCAAATGGCTTTTATGCTTCGGTGAATGAGTAAGGAATGCCGGAGTGTTTCCTTATCCCCTCCATACCATTAAGTAGAACGTCAGCTATCGTCAGGCCGCTAGCCGACCATGAAAAAATGATTTATGTTTATGGTCATCCAACAACAAATCAAATTCACGTCAGCTCAGTTGTGATAATTTTGTCCGATATATCGTTCTCGTATTCATTTCATATTCGTTCAAATCATAAATAGGTAGTACTTTTTTTATGCGATTATATCACAAGTAGTGAAACGACAAAATATAGTTTGTGTTTGTGCAACCCACCAAAGTACTTCAATAAATTTCATACGGCCTTGAGTTTGACACTACCTTTATTATTATTATTATTTAATCATAATAAGGCCAATAACCACTGTAGGGGAAAGCAGAATTACTGCTATGTTTCTTCTTTGTTTTACAGTCGAGGAAATTTTTACTTTATTCCAATAAAGCGTAAGTTCAATTTATAATTATGTAACCATCGCATAAAACAATTGCGAGTTTTTATCGTACACTGGTTCTCCGGCAAATGAATAAATAAAACATGACCAGATCTGTTTTTCCACTTTTGTTAGGCTTCTTAGGTATTCATTTTGAATTTTATTGCGCTTTGTTCTGAGAAATGCCCATTGTTTGTACTTTTTTTTATATTTTATTTGTGGCCGAGTCTTAATATGTCATGATTCAAGCCAGTTGAAACAAATCGCTTAAGAGTGGGCACAAAGCTAACAAAATTTCTAAAATCACCCGTCCGTTTCGTAATTGCACGCCTCAGGTCTCGTTTTTCAAAAGTTTTGTAATAGACATTTTTATTAGACATATTTTCACAAATTTTTGTTAAATTAATATGGAACAATCTATCTAGAGTCGACACACAAAACACTTAAAATAATATATTAACAAACAAGTCTTTTACGACCAAATATTCCTGGTTAGGTGCAAGCGCATAAAAAACTGTCTTCTCGTGTCAGTGGAGAGATTGTGAATTTGTGAATGACTGACTCGGTAAAACAGCGCACATTGAAGTACGCACGACAAGAGACGGAAGATAGCTCATTTCGTGGAAATAAAATGTATAAGTGCCAAATGCATAAAAAAATTCATCATTGTCAGCCCTAGATAATGTGTGGAGTGATAATATTATTTATACAATTTTAGCTTTATAATATGTGCCATTTTGAAAGTAAATCAAATGTCAACAACAAATAGAGCCAGCTACGAGTATCTTTGTGATTTTTTTTATCGAGAAAATATTATGTTTTCAGTCAATATCAGCACTTTTAATCCTAATGTATTTATCTATTTTAAAATATTTTTTATTTGTACTTTGTTTACTTAGATAAAATTCAAATCTATGATTGACTGTCCGCTTTATACACGAAGGTGGGTCGGTGACCAAGTTTGGCCGACGAAAACCGAGTAATACAGACAGAGAATCCGATTTCTTTTAAATATAAAAAAAGTATATAAAGTGAACTGATATATCTGACTATATAATTCGGGTGGTTGGGTGAATACCGAGAATTACCGAGAAGACAGGAGATGTGCATGCCTATGTCAACAAGGTAGTACCTATGTATATACCTTGGCATTACTCGTATTTATACGAAATTTGTTTGAGCTTAACTTGGATTCTCTTAGATAATCCGATTTCTTTTTATTTAACCTTTTAACCGTATATTACAATTATAGAAAAGTAAATAAGGAATTTAAAAAAAAATAGTTATTTTTTAGTAACCAAAAGAGTGATAAAATCGACTCTGGGATTAGATGTGAATAATGCCTAATCTTCTTTGAAAATAATTATTATTGGGGAAATGAAACACATACGATTCTAAAGAGGTACCAAAGAATAATTATTTTCCATTGAATACAGAAATTCATTTAAATATTCCACGTACCATTCGGAGTGTGTCAACATCCGCAAACAGTGCAAACACCTTACAACATTCTAAGAAGAAACTCGTGAATGCAAAATGTAAGGTTGAAGTTTTAATGCAAGCAAAAGGTTGATTTCGTGACCGTAACATTGAAGTATTTGATACAATTGGCTAATCACAGATACGGAACAAACCATTTTTTTAAATTTTATTTACAATTCTGTAAATAATATTGTAAAATAAATTCGAAATTAAAACCGAATTTAGTTAGACGAAGATTTCCAAATCTTTCATTTACAATCAATTTTTTTGCCAACATTTTCATGGTCCATCGAGCCGGATGCGCAAATTTAAGTCTTAAAAGTCTATAATTCCAAGAGTCAATGTTAAATATTAGCCAAATTACATATTTGGTACCAAATTTACATTTCTCAACCAATGTCAACGTTACATTTTGCAACAGATTACCAACCTCCGGTATTAGCAAGACTACGTCGAGACGTTCAGCGTGAGAAATTCAAGGTATGACGCAAAGAAACGTGAGTGGTGATGACGACAAACTTAAATCTGGTGGATTTAGTTCAAATTTCGTGTTAATATTCGTGATATTGTCATAATGTTATATAACAATTGTATTTTTGACGTATTAATCATGCAAATGCGAATCACTGTAGAGTAACTGTAGACTCATTACTCTTTGATTCAGTCCACTGCTTTATGTCGTTTTGTAAAGAAATTGTGAATTATGTTTGCACAGTTGAGAGACTACAAAGAACAGACAGACATACCGGGCTCACTAGACGCTGGCTACAAAACTGAATAATGTATGACACTTGGCAATAAGAGCACAGCAATATGGACTTGACTACTTTTACATTGTATTTGAAACTGTCCTCGAATTTATACGGAATATGATGTCACTGCTTTGATATTTTTAATATAATTGCATAATAATTGCAGCTTTTATTATAAACGTGCTATTAAATTCGTTACTTTTATTAGAATATATTAAAATAAATCTATCTCACTCTAACATGTAGATTGAGAGTTTTTTTTCTCTACACATTATAAAAATGGAATTTATTATAATAGCTATTTCATAAATACAAACCTCTTATTAATACTTTTATATTTAATTTGGCTCTTAGCAATGCTCCTTTCAAGTCCTTGTTGACATACTTTTTGAAAGACAAGTGGTGATTTACTCAAATTAGAGAAAAAACAAAACTCATAGATGCGACCAGCAGGGTAAAAATACTGAAGTGGCGCTGGACTGGGTGATGAGATAGGGAAGAGACAAATGGACGAAAGACGTCACCGAGTGGTATCTCAGAGAAGGAAAGCTTCGAAAGGGCAGACCGGTGAGATTCTGGGAAGACGATATGCCCAAAAATTGGAGAAGAATGGAGCAGCTCTGGATAGAGAAAAATGGATGAGCCTGGAGGAGGCCTATGTCAAAGGACAGCCTGACTTGCAGAATGCCGATGTCGGAAGTTAAAATAATCCAAAGCGTATTGATGTCAATGAATAAAGGCTATTTTTATTTATTTATTTTATTTATTATTTAGTTTGGCTCAGTTCTGACTGAGCCTCTCAATAGAGAATACGCACGTTATTCCCACCAAATCAAATATAATATAAAGTGACTAAGAAATAATATCATTAACTTCAAACTAAGTCTTTCTTCACATAACCCAATAATTTACACATAAATGTGTCCTTTAAAAAAGTTAATGCCATGAACGTATAGGCAAAGCTAGACATGAGCAGGCCTTAGCATGTTAACGACGGACTGGCGGACATTTTTAGGCACAAACCCGTGACTAATATCTAGGTCAGTTCATAGGTCGAGTAGCTCTACATATTCTACACTACAAAGATGAGGTACACAACATATGGTTAAAGAAAATATAATCTCAGAGACATACTAATAAAAAAGCAAGTTATATAATGATTCAGTCTAAATACTATTACGTCTTAAACAAATTTGGTCAGTTCAGTATAAACATTCAGCACACTGCTTTTGGTAAAATTGATTGTATAATACAACTTTATTAACTCAAGTTAATTATAATGTAACTTAATGTTTTTGGCAATAAAGAGTAAAAAATATATATTATGAATGTATCACACGCTAAATCACTCAAAATAAAACAAAAACTCTGCTTCTAAACCAAGGTTGAGATTGATCTAGTATAAAACATACCCTATAACCAGGCAGACGTACAGACATACATAAGGTCAATATTATTGTCTTAGTCATTATTAGTCAATATTATTGTAATTGATTGTGATTCAACATTGTTAAATGTCGTTTTTTATTTTCTTCATTTCATTAATGTGTAATGTACCTGTAGTATATTATACCGCAATGGTTCATTCATTAACTAGATTTTACAAGCTATGATTTTTTTAAATTATATAGGTAAAAGACATAATTTAAAAAATCATAAATAATCACAAAATTAAAAAAAGACGTTAAAAAATATTGAATTAAACTCTAAACTATTTATAAGTCAAACTGTTCTGTTAGTAAAAAAATAACAATTTTGTCTATTGGTAATTTAATTATATTAGAAGATTTTATGACGCATGTTGGGCAATCAGCCAAAGAGTAGGTACTCACTTCATGAGTACAAGTTGCAATATAAAAACTACTTATGGTTATACACACAATATTGTAAGGAATTATTCACACAAAACTTCTAAACAAAGTTTCAAGAAAGAATAATCAAATTCTTTACAAATCCAACGACATAGAATAACTGTCTAACAAAAATAGATCTCCATCCACCTGAATGTAGGTATCACAAACCGAAAAGTACTACACACTTAGTCAGATATATGAATAGAGGCTTCAAATTCAAAGATGCACACTCAAAGAGATCAAATTAAAGAAGATTAAAAAAAGTGTTAAAATTTCTAAAGCAAATTGAAAAGAACTCTAATGGTTTGTTACTTAATCCGTGAGCCGTTCAATTGACTCCATTTTTTTCTTTACAAATTAAAAAGTTTAAAAAAAAACTAGCTGAGTCCGCAACTTCATACGCGTGGTATACGGTATAGCGCGTAACTTTTTTGTTTGTAAACCACAAACCGATTGAAAGAAACAAAACTAAATGTTACGGGGAGTTTGCTGCTATATATCATCAGTGATTTTTAAAAACCTACTGTGTTACAGTAGGTACGTGTAAAGTTTTTTTTTTTAAAGACACGGCTCGTTTGCGATTTTATTATATGTATAGATAAGGCTAATTAAAATGGCTTCCTAAGATCTGGCCATGATCTTTTGTCAACAATAAGAAACCATGATGGAATTGCTCTAGTCCACTGAAGTGCTGTTCGAGGACAACGCTCGACTACACCTAAATTAAATTTCGTCGCTAAATTAAAGGAGCTGCAATTGAAAAGTTTCCGACGCCCACCGTACTAGCCGAACCTTGATCTATCAGAAAAAAAAAATCAATTCCGATTATGCAGTCCAAGCCGCCTTCAAGGATTTCATTGATTCTCGCTCACGCAATATGTAAAAAGTGCATTGATAGCACTGCAATGGTACACACTTTGATTAATTAAATGTATAATTTCATATAATTCTCCGTTTTATCCGCTGATAAACGCCAAAGACCTAAATAGGTATATAATTTTACTAATTTTGATGTCACCATCAATCAACTGCAGAGTAAGTAAGTATAAAATATTAAATTATGTAAAATTAAAAATATTTCTTTAGACTTACAGTGAATTCGGAGACATGTTTTTCTTGTGTGAGCGGTATGTGTTAAATAAGTAGTTATTATTAACGCAAACAGTATAACGTACGTAAAACAGACATTATTACGAAAACAACAGCGTCCATAAATACACGACTATAAAGTTAAACTGAAAAACAGACACGAATATTTTCATAATGCATTGTGAAAAGGACAATGGAAATATTAATGTTAACTTGATAAGATTACTCATTGAAACATTTAACTACACATTTCAATACATAAACATTTAGTAACACAACTTATGAATTTTGCGTTTTTAACTCTGTATGCTGCCTATTCGTTGACGATTTATTGTTAGTGGGTTGGCTGCTTTCTACCCTTAGAAATCGTACCAACCCTTAGAAATCGTTGACGATTTCTAAGGGTTGGTACCCTTAGAGTTTAGACCGACAAAAACTATAGACGGAACCAAGACGGAACAATACATACCGTTAAGTGAGGCGGGTAATAGGAAGACGATTCTGCAATAGGATGACGGCAGCTCGACAGTTTGACGCGAGTATTTGATATACCTAACCCTAACTATATTGTTTGGTCAATAAGCATTATAATAATTATTTGAGGTAAAAGTTGTTAGTGGGCAACATTTTTAACTACACACACAAACGCATGGCCACTATACGACACGTAGGGTTGCGCACATAGCTTCAGCGAACCGGCTTCATTTCCAAAACGTTTTTGTTCGTAAGGGCTCTGTCTGTACCGTATTTTGTAGATACGGTCCGACGATCTGTGCTAATCTTGGTTTCAATGTACTATTGTTGTATTCTGTGGTTGCACTAGTAACTAGAATATTAAAATTATACTTTTTTAGTAATATTAGTTCTTTGGTATCTCAAGACCAGATAGAATGCGAAGAAGCGAAATTTTAGAAAATGCAAGGAAATCACTTTATTTCATTCATAATTTATAGTTTCACATCCCTAAGTGAGTTTGTTTGTTTATTCTTTCATGCCTTAAATACTCAACCGATCATCATGAAAGTAGTGTTCCCGAGGGATCATCTAAAAATAAAAAACGCCTGGAAAAAATAAAGTTTGAAGAAAATGTTAACACCTAATAAGCGCACGAAGTCACCGGCAAAAGCTAGTTATAAGATAACGGATAAGATGGAGATGGGGAAATGTGCTCTAGCATCGCTTACTCAAGCACTAAAAAACCCACAGCTTATGTTTTTATGCGCTGTTACTTCACAGTGGGCTTGGCTTAGATAATACATTATTTCAAACCTTAGTATACCAATAGATTGAAGCAATCTATATGTATTTAGGTGAGTCTCAATGAGGATAAGATTCTGTTCGAAACGCGTTTAAGGCTTAGCTAACTTCTTTATTGACCCCATACAAACACATCATTGTGAGTCATTAACTGACTTTGTAAGCAAGCAGTCTCATAAGATCTGTAATCTTTCCAGAAACACTGATCGACTCCAACTAACATACAAAATAGGACTTACATAGTTGAATGAAAATCATTTTATAGGCCACCACTGTGGATCGGAAGACTGAATGGAAAAAAGTTTATTAATAATTATATCATTTAATATGCGAGCAATAAAATATTTGGTTGTCATTCAAATCTAACTCTTATTACATCGACGTTAGGCATGCTTAACCAGCTGACGCTTCTGGTTATAAAAGAACCAAGTAAAAAACCGCAAGAATGCAGAGTTCCGACGCGATTTATTGTTTTCAACTATAGTGTTACGCAACCGAAAAATGCTGTGAGAATTTAACGTAGAACATATCGCTTACGTTAATATAATGTATGCCATTCAATTATAAAGGAATTTATTTCAATTTTAAAGTCAACATGAGCCTTAATAATTATTTTATTTTCGAAGTTGTCGAGTAAATCCTCATAGACACTCGGCGGAATTTAGAAAACTGATGAATAATTTAGTAGAAGCTAACATATAAAACAAGGTATTTAAAGAAATGAACAAAAACCAACTAATAATAAGATTAAAGTGATACAAATACAATGAACTAATGGCGTTTAGTACAAAAGTATTGGAATGGCGACCACTCGGAACTTGAAAATAGAATATCGTTCATTAAGAGGAAAGAATAGCTTTGCGATTCTAACGAAATAGGTATTTAGGAAAACACATGCTATCGCTCGTGCGCTCATGTCCCCGGGAATCGCGCACAACACATACAAATAGCCTCACGCACACATCGACGGACGCTGTTAGTTGACGAGCAATTACGGCGGAAGGCGAACTCTTTTATTTATTTAGTTATTTGTTGTGGCGTGCCCGAAACTCCGATATAAAGAAATTGAAGATTATAGTGATAATTTCAAGTAAGTAAGTATTTTATTTATTTATGTAATTAGTAACGATTATTTATTATTATTATTTATTATTTATTTATTTATTTATGTAATTAGACAATTTCCCTATCCCCTCCTTATCCTTAATCCTAATCCTTACCCTATCCTTAATCCTTACCCTTATCCTTAATCCTACTGTAGTCGGCAGCGCACTTGTAGCAGCTTTGGTGTTGCTTGTGTTATAGGCGACGGTAGCCACCTACCATCAAGTGGTCCGTCAGCCTGTCTGCCGATCTTAACATAAAAAAAACGAGTGTAAGCTAATTTGATTTTTGATAAATCGGCTTTTTGCCTAAATGACTGACATTTTGTATTTTAAGTATGTATCTATATGATATTTACGAAACAAAAGATTTTTGACTTTGTTATTGTGTACGAAACTGCTGCATGTGCTACTATAATAATTATAACTATAATGTTTTCGTGAAATGCTAGATATTCGGTTTTGTCAAAATCAAAGTCAAAAAGTCGGTTTTAGGTCGGCTCAGGTTTCAACCACGTTTCAGCTAGGTAACTAAACAATTTTTAGGTACCTTGGTAGGTAGATGTAAATAAAATTATTTTTTAATTCCTGTAGATATAATAGTCACACGATAATGGAAGCATATTATAGAAGGGGCAAAAAGAAACGAATACGCTTATGTGTCCGCCGGAAAAAAATGTCACTTCGCCAGAAAGGCAAAGAATTGGTTTGTAGTTTGTACACACCTTCTCACAGTCAATCTAACTCACAGTTATACGAGTATAGCCTAAATATATATATTTTTCAATTCTTATTCATGGACAGTTAAAATGAGTAGGTAGGTAAATTAGACACGTTACACACATTACTGTTTTTTTTTTAGAGCTCCCACATCGCTATTCGTGCATTATTCGTCTATATTCGGCTATTTTCACGAACAAGACGAATACGCGAATACTAGAACACCTACTATACGCCGGCTTATCGCCAATACCGGCATTTATAATGTTTTCATTAAGTATTTTTTCGTGTGGGAAATTAGATAAAAAGAAAATCATTTTAGAAAATATTTTATTTTATTTCTTGTCCCTGTGCACCGGGATCAGTTTCTAAGGGAAGGGTAACTGTGGAACCTACATGGAACGTAGTCCGGCACCCACTAGTTATGTTTTGGCATTACGACACGCACGGTTTATATTTATAGTTTGTAAATCATCAGTCTTCGAGAAGACAAACTTTAACAAATTCGATACTCCAAGACAGTGAAGATCAACAATACAATATTTCGAATAATACTACACCAACGACTTCAATTTCAAATTTTCACCTAATACGATCGAACCGGTCAGTTTTTTTGTGACAACCATTAAAGAAAAATAATGGAACAAATTTTTGCAAAGATGGAGAAAAGTGAATTTCGTGTCTTGATTAAACATTATTTATTGCGCAAAAAAATTATTACGGAAACAAAAAAAAATTTGATAAATATTATGGGGATTCTGCTCTGTCGATTAAAATGATTCATAAGTGGTTTACTGATTTTCGCTGTGATCGTACAACCACAAGTGATGCTGTGCGCTCAGACCCAGTTGAGGTCACTACTCCAGAGATGATCGCTGAAATCCACGACATAGTGTTGAATGACCAAAGAGTAAAAGTGAGGGAGATAATCGAGATAGTAGGCGTCTCAGACGAACGTGTGCGCAATATCTTACACTAACATTTAGATATGAAGAAGCTCTCCGCTCGATGGGTGCCGCGTTTACTGACTGTTGATCAAAAACGTATGCGTGTGACCACTTCGGAGGCGGGTTTGACGTTGTTTCAACGAGATAAAACTGAATTGCGTCGTTTTATAACAGTAGACGAAACATGGATCCACCACCATGCCCCAGAAACCAAACAACAATCGAAACAGTGGATTGCTACCGGCGAACCAGCTCCGAAGAAGGCCAAAGCAGTTTTATCGGCCAATAAAGTGATTATTTTCTGTTTCCTAATTTAATAAAATGGCTTGGTGGGAAAAGATTTGGCTCCAACGAAGAGGTCATGCACGAAACCAATGCCTATTTTGAAGGGTTGCCTAAGTCGTGTTTTATGGAAAGAATCGAAAACGCTGGGTGAAGTGTATTGAGCTACGCGGAGACTACTAATCCAAGCGCTGGAGCAAAAAAAGTAGGTTCGTAAAAAAATGTTCGGGACCGGCTATTTTTTTTTTGGAATATGTTCAGGGGTGTCCCCTGATTTTAAATCCAAGTTGGCGTCATGGGGGGGGGGGGGTTTGAGCGTCAGCCGCCATCTTGAAAAACACGTTTTATTGAATATCTCGCGAACCGCGCATCGTACGACAAAAATAGTGGAGATCATTTTTGTAGATAATAATATTTGCCATCTTTTTTATTTCAAATTTTTTCTGTAAAATGCATAGTTTTTTATTTGTAGCGCTTCAAACTTTTTACAATATGGTTTTTGCTAAATATATAGTTAATGGTTCATAATAAATGAAAAATTGTAATAACTGAATTTGTAGAGCATGAAATTTCCTATAAATTTCATTCGAAACTTTTTCCCGTAGCATTTATAGTTTAGGAGCTGCAGCTAGGTAAAACTTGCACCTCGTACATTATCAGTGACAATGTTGCTCGTTTGTATACGAAAACCATTTCATAACGCATAAAATGGCATAAAGTGTTCCAAAAAATGTCAATGCAGCTGTGTAACGAATGAATTAAAATTATAAATAGTGTGGAGAACAACGAATAATTTATCGATCTTTATTGTTGCTTAATACAGTATCATCATAAAAGTTATTATGTAAAAACGTGGCTTATTATTTTACAGGGCGAGTCTAATTCTTTTCGATGTCGACGGAAGACACTCATCTCCTTCTGAATCTATTTCTTCTGCCTCCGCCATATCCGAAGGAGACGAATCGAAGGCTGAGTCTTCTTCGATTTATACCTGAATATTGTAGGAATGTTGAGGGGGGAAAGTCCGAACGACCCAAAATATATACTACAACTCATAGGCGCATGATTGAATATATCTATATTAATAATTTCGTCAAGGGGTACGGTAGACTCGATTGAAACCTTACCTGAATAATAAAACATAAAAAAATAAAGATTTCGAGTCGACAACATATATCCGCAAAATTCGGATTGTCAAGTATTTTCTTAAATTCTAATGGTGCTGACAGACAAATCGCAGTCGCCATACTGACCACTCTAGCGAAACGTCACTCACTGACACCTGTGACATCTTGAGTGGTTAATAAACGTTCCATTTCATTCATACTAGCGCACATACAACTCGCCATTCAATACGTCGTCGCACCATTCATTTTGAAAACAAAGTGTCCATTACAAAGAACTGTGACGCATGTGACTGTGTAAAACGAAACGTCTTGCCGCAAACATTGAGCGAAATCTTTGCCGCTTTTGCCTTTAATATTCCTTGAGAACATGTGTACATATTATGAGTCACATTACACCCGAGCGAAGCCGGGTTTTCATCTAGTAGCATTATAATCTCGTGAATATTTTGCGTTCACTTGACATTTACAGCGTTTTAGCTCCTAAACTATAAATTCTATAGGAAAAAGTTTCGAATGAAATTTATAGGAAATTTTATGTTCTACAAATTCAGTTATTACCATTTTTCATTTATCATGAACCGTTAACTATATATTTAGCAAAAACCATATTGTAAAAAGTTTGAAGCGCTACAAATAAAAAACTATGCATTTTATAGAAAAAAGTTTTAAATAAAAAAGATGGCAAATATTATTATCTACAAAAATTATCTCCACTATTTTTGTCGTACGATGCGCGATTCGTGAGATATTCAATAAAATGTGTTTTTCAAGATGGCGGCTGACGCTCACCCCCCTCCCCTCCCATGACGCCAACTTGGATTTGTAATCAGGGGACACCCCTGAACATATTCGAAAAAAAAAATAGCCGGTCCCGTACATTTCAAAAAAAACCCTCTGGCGCTTGGACTATACGTTGAAAGATAAATAATACTAATTTAGTTAATTTTACTCCTTGTTTAATTTTACCAGACTTATCAATCCGCCGAACTTACTCCCAACATTTTTGAAACAGATAGATATCGATAACGCGGGTGGGGATCCCATCTCTACTATCGACTTTTCCATTGACATCCCTATAATACGTGATGCTTTGCTTCCCCCCCGACCCCCAATCGTGCGATAGAGAGCGTTGCAACTCGCGACTGATAATAGGTACTTTTTTTGATGAAATTTCCATTTCGGGAGAAAACGGTTTCCACTGACTAAATCTTAACAAATCACTTTGATTTTGATATCGATCGTTTCAGCACGATATATTCTAGGTTTATAGGTTTCGTTTTTTTAAAAAAATTACACTGTTTTTATAAAATAAACGGCTTAATTCGACAAAGTTTTAATCACAAAAATTAAGTTATTTGAGGTGCCTATAAGTTTGAATTTATTGCAAATTTTGAAAAAAGGAAAACCTATAAACCTAGCCTTTCATTGTGTCAATAACATATTAAAAAATCATGGAGATTGGAAAATATTTAGAAGTGGAAAAACATTTTCTCTTTTTGTATGGACGAATACGTACTATTCTTTCCTCTTAATACGACTTTCGTACGACCTTCTCTGTATAGATTTATTTACTTTAGCCGTTTGTGACTGAGCCAGCGCGAGTTGTTTTCTGAGTGAGCGAAGTTGTTTTCTTAAAGCGTTTGGCAGACCTGCAGCAACTTATAGTGGGCGGTAAATTTCGCCTATAATAAATTAAAATATTACAATCAAGAGTTACATTTTTAAATTACCTACTAACAAAGCAATCACTTGTACATAATTGATGTAATTTGCTATGATTTCATCCGACCTGAAAGACGCGATACACGAAGAGTGACGCTACTTTCGGAAAACGATCGATTACTTTCTAGAGATTGTTCTTTGTCTTAAGCAAGTTAAGAATCAATTTAAAAATCGATAGGTTATTTTTTAAGTTTTGTTACTTAGGCGCAAAGTAAACAGAGTATTAAAACATACTTAATTCGAATCATACTAGTATAAAGTATGTATGCGCCACGGAGTAGCTAACCTAGTATATGCGCTAATCTCGGGAAAATGCAAACGGATTTTCTTCCTGATTTCGTCGATGGAAAGAATTGATAGAAGAAAGAATGGAAGAATTTTTTTTTGTATAATTCATGAATATCTTATTTAAATTTGCCAAATTATCACGATCTTTGTCAAAAAAGTATATAAAAATAGAATCTGATAGAAATGGCCGTTTCTCGTGTGCGCTATCTAAACTGTTTAAAACAAGTCGAAATAATGTAATACAAAAATGTCGCTCTTAAATAGTTCAACAACAAAGTCCGTGACAGTAACTATATGCCTCCTTCCTATCTTCTAAGAAGAAAATTTCAAATTACAATAGAGATATTTATATAAGGTCGGACGAAGCCACGGGGCATAGCTAGTTGAATATAAATTTGTTTATAAATGGTAGAAATCGTCGACTCGGAGACTTTCTTAGCGAGCATTACTTGAAACTTTCGTATGTTCAATTAGGTACTCAACCGCTGTACATAATCGGTTTCTAGTGGCTGCCAACCAGTGGTAACCCATGATGTGACCACTTTCACTGAAACAAATTGTACATTACGCCTCAGACCAAATTGTCTCCCCTGCTCTACATTCAAGTTATATCACGCGGCCGACATCATTTTCAATTTCACAACCATCATTTTTAATATCATTTTGGAACCGATAAGAATCTTAAATTCCGAGACACGCGACATTGTTTGGACCTCTTTTTTCTATTTCAATCTTTTTAAACATTGTTATTCTGATTTCTTTGTTTGTGTTGTGTGTGTGTGTGTGTGTATGTTTTTTTTTTTTTATTAAAGATGGGTTTGCTCTTGGCCAGCATTTAACCATGTAGGAAAGATGAGGCCGACGATGGAGCGAGCTCACGCAGAAGATGCCCATTCACTTCATCAAAAACCATTCGGTAGTTCTTGCGTGAAAGCGTTACAAATATATCAAACTTTCACATCTATATTACTTTTAGTATATTATAGATGTGTATTACAGTATTATAGTAGTTTTTGCTTAATATTTTAAGCAAAAACTACTGTGCAAGAACAAACAAACATCCACCATACATCCTCGAAAGCCTTTCGGCTCTGTTGTCATACCAACAGATTCGGTCAAGTTTAGGCATTGGCATGAATCAAGTGCCAATGCCTAAACTTTGCGCTAGATGGTTGCCCCATAATTTGACAGAAAATCAATGAACAATTATTGAAAAATATAACAGAGGTCAGTCAAATGCTGTATTTGACATCGTCACGGGAAATGAAATATATTGTTACGAACCCGAAACCAAAAGGCAAATCTGCACGTTGGGTGTTTCCTTTCGATGATTTACCAATAAAAGTGAAGAAGGGAAAAAGTGAAGGGAATAAGATGATTGCCTTCTTTGGACGGACAAGACATTTTTCAACCATTGCGTTAGTTAGAGGATCAAAGGATCGTTTGAAGTCGCATAAGTATAGAAACATGAACCAAGCGTGAAAAAGTAATAGAAGATGACCAACAGCTAGAAATATAACTGGCTAAAAGAGATTTGCCTCTCTATTAAAGTTAAACAATGCCATTAAAGTTTACAAAATTGTTTTTTTCTGAAGCAGAGTCATGATTTTATCTATATTAATATAATTTGTTTGTTTGGTTGAACGCGTTAAGCTCTGAAACTACCAGTGGAATTTTAAAAATTTGAATTTGCATTTGATAGCCCAATTCTTGAGGAAGGTTAGCTATTTAACATCACACTGTGACCACACCCGCGGGCACGACCTAGTTGATTTTTTTAAATATTAATATCGGCTGAAGGCACACTTGATGGTAGGTGGCTACTGTCGCCTATAACACAAGCAACGCCAAAGCTGCTGCAAATGCGCTGCCGACTACAGTAGTATTAAGGATAAGGGATTAAGATGGGATAGGGAAATGGGATCTGGCATCCCTTACTCACTCACCGAAACACAACAGCACAAGTGCTGTTATTTTACCGTGGTCTTCTATAAGGGAGTGTGTCTTTTGTAAATTAAAAAAGTATTAAACCAAATGATAAAATTGTCTATATATTATATCTGTTGAAACTAATTGAATACTTAGTAATGTTTCGTAATTATATTAATGAAAAGTGGGTGACGACATCATGTCATGTGCCAAGTAGAAGGTGTTCACTTACATACTGCTTACATTCAAAATTAAATTAAACGGATTTAGGTTATACAAATAATTGTATATATACTAATTATAAAATTTAACTAACAGTTGCAGAGTTGTTTAATACCCGTAGATAGCCGATTTTTGCTACAGATAAAGCCGAGCCGATACCTTATTTTGGAGTTGAAGACGATTAAAAAATTACACTTATTCAATACATTCGACTCTCTATTAGAAGTTTATTGCGAAATTTGTGACAATTGTGACAATAAGTATCAATTTCCTAAATCAAATTACATCGTCAATTTCGGGACGCCCGTTTATTTATTTATTTACGTGGCCTCAAACGAGGCAGGCATCAAACAGAAACACGAAATAAAGAACAAAGAAAAGCAACACATGGCAGATGCTACCGCAATTATAGGAGGCACAGCTTGCACCAATAAAAAGTCCAAAGTAAGATCTTAATACAAAACAAAAGAGAAAAAAAAATAGTATAAAAATATTAATTAGAGTGAACAAAAGCAAAATCTATAATATAATTTGACTGATATTTTAGTATCAGAATACTATGGCAGCAATAAATAAATGTCAACTGTCTGAACCACGGACAAGACAAGGATGAGTCTTTTAATTTTGGAAATCGCGTCGTTATCGTGACTACTTTGCAACGTTCATAAGACGATTCAATGGCAAAAAACGGCCCAAGTTGGTTCAATCGAAATGATGTATAAATTTATGAGGTAACAAACAAAATAACCAAAAGCAGTCACAACAAATTTTATTGCAGTATTTAAACAATAAATATATGGCACTACTTACCAATCCTTGTCAAGCTGTGCAGTCATAATCAAAAAGGCATTAAAAGATGACAAATCCACGTGTTTACGCTAAACAACCTCATGAGTAATTCAGTGACGTAATCCATGATATTTGGAGCAAAACTAACAAAAGACACAATTCCATACACAAAGGAAACAAGCTGTGTACATTATTCATAAATTCACGATACTGTACTCATTAGCAGTTTATGGTTATGGTATATACAAGGAAATAAAACACAATTCCATATTTAGAATAATCAATACAGCGTAGAAAAGGTCGCGCCACAATAATGAGTCAAAATTAATAAAACAAGCTGTTACTAATTTTAAAATTAATCACACACAGTTAAAAATGTGTCTCAAATTGCCACAAATAGAATTTATTTCAAGCCACTCATAAGTCATAATTTTTTGTTTTATTTTAGAAAACAATTGCTGGCAAAAGGCTCAAACGTTTATCACAGTGAGTTCGTAAAACCATCTCATATTAGATGGTTCTTACCGACTGAGTTAGATTCTAATGTGTCTGTTAAACGGTTCAAACAATAGGCATGATGACTGTATTAAAAAATCAAAGAATAAAGTCTTTGATTTTTTTGGAGAAAAATATATGTTGAAAGGAGTCTAAAAAATTACTCATTTCTTGTATTAAAATTGAGATTAATAAGATTTTCATTAAAATAGAAGTATAAATAACTGCAATCGGCCATGTTAACTGAAACACCAATCAGAGCGAATGACGTCACGCCCAGGTAAGTGCCATCGTTACCTACTTGTTGGAATTATTACTCTAAGGCCATCGTGTTGCTTGACTTTGCTTTGACAGAATGAAAAATCTGATGAGATGTCGGTGACGTCACGGTTCATCAGGCGCGACGCCATGACACCTAAGAGCGTTTTCGCGCGTAATTCAAAATAGATTTAAAAACATTCAATAATTCGCATTGAAATTTAGTTTTTTGCTGAAATATTGTTTTTTTTTTTTCGGATATGGTAGACGTGTATCTACATTATGGAAGGGAATTTCAAAATCTGTCATCATGCCTATTCAAAGGATATATCAGTAATTGACGATGATTGATGATTGCTGCATCAATCACTACTCGCTAACCACAAGCAACGCCACAGGTGCTGGAAGTGCGCTGTTGACCATAGTAAGATTAAGGGTTAAGGGGTAAGGGATAAATAAAAGCAACGTAGCTTAAGGTTTATTTTTTTATTTTTTTTTATTATAGATGGCTTTGCTCTTGGCCAGCATCTATCCATGTAGGAAAGATGAAGCCAACGATGGAGCAAGCTCATCCAGAAGATGCCTATTCACTCGAACCTTGAAAATATTTGGGTTGTATGAGCTCGGAAATACATACGCCGGTAGGGAGTTCCAATCCTTAGCAGTGAGCATTACAAAAGATGTTTTAAAGCACTTAGGTCCGAATTAGAGGGATTTCGACAAGATGAGGATGGTAACCAGCCGTACGTCTGCATGTCCGATAGAAGAAAGGGGAAGGCGGCATTATCTCATGCAGCTCCCGAGCACACTCTCCGAAGTACATCTTATAGAATACACAGGGCAATTATGCGACTATGTGCCAGGCTCTGCAGCTTAGTTCTTATTAGTGTACCGTCGCCAAAGAGCCTCTTAGCTCTGCGATCAACCGAGTCGAGTGCGGCAAGTTGGTATTTTGCGGAGCCATCCCAAAGGTGACAGCAATACTCAATTCATAGGCACAGATATAGCATGCATAGACAATAGACATAGACGAAGTTAACGAAACAATAAAGGTCTCTTGAAAAGATTTACTAGTACCTTGAAAATTATCATACTTAATTATGTATTAATGTAATGATAATAATCTTACATTCTGCACTCACATAATAATATATGTGTAATCAAAAGAATAGGTAAATCGCTGAAGCGTAGGAGCGTAGGCATTGCCCCATTATAAAAAAAAGTTGAAGAATGTACCCTATACTTAGTTAATTAATTGCCTTCTCGAAGGTCACAAGGCAATTTCAACAGTCTAAAAACTAACATCCATTTGTCTTCATCAATACGTAGGACGTTAAAAAAGGGGCAGCTATACAGCAACGAACGTATGGTCAGTGGGTATGGGTATAAACCTTCAACCTTGGCTAACATTAACAGCTGATGAGAACATTTATGTGACGTAATGAATGGCATTGCATTTTTAGCTTCAAGGCGAACTGTGACAATATTTGAAATAATCGAGTTGTCGCTTTCACATAACACTCGTAAAACACAAAAAATTGGCTAAAACATGTAGGTATGGTAAAGACGAGACGGCTTGGACATAGAACCTCATTTACCAAAAAAAAAATTTAAAATTCTAGTGGTTTAAAACAGTTCTCTCAAAGTGAGGAACCGTTTTTGCTTGAAAACTAAGAACTTTTTTTTTAAATTGCAAAGCAGATGTTCTGTGCGCAAGAGGTGGCATGTCATGACATCTGCGTCTTATTAACTTGGAAGATTTGCCACCTGTTCTAAAATTCACTTTATATGCATTATGCTCCGATTAACAGGATCAAAATCTAGTAAGTACAATCAGAGAGCTAAACTTTATATTATGTTCAATGACAATCGGCCAACATTAAAAAAAATTAAAGTGTTTTCTATCTAGCCAAAATAATAAATAAAATAAAAACAATATGAAAATTGCATCATTGTTTTTATTTTTTAATTTTGTTTCGGTTTAATCATTCTTTACTAATGAAATTGAACCGTCAGCCTGTCTGCCGATCTTAACTTTTAAAAAAAAATTCTGAGAAGCATTAGAATTTAGAACTTCTATGATTTTGCAATTTTTTTGGTTTTTTTTTAATAGGTTGGGGAAAAAGTTTCTTCGCGTTTTATATGAAAACTCAAGACTTTTTTTTTTCGATGACTTTGTTCGGTAACTTATTGCCATCTTGTAGGTAGTGTGACATGATGTCACACTACCTACAAGATGGGATCATGTCATTGCACTTGCTGTAGAAATGTTGGGACTTCTGATCAAAAAAACACAAGTAGGTAACTAGTTTTCGCAGTTCTCTCTTGATGCTAACCTAACACTGCTTAACGAATTCTGTAATTCTTCATTAGATTCACTCATTTTGACAGAAAGAAAAACAAATGAAAAATAACTGGAAACAACATTTTGCTAATTTGTTTCTTTTTTTAAATGTAACCTTTTTAATGTCACCAAAACCAGCCAGATACAAATAGTACAGCTAAAGAGACTTTATTACAAGTTTATACATAGGTACTATATGCGAAAAGACTTTTTCCCCGACCTAATATTAGCATGTTATTTTTATTTGTGTTTTTTTTTTTTCTAAACGAGAGATTATTGTTGAAAGTAATTTGTTGAGACCCCTTTTGTGTTAAATGACCCGTGACTGTGCAAATATTTCTAATATTGTAATTTCACTACAATATATTAGATAAGTATGTATATTATTATAATTATTAAAACTCTTTATTCGTACCACAAACATATAAAAAAGAATAAAAAAAAGAAACAACAAGTAATAGTACAAAATATATCAAATACTATCATAATAAAACATATTTTTAAATGTTCAAATTTAATAAACAAGACAAAGTCTACTACAGAAAGACCAATGCACCTTTATCCGATGCTAATTCACTACCAAATCAGTCACGTAAGATGTAATTCCGTCGATATTACACATCATAGAATCCATCGACACTCGTACTTCCAAATTTCGTTTAAAGCTCGCGAAGAAAGCAACGATGGATTGCGCGGTAAGAGTGGAAGATTTCAAGGTCAGGTTTATTGGTGAGACCATTGAGCGGGTCGCAGTGCGCTCGTAAACAGGTTTCTCCGGTCATGTATCTGATTATAGGCGATTGGCCACAGGCTACGTGAAGCCATATAGAGTCAGGGACAATGTTTACAACTATTTCTACATTTCACGCTTTTCAATAAAAATAAATTATTAAAAATGTAGTGAAATTTGTACAAACTTTCTAATATGAGGAAAGCAGAGGAGTTTGTTTGTTGGTTGAAATCGTTAAACTCTGAAACTAGTAGTCGAATTTAACAATATTTTCTCAATTCTTGAGGACGAATGATCCTTAGAAGCCAAGGCGGTTGAAACTAAAATACCATATTAATATCGTAAAAATACTAATATGGGATTATTTACTCTACTAGACTATATGTACGTAAACATTATACCTAACTAGCGACACGCCCCCGGTTTCGCATGGAGCTGAAATTTAAAAAATCCTTTCTTAGCGGATGCTTAAGTTATAAAAAAGCTATGTTCCAAATTTCAGCTTTCTAGACTTAGTAGTTTTGGCTGTGTTTTGAAAGTCAGCCAGGACAAATGATTTTATAAGAATAGAAGATTATATTGTGGTGATAATTTCATCCTGAATCATTTTAGTTTTTATATTGAAGCCAAAACATACATATATATTATCATAGTCTTTTAGAAAGCTAGACTGTTTTGTAGAAATCGTCCTAATCAATGTCATTACGACAAAACAATTATTTTGAAGTGAATGGACACAACTTGGACATAACAAATAACTTAAAATTTATTCGTGTAATTCGCACGTCAATCTTTATAAACTATAAAGACTAACTCAATAGGGACCAGCCCCCGGCTTCGCACGCAAAATATGTACCTATGTACATACACAAAAACCTTCATCTTTTATCACCCTTCAATCAGGCCTCTTTCACTTCATGTACTTGCGCGCGCTAAGTGCCTACGCGCCGCTGTACTTTCCAAGGTACACATTCACGCGGTTGCCACCGACGCGAGCGCGCGCATTCACATTTATTTTTTTCTTCTTTGATCTCCGCCAGGAGTAGTTGTGTTCCGTGTCTTTGATTTACATTTCGGAAAGAATAATAGGTATTATGCCTCGTAATACGTGTGCAGTGGAAGGATGTAAATCCGTGAAAACTAAAAAATAATTTAAATTCTCCGTATTATATTTTTTTAATACTTTAACTTTAAAATCCATTGAATGACATGCACCTACCTAAATATTCTTTGTATTTAATAATTAATAGGTATGTATTTAATTATAATACTTGAACTTGTGAAATCCGTACCTACCTATCTACCTACGTATCTTTTCGGGTCATGTGCATTGTTTATGTGGTTGTACAATAAATAAATTTCACAACTTACGAAATGGAACTTTTAAAGTTACTAGTGCAAACGAAATTTTAATAAAACAATGTTTAGTAAAAATAAACTCAAGTAGGTAATAAGTATTATTAGCATTCGCGCGGCAACGCGCTGCACCGGCCGCCGCCGCCGCGTTGCCAAGTGGCGTTGCTATGCGGTCTGGCAACAAGGCACGCGCACGCTGTCCGCTACATAGTTTGAGAGCTGACTACAAAATTTATCACCTAGTTACCTTTAAACGAAATTATTTATCTGTAAAAAAAATTTGTACCTATTAAAGATAGATTAAAAATAAAGAGTGTATTACACTTATTTATGCATTGTTTTTTTAATATGATTTAAATCTGTAAAAACAGTTTTATTTAGTAACATAACAAATACTTACTTTACTCAATACTTACATACTTTACATAAATACTCTCCGCCGTTGTTCAAAATTTTTTTCACTATAGAACAATAATGTATCGCCAAATAATTTTATGTCGAGAACAATTTAGCAGCGAGCTCTCCGACTATTTCATCAAAACTCGATGTTTGATCGACTGTGTGTTGTGTGGATTTGTGGACTAATGATATACACAATTTAAGCTTTTTTATTTGGTCTCGTCAGTGGAAATAGGAATAAGTACCTACCAATATGAAAACCTTTAGGTACCTACAAGGTTTTTTATCATTGCTCGTTACCTACTAGTACTTATTTACATCTTAAAAATCATGTTATTCTGATCAACTTGAACTGAGAAGTAAGCTTATAGTTGCTAGTTAATTACTTAATAAATAGTTACTAGCGGCTTAATTAGCTTTGTATTTTGGGACGGCCTAGAAAAACTCAGTAGTAGTAGCCCTGACTTTATTACTATTATTTCAATGTCACGCGGGCGCGTGCGGCTGCAGAGCAATAACAACTCAATGTTTGAACTATAAGGTATATTTTTCCGCTAAGCAGTTGGCGAGGCAAAACAGTAGGCATTTATAAAAGTTGTGATGGTCTTTTTGTTAGGGAGTGATTTATCTGTTACGGTAGTAACTACTTATTAATCTGTGCTTCAATATTGAAAACCGTATCAAAAGCGTTGGATCTTTTTTTGTAGATAGCTGTTGCCCGCGTGAAATATTTAACATAATTATGTCCATCTTGAAATTCTAACTATTGGTGAAAGATTTTTTAACATAGGATGAGCAGTTTCGAAGATTCCTCGTACATACAAACTTTACCTCTTTATAATATAATATTGCTATAGATATATAACTAATATAGATATATCAAACCGAAACAATCGTACATATTCACAAAATTTCATTGAAATCAATTGGACGGTGAACGTGGCAGGTGATTTTTACCTTTGGTCCATATATTGAATTACAACGTTTCTAAATTTACTTTTTTTTACGTTCGTTCTTTTTTTTACGTATCTAAATTTACGTTCTTTTTTACTTAATGACATTAAGTAAAAAAGTAGTCGTACACAGTATACAACATATATCTACGATCAAAAATTCATTTATTTCATTATCATAAAATTACAGTTACGTAAATCCTTCATCTGTCGTCACAGCACAATACGCGTTATCTTAACATTTGAATATACCTACGCAATATCATATCCTTTAGATATTTAAATAATTTCCAATTACCGTGCAAGATAATATTTTTCTTGAACAAATAACACATCAATGCTTTTATTTACATCGCCATGATTATATTTTTTTAAATATGTAATAATATATATAATAAGATATAAATGTATGAGAATAGTTTTCAGACAATAGTTCTGTCTTGCACATTCAAGTAAGTATTTAAAATTCAAGTAACATCGTCATTAAAGTCACATTTTTATAAGGGATAAAAACGTAGATTAATAACTTAAATATACCTACTACCTGTGAGCGGGAGTGCTATCATATTCGGTGCTGCCGTTTAGGAATAAGAATAGAATCCAGACATATAACCACGTAATCAGTCATAACATAAATGCGTGTTTAAGTGTGACAGGAAGCAAGCAGTTATTCATGCCCGTGATGGATGTCCAGCACTGAATTTTATCTGTTCCTGGTGTATACAAAGCTAAATACCTACTAAATTGAATCAAAAAAGCAAAACTTATTAAATCCTACTTTATGTAATAGAAATGAAGTCATCTATACATATAATAAAATCGTGAACGAGCCGTGTCTGTATATTAAATATTTTTTAGAATACAAAAAAATAGTTTTTAGAATTTTTGTCCGTTTGTCTGTGTGTTTGTGCACGCTAATCTCAGAAACGGCTTAAACGATTTAAATGCCGTTTTCACTGATGTATTGTATCATGCTTCCCGTAACAATTAGTGCTTGTTTCATTCCAATCGGTCTACAAACAAAAAAGTTACGCGCTATACCGTATACCGCGCGTACGAAGTTGCGGGCTCAGCTAGTACAATAATTAATGGAATTGCCGGATGGAGTTTAAAGAATTTTATAATAAAACACATTAATTCATTTATTTATTAAATTAAAACATATCAGTTATTAGAAAAATACGAAAAATTATAATAAATTAAAATTTGCATGCCTTTGTGAGGGGAGTATACTTTGTACTGTAACTGCTATACTTACATAAATTGAAATCCTATAAACATGCAAATAATGATTTTATTTATTTATCTTAAATGACATAGGAAATGATTCATCGATTAAAAAGTCCACTTCAACGTATCGAACGAACGCCGCGACGCTGAGCCGCCGTCCGGTGCAACGTTGCGTCACGGTCCAGCGATGCAGTTCATAGAACCTTCATGAAATCTCAACGAAGCTACTTAAATACCGCTATGATAACTCCCACAGCTGCTCTATCTACTATCTACTAAGGTATATGCAATGGCCACCGATTTTTTACTTGCATGTTTTTATTCGTTTGTTCACATATTTAACATTACGCATGCACACGTTGCATGGATTTATATGAATTTTCTTTATTATTATTTTATGTTAAGATTGGCAAGCCGGCTGACGGTCCACTTGATGGTAGGTGGCTACCGTCGCCTATTACACAAGCAACGTCATAGGTGTAGCAAGGACGCTGTCGACCTTAGTAGGATAAAAGATGGGTTTGGGAGGGAGTAGGGAAGGTGTGGTTACTGACGCTAGACAGGTGGCTCAATTTATAACTGCGAAACGCAGTGTGCTCTGCCCCTACTGATATGACCAATTTTACTAACATTTTAAATTAATGCTCTTGCATAGGTTTCTCTGGCTAAACTTTTACCACCTTGAAAACTTTTTATACCTACTTACAACAAAATTGTCATTTAGGCAAATAGCGCTTTGTTTTTGGTGTCGCCCACTGGTCGAAATTAAAAAAAAGTTCAAAAACACACGAGGGAAACTGCTGCTTACCTACTTAACTATTTTGTCTTTACAAATTAATGTATTTACCTAAAAGTATAATTTGTGGCCAACGATTTTCAACTATATAGGTACATATCCGACAAAACGAAAGAATCCGTAATGTGACATTTAGAACCACATGGTACAAAATCGCCAACTTTACAAGACTATCTAGCTACGCCATAGCCAACACGATTACGGCGATCGATCAATATTTTTGTATTAAAATTTTCCCAATGCCCACTCTACACCTATATTCTATATTATTTTGTGCCTTTTAAAATTGTATAAAATTACAAAATTGTAGACACCTGTCATTGGTTATATTTAGGGTGATTTTATTTTCATTATAATTTAAAAAAGCTGTTCGTTTACCTAATAAATAAAATTAAAATAAAATGAATATATATGTATTTATTTATTTTATTTAAATTTTTATTATACTATATACTCTTTATTATACTGTGCTATAGTGCAAGCAGTCAGCAGTCGTCTATAGTACCTAAATACCTATTATTGTTGAGATATTGTGTGTATGACGCAGATCACTATGACGTAATTGCATGACGGGAAGATGGATTGGAGCAAACAAACTAACAGTTCATGACCGGTTCATGACATTTTTACTTTATTTTCATCTGCATTTCTATAGATTATTATCTTTACAACTAATATTATAATGGAATACATACTCGTAAGTGTTATTATTATATTATACATGTAGGTATAATAGCAGATATTATATCCTTTGGCCAATATCAATACAATAGTCATTCATCGCCGAGACACTATACTGTCGACACGTTACTGTTTTTTCTTTTTATTATAAAGAAATAATTAAAGTGGAAATGTTAAATTTTATATGTTATGTTAGTATAACATAATTTAAATATGTTTAAATTTTAATCTGATTTTTAACATAATGTCAAAGCATAGACTTGAAACTTATTGTTAAAAAAGAAAACTGTCAAAGTTGAAACAACAAACATAGGTAACGGTAATTAGGGTAACGAACCCAAAACAACAGCAAACAAACAAGGCAGGGGAAAGCGTAGAGGATTCCAAAGTCGGTGAAAGCAATCCGACAACGGCACTCGGCAGTGTTAACGCCGCGCCGCCGTATCGAACGGACGAAGTTAACCTCAAAAATGTCGTTTGTGATAGCGTCTCTAGTCGTAATGACTAGTGCTGCGGCAATTTATTGGTACACAAACCGACATAAACCAATCAAGCACATATTGAGCGAGCTACGGTACGCGTTGGACATGCAAGGGGCCGGGGCCGGCGGATTAATCGACGATTGGGTGAATATATGGAGGAACAAAGTGGTGTTACCAGATGCAAATTCAAAAGTCGCCGTTATAACGGGTGGAGCGCGCGGCATAGGTGCCGAAGTGATACGGGGATTGCTCAAAGCGAACGTAACCGTCATCATGGGGATCAGAAAACCGGAATTAGTCTCGGAACTGTGTAAAACAATGGAAAACGGAGAAAAATTGTGTGCATTTGAACTAGATTTGCAGTCCCAAAAATCCATTAAAGGTTTCGCAACAAAAGTTCTTGAGAAATGTCCGAAAATTCACCTTCTTATAAACAATGCTGGCATCATGTTTGGGGATTACAAGCTCACGGAAGATGGATTTGAATCACAATTGGCCACCAATCATTTGGGGCATTTTTATTTGACACATTTATTGTTGCCAGCGATAAAAAAATCTGGTAACCCCGGGGACTGCTCGAGAGTGATAAATGTGTCATCTTGCGCCCATTATCCTGGGAAAATATACTTTGAAGACATAAATATGAAAGAACATTACGACGAAACTGCGGCGTACGCTCAATCCAAATTGGCAGAGGTAATAATTAATTTTAATCCTCAGCAATTAAAATCAAAATATGTATGGAAAATTAAAATCGACACATGTGTGGAAAAAAAATGGTATAATAATTATATCTTTTTCTTTTGTTACAGTTAATGAGTGCAAGATATATCAACAAACTTTTAGAAGAAGAAGGTTGTCATGTTAGGTGCTATTCTGTTCATCCGGGAATTGTAAATACAGACCTATTCGAAAAAACTTTATTCCGGAGAGTATTTCCTTGGGCAATGAGAATATTGTTTAAATCTCCCGAGAGAGGTGCTGTATCAATACTTTATGCTTGTTTTGAAAAAGATTTAGAGAATAGGGGTGGTTTGTATATTAGCAACTGTATAGAAGGCATTAGTAATAAATTTTCTAAGAATGTAAGCCATCAACAGAAACTTTTTGCATTATCTTGTGAATTAGTCAGTGTAGAAATTGAAAAATTTGGTAAATCAAATTAACAACTCCTTATTTTAGACAATTAAATATACTATGTAATGCAAATAAAAAGAATGATACTAAATAATGTATTTTTATTTGCAATATATAAATAGATAGTAATTTGACAAAAACATTGTGTTGTAATGGAAAATTGTATTTTATTTGCTTAATTTTATTTAAACCAGGCCACGTGATATTCAAGTGTATGTGTAAGTAAAGTAAATTACCTGAAAATCTATAAAAAAATTAACCACATGAAATTTTATTTAAATAATATGTAGTAATAAGCATAATACTTATATTAACTTATTGTTGTGCAAAAGAAATTAATAGGAATGTAATTTAATAAAATAGATGTGTTTAAAGTTAAGATTGAATAAGGGTAAAGAAATTTTCCACTTTCTTTTTTAATGTTTCTATTATGCACTATGTGTGCAAATATTTTATTCAAAAAACAAACGACATTTCTTTGAAATGAATGTCCAATATGATATAAAAATGTATAATTTCACACCTCAACTTACATTTAATGATATTTTCTTTAAGTAATAAAAAAGTATTTATTTTACTATTAAAAAGCTTCTTCATCTCTGACTAAATCTGTTTTATTTTGTAGAATTATTTTTTGTTTTAAATGTCACAATGGCATTATTGGTAACTATATACATGCTGATCAAATTATGAAGTTATGAAAATATTAAAAACCACAAAAACATTAGATAGTTATTAGTAAAATCATGTACCAAACCTAAGTATGTTTTTTAAATTGCAATTATGTACTTTTTATATGTGAATCAACTAAAATGATTCAAGAAATTTGGTTATATAGTAAGTAAGGAAAATATATCCTAGCAAAATGCATACTTTTTACAATTTCTTACTAGAAAAGGTGGCAATCAAAGGGACAAGTTCAACTTAAGGGTAAGTGGCTACCATTGCCAATAAACACAAACAATACCAGGGTGAATACAAGTATGCTACCAACAGTGAAAAAAAAGGGATAGAGTAAACAACAAAACAAATGTTTTATTTCATGGCAATCTTCTGAAAGGGCCTGTTCAGACAGGTTGGTCTTTTCATAAGTATGCAGTATGTAATCGATCGTGAATTCTGAAGGCAATACACACAAAGTCATAGACAAAAGATAGTATGTCAATGAAATAAATGAGTCATCAATATAAATAAAAATTAATCGCTAAATGTGTTGCTAAGCACAAAACTTGAGGACAGTTGGAGCAATTTGGCTTTTTTTTATATATATAATCCGAGTAAGGTTTTCCTGAGGAGAAACAATAGAAAAATTGGACTTCGCCAGTTATTAATAAAATAAAAATATTATTATTTTCGTTATATAGCTAAATCAAAATATTCTTCACATATGATAGTACATATTTAATGCATAAAATGGAATTTAAACAAACCCAAGTGAAAGTTTACATAAGTAAGTATTTAGTGGCACAGTTGGGTAAACATTGTGTCTACAATTACAAGTACCTAGTTACCTACAAAAAATTATCAGTATCATTAATTCATATTCATATTTTTTATTACAAAATAGTGACTCAGTTGACGTTTTTAATCATTGTTATTTATTATGACTTTTTCTGTCTTTTTTGAGCTTTAACAAATTGTGAACATATGATTTAATAAAAAATATATTAGAAAATGTTTGAATCAATTATTGAAATGGGAGACGTTTGGAAAAATAGACTAAACACAAGGTTTAATAGCTGCATCGTTTCCTCTAAGTTGAAAGACATTATCTGTGATAAGTAGTTTACATTTTTAGAGGAACAATCTGTATCAAGATAATCAATTTGAGAGGAGTTGTATTTTTTGCTAATAAGTTTTGGTTAATGTTAAATAAATACTAACCTGCTAAAAAATCCAGACAGCCCTTTCTTCTTCAGTTTAGCTTGTTCCAGTTCAGATGAAGATTCGGGTTCTGGAAGGACCTCATCCTTGGAGGCACTGGATTCAAGGGAGCACTCCGACAAACTTGACACAGTACTGGAGAACGAACCTCCATCTTTCCCACGTCGATGGCCACTCACACCACTCCACTGTAACGTACTTTTTGGAGAATCACTTGTATCGCTTTTCTCACAAGTCGATATCGAAAAATTACCTTCATCACTAAAACTACTTTTTTTAGACAATTTATCAATTTCCTCGCTTGTTTCTTGCGATGTTTTATTCTCGATTTTAGGGCTCACAAAATGTAATTGTTTAGTAATAGGGTTGTAAGCAAGCTGCATATTGTCCAAAGCCTCGCTGAGGCGCATCCCGCCTTTCTGGCAAGGATTCGACATTGTGCAGTCTCCAGGCCACGACCCTGACTGAAGTGTTTACGATTGGCAAACATTTTTATATATTATACTTCTAAAACAAGCCATTATCGCTAATTAAACTTATCACATTTGTAGAACATTAGCATTGTTTGTAAATAACAAATTCATTACAGTTCTTTCTTATTTCACTCAATATAAATATTGGTTCTCACTGGTTTGATTTCACATTATGCACAACCTCCATATTCAGGATACAATTATGCTTTGGAAATAGTAATAAAAAACACCAATTTAGATTTCAACCTATAACAATTAGTAATTTAGCATGTTAAATTTATCTAAATTAAATTACGACCTAAAACTAACAAACAATGGACTACACACCCATCTCCTTTTACTTTCGAAAATAAATTAAAGAAATTGACTTTGACTATTTCGCTTTGACTTTAGGTTGACGGTAAACAATGATCATGACACTTGTTTTGACACAATCAATTTGACAGTTATGAATGAATGAAATGAGTGCATCAGTGTTACCATTTGCAAAAATAAAAGGGCACGTAAACAAACAACCTCAGAACCAAAGATAATTGTATTAGTGTATAGATGGAACAATAAAAATTGAAGATTCCTTCGATACTCGATACCCGTCTTTCTAATGGCTGCATGTCGTATGTTAAAAAGAGATAACAATAGCCGAATATGACGTCTTAAAACGCTGCGCGCCATAAAAGAGGCAACGTCATATTTGTTTATATCATGCTGGTTAACAAGCGCGTTTAGCTTTATGTGATTTAAAATACTTAAAAATCTGAAAGTGTGATTTCATAAATCTGTTGCTTGCCAAGAATGGCTTGTACTGTTCCCGTTTGTCCAAGTAGAGTGGGTGTTTTGAAGGAGAATAATGGAAACATATCATTTCACCGGTAAGTCGCACAGCTCGCACTCATTAATTTTGGTGTTTTGTAAACAAATTTTTATAATTATTTACTAAAAATGAATCATTGTACATGCATACACAGCTCTAAGGTTGATTTATTTAAAGAAAAGCTGGTGTTTATAACTAAAATTTACAAAAACCAAAGTTAATCGGAATTTTTGACATTTGTCTTGCTTTATAGTGCTGTAGTCTGATCTTGATAAGTTTATCGATATCGATAACTAATTTATTTTTAGTAGAGTGTTGACAATTTCTAGCATTCACTGCAGGTTGAAAGTAATTTTTATCAATTTATAACAGATTTCCCACCGACATCGATTTAAAAAAAACGTGGACAAAAAATGTAAGAAAAGCCGACGATTGGAGAGCTTCGCAATATACAAGAATATGCTCGATGAACTTTGAAGATTCTTGCTTTCGCCAAGGATATCAGCGTAAAATTCTACACTCCTATGCAGTGCCGACAATATTCCCAAAATTACCACCATCGTGTAAACCAGTAAGTAATATATATAAGTTATAAAGAAGTTATGCTTCAATCTATGAAAATTATGAAAATCTTTTGAATCATTAATAACCAAAAACTATTTCTTTTCAGAAATTACCCAGAAAAAGAAAACTTACTAATAAATACGTGGATACCCAAGCGTCAACATTAACTGCAAGTCTTTAAATTAAAATGTTGACGAATCACAGATGAACGATATCACAGATTATCCAATCTGTGATATCGTTTCTAAAAATAAAACTTTAAGATTATCGAGATTTTTTTCTCTCGTAATAAAAACCTACTCCCGTTCTACCCCTTAAGGATGGATTCTAAATATTTCTACTCAAAAAATAACTATTCTTTTGAAATATTTTGGTGAAATAAATGCGAGAGGTTGCATACAATCTCATACAACCGATTAGCAATGCGGCGAGTACCAGTACGCACCCACATTTTATTTATATTGAATAACCAAACAGTACACCGAAACGCATTTAGCCATACTTTTTATCCGTCATAATATATTTAAAATCTATATCAACGATATCTAGTTATCAATAAAAATGCACAGCACTATTATACGCTATAACTTTAGCTTGCATTGTATAGTCAAAATGGAGACATTCACTCAACTTCGACCCGACAGATTATATATGTATGTCTCTTTCAATCTTATGACAATTTGAAGGTGTTAGAAAGAATAAAATATTGCTGCATTTTGTGATCCATCTATAGGTACAGACTAATACAACATCTTTGCTCAGAACAATAACTAAAGGCATAGAAGTAGCGTTGAAGGATCAAGGGCCAGACAAATCCTTCAACCTATCCTTGTTACTCTTTATGGCAGCTTTGCTGTTGTCAGAATGAGATAACACTCTTTTTGACAGGACTGCGGATTTCAAGTGCGTAGCCTGTTTTATAAAACTAGAGTTGGGGTCTACATACAAAATATCGACATTAATATTATTTACATTCATTTAAGTGCCTACATTCGAAGTAGTTCAACGTTTAACAGAAGATATTATTAAAACACTTCAGGTTGTTTTTTTTTTCACCTAGCATTAAAAATGAAAAAACCTTGTTTGGAAACAAAAAATTTATTACAAATAATAATATCATCACTACTTTTTATCGTACTCATTTATTATAAATACGAAAATACCGATGTTTCATTTGAATTGTACGTGGGGCGCACTAAAAGTTTTCGGAATTAATAAGAAAAAGTTGCTATGAATGGTTAAAAATGAATTTATTGTTCTCCTCCGTTGAAAATCGTTAACCGCGTAACTTTTTCTTAATTTTTGGGAGTAACAGTAGCCACCTATCCAGTTTTATTAGAAAAAAGAAATAACCATCTGCTTAGAAACGACTGCGTTTATATCTGCTAACAGCTGTAAATAGTCTTCTCGCATGGAGCTTCATCGCCAAAAGCCCAAAAAAATTTCATGGGTAAGTCCGCATTAACTATGCAGCGATTGATTCTGACAATAATTTGGGGCCCGATGTGAATGGACATAGATCCGTAGCGAAAAACACTGAAAAAAATAATTATTTTATATACTTTTTATAAGAAATAATATCACAATATCAATGGATCTGTGACTTTATTTATAACAATGTACACAACTATATTTATATTTATCTTCATTATAAAAAAAAAAACATTTCTGCTACATCTTTTACTTAAAAAAAAACCACTCACTTTTCCTGATGACAAAAACAATGTAGGTACAACATTATCTTTTAGTCTTCGATATTAAGGTTGGTTGGTACAAAACACGCTGGTGTAAAGTATCTGGAGCAAACTAGATGTTTTTTTGGCATCCACTGATTGTCCACGGATGCTTTTTTGACATCAATTCACTTTTTTTCTTAATAGTTCATCGTTAGGAAATCTGAAATAAAAATGAAATCAAAGGGTCATTTAGATTGTTAAAACAACACATTCGCAAGTCAAATGTATTATCGATAATTTTATCGGCTAATTTTTGCAACCCTATTATAAACTTTTTGGTAAAATTACAAAATTGGCTAAATCTAATGAAAATACATAAGATAAACACAATTAATACTTTTAACTACTTTTGCAATAACATATGGTGTAGTTTTGGATTATAGATTTCTATCTCTAAGATGAAAAGTGTACTGAAAACACTAAAACACTGCTTACCTGTGAAAGCTGATAACTTCGGGTTTGTTTTTCTTTTCTCTCCATGCGAGATTTACACTTTTTTGTAACTCACGACATAGCTTATTTATTACTAAGATGTTATACTGCAATATTTAACTCAAAATCACAGGATATTACAAAAAAAATGTTTTCACAATCTTAACAAGCACACAAACAGTTAGGGCAATCATAATACGATTTAATTAAATATGACATTTGTCAATTTGGAAGCTCTCTTAGGGATTAGGGACTCTCTAATTTTGTCGCATAACATGAAGCCAAGGGCTTCAGTTTTGACAACTGACCGGGTACGCCTAGCTTGCACTATGGCGGCCAATGGCGGCTTCTATGCCTTTAGTTATTGTTCTGAGCAAACAACCAATTTTATTTTAAATAAGTTATTAAGTTAGTTTAGTAGATTTAAGTTTAGTAGATACGGAGTATGACACCATCTTGCTGAATTGACAGTTAAATTCGTCTGGGCATGCTAACAAGTTTATCCCTTGTGGTTACTTGCGTAATCATTCACGCTTAAACAGTAGTTAATTTCAATATATACATCACAAACTAAATAGTAGATACTAACGTATATACATATATTAAAGTACTTTGTGGTAATTAAGTTTTTTTTCATTGTAAGGCCGGGTGCGTCTCGCTCCCTTGACGACCAATGACGGTTCCAAAATCCCTTACGGACTAGAACCACACCCATCTCGAGGGGTGTTTTAGTGAGGTAAAAGTCCCACATAACCATGTGGGCAATTTCACTGCATGATTTCTCCCCTCGTAAAAAAGTCTATCCAGTTAGTGTGCCGAATTTATTCCCGCTCAAAACATAACAGAGCACCCATCGTAAGGGCACAGTCTAACTATACATGGTACTGTTCGGGACTTTCAGGGACAGCCTACAATTCGTCCAATAAACGTAAGTGTTCGTGTATAGTGTTTGTATAAAAATGGGAACCCTTACCCACTCTCTTCGGCCTAACCCGCCGTATCGGCTAGACCACAGCGACGCTTCTTCACGGGAAGGTTGCCCACTAGCAGGTACACAGCCTACCATAACCCAATTTACGGGAGCTTACAGACCCGTACACATACCTTGTCGTGGTGAAGGGGCTCGCCTGATCGCCGAGAAGACCGCCGCGGGGTTTTAGTGGGTATACCTCCCTCACTATGAGGAAGGCGAGTACCACATAACCGCACCGTTTCCCCAGACGGTGTGCGTATGCGTAACGTCATTTCCCCGCGTCAAAAAAAAAGGCCCGTACACATACATCAGTAAAGGGTATGATTTCTTTAAAACAGCCTTGCACATGCAACTTTGCAAAGCGTTCTTCTCGTCTTCAAAGACAAATGTAAAGTATAACAAATGTCTGCAAAAAGGAATCGAAAAGTAACGGTATTTGCCCTCATCCAAACTTTTATTATATGTCATTGTTCACCAAGCTAAGTTATGTAGGTATGTAATCCTAAGTCCTACTGCTATTATAAATGCGAAAGTTTGTGAGGTTGGATGTACGTATGTTTGTTACTCTTCATGTAAAATCGACTTAACAGATTTGGATGAAATTTGGCACACAGATAGTGTATTATTTCGATAAACGTATAGGATACTTTTTATCCTGGAAAATAGTTAGGTTCCGGAGGGATCGCCTAAAAATATCAAAATTGGACGCCACTGTCGTCACAGCGATAAAGATGTCAGATATTTTCTCAGGTTCAACGCGGACGAAGTCGTGGGTACCAGCTAATAAATTATATTTGCATGCCGTTATTGGGTAGAATATTTTATTGTAGGTACCTACCTACTGAAATTAGCATCTTGAAATGTTTTCTTGCAAATAAATAGGTACATAAGTAAGTACGAGTGTATGTATTATTAACCTAGCTGTGCCCGCGACTTCGTACGCGTGGTATTCGGAATAACGCGTAGCTTTTTTGTTTGTAAACAGATTTATTTATTTATTTATTTATTTATTTATTTTATTAGGAAGCCAACGCAGTATACAATAATCCTTATACATAAACACATTCAAAAATTAATTTACAATATCGTATACTCCACTTATAGGCTAACTTGGCATGCACTAAGACGAAAACAACAAAAAAAATTAAAATTAAAAAATAAACCAATAATAAAGGAATAAAAAAAAAACAAAAACTCATAAAACAACAAACCATTATGCAGTACGTGATAAAAGAATTTTTTTAACCCTTCTTTTAAAACATGCGGAGGAATACTGAAAGATATCTACACCAGTTCCCCTAATTAAATTATTGTAGGTGACGACCATTCTGCTCAAGGGAGCGGCTCCGCCCAGATTAGTTTTGGCGATTCTAGGTCTGAACGTTAGCCTGTTCTTAATATGCGACCTAGAATTACTCTTTGGTACCGCCAATCGCACCCTGCTCAGCAGATTTGGGCAATCGATCCCTCCATCCATAATATTCTTTAAGAAAGAGAGATCAATATAGTCCCTGCGATTGGACAGTGACAATGTTTTATATAATTTTAAGAGATCAGTGTAGCTGTTAACTTTTTTTAACATTTTGTCCTTGTATGCTAAGTGTCGTAAAAATTTCTTCTGCACTCTTTCTATCCTATTCTTATGTATTTGATAATACGGATTCCATGCAACAGAACAGTATTCAAGTCTGCTTCGTATCAGTGAGTTAAACAGTGCTAGTTTGGTAGAAGACTTTTTAAATTCCTTTGTGTTCCTAATAATGAAACCCAATAATTTTAATGAATTTTTAGTTACATTATCGATATGAGGTAAAAAACTCAATTTGTTATCTATAATTAGGCCAAGATCTTTTATTTGCTCCACATTCTCTAACACATTGTTGTTAATACAATAATCGAACTTAACGTTTTTAATTTTTCTACTGAATGTGATACTATAGCATTTTAAGTGATTTAATTTTAAATTATTGTGATTACACCATACTACAAGCTTATCTAAATCGCTTTGCATATCGATTGAATCATTAATGTCATTAATCTTTTTATACATCTTAAGGTCGTCAGCATATAGTAGGAATTGACAATGTTTAAAGCAATCAGCTACATCATTAATAAATATTCCAAATAACGTGGGACCAAGATTAGAGCCTTGTGGTACTCCTGACGTCGCAACAAATGTGTGCGACTGATATCCTCCAATAACCACATTCATTTCACGATTTATTAAGTATGACTCGAACCAACTAACGAGATTTCTATAGACGCCGTATCTCCTAAGCTTCTCTAACAATATATAGTGATCAACGACATCAAATGCCTTTGCTAGATCCGTGTAAACACAATCCACTTGAGCCTTATTATCCAACGCTACCGCTAAGTCATCCACAAACAAAGCCAAATTTGACATAGTAGATCTTTTTTTAACGAATCCGTGCTGATTTTCCATCATCGCCGGTTTCATATGCCATGCCAGGACTGGACAAATCAACGATTCAAAAACTTTAGAAAACACCGATAAAATACATATTGGCCTATACTTGGATATGTCTTTTCTATCTCCACTTTTGAATACAGGGACTACCCTAGCCTTCTTCCAAATACTTGGGAATTCACCTTCACATAACGATTTGTTAAATATCAAATACAACGGTTCCGCCAGAAAAACAGCGCAATTTTTAACAAATATGGGTGGTATGTCATCCGGTCCGGGCCCCTTATTTACATCTAGCTGTTTTAATTGTTTTATAATATTGTTTTTAGATATTTTTATGCTACCTAGTTGTGAATTATCTAATGAATTTGTATTAATAGAGAGTTCCGTTTTTATTATTTTTTTCGACATTATGTACATATGTGAAAAATGATTTGCAAACTGATTGCAAATATCCGAGCCATCCGTGAATGAAGAGCCATTAAGAGTCATTAGAGCAGGATAGTCACATTTATTATTACGAATTTGTTTTAAATATGAATGGAAAAATTTCGGATTTATTTTAATATTATGTTCTACCCTTTCCAAATAGTTTTTATAATCTAAATTAATTATTATTTCACATCTGTCTCTTAGTAATTTAAATTCAATTTCATCCATAGGATTACGATATTTTTTGTACAGTTTTCTATATTTATTCTTTTCTGCTAATCTTTTAATTAAATTTTTTGAATACCAGACAGGATAAGAAGCTTTATTATTTATTTTTTTCTTTGGTATACATCTTTCAATTATTTTGCGCAGCTCTATATAAAATGTATTTGTCATATCATTAACATCTTTACTCTCACCAAATAGAGCTACCCAATTCAATCCCTCAAGATATTCATTTATACCTTCATAATCAACGTTCTCAAAGTTATATTTAGTTATTGTGCTAGGAGATAACAAAGCCTCTTTATCATCCATTTCAAAATAAATTTCAAGAGGTGGATGATATTTATCTATTGAGCAAGCAGAAAAGTTACTTTGTGCAGTCTCAACATTATTAAATGTGCAGAAAACAAGATCTAGTATTTTACCGTATGCGTTACATATGCAGTTATACTGAGACAGACCCGTTAGGGCCATAAAATCATTTATAAGAGTCACTGCAGGACCATTATTGGATGGGGTAACTTTTCTGATTTGCCCATCTTCATGTGTCCATTTTATAGATGGAACATTAAAATCTCCGATCACTATAGTTGGTAATTGCTCATTAATAATAATACGTTCCACATTTTGTGTAAAAACTTCGAGAGTACCATATTTAAGTGGTGAGGGGATATACACTGCGCATATCGAAATAATTTTTGAGTTTAGGACCACATTAACCCAGAGGTCTTCATGACTAGTTTCCCACGAATCTACCCTGTAACACTTATATTTTCTAGCAACAGCAACTAAAACCCCTCCCCCATCTAATTTGAAAGACTCACTACTCTCACGATCTCGTCGAAAAACGTTATATCTATCATCAATAAACTCATTGTTCAACACTCCGCTGTTAAGCCAGGTTTCTGTTAACACTATGACGTCAAAGTTTGAATTAAGTACTGCAAGATATATGTCACTTGTCTTTGTTCTTATTCCTCTAACATTTTGATAAAAAATTTTTAAAGACTTAACCATAAACTCCGTTACAATCTTGATACTTTACAAGATAATATCTAAATTACCACACAACAAACAAAAATACAAAAATAGCAACACTCAAAAACACAGAGACGCAAATATGAATCTATGTTAAGGTAGCTAAAAAGGCTTTTGATTTCACTAATATCACGTCACTTGATATAGTTTTCCGTAAGAAAATACTACCGTTACGTGACCAGACGAAACGATATTGTTTTTCCTTGGCAAAAATACGTGATGCGGCATATATGTCCTTAGCTGTGGAAGACATGTGCTCCGAAATATAAACCGGCTTCTTATCTCCCGATAGTCCGAGATGTGCCGTATTCAGCTTATCGTCCTTGTTAGATTTATTGAACTTTATTACACCAGCTAAAAATTTGTCTCTTAGCACGGAAGAGCTAAACTTAACAATAACGGATCTAGGCCGCGAAGAATCCTTGTTTATTTTAGCGACGCGGGTGCACTTAACTACACTCCCTTCAGATATCGGAGTGTTTATCACTCGTCCGATCTGTTCTACTGTTTTAACTAGGTTCTCGCCTCTATTCTCCGGAATACAGTGCACCTCAATATTGGAGGCTCTTGCCTCCCGATCCAATATATTTAGAGTATTCGAGTGACTATGTATAATTTCTCGAAGTTCAATATTTTCCTTCCTTAAGATCGAAATTTCCGCCTTTGTATCTTCCAACTCTTTCTTTACTGTATCAAAAAGGCCTGATAAATAGTCTATGGACGACTTTATACTCTGTAAACCAGCCAACTCCTCACGAATTTTTCTTAATTCAACACTTACAGTTTGTGAAATAATTTCCTGCACGTCTTTTTTTATAGCCAATAGGTAATCGCTACCTGAATCATACGTTATGTCCGTCGCAATTATACCTTCATGCGACGATGATGCCGATGACGGACTATTGCAAACCGGACAAGTCCACTGCCCCCGGGGCACAGGCGATTTATTCCCAGATGGCACGATACATTCAAGATGGTAAATTGCTTGACACTTTGTGCATTTTATTCTTTTCTGTGTAACCAGCACACTCAACTTGCAACTATTACATTCATTTGTCATTATGAAGAAATAAAAAACTTGAAGAAAAGATGTTGTCTCGCGGTGAGATTCGAACCAGGTCTCAAAGGTTCAAATCTAGCATTCGAGCCGCTACACCAACACACTATGCTGCGAGAATACAAATATTGCGGTCTGTATCATATGAACCACTCAACAAATTGCAAGTCGCTTCTATAAAATTTGATGTGAGGGTAGTATAATAAACTACTAACACTTCAGAACTTTGTTATCGTTTTTTTTTTTAATACTTTTACTGATTAAAAACTTCACAATTCAATCCATAAACACTACTATTGCTCACAAATATAACTGAAATGACTTATTTACATTATTTTATGTACTTTGAACTAATAAAAAAGGTTTTTGAATGCGGAGCAAAACAAAGAACGTCTTGTTTGTTTCAATCTAATAGCTAATGGAATATATATATATATATTGGAATATATATACACTAAATATTACTGGAAGCTTGCTACAATACATCAGTGGAAACCACATAAAAATCAGTTATGCCGTTTCTCAGATAAGCGTGCACAAAAGCATAATAGGCAAACAACGATTGTATTATAGAAAAAAGTCGCAGCCGTTTTGCTTTAGCAGACTGCCGAGAGAGCTGAATTCTTTTTCTAGGCATTTTAAGGTATTATTATACGAAGAGATATCGCAAAAATATTTTAAAAAAGCAGTTCGCTGAACACAACCGTTCCGTAGGCATCCGACCACGCGTCTAAGCTCCGCTCCTATTGGTCGTTGCGTGATGTTATATAGCCTTCCTCGATAAATAGACTATCCAATCCAACACAAAAAGATTTTTTCAGTTCGAACCAGTAGTTGCTGATATTAGCGCGTTCAACCAACCAAACTCTTCAGGTTTATAATATTAAGTATAGATTAATTTCAATTTATACAAGATCCGAAAAACTTGACACGGACACAGATTAATGACAACGGAGAACGAACCCCATCTTTCCCACGTCGATGGCCACTCACACCACTCCAATGTAACCTACTAATACCACACGTGAAAATACTTTAATTCTAAACTTTTTGCTATCTATAAAAAAAAACAATAGGTAAATATTAATACTTAACTTCAAAATAATCTGCCGTAAGTAGCAGCCGGGCTGTGTTCCAGCACTCCTTCGACCAAGGTTTTGCTCTAACCGCGGATGAGCGCCATTCCAGCATGATTTGATCCGGACAAGTTTTGATCATACCCGTTCCGGGCAATCTGTCAAAGCTAATTATGCTCTGAAAGTAACTTTAGTAGCTGTAGACTCTCTTGACAATATGCGTCAAGTTTCACTTTCTGTGTCTGTCTGTCATTTGATTAAGCTATCTGGCGAGATCCTCTTTGAGCTGTAGATCGAAGCTCTTCGTTATAACTTATAAAAAAAAAGATATTCAAAACGATATCCAAAATATCGATCCAGTTTTTATAGGAAAACGGGACAAGGTGGAAATAAGGTATAGGCTCTGACGCACATACTCTGGCTTTATTATTTTTTGTGCTGTTATTTCACGGCGGTATTTTCAACTTCATGTGAGGAAAGAATAATTAGCAACAGTGACCCAAATTTGCGTATCCGACTAGCAGCATTCAAAAACATGTGACATTTTACTTAAAAGAAAAATATTTACATATAAAAAAAACCGCAACTACATTCGTGGTATTTATTATCATTGAGTCATAAGAATGTATGGGTATCATAATGGTAGAAAGAAAAACAGTATGAAAATGGACATGCTGTGACCTTTAGATAAGAAATTCTTTTAGACAAGGATTCATCCTCTGTCTTACGTCTGTTGTTACAATTTTTATAACAATCGGTGTGTCCTGAGTTACGGCGTATCGTGGATTAAAAGATCAATATTAATATAAAAAGTAGTTTTTATTTTATTTTTTGTGTTGTCTCTTTTCTACATCGAAAATACTTTATTTAGGTACGAAATCAGTGGTCGTGTTTGCAGTAAATAAACCACAACAGTGCTTTAAATTAACAATAAATATATTAATACTACAATAAAATTATAAAAATATATCCCGTACGTATATTTTACACATTACATATTTATTTACATTGGAACGTTAATTACATTATTTAAACTAAATAAATTCAATATTCTCCAAGTAGTAAAGTCAAACACTTGCAATTTACATACAATACAAACAATATAAGGCTCATAATACATTCCATATAAAGCTAAAAATAAATTCTTTAACATGTTCAACTCTTTGGGTCGGTTGTCATATCAACATTATCTAATTCGGGAAACAGTTCCATTACACACAAGTCGAGAAGATTATAAACTAACTGTAACAAAAAGAAAACATATTTAATGTAAAATTTGTGGGTACTATATGTGTCTGTGAAACTAGACTAGTACTATAGCTGAGTTTATGACTGCAGAATGAACTGTTTTCTGCCACTACCTACTCAAATTAATTTCTAAATGTATATTAGTGATACTATAAATACTTTAAAACATATAGATTCATTTTTTAATATTATAGAGTGTGGTAGACAGGCTGACAAGCCACTTGACGGTGCACAAGCAACACTATGCTGTGCTGGTGCACGCGTTGCCAACCTTGCCAAAATTTGTTTATAGCTCACCAGGCCTTGGATTTTTATTTTTATATGATCCTCGGGAACAGTACTTTTTCTGGACTAAGGTACCTTATGTTCTTTTCTGTATCCTTGACAATATGTACGAAAAATTTCATGACGATAGGTTGAGTACCTAGTCAAGGCGTGAAATGGTAACAGACAGAGATACTTCTTTTTTTAAATTAAAGATGGGTTTACTCTTGACCAGCATCTATCCATGTAGGAAGGATGAGGTCGACGATGGAGCGAGCTCATCCAGAAGATGTCTATTCACTCGAACCTTGAAAAGATTTGGGTTGTATGAGTTCGGAAATACTTTCACATTTATATTAGTAAGTAAGTATAGATAAGAGATGAGATAAAAGGAAAGAATGAGTAGTAACCTGTTTGTTTAGGTGTGGCTGCTGTATTAGCGCATGTACGGAGCAAGCGGCGGCCGCCAGCAGAGGTCCGCTGGCTAGCTGCGCGCCGCTTGCCGTAGCTCGCGCTTCCAGCTGGCTTCGCGCGCGTTCTCTCTGCGTCGCCGCCTCCACTCGCGGCGACGCTTTCTTACCAAACAGCTCGCCTGGTCATATCACATCATCTTAATATATAAAAAAAATCAATGTGTGTATGTATGTTCCCTATGGACTCCAAAATCCAACCTTTTTAATGCCATCAAAACCAGCCAGATACAAATAGTACATCCAAAGAGATTTTATTACAAGTTTATACATATCATATGTGAAAAGACTTTTTCCCCGACCTAATATAATATTTTGTAACCTCAAAATGACAGGTGTGGCGACTAACGTCATCTAAAGACCTCAATGGTAAACCCTTGGAGTGTTAATGTTTAAGAGAACAAAGGGCACCTCCATCGTATCGATATATCAATATTGTATTCAAAAATAAATAAATTAATGTCTATTAAATTATAAGCCTAAACGAGCCGTAAAAAACAATTAGGTACTTATGTTACTAAGGTCAAAAAATAGGTAATAGAATTTTTGTCTGTTTGTTTGTTTGTTGCACGCTAATCTCAGAAACGGCTTAACCGATTTGAATGCGGTTTTTATTAATGTACTGTAGCAAACTTCTCGTAACATTTGTGTTTGTTTCATCGTTTGTTCGAATACCACATATAATTAATGGTCAGTCAGATTTCTTATCATGTGCATGTTTTATTGTGCAACTAGTATTGTTGGTAGAAAACTACAATAATTTATTTAAAAAAAAAATTAATTTTATTGTATGATTGCTAAACCCTTCTATTGTTTCTATTTACAATCTCATTTAGTTATTTAGGTACATTAAAATATATTATGTTAAGTATAATTGTCAAACATTAGTTTAAGGAAAATAAATAAATCATTAGTTAAGTACTTTCATGTGGCCTCATGTCAGAATAGCAATGTTCATCTAAACGTTTCTGCTGCTATTGCTTGCTTCTATTCGCGAAGTCCTTTTATAATACATACATACCATGGCCCAATCTAATTAAATGCGCCAATCTTCTCTCTGAGAGCACACTGCGAAGAGTATCATTGAGATACCAATTGAAGAGTTCGTCCACTAGATCCCGGATGACACTCAGCAGACTGCCAATGACGGCTGCCACTACACCTGGTACCCTGAACACCTTAATCACTGAAATCATTTCAAAAACGAATTACAGCTAAGCAGCTCGATTGGAATGGGCACTGGCAACCCTTATAACAGCGCAAGTTATGCTGTTATCATTATCATCATCTTAGTCGTAGGATGACCACTGCTGGACATAGGCTTCCCCCATAATTTTGTACCGTTATATCATGGTGGTATTTTGTAAAGAGTTATTACTGCATCCAGAAGGGAGTTCATTCCTTTAAGGGCTTCACTTGGGCAAATGACATTTATATTAGAACTCGCTGGCGGCGGAGACAATTCAACAGGCCTAGAAATTGTGTTTTTTTTTTTGTTTTTACCATTAGAACAACACGCAAAAAAAGATTTTATTAATGCAATTTTTTAAACCGACATTAACTTATTAATAGGTACAGGATTCATATGCGCGCAATAAGCCGTTTTTGAGAGAATTTTCAATAAAAGTCAAATTCTTCTTGTGTTCCAACTTTTTTGTGGAGTTTCTATTACTTTAACGAAAATTCTAATTAATACAATTGGTTCTTCACATGTTTAAGTATAATATATATTTTTTTCAAAGCAATTGTCTTGTCTATTTCTTGTAACATCTTCATTAAACAATGGATATTTTTAGTATTTAGCGTTTGTCTCCACCTTAAGAAAAGGCATCGTAAAAATTGATATCAGTGCGTGAATAAAGCTCAGTTCACACCGAAATGCGACGATATTTACAGAAATCAGTAGTTTCTGAAGCTATATAAAGAAGCATCCGCGCTGCGTTTAGGAACGTCGCGTCGCCGCGTCTTGAAACGCGTAGTGAAGCCAAAACAACATTTTCGCGTACTAACCTTTTTATGTACCTAGTTAATAAGTTCTATATGCCACCTTAGAACGCGAGCGCCACATCGCGTTGAGACGCGTTTCGGTGTGATATAACCCAAGAGGTTCCAGAGCCCATTCCTAATCTTCAACTCATCAGTGTCAGTAAGGATATAGAAAAAGGTATTAGTATAGGCGATGTCCTATGTGATGAGAATGAGAATCTTTATAGAATGCGTAGTGATTTGATGATATAGACATTTTTAGGTACATTGATTAGACAATATTTATTTTGTCGAAGATCAGACATCAGACACATGTAATGCATCTACAAGCTTTTTACCATTTATATCACAGCGAGAAATGTTAAGACTGTGATATCATGTTTTTCACTGTGTATTTTCTTACTTTGCTACAGTAGTTTTTTCTTCTTAAATAAATAAATAAACATTCAAAAATACTCACATAAATACATAAAACACTGCGTGAAACCCACAAGGTCAGTCTGATATCCCCTATCCCTGGTCTCGAAGATCACTGGACTCGTATTGAAGTTGTTGCCAAAAATAGTATAGTGGATGTTCCTGGCGTTCGCTGTTCGTCGCTGCGGTTCCTGTTCCATATCTTCGATTACTTCTTGAGCTTCTTCCACGTCTCTACCCTGTTTTCTGTTAAAGTTTTAAGAACAATGTAAGTCAGGCTGAATAGTTAAGTCTTATCGATAAGTCTATTATCTTCACATGTGATCTTAAAGTTTTCTACTTCACAGTGTCTAAAGACGAAAGCCTTCAACCAAGCTTCTTGCCTATAACTACGGTTTCCAAAAATTGGAGACTTCGGTCTATTTGATATTTATTTAATACTAGCTGTGTCCGCGACTTCGTACGCGTGGTATTCGTAATTTTATTTGTAAACCGATTGGAAGCTTGCTACAATACTCCAGTGAAAACCTCATTCAAATTAGAAATGTGTACGATTTTTTTTTTAAATAAAATATTTAATGCCCATGGCTCGTTTACAATTTGATTACAATAATATGTATTGATGATTTACTATAGATCATCAAACACATTAAAAGCCTATCGGTTCAGAAAGATCCACGGGGAAGAAACCTGTAACAAACCTCCATAGTTGCTCTTTTCAAGTAAATCTTTCATTAACAAAAAATAATAAATATACTTTTTTATCTGCAAGATAGTTTACAACGCTTAGTAGGCCTTAGTACTCTATTCTCTAGATGTAGACAGTTGTTTTGTTTACTTATATGGCAAAGAATTAAAAAATATATAAAAATAATTACTTATTTTTTGGGACCTGGGGAACTAGTACCAACAAGTTTATCTACAAGTTCATCAAAACAAGTCACCCAGGGAGCTATGAATGTTTTTTAAAGAATGTGAACCATCAAAGAACTCTGATGAATCATATTTCATATTTTTTGAACCAATGTAGGCTACAGGGTAAGCAAGCTGAAGAGCTGGCCGTTAGGCAAGGCTGCGCACTGAAATTATTATATTTCCAGAGTACAGAATAGAACCTTATGACTTTTATTAGGAGATGCCTACATTCAGCAGTGGACATGAAAGTGTTGATGATAAAAATCGACTTCTGGACAAGACGCAATATGGGAGAATCATTTTGATTTAAAGGTAATATGCAGGTGTCTACACTTTTTAGAATAAAAGTTGAAATTGTAATTTTGGATAATGAAAATACGGTTCTCTTTTCATAATCAGCATTGCGAATGACATACTTGTCTAGATCTAGATGATGATAAAAAATATATAGTAAAAATTTATATCAAATAAATTTTTTAAAATGTGAACTCGAATAAATAATAGGCATCCCATTATCAATCTCATTATTAAAGAATATTGTACACAACCAAGGAAAAATTTAAAAATACTTACAATGCTTGAAATCTTTCCATGTCAGAAGACACAAGTAAATTTCCTAAAAAGTTCTCTAAATGCTGCCCCTTCTCCTTTTTCAGTCTATGTGTGACTGACTGATAAATGTTGGCCAAATCCGTACTGTTGGCATTGAGCGTCGACGCCTGAACGACCATAGAGAAGTCACCGTCCACCGTCAGAAATAGATGCAGCAACTCACTGGTTTGCAGTAGGCTTTTCTGTAGTAGTCTTTGTAGAAAGTCTTCATATTTGTAACGTATTGTTTCCAGGGGGCTATTGTCTCTGAAAAATAAAGGAAAGTGTATGAGGTTTCTCGCTATGTAAAAACTTTAATATCATTGCTAACAGACAAAATATTAAACAAGAGAAAATACCTTATCCGAGGTTTTCATCTTTTCTCCTCTTAATGTCGGTTTTTTTGTCACGAAACAGAGGATTGTTGGCGTGTATTCGTGATTGGTGTTTACGTATCCATTATAAAAATGCATGGTAAAATTGTATCCATTATCATAGATACAATTTTACCAGGTAAGGGATTCGAAAAATTGCTTTTCTAAGGTTGGAAAAGTAACTATTCACGAGTATATTAGTAGCGGCAGAATACATTGCGTCTAAAAGTCGTATATAGGGCAACCCCTCTGACGACAGTAAGGGGGGTAGCCCCCTTACAGAAGATCACAGTGAAATAAAAGCCACGGCCGCCTTTAATCTATTGGAGGTCCTGGGCACTTTAGAATAATGGCGACCCTATGACTATGCAAAATGAATATAAAAGTCAATTTTTACATTTAATGAATAGGTACAATTATAACATAATCCAGAATAGTAACTCTTTCAGCTTCAGCATTTACTATATAATATTGATTGAAAAGGTACCCTTCAAGCTTTAAGATGCGCAATGCACTTCTTCAAAATCTATGTCTTTGAGTGCATCACATTCTATGGACATCAACGACAAACTGGCCAATCTTTTTGAAAGCAATTATTCTTTTCAATTTGCAGAAGGAGCTTTCCTCAGTGCAGTTAGGCGGGAACTAGGGTGCCCCATCGATGATGGAGCCCTGGGCGCTTGCCCAGAATCCACAATGGAAAAGAGGGGTCTGATAAAAGCATGTGCTGTTATCCTTTAATCCTTATCCCTTAATCTCTTAAGTTCGGCAGCGCACTTGCAGCGCCTATGGCGTCGCATGTGTTAATAGGAGACGGTAGCCACCACTATCAAATGGACCGTCAGTCTGCCTGCACAAAAAACCTACACATAGTATTGAGGGTAAAAGTCAATCTTATTTAATCTATGTCACGTTAAAAAGATTAAAAAGGATCAAATTATGACAGGTAAATTCGTCTCCTTAGTTGCCAAGTTATAAATTGATCTGAAATTTACTGAAATTACATCGCACTTATCGGCACATGCTTCTCCTTATATTGAGGCGAGACCTAATGTAGTCACCACGTTAGTCCATTGCTGATTCAAGTCTTATGTTTTCCTTTGCCATTGATTGTCATTACTAATTCACACAGAAAAGAAGAATGACTGCTGCTATCAGAAAGCGAAGCTGAGGGTTGTACCTTCGCGAAGGTAGCGGCAGATCGTGAAGCAGACGCTCGCCGTGGTACTCGTGCAGCTTGTGACGCAGCAAATGAAAATCGTTTTCGCTGCGCTCCAACGCCCATAGCCTCGCGCCCCCCACTCCGCCTGCACTGTGAACGGCCACCGTGAACAGGCGCACGGTACCTCGACGAGGCAACGCCTGCGGTCGAGTCTCGACGTTGGTCAGCACCACCTTGTAGGTGCTCAAATCTTGTTCCCTTAGGGCCTCCTCGGCCACCACACTGTCCAAGTACTTCAGAATGTCCATATTCTCCGCACACTCTACTTCGCTCTCGGTGGAATTCTCCAACACCTGACCGTCCAACGTCTGAGTTTTGAGTGTGCCTTTCACTTTGCCGGTTAATTTTATTGATGATTTCTCTTGTAATCTGAAATTTAAAATCGCTATAAAAGGCTTTAATTCATCTTTTATACCTTGAAAGTAACTATAATTTGCGGATACAGGAGGCCAGGGAGCTAGTTTTGAAATGCTTCATAAAAGTGGTCTTTCTTTAAAATTTAATCACTCTTAAGAATTTATATAACGACGTTGTATTTGTATGAAAATCAGTGATGGGCTATTTATTCGAAAGACAGAGCACAGACATGCACTATGCACAGTACCATAATAGATGGCGCTACTTGTTATTTGATCTTACCAGTTTATTCTGGTTAACAAGCCACTAGTGACCTGTTGAATAAGTAATTGGGATTGCTACAAATATCTTAAATTCCAAAGTTAGATGCACTTTACATATAGAGTGCATTGTCACTCTATATTATTTATGAGATGAATTTATGAAATCATTTTTATTGAGCACTAGCTTTTGACCGTGACTTCGTCCGTGCCCCTTCTTCTTAGGCGTCAAAACATTTATTCAATCTGTATTACTGATATATTTTTGTCAGGCGTTGATTTTTTTAGTTATCTGTCTGAAACATTGATTTTTTTCTGGATGAAAGGTACCCTATGTACATTTCTCTATCCCTGACAATGTGTATGCAAAATTTCATGATTATCGGTTGAGCAGTTAAGGCGTGAAAGCGTAACAAACAAACAAACTCATTTTCAAGTTTATAATATCAATTTACACTATAAAATTACACATCGCTTGTTTGCGAGAAGCGTGACATAACTCAAAAATCAGCACTTTTGAGTTAAGTACACAGGCAAACTTCGCGAATTTTATTCTTTTTGCTACAAAAACGGCATTAAGCTACGGTCAAAAATGAGGGAGTTAGAGAAGTTGTGACCTTATGGTCTCTCGCACTTCCACTGCTGCTTTGTTTCGAGAACGTTTTATCTCAATGAGCGCGGGCCGTGTTAAGAGTGAATACACATTTGATTACAACTAAGACGACATATTTAGTGTTGAGAAGTTTTTCTTGCAAAGGTATGTTGGTTATCTTATCTATTCCTTTAACAATAATGACATAACTATTCTTATGACAATACTGTATTCAAAATGCGTTTAGAAAACTACCGTCATATGCCGCGTTAAGACATTCTTGCTCCAAACTGAAATAGGTTTCTACAGACATATTTCTTCATAATACGTTCTTGATGATAACAAATTGTAAATAGACTATTTCAGTTATGTCACATTTTAAGTTACGTTGTTTTAGTTATTGAAACTACATTATATTTATTCATATTATTTGCACTATTTTATATTAAGACTTTATTTATAACAACTATTTTGTGTTTAAGGTACTTGTGTCATAGTGATCTGCGATGGATTTCCTTTAAATGATAGCAGATAAAGAGAAAAATATTGATAAATATAAATCAGAAAGTGAATGAACTGTCGCTAATATTAACGAAAACCCATCCAGTAAAAGCACGACAAGTTCTTCTTCATAGTCCGTTTATTAAAGACAGTTTTCGGTATTCTATTTTATAAATAGCTATGATTCCGTCAAGGATCCCCCACATCAACCCCACTGTAACTTAAGACCACGGGTCTCCAACAATTTTTAGCCTCAACGTAAATTTATAAATTATACCAGAATTCCAGATACTTGTCTGTGCTGTCAGGTTTATTCATAAGTAGTAATGTTAATAACGTTCCAAACCAATAAAATACAGAATATGTAACAGAGAAGTGAAAAAAAGGAAAAGAGAGGAACATAATTGACAAAAAAAAATGTTTAAAAAACTAAGAAATGAAGGACAACCCTAGGACAATAAAAGAACACATTGATTCCATACCAAAATTGAATTCATTTTCGTAGGTCGTTCCACTTCCAAAGAATTAATAGATGTAAAGAGATCAATAGTTGAAAATATCTATAAAGACTACATTAAAATCTGTAAATCAAAACTCATTCCCTAAGGAAATTACAATTTATTCTACAGAAGTTTTGCAGAAGATTATAATTATTTTTTTCTACAAAAAACAGATCATCAATGAAAAATTAAAGAGATAAGAAAAAGTAAATAAGAAGCTTGAATATGAAAACCACTTGAAACAAAAAGAACCTATTTTGTGCAGAAAATTTTCAATTTCCCCATTAAAAGGCAAGTTAAAAAGTAAATAAGAAGTGTACCAACGTATACCTCTGAGGCTTTCATTGGTGCAGTAAAAGCTGCTAGATCAAAACCTGATCCTTTTCGGATGAATGTAATGTTTTTTTCTAAATGGCTGTTAACATTACAAAGGATACAGAAGGGAATACTATAAAAATGGCAGACTTGTAGAGTAGTAAAAGTAGACCTTGAACCATATTTGGTGAAAGTACGTATGACGAGAAAGAGTTTAGAAATACAGAGTTTTAAAGAGAAATAATATTAGAGGGTATACAGAAAAACAAGGAAAGTAAGAAGAAAAAAAATGGTTACGATATTTTATCAAGAAAAATTAATTTCTCAGATATTACCCTCATTTTATAATTCTCTTTAGAGTCATGGTTTTATAATTATTTTTTCTATCTATCTTTATAGAAAATCTTCATAATTTACGATAATAAAAATATTAGATTGGATAAGTACAACTTAATTAGTTAAGTACAATGTTAGTGTTCTATGATGTGTGATCTCAAGGCTATTCCAAATATTATATAAAAACAGTGTGTTTTAAAGTTAAGATCGTGTAAATTAGAATTTTTACATAATATTTTTGATTATTTCATTTCATAAGCACTTACGATTGTTGTAGTGTCATGTTTCTTGTGAGTAATTTAAAACATTATAACAAATTTCAATTTCAATAACGACTTATTTTTAATTAAAACTCATTTATATAAAATTATTATTGTCAACATAGACTTAATTATAAATAATTTAATAAAATAAAAAATATTTATCTATAATAACGTCACATGTGATACCCTTGTGCAAAAAATATGGAATTATAATTAAAATACTTGTATTTTTATCTTCTATTTCAGTTTTTACTTAAAATGAATAAATAACAAAACGATTGAAGACAGTCAATCTGGTTATTTTTACTGAAATAAGCTTATATAATTTTTTGAACTTTTAAATGCTTATACCCAAAAGTTGCTATTTTTGAGTTATGTCAAGCTTCTCGCAAACAAGCGACATATTACGAAATTATTAAAAAATGACATTCAAAATGTCGCTACAATGTATAAAGAAAACACAATGAATATAAGACACAATGAATATAAGAAGCTGCATATATCATGCACAATCTAAAAAAGTTCTTATTACGATCAATTTAAATCGTAAAATATTCAAAAGTTATTCGTATTCTTAAAGTTACCGACCTTCTGACCATGTTCTTATGAAATCCTGTGGGCATCCTTGGTCCTAGAGTCAATTGATAAAACTGAAAACGAAAGAGTTTCAATATAATATTCACTTGAAGAGACAATACTTGCACACATTCGTAATAATAAATTGATTACATCTTCACTGTGCATAAACTTCGGCAGCACAATTTTCTCGAGCGTCGCTTGCGACTGTCGCGCCGCTTCGAACAATGGCCGACAATTTTGTAATCTGAACACACATAAAAATGATTCTATTACAATCCACTAAAGATCATATTTCGTTAATATCCAATGAGAAAAAGGTAAATACTTCAAATTATTACCTTTTAACACTATTTGGTCCTTTATCTAATATCTGTGCAAATTCAATGGCCAACTCCGATTGCATTGGCACCTTAAAATGTAGAGAATACATTAATAAATAAAATGAAATATTAAACATTAGAGATTAAATTTAAACGTTAATGTTATTTAGTGTAATTAATTGCATAGTACAATGTACAAAAAATACTGAAAATTCAATAAATTGAGAGCAAAAAGATTGAATATATGAAATACTAGCTGTTGCAAGCGATTTCGTCCGCGTCTCTTTATAAAATATTATTGGAGGGGGAGGAGGGTAAAGGGAAATATTATTGGGGGGGGGGGAATAGCCTACGTTACTCGCTGTTAATGTAGCTTTCTATAGGTGAAAGGTGGCCTTAATCTGGAAAAGCTGGTTGTTGGAAAAGATTAGGAGGCCGAACAAGTAAAGGAAAGCATTTCTGATACACTGTCAGGCGGTGAGAATGACCATGGACAGGACTCGATGGAGGCAGATGGTATGGTCGAAATTGGGAATTTTTGACCACTGATCGTCAATATCAGTGAGAGATTTTACAGAGAGACTAACCAGAGAGATTTTATAGAGAACTAAATTGAAGCCTGGGTGGCAAGGGTATTTGAAAAAAGTTTAGCTTCTTTAAAAAAATTAAGGAATGCTTCCTTTGAGTAAAATTTGCTTTCTCCGGGTTATAAGTTGAAAAAAAAAATGCTAATAAGCCCCCTTGGATTTGAAATTTATTTGTATCCAACTATACAGTTACTAACTCTGAAACCTACCTCGAGAGCATTCGTGATTGAAGACATTTAAAATATAAGAATGAATAATGAATGTACATTCGCTGCACTAACCTTTAAATCATTCTTCTCATGAATGTACCTGGCGTACATATCGCACGCCTCTTTGTGCAATAATTCCAAGTCTGCGTCACTTAGATCGGGGTTTAGGATTTCCGTTTGAAACGACTCTGTAAATACATAAACTAATGAAAGAAGAAATAGTAAAGTAATAAGCCACCACCTTTCTTCACACGTGACAGCAAATTTTGTCAAACGCAGATGAGGGACAGTTGTGGGGCTATTTTTTTTTTTTTGTCAAAAATAAATCGCTTACAACGGCATTGAATAATCTAATAACGAAGGACTCAAAGTACCGCATATTAAAATAACCGAGGACATCGAGAGACTGGCCCGGACATAAGTATGTGGGAGTCCCTGAAAAAATAGAACTAAACTGCCAAGGTGCATCAAAGCACAAATCGGATGTGGTCCGCGTTGAGTGCTCGAGAATGAGCAATGACGGTACCCTATGCGTGATGATTGGAATCGATTATATAATTTTAACATACGAAATTATCCATACTTCGGTTTTTTTTGTCTGCGCTGGCCTTAATCGCGATAATGCAACAGATCCGAAGTCGCGTCCGCATTTTTATGGTACAATTTCAAAGGTCTCCATGCATTTCGCAAATTAAATACAATTCAAAATGACACGAATCAAGACATTTAATAAAAAGGACGGTAGGGTTTTTATAACAATAAATTTATCTTCCTCAAATATTTCTAATTTTATATAATTATAATAATATTGCATAATTATTAAATAATATAAATAATTTTATATAATTATTAACAACCGGTTAGGAATACCCCTTCTAGGAGGAAGAACTCGGCAAGATACCCCCTAATTGCTCTTTTCATAAATCATAGTAACAAAATAACATTGTACCAAAATTGTAATATTATAATTAATGTTTCTACTTTGCGAAAGAAAAAAATACACGATAACAAAAAACAGTGAAAACCTCTTCCATATAATATGATTGTACTTCACGAATAAAATTTTGTAACAATGCAATTTCGCCTAGTAAATACTAATAAAATATACAAGGCTAAATTAATATATATTTGAATTATCGCAATATTCAAATATAGCAAAGAAATCAATTATTTTTGTTCACAACGTTATTGTCTTGACATCAGCGAACTGCTAGAACGTTATATGTCGATGCCATTGAATGTGCGAGTGTATTCATTATTTAATCATTTTTGTCAATGAAAAATTTATTTCAAAAGAACAAGCCGTTGAGTGGCTCGAACCAAACCTGTGGTAATTTATTTTTCTGTTGCTGTGTTTTTGACATCTGCTGTAAACGTTTATAAAAGATAATATAGATGAATTCTACTCTTACACGCGAAAATTACTGAACGAATTTTGATGAAACTTTACAGTTATATCGTTTACCAGCGACCCAGCCGCGACAGAAGAAGCTTGCTACAAGCATAAGTGAAAACCGTATTCAAATAGGTTAATCCGTTTCTGAGATTATAGTGCACAAACGCACAAACAACGATTTTACTACTAGATATAGAAGATATGTATATAAGGATATCAATAAGCTATAATTTATAAAGATACGCTGATGAAGTCGCGCTCAAAATCTAGAACGATTACAAATTGATATACTTAGTGTATTTTTGACTTCTAGTTTCAAAAACATTGACATTTCTAAGCAAATCAATACGTCAATCACAATGTGTTTTCGAGGTCGTCCATTATGCAATTGTATCATAATAATTACTTGTTAATCTTTCAAGTAAATCGATTTTCCGAAGAAGCCTTGAAGGTTGCATCGCTTTGCTCGCTAAATGTATTTGAAAAGAATACAAAGTATTGTTGCAGATTAGTATTGGGTATCGAAATATTTATTATAATTTTTATTTTAATAATACAAAAAATAAAATTTAAAAATATATTATACTAGCGATCCGCCCCCGGCTTCGCCCGGCGTGCAATTTTTATATATATATATGAACATTCCCCGTTTATCCCTCTTTCCATTAGTGAAAACCGAATTAAAATCGGTCAACCCGTTCACGCGTGATGCCGTGACCAAGGGAAATGGGGATTCATTTTTATATATAGAGATTACATAATATGGATGGCTTTCAAGGCGGTTGGTATGTATTTCTAACCAAGTTGCATTAGGCGCTCACTGGTCAGTACGCAATAAATAAAAGTAATTAACAGGATGTATGGGTCAATTTAGATTTAAGAAATTATGTATGAGTCATAGTCAATTTGAACCTGAGTTATTTTGATTTCAGTGATAAAGAGAACAAGACGTTTTGAGATTTAAATGCTGTACACTTACTGATATCCTTGTAGAACTGTAGCAAGTGCATATGGCTAGTGGTTTTCATGTACTGCATGAATGCATAGAAATAACGCTGGTCGTGGATCACGAGGTCCAAGTCTATCCGGAGCAATTTACTCCTTTGTACATACACAGAGTCCGTTTGGCGTGCAAATGTTTCTAGAAATTCTACCTGGAAATTTAATGCAAGCAACATTATTTTACATCTGTATGTAAATGGAATTTATATGTAAACTTATTATTATACTAGCTGTGCCTGCGAATATTACCGGAAGCTTGCTACAACAGTGGAAGCCACATGAAAATCGGTTAAGCCGTTTCTGAGATTAGCGCGCACAAAGGCATAATAGGCCTAAGCTAAACCCTACTTAATATTACTGATCATATAGACCTAAATCTTACATGAAACTCTCAAAATTACCGAAACTGACTTTACCGAAACGTTTTACTGATGAGAAAGTTTTAGCCAACTAAGCCGAAGAGTTATTTTATTGCATTTTTATCGAAAAAATTACAAAACTTTTTTGTTTGTGAACCGATTGGAATGAAACAAACACTTAATGTTACGGGAAGCTTGCTATAATACACGAGTTAAAACCGCCTTCAAATCGGTTAAGCCGTTTCTAAGATTAGCGCGAACAAACGCACAAACAGACAAAAATTCTAAAAAATATTTTTTTGACCTCGGTAACATAAGTACAACGTGTATCAATTGTTTTTTTGAAAAATATTTAATGTACAGACACGACTCGTTTACGATTTTATTATATTATGTATAGATTTTTATATTAAGTATTATATTTTTATGTAAAGCTCGACAGAGATACTCATTTTTAGGTGACCTGTTATTTATTTAGGTTTACGTTGCTAAATTTGAACATTTATAATGACCACAATACCCAAAAAAATATTTTAGACTTCCCGTTATTGTTTTTTAGTCCTTTCTTCCCTCACACATAATCACTCATCGTTCTTTCAAACAATATTCGTAACAGATACATTATTTTTTGCAGTTATTTCTGGGCGTGAATAAGAGATGCCAGTGCCCATTCCCCTATCCCCATTCTGTCTCCTACCCCTCATCATCCTCTATTAAAGATCTACAGACAGAAGCGGACAGCGACTTTTTTTAAATATGTATAGTGTAGATTATATTGATACATTGACATTAATGTAAGCTGTTGCGCGAGGAAATCTGTATCAACCAATCTATACGTATTTGGTCAAAAGGAAAATTGGTTTTGAAATACATATATCGGCAGTAAAAATTATTTTTATTATAAAATTAATTTCAGCTCCTAATTAAAATAACGAATAGCGAAATGAAAGAGGAAGTGAAAGAAATTCAACTCACCTTATAGTTAGGTGTGGTAGGCAGGTGCGCCATTGTCTCATCGCCCGTTGCCAACACTATGAGCGTGTTCAGTATGTAAGGGTCGGCCAACACATCCGTCAGAGACAATAACACCCAACCGGCGAATATTTCTCTTATCAACACGCGAAATACACTGTAGGGTAACAATAAAAAATATAATTTTCGTTAGTTTTAATGAGTATCAATGAGAACATCAAGCAAATGACAGACATAAAGAGGAAATCTTGCATAAAATAACTTTTGTTATGCATCTATGCAGATGCCTATGAGGATGATGAAGCCTCGGCCACATTATTCACATGACACGCATAATTAAATAACGTGATGTGAGATTCGGAAGGTGATTAAAGCCACGTATTCACTAGGGCAGATGTCGCGAACATATCGCCGGACATTTACATATGTTTCCGCGACTTTGCGGGACAATATCGCTAGACATTTTTCTCGTCCACACCACCCTGTAGTGATTAGTAGTATGTTCCCCGAAGAGGAACACTCGCAGAACACGAAGTGACACGCGTCCTCACTATTAAAAAGATCGAGTGCAATTTACCTACGTAATTTTTTTCCTACGGTTGACTTCTAGTGCTCTTATTAGTGTTTTGTTATTTGAAAATGTTTTAAAATTATTTCATATCATTTTTTGATTTATAATCACAAATAAATATTATTTCACAAATTAGTTTAAGATGAAAACTACGAAAAAAATTACATTCTTTTGTAACTATTGTCCGCTTGCCAATTGAGTGCACAAGTAAAGCTAAAAGCGACCTTATGTGAGTGTAAATAAAATCGAGTGTGAACCTGTATGGTCCTTCGAGCTCATGGGTTCTTAGAGTACTTACGAATTGTTCACCTCCGAAGTTTTCAACAGGTATGGCATGATTGCGTTGGTTATACACCGCAGGTATTTGAGCTCCGCGTTTCGGTTGGCGGCTGCTGGGTGGACAGCCAGTTTGCTGTCGAGCAGAGGCGCGCCCGGGGACAAGTCCGAGCATACTGTATAGTGACGTAACGCGCACGGGATTAGACGCTCCGTTATAAAACGCGAGTAATTTATCTGAAATTATCACTTATGTCATGCGTCTGGCAACCACGGTGTCAGCTGAGCAATAATGTATGTTCAGCCCCAGAGGCGTAGCTACCGCCGCATCAGCCGTAACAATAACCTATATTAGGGCCCCGCCGTGTGAAATTAAAAATTGGCAAAACGTTATCCACAATCTCCGTTAAATTTTTAGGTCATACGCTAAACTCCAAAGTTAGTCTTAACTTTAACAATAAGTCTAAGTTACAGATTTTGTTTAAGAGCTTATAGTCTAAATGCATTGCGTCTATAAATATGCTAGGTTTTAGTTTCTTTTGTAAAAAAAAATCTTTGCCCTCCATTTGGGCTATGTAACAGTCGGGAAGAAGGACCCCTCAACACAATTTGATACAGGGTTCATTGATACACTTGGAATTGATACACTTGAGCCTTAGTTCCCAAAGTGGTCCAAGTGGACCCCCAGGGCTCCACGGGAGACTCGTCGGGGGTCTACGTTGGCATGACAAAAAAACCAATCAATTCTCACTTATTTCATTTAGAAAACTCCCCATTCGTGGTTGGAACTCAGCCGCAACGCAAATTTCCACAGTTAGATCGAATCTTCACATTTTTTGTCGAGTTTTGTGAATATGGTATAAATGTAGCTGCAGGGGGTCCACCGAAACCAGCTAAATTTTGAAAATGGTCTATGAGAAAAAAGTCTGGGAACCTCTGATCTAGGGCAAGCTACGCCAAATTTCAGCCCACAGACTTATTAAAACAGGCAGACACAACATAGGTCCATTTCTAATAGCAAAAGAATAGGGCACTAAGTATGTTCACTTAAAATGTATAAATCAGAATTGATGAGGCAATTTAGTTTAAAAAATCCTAAGATCTTTGACAAGTAACAATAGCCAAAGTACAGATAATAAATAGTATTTGACGCAATAAAACTAATTAAGACTTAAGACGATTAAAGATTGTGAGTTGTAGCGATAATGTGATTCAACCCTGAATCACATTCACCTCCGAATGAATCACATTATTACATTATTACAGAACATTATATGAAAAAAAAAATATTAGTTTTGATCAAAACACCTCTCAATGTATGTACGTCGACTTACAAGTAACCCTGCATAGTGGCAACGATGCAAGCTATGTATGTTTGTTGGTATTTTTTTATTTGCACACCGCTTGTCGGTTGAACATGTGGACATAAATGTATATGTATAAAATTTTAAAAAATTGTACATACTATATTCAGCAAATAATAATTTAGCATTTGAATTTCGTGCTCTTAATAAATAGGTAAAGACAAAACAGTTCAGTACCTTTCTTTCATTCATTTGTTTCTAAACTACAATTGTAATGCAATGTATTTGCTGTAGCAGTGGCGGGACACACTGCGTTTCACAGTCATCAATTGGGAAGTCCGTCTGGCGGCAGTAACCACCCCATAGAACACATTGAAATAACAGTTTTATTGAGTGAGTAAGGGGATTACAGAATCTATTTCCCTATCCACTCCTAATCCCTTATCCTACTGAGGACAGCGGCGGCGCACTTGCAGCAGCTGTGTTTGTGTTAATACCATCAAGTGGACCATCAGCCTGCCTGCCGACCTTTACATAAAATATTATTTCTTTTTTTATGTTTAGTAGCTATTGACGAGTTTAGTGTAATTAATGAAAACATTTTGGAAACCTTCTTTTAACACCTTCAAAATGATTGTGGTCATATTATTGTGACCGGTGGTCGAACAATAGTGTCTTGGCAATTTTTTTCTATCATGCAAAAATCGTCCAATTCCTTGTCAGAAATATTTTGTGTTATATATTTTTCTTGGAAGATATCTTAAAAATCACAGTTCATTCAAACACTAAAAGAACATTATTGGTTATTGAAAGGCGAAGTTCAAATTGTCATTGACGTTTTTCAATTCAATTACGAGAGAACATTATTAGGTCAACAATAGTGCACAAAGTGCTTCATAACGATAAGTTTACAAGTGAATATAGGCGACTTAATAAGATTCAAACCTTTACGGCTCTCCTTAATAAGCAGGCCGACGCGTATCGCAGTTGATGCCTTATTTCATCCACAAAAAAAGGTTGAAGAGTAATCTTGCTATACCACGAATTTATAAATTGGTCCAAGATTGTATTGTAGAACTAAAACAATAAAGAAAAAAATAGGTTATTATGTGACATATAATTATCATTTATTAACAAACATGTAGTTCGAATTAGGTCTAACACGGAGATGAAATATAAAAAAAAAACGCAAAAACAGAAATTTCACTTTTCATGCTTTTCAAATAAAATTTTATAAAGGCAATAAGACCTCAAAACAAAAAGTATCTTTTGTTTTGCTTGCATCTTCAAGCATTTTTTTAGGGTTCCGTACGTCCGAATAAAAAAACGGAACCCTCTTCACGCGAGTTAAACTCGCACTTGTCCCGTTTTTTTTTAAGGTATGTAAAAAAACAATAATAGTCTTACAAAAATAAAGTTGGCCCTTTACTCTTTAACAAATAGCTTTTTTTTTCCAGTAGCTATTTCAATTATTTTTTTCTCCCCTATACTCTTTCAATTCTTATCTTCTTATGTGTTTAGTTTTTAACATTATAATAGATTAATTATAAGATATGGTTCTTTAGGGCCATTTTTACATTGTATTATGTAGCTTAGACATAAGAATATAAAAATTTTACGAAACTAAATTAACTATAGCAAATAAATAATAATTTTAGCCAAATAAATGGTTTTATAATAACATTTTCTTTTTCGTGTGACTGTAAATATTTGATAACAATTCTTTTGATATTTAAAATGGAGTCGGACAATTATTATAGAACCCAATTCTTGTATCTCCATACTCATAGAACCTATTTAGTAAAACTCTATACTCCTAAAGTCAGTTCACATCGGAACGCGACGCGGCGCGCAATTTTTGATAGCAATAGAATATAGAACTTATTTAGTACAAAAAAGGGTATACAGTTCAGTGAGTATTCACGCCACTTTGCATGAATCATTGAACTGTGTTCTTTTTAGTTTAAAAGAGCCGTGTCTGTACATATGTGCGTTTTTACACCCTAATCTCAGAAACGGCTTAACCGATTTGAATGCGGTTTTCACTGATGTATTGTAGCTTCCTATAACATTTAGTGTTTGTTTCATTCCAGTCGGTTTACAAATAAAAAACTTACGCCCTATACCCAATTCCACGCGTACGAAGTTGCGGGCTCAGCAAGTATATATATTCTAGCTGAGGTTCCGGTGTGAACTGACCCTTCGAAACAAATCAGTCGAATGTTTGTATACTGGGCTCTTGAAAGATACAATGATACTTTCTCTGCATGTAACAGAAAAGTATTAGGCCATCATGTAATATTTGTACTGAAAAAGCGATCAAAGAGTCCGAAGAAATCCTATCCAGAAAAAGTATCTCGAGAAATAGCCATGTATTTTAAGATTATTTTAAAATTAGACTTGCAGACGTATAGGACATTATTTAATCAATCATTTGCAAATCCGAACATCTTCTTGGGAGGTACACAATGGTATAAAAAAGAAATCTGATTCTCTTTCTCTCGTCGATAAATGCGGCATTTGCGACACGTGGCCGCCTGTCGTTTTCGTTTTCGCTATTACTGTTACTTTTTTCTTTTGCTCAGTTCCTAGGAATCGTAACGTGATAGCCTACCACTTTCCTTAAGAATTGAACTAATAAATAAATGCAAAAATAATTTTTCAAATCCAACTTAACTTAGAGATTTTAGTGTTCAAACAAAAAGCAACTATTCAATTTTATTATATTATTATAGATAGATAACTCACTTTTAGTTACCTATAGAGAATGATTGTTTTGTTATAATTTATTAATAAATAAAATCAAATATTTACCTATGATAACCTATAATAAAGATGTGGAAGAAATTTATTTTATCAGTACATAAAACTTTAACCTACAGTGCATTGAAATATAAAAGGAGCCATTATGTATTATGATTATTATAATTATTGTTCATTGTCTTTTATCTATACTAATATTACAAATTTGAAGAGTTTGTTTGTTTGTTTGAACGCGCTAATCTCAGGAACTACTGGTTCGAATTGAAAAATTCTTTTTGTTTTGAGTAGTCCATTTATCGAGGAAGGCTATAGGCTATATAACATCACGCTACGATAAATAGTATTATATATAAGCAGTGTCCAGTACCGCGCGCCCCATGCGCAGGCCGCCGCCGCCGTATGGGCCGCAGCGAAGCGTGGCCGAGTTCAGCTAGTTAGTTATATATTGACATTTCAACAATCAAGTGTGTTTAATCAGAGTGTTTAAGGATCTTAGGTGTTAAAACATTAATTCTTAGGTGGCAGTAACCACCTCCTTACAGAAGACCACTGTGAAATATCAGCATGTGTGCTGTTGTGTTTCAGCAAGTGAATGAGGAATGCCAGATCCCATTTCTCTATCCCTTCCTAATCCCTTATCTTTAATCCTACTATGGTCGGCAGTACACTTGCAGCACCTGTGGTATTCCATGTTTTAATGTCGTGGTAAAACACAGACAGACACAGGGATGTGTCATTTGAGCAATCTTCCCAATAAAATTGCCTAACATAGGACAGACAATGCATGGTGGAATCAATTATGTCAATGATTTAAAAAAGTATCAAAAGAAATCATTAATTACAGAGGCTAATAATCACTTCATATCATCAACAGCCTTTTTATATGTCCCCACTGCAGCCTACCCTCCAGTGCAGGTTAGTGGACTTCACATGTGCCTTAGAATTTCTTCTGTAGTGTATGCACGTTTCATCATGATGTTCTCCTTCACCTTTGAGAGCAGTCACTAAATGCACTTAAGTTTTTAGAAAAAACATAGCATAGCATGACATAGCATGACCGGGGATTGAAGTTGGAACTCTCAACATTATAGGCAGCGTCCTTCCCGCTGAGCCAACAATCACTTTTAATGATACCTAATTGAAAGATAAGATACTCAATAAGATTTATAGATAAAATTTACAATGTATTCAATAATTAGCACAATGAGAAATGATATAGCTAGTTAAATGTTGTTTTAATTTGTTTATAGTCCAGGAAATTGTTTAAGCAATCTAGGTGAAACATTAACATTAAATTATATTTATGAGGAGTCAATATTCAATACTTATTTGAATATCTCACTTTAATAGGTCATCCGGTTGTCTGTCACATTGTCAGTTGAAAAACGTATGACACAAAAGTACTGATTACAGGACTATTATTGTGGTAAATGCACTCGATTTTTATTGACAATATGATTTACTCTTTTAAATTGTTATAATGTGATAAAATACATTTTAAAAATTACAAACTTTATTTGGTTAACTCTCAAAACTATGTTGTGTTTTGCATTGCATTTTAATTGTACTTAATTTAACATCTACACATATAATAAAATCGTAAATGAGCCATGTTTGTACATTAAATTTAAAAAAAAAAAAAAACAATTTGTAACTGTTATACTTAAGTTACTGAAATAAAAAAAGAGTTCTTAGGATTTTCATCTATTTTGTGTACCTCATATATAAATAAATAAATAAATGGCTTAATCGATTTGAATGTGGTTTTGTATTGTATTGTAGCAAGCTGATGTATTGTAGAATGCTTCCAGTAATATTTTGGGTTTGTTTCATTCCAATCGGTTTAAAAACAAAAAGTTATGTGCTATGCCGAATACCATGCATATTCTTATTTTTTATTGTCCAATAATTAATAAAAATACATAGGTATTAAGATATAATTTTGAAACATTCACTTCTAATACTTACATCCTCTATAGCTTGATCAAGCTGTTTGTGTATTTGTAGCCCAACCCAAGGCTCTGTTGATGCTGTTGAATCATGTCTTTGGCACTCCTTGGACCCACAAGCAAAACACCCCTATTAAAAAATAAACTTAAGTTACGGTTTCTATGAAAAGTGAGGACAAAGAAGGCCTTCATATGATAGAGACTTTGTAATAAACTAATTGTTGTTGGTAGGTACACACTATAATAACTAACGCATAGTACAATGAAACAAAGGGCTTTCTATAAAAATTATATCAACTTACCTTAGGAGTGTCATTGTTTTTAATGTCCTCAAGTTTATTTTTAAGGAAATGGCACTTAAATTGCTTACTGTAAATGTACAAAATACCAGTATTTATTCCATAATAGCAAACCAAACATCCCAACACATAGCTAAAACAAATAGTTGCAAAGTGAAATCTGTAAAAAGGAAAATCAGGTTATTCGGTTTTCGCACGAGCACACATTTTTATTATAACATTTTATGATGTTCTACCTATAAAAATATAAAGCAGCAATCGATACTACAATTATGGAAACGTAAATAATGTAATTTTTATTTTCTATTTTTTCGGTAAACTTCGTTTGACATCTTTCAGTCATGGTTAAACGCACACATTTGAACTAAACTCAACTATAAACAACTATATTACATGGATATTACGATCTCGCGTATATATGTTCTGTGATTACGATACTTTCAAGTTCTCATGGAGTAATAGTGTTCTGTGGTTTTCAAACTTGTATAATGTCTTTGCAACCACTGACTAAATAACACCAATGACCAATGAGAATAGAGGTGTATTCGGATCCTTAAATTATGACCCTAATTTAATTAACAAGAGAAGAAATGATATAGTGGTTCAAACAAAAATTGTAAAAACTGCCTTTGCTCAAAGACAATATATTACTCAAACTTCTTATTTATACAACATAAGAAAAGAAAAAAACTTAATATTTAATCCTATGACACACTAAAATTGCAAAAAGACCCTGACTGATTGGCTCAAGACCCTAAATTATTGTGGGTGTGAATGAATAACTCCACATTACTGCATACGATTTTTATATGCATAAAAATGAATAAAATATACAACACAATATATGGTACGTACAAGCTTCTTGTTGTGGCTCACGGCTGCGCACTAGCTCTCCAGTCACGTCTCCTTTTTAAATCCGAATTTCAAGTGCAAAAATAAGCAAAGGCTTGTTAAAAAGGAGGTCGCTACATTATAATGAAACCGAATCTTTATTAAAGACTATTACTTAACTAAATTAAACATTTATCATCAAAACATTAATTTGATTATGAAAGGGGACTTATGTAAAAGCTACACTTAACTCATATAGATAATGCTACTTCACATACACATTCACACACACACATACTCATTGCAATCATACACACTCATGCAATCATACACACTTTATTGTATTCTTTGAAATTTTCCTCCTTCCTGTTGAAATTATTATTCTAAGGCTACACAACATTTGGTATCCGGCACTACGCAAGAATAATAATAATAATAATGAAAGAAAGAGAGGGCATTATAACCCCTCTCCTAGTGACCACACCCCACCAATTCAACCACGGGGTGGGGATATAAATTCAAATTTAAATATAGACACATTCCAGTCGACAAATCAGTCTCGCTCGAGAAGTCGAAAAGTGCAGAAGTGAAGTGCAGTGATGTGATTTACTTTTTCTTCTAACACGGACTACACCACTGAGGATGTCAACCGCAGTTGTTGACGAAACGTTTGGAAGAATTTCCAACAGACCTGGGCCATCATCCCGGAAACCCACAACTCATATGGATACCGGCCGAGAAAACCTACATTCTACCTTTTTATTTGTATATTTTTCATCATTAGACGCTTCTTCAATTTTTTTTCCTTGATTATACAATACTGTTCGTTGTAATTATTGAAGTGCAAATATTATGTTCCGGTGAATGAGGGTGAATTTCGCTATTTGAATCCTTTAATTTTTTGACGCCTTTAATTTTGTTTGTGAGTACGTAGTTAATTATAATTTTTATTGGTAATTAAGGCATACTGATTAGCAAACAAATATTAAAAATTAGTTATAAGATAGGCTTCCGGGTAGTCAATCGATCGGAAATCGTTTGTGAATTCCGAAACGTTTTTATCAATATATTCGGAATTCACAAACGATTTCCGATCGATTGACTACCCGGAAGCCTATCTTATAACTAATTTTTAATATTTGTTGGCTAATCAGTATGCTTTAATGAAAATATTTCATTAATATTAAATTGATTACAAGTTTTAAAAGGTTTTTAAACTAAGTTATATAATATATTTACAAATTATATACTACATTAAGCTTTGATCCCCTAGGCAGGGTGCCAAGCATGCTGGCTGCATTACCTCGTTGTATTGCAAGACTGATTTGCTGACCGAGGTAATAGCCAGCTCTGCGATCGCCAGTTATGTCGACCAAATGTTCAGACAAAATGTTGAAGAATTTTAGCGCTTTGGGACCCCGCGGACCCAAAGATTCGACACCGAAGGGAATGAAAATGTAGCCGGTGCCGATATCTCTGTATTTGTGAATTTTGCGTTTCTCGGCCGCGTCCGCAGCAGCACCAGCTGTAGCAACTGTTCCATGAATTGAAAACAATATGAAAACAATATTTGAACTTATTTTTCAATCTAATTCCGTAAGAAATGTATGGAAGTAGTTTTTTGAGATTTTTGACGTTTCTAGTACTCTAACTTCAGGTGGTCCCTTAGGGTCAATTGATCCTTATAAGTAACAGAATCGATGGCGCTATAAAAACCAAACGTGAAAATTGACCTTTTTCCCGCTGACTGTACCATTTTTTCAAAATCTTTGAATGCCGATGGGAATAACTATTAAAATAATGGATAGTCTCCTAAGAGTGTTTTGTTCTAGTTACAATGGTTTAGGTAGCTGTCCTTACTGACCCATCTCAAATTACCACCCTATATAGCCTAAGCTCATAATATATTCAATGTCCCTAAATCTTTGATTATTTTTATATATTTATCCAATACATGGATAATTCTTTTTTAACTTAATTCTACATCTATAAAATTAATAAAAAAAATAGTCGACACTTTTATTCTACCCAGATAAAATTGTCGACTGGTTTGAAATAATCAAATAGCCTATGCTCATATACTCAATGTCCCTAAATCTTTGATTATTTTTATATATCTTTGATTACCCTATTTGATACCAGTCGACAATTTTATTTGGGTAGAATAAAAGTGTCGACTATTATTTTTTATTGATTTTATAGATGTTGAATTAAGTTAAAAAAAGAATTATCAATGTATTGGATAAATATATAAATATAATCAAAGATTTAGGAATATTGTGTATTTGATTCAAAAAATTATCCATGTATCTGATCCATAGGACTTTTATACGGCCGGCTCTCCGACTAATTGACTGACGCAAAATTTTAAAATTTCATTTTTTTTGAATTTGTTTTGGCTATTCCTATTTGGCTATTTTTGAATTTGTTCCAGCTGTTTTGGCTGTGGCATGGAAGTATTATATACTGCTATAATATCTATTACTTCCACGGTCTGTGGTTTAAGCAAAATGCATAGACACAGATTCATTCTCTACTGTTCATAGGGGATCGGAGAAATTTTCAGAAAGTGTTTTAATTTAATCTTCATGGATATTTATTCCCATAAAAAATACTATTTTATTTATTTATAGCCTTTTAGGTACTCAAAATAATGTTTTAATATTGTTTGTTTGAAAATGCCGCCAAAACGCCACGATAGTTCATCTGAGAGCGCGTGACGTCATTTGTGGTCATATCATAACAAAACAGCTGCATTGGCATAAGTTCGCAAGAAGTTTTGTTTCGTTGAGTAGATTCTTTATTTGTTATTATGGAACGAAAAAAATATCGTTGGTGTGTAGTACCTCAATGTACGAATACATCAAAAACTACTCCAAATAAAATATTCATTGATGTGCCAAGAAAAGCAGATATACGAAAAAAATGGTTGTACTTGGCGAGACGAAAGTGCGACGGAATGTCTGTAACTTCACCAATTTACTTCTGTGAAGATCATTTTGACGTTAGTGTACAGTAGGTACTTACTTACTACAAATAAAGAGAATGAAATGTGCATAAATTAATTTGTAGTAAATACCTATACATTGTGTAATGTTAGAGGTTATATTTACGAGACAATACATCATTTTTACTTGTTTCAGCTCCCGAATGATATGGAAAATTACATGCGATACCATGTAATGGGCACTGTTGATAAAGTTATGTTGAAACCTGGCTGTCTCCCTACAAAATTTCAATGTCAAAGTGATAGAAAAAGAAGTTTGCCTTCAACTGTAACATCTCGCCCCGCTGCTATCAAAAGGCAAAGATTGGCTTTAGTACAGGAAGCTCTCGAAGACAGTACATTAAAGAGTGATACCAAAGAAGTAAATACAACTTTGTCTCCTAGTAAGTATTTATTAGAACCAAAATATGTATATCTATTTCAGTATTGGAGTGTGTTATTTACTCGCTTCAAGATTTAGACAGATTAACAATAATGACCTTTATCTTTGTTTTAGGTTTACCTTTAGAAGTCATACTAGTTGAAAATCAGCCGAAAAAGTTAGATAAAGGAGTTCAAGTTTTTGTGAAGAGTAAATATTTCAGAAGCAAGTCGACGCAAACAGAATTCAACAACACACATCCAAAACGTGGATGTCAACTGTATCAACATCTCCCTTCAAAGTAGAACATGTAAAGCCAGTTATGCCAAATGCTTCCAAAACCCATAGAAAATTAGTTGTGGATAGATCTGATAGTGACACATCACTGTGCAGCCAGTCAATATTTCAGCAATGGTCCCCTTCAGTCCAATCATTACAGTTGAAATCACTGTCTGAAAGTAGTAGCTTAAACGAAGAGGAAGCTATATTATAAAAGAATAGAGAAGAAAAGCAAGCCCGAGATAACATATGTAAAAAAATTAAAGCCAAACCACGCTTGTATATTGGCATAACTAATAACTGTTACTTTTTATTGAATTTAATTGAAAAAAATACCAACATACCTATTGAGAACATATTACTGAGTTTAAAAAAAAAATTAAATACCACATTCTCAGAACTTTCTGATCAATTTGGAATATCTACATCATATGCTGGCAAAATATTTAGAAAATCTATTCCAATGATTTCTAATGTTTTTAAATCCTTTATTGTAAAACTAGATAAGAAAAATATTAAGGCATCCCTTCCAATCGCATTTAGGCATCACTACAATAAAGTAAACTGCATTATAGACTGTTTTGAAATTGAAAAGCCTTCTAAATCAGTACATCAGGCATTAACATGGTTTGAATATAAGAAAGGGAATACAATTAAATACTTAATATCAAGTACACCAAATGATTTGGTAAATTATATATCATCAGGATATGGAGGACGGATAAGTGACACTTTACTTTTGGAAAACAGTGAATTTCTTGACCAACTAGAGCCTGGAAGTTGGGTCTTAGCCGACCGTGGTTTTAAACATATTGAACAACTATTGATCCAAAAAAATTGGCATTTATTAAGACCCCCAAGTGTGACTCAAGGAGCTAAATTAAGCAAGAAAGAGGCTCATCAAACTAAGCAGATTGCAAGCCTAAGGATCCACATTGAGAGGGTTATTCGGAGAATACGGGAATTCTCTATGTTAAAACCACATTCTGTGTTAAATTCTAAATTGATAAGTGTGCTAGATGAATGCGTCATTATAGCATGTGCTCTAATAAATTTACAGGACTCCATTGTGTACTAATCTAGTTCTGGTTTAGCCCAAACAGCCCACTGCTAGGCAAAGGCCTCCCCTTCATCTTTCCACTCTTCACGGTCTTGAGCGAACTGCCACCAATTTATTTGGTAGGCATCAAGATTTTTTAGAAATAAGTTTGTTAATTATTTCATATTTTTCTATGTAATTATTGTAATGTATTTAATTAATCAATAATAATAAATAAAACAAATGAGTATATTAAAGCCATATTGTATTTTATTTGGGAACAATATTTTCCGTCACTAAGTTTAGAAGTGTCACTAATCTGCAATACCCTAATATCTATCCTAAGAAATATATTAGTCATCATATTAATCAAAACTATCATATTAATCAAAGTATAAATAATAGGATTAATCTAAATATGTATCTTAAATTATAGTTGATCACTTTCTGCTATAGCCTGAATATAAGATCTGTCCTCTAAAAAGTAAGTCACGGGCAGCAATAATACATTTGTAACTAAAAATAGTAAATCTTTCACCTTATAAATGTAATCAGCAAACTATTAGTATCATTTAATTCGTTCAATCATCAAAATAATAGATCTGTCACCTAATAAATAGATCAGTTCCTTAATTTAAATAAAATATGCCTAAAACAGGGGTGGAGTCAAATTGGCCATAGGTCAAAAACGAATAAGACGTCCCTCTAAATCAAAACCAGCACTTCTTTTCTTTTTCACTTCTGTTTAAGTTCTTTACAGTACAATGTTTGGTTTAATAAAGTACAGAACATGAAACCTATAGTAGTTTTATTTAATTAAATGTGTATCGTCAAATTCCAGTTGAATTATTTGATAAACTAATATTATTTTCCAGTGATTAAAAATTAATTTTTAGGTAAAAATTAATTTAAAATTAATTTAAAATTAATTTTAAGGATTCGGTTTTAGTGACACTTTTTTATTTTGAAACTCAATATAATTATTTGATGGTTGATATTATTATCCAAGTAATTCTTAATTCATATTTAGGTAAGTGTTTTAATATTATTTGGTGATTCAATTTAGGTGACAGATCTACTATTTTAGGAACAAATATTATTTATTAGGTCACTGAAAATGCATTTATTAGGTAATTGATAAAATCATACCCATTTTATTTCGTACTGTTGTATAATATTGGGTATATATTTTTTCTCCCAAAATTTGTAAATAGGTACTAGAAATGTAATCAGTAAGCAAATTTTCATTATATTTAACTAACAATACTTCCACATTATTTGTGTCTTCAAAATTATAGTGCGCAACACAAAAATAAGTTAGTTTCAAATTTGTCACATACATTTGGACTTGCAATTGAGTCATGTATTTTTTGTGTAACCTTTCCATCTTTTATATAATTTTTATAAGTTTTTTCACTAGTGGGGCATTTTATTTCAATGCAAATTTCACTGTCACAAATACCGTCAGGTGTACCAGCCAGGAAAGGATTTTGTGGGGAAATAAATAAGCCACATTCTTTTACATTTTTGCCTAGTTTCTTTTCCACGGCTACCCTTACTTTGCTTTCCAATACCCGGCCTCTTTTCATGGCTTTTGTGTCTGGAGTTTTGGCTCCCATGATAACAGCCACCAAAGATCCATCTGCAGTAAGGCATTTGCTTACTTCGTAAGCTTTTGAAGCTGTAACTCGCCCGTACCTTAACTCCTGCTTTTATGTTGTGCCCGAGTATTCTCTTCAATAATTTTTATATTTTCTTCTGAAAAATGCTGTGATATTTTGTTCAAAAATGAACCACAGTCAGTTTCATCACAATGTTTTAAGATTAAGTAATGTAGTGAAAACTTCTCAATCTCATTTGTTCTATTGTTACTGTAGTTTAATAACTCACAGTTAGTTAGACCTCGGCTTGTTGCTTCTTGGAGAAATTGTGACAGAAAATCATTTTGCAATGCAGTCCCCGTAGCTTGTTGTATTTTAACAGTGGACAGATCTTTGGTAGTAATGTATTTAATATTGGTACCAACTTGAGCCAGTTTTGATTTTTTCCAGTAACACTGAATTTCTGTACTAGATGGTTCTTCGCTCCTTCTGTGGCTTCTTTCTTAGGAAAGCTACTGAATGTTTGCAACCACCTGTAGATGCAGCACAATCATGACACTCGACGCTTACTTTAGCTTCTTTTTCATCCTGCATTTAATGGTACACAAGTCGGAATCACGTCGAAGTTGTACATAGGTATCCTATGGCATCGTCACCGTATGATTGTCTTGCTGATCTGAAAAAAAAGTGAAAGTAAAATATATTAGTACTCAAATATACAAAGTATCTACTAAAACGTAACAAAAAAGAAGTAATGTTAAGTACATTCTATGAAGTTTATACTTTTTAGGTTATGTTTTGTTTGTTATTTTAACAGTATTTTTTCAAGTACCTAGGTATTCTATAGCAAATAATATATTATATACCTACCCTACTTGTAATACTTACACAGAAGTTTTCACATTTCGAAATTCAGCGTCACAAAAGTCTGAATTACTTGCAAAGAAATGCAAATCATAAACATATCCACTCTGGGAAGATTTCGATTGTCGGCTTTCGTAAATCCTGTTTCCATTATAAAAAACTGGAGAAAGGTAATCTTTTAGCAACTTTGAGTTTCAACAAAATTGTGGAAATGGTTTTGATTCTAGAAAGTGAAATAACAGATGTAATCACAGAACATATACATATATGTAATGTAATGTAAATAATGTAATGTAACTAGTGAATAGTATAGTAGTGATACTGATAGCATGGATAAGTATGTGTATCAAGGAACATTAGTACTCTCTAGCGAGAGTATTTGACTGATAGATTTGGTGATTGGCTGATTGGTGATAGCCGTGGCCGTGCACAGTGCACTCTGTAATAGTGTTCTGTGGTGCACTGCAGACAAGACAGACACAGACCATTAAGTAGATGCTAGACAAGACCATACAAGACAATGATTGTCCACAAATGACGTCACGCACTGTGATTGGTGTTTCAGTATAGATTAAAAATATTGTAAATAATAAAATTTTATTTCTTCATTTAAAAATATTTAAATGAATTATATTAAATTATTATTCGATAAATAATCGTAAAAAATTATATATTTTCTTTCTAAGTACATTTTAGATTTTAATCTGATTACTGTCCGATCCCCTATTCTCTATCTACGGCAAAATGCTTTATATGGCAATAATGACAATGTACAAATAAAAAAAATGTGCCAAAAAGAACAAATATTACAATAAAAAACGTTGTCAATAAGTAAAATAACTTTTATTTTTATCTAACAACCAACAATATTAACGTTACCACATTATCAGGTTTAAATTATTTCTGTATATATTATTTCAAATACTGGTTCGTTATCATCAGCCGCAAGAAGTCCACCGCTGGACAAAGACCTCCTCCATAACATTTCAATAGGACCCACAACGTAAGCAGCTTGGATCCACGTCCCGAGCAGCGCTTGTCGGTCAGTGGTCTCCACTCGTGAACGCTCCGTCCCCAGCGGTCGTTCGCTCTCCGTATTATGTGCCCCACCCATTACCACTTCAACTTACTAATCCGCTAAGACATGTCGATAACTTTCGTTTGTCTTCGGTTCTCCTTATCACTGATTCGATCTCGCAGAATAACTCCGAACATAATCCTCTCCATAGTTTTTAAGCGACATTAAACTTTCTTACAAGGCCCGTAGGTGGTCCACAAATGTAGTTTAAGTTTCAGCGGCATATTATTTTATCCTATCTCAACTAAAAGAAATAAATAATGTGATAGAATAAGTATGTCTCAGCAAGGATTTTTGCTTCGGAATTGAATTTCTTGTATTGAATTATCTTTGTTCAATGTCACTTTATCTCTAATGGCCATTGTACTCCGCCTGCTAATGATGAACGGCAGGCAACCCAGGACGAACGTTGCGCTGTTCCTGACACCCTTTATGGGGGATGAAGGTAAGTTTTTATGGGAGACTCCAGTCGAGTGTAACACCGAGGTATTTGTTCTGACGAACCCAAGGGATAATGTCGCTGGTGTAGAGAAAGTAGAGGGTTGTAGAAAGAACTGAACCCTGGGGGACGCCTGTTCTTAGGGGATAAGGGGCGAGTGCTCTTAGGGGACAGTGCTTTCCACTCTGTAGCGAAAGCTTCGGTCGGTTAGAATTTCTCGTACTATAAGTACGAGGCTCTCCAGTAGTACGAGTTTGATTTGGCTTGTATGTACATCAACTCGGCATACCAAACTTTGTCGAACGCCTTTGCTACATCAAAGAAGATGTCACCGGTGTCTATAGGGTGCAGACTTTACGTAAGCCCTGTGAAGATATGCTTAGTTAGTCAATGCAGGTGGTGAACGCACGAGTGTTTGGCTCTGAACCCAAACTGCTCGTCGATAAGTACATATATTGTTGAGGTTAATGTGACGGAGGAGACGCGTCATTAGAATTCTCTTATAAAGTTTCCCACAAAGGAGTAATTAGGCAAATCGATCTATCCTTTCCCGGCGAAAGACGCGATCGCGCAAGGCTGTAATGAATTTGCTCAATAGGAGGGATAATAAAAGCAGCAGAAATCGCTCATACCTGGCGATTTCCTTCAAATGTTTTAGACATAATAATAGTTGAGGTTTAAGTATAATAACGTTAGAAGGGAAAATCTGAATAAAAATTTAATTATTCTAACCATAGATATTACATTATTTAAGGTTGCACCCAGTAGCATCTATGATAGTCTGTGCCAGTAACCAAGCCACACAACTGTGAACTGACCATTGTGAATACGTTCTAAAACTACTTTAACTGCTTCACTCACTTGTATTTTAAATTTTTTGATTTTTAGGTGTAAACGATAAACGATTAGTTGGAATTGTTTAGCTTATAATAATTTTGCATCAAGTTTTTAATTTTTTAGGAACCCTTTTAAAAGTTTAATAAATTTAGCTCAGCAATTAAAAATAGAAACGTTAGTTTTTACGTCAAAAATCAGGGTTTCAAAACATTTATTAACCTCGTCTATGTTAATTTTCAAAAATAAATTTATAAAATTTCTAATAGGGTTTCCTAGGATTTTCATTTTTAAATCATATTTTTCATAAAATAGCAAACTTGTTCACATTGTAAAATATTCTTATTTGAATTTTATATATTCATCAGAGGTGTTATTATTTGTTAGTGTACATACTGGAAAACAGGCAAGTTTTTGACAAAATTAAAGAAAATATAAACTTTTCGAATAAATTTACTGAAGCAAATGTTACATAATTAAGCCGGTAAGCCCTAGTGAATATATTGACAGGTTAAAGTTCTAATAATCGCACAGCTCAAGGCTATTATAATAAGAAAAGTTGAACTATTCCATAGTTCAAAGAGTTCACCATTATCGCTTCAATAGCGGATAACGTCCTCATCTAGTGTCTTGTTTGTTCGTATAACGTAATCGTTGTTATCTACTTGCGTAATTTATTTTATTTATTGTACTTTTCATATTATACACTTAATTTTCAATCTGACAGGAAGGTAACTTATTATTACTTTTTTAATCAATGAAGGCGGTTTTTATTCTTGCAACAGTTACTTGACTAACTCTCTTTTTCCAATTCACAGGTTAAAATGGTGCTACAAAGATATTTATATCAAGCCACAAAACGATACATATCCCGTTGCGGTGTTCTAAAACCAAATAAGCAGACTTATTGTGAGATAAAACACAGATATAGCACTGCACCAAATAGGAAATTCACAGAAAGACACGAATGGATCGTTGTTAGCGAAGACATAGGCACTGTTGGAATAAGCAGTTATGCTCAGGAGTCTCTCGGAGATGTTGTTTTTGCCCAACTCCCTGATATAGGAAGTTCTTTGTCGACTGGCAGTGAATGTGGAGCCTTAGAAAGTGTTAAGGCAGCTAGTGAAATATATTCTCCAGTAAGTGGAACAGTGACCGAAGTCAATAAGGCTGTGGAAGATAAACCTGGTCTAATAAATACATCGTGCTATGGAGAAGGCTGGCTGTTTAAACTTAAGCTGACGAAGCCAGAGGAACTCAAAGATTTAATGACAGAAGAACAATATGAGATGTTCTTAAAGACTGATGTGGAAACGAATCATTAATTTTTGTGTTCCATAACTTGTTAAACTTAATAAACAGAAAGTAATAGAGATAAACGTGGTATCCTTATAAATAAATGTTGTTCAATCCTTCCTGCCAAGATACTAAAATTGAACAGGGAACCATTAGAATTTATTCAGAAAATAATAAACAAGTCATTTTAATTTTTTTGTTGTGAAATTACTAGGCAGTGATTTATTGTAAAGACCAACACCAACATGTCTTACAATATAATAAAAATATTTATGTAATGGTAGTTAAAGCATACAGTAACCTACCCAATAATATAACAGAAACATTAATTCATAAAAGACATAAAATAAATTTATTAGAAAAACAATAAGTTATAATTAATTAAAGCAAATACAAACATTTGCATGCCCTAGTCTGGAAGAACCCACCTTGTACTGCAAATGCTGTATAAATTAAGATCTGACGTGTTTGTGCAAATAAACCTTTATTTATTTATATTTTAATAGGTTTAAATGGGTGAAAATAATTAAAACAAAAATCTGTGCATTACAATTTTAATCAAAGTGCTTTATAAATGTCACAAATCATACAAAAAAAATATTACTTTGGTTTACATAAGGGCTGGATTGTTTAGTTTATAATCACCTAATTAACCTAAATTATCACACAAATTTTACGAGTTTCATTTACAACCATCATTAAACCTACTATTTTAACTGACACTGTAATTTTAGACAATAGTCATTTTTATCTTATAAAATACAGCCAGTAATTTATTTACAAGAGAAATTATGGCAAAAATATTTGTACTTCGTTGAGACAAATTACTTGAACTGTTTCAAAATATGTAGGCATATTAAAAAAGTATTTGTAAGGGTAAGAACATACATCATTTAGGTATGAAAATGAAAGACATAATATTAAAATACAAAATTAATCTTAAGTAAGAATTAGTGAATAAATCAGAATGAATTCATATGTGCGAAAATATCTATCGACATGGCAGTGTAGTTTTAATCAAAAAAGTTGATTTTATTGAATATTATAGACTAGTCAATAGAAAGGGTCTTATTACAATATGTCAAAGTTTCGCACATTTTTTTTTAATTTGAGCAATTTTTAAAAAGTAATATTTGGATTGGTTATTAATATAACTTATGACTAGACTACAACAAATTGGCAAACATGCAATCTCACTTAATGTTAAATACCATATATCACAAAAAATCAATTATTTATTACAGTCCACAGAAAATATTTTATTCAAAATATTCAAAGAATATTTCGAAGTAGGTAATAATAGATTCCACCTAATTAATTCCATATGTAATGTTGACCTACACATTGGGGTAAAAAACTGACTTTTGCTCACTTCAGATGGCAGCACTGTTGGGTGTTCCTTAAATCTGACAAGAAGCTGTCATTTTCCATAGTAATTTTGTAAACAAACAAAAAGAATTGAATTTATTTAATTAACATAAGGCTTATTTTCAGCTTTGTATTGCAAATGGAAGAGAATCCATATATTCCTTAAAGATTTCAAAAGAAGAAAACAATGGATAAAAGCTTTACGACGAAAAAATTGGGAGCAGACTAAATATTCGAGATTATCTGCAGTAGATGCTTTTCTTTTCCTCAAATGTTTTTTTAACTGCTTAACACTCTACGTCGAATACATTTTTGTAGAAATAAAGGCAAATTCGCTGATAAATACAGGGAAACAAGAACGCAATTTGGCGGCGATTAGGATCACTCAACAGTGGCGCCACCTACGATTAGCTTTCAGTTTTTAACCCCATTGGCATTTCATTTTTTCTTTTGTTTCATTAGGTAACAAATACATTCCTAAAATAATATACATTCCTTAATTATATAATTCCAAATTCAAATAAAATTGTACTTAAATGGGTACTCCACACCTGTTCTCGTGCAAACTACATAAGTCTTATTCTAAAAAAAAAAGATACAATCATACCTTTCCAAAAAAAAATATTTTCCCAAAAGAATTCAGTTTCGAAACTGGCACAAAATAGAAGTGCCTATTCCTAGAGCTTATCTTACGTACCTTATAGCTCGTACTTTTTGGTAGCAGTTACATCTCTAAACAGTATTAAACAAAGTCGCTGTTCGCCTGTCTGCTTCTCCACTTACTTCTTTTTCAAATTCTGTTTTCCTTTGCCTTTTTTACCTCTTTTTCTTTTAACGATTGATTAGAACGGATGACCACTCGCAAACTCTGTCTGAGTTAGGGGTCTGCTAGGCTTCATATATATAGTGCTGGGACACTATATATATGTATATCCAAGATAAAATATGATTAATGACTTTAAAAATTCAGAGATCTGACAACACATTGTCCACAATCTATAGTAAAATTATACTTATTTATAAAGTATTATTAAACTTAGTTAAATCGAGCCACACTCTCGTGGCTGCTTTCGACGCGATCTTGTACGTCCATTTCACATTGAACGGTTTGTCCAAACACAAGTTGATGTCGAAAATTTTCAGTACTTGCGTGTGAGTGTTATACGCGAACTGGCAATGAGGTTTCTCACAGACGACGTCGTTGATGGTGACAGATTTGACGGGAAACGCTTGCGCGAATATGTTCAACCTGTTGACTGATGGTACCCCGTAGCCCCACCATGATATTTTGCTGCTGATTTCCATATTTTTAAGTGTGAATTGGATGTGACTGTATTTTCTCTCTTCGTAGCTATCTGTAAATCGATCAGTAGATCAATAAAACAGTAACAAATTTAAATTTCAAAGGCATATCACCTAATGCGAAATAAGAAAGCAAAGACTACATTTGTCCTCTGCCTGTTGTAGGAGGTGACTAAAAGGAGTTCTAGTAGTCATTCAGAAAGTTCATGGACCTATCTCCATTGATTTATTCGATGAGATGAGTGTGAGATATTTTCAATTGTAATGGAATTGGATACCTTTAAGGTCGACAGATGGGCTGGCGGTTCACTTGGTAGTAGGATTAAGGACAAGGGATAGGGCACTGGGCTCTGGCAATGCTTACTCATTTACCGAAACATAACACATGCTGTTATTTCACAGTCTTCTCCTGTAAGGTGGTTACTGCCGCTAGACGGGCTGCCCAAATGACTGCGAAACACAGTATGCGCTGCCACTACTTTCCAGATCCAGAACAGAGCCAACTTTGAAAGTTCATTTACAAAGGTGGTCCTGCCGAGAATCGAACCTGGGACCCCTGAGACAGAGCATTAAGGCGAGCACTATAACCACTCGTCCAATGGGCTCGTCAATTTTTTCATGAGCCCTGCCTCATAAGAAACTACTCACTGAGACTGTCTCCGTCATCCCAATACAGTTCTCCAGTAGCACTGTGGTTCTTGTCCGGTACAACAAGCAACTGCAATGGTCCACTCCGGCTATTCGTGGTGGTCACTGGACCATAAGTGGGTGGCTCTTGAACTGGTATTATGCCTCCACCCTGAAATTTTACTATTATCAATCACCCAATCTTAAAGCTATTTACTTTAAGGGATTCACTGAGGCAAATGACATTTACTATAGAACTCGCTTGTGGCGGAGACAATTCAACAGGCCTAGAAATGGTGTTTTTTTTGTTTTTACCATTAGAACATTACACAAAAATTTTTTTTTTATCAATACAATTTTTTAATATGATATCAACTTATTAACAGGATTCATATGCGTGCAATAAGCCGTTTTCGAGAGAATTTTCAATAAAGGTCAAATTCTTCTTGTGTTCTAACTTTTTTTGTGGAGTTTCTATTACTTTAACGAAAATTCTAATTAATACAATTGGTTCTTCACATGTTTAAGTATAATATATATTTTTTTCAAAGCAATTGTCTTGTCTATTTCTTGTAACATTTTCATTAAGAGGCCTATGGTGATTTTGCAACGATTTCAGTCAATTTATTTTGGAGATTTTTCATAAAATAAACAGAGTTGAGTACTTTGTAATATGTCATTAGAAAGATTATTTCAATAGTCATGGAATAAATGAGCCACATTTTTGATTTATTTCTGTAATTTCGATTTATCCATCATGTTCTAACATCCGTTTCAGAAAATTTGATGTTCGGGGGCTCAATTTTTTTGCTGTTTTCAGTCGACATTGTAGTTTAAACTTAACGGAAAAAATACTGTGCATTGGCATAGAAGTCTTCTAAGGAATGAATGAAACAATTTTTTATTTTCGTACAAAATTTTCGAAAAATAAAATATTAAACGCAGTGCAATTTTCGAAAATATCCACCCAAAACTGATGATTTTTCTGAATAGGCTAAATGTTGTTTGCTAAAAATAAAAATACCACTGTAAACTTTACATCATCAACTACTTGTGTGCAAAAAATTAAATAAATAGATTTACAAAAAATACTAAAAAAAAATTTCGTAAAAACACGCAAATCTTGCAATATATTAGAAGACACATTCCCTAGCCGGTCAGTCCGCGCCAAGCGCTTCTAGAGGGAGGACGTATCGCTTTTCGTTGTGCGCCCACGTGACCACATCGAGCGATCGAACGGCGAACCGGGCAAACAATATAGCGCAACCAAAATGTTTTGACAGTTTTCTTTTTATATTTTTTTTGTTGTCTACTAAATATTGATGAAAACTATGTTTTTGTTTATAAAGTATAATTGCGATGTATATAGTATGTAATTTATATTTCAGATATTCGTTGTTTTTTCTTTATTACGAAGATAACTATATATCGAAGAAAAATAGAATAGAATTATAAGTAATCCAATATTTTATTGATCTAACAATGACGCGTGAGAGAAAAAAACAGTGCCTTTGGCATTGTGAAATGAAAAAAAAATTCATGAATTCAGAAGGTTGATAGGTGCAAAAAAATATTTAATGGACATAATTTTTACTACCTTTAAGGATGATTTAAATTACACCGGGCCGTGCCCCGTCCGGAGCCCGGTGAAGATGCTAGTATGCTTTTGTATGCACCAATTCATATTACACCGGGCCGTGTCCGTGCGCTCCAATCGCGAAATTTCAAAAAAATATTTCTTTTCACCGTGCGCTCGGAGACAGCTTCGCGAGGCCCGCTCGGGTATTAGTCTTTTTAGTGGTATCATTTAATGTATACTTAGTTTCTTTTTTAAATTGTTAAAATTATAAATAAATTAATTAATTAATTAACCCGAGGCTGACTGCCTCGAGGTATAATATTTTTTCAATAATATATGTATATTAATTTATTCCTGGTAGGTATAATATATTTCTCCCCTCCTAGGTGGGCCATGACCTTGTCGTGGTGGGGGGGCTTACCCTTGGCAATCCGGGCGGTCGCAGGGGTCGGTGCTTTTTTTTTCCTCACCGGCCTTTGCTCGACCGATCGTATTGGTTTTGGGGACAAAGAAGGCCCACACCGAGGTGGGCTCCGTTGAGCGGAGCTCGTGGCGGAGCACTCAGAAGAGGAAGGCAACCCCGACGGTCCGGGGCAGGGCAGTATCCCTCCCCTCTGCTGTTCTGTCAGCTGTCGTCGGGGGACTGAGCTCTGGGGACCTGGGCAACCCGGGGGGCGGACCCAGGCCCCTGCTCAGTCGCCGGAGTAGGTCGAAGGGGCAACCCCGACGGTCCGGGGCAGGGCCGTATCCCTCCCCTCTGCTGTTCTGCCAGCTGTCGTCGGGGGTCTGAGATCTGGGGACCTGGGCAACCCGGGGGGTGGACCCAGGCCCCTGCTCATTCGCTCACTCGCCGGAGGTGGCACCGGCCCTGGGTCAATTGAGAGGTCCGGCCTGCGGTCCCCGGGAGCTCCTTAGCTCCTCTGGGTAGACCGTACGCTTACAAACAGTGACTGGCTCTACACAGGTGTCCGAAGAGACGGTGGGTCCGTCGCTCTATCGGCGGCGGCGCTGTCTGTTTCGGGCGTCAGAGGAGGGCATCTGGCGCCTGGAACTTAACAGATGAGAGGTGTGGTTGGCCTGCAGATGTTCCGCAGGTCACCACAGGAGCTTTTTTATGCGGCTTGCCGCGATGGGGTAGGGTCCGCAAGGACGTGGCAGTGCGTGGGGCCCGGGGATAAGGCCTCGCTGTGATCCCGGGTCCCATTATCACTGCCGATGGTGGACCATGGAGGGGTTTTAGGGGGTAGGACCGGCGGAGCGATTCGTTCCGTCGGGTGAGTCCCTCACACCCCTCGCCGACCGCCCTCGTCGGCGAGGGATAGTGCGGAAATGCATTTCCCCTCCTAAAAAAAAAAAAAAAAAAAAAGGTATAATATATTTCTGCTTAAATATTTTTTCAAAAAAGAATTTCAAAAATATCTCGGGAGCGGTGCGTCACAGACCCTGCGTGTTTGTGCTCATTTAAGAGGTCTTGGGGAGAGGAATTTTTCGGTGAAGACGAAATTTCGAAATTCGCATTTTTGGACTTTTTCAAAAATATCTCGGGAGCGGTGCGTCGCAGACCCCCCGTGTTGGTACTCATTTAAGAGGTCTCGGGGTGAGGAATTTTTTGTTCACGATGAAATTTCGAAATTCATATTTTCGTTGAAAAACAAAAAAAAACATCTGTTTAAAAACAAAAAAGTTACGCGTTGTTCCGAATACCACGCATACGAAGTCGCGGGCACAGCTAGTATAGTAATATTAATACAAAATAGTATAATAGTACTTGGAAATGAAAGGCATGGGCAAGGCCCGGTGGCGGCCCGTCGGCGGGACGGTGACAAATAGCAAACCCGGCCGTTGAGAAAAACACGGTGAGCGCCCGGCCCGGTGTAATATGTTTCATCCTTTACTTTTGGTCTGTCTGTCTGCAAACAAAACTGAATCAATTTCTCAGCCACTTCACGTAAGCCTAGCGATCTGAAACTTGGCCAACATAGACTAAGACTGCAGGTGGAACAAGAAAACAAATTATAAGCGCGAAAAAGCTACAAAACTTTTTCTTTTTTCAAGTCTTTATTCATTTTCAATTTGGAAAACACTTATGTCAAAAACTTCTTTTGATTTCTCGCTATTTCACATATTTTTTTCGTGTTTATTATCAAATTACAATATGAAATGGGGTGTTAAAGAAAATAGGATTGCAGCCTTACACAGAGTGGGTATGGAGCCGTCGGTCATATTCAAGATACTTCAGAAGCTTGGTATCAGCTGTATGTTCGTATATATCGTACTATCGACAGATATACTAACACTTCTTCTGTCGATGACCATAAAAGATTGGGACGGCCGCGTGCTGTTAGAACTACAAAGGCTGTTAATGCTGTTAAAGCCAGAATTCGCCGAAACCCCATAAGGAAATAAAAATCTTATCGCGAGAAATGAAGATTCCGGGTAGGACTCTGTCGCGTATATTAAAACAAAACCTGAAGCTCGGTGCTATTGTCGATATACAGGACATGCCCTAAATCAATCCCTACAGATAAAGAGAGTGACTCGATCAAAACGCCTTCTGTCCCGATACGACGGTGAAAGACACAGAAATATCCTCGTTACTGAAGAAAACATTTCCACGATTGAAGAACACTACAACAAGCAAAATGACAAAATGTACTAACTAAGAAACTAAGCTGCAGAGCCTGGCACATAGACGCAAAGTTGCCTGTCTGTGTGTATTCTATAAGATGTACTTCGGAGAGTGTGCTCGAGAGCTGCATGAGATCATACCGCCTTCCCCTTTCTTCTATCGGACATGCAGACGTACGGCTGGTTACCATCCTCACCTTGTCGATATCCCTCTAATTCGGACCAAGCGCTTTAAAACATCTTTTGTGATGCGCACTGCTAAGGATTGGAACTCCCTGCCGGCGTCTGTATTTCCGAGCTCATATAACCCAAATCTTTTCAAGGTTCGAGTGAATAGGCATCTTCTGGGTGAGCTCGCTCCATCTTCGGCCTCATCCTTCCTACATGGATAGATGCTGGTCAAGAGCAAACCCATCTATAAAAAAAAAAAAAAAAAAAAAAAAAAAAAAAAAAAAATGTACGCTTTGTCATTGAACGCTTTGTCACCTCAACCCTATATGAACCAAAAAGAATTTTGAAAATCGGTTTACAATTGACGAAGATATCACGTAACATACATACAAAAAAAGACATCAAAATTGAAAACCTCCTTACTTTTGGAAATTGGTTAAAAAAGCCATGTATTTTCATTGTACAGAGCTCATGAGGAGGTCAAGTTATAGGGAATTAAATTCTCTAAAAGATCTTTACTGTGCCATTACAATAAAAAATTTATTACGGCTTTTACACCATTTTCAAGACGAGAAAAATTTTGAATTTTTTTTAACATTGATTTATCTGACTATTACTCATAAATCGCCAACGAGAAAAAATTTGAAGCTTGGATTCAAGAACTAGAAACTTGAAGCTAAAATTTCCTTTTTTAATGAGCTCTATACGACCATTTTCTTCGAAGTTACAGCCTGTTGAAAATCACCTAAAAATTTGGAACTTTTTTTTATATCCTTTAATTGTTGCGTTTAGTGTAGAATAAAGACCTTTATCAAAGCTAAAGGTGGCCATTTTGAAAAGAATTTTTTTTTTGCTGAGGCTTCAATAAATATGTATACGTAAGTTTAATTATGATTACCTTCTTCATAAAAAAATAAATGCATTTTCATTTGTAACAGAATTTATGGCTTTATTAGGTACCTTCCTTAATTTTATTAATAGTTTCGGATTTCCGGCATTATTATAAAATTTTCAAAAAATAATAAATAAACAATCACAATAATAATGAATGAAATAATAGTAAACGATAAATAAAATAATAATAAATAATGAATTGGCTTTCTCTACGATTTTACTATTAGTGATTTACTTTTTCACACATATGTATCAGTAATGGAGGTACATACTCAAAAATATTTAATATTTAAACTAATATAAAGTAACTAACATTGTATAATTCTTAATAAATATAAGAGAAAAAAATATTGAAAAAAGACTACTATTTTATTAATTACTATAAAAATATATGGAAAGGATCAAAACCGTTTACACCGACTCAACCGCTGTCCGTAGTTTAGTTCACGAAAGATCACATGGCGGCGCCACCGCCGCGCGTCAAATACCTATTGTCGAGCGGCGCGATATCACCTACGGGGCCTTAAACAATGGATATTTTTAGTATTTAGCGTTTCTCTCCCCCTTAATGTGACATAGAAATTAAAGCGGACAATCATTGACTTCTTGGTAGATTGTTGTACATAGTTGTTAATAATGTAATTAACTTTTTACTAGAAAAGAACATATCAGCAATGCTATTTGCTCAACCTTTTTTCATTATTTAACCATTTTTAGAAAAAATAAATCTAACATACCCTGACAGCAACATAATCGTTCTCCCCGAGCTGTGCTTCGGAGTGAAGATCGGTGTCCAGATACCGACCGTCGGCCAAAGAGTGCCAGGGTTCGGGGGATGGAAGGTAGGCCCTGGTGGTAGACTCCTCACTGAGCAGCGGAGACACCAGCACATGCGGACCTATCAGGAACTGGGTGTCGATGGCGTGCGTTTTGACGTCACTCGGATATCTGCAAATTGTTCATTGATTCCGTGCATTACCACTATAATCTTTTATCGTGCAAAATAAGTATGGCGTTATATATTTTAAGTCCCATATTTTGCTAATTGCTAAAATTCACATGGGAGTATAATATATATAAATTGTAAACTAGTAGCGACAATATAGAAGGATCTATTTTCGTTCAGTTGTGAAGTGGCATAGGCCGATGTGTGTAGTTCACGTTTTTAGTTTAAAAAGAAGGTAATTGAATATATATTTCATTATGTGATGTATAGTTTTGTGCTGCACTTTGAAGGTATCGTCTTGAGTGGCTTTAAAGTGAAAAGGGACTGACTCGAAGAAGAGTGGCCTGACGACGGTGTCCCCGTGGAGGTGTGCGCGCCAGAAGAGTGTGTAGTAGTAGGGCAGGAGGCGGTAACGCTGGCGCAGCGCCGCTCGGCTGGCGGCCACCACTTCAGCGCCGAGGCTCACTGGATCTTGGGGCTGAGAAAAATATTTCATTCAATGAAAAATATTATATTCATCAACTCTAAACTAACAAGTCAAACTGAGTCTCGACCCATATTGAGCTTTATAACATCGAGTGGTTATGTATCTCTGTCCTTTTCCCTCGCACGTAAAAATGTCAGAAGCGGTTGGCGTTATCTGTTTCATGGCACAGGAAAGCGATTTTGACGACACTTGGTCACATTTTTATCAATTTTTATGAACGGTTGGGTTAGGTATGAACCTCTGCAAGTTTGTTCATGGCATTACTTTATTGTTTTTTCAATTCTCTCAAATGTCTCCATAAAAGTTGTCCAAATAAATGCATTTTACAGAATACGCTGCACTATAATTTACATTACTGAACCGAAGTTATCTAAGTATATTGTATTAATACATTATGAGCTACTGAAGGGAAATTTAAAATTATTTTACTCAATATTGCGTCTAAGTAATGTAAGCAAAAAAAAGTACATTCTTTTGCACAGCTAATCGCCAGGTATGGCTGCCTCCATTAAAGGGTTGTATTAGTTCACTATGGCATCAATTAACCATTTGCCATTGTGACCTCAACCAAAGTTCCACTGATCACAGCTATAGATTGATCCCCCAGGGTCTAGACACAGTCATAAACAGCATTAATACTATCATTTATCAGCTATAGAGCTAATAAATGTAAATCATTAATGCTACATTTGTTCGTTTAGTCACAAAATAGTTAACTTACCCTTTGATACAGAAACCACATATACTCGTATACATATTGCGACGCAATATACACAAAACACGTGTAAATAACAGCCCTAAAAATACACTATAAGTAAAACTTAATCATTTTCCAAAATGACTAAATTTGATTATTTAAACACTTTGAACTAATTTATACTTGTAATCATTTGACTAAACCCAATAATGATTGCGAGTGTTTGGTGCAACAAAAATTTAAATTGTGGAGAGGTAATGGCAATAGTCCACCACGCTAGGCCACTATGGATTGGCAGGGTGGGCTCAAGAAAGCCTTTCTCACACATATGAGAATTTATTTCACACTGACCACAGTAAGTGTGGTTACTGCCATTAGACAGAATGTCCAGTTTATGTCAAGCCACAAATATAAATTGAGGTTATTTTCACAAGTTAATTCGAAATCTTTGAAATTCTTATTTTCAAGGTTTAATTTATTACAAAGTAATAAAAAAATATTAAACAAAACACAATATATGATTGCCTTCAGACACGCCACTGAAACGGCTGAAGGCAATCATAAAATCCTTTTCAAAAACACATTAGTTCTGTCATCCCAGGTACACTATCACTCACGCCTTAATCGGGAAGCCATTGAAATTTTCAAGCATCCAAATAATTTCAACAGGAAGGAGGAAAATCTAAGGCTACACAACATTTGGTATCCGGCACTACGCAAAAATAATAATAATGAAAGAAAGAGAGGGCATTATAACCCCTCTCCTAGTGACCACACCCCACCAATTCAACCACGGGGTGGGGATATAAATTTAAATATAGATACATTCCAGTCGACAAATCAGTCTCGCTCGAAAAGTGCAGAAGTGAAGTGCAGTGATGTGATGTACTTTTTCTTCTAACACGGACTACACCACTGAGGATATCAACCGCAGTTGTTGACGAAACGTTTGGAAGAATTTCCAACAGACCTGGGCCATCATCCCGGAAACCCACAACTCATACAAAACACAATATTCAACTCACAATAGAAGAGTCCGAGTTGTGGTTCCTGGAGAAGGGATAGAATGCACCAAGCTGCATCCAACGCTTGCATAACTGCACTGAAGCGTTGCCGTTAAACCCACAAATGTCTGCGCCCATCATCGGTATGCCGAATAGACTGAAGCTTAGTAAATCTGAAATTTTTAGCTATATTAATTTTTTCCTTACTTGAAACGTTTGAATAAGCATTATTAGTAATTTAGCCCCCTTGGAACAATATAATATACATACATACTAGTATATGCACATATCATACGAAAATGCCAAACGTCAACTCGGTTAAAACTAGCTTAAATAGATGTACCTTCATTTGTTTCTTAGAAAATTCCAAAAGTTCAACATGAGTTCAACTGGATGAATGCGAAAGAAACAAGATAAAAAATGGTAATATGATAAAGTCATACAGCTGAAAGTGTTTGCGCTGTAACTTTTTGATCGGCAATCTATCTGTAAACTTATTTGATCAGACATTTTGTGAAATAAATTCCATTTTAAAATAATTTCTTCAAATTTGTAGTTTTTAAAGGTCGTCAGGTCGTCGTTAAGGTTACTGGTACCAGAAAGGCTCCCCAGTTAATGACTGCGTGCTTGTAACTTGTTAATAAGTCTGATAATAATTTAAACAGTTAAGTGTAATGTAATAACTAAATGTTACTAAGTAATAAATACTAATTTTTTTGTTTTGATTCCTTGTAATTTTTTTTTTTTTTCAAATTATAAATGTCAATAAAAACCGTAAGCTTTTTCTACGATATCACAATACCATGGGGTTTAATATAACGTGAGAATGGATTGATTTTTGTAAATTTGGGATATTCGACACTGCATGAGTACCATGCTAGCTTATGACTACTTTAAACTACTAATGACCAATGATGATGACGAAGAACGGAGCAAATACCTGGTATAGTCATCCTCATGTCATGCCAGTCACTGTTGATGTCCCCACTCCAGTGGCCGGCGTAGTGACCGCTTCCCACGAAAGTGGAGCGAGATATTATGAACGGACGTTTACCGCGCACCTCGGTCAATGTACTGAAAACCCATAAATTTGCATTTATTTGTAACCATATTATTCATACTATATATCTACCACATCCTCTATTGCTACACTTCTATTGGGGTGGTGACAACCCCTGCCAGACACCTAGCCATCATACATTAACCACCCTCTTACAGACGATCAGTGTGAACTAACAGCATGTGCTGTTGTGTTTCGATGAGTGAGCAAATGGATGCCAGAGCCCATTTCCCCATTCCTTCCCAATACCTTACCCTTAATCCTACTATGGTCGGCGCGCATTTGCAGGAACTGTGACGTTGCTTGTGTTATAGGCGACAGTAGCCACCTACCACCAAATGGACCATCAGCCTTAACATAAAAAAATGTACTCTAGAAAAATGAATCTCCAGTTTCTATGGTTCAAACGCCCTGCCAAAGATACTAGCTGTTTTACAAAGCTTAATATTATTTTCTAGCAACTTTACACACCTTTGCTATCTGAAATGTTATAACTAGGGCTCAAGGTTCACAAACAGTAGCCAAAAAAACTGCTATAGTGTGCTTGCACAAGAAGAATTCGACATTCACAAGTGTTTTTTTTTAAAATTGAATCAAAATGTTTACTCATGTATCAAGCGAGCTATAATTGTTTTGGCATACAATAGTGAAAAGCAGGTGGTTTTTTAACAAACATTTAAAATTGCTTACAATAAATTAGTGTTAGTTTTGAGAAGTTATAGACAAAAAAAAACAACTACTTACAAATGTGTTGCCATAGCTTCAAATAATGAGTACATATTGTGCCAATCGTAATGCGGTCCTGCATAATGTCTAGCTTCCATACATAATGTTTTGGCATGCAGTCCTTCCTCACTAATTGTATGAGGTTTGTATGGAAGGTCTTCCGGAGCACATTTTCCATAGAAGGAACCAGAAATGAGATTCGATGGCTCATTCATGTCCTGCAACCACAAATTACATGTCAATATGAATTTCATTGTTAATAAAGTAATAAAGCTCTACACCGAAACAAAACGAAATTTCTTAAAAGCTCAAAAATAGTTTGAAATCCCATGTAAAACCAGAATTTTATTCATTAGTATTGAATGTTCATACAATACCCTATAAACTATGATTGTGGAAAAAATATTTACACTTTGAGTAATTTTCTTAACTTATAATTTTAAATCTATTTAGGTATTTATTTTAGATATAACTATTAATATTTCAAGTTTAAGTGTTGTGTTTATATTACGTCATAAAAATTAGTTGCCAGATGCCTAACAAAGAATATAAAAAAAATTACCCAATGAATGGTAGAATTTTGACGAAACCATTGGATGAATAGTTAGGGTGTTTGCCTTAACGCTCTGTCGCAGAAGTTCCGGGTTTGATTACTGGCAGGGTGAACTTTGGAAATGAAATGTTAAAAGTTGGCTATCATCTGGATTTGAAATCCCGATGAGAGCACACTGCGTTTCACAGTTATTTAGGCAGCCCGTCTGGCGACAGTAACCACCCCCTTACATAACACTACCGTGAAATAACAGCATTTGTGCTGTTATGTTTCGTTGAACGAGTAGAGATACCAGAGCCCATTTCCCTATCCCTTCCTATTCCCTTATCTTTAATCCTCTCGGCAGCGCACTTGCTGCTGTTTGTGATAAAGGCACAGCAGCAACCTACACGCTATTAACATTACAAAAAATATATCAATAACCGGCACAGTAACAAAATTTTCGATTTGGAAAAAAGATCTTATTATGGAAGATAAATTTTTAATTAAAAAAAAAAAACTATAAATGTAATTCATACAACTTACAATCCAAGCTCCGTCGAAAGCAATATTTTTGTGTAAATTTCTAAACATTTCAACCCAGTATGTAGTCGATTTTGGATGAGTGAAGTCAGGGTATGCTGTTGATATTTTGTTCCAAGTCTGTAATGTTTAATTGAAAGGGATTAAGCTAAAAACACCATAATTGTATTCATAAGACATTAATATAGCAAATGATAGTACAATATAATAATTCTTAGCAGAGCGATTTATAAAGGACAAACTAATAAATAAGTAAAGAAAATGGAGTGGTTTGAATGAATGTTTTAAAAAAATACATGCAAATTAAATGACTTATAAAACGTCTGATTTTTGCAGTATTGTATAGTGATTGTATAATTAACTGAGATGAACATCTGTGATGTCACACGAGGTTATGGCTTATTGTCATAGAAATCGCTAATTACTAAATGAAAAAAACATGTATTTTCTATCAAAGTTGACAATATCCATTATTATAGGCTTTGGGGATTAACAAATTCTTTGGCTAAAAGGACATTGCACTTTAGACAATGTCAGGAGGACGAACCGCGCGAGAAACTTATTAATTCTGTTTTCACTTGTTAATTTTGGATCATTGAGAGAGACCAATCCTAATTATAATGATGATTTATTATATCTAACACCCACAGGAGGTAAGGCTCAAGTTAAACCCCGTTATCTAACGCTCAGATTGCGGGCAGGTGATGGGTAATTTCGTTAATCTACTCTGATACAAAAGGAAGTAGATTAACTCACTCACTTACATAAGAAAAGATTTGATTCAAAACAGAGCACTCCTGGATGTATAGAGCTGAAATTTAGAAAGTGGGTAACTATAGTATTTTTTTTAAAATGACAAAGATATCAATAATGTTAAGTTTTGTAAAAGACATTCAAAAAAGGTTTAATATTTCTAAAATAAGACTTCTTTATTTATTTACCTTTAGGTATATACCTAAGTGTACCGTACGTCAAAACTTGTAAGGGAAATGACGAATAGCAATCGAGACGAATAGTGAGTAACTGTTACTACACTTCATGTAATCAAAGTGAGTAAAATTTTCCTTGAATTTATTGTGGCAAGTTATATTTTATTTTGATCACTAGCAAATAACCTATGTCAAAATTATACTCTCGACATAAATAAATCTGAATCTGTATCAATGATGTGATGTAACATCACTATTTTGACGTGCCCCCAAATTGAGCGTTAGATAACGGGGTTTACTCATAGTAAAATAGTTACAAGTACCTTTCCAATGAAGGGCAGATTGGATGAGTTTTTGATGAATATATCCAGTTCGAGGCCACGGTCGTAAGGCGGGTATTCCGATGGTGTCTCGCCTGCACTCACCCCAGGGTCTGCACACAGTCATAAACAGCATTAATACTATCATTCATCAGATCTCGTTATACCTTTTGACACAAACAACACTTGTGTTGTTGTGCATATAAGAACTCATTCCACTGCAACCTACCTGATTTTGCATAGGCCTATATAGGCTTGTCTGTATGTCTGACACATTGTCATAAAAAGACTAACAATTTTATTTTGAACTAACCTAGATGTCCTTCTTTTAAAATTGTAGCAGCATCTGTTTGACGTCAATATTTGATTGAAATGGAAAAAGAAAATAGGGTTTCCGGGCAAATTTTCTTTTTTTTTCTCTTGACAAAAAAAATTGCTGATTTGGTTCCACCATTCTCGAGTTTTGCGTTTAGCAACATATTTAGCGTTTCATTTTTATCAAATAGGCATATCAAACCGATCAACAACTTACAAACGATCTAATCATCCAACCATAGAGTATGCTTAAAAATATTAAAACGAGATTCCACTTACCTATAAGTACAACGTAATGCATTCCCTCGTCATGCACCTCCTTGACGAATTCGGGCAGACCTGCATACTTCACCTTGTCGTATGTAAAGTCATTGGAATTGTTCATATAGTCAAGGTCGTTCCACTGTACATCCTATATTGGCAAAATATCAATACTTAAAAATACACAGTAGAAAATAATTATATTAAAATTAGAGAGCTTTAAGCCCCGGCAACTTTTTTGCAAAGAAACAGAAATGGTGGGCACCCAGATAACATTTAAAACTGTATAAACGCTGTATTATGAAAAATTTGAAGACTTTAGGCTGTTTAACTTTGCTGTATTTGGACTGTATAGCCGGATATTCAGTCGTTGTAACCCCAAAATAGGCCCCAAATTATACAGCCCTAAGTGTAGATCTAGCTATCTTACAGCTGTGTAATAGCTGTACAACCCGAAGCAATAGCTGATTTAGAGCGTAATTAGTTACCATTATACAGACACTGTTCTCCAATTTTGCGCGTTTTACTCTTATATACAGTCTCAGGTTTCTAAACGTCTGAATATAAGAATTCTTATTAATTTATTAATAAAACTGTACGTGTTCGTGGATGAATTTATCAAACACCAAGATTTTATATATCAAACACGCGGCGGCCATTATAATTTGTGAAGTGAACTTATTTTGCTAATGGTAAGTACCCATTATTTGTTCCTTGGTTGTTATTTTGCTTGCGGCTGTTACTTCTTCGTGAATATGTATACTAATAGTAGGCCAAAAACTCATGCGCTCTCGAAATAATAGATATTATAGAAAATGACTGTGTAAAAAAACGGTTTAACCCAACTTGAAACTAGCATTATGAGGTCCTAGTACTTTTCTATTGAAAATAAATTAATTGTGTAATAGTATTCAGTTAAAATTCTCTCTAAATTTCAAAGAAATTTTGAAAAAATTATTATATTTTAAAGTACATATTATGAAACCATGTTTAGAGGTTAGGTTTAATGGCGTTCTCAATTTAAAAAGCTTTTACTCTTTTTGTACTCTATAATAAAGCTTTTTGCGTAACTTAGTCGTAATTTAAGTATATTATAACAGCTTAACGAGTAATATTAGCTGTATATTAGAAATTATTTGCTATAGTAGCTGCTTAAAAGGATAAATTAAGTAAATATTACAGCAAATTAGGGTTCAATTAAAACAAAGAAGAAACCCATTGTACACGCGTAATTATTTTATTACATATAGGTAACATATTGAACATAACTTGGATAGGTAGGCAAGGTCTATACTGAATGTTTATTTAACTACTTACATGCTAGTTTAACAAAATAAAATTGAATAAATTGCAACTATGTTAATGCATAAGGTATGATTATGTTTATCTGACCCCTATGCGCATATCACATTTTTTGTCATCATCGCAAATTTGGCCAAATCGATCTACGCGTTGGATCTGTTGTTAGATCGATTAGTCAGTCAAGGTAGAGCCTTTTATCGACAACGTTGCATTAGATACGTAAACTATAACGTCGTAATAGGGTAAGACCCGTTTAAATAGGTACCGTAGTTGAAAATGATAATGTATTAGCATTTGTGTACAGTTTTACGCATTGTAATAGCACAATAGTATAAGTATACTATGAAGACAGCACAATACCCAAGTGGGTCTTTGCTTACTAAATATACCTACATATTTCAAAATCTTCCTTTTTTAGGATCAACATGGCATTCAAGATTGTTGAGACATTCGAAAAAGGGAAAGCTAATTAATTCATCGTGCCAAGTCGTTGGGCAAAAAGAAGTCATGAAGATTCCGAAAAAGATATAACGACAGATCCCAAGGTAACCGACAAAGAAATTGAAATACCAACAAGGAGAATGAAAATACGGAAAATACTATTGATCAAGGTGAAAAGGAACAACATAAAATCTACAAAGAAATACCCGTTTGGGTCTAAAGATTTAGTACAGATGAAAAAAACTTTAATTTGAATTAAGTACAAATGTGATTGTGCCATTATAGTTTTAAGAGCTTTAAAATTATTGTACCCTAATGCGAAAAAAATAAAACGTTGAAATTTTAATACAAGACTTTTTTTACACAGTATGTAAGAGGTATAAAATACAATTCCTTGCTATGTTCAATACAAACTACCATAATAAGTACCGACCAAAACTCGTTTTTGGAACTTTTGAAAATCGGCAGGCCATCAAAATTTATAATCAAACTCACAATGTTCGGAACATCCGCCATATTATCAAAAAGGTTAAAGAGTCTATTATGCCAATATTCACCATCACTGTCATTAATAGATTTAATGTTAATGTTCGTCGCTGTATGGAGAATTGTTCATCTTGCAGTAATAAATCTGGAAATCTATCATTTATAATTTCAATTAAATTCTTTAACGCAGCTTGAGAAATATTCGTCTATGGCCCATTTTTTATCTTACTGCGAAATAATAAATTACGATCTGCTTCGTCTTCATCTGATTCAGGAATTTCTTGACAATCTTTGGAAATAGACTCACTATTTTGGTCACCGTTCATATTACATAATTGTGATTGTACGGAACCTTCTTTGCTTGTTACCAATCCAACATGCCTATCTTCAGCAGTAATGGCTATATTATCATAGTCCAATAATTTTGGTTGTACGGAACCTTTATTCTGACATAGTGACAATACTAAGTTTTGATTTGGCTCCCTTGTATTTCTTCCGTTTGAAGTTCTACTGTTTCACATTGTGAATACGCTTTGCTTCCATGGTTTGATGTCAAATAACCCAAAACAAAATTACAATGAACATAACAATCCCTATTAACTGTGTACAATATTAAACAACGTCAGTAAAATAATCGATAAGCTGAATAACTCTCTATATTAAACACTATTAAGATTATAATTATCTCCTGTAACACCGGGGGCTGTACTATGGGAAAAATTTACTCTAATCGCGTCAGCTTTAGAATATGGTAACACTAAAACTCTTATGCAGCAGACAGCAACAGATTACACTCTTGTAAAGGGATTTGCTTTCTAAGGGTTTCCTAGATAACCACTGAACAGCTATTATTAAGCCTAATATAATGTCTTTACAATAGAGTAATTCTACACCAATATTCAGATGATAGCAATATTCAATGCTCTTGTACAGAATAAGGCAACACAAAAGTAGAATTCAAGAGCAGTATTCAGCCTATATGCTGCTTTGGTCTTTTAAACTTGCTTATAGCGGTTTTATACACTACACGCTGTATTTTAGTGTTTTTCAGTGCTATTTAAAAGCCAAAAGTAATAATTTTGATTATATACAGCCGTATACCAGCATTGCTGCATAAAGTTATACAATTTATGCTCTAGTACAGCCTTAAAAATATTTTTATGCTTTTGTTCATCGTATATACAGCTTCTAGCTGTTAATGTACTGGGAAAAAGATATTTTTTCAGCCTAAATGTTTATTGGGCAGTGGCTTTATTTTATAATATGTATAGATATAGATAGAAACATACTATGATTTCCCGGGGGATTCACCAGAATTATGCCACACTAAACGTGAAGTGCACCATCTAGTACTATGATGAAGAAATATTATATGTAGGTTTAAATGGCATCTATTTTTTTTAAAGTTTGGAACTAAACTAATAATTACAATAATTAAAAACGATTTCATTTGTTTAGGACAACAAACAATTGTACAGTGTGTCTTAGGTAAATAATAAAAAGTATATATAAATAGTACTAATTGTACAATCAGAACTGTTATCCACAAATGACTATGAAGTGCTTTTCCATTTTTTTTAAAACTGTTTATTGGTAAAAATGTAAATAAATATATATTTCAATAACAGTGAAAATAATAAATAATCAGTAAATCATATAGAAGCGAAGTGACATTTAGTTCAGAAAGTGAGAACTTATTGCTAGAATAATAAATGTATCCGTCCGATGCTGTAATCCATAAATTATGTGTGTGTCAAACTTTATCCAAATTCCTTCAGCACTTGATCAACAAAAATTCAAACAAATTCACACTGTTTATGATATATTATATTAAGGAAGAAAATAAAAATAAAACATACAAAAGGTATTCCAGCATCCCTATTAGACTGCCACACTTGCCGAGTAACGTTTAGACTTCCATAATCGAATCTGAAAACATATTGAATAGGATCGAATTTAATTAAATAATTTACTACAGTTCTTGATTTCGAACTAAACCGAGGCGCCCTGACTTCGCCTGGTTGCGATCGATGGAATTAAGACAAGGACTAACATCGGACCAAACACAATTTTTACAAAATGAACGCAACCTAATAATCTATGAATTTAGGTGCCATATTGCACTACAAAATTTTTGTATTTTCTCGGAGATAACTGAACAGGGGCCTTAGACAAAGTAGCATTCGCTCCGTAGCGATGCGATATCGAAGTTCGTTATCGTCTCAGAGACAAAGGAATCGACACTGTAACACGTGATAAACACATGATACCTTGTCATGATTTCTTTGTCTCTGAGACGATAACGAACTTCGATATCGCATCGCTACGGAGCGAATGCTACTTTGTCTAAGGCCCCAGATTTAAAATCTGAATTGTCAAAGTGGCATTCAGTGGTAATCAATATTTCCCTAGATATTCTAATTATTTATTGAACGATGTCCTGTCGTAAAGTCAGATTCGGAATCTAATAAGCTGGATAATGAAAAGTCTGAATCAATTGCACTTTCTTAATAAAAGAGGCAACACATTTTTCTCTTCCTTTCACACAACCACTCCACCACTTCAAGAATTTACTGTTCCTGATGACGTACCCCTATAGCTGTAGCCAAACTGAGGTACAGCTATAGGGTCAGCTACAGCTCAAGGTCACAGCGATATGGAAGCAATCGCAGGATGGTGACGTTTTTTTCTACAGCGAGGTTATCTAAAGCTAAAATTTGATAATTTGATTTTTCTCTCCAACAATTTTCTATCTAAATTTTATTCATTATTTATATTTATAAGACTTCAGGTAAATTTATAGTCTTTCCTCCAGGCCAGACTATATTATAACGTTAATGTCCCACTTTGGATGAACCAGACTTTGGGTATACTAAATGAAGCCTGCACTGGCAGGCCCGACCAAGATTCTAAGCTACGTCAGCAGCCGAGCAGTGCGTCGTAAGATATGTAACATGTGTGCTATTATTTCGGTACGCGAGTGAGGAATACCCAAGCATATTTGCCTATCCTCATGGTATCTCTTATCCTACTAGGGTCAGCAGTGCGTTTATCTCCTCTGTGGTGTTGTTTATATTCATAGAAGACTTAGGGAGTAACTACCCTTATTCAGCTCTGGACGATTTTGGTTACACTTATATAGTCTCGCTTCTATCAACCGCGTACAGTTTTGGTCATCATCGTGTGTTATCTCCGCTGAACAGTTTCTATCAGCCGCATACAGAGCTGAATGAGTGAGAATTAATGTAAGTCGTAACTTGTCGACGAGGAGTCGCGTACAGCGCTGAATGAGGCGGTTAGCATGCGAATGGTAAAACACTCTTGTCCTCATTTTCGCCTGTTTGGCGCTAAAACTGAATAGACCAGGAAAACCGAATGGACGATTCTATTGACAAAAGCTGAACTGAGGTGAATAAATGTACCCCCTTAACAGTGGCCGTAAATAAGAATGGAAACTTACTTGCACAGGTGGAATCCGAGCGCCCAGTATGGAGGCATGAAAGGCCTCCCCACCATGCCGGTATACTGTTCCACCACCTCCTTCGGGGATGGGCCCAAGAATAGGAAAAAGTTCAATATGCCGCCGATCGTGCGGTACGTTATCGCTGGCGTCGGCTGTAGAACCACATCTGTAATTGTAATGACCATAGTTCAAACATTTACCAATGTCTATGTGGACTTTTTACAGGCCTTTTTAATACCTAATGGATTCAGTACCTCTGATATAGATCAATGAAACATTTATATTATAAAAAAATATTGGTTCATTTAATTCATCGTTTCAGCTGTACGACGTCCACTGCTGGACATATGCCTCCCCCATAATTTTCCAATAGGACTGGTCAAGAAACAGCCTGGATGGGGTCCTGTCCACCTTGTAGGTGGACTTTGCCGGTCCGTGGCCTCCATCCTTGCGACGCCAGCAGCCGTCGGCTCTCCATACTATGTGTCTTGCCCATTGCCACTTCAACTTACTGCTGCGTTGTGTTGGTAACTTTCGTGCGTCTACGGATCTCCTCATTCCTGATTCGATCTCGCAATGTAATTCCGAAACATAGCCTTTAGATTATACTCAATACTCAGTAAAATTTTAAGTAGTGACCATAAATTAACCTTGTGTATGAAAAATACTGACCCATTGCATTTGAATTAAGAAGTAACATGCCGTGGCTGAGACCCGTTCGTTCTAACGCCAAGTAAAATGGATGTGTTCCATATAAATTCATCTGAAAATATAAATTACATAGGTGGTCTATATTCTTATGTAATATGTTTGTTCGTGTTACCAATGGCTACATATAGTAAACTGTCTATTTACTATCAAAATGTAATTTTGATTACATGTAATGTAATCAAAATTTTTGATGGCCGGTATCTAGTTTATAGATGTGATCGAGAGTATAATATTCGTGGAGGAAAATTTGGGGGAGGTGTGTTGATAGCCGTACGGCGAGAGTTGTCAAAACACAGCTCAGCATCTTTACCATTTATTATCGTTTCCGCAGAAGCGGTTGAACTAATACTATCTTGTAAAGTTTCCCGCCGTCTCCATATTTTTTGTGGATATTTTAGTTAATATAGTTAACCATATCCCGACCAAATATGTTGGAAACGAAAAATCGTTTCCCAATCTGGTATTCTAGGGCGCTAATAAAAATTACCAAGGAAAAGTTAAAATACCATAAAAGTATGGGAGTTGGGAATCGTACTACTTTTCAGCTTTTACGGGATCGGGAGAGACGTGTGCAGCGGATGTGCCACGATAATTTTATATTTAGAGCAGAAAGTAACATTAAACGGAGTAGCAAATACTTTTGGTCTTTTGTTAAGGCCAAAAAGGGCTGCTCCGACTTGCCCGCGACAATGACACTAAATAACATCTCATCTAGCGATGCCGAGGAAATATGTGAGTTATTCAACAAATGTTTTCACTCTGTCTTTGAACCTGACGTTGATACCAAACTTGCGTTCAACACCTACAGCGCCCAACCAAACATTCTACCATCTAATTCTACCCTCATCAATTCGATTAATGTCTCTGTGGAGACCATGAAGAACTATTTAAAAATTTGAACACAAATAAAGGTTCTGGTCCGGACAATATACCTCCAATTTTTCTTAGAAATTGTCGTGAGCATCTTGCTGTGCCTTTGTATTCTTTTCAATCTATCGCTGAGTACCGGTACGATGCCTAAAGTTTGGAAACAATCCCATGTAATTCCTTTATTCAAAAATGGTGACAAACACAACATCGCTAACTATAGACCTATATCGAAACTTAACACTATTGCCAAATTATTTGAAAAAATTATATACAACTATATTTTTCCACTATTAAGGCCTACAATTATCAACCAACAGCATGGATTTGTCAATAAAAGGTCCACTGAAAGTAATGTTTGTGAATTTGTACATCAGGCTGCCTCTGTGATGGAAATTGGTTTCCAAATGGACTCTATATATACCGATTACTCGAAGGCATTCAACAAAGTAAGGCGTTCGGTGCTGGTGCGTAAGCTACACATAGCCGGTATACACGGGGATCTTTTACGATGGATAACATCCTATCATCGTAAACGAAGCCAAGTAGTGACAATTAAAGGGTTTTTTTCCTCCTTTCTTCCGGTCACATCTGGTTTGCCTCAGGACTCGCATCTGGCTCCTCTATTTTTTAACTTATTCATTAATGACATTGCTGATGTTTTTGACCAGTCTAACTTTCTACTATACGCTGATGACATGAAGATTTTTAGAAAAATTAAAACTATATCTGATTGCATGTCCCTAAAAAGGGACCTCGATAGATTTATGAGTTACTGTAAAAATAACTATTTGGACCTTAATATTAAGAAATGCAATGTAATTACTTTCTCTAGAAACCCTAAGCATATTAAATATGAGTACAATTTTAACGAGCGATAAGAGGAAATCCTAGTAAAGTACAATTAGGCCACTAATGGACTAAATTGTTAATATAAGTAAAAAAAATATTAATAAAGCATGTATTAAAAAAGCATGAGTAAAATAATAAATTTTAATTTACATCTGGCCCTTTCAATCGTATGCCTATATCGACTATATCATTCTATATCTATGTGTTAAGTTATTAGGTCCAAAAGCAATTGGCTTTAACAATAGAATACTCTAATAGGTCATTAATATGAAAATCATATGAAAATTCACATATATAAAATTGGTATAACATGTTATTTTTTGTTTTCACTCTATATTGGGACAGTATTTGTGAATTTATATATTTTAAAATTGGTAAAGAAAATAATGTCTGTTATTTCTAAGCAGACCTGATCAGGCTTTTTGACAATATCAACAAGTTCTTAATGATTAGATGGATTGTGTGGTATATACAGCGATAAAAATGCAATTTCTCGAAAATAAGTCTATGACAGTTTCTTTTAGAATAGTGCTAAATTTACACCATAGTAAGCTTTCTACTGTTGATTACATTTCAAATGACATTAGCAAGTATTTTAATTTGTGCCGTTTCTTTTCAACCAGTTACGTCATAGAGCACAGTACTTTCTTATTTCTTTAACCACCTTTAATTGCAAATTAATAATATCTTCAATACAGTCAAATCTATGAAAACTACAAAACAGATTCGGGACGAAACTTATAACATCAACTTTGAGAACAGTAAAATAAAATCCCATAATTTACTATACCAGAAAACGAAAATGGGACCCTTGACGCAAGGGTGTTAACCCTTTACAATAATTTTCACTTAATTATAAAAAACTCTCAAATTAATTAAAGAAAAGAATGCGGCGTAACAAAAAGTACTGCAATAATTCTTAGTGGGAAATTAAAAAAAAACATACGTTTTCTCTAGGGGGTGTATCGAAGTTAAACAAAGTGTATGTTTGCCAATTAATGTCCATCATGAAACTGGCCTGCTTCTCTCCCAAACCGTAGATGTGGTCAGCCGATAGTATAGCAGATATTTGCAGCATCTTGTCTGACAAAATCAAACCACCAATATCTTGGGTGTTGAAACTGAAAAAATTAAAAAATAATAATAATAATTCATTTTCATTTTAGATTCATTTTCATTGACTTGATCAAAATTATTTTATGGCTTTATAGCTATCCTCATTAAGATAATATTCATTGAAATTAGGAAGTAGATCAATCGCAAGACCCCAAAAACAATAATAATATTATAAACCATTGGGTTCGCTGACATATTGATATAATGAGGCAGCCCATCTGGCAGCAGTGATCGCCATGAAATAACAGATGCCGTGCTGTTGTGTTTCAGTGTAGATTCCAGAGCCCATTTCCTTATGCCCACCTAATTCCTTATCCTTTATCTTAATAAAGTCGGCAGCACACTTACAACACATATGGCATTGCTTATGTTAATAAAAAAGAATATCAGTCACTAATCTATATGTGAAATCAGTCAGGTGACCAGGAATCGAATGTGTGTCTGATATTTTGGCAGTTGAGTGTAGCAATTAATAAATATCAATAAGTTCTATGTACTTAACACTGTCCGTCCAACTAGTCTCAAGAGGATTTTTTTATTTTTTACTTTTTAATAGCAACCCTAATAGTAGGTGAGTAATTATAGTTCAATATACTATGTCGATTATGACATTACAATGGGTTTAAGATTCCCATTCCAGTATGGACTTAGTATTGATTTTTATTCATAAAAAACTATATTTTTTTGCCTTTTTAAACAAAGCAATATTTTGTGCACACTGAATCATTTTTTACTTGCAACTGCACATAGCCAGATGCATAACTCCCTATAAGTTTCTTCTTTCCCGTCAGAGAAACAGGAAGAGAACAGTTTTCTTTCAGAGATTTTTCCAGTCAGCCAGTAAAGCTTTTAAAATTCAGATTAATGGCATCTCTCAATCTTGCTTTTTTTTTTAAATATAAACCCAATCACTTAAAAAATCACAAAAAATAAAAAAATCACTTACATTGTAACATTGTCGACGTTTCTCACAATTTTGAAACCAACAGTGGCACTTTCGAGAACAACTCTATACTTCAAGTTTGATATTGGGCCTGGAACCAGTGGAATTTCAGGATAAGGTGCCTCAAACCGCTTATTATCTGCATCGTATATCTATAACAACACACAACATGACATGTTTTAATACTAAGTTACTTGTCCCAGCTTTGCACAGCTGCATTTGTACTAATGGAGAATTAAATTAAATTATATTAATTAAATACCCAATTTAAATTAAATAAGTCGTTAACCAGCCAAACATTTTGTTCTCGACTCTATTATGAAACATGGACCTTGTCTCTTATATGACTCATATAGAATATGACAATGTAACAATATTTAGTCATGGTAGAGTGGCAACAGAAGACATCTGCTAATACTGGATATGAATTTCTTCTAAAAATCAAACACAATTGTTACAATATAAAATGTTTTTGTTTCTGCCATATTTCCATGGAGAGTAAAATATATCAAAATATTAAATACTTAGTTTAAAATAAACTAAGCGGACAAATGTATAAACACAGATTATACTATTTATTTTAAATTAATATATAATGTCGGGATGGGTTATTTTGTCCCAGAATTAAGCTAGTTTTTACTTCCCGTATTTCAGTTATAAATGTACCCAACTAATAAATGTGAAAAGAAATTTTATGTAAACAACTGTACCTATTTATTTTTCAAAGTTTAGACCAAAGTTGTACTTCAAAGGTTACATTTGCTTATTTTGCATCATAACATAATGATTTTCAGTGTTAGGTTGAAGAAACGTCTTTTAAATCGTTAACATAAGAAAGAAACAGATATTATTTTCACTGTTTTGTTTATATTGCATTTGAAACAAGCTATAAAAAAAAATCGTTAAAAATCACTGTGTGGAAGTGAATTTTTTCGACATACATATTATCATATTTCGTTCATAGCTAGTGAATGTAACCAATATAGGCTTATATAAAGCCTATGTCCATGCTGAAATTTTATTCTAACTACTGCTACAAGACTTTTTAAAATAGGAAGAGTAGTTTCGAAGACTACATACAAACATACAAACTTTTTATAATATTAGTATAGATAAAGCGAACTATTTCGACCTCTACAGTAAATAGGCGTGAACAAAAGTGGAAAAGTATTTGATGGTATTCACGGCATCACGTGTGAACGGGTAGACAGATTTTAATTCGGTTTTCACTAATGGAAAGAGGGATAAACGGGGAATGTTGTAGTATATAAAAATTGCACCACGGGCGAAGCGCTAGCGGGCCGCTAGTAATATATAAAAATGAATCCCCATTTCCCCAAAAGGAACGCTAGTCATGTTTAAATTTCAATAAAACCATTAAAACGTTAAAATTGTTAATAGCTGAAAAAAGTCTTTTGCGCCATAAAAAGCATCGTCACCTTAATTTGTAGCACATCATCCGATAAATATTTGAAATCGATCCGCGCTGTGTCGAAGTCATCCGGATATCCAGACGGACGCATTCTTTCGTAGAAAACGATTATACCATGTTTATTTTCCGTCATATTCACAAAACGGAATGTGTCATATTGTGGTGGATAGAAGCAGTATGGAGCTCCTTGAGTGGTCGCCGGACGCCAGCAGCAACCTTAAAATTCAATTTTTACTTATTAGATTTAGATAACATAATAGCAAAGATTAAATTGGCAAGCCCAAGTACCATCTAAATTCATCTGTTACCTTGCAGCGTCAAATTGTTGACGGTCCAATAAAGCTCACACAATAACAGATTAGAACCCTTTGGTTTAAGAAGAGATGTGGCCTCTCTTTGTGTTCTACACACAAAGAGAGGCAAAGAAGTGCCTCAGGTTTTGCCACCGTACTGCTCGCCATAGATGCGGAATTCATTCGCATTACTTGGATAAGGTGCCGCTGCGCACAGTATGGATGAGTAGAAACTATCTCGCGGACGTGCGACCTTTAGAACTATCTACCTTCTGAGGTGTTTCCACCTAGCTACTAATATAATAAGAGTTCATATCCATGCTGGTACAGTAGAAATCTTATTAAAATCTTGCGTGAAAAGGAAAAATGTCGCCAAAGAATGAAAAAGTACAATAATAGGAGAGATGAGTACGAATATAATATCCTGAAAGAGAGGAGTAATATTATTATTAATGCGTCATATGCGAGATATATTCAAAGGGTACAGGACAATATTAATAAAAACCCTAAATTTGTTTGGTCATTCGTAAAGAGCAAACGTAATAATAAAAGTTTAATCCCGGAAGACTTGAAACTCAATGACAACGTAGCGAGTGAGGAGTCGACCGCGGCCAATCTGTTTGCTAAAAGTTTTGCATTGGTGTATAACCCTACATCAAGTATTAAATCAGATACATTAATTCTAGATCAATTGATGGATGGCACTTATAACTACAATAACATTTACTTGTCGAGGGATATGATAGAAAAAAAAACTAAATTCTCTTAATACGGCAAAGGGAGCTGGCTGTGATGGTATCCCTCCAATATTTTTTAAGGAGTGTGCAGTCTCACTATCCTTTACACATTCTGTACAATAGGTCGCTTTCAAAAGGAATATTCCCCAGTATCTGGAAGGAAGCAATAGTTGTGCCAATACCAAAATCTGGTGACAAAACAGATGTACGTCATTATAGACCTATAAGTATACTCCCCGTGTTATCCAAAGTATTTGAGTCGTTAATATGTCCATTCATAAGTTGGAATATTAAGCATATCATCACTCCTTACCAGCATGGATTTTTTAAAAATAGGTCTACAACCACTAATTTAGTTGACTTTGTTGATAGAACACTTACAGAAATGAGTAAAGGCAATGAAGTTGATGCAATTTATAGTGATTTTAGTAAAGCCTTTGACAAGGTAGATCATGCGATACTTTTGGAAAAACTTAGCATTATTTCGGTATTCATGGTTCTTTTTGGAATTGGTTCAAGTCTTATCTTATTGGTCGAAAGGCAAGAGTTGTTGTAAACGGTTATACTTCTGAGACTTTTGTACCTACCTCTGGTGTTCCCCAAGGATCACACCTTGGTCCGTTATTGTTTATGTTTATCGACGATATTAAATACTCCATTGTAAATTCACATTTTGCACTTTATGCCGATGATCTGAAACTCTCTAGAGTTGTTGCCTCGCAAGGTGACCAAAAATTATTACAGGATGATATACATAGTTTGTATAAATGGTGTCAATATAATTCTATGGAACTTAACGTGAATGCTATCATATAAAATTCTCTCGAAAACGGAAGCAATTAAAAACAATTTACAGTATAGGAAACAATACCTTAAAAACTGTCACTGATGTTGTGGATTTAGGTATTACGATTGACTCGGAAATGCGGTTTATAACTCACATAGAAAATACTTTAAACAAGTGTTATAGAATGTTAGCCTTTATAAATCGTAATACCAAAGAATTTAAATCTGTAACTGCCTTAAAGACCTTATATTCCTCCTTAGTAAGAAGTCATATAGATTATTGCTCTATTGTTTGGTACCCAAAATTTCAAAAAAACATACAGCGATTAGAGAACATACAAAAAAGGTTCCTCAAAAGACTTGCATTCACATCAGGAGTGCGCTACACAATCAAAGAATATAGACAGGTTGCAATACTTTGAAATGAAATCTTTGCATTGGCGCAGTGATTTTCTGAGTTTAGTTTTTTTATTCAAAGTTATTAATAATTTAATAGACTGTCCACCACTGCTATCACAAATAATTATAAATGTACCTAGAACTTCGGCTAGACCTGAGAACTATAAACCGTTTGCAGACAGATTTGCCAAAAACAAGTATGGTAGTGTTACACCTCTCAACTACACTATTAAAAAATACAACGAATTATTTCATAAATGTGATATTGATATTTTTGCCGGACGGATCGGAGCCTTCAGAAGGGCTATTTGCGATAGTTATAAGTGACCTTATCTAAGCTCAATTGTGGCGTTAACGATGGCCTTTTCCCTCCTTTATAACCCCTTCATTTATAACCTAAAGTATTATTTTTTCTAATTAAAAAAAAACTGCTTTTTGTAGAATGGTTTGGGTGGTATATAATGTGTGTGTGTTCTTTTGGTTTTTTTTGTACCACCCCTGGTGTTGCTTGTGTCCTCAGGCGACGGTAACCACCTACCACGAAGTAGACTGACAGCCTGCTTGCCACTCTTTATAACATATTTAAAAAAAAAAAAAAATTCATATACTGGTCGAAAGTTATCACCAGTGACCATATAAAAGAGAAGACAGAGAAAAAGATAGGAAGTGAAATCGAGAAAACGGCACGGGCAAAAAGCTCAATATATGGAGTGCCACTCAAGGATATTGAAACAAACTTCATAGATAAAGTTAATAATGAACCATTTGTGAGAAGATTGATCATGATAGATGAGAAGTTATATACTACAAAAACTTGCGAACGAGATTATGATTAAAAGTATGTACAAAAAATTTACACATACTTTCCCTTACCTCGTTTGTATATAAAGGCATTGTGTGTGTTTGTTAACGTAATACGGTCCAAAATAACTAGGCAAAGTAATTTATTGGAAAGATCAAAATGTAGATTAGAACTATATGTATAATAGAAATGTTTAAGTTAAATTACCCAATAATATAATGGAATTTCCGAATCCCAAATTCAAAAGAACTTTGACAGAATGGTTATTAGACTGTTGTTATTATGATTCTTAAAGAATTAACATTTTCAATATATTAGTTATTAGAAAATATTCGAATAGTTAGAACAAATTAAAATGATTAAATACAAATATTTGCATGCCCTTGTTGGGTAGAACATACTTTGTACTGTAACTGATGTAGGTTAATTAAAATCTTGTAGACATATATTTATACACATAAATATTTATTTATTCTACATCTTTGAACACATGATTGTGCTGTCAGTCTAATAAAATAACATTTGGGTGACAAGTTCACAATGAGAACTGTGGAAAAGAAGGAAGTCAATATACCTCGTTTGACACAATCCTCTTCATTGGCTCCTAACTGTGGGTAGCAATCAAAGCGTGCATTGTCCGTGACTTGGGCACACATATCTTTCATAACTTCCGGTGGCCGTTCCGTATAACTCTTCTTATTGAGCTCCGGCTTCTTTTTTATATCACTTCCATTATTTTTATTCTTCGTACTCAGATTGTTGTGATCGTGGTAGCGGTATTCTGGAAGTATCTGTTACAAATTCAAAATGTTTAATGTGCAAATTTAAATAACATTAAAAAAATATGCATTTTGATTTCTTATGACACCGCCAAATTGAATAAAGTTTTTTATTTCATTTTACTCTAACGTTCAATCGTCTTATTAACAGATTGTTATTTTAACGATATGCATGTACTTTATCATGTATAATATAATAACACAAGTTTAACTTAACAAACCTTGTTTGGAACCTCAGTTTAATTACCTTATTTAAAATGTCGAAAATGTACTGGCTGACTAGTTTATAGTATAAGTAATTACACTATAAACCTGTCCTAAAAATAGGCTTATACGACGTAAGCATTATTGTTCTATAAATTAGGAATTTAGGAATCCAACTAACTCTTCAGCTTTTATTTTTATTTTGAGGCTACATATATATGTTTTGTTTAAATATTTATTTTGAAACCTATAAATCTATACATATAATGATCATGTTGAGACTGTCAAGACTTTGAAATATCTCATTCTATTGGATGAAAATTGTCACTGGAAACCACATATTGATTCAGTTTGTGCTGAATTAAATAGTTTCGTGTATGCTATTAAAAGGCTGCGATTCTTGACATATTGTTACAAAACCAAACTTATCAAGAAACATAATGTTCACACTGCATGGTGCGAGCGACTTTTCAGTTGTTCCTGTCAAATCAGTATTTTTTCCTGCTGCATCGAACACACATCCACACCAAAATTTATTTCTTGTTGGCGCCTACACTAGTCAATGGAAGTTAATAGTCCCATTATTTCTTAATTTAAATGTTACCATGTAATTTAAATGTTTCGCATACCACTAACTTATTTTTATTTCCTCTGTTTAAAGTGAATGTCTAATGTCATGTCTAAGTGCATTTAAAGATAGTTTACTATTATTTAATTTGAATAGAAAAAAAGGTACCTTTTCATATGCAATTGGAGCCGAAGGTCTGTTAATATTGTCAGGATGAGCTCTCTCCCACAGCTTTCTGTAAAATCAATTGAAGAAATATTTTTTTGTTACACATATTTCTATTTAATTAAGTTACTGCATGTACTGTATGTAGCAAACTTCACAAGTCACACAAACATCTATGAAATACAAGCTCAGTACACATTTACTTTTGAAGGTAAATATGGGGAACATATCAGCATCTGCAATTTTAAATGAACCTAATCATTTATTAATATAATAGGGGATCGGACAGTAATCAGATTAAAATCTAAAATGTACTTAGAAAGAAAATATATATTTTTTTACGATTATTTATCGAATAATAATTTAATATAATTCATTTAAATATTTTTAAATGAAGAAATAAAATTTTATTATTTACAATAATTTTAATCTATACTGAAACACCAATCACAGTGCGTGACGTCATTTGTGGGCAATCATTGTCTTATGCCATTGCAGCTGTTTTGTTATGATATCAAATACTATATAAACTCTCCACAAATGACGTTACACGCTCTCAGATGAACTATCGTAGCGTTTTGGCGGCACTTTCAAACAAATAATATTAAAACATTATTTTGAGTACCTAAAAGGCTATAAATAAATAAAATAGTATTTTTTATAGGAATAAATATCCATGAAGATTAATTTAAAACACTTTCTGAAAATTTGTCTGATCCCCTATTGGTTCACAAAATTAAATGTATTAAAACATCAATAAAATAAATAAATTTATATATTCATTGGAGGAACCGAGCAGCCCTAAAAATTAATTTTATGCATCTAACCAGTATCTAACTCTGATATAAGTACATATATTTGAAAGTAATTACCCACTGGTTACTTTGTATAAGTACTTTTAAAATAGATAAAAATTCAGAGGAGTTTTTAATACTTGAATATTAAGCCTTGTAAGATACATTTCCCAAGAAGGGACACTAGAGCACAACATCTTATCCTCTCTCGTTCCTTGTATTTGTTGCCTGTGTTAGGCGATAATAGACCTATCCACTGTTCTGTATCATAAAAAAATTTATAGAGACTATGCTAGTGTAATTTAAAACTGTACCTATAATGTTCCTCTCCCCAAGCACCTCCCACAGCACCACAAACTGCCCACCAGGCAGCTACACACAGAGCACAGACTGCAGCTATCACCAGCACACCAGATCCAAGTTTAGGCATATTATCCCAAACGCGCTGCGGTAAACGCCGGTCTTCGGAAAAACGTTCATACCTGAAAAAAAAATTAATAATTCATAAATGTAGTGCTTAATAACAAAAAGTCGATAATGTATTAGCAGAAAAGGCCAAAAATAAATCAAACACAATACCTGTGTTCCTTAGAAGTTGATTCTTCAACGCTTTTTGCTCGCGGTATCACGCCGCTAAACATCGATCCCTTATCAGATTTGGTATTATGCCTACCAAAAGGTGCGAATGAATTAGATCCCTTCGTTTTGATTGAACCATTCTTAAAATCGTCCAAAGAGGTCTCATTGTGTTGTGCAGGATATCCATTTAAAGAGTCGTCTTTAGCCCTAATAGTATTTCCCACTTTATCAGACTCGTAACAAAGACAGTAGTTTATGTTATCGTTCAATGTCAGCAAATCTGTCTTTGAATTCGAGGACTTATCGCAAAAATCTTCAAACGATACGATTTCATAATCCTCATCTTCATCTCTACCCTTATTTACTTTGTAAGGTATTTTCGGCATTGTTATTACCTATATAAAATTACGCCGCAACAAAAGGACTTCTAATTTTAGAAAGTCTTTTATAATTTGCAATAATTATATCTTTTATAATTACAAATATAAACAAGCTTTTTTCCACTTCATTTTATATATTATATATAGTAACTAGACACTTTGTATCTGCGTAATTTTATGTACTTTTCTGTTTAAAATATAAATAACATATTAAAGTGTTTACTACAGTGATAAATCACTCTACCCACACACAGTACGATTTATTTGGAATTATATATCATTTTTTATTATATAGGAATCCGTCCGTAAAACAAGGAAAAACATAAAAACAAGCCCAATGCCCAATTCGACCAAGGCAAAGCAAAGCAAAGTGTGACCATATTTAAATTAGTAATTATGCTAGCTGCCTTCTAAAAATCTGCTAAAATATGCTAAACATTTTTTAAAAAATGCTAAAATTCTGCTAAAGAATTAATTTATACTTTGTAAGGACATATATGAAATAAAACTCTTTTACGTGATGATATTTATTATTTCTTTATAAAGCAACAACACACTAGTTATTATGTTATGAAAAACTATTATTATGTTAGTTATGAAAGGATTCATAATTATCCGTGACGTCTGTAAAATTATTCTGTCGTGGACGTGTCAATATTTTTATATAAGGTTGTCGAGCTTTGGGCTGTCTTAATCATATTTTTCGAAGGAGTAAAATTTACGCACCCGTCCTGCTCTTTTAAAGCTTGTTTTACGTGTAGGATTGCAGAAACATGTTGATTTATAAATCTATTCCGTTGGTCCGTTTTTATATTATTTAACTGAGAAAATATTCTCTCACAGGCAGTATTGGACATTGGTAAAATCATCATGGCCTTTGCAAACTCGACCAAGTGTAAATACCTTCTAGCTCCATCTGCCTTGGTCATTTTTGCAATGTGACCCCAAAATCTTTCCGTGTTCATAGGCGTAGGATCAGAGCTTCCTCCAGATTCTAACAGATCGCTCACTGCTTTATCCAATTTGAGCTCCCTGTATTCGGTGTCAATAGTTTGTACGTCAGATTCATGGACTAAATTGGGAAATTGAGAAACTGTATTGGCCAGAGTTGTAAAATCTTTGTAGACAACGTTTTGTGGATCCAGAAATTGCATTTGCTCAAATTGTTTATTTAGAGGTAAACGCAATTTAAGTTGAACACATAGTTCGGTCAAAAAAGATTGAATGCGTTGCAGGAAAGTTCGGATTTCTGACTTTTGCCTGGGATCTTGAGTTAATAATTCAATTTGTTTACTGACGTGTACTCCGAGATATATTTCATTTAAAGGTAAGAAATTCACTGTTGAAGTCGGATCTAAGTCCAAAGGATTCGTGCTTCTCAAATAACTCATTTTCATATAACAGCTTAAAAGTAGTACAAGCATATCGGCCGAATCTTTGTACACTCTTTGCACTGTGGAGTACTCACCTTGAAATATTACATTCATTTTATTTGGGATGGGTAAAATGTAATCCAGGGCGTAAAAGTAAAGTTTAATGATATTATTCTCGAAATTTTGGGATAAGAATTCAGATGATATGTTTTTGTCTTCCATATACTGTTCACGAAAATAAAGCTTCAGTGGATCCCACTGTTCAATAATTCTGTTTATACATGCATGAAGTGATAACCAGCGAATATCGTAATGCTGCAAAATCTTGTGATTTTCAGAATTGAGAAAGTTTTGAAATTCTTGAAATTCACGCTTTCGTTTGCTAGAATGTGCGAAATATCCGTAAACTTCTTTGACAATCTGGTTCAAACTCCTTGGTAAAGTGCTTTTACTGGCATGACTTACCGCTAAAGCAATTGAATGACAAACACATTTAACAAACACGCAATGCGGATTAAGTTCTCTTATTTTAGCAATGACACCACCTTCATGCCCAAACATTACGTTAGTTGTATCAGCACCAAACCCAATACATTGTTTTATGTCCAAGTTAGCATTAGTTAGTGACTGTGAAAGAGCGTCAAACAGATTTTGGGCTGACTCACCTTCTAAATCCATTAATGTCAAAAACTTGGTTTTTACTTCCATGTTATTATTTTTCTCAGTGCAATATTTTATTATTACAGCAAGAACCTTCGTCGAAGTAACATCCGTGCTTTCATCAATAACTGAAAACACAGGTTTCCGGGACCGCATATTTTCAGAAGACGCCAACTCAGCATGCAATTCTTTTTCTATTTCGGGTTTCAGAACATTATATGTTATTGCAGCAGCTTTTGAACGTTTGCATGAAAACTGTTTTGCTATTTCTGAATCATGAAAACATTCTTCTAATAACTCACTCATATGATCCATAATTCTAAACGGTAAATTATGTTCTACTATAAATGCACACATCTTGATCTCGGCTTTCTTTACCTCGTCCGCCAAAGACGTTTTTGCAAAGTATGTTTGCACCTGTAATAAGAACCACACTTGTGTTACTCCATTAACAAAATAAGTTTCTTTTAAAAATATTTAGTAAGAATAGATAAATTCACTTACTGATGACTGTCCAGAATAACCGATAATACTTTTTTTATGTTTCGCTGACTTAATATGATCTTTTAAAACAGAAAGACGTGAAACTAATTTCATATTACACGCTTTGCAAAAAGCGGCATTAGTGTCATCCTTGGCTCTTGATAGCCAGGACGAAAACAGTTTATCCTCCTCCCACTCGGAACGATAGTTTTGGTCATATTTTCTTTTCATTTTGCGCTTCCACACACAACACTGTTTAGCTTGACTACTAACCACCCAATACGAAGAAAATGTATTCTACATACATACTTCTCTAAGAGAAAATACATGGTTAGGGAGTTCCCCTAAAAGTGTTGCCTTGTGTTACAAGAAAAATGTACACAAATGGAAAATGGTAGAAAATGGTAAATGTTTTTTGCGCAACTATCCAAATGAAATTCGGCTAACTTATAAAATGTGGAATACTGCTAAATTTTTGCTAAGGTTTTTTAAATTCTGCTAAAAACTGCCAACTTTTTCTAATCTGCGACATAATATGCTAAGCCTTAAATTGAGGGTCATATTCTGCTAAAATCGCAGAATTCTGCTAAATCTGGTCACACTGAGCAAAGCTTCAAGCTTCAACAATTACTTTGCTCATTTGCTCTATGGCTTCAACGAATTTATTTCACAGAAAAATAACTAATTTTATATATTGTCTTTGATTTTAGGTCGTCGCTGGTAGTCGCTTTGTTGTTGAATTTGTGTCACAGATAAGTATAATCACAATATTACACGGACTGTATGTCGTTTGTTGCTGTAATGAAAAAAAATCTTCGGAGCAAGAATATTTGGGGTAACACTCTCTATTATTTTTGAAGGCACGTTGGGCACTTTTGGGATGGGGAAAAAAGCACTGACATTGATCTCGTGCGTATTTTATATTCATGGAAATATTTAGAGTAACGCAAAAAAGGGGCAAATTAATACAAAAAGGCATATTTGTACAATAGGATCTTTTATAATTTGTTATCTTAATTTATCATCATCATCTTAGAACGGCCTCTGCTACACAAGGGCCACCCTCCTAAAAGGACCGATCAGAAACAGCCTGGATCCACGGTCACCCGCAGCCGGGAATCCACAGCTCTCAATATACAATTTATTAGCCATTAAGGATAAAGCATGTCTATAACAGCCAATTAAGGATTTTACATCTGTATAAAAGGAAAATAAGAAAAAAAAGCAACAAACAGGAAAAAAGCAAAAAAAAGTAAAAAAAAATTTAAGCAAAATACTGTTTAAATTAAACCTATTTTTTTTTCATAATGGGTCACAATCGGTATTTAGTGTTGCCTCCTCTTGCCGATAAAATTGCCTGCATCCGTCATACTTTTTATCAAAATATTCAACGAAATTTTGTGGCATTAGGTTCTGTTTTTCAACCAATGAAGTTTTGAGGTCCCTTATCTTAGCTGGTGCTGGATTTCTTTATTTTCCCAGTTTATCTCAAACATGTTCTATCGGATTCAGGTGTAACTTGCTTCCTGTAACTTGCTTCATACCTCGAAAAAAATCGAAGTGGGGTTTCTGAGAACACTACTTACAATAAATCTGTCGTCCCTCTCTGTTGTTACTCTTTTGCGACCTTGTTTTTTACGTCTGGTACACTCCCCAGTATGCCGGTATCGTTTAACATTGCCGACTATAACAGGACTAAGGTTAGGATTAAAAAATGTTAGGAAAATGGCCAGGGCCGGCTTTACCTATAGTGCAGGGTGTGCTGTACACACGGGCGCAGGGTCTTAGAGGGCGCCGAGCAAGCGCCGCTTCCGCTCGCAACACCTCCAAAGAGCATGTCGCTCGCGGTAACGACATTCTCAAAGACTCTATCCCCTTGTTATGACCAGCGCCGGGCGTGGTAGCAAAGATAGGCGCCAACAGTTTAAAGCATTTAAAATGTTATAAAACCAAAAATAAGACATATTAAATGAGTTTCAAGATACTGATGGAGAGGACGCCAGGGTATTGATTGCACACGGGCGCTAGGTGAGCTAGAGTCGCCTCTGAAAATGGCTCTGGCATTCCTTACTCACTCACTGAATTCTTATGCTAGTCCTATTTTATCGTTCTAGTCCTATTCATATTCTAGTCGGATAGTAAGTAAGTAAAACCCATAGAGCGTATTAAATTGTCAAGAGAGGTAAAGTAGCGCATTTAGTATGGGAAGCGTGTGGACACCGAATTGTGTTCTGTGTGTTTTGTACTCCATACGATGTCTCACTCACACAACGATAACCTGATTATGCGCTAACTTACTATGGATAAGATCGTGTGTTACAATATTAAGAAATATTAGGGTTTAATGTGGTTTAATTTTTATTATTTAGTTTAATGTGATTTATTATTCTGAAATTTTAATATCTTAGATATTTATAGTGCTCTTAAAACCCTCTTTTTTACTTTATGTAGAAATATTACCATATTTTCTTCACTTAAAAACTGGTATAAACTTGAATTTCTAAAACTTTGTAAAATAAATTTCAGAAATATATTATAAATTATAGTTTATTGACACAAGGTTACGGCCACCTTGGTACAATAAGTTGATGTAATTATTGACATTATTTATTTATTTATTCATCACATTTTTTTTTACTTTTTATTTTGGCGTATGGGAGAGATATCGCCACGCGTCGACAAATATCCCTAGAATCTAGGTCACTTCAACTAATTTTAAGTTCCTCGATAAAGGGTAAATTTATTTTCAGTTTTTTTTTTCTTGTTTCACTTCACACTGAGGAAAGCTAAAAGTATAATAAATAAATCGGTTTAATCGTTAAATTAATACCTATAAGTGACAAAATTCCATGAAATGTTTTGTTTTCTATCATTAAAATAATATTATATAATATAAACTTATAAAATTATTTAATGTTAATTAAATAAATGTAAAACTAAAAGCATACATTTATATTGGTTTTATTTCATACCAGTTAAAAAACTTAATTAAAATATTTTTTAAAGATAAAACCTTATCCATATAATACTATCACTGCCATTTTTGCACATTCCTTGAACTGTCTACTGTCTCTGTCTTTCACATCTATTGACTTTACGCGGGAATGAAATGCAATTATTTTTACCAACGGAATTCTTGCCTGTACCTAATTTCAAGGTTAAGCAATAATAAATAGTCTATTTTAAAATAAATTCAATAACTTGCCGATGAAAACTTATGAAAGAAGTTTTGTTTTACTACACAATTCACTATTTTAATACCTAAAATAACATAAATTGTTCTTCAGACCACGCTGTCACACAGACGATAGGTTGTTGAGAGCTCGGTGGCCAACATTTTAAAATTTGGCCAACACTTTAGTGGGGTCGAATTCTGCGCTACTTTACCTCTCTTGACAATTTAATACGCTCTATGGTAAAACCTATAATTTATAAATACATAAGTTACAAAACTAATTTTAAAGTAACTACAATTTTACCAGTCATATTTATCGATAATTTTTTTTATTAAATTACGCTCATAATACACAGACATATAATTCATAATACCACCTTAGCGTTACTAGGTGAAATGTTAATTAGACTAGTGTATTGGATCTGTCACTCAGTTAAATGAAAAATATGGCTAATATAATAACAATGCACTTATATTTGCTATCTTATGGAATATAACACCCTCATTTTGTAAACTTGATGATTCAGATTGTTTTTTGTAGCATAAAACTTAACAGTTAGGAATTTTTTTCCGTCACAGTCACAGTATGTATCTAGATTTGGTCTGTTGAAAAAACAGAGAAATCAACACCAGAACTACTTTTACCTATTAACGAACATAACCACGGGGGCTTGAACTTTTCTCGACTCTATTTCTTGTTACGTGACGACCGCGTTGCTCTATGTATAGCACCCGTATTTAAAATTAATCACACACTAATTCCCATTACTTGCTTCTTTCAGTTTTGTTATTTGATTTAACTTTCTGTGGATCAAAGATTTGTAATTTTTTTTTATTGTAAACTATACTGTGTTTGTAAACGAGACTAACCAATCTGTGCTATTATTTTTATATTATATTCAATAGTAAGTGTAGTAAGAATGAGGGTAGGATATAAAGAATTGTATTTAAGACTTTTTCACGGTTACCTACACACCATTAGTATGTTAAATATGGTTGACCTTTTGCAACGTTAATTTGATTTAGTTTCTTTGTGATTTGTAAATATATAAAAGTGAACAAAATGAATTGGAAAAGTGCAAAGATTATTTTGGCATCCACAGCTGCATTAATTATTACTTCTAAATTGGCAACTAGTTTATACAGGTACTTTTTTAGTACAAAAGAAGATAATCCATCGAAAGAAATCTGCCAAGAACTACTTGTGGAAGATTTGGGCTCTAAAAAACACGAAATCAACGACGTTATACTTTTCTCTGACGACCTCATACGTCAATCCATAAAGATGCCCTCAAAGAAGAAAATATTAGATAGTAGAAAAGCCAACTGCGTTAAATTAATAAAATATCTGAACTCGGCCCGGGAAACTTTAGATGTGTGTATGTATTTAATAACTAGTAATGAAATAGTTCAACAAATTATAAAATTGGGTCAAAGGCATATTATCGTAAGAATTATCGTTGACTGTGATATGGCCGACACACCGCCGTCCCAAATTAATAGACTAAAGGAATTCAGTAAGTATCAAAATATATTGAATAATCAATGTAATAGATAATAACGATGAACACATTTCATCTACCCCAAATTAGAAAATTACCGCCACCCCTAATCTACCTACATTTTTTACAGGTTTTATTCATGTCCAAACAAATAAAAAATCAATTTTAATGCATCACAAATTTTGTATCATCGATGGACCCAAGGCCCTTAAAAGGAAAAGCATTTTAATGGAATATGCTGAGAAATTAAACGTTCACGCTGATTGTATCAAGAAGGAAAAATCCAAACCTAAGAATGTAAGAGGTGTTGTTATGTCTGGTTCTCTGAACTGGTCCACTCAAGCAATGGCTTCAAATCACGACAGTGTTATAGTAACATCTCATCCATCTATAGTGAGCAAATTTGAAAAAGAATTTGAATCTTTATGGATTGAGACTGAACCTGTAAGTACATTAAAAGACTAAAACAATTTTGTATGTTTATACATTTTTAACTATTTAATAATTAAAATTATCTTTTTTAGGCTGTTCTTGCAACGAAACCAAATCATGAACTAGACGTGCTTAGAAACACTTTAATGTAAAGTAAGTAGATAAGTGATAATACTATAGTAATGAGTATGTAGATAATAATAATATAGTATTTTAATGGGGTTGGTATACGTAAGTTGGTCCAAGTCTAGACTTTCACAAAATATCGATTTCACGGCTTTTCTTGTATTTCTATGGTTATATGCGGCGGATGGGCGGATAAATCAATTTAAAATATTATTTTAAATAATTAATGACATGAAAAATGTATATTTCAACTTGGCATGTGGTTTGACGTTGATTATTTAAATGACAACTGTGATGAAACATAGACTATGTTTACATGAATAAACTACACTTCAATTCGATCGATCATATGTTTTCTTTGTGTGGTTTTTTCAGCCGCTGTAATTTGAATTTCTTTTTATTTCAAGATAAATTTATGATTGTATCTTATTTGTACAACACGTTTCTGGGGAGTGTTTTCGTTAATTTACGTCGTGTTTGTGTCCTGACACACTTAACAGTGCGTGCACACTTGGTGTGCATTATTAAAGTGCACGTGCTTGCATTTTCAGGCTATAATTTCAAAATGCAAATAGTGTAAATAGTCCAAAAGTAGTTGGAACTGAATCTCATTAGCTTTAATTTATAATACATTTTTTATTTTCGTCATTTGCTTTGATTTTAATGCTGTTAAATCCGTGGAAAAATTAGTTTGCTTGAGAACAAGTTCTTGGGTTCTTTATTTAAAAATGTTACTGTGATGAAGACTATTCTCAGGATTAATACTCGGCTCAACAAATACTTAGTGGTATGTAAAAATATTGTAACCTCTTTTCTCCTTATTTAAATTTTTAACTCCATGTTTTGTTAGAAGGTTATTCTAGAAAAGTCATCTTGTTTTGATTGTTTTAATAAAAGAAGGTTATGATTATAACACATTTTGAATTTGGAAAATAATTAATTCTATATACTTCCTGGTATTTTATTTGGCTATTCTATTCTTTAAACAATTTGATAATTATTTTTATAAAAATCTTGGATTGCAATCAGTTTAGAAATTTTACATGTGTTATTTAAATCCTTCTATGATTTTGTTATAGTTGTAGATAATGAAAGTGTCGTAACGGTGACCTACATTTCTAATGATGTACATGTTAGGCCCAATGTCAAATGTGGTTCCAGCAACCCTCATCCCTACCTCATGGCTAAATTGGACATGACTACTAAGTTCAGTAGAGAGATAGGACAGGTTCATCTGTAAAATTAATTGATGTATTTAATTTTGATATATCTAATAGAGATGAAATCTTAGAGACCCGTCTCATGAATTTAATATAGGCATTTTCAAATTAGCCATGCGGTAATCATGATTACTGCAACTACATTTATGTACATACCTGATTATTGGACTTAATAAATTTGTATATCATTTATAAACTTAACTTGTGACTTCACAGTTAAAAGAGTTACAAAGGATAATTAAATTATATATCTTATAATTTTACAAAGGAGTAACTTAAGACTTATTGAACCTTATTACTCGACTTTTATTGATTAAAATATGAAACCAAGATAACTGATATCTCTCATGGCTTTCAGTTTTCAGTTCAATGTGTTAATTATCATAATCTAACATAATCATTTTTGCCTTTGTTTCAGAACGCATCAATGATGCAATGCCACATGTGCAAGTGTTGTGTCAGTGCAACAAAATATTTGCTTGTGCAACACAGAATAAAGTGTTTTTTATATCCAGACATAACGTGATTATTGTTCAGTGATTATGATTCCTATTTCTCAGTGATTTGAAAAAGTTCTTGTTCATGAAAAAAAAAACGTGCTTATTGGATGCAGTGTATTTGGCGAGATGGCGCTGTTGGAGACATTGGATACAACAGGTGGAAATTGTTCCACTACTGACCGCTAGGTGGCTCTGGTAAGTGATGTAGTTATTTCAATCACCTAGCGACATCTAGTGTAGAGTAGCACGACTAAGTCAATCTCTATAACTTCTGCAGATGTCGTTGTATAGTAAAAGGAATGTATAATATTGTGTAGTAAATGCGTATTCGTCTAAATTCAAAATCCAATTTCGATTTAGCATTTTATACACGATGAATCATTGTGAAAATTTGCTTTCGCAGCAATATTTCTTCCATATCTCCAATGAAATTATTGTGCAATAGTGGTGAAATAGGCAGTGGAGGTACGAAAAATTAAACTACGTAGTTGACTTGAATGTTAGATATTATTACGCAATAATTTCTCTTTATTATTTTGGTTTACGTCGTAATGTAATAATATTATGTAATAATATAAATATGTCGTAATGTAATAATATTACACTATAGCGCTCGCTTCTATGTTTAATAGGAGCTAGGTTAAATTTTAAAGTGTTACCCAACCTACTATAAAACAATTAATGTATAAAATAATTTGTTAAAAATAAAATATTGGGTAATTACATACCACAAATATAACTTCTTAAATGTACTTCGGTTTATAACTTACCCTTCATTTATCTGCCTTATTTAGCAGCTAATTATATTTGTTGAGATCTGAATTTTGTGCTTAAATATCTATAAATGAAATAGGTATTATGATTTTTATCTGTAATTTTAGGACATATCTAAGGTATAATAATTACCTAAATATTAAATTTGTTTTACTATTTATGTTTTACCTAAATATTATCTATTGGATTTTAATCGTTTATAAATAATTAATCGTTTATATTTTAGTATTGGTAGGAATGGTAGGTAGGGTGGTATATCTTCTCTTGAATCAGTGTTTTTATACTATGAAAATCAACGGTCTACTAGAAAGTCAAGCTTCTAGTCTCGACTAATGGTACTTACTGCAATTACGCACACTAACGTAAGGTGTATACATAATTGTAAAATACACATTACAAAATACTAAATCATGTTAAAAGTCTTTAATAGAAGGTCCACCAATGTAGCCTATGGTGAATTTTCTTCTCATTCACTTTGTATCTTAGAATCTGTTCCTTCATCGTTAGAGCAATTGATATTGCACATATTAATTCAAAAAGAGTCTGATGATTCGAGCCAGTTTTTGCGATCTCGCCGGGCAAGCGTTTATTTCACCTGGCTATTTCTTCTCGTATAAATCCTAGCACAGACGTAGAGCTATAATACATATCTTAGCAACGCATAAGGCCCGGGCTCCATCGAAGCGATGAGCGGAGTGTGAAGCGAAAATTGCGTACGGACTAGAGGGAGATTCGTACAGACGCCTCCAAACACCTCCAAACACATCTCTGCTGCGCGCCGTCGACGGCTTCTGAGAGTTTACAAATTTGACACATCCCTCTACGCTCGTCTCGTCTCCGCTTTGGTGGAGCCCGGGCCTAATCGATACTAATATTATAAAGTTTAAAAGTAACTCTGTCTGTCTCTTACCTTTTTACGCCTAAACGGCTGAACCGATCATCATGTAATTTTGCATACACGTTGTCAGGGATGCGGGAAAGAACATAGGGTAGCTTTCATCCAGAAAAAAAGTACTGATCCCGAGGGATCATCTAACGCCTGGCAAAACTATAACTGCAATAAAGATGTTAGGCGTTACATTGTTCATATATTTAGTCAGGCGTTATTTTTTATTTTTCAACGCGGGCGAAGCTGCGGGATCCACCTAGTATTAAACCTTGCTCGTTCAATTTGTGAAAACCACATCAAAATCTGTTACTTAATTTTACTGCATCACGGCCTGTACTGAAATATATATTTATATTTATATTTGAATACATAACCTTATTATAGCTACGTATAATTGATGGACTTTAACCCAATAGGTATATTAACATGACTATTACATTACCGATTACAAAATCGAAAGCGGTTCCAGTCTTATCGGATTTCGGAATATCAAACGGCAGCCTTGAACCTGGTGGTGCGTTAGAATTTAGTTTTTTGAGAAACTAATTTGAATGCGTCCATAGAAATTCCAGTTACGAGACGCTCATTGGTATTCAATCGACCCATGCTTTTCTTGTGACACGTTATATTTATTTACATATTGTGTGCGCCATACTTAAACGGTGCCTAATTGTATTTGTCTGTCTGCCCGTTGCCATAGCAACAAGGGCAATGAAATTTTAACAGGGCAAAATTGAAATAAGTATTATTGGTCTTGTCTCTGCAGTTAAAATGGGAATTAAATGTACAATCAATGTTAATACAATAGTAATAACAAGCAGAACAACTATTATAAATAATAAATGAAATATTTAATTTATCTGAACGTTACGCTTATAAAATATTGATTTCGAATATTATTTCTTGTTGAAACTAAATACTTTTCTCTCATCCATTACTATGCATTTGTCCAAATAAAACGATTCTATTCTGTCTTATTAAGATTTTCACATAAATTCGACATGCAACTAGACACAGCAAAACAATTGTTTTAAGTACCTTTTTATTTTGTTTTACTTTTTATAAAGTTTATGTAGGATTGGTTGGCTTGCATAATGCATACATTCCAAATGTGTGTATCATCCGTTTGAATAGAACATTAACGCATCCATGATACGTTAATTCTAACGAAAAACAAAAGACACCTTGATTAAACCCAAAACGGTATCGCATTAACATGTGTAACCCTTTACCCTGCGTTGATTCACATAAAATTTTACATATTAAAATTTATTATTTACAAACAAAGCCGCGTTTTAGGGTTAACAGCCAGGATATTGTTATCCTGTCTTATTAATTTTTTCATTCAGAGGAAATACTCAAGGATGCTTGATCAATAATTCGATTTGCTTTGCGATGCAATCTATCTATACCTACTTATTTGACGTTCTCGGGTTCGATTCCCGACAGGGAACAATAATAGACTATGAACGAAACAATAATAGAAGGCAAATGCATCATCATTTGCCCTCTGTTATTTCAGCAATAGTAATTTTGACAAAATGAAAGGTTTATACATGACGAACTCGTTCTTCAAGAAAGTGGACTACGAGATCGACTTGACGGATAAAAGACACACATTCATAGATGACTCAGTGAACAACAGGTTTAATACCGGTAGTGATCGCTTTGACTATCAATTATTGTCTAGACCAGCACCTTCCGAAATAAGTTGTGAGACTTTTGCTACAAAACAGACTCGGTGGGCTGGAAACGGCAGCAAATGTTGACGAACTTCGAGCAGTCTGGTGAACACTGTCCGACAAGTAGGCTGTAAATTTATTAAAAGGCGGCACAAAGTTACGGAATCGAAACTCTCTGACGAGACTCTTATGAGGAAAAGGCGAGAACAGTTGCGGAATGACGCGATGTCATGACTCATAATAAAACCATCAAAAATCTGACACAAAAAAAAATTTTCAAGTCTCGTTCTTCAATCAATCCGCGATACTTACCTACTAGGCAGCAAAAGATTGAATTTATTCCTTTCCTCATAGTTTCTTCGTCATCTGCACATCCTTTTCTTTCATGACCATAAAAAATTCAGAATGAGTTTGGGAAAAATAGAAAAATTTACACAATTTTCAATCGATACAGGGTTAGGATAAAATTTCAAAGTTGAAACACTTTCAGTAGTCTTCAATGGAGCTTTTTAAGCATTTTCCTCTGAAGTTGTAATAAGTACATCATCTCGAATGATAATTTTGGACAGACAGCAGAGACTGTTTTCATAAAACTTAAATTAAATTTCGACTCAGCAGCGGTATGGTACAAACGACGACAAAATGAAAGCCATGTATGTACATGACGTTAAGTAAATTGTGTCGCCACGAGTTTAGATATAACTGAAGAAATTTTAACGAGCGATTAGCGATGAATGGTGTAGGTTTTTGACTTATTAGTGTAATAAATTTATCCATAACAAACTAGACTAAGTTGAACAAAGTTTGTTTTGACAATGGAATAACAACTTTTCGAACTGACTTAAAACATTAATGCTGTTTGTATTTGCGTGTAATAAAAATCGTCTAAACCGTTTGTTAGCACATAAAGTTCTTTTCAATAGGCATTATATTACATTATAAACGAATTCAGCGCCTCTAGCCACTTCCTAATCCAATTATTGTAGTGTATAATTTACTGGCAATTTGTAAAAGTGGCAGTTTTATGACTGCATAAGATACATAACGACATTGATAGTGTCACCCCGCCAGCCGTTTCGCAGCGAGAGCGGCCGGATTAGAAACGCTCCAAATACCTTTTGTCGGCTCGTAATTGAATTTTACCTTTTCAATAACTGTAACATCACCTGCATTCGCTTTGGCGAAGAAAAAAAACTATACCTTACAGTGCACAGAAGAGGCTCCCCTGCAGTATTTCGCATCTCGTTACTCAATGTCTCAAAGGAGCCCATTGTCTGTGCCATACGGATTTCGCCAACGACAGGCTTAGTTCCGTGTCACCCAATTAAACGTCTATTTAAAAATGCGTAGCTCTGATTTACGATTGCACCGGTTAGGCGGTTACGTCGTTACAATAGTGGCGTACGTCGGGCGTCTTCCCGCCACTCTCGCCAGGTGCGAGTTCGAATCTAGCTTTGTGCGATCCCAGCTTCGGTTTCTTCGCACAATGGGCGAAAGATTTGCACAAAAACGTCTTATAAAAAGGGGGATTCGATATGAAAAAAAAAAACTTGTGCAGGAGAGTGCAACTGGTACCAACGGTTGGCCACCATCGTCTGAAACGGGTCGCGTGCCGGCGTTATTTTAAATGTAATGGTTTTTTTTATAGTGTACGGTTTGTCGCGCTCGAAAGCGCAGCGTGGCTCGATCGTCGCAAAACAAAAAACAAGAGATTCAAATTTAGAATGCACTCAATGAAACAAAACATATCAAACGAAGCTTCAGGGTTCAATGTGCTGTGCAGACAGATGTTATGTTTTACATAAGACACAATTGGATTTTATGTCTCCTATGACGAAACTGTCTTACGGCATAATTTTAAAAGCCATAATTTGAATATTCAAGAAATTGAATGCGTGATCACTAATTTGATTATTAAATTAAGTATAATATCATTGTTTAATCCGTCCTGTAGTATAAATTGGACAGCCAAGGGCCCTGTCTGGCGGCAGTAATCAGAAGCCACTCACAAGAAAACCTTAGCTAAACATTAGTAGGATTAGTAGGATTTATTAGAGAAATGTGAACTAACACATGAACATGGGCAATCGTAGTGTTGTGAAGGCAAAATATTTTTTGGCATTTTACACCGTGTTTTGGTACATTGCTATAAATTAATATATTATAGCAATGTACCATATTAATATACATTATAGCCACGTTTGTGCTGGACTTAAACCTAGGCCGATTCTGACAGGTCTTATTGGAAAATTATGAGAGAGGACTATATCCAGCAGTGGACGTCCTACGGCTGAGACGATAATAAAACAATACATTCTTATTAAAATCAAGTGCCATCTTGAACATCAGAGTATGCTTATCGTACGTGTCAATAAAAATGTTGCGCGCCGATAAATCAAACAAAGATACGTGGGAGCAAATCTCGGTCTACTTTTCACACAAAAGTGACGCGTCAATCACTGCTTGTCAATTTTTTTCTTCATTCCCGCGCATGTCACCGTTGAAATGAATGGGAGGCAGCTAGACAATTTCTCTGAAATAGACGAGTGAATGTCCATCCTAAAGCAATATTAGCATTTCGCCTATGAATTGATTGTTACCGGGTTTTTTTAATAAAGTGCTGACTGTCTGAAATGGCATAACGCAGTGGAGTTATTTTGCGTGCGTTCGTTCCGAATACTCGGAGAGAATTTTAATCCCAACGTGAGATAACATTTCTTTCGGCACTCGGGACGGTCGGGATTGTGTTGAGTATAAATTTAATATGCAAGATGTATAGTAACAAGAAAGTTGCAAACGCGATAAAAGCGAGCCGCAGCTATATGCAATTTTAAAGTGTTTTAAGGATCGTTAAGCAAGAAATATAAATATGCCCGCTTCGCTAGGTTTGACTAAAGGCTTACTTGGAAAGTTGTTTAAAATTGTATAGTTATTGTTCTTATAAATAACTTTACATAATTAGTTTTCCCGTCTATTGGAAAGAGATCGCAATTTTAATTTTATGGTCCTCCTAGATTGTCTATTAGGTTATTAGAAAACAATTTCAATAAAAAAATTTTTATCCTAATCTGTCATGATTAACTTAATTTTTTAATTCAAATCCTCATTAATGTGTATGAGGATTTCTCATTCATGTCTCTCTTTGTTTGTTTTGTTAAACATGAAATTGATTACTTTTTGCTTCGAGACTAGCCAAAGATGATTTTTTTTTAAATCTCACAATTGATTTTATTTAAAAAAGATTTACTCTATCACTGTAAACTTTAACAAAAATATATTATTACCAATTTCACGACATAATTGACTTAGCGGTAGTAGCTCGGCCTGCTGAACCAGAAGACGAGGGTTCGATCCCCGCTCAAGACTTCTTAGTTTGAGTGTTTTCTATGTATTTTAATGTATATATATTTACGCATATAAAGTATTAACTACGATAATGATTTATCAGTTGTCTAGCAACCATAATACAAGCTCTGCTAATTTGGAACTAGATGGTGCTGTGTGACAGTATTGATACTTTTGTCAGTTTTTTTTCATCATCGTTATCAGCTGCTGAATGTCCTCTTCTGGACATGGGCTTGTCTTATGAGTCATATAATGCGAGATAGATGTATAAATTATATAAGTTTATAATATTATTATACATCGGTACATCTTATGGGGTCCGTTTCGTTGTAGTAATCCAAGAAATTTTCTTCCTTAAAAGTTACTAAGCTATAAATTCAGCAGTGGCTTGGCAACCCGGTTTACGGCAGTTACCACACTAGAGAAGGTCTCTATTTGGTAACGGCCTTGTAAAATACGTCTTTATCTTATTTTCATCCTACAACATCAGCTTCTTCTATCAGCAACGCAATGCAACCCTCGAATGACCGTCTGTCTGTCCCTTAGGCATTAACATAAAATAAAATATGTCCTTTCAACAATAAAGTTGGTACAAGCGAAAACTTAACATAAATTATTATTAATAGATTATCCCTATAATGTTGTCTGCATTGTTGAATTTTATAATAATTGTGTTCGTATGAAATACCTCGTATACAAAGTAAACAACAATTCGCTGTTTTTACTGTGTTTTATGTATTCCGTATAGAGAATAATCCAGCTTTTTGCTAGTCTTGCTAGCCGCCTCCGATATCCACATACAACAGTATAATACAGTGTTTAATTGGGCAACAATATTCGAAATTATCGAAGTCCCCAGTAAAAATAGAAAACGTTTAATTGGAGATATCAATATTAAGAGTGTATTCTCGCATGATCCTTCCTACATAGTTAATACATTTATTTTTCTTATTTATTTTTTTATTTAATACCCGCCACTGCTTTCTACCTCAAGAAACCGTGTTGCATAGGTTTATACACAATGTTTATTACGATATAATTTATATAGTATATGAAAATTTAATATAAAATGAAAATTTGAGTCCCTCGGAGACATTTTTGATGTAAAATAAGCTTCTAGCTAGAAGATATATACAATACCTATACATGTTATATCGATGGTTGAAAGAAATTTTTGATTCCACCCTGTAGAAGGAGATGGAAGAAATTATTTTTTTATAATTACCAATCAACCCTTATATCTTCTAACCTCCCTCTGTTAAATTTTAATTTTAGCAAAAAAAGTTATATGAACATGAATTTTATGTAAAACAAATTTCTCTACAATATTTGTCTGAAACTTTTCTCTAACTCTTATCTTCTAGAAATTTACATCTTCTAGAAACTTATATAAAAAATGCCCCTGAGGAACTCCTTGTCCTCTGTTACTAGAGATACTGTGTTCAAAGTTACTGTGCGGTCGCACTAAATAAATTCGCGCTCGCAATCATAGAATATTTTAGATGTTTCGTCTTGCATGCGCGCCCGCGCAACTCCAGCCATTTTTATGTTATAATCATTTAGACTAGGCGGTAACTTATACGTTAGAAAAAGGCCTAATTACCTCCGTGTTTCCAGGGCCGTTGTTGATTCCAATTTGTATTTCTATAGAGAATTGATAATTATTTGAAATTCTCGTACATTTGCGGTGCGAGATAATCTACAAAATATTTGAGTAGCAAACTTAATATTATATATACTCTTAGTTAACTGAATACAATAGTTTATAACTAAGTTATATTGGAATTAAGTAATATAATTTCAATGTTCTAAATTATATGCACACTGATATTATGATTACTTATTATTTTAAAGAGAGATAGAAAAAAAGCTGATTTTTAAGGTCTGTTTTCATGTTTCCTCATTCTCCGATAATCTGCGGAACAATGTACCTACTTACTTATTTGAATTTTTGTTCACTATTTTAAAAGCACTAGCTTTAGTCAACGACTACTATCGCACTACTTTCTAAGTTATAGACGATATTACTCTAAATTTAATATAATCCCTGTAGGACGAGCAATTTGGACGTCGATCCCAATACGACCTTTGATGAGCTTAAAATTCTTCTAAAAACTATTCTTTTGACCTCAGTAACATAAGTACAACGTGTAAAAATAGTTTTTTTGAAAAAATATTTAATGTACACAGACACGGCTCATTTACGATTTTATTATATGTATGGATTGCGTTGCGCTAATAGATGAGCGAATTTTGAAGAGAAGTCGATTGTGTACGCTCATGTGTATTTATATATCAAACGTTGCACAGAGAGCAGGCACGCGACCGCGTCTAGACGGGAAGCGACTAGTAACATTGTTTTTATGGGCTTTAATAAAATCTGGACGCTTCAGCTCCCCTCTTCTGTTTCGTTCGAATGTTTCTTTTCTCATATACATATTTATACATATATAATAAAATCGTAAACGAGCTGTGTTTTTTCAAAAAAAAACAATTTGTGCACATTGTACTTATGTTACCGAGGTTAAAAAAAAAAATAATCTCTGAAACGGCCTAACCGATTTGAATACGGTTTTCACTGATGCATTGTAGCAAGCTTTCCGTAACATTTAGTGTTTGTTTCATTCCAATCGGTTTACAAACAAAAAAGTTACGCGCTATGCCGAATACCACGCGTACGAAGTTGCGGGCTCAGTTAGTATTAAATATGCATTTACTTACAAACATAATTATTTAAGTGGAAAGAATTAAGCGGGTATGTATACGTCTACCTAGCGAATGAAGACGTGAAAAACGTGATAGATTACGCAAGTGACGGACGATCTTCAAGCAAATAAGGAAAAATTGATGTTTTTTCAGTCTTGCATAAATAAGCTTCATTTGATATTACTACTGTTGCAATACTTTCGATGTTTATTTAGAATATAGTCATAGTGCATACTTCCTGTTTGTTATCTACCATCATCACTATCATACCTTTGTGTTCTTATCGTCATCATCATCTCGTCCGTTGGATGTCAACGGGTGAACGAGTGCTGCATAACTTTCCCGTAGGTCCGGTCAGAAACAACCTGAATCCAGCGTCGGCACTTATTAGGTCATCTGTCCATCTTGTAGTTTCTTATGTGTCCTGCCCATCACTACTGAGCCGTTGGTACGTTAAATATTTTTTCAAAAAAACAATTTGTAGGTACTTATGTTGCTGTCTGCTTGTATTTGCATTTGTGCACGTTAATCTCGGCAACGGCTTAACCGATTGGAATGCTGTTTTCACTAATGTATTGTGGCAAGCTTCCCGTAACATTTAGTGTTTGTTTCATTTCAATCGGTTTACAAAAAAAAGTTATGTGCCATACCGAATACCACGCGTGCGAAGATGCGGCTCAACTAGTATTTTAATATATTGGTAATATTATTATTGTAAAGTTATTTTATTATAACTATTGAATAAATATTTTAATATGATTATTGAATAATTAATTTTGGTAGACCACATATTCTTTAGAGTATACAAAAAACGTATTTTTTAGACAGGTTGGCATTTCAAATTCAAGATTCATTGTGGTGAACTTTTTCAAAGGAAAATAATGGCGATTTGCATACTAACATTGAAAGCACACAACGGAAAGCATTAATCCATTTCTGTGTTTTTGTTTCGTACGGTGAGTGACTCCAATGTTTTCATGCTCATATGATATCGACTGTAACGGCCTCCTTCAGGGGGTGGTCTTACACTGAATAATGTATCTAATATCCATAATCATGGCTTATCCGCAACAAAAAGCTAATTAACAACGGTTCATTAAGGCAGGACGTTTGGCGGGCGTGAACCGAAACATGTGTAAACAGCGCGAATTCATTGCGGTATGTGAACTGTTCGTTTCTTTATGTGATACAAATTAAATTTTCATTTATTGTAATGGGGAAATTTACTCTACTATACTTTCGAAGGCTGTAAACTGTAAACGCTTTTTTTTTCTTTCGAATTTTGTTTTAAGTAAGTATTTGAGTTATATTTTTAAACTAGCTGAGCCCGCAACTTCGTAAGCGTGGTATTCGGTATAGCACGTAACTTTTTTGTTTGTAAACCGACTGGAATGAAATAAATACTAAATGTTACGGGAAGCTTGCTACAATACATCAGTGAAAACGACATTCAAATAAGTTAAGCCGTTTCTGCACAAACAGACAAAAATTCTAAAAACTCTCTTTTTGACCTCGGTAACATAAGTACAACGTGTACAATATGTTTTTTGAAGACACGGCTCGTTTACGATTTTTATTAATGTATCATATGAATTATCTCTATTAGATCCTATATGTTGTATGTTTAACGATCCTTATAATTTTGACAGATTTGCAAAATTTCCTAACGATAATTTGGTTATTTTCGTACAATTCCTTGGAAAAAAATCTTTAATAATTGTTGTTTAACTGTATTACCGGAAATACTGTGATAAAGAGAACGTTAGGTTTTATGCGTTCGATATTCTCACACGCCACATTTTACGGTTTACGAGGCGTTTATTAATATTTATTTTTAAAACATCTTTTCATACAAACTCTTCCGGCTAAAGTGTTAATTTTACAATTATTTATTTATTCACCTAAACGACGGACAACATTCAATACTTGAGAACTTAGCACGTCAAGTGACAAATCATTTCTGTTACATACATTTGGTTTTATTTTATTTTTGGTTTACTTGACTGTACTTTGGTGGTCCTTCGCTTATTAACGTAAGCCAGCATAGGAGTTGCAAGTTTGCTGCAATAGCTATGCCAATAGCTATGCCAATCCAATAATAGACAAATGCTGTCATTTTGCTATGCTCTTCTTTAAGTAGGCGGTTACTTCCACCAGCCTAGTATGACTGCTATATGCAGATATTAATTTCACATCAATATGTGTAGGTAATGAGTCGTAATCCGATAACTGTTATACTTACAGTTTGATTTTGGTATACTTACCTCCTTGAAGTTATAAGGACATGAATAATTCGAGTTCCAATCTAGGTACTTATAAGATGCAAACGCTGTTTAAATCCATTCCATTAGTTCTTTATCAGGTAACTCAAAATAAAATGCCCGACACTAATGCAGTCGTCTCGGACGTGCGTCGTTTGACAGCTGACTTCGCGCCTAAATTCAAAATGAACGCGTGAGAAATCGCTCGCGGCTTCGTTCGAATTACGACGTTCGGGAATGTGAATGAATTTAGCAGATGAATTTATTTTTTAAGTGCGAAGGTTTTTGCTCGGGTTTCTATATTTTGTTTTGCGTTAATTATGAAGGCGGCAACGATACTTGCACAATGAAATAATCTACGCGTCTCCCGTCTCCCCCGTTTTTCCTTTGGAATTGAAGAGATTATCTTGAAATTTAATAAAATCTCTGCACTATTATTATTGAGTTAAACTGTGGGTAAATTCGAAACATGCTTATGTCGTTATGTCTTCGAGAAATAAAGCTAATACCTATCTACTTTACAAAATTTCATCAAAATCGATTTACTTGTTTAGCCGTGAAAGCTTTATTACATAGGTTTTTAGTCGTGTAGCAATAGTGTGTGTCGTACGTTATATACTATAAGCCTTGTAAACAGAATAGTAACAGTTTCCGCTCGTGATCACGCGATGCATATTCCTGTCTACTGGTTTTCGCTGTAAAAAAAAATTAATATATAAAAATAAGGTTTTACGTCCGTCGAACTTGTAAAATGAAATCTGATATATAAACAGACCTGGGTCGTGTGAGGGAACTAGTTTCAGCTTTTTATTATGTCCGCGTCTAGAAGTCGAGTTGTGGTTTGTTCTCAACACGACGTAATATATGTTGAAATGATGCTTGTTGTTGTCGTGATAAGGTTCGGATTACATTGGTAACGGTTGTTGCTAAGTGCTCGCGATAAATTGAATTATATACCAAGGTAGTTTTATGGTTTCGCGACACAATTCATTTAATGCACAAAACGGCTTGTCGACGAATTCGCTCAGACTAAAGTATTTTATAGTAAATAGAAAATCGTATCTAATTTGATTAGTAATGGGAGAATATTAATAATTTAATAGTAAATTTATATACGTAAAGAAAAATGGATAATTTTCTTTCATTTTTAAATATTGCCGCGTCTCAAACGCCGCCGTCGTGAAATTATTTTGTAATCTGTGGTCAAACTACAACAACCTCTTATTATAATAGGTTGGGGAAAAACTTTCTTCGCATTTTTATGAACACTATTGAAATTTTTTTAAAGTTTATTTACATTTAATTATAGTACATATGTGCCATTTTGTACGATGACTTTTTGCCATCTTGTAGGTAGTGACATGATCTCTGGTACAAAAAACGCGACTGCCTAAAGAATTCTGAAGAGACTGAAACAGGTGGAAATCTAAATGATTTCATTAAAGACAGGGATAATTTCGATAAAAATTATTTTCGATAAAAACAGAAGACACTTTAATTTCAAAGTTGGTGTTACTGTTTTTGTGGATAATGGGAATAAACTGAATAGGAAAAAGCTGGACGAATTGAGAATCGGACCCTATAAAGTCGTGGAAAAAATTTCAAATTTAATCTAAAACAAGATAAACACTGACTAAAAAAAATCACAGTCGAACTTTTTCCACATTTCGAAATTGGAAAATTTGAATCCGTTGGATGAGTGGTTAGGGTGCTTGCATTAACGCTTTGTTTTAGGCTTCCCGGGTTCGATTCCCGGCAGGGTCAACTTTGAAAAAAATTTTTTTTTTTCAAATTTGGCTCTGGTCTGGATTTGGAAAGTAGTGGCAGGGCACACTACGTTTTCGCAGTCATTTGGGCAGCCCGTCTGGCGGCAATAACCACCCCCTTACAGAAGACCACCGTGAAATACCATCACGTGTATCCACTCCTAATCCCTTATCCTTAATCCTACTGCAGTCGGCAGCGCACTTGCAGCTTTGGCGTTGCTTGTGTCTTAGGCGACAGTACCGTCAGCCTGTCTGCCGATCTTAACATAAAAAAAAATAACTCCACTACGTAAGAGGATACGTAAGAAGTCTATATATATGTAAGTAATATTTTAGCCAACATTATTTCTACATAGTCGTTTTAAAGATCGTCGACCTTTTCCCTGTGATTATATAGTTTCCACATGACTGGTCTGGGGTAATTTAAATTGGTTTTCAACTAAAATACCACGACTGATAAATGTTACACTAAATTATTTAAAATACAGTTCTTTATTACCCACGCTTTTATGCTTAATCTGAAGGCAATAATTACCTTTGGTAAATGTTAATTAGAACAACAAATTTGAAATTGTTTTTGATTTCTGTCGTACGTAATGAATGTCAATTAAAGTTGAAGTTAATTGTAGTAACATTACAAGGATTAAGTTAGTCGCCTTAATTTTATGTGTAAAGATACTACTCTATGTGAATACACACTTTTTTTTCTGATACCACCTCTTATATCAATTGTGGTTTCTTCAAGAAAAGGCTTCGTGTTTCTGCATTTAGGAATATTATGATTAACTAATAAATATATGTACCTAATACTAATTGTTTGCTCGCATAATTTAATAAATCTTGCGCCATTTATTAATTATTACTGAATTGGAATTAAAAAATATATATACTGAACTATAATCTCACGGGAACGCAAGGAGTAACGATTGGAACTCTGATATCCTGAATGGAATCCAGATAATCGAATCTGTTTAACGGTTCACTCATGATTGAATTCATAACAATCTAGCTGCCTCGCTTTCGTCTATAAAAAGGTAAAATTAGCATACGTAAGTTGTCTATGTTTCAAGGATTCTTAATAAGTTATAGGTACAGAGTTACTTAAAGAGTGTTTATAATATTAGTTTTTTATTATTTATTTATTGTTCACCAATTTGTATATTTTATTGCTTGCCAATTTTTCCTCGTATAATTCCGATACGATATTCCAATTCCTATCTAGTGGTAAATGCAAAAGAAATTGACTATTGAAAGACATTGAATTTGATGCTATGCAATAAAGAATATCTCATTAGTAGGGATTAAGTATTCACATTTGAGTATATAAATGATAATTCTTAACACTTAATTAGGTACACCTATGATGAATACCTAAGTGATTAAAAACAAACAAAAAAAACTTAGTATAATGTACAATTAAAATATTCATCAATATGTAAAATTCTCATTATGTATCCCACATTTCATTATTACTTCACACGAACTTTTAATTAACGACCGTTATGTAATTTTAATTTTATTTTACTCTCCTCTTCAGTTCACATTTACGCTCCGGTTATTAATGAACAATGTGTTGAGTTTTTATTAAGTTATCCACGAGTACTTGTAACTGTTTTAAAAGAAAATACATTATTTTATGTGTAATGTGTACTTTTTTAAACACATCAGAGATATTTTGTTTTTTAGTAAATACATACTTATTTATTCATTAGAATTTCGTAAATTGTATAAAATGAACGAAATGAATTTGTGAATGACATCGACATAATCAAATAATAGCTCCACAACGATGATAGATGATCGTTTCAGAAAAATCTCTTTAACGATTTCCAATTGGAAAGTCGATTTTTATTTATCCATACTATCCAAGTATCCATACTTTATATACCTAAATGTGAAAGTAGCTCTGTCTGTCTGTCTGTTACCTTTTCACGCCTAAACCGCTGAACCGATCATCATTAAATTTTGCATACACGTTGTCAGGGGTGCAGGAAAGGACATAGGGTACCTTTCATCCAGAAAAAAAGTACTGTTCCCGAGGGATCATCTAACGCCTGACAAAGCTATAACTGCAATAAAGATTTTAGGCCGATATATTGCTATATTGAGTCAGGTGTTATTTTTTTTATTTTTATCAACGCAGGCGTAGGCGCGGGCATGAGATGGTATCGCAATAAATATTAATAGTAAAGTGTTTGGGGTATTATAATGTCAAAAAGACTTTGTCTGACTTTTTTTTCTGAAACCGATATATACTACCGATTGGAAACATCGTGAGGGAAGCCTTGTTTCTGTAAGAAAACCAGTAAAGCCAACATTTCTGGCGAGGCGGTAGACGTACGCAAGGCCTATCAATGCCAGTACCTTGTAGTTTCCTTCTTCGATCCCACAAGGGAACGAAGTCTTTCGGCATACCTGATAGTCTCATACCCGAAAATGATAGCTAGAGGTCTCCAGTAGACGTAGCGTAAAAGGTCTACAGGAGACTATGGTTCTCAACGAAATTTTCGTCTTTACATACTTTTTCTACGTGTTCCGTATTTGTCACGGTTCTGAGTACCGACAAAGACAGTTGAGACGGCAGCCAGATAGATACGAAAATAGACATTTAGATAAAATCGTAATCGCCATTCAAACCAGAAACTCTGTCTCTTTTAGTAAAATGATCAGAATAATACCTTAATGGCAAATACATTTTTTTTACACAAATTGCGTGTCCTTTCTTATACAGAAACACGTGCTGCTTGGAAAAAAAAAGATCTCAAATCTCTTTGTTAGCTATACGTAGTTTAAAGTATAATGTAGTGAATTATATTAATGATATGGGTGACAATGATTTTGGATAATATTGATCTCTGAATTTAACAATTTTATTTTAAGCACTTATATTATTAAATTAATATTATGTCTATGACAACTTTAATTTCGGTATTCTAATTAACAGAATACAAACAGTATTAAAAATAAAATTAGGTAAGTTCTATTGTCTAAAAAATATATTTTCAAATATAATGTTACAAACCTCAAGTCTAAATATTTTTATAGATCACCCGGTAATCGATAAAAGCGTGAGGGTAGGGGAGTAATCCTTATCACGAACGAGACACAATAGCACACGCGCTTTTAATTCATGGTGTCTTTTAGTAGAACGTCTATCAATACATATTAAAACAAAATTATAAACGAGTCGTGTCTGTTCATTAAATATAAAAAAAATTGTTCACCTATTACTTTTATTTATTTTATTTACTTATAATTTTAACAATTTAAAAAGAAAACTAAATATACATTAACATAATGATAACACTAAAAACCACCTAGTTTTAACCTTGTGCTATCATTGCTTGTAACTTACGTTACCGAAATCAAAAAAAATAAGAATTTTCATCTGTTTGTGCGTTTGTGTACGCTAATCTCAGAAACGGCTTAACGGATTTGAATATATACTTATATAGTCTTAGATTTGAATGAGGTTTTCACTGATGTATTATAGTCGGTTTGCTCGTACAAATAAAAAAGTTAGACGCTATACCGAATATCAGGCGTACGAAGTTGCGGGCTCGGCTAGTTGTAAATATAACCATCAAAAACTCTCGACGACGCACAAACATCAACTAATCCATTTACTCCAAGAAGATGTTACTGACGCCATACGGGTTGCACAGTTTATGACTGCAGAACACCGTATTGCGGGTTAACTCGTAACGAAAGAATATCGTTCGAATTGCCCATTCGCCACTTAATCCAGGTGGGATTAACAAAGAGAATAAAAATACCATCAATCTGATAAGTATTTTTTCTGATTATACCTAACCCCTTAACAAAAGCAATTTAGATTATGCAGGGAGAACACGTAGTGTTGTAATTATAACTTAAAGTTCTTTTTCGGTACCATCAATTCCAATTCAAATGTAGCGATATTTATATGAGGCAAGGAAGCCAAGGTTCCCCTAGGACTCATAGACGACATTGTGAAGGTCAGAGGAGGTCGTTAGAGGCAGACAGTAAATGACCGTGCATTTGGGGGAGTTTTTAATCTAAAAGAGAACCGTCTGCTTGGCTTGGAAAGCCTCATACGGAAAACTTGCAAAGATCTCGTTCTTAGATGAATGTAGGATAACTCCTTCTCACCGTTTCAAGAAACTATATGACATTAAAATAATCGAAGTAATTATTAGGTGGTCAAATTTATTTTTACTTGAAGTAAATTCGGATTCACTTTATGAAAACGAAACACTTGATTAGGATAATTATTAGGCTTCAAGAAAGTCTACGCTGTAGCTACTATGAAAGGTCTACAATATCGTGTTTGCAGATTTTCAGTTCTTTTACAACTTTCATATACTTAAATTCCAATAGTCCTGTTAAATTGGGGTGTCGCTTGGTCGCATCAAGCATGTAAGTAAGGTGAGCGCCGGGTGTGGCAGATGGTGCTAGTCGTTCCCTTTTCAATTGCCCATCTTCTTCTTACTTTTTTTTTCTTGCTTCAAAAAAACCGTTTGTGATCGTACCTATTGTAGCGTGCTTTGTATTTCGCCGTATTGTTGGGTGAAATGGTAAAATTGTAAGATTTCCCGTGCCCTTGTCCTAAGGCAAAGTTTCTGTAACATTTTGCTGTGGGAATTCAGGTTGGTGCGTTTTCGGATTAGGAGCGTTTGTGTTGCGATAGGTGCACACATAAAACACAATGCGGGATTAAATGAGTTCTGTGCAATGTATTTCGTAAAATTTTCTCATCGCCCTTTGTTTTGGTTTATTTGGTGATTTAGTTTCTGTAAGTCGTCAAATGTTTGTGCATATGACGTCTTGGGAAAAAAATCCAAGTTCACTTCAGAGTTTGGTCATGTCAGCTATACATGGTTAACGAGCAATGTATTATGTTATCCTGTACGCGCATCATGAAAATTGTTAATAATTATGTCTAAAACGTCACTGGCTCTTATCGTTTTTGCATTCTGTCGTCCATAAGTCCCTTGGAATTTGATAACGTGTGATTATTACATGACAATAACGATATTTAATCACTTGTATTGTAATACACCGAGTTTTATTTCACAATGTTTTGCAAGTGGATTTCCCGCAAATGAAGTACTTAATAAATTTTAAGTAATTTATACTTATTATATTTTACTTACTTTTCTTTTGTCTTCTCTTTCCTTGTTCGATTGCTACCAATCCTTTGAACATCGACACTAAAATAACTGCAAAGTCGGTTTAAATTAATAAATTCTTCCCTTTCGTTCGTCGAAAAAGTATAATACTTGGCAATCATATATAGGCCAATACATGAAGCGTCAATCGAAGCTCTAACAAAAATGGCCCCAAAAAGGGTTCATGTGTTTTTAAAAGTTAAAACAATGTATCCCCGAAACAAGTCACGTATGGACAATAATGTGCGCCCAAGCATGAACATATGTGACCTTTTCTTGCCTCGATAGACTCAATTCGGACCTATTTGGACCTTTACAAGATTTACACTAAACGGTGTAATAATCTTCAGTTTCGTGAATTGGATTTCAGGTCGCGTACTCAATGCGCGGCGGAGACAACTTGTATTGGGGATATAACATTTGAAATTACAATTTGTGTATTAATATTTACATGTTCGTATTAGTACGATGGTTGAGCATGATTTGATTCAAGAAATAGTTTTCTATATTAGTCAGGAGAGTTTAATAGTCACTGGTAATTACTTTTTTGTAATAGGTATAATATTTTATAGGGTAGGGATTATGTTGGGATGATAGAAAAATGGATTATTTTTGTAAGGACCGTTCAACTGGAGGTGTCACATAGTCATGTGACATAATTGCATTTTTTTGCATTGGTATTTAATTAATGCGTGTAATGCGTGCAAGTTCACAACTTTAATGGTTAAAATGGTTTTTTTCCATCTATCAGGAATTTTCATCGCCAATGAAGCCATCTTGTTAGACACGTAGTGCACGTATGCATGTTTGATTGAATGCTCGTTCCGTAAGATATAGATAGAGATTATTAGTACCTACTTATAGCGGTCACGTACTTGCTTAATTTACTTATGTGACACCACTTGTGCTGTGGTGTTTTACAAAAAATATCTAAGTAGCATCTCACAGAAAACCACTGTGGAATGCAATAACAGCATGTGTGCTCCTGTATGCTAGTAGTTCATTAACATATCCTCATCGTTACCCTTATCGTTTCCTCGTTATATATTTTTATTTGTTTTAATTATTTTATATTAACACTAGCGAACAGCCTCAGTTTCCTCAGACTTTAACGAATATTTGAAAAGGAAAAAATAGCCGAATTGGAGCAGCCGTTTTTTTTATGTCAAGATCGGCAGACAAGCTGACGGTCCACTCGATGGTAGATGGCTACCGTCGCCTATAACACAAGCAACGCCAAAGCTGCTGCAAGTGCGCTGCCGACTACAATATAATTAAGGATAAGGGATTGGGAAGAGATAGGGAAATGGGCTCTGGCTTCCCTTACTTCACTCACCGAAATACAACAGCACACGTGCTGTTCTTTCCCGAGTTTTGCGCTTAGCAACCCATTTAACGATTCATTTTTATTTAAAATATAGATTCCATCGGGTGGACCGTCTGCCTGTTCGTCACACAAAAGTTGTAAAGTAGTCATGTCTAATATACGATACTATTTGAGTGATACGATGCGGTAATATTATCACAGGTATACTAGGGATTAATTTTTAAGGAAGTATTGAGAGTAGTTAATTAGTACCTATAATTGACGTCGGTATTGCAGACACGTATGGATAGTTAAGGGCTGTACGAGACTTTAATCTGAGTGGAATGTGGGATTATAATGACGCTAGTTGTGACTTATTGAGCAATAAACATAATACGGGGTGCGTCGTCGCGACGGACGCCGATGCGCGTCGTCGCGACGGCCGGCGGCAACCCTTGTGGGGATGCTAAGCCTACATTGTAAGTGGTTCATGATTATGGATTTCAACATAGAAGCAAAGCCTATTCTGAGTTGCTGTTTGAGACTTACTTTTTCGTACTTTAAGATCTTGGAGAGAATTGAGTACAAACGGACGACAATATCAACAGGGTATCATTTAAAAAACCACAGGTAAGTAATGTAATGAACTACTCTACTAGAGAAATTATTTGAAATTAATGAGGAAGTATTATCCTACTAATATTGTAAATTGTAAAGTTTTATCAGGATGGATGTTTGTTACTCTTCACGTACATTAGCTTATACCAAGTTTATATATTATTGGTTATAATTGATAATATACTACGCAGACGTATCACCTATGCAGATTTAAAAATCAATAACCTTAAATTTTCTCCATGTTTTCTATGGTCATGTATTAAAATTATTTGAGTTAAATCTGCCATACTCTGCAGCAGAACTACTTGCATTTTTTTTCTATCCTAGAACAAATAGTAGAACTATAGTTGGTAATCCTAAATCCTAAATAATATATTTTTACTTGCCGTCTAACAAACAAATAAAAATGTCCTAAAATTTGCCAATTACTCATCAGGTTTACTATTTCATTTTTATTGTACGAATAACTCTATAATAACTATTAAGGATGAAACATATTACACCGGGCCGGGCGCTCACCGTGTTTTTCTCAACGTGCCCCGGCCGGGTTTGCTATTTGTCACCGTGCCGCCGACAGGCCGCCACCGGGCCTTGCCCGTGCCTTGTCATTTCCAAGTACTATTATACTATTTTGTATTAATATTACTATACTAGCTGAGCCCGCGACTTCGTATGCGTGGTATTCGGAATAACGCGTAACTTTTTTGTTTTTAAACAGATGTTTTTTTTGTTTTTCAACGAAAATGTGAATTTCGAAATTTCGTCGTGAACGAAAAATTCGTCTCCCCGAGACCTCTTAAATGAGTACCAACACGGAGGGTCTGCGACGCACCGCTCCCAAGATATTTTTGAAAAATTATTCAAGCAGAAATATATATTATACCTACTAGAAATATATTAATATATATTATTGAAAAAATATTGTATATTATTGGTTATAATTGGTTATATTATTGGTTATAATTATATAGAAAAATATATACCTCGAGGCAGTCAGCCTCGGGTTAATTTATTTATTTATAATTTTAACATTTTAAACATTTTAAATAAATATATATATTAAATGATACCACTAAAAAAACTAATACTATACCCCGAGCGGACGGTGAAAACAAACATTTTATGAAATTTCGCGATTGGAGCGCTCCGGCCGTGCCCCGGCCGGGGCACGGATACGGCCCGGTGTAATATGAATTGGTTCATACAAAACCATACTAACAATATCTTCACCGGGCTCCGGCCGGGGCACGGCCCGGTGTAATATAAATCATCCTTTATCCTTGTGATGTATATTTTGAAAAAGTTTTTACATATTATTGAGACACAACTGGGAAGATTAAGCACTAAAATTTGCGGGGGGTCAGATTAATTGCTTATTTGCTATTCCCCTAAGTCTGAAAACGTTTTATGTCGTTCTAACACTTCGAGAATCGTTTCGAATATTCTGAAATATGGCATAAATGTGCTTTTTCACCTTTTTCCCCTCTCTGAAGGACGCTGTAAATCTCCAGTACACTGCTAAATAAATGGATCTTTGTCTAGACGTAAAAATAAACAAAATGTAATTTAAAAGACGCTAGAGGTCACCTCCGTATATGCCCATTGTTCTTCTGGTTGAGGGCATTTATGCTCTTTGTCGTGTAATAAATATATATAATTATTTTTTTCAAGCGATGTCTGTTTAAAAGGGACAAAAAACCGATTATGATTCTGAGTAAACCGAACGTGGTCAGTTATCTAACTCTTATAGGAATATACAAATATTGATTGAACGCATACATACACAGCCATGGGCGCAGCCAAACGATTTTCTAAAACGAATCGCCATACCATTATAGAATACTACGATCTTATTAATAAGATAATTTAAATACCACTTTAAAACAAGATATAAATTAAAATTAACAAGTTATTTCTTCAAATTTATTTGGATTCTATTATACTATTATATTATGCTTGAATTATACTACTCAATTATTACTGTCCTGTGAATGATCAAATAAAAACGCCGTAAGAATTTACAATGAAAAACTAGCTTTTGCTTGCGACATCCCGTATCTTTATAATAGGTTGGCGAAAAAGTATTTTCGCATATAATATGTATAAACTAGTAATAAAATCTCTTTGGCTGGACTATTTTGTATGTGGCTGGTTTTGATGACATTAAAAAGACATTACCAATTTGTTTCAAAAAAGAAACAAATTAGTAAAATGTTATTTCCAGCTATTTTTGTTTTCTTTTCTGTCAAAAAATTTTCTCCAACCCTTTTCTCAATTATCATAATACAAGATGGAACCAATAGTAAAAATTCATTAAAATCAGTTGGCGTTGACGAAAATCGTGATTTATACTGAAATAATTAATTTTACACTGAAGCATATTATGCATGAAAATTAATAATGGGTTTCGATTCGTTCCTATCGATCTTTTTAGTGTGTGTATTTTGTTCGTTTCGTTTACAATATGTTCGTGTGTTGTTGCGTTACCCGATAATACCGTGAACACCTACCTGGTTTGGTACCTGCTCTTTGTAAATAAATAGAACTCGATTTGTGGATAAGGTTCGCATTCTCTATTTTTTTTTCTTGTTACTGTAAACTCTTGTTGCTTTAGTGTTGGATTTAATTTTACGTATAATAATTACAAATAATATTATATTACTAGCTGAGCCCGTAACTTCGTACGCGTGGTATTCGGTATAGCGCATAACTTTTTTTTTTGTAAACCGATTGAAATGAAACGGACACTAAATGTTACGGGAAGATTGCTACAATATATCAGTGAAAACCACATTCAAATCCGTTAAGCAGTTTCTGAGATTAGCGCGCACAAACAGACAAAAATACGAAAAACTATTTTTTTGACATCTGTAACATCCTGTACAAATTTTTTTTTTTTTTTTTTTTTTTTTTTTTTTTTTTTTAATATTTAAGTAATGTATAGACACTGTTTGCGACTAATAAGGTCCTCCCAAAAGAATACACAACCGCTCGGTAAAATGAATCTTTTAATGACTGACTTCTACGTTCCGTTCCACGGTATTATGAAATAATACAAACGCTCAACATACCGCCCCACCAAGGACATCTTGAGGTCCTTCCAAAAAAATAGAAAAAAATACAAAAAATGTCTGACAATGAAAACTAAACAGAAAAATGTAAACAACAAATTATACAAAATCAATCAGGTTAAATGGAAAGGCGGCATGGCATATCTTTGTTATACATAGGTCTCTCAATAATTGCATTTTTACACTGTACAGATACACTCTAACTAGATTGTCCATACCAAAGAATGGCCATATGGGCCTTTGCAAGATGTGTCGAAGTAAATTTTGAAATAAATTTGTCTGGTTTGAGAAACGCATGATGAGGCATGTAATATTTCTTCAATGTGTTATCTTCTTCTGTTCTTATGTCGCTCATGTGTCCCAAATGTGTACTCTTGTTCTAACTCAATGTCTCTTTGTTCACTTTATTCTCTAATTGTTGATGTCTATTTTTGGCTATTTGTTTAGTGTCTCCATACTCTAAAGTTTTGTCTTTCAAAGGACCTTCCTTCACTATCTCGTGTGTGTGTTTCTGCAAATATCTTCTCACAAAGTAATTCTTCATTTGTCATATTCTGTTTGTTGTTATATGAATCTGGTGATTCTAATTCCCAAAATTTTTGTAATTGATAAGCATCTTCATCTTGTGTTAAAATATGCATGTTTATTAAGTTGTCTCTTCGATTGGTTGTTGTATAAACTTCTCCAGAAAGTATCCAACCGAGTCTCGTTCTTTGTGCTAATGGAGTTCCAGCTGGTCCAGAAACTATACCCTCGAGCATAATTTTGTAATAAATTTCAACTCCCAATAATAAATCTATTTTAGCAGGTTTATTATACTCAGGATCAGCTAGTGTCAAGCCTTGTAAATGGCTCCAGGTATTGTTCACTTGCCTTGATGGAAGCAAGCGTGTCAGTGTTGGAAGTACCTGAGCATTAACTGGCATTTCTAATGTTTTGTCATAGTTTGAATGTAATGTAAAGGTAACAGAATGCTTTGTATTTGCAATAATTTTGTTTTCTAATCCACTTATGTAACCACTTATTTGCTTTTTCCTAAGACCGAGTGCTTGTGCAGCACTCTCAGTAATGAAAGATCCCTCAGCACCTGGATCGATCAATGCTCTCAGTGAGCGTGCATGGCCGTTGTGTGATTTCACTGTCACTATTGCTGTTGCTAACAATATGTTAGTTGTATGATTTGTAGTGTTTTCTGTAATATGGTAAGTGGTTGTATTGTTATTTTCTTCACTATTGGTTATGTGTTGTTGCCTTGTTCTGTCCTCTTGCTGTTGTATTACAGGTTTACTCTGTCGTTCGTACCTTTTGGGAGGTGTTTTGTTATATGTTTCAGTGTGAATCAAAGAGTGGTGAGGCCGTCCACAAATGCGACAATTAGAAGCTTTACAGTTTTTAACTCTATGATTTGGTATTAAGCAATTAAAGCAAAGATGTTTTTGTTGAATGAGTGCTTTTCTCTCCGGTATAGACATTTGTATAAATAATTTGCATTTGAAGATGTAATGTTCACCATCGCACACCACACATACTTCTTTATGTGTGTTAAGAAATACCCTTTTGTTTGTACTCAACCTTATATTAGTTATCGCTCGCGAGTTTGTGTTGTATGATGATTGAACGCAGCCTTCAAGAGATCTAAATCGTCTTTCTAGAAAATCTGAAAATTGTTTGTATGTTGGCAACTCATCGTTAAGATCTTTGTAAGTAATGTCTTCCCACTGTTTAACTGAGTCATTATCCAATTTCTGCGACAACAAAAATATAATGATTGGATCCCACGACCTTGTGTCCACTCCTATTCCTTCAAGACCGCTGAGACAATCTGTTGTAGTGTCTAACAGATTCTTGATCGCTGCTGCACTCTCAAATGAAATAGTTTTAAGTGAGGTAAGTTTTTGCAAATATGAATTTATGATTATTCTCTTATTACTGTATCTTTTTTTCAGTTTTGACCATGCATGTTCATAATTATTGTCAGTGATTGCAACGTTTTTTAGTAAATTGGCTGCTTCACCTTCTAAATTTTGTTTTAACATATGCAACTTATTTACATTGCTTAATGAATTATTTAGGTGTATTAAAGAAACAAACTGGTCATGGAATGAAGTCCACTCACTGTACTGTCCATCAAATTTTGGTATTTGTATAGGTGGAAGATTAAATTGTGATTTTGTATTTTCCGTTTTCTCAATTTGTGGAGTAAGGTCACTAAGTTTTGTTAACATATAGTCCTTTGCAATAGCATATTCATCCTCTGTTTCAAAGTAAAAATCTAAGTAATTTTCTTCAGGTTCATCCTTTTGTAATATTTGTAAATGATTGTTTTGAAAACTTAACCAATATTGTTCCAGTAAATCCAGTTTTGTTTTTACATAATTCCACGTTAATCTTTCTTTAGGTGATTTCTTGAAGTTAGTATGAGCACTTTGTAATTGTTTTCGTAAAGAAAATTGATTCTTCTGTAATATTTTAATGTCTATTTCACTTGCTACACTCATTTTGTTATTGTTTATTTGAATGTTAATGTTTTCATAACAAAAATGTTCTGAATAGTTGCGCACAGTTATTAATTCACTAAATTTTTATTTTATATCACCTATCACTTATTTAGTCCAAATCTGTAAATTTTAATGTTATTTAATTGTAAATTTGTTATTTTAAACTTTTACTGTTGTCGTTGACAATAATAATATGACTGAAGTATGAATCAGTTGACACTTCCACTTGACATTTGAAATTGATATTGACAGTTAATTAAATGTCACTCTAATTTGTAGCTATATTCACTTCCTTGCTAAAATGTCAGTTTTTAACTATACCCACAATAATTTAAATAATTTTAATGGATTAGTTTTATGAACATTTAATAAATATCGTTCAATACACGGAGCATATATAAAGAGGAGATGTTGTTATTGAATTTTTCTATAGAGCGGCGCGTGACTACTGCGCGGGGCAAGGAGGAAGTTAGACGCCGCCCAATTATCTTAAATTGCCAATGAAAATTGACTGTAGTCTACAACAAACAAGCGCCGCCACACCGTGACCAGTGCCGACAGCAGACTGACCAAGACCACGCCCGCAAAAAAATGACGTCAGGACCTAGTTTGAAATCAGTGCACAGTTGTTTAGGCCATCTCCTCTTTGTATATGCTCCGTGGTTCAATATATTTGGCTCACTACACTCGCGATAACTTGCGCTTTGTTACTGTTCACATTTTACACATATTCGGCTCGAATAGGACCATGTTTGCGACTAATAAGGTCCTCCCAAAAGAATACACAACCGCTCGGTAAAATGAATCTTTTAATGACTGACTTCTACGTTCCGTTCCACGGTATTATGAAATAATACAAACGCTCAACAGACACGATTTTATTATGTATAAATTACTTATGATTGAACAAAAACAAAAAACTCCTTTAACGATTTATATCCTGCTTTTCTTAACTGCTATTGTATGTATGTCTTCAGAATAGTGACTACTGTATTTGAACATCATATATTATGTAAATATAAGTATGTGGTACACAGAAACAATGCGAAGAAGGCATTCTAAATAATCATTCAATACCTTTTGTAAAGTAACTGCATTTCTTAACAGAGCGCACCGTTAACTGGTTAGTATGGCTCGTAAGGGCGCCCCTGTGCCGTAAATATTATTGTTATGCTATCAGCACTGACTTTTATTAAATTCGTGCGTGCAAAGCTGCTGAAACATAACACAGTTATGGCATTTTGTGTCAAAGAAACTGTGTTTAGGAGATATACTTATATGGCGATAATAATATTTTTTTAATTATAATTGTTCCATTTAGATCTTCAGTTTGCATACTGTTCTTGTAAATTATCGTCCCTCTAAGTTTAAAGACGCCAATTACTGAAGAGCTATCTCCCGTGATACTCTGAGATGCATCACTGCTTATTTCCAATGAAGCAGTAGTAACGACCTTTCCATATTTAACTTATTTAAGATCCGTGACATCATTTTCAACATGAAACACTCCTGAGTTCCGTTGGAACTTTGTTCTTTAGCTTGTAAATACAAAGGACATCAATCAAAACCACGCCATATATATTTTTTAACTTACATTTTGGAGAATTTGGTAATGAAAGTCATTCTTAATTTCAGTAATTTTCTGTGATTATTTCCGATTATGTAAATGGGCATAACATTCGAAAATAACACATTGAGCGCGAAGCACGTACTCGATACGTTGCTCGAGTCAGTGCGCAGTTCAAATAGATTTTTTAATACTTTCAAACTTTAAAATCTATGAATAAAGTTACAAAATTACAGTAAAAAATCAATAATTTCATCTTACCTATTTGTACAACTTTCAACCCTTAAAACGAAAATAAAAATAAAAATAAACTGATGGCCCGATCTTCATACAAAACTGATTGATCTCCATTATTCGTCGACTTTTTGTCCCGCTGATCTCCTAAATTACCTATATGGATTCTGAAAGTATCTTCCAATTTAGATTTTTCTAACACTGACTGAATTAAGTCTGATAGATCCAAGGGATCACATATAGTACCAATTAAATGTAAATAACATTATATTTTACTTTATTACATGTGTCACTTACTGGGAATGTATTTTACCTCCTCTTTTTAATTAACAGAATATATTGTATTATTGAATAGAGTAATGGGAGTAAGTTTTTTCTCCTCTTCATGCACATCTTCAACTACTGCCATGTTTAATTTAAGCTGACACAAGTTAATTGCTTCATCGTGTTTAGCAACTGATTATCAGACCACATATAACATCGACTCGAAGGTCTACATTTCCATCTGTTTGCGTCTCTGTTCGATCAGAATTCGATACGATACGCCGCCGACATTTTTTACATAACAAAAATATTAATCAACAAAACAAAACAAATCAGTTTTCTAAACAAGTTAAAGTACCTAATTTTAGGTAAGACAAAGGTTATCATAATTTCTATAGAGATCTAACCTGCAAAGTGATAAAACTTGTAAATATCAAATTTAGTTTTGGTGTACTGGTCACGGTTTGCGTATATCATAGTTGATGAAACCAAGCACAGTTACATTAAAATGCATCCTGCTTAAGGTGTAAAAAAAAAAGAATTATAAGCACTACTCCTGATGGTATCAAGATAACAATTAGGTTTCATAATAATGTGAGCACAGAAGCACTTCGTATATTTTAGCGACACTGGTTCTTGCACCTTAGCAAATTTTTAATTAATTTAATATTCTTAATTTAGGTACAACCAAGCGAGAAGGTTTTTTACAATCACCGTATTGTAATAGTATTAAAGACTAAAATAACGTAACATATCCAAACCACTGTATGATAATTAGATGAATGTTTATGTAAGGAAATGGCGAGGTTAGCAGAGCGTTTAAATGTTATTTATTTTGCACTGCACTAAGCACTAAGTTCCGGTTTTATGTGTAAAGAAAAAAGAAATATCTGCTTGTAAATTTTATTTTATTTTATGCTCATTTCGCATTATAAAGGTTTATACTTTTGTGATTTATGGAGGTTTCATAATGTTACGAATTATTAAACGTCAAAGAGTATTTTTATGTTCGTATATCCAGAGTCAACCAGTCTGTCCAGTAAGCAGAAGATCCACTGCTTCTTTAAGGAATAAATGTGGATTTATAATAATACATTCAATTTTATTCAAACTTTCCAATTATAAAATTCTGACTTCTGTAAAATAAAAGAATATCTTCCTATGGCAATATTGAGTTTCAACTCAAACCATCAACTATTGCTATGAAATAATTACATTTTACGTTATGTAGGTACTCATGGGTGGTTAACAGTATGTACAAGTTTTCAAATCTGAAAAGTTTCGTTTCCGAATTGACGTTTATCTCACTGGACGTAGATTGTGGGACTTTAGTCTCAAGGCGATCAAACCAAATGTACACTCGATTTATTATTTGATTAATATTTTATAATATTTGTGCAAATAAAATTCCTTAAACTTAACAACATGGCGGTTATTATCGTTTAAAATTGATAATAGTAAAGTTAAAAAAAAACACTTCCAAGAAGCACCCCCTTGTAGCCATTTTTATTATATGAAACGAAGCGATAAATTCGAAAATAAATTGTCTGCCTTCATAATAGAGTACGAATGGTATCGTAACTCACTTTTAGAAGTACCCGCTCGTAACGTAAGGCGGGTGTCTACTATGGCGTACACATTTAAGGTTCTTGAATTCAAATCGGAGAATTATTGCCGAGTATTGGGAGTTTCAAGTGGGGTGCGATTCGTATTCGCCTTTTAATTACGACTCGAGTGTTATCATGAACTATGAGAACTTATAATCTGTTCACGGTAAATAACCTTGTGATTTGTTTTTTTAGTTTTTTGCTTGAAGAAATCACAAGCAAAATGAAACGTCTACTGTTTCGATCGATCGTACCTAATATTTTACGCAAATATTTTTTTTAACATACAACCACGTTGTAATATTTCTAAAAATGTAAATCTATCAATCAGCATCACCATTTCACCTTAGTGTTAAAATCTTAATTTTACAAGCCTGTGAACACCTCAATTTTAGACTTATCTAATCTAGTACCTATCGAACACGTGACGCATTTAAAATATAGGATTAGAATAATTTTATAAGTAGTCCCCAATTCTTCTTTATTATTTCATCTTCCTGAGCCTGTGATGTTATTATGTCAAAGTTTATTGATTTTCTACCAGTAGGTAATATATTCCGTGAAATGTTTGTTCACACTTAAGATTGTAAACGTCATTTAATTGAATGATTTCGGAGGGGTGGCGTCTAGCGCAGTAGACGCCTCGTTACAAATGCATTGAATCACTTTATCGACTCCATATTTCAACTTTTACGATCGTTTACTATATTAAATGCGTAATCAAAACATCCTAGTAATAGTTAATGTATTCAGAGTCCGCTGTAATAATGTTGTTTGTTGCATTAACAAACTCTTCTTTATTATTTGCGAATTACACGGACCGTTTTATTTGTATTGTGAATTGTATAGTTTCGCATCGTGTGCTGCAAAATTGGTACAAGTACTTAGGTGTCACCTAATCTTAAAATGTCAGTTATTTAGCAGTAAAAGAAATACAAGGAAATGTGTAAGGCGGTTGACATTCAAAAGTGTTTAGTATTGATGGATTCAGAATCCTACACACACACACTACAAAACACTACGCATTATCTTTAATATCCTAGTAACATACGAGAAATTTAGCGTTGCGAAATGTATTTTTGTACTCCACCCACAAGTGATAATAGCATAAAGTTTATTATCAATTTGAACTATAGCTACCCGACATGTATTTTAAGTGAAAATCCATTCCGCATTCCTCCGGTTTCGCTCTAAATAAAATATTCGTTTAATCACCACCGCTTCGTCCCACATATTACGTAGTTAAAGGGAAGTCACATTTTATTCTGCAGAATATCAATTTAAACACGTACAATTTTTCAATATATTTAATGAAATTACACATTGAAATTTTGATAATTTCTTATGATAAAAGCTAGTTGACGGTGGCTACCATCGAGTGGTAAAACACAAGCAGTAACTTGGGTTGTTTGATGCAGACAGTGATAGGATAAAGTGTTACGGCCCAGGATCTGGCCGTAACACTTTATCTGTAACACGTAAAACTGTATAATAAGTTTATTATCTAGGATAAAATGTGGGGGATCGAGTAGTGTTCCTATATTCTCTTAACGTATGCGTTGCGTATAGATAGACGGCCAAAGTTATGGCCTACGGGAAGTGTCTGGCAGTAACGAATATTATTTTGTAAGATTTCAACAAAACATTTAGCCTTTAGCAAATAAGTTATGTCTGGCATGCCTGGGATCATACTCTTATGGCATGTGGGAATGGGTTTTGACTATTATAATAATATAACAAATTATATTATTATAAGTGATGTAGTAATAATAATAATATGTTACTAAAAGTGTTTATCGAGATATATGTTTACAATAGGTATTTAATAAAGGCAACCTTAGGTGAACTGGTAGGTATATCGTTCATCCATATAATCCTGAAAGGTTTATATTTAGTCTTATTGAAACTAAAAAATAATAGGTGTGTATGTAAATAATCTAAAGCTATTTATAATTTTGAAAATGTTAAACCCTTTTTCTACTAATTTAATATTTAAAAGTGGTCTATTTCTCTCTTCGGTTTTTTTAGTCACTACGTCTATTTAAAATTTCATAAAAATGCTGAAAAACACACCCACATACTTTCGCAATGTAATATTAGTATAGAAGCTCATATTTTTTTCTTTTTTAATTAACAAATTACATCCATAGAAGTGTTAAATCCACTCGGCCATCAAGTATTTCGCGTTTGCGTCTATGTTGTTACTTTCATTGATAACTAGTTGAAACCGGTCCGGCTAGGACTGAAACTAGTTATGTCCGCCCCTTAACTGGTTGTACATAATTGGGCCAGGAAGTCGGGAATAGCCGTCTGAGTCACGGCGGCGACCTCGCGACTGCCGCTCCATCCACCACTAGTGTTTCACGTTCACAGACGATACGAATGCGCCTACGGCAAAGTGGAAAGCAGTGTTCTGCAAACTTATTTCAAAGCCGGACACGTTTCAATAAACATCCTTCTATATTGATATTGAAAACTGTTTCAGTTTTGTATAGGTAGCTGTTTTGTCTCATTTTAATGTTTAAAAGACAAAGTTTCTGTGAGATTTTCCGCTGAGAGGACAAGTTCCTAATAGAATCAACGGTAATTATGAAGACAGAAACGGCAATTATGAATTATGAAGATAATGAAGAAATTTTAAATTTCATTACTGATAACTATTGTTTATATGCAATGAACTCGATAAAGCCATTAGTCAAGCACAAAAACGATACAATATTGAGAAATAGTGGATAATAAAGTTTTTAATTTGAAATCATATATTTATGAAAAGGCTTGATCTTGCTTCGAGTTAAAATATTATTTTATTCTCCTATCTACCGTTGTGTCCTATACTATGTATTCTTACTCTTGTTGAGAGTTAATAATATGTGAGCTAGTTACCCAATTATCCCAGCTCATCCCAGGTGAACTAAATTCCCTTTATTCTTTCTCGCCATTACGTAGGACAATTTGAATGTCAGTTTCACTGTGGATCCCACAGTGATGTAGTTTAAGAGTTCTGGCTTTTTTTACGTGAATTTCACATCATTTCCATGGTTTCTTACATTTATGACTAATGTCAGACATTAGTGCTCGTTTGAAATGTTTTAAATGTGTTGATTTATTTATCATTCTTGTCTCTATAGATGCGACTGTTTCCATCTGCACAAGTACAAATGCCTTGCTTACCAATACCAATACTATCGTCACAGAGATATATATACCTATTTATAAAAACGTAGTTCCATATCGTTTTGCATACGGTCGTTATTATCTTGGTTTATTAACGACAAGCCATTTTCTTCGCGTGTAACGCATTTTTTTCTATCTTATAAAAATGGATGGATTCTAAAATCCCGCCTCAATGCCGTCTAATGTAAATTTAGATAAACGTGGCGATTTTTTTTGCTTGTGTTATATATTACGAGGGCATTATAAGGACGGAGAGGGCCAATAAAGATATTATTGATATTTAATAAACGCGTGTTCATTGCTTTCATGCTTCAGCATTTTTCAGGGCTCGAAAACCTGAAAATATTGAAACTTTTGGCACGTAACTGTCTTAATAGATCTCATTATGATGGACGTTTCTTAGTAGCACGCTTACTGATCATTTTTTTTAAATTTACTTACAACTTATTGCCTGCGGCTTTGATCACGAGAAAAAATAAAATGTAGTTATATCCTTTTCTCGGTTCAAGCCTAACAAAAATTCCTTGGTTTAATCATAAAAACGCAACAAATAGACATGCAATTCGCCTGACAAAGTAGGACATTTACCTTTAAAGCTCGTTAAGTCTAAAACATGACAGCCACTCTCTTGACGTCTTTTCGACCCATGGGTCATTTCGACCGTCGTTGTGTCCATCTCAGACTCGTCTACCCTGACGCTCACGAAAGAAATGTCCCTCCCATTCCCCCTGATATATTTTTTGGGCTATGTCCGACATCCGAGGGATCTCCGTATTTTGGATATAATATCCCTTAAAGAAATCATTGCCGTCTACAGTTTACTGAGCTAACTTATAATTTGTGGACGAAACATTTCCTCAGTCTCCTCGCCTCATCACCGTGTGTCGACACTGGTCTTACGAACTTCGCCTTAAGGCAGGGATTGGCGATGGAAAAATATGACGAAGCTTACCGAATGCTATCCAGCCCAATTGTAACTTTTATGATCACTTTTATAATTACTCACCTAATATTTGTTGCTAATTATAGACCGGGAGCATTCCAAAAAGCATTCTTACAAAATATAAATTTAGTATTACAATCACGAGATTATTACAAGTTACTATGCCAAGTCGAGATGCCGTTCGTACGCGACCACTGCCTTTAAAATAGATACGCGATTCATTGTCATGCGGTATTATGCAATTTTTGTATGGGGCGCAATGAGTATGCATTAGCAGGTCTTTATTGGAAAGTTTTGCCAATAATCTTTCTAAAAATGTATTGTTAAGTATCTGCAATCCCAATGTTTCAAACATTTTCTTATAAATGTTCTGTCAATCAATTTTCTCTACCCACTCCGACTCAATTTCTGGTAGTTTTATAATATATTTTCATTCATCTGAACTATATTATCGCGGTTCACATAAATAAATGGAGTAAATTGCTTTGGGTATATAACCATAATATACCTTATCTTAGGAATAACTTAAAAAATGTCCGCTAATGTACATTATTACCGAAGATAATTTCGAATTAATTACTTATTTTAATAATTCGAAATAAAATGTTATAATAATCGGTAGACATACTGACGTTTCACTGATGAAAGGGTAAAGTATAGCGATAGCGATGAGAATTCCTTATAATATTTCCTTCCATTCTCAAACTCAGCTCCCCCAAACTCTTACTAGTGGTGGAGTGTATACACTTGGTAATTTCTTTCTCTTCCAACGAAATAAGTATCCTGATCGCGGCTCTCAGAAACGTTTCTGCCCCAAGTTAGTCCGTTCTACCGCCTGACCAGCTTGCTTAGGCCAAGTTAGTATGAGCAAGATCTCGCCCAAATGTCAGGTTTAGCTTTGATATTTTCAGAAGAAAAGTATTAGGCTAGACCGTTAAAAAAGTCTACACAATAAGAGATCTATCAAAAGTATTAGTATCAAGCCTATACATATTTAGATAAATTTTATCCTAATCACATTTTCCACTACGATCATTGTGGTGTATAGCGACGCACCCTTTCTGTCATTAGCAAACGATACCGTCGATACTTTCCGCTGATAAATCCCCGGCAAATTGCTTTCTCTTATCGATAATAGCCTTTGCTTAATGGTTGAGAATCAACCTGACTTTGTCAATAGCAGTTATTGTTTACTTGTACATTTTGGAAACTTTATCCGAAACAACCTGGGCTAACAAAACATTCTACGTCTTAGAAACGCTAGTTTCGATAAAAAGTTTTTTTTTTGCATTTATTTATAAAACTAGCTGAGCCCGCAACTTCTTACGCGTGGTATTTGGTATAGCGCGTAACTTTTTTATTTGTAAACCGATTGGAATGAAACAAACACTATACTCCGGCCATTATAAGAGTGCTGTTCTGACAGGTGTCAATTCCATACATTTTCTGTATCGTTTATTCGGAAATGAACTTTATGCAATGGACATAAAGAAATGTCAAAAACGCATTCATAGAATGACCGTACTATAAATGTTACGCGAAGCTTGCTACAATACATCAGTGAAAACCGCATTCAAATCGGTTAAGCCGTTTCTTAGATTAGCGTGCACAGACAAATATTGTAAAAACTATGTTTTTTTTTTTTTTTTTTTTTTAATATTTATTTAATGTACAGACACGGCTCGTTTACGTGATTATTATATGTATAGATTAAGCAAATGTCAAAAATTTCGCTAAGTATATTTGATATAGCAACTAACATAATTATGTAACTTATCAAAACGCCATCAAAAAGTGTCTGGTCAGAGTCCCCCGAGCAAATCACTGTGGAAACCAATATAAAAGTTGTCTAATGCTAAAGAAAATGGGCATCATTTACCGCCGCAAACTACATCGGGGTGCGGAAATGCAAGAGAATGTCATAAGGAAAGCCTATATGGATCACTCATTTTTCCCGTCCACTTTTACTTGAGTGGGTACAATTTCGTGAGCCCACAAACAATATTAGATCTGCAAATTGGTCATGTTACCATCCCCAGCGTAGTATTGCCACAAATTCTGTAAATTTACGAAACAATTATAGTTAATTTAATTTTATCTCCTTAAAAGTCATGACATTAAACATAATCATTCATATAATACATAATATGAATGGATTTTATACCTATACGTAATAGGTAATATGTTCATGTATTTTTATCGTTTAAGTAAGAGAAAATATTTTTCTATTAAAAGACACGTTAGTCATCAATAAAATTTGAACACCAATAATATAAAAAATTTAAAGTATGTATTGTACGATTTTTTTAAATCTACACTTTTACATAATGTTATGGTCACCCTCATCAAAGTTATCGGTAATGGCTTTCGCAGCACCCTCTAATAGCTTTTATTGACCCTTACACAGACGTGGGGCGTTTTTAATATTCGTCTTCGTCTAGGAAGAGCGCTTTTGCCTTGTGTCATAAAAGATTTATGTTATTACCTACTTATAACATTAAAATTTTGTTAAACTTTAAAACGAAAAAAAAAAACTGGGTTGTTTATTGGCGAAAAATCTTTACAAAATGTAGTCCATTCTAAGAAATCTAAATATCACTGCAACGTTTCTGCAGTGATACTTTAAAATCTACTTTAGGTAGCTAATTAGTTTAGTTCACAAGTTCAAATTGGTGTTAATTTTTGATAAAGCTCCAAAAAAATATGTGTGATAGCTGATTGAATTCGGAATTATCTCTAGAGAAATGTATTGAAATGTTTTATCGGCACATAAAAAATTACAAAAGTTATAAACAAGTTGAGGCATTTAGTTTTCGCTAATAACTCAAAAATTATAAGCGATAACTAAAACAAATTCTTAAAGATTTTCGATAAAAAACTGCAAATGTAATGGGTCTCTATTTCCATTATTTATAATTTTAATTTATAATTTAGGTCTTTTCGTAACCGCTGCGGGATGCCCGCGCCGCCTCTAAACAGACTATTAAATATCAATTTAGAATATAAATATTAAATTAATATTAATTATTAATAGAAAATAAAAATTAAATAACTATTAAATATCAATTTAGAAATTTGGGTAATTTATAGACATTTCGAATCCAATGAGTTATCGCACTTATTTTTATGAGCTTTATCAAGAATTAACACCATTTTGAACTTGTGAATTAGACTAAATGTAAAAGAAAGAATTAAATCTAGCGTATTTAACATCTTTCAAATGATTAAAATGGTCTATTTCTGCACCAGTTAAGCGTATCCCATTGTATCCCAAGCGTATCCATTGTTATCCAAGAAATAGTTACGCAAAAAGACAAAGGTGTAAAGTGTAGACGCTTCTCTTTTACCTCATAGATTTTAGACTTTGGCTCCTGTGGTCATTTCGGTTCCAGTCATAAGAATAAAGAATACTTCATTTCGCCTTTAGGAGAATCGAAGGTGTATATGAATTTTGTGTCTTGTCACAGATTATTTTGTCACGACAACGGTAGTCACATAGATGGTGTGAAGACAAAATTATGCTTTCTAATTTTTGTTCTGATACGTTTTCTTTGTATACAATTTTTTTTCTGGCTCATATTGGATCCAGGTTGCTTTTGGAAAATTAAGGTGGAGGACCATGTTCGTAATGGACGTCCTCCGGCTGAGATGATTATGATGAAGTTGTAAGTGCGTTTAGCATTTTCGTTTTCACCGTCTTTCAATATTACTTTTACTAACTAGGAATGGGATATAATTTATTTGTCACGTAAGAGTATCTTAAATATACATATATAAAGATAGACATCTATAATGATATCCTAGTATCTGTGCGTCGAGTCTCGTGACATGCGCGTGCGCTGGCACAGTGACCGAGATGCGCGGGCGGCGGCGGCGCCCGGCGCCTTGTGTGTGCGTGACGCAACAGGGCGGCGTTACTAGGGTTGCCCAATAAACGAGAAAAAACATTAGCCATTTTCAGGCGAGATATGTATTATTCAATCTAGTGAATGCGTGCAACTAAACTGTTAATTATTATCAGACCTATGTGAAACTAATTTATTTTACCACTAGCTGGTGCCCGTGGCTTCGTCCGTGTTGAAAATAAAAAAATAACGCCTGACGAAAAATGTGAGCAATATAACGCCTAATGTCTTTATTGCAGTTATAGCTTTGCCAGGCGTTAGATGATCCCTTGGGAACAGTAATTTTTTTCTTGATGAAAGGTACCCTATGTCCTGTCCTGTATTCCTAATAACGTGTATGCAAAATTTCATGATGATCGGTTGAGTAGTTAAGGCGTGAAAAAGTAACCGACAGACAGACATTTACTTTCACGTTTATAATATTAGTATGGATTTATAGTGGCAGGAGTGTCCGAGTTTTCGCAGTCATAATCCGGGAAACCTCTTTGGCTGCAATATACCGACTTCTGTTACGGGAGACTGTTGTGAAATAATAGCGTGTCTGCTGTTTTAGTGCGAGAGTCAAACGTGTCTGAGCCCGACATTCTATCCTCATCGTTATTTCATTACTCCCAACACTTTTTGATTTTGAAGTAAACGACGACGGTGCGATTAACTAGTGTTCGCACCTTCAAAAATTCCCTTAAAAAATACTATTTATTACTATTTACTGGTCTCTGAATAAACACGTCTCATAATGGATCCCCAAAGAGTTTGAAAAGTTTTACCATACATTCATGGTTTTTTTTTTTCATATTTCACTATGTCGTCAGATTGAACCTAGTTTCCGATATGCTTCCACAGTGAGAGGAGTTACAACACTTTCCCATTTCTACTGTCTAATTCTGTGCTTTTATCTTCCTTAATAAACTAAATAAATTGTCTTTAGTCGCGTCAAATGAAGTCCTTTCGATGGAAGTCCTCAAGAACAGCTCCTATATTTTATTATCCTCGTTATTTAAAATCAGAAACCTCTTGAAGCGGGGCCGATAATATTTATTTTTATATTGTTTAAACAATATGTATGATATTTATATAAAAAGAAGATCAGTTTCATCCCGATTTTTTTTCGTATAGAAATAACTCAAAATTCAGTTTTTAATAAAAATTTTGTAATTTACATCATAAAAATCCACTATGTGAATCGAGAAATACATTTGCCTTATTTCGCGCTTAAGTGTACATGCGTAATATTTACTTGTATATGCTTTTATATTTATATAAGTTCTGTTACTATTTATTTTATTCTTTCAAATAGTGAAATTCTGAAATAGAAAATAATGAAACATTTATACAAATAAAAATTGAAGAAGGGGGCAGGATATGTAAATTATGGATTACGTACTTCCGTATGATATCTTTTCCCAAAGATTTTATAGCTGTAGAGTGAATGGCAGATTGGAATCTACATTTGAGAGTCGCTGAGTTCATTTTTTTTACTTATTTTAAATCTGTAAAATATATTTGCAAAAAAATGCGTACATTGCAACTACTATGGAGTTTCCATCAGCATACATCATACATCAGCATTCATGATAACGATAGCAGAATAAATGAAGAATCTAAAACGTTAGATAAATCAAGAGATTATAGTAATTTCCACAGGTGTTGTAGATAACGAAACTATTAAGTCTTATAAAGATATAATAATATCACTTGGTACACTTGGAATTAATCGGAATTATCGGAAAATAAAATATCCCAACTTTAAAGACATGAAAATGACAACACAAGATTCCATTAAATCTTTATTGAACATGAGCAGTAAAATTAATGTTGCCGTAAATCCAAATTTGATTCTCCAAGTTTTATGCTTTTTTAGAAAAATTTATGACGAACTTTGCCAATATTTTAACTACATACTCGCCTAGCGGACTTTGATAACGCTGGAATGTAGAAATTGACCAAATTAACACAATATTTTTTTTTTTAAATGTGAAACGGATATATAGATAAGAATAGATAGAATATATGAATAGATGAAGATTAATTTTAAATTTTTTGTATATAAAAATTAATCCATTTTGGCATATTCCATAAATTATTTCTAATTTTGTTATAACTAAATAATTTAATAATTTAAAATCGGAAACCATTGATCTATAGGTAATAAGTATTCAGAAATAATGTTTTGTTAAATTTGATTTAGTTAGCAATTTATATAATGTTTTCCCCGCTCTAAGATGTTTCTGATTTTAAATAATATAAAAAATAATAATTTAAAACCAGAATCATCAAAATCGGAGTTGGACTTCCAATGATTGATTGCCTGTTTTACAGTATTTATTGAAGCAAGTATTTGGTCGGCCCACGCAATTATTAGATAACTTATGTAATAACGGACAGCCCTAGTTTTTCACGTGACTTCACATGAAGTAGTGTGACGTTGGCCCGCTTTATTGATTCTATTGTAAAGATGAGCGACGACATTTCTGCAAAGGAAATTAATTGGAGCAATAAGCATAATTAAATTTGAGGTTTACGTACACTTCGAACTGTTAACTGACATGTACAAACAGCAACTCACTTAGCTGCACATTAAAGACGCAACTGAGAGAAATTATTACTGTTTGAAAGGGATAGATATATGTTGTCACTTTCAATGTATAGTAATAAGTTTTCCAGGTAATAATTCTTTATTCGGTCGCATTGCAATTTTGCAATGCAGCTCTTCTAACGCTCAAATTGACATTTACTTGTAGTTTATTACAAATAAAACCTTCATGGTTCATATATGTAATCTAAATTGAAAAACAAAAGTCTCGATGTTCTTTACTCAATTCTGTCTATTTGACACAAGATCTTTTATCAAAATCTACACGAAAACAAACGACTCTACCCGATTTTGCCCGATTTGATAATTATCCGACGAAATTGAGATATTTTACTCAGCCACTGGCTAGGGTTCATAATTGTCAATGTCAAAAGCGAGTCTTTTTTCTGCGATATGACAGATAAAATTGTGTGCAGTTAAGTGTGTTGCTGTTTGTACTTTAGTGGCGTAATACTAGTAAAATATACCAACTTTACGGCTTAGTCAGCATTGAAAACCTTGAACAAACTTGTAACGCAATTCTGTAACATTGTAAAGATTCACTTTGGAATACTTGGGAAGTGCTGATTTTCCGATGTAAAATTAATTGGTATAATCCTTTTAGCAAAATGGTTATAGTGTGTTTTAAAATATGACTACAGAAAGAATCAATCTTGCGTTTATTTATAAATATCCAATAAATATAGGGTCCAAAAATTATTGTCGTAATTTTAATAATTATGGAAGTGGTTACGTTCCCGTAAGTTTCCACCTCAATTTGAACACTTTAAGGGTCCAAAATTTAAAAATAAAAGCTTCTTAAAAATAAAAGCTTCCCTAACACATTTTCTGTATTCTTTTTATTTTTTATTGTTTTTATGTTAAGGTCGACAGACAGACTGACGGTCCACTTGATGGTAGGTGGCTACCGTCGCCCATAACACAAGCAACGCCACAGGTGCTGCGAATTCTCTGCAGACCATAGTAGGTTTAAGGACAAGGGATTAGGAAGGAATAGGGTAATTTTCTGTCTGCATGTACAATAGTTATAAAAGTGCCGATATTAAAAATACCGCGTGGTAGGTACAGTTTAAATTTTCGTATTAAATTGTTATCCTTCTAAGTAAGTAATGTCGTTCCCCTGTCAGACAATTAATTGTGTAACGAGTATTCCGGTCTAGACGTTTAGACACTCGTTACTTAAGTGGACTTGATAATAAATAAACTCGGTGATTCATTCGACTAATGGTCGAGATTTGTATATTAATTGTTAATACGATATGTTTATGCTGCACTAACATGAATAGAAACTTAAGGTTATGTAAGAAAAACACAAACACATTAAAACATAAATTGAAATTAAAACATAATTGGCTCATTGGCGGCGGTACATTAATAAAAACTAAGCTGCAGAGCCTGGCACATAGACCAAAAGGACCAAAAGTATAACTTCGGAGAGTTTGCTCGGGAGCTGCATGAGATCATACCGCCTTCCCCTTTCTTCTATCGGACATGCAGACGCACGGCTGGTTACCATCCTCACCTTGTCGAAATCCCTCTAATTCGGACCAAGCGCTTTAAAACATCTTTTATAATGCGCACTGCTAAGGATTGGAACTCCCTCGGCGTCTGTATTTCCGAGCTCATACAACCCAAATCTTTTCAAGGTTCGAGTGAATAGGCATCTCCTAGGTGAGCTCGCTCCATCGTCGTCCTCATCTTTCCTACACGGATGGATGCTGGCCAAGAGCAAACCCAACTTTATTAAAAAAAAATAATAAATTATATAACATGAATTAAAGGTATCGTTGAAACTTATTTAAGGTATATTGCACTTGATGTAATGAAGTTATGAAGATTGATACGAAAAATTATGTGGAATTATTCTTTTTGACAATTAATATTAAACAATATAAAAAATTAGCAAATAAAAATTCACCCGATACAATTTTATATGATAATTTTAAGTTGTTCCGATTCCAAGAATTCGTTTTCAATATTTCTATATATCTAACTAAAGCATAGGTTCTCGTTATATGCTGAAAGACATGGTTTCAGTGTAACTTACTAACAATTAACACAGATAAAACTTGCTACATTGTCTTTAAACCCAAAAACAAAAAGATCCCATCCCACAAGCCCTTGTTATTAAACAATATTCCCATCCAACAGGGAAAAGAAGAGAAATATCTTGGCTTAAGACTAGATTCTTTTCTAACATGGAATTCTCATATAGAACATGTTAAGTCCAAGCTTACACGATTGATGGGTTCTCTCAAAGGGGTTGTACGGTCTCTTCCCCGACAAGTACGTCTAACCATTTATAACTCACTGGTAAAACCACATTTATTATACCTGATTGAAATCTGGGGCAGTGCCTACAAATCAAATCTTGCCAAATTACAAATTACGCAAAACAAAATTATTAAAATGCTATTTCATTATCCCTATCTAACACCTACCAACAAAATTTATAAAGAAACAAAATTAATGAATTTAAGTCAATTATATAAATTTAATATATGTATACTCGTTCGAAAGATACTAGATAAATCAATTCACTCCGATATTACTTTGCTTAAACAAAAAGATCTTTTCAACTGCACAACCAGACGAGCAAGCCATGTGGTTTTACCAAAAGTACGAACTACATATGGCAAGAAAACTCTTACTTTTGAGGGAGCACAACTTTTTAACGAATTACCCTTGGATATAAAACAGGCAAAATCTTTCGGAGAATTTAAATCCAAGCTGTGTAAGCATGTTATGTTAAGTATTTGAATGTCATGTTTCGATAGCAGTTATCAAATTTGATTTAATTTTCCTTTATTATTATTATTATTTTGTCTCTCTGTTCAGTGTGTCGTTACCTATTTAAGTTTTTTATCAGAATTTCTCATGTAAGTAGCTATAAGCTTTAATGAGAATAAAGAAATATAAACTGAAAGACTCCCTTATTGATAATCTTCATAACAATCGCTGGTTTAGATATCAACAAATAAGATAAGGAGATTATAGACTACTGTCGCCAACCACCCATCTGAACATTGATTTCCCTATTTTTATAAACAGTATATTTTAACATAATAATTGTTAAAAATTGTTTGCGGTGATGCATTTTGACAGGAGGCGGTGCAAAACAACAAGTTTAAAATGTACAATAGCCTGTTTTAGGTATATCTCGGTTCGAATCAAACCTAGGAATGACAGCCTTGTATGATTTACGCGCAATTTCACTATTTTTAGTGTACGGCTTGAGTTGTCGACGACAGCGGAAGAGAACGAACATCATTTACTGTACCAATTACTTATCTTATAAAAACAATCATATATTTCACTAAAAGAAAAAGGTGTTTTCAACAATGTTCTTCCTATTATTACTTTGTCCTTCAAATTCGAATGTATTGATTGCTGTTGTGTGTTTTATATTATAGTTTTTCTAAAAAAAATGGGTTCATTTTTTTGTAATTGTAATTGAAATTTCCGTTTTTGTGAAGAATAATATTTTAATACATGAAGCAAAATCTGTGATTCCTTTTTCTAATTTTTCAGCTTAGTGTTATCAATAAAAACATTCGTCTCACCATGCTTGAATTTCGTTTAAGGCGAAAATTAGTAAAAATTCCCAGTCCGCTGAAAACTCATCACTTTTAAACATAAGAGATATTCAGGGCGAGCAATTGCAGGCCTTGACATGCAACTGTTTACGAAGAACCAACTTACTGATTGCAGTCCCTGTAATTCTTAGTTCTTGTACAGTAAACGCTATATTAGAATAACTAAATTTTGGATATACAATGTATTGCTATGGTATTGCGGTTCAAGTACAAATCATTCATGTTGCTTGATTTACAACTGTATGTCGCATCGTGTCTATGTGTTTAACACGAAACTATTGCGTTCAAGGTGTATTTGATACAATGTTTTACCACTTGTAGTTCCATGTATAACTAGATTTTGCCTGCGTCTACGACCGCGTATCTTTATTTAATAAATTACAGCACATGTGTTATTCCGATGTATTTACTTACTTATATTACTAAAAGTTTAATCAATAGTTTTAGTAGTTTTTGTGTGACAGTGAATAACATCTATTAACATCCTTGCAAAGTTTCGCTTTTATAATATTAGTAGGATTAAATTAGTTCCCTTTACGTTTATAGATATTAATTTTTACACTTATGTTTGCCTATTATCTATTATATTATTATCTTCAACGTGATATATTTCATTTCTATGAGTCATCATCTCAGCCGTAGGACGTCCACCACTGGACAAAGGCCTCCTCCCTAATCTTCCAAATTCCACGACCAGATCCACTGTCGATCTGCGGCCCGTATCAGGTCGTCTGGACGTCCTACGCTATGTTTGCCGGTCCGTGGCCTCCACTCGAGAACCTTCCGGCCCCAGCGGCCGTCGGTTCTCCCTACTACATGTCCCGCCCACTGCCACTTCAACTTACTAATCCTCCGGGTAAAGTAGGTTACTTTCGTTCGTCTACGGACCTCCTTAATCCTGATTCAATCTCACAGTGCAATCCCGAGCATAACCCCCTCCATAGCTCGTTGAGCGACGTTGAGCTTTTTTACGAAGCCCATAGTTAGAGACCACGTTTTAGCGCCATATGTCATCACTCGCAACACACATTGAAACTTTTGTTTTAAAGACACTGAGGAATTTTTGACGAGGAGATGTCTCGGAGCTTCCCGAACGCTGTCCATCCGAGCTGGATTCGACGATTGACCAGGAGGTCAATCGTCGACTTCGAGAAGGATCTCGAAGTCGGCTCTACCCATTTGGACTGTTTGACCCAAGTAGATGTACCTACTCGTCAAGTTGAATTTCCAACTGTTACTGATGTGGGCACAACATGGACATTAGACATAACTTTGTTTTGTCCATATTCATCTTAAGGTCCATCCTTTGGGGAACTCGCTTGAGCGCATCAAATATTTCTATGAGTATTACTATACTTTCATGTATTTCATTATCGTTTAGTATCCCAGGGAACTAACCGCCAACAGAACCGCCATAGTGTAAATAACAGCACTTGTGTCAGAGGGTGTCAGTCCCTATAATTCTTGCACTATCCTATTTATTTCTTTTGTTTCCATTTTGTGTGATTGACGTCGCCATTGCGAGTCCCCCAGAGTTGCATACAGTCATAAAAAACTATAGTCACATTAGAATAATACTATAAAATATTTTACGCCTTATTACTTTTTATTAAGTAACAGATTATGAAAGTATTGCAAGCCATATTGGGCTTTTATTTCATTATAATTCAATAGATTGTACCATACTTCAAAAATAAAAAATCCATTAACTTCAATAATTTTCAATTGCATTGAATGAGTCTCCTAGTTTAATGCAGGAATCTCTTTGATTTCAAACGGAACTGTCTTCGAGAGTTCATTTCATTTGCTGTCTCGCATTGCATTCTAAGACGTGACTTTAGACTAAATATGTGGGATATGTTTCATTGATTGAAGACGACCGTGTTTAAAAGTTAACAGATGCAAAGGTTAATATATACGGATTTATCAAAGTAGGATAAGTAATAAAGTTAGTAATTAAATAAAAGTAGTTAGTGTTTTAGGTATTTAAGCAAGATTCTTCTCATCAGAACAAATGAAACTGGTACCTAAACTTAACGAGAAACACGGTGCTTTCATTAAATATTTTCGATTTGATACCTATCGAGGAATTAAAATCGCTCTCCGCTATTCTGTTCACAATGTCCCCATTGAAATCTTCCCGTTTCGGATCTGCATTCGCGTCGCAAGCCGCGCTTGTGACTGCAATGAATAAATAAACTTTTGATTTTAAATCTCTGCAGGCCGCATGAAATATTAGCGTGTTGCGACGTTTTGGCAACATGCATTTTCCTCTATAAATGCGCTCCGCTGTTGTGAAGGAATTGCAAGTTTTACGAATTCTAGCGCTGATTCTTTGTGTAATAACTTGTTCGGACCTTGCGATTACCCTAGTTGAGGTGTAGGGTTTCCTTTCTTTGGAATGAATGATGCCAAATTTAACATCACTTGAGATAAGCAATGGTCAATTTGATCGCCTAGCTAGAAACACTAGCGGTGATGCATTTATGCTCACGAGCCTGACAGGTTAAAGGTTAAGAGACATGGTGAAAATAAAGGAATGGGCTCTAGTATCTCCGACTCTGGCACCGAAACGAAGCAGTTATCTATATCGTGACGATTCGGGGGTGGGGTAATAGTAGTAAATATAAAGCTGAAGAGTTTGTTTGAACGTGCTAATCTCAGGAACTGGTTCCAATTGAAAAATTCTTTTTGGATTGAATAGTCCATTTATCGAGGAAGGCTATAGGCTATATAACATTACCCTACGATCAATAGTATTATATATAAGTAGTGTCCAGTACCGCGCGCCCACGCGCACTACACCGCCGTATGGGCCGCAGCGAAGCGTGGCCGAGTTCAGCTAGTTTAACATAAATCGTATGTAAGAGATTTTTGTTACTGTTGTTACACTGAAATTGACGGACACTGAAATTATATTTTAATCTCAAGGAATAAAATAATATTTCTTAATTATATTTAGTGTATTGACACTATCAGTAACTAACATTATTCATAATTACTTTAACTTTATTTATAAAATATTTTATCGAACATTATCCTGTTATACTTCTAAGATAGGAACAATTGCCGCTTATTTTTGTACCATTTAGAGTCTCTATTTTAAACATTAAAAATATATTTTTAATGTTATCCCTTGTTTTGGTATACCCAGACAGCAACTTGATGAGGCAGCATCCATTACTAGCTCTATGCCTGCATCTTTCATATTGTATGGAGTAGTTTGTTTCGTAATCTAATCATACAAATTTATTCCGTTTTAAGTTACAAATGAAAGAATTATTTTACACACTTATTACTTTATATGATTAGTCAATACTTCTATGAATTTCGAATGTTTCCTTTTTAATTTTTGTATTACACATTCGTAAAGATAAAAAAATATATTTTTGGTTTCCAAAAAAACGGAAACGTGTTTTTCCTTATTTCGTTGATATTCAACATCCTACTTTGCATTGTACAATATGTTTTATTTATCATTATCCTTTAGAGCTGCGGTTTAATAACAATGAGTGTTAATTTGTTAAGCTCCATTTATTGTTTTGATCGCGACTTCATCAAGTTTCAAAATTTAAAATGCCTATTTAATTAGATTGATGGTTATTTGCGTCTACATATATTAAAGAAAATATATTGAAAGCCCTAAACAATTACAGAATTACATAAGAATTAAGTAAGAAGAATTTATATTATTATTTTTTCACCTATAATCGTAAAACCAATTATAAGTAAATTGGATGTATTTTTATCTGTCGATAGTTTACAGTAACAAAATTTTCGTTATCCAACAAATAGCCAGTTCCAGTAAAAAAGGTATTCATGGTGGTAATACCTAGTTTCAACCAAATCGGTATAATGTGGTTGACTGAAAGACATAATTTCATATTTTATAATGAGTATAATTCGTCATTTTAGTTTTGTAAGTATTTCATTGGGTCTATGTGTGAAGTCAAGTGACAGTGACACTTAAAATACAAGCTCTCTCATAGCATAGATTTAGGGATTTGCGGACACTCGTGCCTTATGCGGCTATAGCGTGAATTATATTGTACGAACGGTGTACGATTTACGAAAGTTGGCCGCATGAAGGGCCTAATTGCCGAAAAAATTAATTGGCTTTCTTTATTAACTATTTTTCTCTGTGTAGGACATTGTGTAAAGTTAATTTTGTTTTTGTATTTATCTTGCATTTTTAGTTCTTTCTTATACTTTTAGTATTATCACAGTGTGTGTCAATTCATTTAACAGAGAATTAATTACAAAAGGCTTTTGCTTTATTGTTATAAAACTGCTTAGAATTGAAAGTTGTAATATTTATAATGAAAAAGAGCATATATGTAATGTGGATCCTCACTTGTTCGTGGAATCAGCACTCCGAACGGGGTAAGACATCATTATATTACCTATACCTAATTAGTTGCTAGTTCGAAATATTCTAAATACCTATTTAAACTTTCTAAAAGTTCTAAACTTATTAGATAGCAAATGTGAAAGCGGAGTCGCGCACCAACTAGTTTAAAGCATAGTAAAACACTCATGATATTTTGGCTAACAAACGAAAAATTAAAATATTTGGAAAGAAGATCATACATTAACAAGAATAAAAATGACCATCTTAAGACTACTTTATAAATTATATCGATAGAAATATTAGAAGTTTGTTCACACGAACCGATCGCGGTACAAATTGCGGCAGATTGTCGCGGTGTGTAAGTGACATTAATCATTGTAAACGCCAGGGAAATACCCTGAAAGGACATAATGGTTGTTAAATCCGCTACTTATCGCCGGTCGCCAGGCGGCTCTTTGCTCTACTTCTGAAGCGCGGTTGCAAGACACAAGCATGTGCGAACGCGGTTTCATAAGCGGATGTGGCAGCTGTTGAAATATATCAAAATAATCTGTCTCCCTCTAACACATCTTACATTCTTTCCCCTTCACGCATAATAAACATTTATTACAATACTTATCTCTTCGTTTCATGCAAGCGTTTGAGATTTGCATTTAGCTCTGTTCTGACTGCGCGCGTCCCTTTTTTGAGAAATACGTACATATTTTTCCTACTAAACCAAAGATATAATAAAAATAGTGTCATTAGCTTCTTTTATTGTTTCCCAACAGTAGTGTTTATTAGTACTTACGTATACTTTAAATATTTGATAATTTTGCTTAAGTGAAATCTGTTTGGATTAAACTATATTAAAGTCGAAGTAAGGAGTTTTTTATTATTCTGTTACATAATTGTGTTTAATATTCATAGAGATTCAGATATCTATATCTGAATCTCTAGGAATATTGTTACAGTTAATTAATACAAGAAATTTATGGTAGACTGTTATAAAACGTCAACAAAAATTTAAATGTAAAGTTCAAAATTGGTTAGGTTAGTTGCAGTGGTAGGACGGGCACACTGCATTTCGCAGTCCTAAACTGAGAAACACGCTTACAGAAGAACATTAATGAAACCTATTCCTCTTACATTCAGGACCTTGTTATATTTGTGAGGGTACTTCTAATTTTATTCCTTCTAATTGCATTGCATTTGCATCCTTCTAATTTTGTTTGTATTTATAGCATCCTGCTATAAAATCAGCCTGTCTGCCGACCTTATCTCATAAAAAAGATATCTGCTTCAACTGTCTTCAAATCGCTTTCGTCTTTTATATTGCACTCAACGAAATTATTCACAATTCCTGTTGCGCCCTTCTAAGAGAGGCATAGTGACAAATGATGCTACATACATACAATACTATAAAAAACATAGCTATTGTCGCAGTATCACAAACGAAAAATCTGCATTTGTTCTAATGGTTTAACGGCCTTTATGGTCGTCGTTTGAATAAGAGACGCATGTCTTGTGGACAAAGCATATATTTTTTTTCTAATACAGCTCCACTATTAATCACATTTTGCTTTGATTTTTTTCATAATTTTTGTTTGTTCAGTGAAGAAATGGATGGGTGATACTACGTCATGTCAGTAAGCTTTTATTCGTCATACATTATTAATTATTATCCTTTAACAGTGTACAATTTTGATAGAAATTGAAGTCGATCGACCATTACTAGCCAGATCTTATGATCATTAGGTTTATTATGCGTCTAGTTCTGCTAATCCTCGATTGCCCTCAATTCTAGCTTTTGCGGTACAATTCTAAACATTGCCCCCTACTTTATTCTATGCTGTCACCTGTATAGAAAAATGTAATACGCATTTTAAAATATAAAACATTGTTTTATGGTGTGACATTTTGAATTTTGAAACTGTTTAAATACATTTAACTGCCATATTATTCAAACGAAAAGTTTGCAAGTTATCCTTGCGGTATCCATACATCACGCAATACTTCCCCACGGATTACAATAAATAATGCGTTGCGTTATAAATTGCCCACATTTTGTCGTGCAATTTTTGCCATGAAGGGGGCCGCGTGACTCATTCCACACCTAATTGTCTTAATTAGACATGACTGATAATACAGGGGCTGTTGAGATGGTATCACAGCAGTGTTATTGCCACTTTTGGCCGTTGTTTAATTCAGTTTTAACCGATGTAGACATTTGTTTGCGATTCCATAACGAAATATTTTGTATACTTTTTTTACGTCCCTCATCGCGTGACATTATTCTGGCAGCTGTGAGGTATCACCTCATAGTAATCGAGTGCGGGTTGTTTCCTTTTACATTATGTGTTTATGCAAAGATGCAAAGTTAACTCTATGTTGTGTGGCAACCAGATTATTATGAACTAGCTGAGCCCGCAACTTCGTACGCGTGGTATTCGGTAAAGCGCGTAACTTTTTTATTTGTACACCGATTGGAATGAAACAAATATTAAATGTTACGGGAAGCTTGCTACAATACACGAATGAAAATTGCATTGAAATCGGTTAAGCCGTTTCTGAGATTAGCTTGCACAAACAGACAAAAATTCTAAAAACTATTTTTTGACCTCTGTAAGTATAACGTGTACAAATTGTTTTTTTTTTTTTTTTTTTAAATATTAAATTTACAGACACAGGTCGTTTACTATTTAATTAATCAATCTTCTCAATTAAATCTTACATACCTACTTTATGCCGATTATGTCTTCCCACTGGTCAATAATTCCGATTTATATTAATAGATGAGCGAACGTAACCAACGGGCAACAGTTCATGTCTTGTCTCTAATATAAATCAACCAAATCCCATGTAATAAGTGGTTTACGTGTGTACCGAGTATTGTGTCAATGCTGTGTCACCTGCAAAGGTGATATGCATCAGAATATTTCAGTAATACTTATACCTACTGTTCTAATGTTTAATGCATCTACTACCTACTGCTGTTGTCCTATTTCTTAAACGAATGAATGTTTGATTTTGTCATCCATTGAGCCGCTATTTTTAAAAATGTTTAGTGTTTAATTGCTATTAAGTCATTATTACAAAACCCAGGACCCGCATGGTCCCGCACGTGCCCATGACAACACTCGGACTAGTCCCAAATTGATTTTTTCTCACAGCCCTTACAAATCTTTGTCTAGGGTGTGTGGGCACACGTTCGGTCTGTTTGTTGTGAATGTTAATAATACTGAAACTAGTTACGCTATGCTCGTTCTTCCGGAGGATTAACTATTGAATTTAATGGACCGGTTTACAAAAAAAAAATATTTTGTGTTATGTTAAATAAAACGTAGTTTTCCTATACTATTGCTATGCGGGCTTGTTGCGGACGTTGTGAATGACTTTTGTATTCATTAATATCATTTTGTTAAATTAAATAGTATAAATTTGAAATTCGCCCAAGTACAATAATTTATTTTGAATACAATTTATTTTGTATTCATCTGCAAGTAGAAGTAAGTGTTTTTGTTTTGTCTGTCTAAAACGTAAACACGTGAGCTACAAGTGTGTGTGTTATTAATGACAAACAGAGGTGTTTTTTCATCGCTGTGTCATTCTTTGTGTCGGAAACATGCTAAAACGTTTCTTTCTAATACCTCACATTTTTGTATGTAAACATAAGGGAATTTAAAAAAAAAACATTGTACAGTGAGAAACTGATTCACAAAGCAAAGGTTTCGTACAAATAAATTTCTCTCCCTCTACAAACATGATAGAATAATATCATTGGCGTCACTTCATTCCTATTAAAATCTCAGTTTTTGCGTAACAATTTTTGTATACAAATAAATATTTATATTTATTCATTTACTTAATTACTTAAACAAATTACCTACAAAAAGTTGTTAATATTATTTAGACAAGCAGTTGTGAGAGTAGTTGTGAAAACGGAAATACAAATATTTACAAAAATAATTTCAAAGTTATTATAACTTTGAAATTGTCGCGCTTATGCATTAAATTCTGCACCCAATGTGTACTAAAGAGTGAGAAAAAACCCATCGAATTCACTACCTATATTTTTACGTTTGACGAGGAACCCAAAAAAATTATACCGGAAATTCCACCCAATGTCAACGGAGTCCTTCTGCGAACTCAACTGACTAATTAGCAGTACTATTATTCTGTGTAAATAACGCTTAAAACCCATTCAAAATCAACAGTTGCACACCAAAAGCATGTTTATGTTTTGATATTGTTTACTTTAGTGCAAGAAATAATTTTACTGTTGTTAATTATTGATAAAATGAAACTAATTATTATTATTAATTATTGAACATTGTGAGCAATTGAAACGGATTTAATTATAAATATTAGCTAATATAACAATATTTAGCAAATATAGCAATATATTTTTAATTATTATAATTAAAAATATACGTTAATGTATATTTTTTCTGTTGCTGAAAAACTCTTCATGCTCATAACTCTCATCCTGGCGAATTTATAGGTAAAAATAACAGTTTTCAGTCATCAGTCTTCAATCACAGATTCAGGGCCTGGTTACAGACATTTTGCGTCCCATATTTTAACAATTATATTATTATAAAAAATAATGGCCCGAGTCCGCAATTTCGTACGCGTGGTATTCGGTATAGCGCGTAACTTTTTTGATTATAAAGCTATTGGAATTAAACAAAACCAAATGTTGCTTGCTGCAATAGATCAGTGAAAACCTCATTCAAATCGGTTAAGCCGTTTCAGAGATTAGCGTGCAAAAACGCACAGACAAACCGACATAAATTCTAAAAACAATTTTTTCGACCATAGTAACATAAATAAGTGTACTTACAAGGAGTACAAATTGTTTTTTGAAAAAATATTTAATGTAACAAATACTTAAACACAATTTTTCAAATTGTGTTAGATTATTTTTCAATTTTTTTTAGATTGTGTGTAGAACAAGTCTTGTGAGTAAATAATTTATAGAAAAATATTTAAGAAATTCTATTTGTCAGTTTTCACCAATATATCATGTATTTACTATAAGCTAACTAATGCAATTTACAGCGGCTTTGCCTTCATAGAGAGTCCATATAATAATATAACTCTTCTACTCTTGAAATCATTAAATCTCTTATTACTTTAACTGGATAAAAATATAGCCGTTGTCAATCTGCGAGATCAATAATTTATTAGTTCTGGAGATTAACCTGCTGCATCCAATCAATCTAACTTTTTACGTTTTTTAAAGACTTCTTTTGAGTTTATTAACATTTCGAACAACAACAATTCTAGATATGGATAGATATAGAAATGCAGTTTGTATGTGTTTTTTATTTGCTAGCAATAATGTTAAACGTAAGATAGTGGAGGTTCCGAGCCATACAAACGCTATCGGTCGTCGTCGCCTCGAAACGCTATCGCATCCCGATAAAGTAACGATGGGAGGTCATCCACGCTGACATATTATTGACTGTGGAATATTACAAATCGCTGTCATAAAATTTAAATCTTCATGGCCTATTTCTGTTATTACGGTCAATGTGCGGGCATACATTTTTTATACTAGGACAAAGGCTAGGCTCGGCTAATTTAACTCAATGACTAATTTTTATTGATAACTAATCGTTGCCTCCCTCTGCGCTTACTCCATTCTTATATTAGATCATTGAAGTGTTATTAATATAATATTAAGGTGATTTTTTATGTAATTGTCTGAACATATGAGTAGGCTCCACTATGATCTATAGCCTTTGATCTAGGAATCCTTATGCACTCAACTCAGAACATAATTGCTGTTATTTCACGTTTGTCTTCTCGACCTGCCCAGTTTATAACTGCACAGTCCTAAAGTTCCATTGCAACTACTAAAGTTCAAGTTAATTCATAAAGTAGTATTAGTAATATTAAGCCATAAAATAATATTAAAATTATCTTACGGTGTTTTTCCATAATTGAGTCATGACACTTGCTGTGTGGCAAGTTTATCTGCTCAATAGACGTTCTACATAGTTAAGTTGGTCAGTGGAAATATATATTCCCTTAATGATTTGGGGATGTAGGGGGGGGGGGGGGGGTTTGCAATTAAAATCTAAAGTTGTTCCATTGAAGATTAAAACCAATACAAAAGTTGGGTTCCAAAATGGCGTCTAATTTTATTAACGACTGTTTGACAAATACACAGCTAAATGTTTCCTTATCTGTCCTTCGTTCATAAAGTTTGTAATTATTTTATCTGACATTGTAAAAGTTATTATAATATTTATACAAATGTCTTGTGTAACGCCCGCCTGTTTTCCGCAATCGATAAAAAAATAAATTTAAGTTAAAATAGTACCTAATGCCTACTATATTATCTTATGAACGAGTAGATGTTATTGAATTTATGATAGATTTTATAATTATATATGTTTTGATATTCCAATTATAGAAATATTTCTACTTTTATTATATTTATAATCTAAAAAACGTAATCTGTAATCATTTTAGTTCTTACAAATAACTAAATTAAATTTCACTTCAAAGTTTGAATTGACTAGTACGAATTGGTAGGTCAGATTTATTTATTGAAGGTATAAAATATGTTTTGTGTAACTAATTAAATATACATATTGTTTTTAATGAGAAGATTGAATATTTATCCTTTTTTCTACAAAAGCTATAGTGCTTTATATACATATAGTGGTAATTTTATTTTTATAGGAGTAAATTTGTCGTGATACAAATGTTTACCCAGATGATCGCAGGTTTCTATGTGTTTTTATGAAATACTTTCCGTGTCGTTTGCTACCGTCGACTGCAGCCGGCTGCGAAACCAACCTTAAGATATAACACACATAAATAGGTATCTTTAAATAAAGTGAGTATTTTTATTTTGCGTAAATGATGTTATATATTAAGTATATTTTATAAGCATACTGTATTAATATTAGCATGTTTGCACGAGTTGTCCATCTTTGTGTGCGTAGAAGCGTAGTCTTCGTACGGTTTTACAATAATTTATACTAGGTGCTAAGTAAGTGCGAGTTATCTCTTTGAATGTCTATCAGAGAAATTGCTTACTCGAGACAGGCCTGATTTAATAAATCCATTTACCCTTGTCTCTGAAATTCGCGTTAAAGTAAGAAAAGTGGGTACACGTTATTCGTTGAGTTTATTCGTTAAATAAACGTCAGAATAAAGTCAAACGTTATGTGACTATGTATTCGAGTTATTTGTTTTATATTAGGTCGGGGAAAAAATCTTTTCGCAACATGTATATAAACTTGTAATAAAATCTCTTTGGCTGTACCATTTGTATCTGGTTGGTTTTAATGGTTTTGAATTATAGTATATACAAAATGGCACAAATGCCATTTTGTTCGATGACTTTTTGCCATCTTGTAGGTAGTGACATTACCCCGTTGCTGCAGAGACAAGTGTTTTGATCAAAAAAAGAGACCGAAACAGGTGGAGATCTGAAGGTGCAAGGTCAGAGCTATATGGCGGATACATTAGGACCTCTCAGCCAAACTCTCTTAATTTTGCTGAGTGGCTAAAGTTGTGTGTGGTCTAGCGTTGTGGTGATGAAGGGTGTGGCCCTTTCTATTGATCAATTCCGGCCGCTTTCTCTCAACTTCTTGCTTTAATCTCATTAGTTGTTGGCAGTAAAGATCCGAATCGATGGTTCTGTCCGACGGTAACAATGCCGACTGTGTTTTGGCACAGGCTGCGAAGCCTAACCGACCTTTGATCACGACCTTTTTCGCACCTTCTTGTCGTACGTGATCCATTTTTCATCACCAGTTATGCAATCTCTTCAAAAACGATTCGGTTTCATTACATCTCAATAACGAATCGCAAATGAGCACACGATTCATAAGGTTACTGATTTGCTTACTAAGTTTCTTTTTTGAAATTGATCAGGGGTATGGCAGGCATAGCAGTAACATAACAGTTTCTAATTCTATGATATCAGGCGTTATATATTGCTTTACATGTTTTATCAGATTTTATTTTTCAACGCGGACGAAGTCGCTGGCACCAGCTATTTTTTATAATATTTAGAGATAATGTGGGTAACGGATTTTTTATGTTAGTACACAGAGAAAGACATCAGTCGTGAAACGTAATTAAAGCTACTTTAGATATTTATATTTGCAATTTTGCGATATAAACGGAAATAATATTACAATGCAGGTAAAATTATAAAAAAATAACACATACCTATTTTAAAGGGGTATTCATAGAGATAGGAAAACAAAATTAATGATTAAGTTTAAAAACCAAAAAGTTATTGAATTAACTAAACTTCAGTATAAAGTAAAATTAAATAATAAGTATAGTTTAATAATACAAAAATTCTTATTCATTTCGTAATTTAGATATTTGTTGTCTATTTTTAATTGCTGCCTAATTTTCGGTGCTTAATATATTTCATTAAACTCTCTTTAAATAATTTACAATGTGATTATGATAATTATACACTAGTCATTAGTAAATAATCGATAAAGAATTACAATATATCGTATAATTGCTCGACTAAGGTCGTCTAACTTTGCAGAGACTATACGTAAACGCTCTTCTCACACAAATTTCAGTCTAATGGAATCTAAATCTTTTATCTTCATCAACTTAATCTAGCCTTCGCTAGATTAATTCAATTACAATTTATCCTAAGTTGGTAACGCTAGAATAAAATTAATTCTTATAAAGATAATATGTTAAATCACTAATTTATTAGTAAAACGAATATTATGGCAATCCGGTGCTACAGTGTAAACATCATAGAGAAGGGCACCACCATAGGCACCATAGAGAAAGGCATGTAACAAATAAAAGCAGAATTTGATTTTGAGGCAACTTATTGGTCGCTTTTATAATTTGCCGTGGCACGGCACGGCACGGTAATACCGTGGACGGCTCAGGTATTTTTGTGGCCGTCGACGGCATACCGTGCCGTAGGTCGGTTTTATAATTTGCCGTAAAATCATTATATGCTTTGATTGCTTTGCGCCTTCAAAGTGCGGACGTTGTTTTCGAAGAGACAGCGACTACTTATTCTTTATTTGTTGTATTTACGACGTAGAAAAAAACATATTACAAGAAAGTATTGGCAACATTCGCTTTTAAAAGTAAAATATTTAGAAGGATTTTACTACACCCTATTTGATAAGCTCAAGGAAGACCCAAATTCCAAGAAACGGAATATTTCGTTCCATGCCTTTTCTTTAAGAACTTTATCTTTAAAAGCGTCTAATGATTTGTCCCATAAGCATGGTCTTTTTTCAACAAGTTCCAGTAAAGTTACTACGTCGTATTTAAATAACATCATTTTGCTTGTATCTACCGCTTACGCAAAACTGGAGCCGCCTACGTATATTACGCTGGTATACCCATTTCATAAGCCGGACTTGAGAAGTATATGGGAATTTGTTGCTAATTTGTTGCTATTTTGTACCGCAAGAATTGATTTTGTTGCTCCATTAGTTTACGAGAAATGACCGAGGTACTGACGTAATATTACGCTGGAATACCCATATACCATATCTTGACAAAGAAAGCACATATCGAACCGAATCAAACGGCATATTTTGTTGCTATTTTGTTGCTCTAAGATAGGCTAGTTAGATATACAAAAATACCAACCCTTCATGGGGGATGAACTACCCCGATACGTTAAATAGAGTATTCGGGAACCAATGCAGCTAGCGGGCCCATTCGAACGGCTTATTTTGTTGCTATTTTGTTGCTCAAAGATAGGCTAGTTAGATATACAAAAATGTCAACCCTTCGTTGGGGATGGACCACCCCGATACATTAAAATAATGAATTTTTCTATCTCGCGAACCAATACAGCTAGCGGGCTCATTCTAACGGCTTATTTTGTTGCTATTTTGTTGCTCTAAGATAGGCTAGTTAGATATACAAAAATGTCAACCCTTCGTGGGGGATGGACTACCCCGATACATTAAAATAATGAATTTTTCTATCTCGCGAACCAATACAGCTAGCGGGCTCATTCTAACGGCTTATTTCTCATTCTAACGGCTTATCTCATTCTAACCATAGCTGCATTGGTTCGCGAGATACAAAAATTCATTATTTTAATGTATCGGGGTAGTCCATCTCCTACGAAGGGTTGACATTTTTGTATATCTAACTAGCCTATCTTTGAGCAACAAAATAAGCCGTTAGAATGAGCTCGCTAGCTGTATTGGTTCGCGAGATAGAAAATTCATTATTTTAATGTATCGGGGTGGTCCATCCCCAACGAAGGGTTGACATTTTTGTATATCTAACTAGCCTATCTTTGAGCAACAAAATAGCAACAAAATAAGCCGTTTGAATGGGCCCCATAGCTGCATTGGTTCGCGAGATATAAAAATTCATTATTTTAATGTATCGGGGTGGTCCATCCCCAACGAAGGGTTGACATTTTTGTATATCTAACTAGCCTATCTTTGAGCAACAAAATAGCAACAAAATAAGCCGTTCGAATGGGCCCGCTAGCTGCATTGGTTCCCGAATACTCTATTTAACGTATCGGGGTAGTTCATCCCCCATGAAGGGTTGGTATTTTTGTATATCTAACTAGCCTATCTTAGAGCAACAAAATAGCAACAAAATAAGCCGTTAGAATGAGCCCGCTAGCTGTATTGGTTCGCGAGATACAAAAATTCATTATTTTAATGTATCGGGGTGGTCCATCCCCCACGAAGGGTTGACATTTTTGTATATCTAACTAGCCTATCTTAGAGCAACAAAATAGCAACAAAATAAGCCGTTAGAATGAGCCCGCTAGCTGTATTGGTTCGCGAGATAGAAAATTCATTATTTTAATGTATCGGGGTGGTCCATCCCCAACGAAGGGTTGACATTTTTGTATATCTAACTAGCCTATCTTTGAGCAACAAAATAGCAACAAAATAAGCCGTTTGAATGGGCCCCATAGCTGCATTGGTTCGCGAGATATAAAAATTCATTATTTTAATGTATCGGGGTGGTCCATCCCCAACGAAGGGTTGACATTTTTGTATATCTAACTAGCCTATCTTTGAGCAACAAAATAGCAACAAAATAAGCCGTTAGAATGAGCCCGCTAGCTGTATTGGTTCGCGAGATAGAAAAATTCATTATTTTAATGTATCGGGGTGGTCCATCCCCAACGAAGGGTTGACATTTTTGTATATCTAACTAGCCTATCTTTGAGCAACAAAATAGCAACAAAATAAGCCGTTTGAATGGGCCCCATAGCTGCATTGGTTCGCGAGATATAAAAAAATCATTATTTTAATGTATCGGGGTAGTCCATCCCCCACGAAGGGTTGACATTTTTGTATATCTAACTAGCCTATCTTAGAGCAACAAAATAGCAACAAAATAAGCCGTTAGAATGAGCCCGCTAGCTGTATTGGTTCGCGAGATAGAAAATTCATTATTTTAATGTATCGGGGTGGTCCATCCCCAACGAAGGGTTGACATTTTTGTATATCTAACTAGCCTATCTTTGAGCAACAAAATAGCAACAAAATAAGCCGTTTGAATGGGCCCCATAGCTGCATTGGTTCGCGAGATATAAAAATTCATTATTTTAATGTATCGGGGTGGTCCATCCCCAACGAAGGGTTGACATTTTTGTATATCTAACTAGCCTATCTTTGAGCAACAAAATAAGCCGTTAGAATGAGCCCGCTAGCTGTATTGGTTCGCGAGATAGAAAAATTCATTATTTTAATGTATCGGGGTGGTCCATCCCCAACGAAGGGTTGACATTTTTGTATATCTAACTAGCCTATCTTTGAGCAACAAAATAAGCCGTTCGAATGGGCCCGCTAGCTGCATTGGTTCCCGAATACTCTATTTAACGTATCGGGGTAGTTCATCCCCCATGAAGGGTTGGTATTTTTGTATATCTAACTAGCCTATCTTAGAGCAACAAAATAGCAACAAAATAAGCCGTTAGAATGAGCCCGCTAGCTGTATTGGTTCGCGAGATACAAAAATTCATTATTTTAATGTATCGGGGTGGTCCATCCCCCACGAAGGGTTGACATTTTTGTATATCTAACTAGCCTATCTTAGAGCAACAAAATAGCAACAAAATAAGCCGTTGAGAATGAGCCCGCTAGCTGTATTGGTTCGCGAGATAGAAAAATTCGTTATTTTAATGTATCGGGGTGGTCCATCCCCAACGAAGGGTTGACATTTTTGTATATCTAACTAGCCTATCTTTGAGCAACAAAATAGCAACAAAATAAGCCGTTAGAATGAGCCCGCTACCTGTATTGGTTCGCGAGATAGAAAAAATTATATTTTAATGTATCGGGGTGGTCCATCCCCAACGAAGGGTTGACATTTTTGTATATCTAACTAGCCTATCTTTGAGCAACAAAATAGCAACAAAATAAGCCGTTTGAATGGGCCCCATAGCTGCATTGGTTCGCGAGATATAAAAATTCATTATTTTAATGTATCGGGGTGGTCCATCCCCAACGAAGGGTTGACATTTTTGTATATCTAACTAGCCTATCTTTGAGCAACAAAATAAGCCGTTCGAATGGGCCCGCTAGCTGCATTGGTTCCCGAATACTCTATTTAACGTATCGGGGTAGTTCATCCCCCATGAAGGGTTGGTATTTTTGTATATCTAACTAGCCTATCTTAGAGCAACAAAATAGCAACAAAATATGCCGTTTGATTCGGTTCGATATGTGCTTTCTTTGTCAAGATATGGTATATGGGTATTCCAGCGTAATATTACGTCAGTATCTCGGTCATTTCTCGTAAACTAATGGAGCAACAAAATCAATTCTTGCGGTACAAAATAGCAACAAATTAGCAACAAATTCCCATATACTTCTCAAGTCCGGCTTATGAAATGGGTATACCAGCGTAATATACGTGAGCCGCCTCGCGCCCGACTACGCACGCACACAACTACAAATTCCTTGTACGTACACACTACACTCTCAACACTGCCGCGACGATTTGATGGGAGCACAGTGTGCTACGGCGACGGCACGGTAGACCGTTGCTGTACACAGCATGCCGTTGCCGTGGACGATAAATTAAAAAGCGTCTGCATACAATTGCATACATTTTGCTTTCCTATTTTACCGTGACGGTAAAAACGTGCCGTGCCGTGCCGTGTCACGGGAAATTATAAAAGCGACCATTGCACAGTAAATACCCAGTAAAATATCTTCATACAAACGTGCCGCTCTCGGTTTGAATGTGTGCGTGCGCGCCGCGCGCCGTGTCGGCACGCGATTTCACGCACACGCTAGCATAATATATGGGGGAATAAGGTGGCGGCAGTACGGGCTGTGCCGCGCGACTGTGAGCACGCGCGTACGTCACATGACCGCTCGCGATCGTCAACTCTCGCCGGCCACTTACCATAATATTAATTATTACGAGTATCACGACTTCAAAAAGGGGGAAAAAAATTTTGTAGTATTTTCGGGTGCCTCAATAACGATTTCGCAAACCCGGACTTATCATTTTTCATAGTTCCTACTGAACCAGAAATGTAAGTACCTACTTATACTTAAATCTTATTAGTAAATGTGGTATTGTATTGTTTATTTCACAGTTTATTTGCTTTATTAAGAGCGTAGCCGAGTCGCATTTTTCCATATAAATGTATTCCCAAATTTACTTCCTGAATACTATGTTTAGAGCTAAAGTTTATTTTAAGAAGTCTAGTTTTACTATAAAACAGAGGATTAAGTACAAAACATCGTTTAGGTAAACGTATTTGTCGCGTATAGTGTAATAAGGGCAATTTCACAATAATTAATATTGCAAATTACTATTGAAATTATTATTTTTTCTATTGTCTTGTGTGTTGTTTTGCTGGTTTTGCGTTTTTATTAAAGTAAGGTATCATGTATTGAAAATAATAGGTGATGAATATTTTTTTACATATTCGCGAAAATACGTATGGAACTCTCTATTTATTTCACTTGACCAATTTGTTTAATTGTTTCAGACGCTTACAGTGGCTACGGTTAATTAATCGCGAAGACTTATCTAACAAGTCGAAACATAATGAACGAATATGTGAAGTACATTTTAAAGCAGAAGACATTTCTATGAACTCTCAACGAAAACGATTAAAGAAGAATTGTTTACCGTGTTTACGTTTGCCTAAAAATAAAGAAGATAAAGGAACTCAAATCGAAGAAACGTCAGTCACCACTTCAATCCAAATTGATCTACCATACAATCTAATATAATAAATGTTATGTGAATAAAGGCTTTTTATTTTTACTAAATTTATAAATTGGTAAAATATTCAATCATAATATGCTTTTTATTACATAAATTTAGATCAAGTGCTGCTTGTTCGAAAATATTAACTAAAAGTAAAAGTGACAACCCTAGGGATCAACGCAAGAGTAGGCTAATAACTCGGCGGGCGGCCTTAGATAACCTACTGTTCTGTATTTACTGTGACCATTGTGTCAAAATATTAAAATGTAGATTACATTAGCCAACATACATATTCTTAGTATAATGAGCAGCGTCGTATTGTATGTATAACCACACCACAGCTTCTTTAATATTCCATTTTATTCCCTTGGGTTCTTTAACTAAATTTAGGATTTATTTTATTACATTTTACCTCTAATCTAAAATAGAATTACAATTCATTGTGATTGATCCTATATCTGAGGCTATTGTTACATTACACTTCTACACAACGTGTTTTACTTTGGAAAATGCGTGTCAGTGAGGCGTACCTACCTTATAGAGAGGACTGTTAGGATGTAGTCACTCGAATTAGGGTGAGCAAAGGCAGACAATGTCACTTCTATTCGTCTTTGTGTGTTATCAAATACGCATGGAACAAAACAGGAGACATTAAGGGCAATCCCGATTCTGGCTAAATATCGAGGAAAAGAGTTAACCCTATGTTTAAACTGCGTTTATGACAATTGAAGATAAGGAAATCTATCTATGGAAATTTGAAAATATAAATTTTAGTGTATAAAGTCACTCACTACTTACTTTAAAACAAAGTAAAAGTCTTACTCGGACTAATTAAATTAATTGTTTGTTTTTAGTAATACTTGACTCGTTATAATTTTTAACAGCGATGGACTTAAAACCAAAATCCTCAAATTAAAGCGATTTTATAAAGTTAATGATAATTAATTAAGCGAATATGTATCGTACAAGAATGGTACATGAGATTTACGGGACTTTTTGTGTTGGGGTGGCAGGCAGGCTGACGATCCACTTGATGGTAGATGGTTAGCGTCGCCTAAAAACACAAGCAATACCAGGCAGGAATTTATTTACTGCTGGCTTGAAGAAGCCCATATTGTAACTAGATAGAAACATCTTAGAAGGGAGATTGTTCCAAAATTCGCGCGTCCGTGGGATAAAGTTTCTACTCATCCGAACTGTGCGCAGCGGCATCTTATCCAAGTAATGTGGATGAACTTGGCATCTGTGGCGCGCAGTGCGGTGGTAAAAGTTTGAGGTAGGCAGGTAGGTATTAATTGGAACGACTCATCCGAGCACTCACAAAGAGAGCACTCTCTTCTTAAAATAAGTGATTTTAATCTTGCTGTATGAACATTAGATCGTCAACAATTCGAACAATTCGACGCTGCAAGGTGTCAAATGCATCTAGCTGGTACTTAGGCGCGCCAGCTCAGAGGTGAGAGCAGTACTCCATGTGGGGCCTAATTTGGGCTTTATAAAGAATAATAAGGCGCCGCTCCTGTGTGAAATGCTGCTTTGCTCTGATAACACGCCAACTGTTGTGACCAGAGGTAGATTACTCTCGATTTTAGCAGGAATTTATTGCTAACAAAGGAACGTGATAGCGAAACAGACATCCATTGTGAAATAACAGCATCTATGCTGTTGTGTTACGATAAACACCTATGCTGTTGTGTTACTATAGGGATTTAGGGGTATACCAGAGCCTATCTTGTCCGTTTCGTTGTAATGTTTGAGCTTTTACTGATAGGCAATGGTAGTCGTCTACCAAGGGGAACTCTCAATTTGTCTGCGTCTTTTACTATAAAACAGATGATTTTTATAATAAAAGGCGAAAAGATACAATAAAAATACATTGCATTTTTCATTTTTAGAAAATGATATATGTACTACTCTAAAACGGCTGGAGTTAGAAATAGGTGGACTGTAAGCTCTAAAATTATTTATTTATTTATCCAGGGACCTCGAGGGTATCTAGACCTGGATTTAGATACTCATATTGACAGAATCCAATAGCGACCATACGAACACGTTGGTTTCGGGTCAACTTTGTACCGCTCTATCGATTCGGAATTTACTTGGGAACTAAGACTATATAAGTACATGTATTCAGAGTAGATAAGTTTAGATCAGTACTTGGGAACCTTTTAGAGTAGAAAATTCACAATCTTTTTTTATATCGAAAATAATAATAATAATAATAATTGTAGAACGTCTTTCAACTCGACTGTTTTCCAAATAATAAAATCTCCAATTACTCTAATGGCGCATGCAGTTATGTGACCGTTAAACAATGTTATCGCTCAATTTAGTGAAGTGCTGCATATTGTATGCATGTGTGCGCACACACATTATGTTTTATTGACGAAAATGATTACCGGACAAATTAGGAGCAAGAATAAAGTTCAGTCCGTCTGATCAAAAAGTGCTTTTGCTGTTGTCTGTGTTTATACTCGTTAAAAAGGTCTCGGGTGTTCTGTTAACAATTTCTTAGAAGTAAGTATTCTTTTGCTGGTCGGAAACGAGGTTAAAGAAATCATAATAATAAATTAGAAGATTAAGGAGTCGATGCGAGGACAACGCCATTTTCAATCTATTTATTTATAAAAATGTTTGAGTTCGAATGAATAAGAGCTCGAAGTTCAAAAATACAGTTCCTTGCACTCTCTACGGTCTGCATTTCCTTACTATATGACATGACACCTCTTTATGAATGAGACGAGGTAGGTTTATATGCAATGTTATGTAAATGCGAACCGAACTATGAACGATACTTAGCACGTTTCGCGCTGGCGAAATAAATTCAAACGTCTTGTTTCCGTGCCAAAATACACGGCTCACTGCATATCATTGACCTATGCGATTTACGTAAAACTGTAAATGCGTACTCACTTGAGATATATATACAGTCGGTAGCCAGTAGTATATAGACTTGGCGGGGTTTTACTAAAAAGGCTCAACAGTGGTATGAAATTGATCTTCAAAATCACTAAGATTTCAATCGAATATCTCAAGAAGATTTAATAGAGTTTACATTTTTCTTTTATGTTAAGATCGACAGACAGGCTGACCTTCCACTTGACCGTGGGTATAATACAGGCAACGCCACAGGTGTTGCAAGTGCGCTGCTAACCATAGTAGGATAAGGATAGAGTTTAGGAAGCGATAGGGGAATGCTTTTATTTCACGGTGGTCTGTAAGGGAATGATTAGTGCCGCCAAAACTCTATCTAGAACTCTCTCTAGTGTTACTCTAGAGTAACACTAGAGTGTAAAATTATTTATCCAATAACAATATCACCTTTCTTTATTTTATAAACAAAATGTTTCGTATTTTCCATAGTTTAGGATTTTATTTAGCAGAAAATACAAGGATTTCAAAAACACAAGAATATGTGTTTATGTTACCCTAACATTGTTAATCTAATTCAAACCCTAAACGGACTTTAAGTAGAATTGATAATATCCAAGAAGGTTTGATCTTTTTTAACTTGATATGTTGAAAAAATTTCTCCGGGAAGACGTATTATATTTGTCACATCTTCACTGATAAATGTTGTTTAGAATCGATAAATTGCTTTTTTCGTCGTAGAGAAGATTTATGTAAAATCGAAAGTTTACAGATTCAGTAACGTATTTAAGGCGACCGACAGTTATAATACATATTGCATTAGATTTCTTTTATTTCGTGCGTCACTTTACGATTTTTAATGTGTCGCGAATGATCGTCTGTTTACTGAGTATCTACTTGTTTTTTTTTCTTTTTTTTTACACGTGAAAATATCATGTGTTAGTAACCACATTCCATCTGCCTTCTAGGACATATTGCTGATAGTTACAACATAAAACAATTCATTTACCGTTTTAATATGACCTATAAAAACCTTTGCTAATTATTTATTTCGTAGTTAAAGATTTTTACCTTTAATATAAAATTATACCCGTAAAAGTAATTGCACACAAAAGGTATTCATAAGTAATAATAATAATATTATTCCAGTAAAAAGGATCCACAAAGCGTAATAAAACATAGGAAATGTTAATTTTTATAATTAACTAGCGACCCGCCTCCGGCTTCGCCCGGGATGCAATTTTTATATATAAGAAAATTCCCCGTTTATCCCTCTTTCCATTAGTGAAAACCGAATTAAAATCGGTCTACCCGTTCACGCTTGATGCCGTGACCAAGGGAAATAGGAATAACCTGAAACTGCTATAAATCGAAAAACCCATTTTTTTATTTTTTATAAAATAAACGTAAACAAAACAGAAAAGAAAGAAAGTAAATAGCAAAGATTATTTACTTTTAATTTTCGTGGTTTACTGAATAAAACAAATCCTAATATAATGTTATAAATGCGAAAGTTTGGATGTTTGTTACTTAATCACGCAAAAACTGCTGAACGGATTTGGATGAAATTTGGCACACAGATAATTTATTACCTGGATTAATATATAGGGTACTTTTTATCCTGGAAAAGTGATAAGTTACTGTGGGATTATAAAAAAAAACCGCTTACGAATTTATGAGCACATCTAGCATTTTAAATAGTGACCGACAGAAGCTTTGTTGATATGTACACGTAGAATATTAAGAATTATCTTCATATTTCTCTGAATATAAGTAATATAATAGAATATATTTATATACTATTACAATTATAATAGTAAACTCTGTGTATAAGTATTATCGATGAAAATATTTAGGTAATGAAAATTGCACAAAACATCACTGATTCTTATTATATATTTTTTTAAATAAGTAAGACTTAGGAGGCGTTCTGTCTTAGGTTCTGTCTATACGTTGTACCTACAACTAATTACAACAAAAAATATATCTTTCTCAATCAAATCTTAAAACTATCCTAATAGCCTCACCGACTTTCCTGAGTTATTTATTCCTGATGTATTTAAATCATCATAAGACATGCAAAGGATAAAAAAGATGTTTTATCTAAAACATGGTTCGCTGGTTCTCGCTCGGCTTCGCTAACGCCCTATTGGAGGTAAAATACAATTACGTCAAGTCGCGTAAATACGCGAATTAATTGCCCGCGAGTTAACGTTTAACCCCAGCCAGAATCCACTGTTTTCAATGGATTTTTTTACTGCTTATTTAACAAAAAATCTTACATGAAAAAAAATCTTTAAAAAATATATTAAAGATTTCGCTTTTATAATGTCGTGTTTTTGCTTTCGTTTAATGGCTTGCCCTTGCTTTTAATGCTATTACTTAAATACCCCAAGATAATTTTATTTGGAAAATAATTATATTTACCTTCCATAATTATAGCCACTCAAAATTTGAGCACCACTCCCTTTTATTTCTTTGAAATGTACGGATAGTTATGAAGAAATTACAATACGTACTAAACGATACAATCCTATGCTAATTCGTAATTGGACGGGACATGAAAATTGGTTGAATTGTAGGCGATTCTCCTAAATGCAACTTTCACAATAATTTTCTAGCTAATTCCACAGCCACGCGAGCTTGCCAAAGTTTTTTTCGGTTAGGTTTTTCTTAGAAAGAAAAGTTCACTTACCTCGGTATCGCCGCTTTGCGTAGAAATTAGATTTTTCAACTTGAATAAAATCGTCTGATGCGTAGTCGTTCCAACAATTTACTGTTATTGCGCTTTGCATGCAACATTGTTTCATTAAGATAAACCCTAACTAATTCACCGCAGTATTAGCTGCTGTAAAAGTATACAAGTATAGATTAGCATATTTTAGCTTTTTATTAATAGCTTCTTTCGTCGATCGTCTCTTTTACCAAGGAGAATTACAAGCCTTGGTCTTGGAATGCCATCCTCGTTGGTGAATATAATTCAAGATTTGTCATACAGATGAGAGTCCTGTTCAGCAGTAACTCGTAATATACTTACTAATATTGAAAATGTGGATTTAAAAAAACATACAAAATGAAAACCATATTCACACATCCTCTGAAACATGAATATGGGTTCAGATTTAGTACCGAGCGCCATAAATAAAGCCTCATAATTTATATAAGGAGCCGTTGCACTTGCTCTGGATGAGTAAAATCTATTCCTCGGACGCGCCTCTTCAGGACTACACAACACGTGCCTCTTCAAGAGAGCTTAATTTTTTTTTGCGGAGTCGGTTAAGGCTAAAATTACACTTGGTAGGGTACCATGAAGTAAATTAAAACCTTTGGTAATTTTAAAAATATATCATATATGAACAACGGAATAGAAAACACGAAATGAAGGTTTATTGTGTGTCGAGATGCGATAAATAAAGAAGCAGATAATCGTTTTCTGTAAGACGTTGTGGTAAAGAAATTTGGAATCGCTATTGAATGAATTGCTCCCGCAAAAAACATCGGTTGCCTGCGATTGTGTTCCGGTGTTATATAAACAATTTGACGGTGCAACTCGTCGCACTTGGTGCATTGCAGATGTACTGCGGCACGACAAAGTTTCACGTGTGCTAACTTCAGCTTATTGATGTCCAAACTTTGTCCAATTTTGACTAAAGACGAATGGAACAGAGTAAAAAGTTTTAAATCTCTTCCTTTGCATTTGTCCCGCAAACTATCATCGGTTAGGCGTGTGAGACTGTGAGACCTATATTTGGTTTCTGGATTTCATGTATTAGTATAGTTATAACGTTTGTCTGTATGATGTAGATTAGTTACAAATTAGATCAATGGTGGTTTGGCTTCTTGGACCTTTTATCCCCCGCACCTTGTTTTCCTTTAAAGTTAAGGCGAGTTATCATTTCTAATAAATAATGAAATAAAAAAGACTCTGTTGTGTACTTTATTGCGAGTCTATTCCATTGGTGGGTTGCGAGATAAATTTCTCTTTCTTCGCTATCTCAAACTACCAGTTCATTGATGTTTCCTGCGTTCTATATTCCAACATACAACAAAACAGATCGTAACAAATTTACTATTGTGCGTTAACCAAATCGCAGTTCTCGAACTGCAAACGCTTCAAAACATCTCCGATTTTATTATCGGCGTATATTTATGGTCAGTTTCAGATTTATAACTAACTAGCTGTTGCACCCGCCTTCGTCCGAGTCCCTTAATGTAATGTCCTTTTCTGAAACCGGTGATTGGTTGAGAGATTTTTGGAGTCCATAGGGAACATACATACATGCGTCGATTTTTGAGTTACATTAATGTACAATAACTTACATTATTGTAATTTTTATTGTTAGGATGCTTGCCTTAACGCTCTGTTCTAGGGTTCCCGGGTTCGATTCCCAGCTGGGTCAACTTTGAAAAATGAACTTTTCGAATTTGGCTCTGGTCTGGATCTGGAAAGTAGTGGCGCCCTGCCACTACTTTCCAGATCCAGTCCTGCCACTACTTTCCATACACTGCGTTTCGCAGTCATTTGGGCGGCCCGTCTGGCAGCAGTAACCACCCCCTAACACGTATGCTTTCGGTGAGTGAGTAAGGGATGCCAGAGCCCATTTTCCTATCCAATCCCTTATCCTCAATCCTACTGCAGTCGGCAGCGCACTTGCTGCAGCTGTGGCGTTGCTTGTGTTATAGGCGACGATAGCCACCTACCATCAAATGGACCGTCAGCATGTCTGCCGATCTTAATATAAAAAAATATATATTGTAATTTTCGTAGAGATCTCTAATTTAAAAAAAAAATACAACTTATATTACTCTCTGATAAAGTAGCTTTAACAGTTAAGTAGCTTCTTTTTCGGTTAAGTAGTTTTTGAGTTTATCAATTACAAACAAATCTACAAAAAATCAAATCTCACCTCTTTATATTATACCGGCCCCTCTAGATACAATCACGGAAGTGAATGAATATAAATTAAACAGAATTGTATACGTCACTTGATTTGAATTCACAAGTAGATTTTGATCAAAGTGATTTTTCAAGTTTTAACTTAGATTTACTTTATACTATCTATTTATATTATTAATATTTGATTCTGTTAAAGTGCAGCTGGATAGTGCCTACCTGTATTGATATTTCTCTGATTTAAAAGCTTTGTAAAATACTTTGGTGTATAAGTTTATTTTAAACGTATTGTGTTCCATAGTCTTTACAAAAAAACACGGTGAAATAGCAGCACTTGTGCTGCTGTTACTCGGTGAATTAAACAATGTTCATTGTTCAGTCACCTCTTCTCCCTTTATCTTATAACGGTAATAGGCGCATTTGTATTCCCCTGGTTTTTATTAGCAACTATTCACACCGTCAGGGTGCCTGCCGCAATTTTTCATAAATTCTTTTTTAAAGTTTCATTGTTTTATACTAACCCAATTATGTACCTAATATATGTAATTATCCTTAGCCTTTCGTTTATTACTCGCTGATTAAACTCATTAATTTAATTTAAATTTAAACTCTTCGTTGCATCAACTCGCGGTAACCGTCCGATAACTTTTATCAGAGTTCAAACAACTTGGATGGGAAGTTTCCTTTGCTCTTTCCTTTGATTTTTTAGCCCCTTGAAACGTGAATACTTAAAAGAGACTTATGCGTATTACCCGTTTATTTATGATGAGGAAAGCATTTTTTGACGCGTATGCCATGTGTTAACGTAATTACAAAAATGTTCATAGTGTTTTAAAAGATAAAATTTATTAAGAAGATGCTCTTTGAAAATTTGGTCGCATACGCGTCAGTCATGACTTTATAATTTCCATATGTACCTATTTGTACCAATTTATATTTTGTACCAAAATGCCAAAATCGTCGCAGATGAGGTAATAAATTTTGGCGCTTAGAAGTATATAAATAACACTGTTTTCTTGGGCATCACTTTAAATAGAAAATTTCTAGATTTTAGATTTTTATAAATTTATTTTTAGGCACTTAAAAAAAATATGTCGGTGTATAAAAAAAATACATATTTTGCTAAGATAGTGTCGATTATAACAAAGACATAATAATAAGTTCGATTATACTGGTGTAGGATCAAATCTAACAGAAGCATAGAGAGGTCAATTCTGAATATCTTAGGCCTAATAAAAGTTCTATATATAGTTCCATTTTGTATGATTTGCATCCTATCGTTTTTTTTTTCTTTGACAAAATTTTGTTCAATATTTAAACTTTTCTTGTAAAAAAAAACATATTTAGAAAGTTCATACTGTAGATGGCCCAAAACAAATTGTTGCTTTACTTAAAAGTATAGCAATAGGCTGAAAATAGACTTGTTAATATTGGTTAATATTGCAACGACATTGTGCGACTTTGTCCTTAGAATACCAGCTTAACCGATATGCAATTCACGCATTTTCTTACAAATAAAGGTATCACATTTATCATAGGTATTAGTCATCATAGAAACAGGAAGATCCGTCCTGCCTGTCTCGAACCATCAGCGATTATCGTGCGTCTCTTTTTTTTTCGTGAAAGTACTTGTAGACAGAAGGTTTTTGTTATCACAACATGACACAGATTGAACCCGTCGTCGCTGATAAACTGGATTACGTACTTAAAAAAATCCAATCAATTACATTATAAACTAATGTCTACATTCTTGTTACAGATTTCGCGAGTTCAGTAGCCGATAGCGCACGAAATGATAACGCGTGAGTACATAAAGTTGTTGCCATGTGAGTTTTATGTGAGGGAAAGAATATGTTTGTGACTGGATCATGTCTGTGCTGTTTACATAATGTTAGTTTATTTTATTAAATGTCTACAAAAAAAATTTTCTTTGAGGCAGGATTGGAATTTTCATCGTTGTGTCGTTTTGTAATCACAAATCTCTACAGTTAAAACGTAACATACGCCCTTTCTGTTTGCTCCTACAAAAATTTAAGCTATTGTGAAATAAGATTCAAGGACCTCCAAATTAAAATTGTTCGTTCGGTCGACTAGCAGGGTAAGGTTTTAAAGAGATTTATACGATAAATTTGTACAAAATTCGCATTTTTCATTATGCCTTACGTTTATGTATGAACCTACATTAATTGGCACCGGATTTTTTTCCCAAGAATTCGCTTATTACTTTGGGGAGTATAAGTAACGGTTCAAATCAGTTTTCAAAAAGTCATCATGATCATCATCTTCATCTCAGCCTTAGGACGTCCACTGCTGGACAAAGGTCTCCTCACTAATGTTCCAAAAGGCCCGTCATTAGCAGCCTTTATCCACCGTCGACTCGCGGCCCTTATCAGGTCGACTGTCTACCTTGTGGGTGAACGTCCTACGCTGGGCTTGTCGGTCCGTGGCCTCCACTCGAGACCCCAGCGGCCGTCGGCTCTACGTAATGTATCTTGGCCACTGCCGCTTCAATTTACTAATCCGCCGGGTTATGTCGGTAGCTTTCGTTCTTCTACGGACCTCCTCATTTCTGATTCGTTCTCGCTGTGTAACCCCGAGCGACGTAGAGCTTTCTTACAAGACCCATAGTTAGAGACCAAGTTTCAGCGCCATATGTCATCACTGGCAACATCACTGGCCATATCCAAAAATTAGTGTTAATATATTTATGTCAAAACAAAAATACTTTTTCAGACAATTTTCAGTAATATTTTGACCAAATAGGGCTTCAAAACAAAAAAAAACAAGCCTGGGAACAAATACTGAGCTTTATAAATCGTCTGTAAAAAAAATTTGACTTAGGGGCGGATAAAAAGTGCCTGTGCAAACTCCTAATAAATCTTTCGGTGTGCACTCCACATAATTTCTTAATTATTATTACAATATATTGGACAAGTTTCTTGGTTTATTCGCCACATATTGTTGAAAACAGTACCAAAACTTTGGTTGTTAAAAAACAGGCTCTCTAGACGGATTGAACAGGAAGGACTCCTCCAGGAAGACTATGTATATATGTAATTTGATACACTAATAGCATACTTTATATTAGATCGGTAAAATGAGATTTAGGTATGTAGTATTTTAAATTACTTTGAAATATTAGAGATTGCGTACTGTTTTTCGTATACCATTGCGACAATATTTTATTTTGTCGATAGGATCGCGTCGCCGTTATCGAGTGTGCTGGAGTAATAAATCAGGGCGGCTGCAAATTTTAACCGTTCGCAGAATTCAGCTATTGTTCCGTGCATGATGGATGGTTTCGGTTTAGGGAGGGCCAAGGATTAGATTCTGATGAGTGCGATTCATAAGATACAAGCGGTGTCGCAACGACGATTAGGTGTTGTATTGATCCACTAGATGGTAAGTGGCTACTACCATCACTTAAAAATACAAGCAACAACAAGAGAGTTGTAAGTGGCTCTGGGGTCTCTTACTCAAGCACCGTATGTCAATTATACACTTAGTTCGATGGTAAGATGAAATTTGTCGTATTCTATATGTAAAGGGAATTTAATACCCTAAATCATCTAACCGGTCTTTTACCTGTCTTTTATTGTGTACCAGCGACTCGCCCGAGGTGAAATTTTTATATACATATAAGAACATTCCCCGTTTGTCCCTCTTTCCATTAGTGAAAACCGAATTAAAATCGATCTACCCGTTCACGCGTGATGCCGTGACCAAGGGAAATGGGGATTCATTTTTATATATAGAGATATTTCAGTTTTCTAAGGTATACCGTATTCTCTTAAATTTAAGAACCAATGGATCACAGGCACCCATACCATTCAATGCTTTTCTACCATTCTTGTTTTTCTATCATATTTCAGTTGCCCCATTTAAATTTCTGGCGCTTTCTCTTATGACTTGAGACTAAGTATCTAACTGGACCTCCATGCTATTACATATTTAGGAAAGTGTAGTGATAAATCGGTTCAGAAACGAGACATGACTTGTGTCCACGCTAGATGCTAATTGCCATTTTCTAACTTTTTAATTAACAGAAAGGATAGCGCTCTAAATATATTTAGAAAGGGGAAATAATCAAAACGCTCATAACTAACATAATATAATCATAACTAGCTGAGCCCGCAACTTCGTACGCGCGGTATTCGGTATAGCAGGTAACTTTTTTGTTTGTAAAACGATTGGAATGTACATTCCTGATCTAAGTAACAAACACTAAATGTTACGGGAAGCTTGCTACAATACATCTGTGAAAACCGCATTCAAATCGTTTAAGCCGTTTCTGAGATTAGCGTGCATAAACGCACAGACGGACAGACAAAAATTCTAAAAACATTTTTTTCACCTCGGTATTAACATTAAGTCTACAACAACGTGTAAAAATTGTTTTTGAAAAAATATTTAATGTACAGACACAGCACACAGACCTTTTTATTATATGTATACATAGATAAAAATCCTAGTTAGGCGACAAAAACCATTTTTTTCTATAACAATGTTTCACAAGTAGCGTTACCGTTAAGAATCAAGTTTTTGTTTAATGTTCAAAGAACAACGTGTATTAGAAAGTTCCTACATTTTTTTTTGTAATTTTCTTCTTAACAACTACGACAACAGCGCGTAATGCAAAGTAAATTTTTGGTTTTAATAACGTAAAATATAGTGTAAGGTTATGGTTGTTGGAACAATTTAACGAAGTTCTATTTCAGACAAGAGTATACGTTGTATTGAAAACATAGTGTTGCGTTATGTGCGTTATTTATTTATTTAATAGCCGCGTTACTACGTCGTAAAAGTTGTTGAGTCTCCATTGTTTTAGAAATGGCATTGTATGTTTGTTTTTATGTTTGCATTGCACGTTTGTTCGACGCCGATTTATTGGTAAGCGAAGCCCGCAACTAAAACAATATAGATTCGCGTTGGAACTTTACACTTCCATGCTCGTTTGTTGTGGAAAACGAAGAAAAGCGACTTTAAATTTAAAATTTACGGCTTCGGCACATATCTGACGCTGCTGGGACGTGTTATGTGGTGTTATAGAATTACAAGGGACATGGATTCACTCCGCTCGGTCTTTGGGAATAATTACAACCTAAGTAATTTAATAACATATTACGAGTATATTTGCTTTTCCTGGCCGGGTAGAACATTATTTTGTACTTATAACCTCTTTATATGAATTAAAATCCTTTGTTTGCCCATCTCTATCTCCTCCGTTATTTATGCCAATTTCAATTTGGCGTTGAAAATATACCTTTCGCGGCGGCCGCTACGACGGCCTCTAAATAAATAGAGTAACATCACATTAAATATTTTTTTATAGTATTAAATAACAATTGATAAATCATGGTAAATTTTTAACAATTCAAAGAATCAAGTTCCGGTGGGACAAATATTTTAAGTTTATTCTTTAAAAAGTTGGGCATTTGTTAATTAAATATTATTTTCTGAAATTGGGATTACATTGAAAAATTAAATGGCGATTTATGTACATACATATACATTTATGTAGCTCAATAATTTTTTTGCTCTCCTTATATGTACACTTAATAAGATTACATCATAAAATATCTTAATAGTAGCTTATTTTACTTAAATACTATTTTTTAAAGTTTTTTAAACGAAATACTCAAGAAACGTGATTGTTTTTCTTAATTTTAGGAAATTATAATAAACTAAACAATTATGCCGTTTTCAATGTAAACCGAATTTCGGGAAATTATACCTAATTAATTAACAAATGCCTAACCAAGCCTAACTAACAAATGCCTTTTTAAATAGATATTTAATTAAAAAGTGGGTGATGTGCTCTGCTCAGAAGCGGCCGTAGTGGTTCTTATTCTTATTCTTGTCTTTGTGGCTATTTCTGTCTGCTAGAGTACCAGTATCACTTCGTCCATTGCTGGAATATTGTGATCGCCACGTGAACTAAAGCTCTCTACCTATACCTACCTCGTTAAGAAACTGTAGTACTTTTTTGATAGAGGCATTCTTCACATCTTCACAAGCCATTGTGTGGCTTCCTAGGATGTGACTGCGCTTGTGCATCAGGGGGCCACACTCGCACAGGATATGCATTGGTGTTTCTTCTGCCTCATGGCAGAAGCGACACTCTCCCGTACTAGTGAGCCCCATTACTTTTAGGTGCCTATTGAGGCGGCAGTGCCCCGTTAGTGCCCTAGATAGCATACACAAATTGCTCCTACTAAGCGACATAGCCTGATTTGTCATGTTTGTCTGATTGCCGTAGTGGTTACGAAAATACCTATTTTCAGCGTTAAATTAAAAATGTAAATAATAGAGACCCCCGAGAGCCAATAGCTTTTTATGGGAAATTCCGAGTTTCGTTATCGCTTATAGTTTTTGAGTTATTATATTAAAAACTAAATGCCTTATGTTATGTGCTGGTCAAACATTTTTCTAAACATAATTCCGAATCCAATGAGCTATTATCGCACATATTTTTATCAAAAATTAACACCATTTTGAACGGCTTATTCCCCTCCGCTCCAAATCTATTGTTCTTTAAAACTAATTTTTCCATACATTTATTCCCAGCCGCTCCATGAAAAATAATAAATAAATACATAGTTAATGTTTTCGTTCCCACTTGTGAATTGGATTATAAACATTGACAGTTAATCCTCCGGTTTTTTTTATATGAATTGATTAAAAAGTTGATAATGGTGAATTTGCTTACCTAACATGTATAATAATAATTAGTTTTGCCAATAATCGTTGCTCATTTGCGAAATCATAGTTTCCCACCTTCGTATATTTTTTGTTATGAAAGCTTAATTAATGTTCCCTAAAATATTGTCTCAGCGTGTTATTAAATAAATACACAATTAGTGACCGAGACTGTACCGAAGGTATAACAATACCTTGCTGCTAACAATTTGAAGGTACTGAAGTTTATAATTAACTTGCCACTCCCCGGAACGGACAAAAGGGAAACGAAGCCGAGGACAACTTGGCCAACTTTGTAATAATTAAACTATTATACTAGACCCCCCCGAAATTTGTCATACAAAGGATGATAGCTAATTTTCATCGTGTTCCATAAATTTCGACATTTCCTTTTCGGATGTTTATTCATTTGAAATTAAACCTTCGGGGCTTTAGGCAAGGTTGTCAACTAAGCATGGCTGGCGGACTGACGCAATTGAATTGCAAAATAATGTGAAATGGGACCTTAAATTTGACTGTAGCGATTTTTTATTTTATTTTTATGATAAGGTCGTCAGAGAGGCTGACGGTCCACTTGATGGTAGGTGGCTACCGTCGCCTATAACACAAGCAATGCCACAGGTGCTGCAAGTGCGCTGCCGACCATAGTAGGATTAAGGAATTAGGAAGAGATAGGGAAATGGGCTCTGACATCCCTCACTTACTGAAACACAACAGCACACGTGCTGTTATTTCACGGTGGTCTTCTGTAAGGGGGTGATTACCGCCGCAAGACGGCCTGCCCAAATGACTTAAGATTTCTCCTCACTGATCCATTTGGATTGATCACCCTGTATAGTCAACACTTATAGTCCCCGTTGTCAGTACGGAGCTGTGGCGATCTCGCTCGACTTCATTAATATGAAAACAAAAATTCACGAAAACAGGCGAGTTAAGCAACCTTGTCTTCGGGCGTTGCTAAAAAACAAATGAACGTATTAAAATATGATAATGGAAGGTACATGATAATATTTGAATAAATGAATCCACAATTCTTAAGGTCGCGAGTTCGATGCCAAACAATAGGGGAGGAGCTTTGATTTACTAACGAGTTTTTGGTGTTTCGGTATTTTTCGCGCGAAACTTTTTACAATTAATTTGCATATTTTTAATTTTTGAACCCCGCCGACTGGTGAGATGTTTTAAATAATAAGATTCTTATTTTTTAGGTTCACTGCAGCAGGGGTATATTTTAATCTCGCGATATAATAGTAGAATAACATAGGAAGAGATTAAAATCAATATGTTGAGCATATATTCTACAAACTAAAATATTTATGTATAATATATTACACGAATACTTCTTATACTTTGTTCGAATACCTTGTCAGTAATAGCAGGGCACGACTATGCTGCACTCATAAATTGGGCTGACATTCTGACGATATTAATCAAGCTCTTACAGAAGACTAGCGTGTAATAAAAGCACGTATGCTGAGTGTGTAAGAGATGTCAGAGCCCATTTCGCTATCCCCTTATATTTAATTCAGTTAGGTCTGCAACGCAGTTGCCAACCTGCAACTAGCTTGCCAACCTTCACAAATAAAAATATTAATAAGTTGTAAGTTTTCCTTTTTTTTTAAATTCAAAGAGATCTTTTAACGAATACACACAACTATTATTACTTTGAAGTAAGTAAGTATACCTACCTAAGTGAAAAATAATTGTCAAGTCATATGTTACGTAATCAAGTAACATAACCGGGAATTACACGTTTGTTCATAAATTAAAAGGTGTTATTTAATAAGCTACGAGCACAGAATTACAAGTAATAGCATGGTTTGCGACAAAAATTGCTACTTGTAAACTCTCTCTAGATATAATTAATGGCACCCTAAGTTTGGTGTTTCTCCCTAATCTCGAACAACTATGACGCGATTTTCAACTCTAAGCAAAAGTCAATAGGGTCGTATAAATTTTGTCTTGGTCAATTTACCTCGATTCGTGTACTTTTGTTCATTACCACTCAAACTTTTAAACGAGCTTGTTTTTTTTATTTGATAAATGGCCACACGCAGCTAATATTGTTGATATGATTTTTTTATATTCTTTGTAGATCAAATCGCCCCAAGGGCACGTGCAATGACTGCACTTTTAAAACAGATATACCTATAGTACGGTCATTCTATAAATGCGTTTTTGACATTTCTTTATGTCCATTGCATAAAGTTCATTTCCGAATAAACGATACAGAAAATGTATGGAATTGACACCTGTCAGAACAGCACTCTTATAATGGCCGGAGTATACTTCATCTTGAGGCGATAATTTTTTGTTTTTTATTTGTTCCTAAGATTTTACATCTTTATGAAATATAATTTACGTAAAAAAATCCAATTAAAAATTTCGGAAACATGTTTTATACGGGTTTACGATGTGATTGAATCGTACCAGCTGTATACTTATTTAATTGCTCCCAAAAAATGGAATCGTACCAACAAAACTTCTTACTTATGCATCCTTTTCATACAAGGATAAACAAAATTATACGATATAAATCTTGTTCAATTTATGTTTTATCTGCTGATCGCTCCACCCGACAATTTCATTACTCGGAAATTACGAGAGTAGAGAAGGTACATATATACATACACGATTAGCATTTATCAGTTATGTATAGTCGCGAGAAGCTGTAAATGATGTAAAACAAAGTTGCCACACGGGCAATTATCAAGAAACGTATCTGTATTATAGCGCATACTTCAACCTCGCAAGCAATTTAATTTGACTGGGTTATAAAGAAGCGAACGTAAGCATCTTTTCTTACTCGTAGGTAAAAACATTTGGTCATTCGAGTTTTGTTCGAAGTGAGCACATGGCGGTGCTTGTGGATTAAGTTATATGTACTATAGGATTTTATTACTAATTTTGGTTTTTATTTCATTTTGTTTTTATTTTGTTCATTTTGCTTTTATTAATTAGAAATCAGTGTCGTTTTGATTAATTATTATGTTACATAATTATTATTTGATCCAAATGTTGTCAACCCCTGAATGTTTGTTTACATAATTTACAGCTTCTCGTGACGGCGACTATAGGTTGTTATATTTTGTTGTGCTAAAACAAAAAAATTAGAACTTAACTTTAAGTGCAGCTACCATTAGTTCGATTGCAACTACTCTATTCAACTTCATATTCTGTTATAAGTACAAGAGCGATTTTCTATTAAAAAAAAAACACAAATTAATGAAAAAAACTGTGTTGTAGTTCGATCAGTTTATTGTACTATAATTGAATTCGAAATTGATTATCAAGTAGTTGGGTGGCCTCATTGTCTCCGATCAAATTGATTTTTTATCATACACCGAAACGTTTTGTAAGATATCTTTATCTTGTAATTATTTTAACTATCGTTCACTGTAATTATTTTGTTAATCGACGTACTTCGGGACCGAATTTTTTTATTTTACTTTTTGTTGGGTGAATGTCAATCACGAAAATCATCAAGATTATTTTTTCAATTACTTATTCGGCTTAGTTTATGTAACCATATCCGTTTAAATGTTTTTCACTTAACATTTCCTACAAATAATATGGCGGAGGTTGTACGATTTTATGAATTTGAAATAAATTATTTTCAATGCCATATATGTTTTTAAGCCATCCAAAACTCAATTGCTATGCGCCCATAAATAACACGTATGGTTAGAATAATAGTTTATACATAAGGATTAATTACCAATATTGAATTAATATTTTTCTTGCTCGCTATATCACATCACATCACATTATATTATATTACACTTATCGAAAAAAAAAAAATACCATAGACGTCACATTTAAAAGGCCGTCTGATGATATTAACTAACTGTTTAAAGGGTCATTAGAGGCCGGAGAAGCTACCTCCACAAATTTACGATCGATCAGTATTCGCACCTGTCGAAAAATTTGAAATTGATTTTAAAGCTACTTTAATTTAAGATAATTCAAATGAAATGTTTTTAGAGAAAAGTAATATAAGTTTGATAACAGCCTTCCGTTTAGATGGGTACTTCGATTCTTGCTAAAAAATTTGAAAAGTATTTGTAAATTTTCAAAAGCTGTGTTTAAATGGAAATTAAGTTAAGTTAAACATCTTTGGCTTAATATGGTCTTTATTTTACTTCAATTTTTTATTAATAGTTAAAAATGTATAGGCAGATTATAAAAATCCATACGTGTTTATTGCGAAATAAATAAAAACCGCGAATGATTTTGCAAATAATCATTACTGACGCTATTATGACAGGTGTCACAAATAAAGCTGCGTTCACAAGGTGGCCGTTTGAAATTATGTCTGACGATGACACTTTATGATATTATCTTATTACAAAAGTCATTCTGAATGTCTTTTTAAAAATAAATGTGTTGGGTCAGTATTTTATTTTCGTTTTGGTTTTGTTTTTTTACTAAGCTTAATTTTATGTGAAGAAATAAATATGTAAAATAAATAAATAAATATGTAAAGAAATAAAATAACTGTTAGGAATAAATTTGAAAAAGATTAGTTATGAAAAAAAAAACAGGCCTCGAACGCGATTAGGTAACAGTAAATAAATTTTATAATTTTTTGTATAAGCTTCAGAATATATATTTTATGTGTAATATTGATTGAGGTAAAAAATAATAATATAAATAAAAAATAAGAACACCTAATAAAATATGTACCTACCTATAAATTATATGTAGATGCTGACTAAAAAAATATCATGTCCGCGAAAAACAGGTTATTTAGATAAATAGGTATACTATAATTATTGAAATCTCGAATAGAAATATTCAAGATAACTTGGAATATTACATAGATGTTCAAAATGAAGACATATATACGATATTTAAAATAACATGAAAAAGTATTTTAAAGAATAATCATTTTAAATTCAACTATAAACTTACTATATACTTCAGATATAAAGTATTCGTTGCACTATAATAAAGCCTACTCCGTGTCAACAACTGTTATTAATATTCAAAAAGATTAAATATATAGAAAATATAGAGAGAGGGCATTGGATTTTTTTTCCTACATACATATTGATCCTGATCGTCATAATCAGGATGGCCATGGCGTAGCTAAATAGCCTTGTAAAGTTGGCGATGCATTGAGTGATTTTGTACCACATGGTTCTAAATGTCACATTACGGATTCTTTCGTCTTGCCCGATCTATACAGTTGAAAATCTTTGTTAATATTACTAAATAAAAGAGGCATTTTGTATTGATCTCGTTATCAAAATCTTTTTTGTTATCCTAAGAATCAATCACTCGAGACTCGGCGGAGCGATATATCTTAATTCAAAGTGACGTCGCAATAAAATCAACCGATCCGCTGAAAGTAAACGCTGGACAGCAACATATCAAAAAAGGGCCATAAAACATCAACGGAGGTCATTAAGGCATCAATTTAAAGTGACACAACAGACGTCAGAGCGAAGGCCGAATTTAAACAAGGAAACGGGCAGGTGGTATCAATTATAAATAGATACAGATGTTGAAACATGACTATCCACCGTTCACCTTACGTTCGTAACACCTTTACCACATCTGCCACAAAAAAATAAAAGTGTCATAAATGAGTCCTCGGACAATTACAAGCCAATAGACAATGGTCATCTTTAGTCTATAACAGAATGACGTTCGACTCATACCACCCATAAATTTCAATTCATAAATGCAACACACCATAGTTCACAAAGGCTCCTTTACAATAGGTTGGGCCCTATTGTTCTCCCCTATTTGAGGGGTAGTTGGAGAAATGGACGCATCTTCCTGGTAAGAGGATTCGTTTGTTGTTTCTGATGAATAAATTTTTATTATTTACCTTACGGGAACAAAGCGCGACTGACAATGCCTTTGGAAAATGTGGCGTGCTTAAGTAATAGCTTCGGTTCTCGCTGTACGATTGTTTTCGCCATCTTCGCTTTGAATGAGATGTGTTCTTTTGAGGAAATTGAAGGGAAGTGCGGAGTTTTTTCAGTAAATATGTTATGAGGAAACATAAGAGTCTGCGATGTAACCAATCATCATATCGTTTCTTTCAAATTTCCGCTATGGACTATCACTGTATAATATTTAGGATCAATCATGTGAAAATGGAGATAGGGATTACAAAGAGTACACAAAAACATCCCAGTTACAATGAGGTAAAAGTACTACCAGTTATCGTTAAATTGTTAAAGTTCGAACAATATCGGTGCATCGGCTCGTGAAACCGTTTCTCGGACACAGCTCAGGTTTATTGCTTTTTTCATTCATGGTCCAGTTCTAAGAAATGCGGCGGCTTTTTGGCGCCTCCGTGAAAAAAAAGAAAGAAACAAAAACCTTTTTGATGCAGCGCAAATTGTACGCCTTTTGGTGGGCTTGTGAAATAGGATTGCGTTTGTTTACAAATCGGAGACCGTTTTTAATACAACACTCTGCATTCCTTCACAGGAACAAAGCCAAAACGTTTCCGTCTTTTATAACTCGTAAAGGCCTCGGCGCTACGATTAATAACTTGGAAGACTTTGAAAAAAGAAACACATATCCTCATGTTTCAACAGTTGGAGCTCTTTGATCGAATATTGATGGTAAAATAATTGCAGGGTCCCAAAAGATTGAAGCGCGATTTTTGGCAACCTATGGCCCCAATTTTTTCAAGTCAATCACTCTGCGAACAATGTTTGGCGGGAAATTGCGAACAGTGAGTTGAATTTAATTAAAATGTTAAACAACAGGCGCCATCGCCATCGTTAATGACTTCCGGACTAGGCCAAAATTTAATTATAAATTGCCAAAGTCTCTTCGCAGTTCGCAATTGGCCAATTAGTGAGCTTTTTTTTAAATTAAAATAATCATGTTCGATGATAAATATATGTATTAAGCTATACAATAATGCATACATATTTATTACATTTATTATCCCCAGCAATTATAGTCCAAACCGATATGTTTGTATTAATAGATTTTTTTTTCTGGAATTTCAGACAAAAAGTTGAAATGTTTTGGTGACTGCTTACCTAATCTACACTAATTATTCGTTATGTGCTCCTTAAATTTTAAATAGAAAGGCATTATTATTCGAATAAATACAACATAAAGACTACATTTTTTGTAGTCTTTATGTTATTTATTTATTATTTGACGGCTGTTTAACAATTTTTAAATATACCAACATTAGCCTTTTTTTCTAGTATTGGCTACTGTATCTTGAATTTTATTCAATTTACCTAGTTCACTTCTATTACATCTACCAATTACCCAGTATTGGTAGTACTTAAAATTGGAGTTAGCGTGCTTGCTCAATACCAATCTACACTAAAAATATTTTAACCGTATCTCTTTTAAAATCTATAGTTCAATTATTATCGTCTAAATGTGAGATTACTTTGCGAATTTTTGCAACGGCTTAATACCTCTTCTATATAATTTTCTATATTTTTTTCCCCTAAAGTAACAATGAAGTGATTAGCAACCCTTGGGCTATTCGCGGGCCTTTTTGAACGATAAAGAAATACTTCTTAGAATTTTACTGTGATGTGTTGATAGCCCTGGTATTTGTTGTTTTGCAGCAAAAGCTTTCCTTTGAATTGCGTTCTATATTTTTTATAAATTTTGGTTAAGTACTAACTTAATTTGTGTGCTTTATAATTAAATATGTTCATAGGCTTTTTTATTGTATGAAGCAAAAAGAAAGTTACTAATCCTATTCGCATTTTACAATAATTTTATAGATCAATTATGATTCAGTGATACTAAAGAGAGAGTGGATTTTGTAAAATTGTGTTTACATGTGGAGGGTAATTCTACTAACACGGCACCTATTTGAAAAATTCTTTTACTTAAAAGTCATATTATTCCAGATGGACACAGGATATGTTTACTAACTCCTCCGGGATTGCACCTGGACGAAGCCGGAGCTCATCGGACTAAATTAATAAAATGTGAAATAATAACTTCATCAAATAATGTATTTTTCTAATCGAGTATTTTTATATTGATTTACCTATGTTCACTCGATTAATGCATTATAACTAAGCTTTGACTTATGTAAAGTCTTTTCAACGTATTAATTACTTAGTATAAATAGTTAAAAAAACTTTGTTACACACTTTATTTATTTTTAAGGGAAACATACAGACTATAATACTTATAACTAAAATGACAAAAATGGCACAAATACCAATAAAGTTTCCACAATTATTTAGTACATAACAATATTACAAAGTCAACCTTTAATTTAATAAAAATGAAGTTCGAAACAAACTTAGAACTTTGTTGGAAACATTTAATAGAAATGTAATTACTTAATTTCTAGTTTTGTTTTTCTAGGATTACTTTTCGCTTAACAAAAGCCAAAAGTAATCCTTTGTGCGTAATAGTAAGGACAATTTTGAAATAAAGGGTCGGACATTCACCGTCTGCATTCCGGCTTTGGGCAGGTCACGATGAAGTCTGGCTGCATAATTAACTAATTTACTAAATTGAAGTAACCCCTTTGCGATTAGCAGTCGTACCGTCTTTACTGGTTAAGGTCATCTAGATTATGACAAATGATGACTTGATAAGGCATGCAATGGTTACATAGCGCACTGATAGGACTGATATTGCTGTCGTCACTCTTTTTACTTTTGCTAATACCTACTAGTTTTCCTATAAATGTTTCGTCACTTAGATACATCAGTTGAACATTTCAACGATAATTTCACGCTCTTTCACACAGTTTATCCAAAACGCCATAATCTGTAACTATATCAGAATATATAGTAACTATACAATCAGCAGTTATATTCTGATATAAAATGCATGCGAAACATGGAGACTTGTACTTTTTTTGAACCAGCTTAATTCTTTTCGCCAAAAGACCTTGAAAAGACATCAGATTATCAGGCGTATATACCTGGATTGTTCGGATCTTACAAACAAGAACTTAAAACTTATATATACTAACTTAACCTAAATTACTCTCACTAGAGACCATTTATATCGGGGGCACAAGCGGTCTATGAATAAAGAACTATCCCGAGTGAGATCAGTAGATGACATCGGGAAGGGGAGAAACGATTAGGTATTATAATTAATATTAAGGAAGGCTGGAGGGAGATTTAGTGCACATAGCTCATTTTTTTTTGTAACGTATGTCCTCATTAGCTGCTGCGTGGGGCTTCGCCTAAGAATTTGTCAGAAAACATTAGAGTTGAATTACTATCACTCTGGAATGCATTACCGGGACTAAAGGTATTGTATGTGTTAGTTCAGAACAACTATCGGCGTGCCAAGCTTATTCCATTCCGTTATACGGTTTACACGTGATTGAGTAATGAGCGTCTAATAAACGTCTTAACAACTTTCTCGTTTATAATATTTTATAAAGGTTACATCTTGTTTATAAAACCAGTACGTACACTAGAATCATTTTTGGGAAATAAGCATATAGAAAAAATAATTTAATAATTTTTATAATACAGTCATAGGACCGTGCGTGAGTTACCATGCGAATAGTATAAAAAAATGAAAAGAATTAAAAATTTCAATTGTGCATATGTTACATATAAGTCAAAACTTTTTTTCCAATTGTTTCGGCTGTAAACAGTCAACAAAAAGACCGGTCTTTTTTGTATAGGTACGCTTAATAAACATTGTATTTTGGCATAGAAAGACAAAATTCATTTTTCCATTGCTTTTTTCGTGACGGAATCATAAAATGTTTCTGTTTGTATTATTTGTCAGTCGATGCCGCCAAAGGCTGTTTTCTTTTCATATCCATAAATTTAACACCCACTGTCTTCCTCATTCCAAATCGTTTCTTCGGGCAATAGAACCATGAAGATCTTTTTGTTACTTGTAAGCGAATATTTAATAAAAATCGCTCAAATTTCATAAGTAGGTATATGAAAATGGTTAAGTTTGTATGTACATAATATTCTTCCCACTATATGCACACGTTCACGAGTCGATGACACTCCGCCCTCCCTGCCCGGGCACAACGGGCTTTGCGTAAGGTGAATGTTTCTGTCGTAATACATATTTACTTCGTGTGAAAATTAAAAAAGGCCACACCTGCGGTTCTACCTTTTTTAAATGTAAAGTCCATGTGGATGCTATCGTCTCTATTAAACAAGCAACGTCTTAAATGGTGCTCCAATTACGCCGTTGAACTTTGTTTTATAAAGGAAAAGCGATTATTAATTAGGAAGGGTAGGAAAAAAGTCTCTGTGGGATCCCTTACTAACTCAGCAAAACAAGACAACAGCAAACATGCTGTTATTTCACGGTGGTCTTCTGTATTAATGAGGTGGTTAATGCCGCTAGATGGGCTGCCCAATTTATGACTCGGTTTCAACACTATTTCAACAATAGTCGTGTTTGGTCATCGATAATTGTCATCACTTTCATTGGTGCTTACTTTATGAAGATTATTTCTATTGTAAATTTTTTTTGTTATTAACCAATTGTTTCTGTTCCTATTATAAACCTAATATTTAATACCATAGGTATTTTAATCTACGGCAATCCTTAATAATAATACTTAAGAATCAAATAACTAAGATCAAAGGTAACTTCATTTATTTGTTAAATAATTAATCGAGTCCAAAAAACGAACTGTTCAAACCAAAAAATGTTGCATACTTGTTTGAATTGTTTTATGTTTATCTTAATAAATACCTTAAGTTAATTGAAATTAAACCAATTAAGTCTAATTTAGACAATCATTTCCTTATGTTGATTTGGCAATGAAACCAAGTCCTAAATGTCTTAGACGAAGGTTTGATCTGTGGGCAAGCCGCAGAGTTTAAGTGTGTGTACATAAATGTAGTCTTTTACACAGACGTTGTCATCCCAGCTTTAACAGATGGAAATAATTTTATATACAGAAAGTGTTCAAAGTCAATAAAACAGTGAACTAAATCGTTGTTTTACGATATCATTGTATAAATTTGCAACATATTTTAATTTTGTTGTCGCTATTATTACCAAATCTAAGAATCATGATGATTTGTTTGTTCGAATTGGTTTCTCTACCGTTTTCTTATTTCTGTTATTAGCTTATCAATCCTAAAGTCTCAGCAGTAGCTTAATTTTCCAATAGCTAGTAGGGATTGCCCTCCCTATTCTTTTTGGGATTTTACTTTCATCCATAATCCAGAGAATCTATAAAGCTACAAACCGAGGCATTCGCCTCAAAACGTTGAACATTTTCCCATACAATCACAACAACAAATAAGCGGTCAATTGGATATGTGTTCTGTTTGATTAAATTAATACGAGTAGGAGGTTGGACCAGACGTGTTGCATTGTAAATTCATTTATCATTCAGAGTTGATGATGTTACTACGATGTTTACGTTGAAATGATTCATGTGAATAGAGATTTGTTGCTTGTTTTAACGTTTTAATACTCGTATTACTTGATATATGTTTTACATTCTATTGATGAGCATTACTTTTCATGATAAGTTATAGTTATGTGTACTAAACTTGCTCGAGTATCAATAATACATTAACACGTAACCCCTGTAGGTCATACAGAACTAATTAGTCTTTCTCCAATATTTCTATCTGCAATTTAGACACTGTCACATTATAAAAATGAGATGAAATCTATAAAACCTTTTGCGACAATGAACTAAAACCTTATGGACGTTAAAGATTTACCACGCTAATTTGTCATCCCTGCTGGAGTTCATTGAGTAAATTTTCCAGTAAAGTAATAATGAATAAAACGTTCTGTATAATATAGTGTAGTTATATAATTATTTAACATGTTTTCACTTTCATCCAATAAAATTCCTGACTATAGTTTCAGTTTCAAAAGAAAAACAGCATCCTTAAGAACTAAAGATTTATTCGACGCGATGATTTATAACTAACTCTAAAGCAATTTCTTATAATTTACAGACAATTAAAACGTTCACTTTTATCACAAGTTCGAGTTTCATAGTGACATAACTTTTCCACACCATATAAGTCATGAGTCCTCGCGGTTTGTGACTGTCTCCGCTACGGTATCAGTGTTGGGTGTCGCTGTCCAAAAATACCTGACAATTTACTGTCCTTTTTCCTCACACCGTAGAGCAACAGTGCCTACACTTTTAAAATGTCCAAATCACCCATTTTATATATAATTTGTAAGATACAATTAAAATACAAAATTTAAACGCAATCGTTTCATGCATCCAGAATCCTTTATTTCTATGTTTGCTTATCTACTATTTATAAAGCTAAAGAATAAGGCCTTCAGGCTTTCTCTAAATTATAATTGTTGTTTAAGAAGGCTATTTTATTCCAAATTCACATATTTCTCTTCAATGAAATTATATTTTACCGCTATAAACAAGTAGTGTACGAACAATCTAACCTGCATCCATGTAAAATCGGAAGATGTTTTCTTTTCGTATGCCAGTGTCCTAATTGATTTGCTCCATCAGTCTGCACTAACTTAAGGCAAATCGGAGCTCCAGTCCAGCAGTCAGACCCCAGCAGTCAGGTTAGTGTATCCATTTGCAGAGAGGTTGGATCGGATGTACATCAATATACTCGTATGCTGCGCAGTTTCAAGTGGAACGGATACTATTTGAATTGTAGTATTTGTAGCCTAAACTATAGGTACAGCCTGAATTTAATAACAACTATAGTTTGTAAGTTTTCCCCTTTACTGGCAAGTTGGTCCCCGTGTTTGAATAAGTAATGAAATATTATTATTATTAATAATTTTAGACGCGGACACATCCGTACTACTAGTGTTAGGTATACAATAGGCTGGATATTGTATTCCACTCCCATGCGATCTCATAAAGGATCATTCGGCTAATAGTAGAAGTAACTCTCTATCAAATAGAAATTAAATGAGTGTACATGTTATACTACGGTGTGATGCGCGTCCTATTTAGTCGTTTAGGCGCGCCTGTCCGTATATACTTTTTGTCCCGGGACATTTCTAAATCGAGCCGAGATCGTTGCCGGGCTAATTCGGGACTATCCACATCGTGTGTAGTATTGTTGACTTCCTGTTGTGCAATCGAGTTTGACAATTGCTCTCTAATTTTCCAAAAAAAATTTTAATTGCACTTGAAAATTTATCAACTCTTTATAAGAACCGGTAGAGCAATTACACCCATTGTTGTTGTTTGCATTCTTTGCCACACACTATCAAGTGGACCGTCAGTCTGTCACATGAAAAAAGTAGTAATTGCTTGTAAATTATAACAATAGATATTATATAATAATTCATTATATAATTTATAATCAATTGACACCCGAGGAGGATATATCTACGTGTAACCCGAAATCATTTGGTTATGAGATTACTAAGATTAGATTCGGTTGTGATACGAATAAAAAGCGCCCAACTATTTGTTTCGCTTTCCGCTGAAGAGCGCCTCGTTGAATATAAATTATAAAAAATCTCGCTGTACATTGACCTATTCTATTTTTAATTACAAAATGCCTAACTGGGAAGCGAACCCGAGTATTCACGGTCACGAACCGTCAGCTTTCCGAACGTGCCGTAAAGTAATTGAATAAGTTAAGTGGTAATTTTTCTTGAGTATTACAATAGAAATAAGTGCGTAGATGCCGATTTGTCTAGTGTGAAGCACATTGAATTGTGCGTTTTTAATTTTTATGAATAAGGGACTATAGCTTACGGTTAGATTTTTTTCTCTCCAAGTATATTTTTGTCTAGTACGTTCGAAGGTTCGTAAAAGAAAAAATGTAAGTACACCTAATTATTCCTGCTAATCAGATCGATTTTATCTAATAAAATTATTAAGACAGCACAGATTACAGCAGATTAGATATTTTTTGACTTTTCATAGGATTAAATTGAAAATATGTGTGACATGGAAACGTTTGGTGTTTAAAAGAAGACCGTGAAGTGACAGCATTTGTGCTGCTGTGGTCCCCTTGCATCCGCTTTGGTGTTGCTTTTGTTTGTTAAGTGGAACTTCCATCCTTTATCGTAAACAGACTAAGTTTTACCCATACGTCTCTGCGTCACTCATTATGATTTGTGTTGAATTTCTTTCTTTAATTTGGCGAGTGTTTTGAGTATCGCTTAGGTATATTTTTATTATCAATTTGTAAATGATAAAAGAGGTACTAGAATTGATCTATTTCGAATAAAATCTTTGAATAAAAACTCTCAAGAGTAGCTTAGCTACAGTAGCTATTGACGAGCCCGTTGGTTGAGTGGTTAGGGTGCTTACCTTAACGCTCTGTGCTAGGGTTCTCAGGTTCGATTCCTACCTTAACACTCTGTGCTAGGGTTCTCAGGTTCGATTCCCGGCAGGGTCAACTTTGAAAATGAACTTTTCAAAGTTGGCTTTGGTCTGGATCTAGAAAGTAGTGACAGGGCACACTGCGTTTCGTTACAGAAGTTCGTACCACCTCCTTACAGAAGACCACCGTGAAATAACTGCACGTGTTTTTCGGTGAGTGAGTAAGGAATGCCAGAGCCCATTTCCCTATCCCCCTCCTAATCCCTTATCATTAATCCTATTGTAGTCGGTAGCGTACTTATAGCACCTGTGGCGTTGCTTGTGTTATAGGCGACGGTAGCCACCTACCATCAAGTGGACCGTCAGCCTGTCTGCTGATCTTAACATTTAAAAAAAAGCTTAAGTTAAGCGTCATTCTTGCGACGCTACAATAAATGGTCTTCACCCCCAAACGACTGAGGTAGAAATAGCCTAATTCTAAATTAATGTTTAGCGGTTTAATTACCCATGTTGTGCTTTAAGAGCGTGCAGCGCGATCGAAAATCTTCGAATTGGAGTAGCGGTGACGGAACGCACACAAAAATAACTTTACAGATTAGGCTCAACACAGAGTAAAACATATTTTTACTAATTTTTCTTTTGGGAAAAATTAATGTAATAAATGATAATAGAATGTAATATATGTAAATAATAATTAGTTATTATTATAATATAACGTAATATTCAGCTGATCACTGTGTTTTGTTCATTTCTTATAAATAATTTTACCTATGTATACTTACCTGCATATCTGGAAAAGAATAAATAAAGTATGAAAGAAGAAATGAAAAACTGCAAAAAATAATAAAAAGTTTTTATTATTAAATTTGTGATGTTTGGTTGTCGTGGTATTATCGTTATTTTGTTAATTGTCGTTTATTTTTGACCTTATCTTTCGAGTGCTTTCAATATATAATCAGGCTCCTTAATTGCCATTTTTCTATCCAGTCTTTTTTCGTATGAAATATTTACGTATTGAATTTTTCCACTGTCTTGATTATCCGAGGATGTTTGAATTTCTGCTATTGGTAGCCTGAAATAAAATTAAACACTAAAAACGACAGAGAGCAAATTGTAAACACCGTTAGTTTATAATAAACATAACTGACGAATATTATGAAAGGAACATTGAATTTAAAATAAAACGCTTAAAAGTTGATAGTTTATAACCTCTCCGTTCCGAAATTGTCTACGAACATGCACTGTTCAGTGCTTGGGTCTATCAATGAACAGTTTTACAAATTTAATGCGCGGTTTCAGTTTACAGTTTCGTTATAAACGGCTGTTATCAAAAGCAAAAAACCTAATCTAACCTAACCAATAAATGTTTGATTAGCTAAGAAACCTATTTGGTGACCAAGTACTAGACTAAGTCAACCAAAAAAAGTTGCTGACCAAATAAATATTTTGCTGAAAAAATATATATTCCTATTACAAACTAACATATGCAATGTTACCGGATAATAGCCTAATTGACAAAATTTGGAAATTAGTTTGAAACTATGGCTTAGCATCTATTTCACCCCAAAAATATATTATTTTAAAAAAATAGGTCTTTTACATTAGTATTTTGAGTTTTTAGAAATGAACTTGAAATTGACAGCGAAAAAGGCCAAGACTGTCATGGCGTCTTGAATGACGTCACACCTCGCGAAACAGCCGTGTTTGTTTATGACAGTCAATTGTGTTTTTTAATAAATAATGAATTCCTCGTATTATAAATACTGTATAGTGCCCCAATATAAAAGTTCAACGATAAAAACGCCAAACAAATTATTCATATACGTTCCAAACAATAACAAATTGATGAAGTTAAGGTTATTACAGCTCTCAACAGCCACTATCAATACCTCGTTGTGAATCTTCAATGCCAGAGATCTAGATTCACAACAAAGAGATTCGAAGAGCACTACGGAGTCTTGACGTGAACAAAGCTAGTGGACCTGATGGCATACCTGCAAGGGTCCTGAAGGAATGTGGTCCTGAATTGTCTCCTGTACTTACACGCTTGTACTATCTCTCTCTCAGGACGAATACCGTGCCGGCATTTTGGAAGCTTGCCAATGTTCAACCAGTGCCTAAAAAGGGTAACCGTGCCAACCCCTGTAATTATCGACCAATCGCCATCACTTCTGTACTCTGTAAGGTTATAGAGAGAGTACTGAATAGTAAGCTGCTGACATATCTTGAAGTTAACGACCTGCTCAGTGATCGCCAATATGGATTTCGCCAGGGACGTTCAACCGGAGGTCTTCTGGTATATGTCACGCAATACTGGAGTGAAGCCATCGAGAAACATGGCGAGGCTCTCGCTGTGTCACTCGACATATCGAAGGTCTTTGAGAGGGTTTAGCATGCACGTTTACTTGGCAAGCTTCCTACATACGGCATCCCCTCCGGTCTCTTTGTAGCTGGATTTCTGATTTCCTAAATGAACGGTCAATTCGAGTAGTCATTGATGGCTGCTCCTAGGACCTCATGGCAATTGATGCCGGTATTCCTCAGGGATCTGTTCTCTCTGCAACTCTTTTCCTGCTTCATATTAATGACTTACTTCTTCCAGGAGTAGTTGTATACGCAGATGACAATACGGTCATAGAGAGATATTTGTGCAGGATTCGTTGGGGGGCAATGGTTGAGGGAATTAACTGAACCTTAAATCTTGTATGCCAATGGGGTGACAAGAATCTGGCTGATTTTAACGCCACCAAAACCCAAGCGTATTTGGTCTCTGCAAAAAGGAGCCCTTTCGACTTGGCTCCAACTTTCCGATGTGCATCCGTACCTGTGGCCAATGATCTTGAGCTTCTTGGTATGAAGTTGTGCTCAAATCTCAACTTCGGTAATTCTATCGAGTCCAAAGCCCAAACAGCGGCCAAAAAGTTGAGCATCCCAAATAGAGTGAAGCGATGCTTCACACTTGGACGGCTCCTCTCTTTATACAAGGCACAAGTCCGATCTTGCATGGAGTATTGCTGTCACCTTTGGGATGGCCCATCAAAATACCAACTTGCCGCACTCGACTCGGTGGATCGCAGAGCTAGGAGGCCCATTGGCGATGATACACTAATAAGAACTAAGCTGCAGAGCCTAGCACATCCCTTTCTTCTATCGGACGTACAGACGTACGGCTGGTTACCATCCTCACCTTGTCGAAATCCCTCTAATTCGGACCAAGCGCTTTAAAACATCTTTTGTGATGCGCACTGCTAAGGATTGGAACTCCCTGCCGGCGTCTGTATTTCCGAGCTCATATAACCCAAATCTTTTCAAGGTTCGAGTGAATGGGCATCTTCTGGGTGAGCTCGCTCCATCGTCGGCCTCATCCTTCCTACATGGATAGATGCTGGTCAAGAGCAAACTCATCTTTAATAAAAAAATAAAAATAAATAAAACTTTGTATTCGCTTACCTCAAAGTCAGCGGTTTTGAGTCAATGTCAAATTAGAAAATAAACGTAATCACCATTTATTAATATTGTCAAGTTAAGTTTTTACTATCGTATTAATTGTATTTTTATATATTTATTGTCCTGATATCAGTGGCAAAAGAAATTCATCGTGTGATTTGGTAAAATAGCTTGAAATTTACAGACGCGCCACCATTTAATTATAATTTAACAGGTGAAGTTGAATATATACAGATATAAACAAACAATTTTTTTACATTTTCTTGGCTTCTCAGCTCAATATTACAACATATTTTATATTGAAAATACTTTTTTTTTATTTAGAACAAACTTTAAAGTAAGAATACTTTCAAAAAGTAAATCTTTAAATGTTTTAAAAATTTTAGGTTGTAAAAGCATTCTAGTCACAAAAGTTATAAGATTGTGTCGACAAGTGTCGACGTGTATTTAACAACATGGTGGAACACATTTTTTGTTTCCACCGGTTCTCAAATTTTTATATAAAATACCATTTTCCATGGCGCTCATCAATGAGGGTTTGGCTCAGTTCATATCAGTTGTACCTAGTATATGGTTAAATGAAAATTCTGTCCAGTTTTGGTCAAGGGCAAGAAAAACCGGCGATCTTGAGACGGCTGATTCCACAGTAGGCAAATGCCACTCTCTGACTGGTAACTGCTAATTAAGTAAGACTTTGTTTGTTCTTCACATAATACTTAGATAGAAGTTTTACCATTGCGGAATTCCGATGAACAATAGTCGGTGTTCACTGCAAAAAATTGTCCAAGCATAACGGCGTCAATTTTGGGCAATATACTGCTGTTTGTTTTGTTAAATCCTGATTCCATGGCGAATTATACCTGTCTTTCAAGATTATACTAAAAACGAACTGTATTAATTTAAAAATAATTGCTGAAAACTCGAAATAACCTGTTCACTTTATACGAAAATGACAGCCACAACGTTTCGCGAGGTGTGACATCACGCTTCCATGCGCTTCTCTGATTGGTGTTTAATGTCACATAATTAAACGCCTCATTTTGTCGATTTTATTTTCCAAAAATATTATTAATCTTTTATTATTTTAATAGAAAAGTTGTTTTTTGTTTACTAATTATCATGGTTAATCATTAGAAATTCTAAGCCATCCGATTTATTCTCAGTGGAAACAAGCCTGTATTTACCTGTATGCATTTGCATGTTCTGCGTTCGCACTACTCTGTACGGAATTCGACTCAACTGCAATATTTTATTTTGCATGTCCAGATTTTCTTATTTGCCTGAAAGTGTAACCAATGACATGAATAATTTTATTAAGTATGCAAATTAGAAAAAAAAAAAAAACAGACAATTACGTTCTCCGATAAAAATACTTCCAAATAGAAGTCTACTTACCACATTATAGCAGCATTCTTAGGATAAATTTTTTATTTAGTCACTTAGATAATGATTATTTTTCTGTTTACCCATCCTTCACTTTCAAAAAACACTTAAACATGTGTAAAATGTAAATACAAAATTTATAACACAGCTGACTTGACATTGACCTCATGGCGTCATGTCATACGACAAATAAGTGCGCCTAGTGATTTTATTAGAGCAATTTTTTTTGTTTGGAAAACCATCAGGCGTTTGGGTTAAATATTGAAAAGTCTTAATATTTTCATATTTATAATTTTATAATGAATATTAAGAAGGGGGGGATCTGCGGAATATCAATACAAACATTTTCATGTGAGAATTAGTGCTTCATGCGTAAAATTTAAGAAGTATTCGAAGAAATAAATTTTTAGAAGTCGTTCCGTTTAAGTATTTTTTATTAATTTTAAATGTATTTGTTTCAAATTTCAACAAGGCGGTGACCTTGTGCAAGGATCAGGCTAACCTACAAAAGTTACTTTAATGTATTTAACTAATTCAGCGCATAGTACTAGTCACTTAAAAATGAGTAAATTTCCAGAATTTTGTGCAGTATCCTCTTAAGTAAATTAAAACAGTAAAAAAGTGTAATTCTATGAGTAAATAACACTCGTAATCGAGCCCAAGTGAGAAAACTACTAAACTTATGACCATTTTATAAGAACATGTATCCTTTTTAGTACTGGTATGAGTTTTAGCATTCCTTTACCTAACAAGCGCCTTATTGAGACTAGAAATAGTTTTGCAAGTACACATGTTAAGGCGTGGTCACAATAACAGTGAGCCTTTTATTAAATATTATATCCAGTAATTACCTAATGTCTTAGTTGTTTACACTTGAATATATTTTAAACTGTACTTGAGTCGTTTTCATTTGCTTATTAAACCGCATTAAAATATTAGGCAATTACTGGAACGTCGTAGTATTAATTAGGAAAATAATCAATAATGAACAGGGAGGTAATAATTGATTGTTAATTCTATATGCCATACAAATTTAAGTGAGAAACATTATTTTTTGTGATTTTATAAAAAGGATAAGTTATAATATAGTATAAATTTTGGCCAATAGATTTTTAAAGATTTTCTCATGAGCCTATTTTTGACACAAATTAAGATAACAACGCTTAAGTTTTATGAAATAAAGATAAATAGAAATTAATGTGTATTGCCATAAATGTAAAATGCAACATTTTTTTCGCTAGCAATGCACCGTTGATCTTATGACAGTCATGTTGTCTGCGCACGCGCCGTTGAGCGCTAACTAATTAATACATGCCCTTCCAGCTCTTTATTAGCTCGCAGACGCGTTTTTGCCGACGAACTTGTAGCGTGCGCTTTCTTACTGCACGCAATATCAAATTGATTATGCCAATTTTAAACGATTATTTTGCCCTTGGTGAATTAATTGCATTTATATACTAACTAGTGTTCACCCACTGGTCGCTTTTCGATCATGATTCATCATGAGCCCGTTGCCCTATCCCTTCTTTATCCCTTATCCTTAATCCTACTATAGTCGGCAGCGCACTTGCAGTAAATGTGGCATTGCTTGTGTTATAGGCGACGGTGGCCACCTACCATCAAGGTGATTAATGAGATATTTAATGAGATGAAAAATAATGAGAAGAAAAGTAACTTTTCCAATTTTTTTTAACACTACAAGTCGTCAATAGCTACTTCAAAAAAAGCGAAAGAAAATCACTTCACAAACTAATTAGAAAATGGGTTTTTCGATTCACTTATTGATGTATTAATTACTAGCTGAGCCTGCAACTTGATATGCGTGGTATATGGCATAGCGCGTAACTTTTTTAGGGTTCCGTACGTCCGAATTAAAAAACGGAACTACTGAACTATCTCCGAAACTTTATCTCTGAAACTAATTTCTGTATTTTTGAAAAAAATACAGAAATTAGTTTTCTACTTATTGTTTGTAAACCGATTTGAATGATACAAACACTAAACGTTACGGGAAACTTGCTACAATACATCAGGGAATACAACATTCAAATCGGTTAAGCCGTTTCTGAGATTAGCGTGCAGAAACGGACAGACAAACAGATAAAAATTCTAAAAAGTATTTTTTTAACCTCGATAACACGTGTACAAAATGTTTTTTTTTTTAAATATTTAATGTACAGATACCGCTTGTTTACGATTTTATTATATGTATAGATTGCTCCCTCACTGAGTGTACTCGTAGTGCAAGTAATAGAGAGAGATGGAGAAGACTCGCGGAGGACCCTCGACCGCTTCGTCAGGAGATTATGACTGAAGAGAAATATTTATTAAAGTAATAATTCGACAAATTAAGACCAACTAATCAAACGATCTGGCACGCACATTTTCTTTCAAGTAGGAAGCTGTGTATGCAGGTGTAGGTAATTTCATGCAAATCAATAGTTCTTTCTCTGCTACTAAAATGCCTTGACGTTCGATCATTTTTATTTTCGCCTTGTGCCTCATAAAAAAATATGACGTCTAGCTTCAATGATCACATCATTTAGCACCTACCATTTTTATGGTTCGCTTTCTTATGGGGCGATTAAAATCGTCTATAACGCAATACGATAGACGCATACCATCAAGGTCTTCGACACTATACATACACCATTACTCGTGGTTTCAACTGCGATTGGACCGCTCGAGGCGACTTCTTTCCCATCGTCCGTTTCGGGTGGCGACATACGATCAACTATTGCGTTTATCATTGGTTCATTTTTTTATTATATTTATTGTACACTAATTTTATACTAAAGACACTGCCCACGATCATTAGAGAAAATAATCGCTCTCACGGAACATGAAATTTCTCTGTCCCTTTATCCTTAATCCTACTAAGTTCGGTTGCGCACTTGCAGTGCCTGTGGCGCAGCTTGTGTTAATAGGCGACCGTAGCCACTTACCATCAAGTGGATCGACAGGATATCTGACGACCTTTACATAAAAATGCACGACTTTGTGTGATTATTGCTTTTTAAATTCTCTGAGTAGGTAACTATCTATACGTGAAAGATATATGCTTAAAAGATGAAGTGGAAATGGGCAGGCCATATATCCCGCTATACAGACAAAAGATGGACACTACAAACTACAAAGTGGACTGGCCCTGTAGGAAAAAGAAACACAGGCAGACCTAGGATGCGCTGGGCGGACGATGTAGTAGCGGTATCTGGAAAGAACTGGTTACAAGTTGCCAAAAAGAGGGAAAAATGGATGAAGATGGAGGAGGCTTATACCCAGATGGGTACCAAACTATAAAAGTGATCTAAAATAGAAATTATATGTACTAGTATAGTTATTGGAAATAAAAAGCTTTATTATTATTATTATTAGGTAACTATTCCTTACATACTTTTTTGTTATTATTTACTGTTCAGATGATTTATTTAATGTACGTTATAATATTATTAGCTTTTAATGTTTTTATAAACCTTAACCTTATAAAAAAACACTAGTAAAAGTGGGAAAAATATTTGTTATTCCGTCTTGGTATGGCGTGCATGCATGCATATGGCTCAGGTGTGTGGTGTTTATTAAATTAGGAGTCAGCTACCATCAAGTGGACCGTCAGTCTGCCTGTCGCCTTTTTTCATTAAAAAAAAAAAAACGATTACAAGCAATAGTTGACACAACACGATATTTTTTAATGACCAGATAAAATAATCATAATTTAACATTTAATAATTAAATATAAAGCTAATTCGAAATTTCACTATTAACATAACTCAGTGAATTTCCCAAGTTTACAGTAATAATAAATTTAAAAGAAATTTATTGTTACGTGAGTTTCCACGGTCTGTTCTAGTCGCTTGACAGACGGAAGGCTAGACGCGGCTAGACGGCACGCAGATTGCGACCGAGATTGGTACGTCAGTTTTAATACACTTTTCATATAGGCGTACGCGTCTGTATACTCCAAAAATATGCCTCGTAATGTTGGGTCTTTAGCTCATTGAATATAAAGCCTTATTAAGCCTTATTAAGTTCACGCAATGGTTTTTTTTGGTGAATCAAAAAGTAACTTACGTTAGATTGAAACTTAAGAGCAATAAATTTAAATGGTGTAGCCATAAATTGTTGAACAAAAAAGGCCACATTAGACGCATATTTATTAGGTAACACATATAAAAATTCATTCACGCACGTGCGTGGGAAACTCACGTTTGTTCCATTGCTAATCTGACTTTAATTGACAACAGTTTTTGCAACAAAAACAATGGCACGTGTAAATCTTTTGACTATCAGTGCAAGTTCGGTGACCCTGGCACGATGGATTCTAAAGATATCGCCAGAATCGAGACGGACAATAGACTGAAATGCGAGATCAGCTTTCGCTAGGGTTGCCAAAACGTTCAACCGCTCCGATTCTTAGAAACAAAGATTTTCACTATTCATTGAATATACTTCACATGTTGCTACTTAAGGGTTGGCACATTTTATCTTTGATGTGGCAAGAGTAATTGTGAACTACCATTAGGCGATTTCGATTGTTGAACTATCAACCGTTAGGCTAGCGACACACTTAGCTGTTCGTCAAGATTTTCGTCAGCCATAACCAAATGGCCGAAGCTTTTAATCTTTTTGTATGCATACATTAGTATATCGGCTTTTAAAACCGTTCCTTATGATCGAATGAAATAGCAAATATGTTTTTGTATGTGTCAAATTCGTTATGTGTGGTCTTGATAATTTAAACAATTTTTTTGTTTTAAGTACTTAAATCATACATTAAGTATCGCTTCTGAATTAGTTGATAACAAACGAACAATGGTTTGCAGTTGTCGAACCATAAATCATATGTGACAACCCTGAGATAACGGAGTAAGTGCAAAATCACGACGGGCGGGCGGCTAGATGAGAGATGTCAGCGAATTCGGATTGTACGCTCCGCTCCAAACTCTGAACGCTATTGAAAGCGAATAATTTTTTTTCACAAATCTCGAAAGTTTACAGTTGGATAAATAGTACGCTCAATTTACTTCAATATTTGTATATAATGTACATACACACTCGTATTCAGGGATCAATTGAATGTATACGTAAATACACAGACACGGGCACAATTATTAGCGAAACAGAAAAAGGTATTCATTATCGTAACATTACATAAAAGACTGGCTTGTTAAGTTACATTTTTCATCGATTTATTTTCTTTCCCGCTGATACTGATTTGTTAGTGGTACGAGCTCAGCCTGTGGTGAATTTTAAAATTTTTGGAAATTGTAATTTTTATTAGAAAAAGTTTTTTTCTCATCTCGGTTGAAATGGTCTTTTCCCATTAGTTCAATTCCGAGTTCAATTGATTGAACTACTCACCTAAAATGCCCGATTTAACACCACAAGAGATTATTAGGACAGATGTCACATCTATAGACTTCAGCGATTTATCGCAGTATCCAACGATTTATCAATTTAAACGATTTATCGCAGTAAGTATCCAACGGTACAGGTTGGCTGATTCTATTGGAAGGAGGCGTAGGAACGGCTGTGCAAGCCCGAAATGAACTTGAATTCGTGCGAGGAGTGTGAGTGAGCGAGCGTACAGTTCGCAGAAGATTTGAAGAAGTGGGCATAGGTTCTTATGTACCTGTCAAAGCCCTAAAACTTGAAAGACATCATTGATGTCATCGGATAAACTTTACACGTGAATGTCGCCTTTGGGACATAAATCACAGGGGACCGGTTTTTTTCACTGATGAGTGCAAGGTGCTTTTAAACCAGATCCACGCAAGACAGCGAATAGGAGACGCAAAGGAGAACGTTACATTTAGGCTAATTTTGAAAATACGGTGGCATATGGAGTTGGTTCACTTATGGTGTGGGGAGGGATATATTTAGGAGCTCTTACGGCTTAGCGGTGGTCGATGGAGGGAATATGACTGCTGATCGGTATATCAGGGATATTTTAGAAGAACACGTTGTCTCATTTGCCCCCTGTAATGATGATGGCTTTATTCTGATGCAGAATAATGCTCACAGTGCTCGTTCAGTCTAAGCATACCAAACCATGTGGGTATAACAGTGATGCCGTGGCCAGCAAGATCCCCGGATATGAATCCTATAAGTCAAGCTTTAAAACCAGAATGCCGCCCCAGACAACCTGGGAGAACTACAAATCGCATTAATCTAAGAATGCCAGCCAGAGCCTGTCCCAAAACAGAATTGATAACATAATTGTCAGCATGCCCAGACGGATGTAAAAGTTAGTCAGAGCAAGAGGGGGAAACATTCGTTATTAGTCCTTAATTTATTTAAAGTTAAAGTCTCACTATTCTTAAAATTTCAACAGTGTGTTATCACAAAATATAGGAAAAGTGCATTTTGTTTTAATTTTCATTATTTTAATAAAATTAAAAGATGTCAATTGGTTTGTTACTTCATGTCTGTATAAAATAATATAAAAAGGTAGTTTTTATATTTGTTTCTTTGTTTGTATGTAGAATCTTCGAAACTACTTATCCGATTTAAAAATTTCTTTCACACAAGAATTTTAGGATAGACGTAATTTTAGGATTATCCCGTAAAATGAAAAAGGTTTTTCGTGGTAATCGAATTTTCAAAGTAAGTCGACGAAAAAAGAAAACAGTCGACCGAAAAGAAAACGTTTCTTTCGAATGCTGCTTTAACGGTGAGAGTTATATGTTTTGTTTATATAGAAAAGTTGTGGAGCTTGATAATGCATACAAAAAAGTTCGGGACACCAATATATCTAACTTTATATTTAAACCACAAAAACTAATTTTTGTATTAAAAAAACAATTAAAATCGCTAGGTATATTTCATCAAATTTATGAATCAATTACTGCTTATGTTTTGGACGTGTGGTTAAAGAGATAATACGATATCTGTAAAGCGCGACCGCGCCGTGAAACTACAGAGGCAGTGCAAAGTCAAGACGCGTACGCTACGACTGTGAGGTTAATTGATTTTTACTGATACCGAGCAATATTCTGAATTCCACGCGGGCGACGTCGCAGACACAGCCAGTTAACACTGTTGTATTATACGAAACGTACGAAACCTTGTCACCATACGATATACAATTATAAATCAATGTTGTATCGATTCCTCAATTACTCATAAGCATCGATGGGCACCTTATGCATTAACGTCTTCCTGACCCTTATAAATATCTGTTTGGACATCCTTAAGCGAAACTACAACTGGGAAGTCGATTTCCGTTTACGACAATACGTAGTTATGTAAGACTGGTTTATGGATTCGTACGTGGGTTAGATTATAGTGTCGGTCACAGCGTGGTCGGTGTCAAGGTTAAATGTTAGCTCGTCAAGGACATGGGTCGACTACATTGTTTAGTAGATTTAGCGCAAAAGCTAGATTTGCGTAATCTCAGTTATCTCACTTAACAATTTTACACGGATCAATTCATCTCTGACCAAATAATATAATCTTTCTTGTACGATTGTTGGGAATTGAAAGTCGTGACCATATGCTTCCGCTTTTGCCTCACCTAATCAACATAGTATTATCATACCAATTTTATATAAAGTTTTCATTTTGATCATGTTATCCACTATAGACGGTAATTTACTCCATGAATTGTATAATTCATTATTAAATGCAGACGTGAACGCAGTAGCGCAGGCTGCTAGTCTGTTTAAGAAATAAATAAATGTTTAAATTGTATGCAGTTCAGCTACATCTATGTATATTTATGGAATTGATAACATTATTTTTAAATTATGCGAAATGTAAATTAAAGTTCACTTAAGTTTAAACATTAATCAAAATTAAGTTTATAACATACGAACATGAAATATTAAATATCTATTTTTCTAAATTTTTATTTGTTAAATATAATAAAAACAATTTTAAATAATAATTTGCCAAATTTATCCAACTTTTGCATGAAATACCTGCCTATAAAAGGACTCGCTTCATATACAAAATAAAAGAAAATAATTATGTACCTTCCTCTAATTAGGTAATTAGAGGAAGGTACATAATTATTTTCTTTCTACCCTATTCCATAGCTTTCCTCCGAATTATGAAGAATATTTGTTTTCAGTAACTCAAATATTTTGGCATTTAGGTGCACCTCCTACGTAATTACGAACGCGATAAACGTACAGTGCGTAAAATAGTACGCGTCACAGTTAACGATTCTAGCTTCTTTTTGCATTGTGATTGCGTGTCGCGAATATTGTAAAAGATTTGTATACGTCAAACGAGCTCCGTGCATACACGTGTAATATTTGGTTCAGTGCTCTGTGTATATAGGCGGATATTTTATTTTCTTTATAATCCCATCTTAGGAAAATAGAGCAAAATAGAGACGAGTAAACCTTATGAGTGTCGCAAGACTTGTTTTGAATCATACAAAGTAAATTATAGAGGCGTTGAGTGATGTAGGTAACAGTATTTCTAAACGTTTTATTTTAATCTTTGATTTATTTCAGTCGAGCAGACTGTAGTCACTCATCATACAATATATTCATAATATTTCGATAGCAAAACTACGACTTAAGAAGATACTTCTCAATTTTTTTAACGGGCATACCCTTTTACTAATCATGGACACGCTAACTCGACTGCCATACAATAAATGTAATGGCGGCTGCTGATAAAACTGTATTTGCGTATAACTTTCAATGGCGTATTTCTTCACTGCACACAACTTGACAGTTGTATCTTATATCTCTAATCTCTATGAAATTGATTTGTTACATTGATATATCGTCGTTGTCAAACCAAAATCTGCTATGTGCAAAAAGTATACTTTTGAAATTTTGACAAAAACGTTTTCTTGAAAATTTTTACATGAAGGTATTTAAAAAAGTATTTTATTTGAAACTTAGAGTTGGTATAATTAAACTATTGGTCTTTTAAACATGAAAATTTAATAGTTACTTATTATATTGGTAATAGAGTAAAATTTGTACATAACAAATTCTTGCTGCTGCACATAGCATGTAAATAGTGTTCATGCTATGTGTAAAAATAGAAATAGTTCGACAAATAATGGACTTAGCAGTTTTTTGATACAATAGATACGGCAGTGAACTATTTACTAAGGTCAAAATTTTGGAATCTCAAAAGGTGCACATAGTAGATTTTGGTTTGATGTAGATATGTATATATATGAATCTTGAGAACGATATTTTATATTAGTTATGAAGTATACTTATAAAGTATTAAAGTATAAAGTATACTTTATATTTTTTATAATACTTTATATTATTTTACGATACCTTATATTCGCATCAGCCCGATATTATTAAGATTCAACAGTGTGAAGTCATTCTTGTTAATTAATAGAATTAACAATTAATTAATCCACCTGCAAAAATTAGTGAAAAAAATAACTAACTATACTCTATTTTAATACATACCTCGTTCAAAGTTTAACGCTCTTGTCATTACCATAGCGACCTTGACAGTGAAAAATGTACGTTTATAAATCGGCCGTGTTTTATATCGATCTGTTAAGACCTTTATGTATAACTAAGCTAAAGGCTAAAGCTATCCCATGCTATGTTTACATAAACATATTCATGAATATTATAATCGTATTCATTTTATGAGATAAACATTTGTAATTGTGCATTCTTAAACTGAATCTGGTATGCCATTGTATTAAGGAAATTTGCTCTTACTGTTTCGCTGAGAGAAATAGAATAGTCAAGACTACCCTGCTCTTATAAAAGCAGTCTGTCGGGTGTCGTCGAGTGTCTGACTTTAGGCCTTTTTCTGATTAGTCGGTACAGCAGCGATACGAAATCAGCACGCTCGGTATACGCGGTATAGTAGCCGGCAAACTTCTTGGACAAACGGCCTTGAATGCGCATTCAATTCAACCTATTCAAAAAATAGGTCTCTTTGTCTCTCGTGATCTCTTTTCTCTCTATACCACCAACTAAAACGTTATTAGCTCAATCAATAAAAACCCAGTAATAGAAAAATAGCGTTTTTCAATGAAACAATATTTTTGTTCCATGCGTAAACTTTCCCCCACCACCTCACACGATGGCCAAGAAGTTTGCCGGGTACTATACCGAAAGCTTACCGAGCGCCTATATTTATATGGAGCGTTCCTGACTGGTGCAGTAAGCGCGGCACAGCGCAGCGGTCTCTTTGCATGCATGTCCAGTAGCCGCCCTACATTTTACTGAATCGGACGCTCGAAAATTGCTGTATTTTATGTTGCGTTAGTACTGGAAGATAAAAGTATTCCCTGAACCTTGTATTTTGCTTCGTTTATTGCTGGGGCTATACCATTCAAAAGCACTTGATATGTTACTTTTTAATTTTGTACATGGATAAAAAAAAATCGTTATCTCGCAAATAAAGGAGTATAAATGTAACAAATTAAAGTGTCTTCATCACTCGAACTCGAAGACGACATTAGTTCACGACAGCGCAACAACAACAGCTGCATAATATTCTGCAGACATGTGGGAAAATGGAGGCGGTGCGGTATGCTTTCGACGTCCAAGCGTGCTAGTGTCACACCGACTAGTGAAAAAAGGGCCTAATAGGCCCATAGAGTAGGTGCAGTAAAGTTATCGACTAGATTTACATTAGCATATCTTACAGTGAATAGATGTCTTTTGCGAGTTCAAGGCGGGTCACGAGCGGGGTTGAAGCATACTGCCATTTGTTATTCACAAACCCCCTCATCGTTCTGAATAATGAGTTTTTCTCATACTTTGTACGTGAGAGGTGTTCGGGGGGGTACTTTTTTTATGAAAAAAACTATATGTTCACCGATAGGTACAATCTTTTGTTCTCTTGATCTATAAGTGAATCGACAGGATCGTGTTTCAATTTTCTCACTGTTAGTTTTGGTATTCTACTTCGTATTCTTGATGTTTAGTATTCGTTACTGTGTATCAAAATTGTTCCATAGTGCCTACTTAAGTTAGGTAACAAGAACATCAAAATTTAAATAAAATCATACTTAGAAAAATACAATACTTTTAATATATCGGAAAAAATAGTGACTGATCATATTATTTATTCCCCTTTGAATGAAAATATTATACGGTTTCCCTTCGTGCCTTCTTATACGTTCTTTTTATGGCAAAATTAAATAACGTCTTGATTGTTGAACTGTCCAACGTATAGAAATTATAAATAAATTATAAATTTCGTATAACATCAAAAGTAGAAGTACTGAATACTTAATAAGGTCTTAAGCTTAAGTGACTTATCTTCGTGGTAAAAATCTACTAAGCTGGAAGTGTTTTCAACTAATTCAGGCATGCATCTATATTTAGGACTCGATAAATGTTGACCTTCTGGTGTACGGTTCATTGCCAAAAATAATATTTGACAACTGGCGGATTTTATAGGGCGGGCGTCTGCAAATTGGAAGCTTTAAAGATGCAGTAGCATTCAAAATATCATCTCATAAATCTTAGTAGAATCAGGTATTAACTTAATGAATGTCAGACTGTAGGCACTTTTAGAATATAGTTTTCTGTTTATTAATTTCATTAACTATTTTTTCCAGCTTATCAATTAAGAATTGAACAAAAATCTTCTTTTTATGCAGAGGTCGCCGGGTAGATTTTAACACAAGCGAAGCCATAGATGCTGCAGGTTGGTTCTGGCATCCGCTACTCACTCACCGAAACCAAACAGCATACATGCTTTTATTTCACAAGTATAGGGATGGGTACTGTCAATTTATGAATGCAATTGCAGTGTGCCTGTTTAACATGTTTTAATAGTTTTAGAAGCAACATTTTATCTCACAATGTCTAGCTAGTGCCAACTCTCATATCTTGAAGGTTCAAGGTCGGTCATGTCAGCGTTGAAATATTGCAAATGTTCCCGAAATTTGGCTCATCCTCCCGAATATAAAGATTCCGATTCTGTTAGTAGTTCGTACACCCTTTGTACACGTTATCATCCAGATTTATCTAATTTATAGCCGCGGTATAGACGATTTATTGCTGTTTATACTTATTTGGGCCCTGAGAGGGCGTGTGCCGTGAAATTACAACTTTTCTTTACTTAAATATGCTTAGAAGAAGTTGAGTACAAACATTATTATATAACTTTTACTTAAACGAATCCTTATATATTTTTTCTTTCACTCATTTAACAAATATTGTGAACTGAAAATACTTAACACTTGGACCTGTGTGGTCCTTTAAACTACCATAAAGTAAGTTAAATTTTCTGTTTTGATTTATATCTTTATGTAGGTATGTGGTGATTGATGACTTAAATATTGTTAAAGAAAGTCCTAGAAATTTAAAATCGTTTTTATGTAATCAGAAATTGAATCGTTATTTCTTTGAGCTAAACGATCATAGGAATTGTGACAGTCAATATCCACAACTAAAACTTTTTTGAAAAATTGTTACACTAATTTATCAAATGAAAATTTTTCTTTGAGGAAAATGTTAAAAAAAGTGTCCTTAATAAAGTGGCCGCCATACTTCCTTTCTGTGTTGCGATACTTTTTTAATTAAGCATTCGTATGTGGTACGTTGGTGAACAAAAAACGGAGTCAATGGCTCGGAGCTTGTTCTGACATTTAGAAGTCAATAGCGAATAATCAAGAGGTTGTGTACGCATAATAATGTTGAACAGTTTCGGTTTGTTTTATTTCTTTGAATCATCACACTTAACGTAACACCGACCACGGGACTATCGGAAACATATTTCATCTGTAAACTAGCGACTCGCTCCTGGCTTCGCACGAATGCATTTTTTTTTTTTTTTTTTCAAATTATATACACAAACCTTCCTCGTTTATCACTCTTGCCATTAGTGAAAACTGTAAGAAGTTAGCGGAGAAACAGACAGAGGCGGACAAATTTTATTTTGTAATATTATTTATATGTATAATATAAAGGTGTAAATTATATCGTATCATATGTAAATTATATTAGTGAACAGAGATCTGAAAGCATTATATTTATTTATTCATTACCATACTTACATCTATCTTTACATGCTTATAATACGAGAGTGTAATTAAATTTCTATAATTAATATAGAAAATTCTTATTTACAAATTATATAACACGCTATGAATAATGTGGCTCTTGTAAATTCACTGAAAGTAAATTAAAAACACATATCTGTTATATCTGCTACCAAATTAAGGGTTCTGAGAGCGCGAGTGAGTGCGCATGTGTAGTAAGTGAAGTTTTGCCACGCGCTACTGTCAATAGTGGTGGTCTTCGCCGTTTATTCAACCGTCCGCGTCAAAATATCAGCGTTGTGTATCCTACCCAATAGCGTTAGGTACAGTATAGGTATCGTGAGCTCCCTCCTAGTCACCAACTGATTATAACCAACCATGCCCAAAATGATCAGTGTTGGATACAACGGACAGAAGGGGTATACTTCATACAGTCGTAACAGATATAAATTTATTTTGTATACGTTCAGAGTCATTATATTGCATTTTATTTCGTGAGGTGTCCAAATTATTGCATTATATTCTAGTTGGCTCCTGACTAGTGCATCGATACTACATACAACCAAAGCCGAGGTTGTTGAGCTCATTGAACTTCATCAGGTTTTTTTTTCTTTATAATTTTATTTATCTGAGAAGTGTAAAATTTTCACAAATATTACTAGTCACGTTTAACCACTGGACACGGTTCTGGTTCAAGGAAAAACTTTAAATTTGAACATGGTTTATTGGACGTCACGCCTTACTTCTTGTCATGTTCCTTTACTCCTGGAGCGTTGTCTCTTCTCATCAAATGACTGGAAGCGGAAAAACAATATTTGCAGTAATTTGTAGAAAATTGAACCAATTTAAATGGTACAAATACTAATTAAAAATTAATAAATGAGAATAAAATTAACCTGGCGATATTGCACTCGCCAATTTCGCTAAATCAAATGCCATCAAAAACATAACTTGTAAAAAAAAACCAAGTCTCGCAACTCAGTTCTACTTCTTCTACCGTCAAAAGTTGTGAGATCCATGTTATGCCAAGTCGGTTAATTTATTCAGTCCCTACTTAAGTAACCTTCTGTCTTGAGTTATTACGAAATTAGCTCACCTAACAACATCTTATACTGACCATATCAATATTAAAAATCTTGTATGTTTTAAATAAATAAATTGACTTGGCAATCGCATGAAAACACAATGTATCTCACATATTCAAATTTAATATAACATAAAAACATAATTTAAATTAAATTATGAAAACACAATGTATCTAATATATTATATTAAATTAGATTGTTGAGCTTCTAGTTTTATCGCCAACGAAGTTATAGGGGGTTGAAAATGGCCTGAACTGTTTCGAGAAAAGGATGGTACGGCCGTGCCCCTGTTTTTGTTTTGCTCGACTTGGCGGGGGCACTATCGTTCCCCCAGATGATCAGGAGATCAACTCCTGTATATATATATGATGATAGTAATCTAATTAATTATAATGAAAGTAATTTAAAAATAATTAAAAAAGCTGTTATTTAATGATAGCCCGATGTAAAGCTAGAAATTACGTCCAGATTTGCTGTGACGTGGCTGTGACCCTTTAACACGTTAGAGATTTGGTGCTTAGATTGCTCCGGGATATTAATTTCGGAGTAATATATCACTGCTCTGGGAAGTCGGCATCAAATAACAACCATTCTCTGGCTCGTATCCTCACAGGCACAGCACAGCACCTTTTGAGGTACCTAGACCGAGTTCTGTATATGAGTGCATCATAACCAGCCATAACGTCATGACCACAACTTTTCAGCCAAAAGTGAATCTACAAAATAAATGAAGACACTACCTTATGCCCAGTACCTACTGAAATGCTTGAACTGGTCGCTTGTAATCCCTGGTACCTTTCCGCTCTTATAAGGAAGCTGTTTTCCACAAAGCGCGCTCATCGTCACGGCTGTCCACTACACAGGCACGTGGTGCTAGGTTCAAGGGCGAGCCGGCGGTCGTTACACTAGGCTTTTTGCGCGGTGTGCGTAACTTGCCGCCCAGACACAAGATAGATGACTAACGTGACATTACATCGTATCATACCTATCTAATTGGATATTACGTAGCGCTGTCGCAGTGTGAAATTTTTTTTCTATCCATAGTCATGTCCAATTAGGATTGTATGTACTTATACCTGTGAAGGCTTGCTTCATCACAGAACAGCTTTCACGTGTTACATGATCAGAAACAAATATTGTTTTTATTTTTTATTTACAATCGGTTGATACCATCTTTTCTGTCATTAACATCGTCGTCATTAACAGCTGACAGCAGCCAAATAATAGATCTACCTCATTGACCACCAAAACGCACGAATAGCCGCAGCCCATACCTACTTAGTAGTCGTCGGAACACCAAGTGAGAGAGGCTACCTAGAACAGGAAGACCTTTACAGTAGGTACGTGGCCCCGAAAACACCTCCTCGATCGTTGTCGGTTCAACGAGCTAAAGTATACTAATTATAGAATTAGCATACCTTACCTTAATAGATCTAAATCGAAAACCATGAAGCTTTTTGAATTAATTTCGTAATAAATGAGATGTAATTATTCTATGTGTGGGTGTGGGTTATAAAGTGTAAAAAAACGGTAAAATTGCTCTATTCCACTCTAATCCATTATTAAAATCCATTAATGGACTTTTAATTCCGTTTTAATCCATTAATGGATTAGATTCCGCTTTAAATCCGCTTTAATCCATTGATTTGATGTGGCTTTAAAATTCTATCACAGTAAATTATTTATATGTCTCGGCGACTATAATAAGTGGGAGCGCCCTGTGAAAATTCAATTAAACAATCAATACAGCTTGTTTGTTTACATATTTATTGTCCAACATTATCTGTTTATTTATACTTTCATCGAAGTCTATTTATTATTAAAATTAAATAATGAATAATAATAACCTTTACAAGATCTTTGTTCAGGTTTTTTTTTAATAGTATTTAAAATGAAAATTACATGAAAAAAGTAACATTTAATATAAAAAATCTTCACTTATTTTATAAGGTAATTCTTAGTTCTTAATTTGGAAATATACGCGTTTACTGGTATGCCTTTAGAGTTTAGACGCTGACTTCTCTATAATTGCGAGATAGATGCTATATGAACCCGTTTGACGAAGCTATTCATCAAATTCTAAAATTTATCAGGGTCGCTTGTCTTTAGAGTTATCACCTCTGACCTCAACTTCCGCGGCCTATCGTTTATGGCGCCAACATGCTGGTTGCTTAAAATGCTAACCTTTGAACCCTGATTCAACTTGTTAGTACACAGTATACTAGGCGGTTTGTTGCCGACTTACGCCGGACGTCGTGGTTCCAAGAAAGGATGTGTGAGAGACGCACGCTGAATAATGATTCATTTGTAGGAACACATGTTTTGTGCCTATAGAAAGTCGTGTGGATTCCTGGACCCTGAGCAAACGTCGTTTTTAATAAGTTTTGATTAAATGATCGAGGCGACGATATATTTTTCATTTACAATTGACGAATTCTATTGAGTATTGGAAGCACAGAATAATCTAATAAATAGCATCCAATCAGTCCACCTGATTCACATCTACAACAACGTGAAATGATATGTGCCGATGGTATGATTACTATTATTTTATTGTCATTTTATTTATTTACCTAAGAGGACCATAAAAATCTAAATCTATATTTAAATCTTAATATTTTAAATGGATAAACCTCCAGCAATGCTAATGGTACACGAACCAAGTGAAAATTTCGTCAATCATTTCCTCTCGGACGATAACCCGTAAAATGCTTCTGAGAGTTTTATCATGAAGCCTTGTGAACGTCAGCTGGGGCTCCGTGGGTGGGTTGAGCAGCGGTACCCTCCCAAGCATGTAGAAAAAAAATTTAGTCATTTCCTTCCGATTGAAAATTTATCAAAATATAGTTAACCCTAATACCTTGATGAAGAAAAAAAGTCAGCTGACTATAAAGTGATGGATTATAAGTTTTAAATTATAAAGTGGTGCTGATTACAGGAATTTGAAAAAAAAAAAAAAAAAAAAAAAAAACAGTGATTTCTTCTCAATTGAAAATTTATCAGACATGGTATTATGAAAAAATAAAAATGTCATCTAGCTATATTGTGGTGGAAACATTGTCAGCAGATGACCAGAAAGGTGTAACGCAGAAGCCACACGCTTGTATCGCCAAAAGATTTTCATGACTTAGTCCCTCTCGGGCGATAACTCGTAAAATGCTTGTGAGAGTTGTATTATGAAGCTTGTGAACGTCAGCTGCGGCTCCGTGGGTGGATTGAGCAGCGGTACCCTTCCAACATGTAAAAACAATTATTTTTAGTCATTTCCTCCCGATTGAAAACTTATCAAAATATAGTTAACCTAATATCTTGAAGAAGAAAAAAGTCAGCCGACTATAAAAATACTAGCGGACAGTATGCTGAGGGAAGAGTCGCAGTTGGTGCATCAATAAATGATAGATGCTCCTGTCTGGCTCGGCATCTGGCAGTTAATATTTTAATAAATTTTCAATCAGGAGGAAATGATTAAAAATAAAATTGTTTCTACATGCTCTCCCACCCACGGAGCCGCAGCTTACGTTTACAAGGCTTCATGATACAACTCTTTTTTAAGCATTATACGAGTTATCGCCTGAGAGGATCTTGGTCATGAAAATCGTTGCTGGTTTGCCGTCCATAAAGAAAACTAAATTGTGCGAAAACCTGAGTTGAGTCTGCTCTTCAAGTGGCATTCTTTCATACAGGCAGACGGTCCACTTGATGGTAGGTGGCTACCGTCGCCTATAACACAATCAACGCCAAAGCTGCTGCAAGTGCGCTGCCGACTACAGTAGGATTACTGATAAGGGATTAGAAGTGGATAGGGAAATGGGCTCTGGCATCCCTTACTCACTCACCGAAACATAACAGCACACGTGCTGTTATTTCATGGTGGTCTTCTGTAAGGGGGTGGTTACTGCCGCCAGACGGGCTGCCCAAATGGCTGCGAAAACGCAGTGTGCCCTGCCACTACAATTCTTCAAATGTAGAAGTCATGCCACATGTTCTAAAAAACTATGAGGTTCGTTAAAATCTGGAACAAAATTGCGTGAATAGTTCGTTTGTTAAAAACAAATTTCTGGCATAATTACATTTTTCGCTTCCATTCTAAATCTTGATTATATCAGTTATAATCTCATCTTTCGTATTAGGTTTAGAATTCCATAATATAGTCATTGTCAATGTTTATCAGGCTTAGGTACAAGAACTAAGCTTATAAGATTGACACTAGAATCTCTCGTTAGAGCGTTCTCTTTGCATTGGTACCATGTATTGCTCTAAGAAATCCCAAATAAGGCCTCACCGATTCATAGAGCTGTTCTATATTTAGTCAGCGAGTAGATGAGGGTGCCATAAAATGTGATTGGTGCGAATGGCGCGGAGGTCTCGCTTGAGACAACCTTGCGCAGGCGATTGTTTAGGAGATTTGTCCGAATGTGATTCACACGCCTACGTACTGTGTCAATTTTCGGTTGAGTTACCGTGGAAATATTTTGTATTCTTTTAACGAGTATCCTGTTTTTTAAAGACTTTTGGTACTCCTTAAGCATCATTTACATTTCTTTTAGATACTATTCTATAATAAGAGTACCTGTTAAGAAAATAAGAAAAGAACTAGAGAACAATTTCGTACCAAAAATAAAATTGCTTAAAAAACGACGTAAAGACTGAATTTGACAAGACCGTAATGTTAAAAATTCAGCATAATAAATTTACAAAATCCCATCAATATCGGTTCACACATATAACACAAAAAACCCCATCAATATCGGTTGCGCGATTTAGATGAAGTAAGCGAACGAGTATCTTTAATCCTTAAACAAAAATAATCTTTACTTAAACAAAAATTTCGTGAATATGATCACAATGAACTGCACATATGAATTGAATTTCGGATGATTCATAACTACTTGTCTAACCTCAATTGGCCTTATATTTGGCCAAGTTCACGGTCGAACAACAAACTTGAATTCATTCGTAGTGATTGCACACGATTTGAGCGGGCATTTAATAAATACATTTGTTCAAACTTTAGTAAATATTTATTTCTAGAAAATTTTATTCTGTAAAATTTACAGAAATAAGATTTTTGATTAAAGATGACTTTAAAATAAATGTTCAGTTGTCCCCGATACTGCATCATCATCAGCCCATAAGCATCCATTGCGGGACATAGGACTTTTTAATTATCCCCACATCACTCGGCAAACGGTTCAGCGAGCAGGTTTCCACTCGTAAGACTCGTCCGCCCCACGCTCATCCGGTGCACGACTCATATTATGATCCGCCCATTCCCACTTCAGCTGACCGATTCTTTGGGCTATTTCTATCACCTTGTTTCTCCGACGGATCTCCGTGTTTTGGATCATATTCCTCAGAGAATTTCAAAGCATTTCCCTCTCCATAGTTCGCTGAGCAACATGTACTTACATGTCAAAACTGGAAATACACTCTGGTTGTAGACCTAAGGGCCTAAGTCTGGTGTATAGTGATTATAATAATTTATTAAGGGATTTGCGCATGAAGATGTCTACTATAACTAAACTTTATTCACTCTATTATTGTAGTAGCTAAATATATGTAATTAATCCTGGTTTACTGTGAGTTTAATCTATTATTTTTCTATTCTACATCCGTATTGCGAAAGTTTAGCTTCGATTGGATTGCTCTTAGAATCCATTGCTGATTTTAATTTTAATAAAACCCATGACGTTTACATCTATTTATATGTTCTTTAGCACTTTATCATTGCGCGGCTTGCATGATTAGATTTCCGTGAATACACATAATGTGCGAGTGAAATGACTCATGGACTTACAATTCATAAAAAGTACGTTAAAATACCTTATGACTCAAAACTAACTCATTAATAAATGATAATAATGTCGATATGATATACAAATTGGTAAGTATTTAGTTAGGTCATTCTTCGATTGATACTGGAGATAAAAGGTCTTAATTATAGTTAGTTAGCAGTCGCTTTTATATTAATATATTTTTTTAAGGAAAGGAAATGAAAGAAATAAGTAAAATATTTTTGGTAGGTACCTATATCATTAAATTTTTGAAAGTGTATCAAATGGTGTATATTGTGCCCCACACAAGTTTAAAAGTTCGTTTAAGTTTGTTATTTGGTAGCTTAATTCATATCTTCGTTGAGTTTTAATACATGTATAATCAAGTCATTTATTTAGCATCAGAAAGCTATTTCAATGTGATACTTTTATCTCAATAACTTGCAAATGCCAAAGAACTAATCGCTGCTTATTTTTTTCTTTGTATTTTTAGTGGTTTTATCGACACGAGCGAACGTTACGTTCTTCGCCTGCTATCTGGCAATTATTCTTATAGATAGCACTTAATTGACTATGTATTAGATTTGGTTTATTATGTTTCTAATGGAATTGCTTGTAATAAATTATAATTTAACGTTGTTCCAAAAGTACATTGTTTTTTTTTTATTTTGATGCGGTTTTCATTAATGGAAATAGCGTTAAACTAGGAAGGTTTTTATATATAATTTGCAGAATAAATTGCACAAGTGCGAAGCCGGGAACGGTTCGCTAGTTTTTATAATTTATTAAGCAATTAATTAATTAAAGGATTTTACAGTGAATAAAACTGACACATGTCATTTATTGTTTGTAAAGGGCACTCAACAATATTTTCGGGCACTCAACAATATTTATTCATTTTTTTTAAAAGCTTTACAAAAAAATTGTTTTATGTAAAAATTATCACAATAAAACTGAGTTGATGATGGCTGTGGTTGTTCTGATTTGTTCCTTATTAAATTGCACGGTTTAACAAAGTGTTTGTTACACTCTAAAAATTATGGATGTTAAAAGTATTGACTTTTAAGCCGCACTGACTTATTGAACATTGTTAAATTAAATTCTTGTTAGTTTTATTTAGTTATGCTTTATAGATAAGTATATTTAATTAATATACCTTAAAATGATTTGTGTTGGGCTAAAATTTTTTGCTGAAATATTAATGTTAAAAACCTTGTCGCCGTTTGTAAACATTTTCTTACGCTAGTAGATTGGAGCTATGAATAGAAGAAACGATTATATATTGCGGCATATAAGCATCTATACCGTAATATGTAATAAGGTTTAGCTTTAGAAGGATCTTGATTTTACTTGCAAAAATTCGTCTAAATTCGCATACTCGTATGTTGTTCTAAAATTTTCAAGCTTTATTCATTTTATACAAAATTTCATTATTCAATATTCTTTGGATTAGCCAATTAGATTAGAAAAAAAACCTTTTTCATTTGTAATATCTACTGTTATTATAAGGAATTCAATTGAAATTCGGATTTTGTGAATATGAGAGCAATTTTCGGAACCATTGCACCAGTGGAGCCTCCATTGAATTCTGTCACTATTTCAAAGGTTCATTATTACAGCCTATATGTGTTGCTACGTGTTTTTTTTTTTCAATTGCACCCGGGCGGAGCCGGAGCGCGTCTTTCTGACTTGTATTATAGGTAATGTTGTAAACTTTACAAAAATATATACATATCTTAAAAATACTCAGAGGATAATAGTTTTTTCAGGCGAATGAAAGGTTTCAAGGACCGTTTGAAATTTATCTTTACGGCATATTAATTGTACGTAATTAACTTAATTACTCAACGAAATAAACCGCCCACAAAAATTAGACATCAAACAGAATGGTTGCTAAAATTTCTTACAAAAATCTTTCGAAACTTCTAAAAAGCCCTTACAATGTTTATTTTTGTTACAGATTAAACGGCCACGAGATTAATAACTCTGCAAAGTGAGTTCTTTTCATTTTATATGCTTTAATATACTTAGTTTTCCTGTTTTGCATCAGTTCCCTTCTGAGAAGTGAAATATCGTTATGCCAAAAATTTCATTTCATTACGCATCGTTAAGAGAGTTTTATGTGTCTGAATTCACAGCGCTTGCCGGATCATTGTTAAATTTATATTAGGCGTGTTCAGTTTACGTTTCATTGATTTATCAATGCCAAAGCCAAAAACACTATTTGGCGAATCGAGTATTTAACAAAAGAAGAAAAATAATTCAAAGTTTAAGCGAAACACTATCACCGACGCCTGTTCGGAATGAATTCTCAGAAGGAAGACCGGGCACAAAAGCTCATCTTAGATTATCTTTTCTTTCACACATTTGTGATACTATAACTATACTATAAAATAAAAACTACATACGATACAATCTGTACTTTATGATTCTTGGACCTTTGCACCTGTTTCTTCTTTTTCCCAATCATATTAATTCATAATAGTAGGGGGAGCCCAAGAGGGGATTTTGTGATTAACCCAAGCGCGGAAGATTAACATATGGGGTATACTTTGCACCCTGTTGAGTACCTCCATCATATTTTGTATAGGACCGCGCGTGTAGGGCAGCCGGTCAGATTAATAAAATAAAAAAATCGATAGTCGGACATACTCGAGCACATCAGATTAAGGTATAATGGGATGATAGGTTAATTACATACTGAAAAGTGTACATTTTAATAATCTGACAACTTAAGCGTGACGTAAGGGAGTGAGTGGGAGGGTCACAATGTTGCAAAACATAGTCACATCTACATTCTTGAGCTCGGTCGATTTTTTTTCCTCTCGAATATTCTGAGGCGGAGCCTGTCGACGCTCCCCCCACCAGTGAAAAGGTATATCTATAATATAATGTAAAAAGCTTAATACAATATTGAAAAATATTGTGTTAATACACGCAGGTGATGTCCTCAACCCTAAGTCCATAACGCAAATAAAGTTATGCATCCTGCACAGTTCGTGTGGGTGAATCGCTATCCTGCAAAATTAATGCCGCTAAGCGTAGGATGAGCAGGACATCTTTAATTTATGATTGTATTGCGGCGTGTAGGAAGTCGTGCATTATGTTTTAAAAGTGAGGCTCTCGAAACACGCTCAAAGCGGTCAAAAAATCTTGGGGTAAAATCACTTTGCTTATTTATCAAATCACCCAGTTTTTATCATGGCCACTGTCGACGTTCGACAGTCGATATTGATAACCCCACGCCGCTTCCCTGAAGGGCGACCCCAGATAAGAGACGATAAGAAACGGATAGATAACCTCTACAAATTATTTTGTGAATGAAAAGTTTGTAGATGTTCAATTGAACTATAAAACGTGTTTATTATTGTCCGAGACTTGATGTGTGTTTATACCAGTTAAATATAACTGTTCTAGTTTACAAATCAATAATTCTCTCCTCCAGTGGAATTGCGCAAGCTACAACTACAGTCATGTAAATATATCAAAAGTCGCCACTATTGCTCATAACTTTTAGGTTCAATATAATTAGACTAGTATTATATTTTTTTTATTTGAACCATAAATGCATTCAATCAGCAATTATGCTGATTGTGCACCTATTAAAATTATATAGCAAAGGAATAATAATAATAAAATTATAATCGTTTTTTTTTAGAATTTTATTATAATCAAATCTAAATCTACTCAAGTTATTCTATTTATATTTACAAAATCGTTTGTACCGATTGACTAATCAACGCACAATCAATATTACTAAGTCTGGAAGGCTGAAATTTGGAACTAAGGTTTATTTTCTAACATAAGCATCCGCTAAGAAAAGATTTTTGGAAATTTCGACTTCGTGAGGTTAATAGTTAATAGCAATGGATTTTGCTCTCTGGAATGGAATACCCCAACACAAATAAAATCTCTATAAATTATATGTCATCAATAACTCATAAAAGTGTCGAAATGAAGCCACGCTGTTATATGATCCGAAAGTAGTTTCTACACAAAAACTTCTTGTCATTCCTTGATATTTGTTTCTTTTTTTTTTTCGTTTCTAATAGTTGCTCCGACCCGTTTTAGTCCCGCTATCGTCAGGACCGCCGTTATTTGCGTTTTTTCAATCGTTTTGGAAGTTCAGACATTACTTATTATAAGGAAGAACCCGAAATAAATTAAAAATGCATCAAAGCTTTCGTCTTTTGAATTATCCTTCCTTATGTCCACTTGTTATTTCGACAGGTGTTTTTCTTCCGTTTTGGGTTTAATGATCCTATTTATTTTCCACAGACAGGCGTGAAGTTTTAAAGAATACTTTACAGCTACAATTTTAAGACCAAGAAGGGTTATGTGGAAACGATCACATATCGCAAACTAGTCGGAGTGACAAAGCTATACCTGATTTTCTTATAATACTATAATTGTTATATTTTTACTAATTTAATACCTGTGTGCTGCTATGTGATGAGAGGTTTGGGTTTTTTCGTGAGCCACCCTTAAATCGTATGAGTCACTGTTGATACTCGGAAGGTTTAGTAAAATTAGAATGACGTCACCAGCTACTTCATGTAGACTTCCTACGCAACGATTAGTCGTATTTCGCGATTCTAGTTTTAGGATGATACCCAATGAGTCATTCAATGGATTTGCAGTTTTAATTTTAACGTATACACAGTTTAAGGTATATCTTGTTGATTTTTCCTGCTGTTCTGTATTGTTAATGAAAAGCATTACTAAATCAACGGACTAAAAAAAAGCTAAGTACTTCAGCTTTGGTCCTTCTAGGAGGTCACATCATCTATTGAAAGGTTAAATATATATATATATAACCATCATAAGCAGATTTCTCTCATATAATCTTAGTAATACCGAGAAAATTGTTATTATTTAAAATGCGTTACTAAGTTTCTTGAGAAATTTCGTTCTAATTCTCCCCTTAAATTATTTATAATTAGTAAATTACACTCGCGTGCAGTTTATACGAGTAACGCGCGGTTAACGCGCGGTACATTGTTGATGCTGTATTTATTAAAACAGGAGAAAAATACTCGTAAAGCCGCATTTTACGTCCCAAAAACCGCATTGGGTTATGCCATTGGAAGGAGATTATAACTGCGGTTTGACATTTAAGATTATGGAGGAATTATTTATCGGTGATTGATTTTCATGTAAAGTAAAATTTCTTTTATTAAACTTCGTGTTTGTTAATAGGTAATTAAATAAAGTAACTGATTTTAGATGTGCACATTTGTGGACATGTCATTTACATCTGTACGTGTCCGTCAGCTGTTCTTATGTGAAAGCTATTTTTAATTATTTTTTAAATAATATTATTTAAATTATATTATTTAAGCTGTTTTTCTAATTATATTTTTGAATTGTTATAATACACAATTATTCTTATTGTTATAATACATCATTCATCAGTAATACATACCATAATTAATAGATTCTGCTAAAAATGTGCATACATTGCTCTGTGTCCACTCATGTATTATAGCCGCGGAAAGTTTACTTTTGAAAATCGAAATAAACTGTCTTCATATAGGGAACAATGCTGTTGTTTCTTTAAAGTTCGTGATCATTTATCCCTGACATTATAGGTATAATGAATATAATGAGTACAACCTGGTTTTGTCTGACCAACATTGTCGTATTACAGCAGTCACTCGGATATTGTTGAAAGTTGATGCAAAAGGTCATTCATTATTATTATTAGGTACACAGATGCCGTAGATATTCTTTAAGAGGCAGTCAGGTCCTGGCTTTAATTAAATATTTTAACTTTTCAACTAAGTAGGTATTAGTTTTTCGGTTACTTTCAAATCCTGCGACAGTTTGGCAGTAATACTTTTTTGTCCTTTCTTGTCTCTGCGGAGAACCGAATAATCACTGAAGAGACTAAATTTTTTAGATTTTATATTATATTTGGTAAAATTTAATCAAAATCTTGGTTAATTAAAAAATATTTTAGTTATGGCTAAGTAAAAATGAGATACTTAATATATTTTTTATAAAATACATGAAAGTGTTATCACTATGATGCGAATGAGAGATCAAAAATAATCTCTCAACATTCAGCATAATCTCGTGTTAAAATTTAGTCGCTCCTATATATTTGCAGCTTGTGTTATTGCGAACATTGATATTGCATCTGAGCGATTTAAAAAGCTCTCAGCGGAAGTCGTCACTAAGAAATTAGTTAATATGCATATAGATACACGCCACATCTCCTTATTGTGTCTCCGTCTACGAACAAGGTCGGTTAACATCTGCGCGACCAGCTCAACCGGACGCCGGCTGCTAAATGCTAAATCGTGCGCGGTTTACATACATCCTAGAATATCATAGTATTCTTGTGAAATTATTTAAAAAATATGGTTGATTCACGCGGTCATTGACTTGTCTCCTACTTTTAAGACCTTTGTTTACATTTCCTTTTCCTTCATCAAATAATCTTATAAAATAAGTTTATAAAATTCCGGCATCTTTGTCGTTATTTCACCATTTCACGTGACGGTAGAGCTGATGTGTATATTCTTATTAGAATTAATGACTGAAAGAAGATCGACATTCTGATTTTTTTTTAAATTAAGTATTGTTAGTTTTATGGATCTACATTAAAATTGGTAAACTTTAGGCACGAAAGAATTGAAAATTAATAAAAAATGCTTTCTTTCTAAACCTAAGCTTTTATATAGTGGTAATGAGATCAAAACGACAGTAAAGGCTCCATTAACGATTACATATGAAGGTACACAAAGTGCTAAAACTAGCATTGCATATAACCCCTCTCTAATTCACATTCCGTCGTGCGAACCGGGTCACCGAGTACTGACTCACGTCCCGACTGCACTTCGCACTGCAGGGGTGATTGCTCTGCATTCTACGACGGAACCGATGCATTTGCATTTGAGCGCATCGTACCTCAAAAGAATTCAAGTGGTCACAATAGATTCGACTTTTGACATATACTATCTTCGGTTAAATAAAGATATCTATTGGATACAGTCCTAAGTTATATGTACCTAAGTTTTATGTTCATAATGTATGCCGTGTGAAACGTCAACTTCATATATAAATACATCTTTAATAGTATCTGTCTTAAAGAGGATCTTTAGAACTCAGGGAATAAGTTCTCCGCTAGGGAAATACTAAAGATGTCAAGATGTCCACACTAAGGATTACCGAGATAACTAAAATAGATAGATATTCTGAGACTTAGAGTGATGTCATTAAAATTTATGTACATATGCAGATGTTGGACATTTGGTGCAAAATTTTCCACTCTCTGTCAAACAAATTCGTAAAATTTCTCGCTATTCATGACAGACAATGACAATGATTCATATTTCTTTTTAGTTTGTATAGCGTTGCATACGAAAACAACCCGATGTCCTTTCAATTGAACATACCCATTGCTTCTCTAAAAATTCCAGTCTTTTGTACGGACAGAAAGGAGCAATTTTCTTCGGTGCACATCTATAAATACTCACATACATCGTACAATGTACCCATAAATCTAAATTTTGTCTTTTCATGTCTCCGCAGGCGTCCACCAAATTTCATTTCATTAAGTATTATTTATTAGCGCTCTTCACATAGGATTTCATTCTTCTGTATTTGTCCATTCTTTGTATAATACCTTCAACTGGAAATGTCGTGGTCAACTATACGTTATGTAGATGTTCGAGATCCATCGCAAATGGTCTTGTTGAATTCCTTTGATACGTTTCGTTGGAATCTGAAGCTATGATCCAATATGACAAGGTTGATTCTACCGCATAATAGTAGCGATGTTAGACCGGATGGGAAGCCGAGATGCTGTAATTTCGCTGTACAATACTGTGCAATAATAATCGTGGATTGTAATTGGGACGACATCCGTTGAGCAAGATGTCTACATGTGCATTCCGTGTGAAAGTTCGAAAGGGCCACATACCCTGCGCCGCGCACCAGACAATCGTTATCGGAACCTGTTTCACTCATTTTGATATATTATCTACTCTCTTTACCGTTCGATATAAACTTCGGATCACGAATGTCTCTACTTTTATTGAAGGAAGTTTATGTTCTGTTAATAGTTTTATGTCGTATAAAATGCTATTGTGTGAAATTTAACGCCGAATGTTGGGCGTTAACAAAAACATTTGATAACAATAGGGCCTCCGGCAACGTTTCGGCCCTTTCGACCGATAATCGCTTTCGCCGGATATTTTGTTAGGACCGGAAGTTCTATAGTGTTATCTTGTGGTCACTGTCGATTTTGATTTAGCATGTGTGTGTATTTTGACAAATGACGTTGAATGTGCCCCACATGTATGACTTCCGGTTTAAGATTTTCTGTTGTTGAAGTAACATCGTCCAAAATTAAATGAAGGTGTATTACGTTAGAAGGGCGTTTGTGCAAAACTCAGGTAAATTTTACTCGGTGTCGGCGCATCTTTAAATAAAATAGTGTTGGATTGTAAAAAAATGTAGATAACCGATAAGATCGGTTTCCGTTTAACCCGCCCTTTAAAGAGGACACTTTACAAGTGTTATTTTTTGCCTTTATGAATAAAAAACTGATGGATAAAAAGGCCTTAAAAGTGGGAGTACATGGAATGATTTAAAAAACCGGATATCCTTTTCTATTGAAAAGGTTACAATTATAATAGATACGAGGAGTCATTATTTAGAAGGATTAACTGCTATATAAATATTTGAATCCGTAAAATATCTTCCGGGACGAAAACGTACATATTATTATGGATTTTTTTTAGATAGGCCGCATTCACTGGGATATTTGGTTTATTTTATTGTATAGTTATATGAGTATTTTTTTTTTGTTTAATGAATGTCTGTGTTCCTCACATGTCTAATCCTCTAGAATAAAATAGAAAGTGTAACACCCATGTTAATTACTAGTATTACCACCGAGCACTATAAGTCATTGAGTATTACTTATGTATCGATTTTTTTTGAATAACCAAGCAAATACTTCCAGTATAAGAACTGTCAGAGTGTATACATGTAATTCAACGGTCAGAGGTTAGAATTCTTAGTCAAGTAATAATCACCTATTTCTTTACTTAAGCAATTACTTTGTTTGTTGACATTTGAGTTTTAGTTGTCGTATTGTATATTGTATCGTGAGTAAGGTTAGATAAATTAAGACGAATAATGAAATATATAAAAACATTGTTTTCTAATGTAGGTAGATAATGTTGTTTAGATATCTTAAAGAAATTGAAAAAAAAAAAAAAACCATTTCTACTAAAATTTACTTTTGAGCATTTATTTGTTTTGATGATAAAATAATATCATATTTCTGTATTATATTTAATAATAAATCATTATTATTTTAAATGAGCACAAACAGCAGCACAGGGATGGTGAATATTTTTATAGTTGTCAAAAACTTTTGCAATTGATTTGAAATCCATCCAAATTTTATTTTACTAAAAGATTGCTTTTTTAAAGAAATAAGTATTTGTAACCAATAAATTAACATAAAATCAAACGAAGATTTCAAACACGATAAACAAAACGCAACAAGTGATTGTTGGCAGTAAGAAACAATTTCTAATCGCCAAGTAATACTTACCGCTTTGCTTAAGTAAGTAACGTACATTAACTTGACTATCGAATACAATCTTGCTATTAAGAATTTTAAACGAAAGTAACAAGTAAGCGCTTGTTTATAAATAGGTTTTTTAGAGTTTTGTAAGAGTTTTTCAATTCAAACTATGTGCTGTTACCACTGATTATTCTCAATATACTAAGTAGTCTTAGGCTGTTACGTGAAGTGCACAAAAAAAAACCATGATATATGATATATGATGAATAGTCATTTGTTATAAGCTTCGAAGATATGCGAATGATGGAGAACAGTGTAGAGGCTATTGGCGGTTTGCTTGGCGTTACTCGTGTCATCGCCGTATATTTGAACCTGTGATTTGGCGAGCAGCAGTGTCAATGTTATCCGATAGTTATATAGTGGCCCCATAGTTATATGACCACCGCCCGCTGTACTCTGCCTACCATCGTATGTGGTCACGGCTCTGTAATCTAGTTAATAATCCGTTCAATGAACATATACTATAGAAAACGCGTCCCTATTTCAATTTTTTGTTACGTTCACAAGTAAGCCATGGACATTTATGATTTACCTGTTAATTTATTCAAGGTATAAGGAATTTATTAGGAGTATACTAGGGAGACTGCTCCATGATGAGAAAAAATAAACCACCTTAATCCTTTTATAGATCAGAACCACACACAACATACACACAAGTTTTCAAATTGTCAAACCTAATCAAGATACCGACTATCAGTTAAAATTAAATTATAATTAGAAAATGTACAAAGAATTGTACGTAATGTTAATAAAATGTTTATGTAAAAAAAAAAAGAAATTTTGCTCAAAACAATTTCAACTTTTGAACATAATTATTACGACGAATGAACGTCATTATTAAGTAGCGGGATATTTTTTTTTCACAAACAAGGATGGCGGCAGTGTATAACTACTTTTTTAATCTTATAATCAAGATTGGTTATATATACATGTATATTACCCACTTTTTAAATTATTCGAATAGGATCTTTCGATTAGAAGTAACGACAGATATAAAAAGTAAAAAAAATGTCGCGGTATGAGAGAACAGCCCTTCGTTTAGTCACCTGGACATTTTATTTTTTTGTTTAGTTTATAATGTTAGGTTTTGCTTATAAAATTATATATTCAAATCTTAAAGATGAAATCCACGCAAACATCGGCTAGTGGTTAAAAAAACAAATAAATTTCTCTTACCTATAGGTATATTTCATTTTATAAACTTCATTTTATAACTTATAAATTTTTGGTGAAATTATTCTTTGCAATGTATTGTGTAGTGAGCGCAGTGCAGATTTTTCACTGCAGTACGCCTTGATTCAGCAGATTATCGACGATGCCACTTTTGGCGGCTGCCAGAGGCGTATAAAGGGACTCGTAATATGCCGGTCGGCCGTATTTACACTTTATTTACACTACATTCAAATAAAACTCAACTAACATCTCTACATTAATTACGAAATATAACTTAATCAATAATAATATATAAGAAAAGAAGAAACAGAACTGTACGTTAAAGATTTTTTTCAAAAAACTATTTGTACACATTAAAAAATAGTTTTTAGAACTTTTGTTTGTTTGTCGGTTTGTCTGTTTGTTTGTGCGTTTGTGCGTGTTAATCTCTGAAACGGATTAACCGATTTGAATGCGGTTTTCACTGATGTATTGCAGCAAGCTTCTCGTAACATTTAGTGTTTGTTTCATTCCAATTGGTTTACAAACAAAAAAAGTTACGCGCTATACCGAATACCACGCGTACGTAGTTGCAAGCTCAGCTAGTATCAAATAAAAAAGATGTACTTGACTTGACTAAAAAAGGATTTATAAAAAGTCTATAAATTTTAACATAATTTTATTGTTTGACTCACAAATATCACTAATTATGAGATTTTTTCAGATACATGAATTTCATTGCAATTTTTGGTCAAATTTCATTGCATTTTTTTAAATAATTCGAAAGTTGTCGGTTTCTTATTGGGTTTATTTTTATCAGTATCATCAAAGAAGCACAGGAACTAAGTAGGTACTTTGATTTATAGGCGAATTAATCATGCGTTGTCATGTGATGTAACTAGTCAACGTAGGAAGTCCTTATCTTCATATATGAGGTCGCCGATCACGTGTCGCTTTAGACGAATTCTTATCGTAAACTATGTCGTCGTATTTATGTGTAATTTATAAATTAATATAAAATTTAGTGAAATGAAAACATTAAAATGAACGCAAAGTGGCAAAATATTTCAACAATTAAAATGGTTCGAAAATATTTTTTTTTCGTTCATATTATTTAACTGTTTAAACTGACATGATATTGTCTGTGGCGAATCCTAATCTTAATAATATAAATGCGAAAGTTTGTGTGTTTGGATGTTTGTTCAACGCAAAAACGGCTGAATTGTATTGATGAAATTTGGCACACAGATAATTTATTACTTGGATTAACTTCTAGGATACTTATTATCCTGGAAAAATTTTAGGTATCCCAGAGATCGTTTTAAAAATATAAAAAATCGGTGGGTGGCGGCGGCGGCAAAAAACTGTTAAATAATATACAGTTCCCACTGTTTACATTTTGACATGACGACATAATTACCATCGCGATTCGTAATAGGTGCAAGCTGAAGTTGCGATGACACGGGTTGATATCACACAGTTTCTTATCACTCACGAGTGGCGCCTCGTACAAGTTGCACAACGCTACGAAAATTGGGTCAAAGTTGTGTGTGGTTGTTGTCTTTTTAATTTCACTTAACTAGACACGTTAGTGTCAAGCACATCCATCTGAGACCCCTATAGAAACTATAAGGCGCTGTAGCGTGAAGAATTGGCCATTTTTACAATACATTTTTTATGCATTTAAAATAACTCTACAGGGTTGGATGTCTGATAAGGAAAATTGTGATTTTTATGGTGTTATTTTTAATGGTAGTTTCTAAGCCACTCCTAGAACCCTTAGTGACTCCATGAGGATGTAAATGCCTTGCCATCCTTAATAGGATAACGGTTGTGGTTACTGCTACTGCCACCGACCGAGCAGATTATGACTGCAGAATAAAATGTGACATAATTGCTGTGTGTGGATGTATGAGGTACTAGCTGAGCCCGCAACTTCGTACGCGCGGTACTCGGCATAGCGCGTAACTTTTTTGTTTGTAAACAGATTGGAATGAAACAAACATCAAATGATACGGGAAGCTTGCTACATTACATAAGTGAAAACCACATTCAAATCGGTTAAATTAGTTAGGGTGATTGCCTTAACGCTCTGTTCTAGGGTTCCCGGGTTCGATTCCCGGCAGGGTCAACTTTGAAAAATGAACTTTTCAAATTTGGCTCTGGTCTGGATTTGGAAAGTAGTGGCAGGGCACACTGCGTTTTCGCAGTCATTTGGGCAGCCCGTCTGGCGGCCGTAACCACCCCCTTACAGAATATCACCATGAAATAACAGCACGTGTGCTGTTGTGTTTCGGTGAGTGAGTAAGGGATGCCAGAGCCCATTTCGCTATCCACTCCAAATCCCTTATCCTTAATCCTATTGTAGTCGGCAGCGCACTTGCAGCAGCTTTGGCGTTGCTTGTGTTATAGGCGACGGTAGCCACCTACCATCAAGTGGACCGTCAGCCTGTCTGCCGAAGTGTGCACAAACGCGTAGAAGACAAACAGACAAAAAATCTAAAAACTACTTTTTTGACCTCGGTAACATACTCGTAGGTACAAAGTGTACAAATAGTTTTTCGTTAAAATATTTAACGTAGACATAATGGCTCGTTTACGATTTTATTATATGTACAGATATAGATATAGGTACTTAGTAACTATATGAGAACTCGTGAAACGTTTCTTTGCAAAATACGGAGGTAAATTGCTAAGCGAACATAAAATATCCCATAAAAGGATCTATTGATTGATCCTAAGAAATATCGTTGCGAATACTCTAATAAAATCTAAAACCACATAGGCGTTTGTACGTCTCACCTGTTAGTCGGTAGAAGTGTAGATAAATGAATCAAGGAAACGAGACAACTCGATTCACAGACCGAGCCGCGCTAACTTTACGCAAACAATCGATTTAACTCTGAATCGATAATCCGCCCGTCGCGCGTCGGGTGTCGTGATTGCATTAAATGCAACGAGAATTGGTGTTACTCGAGAACACTATAAATAGACATGTCTGACTTTGCAGACGCCCCGGAAGTACTAGCCGAGCCGGTGGCCTATAATGACAGATTCACCAAATCTGCAATCAAATTTATATCCTACTTACATTATTACATTATTTCTAACACATATCGGATTGGTTAATTTGAACTGTTGTCACAATATGTGAGTTCAATGTTAGATTTGTTCAATAAGGTCTAATTTTGAATGCGCCGATTAGCGAACGGCAAATGTAACGCCGCTTTTAGTACTCTGCACGTACTATGATAGTAGCGGACGTGTGAGAGTGCGATGGGCGTTAGCTGCATTCGTGCGCTTGTGTGCGCGCTCCTCCGTGCATTTATATTTTATGAATGGAGTTGTATTTGTCCGCACTCTGAGGTCTGCTCGTGGTCTTATTGATTTTTTTTTTAAATGAGTCCCGTTTAAAGGACGGTTTTAATTGCGCACTGGGGACGCTCATCATTCATCCGACGTTCAGTCGCATCATATTGTTCTTATTTAGCTCTCTCATCGTGGGAACGCGCTAAAAAGTCTGAACAGAGAATCTGGAGCAGCTAAAGGAACCAGTTCATTAAGGCTACGTCACCACACCGTATATATTATGTATGTTATGTACATTTTTTAACAACAACCGCTACTGTTGCGGGCATTTGAAGTTAATTGTGACTGAAGAGGGTTTGATAAGTCAAAGATTATTAATTACATGCTTTACCGCCTCCATCCAAGTTTACTTACATACTTGGAATTGACATGTAAACTTTTTTTCAATAGGTATTTGCTATGCTATAAAAATGTATTTAAAGCAACCGTAACATATATATTACATATATCTTTAACATAGGATTTCTTCATGAATCACAAAATAATGATTTTTACTATAAAAAAAACTCTATAAAAAAAGAAACCAAATATAAAGTGTAACATACATAAGCATTTCATTTTACTAAGTAAAGTTAATTTACAAAAGCGGAAATTGAAACAGAAAGTTAAGCTCATGTCAGTTGTTTTAAACAGTTTATTACTGAAACAAGTTAGGTAATCGCTTAATCTAGTCATCAGTCACTTCTACTTTTACAAAATACTCTCTCTTATATTATGTGTATATAATATAAATTTATATAAGTGGGTTGGCCAACAGGTTAATTAATTAACTAATCCGACACAGCTTCTTAAGATTTTCTATAGTTTGGGTCGTTTAATTGTAATTTATGAATATTGTCTATACGAACGCCCCATTAAAATCGATTATGAAGTTTAGAAGAAGTAATCGCACAAACGCTATACCTACACATCGTTGTGTGGACGGTTTTGGGACACATTCGAATCGTTTAATGTATTTTATTTTGAAAAAATAAATTTCTAATTGCTATTTTTTTTTCTGCAGGTACTTCCTCGTTGTTATCAGTGGTACTTAATCCGCCTTTATCAACAACAATGGTGAGCTCGTGTTATCACACTATTCTTTATCTACTCCTTATCGACTAAATAATGTAATTCTATAAAAATTTATAAAGTATATTGCCTGAATTTATATAGTCTAGTTCACTAGTTCAAATTGCTGTTAATTCTTGATAAAGCTTCTAAAAATATCTCATTGGATTCAGAATTATCTCTAGAAAAATGTTTTACACATAAAGAATTGCAAAAGTTTAAGCTTAAGGTGAAAAAAAAGGCATTTAGTTTTTCGCTAATAATTCAAAAACTATAGGCGATAACGAAAATCGGAAAATAGAAATTCTTAAAGAGGACATTTCCGATAGAAGTTTCCGGTTCTCTGTCTGTATTATTTATAATTTTAATTTAATGCTGAAAATAGGTATTTTCGCCATCGCTACGGGATACATTTGCTGCCTCTAAACAGGGTAACACCTCTAACAGTAAAATATTTTCTTTTACACTATTAAAAATCTATTCAAAAAATTTGGATAATATAATTTATGGTGTACCTATTCTTAACGCTTCAAAGAATCAAGTCCCGTTGGAAAATAATTTTTAAGTTTTTTTTTTAATTAGGGAATTTTTTAATTAACTGTTATTTTTCGAATTTCGGTTTACATTGAAAACGGCATAATTGTTTAAATTAATAGTTCTATAATTTTTTTATCGTTATTATTAATAGTTTTTTGAGTTATTAGTGGAAAACGAAATGTTTTTTTCTCATCTCAGTTTGTTTATAACTTTTACAATTGTTTAAGTACGGGTAGAACATTTTAATACATTTCTCTAGAGATAATTCCGAATCCAATGAGCTATCGCACATATTTTTGGGAGCTTTATAAAGAACTAGCGACCCGCCCCCGGCTTCGCCCGGGGTGCAATTTTTATATATATGAACATTCCCCGTTTATCCCTCTTTCCATTAGTGAAAACCGAATTTAAATCGGTCTACCCGTTCACGCGTGTTGCCGTGACCAAGGGAAGTGGTGATTCATTTTTAATATAGAGATTAACACCATTTTGAACTTGTGAACTAGAATAAATGTAAAAGAAAGAATTAAATTAAGCGTCTTTAACGTCTTTCAAATGATTAAAATGGTCTATCCCTGCATCAGTAGGCCTATCCAAAAGTCTTAAAAAAATACAGTGCAATAAAAAGCTATTTTGTATATAAAAATAGGTATAAACGTCTTTAGTAATATTCTGCTTTAAAATAAAATAAAAACATAGATTTTTTTATTGATAGTTGAAAGGTTAATTCTGATAATTAATTTATTAGATTAATTTTGACCGTTATTTTAATTTTAATCTTAAATTCCACCTACTTTTTTGTGTACTTTAAGTGATATTAAATTAATGACTAAAAAATTGTTGTCACAAGTTACATGAAGCTACAATATCAAGCGCATTCATTCTCAAGTAATTTACATCTACATACATGCAGAGAGAGAAAGAGAGAGCAGTTTGGTTAGGATTAACCTATTTTTAAAAGGAAACTGTGTCAAATTTATATACTAAAATAATTGGTTTAATTATATTAAGATATGAAATCGCATAAAAATAGTTATTATTTAATGACATAAAAAAATGTTAATCGTTAAGTGCGATTCAGCCAATTAAAATGGGTAACCTTTAAAGATTGTTTCATCAGAAATATTATGGACTGACACTAATTATGTAATGATCATATTATTATTATAAATCGGTCGGTTATATGCGCGACGTAATACTCGGTGCTCGATAATTACGTATATAACGTTAAAACACTGTTCTTTATTGTTGATAGCATGTTTAACGAATGTTTAACTAGTCTTAAAATGTAGTCGTTCTAAAAGATTTTTTAAAGGGAAAGACCGCCAAGCTGGCTGATTATTCGCTTGATTGTAGGTTGTTACCGTTTCTTATAAGCAACGCAACGCCAACGAGGGGTGCATGTTCGCTGCTAATATAGATAGTATTAACGACAAGGTGGGGTTATGTATTTGGGCTCTGGGTTTCAAAGTGATAAAATGTACTTATTTCATTCCCATTTTAAAAATAGTTCTTGATGTTATTCCTTTCGAGCAAGTAACAGCGCATTTTTATGACATTTATTTGTTATTACATAAAAAATAAAATAAGACTGGCATCATTACGCCCTAACTTGATTACTTGATACATATTTTAACAAAAACAGTTTATTCATTCGCAAAAAGTTTATTACTTTCGGATATCTTGGAATGTCCGAGTCGAGATTAATAAAATTGTAATTTAAAAAAATATTTTCCACTATGAACTAGGAAAATCAAATTACCTTTAGTTTTGATTCACAAAAAAAGTTAATTTAAACAAACTGCAAGATCTCGCCTGGAAGCCTATCTATCAGAAAATATACCTACTTTGATATTTGTAAACATAAATTATTTAAAAAGTACCAAAAGCTTTATAACTATAATTTTATATAATCAAGATAATTTTGTTGGAATTATTATTAGAAAGAATTGTATACAAATTCACACTGCAAGTATGGGGATAACAAAAAGCTGACCGTCCGTGCTTGTGGCGTAATCAGCAATCTCGACCACACAGAGAGATGAAATTCTATTTATGTAGCGATTTTTGTCCGAGTATGATTAAAAAATGAACTCTATCTTAAGGTTAGTTAGTTAGGTTTTTGTCACTTAAACGGCTTAAATAAATTTAGACTGATTATAAAAATAAAATATTTTCTATGAACAAGTCGTAAGAAGCCACGTTACACGATAAAATCCTTCTTGCTACTATACTATTGTTGCGTGTAGTATGAACGATATTACATATTACCTTTGGATAGTGACGAATGCAAAAAAAGAATCATGAGACCCAGAAGCGAAAAACCAGTAGATTTGACCTCGGCTATCATAGTGACAGCACCGACTCTAAGTCCACATTAACTCTGCGGTAATATATAGGATTAAGAAACGGGGTGATTACAACGGGGAGTGGGCGAATTGAGGCCATGACGAAACTGATTGATAACGACCAATCTATTTTGATAACAAGGTTTATCGTTGTAGTCTTGCCGAAGAAAAATGCGTTAAATTCATTTTCTGGGCCGGTTATGTAATATTAAAAATTTCAACGACTCGTTTGTTTTAAGACGTCGTCGCTCAGTCTAACCCGTCGCCATTGAAACAGATTTATAAAAAATAAAAATATTTTGTTTCCAATTGATATTAAATGTAGAAATTCCTGTTAAAATGCAAATAACTAAAAATCCTTTATATGTAATTATGTCCCTACATTATGCTGTCCTATCACTGATTAAATTTAATCGTTTCAGCTTTAGCTAGTCAGCTGATTGAGTAGTTTTTCCTTTTTCTAATGTTATTGTTACTGTTTTCTTGACTGGAAATATATTACGATATCCTTAGTGTTCGTTCCAAATTTGAACCAAGTTTTCAAAACAGAGGAATATTGTCGACCACCCACTAAGGCGCTACCGCTGCCAAATGACTCTCCTTTGTACTAAATAGAAATAAACAGTGAATTTACTGTTCAGAAGCAAGATATTTTTAGGTTAATAATGAATTTTTTTTTGTTTTTTTCTACTTACTGGTGTGTCCGAGCGTTTCGAAAGAGACCTTTCATATCGCATTTGGAAGGTATGAGATGTTGGCATGTTTCATGTAAAACTCGCATCGATCCAAAAGATTCCTTGCGGTGAATAAATTAGGCAGTAATAGGTATATAGAGGCGTAGAAGAATCGTCTAGCGCGATGGTTGCGGAGCACACCGTTTGTCTCCCACAGTTATTGATCCGAAAGTTGTCTAAAAATGCAAGTCACTCGGTATATATTAATCTCGCCCGTACCCCGCCCCCCCGTCCATCCCTCAGATTTATTACAGGATTCGTCACAGTGTATAAAGCATCGAAACGATATACCCTGCATTCGCACATCCGCAGCTTCGTACTTCATTGTGGTACGTGTCCACAATGAAATTTGGAGTACCTATTAACTTTAATAGCTGATGTCGAGTCATCGTTACAAGAATCAGGGCGCCAGCATTGTTGTGACTTGCATTATTCTGCATCACACTACTTTTGCGATTCTCAATTTTGTTGAAATTGACATAAATGTTACATTTTTATGAAGTTTCAATTGAGATTTGCTTGATAGATAGATATTTGCACTTACTCTATTATTACGTGAAGCGAAAACTTTGGGTCGCTTTTTAAGAAAACTGCGCGTATGGAGAAGTGTGAAATTTGGTACACTTAAAGTTTATATGGAAAGGGACTGAAGAAAGCTAATACTTTTATGTAATATGCATTAGAAATACATTAGATTAATTAAATTAAGACACTACTTATGTAATATGTACTTATACTCTCTTTTTATGCTCTAATTTCGACCACTGGGCCTGGGCGACTTATTAATGTTTAATGACATTTGGATGGCTGATTATAATTATATATTTGTGATGATATGAGTTTAGGGACTGTTACCGAGAGGGACTTTCATGTGTAAACACTGCTCAAACCCGTCTCGAGTAGCCATAGCCTCTTCCGATGCCATATTCTTATAAATATTTCAGCAGAAGAACTGCTTAAAATTTGAAAAGTACTTAATATCTTCCTTTTTTTGTTACAGAAACCGAGCGCGCATCTCGTCGATAGTCCACCGTAGAGCAGGCTCTTTGTGTTGCAAAAATGTTTTCCTTGTCGATAGTTTTCCACACGAAGAAATCCTCGAAATATGCAGTAAACTCTAATTAATGGAACTGTTAAATTGCCATATGTCCATTTGAAATATTCCTTGTGTACCTGATAGATTTTAACTGCAATTTTGTTTGTACACTCAATTGAACTTATTTTGTTTGTGACACAAATTGAGCTTAGTTTCATATTTTAATATTGTATTTGGTTTAATAATTAAGTATTTATATAGCGTACAAAACGACTTGAAAGAAAGTCGCGAAATAATAATATAATTTAGTTTTCGCGTTTTCCTTTCAAGGTCCGGACATATTTGCGTAAAGTTTCTCCATCATAATGTCGCCTTAGCATTAGAAATTTCGATGGTGTTTTTTTTTTTTTGAATAATATTGACTAACAAATACTAATAATGTTTTGTGTGGCATGACATTATTTTTTTTAATAATTTTAAGCGCGAGTGTGCATGACAGTAAATAAATGATATTATGTATAAGGTTTCATGTTTTTATATATTTAGACTTGGTGTAATGACATGTTATAATTATTTTTTATAGTTTATAATAAGTTAATAGGTGTATAATAGTTTTAAAATATTTACTTCAACAATTCGTCGTTTTTAATTAAATAAATTGTATATTGTATCAAATTTTCGTATTGCCTTCTTGCGTTAAACTTAATTTCAGGTTTAAATGTGTGAAACCTTTAATTCAAGTTTCATACTTGCATGGTAATACTCGGGATCGCATTTTAGTTTTTTTTCGCCCATGAAAAATTTGAATATGCAATCTTTAATTATGAATTATCGTTTTATTGTTATAATCAAGTTTGTTTTACTCGTGTGAAACTTATTTTAATAAACATTTTGGCATGAACACATAACTTTTATTTTTACATAAATATAATTAATTTCAGGATAGATGCTACTATCTCCGTTTACAATTTGATCGCAATTTTTATTTAGAACTCACAATATTGGGGTGCTTCTTACCGGTCAATTACCGGTCCTATTGGAAAGTCATGGGGAGTTCTCTTGATGGTAACTCACTATTGTCGCATTGCTTATAGTTTTTGTCTGATCTGAGTAGTTACACATGCATGCAACAGTCACAGTTTTCATTGCTTTTCGTTGATGCACCATGAGTTTAAATACAATCTATTCTTGAATTTTTTAATCATATAACAGTCAACTTTTAAAAAAATTGTGTGCGTCAGTGAAATTACAATTTACACAGCAGTTTTAATAAATTACATTTTGAGTTACACGTTGATGACAGAACCCCGCAATAAAATATTTTTATTATTCTACAGACTTACAATTAGTTATTTTTAAAGTGTTTTCTAAGGCGGTCTTTTTTAGTTTACTTTCGCTTTAATTATACGCTATGACCTCGTTTATTAACATCAAATATTGATTCATGATTCCCTTGCGACATTCCCACAGAGTCTTAGCGGCCGAATGACCCGTTTGGAGGTCGGACATAATGTCATTTTTCAATTAATCCAATGTCACCAGGACATCGCGTCCTCTTCGTGCATCGTCTCGGACAAATTGCGAATTGTGCGCGCACGCATAGAATATGAGACCTTACCGCCTTCAGATTAATAGTTAATTTGTATAAGTACGAAATGAAGCAGTAATACAGACATTTGGTAAATTTGAACAGTTGGTTCCTTATTGTAATGAACTTCGCTTATCGACTGAATAATTATTGTTAAACGATTCGCTCGATCCGCCGAAGGTTACCGTAAATGCTTTCATTTTTTTCGTGAAAATAATGGTTTTTCTGGTATGTGTATTTTTAATACAAAATGCTCGACAATTCGTGTCAGTGGAACACAGCTGATTTACGCTCTGTTTATGAATAATAAAAGCGTTGGAAAACTAAAAACTGTTCTTTCGGTTTACTTTTGATGACTGGCGTAGGTGGGACCGAAAGTCAGTCGAAATCCCTGCCTCAGTCACACTATGACTTACAGCCATTCAATTGCAATGTTTATCAGATTTGAAATATCTATTTGGAACCCACTTACCAAAGTTATTAGAAACTTCAGAATCATGCATAATCATATTCTGTAAAGTTCTTAGCAGCTATGACATAATAAGTCAGTTGAAATCCAGCCTCACTTACAAGGAAAGTACAAGTACATAGCTTCATTCTCTGGGTTTATAATAACTGCTGAGTGATTATTTTATATAGGAATGCTAGAAAACAGTAAGTAAAAATTATATTCATTTAAACATGAATAGAAATTATGTATCTAGCGTAATCTTAGTAGGAAAGTCAGACTTATTATCAATTGTATATCGTGCTTATTCAACTCTATACAGAAAGTGTAACAGTTTTTAATTTATATAATGCTTTTAGCGTTGTATTTTTATTTTCAAGGTTTTCAAGGTCATTAAGACGAAAAGGTTCCTCGGGGTGAGGGCAGGTCTTACCTTGGCAGGCAAGTCTGTGACCATTTGGTAACCGCATTCACTACTACCAGCTACAAACATATCGATTCGTATGGCATTACTGATAATTAAATGTCGTCTGGTGAACGTCGATACAGCGAAAGTATCAAACTTGTTCTACAAGTGACTTTTTACATTGCGAAATTTTGCAACTTAATCGGGCTGCTGTCAACTCCGGATATAAGGATTGTTCCCTATTGAAAGTATGGCATTGACTATATGTATCACGACCACTATTAATGCCTATTAGAAATGCTGTTTGCCACTGTCCCAAGGACTAAATTTTCTGGTGTATCATCATACATATCATATAATTAATCAATGTCTTACTAGACTAACTAAGCACAAAAATTATTTCATGTTAAATTAGAAATTGGTGTGACTTGTTTCAAATAAAGTATTCACAAGCACTTTATTTTTCTTAATCTTCTTAGGAAATCTTTAAGGCTAAGGTCGTTATTTCAGAGAAGCAAATACTTTAACGGTTTGAATAAATGGAAATGACTGGTCGTGAGATCGTTCCGGGCCCACGAGCCCACCGTTATTACCACTAGTGGGACTACCACCTGGTATCACAAAAAATGTACACAAAAATGATTACCTTAAAAGTGTTAATCAAATATTCACAAAATACATGCAATTTGTCAAATTAAGCAGTATACAACTTTAGCAGAAGTATTCACAACTTTAGCTTATGTAGTTTGGTTGTTTGGGAGTATTATCTATAATTTTATACTATAATATTATAAAGCTGAAGAGTTTGTTTGTTTGAACGCGCTAATCTTAGGAACTACTGGTTCGAATTGAAAAATTCTTTTTGTTTTGAATAGTCCATTTATCGAGGAAAGCTATAGGCTATATAACATCACGCTACGGTAAATAGTATTATATATAAGCAGTATCCAGTCGCAGCGAAGCGTGGCCGAGTTCAGCTAGTTTTAAGATAAAGGTCGGCAGACAGGCTGACAGTCCACACGTTAGTATGTGGCTACCGTTACTTAATAGCAAGCAAATAACATATTGGATTTCGGTACTAACCCTATGATAGAACAAAGAGTAAATAAGAATAGGGGAATGAGGTCTCGCATTCCTAATGTACTACAACAATAGTACCTCCTTATGTTGTTATTTCAAGATGTACCTAACTGTGAATAGTTGGCAAATACCAGCCTTTATTTCTGTAGAACGCAATACATATACCCTGCCAATAAATTTTTATCTTTTTATCTTCGCTTTCGATGATAAATAAACTACTTTAATCACGGTTAAATATTTTATTTAATTAGACTAGAAAACATGTTAATGCCTATAAAGTTGTTAATGTAAATATGAGAAATATTAAAAGAAAATTGATTTAAAGAAAACTAATGATTTTTCAAGCGAAACCTGCCCCATACTCGGTAACTTTTCTATGCATATATTTTGAGGTATGTACAAATACAATGAGGCATTTGCCTCAGTATAAAAATAACATGTTTTGTTATTACCTATGTACGATGTAAAGAAGAGTTGTGCATTGAAACTCAATAAAAATAAGTACTCGTAAATTATAAGATATAATAAATATTTATAAATTATTGTTATAAAATTCTATTATATTATTATTCTCAATATAACCTATTATGGTAAACACAAATTATTTATAATTTGTACAATCAGAATAAATTGAACTCAATTAGGAATTACATATTCAAATGACAACATAAAATATTTTATCTACATTACGTCTCTGAAACTCATAAAATGAAAAGCAGAATCATTACACGATTTTTTTTGTATTACATATCTCTGTATAATTCTATCTATATCTTATATATCCCTATACATATGATAACATAAAGTCGGTATCCGCCTCTGTCTGCTTTTCCGCTAGTTTTTCTAAACTACCTAACGGATTTTGTTACCGTTTTCACTAGTCGAAGAATTTTTAAAACGAGGAAGGTTTGTATTTATTTATAATTTACAGATTATACTAAAAATTATAGTCTTCCATGTAATACACTAAATTTATGTGTGATCTGATTTAAAATCTGATCGGCGACAAATTGCCAATTTGAATTGTGATGATACAGGATCAAAATATTCTACGGTTGTCTCGAATTTCCGCAATGTTTTACAAAAATGTACTTCGACTTACTAAAATATTTCACTCAATTTTTCTGTACTTGCCAACATAATTTCTAGGTAAAGGTATATTGAATAGTGGCAGGGGACACTGCGTTGCGCAGTCATAATGCCGTCTGGCCGTAGTAACCACCCTCTTATATAAGAGCACGTATACCTAGTGTCACAGTTCTGTTAGTAAGCTCTGCCAAAACTCATTTTCCTAATATTACCTTCTACTATGGTAAGCAGCGCACCTCAAGCATATATGGCGTTGCTTGTGTTGAATGCCAGTTCACCCACAAGAAGTGAACTATTAGCCTGCCCACCGACCTTTACATATAAAAAAAAATTAAAATATATACAGTTAGACAATTATACTTAGAAAGAGAATAGGATGGCAACACAGGGTTTATTTTTTGCATTGGTACTACGCAATTGTTCATCCAAGTTTTCGCGTTGAGGTGACGTGTTCTATTAATGTACGATCGCTCCACTAGCTTACGAATAGCATAGCATAGCAAATAGCATCCAATAGAACATCACATATGAAAGTAAATAGATAAGTTTCAAGATGTACACTACTGTTTTTATAGAAATTGTGATGTCCAACCAGATTTTTTAGTCGTCTACTTACTTGTCTGATCACTTATAATTAATCACTTGGATTGTGTACGCTTTGACTGTCGAGTGTTACTTTCTCTATTTTAATGTCAGTGGATTGGTCAGTCTAGATCAGACCTCAGAGCCAGACAATTAAATGTAGGCTATGGCCTGCGGCGAGGAACGCTTTGCGGTCTGCATAGCCACTAACAGGATATTATTTATAAATACATATACGTGTTTGAAGCGTTGCATAAACAATGATATTAAAGTTTGCGAGTAACGTTCATAGTCGTAAGGCGTTTGCCAAAATTTTTACTCGATGAAATTCTATGGTATATATAAATAAAAAAAAAGTAGTAGCAGCACAATGTAGGCCCACTATAAGTGTGAAGCCTTAAACTTCAGACTTAGACACTTATCTCAAGGATCCCTAATTGTCTATACTAAATGCTACTATGTATATCTGCCCTTTTCACCGATAACTTCTTCTGAACCACTTAACAGATTTTGATACGGTTTTCACTAATTGAAAGAGTGATAACGTGCAGAAAAAATTGCATCCGTGTGAAGCCAATGGAGGGTCGCTAGCTTATTAATGATAACAATGTGAATAATTTACCGACATTCATAAATTACTGTAATGAATTTACTCGGTGACTTTATAAAGAACTAGCGACCCGCCCCCGGCTTCGCCCCGCGTGCAATTTTTATATATATGAACATTCCCCGTTTACCCCTCTTTCCATTAGTGAAAACCGAATTAAAATCGGTCTACCCGTTCACGCGTGATGCCGTGACCAAGGGAAATGGGGATTCATTTTTATATATAGAAGATTTTAAAAAATATTGTAAAGCATTAAATTAAAATTATTATTATATCACTAGCTGAGCCCGCAACTTCGTACGCGTAACGTTTTTGTTTGTAAGTAAACCGATTGGAATGAAACAAACACTAAATGTTAAGGGAAGCTTGCTACAACACATCAGTGGAAACCGCATTCAAATCGGTTAAGTCGTTTTTGAGATTAGCGTGCACAAACGCACAGACAAACAGACAAAATTTCTAAAAACTATTTTTTGAACTCGGTAATATGTATGTACAACGTGTACAATTTTTTTTTCTATTTTAAAAAAATCTTTAATGTGCAGACACGGCTCGTTTACGATTTCATTATGTATAGATTTGTCATTTTATAAAAAGAGTACTGTATTTTTTTTTTTTTTATAATCTTTGAATAGACGAGCAAAAATATTTGCGATCAGGCCTGCCGCATATTAGGATATTTCATATTATTTTATCAGTTAGATAAAATTCGCGAAATCATATCCGCGTTCTCGGTATCCGTTGGTCACCTTAAAAGGACCTTCACATTAAACAGGAAATGTTCAAGGATACCTTTGACCTAATTTCTGAGAATTATACTTGGTAACGGTACAGAAAACCTTCAAATATTTTCCACCCAACAATTTCATTTTTTGTTTATTTAATAAAAATATAGATCGAAATAAATTTATTGCCCTAAATATGGTGCTGGTATCCTTTAACTACTTACCACCGAAACACAACAGCATACTTGCCCCTAATGTTTTTTTTTTCTAAATTAAAATCAGTTATGAATGCAATCCAAATGCATTATGTTAATATAATGTAAATAAATGTAACATACTAGCTTTTTACGGCGACTTCGTCTACGCCCCTTTGTTCAATCTTTATTGTTAATATATTTTTGTTAATATTTTTAAATAGAAAATAATCTAATTTTGTACTAATTTCTAGTGTAACATAAGATAAAATTGCCAAAAAATAAATGTGTTTATCCGATTGCTACTAACCTTCACAGGATCACCCGTTGGCTTAGTCTGAAGATTGCCTGAAATGCCTGACAGATTCATCAAAATCGGTTTACCGGTTTTGAGAGTCCGTAGGGAACAATACACACATCGATAATCTCTAATATATAAAAATGAATCCCTATTTCCCTTGGTCACGGCATCACGCGTGAACGAGTACACCGATTTTAATTCGGTTTTCGCTAATGGAAAGAGGGATAAACAGGGAATGTTTATATATATATAAAAATTCCATCCCGGGCGAAGCCGGAGGCGGGACGCTAGTTATATAATAAGATTAATTATCAATCACATGCTTTCATCTATGTCTATACGTAATATTATAAAATAATATATAAGTCATATAATAAAATCGTAAACGAACTGTGTTTGTACATTAAGATTTTTTCAAAAAACAATTTGTACCTACTTATGTTACCGAGGTTAAAAAATATTTTTTAGAATTTTTGTCTGTTTTTCGGTTTGTATACGCTAATATCTGAAACGGCTTAACCGATTTGAATACGGTTTTCATTGATATATTGTAGCAATCTTCCTGTAACTTTTAGTGTTACAACAACAACGTTTACAACGTTGTTGTTTACAACGTAGTCGGTTTACAAACAAAAAAATTTACGCGCTTTTCCGAATACCAAGCGTACGAAGTTGCGGCTTCAGTTAATTATAAAATCGCTGTTCGGCCCTGTCTGTTTCTCCGCTGACTCCTTCTAAACCACCCAACGTATTTTGATACGGTTTTCAATAATGAAAAGAGCGATAAACGAGGAAGGTTTGTGTATATAATTTTCGGAAAAAAATTGCATCCGTGTGAAGTCGGTTGCGTGTCGCTGGTTTGAAACAAAGTTAAAAAAAAAAATACCAAGAAATTGCGACATCTCTGTAGACTCCGAAGTTACCGTCTAATGTTTGTTTTTTGATCTCCTTCCGAAACGAAAGTTTTGTGTAAATATTATTATACGGGTTAAAAGTCGTGAGCTTAAATGTCACACGTCACCTTTTTATCTACTTTTTCTCTATTTAGAAGAGTCAGTGAACCCTGTTGTCACTGTCTCTCTAGCTAGTGTATAAGCTGACTGGTCTAGGAATACAGCCTTGACTTATGGTGAAAGTCGTTTGATATTTTATTATTTCCCAATTATATGCAAAAATCGTATCAAGAATTTTAAAAATAATTAGTAATTTTAATTATTGTCTCGTACCGTTTCATTTGCCGAAATCTATTTTTCTGTAAATCTACCAGTGGAATTTAAAAAAATCTTCTTGCATTTGATAGCCCAATTCTTGAGAAAGTTTATAGGCTACCGGAAAATACGAAGAAAAGCCGACATGTTCAAAGCCTTTGTCAATTAAACGGCGGATGAAACACAGCTATTTATAAAATAAAGTCGCTATCCGCATCTGTCTGTTTCACCACTAATTTCTTCTAAATTTCTTATAAACCACCCAAAGGATTTTGATACGGTTTTCATTAATGGAAGTTTGTGTATATTATATAATCGGCAAAAAAAATGCATGCATTGACTCTTAAATTAATTGATCCATGCCATAAATTTAATCTGTAGGTTGTCGAAATATAATGTTTTTTAAGCACTGTTCATTTATTATATTTAATAGCTACTGCATTTAAAAATAGATGGCCGAGTCATTAACCAGATAACTAGTACCGAATTGAAACAGGACGTGTCCATCGCGACGACTCAGTTAAGTCAGAGAAAAAGCTGATTATTTCTTATGCCCAAAGTAGTCAGTCGACATATCGCTTTCGTTTCGCTTGTCCGGTTGTCTGTCGTTTCTTTTCGGCCGCCGGCTAAATACTTATTAAAAATAACACACACACAGTGGCTTACTAGGGATTTATGAAGTAATTTTTCAAAGACATAGTCTACGAAAAATTTTATATTTCAAATGTATGTTACATTTTATTTCCTCAGTTTTATTGCGATACCGTCACTCTTTATTGTGTTTTAAATATAAGAAGTAGTAACTGTTTCTATTTAAGAAAAACATTTTTGTCCATAATCCTTCAGTGAAATGGAGAAATTATACTATCCGGTAAAGTAAAAAAATAAAACACTTATTAAAAACAAATTGTCAATATTTTGTATTAAGAAATATGAAAGAATTGTTTTTTGTGCCTAAACTGTAGCTAATAAATAATTAAGTAGCCTTAAATTATTATTCTAAATTAATTTTCATACAAAAATGTCTTTTTTTGTAAAGGTCGTCAGACAGGCTGACTAAAGGTGACTAATACGGTCGCTTTTAAAACAAGCAACGCCACAGATGCTGTAAGTATTCTATCCCACTGCCGACCATAGTAGGATGATAAGGGATTAGGAAGGGAGGTTCTAACATCCCTTACTCAAGTCACTGAATCACAACAGCACAATGCTGTTATTTCACGACTATCTTCTGCGATTACTGCCGCCACAATGACTGGGAAACGCAGTGTGTGCTCTAGTGCTCTACCACTGCTTTCCAGATCCAGACCAGAGGCAACTTTTAAAAGTATATTTCCAAAGTGGGCCCTGTTGGGAATCGAACCCGGGATATAGCGCTAAAACAAGCATATTAACCACTCGGCGACATCGAAGGTATTTTATGGAATATTTTTGCGTCACTATAGTTTGCCTTCATTCTAGCTTAACTTCAAGCCGATGTGTATCAGTTATGTATTTAATTTAAATATCTCACAACCGGAGTTAAATCTTAAATGAAACTATTAAAAAATTAAAAGAATCATTTGTCAAAAACTGTAAATGATTATATTTGTATGACGAAGGAATTCTCGAATGAAATACACATCAAAGTTACATAACTTGTGTCATTAATTCAAAGTCCGATTCCTCTGTAGAATTCTTTTAACTCCAATTTAAGTCGGCATCAATCAACGCTACTGAACATAACTCTACCATTTTGTGTAACTTTGACACAGAGAGAGAAAAATAAAAATACAAGATAAATTAGGTGTTTGTTGCACCGACGAAACTCAAGAACGAACTCACGATTATAGCACAGCCTGCCGGGCTGACATCGACATATACGAGTACAAGTGTCCTAATATTTATAGCCGTCCTTTCATAATTCGCCAGATTAGCCTAAGTAACAGGGCGACCGAGCTGCGCTCGGCAACAATAATTTACGACATGACGCAAATAAATAGTTATATTAAAAAAAAAACTTTTATTTGTGTAAAAATTTGTTTTTACAAGAAATGCAACTATATAGTAGGTAGACTTATAAAGCAAAACCTTAATTATCTTTATATATAAAAATGAATCCCCATTTCTCCTGGTCAAGGCATCACGCGTGAACGGGTAGACCGATTTTAATTCGGTTTTCGCTAATGGAAAGAGGGATAAACGGGGAATGTTTTAGGGTATATAAAAATTGCACGCCGGGCGAAGCCGGGGGCGGGCCGCTAGTCTACATATAAAATTTCATTGAAATCATTAGAGCTGTTCCCGAAATATGCGAAATATACCTCAAAATTGTTCGTTTAAAGTTTTGTTAGAGATACCTTAATTAATTTCGTAGAAATCGAAGGATCTTCAAATATAACAAGTTGTTTCTGATTCGGGGAGTCAGGCAAACTCCTTCACCTCTGTGAACGTCTTGACGAATGGAAAAGTGGATGTGTTGCGAATTAAAATCCTTGTGATCCAGAAATGTTTCACGAAATTGTCAACGCCCGCAGACTTTTACTGCTGGCCATTTAGAGCAAAATAAGTAAAAATAGAGCAAAAATGATACGATTGAGTATAAGTATACTCAATCGTATCACTTCCGTTTTGGTCAGCAAACATCGAAATTATTGATCGAATTTTGTTTGAAATATAATTATTGATCTATTCTTCCAATTTCTCGGGTAGGTGTGTAATTAATTCAGAAATAAAGGTTTTTAACTATTTTCCTGAATCGCCTGCAGTATGACGTATACCTATTTTAAAGTAATTAATCGCGCCTCGAGGACTATTTTTATATAACAAGTGAGAATGACAGGACGCGTGCGCGGACTTTAGCTTTTTGGTATTATGTTGACATTGCATGGAGGCAGTCCTAAGTCTTTGATTTTATTTAGGCTTTAGAAATAAAAATAAATATCGCTAGCTCTTAAGTGTGAAGATAACCAGAGATTGACAACGCGAAGTCGGAGGTACTAAGCTTCTATCTTCACCAGAATCAGTGGTACAACTTACATAAAAGGAAGATGCAGTCTTATACAAAATTTTCTTACAAAGGTAATTATTAAATATCTTTTTTAGCAGTCAACTCAAGATAAGTTTAATTGATTCATAATGAATTCTAGTTCCGTGCAAGCTTAACCACTCATTGAGATTTTTCTGGCCATCCATCCCCGAATTAAAGTCTCAACGATTTTAGATTTTTGTCGACCATCAACTGGGATTAGATAACGTTACATGATTTCTGGAGCACTGTAGTTGATACAGAACACTCTATTTTTATAGACAGAATCTGTATGTTGACTAATTAGCAATCAAATGATTTAAATAAATTTGTCAAATTACGCGCGAAATTTGAAAATGTAAATTTTAAATGCATTTTTATTAAACTTATCGATTGAATAAAAATTTGGTGTTTTTTTTAGTGTTTCTTTAGCACTACAGAATCTAATTGAGACACTTTTTAAAAATGGGTGTAATACCCTATTGCAGCACCTGTTGCGTTGCCTGTTTTAAAGGCGAACGGTAGCCTGTGGACTGTTAGCTTGTCGGACGGCTTTTACATTAAAACAATATTTTTCAATGAATGGGATGGTTAAGGTAACAAAAGAGCTAATATGTGTGAAGTAGTGAGAGATAGCGCCAAGTTGCGCCTTCTAGAGCGTTATATTGTTCTGTGACAATAATAGCTCACCGGCACAATTGACCGTCCACCCTTATCACGTTCCAATAAGTTTGTTTACAAGTTCTTTAAGTGAGCAGTGTTAAAATGCTGACACCTCATATATTCAAGTATTTCTCAATTTCTACTCATTTCTGTTGCTACTGTCCTTATTAAAAAATTTGCTTTTGTCTTCTATGACGTTCTATCTTTTTTTATGTTAATATCGTCAAACAGGCTGACGATCCACTTGATGTTGGGTGTCGATTGGCTATCGTCACCTATAATACAAGCAACGCCAAAGGTGCTGTTAGTACTTACCATAGTCGGATTAAGGATGAAGGATTGGGAAGGGAAAGGGAAGTAGGCTCTGGCATCCCTTACTCACATATGCTGTTATATTACGGTGGTCTTCTGTAAGGGGTGGTTACTGACATCTAACGGTCTACCCGTTAGATATGACTGCGAAACGCAGCGTGCCCTGCCACTGCTTGCCAGATCCAGACTATGAAAAATTCATTTCCAAAGTTAGCCCAGCCGGGAATCGAGCCCGGGACCTCTGAGACAGAACGTTAAAACGAGCACCTTACTATACGACCAAGGGACTCGTCAATTTATGATCTACATATGATCTAGAAAGCTATCAACACGTCAAGGAAGTAACAAGCTGCTGAATATGCTAGAATGTGGGTCTTGACGATAAAGCCTCCAACGTCGTATATTTCGATACGAACGATGGATGGAATGCCATTAGGGATAGGGTTCGAGAAGGCCAACTTAAGATCGACGTCTGTTTACTTAACATCGAAACTACCGTCATATTTTATTGTGAACAATGTCACATTCGGTTTGTTGCCGACGACACAGTTTCTCAGTTGTAGAAGCCCGCAATCGCTTTTATAAAATTAGAAATATCAATATTAGTGACAGAACGGCAATAATAAGGTGAGCTAAATTTTTTAAATTTGTTTTATTCATGTGCTGGACTTCTTTCGAGGCGAACACATTCCTGATTTTTGCACATTCCTGATTCGATCTCGCAGTGTAACCCCTAGCATAACCGTCTCCATAGCTCGTTAAGCTACGTTGAGCGACGTTGAGTTTTTTACGAGACCCATAGTTAGAGACCACATTTCAGCGCCATATGGCCCTGAAAATCCATCACTGGCAATACTGGAAACACACAAAATAGTAAATTAACTAAGGGAATAAAAGGAAATCTTTAACAGTATTTAATATCAATTTGATCTTGATGTTTCATTTGCCCATGTACCTACCATAATACCATTTGTGAATTAGAAAAAAAAATCTCTAAATTAGGGTTATCGAACTATTTAATTTACATATAAACAACAATGGGTTTTAATCCACGTGTATTTAACGACTTGACATGATTGTACAGTTTAGCCCAATTATAATATTAATGGTAAAAAGGCTATTGTCGAAGCCCACACGTTTATGAATGAATAATTGTGTCTATATTGAAAACGTGATACGAAAATACGTATGGAAATACGTACTATGCATACATGTACGGAGACACATTGTGTAGAAATCTGCAACGAACTGCTTTTTAAATGTTTTCATGAATTAGTTATTCTGATATTGTGTATTTAAAGAATAAATCGACTTATTCAAATTAGTCCCCATTTCCTTCTACGTTGAACTAAAAAAGGATCTGCCTCGGTTAAAAGCATATTAGTTACTCCCTGAAAAGTTTTCTACCTCCCGATAAATGTCTCTTCGAAATCTGTTTTAATATATGGTCTTAAAATCTTTGCTGTCTAGACGTAATAATAGACGGCAAGTCGATTTTATTATTCGTATAAAAATTTTTACAAGTGCGAATCTATTTATATTATCAATTGATTATAGGAATAGTTATTGATCTTTTTCTACCATCAATTACGTTTTACGTTTTCGCGGTAAGCCTTCTGGCCCCATTCGATTATAGGAACCTGATTCACTTATTATCGATCAAGTAATGATTCATCTGAATTGCCACTGATGTAATTACAAATATTTTTATATCTACTAGATATGATTAGTAGTAAAATAATTTATTATTGTTCGTCAATAACGTCCCTAGGTTTTTATACGCTTGTTATTATTGTTTTGTTTTAGAAATGCTTAGGAATAATGAACTCAGATAAAATTTATGCTGCAGAATGTTTGCTGTTTTCTTTTCTATTATATTAATTTAAACCATAACAACATGTGACAATAGTCACCACATGATGTAAATTTATTTACCTTGAGATTAAAATGTAGATTAAAATGATCTTTTCGTTATTATACCAGGGCGTAGTTAGGCGAGTCGAAATTATTAGATAATTGTTCCAATTTTTGTCTACAAAAGAACGTTCCTTGAACTTCATCAAATATTTTAAAAAATAGCCGAATCGGTCCAGCCGTTCTTGAATTTTGCGCTTAGCGATACATTTAACGATTATTTTTTTGCAAAGAAATAAAAATATAAAAATCTTATATAAGTCCTGCAGTGGTCTTACGCAAAAATCCTACAGTGACGAATTAATTGAACGACCAAGTCTAAGAACTCTTAGTCCAGCATGTTGTCATATCATTAAAGATTATTTTATAATTTCTAATAAAAGTATGTGTGAGCAATGTATTGTAAAAGTGGATCGCCTACGCGCCTATCCATTGTCGGCGATGTGCCCCGAATATATATCACTTTCCTTAACAACCGGTCCCACCGCAGCAATAATAAGCTGCAACGTACACAGACACCATTCACAGGAGGCGTGTAAGAAAAAAATGCAAGTGAATATGAATTAATGAACTTTTCAAAGATGTTCCTGGTCTGCGTCTTTCAAGCAGTACACTGTGTTTCGCAGTTAGTTGGGTAAGTGTGCTGTGTGCTATTGTGTTTCCGTGAGTGAGTAAAGGAATCCACAGCTCATTTCTCCATCCCTTTCTAATCTCTTATCCCTAATCCTACAAAGGTCGAGAGTGCATTTGCAGCACGTGTGATGTTGCTTTTAAAATACGCGACGGTAGCCACCTACTATCAAGTGGGCCGTCAGCCGAGGAAGGCTATAGGCTATATAACATCATGCTACGACAAATAGTATATATAAACAGTGTCCAGTACCGCGCGCCCCATGCGCACGCCGCCGCCGTATGGGCCACAGCGAAGCGTTGCCGAGTTCAGGTAGTATTAAAATAAAAGTAATAAAAAAAGTTAAAAAAAAAAAGCTTGTCATTTCACGGACAAAATTCAAAAATATCTAATAGTTTTAAAAAAGCATGATTTTAGAATGCTAACAACTAATAGTAATCATTGTACCTTATTGAGTAATGAAACTAACAAAATCTATACTAATATTATAAAGCGGAGGTATAATTATATATGTTTGTTTGTTTGTTTGTTTGTATGCAGGAGGTAATTAATCTTCGAAACTACTCATCCAATATATAAAAAAAATTCACCAATAGTTACAATAGAATTTCGGGGTGGACATAGGATAAATATTCCACGCAGGCGAAGCTGCGGGCACCATCTATTTAAAAATAAAATCCAACGCTTGACATCATGGCGCCATATCGGCGCGGCGGCTTGCGTACAGCTTGGCTTCATCATCTCGAGCAGCCGTCACACCACCGACAAAAAGATGCCGACATAGGTTCCCAGGTCGGCGGCTTTGGTGTGTATTGTGCATAAAATATGAGATACCAGAGTCCATTTTCCTATCTCCTCCTAATCCCTTATTCTTTATCCTACTAAGCAAACCTCCAGCTTGTTTTGCTTGTATTAAAAAGCGAAAAAGCGAAATAGCCAAATGGTTAAATCTTCACACAACAAACGCGTGTTTAGCTATATTTCTATAGCTATTTCTAGCCATACAAACCCACTTGTCATCTTCGTATATCTTAAAGTTATACATTAATTGAGATAAGGTGTTCTTGTACGTCGTCCTTAACAGAGCGGCGCGTAGGCAGCGCCCGCGCGCCGAACAGTGAAATCTGAACGAAATCCACGCTGAAATGTTTAATGTGCTATTGATCAGTGGGCGGGAATAACATTTTCATGATTGACGTTACATACTGTGTTTATCTAACGGTCGACGACCTGTGGCTTGGCCAAGACTTTCATGGTCCGAACAAAAGAGGATCAAATACAACACTTTTGGTAGCCTTCGCTGATTGCTATGCCGAGTATCCGGCGACAGTCTCAACAACGTCTCTTTTGCCTTTTGTGAGAATGAAGGGAACGTGGTTTGTGAGAAAACTTAAAACTAAATAAGGAACTGAGAGAGATCTTATCTTATTGAGAGGTGAGAAAAGAGTGGAACTTGTCTTGCCAAGGTGTTGTCATTTTTTCCAAATTCAACAATATGCTTGTATAAAGTATATCGGAATATTTGCGAGTAATAATTAAAACCTCCGAAGCTACATAATTTAAAGCTACATAACTATATACATAATTTTTAAAAATTTGCATTAAATATTGACAGTTTCAATAAAAAAAAAATTAAGACGAATTGTACTGGCGAAAATAGACGTCGCCCAGAGATACATACATTATATTCTCCAAAGATTATTCTTGTGTAAGGCGTTGGATTCGACCAATTAGAGACCAATTATACAACAGAAATTAAACATTTAAAAGGATTGCAACCACCAAACAACGATCCTTTTGCTTTCCTTACATTTGAACTATTTTCTATCTTATTTTAGTAGAGGAGAGGTAGGCACACTGCGTTCCGCAGGCGTAAACTGGGAAACCCGTCGGACGCCATTTTCCATCTCTTACAAAAGACATCATGGAATAACCACACATAATTTTACAGTTGTAGTTATTAAGGTAAGTCTTGTTATTAAGGTAGCTATTAAAGCAAAAAGTGAGTGAATGAGTAAAGTATGTGAGTAAGGGAAGTCAATTCAATACCCCTCATCGCTCCTTGATAAGCTTCTTGATCTTGAGCTTGATTCTTAATCTTGATAAGATTTTGCCTGTATTAATTGGCGTCGGTAGTCATCTATACGATCAAGTGGACCATTAGCTCACATAGAAAATAAATACATATTTTGAAATGTGATACATCCGATTTAACAGTACATACTTTTAAATCATTTGCTTGTTTTAATGTCATGTTTTTTACCAACACGACATTAATTACATAACGCTAATTAAATAATTTTTCTATTATTAATCAATAATTTCGTTACCTACATCAATGATACATTTTAACTGTTCGAAATATTAAAAAAATATTATGTAACATAATTTACACTGTTTTTATTTCAAATACAGAAAAACTCTATTGTGTGGATTTAGAAAGACAAAGAATTTGTTTGAAAACAATTTGTAAGAGAAATTCAAGTTTCTCGAAACTGATACTAAATTGATACCTATAGTAACCAATCTTGCTAGTTTATGTATACACGTTCAATTAAATGCAAATTTTATGTCTAAATGATGTCATAGGATGATGGAGACTCAATACTTATAGTTTGCGGCCGTTCTCATTATACGAGTCCAAAGTAATTTTATCTGCAAAGGCCAACAATGCGAGACGGGAGATATTGACGGCCGCGATAACCCATTCAAATAATAGGCGATTCATCATTAGCAAGAAATATTGGACAAAAAAGAAATGTAGCAAGAGGCTTGCCTAACGACAGAGCAGTGATTTTTTGGCAGCCGTCCTACTCGATACCGATTTGCTACGTATTTCTAGGATTATTTGTAAACTATAAAAGGTTTATTTTACATTGCAAAAGAGGGACACTAAATACATTAATACGGATTCCTTCTTAATTTATAATTTACGTGAATTTAAAATGTATTTATAATCATATAGTTATATCCCCACGCCTTCGCCAGTCTTAAATTTAGACTCATGACTCCTGCAATGTTTCAACTCCTGGTTCCCACCAGGACCAGCACCCTCTCCCACCAATATCTTTTCAGTTAAGAGCCAGCTGGAACAGTCGCTCCACTGAAGCGATTCCAGTCTATTCCCAGATGTTTCATTAGCACTTCCTCCTTCGCTCAGCACGTTTCTTCCCTTCCAGGGGAAATGTGTTTATAACTAGTCCCAGAATATTTTCATATTTGTATTTCCTTCCATAAGTTTTTTTTATAAAGTAAGTTTCGTAAGTAGTGCCAGGGCACACTGCGTTTCGCAGTCATAAATTGGGCAGCCCGTCTGGCGACAGTAACCACCCTCTTATAGGAGACCACCGTGAAATAACAGCACGTGTGCTGTTGTGTTTCGGTGAGTGAGTAAGGGGTGCCAGAGCCCATTTCCTTGTCCCTACCTAATCCCTTATCCCTAATGCTACTAAGGTCGGAGGCGCACTTACGGAATCTGTGGCGTTGCCTTTATTAATCGACAACGGTTGGTAGAGCTGCCTCACCATCAAGTGGTCTGACGATCTTTTCATAAAATAAAATTGATGAAATTCATTAACTGAAGCTAATTTGTAGGTTTAAAAAAAAATATTTTACTACGTGTAACTAAATTAAGAAATAGTACCTACATTTTAAAGTAAATAAAAAGCTCTTTGCATTTTCTTTTTGCACATTTTCGTCCATTTCGCCGAGTCCTGGTCGTCGGTCATTAAGGTAGGCCCGTCATCGCTGCACTGGATCTCGGGCCTTAAGTTGGAACGCTTGCGCAGCATTACCTGCAGATTGGCATTGTCGAAATTCACGCTCCGGTTATTGCCCCCGCACGACAAACAACTGGTATCAACCTGATGCTGATGTACGGAAAATTTTCACATTAAATCTCGGCCATGCGTGTGTGCGACAGATACCACATAAAGATTTATAGTGCTGGTACACCCAGAATCGTCACGGAGTAGTCTAAGAGAATGGAAATATATGCAGACATGTCAGCAAAACTAAAAAATAATAATTTTAAAACGCATTAGATGAAACAAAAATCATGCGTCTGAACATGGTTTTAACTCGTTTCAAGCAAACGACTATAATTGAATGAATTATGTGGCTAATTTTATTTCAAAATATGTCAGAAATTAGACCGACAAATGTATACGTATTATTGTGCTTAATTGCATATTTGGTTCATTTGCTTACTATTTATTTCGTTTCGTAATAATAAAGTATTTCAAGTATTTCCTGTGTTGTAAATTTATACCTTCTGTTATAATGTTAAATGTTGTTATTATTCTGCTTATAATAATATGCATATGTTAACAAAGTTAGGAGAAATGTTTTCAATATTTTCCGTAAATGTTCGTAAAGGTCGGCAGGCAGGCTGAAAGCAACTTATTTGTAGGTCTGCCTTCCCCCTGTTATCACAACAACGCATTTACAACGCAAGAGATATAAGTAGCGATTATGGGACTGGCTCTGGCATCCCCGAAAAATGACCTTCTTTGTTTTAATTTCTTTTAGAAAAAGCACTACTAGCACAGTCCAATTTGAAACTATTTAAGATTCTCATACTTAGCTCCGGTATGTTGTGTGCTTAAAACACGAGCATATTCACTTACAATATATGTATTATCATACGTATTAATAATTATTACTTATGACGACTATTACTTGACATGTTAAAACATGGTTTAAACCTTTTCCAAGCTGCTCTTCTAACTAAACTAATCTTCCAAAATAACTTCCAAACATGATGAAAAAAAGATGGTTAAAAAAATATGTATTGAGGATATTTTCATAAACAGAAGTTATACTTAGAAACAGAAGTTGCCTACGCCCAATGCCTCCTCATCCAACACAATATAAAGAAACATTGGTTTTAGCAACCAATAAACGTTCTTATTGAACATATTCATATTGTGCGTAGATTTTCTCTTGTCAATCACAAATGTAACGTCTCGCCGATTTTGATTGATTAAAATCTATCGCACCTGACTCGCTGTTCGCTCTGGCTTAGCACCTTATCGCTCTGCATCGTGAAGAATGAGACAGACACTTGGCGAAAAGTGGAAGGTTAATGTATTGAGGTGTTACTTGGTACCGGCATTGGAATGTAATATTCAGTGAAATAAAAAATTGGAGCGCTCGGCGATGTTATCGGCGCGAACGGGCGGCCAATTTGGAACAACCGAGTTGCCATGGAGACCGCGGTTGCCATGGAGACGACGATGACTGTTGCTATGGTAACGGTATTTATTATACAATAAGAATTAAAAATCTTAGATTCTTTTCCATCTATAAGTGAAGGCAGTGGTGAGAGTTCAGGCTCATAAAGAAATGACTATGAAATGAGCCATTCTAATAAATTCTTAAAATCGTTGAGCATTATTATTAAAAGGTGTTTGTATAAAAAAAAATCTTATTTGGATTTTCAACTGAGCTGATCTTTTTTATATCCTGAAAGAATAAAATCGGTCATACCTAAATCCTGAAATATATAAAAGAACATTTTAAAACGATCCGAACTCTGTCCATCCTGCAGATCATAATAAACAGCAGGTAGAGGTTAACTGCATGGTAGTATACTGGATTCCTGCAGGATACCATTTGTCTAGGTAGCTTGGAAGAAGCCAGCCGCTCATGCCGCCTAAGGAAGCGTCATTATGGAGCCAAAAGATTTTAATCTTTAGTCTGTACAACACGAAAATCTGGATATAGTAAAAGAGAAAATCATTATCAATTTAATTACCTACTTTAAATTGGGCAACGGATTTTGCGGTTTTCATTCAGATAGGTCTAAAAAAATTTTAGTGTATTGTGAATGAAATATTTTTATTTATCGTTAATGAATAGAAATAAAAAAAGTCACAAAAAGTACATCTTTATTCTATATCTTATAACAGACGACCATTTTTATGAAAAAAAAAAATTTTTTTTTTTTGATGAGTTAAAGATAAAACATATTCTCCTGTCATCTTGTCTTTCCACTTATGTATTAACTAAACTGTGTATGGTCGCTCTGGTGTCCATAAATATAGTCTGTAAACGCAAACGTGTTAAAAGGCGACGTAATGAGCCATATGCATCTTCATCATAAGAAAACGTGACACTGGCTAAATCTATTTGGCCTTTAATCTGAATTTTAGTCACCTAATCTTTAATAATAATTTAAGCACCCTAACCCGTGCAACAACGGGAGCGAGCCATTAGTAAGTATATGTATTACTAAGCACTTCATAACTTAAATTTCATACAAGTATCTACATGTCAATCATAATCCATCTTTTACTAACAACTACATACAGCACGAGTGTGAAATGACTGTAAAAAAACTTTAAAACTAATAGTTTATCAATTAAACTGGTAAATCAGAAACAAAACAATATATTTACGACCCTAAGACCGGCGGCTTAAAGTTAATATTCCCACTTAACCAATTTAATCTCAAAGAAAACGTTACATTTGTGGTCTAAAGAACTTTACGCGAATATCAACTTTAGTTTTTCGTTGTGGAAATTTTTAACTAACAAATATGCTCTCTATTTGTTAATCCACAAGGTGTAGTGATGCAGCAATGCATTAAACAAAGTACGCGGCTATGTTGGTCACCGCTGAATGATTAAGCGAGGTGCAAGCGTGGCGGGAGAGGCCAAAAAGCTCACTACATAGATAAACAAAAAATATATTCATTACTGTACAAGTCTGTGAGACGTGCCGACGGCGAGTACCGACAGCAAACTAAGCTACTAATTAGTTGGTTAGTAGTGATTAATTAATTACTACATCAATTTTGATCGTATTTTTATCACAGTATTTAACAGTATCTTCGAATCGATAACGATAAAACTGTAAAGGGTATATATATTTTTGTGTGAATTTTTATGTTGAGACCTACAGTTAATTAGATTAGATTTCGGCAGTATATCCCATAGAATATTAACAGAGAATGAATATTTTAGTATCCACCAAAATGCAAAAAAATAACAAAACAGTTCCACATTATATATTTTTTTATCATTACCGTTATTGAAGTGTCTTTCATAACAGTCTAAATACTTATTCACTATTTCATTTTGGAATTGCTTGTGTTCTTTTTTTGGAATTTGTTAATAATTTGGAATCAATATATTCAATATGGTGGATTAACTAAAATTGTTTTCGTTATCGTCAAATGACGTTCTTAACATTTTCTAAGAAGGAAGTACTCTTTCATGATAAAAAATTTCATTATTTATGGGTTTGCTATGTGCTGACCGTACGTACTGTCTGGTCGGCCAACGTTCAGTGGAGCACATCGCGTGGCGGCCAATCAAACTCAGTACACTGAGGCACGCATTATTACAAAAATTATTATCTATTTATTTACATATTCTTATGGTAACTTCTTCTGGTAACGGATTCGTATGTCAGATTTTGTGTAAATCTTTATATGTGAATATTTGAAGAGTCCTTTATAGGTCTTAGATATGCCTGTAGACTTGCGAACCCTGGAAGGAACTCAATGGCATCGCTGATTGCATAAAACATTGTTGGGAAGACATAGTATAAAGGACAATATTTATGCCCATTGGAGAAAGGCATACATCACTCGCGAATAGAAACTCAACAGTACACGTGACAGGTTGGTTCTTTCCGCCAGACGGACAGTCAGGTTTAGCTTAGCTTCGTGTGACGTGAAGATTCTTTAATGAGAACTTTAGAGGCCTCGGTGTAACAAAAGTATTGAGGAACAACGGTGTTCCTCGACCACCATTGTCCATGACAACACTGCCGCAAGGAGAGATTAAAATCTCTCATTACCCTAATTATTTTTTCTCAGTGCCGCCGAACAAACTTAAGCATTGAACAAGACATTCAGCTTGATCGTATCACTATAGTGTATTTTATTACGTGTCAAAGCACGAAACGATACATTTTTCGGGCTCCTATCACAAACTCTTCACACACGGTAACTTAGTTTTTACCGGCTCACACGTGACGATAGATAAAATCAGCTTGGGAGATAAAATCCTAAACTTAATTAGTGCGACTCATAATACTGACATGAGTCAAATTATTTCACTTTTTATATAGGTACGTGTATTTTCTGTTTGCTGGGAAAAGGTTGAGGCAAAACGTGAAAGTGTGCATAGTTCTTTGAAAATAAACCCTTTTTGTTTTGAAGAATATAACTCTGTCTTTGGAAGCATTTTCTTGGTGACGATGTCTTAGGGCGAATATTTTGTATAGTCGCTTCGGAAGATCGGTGTGTTTAAACAGTTTTATTAAAGCGTATTTGGTCATTACACGATTAAAGAAGTTACTGTATTTAGTAGTAGCGACCCCACCCTGGATTTTTTTTTAATGTCAGTTCGGCAGACAGGCTGACGGTCCACTTGATGGTAGGTGGCTACCGTCGCCTATAACACAAGCAACGCCAAAGCTGCTGCAAGTGCGCTGCCAACTGCAGTAGGATTAAGAATAGGGGATTAGGAGTGTAAGGGAAACAGCACACGTGCTGCTATTTCATGGTGGTCTTCTGTAAGGGGGTGGTTACTGCCGCCAGACGGGCTGCCCCTGCCCAAATGATTGCGAAACGCAGTGTGCCCTGTCACTACTTTCCAATTTCAGACCAGAGTCAAATTTGAAAAGTTGATTTTTCAAAGTTGACCCTGCCGGGAATCGAACCCGGGAACCCTAGAACAGAGCGTTAAGGCACGCACCCTAACCACTCATCCAACGGGCTCGTCAATCCAACGGGGATCGCTGGATTTATACAATGTAATTTTTCGTCATTTTTCTGTTCGTAAGAACTTTCCTCAGGTTGCGACGAATATTTCAATATTTTTAACAATACATATTTGCTTATTTATGAGGATTAAATTAACACAAGCGTTAACTAAAAAGCGTTCATTATCTGTCATCTTGGCATTTGTACTACAGCTGACGCTTGTATTTATGTTCCCTAATCCTATTCTCTGGGCTTACTAAAGCAAACGTCGAAATCTTATAGAAAAGCAAATCCGTGTTGAGAAACAAAACGATAGCCCGTTATATATACCGGCTTAGTGGTCGAAAAAATGAACTATTTGAAAATATAAAACGTAGTGACATCTGTATACCGAACGTAATTAACATAACCTTTGTTGGAACACGTGACATCTGAGTATGCAGAATGTAATTACATAATTTAAATCGAGTTCTCTATTAACAAGAGAATTTTTTTTGCACAGCAGTGATTAATGTGCCTACAATCCAGTCTACTTGCGACCTTATTTAGAATGGTGTTGGTACTTCCCCATACCCTATATACGCACCAGGGACGCGCACCGTTTACGCATTATTGCATAAAAATCCACGCGCGCCTCTGAAAACATACCTGATGCGCTGCAAAATGAAGGTAATCCTAACACCACCCTAAAAACGTTATTGTATTGTACCCTGAGGGCGTTGTAAGCCCACAAATTGCACGGGTAAAAAGAACAAAATGCTCTGAACAAAGTGATCTTCACTTTTCTAGAGCAACGTGCAAATCTGCGAGCCAGCATGTTTGCTCTCACTGACAATGCTCTCCGTTCTCTTTCTTTATCTTCATCGTCTTTGAGGTTCAAAAATATTATGATAAAAAAAAAAAAACAGAAAAAATAGGCAAATATAAATATGTGACCATAAATACGATTAAAAAATAAATAATAGTAATAGTAATAAATAAATAATGGCACAATTCACGTCTTTACGCTGTAAATCTAAAGAGTGTTTTTTTTATGTTCTTTCTAAAAGTAGTTGCACTGCAATACATTATTTAAAACAAGCATACGCAATACTAAATCATATTAAGTTGATAACTGCTGCGGTGAAGTTAATTTGACGGAACGGTGTTCGTAAAGAAACAAAATTCTTTTCCAAATATAATACACCGTTTCTGATATGCGAACTTCATATTATAGCGGCGAAAAGAGGAATGTAAAAAGTTGGCCGGTCCGAGGCACTCTCATTAAGCTAACACACACTGCAAGCCGACTACATGCCGCGCACCGCGCTCTCCTTCGCGAAATTACAACTTGAACACTGATTCCTATCAAACGTGGTTCCACACACGAATAACTCTACGAAATTAAATCTGCCCAACGACCAAAACCGCCATCATTCTTCAATACACTTCACAATTTAGCACTAAAGATTCAACTTAGTAACAACGTCAGCCTGAGTTGGTCGGCCAGCGACCAAAATTATATGGTAATGGACCACCTCCCTCACTTGCTCTCGTAATAAGGCTGAAGCGATGTTTGGTCGGCCACATTGGTCAATTCGGTGATCCAATTAATAATAATAATAATGCGGCAAGCAAAAACAACGTTACGACGTGCGATTTCCAAGCCGAAATTGGCCCAAATTCCATCGCCATGGACCCACCGAGGTCAATGCACGTTGGAACTGGTTCAAAATTATTTTCGCGAAAAAAGCCCTTGATCGTGGGACGGTAAGGGTGAGGTCGCACCGGATCTGTATTTCTTTCACATAGCGGACAACATTGAAACTATTGTAAGCTGATTGGAACTTATAGCTAGTGAACTTGTAGAAAGTGAAAGGTATAGATGCACTTTGAATAAACGTACCCCTCATTTGCATGAGAAACGAGCAGTAGGGTCAATAACCAACATTTCTTTAAAAAGGTAAGTGAAAAAACAGCTTTCTGTTAGCCGAGCGAGGATAAGGATTCAACTAACGATAATTCTCAAGATATGTACGGAGATAAAGGTCGCTATCCGCTTCTGTCTTTCTGTCTCTTAGTTTTCCTAAATTACAGAACCGATTTCGATTCAATATACAATATTTAGAATTAGAAGAAGGAAATTAGAATGTATGCATAATTTTAAACTACAGAGAAACTGCGAAGGTTCACTGTTGATAAATGTTAGTAATATGAATTCAAATAAATAGTAACAATTCTGATCTCGCCTGGAGATCAAACAAGTACTGATATATATTAAGTAATCATTCGCAAAAAAAAACCACAAAAAATATTAATCACAACAAATAATCGTTGAATAAAAAGATGTTAATGCACTGTGCGAGGAAGTTTCATAGGCAGCTCTAAAAGACAGCTGGCGGCTGCAGTGCTAGGATCTACGGGTCAAGGAGTTCAAATCCGATAGTTTTAGGGCGCTAGACCGCCTCACTTTTGGAGCGCATGGAGTCAAGGGTCTTCCGAAAAAAAGAGGAAAAGTTAGCAGTTTGACGCGTGACCAATTCCAACATAAGTCATCCAAGGAATCAAGGATTTTCTGATTTTCCGTCATCGTCATCATTTCATTGGCGGGTTGATTTTTAGAATAGCCAGAATTGGCTCAATTGATAATGACGTTGATTGCTGAATGCTTAGAAAAGCGGCCTGAACTCATCGTGCAATTGCGAAAATTACCAATTCAAACACTAAGACTATATAAGTATATTGAAAGAACAAACATGCATCGAGAAAGGCTACTTAGAACGGCTTCATACTAGGTGGTCCGACGACATTAATATTAAAGGTCGCCATAAAACACGGTCCATCTGGGAGAGGCTTTAAGTCCACATAGGCTTATGTTCAGCAACAGAGGCGTATGTCAGCTAATCGTGATGTCGATGTGTATTGCGAGCAGGAATCTTGAAAATTATAAAATTGTAATACAAATTAAAAGGCAATTATAATAATTGTCACGTTAAATGATAGAGTTGGATTCTATAAATTTGTGAAGGTGAACAAAGCAGTTTTTTTTCTGTTCTAACATATATGTACCTAACAGAAAAAAAATAACAGGTTTATGATAAGGGTCGGCCAGGCGGACTTGTGTCAGGTAGCTTTACAGACAGCAGAAGACAGCAAAAGGTGAGGAACAAGTAACTGAAGATTACTCATGCACCGTAAGTAAAGGTCATACTTTTGTTATTCTGTTGTGGTTTTCTGTAAAGCATGGTAATCTGTCCAATTTACGTCTGTGGAAATTAGTGTGCCCTGCTATTACTAAAAATACAAAAACTAAATATTGATGCCACAATCGGAATTTGGATGTGGAACCGTTAAATAAATAACAGGCAAATAAAAAGCAGGCAATAAGAAACTGTATCAGTTTATTTCATTACAAGACGTAATAAACCTTCCAACATTTCAAATCAACTTTTACGAACTGTCCAAAGCTTATTGCTCTCGCAAAATTGCAATAAAAGGAACAAATGTGTCTCAATTTTGGACAAAAATCGGTATTAAAATTTCACCTGTCCCTCTCTTGTCAAGGCACGGGTTAATAATGACGCAAAATGCTGCTCCAGTAGAAGTTTCTTTCGGACCGGTTCTCACAGATTTTGCATCAACAATGCGTTCTGTATTAAACACGTTATTAAGTACAGAGATGATGTACAGAGTACTAACATCATCGTTATCATTTCTGCTTTGCGTTTGTTATATTTCCAAAACCATGTCTTGATTATCTATCTATACTTATAAAATCTTTTGTCCTGACTGACTATCAACGCACAGTCAAAACTACTAAGTCTAGCCAAAACAGTTCAAATTGGGAACATTTTTTTAAAACGTAAGCATCCGCTTACGAAAGGACTTTTAAAAATTTCAACACATATGTAAAAAAAGCTAAAGGCTTGTTGAATAGATCTGTGCAACGTTGTGATCAGGTCGCAGAGCATTGCCCAGAGTAAATAAAATAACAGGTATAAAGAGAAACGGAATGAAGGATAATAATGTGAATGTGATAGCATAGAGAATGGGAATAATGTGAATGTCATCTAATTTGGACACATTCATGTTTAAACAATTGTACACCTCAAAGTGAGTTCTGCAAGGAAGTGGTTACTAGTATTCCTCACAGAGGTGTATAGTTTATGTCTAGATTTGGATTTTCAGTGAATTTTCAAGCTTGTTAAGTAATCAATAGTTTTATTCTTCATCATCTCAGCCGTAGGACGTCCACTGCTGAATAAAAGCCTCCACCCTAATTCTCCAAAAGGACCTATCAGAAGCAGCCTGGACCCGAGGCCCTTATCAGGTCGTCTGTCCACCTTGTGGGTCTTGCTTGACGTCTTACGCTGATCTTGCCGGTCCGTGGCCTCCACTCGAGAACCTTCCTGCCTCAGCGGCCGTCGGCTCTCCGTACTATGTGTCCTGCCCACTGCCACTTCAACTTACTAATTCTTCATTAACTTTCATTCGTGCACGATTCTCCTCATTTCCGACTCGATCTCGCAGTGTAACCCCGAGCATAGCCCTCTCCAAACTCCATAGGTCGTTGAGCGACGTTGAGCTTTCTTACGAGGCTAGATAGTTAGAGATAGAGATAATATTAGAGATAGTTAGGCAGACAGTTAGAGACCACGTTTCAGCGCTTACATATGTTATCATTGCTTAAAGCTTACTTTATTTTCAACAACTTGCACTTGTTTCCTGTCTTCGTTAAATTTAAATAAAGAATAGAAGAACATCGGTGTCGTTCGAAAAATAAACTAAATAAAGTGTAGTTTGTGTAGTCTATGTTATACACTACTCTACGTGCCCTCGGGACTATCTCATTAGATCTGGAGCGGTGGTCGCCGCACTTTTTATTCTGTTTTCATGAAATTTCTCCTTGTACGGGTTTCGGCAGATACTTACCAACAACGGGAGGTCGTTTGAACAACCATTCAATGATATAAAATTAATATGGAAGCGACCAACAAACATGAGACATTTACCTTTTTCTGAAAACAAGGCATAAATTGGGAATTTATCTTTTTCATTCCCATTCGTTCACCGACTGAACTCATGCTGAACTTGTACAGATTGATCAGGACGCTAATACCAAACAATTTTAAATCAAGCTTTAGAACTCTCACTAAGATTAGGTCTCTTACTGAAAGGTAATAAAGTTATTTTTCAAGCGAGGGCAATATTGAAATTAATTTTTGTATGGGAATGTGTCATATTTTATTCAAATATTTCTGCCGTTTGTCAATATCAAAACATTCAATCAATTTCAAACTTCGCACGGATGCAATTTTTTTCTGTAAATTTGTTTTTGTATTTTTAAGAAATAAGAATTTCTTACTTCATTATTATTATTATTAAAAAAAACACTTTAAATTTAATTTTTCAAAATAAAATATTTAACAGAATTTAGAATAGTTCAGAGTCAGAAAAATATAAAACGCAGTAAATATAAATAACAATTGTCTTTCCTAAATATAAATAACTACAAATTAAAATCTATAATTAATATAAATAACTATAAATTAAAATCTAATCGGGGGCCCCTTGGGAGGGTCTCCATCACGCAGGCAGCATTCCCGCGCTGAATTGCAATTGCAATTCTTTGCGCGAGAAAGCCGCCAGCGCGAGGGTCACCTGTTGCCTCCCTCAGACGTTTGCATAGGTCCCTGTGGAGCCCGAGCGCACCCTTACCCCAAGGCCCCAGTGTCTCGACCCCAAACGGTATGAACTGATATTGGGCGCCGAGACAACTGTAATTAGAGACCTTGAAGAGCTCCCGGGCATCTGCCGCTGCACCCGCGCGTTTTGTGGTTGCTGGCAGGTGGGAAGCCGCTAGGGTGTCAGTGCAGGTCGCGTCCCAAACCAGCGCACGGCCCATCCTCCAGGGTATCAATGACATCCCGTCAGGGCGCTTGCCATCGCCCCGTATAATCTGGGGCTCCAGAGCGGCGGGAACGTTGGCACTGACGAGCGCCCTTCTAAGGATGTCGTTGAGGGCGGCGTGGCGAGACAGGCGACCGGCGCCCGAGGAGCAAGAGAGGCCATGGTGGCCAAGTCGGTCCACAGGGGCCCCACAGGAAGCGCAGTTGTGGCCAGTGCAAATCTCAGCTCCCAGGCGGAGACCGACAGATATACGTAAAGTGTCCGGGTCGATGAAGGTTCCTGTATTGGGTGATGGATAGGCATGTAGCCAGTGACCTGACTCAGGCTTGGACACAGCTAGCAGCCTGGCCCGGTCTCTGCCTGTCGATGACTCTATGAGTGATTGTAGGGTGGCTTCGGAGGCTATTGAGTCCCAGGCCCTTTGTCTTTGGGGTTTCGGTGGAAGATTTGGGCTCGGTCCAGCTAGCCAAACATTCGTGGCCTCATCCAAGCACGCGATGACACAGTTAATGCCCGCTGGGGCTTTAAGTATTTTACCTGCGAGATCTAACGTGCTGTGGATGGAGGACAGGAATGCCGGCAAAGCAATACTTGAAATTTTGCGGGTTCCCAAACCGCCGTTCCTTATCGGTAAAGCGGCTTGGGTCCATGCCTGCTCGCTAATGTGGATATTAAGGATATTTTCAATTTGGGATTTCATAAGACTGTCAATAGGTTGAATCAAATGAGGAAATTTCCAGATGGGGCAGCAGCGAAGTAGGTAAGTAAATTTTGGAACAAACAAACAGAATTTTAAAATAAATAAGGCTGAATGGCTACTAATTTTGACAAGGCGGTCCGAAAAACTGCAGAATTTTGAAGTTGATTTAGTTAGGAGGAGAGGGATGGCCTCCTCCATGATGGGGCAGCCTAGGAGGTACAGACTGTCTTTTGATATTATTTTAATGTGAAGAGCGACATTGTTGAAATTTTGCCTGATTTGGGAAACGGTGAGTGAATCTACTTTATCGGAAATATATAATTCACACTTATCAAAATTTAATTCCAGACCTATATTGTGGAACTGTTGTTTAACGTGTACCAAATCTGCTAGCACAGTCTGTGCGTCTCCACCTAAGGTCCCATCGTCGAGGTACCAAACATTTAATTTGGAATTTAGATTGTGGATAATCGAGTTGATAGCCAAACTGAATATTGCTGGGCCGAGGGGATCACCCTGCTGACAACCAACGGCCGACAGAATCTCATTGGATTTGTGTAGTAGCTTTGACGGGCAGTGGTAACATTGGAGAAGGAAGTTATATATTTCCGGGACATGCATTCTAATTTCGTTGAGCAGGGTGTCCCTATTGACCGAATTAAATGCGTTTTTTATGTCTAATTTTAGGAGAACCTCGCACGAGTCGCTTTTTACGAAGGTGCGTACTGCATGCACTGCCGCCTCGCAACCTCCGCGAGTGCCAAAGCCAACTTGTGTGGGTTCAAAAAGGGCCTGTAATTTTTTTCGAGTGAGCCGGACGCAGATCTTAGCTGCTAGACGTCGAAATGTTAAGCCTACAGCGATGGGTCGTACGCCACCGTCCTTTTTTGTCAGGGCGATAAGATTTGCCCCATAGATGATAGGTGCCACGTCAGGGCAGACATCTCCCAGCAGCATGAGATTGACCAGTTTTGTGAGGCTGGTAGTCAGCCGTTCACCAGCCACACCTGTCCCGTAGTTGGTGAGGTCAATCAAATGCTGCGGGGAAATGCCATCTAGACCTGACGCCGATCCCTTTGGAAAGGAGGCGAGGGCTGTTAACACGTCCCTTTCAGTCGCGTGAAGGCAGGAGGAAGGGTCAGATGGGGGATCAACAAAAAAGGGAGTGGAAGGGCCTGGGGGGTGTTTTGACAGTAACGCGGCTGTAGTCTCCGGTGTGTCGGGTGCCAAAGTGTCGTTAGAAAATAACAAGCGGATTGCTCCCTTAAGATCTCCGTCGTGAATTTTTTCTTCGATCTTCCCAAACAAGTCATACTTTTTTCGGTTCACTCCAGTCGAAGGGTTGGGATGTGGTAGAGATGGATTTAAAATGTTGTTTTTAATTTTTTGCGTCAGAGAAATATTACTATGGGATTGTTCTGACACATGGAGAATTTGGAAAGAAAATGTAAGGAGGTCACGCCAAGAATTATCATCATTATTTCTAATGCAGACATTTATTGCATTCGTCAGTGCCTCAGAGACAGTTGCCCGGGCACCGCGTGGTATTCGTTTTACTACTGAGGTTGACTGTTTGAGTTGGCCGAGAAGAGTTTGGAGGGGAATGGCAGACGTGGAAGATGACAGAGGTGAGGAGCCGGGAGATGAGCTGTTTTGTGAAGATGGAACAGAGGTTATACGGACCTGATGGATACGTCCTTGGTGAATGTGTAGTCCTTTCGAAGATGCAAAGGTCTTTTTGCAAACACAACATTCCATTGGGGGCAACAAGCACAGTACCTACGTATACAAATTTTATGTTTATCTAGAATTACAATAATTAAAAAATAATAATAAAATAATTAACTGTAAAAATATGCTAATAAAATTCACGGTCACATATTATTAATATAAAAACTAAACGTAAATATAAATAAAATTTAAAATGACAGTTTGACTTCAACGCGAAACGTCTATGCGTTTGTCGTCTTGACGATATCAAGCTGGACCAATTATAGCGTAGGCGTTGGACGTCTCAGACCGGCGCGTTGCAGGAGGGAATGGTTTTGGCGCAGAACAGATAATGGCGTCTAGTCACTCCTGTCAGCGAACGTTGCCAAAACAAACCATACGGCGATTCTTAAGAAGGGAAGTTCCTTTACCGCAGCCCACACTCACAGGGCTTCGACGCGCCTCCTCGTTTCGTATTAACTTGATTATGAAATCAAAACTTTCATCTTTCAATTTATTATTATTTTTAAAAGCACGGATGGCAAATGTGCGTGTTGACGTATGTTGACGTATTTTTTGACATATATTTCTTACTTGTATCTTACTTGGCCCATCTAGAACTTCAAGTACGTTTTAAATCCGAAACTAGCATACGCTACCATTACTCGCTTCGCCCGCTTCGTTCGGCGTAATTGCATAGCGTTTTCGAGTTGAATTTTAATGTAAATATATACAGTTAATGCTCTTAAATAACGAGCCCGTATGTAATTGGTCGGTGTTATAATTTGTTTGGTAATTTAAATTAATAACCGGCTAATTTATTTGTTATAGTTTCAATTATATCATTGACTAACAATTACCTAGTGATTAAAACTTGAGATAATGAAGTGTTTCTTTGTTTTTTATTACGTTAAATTAGGTGAACAATTGTTCAAATTGTAACTTATTTATTTTATTTTTATAACTTATTTATAAGTTGATTTAAAATAACACATTTAATATAGTTAAGAAACAGATCCTCTTTCTTACAAATTACGAATTTACCACTGTTTTCTGTTTTTTTTTTTTTTGTTTATTATAATTGACGAGCTTTAAAAATAAATAAAGAAATTGGAAAACTATAGTTTTGGAAAAAACTAGAAAAATGTAGAAATTTTATCAAAAAATCGAATTCAAAAAGTTATTTTATAGAGGCCAATAGCGCTTACATTTAAATTTCGTGCTTGCTAAGTAAATATTTTATTAATAAATTATAACATATCGTTGTTCACAATAAATAACTAGATGCACATGTAGTATGTACATTTGTGTCGGGAAGGAAAATTTTGAGTGTATTGTTGAACAAGTACGACACTTGTTTACATACGACATAATTTCTAAATCCAATTATGGCACATGTAGAGTGCCTAAGTGTCTAATATATTATTGTGTAGATACGGTACAGCCGATATTGAACGAAGCTTTCATTTTGCATGTAATGTCTCTGGCGTCCAGGCGAAAGTAAGACAAAAAGAAAGTTAGAAGTCAAAAATCGTTTCGAACCTTTTTTTTAATGCTCGAATCGTTTTATGTCCAGAAGCCCCGGAAACCGATCGTTCAGCATTCATTAACATCGGCAGGTTAAAAGAAAGCAGTTGAGCAACTATCGGACACCAGTATTAAGCTTATGCACTTGTTTCCGTGAGTGTGCGCATTTTGCTCACACGCGCCGATTAAGCAATTTCAATAATGTTTTTGCTTAAAGTTTTGTGTGAAGGCGGTTAGTTACAAAGGTAATGCCTTTATGCACGCTATGGAATACGTCAGATTTACACAAGTATTATAATCTAGTATATATACATCCCATACCTACTTCCTTCTGACTATGTAATATTAAGGTTTAGATTTTAACTCACACTTATTTAATACTTATTTAAATAAGTAGGTATTAAATAAGTATGAGTTAAAATCTAAACTAAAGAATTGGCTCCTGGAAATTGACTATGATAAGACCGAGAGTGTTTTAACTTAGTTTAATAAATAATCACACATAAACAAACACACATACACACACACACTTATTCATGCACATCTTATATTTATTTATATAATTTATCTATTCATTTATATGTCTATATTATATGTCTTATATTAATACATTATAATAATAATTTAGTTAATAACGCGAACACATATTAAATTGAATCAGTATGTGAAATGAGACTGGGCTGCCACAGCGCGGGGCTACTGATCTCCAAAACACAGGCAATCCTAGCTTAGAGGTCAGGGGACAATCAACTATGTACGTATTTTAAAGCCTAAATTTTCCATCTAGCTTTGTTATAAGTTGTAATAAAAAATAATAATAATATTAAGTTTGTGAGAATGGATGCATGAATTTTTGTTACTCTTTCAGGCTTAAACTACTGAAAAGATATTGTTGAAACATTACAGTGATATAGTTTGTTTGTACATGAAAATAATAGCCACAAAGTCGGGTGCGAAAGCTAGTTGTGCTTTTTTTTGTTGTATAGAAAATAATTTCAAAATATCTTTTTATTTGAAACAACGGACTTTGAAATGTTTGAAAATTTATCTATATTACTAATTACAAAATATGTATAGTCTATGTGTTATTATGATGTACAAACGTCAGCGTGTAATGTAAGGTACCCTATGTTATTTTCTGAAACCCTGACAACATGTGTGCACAATTTCACTATGATCGGTTGAGCGGTTTTGGAGTCCATAAGGAACATACATAGTAATATACACTTCGACTTTAATAATAAAACTGAAGAGTTTGTTTGCTTGAATGTTTTAAACTTTGGAACTAACAGCTTATGGGCTATGTAATTATGTATTATCACGCTATGACCGATGATTGATGATGATAAAACGGTGATTGAAACCGCGGTACACACCTAGTTTATTTATAAGGGTCAATGACTAACTTAGTTTGTTTAGTATAGTATATAGTAGTATATATATTTTTATAGTTTTTTAAAGGACATTAATCCCGTGTGGAGAATTTTTCTGAAGAATATATTATATAAAATAGAGTATTTAAATTACAAGTAACTCAATTAAGCATTTTTCCTTTTTACTGATAAAGTTTAGGTAATAGTTTGATTTCGTAAAAATAACCACGTAACAGTAAGTTTTGTGAAAGTAACCACCCCCTTAAAGATGTTGTTAAAGAAGTTACAGCAGAGCAAGGTGCAGCAGCGAATAAGGGATGTCAGTATGCATCCCTTATTCGCTGCCTATTGTGTATCCTATCTAGGGTAGCCAGGCGTCCGGCTTTAGCCGGACATGTCCGGCTTTTTACAGTCGTGTCCGGCCAAATATATACAAGTCCGGTCCGTCCGGCTTTTGTTAGGCTTTTGGTCTACCCCTCAGCGGCCAGAATCACGCGAACACGCATGATTCGCGATCTTACAAATTACTTTAAGAAAACAATATATAATACATAATAAAGAGTAGAGCAAGTCTTAAAGTAATAAATGCACAAATAAAAAGAAATATTTCTTCTAAAAACCAGTGTGTCAGGCTTTTATGGCAAAATCTTCGGCTAAATATGGGTCTGTGTCCAGATTTTCAATTTTGAGGCCTGGCAACCCTAATCCTATCTGACTATCAGATATAATCAATATACTTGGGCGTACCTCCAACTCTCATCACGATTTATTAATCGCTGCACCTAACAACCTTTTCACATGTTCTGGCGTTTCTGCCACGGTTAGTTCGAATCACAGACAGCACAAGCGGTCACTAGTGTTGCTAGAGACATTGTTTGCAAGGGCTGAACGCTCAGCCCTTGCAAACAATGTCAATGCAACAACAAGCCGAAAGCCAAGAGAAAGATCTAAGGACCAAAAGCAGAAAGCAAACCGAGGAAAAAAAAGGCCTGGTCAGGATCTGGAAAGCATTAGCAGGGCACACTGCGCTTCGCAGTCATTTGGACAGCCCGTTTCCGTAGGCAGTAACCACCGCCTTACAGAAGACCACCGTGAAATAACAGCATGTGTGCTTATTGTGTTTCGATGAGTGACTCAGGGTTTCCTGAGCCAATTTCCCTATCCCTTTCCAATCCTTTATCCTTAATCCTACTATGGTCGGCAGCACATTTGCAGCAATTGTGGTGTTGCTTGTGTTATAGGCGACGCGACCGTGCTTGGCCACCTACCATCAAGTGGATCGTCACCCTGTCTGTCGATCTTAATATACAAAATCACTTCTCTCCTTGTTAAAAAAAAGCGGACCTGCATCTTTCTTGAATTCGCTTGTGTATATAGGCGAGGACTGTCAAGAGTCAAGAGTCAGCCTACATGTCTACATGTCAATAACATACACTTATATAATTAATAATAGGAAAAGCTGACTAGCTCGCATATAATAGAACTTAATGTAGGAGAAAAGATAGGGTTACCACCCTCTTGACAACGACGCATCTATTGTTTTGTCCATAAGTTGTTTCATGATAAATTTTGCCAAGTAACCGTCTATTGAAATTACCTCGTGAGAACATTTTTGTTTAGTCAAAGTGCTTTAGTGTGTTTTTATATTATCACGCCTAGATATTTAGTTTTTTAAATAAAGCTTTAAAAAATTTATAATTGGATTGATTTCAAATTTTTAAAGAAAATAAATAAGAAATATATTTTTTTAATACAAATATAATCATTTGTCTTTTTATAAACTTGTTTTTTATAAAATTATAGTTTGATTAAAGTGATTCATGTTGGATAATAATCAGAATATGAAGAGTGGTTTTAAATTGTTTTACATAAACTTTTTGTTTCAAAAATATATAAATTCAAACGCATGTTTTATGTTTTAAGTTCAATTAAAAGATATAATTACAAAATCACCGATAGCAATTCCAAACTTATTGATTCGTATAGATTGAGTAAAGTAATTCTGTGGACTTAATTCCCAAAGGTAAGAAAGATATAATTTTCTTTCTCGGCTTATTTTAAGAATTAATTTTAATTAATGGAAAATTCTATAGTTCCTCGCGGCGAATCATAAACCTGTAAGGCCTTGAGACAATCATGTCTGTAATTGTACTTACATTTACACTGTTCAATTTTCTCCCATTAACATGACATTCTGTCCGACACACTGTCAGTGCGGTTATAACATTTAACTGATATTATTTTTTTTATTGCACAACATTAAATTTGACGAAATTAATTTGGTCTTGCGCCATGCATACCTTTAAAATTTTATGGTTTATAAAATTCTTTTAAAATGTTAAGTAATGTTTGTATTTATTAAACACTAACGACCCGCTCCCGGCTTCGCACTGTTGCAATTTTCGGGTAGTTTTTTCAAATTTTTTCTCCATAAGAACCTTTCTCGGACTTCTACGAATATTTAAAAAATATCCGATATGGTCCAGTCGCTCTTGAGTTTTGCGCTTAGCAACACTTTAGTGATTCATTTTTATATATATTTTACCGGAAATGTGTGATACCTAGGAAGTGTATATAATTCCGAGCTTAATTAGGAAATATGTAAAATAATGTTTCAAAGATTCTGTAATGCGCACATTTCGACAGTATTTTTGCCAACACCAGTATATCACTCGCATTTAATTTCATAAAAATTCCAGAACCTAAACTAACTTTGTTTCTAGTACAAATAAGTTTTGTAACACATTTTGTGGATGGTTGTAAATGACTGAAATGGCTTGGCGATAAATCGGCAGTGATGTATCCCGCCCCGCTGTACCCACTGACAATATCCCGAATCTAAATACATTTCCAATTGCTATTTAGGAAATGTATAGTTTTCCTAGAAAAAGTGCACATTAAAAAATATATCATTTCCTATCTATTTTAGGAAATGTACACATTTCCTAGGAATTGTATACAATGAAGGATTAGGTACATATTTTTCCGTTAACATATGAATATATTATAGATAGATTAACTGTTAAGATACACTCGGAGAAGAATACTTATACAATAACAGCACAAATGCTGTTTAATTTAGTACCTGAGTAGGTAAGGAATGCCAGAGGCTGTATCCCTATTCTCAACATATTTGTAAAAAATAATATTTAATATTTCTGATTTAAAAGTAACCATTTGATTGTGCTGTTCTTGGGAGCCAGACTGACAAACTAATTAATAGTAAACGGTAAGATATTATGCCAAAGCCTAGATCTTGATATTACCTAAATGGTCCATTTTAAATCCAATAGGGCACAAAAATGTAAAACTCAACAACTGAGACCAAGAATTGGTGGTGTTCTGAAATACACTTTAATTAAGCAATTAGCATAAATATAACCCAACGCTGCAGTATTATCGTAACAATAAAAATACAGGGAATAGTAATTTAATCTCAGACGATTCTACCCGAATTCCATCGCGCCGGAGTTGTCAAAATTGTTGGTGCATATCGCGAAACAAAATCAAATGTACGCGTTCGTAAAATTTTATTATCCATAATTGTCAACAATTTCGACAAGTGTATGCTGCTAACCACACGTCTCTGATGAAAGTCAGCAGGGAGCATTTACCTACATACCGCTCCGAGAATTTCATTTTATTGATGCATCGAATGGACTTTGTTGTGACACAAATAGACAACAATTGGCTTACAAAGGTTAAGGATTGATGTAGTTGTTATCATATCAATACACATAATAAAATCGTAAACGAGCCGTGTCTATAGGTACATAAATTTAAAAAAAAGAAAACAATATACACGTTGTACGTTGTACGGAGGCGAAAAATTAGTTTAGAATTTTTGTCTGTTCATGAAACGGGTTAATCGATTTGAATGCGGTTTTCACTGAAGTATTATAGCAAGCTTCCCGTAACTTTTAGTATTTATTTTATTCCAATAGGTTTACAAAAAAAGTTATGTAATTGAAATAAATTTTAAATTTATAAACCGGCATAGCTAGTTACAAAATAAAGTCCCTGTGCGCCTCTGTCCGAACTTCTGTTAAATCATTCAAGGATTGAGATACGGTTTTCAATAATGGAAAGAGCGATAAACGAGGAAGATTTGTTTATACAGAAATATGGAGGCGGGTCACTAATATCAATACATAAAAACACTTTTTTTTTACGAAGGGGAGAAATCTTCAAAAGATACCCTATGAACAAATGCCGCATGCAATGCAAATGCGCACAGGGTTACTGCACTAAAACAGCCCTCGAGATGGGTGTGGTTCTATAGGGGACTTTGGTACCGTCATCGGTCGTCCAGGGGACGAGACGCGCCCGGCCCTTACAAGGAAGAACTTAACTAATGCTTAATTATGAGGGACCGGCTAGCCCTGGAAGGTGACTTGCAACAGCAACGGCGTTAGCCGCGGCCGAGACAGCTGTATCCTAGTCGCGCTTCGGAGGTGAGAAGCGACGCGGCTGTCCTCTTCTTGTTTCTCGGTGTCGGGGCAGGTGCGAATGGTGGTCATCACCAGCAAGCGCCACGTTTGCTGCTGTGATGAAGTCATCCTGGTCTATCAGATCATCTTGTGAAACGAGAGAGAGTTTGTTAGTATCGGGCGTATAAGTGAGAGAACTAACCACTAACGGATTGAGGTGGCGAACGAATTTGTCGTAGTACTTCAAAGCGAAGTCCTTGATGCACTTGGCGATTGAAGAGGGTTAGGTCGTGGTGGAGATAGACGTTGCAGATGTACCATGAGGTGCACATGGCTCTCTGCAGGAATCGGTTTTTGACAATTTGAAGGAATTGGATATGAGTGTGAGCAGCGTGCGCAAACACAACTCTAGCGTACGTCATGATTGGTCTGACGCAGATTTTGTACAATGTCACCTTATCTCTAAGGCCATTGTACTCCGCCTGCCTATGAGATACGTCAGGCGACCCAGGACGAACGCTGCCCTGTCCCTGACACGCTTTATGTGGGGACCGAAGGTAAATCTCCGGTTAAGCGTAACACCGAGGCATTTGGTCTGTAAAATTTTCGATCACGCAGGCGAAACCGCCCAACAGATTTTACGATATTTTGAGAATGTATGAATGTTCCAGCACAAAATTCAAGATGAAATTTATAAAGCGAATGAAGCGAAGTCAATTTTTTTTTATTATTTCAGTATATTTATTTGTTTCGAATATTTGTTTTTAAATTATAAACGTTGTCAGACAGGTGAAGGGGTTGCAAGTAGGCTGACTTTGATCCCTAGTAGGATAAAGAATTACTGAATTAGTCAATATGAGATGAGACCTGGGGTCCCTTTCACTGGAATACTGTGATATATATATATATATTTAAAATGCTTGTTGATGCTTTATTTCATAAACATTTTAGATGTACACAATTTAACTTATCTATTGGGATTGTCAAATGTTCAATTTGTATTTACAGAATTTTGATTTATACCACAGAATACAATAATAGTACATTATACTCGCGAATGTGTCTTCAGTGTGTTCACAGTATACTCGAAGACTACGATTTTTAAATATTTGAAACTGTTAGTACATTTTATTCGTGAAAAACTTATGCACCTGTAAAAGTACCGTTCGCTTAGAGATTTATGTACCACAGAATCTTATTGAGCGGCTTAATACGATTTTTTCTCAAATGTCAATGTTCATATAACAAGTTTGCAGTTTGACATATTAGCAGCGAGCAGCGCCGCGGGCGAAACGTGAGCGCGCTGTGCGATCAAAACGGATTGAAACAATGCGCGCTCGGTAAAAGGTATTTCACCAACAAACTTAAGGCACTTTCGATTTTCCCGACTGCAAATATAAAGTTGTTTTGCCCATAAGCGTCCAATTAAATGTGAACCCTACACAGATAGGTTGCGAAAGAAACGCCGGCTTGAGTCTTTCTGGTCTAGATGTGAGGTGATAATTTTTGAGCCGATCCCCCAAATCGGACGTTCGTTCTAATCATGTTGGTTTTGTTTTATGAGCGGTCATGAACTGTTAACATGATTGTTTTTGCCATCCCTTTCTTGTCTTGATTGTCTCTTTCTGTCGTCTCCGGCATTAGGAGGGCGTGACCGTGTTGGCATGTTGGTATTTGGCAAAGATATCGTAAAATCATCGTCCGAGGAACTTAATTAAATATAATATTCAATAATACCTTATTACTCACCTTTTCCTTATTGTACAAACTCTGGTATAATCTTAACGGCAAGTCTGCGTTTTGTAGTCATTTGGGCAGCTCGTTTGGCGACAGTAATCGCCCTTTTACAGAAAACCACTGTAAAATAACAGAAAGTGTGCTGTTGTGTTTCGGTGAGTGAGGATACCAGAGCCTATTTCCCTATCCCTTCCTAATCCCTTATCCTTAATTCTACTATCTTGTGTCTACCTGTCTTATGGTGTTGTTTGCGTTATAGGCGACGGTGGCCACCTGCCATCAAATGGACTAACTTTACATTTAAAAAAAATTCTTTTCACATTGAGGCCTTGTGGGTTTATATGTCGAAATCACAGACGTAAGTTAGAATTCTAATCGGTCATGCAATTTTGAGTATTTTCAATTTTATATGTGATCCAACTCGAACTCGATCCAACTCGATCCAACTCGCCTTCGCACGGATGCAATTTTACTAATCTTTATTAGTAGTATTTTTTTAAAAAGAGAAGTGCGCTTTTGTAACGCCTATTTATTTGGTTATTTATCTACAAATTACATAAACAAAACTTCCTCGTTTACCGCTCTTTTCATTAGTGAAAAGTGAACAGACAGAGACAGAGAGCGACTGGTATAGTGGAAGAATACTTATATCAGAGGCTCTAGTATGAGTTTACGATACTACACCAATTCTACACTCGCTAGCGAGAACGTAAAACTTTTGTATGGGAAATCGTGAACTGTCAATGTCAAATTATCAATTTTCCATATAAATGTTTTACGCTCTCGCTAGCGAGTGTAGTATCGTAAAGTCATGCTAGAGCCACTGAAACCCTCTAGCGTTGTTTCCTTTGCGTCATTTGTAAAAATCAAATGGATCCGAAAGGTTGGAAATGTTCGAACGAAGGTCAAAATTGTATTTTTCCCTCTTCAGAAATCATTTAACAAAGCTTTTATGTTATTATCTATCTTTATCTTGTCTTGTCTTAGTGGCTATTTCTGTCTGCTAGAGTACCAGAATCACGTCGCCCATTGCTGAAATATTGTGATCGCCACGTGAACTAAAGCTCTCTACCTATACCTACCACGTTAAGGAACTGTAGTACTTTTTTGATAGAGGCATTCTTCACATCTTCACAAGCCATTTTATGTTATTACACGTGTAATAATTTTTTTACTAATAAAACTCACTGGCACTGATTTTTTTATCGGTTCTTGTAATTGAAAGATGAAAGAATATCTAAAAGTCGTCATGCGGAAACCTTCCTTATAGAATCTGTATTTCGAATTGCTTGCTGCGTTTCCCATTAGAGATAACTCTTTTGAAATCGCACCTAACACGCAACATTATTTTATACTATGTATATAGAGATATGAGTAGGTATATTATTGTGATTAATTTTCTTATTATTAAAATTAAATAATTACCTATGCCTTATGTAATACCTAATATTACATACGAGTACATTCGTCGTTTTTTTGTGGGGGAATACAGACATTACGTATTCCACAAGCTGCGTCATTCGAACACCTTTCCATTCATATTGCGTTCAAAAATCACAAGTCTATTGCGTTCAAGGGCAACCGATGAACTCGTTCGGAAGACATCTAATAAAACGGAAATGCTGTTTTTGCGTCGTCGGCCTCTTTGTCTATGAACGAAATTCGGACACAGTGTTCGATTCGAGAAGCCTACCAATTTACTAGCCTAGAGCATACAAATTAATAATGTCGCTATAGTGTTTCTCGCGACTTCTTACATGAATGTCGATAATTTTGTTATCGTGAAAAAGAAAAAAAGTATCAAAGTTATCAACAGACCAATAAACGTCCAGACGTAGACCCTTTTAATTGAACGCCACCACACTAGGAACCTCATGCTCGCGAATTTAACATATTCTTAAACATCAGCGATACAATCTGCTTCGGCTGGTGACGATGGGCAAAGTCGTATTGGGCGAAGAAGGAAGTCGTGGACCGTCATAGCTAATGCAATTGAGCTGTTAAGAAGATTAAAAGACAGAGAGGACTGTTTCAAGCTGATCGCCAACTTTCACTAGATGGAGAGGCACCGTCAGAAGAAGAAGAACAATCGATCCTGCGCCCTCCGCTTACATCCACGGCTAGCCACTCCTTGAGGACATTGTGCCATTTCTACCGTGGTCCCTCTTCTTTAGGCCATGTCGGCCACTTTAGTTCTTTTGGATGTACCTCTCAGAGAAATCATTTCCCTCTCTATAGATTGTTGAACTACTTGTAATTTGCGGATGAGACAATCAAGCGTTGATGTGATGGCCATATGCACTGATTATAGACCTTCGTCTTAAGGCATAAGGTCATTTGACATTATGTACATTTGACTATATTACTTCAATATTAGGTTTGGAAAGTTATCATTACAAACATATTTTTAAATATTATGTTAAAATTATTATATTTGTTACGTGTTTTAATTTAGATATAGATCATAGATATTAATTTTAATTAATATCTGGTTAAAATTAATTAAAATTAATTTTAATGAATCTGTCAATTTAGAATAAGATTAGAATAGAATAATAGAATGAATTTTATTTGCAACTAGCTGAGCCCGCAACTTCGTACGCGTGGTATTCATTATAGCACATAACTTTTTTGTTTTTAAACCGATTAGAAGGAAATTAACACTAAATGTTAGCATACTTCGCTAACTTCTTTCAAAACCACCCAACAGTTTTTGATATGGTTTTTACTAATAAAAGAGTGATATAAGAGGAAGGTTCCTGTATATATATTTTTTAATGTTAAGATCGGCAGACAGGCTGACGTCCACTTGATGGTAGGAGGCTGCCGTCACCTATAACACAAGCAATGCCAAAGCTGCTGCAAGCGCGCTGCCGACTACAATAGGATTAAGGATAAGGGATTGACGATAAGGCAAAGTTGACCTTGCCGGGAATCGAACCCGGGAACCCTAGACAAGCACCTTAACCACTTATCCAATGGGCTCATGTATATAAAAATATTATGAGATAAATATGTGTAGTAATCTTATAAGATGTAATAAAGAAAAAGGGAATCAGATCCAGCACGTAACCTTTATACTTTAAAAAAACCATCAAAAACCTGATGAGTTGTTGACATTTTTGACAATTGAAGACTATGACGCCGTAAACAGAGCAAGAGCACATTTTTTTAATTCGCGAATATTTTTACAATTATTGTGGGTAGGTATTTCTATTTTTAGAAGAAAAAAAAAATTTCTTTAAAGCCCTTTTTGCTATCAAAATATTTGTTAATGGTGTTGTCAGTCGTTTCAACGACGTTGTCACTGTGTTTTCTCTGTTGGTGTGCGAAGGGCCAAAGACCTATCAGTAAGAATAATGGTTAAACTCACAATCCTATGTTAAAATACTCATTCACATGACGTCAGGTTCTTAGAAACGCACAGTTTTATGCCAATTTGGCAACAGTCCTCCTCACTTCCAAAGACATGCCTCCGATACACACAAACTGGATCTTTTATGCGAAGTTTTAACAAATTAGTCTTTATTTCTATTGAAATAAAGTGTTCCTAATTATAATGAATATTTATTTTTCCGGTAGTTACAAACAGTTTTTAATGAGGGCTCATGTTACTGTGGCTTTGACCAACATAAGAGAAGCTTTTAAATTTACTAATTTCTTCTTCATATTTACTAGTGGAGAGGTCACGGTTGTCTTGTCGGTTTTTTTCATAGTTTCTTCACCTATAATAACCTTATCGGTTTATGGTTCAGTACCCCTACTACATTAAATTTAGTTACTATGTAAACAATGGTAGATCTATTGGAGGCACGTATAAATATAATATATTATTTTATATTATAAGAGTTCTATATTAGTAAAGTGAAATGTTTACTTTCCCAAATAAATTTTCTTTAAAAACTTAGTTTTAAGTCCAAAAGATCAATTAGATTACAAAATCATTGGGTTTAAATTAATGAGTAAATGTACAAACGTTTATTCATATTAATTATTACAATTCTATGTTCACATATAATGAAATAATAAAATAAACAAAAACAATTGAATTTTAAATTTAAATATAAACAATGCATTTAAATATAAACATAACATATATTGTAAATGTATTGTATATTATACGATTTATGTATCGCATCTTCAAAAACATAAACCAGTTTTATTTAAGCTCTTTTGTATTGCAAAAAATGCGAGAAATAATTAAATCCTCATTACCGTACACTCTATGAATTTCGAGGAGACAAAGCCGCAGGCAAAATTAGTTATTAAATATGTTGAAATTTTGTTGGATATCACCTCTATGCTTGTTTCATATAGTATAATTACCATTAATTACTATATGTGCATATATAGTAAGTATAAGCTTTTAAATTAGGCTGTGCAAATTGTATGAATGTCAAATATATATAAAAATGGGCCTTGTAAGAAAGCTTAACGTCGCGCAATGGGCTATGGAGAAGGCTATGCTCGAGGTTAAACTGCGAGATAAAATCAGGAATGAGGAGATCCGTACACAAATCCGTTGAAGTGGCAATGGGCAGGACACATAGTACATGGTGTGCCAGGACCTTGTCGTTGTGGGAGGGCTTACCCTAGGCAATCCGGGCGGTTGCAGGGGTCGGTGGGGTCACCGGCCTTTGCTCGACTGATCGGATTGGTTTTGGAGACAAAGAAGGCACACACCGAGGTGCGCTCCGAGCGAGCTCCGCTCAGCGGAGCTCGTTGCGGAGCTGCAATCTGGAGGCTCCAATCTTTCGTTGGAGGTTCACCGGTCATCGAGAACCGTCGCGCGGGCCGAGAAACCGTACTCGGCCTGCGCGGTTGGTGGCCAGTGAGAGAGAGGGCACCCCGGTCCTTGTTCGTCAGACCGAGGTATGGGACTCGGTACTGCGGATGAGGATCGGCGGGTGAGTCGCAGCGAGTGGATTCTCTCGGATGGCTCTGACGCTCCAGTGGTAGTCGGGCAACTTACGCGAAGACGGAGCTCATACGGCTGGGAAGGGCAAACTGGCACAGTACCTGCAATCGTGACATGTGGGTGGTGGCGAACACCCGGTGTCGGGGCACCGGCCTAGTGACCACCCTCGGCAGTCGTCCGGAAGAGTGAAGACCCGGCCTCGCCACCCGGCCTAGTAGCTCTTCCGCGACGACAACAGGAGGTGGAGCCCGTCTCGGGCTGCCGCGATTGTTGGGAAATGTCAGGGCGATTGTTGGGAAATGTATGGGCCGCCCACCATGAGCGGCCACACGAGCGGTGGTCACCCGGGGGATGAAGGTGGAAGCGGCCCCCGACTCCGCGGTTGGTTGTGCCGCGGAGAAGAGGTAAAGGGTTGATTCGATTACGAATCCCCTCTCTGACTGCTCGCTGCGACAGTTGAGAGGAATATGGACGGCTAGTGCCGCTTCGCTCGGGGGCGGTGGACATGGGGAAGTGCGCCGCCCGCACAATACCGGGCAGTGAAGAGTGTGGTGGCCTGCAGATGTTCCAGCGGGCTTGCCGTGTAAAAACAAAGGCGCAGCGGTGCGTGGGGCCCGGGGACTCCGGGTCTGGCTCTGGCTGTGACTCCGGGTCCCATTATCACTGCCGATGGTGGAACATGGAGGCGGTTTTAGTGTAGGTCCGGCGGGTGATTCGTTTCGTCGGGTGAATCCCGAACACCCCCTCGTCGATCGTCCCCGTCGATGAGGGATAGTGCGTAAACGCATTTCCCCTCCTAAAAAAAAGGCTACTTCTGACCGGTCCTATGGATGAGATGATGATGATATATAAAAAAGAAGCGTGTCTGCTATGAATGAGCTTCCAAGCAATATAGTAAAATACAGTTTTACAATTGTAAAATATGTGATTACCTACTGTTACAAGCATAACTACTTTTTCGTCAAGCTTCCACTAGTTCCACTGCAACTCATAACTCCACAAATTTAATGAAAAAGTGAAGACTATTTGCAAAAAACTTTAAAGGTGACTTTGTTTTTATGGTACGAAATAGTAGAAAAAATATCAATGTGCCACTAAAATGCAGCGTTACTAAAAACAGCGTTACGACATACCTACTTCTCTAAATTATCACTGAAAAATTTAGAGTTCCCCGTGCTAGATCTATGCGGGAGGTGGATGCGTGACTCTCTCGCAGGTGGAAGTTAACTTTCGCATAGCAACCACGCAAACTGCCTCTCTAAATTACTTCATAGAAACCGATTCAGAGAGTGTTTTCTTATTTCACAATCTGGTTTCGTGGTGTCATTTATTTTAAATTATCTTTTAAATGTTCATGTTATTATTATTTTTTAATTTTAATAGATATTTATTGGCATAATGTAAGACCTCATAATATTTTTAATCATGTTAAATAGAGCTTATTTATATATTTCGAAACGTAAAATGATTTAAATTTGAATTCGACCATTGTGAAAAAAAAAACTAACTTAATCTAATTTTTTTATTGTTAAAATTAAAACGAGCTAATAAAATTAATAAAAATTAGTTACTAAACAAAAAAAAAAAATAACAAATTGAAATTAAAAATCCGATGTTTTATTAAACATTTTTTTATCCCAATAATAATATTATATTGTTTACTGCAATTATTTGAAATGTTACGTGAAAATTTGAGAAATAAGTTTCGATGCTAAATAATGTATTTTCCAAATTTGAACCAACAGCTATTTTAGTCGATAGCAACACCATCATTCCATCGCCCTATTTCCGTACGTTCAGGAATTTTTAGAAACAGTCACAGCTCTCCGTGTGCCCATTTTTATTACACGTTTTTATAATTTACGCCATTACGCTTTTTTTGAGAATGTACAGAGAGAGTTTATAATGTCTGGAGTAACGTTATTGTTCAAATTTATGCTCATAATGATTTTTATGGTGAATTTTTCATCTCTATGGCATTTATAATAGCATGTTGTTCAATGATGACGTCGTAAGCCCGGTCCGGTTTATAATAACTGACAGAATATTGGCGTCATAGAACAACTGGTGCTTTAAAGAACTAATAAGATAGTATCTAAATGGGCTATATTTTTTTTAAAGTTTATATAAGTACTTTCAGTAGCAGGGCATACTGCGTTTCGATATCATTAACTGAGCAGTCTGTCTCGCTTGCAGACTATCGTGAAAAAACGTCACTTGTGCTGTTATTATTGTGTGTGAACCAACATGTCTTTTATCCCCATCCTACATTTAGTCTGCATATGCATATTTCCTTATTTGTCTATAGGCGCCGTCGTAGGTTGCCACCTAACATCATGTCAACCATCAGCGGCCTGCATCTGTAACTATATAAAAAATGCACTTCCATATACACAATACAATACTTTAATATTATCAAATTAGTAAATTTGAAAATAATGAACATATTACCACCAGTGCGCTATACACGCGGACTTCATTCGCATTACGCATTACTCGGATAAGGTCACCTTATCTAAGTACAGTCCAGATGAGTAGAAACTTTATCCCGCGGACGCGAACTTTGGAACAATCTCCTTTTGAGGTGTTTCCACTTAATAAACTTTATCTACGCTTAAACTACAGCATAAGCGTTCAGGCGAGCCGTCAACAAATTTCTGCAGGGTCCCAGCGCACCTGAACGTGTTCCTTGTGTCTTTAGGCGACGGTAGCCTAACCATCAAGTCGATTGTCGGCCAGTCTGCTACCCTCTAAAAAAAATATTTTACTTAATTAATGACAAAATAATGCCCAAAAATTAAATAGTGTCGAATTTGTTGTCAATCCGACTAATATTATAAATGTCACGCTTCATATAATTTCACGCTTTAACTATAGTTTGACCAAGAGAGCTGTACCACGCCTTAGGTATGTGCGCGGCGAGGCGGGGGTGCAGAGTAGGCCGCTCCGCTTTGTCTGTCCGTCGTCGTCTATAAACTCGTGCTCTTTCCCTCCCATCCTCCCGCCTCACTCCGCATTCCTAAGGAGTAGTATAGCGATTTCGGTCAAACTATACTCAACCGATCATCATGAAATTTTGCATACACATTGTCAGGGATACAGGAAAGTAGATAGGGTACCCTTCAACCAGAAAAAAAGCACTTCCCGAGGGGTCATCTACAAATATAAAAATATGTACAGGTGGCGCCACCGTACATATTTTTATTCAGGTATTATATTTTTCATTTTCAACGCGGACGAAGTCGCAGGCACCAGCTAGTATGCTATATTTTAAGCATTATACTAATCGCAATTTCTCGCTGCACGCGAGGCAATAACAAGTGCGAGCACATCGAAGCATATTGCGCGCTCACTCTCTCTTATGGCCTTATGGCAACGCGTAGTGAAGCTAAACGCACGTATATCGATATGTAATCGGTAAATGTTTACAAAATTAAAATAAAATATTTTATTGTACTAAAATTCAATACTAAAAACTAACTTAATAGGAATCGTCATTAAGATTAAAGGGGCTCTGATTCATCCTGAAGAGTTTTTGCAACTCAAACGCAGTCACGCCAATTTTCTTTTGAAACATTAACGATGGTGTTTCGTAATTACCCCAATTAACAAATAAATAATAAAAATTACCATTATCTCGCCGTCTAATTGTTTCGAAGAGTGTTCACTTACTCACTTTTATATAAACAATAAGCTATTTTGTTTAACGTCTAAAACTATACTTTCAGGACAATACTGCACTATAAAACCTTTTTTTGCTTTGAGTAACACTAAAGGAATAAATAAATACCTATGTATTTTTTATATTTTACCAAAGATATAAATAAAAGTTTAGATACCTAGTGACTACAATCTTATCTTTTAGAAATTTATTACGGAAACCTTAACCTTCTTTGAGCCTCCTTTAAAAGTTAATTTTCATAATTGACGTAGATAGATCGAAACGAGACTTTAGCAGGACATGAACACTAACCACTCAGTCAAACGGTACGCCTACTGTATCTATATTTATATATACCTACACTACACATTATATATATTTATACATGTTATAAAATGAAGTCACTGTTTTGTGTGTTTCCCTGCTAATTTCTTCTAAACCGTCCGATGTACATATTTTGATACGCTTTTCACTTATGGAAGATTTGTGTATATTATTTACAGAAAAAATTCATCAGTGCAAAGGCTACTAAGTATTAAAAGAGCAAATAAGTTGATCTATGTTAGTAATAAAATACAATTGAAATAAAAAACCCCTAATGTGATTTTAGTAAAAGTCGAGACTGTCATAAATGTAGAATTAACGATTTAGAGACTCATAAATAATCCGCTGACTCCGTATGTTATGTAGATATCTATCGTGTTGGCTATTTTTATGCTACAATATTATGTGGCTTGTACCAGATTTTTTTATGTTTCGTTGGCAAAAAGTCTTTGTGAAGCCACTGACTCCCACCAGAAGGGTTCAATGGACGGGAACCGACTAAAGATTTTGGCATTCGTTTGATGTTACGAGTGACATCCCTTTAATGTTTTCTAAACTACGACTTGGACACGGAAACTAGATAAAAAAACTGATGATAAATAAAATTAAAGACGCCGGATTAAAAGGGATTATTCGACGTAATGAGGTTTTCGTTTTAGAGTAATTAGAGACAATTGTCTTTTACAAATAAGTCTTTGTTTAAAACTAGCTGGTGCTCGCGACTTCGTCCGCGTCAAAAATAAAATATTAAACACACGAGAAAATATATGAGTATACCTATAATGCCTGACACCTTTATTGCTGTTATGATTTTGTCAGGCGCTGGATTTTTATTTTTAGACGATTCCTCGGGAACAGTACTTTTTTTCTGGATGAAAGGTACCGTATGTCCTTTCCTATATCCCTGACGACGAGCATACGAAATTTCATGATGATTGGTTAAGTACTTAAGGCATTAAAAGGTAACGGACAGACAGATTACTTTCACATTTATAATATTAGTAAAAGTATGGATATGTAGCACTAACGATATTTACTGGAGACATCACAAGTTAAGTAGTGTGGGGGCACACACACTGTGTTTCGCAATCATAAATGGGCAGCCCGTTTGGCGGTAGTAATCATCTCCCTAATAAAAGACCACCGCGAATTAACAGCATGTGTGCTGTTGTGTTTCGTTGAGTGAGTAAGGAATGCCAGAATCTACTCGGGTCGGCAGCGCTGGATAACATTAGGTAAACACGACGATAATAGATAGACTAGACTCATTCAATCGCGCGTCACTTTGTTTACAGAGTCGCGATGCAATGTTCTAGACTTCATTATGCGATTCTAGATGTTCTGGAGTGGAGTATACTCTCTCGGCTCAGGATTCCAGGGATTTATCTACATCTACATATAGTTTCCTGCACTACTGCAATCTTTAATGCTTGTTGCGAAGATCTTCATCACTTTTAAATTAAGATCTCAGTTGAGATTGCACCTTTTAGATTTTATGTCGCTTAGAAACATTACGAACCGAAGTAAACGTGGCAGCGAAGCACGCTTAGAAATAATTATTACTTGGTGAAGATTAATTTGTGTAACCGAGCCATCACCTTTTCTTATCCCTCATCCTTAATCTTACTGTAGTCGGCAGCGCACTTGCAGCACCTGTGGCTTTGCTTGTGTTATAGGCAATGATAACCACCTACCACCAAGTGGACCGTCAGCCTGTCTGTCGACTTTAACATAGAAAAATTCGAAGAGACTTGTTTAGACTTAGACAAGACATTTGTAACCTTATAACCAACTAGCTGAACTCGGCCACGCTTCGCTGCGGTCCATATGGCGGCGACGTGCGCTTGGGGCGCGCGGTACTGGACACTGCTTATATATGCTATTTGTCGTAGTGAGATGTTATATAGCCCATAGCCTTCCTCGATAAGTGGACTACTCAAAACAAAAAGAATTTTTCAATTCGAACCACTAGTTCCTGAGATTAGCACGTTCAAACAAACAAACAAACTCTTCAGCTTTATTATACTAGTAAGTATAGATAAACAACGAAGAATTTAAGTTCAAATTATTTCAATTCATACACAGTCCTCAACGTTGGCAGTAAAACGCTATAGTTAATGTTTTATTCTAATTTTATGGCTTTCACATTAATTAATTAATTCTATTAATGACCTTATTAAAAAGTTAATATTTCAATTTAATTCAAATTTATAATGGTCCTGGAAAATTTAATAAGAGACAATAATGTGTAATACATATCTATCTATATTAATATCCTTATTCTTAATTATCCTTACATAGAATAAATTGGCCCGCGCCTGTCTGTCTGCATGTTTTGTAACTCCCCTAAACCACGTAAGGGATTTTGAAGCGGTTTTCTTTATCAGATATTTTTTCACCTAAGGTTTATATGTATATATATATATTTAATAAAACCTGATTGCTCCCGGGCGAAGCCGGATGTGGGCCGCTAGTATTATATAAAACTAGCTGAACTCAGCCACGCTTCGCTGCGGTCCATACGGCGGGAGGCGCCGGTGTGCGCAAGGGGCGCGGTACTGGACACTGCTTATATATAGTACTATTTATCGTAGCTTGATTTTATATAGCCTATAGCCTTCCTCGATAAATGGAAAGAATTTTTCAATTCGAACCAGTATTTCCTGAGATTAGCGCGTTCAACCAAACAAACAAACTCTTCAGCTTTATAATATTAGTATAGATTCGCAGTTCGCCTGTCTCTTTCTCTGTTAACTAGGTCTAAACCACCCAACGGATTTTGATACGGTTAATGGCAAAAGCGATAAACGAGGAAGGTTTGTGTATACAAATTGCAGAAAAAATGCATCACTACTTAAACAATAAAGTAAGTCTTGGGAATAACGAAACGGTTAAAGGATAAACTTTTTTTATAGATGTGGCAAAGTGAAGGGATGTTTACACAAACAGCTCAAGTCGTTACTCGTTATGAAAAGTCGATCGTAAGTTTGCAGACCGCCGACCATTCAACGTTTTATTTTTATTGGCGAACAATATTTGCGGAACGAAATAACATCCTCCGCAAGTAGTGGCAGCAATCGACTACATTATAATTATATAGGTACTACCGATTCGCCTTCGCTATACAATTTTTTTCTACAAATTATATACACAAACAAACCTTCCTCGTGAAAGCTAATGAAAATGTTATTAAAATCTTTTGGGTGGTTTAGAAGTTAGCGGAAAAACAGACAGAGGCGACGGCGACTTCATTTTATAAAATTTGCATTGATTTATGAGTAATACTGTATAATGATTTAGCCGTGTGCATAGATTGTGATCTTGTAATGACATTGTCTACGGATCTGGAAATAGTACGGTTCCTAATACTAAGAACAAAGACAATGTTAAATAATTTATGATTGATGTACATGCCAACCGTACTAAGGAGTGGCTGTGGGAAAGATGCGCGGGCGTTGCTAATTCAGTACAAACATGCAGATGCGCGCAATTGTTTTGTTTTTAAATATGTTTGCCTGTTCGCGTTAGTTATGTAACTTTCGCTTTCATTATTCACTTTGCAACGGTTTTTTTCAGGAGACAACTTAGTGCTTTTGTAGAGCTTTCAAAGAATGTGTAATCTCTATCTTCTATATATAAAAATAAATCCCGATTTCCCTTGGTCACGGCATCACGCGTGAACGGGTAGACCGATTTTAATTCAGTTTTCACTAATGGATAGAGGGATAAACGGAGAATGTTCCTATATATAAAAATTGCACGCCGGGCGAAGCCGGGGGTGGGGTGCTAGTTAATAATAAAATACATATAATTATTCTTCGTTTATTCTTGAAGGTCGGCAGCGCAAATGCTATCCCTATGGCGTTCCTTATATGTTTATAGCGGGTTGTAGTAAATATGTGTATATAAAAAGGAACTAGTAAAAGTTTTTTTTTTTTAATTTACATTTTTATATATATGCAACAAAATAATATAATCCTGCGCGAACTAGTTTCAGTTAGTATTTTTTAAAGTATTATTAACTTTAAAACATTCCTTATCAACCTGATAGTTAAATTTATTATAAAACATAACGTTTTGTCAGTTTTAACACTAAGATAAGTTTAAGGGCACTCGCACACTTACCACCTTTTGATATTCTGAATATTTAATTTTGTAGGTAGACGAGGTACAGGTATTAAGTGGTCGTAGATATCATAACCCCTAAAAATAGTAAAAGAACACAACGCATCTATTGGCTTTGTCCGAAAAATTCTTCTAATTTCACTTAGAATTTTAGAGTTTTAGAGTCAATGTTAGACATCGATACTAAAAAATGTAAGCTCTATACCTACATTACTGCTTTACTATATTACTGATTAGTGTTGCAACCAAAGAGAATTTAATTAATTCGCTTTTGAAGGACGCGTGTGTTCAAAGTTACTGTGTTTTAACTCAAGTTTAATGACTGATTTAAACTGTCGTATTTCTCTTTTAGTGGTAAGTTGTAAATGTGAATAACTGGAAATATAGTTTGTTATGAAAAGGGATATTATGTCGCATGGTTATTGTAAAAGCCGTGAGTTTTAAAGTTCACTAATTATATTGTATTACAATTACAAGGACTTTTGTCAAACGTTTTCATGTCATTTATGTCTCAATTACATAAATATAACACCCTGTCTATGTCTGGTGACATGGTGACATCAATAACACTTAAAAGAGCCCGTGACATCATCGTGCGAATTGGTCGCGATTGACTCAAAACTCCGAGTAATTATAATTTCACTAGCGAGATTATAACATCACGGGTTCTACAATAATCCTACTGCTAGTCGGTGTCCGTGACGTTGTGTAGGAATGTAAAATTATTGAAAAAACAAAAACCAAATGAAATAAAACATGGCTGCACTATTGAGATGAGTTCTGATTTCCACTTGTTTTCACTTGATGGTAGGTAGCTACAGTTGCCTATTAGGACAGGCAACGCCATAGGGGTTTCTATTGCGCCACCAAACACGTTTGGATAAAGGATAGGGATAGGAGAATACCATTTCAGTCAAAAGTTGTAATCGACATTTCTGTACAAAATTAAATGCATTCCTTTATTTGCCAAATATTATGGTGGCTAACTGAACTATTATTATTTTAAAACATTCTAAAATCTGAAAAGGAAGAAATTTCAATTTCATTAAATTCGGAAAACTATTAACTTAGTAGTCATACAATCTATACAATTTAACGATTACGTTAATTTACGCCAATTAACGAGGGGGATTGGAATGACTTAATTTGACGTAGATTATCTATAAACTGACCCAGTTTCTTGTATAAAACGCCTTAAGCACAGTGTGTCGCGGCCTTTATGTGCGTTTGTTAGATAAATCGTCAACGTTTTCTTTATAGTTTTTGATAAGACAGTTCTAATGCTAACGTGATAAGACTCTGATTTCCCGAAGCCTTGGCATCAACTATCTGCCTTCCGCATTATGGCCACTACGACTTATGTAACAATTTAATTTTAATGTATTTATATTTTTTTTTACTGAGTACTTAAATGTTGAGCATATTTTGTAGCTGATTTAATCAAAGTCATTCTTTTCCAGCCTCAGCTTAGCACTGATGCAATATTTATAGCTTTTTCCATTAGTGAAAACCGCATCAAAATCCATTGGGTAGTTTAGAAGAAGTTAGCGGAGATAAATACAAAAGTGGAGAGTGAATTTATTTTAAGGCGACGCAGCGATAAACAATTAATACGGCTCTGATTGCATACGAAAAAGAGAACGCGCTTGCTTATGTCTTAAGGTCGTATGGACAAAACGCTTTTTATTAAAAAAGCTATAATTTATTTTAAGAAATCCAACTGTAATATTAAAGTGTATGTTTATACTAATGTACATAGAAAATTTGGAGGTATAAATTGGTCCCGTTTGCCTGCAATATGTAAATCTGTGTTTTAAAAGAGGTTTCTTTGAAAATTTATTCTCTGTTATAAAAGTTTACCAATCGTGTAATCCAACTGACAAAATGAAGTCAGTAACATGAAGAAACAGATTACCAAACATCACTTTCATATGTTTTGTCACTGCTAAGAAAAATCTAAAACCCTGCCATTAAAATTTCCAATGCGTCGCCTTAAAACTAGCTGACCCCGCAATTTTGTGCGCGTGGTATTCGGTATAGCGCGTAACTTTTTTGTTTGTATACCGATTGAAATGAAACAAACAATGAAAGTTACGGGAAACTTGCTACAATACATCAGTGAAAACAGCGTTAAGCCGTTCCTGGGACTAGCGTGCACAAACGCACAGAGAAACAGACAAAAATTCTAGAAACTATTTTTTTGACCTCAGTAACAATAGGGGATCGGACAGTAATCGGATTAAAATCTAAAATGTACTTAGAAAGAAAATATATAATTTTTTACGATTATTTATCGAATAATAATTTAATATAATTCATTTAAATATTTTTAAATGAAGAAATGAAATTTTATTATTTACAATATTTTTAATCTAACTGAAACACCAATCACAGTGCGTGACGTCATTTGTGGGCAATCATTGTCTTATGCCAATGCAGCTGTTTTGTTATGATATGACCACAAATGACGTTACTCGCTCTCAGATCAACTATCGTGGCGTTTTGGCGGCTTTTTCAAACAAACAATATTAAAACATGATTTTGAGTACCTAAAAGGCTATAAATAAATAAAATAGTATTTTTTATGGGAATAAATATCCATGAATATTAATTTAAAACACTTTCTGAAAATTTGTCCGATCCCCTATTAAGTACAACGTGTACAATGTACAGACGCGGTTCGTTTACGAGTTTATTAGAAGATATATATTAAATAAATGTTATGTATTCCTTTTTACACATCATTTTCTTCTATTTATTTTTCCAGAACAATCTTCGGTTAAGTTAAAATAAGCTGTTTAATTAATATAATATAATTAATTAATTTCATAATATCTATGGAATATACACATAGAAGATAACGATTTTATAACTTTTCAATGAAGTAGGCAATGTTTGACAACCACAATATGTACCTAATTAGGTATCTAAAAGAAGCATGTAGGGTTCCTCATCATTCGCTTCTCATTCATTAAAAACCTTTTTGTTTCCTGTTTCTAATGTGACCTTTTTTTATTTACTTATAATTACATGTACACTGGCCGGCGGATTTTTGAACAGAATGGAACGAAAAAGGGGGCAGGAAAAAAGATTGAGAAATAAGGATTGACAGGTTTTCTCACGGAGAAAAGGCATTCTGGAGGAATTTTGCAAAAGAGAAGGTTTACTGGATACAACTGAGACTCAGATATTCTTTAAAGAAATCGGAATAAACCAATCCGAATCTTGTTTCGTTAAGTCGACGAGTTCTGCATAAACCTCTTATTTTTTACCGAAGATCCTGTTCCAACGCTGTGCACAGCATCATCCTCATAAACTGTTAGCTCAGAAGACGTGCTCATCGAAGGACAATTATATATATATTTACGAAAATTAATAAGGGTTGCGGTGACTTCCAGTGTACATATAGGGACTTTAGTGGAATTAAAGTGTGGTGTTTCCTCAAGTCTCTATCTTTCCTTCCATCCCGCCACCCCTACAGTGATCTAGAGTTGTTACACTACAAGCAGTATACAAACGTAAGCTTCTTAGGATGTCGTTATTGGTTTATTTTTAGATCCAGTAACGGTTTTAATTGTATTGGCTGTTCTCCTTTCATTTTTTTTAATTATATCTTTTTCTTGTCACTACGAATTTACAGGTATATATTTCTGCCCTGTGCAGGTAAGAAATTAGTGGACGATTTCGTTTAAAAAAATGTTGGTACATCGTCCCTAGAGGACAGAAAATGAACCAAATGTCTCAGTTAAATTGATCTGATTTACATATTACCTGAAATTTGAGATTCAAGCAAACGATTAATCAGTATGTGTATGAAATGTTTAGAATTTAGTACCTGTGTTTTCTCACGTATTAAAATTGTTTTAATTCCTAAAAAGATAAATTATTTTAAAATTTATTTAACAAAAAACTGTTTTACGCAATCATAAATAAGACTGGTTTTTACATATCAAAACACGATTTTATTTGGATAGCCTTATCGTAGATACGAATAACCTAGTTTATGTGAAAACGCGTACCTAGGTATTACGCGTTTATTGTGCAATGTTGACATTTTTAGACATTACAGAAAATTATTCTCGAAACCTAAATAAATGTAACAATGGAAATGACATTCTGCAGAATTTTTGCAGAATGCCTCGTGTTTAAGAAAATAAAAGCCACTCATCGCTTTTACTGAGGCCAAGTCTATAGGTATATTATATCTTCATTTCTGTCGGAAAAGTTGAAATACTTTAAATTATTCTTTATATATTTATCTAGTTCTATTAATATAATCTATTCTATTTTATATCAATTATTATTGTATAATATCTGTAATAAATTGATAGTAGGTATCAATTCAATATCTAGTTATATACATTTTGATACAAATACAAAGAATTTTTATATAAAGCGTAATTCTTATGTTATCTAAAAGCACACTGGCGCCTACGTTCGTCGCGTCGCCACTCGTTATCTAGATTTTATTTCCTAGATATCCCCCAATGTACACTCAACCTTTAAATAAGTCGATCATTTAACTTGATGTTTAACTAAACCTTCAAATAAACCGATAAGACGCCACTTCACATCGGTTTTTCTTAGAAATATTTTAAAATAGGTGTAAGTAAGTATATTTGTTAGAAAATATCCGAATTGTTTTGTCGAAAATAACGAAATAGGAACCAAAATAACTAGGCAAGGTAATTTATTGCAAAGACCAAAATGTAGATTAGAACTATTTAATAGAAATATTTATGTTATGGCAATTAAAACATACAATAAACTACCTAATAATATAAAGGAATTGCCGGATGCTAAATTTACAAAATGGTTATTAGATTGTTGTTATTATGATGTTAAAGAATTTTATAATAAGAAACATTAATTCATTTATTAATATAGTTTACAAACAATTAAACACAAATATTTGCATGCCCTTGGCGGGTAGAACATACTTTGTACTCTAACTGCTGTATACAAATTAAAATCCTGTAAACATGTGTTCGCGCAAATAAAGATTTATTTTATTTATTTATTTTATTTTATTTTATTTATTTCTTTATTTACGTCAAATATTAAAGACACATCAATACGTTAAAACGGAAAATGCTCATTGTAGGGTCTGTACTGTTAAAAAAATGACAACATTGATATAAAATTATACAGTACGGAACTATTTTTTTTAGAATAATAGAGAAACAGACCAACGTAACTGTTTTAATTCCTTTTTAATAGGTTTCTATGATAGAATTTTGGAAACTATCTCATTGAAAACAATTTCCGAGGTACTTACCACGAGTTTTACTAAAATTCACGAAGATCTGAATCTTTTCCACTTTGCAAAAATCCATAGTAATTAATGCACGTAATAGGTACGTAATATATAAATATATTAGCTGAGCCCGCAACTTCGTGCGCGCGGCATAGCCCGTAACTTTTTGTTTGTAAATCGATTGAAATGAAACAAATACTAAATGTTACGGGAAGCTTGCTACAATACATCAGTGAAAACCGCATTCAAATCGGTTAAGCCGTTTCTGAGATTAGCGTGCACAAACGTACAGAAAAACAGACAAACAGACAAAAATTCTAAAAACTATATTTTTGATCTTGGTAACATAAGTACGCGTGTACAATTTGATTTTTGAAAAAATATTTAATGTGCAGACACGGCTAGTTTACGATTTTATTTTATGTATAGATTCCGATAAACACTCTAAAATAAAATGTCCTAAAAATCTTCATAAAAACAGTTTTCATGGTCAGGTCAACCACAAAAGACACTTTTTTGTGGACATCCTCAAGAGTTTCAAGAAATTATTGCAAAATTCAAAATTGTTTGCAAGAAAATAAAAGTGTTTATGTATATGACGAAATTCCTTGTAATTTTCAGTCCTTGTAATTGCCTTATTTATTTATATAATTTATCGCTCTTTCCATTAGTGAGAACCGTATCAAAATCCGTTGGGTGGTTCAGAAGATGTTAGCGGAGGAACAGAAGTGGACAGCGGCTAATATGTATAGATTTATACTAACTCTTATAATTATAACTTTTTTTTAATGTTAAGATCGGCAGACAGGCTGACGGTCCACTTGATGGTAGGTGGCTACCGTCGCCTATAACACAAGCAACGCCAAAGCTGCTGCAAGTGCGCTGCCGACTGCAGTAGGATTAAGGATAAGGGACTAGAAAATAGGGAAATGGGCTAAGTACTTATAAGTGTGTGTTACTTGTACTTAAGGCTCCGGTCTCGCTTTGCGACTCTACCTTAAGCAAACAGAACTACGCGCACTTTCACGCGTCTTTTTTGTTATGAATTGCAATTATTAAAAAGTACATAAAAAAATATTTTGTGTATTTTTTTTTCATTAATTTATTAAAAAATAGGTCATTACTAAGTGGTTTTAAGAGCGACTTTATTAAAAAAAATTTCAACAGAAAAATATATGTATTTGCAGTGGTAAAATTCATGAAACTACAACTTTTTAAACCTCTTTAAATAAGAAAACTAAAGCTTTTATCAAAAAAGTAACCAGTTTAGATTATTGCTAACGATATGAGAATAAATGTAAACTGAATATATTTCGTGTTTTTGTTATAATTTTTACGTAGCATGTGCTTGAATGAGACCTTCAACACGTTCAACCTAAATAGAGGTATTTTTAACTCCCAATCAATAGAGCTATTAAAATGTGCATCAAAATAAAATTAAAAAAGTGTTTTTGAAATTCCAAATCCATCACTTTCAATAAATGTAAAATATATTTCATTTATTCTTTTGTTAATAACGGTAAAAATCATTTATTTTCTGTAAATTATGCAAGAACACTAATTTTTAGGAGACTCGAGCCTTAAGTGTTGAATTTTGGCCGCCTCTTTCCAATCAATTTTCATTGCAATCTAATGTGTGTATCTAGGATTAATTATGAATGTTGTTGATGCCTAAAATTGACCCATACGTACACCAGATGTTAGTTTATCAAATAGTATGTAATATAAGTGTATGGTTCTGTTGGGGTCTATAAAAGAAAATATAAACACAAATGATAAGGTACTTTTCGTAATGCTAAACTGTACCTTAGAGTTTTAGTTTTTTTTTTATAAATATTGGTTGGCTATGACTAATGACATATTTTGTATTTTATTTTTGGCACTGAAAGTAAAAAGTAGGTATCTAGGTACTCATAACGATTAGCAGACATGTTTTGGCTCAAACGAAAACGTCGCAATTCCTAGAAGTAAATAGCGTTCTTTACAATCACATGAACTCACGTTTTGTGGAAAAACGATATGAATTTTAGTGTTATGCAGTTGATAACAACCGCCTTATCAGTGCAGTACCTTACCTGACCTATATACCTGAAGCTGGAAAAACTTGAACTTATTAAGACGTTTTTTATAGAGGCAGGTCTATAAAAGTATAAAACTATATTAATTGGCAGTCTAGCGGCAGTCAGTTTTTTTTTGTGTTAGTAAGGGATGCTTCAGCCTAGTCTCATGTCCTTATCCCTTATACTATCAAAGTCAGCAGATGGTTTCTTAATAGCGACAGTAATCAGCTACCGTCAAGAGGACCGTCTGCCTGACTGCGAACTATTACATAAAAAATAAGAAAAATAGAAATATCTTATTTCATAATAAGTAATATTTTCTTTTTTTCCTACTTATAGATGGAAAAATTAGATATTTTCGAAATTATCAAAACTCTTCATTTTTGAGTTAACTTTCGGTTAAATTTCGGTTTAACTTTGTTGTGAGAACATAATATTAGTTATATATGTATATAATAAGAAAAAGATTTATGTTGCTACGTACATGTTTTTTATTCAACTGACACTTATTTCAAATATTATTCTATATTTACAGAATTAATATATTTAAAAATGTGTATTTACTGAGTAAGTTAACCTATTTACAACAAACTTAGATTTAATTTCGTAAAATATAATTGCAGAAATTATATCATATTTAAATACTAGCTATGCCCCCGACTTCGTCCGAGTTGAAAAATAAGAAAATGTAATTATGATAATGAATAAAATATAACGCTGCATAAAGCGAGTGCCAGACTACTTGAATTAAGTAGTTTTTAATTTACGGACACTCCCAAGATACATTTAAATTGTATGGTCGGGCTACTATAATGTGTATGAATGAACTGCTTAAGGAAAATGACGTTTTTAATTTGATAATGATAAGCGTATCTGTTTAAATGGCTTATTAAATATCACATTTTTTTTTTTTTTTTTTTTAGAAAAAAAAAATCACAAATATTGTGACTGACGACCTCGCAAGTCGACGCTGGTACTAGACTAATTCTGACTGTCCTACTTGAAAACTATGAGGAAAACCTTTTTATTTCACAAATTCGCCGCTTCTGCACTCCAAGGAATCAAATAAATAATTTATTATATCCTGTTGCACACTAGTAAATTATTTCGTAGCCGTTTGACTCCAGTAAGGTGTGTTGATATATTTAATTCATGAATCAAACGCAGGCTGCATGCGTTGCAATGCGTCGCGTCACTTTTCGACGGTTGCAAATAAAAGAATATAAAAATAAAAAATCGCCGCTTCCGGACGCTTAACAAATTTTTGCAAACGAACGTGTTATAAATTAATTTTTATGGCAGGGCATCGGCCTTTATTGCTGGCCTTTCAATTTGTTACTTTCACATTTTCTAAGAAATATTTGGGACTTTGGGACAGCAATTCTAGTAATTTTCGTACAGTATGGAACGAACAGCTTTCTGGCTTTAGTTAATAGAAAATAATTATACTCTAATAGGTAGTAAAACGCTCTCTATTGACGAATCTAGCTTATTAAAAATTTTGTGTGTTAAAGTGGGCAGGCATGATGGTGGCATGATGATAGGTAGCCAACTGTCATCGTGCTACCACCATCGCCTGGCTATACATAGGTGTTACAAGTGCGTTGGCAATGGATTTCGGCATTCTTTTACTCTTGCACCGAAATACACGAAAAATAATATATGTCATTGTGATCTTCTGTAAGGGGTGGTTACCGCCGCCAGATCGTCTGCCTATTAAAATCTGTTAATTGAAGATTTAATTCATAAGTTTTGTAATAAGCGTATGGTTACCTAATCGCGTCATCTATTGATATCAGATAGGGACAATCTATTGATACACAGACCTCAGTAATAATAAAGTAATGAACTCTTATTCCACAGCAATACATTCATCGTTTTTTCTAACAGCCGATAGACGCCCATTACTGGACAATTGGCCTCCCCATGGACTGTTTTTTTGTGATTTTTAATATATGTCTTTTCATCCAGCGTATAGCGTCTTCCACAAGATCTTTGAGCTACACACTGCCACTTCAGCTTAATAATCCTATAAGCTATAGCTGTCCCGTAGGAAAACCCCGAGCATAATACTGTCCATAGCACGCTTAGCTTTCTTAAGCTTTTTCACCAAGTCTACAGGGACCTGACGTCGGGTGTGGAGTGTATGGCGGTGACCAGGATTACAGGACCAGTGTAAACTTGGGACAATACGCCAGCATCTTCCAAGCAGAGGTCTACGCCATCTTAGAATGCGCGGAAACCAACCTGCAAAGAAACTACGTCAACCGTGTAATTTACATTCATTCAGATAGTCAGGCTGCACTTCAAGCACTGGACTCAGACTCTACAGTCTCAAAGCTGGTGCGAAACTGCTATTTAAATACCTTAGGGCGCAAGAACAAAGTGGTCCTAAGATGGGGATCGAAGGCAATGAACTTGCCGACGAATTGGCTCGTGTAGGCGCAAAAGGTAGGCTAATAGGTCCTGCACCTATGTACGGACTACCAAATAGCCTAGCTCGCTGGACCATATGGTATAGGTAGAGAGCTTTAGTTCACGTGGCGATCACAATATTTCAGCAATGGACGAAGTGATACTGGTACTCTAGCAGACAGAAATAGCCACTGAGACAAGATAAAAGTTAAAAAAGTCTACAGGGCTACATATTTGTGCCATAAATAATCTGGGGCTACTGGCATTGAACCTATAAATGTGTGCTAATTGAATGGCAGGGCTGGATTTTGTAAGTCGTAAACGGGCAACCCGTCTTGTGGCTGTTACCACCCACAGAAGATTACCAAGAAATAATAATTTTATCCTCCTTTCCCCTTCTCGTTATCTTATATAAAAAATTAGGTATATCTTATAAAAAATATACATTCCATGGACGGCCAGGAGGACAAACATCTCTATTCTCAAACAGCTTCAGATTCGGACAAGACTATCCGCCACCGCTATCAGAGAGGTCCCAATTATTTTGGGCAAATAGCCCGCTGGAAGCCAGATAACCTGGAGAAATTGGTGGTGGTTGTAAGAATTGATGACGGCTATGAGGAATGTCGAGGACAGGGTGGAGTGGAGTGGTTGACCTTCAGCAGTGAAGAAAACGACTTTTGATTGATCTTATAAAGATCGACGAGGTCCTGGTAGTCACCCCAAATAAATCGTGTCGTCCTTGTAATTAGATATTAATGCTTAAGTAGTAATATGAAGCCCTGTTCAACACTCGAGGAGATATTCGACAATCCAAGCAACATATTAAATTGGGATGTATATAATCGCAAGTTAGTGTAACAATAGATGGGCCTAATCATATATTCAAAGGCTGGGATTTAGCGGATTTCCTCCGATTCAAACGGCACGTGTATGGGAGACTTTAACAATGTACGCACCTGATTCTAAAGTGTCCAGCGACTACATAATAATATGTATATTGCCTATATATCTTATGATTTATTGGAATGGAAGTTATTTAATTACTGTCCATTCTTTCCGATTTTCTTTAGGTTTTAGGTTACCCTTGGTCGAGTGGTTAAGGTGCTTGATTTAATGCTGTGTCTCAGGGGCCCCAGGTTTGATTCCCAGCAGGGCCAACTTTGTAAATGAACTTTTATGGATTTGGATCTGGTCTGGAAATGGGAAATGTGGGGATGTTTCAGTAAGAACTCACTGAAACACAACAGCACACATGCTGTTATACACATTTTTCAAAAATGTAAATTCTCTAAATTCACAACAGATGTCTAATATTTTAGGATACAATGTTGTTAATATTAAAAAAGAAATAAGAGAAATAAATATGTACCACTAACTTAAATGACCTAAGGTGAGGATTAGTTGTGGTGATGTCCGAAGTCGTGTCTAGGTTATCTGCTTGCTGAGAGTAATGAAACAATAAAACATAAATTTAGCGACAAATATATTAAGTAAACATTTGCGATTTGTGACTCAAAAATTGTATAGAATTATTATTTGTATAAGTGAAATGACGAGGTCACCTATGACGCACTTTCGCGAATTTAATTAAAAAGGTGTAATTATAAGTTCGAGCCGAGCAAGCTGTTTAAAGTTTAGAACAATGTGGACAAGGATTTTTATTTACTTGTCTAAAATTTAAACAAAAAGATATTTCCACGTGTCGTTGACACACAATAGTATCTTAGTTTCTTCATACAATTACATCGCTAAACGTTTTTTACCCTAAAAAGAATGAAGGTCACATTGTTCCTTACCTTAAACTCTTTGGGGATTGGTTATCTACCCATTTGAATTTTTTCTGCTATAAGTTGTGTTTCTGCTATAAGTCTGTTGCCTTATGTTGCAAAAATTTTACACAAAATAGACTGCTTGTTATTCTAGATTTTTTTTTTAATGTTAAGATCGGCAGACAGGGTGACGATCCACTTGATGGTAGGTGGCTACCGTCGCCTATAACACAAGCAACGCCACAGCTGTTGCAAGTGCGCTGTCGACTTCCGTAGGATTAAGGATATGGGATTGGAAAGGGTTAGAGAAATGGTTCTAGAATAGCGGGCAAATATTTTTAATAGTACAACTTAATTTATTAAAATACTAACCGGGGGGTTGGTAAATTGAAGTAGCAATAGATAGGCTACTTAGTATGGAGAGCCGACAGCCGCTTGGGCCGGAAGGTTCTCGAGACCATGGACCGGTAAGCGCAGCGTAGGACATCCGCCTACCAGATGGACTGACGACCTAATAAAGGCTGCGTGTCAACGCTGGATAGAGGCTGCTTCTGAACGATCATACTGAAAAATTATGTAGGAGGCCTATGGCTAGCAGTGGACGTTCTATTGCTTAGATGACGATGATGTAGATAATAAATAAAAAAATAGACATTTCATCCTATAGTATGTTTTCCCTAGAGAGCCATTGACAATAATATTCTTATTAATAAATTCTATTAACATTTTTTTCCTATGCTATTGATAAGCGATACAAAGACGGAAATAAATTTGCATTGTGTTAAGGCTAAGCTGTTAAGACTTCGAGAGTTTCAATTAAAATACTTAAATAAATAACTTAGTTGTAGCAGGGCACTGCGTTTTCCACTCTTACATTGGACAGCCCGTCTGGCGGCCTATGTAAGTCAATGTGAATTAACAGCATGTGTGCTGTTGTGTTCCATATCCTTATCCTTATCCTTTGTCTTACTAAGGTCGGCAGCACACTTGCAGCACCTATGCACCGTCAGCGTGCCTGCCGTCTTGTACATAAAAAATAAACAAAAGAAGATAAGTAACAAAACATATTTTAAGGAATTAGTAACTAATGTTATTTTTAAAAAAACACGTTATTTTAACAATTTAACATGCTTTTTTAAATTGTTTAAAATGATAGACACACGCACAATCATATTATACAGACAATCACACATTGCATCCCTGTAACACACCCTGTGTTACAGGGATGTAATGTGTGATTGTCTAGTGCATCCTTGGACAAAAATAAAATTATTTATTATTAATTATTTATTAATAAGCATACTATAATATTAAGGTTTACTTTGCCTTAACTATGAAACCTTCACGACGTTCGCAAAAAGAATATTTCTTGATGCTCCCACGGCCTCAATCGTCCTTGGCGACATGGCCACGGAGGCTACAATCTATTAATAATTGAATTAATTCAATTATTGTTTCACTATAATGTGGTAAATTTTGTACAATGTGGTACATAGATCGTTGACGTCCACTCGGCGATAAGTGGTCAGCTTCGTCTCTTAACATTAGAAAAGTTTTAGGAGCTGTAAGTGCGCTGAAGGTAGCTTAAAGAGTAAGGGAGGATAGGAATCCCTTGCTCACAGTAGAACACTCACTATAATTTAAGGCCATGACTTTATCTATAATAATGAATCTTAATTACATTTTTGATACTAAACCACTGGACAGTTTTTGATGAAATTTTGGCTAAGATTTATGTTTGATATCACATAATACGAGTTTTACGCTACATAACATACATACGTAGGTATATAAATAATCTATATCTATAGATATAATAAAATCGTAAACGAGCCGTGCCTGTACATTTAGTTAAACAAATGGTTTTTTTTTTAAATATTTAATTTTTTTTAAAAACTATTTGTACACGTTGTACTTGTTACCGAGGTCAAAAAAATAGATTTTAGAATTTTTGTCTGTTTGTGCGTTTGTGCACGCTAATCTCAGAAACGGCTTAACCACTGATGTATTGTAGCAAGCTTCCCGTAACATTTAGTTTTTGTTTTATTCCAATCGGTTTGCAAACAAAAAAGTTAGGTGCTATACCGAATAGCACGCGTACGAAGTTGTAGGCTCAGCTAGTCTATATCTTATACTATACTAATATTATAAAGAGAAAATATTTGTATGTATGTATTTTTGTATGTTTGTAACGAATAAACTTAAAAACTACTGTACCGATTTTAAAAATTCTTTCACCTATAGAAAACTAGCTACATTATCAGCGAGCACCATAATAATACGCGGACGAAGTCGCGCGCAACAGCTAGTTTTTAATATGTTACTTTTTAATTAGGTAATTATATTTAAAAAATTAAAATGTATAAATATTTATTTGATTAGAGCTTATAGAATACATTTATAGGCATTAGGCTCTAGACCTGTAAAAAAATTGTAACTGGGCAACTAATTAAAGTTGCGAACTGGGAGTCGAGTTTGCATTTTTTAGGTAAAATTCGGCAGGCAGGCTGCCGGCCCATAGATGATTACTGTCACTTATTAACACAAGCAAATGAAATGAAATGAATTTATTAAAATGAAAACACGAAATGAACCAATCAACCTGTCTCTCCGAAAAGTATTTTATATTTTAAAATGAACCAGAAAGTCGTTGTTAACCTTCTTTGTCTATTTTACTTAGAAATGTTTTATTGTGTCTAACTCGGTTGAGAATAAACGAAAAAAGGGTCTTCGTAATTTTGCTCAAGATTATATTTAAAAAAAGACAACTTCAGTTAAAAATATTTTGGAATTTATCTGTAAAATAAAAAATGACCTTAGTACTCTTTACAATCTTATATACCTATACAAGGACATTGAAATCCCATTCCTAAATACTTACCTAAATAAAGTTCCTTTCAAATTGTGATAATAGATAAATAAACGTAATTTCATCTCTGCGTATGATCTACGTCACAACTCCTTCGACCTTGTCCTCACATCATACATTGATTACTACTTATTGACGTAACACCTTTGTTGTAGACAGAAGCAAAAAAGGAAGATACTATTTGTTCATGGATCTTATAAACTGAGACCGATGGATTCAGTTCATCAGTAGTTCAAACGACACTGTCTTAAATACACATGTCTTAAAAAATACTATATGACATTTTAGAAAAAAATTAAGAGGAGTTATCTGCTTGAAATTGCGATATTTGATATCTGATCAATATGAAGAATAATCTATATCTTCTTCTTCATCTTTATCTATTTGTATTATATCTAAACATATAATAATGTTTTTTTTTTATGTTAAGGTCGGCAGACAGGCTGACGGTCCACTTGATGGTAGGTGGCTACCGTCGCCTATAACACAAGCAACGCCAAAGTTGCTGCAAGTGCGCTGCCGACGGCAGTAGGATTAAGGATTAAGGATAAGGGATTAGGAGGGGAATAGGAAAATGGGCTCTGGCATCCCTTACTCACTCACCGAAACACAACAGCACGCGTGCTGTTATTTCACGGTGGTCTTCTGTAAGGGGGTGGTTACTGCCGCCAGACGGGCTGCCCAAATGACTGCGAAAACGCAGTGTGCCCTGCCACTACTAATCTTATATGTCACCTTCCTCTTCTGTCTGTTTCTCCGCTAACATCTTCTGAACACCGAAAGAATTCCTAGGAATTCCTAAAATAGATAGGCAATGTATGATATATTTTTTAATATGCACTTTTTCTAGGAAATCTATACATTTCCTAAATAGCAATTGGAAATGTGCCTATTACATTGGGGAAATCGTCAGTGGGTACAGCGGGACGCGATGAGACGATTCATCACCAAGCCATTTTAGCGCCATTTATAAAATGTGTTACAAGACTTATTTGTACTGGAAACAAAGTTAGGTTGGGTTCTGGAATCTTTATGAAGTTAAGTACGAGCGGAACGAACACACCCGGAATACTGGTTTTAGCAAAAATACTATCGAAATGTGTGTATTAAAAAAATCTTTGAAACATTATTTTACACATTTCCTAATTAAGCTCGGAATTTTAAACCTAGGAATTGTATACAATTTCTAGGTTTCACACATTACCGCTAACATTTATAATTTGCAGAAAAATGAATCCGTGCGAAGCCGGGAGCGGGTCACTAGTAAATAAATAAAATAAATTACTTGGACTTTTAAACAGATATACCTGTACATACAAAAATAACAATACCTCGTAAAGCCAAAAATGAACGGAAAAAATGGCGCAAGTATTGCTAGCCGTTATAATGTATATACTGATTTCAAACTGCATGAAGTCCACTGATGATGAATATACAACTATATTATTAAACAACGTGCTTCATAAAACAGGTCATTACCCAAATTTACTTCCGATAAACGTGGTTTGAATATCGTTATTGTTTTATGTCATTATTTAAATTAATGCCTTTCCACATCCAGGGTTGTACAAATGCAATTTATATCCAATAGCGATGGATAAAGCGTTACATTATACTCGTATCTGTTTGGCAGAGCATATGACATCATTAGAGTTGCCCCATATCGCATTCGGTTCAGCCCTGAAAGACATGCAACATTCGTCTGGCTGATGTCTGAGAAACGCTTACGAGACTTTGTTCGCGTTTGTCACTGTATCCATAAAAAACAAACTTTGTTTGTTATCGTTATTTCATTCTGTGGAAAGTAACATTTTAAATGTTACCGCACCAATTGAATCGCGGAAATAATATAATGTAGGCCAAAAATTCCAAAATTAAAAGTCTTATTTTCATACAAAAACTTTTTCGGGTTGTATAGTCACTAATTAATAGTTATTTGTTCAACTAGAGAGCAAAATTGTTTTTTCCTGCGAGTGCCGTCTTTAAATCACGAACTAGCGAAGTAGTCTATAGAATTGAATCACGAGCGTAGCGAGTGATTCTAATATAGACTACTGAGCGAAGTGAGTGATTTAAAGGCACGAGACATAAAAAAATTTGCTCTCGTGTTAAACATGTAACTTTTTACCTCAACAGCGAGTTAAGCCATCACCACTGGTATCTTCACAGCTGAAAAACTATCTTCACAGCTGGGCCAACTCTAGTTGGCTATGGTCGGCCGAATCTAGTCGGCTATGGCCGGCCGACTCTAGTCGGCTATGGCTGGACACACTAATAAAATCCTAATAATGTTATTCCAGGGAGTTAAATCGCGTGTTCGAAATTTGAATCACTTTTCCTCACTCTCGCAGCAAAAATCGATTTTCCTGCGAGTTTTTAGGCACCAAAAGCACCCTTTTCGTGCTGGAGAGGTGAAAAAGAATTTAACCCGCGAAAATGTCACAAATTAATTATACTAGTATAGATCTGAAATTAATGTAAGTTTCCAGTTTGTATTGTATTTTTAGACCTTAATGTGATATTATATGAGTGATCATGGAATTATAGTATGGAACTAGCTGAGCCAGCAACTCCGTACGCGTGGTATTCGGTATAGCCCGTAATTTTTTCGTTTGTAAACCGATTGGAATGGCACAAACACTAAATGTTGTACTAAATTCTAGAAAGATCTAGACGATTGGCAGCGGGTATAAATAGGCGAAGTGGCGAGCTAGCGGGACAGTTCGACTCTGCGATTCGAAAGCGATAATACTTCGGAACTTACCTGCGACTCATTACGGAATTACGGACGACTTTTGGCAAATTTAACGGATTTAAAGAAGAAGTTTAGCTCTATTGGAAGTCATCTTGGTTTGTGGCAATAAATAGTTGATTTTCGCCCTTACACGGCAATTTGACTCACCCCACACTTAACAATATATATAGATCGGTAACAGGCTACCGTTGGCTAGTGAGCTCTTAAAAGCTTAGCAGCGTTCGATGTTCTTGTCGATCTTAGCAGCGTTTATAAGTTTACAGATTTTACATCGCCTGTGGTGGTGGCGGCGACTGGGAGAAATAATCCCATTTGCCACCACTGGTGACGAACATGGTGGTCGCGAATGGGAACATACCGTCCCGGTCAATATACAATTTAAGGGATGTTAAGAGAGACTTTTTTTAAATGATTAATTAGTTACTTATCGATCGACGAATTGCCGTTTCATAGTTGATTGTATTTTATCGACATTTTTCCATCGTTTAGCTAAATATACGACACACATTAGGTTAGTCTGACAACACTCTTAAGTCAATAACAATCTTAGATACTAAAATATAGTTTTCTAAGATATTGAATACCTCGAGTATCTTTCAGTTCCAAACCAAGTGTGACGTCACACACCTTTGGGTAACACTGTATACAAAATTCAAGTGAATAATGAATTAAGATTTTATCTCTCTGGCTCATCCGTACAAATCTTGATATTACTTTTAGGTTTCTTTTACAAGTATAATATATGTGAACCTTGGACTATGCACGTGCGGATAATATAAAAAGTTTTTTTGCATTTTATTTTTCAAAAGTAGGTAAATGCAATCAGTGGCAAATTTGTGACCCGGTAAGAAATGTTGAAAATTCATGACTAATCTTTATGTAAAATGTATATTATTTTTTATTCCTCTGTACAATGTATTTATTGTATCCACTGTACGGCTTTAGGTACTTTTTTATGATTTTTTTGTGTGCGTTTGAGTGAATTCTTGAAAGGTTTGAATTTATGTACAACTTAGCTGAGCCTGCAACTTCGTAGGCGTGGTATTCGGTATAGCGCGTAACTTTTTTATTTGTAAATGGATTGAAATGAAATAAACATTAAATGTTACGGGAAACTTGCTACAATACACCAGTGAAAACCGCATTCAAATCGGTTAAGCCGTTTCGGAGATTAGCGTGTACAAGTTACAAACACACAAACAAACAGACAAAAATTCTAAAAACCATTTTTTTTTACCTCGGTAACATACATAAGTATAACGTGTACAAATGGTTTTTTTTTAATCTTTAAATTTAAATTGTTTTACGATTTTATTATATGTATGGACTGGATCCGGTATCGGCAATAGCCTTTCAGGTTAAAAATGAAAAGTAAAACAATAAGTAAGTACTAAATAAATACTTATTTAATAAATAAAATACATTTTAAAAATTGTTTTTTATTTATTAAATAGTGTGGAAAAGTGAAAAATTGTGAAAACTTGGTTGAATTTTGAGTTTGGTAAACATTTTTTAATAATAAATATTGTATTAAGCAACAGATGCTTGACTACAATTACGATCTTGTAGCAGCCCTGAACGGGACGTGGTTAAAAATGGTGCTTGCGTTGTATGTTGGAGTAGGTATACGTGCGTATGCTCAACGCATTCGACTTTTCCGGTGCATAGTGTCAAAAAACTTGTTTGTCTCAAGTACCTAAAGACATTGTTTTATAAGAATCGTATTATAAAATAGATAATTAATACGTAATGTGAATACAGTGGCGTGTATCCTATAAAATTTTGTTAAGGGGCCCCTCTTCCTGAGTTTTGCGAAGCCCAAATGGATGGTAAAGATTTTTTTTTAAAAAGAAACAAAAAAAAAATTCTCATGTTTTTGACGCACTGCATAGACTCTAAACTCTAAGGCCAAGTAAGATTGTGGATAACGAATTTTTGCTTTTTTTTGCACTTTACGAATTTTTGCTTATACAATTCGGGACCCCTGTAGTCCAGGTCCCGATATAATTGATACCGAGGTATGTTTACTATATGTTTTCATCATCATCAACATGTCCCCACTGCAGAGACACTGGCCTACCCTCTCAACAAGGGCGTATGGGCTATATGGTCCACCACGCTGGCCCAGTGCGCCTTAGAATTTCTTCTTTGGCGTATGCATCCTCGCGATGTTTTTGAGAGCACTTAAGGGATTCACTGAGGCAAATGACATTTACTATAGAACTCGCTGGCGGCGGAGACAATTCAACGGGCCTAGAAATGGTGTTTTCTTTTGTTTTTACCATTAGAACATTACACAAAAAAAAATTTTATCAATACAATTTTTTAATCTGATATCAACTTATTAATAGGTACAGGATTCATATGCGTGCAATAAACCGTTTTCGAGAGAATTTTCAATAAAGGTCAAATTCTTCTTGTGTTCTAACTTTTTTTGTGGAGTTTCTATTACTTTAACGAAAATTCTAATTAATACAATTGGTTCTTTACATGTTTAAGTATAATATATATTTTTTTCAAAGCAATTTTCTTGTCTATTTCTTGTAACATTTTCATTAAACAATGGATATGTATTTAGCGTTTGTCTCCCCCTTAAGTTTTTATAAAAAAACCCATTGGTTCATGGCATGACCGGAGATCAAACTCGGACCTCTGATAGGCCGCGCCTTTCCTTCCCACTGCACCATCGACATACATATACGTTTACTGTTTTAAAATTAGAATTTTAATTTTTTTATTTTTTATTTAAAGCCCACAGCACTATTAATTTAATATATTTTAATGTAAGTTTTATTAATATTATTACTCAATCACAGTTTTTAAATTCATACGTAAAAAAAAAACCCATGCGCTGTTATGTTATAACACGGTGATCTTCTGTCATTCTGTGAAGGAAGTGGTTACTGTCACCAAAGTCGCTGCCCAGTTTAGTAGTGGCGGAGCCTTGCTATTTAGTATTTGTATTTGCAAATACTAATTACCTATGTCAAATTCTAAGTATATACAAATATTTATCACCTATGTATCCCTTTGCTATACCTAAATAACATCTGCCAATTTTATAAGTTGATGAGTAAAATGCTAACGCCGATTATTTCGAATTTAAGTTGTTGATAAATGTTATTTTCATAAATTAAGATAGACATACTGTGTCAGTTTTTAAGACAGTGATTATAGCGATGGCAATGACTAACTTGTGCTTTGTATATCTGAGTTTATTTCTCATGGGATAGTGTGGTAATCTGTTCACTGTGGTATTCTGAATGGTTACCATTTAGCATACTAACACAGTTATCCCGTACAATAGTTTTTTGTACGTATTTTTCCACTATAACATATGGTTTTGATGTCGAAATATTTAATAATTGTATTGGAGGTATATGTAATTGCATACGATCACTTGAATAAACACGGTTTTGGTGGGTGAGCAAACATAGTTACAATTATAATAAACATAGTTACAATTTTCGTTATGGAACACTTATGATAACGTATTTGTAATTAAACGAAGACATATAGTTTGTTGGATTACAGTTGTGTCGCAAACGGTTGGTATTGCAAACGTAAGAAACATTAAGGAATAAGGAGTATGAGCCCTATCACCCTTTATACAATTTATTGCCGATACCCTTGTGTGATTGACGGCACCACAGAGTTCTTCTGGGGTCAAATAATTGCCTGCAAGATGCATAGGTCATCTGGTTCCCTACCTATCTGGCGTTACGAACTACATTAGGTATAAGATATGGGTAGATATGGACAGATGCTGGTCAAGCGCAAACCCGTCTTTAAAAAAAAAGGTATAATAAAAAATATTTTTGAAGTGTACCTATTTGTTTATGTATATAAATATTTTTATACATTATTTATATTTCCTAAAAAAATTCTAGAAACTTAAACATTTATGTTTTAAAAATACTAAAACACTATTTCGCATGTGTTGACATATAATTTCCTTTTAAAACAATATATATTTAGTTTTATTTAGTTAAGGTAACCACTTGATGGTAAGTGGCAACCCTATAACCAAACAACGCCACAAGTGCTGCAAATGCAAAGAAGACTACAATAGGATTGAGGATAAGGGATTAGAAAGGGATAGGAAAAATGGGCTTTGGGATCCCTTTCTTACTCACCGAAACACAACAGCACACATGCAGTTATTTCATTGTGTTTACTTATCGAAAATATACTATAAGTTACCATTTATTGAGGTATATCAACGAAATTTAATAACTTTAATTAAATTGAAATATACAGCTTAAATTTGTAATCATAATTCGTGTTTTAGGAATTTTTCCATCTTTTCATGGGAAAGAAACGTAGAAAAAATAATTGATTCCGAACTACCAGTTCTGTGTGGATACTACCATGATAGTAATTGCAGCTTGGTTCAAACGGACTTCTGTAATAGCTGCCTAGCCTGCCACGGTCGAAATGCCCCATCGGCTTTCTGACTACTCGCTGAACCGATGATCTCAAAGAGAATTGGCATTGCTCCCTGGCAGTGGATGGATGACGGTGATGACTTGTTTAAATAAAATAAAAACTAATAAATCGATAATAAATCATACACATGCAATTTATAAGTCATAAATTGTTAGTTCAAGTTAGTCAATTTAAAAACTACAAAATTTTCATTACAGTAACATACTCATAGGTAGTATACCTATGTTACCTATTGTAAATATATTTAATGTTACTACCAGAAGCGTCACTTCCAAAGAACTTAGCGAACTTAAATTTAATAATATGGTAGGACAACATCACAATACTGAATTCCCAAACTAATTAATAAACTGTCTATAGAAATAAAAAATAAAATCACACCAAAAAATATTAACAAGATTCTAAAAACACATTTTGAAAATAATTAAAATTCAAAACAGTAATAACAAATGAATAATAATAATAAAAAATATAATTCAATTAATCTCATTTTATTAAAATTAAAAATTGAAGCAAGTTATGTGCAATCTACATTGTCCTGAGTCTAGACAACCCTATCAAAGGATTGACATTACCCACCATATTATTATAATGTAATAGGTAAAGACAAAATAGTTCAATACCTTTTCCTCATTTGTTTGTGAAACGTTTTTTAGCTTCTATTGACGAGTTTTAGTAATTTTTTTACCTTACAATAGGGTATTTTGTGATTTTAGTCTATATGAAAAAAAATAAAAATCTAAAAGTATATTATTGAGATAGCTTAGGCAAAAAGCAGTCGGAAAATGTTAGTTTTAGTTCGTAAAATAACAAAATAAATTTTAAAATTAAATTCAAAGTTTTCAGAATTTTTAGTCTGTTCTTAAACACAGTGAAATAGTAGCCGCCATGTTTACGTCATACGGTTGTGTAAACAAAAAAGTGTCAGTCAGTGTCATGTCAATTACCGGCGCATTTGTTTACAGACTAATACAACATCTTTGGTTTACACAGCCAACTAACGTCATGACCACAGAGCAAAACGGTTTACAGCGTTTTCGTCAAATTACGCGCGAAATTTGAAAATGTATATTTTAAATGCATTTTTATTAAACTTATCGATTGAATAAAAATTTGGTGTTTTTTTTAGTGGTTCATTAGCACTACAGAATCTAATTGAGACACTTTTTAAAAATGGGTGTAATACCCTATTGAACTAATGTGAGAATCGAATTTCGAGCAGTGGGCGTACACTACTAAAATGAAATGCTCGAACCTTTATTGTATCTGGAATAAGGACAAGAATGAGTGCATATCATCAAAATGTATCTTCATTACGAAACAATTGGCTAAACGTCCTATTTCCAGAGACGAGGAAACATTTAAAATTTTGTTGCACAACGTGACAGACAAAACAATGGAAATGTCTTAATTTCATATCGTATCATTATACTTTGGAGTTTTAATATTCTAAATTGTGAATTCCATCGCTGCGAAATCACCGTATCTTATTGTGGCATTATCTTTGTTGAGAATCGGTGGATGGTGTCCAAGAAGATACGATGCGTTATTTGGTAGGTAGTCTGGGAGACATTTTGGCCTAGTTGGCAACACTTTGACGCCCACATACGTCGCGTAGCGCGGAAATCATGAAAAGTGGAGACGCAGCGGTTGTATATGAATGCAGAAATAATTTGCTACAGAATATATTACTACACGTGAATTACTAATTATTACACATACATAATTTTGAATCAGTCACTTGTCCCGGTTTTGCTCGAATGCGTTTGATAAGTGGCAATGCTTAAGATTTAGCAAGTGTATCAGATTTTGAAAGACAATTCAACTTTTTTGTGCACTTTATTAATTTTACAAGCGACCCACCCCCGGCTTCGGCCGATTTCGCAAATTATACACACAAACCTCGTTTATCACTCTTTCCATTAGAAAAAACCTTATCAAAATCCGTCGGATGGTTTAGAAGAATTTAGTAGAGAGATAGAAAATATTATGCAAAAAATAGAAAAAGTATTAGAAAATATTATATTCCTGTTCGGCAATAAACACTCTCTCACAGAAGTTCATATTTAAAAAACAGCATGTGTGCTGTTGTGTTTCATACGACCCCTTGAAGAGATTTCAGGACCCACATCACTATCCCCATAATGCCCTTTAGTAGTGCAAAAACTGGTGTGTTTCTTGTGTTTTTATATGTAGGTGGTTCTTGTGTTTTATCACAAAGTGGACTGTAAAGTTTCTAATGTATTCATTTTATATAAAATAATGTTCTAATAGATAAGTACAACAAAAGTTAATAAAGTTAAAGTTACGACTTTAACTAACGCATGCCTGTTAGTTAGTTTTAAATAAAATAAATATTTGCTTAAACCTATTGCCCAAAAAAGTGACCTAGTTACTTCTGTGTAACACTTGAGTCAACAAAACAGTTCTTAATGAAGAGACGAGACCCTATTTAAAAGGGAGAAATACTACATAAATTTAATACACAGCTCTGTATAAACATATGTACATGACTCTAGACAAGATATTAAAACGTTTTTAGGCTATTAAAATATTTAAACTTTGTTGAATTAAATAAATTATTCAAGTACTTTGTAACAAATATATTCTTTACTAGCTGAGCCCGCAACTACTTGCGCGTGGTATTCGGTATAGCGCGTAACTTTTTTGTTTGTAAACCGATTGGAATAAAACAAAACTAAATGTTACGATAGGCTTGCTACAATACATCAGTGAAAATCACATTCATATCGGTTAAGCCATTTTTGAGATTAGTGTGCACAAACACACAGACGAACAGACAAAAATTTTGGCCTCGGTAACATAAGTACAACGTGTACAAATTGTTTTTTTGAAAAAATCTCGGCTTGTTTACGATTTTGTCGTAGTAGGGTAATACAAAAATGAGGACGAACCCGTTGGATGAGTGGTTAGGATATTTGCCTTAACGCTGTGTTCTAGGGTTCCCGGGTTCTATTCCCGGTAGGGTCAGCTTTGGAAATGAAATTTTCAAAGTTGGCTCTGATCTGTATCTGGAAAGTAGTGGCAAGGCACACACTGCGATCCGCAGTCATTTGGGCAGCCCGTCTGGCGGCAGTAACACCACCCCCCATTACAGAAGACCACCGTAAAATAACAGTACGCGTGCTGTTGTGTTTTGATGAGTAAGTTGGGGATGCCAGAGCTCATTTCCCAATCTTTTATCCTTAATTATACTATAGTTGGCAGCGCACTTGCAGCATCGATTCTTGTGTTATAGGCGACGGTAGCCATCTACCATCAAGTGGATAGTCAGCTTGTCTGCCGATCAAATGAGAAGTATTCATGTTTTTTTTTAAATATTTGGGTATTATATTTCTATATTAACCTAGGTACAATATCGTCTGCTTACAAATATCTAGTATTTTTGATAAATTAAGGTATTATAAATAAATAAATAAAGTGAGCCTAAGGACAATTACAGTCTAATTAAGTTTACCTTCAAGATACATGGTACAAGATATCATTTTAACGTCTTTTTTTCTTTAGACAATATATCTGTTTTTAAAATTGAGAGAAAAGGGACTATATGTTGTTAAAAATTACGCTCTTTATAATCATACCAATTAAAAAAGGTGACCTTAATGTTGAAATAAATCATAATATTTGTATAATTTAAAGTGAATTCAGAATGTTGATATGTGGTTGATAAAGATAAGAATTTGTGTGTTTCTATGACAAGTTAGGTAACACCGCTCCATTATCTTTCCTAACCTAATTTTATATCTTTTTCGATTAATTATGAAGGTATTTTATTACTTGTGTGGCTACCTTTTTTAAATTCTCTATGTAGTAGGTACCTGATGTTTGAGTGTGTGAAAATTGAGGAAAACGTATTTACCGAGGATTGGCAGGACTTCCGAAGACAACTCACGGGCTTCCAATCTACCTTCCTTCCTTCCTTGTTCGAACTGCTAAGGAGTGGAACTAATTGCCTGCGTCTGTGTTCCCACAGAACTACAACCTCGGGGTCTTCAAAACTAGGGTAAATGGGCATTTACTAGGTAAGCGTGGTCCACCTTCGGCCACATCTGCACCTCACATCAGGTGAGATAGTGGTCAAGCGCTACCTCGATTCCATAAAAAAAAAAACACATGAAATAGAAAAACAGGTTCGAGCTCCATTTGCACTGCGATTGCATTTTTTATATAATGTCGGCAGACAAGCTGACCTAGCTGATATTGACAGGTAAAGAGATAATCCGTCTTCTGCTAGAGATCTTTAGAAAAGTATGCAAAGTGACGTTAGTAAATTATAATCGTATAATTACTGTCTATAGTCTAAGTCTGTGTTAACTGAATAAATACCTAATTAACCTGACATTCATGAAACATCAAAATCGCAATGTTTCTTTATTATGGCTGGCACACTCGTCCCGTTGACTTGACTGGCGGCAGAAAGCTAAGAGAAAACCACTGTGAATTTATTATTCAGTGAGGCCAGACAACATAACAAAATCTATACAAATAAATAAAATTGAAATGTCTGTTTTAGAAATTTTGTCTTACCGTTTGTTTGTTCTAGCTAATTTCCGAAAACGGCTAGTCCGATTTTAACTGGAATTTTACTGGCAGATAGCTAATCTTATAAGAAGTAACTTAGGCTAAAAAATTTAAAAATTAAATTATAATTTACTTACTAGGTGTTGCGCGTGACTTCGTCCGCATATCTTTATAGAATATAAGATATGAATACATAATTTTATAAAAAACTAATAACTGTCCTGCCCGAACCCGAAAATACCTAATTATTTTCAAATCATATGACAAAGTGACGCGACACTTCACGGCAATCAACGACGAAATTATTTGAATATTCTTTATACAAAAATACCAAAATCCCGATTAAAAAATTAGGGGTGCCGGTAGGAGGGTGAGGGGTACTTTACGACCTATTCTCAGACCTACTGAATATACACACAAAATTTTATAAAAATCGGTTCAGCCGTTTCGGAGGAGTTTTGTTACAAACACTGTGACGCGAGAATTTTATATATTAGATTATATAATTATAAATTAATGTTTATAATTAATAGACTAAGAGTAGGGATGTTTGCTCTTCCATCGCGTCCATCGCGTCAGCATTTTTGTACTCATCGTAACTTTTAAATGAAAATTCCGATTCGAATAATTTAAACAGAAATTTACATGTAGTACATAATCAACCTTGATTATGAAACTATTTAGTTTAATAAGGATTAATAACATATTCTTTCGATTGTAGAATGTTTCGATTCATTAATTTGAACAAAAAACGTTTATTGTGACAACTATAATAGTTATTTTAGTGGCTAATAATGAGTTACTATACTATAAAGTTTTCGCTTTTATAGGCAAATTTTTGATACCTTATTTAACATTATTGTAATCTATGTGTGGTTAACCAACTTTTTGAACATTAAATGTACTTTATAATGTAGCTTTCTATAGTTGAAAGAATTTTTAAAATTGGTTTGATAGTTTTTGAGTTTATACATTACAAACGAATATACAAAAAATCAATAAATATATGTAAGAAGTGTCCAGTACCGCTCGCGCCCCACGCGCAAGATGCGTCGCAACGAAACGTGACATACAGTAGTATGTAATAAACATAGTTATATAGCAAGTTTTATATGTGTGTATTTATAAAACAATGTTATATAACATTTGCGCGTAAGTTGCGCATAACATGTAGGTACTCCTGATGCGTTCGAACAATAATTGTAGACATAACATATAACATTTTATTCAATTTGGACGCACCTTTACCGATGTCATGGATCATATTTCTAATTTATCGTCTTATGACCTAACAAGATTGGCAGTGAAATTGCGTTTATTTACTACTGATTGGGTTAATAGATGAAGGTATTTATCCTCTAGCTAGAGGATCATGTAAAGATCGAAAGCAGGCTGACGGTCCACTTGAGTGAAAGTGGTTTTCGTGGCCTATTAGCACATAGTGGTTGCAAGTTCGCTGCCGATCTTAGTAGGATGAAGGGTAAGGGATAAGGGAGGTCCGGTTAGGGGAATGGAATTTGCCATTCCTTACTCACTCACTTCCAAAACAGAAAAGCATACGTGCTGTTTTTTCATGGTAGTCTTTTGTAAAAGATTGTTTAAAGTCGTTAGACAGGCTGCTCATATTATACAGCGTGTCCTACATTGTTTCTTCTGTGGTCGAGGGTCCGAATACATGAACCATCACTTTTTAACAATCACATTCAGTCAAAGGCATCCATTAGCTTCTGTGTACTTATTACCAGTTGTCAAGTAAGATTTCACTAAAAGCAATCAAAAAGTTAAGCTTCAATGGGATGAAAATTATGAAGAAGATTTTTGCTAAAATAAATATGATTGAGAACTTTTATAAAGTACAAAGCTAATCTGTCGAGTAGCGGGTAATCGAAGCGACTATCGTGACCACTCCCTCGGTTTCCGGCAACAGCAAACATAGTGTACATATCAGCACTTCAATTTATTGTGAAAAAATCCCGTATTGATATTGAGAGGTAAGTAAGTAGTTGTAGATTGTAGATATATTTTTTAATTTCTCAAGAATCAACAATCATAGATACCCACCGGCCTGGGGACAGACCGGTGGGTTATGTCGGACTCCTGCCCCGAGATGGTCTTGGGGTAGACCAACCGACTTAAACCTCTTGGCGTCCTCCTCATCCGCTGTTGGTGAAGTTGCGAGGTCAGACTAACACTCTTCCGCAGCTCCACCGCGGGGGTCCGCAACCGGACATGGCTCATTTGGACGGCGCACCCGAACTGCCAAGGTGCGCCGTACCTCTCAGGATGAAGCGGGCGGTAGAGTCCCCATCTACCGCCCTAGTCCTGTCAGGGGTCCAGGTGGCGGGCGTGCGCCAGCAGCCTGCGTCCTGTTCGTCGGCGACGACGATGGGACAGGACGTTGTCCTCCCGCTCTCTCTCCGCTGCCTGCGAAGATGTCATCTCGCAGAAGGATTGAGTCGCTTGCCAAGCGGCTCTGCTGCCGACCATAGCTTTCACTACGGCCGGCAGAGAGAAGTCCAATCCAATGGTGGATCTAACAACCCTATATATACACATATTCCACATCAAATAAACCAATAAAATTGACTTCTGTGTGAAAATTTTGTAAATTCACTATATACGCTCACGGGAACAAGGCAGGTAGTCAATAACAAAATAAACCGTTATAACTTTGTGTCTTTATACTTTTAGTGTAAAGACATAAAGTGTCTTTATACTAAAAGTAATGTTGAACCTTTTAAGCCTCACTCCGTTTAACAGTAATGAAAAGGATCAACAAGTGTCAACTTACTACAAAGAAAAACGTGGATTTTTCCAAAAGTTAATAAGTAATCCAACAATTCGGATGAGTATGGGATGAGTAGAAACTCTATCCTACGGACGTGCGAACTTTGGAAAATCTCCCCTCTAAGGTGTTTCTATCTATAACAGGGCTTCTTCAAGGGAGCAGTAAACAAATTCCTACAGGATCGGCAGCGCACATGTAAATTGGTGTTGCTTGTGTAATCACCTACCATCGAATGGACTGTCAGCCTGCCTGCCACCCCTAATATTTGTATAAGCCCTTATACAAAACCTCGAAAAGCTATTTAATCTAATAATGCAACAGAGCCTATAAAAAGTCGGTAAAAACAAGTCCTTTGCCAAAATTATTGTGCGTACCGAATCCGGGGCACTGTTGATAATGGCGGAAACTCGGCAAGGCCACGGCCAGGATCGATATCGGGATCAAGGCCACCGGTTGCCCTGGTGATTCAGTCCTGTTACACCAGCATTTTTAGGGCACCTTTGGGACTCCGGTAAGTGACACGGCGCTTCATAATGTAGGTGAGAAAGGAGTACTCGCAATGTTTTCACGATATTTTTCGATTCAAACTTTCGATTTACTTCAGATTTATTTTAGCTGCCTACTTTTTGGAAAAGAATAACGAATAGGAAGCAAAATATTGCGATTACTAACAGAGTAATTGTAAGCGTCAAAATGAGGCTTTAGGAACTATTTGTTAACAAACTAGAATTTGAACTTTGTCGAGTCTCTGATTAGAGGGTAACGTTTGATTTCTGAGAAGGCACAACCTATGTGTAATATGTTACATAACTGTTAAGGCTTCTTTTCAGTGTGAGGAGATAAGAGCTTTTATCTGTCATGCTGTTACTAGGACTCAGTTCACTAAATAAAAATAAAAATTTTACTTATTATAACTCCAAAAAATGTGCATGTTTCCTCGCGATGTTTTCCTTCGCCGTTTCTGAGCAGTCAGTCATACCTACATGGCATGACCGGGGATCGAACTCGGACCTCTCGACATGATAGGCCGCGTCTTTCCTTTTATCTATTTCTTACTAATAATACAATATGACAATACATGTAGATGCTGCAAATTAAGTCTCTTTAACCCTAACCCTAAATATGCGTTCATCAAAGGATAATAAATAATATGAAATTTCATTGCCAAATTGGAGTCATTCGAATGTAGTATGCTATACATATTATTGACAGGTAGTTGACAGGTGCAAATCGATTTCTAACTTTTAAAAGTTATCTGTAACTTTGAGTTAATACATCTTACACAATAGAATGCACCCGTGAGAATCATCGAAAGGTGTATTTGGATCATGATTATTTGAAGATTTAAAATGTGACTATTGTGTTTTTTATTTAAATGTGAATTTGTTTTCCGAGGGTTGAGTTCATCAACGCTAGGCGAGATGCGAGTCCAAGGGTCCTTCCGCAGTTGATTGACGCCGAACTTGTGTAATTAGCAAACGGTCATTATTCCAATGCTAAGCAATGATTACCTATATGTATAATGCGAGATACATACGAAAAAAATAATTTGATACTTACAGTGCTTTTTCAAAAAGATAAAGCTCACAACAACTCCAATATAAAGAAGTTACCTATGTCAATGTACATTATCTTGAGATTATCATCTTCATAATTATTCATTAATTTGGTAAAATTAATAATATTAAAATAAACTCTGTACGTAAACATTTTATTATAGTATTAGTAGTTTTATTATAGTATACTAGCGACCCGCCCCCGGCTTTGCAAGTTAGCAAGTTTTTACTACATATATAATACACAAACCTTTCTCATTTATCGCTCTATCTGTCAGTTAAAACCGTATCAAAGTCCGTTGACTGGTTTAGAAGTTAGCGAGGAACAAGACACAGGCGGACAGCGACTTTATTTTATACTTAACTAGCGACCCGTCCCCGGCTTCGCCCGGCGTGCAATGTTTATATATAAGAACATACCCCGTTTATCCCTCTTTCCATTAGCGAGAACCGAATTAAAATCGGTCTACCTGTTCACGCGTGATGCCGTGACCAGGGGAAATAGGGATCCATTTTTATATATAGAGATATGCGACGCGCCCCGGCTTCACAGGGCTTATTTGCACTTTATTTTTCAAATTATAAACACGACCGTGTTATATTAACACACAACGAGCCCGTTGGTTGAGTGGTTAGGGTGCTTGGCTTACCGCTCCGTTCTATGGTTCCCGGATTCGATTCCCGGAAGGGTCAATTTTGAAAAAAATGACATTTTCAAATTTGGCTCTGGTCTGGATCTGAAATGTAGTGGCAGGGCACACAGCGTTCGCAGTCATTTGGGCGCCCTCACCTCCTTACAGAAGACCACCGTAAAATAACAGCACTTGTGCTGTGTTTCGGTGAGTGAGTAAGAGATGCCAGAGCCCATTTTCCTACCCAATCCCTTATCCTTAATCCTATTGTAATCGGCAGCGCACTTGCAGCAGCTGTGCTATAGGCGACGGTAGCCACCTACCATCAAGTGGAACGTCAGCCTGTCTGCCAATTTTAACATAAGAAAAAAAAAACAACCTTACACATATTACAAAATCTAGGTTTATCACTCTTTTCAAATCCGTTGGCTGTTTTAGAGAAGTTAGCGCAGTCGGACAGCAGCGGACACCGACTTAATTTTATAATATGTAGATATTAGATTCTTTGATCTAATATTTAAAGTGTGGATTCTTCAAATGTAAATATATATAATATTAATTTATCATTATCTCTTCATAATTAATATTTATTCATTTAATGTATAATATTTATGATACAAATAGTGTGACATAATTTGTTTGTTATTTAACAACAACAACAATGTTAACACTACACAACATTCCAAAATTGATCGAGAGGTTAAAAAGTCAGTCATTAAAGGTGTAACGAAAGGATTATACAGGTTGAGATTGTATAGTCATTATTCCAACTTTTACCTGTATTTGTAGGTTCTTTGACTAAAAAATACTTGTTTTTTAAGTTTTTTTATAAGTATTTTCCACTGCAAAGAAATGTACGTTATAACATGTTAAAATTGACCTATGAATGTAAACTTTCGTGCTTAGCGGGGTGGAGATTATTTAGTTATTTAGTGCTTAGCATAGTGGGTTTAGTTAGTTAGATACATACATAACAGATAATAATTCTGAAGCTCAGTTATGTAGGTATTGATATTGACTATTCCTATTCCTTAGTTATTAAATATTGACCAAAAAATTATTCATTGAACAGTTCTTCATGCATGGTTGGTATTGCTCATATGCGCGACCGAAAAGCGCAAAATCTACAAATACAAAGACCGACTACATTTTATTCCTTTTTGTGTCGAATCTCTTGGATCCGTAGCGCATTGGGACGCTTAATTTTTTCAACATTTTCTGACAAAATGCTTTGTCAGAAAATTAGACATGCTATACAACGAGGTAAATTACTTCGTTATTTAAGGGCCCCAAGCTAGATAATGTTATATAATTCGTATTGTAAACAAGAAAATTTGGTATCATGTCCTTCTTTGTCGTATTTTATTTCCTCAGCCAAAAGTGGATATTAATTCCAAAATTTGCAGTGAAGAGTAAAAATTAAATAAAAGAAATAATTAATAAATTTATTAATAGTAACAACGTTAGTAGCTAACTATGATTGATTTCCTTGAGCTGTTATTTGTCGATCTCTTGAAAAGCTGTAAGAAATAGGTAATTCTCAATTGTTTTAAGATGGAGAGCCATTTTAAGCCGTAAGAGCAAACAATTCTGAAATAATATTTCTAAATTCTAAATACATTTATTTAGGTCCATTTTTTTTCATATGAATATAAAAAACAATAAAATCATAAAATTTAAAACTAGTTTGACGCAGGTAGCGGGGCAAGGTCCAAACTACCGGTAGTTAGGGCTGCCCCTGGGGTGGATCGGAGTTGTTGCCTCGGCAGAGCCCGGTCCACCCCGCTCAAAGGGCAAGGAGACACCGGGGAGTTTTAGTGGGTATTCTCAGTGCCGCTATGATCAGGCGCTGGGCGACCCCCACATACTCCTGCCGTCTAGCCAGCAGCAGGAGATCTGTAAGCGGATTACTCCTCGTCAAAAAAAAAAAAAAAAAAAAAAAAAAAAAAAAAAAAAAAAAAAAGGGCTGCAGAAAGCCTGATAATATGTGCAGTGTCAAGAAGTACACAGCCTCTTGAGGTGATATTATAAATATTATTATTAGCGGGGCTCTTGCCCCGCCCAAGTTACAGGTGGTTAGGGGCTGCTGAGTTAGAACTCTTCTGATAACACGTGCCGTATCATAATTTTTTAAATTTTTTTATGTTAATATCGGCAGACAGGCTGACGGTCCACTTAATGGTAGGTGGCTACTGTCGCCTATAACACAAGCAATGCCAAAGCAGCTGAAAGTACGCTGTCGACTACAATAGGATTAAGGATAAGGGATTGGGAAGGGATAGGAAAATGGGCTCTGGCATCCCTTACTTCACTCACCGAAACACAACAGCACACGTGCTGTTATTTCACGGTGGTCTTCTGTAAAGGGGTGGTTACTGCCGCCAGACGGGCTGCCCAAATGACTGCGAAACGCAGTGTGCCCTGATTATAAATAATAATACTTAATAATACTTATAAATAATACTTAATTATACTTGTTATTATAAATATTATTATGAATATACTATGTTAAAATATATTTAAAATATTTAAATCGTTCTTTCTGTGGGATACACTTGGTAAATCGCCGTTCAACCGCATGTCAAAATCGCTTCGTATTTTACTATTGTAAACGAGAGACAGTTATTTTGATAGATAAATTCACAACGTTGGTTGTCCTGTTGTTTGCCGATGGACCTGGCAACAAATCGCCCCCAATTGTTTCCGTGTCTTTCGGTTCTACAAAAACATTTTACCTCAACTCGCCCTTTCGCGCCCCTATTCTGTTTACCTAATCAAATGTGAAATTTCACGACCGTTACACGAAATGTCAATGCGGTCACCCCTGCCGGTTTTATCTGTGTGCATATTTTAACACAAAGGGGATTAAATGCATTTTCTAACACGTAATGAGGATAATCTCCTTGCTATATGTCAAATTGTTAACTTACAAACTACACCATGCCAGCACTGTGGTCTTTGCCCCCTTTTTTATTATAAAGGGTGGCAGGCAGCCTGACGGTAGGTTGATGGTACGTGGTTACTGTTGTTGAGGTACACACACAGGGTGCAAGTGCATTGCCGAACCTTATTTAATATTTATTAGAATTACATTAACCATAAGGGTTTAATTTCTTTGTCGAAGTAAATGAATGAGCGATAAAAAACAAAGAAAAATATAGAGAAGATCTTTTATTATAACTATTTTGTACTAACAAAATCGTAAACGAACCGATAGTAAAAAATGTATTTATGTTAACAAAGTAAAAAAAATAGTTTTTAGAATTTTTGTTTGTGTGTTAGTGCATGCTAATCTCTGAAACAGCTCGATTTGAATGCGGTTTTCACTGATGTCTTGTAGTAAGCTTCCCGTAACATTTGTTTCATTCCAATAGCTTAACAAACAAAAAAATTACGCGTACGAAGTTGCGGGCTCAGTTTTTCAAATATTTGGTAACAGCAATATTTACAATTAGTTTTGCTGTAGATACAAATCTATGTGGTATTTGAAGCCAGTTTGAACGGTTTAAACAGATACAGACGTTAGTAGGATAATGGTATGAGAAACCAGCATGGGCCCTGGCATCCCAAATTAATATCGACCACATCTCCCAGCATCTTACTTACACGAAGACCTTTTCTGCTCCCTACGGTTCAAAAAGTCTAGCGACCATCTTTGCACTGATGCAATTTTTCTGTAAGTTATAGGTATACACAAATCTTCCTCGTTTATCGCTCTTTCCATTATTGAATACCGTATCAAAATTCGTTGGATGTTTGAGGAGAAGTTAGCAGAGAAACACACAAGAGGAGTGACTTAATTTTATATCTATAAATAGATATAATATGTAGAAGACATACCTATAGATATAGACTTAAAATGGCTGGACATGTAGCGCGTCTCCAAGACTAGAGGTGGACCAAAAGGGTGACAATTTGGAAAGGCCCCCAAGGCAATAGAAAGAGGGCGAGACCCTACGCTAGAAGAGAAGATGAAATAAAAAATACAGCTCGCCTCAACTGTATTCAAAAAGCCCAATAGAGAGAAGACTGGCAAAATGTGGAGGAGGCCTGTAGAGGGATTCTTGCAGAATAACTTAACTGTATAACTTTTTAATTTAGGTTACATTTATTTTTAAATTTAGTCCTATTTTATTTTTGATGTTTAGTTTGACATCATTAACTTGATCCCACAGACAAACTGCTTTCCAGTTTTATGGGACTTTGTAAATATTTTTTGAAATTATTCATGTATAATAAATAAATAAATAAATAAATAAAACTAATTCTTAGTTCAATACTGCAAAGAAATAAAAGGCAATTTTTTTCTAATATTATTATTTATATGTAGATATAAAATAGATTTGTTGACCGACCGTTTGACTGAGTGGTTAGTGTTCATTTTAATTGACGTAGCTAGGCTAAAAGAAGGTTTTCGACTTTATTTTAAAATATGTATCTTCTTTTCTCTAAGTGTAGTTTCAGGTCACTCACTCTCGAAAAAGCCTCTCCATCATGCACGCGCCACTCGGAACAGCTCCTCTCTCCCGCAATTCCAGTCCAGTCTATAATATCCATATGTATAATATAGATACAGAAGACATATGTATATAGACAATATACATATGTTATAATAATATATGTAAGTTTTGTTTTTAAATGTGTAATGTGGTAAAAAACCCAAAACGTAGAAAGCTAATTTCTAAACCTAATGTTGTATCAGTTTGTTTAATGTTTACACTTAGTTATATATATACCTACATTGAAAGAATTGACGGTTTGAAATTGCAAGAATTATCCATGAATTATATATGAGTTTTGATAATAGGGGATCGGACAGTAATCAGATTAAAATCTAAAATGTACTTAGAAAGAAAATATATATTTTTTTACGATTATTTATCGAATAATAATTTAATATAATTAATTTAAATATTTTTAAATGAAGAAATAAAATTTTATTATTTACAATATTTTTAATCTACACTGAAACACCAATCACAGTGCGTGACGTCATTTGTGGGCAATCATTGTCTTATGCCAATGCAGCTGTTTTGTTATGATATGACCACAAATGACGTTACGCGCTCTCAGATGAACTATCGTGGCGTTTTGGCGGCATTTTCAAACAAACAATATTAAAACATGATTTTGAGTACCTAAAAGGCTATAAATAAATAAAATAGTATTGTTTATGGGAATAAATGTCCATGAAGATTAATTTAAAACACTTTCTGAAAATTTGTCCGATCCCCTATTACCTGTTATTTAATTTTTGTAAAGCTCCAACAATAACACCTTTGACATTTATTCTCGTCATCAAAACTGAATACTGTGAATACTGAACATGAGGAATTAAAAGAAATAATAATGAAAATGTATTAATTGTGAAGAGAGATTGCGGCCATTATGTCTGTTACACGCTATAATGTTTACATAAAGTCAAGAAGAAAATTTACGACCGCCCGGCCCAGGGAGATATTTATATACACTCGTATATTCTTTTACGAGGGACGCGACGACCCTAATGAAATTTAAATTTACAACTGCATACGGATTACTTTTGAAACTCAATAATTCTATTATCATTCCGTCAATATTCGTCCACTTTGATCATGAAAGCTGCCCTCGTCATAATATTAAGTGACACGTCGTAAAACGCGATTGTTGGCAACCCTAGACAAATGTGTTTGACTAGCGCACGCATTATGATAGGTTTTCGTGTTACCCTATTTTTTAAAACATTTCCATTCATAAATCTACACTGGCTCTTAATTACTTAGACATAAAGTTGAATATTGAACCCTTTTCGTATCACTAAGTAACGTAAATACATGACGGGCCCCGGTAAAGTCGGAAGTATTCTTTTACTTCCTGAAAATGTTTCTTTTAGATAAAATAGGGTGAAATGAATGTGAAATTAATTGAAGGGTGTTATTTATAAAGGGTTACAATTTACAGTGAACAAACTTGACCCAATTTTTAATGTTTTTTTTTAAGAACGGTTTCGATTACAGGGAATGCATTTTGATTTATTAACATAATTTAAATTTGCTTACTCCGTTATAATATGTAGTAACGGATTTGAGAAATATTTTTAGTAGTTCATTTGCTATTTGACACAATTTGTGTGCGCGTGTGTGTGTGTGTGTGAAAGTTTGCCCTTACCTATCGATATTTTTTTTCTGTTATAGATTCTAATGAAAGGACTCAGCTAGTAATAAAAAAATTAATCGTGTTTATTTATTTGTTAATATGTATCTAGCGATCCGCGTTCGGCTTGGCATGTTTGCGATGTTTGTCTACAGATATAATCTGTAGAAAAGCAAATATTCCTCGTTTATCACCAAAGATCCTATTAGGATCGTCAGAATAACTGCACCTACCACTCGAATTTCTAGTGTTTAGGCAACAGAAGGCATCAAGGAACCAGGAGCTTGCCCGACGACTTTGATTGCTACAAACAAATCGAAGTTTAATTTATTTGCGAAATTTCTTAAATTATTGCTTTGCTGTTATCCTAATAAAAAATAATAAATAATCGATTCAATAGTTACAGAGATTAAACATTATCTAAACATATTTATTAAAAAAAATAGCTGAGCCCGCAACTTCGTACGCTTGGTATTCTGTATAGTGCATAACTTTTTTGTTTGTAAACCTTTTGGAATGAAACAAACACTAATGTTATGAGAAGCTTGCTAAAAAGCTACAATACATCAGTGAAAATCGCATTTAAATCGGTAAAGCTGTTTCTGAGATTAGCGTGCACAAACGCACAGACAAACAGTAAAAAATTCAAAAAACTATTTTTTCATTTATAGAAAGAGTGATAATCGCGGAAGATTTTTGTATAAAACTAGCTGAACTCGGCTAAGCTTCGCTGCGGCCCATAGGGCGGCGGCGGCGGCGCGGCGCGCGGCGTGCGCGTGGATCGCACTGGACACTGCTTATGTATAATACTATTGATCGTAGCGTAATTTTATTTAGCCTATAGCCTTCATCGATAAATGGACTATCCAACACAAAAATAATTTTTCAAATCGAACCAGTAGTTTTTGAGATTTGCGCGTTCAACCAAACAAACAAACAAACTCTTCAGCTTTATAATATTAGTATAGATTTGAATAAAAAATTTGCATATTATAAAATAACGTCGCTGTCCGCTCTGTCTCTTTCTCCGCTAAGTTCTTCTAAACTACCCAACGGATTTTGATATAGTTTTCACCAATAGAAAGAGCGATAATTGTTCGGTTTCGAAAAAATTGTTTCGGTGCGAATTCGAGGGCGAGTGAAAAGATTACCCTTTTCAGAGCATTCTGTACGTCGTTTTATACGAGTAGTCTATGGGCGAGTTTTACCCAGAGACGGTATAACGCCCTGCGAGTCCAATATAATAATGCGTTTAGGGCGCTGTTGGGACTGTCAAGGTTCTGTAGTGCCTCGGGGATGTTCGCTGAATCCAGAGTAGACTGCTTCTATGCAACTATGAGGAAAAGGTGTAGATCTCTGGTGTGCAGGGTTCGGATCAGCTCCAATAGCATCTTTAATGCATTTGCCGAAAGGCTTGACTGTCGGTACCCGAACCGTTGTTGTATACTGACTACTATAAGTGACTATAATGAGGACAGCAGGTCAACATAAAAATTTGTACATAAAAAAATTGTTGATTCTGTATAAACAATAAAAAAGAAAGTATTTGAAAGTTCAAAATAAAATCCGGTAGGTTGGTCATAAAAAAAAGGTTGTTCTTATTTATTTATCCTTTTTTATTGAGTTTTAACACAAAGTCATCTTTTTACATTACTTGTTAACACCAAAAAAAATATTTTTACCTGTTAAACTCTTTTGTCCTTTACGCATTTAAGTAAAGCTTGAAAAAGTATTCACAAATATTGTTCTCTGAAATCTTCTATACAAAGACTTTTATTATACATCCATATTGAAGTGAAATAAAATTTAATGCTTAAACTGTAATTTTCTAGTCAAAAATTAAATAATAATGATATAAAAAGTTTGTTTTTTACATAAAATTGACAAGTAGATGCGATAATAATAAATAAAACCTCTCTGTCCCAACTTGAAACTGTGAAAAGGGCTGCTACCTCTGCTAATTAGGTACGTAGCAACCCCTACAGAAGACAGTTGAATAACTGCACGTACATATGTTGTTGTGTTTCGACAAGAGGACATAGGCAAAAAATACTCTATGCAACTACGCAGGTGCCTACGTGGATGATGAAGCCTAGACGTCATTATTCATAAAGCATAAGGTTATGTGGGATTCAATTCAAGAACAAAGAACACCAGAGCGCCTTCCCTATATCCTCTTTATCCTTTGTCCTATCAAGGTCGGCAGTGCGTTTATCTTTTCTTCAACTAATTTCAACTGATTTATGTTTTATGTACATGTATACAATAAGGCAGAAAAGTTTATATTGTTGCGCTATAAAGTTCAGTTGCTCTACTTTAATTCAGCATTACCAAGAGAGAGGAGAGAGAATCAGGGTTCGTTTAAATGAAATAGTGACGGATGAAAATGCGGGGTATACCTACTGGAGGTCGCCCCGTGGTCGAAAATCGACCATAAACAAATATACAAATGTGATACAAATTACAAAGGAAAATACTTATGAGAGTGTCGATAACTGCTATTGCATACTCAATTATGAATTATTTGTAAATGTACATAATTTATTGTATGCTTTTCTGGCATTCCAATTTCGAAATATTTGCTTTCATAGAAAAATGAAGAGTGAGCATTTAGGACAATGTAAGGTCGTTCAGACCATTGCGACAGTTTTCCTCGAATGCCACGCCAGCTATTCGGGGTCTACGAACTTTTGGTGCGAAGTGCAAAGCTGACGCATTTTATTACTTTAAATACAAATTATTACGCAAATCGTTTCCATTGTATTACAATTTTTTTAAAAATCGGCAGTTTTACACATAGACATATTCCATACTGTTTATAAGATTTTTTCCAATAACCTACTTATGTGGAATTATTGTTACAATGGCTCCATTAAATCAAAGGTACGTAAGTATTTGCGCTGCGCTTCGCGATGCGACGCAAGCGCAGGTTCACGTAATTTAGTTTTTATTGACTTAGTTTGTATTTATATCGTTATACGGATTGGGATAAAATTTGGCACACAGATAATTTATTACCTGAATAAATTTTTGACGAGCCCGTTGGATGAGTGGTTAGGGTCCTTGCCTTAGCGCTCTGTTCTAGGGTTCCCGGGTTCGATTCCCGGCAAGGTCAACTTTGAAAAATGAACTTTTCAAAATTTGTCTCTGGTCTGGGTCTGGAAAGTAGTGGCAGGGCACACTGCGTTTCGCGTCATTTGGGCAGCCCGTCTGGCGGCAGTGACCATCCCCTTACAGAAGACCACCGTGAAATTGTGTTTCGGTAAGTGAGTAAGGGATGCCAGAGCCCATTTCCTTATCCACTCCTAATCCCTTATCCTTAATCCTACTGCAGTCGGCAGCGCACTTGCAGCAGTTTAGGCGTTGTTTGTGTTATAGGCGACGGTAGCCACCTACCTTCAAGTGGACCGTCAGCCTGTCTGCCGACCTTAACATAAAAAATAAATAAAACTTTTTATGCAGGACTCTGCAGCAATTTGTTGACGGCTTGCTTGAAGGTGCCTATATACTGTAGCTAGGTGGAAACACCTCAGAAGAGAGATACTAGCTCCAAAGTTTGCGCGACCGCAGAATAACTTTCTGCTCATCCCGACTGTGCATAGCGGTATCTTATCCAAGTAATTCGTAAATTCTGCATGGCGCGCGGTAGGGTGATAAACTTTTTTAATTGATTTAATTTTATGTTAAGGTCGACAGACAGGCTAACGGTCCACTGGATGGTAGGTGGCTACCGTCGCCTATGACACAAGCAACACCACAGGTGTTGCAAGTATGCTTCCGACCAAAGTAGAATTAAGGATAGGGGATTGGGAAGGATTAAGGAAATGGGCTCTCGCATCCCTTACTCCCTCGACGAAATACAACAGCACACGTGCTGTCATTAAGGAGGTGGTTACTGCCGCCAGACGGGCTGCTCAAATGACTGCGAAACGCAGTGTGCCCTGCCACTACTTTTCGGAGTAGACATTAATTGGAACAACTCATAGGAGCACTCGCTATTGTACACATGTAGAACACACAAAGAGAGGCTAACATATTTTCTCTAAAAGTTGTTGTATGAGCAATGGATCGTCATAACCACCCCGTTACTGAACCAGTAACGTTACTGACAGTAGTCAGATGAGCTGCCAAAATGTGCCCTTCAACTCTCCCTTCGACGTAATTAGAGTATGTTTTGACATGTTATACCAGAAATCGGATTAAAACAAGGCACATTTTAACCTTAAATAAACATTGGTAGTCCCTATGTACATATACAAGTCTTCTGTTTCGCTCGAACTGTAGGGGCGACTGAGAAGGAAGAAGCTATTTAGTTAAGTAAACCTATTTGTGATTAACCAATAGGTAGTGTACACAAATACTTATGGTGGCTTTAAATGGGTTGCTCTTAGATTGTCGGTTAGACGAAAACCCGGACCCCTCGCGGAGATAAGAGCCCGCGCAGAGTAGGCCACAAAATGAGATAATAGCAAAAATATAGTTAGCTAGTACTCGCTAGTAGTAATAATATCGAATAATTCAGTAAATATATTTATTCTTCAAAAATAATTATTAATTATGTATTAATGAAATAATAATGCATATGAAACTGATTTATTTTGTGGCTGTATCTCAGACCGACAAAAACTATAGACAGAGCTCTTACGAACAAGAACGTTTTAAAAAATGAAGCCGGTTCGCTGAAGATGTGTGCATAACCCTACTTGTCGTATAGTGGCCATGCGTTTGTGTATGCAGTTAAAAATGTTATCCACCAACAACTTTTACCCCAATTAATTATTATAATATTTATTAAACAAAAAATATAGTCAGGTATATCAACTATTCGCGTCAGACTATAGAGCGGCCGTCACCCTATTGCAGAATCGTCTTCCGATTACCTGCCTCACTTAAAAGTGTGTATTGTTCCGTCTAAGAGTGGTAGGGCACCACTGCGTTTCGCAGTCATTTGGGCAGCCCGCCTGGCGGCAGTAACCACCTCCTTACAGAATACCGCCGTGAAATAACAGCATATACGTGCTGTTGTGTTTCGGTGAGTGAGTAAGGGATGCCAGAGCCCATTTCCTTATCCCCTCCTAATCCCTTATCCAATCCTACTGTAGTCGGCAGCGCACTTGCAGCAGCTGTGGCGTTGCTTGTGTTATAGGCGACGGTAGCCACCTACCATCAAGTGGACCGTCAGCCTGTCTGTCGACCTAAACATAAAAAAATAAAAAATAAAAAAAAAAGTTTTTGTCGGTCTGAGGGCTGTATATCCTTACATCCTATAAATTGAAGTCGCTGCCCGCATCTATCTGTCTGTATATCCGTTAACTCCTGCTAAACCATGCAACGGATTTTGATGCGGTTTTCACTATCAGTTAGATAACTTTTCACGGAAGGTTTATCTAGATAATAAAACCTAATTGCATCAGAGCGAAGCGGGGCGAACGACCACCTAATGACCATCTATTCATCTATTTTATTCAAATAAACAACTAAACTTCAATTAACTTCTCATAGCACTAAGCGTCGGTAAGTAAGTAAGTATTACTAATTACTGAAACATTTCTAAATGCTGTCTAGAACAAATGACAAAAACGGTTTGCTCGAATTGAGCATGAATTGGAGGCAATTTATAAGAGTGTTGGAATGTCTTTTGTTGCCTAACAGTTACTAATTTTTATTTCATACATGCTTCATCTTCTGCACCAATATTTTTATGAAAACTACTATTGAAATTGGAAACTGAATCTCGATTACAAGAATCTCGAATTTTTATCATTTTTATATAAATAAAATGTCTTTTGAAATTATTTGTAAAATTCATTATTTGGAACTAATTTCGGAAGAAATTCTTCAAAATTTACTTCTGTGCTTAATGTAAATTTGTATGGTGGGCCCTATTAGTTACGGTTTTAGTAATTCTTGAAATCAATATTTTCATTATACAATAATAGAATGTATCGAGGTTCATAAAATTAGACAACTGGTTGAAATTTTGCACCTGTTACATTTTTGTACTGCTCATAAAATTGCTTCTACTATTTATTAAAAAAAATAATATTTTTAGTACAAACGTCTTAGAAATAGCTGTGTTACCCAATATTAAGACACCATTTTTGAACCCTTTGACAATGACAAAGGGCACATTGCTGGTAGCGCGCAAGCGTCTCAAGGCAGAAGCGCAACGCTTACGAATTACAGCTGCGAAGTCATCGACATGCGCTTCGGCAAACATACCCGAGGCGCTGCAAAATCTTGGCAGACCCAAAATCATCCTGAACGCATTATTGTATTGCACGCGCAGATCACTATATGCCCGTCGTGAATAGTCCACCCATAAGCTGCATGTGTAAAATGTTTGGCAATATGCCTTAAAGAGTCATACTTTGACTTCATTACTACAACGTGCGAACCTACGAGCCAACATAATATTTCACCGGACAGCCAACGCCTGCGCTCTCGTTCCACGTCAATATCATCATTCAAATCTTCGGGGCCCAATGACCTGAGTATTTGAAGTTTTCAACTTTCTTTAAAGAAGCACCGCAGAGCGTAACATTGGGTACAATTGAACAGCACTGTTTGCCTGCTTTAAGTAAAAGTAGAAGAAGTAAGCTGAGAAACAGACAGAGGTGGGCAGCGTCTTTATTTTATAATATCTATGAACTATATGGGAGGAAGCTTTTGAAGTGTCCGTTTGTTTTTTACTAAATGTTTATTTAACTAATTTTTTTTTTTTTTTTTTTTACTAAATATATCAAAGTTTATACGGTACTTATAACAAAAAAAAATCTAAAATTTTGTCTATCTGTTTGTTCCGGCTAATTTCCGAAACGGCGAGACCGATTTTGACGGGACTTTGACTGGCAGATAGCTTGTGTTATAAGAAGTAACTTAGACTACTTTTATTTTAGAAAAATACAATAATCTTATATATATATAAAATTAATCCCTATTTCTCCTGGTCACGGCATCACGCGTGAACGGGTAGACCGATTTTAATTCGGTTTTCGCTAATGGAAAGAGGGATAAACGGGGAATGTTCATATATATAAAAATTGCACGCCGGGCGAAGCCTGGGGCGGGTCGCTAGTATATTACAATAATGTTTATTATCCACGTTAGACATACGTGGAAGGATAAGTTATGTGCGTTGGTTGGGTGTAAACAATGTCACTCAACAGTGTCTACATTGAAAACTACTCTGTGAAAGAGGACACAGGACAAGGCCACAGAAGACCTTGAACTCGATCGAATAATCCCATTGCGGATGAACCCGACCGAATTTACAGACTGCTCATATATCTACCTACTCATTTACGTTCAACCGCAAATTAACTTACTAAAACTTGTGTTACAGCGTTTAAAGCCAATTAATACAATTTCCTTTATAATGATAATATATTTTTATTTTATTTCTTAATGTTGGATACATAAAATAGCTTCTGCCCGTTTCTCCGCTAATTTCTTCTGAACCACGCAACGGTTTTTGATACTTCTTCTTTTTATGGTGCCATCTCCTATCTGAGGTTGGCGATCATCATTGCAATTTTAACAATCGTATTGCTCATCCTGAACTACTCGCGATGGTTTTACGTCTGTCTGTGGTCTTCGGTCCCCTTTTGTTTTACCCTGGATTATTTATCGTGTCACATTATGTGACCTATGGATTTAAAAAAAAATAATGTTAAGGTCGGCAGACAGGCTGACGGTCCACTTGATGGTAGGAGGCTACCGTCGTCGCCTATAACACAAGCAAAGCCACAGCTGCTGCAAGTGCGCTGCCGGCTACAGTAGGATTCTTAGATATTGTATTGATAGAAATATGGGCTCTGGCTACTCACTCGGGTATTTCAGGTGGTCTTCTAAGGGGGTGGTTACTGTCACCAGACGGGCTGCCCAAATGACTGCGAAACGCAGTGTACCCTGCCACTACTTTCCAGATCCAAACCAGAGCCAAATTTGAAAAGTTAATTTTCAAAGTAGACTCGGCCGGGAATCGAACCCGGAAACCCTAGAACAGAGCCTTAAGACAAGTACCCTAACCACTAATCCAACGGGCTCGTAATTGTGGCGTTGATACGGTTTTCACCAATGAAAAGAGCGATAAACGGGAACGACTAGCGATATTAGAACTAACTGAGACATATTAAAATGAAGCAACATTAAGTAGGTATTGATAAAAGTTTTACAGGAACCCATGTTAATAATCCTATTAATATCCTACTAATATTATAAATGCGAAAGTTTGTATATTTTTGTGTTTTGTTATTCAATTACGCCAAAACGGCTAAACGGATTTGAATGAAATTTGGCACACATATAGTTTATTACCAGGATTAACATAATTATGGGAAACTTTTTATCATAAAAAAAATGTTAGGTTCCCGAGAGATCGCCTAAAAACATTTAAAAAATCGACGCCACCGTCGCGTCACAGCGATAAAAAGATGTCAGGCTTTTCTTAGGTGTTATATATTTCATTTATCAACGCGGACGAAGTTAGTAGGTAGTCCATAAATAAACCTTCGTTATAAACGTACTTCCTGGCTCAAGAATTTCCGCGAGTGGTATGGCCGAAGTTCCAGCCGCCGCCTCGAAGGTTAGGATAGCCATGATGATAGCTGACCTCCGATAGGAGATTGCACAAGCGAAGAAGAAGAAATAAACGTCTGAAGATAAAAATTGTGTGACTCCAGTGTACATATCTATATAGGGCGTTTGTTGATTAAAATTTCACACTATGTGCCAGCCATAATGGTAGAACATGAAAGTATCTATATATCTTTAAAATTTTATAAATGTTAATACTTTTTAAAATGCCTAATTTTAATAACCGAAAGAATGTTGTTGTTCTAATTAATTTTAACCAGTTACTCGTACGTACGTCAAATAAACACGGTTATGGAACTTATGGAAAACTTCATGATTAGAAAAATTGGTTATTAACAGGCAATTTAAAATTATTAATGACGAAAGTTCTACTGATGACTTAAATGTTTAATTAGTTAATTGCCTAAATGGGAGTAGTTTTCTTTATTGCCTTATACATGATTATTATTTTAAATTAACTAATTGCATACTTTTTCGGGTTCCGTAATAAAAAAAAACGGAACCCTCATAGGATCACTCGTGTGTTCGTCTGTCCGACAATTCCACCCCCTTATCTCCGAAACTACTGAACCTAAAATTTTGAATAAAATACAGAAATTAGTTTTCTACTTATAGATTATAGGAAAACCTATAAGAAGTCCATAATATTAAAATAACATGGTAAATCACTCAATTAACATCGTTACCTATCCGCTTCACGCGAGTTCAAGTCGCACTTGTCCCGTTTTTTTTTAGTTGGGATGAAACTCGCAAAGTGTTGACGTCAAATGAAGTGTCAAATTTAAAAACATTATATGTAACACTAGCGACCAACCTTCGGCTTCACACGAATGCAATCTTTTTTTCTGTAAATTAAATACACAAACCTCGTTTAACGCTCTTGCCATTAGTGAAAATTGTATCAAAGTCCGTTGGGTGGTTTAGAAGTTGGCGAAGAAACAAAGGCGGATAGGGACTTTATTTGCTGAACCGACCACTTCATACGCGTGGTATACGGTATAGCGCATAACTTTTTTATTTGTAAACCGATTGGAATGAAACAAACACTAAATGTTACGGGAAGCTTGCTACAATACATCAGTGAAAACTGCATTGAAATCGGTTAAGCCGTTTCAGAGATTAGCGTGTACAGACGTACAAACGGACAAATTTTTTAAAAACTAGGTATTTTTTGACGTCAGTAACATAAGTAGGTACAACAAAACATCAACCAAAAAAAATTAAAATAGGAATTTTCTATTAAAATATGAAATTCCTATGAAAAATGAAAATCCTATTTCAATAATTAATTTATATTGATTACATAATTGCACAGCTACTTTTTAAGCAATGAAAGAATCAAGTTAAAATTGATACGTATTTTGACTAGAAAACAAAAAACAAAAAAAAATGTATTTCTACTAAATATTTCTCTAACATTACTATTTGTACATTATTGCAAATAATAATATATTAATCAAAAAAAGGCGTCCCAAGCTTTCTTCAATAGAATGGCGTTTGTTTCTTTTGACGATTCATTTGGAAACATTTTACGGTACTAGTAAATCGGAATCTACGATATTTTTATTGATTATTGTTAGTTTTGTTGCATTAGGGACTCACAAACGCTAAATTCTTGCCTATACTCAATAAATAATATGAGGGTAATTCATCAGGACCGTTCAAGAAATTCTGCTTTGCGCTATAAAACAACCTCAGGAATGTCGACAAACTGCTTTAATATCGGGAGTTACAAAAAGCTAAGCGACATACGTCCCACCTCAGAGAGGGCTGACAGCCGAGTGGAGTTTAAAGTGAAGTGAGTGACTCGTTTTACTAATAATATACACGTATAGTATTTAATACTATACATACGAACGTAGTTAGCCAACAGCGGTCGCTTTTGCCTCTTGCCTCCTCGATTTTCCTCCCACAGAAACTGCGCCTCACGCACACAAGCGACCGACGCACTCACACAACCGCACAATGACACCTACCAGTCCTACCACCGTATTCTTTTGCCGCTGATTTCCTTTCCTCGACGCAGCGACCCCTCCGTCCCCCGTCGTCCTCAGACGCCGAACTCAATTCGCGATTATGTGAAAACTGCTGAAAATTTTAAAAGAAACTCTTCACGTACGGTTAGATATGTATTTTAACGTGTCGTTAGTTGTGAATTTTCGGTTGAATACATTGTATTTTCAGTGTATTTGGTGAATGGGAACGAATAAGCCGGAGGGGAGCGGGGTGGAGGGGCCGTGACGGTGCGCGGCGGCGCTACGCGAGGCGCGCCCGGCCACGCCAAGACCGGCAAGTCTCGACCGAGCGCTAATCGTGTCCACAGCGCCACACGGAACGCTCGTGCGGCTCTTCTTCGAACCGGCCTGCTCCCGAATAATGTTTCAGTGTTTGACAAACTCAATCGGAGGTCTCGGAAGAAGTATTGTCTACAACAGTTTACACTGTATAACCAACCGCATATTTTCAGTGAGTGTTACGCAGTGTGTACGGAAAAAACTTTGTCGAAGATTCTGAAGAATCTTTTTGTGTAAATATTTCGCCGGCTGCGGCCGGATAGTATTTTGCACAGTTTTTATTCGGTAAGTCTTTATATTATTTGTAATTTTTGAGCTTTATTTATAAATCTCTAGTGAAATTAGCAAGATCGAATAGGTAAATGATAGATTATAAAAAAGAAAATAGTACGTATTTCCCAAGCGTGTCATTGGGCGCTGTCAGAGCTTACCAATCAAATTAACCCAAAATGCCGCGTATATTATCGCAGAACTTTTTTGGTGCTATTATTGGATTTATGACAAATATAAATATTTGTAAGTCAATATTAACAAAATTAGCAATGTTAATTATGACATAATTTTTTTTTATTCATTTGGCGCCATAATACCCTCAAAATGATAAGGTTACTTACTATATTATGGTATAAGAGGCTAGCACAAAAACACATATAATTAATGTTGAATTTTTGATTGTAAACTATATGAACAAATATTTTTATATTTAAAATACTATTGCACAATTATGTGTACACAACGTATTTCGATCGTTATGAAATTTAAAGTATCCTGTGTCTCTTGGCGTTTGGACAGCACAAAGAATAGAAAAAAACAATTGTAGACAAAATTAATAATTATATTAATAATCTTTATTTTGTGCATTTATTCCGACTAAAAATACGATTGCATAATATTATTGCCTTAAATTGTCTTAACTAGGCTAACTAGATGATTTTATTTTGAAAAATTGGTAATCTTATTTCACAATATTTAACAACTAGGTAGGTATGTAGCCTGAATTTTTTTATTTTAAAGTTCATTTTTCGTTGATTCATAACTATTGTTTTTTCTTTCTTTTTAATTATATAAACAACAAATATAATGAACTTATTCGTAATCGTATGTTTGTGTTAAAATTTTAGAATTGTATTTTTTCCCTGCCTACGAAATTTCCAAAAAGTTTCCAAAATTTCTATTTGTTTTGGATTATTAATTCCATAAATCTCACAAAAATATGTTTACAAAATAGAATTTTTATTACCTAGAACCCCTATAATTATATAAGTATAAAAATTATTACTTATTGTACTATTAAATAGATAATTTCTCTTGACTAAAGTAATACATTAATTGCTCTTTTACTTAATGGCTTCCTATTGTTTATTTATTATGTTAAATAATTGTTGTGTTCATTATGTTAAATTTCAATGAAATCTCTATTCTCGCCAATTTATTGTTTGTAAACAAAAACACTTTCACAAAGAATTTTACCTGATTGTGCGTTTGCAAAAATGAAGGTTTATTGTGCTCAGGTAGATAGTTATTGTACAGAGGAAAAGGTATTGCGGGGGTGGGATAAGGGGGCGATGATTGTAATGATTATTGACAATAGCCATTTTAGTTAGGACCCAAGGCCAATGTACCCTTTAAAACACTTGTGATTTCCCATCCCGACTTCAGTCTGGTTTTGAACTTCATACTGGTCGCTTCTCAGTGAATATTATCTGGATTTGTTAGTAAATACAACAGGGGTGTTGACCTTTGTTTATTTTTTTGAAGCAAAAACTTTTTTAAATTAAAATTTTTTAAATTCAGATCTAGTGAGTGGAACTGTTGAAGCGTGTCTGAACATCCAGCAGTTATCTAGTTAGCAAACAAAACTTTTACAATATTTTAGGTAGTTATATAAAATTACAGTTTTATTAATTTAATTATTTGCTGTTATTTTTAATTTTTAATCTCCATTGTTGCAGGCGGTGTGCGTAGAGCTAGAACGCGCGCATCGTCCCTGTGATAAGAGGGCCCTGTGATATCGACGAGTTCGTCTTAGCTTTAAAACAATCTAAGTAGTTAGGTCTTTAGTTATAAATTACAAAAAAAAAATGTCTACAGCAATGGATTCGACACTCAATTTCGACTTGTGGGAGACACTGGACGATGTGTCGCTCGAATTGACCCAGACGTCAGAGTTTTGGAATCAGATACACTACGAAGTGGACAGACTGGATTTCTACCCGCCATCCGACGCTCCAAATGTTTTGCAAGAGGGCGACACCGATTGGAGAATACTCGACATCGCCGAGGATCACAAAGACAACATAGTCCACCACGACTGCATGTGGGCCGGTCATTGTAAAGACTCTGTACATCCCAACCAATTTGTGAGAGCCGATTACAATGTCAACTGTCAAGAGCCGACGCCCGGACAGAGCTTGTTGCGTCGAGATTTCTCACCGCCCAGACCAGAAACACCACCTTCATTGGACGACGAAGAACCAGAGGAACCGCCGCAATTCCGTCACGCTGTCGACGTGGCAAGCACTGCTCGTCGTCTCCTGAGGGATTCAGCCGCCGTAGCCGCTGACCATTCGTACACCGCCAAGCAGAACTTCGACAATCTTGGTGTACAAACGCCCTCTGACTCTTGCGAATCAGGTCAGTGTTTAACTTTTGTAATTTTATCTTTTTTTTAATAATTAAAAATTTATTTGCGATGATCATGGGTAATTTTCTCGTTCCTTCGTCACCAACCGATAATCTTGACATCTTGAAACTTGAAATCTATTACTAACATACCTATATATGTAGAATTTACATTATTATGTCATATTATTACCTATTTTAATTTTTGAGTTTTAAATTTCATTTACTGTATTTATGAATTTATAGTTAGAATACGTTTACAGGAAAATATATCTTAAACTATAACAAGAATCGCATTAAACTTAAATTATATTGAACTAGCTGGTGCCCGCGGCTTCGCCCGCGTTGAAAAATGAAATAATAACGCCTGACCTAAATATATGAGCAATGTAACGCCTAACATCTTTATTGCAGTTAGAGCTTTGCCAGGCGTTAGATGATCCCTCGAGAACAGTACTTTTTTCTGGAAGAAAGGTACCCTATGTCCTTTCATGTATCACTGACAACACGTATGTTGTAAAATTTCATGATCAGTTCAGCGGTTTAGGCGTGTAAGACAGACAGAGTTACTTACATATTTATAATATTAGTATGGATTTAAAAAAAATCTATTTTCCTTCAAGTCACTGATTAATTAATGTCATAATCATTGGGTGTCACGGACGTTTGAATTTAAATGCTAGAGGGCAAGTGATCTACCGTGGATCAAAATCAAATTCAGTTATAATCTACACTTAAAAAATCGTTTGCCCTGACTATCAACGCACATCCAAAACTGAATTTTGGAACTTTAGTTTATTTTATAAGGTAAACATCCGCTAAGAAAGAATTATTGAACTCTTCAACTCCGTGCTAAGTCGGGGGCGGGTCGCTAGTCTTTATCTACATAAAAAAAGATTTTTTTCATGCAAATCATAAATGAAGAATGAGTATGTATCTCGCGGTGCGTTCTCGTTATCTTAAGTTTAGGAAGAACGCAGGCGCTATGTAGAGAGCGCGGGAAACGGTCCGTATCGACCGCGAAACCGCGTCCCCCTCTACGTCTAGACGCGGCTTCTCTTCCGGGACCTTCGCCCATGGCGACCTTGAACGCCCCAACCTTCCTTAATATCAAATTGCGCAACCTCTTCGCACATCATCTCATCTTCCGGGGCGACCGGACACTATTTATTAGAATAAAAGTTTAATCCTTTCGAAACAATTGGGGAGTTACATTTTGGGTCCAAACAAAAGCTGTATTTCTTTCGGTATGAACTGTATGAACGACACTGAGGTCGGGAGTACATCGGCCCTGACGTCCCGACCTTGACGCATCCTCTAGCGCCAAATTAGCGCTTCCCTCCATTCCCGTACTCCCGAAATGACGAATGCGTCTACTAACTTTTATTATTTGTCGAAATTGATTTTAAATTTTCACTGCCTAGAAAACGTATATTGGGAATTTCGTTCCGGTTCGTCATCGGTTCAATTTCGTACATTCTAATTCTTAATTTAAAACATGTCAAGTGTTTTTAATTTTAACCTAATCGTCTATTTCTATCAAAAATTAAATTTAAATTCTTCTTCTACATATAAAAATGAATCCCCATTTTCCTTGGTCACGGCATCACACGTGAACGGGTAGACCGATTTTAATTCGGTTTTCACTAATGGAAAGAGAGATAAACGGGGAATGTTCTTATATATAAGAAATTGCACGCCGCCGGGCGAAGCCGGGGGCGGGTCGCTAGTTCGATATAAATAAAGCGTTCCGGTTCGTGTCAAATTCCAATTCGTAAAGAGGACATTGTTTTATAATATCGTACTCGTATTTATAAATATGTGCATCATGACATAAGTTACACAATGTCATTATCGCTTGCAGTGGGCAAGGTCGCGATGGGCTTACGTTACAACCGTTTGTGTACAATAAAACATGCTTGTGCCATGCATTTTCAGTTGTAAACATGTTCTTGATTATTATCTCCGCTAATAACTTAGATTAGGTTAAGTAATTATAAAGTTACATTCATAAGTTCACATCTGACTTTATCAATGTATATACGTGCGTACGATCCGTTAGTTTTGTAAAGAATGCAGCGGAATGAAATTGTGAAGCCCCCGTTTCGGCCCGCTAGACCGGTTCGGGCCGCGATCGGGTCTGACTCGACCGGATGACAATTTGATAGACGTTAGCTCAATAATCGTGACTAAAAAGCAGCCTATCGATTTCTGGTCCATTAAGCTTAAAAACAATGTAATGTTCTTTTTTTAATTGGAATAAATAATTGAAAAAGGGTTTACTCTTGCGGAGGCGATAATTAAAATAACGGTTCTAGTAGAACGCGCGAAAAATTTACAACGCTTGCAAAACTAGTTGGTCGCCGTTACTTGTATGAAGCAAGCCATAAATGGTCAAATATCTAGATATCTTGCGTGCATTATGCTACTAGTACATAATTATTCTTTTGTCGTGAAGAATTTTTACAGCGTCACCTTGGATGGAATATTTTAAAGCCGCTCGCATCGTGCTATATAAATCATATTTATTATCAAATACGCACCGCTCCAGAACTTTTATGGCATTCGTTATTGCAACATATAACATAACACGACTGGTTTCGAGTGCGGTTTTCATAAATAACTATCGTGCACAAAAATTTTACATTGTACTTTTGACCTGGTGTCATTATCTCGACAGATATGAGACCATCTTGACGTTTGACATTTAGTTAAGCGTAATTTAGTACACGATGGGTGTTATAAGTCCTATAAGGGCAATTTAGTTCAGTTATTGGATCCGGTTTAGACCAAGCGGGTCGCCCTAAACACTTGATCAATCAGTAAGCCAAGGCTGCGCGCTAGTTACATTCCGAAGTCGCAATTACTGTGTTCAACCGAATATCTGGACCGTACTGATAACAGTGCGTTATATCATTCAAAATTGCTATCATTTAAAATATTGGTTTGATTATAAATATTAAGGTTTTGATTAGCAGTAAAATGATTTCTATTTCTGATAGGTACAATGTAATATTGGACTGCAGTGCTCTAAAATTCATATCATAATTTATTAAAAACTACTGTAGAAATATTGGTAATAAAGAGCAAATCCTGACTCGGATTTAATCAATTTTTCCAAGCTGTAAAATTAAATATACTATATTTTCGAAGCAACTTCGCTACTACATTGAATTTTAAAAAAAGAATGTATAACTTTGATTGACGAATGAATGATGATCAATTGTGGTAATCTTATTTTGTTAACCAATGTAACAAAATAAATGCAAAAAATCTACTTTTTTGGTAATACTTGTTTGGTTTGCTGACCAAGAATTCAATTTTTTTATTGCCAACAAAAACATAGTAAAATGTCTAAATGATTTAGGATTTAGAACCAAATATTTATATAGTGAATTGTTTAATTACTTCCACAAGAAAAGAAGCTAGAAACATTGAGATATTTTAGAGGATATCGTGTAGTTTAATAATAATAATAATAATAATAATAATAAAACTAAATGTACGGGCATTTTTAGTTTTTTTAGCAAAAAAATTAAAAAACCGTTTTTTCCTTCGAATTTAAAGTGTATTAATTACTCTTTTAATAAATGTTTGATTTAATTTGCATAATTTTTATTCCTTAAATCCATAAATAATAACAACGGCTGGGAAATTTAAAAAAAGAGAATGGGAAATATAGCTAAAATAATAATTAAAAAAAAAAACAAAGCTTATAAAACTGCTAGACTATCAATGATTTTATGTAAAAATTCAAACATCGCTCGCCGGTCACTTCTCCCCGAGACACGTTGCATATGAATCGGAAACTAAATTCCATGACATTTTATTAATATAATAAGTAGGTACGTAGTTACATTATCAAGTTGCTACGCGAATAAAGCCCGGGGCGCCAGCGCTAAAGCAATTTGTACGGTCCGATTTGGTTTACTTGAAGCGGTGACCCAAATTTGCGATCGTTTAAACCTAACCTAGCCTAATGTTCGTTTACTACTTTGACATAAATTTGAAACCCGCTCAACGTAGGTATCTGTTTTACTAACGGAACTATTTTAAAAACAGTTCTCAAGTTAAAATAATTTATAAAAAGAATACAAACATTTACATATATAAAATATAATTATCGTGTAACCCGTAACAGTACTGAATTAATTCTGTACGCACCACGAAACGTAAAGTTAATTTAAAATTTCGTAATACTAGATTTTCTTCGCATTCACTCAAGTAAAAAAGGCCTTGGCTGTTATCACAGCGGCATTGCCATATTTCTCATAGGATATTAATTTATGTTCGCGTATTGCGATTTAATAATGCGGAGGCGCCCGAGTGGCCTCCGAGTGACCTTCGCGACTTATCAATGCCGATAAAGAATAGTTTGACATCCTAACATAAATTCGTATTGTCTTATCAGCCAGCAATGGTCTATAGTATGTATGCGACTGATTAGTTTGGTTAGCAACAAGATACCTTTTTTTTTTAATTTATAAAGCTTGTCCAAACACTGGATCCCCTTTTAAAATTTATTCATAGCGGCGTAAAGTTCACGTTTTACATTGAGAGGTTCAAGGAGTCAATTAATATACACATTTTAACGAAACCAATACGATTTGAATATCTCGTTTGAGGAGCACTGGCGTGGTAATTTTTTTTTTTTTTTTTTTTTTATAAATTCACCGAATTGAATGATTAGGGAAAACAATTAGCGCTTTAGCGGACTGTTCGATGATTGCGTCGTATTGATAAATGTGTGGGTCTCGTGTTAACGACCAAATTGGCTATCGATGTGTGTATTGCGTCACAATTTTTTTTTTCACACACGTTCGCGCCCGTGAACTTCCGTATGAACCGCGTCAAGGTCGTATCGTAGACTGGTCGAACGCCCAATCGATCCACGGTGTTATTGAACATAAATTATTTGAGTCTATTTTAGCCGCCCTATGGAATAGTCAAGTGGGTTACATCGGGCCAGATGACCGACTTTTCCTTGCGCAACATCTCAAAATACATATAATCTACCTCCTGCCTGACCTAACTTACTTTACATATCTACTTTGATTTATGTGTGGCAAACGACACATTTTGACTATTGCAAAACTAGAGGACAGCAGTGCAATTTTTAATTACCTATAGTGTCGAAAGAACTGTTTATATGTATACTAGCTGGTGCAAGCGGCTTCGCCCGCGTTGAAAAAAAAAAAACGCCTGACTAAATATATGAGCAATGTATCGCCAAACATCGTTAATGCATTTATAGCTCTGCCAGGCTTTAATAATAATAAATGAACTAATAATGTAAAACTAATAATGTAATACCTGCAAGAAAACTTCATAATTCTAAAATTCAATATTCGAAATTTCGAGTTTCAAGATGTCAAGATTTGCACACCGAATATTTACCTACCGGTTAGTAATGAAGGAACAAGAAAACTAAATGTCTATCTCTGGTATCATTTACCCAATGGTCATCGCAAATAAATAATAATAATTATTATTATTATCCCTCGGGAACAGTACTTTTTTCTAGATGAAAGGTACCCTATGTTCTTTCTTGCATCCCTGACAACGTGTATACAAAATTTCATGATGATCGGTTCAGCGGTTTAGGCGTGAAAAGGTAACAGACAGGCAGACAAAGTTACTTTGACATTTATAATGTATGAAAAAGGGAGGCTAAGACAAAAGGGGAATGTTAAAAATCCAGTGTCCCTTTCGACCTATATTTAAACAAAACAGGTGTGCTGTTATGTTTTAATATAGGACGAATTTCATTCTGTAAGGAGCTGCTCAATTCATGACAATTAATTTATCATCATTAGCCTATAAGTTGATTAAGGACCTTTTTAATTGACACACTAAGGCTAAGGCCCCCGGGCGTTCTCTTCAGGTCGTCGGTCCAGCGTTCAATTTATACAAGAAATAGAGTAAATCCTTATCTATTTATTCCTAATGTTGTATCTAACGAGGCAAAAATGTTTAATTAACAAACTCGGAGCGGTTTCCGTTTAAGGCACCGCCCGTAATGAGAAAGTTTATGATAAAAATTATAAGCTGCTAGAGCTACTTATAAAACTGGCACGGCTTGCATTTAAACTAATTAGCATCGCCTATACTCGCTCGTATACAGGCTGATGCTAAATGGAGTGATAATATACTATTGCATTTTTTAATTGCTATAAGTTCATTATCTAAGGCCGTCAGGTAATAACTTGGGAGTATAACATAACATAACTGGGGAATAAGTAATAACATAACTTGGGAAATGTACGATGTCTCACGATGCGCAGAATTTAAACCGATCTACTCGTTAATAATCTAAGGTTGCTGTACTAAATTTTAATTAGATTTTTTTTAATATAAACTAGGACGGTTTTGAGCACGCTTTATAAAGTGGCGTGCAGCGTGCACGTCACGATAATTTTTAATTATCGCACTCAAATGCCAGTGAACTTGGCCCGCCAGCCGAGCCCATCGGAGCGTGCCCGGCCCCCGCCTTAACAGGTCACACTTGACGACATCATCACAACCATTGCACACCGTTCTCTTAATAGACACCCGAATAGTTTCCTATAAAAAAAAATACGTTTTTATATGTATCTAGAAGTATTTTATATTGAAATCAAACACTGTGAATGTATTGAGGCGATTAATAGAATCTAGGTCTTAATTGATTTTCGCCGTAATAAATATGAAATAGAAATAAAATGCATGACCAATTACAGTAAACTTAAATTCACGTTTATTAGGCCATGAGTTTCCTTCATTTTAAATACATTTTCACGGCGAAAATAAATTTCATACATGTTAGTCGTATCAATATTCAAATCTTATCTCACCTCAATTTAATTTTTAAACTATACATAACACAGAAAACGGGATTTTCAATGAAAAAAAGGGACTCAACTGTGGCAAAAACAGTTTACACCGTTTTCCATTTAAGGAATTTATTAGATTCAATATTACGAAAATTATATATCTCTTCATTCCTAATTAAACAAGTTGCACGCTGGCTTGCAAGAACCCCTTGAGACGGCAAATATAATAATTTAATGGGGAACAAAAGTTTTTGTAACGGGGTGATTCTTGGAAATTTAAATGCTCAGTTAAACGTCAATTACAAATTAATATTTAATTCGTCGGAGAAATTCAATTTCAAATAGAAACTTAGGCGCAGTTGAATTCTTTCAATATTTCAAAGCCTTCAAAGTTATTTATTTTCGCAACAGACAGATTCTTAATCACTTCGCTAATAAACTGGAAATATATGAGTCATTGTTCTTACGGGGAGTACGGATTGTGTTGAGAAATTGTGACTAATCAATTCGAGAGAGAGGTACTCGAGACTTATCTTTGAATAAATTCAGTACATGTAGAGAACCGATTTTATTGATCAGTTCTAAAAAAATGGCTGAAAATGTCTATTACTAAAAAAAAACTAATACCACGTTCACAATAGTTACAAGACATCACAAAGAGGATAGATAGTTCTTAGTTAAAAACTTAAGAAAAAAATTAAAATTAGTTCATAGTTAAAAACCTTAAAACAAGTTAAAAACTGTTGACTATTATACCATTTTAATTATATTTGAAGCTCGGTCGGTTATAAATGTAAAAATAAAAATAAAATTAAAAAAAAAAACTACGCTGAACATACTAATTCATGTTAAAATTTCAAAAGTCCGATATTAAAATTGATAACGAAGGTAAATAAACGGTAATATAATTTATTCTTAAATAAAAAAATAGTGAATGTGATTTTACGTCAGGTAAATAATAATAATTGCCGACGGTTGTTTTAAATAATTGTATTATTAAAATAAAATCATTTTTTACATTTGAAATACTTTTATATTTCAATATAAAAGTATAAAGTTAAATAAAAATAAATAAATATATAAAAGTTTAAATACTTTTATATTTTTTACATTTGATATACAATTAAATATAAAAAGTCACACTTTTCTAAAGATTAAATCTGCACGTAGATCTCTAATTCTCTATAGTGAAAGCTCATCATGATTGTAAGGTTCTCAAATGTCGGTTAATCCAAGATTGTTAGGCGCCAAAGAGGAATCACGAGTAAATTTACTCTTCTAACTATTGTTCGACGCCCACGACTAGACAAGCGTGTGAGGGGTATTTGATGACAGGCGCCAATAGCACAGTGTAGCAAGCGCAGTAGTTAATTTCGTTTTTTCTCAAGTTTGCTACTCCCAGTTTAACATAGAATCGCCTTTTAATAATTGAAATATTCATTTATTGCTTACATTATGTCGGGAATAGCAACATTGAAAGGGAGCATACATTCCGCTCATCGGGTAGAATAGGGTTTTTTTTTCAGAACTGAGTTATGTCATAATAATACTGAAGTTAGGGTGAAAAAGTGTTGTTATCCGTTTGACGCTAAATTATCCCCACCTCGGAATGAAAACCGCCGATTGGCAGTTGTATGGGGAGCTCCGCTCAAGTGCTGACGCGTCTTACGACAGCATTAAGGTAATTTTGAAGCGATAACCGCATTAAACACGTAATTGTTATTTTATTCTACCGGTTTAGCGATTTAATTAATTTATTACTATTAATATAAAATTTATTTCAGTAATGTTAAACCCCTTCCAGGAAAGGTTTTAATGTTGAGTGTTAAAAATATCAGATGAGCAATTTGCACGAGCTGGACGCGTATCAAGATCGTCCACTGTTCTAATTATCACCAGTAACAGCGTATCGAATTAGATTCGCGTTCACCGCGATAAGCTAGTAACTATGCGGAAACAACGCGAAAAGATTGCGTTGGCGTGTATTTATCGTCGTATATTCCGATAATGTCTTAACGTAATTTTTCTCTGCGCAGTTGTAACTACGGCGTAGTAGTAGTTTTGTAATCATATCGGTGCTATTTTCAGATAGATATGTATCGCTTTAATAACATTACAAACACAGATATCCGAGACTACCCACAAAGTGCGTGTGTCGTAACAGCTTTCGGTAGCCTTTGAGAGTATAGTAGCCGCCCGTGGTCGTCGCATGCTTTTCTCAGAAATTGCATGAACGTAAATAAAACGTGCTCAACCATACGTCCACACATGCAATTCGATCGCGAATTAGATGTCGCGCCTACCTTAATTCATTCATAAAAATACTTAAGCCCTCAGCAGTCACAACTGCGGTGCAATTGCAAAACTGAACGGTATTTGGGTCACGTTTCCGCCGCTCCGATTGAATTACGAGCATACTTCGACGCCGTAACTATTAAGTTGTTTATCGTACCCTGTTCATTTGGGAATCCTGCGCCCTGTGGTCTAGATTCCAGAAAAAACAGGCATATCATTCACGAGGCGCCCGTGTTGAGGCTCATTCTTGACGCCATACAACTCCGTACGTCTCTTACAATTTTATCAAACAATATTTATTCAGTTTTTATTGCTCATATAATTTTTATCATTGAATATTTAATTTTTTATTTTTAAATATTAAAAAAGACACAAAATTACAAAAAAAAAAAAGAAAATAAAAGAAATTATATTTTTCCGATCGCTACTAAACTTCACAGGATCATCCGCTGTGAAGATTGTCTGAAAATTTCATCAAAATCGTTTGAGCGGATTTGGAGTTCGTAGGGTACGTACACATACTACACATAGATTTTTTTATATATGAAGTTAGATTGTCTAATCGGAAAAAAATGATTAAATATGTGCTTGATGATAGAAAATAAGTCGTACATCGTGAAACCGTCTCGTCGCGTGACAGTTCATTTCCAATCGATGCTTTATTAAACAGCGGCCGGAAAGCGTGTCCGCCGGTTGATAATCCGGCTTCCATTGAGTCCGGAGCGGACGCTGGTCCGCTGCGACAGCGCGCCGCGCATGCGTTCTAGTTTTGGCGCGAAAGGCGCGCCGTGACGTCAGCGCGTCTGGATCGATGGTGGCAGACGCTGCGGTAGTACGTCGGGGTCGACGATCTCCCCCATCCATATGCCAGCCCACCCCACCTGACTACTGCAGTCGCATCTCGACTCCCCCATTGAATCTATGCCGTATTTGTATATGCGAATATGACAATCGACGACCGCCTTTTATGCTGATAGGATATGAACGTAATGAACGTTCCATGAATGAAAGTATGCGAGAAGCGAAACAATCACTGTTTTGCACTCTTTGCCTCGAGACTAAAAATTGTTCTCCGTTGTTACAGAGGAGGAAATCGACGTGGTTTCTCTCGGCACATCTCAGCAGCCTCTGCCCACGCTCGCTCACGTTCGCAACGATTCTCTTCCGCGCGCCCCGTCCGCACAGGAGCGCCATCACATCCAACGCACCGTCGCTTCGGCTATTACCCCGCGTCCCGCCGCAAGAAAACGTCTAGTGCCGCCTCCAAACATAACCATGCCGGCCACTGCTCGCAGGCGTAGAGGCCCCGGTCGCCGCGGACGTCGCTCCAATACTGACACCGATTCCGAGGTGGAGTCCCCAGAGATCGAACGCCGCTCCATTCACAACGACATGGAACGCTTGCGCCGCATTGGCTTGAAAAATCTGTTCGATGAACTCAAAAAGCAGATCCCGGCCACCAAGGACAAGGAGCGTGCCCCGAAAGTAGTGATTCTACGCGAAGCGGCTTCACTGTGCCGACGTCTGCGAGAAGAGGACTCCGAGCGTGATATGCTTAAACGCCAACAGACCAAGCTGATGGCGAAACTTAAAAAGCTGCGTACAGCGGCCGCCGCGCGTTACCGGCCCTACTGAACGGGCCTAGTGGTTAGTTCCCGAACGGAACCATCGAATAGTCTTCGGGTTTTTTGCGACCACGTGACACACGGACTGAAAACTTTATAATGTAAGTCTCCGAACTGTCGTAAACTTTCAGTGGTGAAAGCGGTGGCTCGATATTTACAATTGCCGCCCGACGTAGCATTGGAAGGTTACATCCGTAGTCAGCTTTTAGGGTTCACTCTGCTTCTGCCCTGCGCGGCGAAGTGCACGGCGTGTTTTGCTCAAACGACATTTCGCAGTGCCAAAGTGAGCCATAAAACTGTTGTCTAAACATAAGTACTAGGTTTTCAGTAAAATATCTTAAAAGTTACGCCGACTGCTTTATAAACCGGTAGACTGTTTTTACCTCTGAATCATGCTTTCTTTTAAATTATATTATAATAAACTTATACATACACAGCAGAATTATTTCCGAATCGATGTATTTCTAGCCAATGAAGATTTTTACTGGACCTTTTATTAGCTATTAGAACAATGTCATTCAGTGTTATAATTATATTAAGCGGTGAGTCGTTCTGAGTTTGTCAACGCTGCATCGGGATTGTGTTTTTAATAGTTTAGGCTGGCAAAGAAACGATGGCGCTAATGAAGAATGTATATATATACGTTGCTGGCCAATAAATATGTTTTAGGCCCGGTTCGAAGGAAATCCTTTTCTGCGACGGCCATCACGCGAGACAGTGATGCCGTCAAATTAGTAATACGACACGATATGATATTATTTCTAAGTTTATGTATAATTTTTTGTATAATCCTGCTTATGTTTTTAGTGATTTGTTTACACTTATTGTGTATCCGTGTACATTATGTAAATAACTTTGGAATTAACCTTATACATGTACTAACGAACCTTGGAATCGTTCGATATATTGGACCATTTTTACTATAAACTGTGAAACAATAGCATAACTTCGCCATAAGAATTTATTTGAATATTTCACACAACACACATGACTCGATAAAATGGAATGTTTTAAATTTTCTCTTATTATAACTGTAACTACAAACTGTCGATTACGCACCATAATTATTATTATAATATTTATATGCCTATTGCATATTTAACTTTTGACATAGCTTAGTGTATATTAATTTATTCGCATATAAGGTGGACGCATTTTACAACAACTATGTTACTGAAGACGAAAAACATTCACGATGCAAACAGAAGAATAATCTCATCGAATGTACCAATAATATCTATTTAGACTGTGTATTTTGATAACTTACATCAAAACTATATAAACATTATAGTCATAGAGAAAAAGGTTTAATAACATATAAAAAAAATAACCACGAAATAGTTCCTCATAGTACCTATTAATAGTAAATATTTGCATTTTTTCTTTATATATTTTTATTGCATTAAGTTAGCGTACTCACTAAAGGGTAAATTGAAGGGGAAATTTGATGTGTTTCAACCTATCAGCACATGGTTAGCATTTTGCAAGTTGGGACGGCTTTCTTCGTGTGCGGAATGTGCCTTGCATGTACATATTTGTATACCTAGGTCATAAACTCGAATTAGTTGCGAAAACTATTTTTTGTGAGAAAAACGTTATTGTAGTCTAGTTTTAGATAGTGTTAACATGAAAGTGGTTTGAGGTTCGCGTTAAAGATTTGCAGTCTATCTTCCACTAGGTTTAACTTGTACATACATCATTACGTAGTGGCTGACGTCATCAATTTCTGGGTGAAGTTTGTAGTTTTGTTGATATTTAGCGTTTTTTTTTTCTCTTTCTTAACTGGAGAATAGTTTCGAATTCGAATGTACCTGCATTTATTTTTTTTAATTTTTTTTTTGTTAAACTCGTCTTGACATAAATAATAAGATATTTGTGTTGAACTAAATCAGAGTGGTATTGTGATATGGTGACGTAGGTATATATGTATAATTATGTTGAAAAATTAGTTTTCTATTAAGAGAAAGTCAATAGTTTAAACATTTAATCGTAAGAAATGACAGCTTTATATAACGTTAATTAGGGGTGAAAAGAAAAAAAGAAAATGAATAAAAAAAAATTGCACTAAAAAAATATTGACAAGGCACATTTCCAGCACTGCCAAAATAAATAATTAGTGAACAGAAATGGAATTTTACAAACCAACTGGGTTTTTATTGTAAACTTTATATTAAGTAATCATGGGAGTCGAAGTAGGTTAATTTTTAGTACTTCTTAATGGAGTGTCCAATTTTTTTGTCTGTGGAAGAAATAACACCTAACCGACCTGGGTGATTGGGTCCAATCGGGAGGCTGAGTGTTTTTTTTTTAATTATAATTTTATGTTTTGTTCGATTGGTTGAGTTTAATACTGTTGTTGGCGTTAAGTGCTGGGTCGATTCGACCCTCGCGAGCGAACCGAGGTCGGTTACTAAGCGCGGCTATAGAGAATGCAGGGTACACTGCTTGTTCCGCCTAATGTTGATAATGCACTCTGCAATCTTTGCAGCCGGGCTCTAATATCATAAGCTCTTGTACTTACCACACATTGGATACGATAATTATGTGAAATTAGAATTTTTTTTTTGGTTTTGTTCCTTATGTGTAATCAAGAAGATAAGCTAATATTAATTATTCGAATAAATTAATCGGCTGAACGGGAGCGGAGCTAGGAAACGTAGAACTACCCCCTTGTGGTTTTTATACTTTTTCAATGTACCTAGTTCTCGAAAGTTTGACTATAAAAATAAGTGTTTTGATTCTGTGATCAATCGGGTGGATAACGTTTCTTAAGCTCTTTGCTGTTCAGCTGACAAAAAAACAAGTGTTTTTTTATTTATTTCAAATTTAGAATTTTAGACACCCTACCCAATTTCTTCGGCGACCTGACAGTGCCGTATATATTATAAAATATTACAGATAACCCTTTTACGTTATTGTGTAATTCTTCAGATTTTAGTTTATTTTACTAACATACTCTAAACAATAATAGATTCTAAGTGGTGTGAGCTCAAGACCAAAATACTTTGATCAAAGTATTATTCAGTAAGTATTTGATATTATTTTATGTTAAGGTCGACAGACGGGGTGACGGTCCACTTGATGGTAGGTGGTTACCGTCGCCTATAACACAAACAACGCCACTTGCGCTTACTACATTACTACACAAGAAGTCTTTTCACGGGGAAAAAGTCTTTTCGCATTTAGTGTGTATAAACTTGTAATTAAATATTTTTGGCTGAACTATTTGTATCTGGCTGATTTTGATGACATTAAAAAGGCTACATTTCAAAAAAAGATAAAAATTAGTAAAACGTTGTTTCTAGCTATTTTTCATTTGTTGCTGTTTCTGTCAAAATAAGTGAATCTAATGAAGAAATTCGATACATTTTAAAATTTTATTACAAAAACAGAGAAAAAAAATGCAACGCAAGCCGCGAAATTTTTTTGTGACGTTTATGGATCTAATACAGTGTCAGTAAGAGTAGAACAAAGTTGGTTTAAGCGTTTTTAATCCGGGAATTTTTATGTCATAGAGGCATCTCGCTCTAGTCCCCCTGTTACAGATAAGGTGCTATTTTTAAAAAGTGGAGCAAGATCGGTATATCAGTAGTTACGACATAGCTGAAGAACTGAAAATTGACCACAAAACAGTTTTGACCCATTTGAAAAAAGCTGATTAGGTACACAAAAAAGCTCGATATTTGGGTGCCACACGAGCTCATTGAAAGAAATCGTGTACTCATTTGCGCTACTTTATTGAAACGTAATGAAACCGAACCGTTTTTGAAGATTTACACCTGTTTCTGTCTCTTCAGAATTCTTTAGGCAGTGTCAGGTCAAAATCAAGAGAGGATTGCCAAAACTACTTGTCGCGTTTTTTTGATCATATCTAAGTCCTAAAATTTCTACAGCAACGGGATCATGTCACTACTAGTCCGGGAGCCGGTGACAGTAAAACTGCACTTATGCGGATTTCAATATTTTTTATATAAATTAATAGCATTTAACCATAGGTACAAAATGGGCTAAGTGTGCCAGGGTTTGGCCTGGCAGAAATATTTTTTATAAATTTTTACATTTCCAATAATCATAAGTACTTTGCACTTTCATGGAAATTCATTTCTTAAAGGCCATTTTATGTCTAATAATGTCTATTTATTTTCAGTAAAATTTGGTGTGCCAGCTCTCATCGTGGCAGAAAAGTCTGTCACACTGATTTTTAATTCACAAAATCAATTATATTTTACCCTTATCGCGGAATTACTTTTTTTATTTCTTCGTTTTCACTCCTATCCTATCTTGGTCTGACAGCTTAAAACTTGACAAAAATATCTCTCACACCAGTTTATACAACAACTTTAACCTTCAAACATAATTAATATGGAGTGTATGTCAATGTTTTTCGGAGCAACTGCTTACTATCATAATCATAGTGTCCGAGGTGTGCCTTAACTTAACGCTCTGTTCTAGGGTTCCCGGGTTCGATTTCCGGCAGGGTCAATTTTGAAAATGATCTTTTCAAATTTGGCTCTGGTGTGGATCTGGAAAGTAGCGGCAAGGCACATTGCGTTTGCAGTCAATTGGGCAACCCGTCTGGCGGCAGTAACCAACCCCTTACAGAAGACCAACGTGAAATAACAGCACGTGTGCTATTGTGTTTCGATGAGTGAGTAAGGGATGCCTATCCTTAATCCTTAGCTGTGGCGTTGCCTGTGTTATAGGCAGGAGGATAGTGGAGTAATAGTGTTCTGTGGTTATAGGCGACGGTAGTCACCTACCTACCATCAAGTGGGCCGTAAGCTATCTGCCAATCTTAACATAAAAAAAGAAAAAAGATAAGTAGTCTTAACAAAATTTGTATAGCAAATTGCGAATATTATTTCTTCCATAAAATATTTTAGCATAGCAAGTTTGTTTTTAAAAATCGGTGTGAAAAGATAAATTTGTGCTTTGATTACGATACTACCACAGCAGCCTACGGAAGTACGGATGTAGTTAGACATTCTGATCAACATCGGATTATAGATAACTTCCAGTTGTAAAAACAAAGCGACAAACTGAAGTTAGTCACGAACAGTCAATTGTCAAAATAATAGTGAAGTTCGCGCGCTTAGCCAGCACAATCACAATGGCTCTTCGGTCTGTTTTATCATCTAAAATTCCTGTTGTGATCATTATCGGTGCAACTGCTACCGGAAAAACAAAACTGGGTGTGGAATTAGCTGAAAAGTTTGGAACTGAGATCATTAGTGCTGATTCTATGCAGGTAAATAAGGAATCTGTGCGGAACACATCATAACCTAAAACAAAACTGTTTCTCTTTTAAGACATTGTGAGAAATGTTATAAATATATTATTTCCCAGCTAGTAAATGACTAAAACTGCTTTTAAATTCATTAAAAGTTTCAATATTACCTGTAAAACAAAGATATGGCAATATTACTGTCCAAAAATCTGTTTTTTTATTAATATATATTTGTAGGTTATCTATATAACTTAAGTAATAAAATTTTAATAATAAAATAAATAGAAGTTCAAATACATAATTACATAAAAAGATTATAATTAGTTTCAATTCTTTGTTCCAAATTAAGGAATAAAGTCTTAAACACAGCAACTTAAATATTTTACTCCTATTTAAACCATATTCCGACTTTTGGACACAATTTTTTGCCTGCAGGAAACTCACTACCGTTGCAGTGTAGAATTAAACCTTTTTTGAATGAACAAAAAGCTTGATTTTCATCGCTTAGAACTAGTCATAGATAATGAAAATGTTAATAGGATCATTATACTTTTAAACATTTTTGTTATTTTAAAACATTGACCAGACAAACCATAAATTTTTAATTACTTTATTAGTGATGTTCTGGATACCTGCAAATGTCAGAGCGTTAAAAGAGACATGTATTCATATCATTTATTTTTTAGCAGATCCTGAAAATATAATAATTAATTTCATTGTATTAAATTTCAAAGATACACAATTCTGTATCAAGATCCCTATTTGAGGTTGTACATTTTTAGCATTTCTGCACATTCATTGAAACATTTAACTTAATAGATGCTAAAATAGAATCTTTTCTTTAGTAGTAGGAAACTGAACAAATTTTGCATATTTTTGATGATTGACAACAGATATATTTTACTTGAATTGTTGAAGGTTTCATCACACAATTTATTTATTTGATTTTTGTCTAAATACTTTTATTTTATCAACATGGCTTCAGATTATACAAAAAAGCTCAGTCAAGACAGGTCCAACTGTTATCCAAAAGAGTACTTTATTTAATTTAAATTACAAATAATAATTTATTTATAAAATTATTCAATAAAGCTTTAAATATGACTAAATGTAAATAACTTTTATTTATTATTTTTTTCAATGCCATCACAGGCAACACATATTTTTCAAAAACTTTTGTTTTAAAACACTGAGGAATTTGGGTCGAGAAGATGTCTTCGAGCTTCCTGAACGCTGCCCATCTGAGTTGGATTCGACGATCGACCTCCTTTTCAAAGTTAACTCTACCTAATTGGCTACCATTGATTTTTCAGCTTATCTTTATTGTTTCTTTTCCTATTGATTTATGACAGTAATTGGATCTTAGCTAAAGTCCTTTTTGATTTCAATCATAGGATAATTCAATGATTTTGTAGGAAAAGGTCACAGAAAGATTTCCAGAAATCTCTAGAAAGAGCAATGAATCGGACGTACTTACTAGAATGGACAATCCTTGTGGTACAGTGTACATCAGTCCTTATTGCAAATCAGTCATTTTACATTTACCATAGTCTCAGAATTCCAGATGGGTTGATTTGGGCCAGATTTGGTAGGTTCCTTCATCCGTTAATATATAAAAGGGTAGTAAAGGCTTGTAATATATGGAATCTACCAAACAGAAATGCCTCGTTTGTTGTTAGAGGCTGTGATACAAACCTTTATACAATATGTATTTGTTTATCAATATATTTAATGCTCATACATGCTCTGGTTTAAGGGGCTACAAAAGGATAATGTACCTCTTTCATCAAATAGGTGTAGTGGTTTTGGTCCACAAATACACAAACTTACACAGTCACTATATTTATAATTCTAAAAAAGATTTTATTGTAACTCAATCCGAAATATTCTATTCCCGATCATTTCAGTGTGCCCCTTGTAATGTGGGCCGCGGCTCGACGCTATCCAGGCTGCTTCTGACCGATCCTACTGGAAAATTATAGGAGTGGTCCTATAATTTTAACTACTTAAAATATATAAAAAGCCACTTCCGGCTTTCATGGATGATTTTTTTTCTGCAAATTATATACACATTAGTAAATACCATATCAAAATCTTTTGGGTGGTTTAAAGTAAGTTAGCGGAGAAACAGGGAGAAGTTGAAAATGAATTTATTTTATAATATATGTATAGATATATAGATATAGGATGAATCAAATCAACATGGAATCGTGATTGAAATATATTTGAATAGTATGTATGTTACAATTTGTCAACTGTGACAAGCATAGCTGGAGTCAATTATGAAAACAAAAGAGGTAGATGAAAAGGCGAATTTGTAAGGCAAACAAGGTTACTATGGTTGGCTATAATGGCGGGTACATTGATAACTGGGAGACAGGAGAGGTTTTAGCCGGTAGGAGTCCGGCACTGCAAGTGTCCAATGAAGGATTTGTTCTCCTTATAAAAAAAAGCATAGTAATCAATAATTAATACAATAATAATAATAAAAAATATATTGACTTATAAATGTTAAGATCAATCAATCAATTATAACTTTTAAGATGAGTTCACAAAACATGTAAAGGTATGATTTTCTAGTTTTGACACATTTCATACCATAACTCATATAACTTGGTTTTATGATTCTACTTAATATCAATATGACAGCATTTTTGTATTTTTAATACAAAACTTTAAACAAATAGTTAATGCTCTGAACTAATCTTAATAAAAAGTATGCAAAATGACTTCTGACCAACTTATAATTACCATAGACATAATGGGAACCATAAACACAGCCTTTGATTGTTTTTTTTTAAGCCATTATCTGGATTCTCGTTTATATTATTACGCCTCTATGTTAAAAAGATTCTAAACAGAATTTAGTATGTACTAAAGTAAATACTTCTAACATTACATTTTGTTCAAAAGTATAGCTTTCATTGTCTTTAAGAGAAGTTTTCATTTTTATATAATTCGTTAAAATCAAAATCTAGTTAATTTTCAGAAATATTGTTGAAGCAAAGTTACAATTTTACACAATATGAATTCCTGATTTATGTCACTGATTTGTGGTAAGTATAAAAAAACTAGTACTTACAATATTTACAGTTGCATTTTATATGGGCATTGAATTAAAATAAAATACTCGGATTACTCGGACACACAGTGTTGACAAGATACATTTATTATTATTATGTATATTATAAATTTCTCCATCATCAATGTTAAGTTTAACCAATTTCAAATGGAATTAATTTAATTGTAAATGTCAATTTGATGGTGATTTAAGTTTGTCACAGTATACGAAGACCGTTCATAAAGTTTATGCAGCTTTGAGTATTAAAGATCAAGAAATCCCATCCAATTTGTCATTATTAAAAAAAGAAAATGAATGAATTTTAATAGCAAAAAAAAAGATTTAACAAATCTTTTTTTTTGTGTTACTAATGGTCTAAAATATGAAAATTTTGACCTATTGAAAAAAAATTTCATTATTTTGGAGGCGAGAAATTCTCTTGTTTTTCTTAATTTTTTTTTAACCGGCTTCAGTATTTTCTGCAGACATGATGTATGAGCATAATATGTAACTTCACACTTATTCAAATATTTAAAGAGTGTGTTTACGATTTTTGAAGCTTCATATTGAATACTGACAATGAACAAGAATTTCTCAATGAATACAACATAATTATGTAATGAATCCCAAAATTGCAGACGGAAATCTGCTGCACAACCACATTTAATGGAAAAGCTTACCAAAGATTTTGTAAGCTGGTCGGAATCTAATGAAATTATAAAATGGTCGGTATAGTATCTACCATAGTGTGTCAATAGGGAATATGCGTCTAATTTAAAAAAGGCTTAAAAATATTTTTTTATCAACATTTTCGCTTTAGAATTATGTCTATGTAAATATTTTTTAATGTTATTTCTTTTTCGTTAAGAAAATAATTATTAAAAAGTGCATAAAAATGTGGGAAATTCAAAATACTTGAAATGGTCAGATCGAATGTGACGTCAACGTCTATGAAATATCAACAAGCGTGTAGATGTTTGTGATTTTTAACATTTGATTGTATTGTAGACTTTGACGTCACGACAAGCGCGCCAAAAGGGCGGGTGTTTAAAGTGCCCGTAGCTGTTAGTTAATTTTAATTTTTTTTTGTTACCAAATTTCTGTTTTTTGGCTCTGAATATTTTTTTACGGTTATATAATGATATAACCTATCGTATGAAAATATAAATTCATTACATATATTCATTTCCTTTTTGTGAGGGTTGATAAAAAGTTTTGGCTCTATTCAATTTATTATGGTTATTTAATTTGAATTATAATTTCCCTTAATTTTATATTTGTTTTTTTTTAATTGTATTTGGATTCTATATAAGTAATTTACATTATGTTATTAGTTAAGTGATTTTATTAACTGAAATGTTTATTTTTTATTGCTCATTAATTAAAGTATAATTGTTCCAAATAATTTTTATTTTATTCAAAATTTAGAAATTATTATTAATATATCACTCACTCTACTGCAACATAATATTAAATGAAGATTTATATGGAGAGTCCCAACGCAGTAAGCAACCTTTATGCAAACCGCAAACCGCATTTTATTGGTTTTTAGTAAAAAAAGATTATCATTTTCGATCAAGTGAGAAGTGATACAATTTTATTTTAGATGTAGACACCATTTCAGTAGTGCGTTTCGCAGTCAAAACTTGGGCAGTCATACATTAAACAGCATAATATGCGCTTTTGTGTTTCGTCGAGTGCGTAAGGGATGCCAGAGTCCATTTCTCGGTCGGCAGCGGCATTGTAGCAGGCTATGGTAGTTCTTGTGGTTATTGCGACGGTAGCCATCTACCATCGAGTGGACCGTCAGCTTGTATGTCTACCTACACATATTAAAAAGGTTATTTCAATTTCAAAATCTTTATAAAGAGTACAAATACAAAGAAAATAATTAGAAGTTAAATTCATTCTTGCACAGCAGTCCTCTAATTAGCTTGTCATTTTGACACACAGGTCTCCTCCAGTTTTTTGTGCACGTGCTATTGTGGGCCACTGAGGGCAGGCTATTTTCATAAGGTCATCTGACCATCCTTTAAGACCCTTCTCTCCATACTTCTTTGATTGTCTTTTTGTGTGGTTGCCCAAGTTGTTATAGTATGTTAATTAAAAAAATATGTTTAAGTCCTATTATGCAATACAATAATTTCAATTGTCGCAATAGTATGGTCTCTTTATTTCTTTGAATTTTCAACCTTAAAGGTTGGCGACAACACTAGTCTGGTCCATTTCTAGTTTTTTATTCATAACTTCTCATTTCCATTCTACCTTGCCATTCACAATAAAATGAAAGGATATAATAATGCGCCCAAATAATTTGCGTTATTTATGAACGCTTCACGTTCGTTTCTGATCTTTAATCACATACTTAGTGTATTTATTTTATTGTCTTTGATAGTTATACATTTTCGTAACCAACTGTATGTTAGATTGCCTATAATTACAATGCGCGAATGGACATTAGCTGATACGCCCATATCTAACACTTGTTGTGTAGGTGCACAGTGTTTTCTGTAACAGTAGGAAATATCAACATTAGCAGTGTAATGTTTTGATACAAAAATAGACTTTGATCTAAAAATATTTGTATGATAAAGTAATGTAAGTAATAACTGTGTGTGTGTCACGAAAAGTGTGTGTCAGATCCGACGCACGTCCATTTTATTCCTTTAAACGTATAAAATTAAATGTACTAGGGAGGAGTGATAAGTCTGGTAAAAATCTATTTTGGATTAAAATTATCGCAAATTGCATGCAACCTCCTTGTTCACAACACTTTTGAAGGACTAAATTAAAAATTTCAGCCAGTACCGCCGGTTAGTTTTTTTGTGACAGCCATTAAAGAAAAATAATTGAACAAATTTTTGTAAATAGTGAATTTCGTGTCTCGAGATTAAACATTATTTTTTGGACAAAAAAAAACTATTACGGAAAAATGATTCATAAGTGGTTTACTATTTTCGCTGTGGTTGTACAATGCTGTGCGTCCAGGACGCCCAGTTGAGTTCACTACTCCAGAGATGATCGCTAAAATCCACGACATAGTGTTGAACGACCGAAGAGTAAAAGTGAGGGAGATAGTCGAGATAGTGGGCATCTCAGACGAACTTGTGCGCAATATCTTACACCAACATTTAGATATGAGTAAACTCCAAAAAATAAATATAATTTAAAATTAAAATAATTACATAACTATTCATTGTTAATTAATTCTGATTAAATTAATTTATTTCTCAAATTCGAAGCTTTTATCCAACAATCAACACTCATATGTATACAATTACAATAATATACAATATAAAGTAGACGCATAATTATATAAATTAACGTATTACACGTCAGCTTGACGTTGTGGGCTAAAGTTTTAAAATATTTTTTTATGGGACCTATTTCATCAAATAATATGGAAAAAGCAAGTATTTAAAAGTAAATATATTCTGTGTAGGTTAAGTAAAAAAGAGGAATTATACAATAATAGATGAAATAAATATTATAATAATGCTTTCTTTTTAATTTGCAATCATTATGCAAAAATCAAACAATAAACTGTTCTATCACTAAAACACGTAAGGGTTTTAAAACTAAATAAGATACTGTTGAAAATAACCGAGCATGTTTGTCAAAATAGCACCTGCCAAGTTTGTTGCTGAAAACAAATAAGTCAACTTTGGGGTCCTTACTTACCTTGTCAAATATTAACCGACACAGAAAGGATAATGCCTATAGGTATATTTAAAACTGGGTTTTACAAGAAATCTCATTGGTTATTTTGTTTTCACAGAAGAGAAACTTTGAAATGTGTAAAAACTAAAGAGAATATTACCTACTTTTACGACTTCTTATAACAAATAATAATAAATGATTTATATAATATTTCAGCATTTAAACAGATAAATGAGTAAATGCAGACAATGATCTAACTCTGAATGAGTAAGTTTAATATAAACATGATTTTTTACATATTATTATTGCTGGTTTCTTTACCTACTGTTGTGCCATTACTGTGTACCACAAACTTTAATACCCGGATAATTCTCAATTGAACGTTTCCCACTGAGTGAATAACCTCATAATTTTTAAATATTTTGCCAGATCTAATAAGAAAATATTATGTTTTATTATAAAACTCTTTTCAAATAAGTTTTGGTGATTCGGGTTAATCTTCTATATTACTATCGAGCTTCTTACTGGAAAATTTATAAAGCGACGTAAAAGCTGGAAAATAATCACATTTATTTTTTAATTAAATTATTTTTTTAATAAAAAATAAAAAAGAATTAATTTTTTAATTAATTCCTAAAGGAAAGAAAAAAAAGGAATTAATTAATCACCTACTCAAAATTCGTTCTACAACCGTCAGTTTTGAAGAAAATTAATTTCTTGCTCAATAACAATACATATTATAATTTCGTTAATTCTCATTTTACAGTAACATCAAATTTTTCGTTTTACAAAACAGGGTTAAATTTTATGGGATAGGTAGGGCGTCAGGAAAGCCAAGCAATACAGAGGAGACACTATAAATCGTGTGAACTATTATTGGGACATTGTGTGTGTAAATGATAATAGGCAAGCATCAGTCATCATCTCGGAAACAAGAAAAAAGAAAACCAATTCACCGCTGTAAAACCGCAAGGACCGTTCCCATAGGAATATCACCACTAATTGAACCGATCAAGGTTGCTTTTATTTTCACACACTTTCGCAGACAATTTGAAACCGTCACGAAAGCATCATCCGCTTACTTTGTTTTGTATACAAGTCTGAGAGAATTTAGACATACCTTGTTCGAGTTTGTCTACTCGAATTATATAACGCGCGACGGTAAGCGGTAGGATGCCGAGTAGCCTTCAGACAGGTCGCTGTCATCACAGTATATATAAAACACTGAGATAAAATTCCTTGTATCGCAGTTCCATTCAAAGTTTTAGTGTGCTTTTCTTTAATATATACATATATGATCGTATTGTGATCTAGTAATCCATGATTTTAGATTTAGTACTTAAGTCAATCACAATCATTGAAAACTTAAAAGGGCTTCACTTGGGCAAATGACATTTACATTAGAACTCGCTGGCGGCGGAGACAATTCAACAGGCCTAGAAATTGTGTTTTTTTTTTTTTTGTTTTTACCATTAGAAAAATACACAAAAAAAATTATTTATACAATTTTTTTAACTGACATTAACTTATTAATAGGTACAGGATTCATATGCGCGCAATAAGCCGTTTTCGAGAGAATTTTCTTCTTGTGTTCTAACTTTTTTTGTGCAGTTTCTATTAATTTAACGAAAATTCTAATTAATACAATTGGATCTTCACATGTTTAAGTATAATATATATTTTTTTCAAAGCAATTGTGTTGTCTATTTCTTGTAACATCTTCATTAAACAATGGATATTTTTATTATTTAGCGTTTGTCTCCACCTTAAAGGGAAAGCTTAGTCGAAACAAAAGTGTAAAGGTAAGAAAGGGATGCACGTACCTAAATAAATAAATCAGTGTCTATAAATAATATAATATAACTAAGCTCGCGGCTTCGCACAGATGCAATTTTCTTTTGCAAATTATATACGACAGGGTTCATATTCCAAGAACTGAAAACACCATGCTAAAACCAATAGAATAACGGTAGCGCGATGTTTATTAGTTTAAAACTTTGAGTACTTTCTAAGACTACTCAGACTGTCTTTGTGCGAATATAAAAACGAGGACCGGCGCTCGATTGGGAATGCGCTACATACGGTACGCAGTACAGATGCGACAGTTGATAGTTTTTGCGAAGATATCTGCGATAGTGAGTTAGCGACACGTTGAATGAATTAGTGACGACATTGGCGAGTTTAACGATTTAATCGGAGAAATCTTGGTCTTCAAGAATAAATTGAATTCTTTCGCCCTTACACGGCATTTTCACTCACCTCACACGTCGTAATAATATGCTCATCATTTTTGGCCCTCTCCCCCCAGTTGGTTTGGTTAATTTTTGTTGTAAGAATAAAACTGGGTACTGTTTACTCATATTTTTAGGGATATTTAATTTACTCTCTGACTACTGTGGACGTAAATATATGGTTTGGTACACTATAATTTACGACATTTATTGCCCACAACGACCATGACGTTACCTTAATTGGTGCCCGCAGTCTTCTAATGAAATATTAAACACAGTCAGATAATGAGCAAAGATTTTAATAAATTCTATAATTTGTCATACTTTGCCCTAAATGGTTAGTCGAACATAACGAACATTTGTAATTTTAAACGTTTTTCGTGTTATAGAGTTTTCCGATTTGATTATATTAGATATGGATATGCCGATGATACCACAGTGGTCGAGAGGTATATGTCGATGCACGAGCTGGTAGCCTCGAGATCCGCTCACAGAGAGAAGGCATAGTCTGTAGATTGGACCAGACACTGAAAAATATCTCCGACTGGGGTGACGCTAATTTGGTCAGTTTCAATGAAACGAAGACTCAAGCGTGTCTTTTTTCAGCGAAACGAAATCCAATTAACCTGAACCCGTCATTCCGGGGAGTGACTGTTCCAATCTCGGATCATCTCCAACTCCTTGGTGTGGACCTTACAGCCGATCTGAACTTCGGTAGGCACATCGAGTCCATTGCCAAAACAGCTGCCAAAAATCTGGGCATCCTTTCCAAGGTTAAATGGTATTTCACTGCGAGGCAGCTCCTGGACTTATACAAAGCACAGGTTCGGTCTTGCATGGAGTACTGCTGCCACCTCTGGGATGGGTCTTCCCGTTACCAACTGGCCGCACTGGACTCGATTGAAAGGCGAGCAAAGAAGCTTATTGGCAACGACACCCTTGTGGATTCCCAACTTCAAAGCCTGCAGCATCGCCGAAAAGTAGCTTTACTATCGATTTTCTATCGTCTACATTATGGAGAGTGTGCATCTATACTGTACGAATTAATCCAATCGGAACCGTTCCACTTGCGGACCACTAGACGTGGGCAGGGGTTTCATCCCTTCGTGGTCAATGTACCTCGATCACGAACAAAGCGTTTCAGTTCCACCTTCCTTGTTCGGACTGCTAAGGAGTGGAACTCATTGCCTGCGTCTGTGTTCCCACAGAACTACAACCTCGGGGTCTTCAAAACTAGGGTAAATGGGCATTTACTAGGTAAGCGTGGTCCACCTTCGGCCACATCTGCACCTCACATCAGGTGAGATAGTGGTCAAGCGCTAATGACTCGGATTTGTATGTTAAGAGTATAATAATACGAATGTCAAATTTTTACTTTAGCGAGCCCGTTGGATGAGTGATTAGGGTGTTTGCCTTAACCCTCTGTCTCAGGGTCCCGGGTTCGATTCCCGACGGGCTCAAATTAGAAAATAAACTCGTTAAAGTTGGCTCTGGTATGGATTTGGAAAGTAGTGGCAGGGATCGCTGCATTTCGCAATGATTTGGGCAGCCAGTCTGGCGATAGTCTTTACAGAAGACCACCGTGAAGTAATAGAATGTGTGCTGTCGTGTTTCCGTGAGTGAGTAAGGGATGCAAGAGCCATCACAAAGTTCACATCTGTGTGGTATATCTCTGTCACCATAGCCCGATTAATTCAATTGCTTCACAGATCATAAATTTTTCTAATTACCTTACAGATATTATCTTAGGCTGTCCTTTAGATGACTTCTTAGTGTTGGGGGATTTCAATATGCCTAATATTCAATGGATACCATCAGGAGATGGAAGTTCATATCAAGCCCTCAATATTCAAGGTGCACATCAGTCCCAACTAATTGATAACTTCAACTTATGCAATTTATCCCAATATAATTACATTACTAATGTCAATGGCCGTATATTAGATTTGGTTTTATCCAATAATAATACTACATTGGTGGAGTATTCTGGTACCCCGTTGGTTCCAGAAGATCCTCATCATAAGTCTATTTCCATTTCTGTTAATTTTGAAAGGCTTCACACGTTAAAGTGTAAACCATGCTTGAAATATTATTATCATTCCGGAGATTATGAATCCATTTTATCTGAACTAAATTCAATCAACTGGCAAACCATGTTTTACAATAGAACTCTGGATGATGCTGTTGACTGTTTTTATGATACAGTATATAAAATTCGTAATACCTTTGTACCTTCTAAAATCACCATTCCAAAACGTAAATATCCTCCTTGGTATAAATCCCCTCTTATAAAATTACTAAACGAAAAAAACAAACATCGCATTAAGTATAAAAAATACGGAAATATAAGTGATCTTAATTCCTACAACATATTAAGGGAGCGCGCTAAACTAATGGAGACTGATATGTTTGAGGATTATATTGCTGGTATCGAATGTAATATTGGAAAAAACCCTAAAGCCTTTTGGTCATACGTTAAGAACAGAAGGCAAACTAATGCATATCCCTCAGTTCTCAAACTTGGTCAACGTTCTACAGACCAAGGGGAGGAAATATGTAATATGTTCGCAGAGTATTTTCATTCTAACTTTCTCGAACCTGTTTCCGCTAACAGTGAGCTAGCCATAGATGACTTCGAGTTTCCCGAAACTTTGGCTGATATAACTGACATTGAAGTTGCAGAATCAGAAGTATTGAAACTGTTTAAGTCGCTTGACCTTAGCAAATCTGCTGGCCCAGATAACTTACCTCCTATTTTCATCCACAAATGCGCCACCAGCCTGGCACCTCCTCTTACCTTAATATACAGACGATCTCTAAACGAGGGGGTCATTCCCAAACTGTGGAAGTCAGTATACATAACTCCCATACATAAAAAAGGTACCAAAGATAACTGTGAAAATTACAGACCCATTTCTAAACTGTGTATATTCGCCAAAGTTCTTGAAAAGATTATATATCCGCAAGTGTATTCGTCATTAAAACATACATTTAGCGAACTACAACATGGCTTCCTCAAAGGTAGATCCACAACGTCTAATCTGCTTCTTTGTAGTGAGTATATATCAAAGCATATATCTGAACCTTCACAGGTAGATGTTGTATACACTGACTACAAAAAATGTTTTGATAGACTTGATCACCTAATTCTTCTTAAAAAGCTTAATATGGTCGGCATTCGGGGGAATTTATTCAGGTGGTTTACGTCATATGTGAGGAATAGGTGTCAAACGGTGGTTCTTAACGGTTTTACATCCTCACTAATGTACATCCCTTCAGGAATTCCGCAAGGATCCTTGCTTGGTCCTTTACTGTTTATAATCTTTGTATATGACATACATAAATGCTTTAAATCGTCTAGAGTATTGCTTTATGCTGACGATATGAAAATCTTATGCCCTATCAGATCCTCCGAAGACGCTTCGCGTCTTCAAGCTGACCTGCATAGTTTTCAGAGTTATTGTAGTATTAACAAACTGGAACTAAATATATCAAAATGTTATGTATGTTCTTACACGCGCAAACCGAATCCAATTGTTAATACTTATACCATAAATAATTCGCCACTTACGAGAGTAACATCTATCAGAGACTTGGGAGTCATTTTTGATTCCAAATTATTATTTGATAAGCACATCGATAACATAGTAAATAGAGCCTCTAAAGCTCTGGGCTTTGTACTAAGGATGTCTTCCGAATTTCATTCAATCAAAACAATCAAAATATTATACTGTGCATATGTACGTTGCCACCTTGAGTATGCCTCTCAAATTTGGAATCCACGCTATAATGTCTACATCTCACGCATTGAAGGGATTCAAAAACGTTTCTTGCGTTTTTTGCAATACCGAGCTAATAAATTCCTTCCTGACTATCGTTCTCAATGCAAACACTTTCACTTGCTCCCTCTACACAAGAGAAGACAGATATCCGATATTGCGTATCTCTTGTACGTGGCAAGCGGTGCAATTGATTGTCCTGAACTGTTGGAACATATAGGGTTGCGAACCACTACTACATCTTTAAGAAAACGTAATTTATTACACGTCCCATTTGTAAAAACTGGTTATAGACAAAATAGTTTTATGATTAGAGCGTGCCAGTGTTATAACTCAATCTCAGTGAGCACTATAGATATAGACTTATTTAATACTAGCGCCTATAAAGTCAAGCGAATGCTTACTGATAATTATTTCAATGAGTGATCGCTCGAGCAGTAGCTTTAGTGTTTGTATAATATTAATGTTATTATTGTGTTAATGTTATGTATTATTTAATACCTACATAGTAATATTTGTGAAAACTTTTAAGTGGCCTTCTGATGTATTTTCTTTTTTTTAACAACCATTGTATTAGCCGTTAGTTTTCCTTCATTAATAAAATAAAATAAAATAAAATAAAATATCCCTAATTCTTATATGTAAATTGTGTATGTAACTTTAAACGTTGTTTCTGCCCAAGCGTAATTGTGTTACTTTTATTTGTTATTAAATAAATTGAATTTAATATAAACTATGAATATTTTGAATCTCGATTTTTTTAATCTATACTTTCTCTACTGTAAATGCTGTTCACGCCTGTAATTGACTTATAAACCACATACTACTTTATAGTTAATTATGAAATTATAGTTATGTTAAGCTGTTGTAAAAAAAAACATGTAGTTTATTCTACCGTAGAACTAAACGGAAATCAATTCCACATAGGTTTATTGATTAAATATTCGTTATTAAATAATATTTTAATTCAACCTTTAAACAAAAAATTACATCTAAACTAAACTGTATCCTTTGGAAATAAATCTATTATGTAAAAATACAAAATTTACATGGATCTGTCATATTACCTACTCATATATTTTCTTTTTCAACGCAGACGAAGACGCGGGCACCAGCTATACTTGTACATATATGATAAATACGTACATATAAGTAGTGACATTTTTAGCTTACATTAACTTTAATTCGCACTTAAACAAATTTTGTCCCATTATCGTTTACTTGTGAAATTTTTTAATAAATAAGAAAAGCAAACCTGATTTTATAGACAGGTTTTCTGTCTCTGTCTGTCTGTCTGTACTCTACAAGTCATTTTTCATATAAAGAAATATTTAGGAAATTATTGCAATTTTACAAATTAATAGTCACTGATATTGGTCTTTGTGGGCGTTTTTATTTATTTCTTATCACTTTAAGAATGACGTATCTGTGGTTGTATAATTGCTTGAAATGATAGAAATAGTTGAATAAACTTGCATCAAACACTAGAGTCCGATGCAGCCAGCTCATTTCACAAGAATGTTGCCTATAAAAAAAGCTAATTTTTATCTAAACACGGCGTTCTATTGGCGTTTTATCTGCACTAATTACATATACACTTAAATTTCGGCAAGTGGCCGGTCGTGTTTGCATTCCGCTGCGAGTTCGACGTCTCGTCCAAGGCCAACGTCGTGGTATTTCCCGCAGCCCGGCGGTGCCTCCGTAGCCAAACTGAGCTGATAGAAGTTGAATGTACCATCTCTTAAGGAGGCTTCACTTGTTTTCCTACAAACGTTTCGCGCGTGCCGTGTGTGCCTTTTTTAACCTACATACTCTCATGTGTTTGGATGGAATTGCATTCGCGCAGTTACTAATTTATCGTCTGTTGTGTTTAATTTAATTTTTACATACTTATTTCATTGTTGATTTAACTTTTAATATGGTTTTTATTGTTTAATTTTATTTGTATATTAGTTGAGCCCGCAACTTCGTACGCGTGGTATTCGGTATAGCATGTAACTTTTTTGTTTGTTAACCGATTGGAATGAAATAAATACTAAATATTACGGGAAGCTTGCTACAACACATCAGTGAAAACTGCATTCAAATAGGTTAAGCCGTTTCTGAGTAGCGTGCACAAACGCATAGACCATCAACATCAATTCGGACCGCTTTTTCTCAAATTCTTGCTTTAATCTCATCAGTTGTTGGCAGTAGAGATCCGAATTGATGGTTCTGCCCGGCGGTAAAGGCTCATAATGAACAATGCCTTTCCAATCCCATCATACACACAGCATCGCCTTATTGCGAATTAACCCGGGTTTTGGCACAGTCTGTGAAGTCTGACCGACCTTTGACCACGACTTTTTTGCACGTTCTTGTCGTACGTGATCCACTTTTCATCACCAATTTATCAGTCTCTTCAAAAACGGTTCGGTTTCATTACGTTTCAATAAAGAATCGCAAATGAGTACACGATTCATAAAGTTTCTTTCAGTGAGCTCATATGACACCTAAATATTGAGCTCTTTTGTGTACCCAGCTTTTTTCAAATGGGTCAAAACTGTTTTGTGGTCAATTCTCAGTTCTTCAACTTTGTCGTTACTACTGATAAGCCGATTTTGCTCCACTTTTTTAAAAATGGAGTCCATTTTATCTGTAACAGGGCGACCAGAGCGAGGTGCATCTTTGACATCAAAATTTCCGGATTGAAAACGCTTAAACGAAATTTGTGCTACTCTTATTGACGCTGCGTTAGGTCCATAAACGTAACAAATTTTTTCGCGGCTTTCGTTGCATTTGTTCTTTTTTGTACTAAAATTTTAAAATGTATCGAATTTCTTCATTAGATTCACTCATTTTGGCAGAAACAAAAACAAATGAAAAATATCTGGAAACAACATTTTGCTAATTTGTTTCTTTTATTGAAATGTAACCTTTTTAATGTGATCAAAACCAGCCAGATACAAATAGTAAAGCCAAAGAGATTTTATTACAAGTTTATACAATATTGCGAAAAGACTCTTTCCCCGACCTAATATTAAGTGTACCTAATACTACGGTAGAATTTTCCACGGACGTTACCTTCTAACCTCTAAGGATGATAATGTCTGCTCCGTTCGTAATGTACCGAGATTTTTGTATACAATCAACTCTATTTTTAATTTTATTTAGCATCATTGAAGGTTACTGAGAATAAGATTCAGAAGCATTGAAACGAGTTTGTGAAGCTAATGGTGTATGAATATGAATAGCTTTAGGTTTGAGATCATTGTCAGCAAATTTGAAAAAGCTCTTGAAGAAAGAAAGCAAAGAAATTGTTGTGTTTAATATTAAGTTTTAATTAGGATAGTACGCTGTTCGTCAAAAGATTTCGGTCAGATTTAACAGCATTCAAGGTGTTGTGTTTCGGTATTGGGAGCCCTTTTCAGACGTCTATTTATAACAATGAAACCTCATAAAATATTACGATAAAATGTTGTCGAGTAATTTTGATTCTTGTTTACGTGATATTGTCGTATTTTTCCGTTCCGCGATAAAAAGGTTGATAAAAACCATGGATGAGAGCATTACTTTTGGAGTTTAATCTGGGACTTGTAAAGAGTTCTACGATTCTTTGTAAAAACATGCCCAGAGTTTTCGTTTACATTTCTTGTAAAGATTTTGATAGGACACCTGTAAACTTATAGCACTCGTTATAGGAAAACTACGCCTCTAGCAAGGAATTCAGAGAGTCTAGCATTGAAATCCCAAATGTTAGAATGATCACGCCAAAGCACTGACGCATTCAAGTACTGTATGATGGATGACATCATTACAATTCCGCCCATTCCATATGTTTAGCTGCTTAACTGAATGTGTCTCGAACAATATGATTCATGTGACCCGCTGTGGTGGGTAATTATTTAACATTAACAGCTGTTTTCTTTATACACTATTAAGTAATTGGCTGCGATTAATCACTTGTCATTTATTTACTAAAATATGTAGGTACTTACTTATATGTATCCAGCGAAAGGAATATTTCTATTGATGGTTTTTTTAGGAGGGGAAATGCATTTACGCCCCCTCGACGAGGACGTCCCCTCGACGAGGAGGAGTGTGGGACTCACCCGGTGAGAGACACCGGAAATACCCACTAAATCCCCTCCGGGTTCCACCATCGGCGGTGGTGTGGGACTGAGGTTACAGCTAGGCCATGTCCTCAGATCCCACATACCGACTCATCACTTTTTTTTAATGTTAAGATCGGCAGACAGGCTGACGGCCCACTTGATGGTAGATGGTAGGCTATCATCGCCTATAACACAAGCAACGCCAAAGCTGCTGCAAGTGCGCTACCGACTATGGATAAGGGATTAGGAATGGCCTCTGGCATCCCTTACTCACTCACCGAAACACAACAGCACACTTGGCGCTTTTTTGCCGCTTATGTGATACTCCTACCATTCTGCTAAGAAAGAGCATTATATTATGTTAACTTTATGTGCTCAGTGTGGGTGTTTATAAAGTTGGGGGAGTTAATATATTAAGTATGGCTTACCAGATTTTGCCCGCAGCAGTGCTTTTTTGAGGATAAACGACATGTCCTTTTCTGTACTCCTGATAAAGTATTTGCAAAATTTCATGATGATGGACTGAGTAGTGAAGGTGTAAAGTTGTAAAAAACTATCAAATTCATTTTCTCATTTATAAGGTTATAGGATGTCCTTCTGGAATAATATTGTAATTTTAAAACAATGTGAGAATTTTTCAAATAGGTGCAACGGTTCCGAAGATTACCTCATATAAGTAAAACTTGGTGTTGCAATAGTTATTTTTTCAGCTTAATAAATGATACATTGATATTTATTTATTTACTAGCGGAGCCCGCAACTTCGTACGCGTGGTATTCGCTATAGCGCCTAACTTTTTTGTTTGTAAACTGATTGGAATGAAACAAACACTAAACGTTACGGGAAGCTTGCTACAATACTTCAGTGAAAACCGTATTCAAATCGGTTAAGCCGTTTCTGAGATTAGCGTGCACAAACGCACAGACAAACAGACAAGAATTCTAAAACCTGTTTTATGAGTGAATTCACAAGAATATCTTTAAGCATTTTGTGTTATAGGTAGATAATATATAGTGTTTTATATAGTTATACAATAGTTTATTTTATATTAGTTATAATTATTACAGTTAAGATTGATAATGCTTCGCTATCGTATTAGGCATGCCTGTTAAGTCGAGTGATTTAAATAAATAAGTACAACGTGTATAAATGGCTCGTTTACGATTTAGATTATTTGAAAAGTATTTATAGATCGACAAATATAATACAAGAAACGGCAACAAAACAAAATTGTTGCTCTTTTGTTAAACTCTTGTTAAAATGAATCTTTCATTAACAAAAAATATTAAATAATACTTAATAAATATTATAGTAATGAAATAGCTGCATTTTCTTACAAGTTGATTCTAAAAATGTAATTTTATGTGCATTCCTAACTTTAGTCTTAAAATAACTAAAATACCTTTTCCAATATCAATCCACCTATCAGATTCCAAATGTTATATCGAGCAGAATGGGGAGTATGGGTAAGAATAACTCAAATCGATTCGCTCATTAACTAACACAGGTGAAATTTGTGTCTTTCCAGTCTTGATACTGCACTGCAATTTATATATCCCAGTATTTTAAAATTTCAAGATCAGCAAACTCCCATCGCTGTTTCCTATGTATTTTATGGCATATTCGTTGATCTAAATATTATACCACCTACTACCGCGAACCAAAATAACATCTCATGCTGTGTATAATATACCTAGACTAATCCTAAGAGCCCTTGCCAAAAAATGGAAGAGTCAAAGACCTGTTTGCCGTTGTTCAGCGAATATACTTTGACAAAAATATATTCTGCGGATGTTTAAATGAAATACGGTGCATTTGTAACTGTCTGAAGTGGATAGTTTAATAACTCCCATTGTAGGTATTTAACAATAATAAAACATTTTATTTAAAAGCAATTACATTCCTTGGAATTGAGACGATACGGACAGAAACAGACTTATGCAGTAGGTAAGTAAACGAAAACAAAAGCAACAATAAATAAAAAAGGCATCAGTGTGTTATTAGGAATATCTTTTTTTTTAATCTATACTAATATTATAAAGAGAAAAGATTTGTATGTATGTTTGTAATGAATAAACTGAAAAACTACTGGACCGATTTTAAAAAAATTTTCACCTATAGAAAGCTACATTATCAGCGAGTGATATTTTATAAAGGGACGCGGAAGAAGTCGCGTGTAACAGCTAGTTAAATATTAAAATGGAATTAATAAATTAAATTTGATATACTTATAGTTTGTAATATTTTAAAAGTAACGAAAACACTTGAGACCCTGCTTAAAATATAAGAATGCAAGTCAATGAAGATTAAAAAACAATTATCTATTTTAGGCACTGCAAGTGATCTTGATATTTTTTAATATTTTGCTAGATTTCACACATCTAAATAATAATAATAAAAAAAACCGATTCACTTTCATAATTGTAGGTAATCAGTATCTGAAGAAGATTCATTTTCCGATGTATAAATAATGACGTGATTTTGAGGTTCGTTTGACTTAAATTTATTTTCTTCTAGCTGACTTATCCAAATATTCTGATATAAAATGGTAAGAAGTATCAAAACCGTTCCTTGAATCTCTTCTAATAACTGGCATCCAAGTAGGAAATCAGCCAAACTTTTTGTTTGATTATAGCAATGTTACCAACTGTTAATTTATTTACTTGACGAGCCTGTTGGATGAGTGGTTAGGGTGCTTGCCTTAACGCTCTGTTCTAGGGTTATCGGGTTTGATTCCCGGCGGTAACTTTGGAAATGAACTTTTCAAAGTTGGCTCCGGTCTGGATCTGGAAGTAGCAGGGCAAATTGCGTTTCGCAGTCATTTGGACAGCCCGTCTGGTGGCAGTAACTACCCCCTTACATAGACCACCGTGAAATAATAGCACGTGTGCTATTGTGTTTCGGTGAGTGAGTAAGGGATGCCATAGCCCACTTCCCTAGCCCTTCCCAATCCTAATGTAATTGGCAGCGCAAATGCAACACCTGTGGTGTTTCTTGTGTTATAGGCGACGGTAGCCACCTACCATCAAGTCGACCGTCAGCCTGTCTGTCGATCTTAAAAAACATATACGTCTAATGCTTATGCTTTGATATCTTGATAGTATTTTCAATTTTTAAAATAACTTTCTCAACACATATTAAAATTTTCCCCCTACTTGAGCATATTCTGTGACGTGGAAGGTGTTAATTGTTCAACCATGCATTGTCCTAGCTAGTTGGGGTTATTGACACAATGGAGGTTGTAAGTGCTACACTGATCTATTTTAGTGCAAATCAAAACATAGACGACGGAAGCACCTTGAAAACCGAGGCCAACGTGAATGAAGATATATAATAAAAGTTTCTATCTTTTATTATAACTTTTATTATATATATCCTAGCTAGAGCTATAATTATAGCTCTAGCTAGGATATATATACATTTTGAAAATTCGTAACTCTTTCTTAGTCTTGCTTACTCTTAGCTCATTGGGTAGAATGCTGGCTACCGACATGGCCAGCAGGTTTTGATCACAGTCAGCCTTGCGCCTTCGAATTCGATTTCATATGTGGTGAGAAATTATGATGATGAGAGAGATCTATGTTCAGCAGTGGACGTCCTATGGCTGAGGTGAAGCCACAGGTAACTCTTTGACATCACGATAATTGTCAACAATACTTTGTAGACAAGTTTACAATACTTGTCTACAATACTTTCCAAAGGATAAAATTAAATGCCACATACGAATTTAATTAATATGAAATACCTTGGTTTCAATAACATATAAGGACATATCTGCAAAATCATTGGATCACGCAATATTTGGTATTACGGTTGAATTTTTGATCGATGGATGACATAATTAGTTAGCAATAAATAACTCTTACGTCTAAACTCTGCAATGAATATATTCCAAAATAATATAAACTTGCTAGGTTGACTGACAGCGGTTATATAAATAAAATGAACTCTTGAGACACCGTGATGTCATGCGATATTATTGAAGCACACCTGTTTCTAAAAATATTGAGAAAATGTTTCACTATTAATTTTACGTACTACCCACGTCACATAACCCTTTTCTTACCAATAAGTTATGTACCTATGTATACAAAATATGTGTGCAGCTAAGATATACACCTAGGTATATTTCTTCGTAGTAAAAATTCTTCGTAGGTAATAATAAATAGATCTCTAAGTTTCGATTTTTGTGACATAAAACAATACATAATTATTTACACACTTAATCTGCACAGATCACAAGCCTCTGTGAGTCTCCCCAAAAGTACCAAGGAGATATACCGTTTTTCCTATTAGGACAGAGATGAATTATGGTGTACGATGATTTTGCTGTTGTGTTTCGGTGAGTGAGTAAGGGATGCCAGAGCCCATTTCCCTATCCATTCCTAATCCGTTATCCTTAATCCTACTGCAGTCGGCAGCGCACTTGCAGTAGCTTAGGCGTTGCTTGTGTTATAGGCGACGGTAGCCACCTGCTATCAAGTGGACCGTCAGCCTGTCTGCCGATCTTAACATAAAAAAAAAATGAATGAATCCCATCAATCATTTGAAGGTAGTTTTGAATTTTTTTTTTGCAAAATTGAAAGCAAAGAATCTGGGGCCTTAGACAAAGTAACATTTTAAAAACGATAACGAAGTTCGAAAACAATAAAATGTATGAGATTGAAATATTATGCCGTCGCTAAATCACGTGATACATCACATACATTTTATCCTTGCGAACTTCGTTATCGTTTTTTAAAAGTTACTTTGTCTAAGGCCCCAGGTCTCGTGATAGGTCATAAGACTGTAAGCTTTTTATTATAATTTCCAAAAAAAATTATGTTGATATATGACGGTCGAGGCAAGATTTTTCACTTTTTTTCCTTTATTGTTTTCAACACCTTCCATACTTCTTTAATACTTATATATTTTTTTACACACCACACAGAACAATCGAATAACAGAGTTAAGATAACAATGACAGATCATGACTGCATGAACACAGATATTCGCAACATTTCAGACAACTAAATTAAATTAATAAGTAATAGAATAAAATAAATTACACCAAAAAATATTAAAAAGATACTAAAAATAGATTTTGTAAATAATTAAAACTCAAAACAATTAATAAAAATAAAAAAAGGTTATTTAATTAATCTTATTTCATTAAAATTGAAAATAAGATCTACTAAAAATTGGAGCAAATTGTATCAAGCTATTAATGATTTATTTATATGACTTATTGTCTACAATTTATGTTTAAATATAACTTAGTATGTACGATAACTCATTGTCTAGATAACCCTATCAAGGGTTTAAGACATTACCCACTATATTATTATAATGTGACCGTTTGTATATAAATAAATTAAAAAAAAATAGTTGAACAAACAGACACGTGGAAAATATTGTGTTAAAGTTCATATAATAATATTGCGTTTTGCTTCCAGTATACTGTGAGTTTAGTATCCGTATAATATTATACGGTGTCGACATTTCGATATAGAACAAAAGTAACTAAATTAATTAAATGTCGAATTTTAATAAAAGATAAGATATTATAGGCAATTTCATACTTGCCCACGTGTGATGACTTCATAAAAATAGTCTTTACTTTATTAAGTAAGTATCTTTAATTTATTAAGTACAATAATAATTTTTGAGGATGTAATGTTTGTTCGTCCTAGGTAGCAAATTACCAATTTGAGTTCAGCAAAGAGTCACATATGGTCTTTAAATCACAAGCCGTCTATATTTTAACTCACGTTGACTCTGTTAGTAAAGATTTAAAAACCCCTATTGGCTTGTTAATAAGACTGGAATAAGAATAAGACAGTCGCCATATTTATTTTGCTGAATTTTTAATAATAAATAAATGAACTTTTAGCGGCACCAGGCGAATACGTAATTTTGCATATTAATTATTAGTTATTTGACGTTTATCTTTGAAGGAAAATTCTTTAAAAGGAAAGGAATAAATGGCTTGGGTTCGACACATTTAATCCGTGTATATTCGAAGCTATCAACATTACTTGCTACATCTCCATTGTTCCATTTATTTAAGGAAATACATTGAACTATGTAGGTAATAGTAATGTCTGTGTCATAAATATAAATAATAATGTTAATTATTATTAGTGTTCGCTCGCTGATCAAAATTCGACTGTGGTGAGGTCAATTTATTGATAACTCGTCAATAACATCTACACTTAAAGAAGCTATAATTAAAATTTGTAAATTAACCCCCAACGTTCTATTGAGCTCAAACAGGCTATATCTCCTATAAGTTGCAGAGGAGTTTGGTGTCCCGCAGACTAATTGATGCTGCAGCATCAGGTCATGTTTACCATGTCAAGGAAATACCACCGAATTAACAAATTTAAAATCAATCGAACCTGTGGAAGTTAGTGAGATCCCTTCGTCAACTAGGAAATGAGCTGAACACTTAGATCTTCAACACTTAGATTTTCAACTAAAAACTATCTCGAAAAATTTGAATTAAATTTACATTGAATTGATCGCACTTACCAATTTTTTACAGACGAATTAAGTTTTCTTTACTTTGTATACTTCATTTGACGTTTATTATTTCATTGTTTAGCGGCCCGCCGCCGCCGCGCCGCTCTGGTTTCGCATGGGTGCATTTTTTTATTTAAATTATGTACACAAACCTTCCTCGCTTATCGCTCTATCCATTAGTGAAAACCGTATCAAACTCCGTTAGGTGGCTTAGAAGAAGTTAGTGGAGAAACAGGCAGAGGGGCACTCTGACTTTATTTTATAACTAGATGAGCCCGCAACTTCGTACGCGTGGTATTCGGTATAGTGCGTGACTTTTTTGTTTGTAAACCGATTGGAATGAAATAAACACTAAATGTTACGGGAAGCTTGCTACAATACATTAGTGAAAACCGCATTCAAATCGGTTAAGCCATTTCTGAGAGTAGCGTGTTCAAAGGCACAGATATAAATTCTGAAAACTATTTTTTTCACCTAGATAATAACATAAGCACAACGTGTATAATTTTTTTTTAGAAAAATATTTAATGTACAGACACGGTTCGTTTACGATTTTATTATGTGTATAATATATGTAGATAGATAGATATAGATGTGGATGTTTCGATGTGGACCAGGTTTATTTTTAAATTTAATTTATTGTCTGTAGGAATTTCATTAGGTTTGTTTTATTTTATTGTTTTATTTTATTTTACCAACACCACAGCAAAATTGATTAATTCACAAAAACAAATTATACAAACACATTTACATTTGCTTGCCAATTACATGTACATACAGCTATATATTATCTCTGTTAAAAATTTAAAAAAAAATACACATAATCATCAACTATTACAATTACCAATTAAAAAGTACATAAAATATTAGAACGAGAAGTAATGCGTACCCAATATTTAATTAATTATAAAAGTCACAAGTGATATAAAATAATATAAATTTAACATATCAATAATAAAATTAAACTATGAACAATCCAATCAGTCAAAAAAGTTAAAAATAATATCAATTTCGTCAAAACAATATTTCACAATTACCTACTTGGTGTTTTAAAATATAGTTGTTACAATAGGGGATCGGACAAATTTTCAGAAAGTGTTTTAAATTAATCTTCATGGATATTTATTCCCATAAAAAATACTATTTTATTTATTTATAGCCTTTTAGGTACTCAAAATCATGTTTTAATATTGTTTGTTTGAAAATGCCGCCAAAACGCCACGATAGTTCATCTGACAGCGGGTAACGTCATTTGTGGTCATATCAGCTGCATTGGCATAAGACAATGATTGCCCACAAATGACGTCACGCACTGTGATTGGTGTTTCAGTATAGATTAAAAATATTGTAAATAATAAAATTTTATTTCTTCATTTAAAAATATTTAAATTTATTATATTTTTTCTAAGTACATTTTAGATTTTAATCTGATTACTGTCTGATCCCCTATTGTTGGTGTACATAACCAGCCAGAGTTTCATCCTTGTTTTTAAATTACTAGCCGTTTATTTTAAATATATGTTTATTTTTTATTTCTTCTGACGTTCAAAGTCTTAAAGGTGGGTCATTGGGTCAGTGAGTGGAGACTTAATTATCTTTTGTTTATAATATATTATATCATTTGCATATCTTGCATATTATCCATAATATGATATAACATTTATGTTTTTAATCATGATTATCGCGGCGGTTGTTTAATTTACGGGCGCACTTAATTTTGCGAAAAGACAGATTGTTTAAAAATCCGAATTGTAATTGAAATTTAAGGTTTAATTACGCAATAAAACCGCTTATGTTGTCTCTGGTCTCACCTCGAACGGCCTCCAAAATAGGTAAATGGTCTAAACGTCACACTTTACTGACACGTTTTGTTATTTTTATGTTTTTACTTCTCCTTGTTTAATCGGTTGTTACAGAAAAAGTTTTTTTTTTAAAACATTAGCCGATCTGTCTCTTGAATTTCTCTTTCATGTATTTAGATTATATTAATTCGTTGACAATAAATTCTGTTGAATTTTAACTCCAACTAAAGAGACTAAAAAACCACAGTACAAAAGTCTTATTACGTTTAAAGTAACGACAGAGAGTAAAACGGTCTCAGTAATACTTTAACTGGATTTATTCCGGGGATACGAGCCATCACCACTCGAACGTTAGCCGCATCTTAATACGCTGTGCTAATTGTCCTCACGCAGTGCCAACTGTCCTCCCGGGACCCCTTATGCTAGCCGCGGCTAACGCCGTTGCTGTTGCAAGTGGCCCTCCGGGGCTAGCCGGTCCCTCATAGTTAAGCATTAGTTAAGTTTTTCCTTGTAAGGGCCGGTCGCTTTCGACCCCCCAACGGTTCCAAAGTCCCCTATGGACTAGAACCACACCCATCTCAAGGGCTATTTAGTGAAAAAAAAAGGAACACATAAGCAAAAGAGTCTAAGCAGTTCAAAGTCTAAGTCAAAACCACTTATTCAAAAAAGTCATAGTCATAGGAACTATAAAGGCTAACGAAATACACAATGAAAAAGTCTCAAGTTTATGACGAAAACTTCAAATCCTACCATCAGCCTTGGACCGTTAGCCTGCCTGCCTAACATTATATAAAAAGTAGTTAATCTAAGACTACTAAAATCTAAAGTTCTTGACTCAATTCTTAAGTTCTTTATAGTAACTTAAAATCAATTTTTTTTAATTGATAGTTTTATTACAAAAATACGCCTGGAAAAACTTTTAGGTTTGATTAAATGTATAGTTTGCCATGTTTAACATATGGATGTCAAACATGGGCTCTTACAGAGAAGTTAATGAGGAAATTGAAAGTAACCCAAAATTCAAGTAATGTCAAAGATAAAACAAAATTCAAAGACATGGAAAAAAACCATAAGAACCCTTAAATAGAGATGGGCGGGCCACATGATCAGAGAACAATTACCTAAATGGACGAAAATCATCACAGAGTGGTACCCTAGAGACCAAAAAAGGAACAAGGGAAGACAAAATATGAGATGGGACGATGAACTGAAACAGACAGCAGGAAAGTCATGGATAAAAGTGGCAAGAAACAGAGAAGAGTGGAAAGACTTGGAGGAGGCAAAGACAATATGTTAAAAAAAAACTAAAAATAAAAAGGAAAAACTCTACGTTACTGCGAAAAGAAAATATGTTAGATAAGACACAAGTAGATATATTTTAAGATTCAAATTATTGTTAACAGTAATAAGGGCTTTTATTATTATAGTTTTCGTGGAAATGTATTATTTATATGAAGTCTTTTTATATTTTAGTAATACAGTTAGTTCCCTACCATTCAGTTCCAAGTTGGTGGTCCAATATCATTCATTGTTTATAAATAGTATATAATTGTATTAAACGTATACGTCATCGATGTTCCATTATGTAGTATTATTTGTTTTATTAAGTGGCAGAAGCCTTAATCAATTTAATGGTCGTCATAATAACCAATTTAATCGCACCATAACTAACCGCAGCTTAATGAATACCTACCACGATTTAAACGGATTCACGCAACGCTGTTAAGTGCGAACTCAACTTGCCTATTAAATATTCCTACAGAGTACTTGCTTCTTTTAAATAAATTTACATGGACTCGTAGACACATCTCCTAGAAACAATAGGATGCATATTAATTAGATGATAAGTAATGTATGCGGAGTTCAATAAATGGGCAGTGTGTACTACGACCAGTGTCAATATATCTGCCGCACCTTAAACGACATAGTAATAGAGCCTTAATTATTTGATTTAATCCTTTTTCATGGAGTCCAATCAATAGGATCAAATTTGAATCAAATTCTACAAGAAAATACGAGACAAAAAGCTTTTTAAATTATAAGTTACAATTTGAAGGCATACAGATCAAAGTTGGACTGAAGTAGTGGCAGGCACACTGCGTTTCGCAGTCATAAATTAGGCAGCCCGACTGACGACAGTAACCACCATCTAACAGAAAACTACAGTGTAATAACAGCATGTGTGCTGTTTGTGTTTCGATTACTGAGTAAGAGATGCCAGAGCCTCCTTCCCTATCCCAACCTGATCCCTTATCCTTAATCCCAGTAAAGTCCACAGCGAAAATGCTGCACCTGCAGTAGCACCCTACCATTAACTGGACTGTCAGCCTACCATTAAAATTTAAAAAAAAAATCGCTTGGAGCTTAAGGTTAGATAGGATTGGTTTCAGTGCAAGAGTAAATAGGCTGTTTGAGTGAGTTTCTGTAGTTTATTCCGTAAATAATACACTATCTGGCTTGGCTTTAAATAGTACTGTACTGTTTAGCAGTACTGCTATTTAGTTTTCCAATCGTGTTATTCGTCGGAGTGTTGATTTTTTTAAACCACTCCGACGGTCAACTTGACCGCAGCTGTTTACCGCCCCTATATAAAGAAGAGCAACGCAAGTGCGACCGTTGATAATCCTATAAGTTATAGAAGTAACATTGAGAGAAGCTCAAAGAATGCGTTCTGGCGACTCCTATTCACCGAAAGCTATTACCGTCGCTAGACAGGCTGTCCAGTTTATGTCTGCAGAACTTAGTAAGCCCTGCAACTACTGAAGAGTATTATTTTAGTATATTATTTATTTATTATATTAAATTATATATTAATTATTTATTAATTAATATATCATTAATATTATATTAATTATTTATTTATTATTATATTATATTGATAAAACGTTTTTAAAATGTACATTTTAGTACCCGACTTTCGATTGTCGGTTAGATGAAATGATGATTTCTGCTACATCGAAATGCCTTGTAGGGGAGAAAGCAGAAAATTATACTAGAAAACTTGCTAAAAATGACTATTTACATTGACCTCATGTTGTGTTTATACTGCACTAGTAACCCGCCTCCGTCTTCGCACATGTGCTTATATTATTTCTGCAAATTATATACACAAACCTTTTTCGTTTATCGCTCTTTCTCTTAGTGAAAACCGTATCAAAATCCGTCGGGTGGTTTAGACGAAGTGAGCAGACAGCGATTTTATTTTTTATAGTGTTTAAGGTAATATAGAATATGGTAGTTATAGATATAGATACGCTCCAAAATAGAATGTACATAGCAATTCAAATATTATATATTTCAAATATTATATAATATGTCCAAGAAACAAGTAAATGAAACTAGATCTTGGGTACTATTGTTGCCTCCACAATTTCTCCAAAGCCTGTATGTAATTCGAGAGTAAAGCCTCCATTGTTTAGAGCTTTTGTTATAGTGTCTAGCTACTCCTACACTGTGTCTCTGGTACTTGTAATTGGAAAACAGTGTCGGTGATTGTCGGAACCAGACGGTCGCTAGGCGGAATATTTAGCGCACACGTGACATCATGTGCCACTGACCTACCGAGGCCGAATCGACACATTACACAGCTAAATATCGCGTCTAGTTTACGTGACTGTGGAAATTTGAGGCCTTTAATCTACGAGATTCCCGCCATTTTGATTATCGCTCGTTTCAAGGCAAAATACAAGAATTTGTATTTATGTTGTAAGCTGAGATGTAGGTACAGATTTGCGTTCGAATGACAGCAAGGAAGATAAATACTGTACAGGATTTGTAAGGCACTGTCAACCTTTCTGGAGTGTCTCCTGTTCCAGTGCGTTCCTTTCGATCTACCGTCATATATGGATCTTAATCGTGCACATTAGTGTCCATGGCCCTGTTATACACAAATCCAAATTTGACCTAAGCTACCTTTAGTTTAAAGATCATAGCAATAACAGTATTTTGCAGGACGATAATCAAAACTGTAAAACCTGTAGCACTTTAAATGCTAAACTTAATATCAGATTTTTCTCTGTTTTTAAAATAATACTTGTTCATTAAACACATGCATTAAAGAATGAATGTATATAATTTTCGGTAATTACTCACTTATGAATAGTTCTTAAGCATTGGAAAAATTATCACATTTCACATTTGAATTCGAAGAAAACTGAATTATAATTAAATTTAATAATAAAAATACAGTTTTAGTGGTAACCAGCTATGCTCGCGACTTCTTACGCGTAGTATTCGGAATCGTGTATAACTTTTTTGTTTGTAAATCGATTGGAATAAAACATTAAATCTTACAGGAAACTTGCAACAATACACCAGTGGAAACCACATTTAAATAGATTTAGCCGTTTCTGAGATTAGCGTGCATAAACACATAGACAAACAACGATTTTTTAATATGTATGATATTATGATAAATTTAAACAGGCAACAAGAAATGTTCTATGCATGATACATGATGAATGATACAGTTCACAAATCAGTAAGTTATATTAAATATATTAATATATTATTATATCTACATAATGTCTGTTTTTCTCAGGCACATGCCTTTTACTTTTCACAGCCGCAACACTGACTCAATGGCTGAAGCGATTTTGATGAAAATTAGTATTTAAAATAGCTTGTAACATTTGTGAAGACATAGGAAAAGTTTTAACATTTCACATGGGCGAAACCGCACACCAAATCTGTTATTAGTGGTGCAGTAACATTTTTTTAGTGGCGAATTAACAATAAGCCAACGAAAATAACCATGTAAGTAATCTGATGGTTTATCATTTTTTTTTATGTCCAGAAAATGGGATTCATAAAATCCATGACTTAGTTTACTGCAATGTTTGTTGATCCTGCAACGTGTGTTGGACTGTAAACCATTAAACATTCTCTTTCCACAATTGTACATTTTTTAAATTATATAAAATCTGAATGTTTAAGTAATGGTCTCCTGCGCGGGTGTAATCTTATTAGCTACTATAAAGTTCTCTTAAGTAATTTTCGTATAACGGCTGATCCTCATTTTCGCCATGTTTTATAACTACTCACGATTGCTTGCTTTTTCTTCATCGTTTCGTAATTAATTTTATTATTACTCTGTTCAAAGTCCCATTCAGTCACTCGAACTTTGCAATGAATTCAGTTATGCTAAAACAGGCTTTTTTTAACTACAACAAAATATCGGAGATATTGAAACATTTATCTTTTTTTAGGAACACCAAACACACATTTTCTCAACATTCACGCTACTACCCACGGAGCATATACAAAGAGGAGATGTTGTTATTGAATTTTTCTATAGAGCGGCGCGTGACTACTGCGCGGGGCAAGGAGGAAGTTAGACCCCGCCCAATTATCTTAAATTGCCAATGAAAATTGACTGTAGTCTACAACAAACAAGCGCCGCCACACCGTGACCAGTGCCGACAGCAGACTGACCAAGACCACGCCCACAAAAAATGACGTCAGGACCTAGTTTGAAATCAGTGCACAGTTGTTTAGGCCATCTCCTCTTTGTATATGCTCCGTGCTACTACCACACTCCACTACACAAACGCTACTACTCGGAAATATTTTATACTGCTAGTAATTTTTTAAATGAAAAATTTGTGATTTTGGATGTAATGATGTTTGTAACTCTTTCACGCAAAAAATACTCAACGTATTTTGATAAAAGTTAATAAGCCTATTATGTAATATATAATAAGCTTTTCATATACTGTGGTAACTTCCGCTTCCGGCTTCCCACGGATGCAATTTTTCCTATAAATTATATACACAAATCACGGTTATCGCTCTTTCCATTAGTTAAACGTTATCAAAATCGGTTTTATAATTTAGAAGAAGTTAGCGGAGAAACTGACAGAAGCGGACAGCCACTCTACTTTATAACTATGTAGCTGACCGGACAGATGCCGTTCTGTCATAAACTATTGGATTGTGGCAGGAATTTTTCTCTTCATAAAAGAACTTTCGTCGGACTTCTACGAGTATTTGAAAAACAAAAAAAAAATAGCCGAATCTGTTCAGCTGTTCTTGAGTTTTGTGTTTAGCAACACTTTTAGGGATACGGACAAATCCCAAACGGATGGCCGAAGTAAAAAGCCAAATAAAGGTGTAATGCTATTTCCCCCAGACTAGTCTAAATTGAATGAAAAGTTAAACAATAGACATAAAGCGGCTTCACTTTCGTTCCCGGCGCGAAAATGTCGGACAAATACGTGAAATTACGTGTTTCCGTACCCTTTTTGACGTTATGCTTTGTGTTGGTAAAGCGTTTTCATGTGAGAAACATGCGTCCCGTTTCCTGCTTACGCGAGTGTAAATATGCCTTCATAATTTCTGAATTAAATCGTTTTTTTATTACGACTCATTCGATCAATGCCACGTCTGTCCGTCTATCTGTCCCGAAGCCAGTATGGACGAAACAGCGACACGAAATTTACTAAAATTTGGACACAGCATTTCTATAGATCTATGGCACATTAATTATTATCTATGGTAATCTATAGATCTATGGTAATCAGTCATTAGTCTGACATAATGGTACATTAATTTACCACTATAGGTCACACAGGTCATAGATATCGTGCGAAACCGTGGTGCCCGCTAGTGTTAAATATTAACATGTTTTTCCATTACTTTTTAATTGTATTTATTATTTTGAAATTAAAAATTTAAATGTTACAATATATTTTTAATAGCTGAACTCAGCCACGCTTCGCTGCGGCCCATACGAGGCGGCGGCATGCGCATGGGGCGCGCGGTACTGGATGCTTATACATATAGGTATGCTATTTGTCGTAGCGTGGTCTTATATAGCCTATAGCCTTCCTCGATAAATGGACTATTTAAAACAAAAAGAATTTTCAATTCTAACCAGTAGTTCCTGAGATTAGCGCGTTCAAACAAACAAACAAACTCTTCAGCTTTATTATGTATTAGTATAGATTTAATGTAATAGCATATAATAATAATAATCATAATAAAAATCATTTATTTCATATAACACGATCCATTTTAAATATGTATGCTATGTTAGTTGTTTCATATGTAATACATATGATTCGGCCTCATATTAATAGCACTAAAGCTTGTTAATATTGAACTGAACAAAAAAGTTCACACACAAATGTGAAAAAGGTAATGGACCTATGTTATTGATGTATTATTATGTACGTATACCTTTTTATGAAACACTAGCGACCCACCCCGGCTTCGAACGGATGCATTTTTTTTTCTGCAAATTATTTTTTTTATGTTAAGATCGGTAGACAGGCTGACGGTCCACTTGATGGTTGGTGGCTACCGTCGCCTACAACACAAGCAACGCCAAAGTTGCTGCAAGTGCGCTGCCGACTACAGTAGGATTAAAGATAAGGGTTTAGGAAGGGATAGGAAAATGGGCTCTGGCATCCCTTATTTACTCACCGAAACACAACAGCACACGTGCTGTTATTTCACGGTGGTCTTCTGTAAGGGGGTGGTTACTGCCGCCAGACGGGCTGCCCAAATAACTGCGAAACGCAGTGTGCCCTGCCACTGACAAAAAAAAAGATATACATAGGTGATGAACTTTTTTAATGATTTCATTATAACAGATACGCTGCTCAAAATCTCTTCTTTAGAATTTATAATAAGAGTCTAACTAAACGGCCAAAAATGTAAACGTTTTTAAAAAGAATATATATAGATTATCTTGAAAGATACTTTTATACTGTTTGTTGCCTCCTTTTTAGTATTCTGATATTGTAATGGCAAAATTATTTATAAATTGCTCCAGCTATATAATAGTGCAAGGTTAAAGGTTCAAGGAAAACGTCGTGCCGCGTGATTGATAAATCTGAGAGTGTGATCTGGAATTAGTACCAAAATCTGCTTAAAAATGTAGTCAGTAAAGCGAAAATAACGAATCTCCGATAGATGTCACGTAAAGAAGTTCCAGAAAAGCACGTGTTGCATAGATGATTTCACTTTATTTTATAGGACTAGACTGACGCGCATATATATATTATGTTGTTGTTTGTTTGTTTGTTTGAACGCGCAAATTTCAGGAACTACTGGTTCGAATTGAAAAATTCTTTTTGTTTTGAATAGTATAAACAGTGTCCAGTACCGCGCGCCCCATGCGCACGCCGCGCCGCCACCGTATGGGCCGCAGCGAAGCGTGGCCGAGTTCAGCTAGTATAAATAAAATCTTAAGTTAGCCATGTTTGTACATTAAATATTTTTTCAAAAGACAATTTCTACACGTTGTACTTATGTTACCGAGGTCAAAAAATAGTTTTTAGAATTCATGTCTGTTTGTCTGTGCGTTTAGCCGATTTGTTTTCGTAGATGTATGTATGCTTCCCGTAACAATCGGTTTACAAACAAAAAACTTACGTGCTATACTTACCGAATACCACGCGTACGAAGTTGCGGGCTCAGCGGCTAGTACATAATTTGTAACCTATGTCCATCTGGAAAAATGTGTCTTTCGAATAGTGAAAGAAGTTTTCAAATAGGCGCAGTGGTTCCGGGGATTACCCTCCACATATAAACATAAACACACATAATTCGCCCTCTCTCTTTATTTTATAGATTTCACTAACTGTGCCTTGCGGCTTGGACCGTCTTAAAGTTTGACAGCGTGAAAATATCCTTAACGAAAGAATACATTTATTTTTTAGTATTTATTTATTTATTTATCATAACAATTTAATTTTGGTAGTGGCAGGGCACCACTGCCTTTCGCAATCATTTGGGCAGCCGTCTGGTGGAAGTAACCACCTCTTTACAAAAGACCACCGTGAAATAATAGCACGTGTGCTGTTGTGTTTCGGTGAGTGTACATCCCATAGAGCCCATTTCCCTGACTCTTCCTAATCCCTTATCCTTAATCCTACTATAGTCGGCAGCGCACTTGCAGCATCTGTGACGTTGCTCGTCATGTGGACCGTCAACCTGTCTGCCGACTATAACATTAAAAAATACCATGAATAAAAACTTAAAATCTAAGATAGTCCCATACAACATTTACAACAGTTTGACTGTTGTATTTATTGCATGTAAGCTTATTCTAGCTTGCACTAATCCAAGAATCTACTAATTCAAGAAATCTAATTAATCTGAATATCATCCATCCAAGTCATTTTTCATTCATCTAAGCAATCTACTATCGCCAACTTGTACGTGACAATTTTCAAGGTCTCTAATTAAATGGTGTTGGAGTTTAGCGATGTATTCGAAGAAGATATATTTAGGTAGCCTACAAATAAAATAATATCCTCGTATCAAGTAACACATAAACTACAATTGTTGGTCAATAATGTTCCCAAATTAGATCAGTGCGCTCGCGCAGGTACTAACGGATTACAGTTTCGCTCTATATTTTCTAGTTCTAACTGTATAATCACTTTTGTTGCTAAGTGAACAAAATCACAGTTTTTCTTTTATAAAAAAAGTGGTTCAATAAATTATTTTTATAAAATGTAAAGCAGCACAGTACTGTGCCAGTATTGGCGCCGATGACGGCATGCATTCATACTTTCTTTATAAAAAGACGAACGGGACTACCGCATTTATGTTGATGGCCACCTACTGTTAAGTGGGCCGTCAACCAGCCTGCTGACGTTGAAATAGAAGAAAGCTACAAAAAAGACTTCATAGAGGCTTCATGTGGAAACCAATACAGCAGTTGAAGCCTCCGGAAATATATTCCGCAACTCCTTAGACTTGCTGTACAAAGTGCGTTGAATCCCGAATACTGTCGAAACCACGTCGAGTTGGTGACTTTGGCACTTTTGGTTGGAACCCTGTGAATGAAAAAAAATTGATTAAGGGATTCACTGAGGCAAATGACATTTACTATAGAACTCGCTGGCGGTGGAGATAATTCAACAGGCCTAGAAATGGTGTTTTTTTGTTTTTACCATTAGAACATTACACACAAAAAAATTTTTTATTAATACAATTTTTTAATCTGATATTAACTTATTAAAAGGTACAGGATTCATATGCGTGCAATAAGCCGTTTCCGAGAGATTTTTCAATAAAGGTCAAATTCTTCTTGTGTTCTAACTTTTTTTGTGGGGTTTCTATTACTTTAACTAAAATTCTAATTAATACAATTGGTTCTTCACATGTTTAAGTATAATATATATATTTTTCAAAGAAATTGTCTTTGTCTATTTCTTGTAACATCTTCATTAAACAATGGATATTTTTAGTATTTAGCGTTTGTCTCCCCCTTAATGAAAAACAATTAGGTACCACCAATGTGTATATAATATAATTTTCTTTTAATAAGGAAGGAATATGAGGCACATATGAAGTATATTTATGAATATACTTCATATGTGCCTCATATATATTATATATGAATATAATATATATATATTATGAATATATTTATGAAGTATATATACATATGAAGTATATATATGTGTTTATTTTACTTGTAAAACAAAATCAGGTTCATGTGAATCAACATTTATAATTGAAAAATCTTCAAGAATCAGGGAGAGAATAACACATTAAGCACTTCAATAAATACGTATTAAGTTTTCTCGAGGTATCTGAAATTACTGCTTGGCCATAAATTCCGCACTTTTATTGAAAGACATTTAGTGAAATCACTGTAAAACTACCATATTGAGCGATATTTTCTACTGTGATCTAGTCAATAAAAATTTAGATGGGCGATGGTCATGACAATAACACACGACATAATATAATACGTATATATATTATATTGACTGTAAATCGAATAATGCTTACGAAATTAAATAAATCCTATATGTCATTGCTTATCTATACTAGTCTATACTAATATTATAAAGAGAAAATATTTGTATGTATGTATGTATTATACATGTATATACTTATATACATACATATGTATGTATATATGAATAACCTCAAAAACTACTGGACCGATTTTAAAAATTCTTTCACCTATAGAAAGCTACATTATCCACTATTATCATAGGCTACTCACCCTCCCCCATCTCCCCCTTTACCCCTCTCCATACAAAAGTGCCGTTTTCCACGAATAATGTTTTATAAAGAGACGCGTACGAAGTCGCGTGCAACAGCTAGTACTTTCATAATAAGGTCTCAACACAAATTCAAGCCATAACAATATATACAAATTCAAAAGAGTAACAAAACATAAATTATTTTCAGAAAGAAATCATTAAATATTCGTATAATAATTATTTCCCTGATGGACCTCTGATTAGCGAATTGTTAAAAGAGCAACTATTGAGGTTTCTTGCCAGTCCTTCCTCGTGGAATGTGCATTCCGAATACTAAAGAATTGACTATACCTAGTGAGACTAATATTTTAGTCCTATGCAATAAAGAATATTTATTTTCTTCTAGCTGCTGCCCGCGATTTCGTCTGCGTTGAATAATTAAACAACGTCTGACATATTATGTATTTATCGCTGTGAGGACGGCAGCGCCGCGCCACGGCGACAGTTTGGCCCAATTTTTATATTTTTAGACGATCCCTCGGGAACCTAACATTGTTTCAAGATTAATCTAGGTAATATTGTCTATCTGTGTGACAAGTTTCATTCAAATCCGTTAAGCCGTTTTTGCATGAAAGAGTAACATACGTCCATACGTCCTCACAAACTTTCGTCTTAATAATATTAATAGGATTCATTTATTTAGTTTTCTAAATTTCTATATTTTCTATAAATTTGAAATAGGCAATTAAAATTATTGTCTTAAAATAATAAAGGAGTATTTCCTAATATTGATATTGAGTTATTATGCATCAAGGAATATTTTATTTTATTTTATACTAGCGACCCGCCCCCGGCTTCGCCCGGCGTGCAATTTTTATATATAAGAACACTCCCCGTTTATCTCTCTTTCCATTAGTGAAAGCCGAATTAAAATCGGTCTACCCGTTCACGCGTGATGCCGTGACCAAGGGAAATGGGGATTCATTTTTATATATAGAGATTAAGTCCTTTCTCAGCTTTCTAGACTTAGTAGTTTTGGCTGTGCGTTTATAGTTTGTCAGGAAAAACGATTTTACTAGTATAGATTAGGTTATTTATTCATTTTACACGACTTACAAATTATCGTTGTTTTTCATAGTTTTTCATTACGCTCAAGATAAAATTTGAACACATAATATCTTTGTAAAAATGAAACGGCAATGGACGTTGCCCTGCCCGAACCAGAAAATAATTCTCTAACCCGATTGCGGCGCCACCTATCGGATCCAATTTTATTTTCAAACCATTTGTCTAAATGACGCGACACTTCACGTTAATCAACGACGGACACATTATTTGGATATTGTTCATACAAAAATACTAAAATCACGATTTGAAAATGGGAGTTGGGGATAGAAGGGTGAAAAATACTTTACGACCTATTCTCATACCTACTAAATATACAAACAAAATTTCATAAGAATCGATCAAGCCGTTTCGGAGGAGTTTTGTTACAAACACTATGACACGAGAATTTTATGTATTTGATTTTAATTTATGGCAATTATTTCATGACTCAACGTTTTAGTTTGCTCCGAATCCACAACAACAACAACACACCGAATGGTGTTTGTTATGTCTCGCGTCACCAATTTTCCACGTGGTTGCTAGTGTGTGCGGCATGAAAGTGAAATTATAGACTTCCCTGACCCGCCATTGTGATGTTGGTCGTGTCACGGCCTTGATGGGTCATCCGTTGGCCACTATGTTCATTGTAAACAATCAACTAAAACTAGAGATTGGTTTTGATAAAGCATTTGTGATTGTGGTGGTTTGAAACACCATAAACATAAAAAAATCTAAGTACACTTTCATAAATTTGAGTTATGAAGTAAGTTTAGTTTAAGCACCGAATAAACATTGTATTACCTATAAACTTTATTTAGCCTAAACTAATGGAATATTTTTAATGGAATGCATTGTTTGGTATCATGACAAATTAATTGTCATAATCTCCTCTATATAAGAAGTATAAATTTATTAAATATTCGCCCGGGGTGCAATTTTTATATATATAAACATTCCCCGTTTATGCCTCTTTCCATTAGCGAAAACCGAATTAAAATCGGTCTACCCGTTCACGCGTGATGCCGTGACCAGGAGAAATAGGGATTCATTTTTATATATAAGACTAGCGGCCCGCCCCGGCTTCGCTCGGCGTGCAATTTTTATATATAAGAACACTGCCCGTTTATCCCTCTTTCCATTAGTGAAAACCGAATTAAAATCGATCAACCCGTTCACGCGTTATGCCGTGGCCAAGGGAAATGAGGATTCATTTTTATATATATAAGAAAGAAGATATATAAAAATGGATAAGGACAAAACTATTCAGTACTCTTTTCTCGTTTTTTTAACTGAATTTCTTTTTTCTTTTGTTTAATGACTATATTTGCAAGTTTGAGTGTTACTAATAAAAAAAAAATTGGAAAAGATTTTCTTCCCCACGTTCGAAATGATTATTATGGTCTAATTTCGACCATAGTAATTGTTTGGTATTGTTTTTTTAGGGTTCCGTACGTCCGTATAAAAAAACGGAACCCTTATAGGATCATTCGTGTGTCCGTCTGTCCGACCATTCCCCCCACTTATCTCCGAAACTACTGAATCTAAAATTTTGAAAAAATACTGAAATTTGTTTTCTACTTATAGATTATAGGAAAGCCTATAAGAAGACCACGATATTAAAATAACATGGTAAATGACTCAATATATTGTGCGGATAGGTAACATCGTACGGAACCCTCTTCACGCGAGTTCAACTCGCACTTGTGACGTTTTTATTTTCTTAGTTGTAAAAACATCTATTCAATCTTTATTTCTCACTAGCTGTGCAATAAAAATTGTAATAAGATTTTAAAATGTATCGAATTCTTTCATTAGATTCATTTTGACAGAAAGATGAAAAATAGCTGGAAACAACATTTTACCAGTTTGTTTCTTTCTTTGAAATGTAACCTTTTTAATGTCATAAAAACCAGCCAGATACAAATAGTACAGCCAAAGATATTTTATTAGAAGTTTATAAACACTCGACCTCGGGAACAGTTCTTTGTTTATGGATGAAAGGTACCCTATGCACTTTTCTGTATTCCTGACAACGTGTGTGAAAAATATCATGATGATCGGTTGAGCAGTTGAGGCGTGAAAAAGGAACAGACAGATTTACTTTCACATTTAATAATATTAGTTAGGATGTCTAACTGTCTAACAGCCAAAAGTCTAGTAGTAATATTTCTTTTTCTAAGATACATTGCTAGTTTCTGCGGACACTGGCTTCTTTACGATATGTCTGCAAAATTACTTGAGCATTTTTCTTAATCCACACCATGTATCGACAATATCAGAGTGTTTGTTCCAAATTGGATTCATTTAGATAATTAATTTATCAATAAATTAACTCCATTTGATGTGTAACCAATTGTATTGTGATGGTTGCATAATCTCAATATTTATTCGTTTCGTGTGTTTTTTTGTTTGTTAAACTTTTGTTTGGAAAAAGCGATTTGATAATTTTGTAAATAATCTTTAGAAAATGGAATAATCTAGAATTAAGGTTTTGATCAGTAAAGATACCCTGAGATTTTGTAAAAATTTTTTTTTTCTCTTTTATATCCACGATCGGTCGCCAGACCATAATTGGATGTGTTTCGGGAATTATTGTGACTTTACAGAGAAAAGGCCAGTGCCTTGATTCCCTTAAACGATAGTGCCTCGCTTCAGTCTCCTGACATTGTCTATAGGATTAATTAGCTCTGCAGCAAGGGGATTTTGGTGACATGTTAACCGATCCATGTAAGACTTCTTAAACCGGTTTATTTCTGAGATTTTGTAAAATTAATGCTTTTTTTGTTAGGCTAAAAGGAAACCTATTCTATTTTCTCCCATGTATTATCCAATTCCCAGATTTCTCTCTATATTTATTTTTGCAATCCCATTTTCAAGCTGATTTTGAGCTCTGATTAGTTAATGAAATTTAGCAAAAATCTTTCTCGTGCCTCTATACATATGTACACCTACTGAACTGTTATAGCGTATCTTTACACAATGTATTGTGTAATCAATAACTTGTAAAAACGACATCAATTTTGTGTCTATTATGTATTGAAAAAATATTGTAAGTTGTCTAAACATTACAAGCGTTTATAACAAAAGCCTTTGACCGAGAACAAAGAGACCTTTGTGAACAAAAACCACTTCCAAAAGATCACTGTTATTATACTATAGTAATAGTTGTGTTTCTAGTATATTCGATTTTTGTCTGTTAATTTCACATTTAATGATTGTCCCTTTATAAGTAACCAAATATTTATATATATTTTTTTAAACAAGTTAATCTGTTATGAAGTTATTCCATTTTTTGAAATTTCTTTGTAACTAAAATAAAAATCCCTCTTAAGGTTTGTTAGATAAAATATAAATAAATAAGTAAATTCTTTATTTACAAGATAAATTTATAGCTTTTTTAGTGGTTACAACTCCACACAAATCTGTGTCTATCAGTTGCCTATTCTGTGGGAGTTTTCACATGTTCAGATTACTCTAATACTGTTGTGCAGTGCCTACTAAAGCCTGTTAAAGAATTCATTACTCACTAAATAATAAAATTTTAAAGAAAGTCACTTCAGTTATTTGATATTAATGTTACAGTAACTCAGTATTTTCAGAATTCCTAAAAGTAACATTATTAGTGAACTTACCTATTCGCTAAAAGGTTGGAACAATGCCTCTAGGGTTCTACGCCCTAGGTTTTTCATTAATTAGCGAAACATTACAATCTAGCTTCCACGCCCGTTGGCAAAATAGTCAAGGCCTAGTTCAGGTTAGTGGCCTAGCAAGGCCAATGTAAGTTTACGACGCTATTGCGTTTTATTATTCCGGCGCGAGTTTAAAAGTCGAAGGTTTGGGAGCTGGATACATTTTACATTCCCAGGGTGTTTTATAAATGTATCTTTTGTTTTAATGAAAATTCATGCAACAATCAAATCAAAAGCTATCTTTTAGACTAGACTCTTACCGTGTCATAATATATCGTAATAGTCGGAGTATTGTAGGTTTTTATGTTAAGATCGGCGAACAAGCTGACGGTCTACTTGATGATAAATGGTTGATGGTTTGTGGCTACGCGCCATAGATGTTGAAAGTACATTGCTGATTTTGATACGACAACCCTATGAGCTACTACTAGACCAACTAGCGAACGCTTCTCATTCTCGAAAGTTGTCTGAAAAACAAACAGCATCTTGTGAATGCATGATTTTTAATGTATTGGAATAATCATTCGCAACACCTTTCCTTACAAAACTAGAACGAATTTTAGAGGTAACAATCACTCGTTCACTTTGCACGCCCGACAGCGTTAAGGCGCCGCCGGATCAAATTAGTATCAACCGGGGTGTTAATAACGCAATTACACTCGCTAAAATAAGGGGGTACTTTCAATACATTTAACCTGTTTAAATGATATGCATAATCTTACGTTATACTGTGTAAAAAGCGAGAATTGGGGCAAATTTTGTCCTTCCTTACTGTGTACTAAAGTAGCTTAATGCTACTTCATATATGACGTCTTCTCATTTGCATAGGAATACAGAGGCACTACATTGTTTTCCAGTAGTAATTTTACTAACTGTGCCCCTCGGTTTCACTCGCTGTTTAATTTAAAAAAAATTGATTCTTCTTTCTTGATGCTTGATCAAACTCGGTCAATCCACCGTATCCATCAGTCGGGCGTGTTATAGGGAGTGCTTCGTTTCCGTTTTCCGACTTTTTTTCTTTTTGCTTGATTTCTTTTTTTATTTTTATGTTAAGGTCGACAGACAGGCTGACAGTCCACTTGATGGTAGGTGGCCATCGTCGCCTATAACACAAGCAATGCCACAGGTGTTGCAGGTGCGTTGCCGATTACAGTAGGATTAAGGATAAAGGATTGGAAAGGGCCTATCCCTTAATAAAGGCAACGCTACAGATGCCGCAAGTGCGTCTCCGACCTTAGTAGCATTAAGGATAAGGGATTAGGTAGGGACAGGGAAATGGGCTCTGGCATTCCTTCCTCACTCACCGAAACACAACATAGCACACGTACTGTTATTTCACGGTGGTCTTCTGTAAGGGGGTGGTTACTGCCGCCAGACGGGCTGCCCAAATGATTGTGAAACTCAGTATGCCCTGCCTCCAGATCCAGACCAGAGGCAACTTTGAAAAGTTCATTTCCAAAGTTGACCCTGCCGGGAATCGAACCCGGAAACCCTAGAACAGGGCGTTAAGACAAGCACCCTAATCACTCATCCAACGGGCTCATCAAAATATTTAACATTAGTATTATATTTAAAGCCAAGGCCGCCCATTTCTTTATTCCTTTCTTATCCCTAATACTATTAGGGTTGCATAGGGTCCTAAGGAATGGGACTGTTTACTACAAATATAATTATTCAATACCGACTCGTAGCACTGGCACTTCCAAAAATTATCGTGTTCATTAAAAAATATATATCAACAAGACATATAATAACCTATAGATATATATAGATTTGTACTGAAAATAATGGCTAAGCGTGACGAATTCCGATCTAGCTTGCACCTCCTAGTCTTTTAGTCTTTTCGAGATCTCTGGCTCTTACTGTTAAAGAACAATCTGTTCGAAGTCCTGCACAACTGCAGTAAGCTGGCGAATACCTCTCAGTGTTAATAGCAGCCTCAAACAAGAAGCTCAAGACTGCACTAACGTTTCCATCTTGAAAGAGCTTCCAATCTAACAAAGAATTTCATAGATCGTACAAGTGCAAATCCCTAAGATGTTCGGACATATCATCTGCAACTATAGCTCATTGAAACGATTAAAGCGTGGTTAATTTGTATGAAACCAATGACGGCTTTTATTGTCCCGCGTGCCTCCCAGTCGCGTGCACAGCGACACACGCTACAGAATCAAAGGGGTCCTAAAGCGTCTGGCAGAAGTTATGGCCCACGGGAAATGTCTGACAGTACTGAATATTATTTTGTATTAATATTCTACAAAACATATAAGTAAAATTAACCTTTAGGAAATAAGTGAAGTTAGTCCTATTTTTACTTACCTTTCTCACTTGATAGCTCTAAATTTGCCATCTACCCAACTTAGCAAATACGCATACGTTTAAAGCATATCGGAAGACTACTCGATTCTCCACATATTGTCCTTTAGATAATAAGTTATGTCTGGTAGCCAAAGTACTCGAGTGACAATAAAGAGTAGAGGGTCAGCGCTTTCGCGACCCATCACTTACCAGATGGACAGACCTTATCAAATCTAGTACTAATATTATAAAGCTGAAGAGTTTGTTTGTTTGTTTAAACGCGCAAAATCTTAGGAACTACTGGTTCGAATTGAAAAATTCTTTTTGTTTTGAATAGTCCATTTATCGAGGAAGGCTATCAGGCTACGACAAATAGAGAGGAGATGGAGAAGACTCGTAAAGGCCGCGACCAACTTGTCATACATTTCACGACCACATCCTCTCCATCAGGTCCTAATTCACTAACGCCACTTAGCGATTGCTTACTTCGAAACCACGTCAATTGTCAAATTGTTACGTTATCTACTAAAAAGTTATTTTTTACATTACATATATTATAAATGCCATGACAAGACATTGACGTGTTTTGACAAGGTAAGACAAAAGTGTGAAATCATAATTGCCATATAAACAAAAAATGAGGGAGCAAGTTTTGTAATTGCACTCAATTCGTTAGAGGCTTAGAGTTAATCAATTGTTAGCTTGTCCTAAGTAACATGGACCTTGACAAGCCTTTCAACAGCGGCCAAGGGTTAGACAAGGGCGACAGGGCAGGTCCCCGCTGCCTCGTTCCACATTAGTACCGACTAGCATTTACATAAGTATTCAACACCTATGACTACAACTTATACATATAACGTAACTCACAGGTCTTGACCTGCGACCTCTTGAGATCTCTTGCGATCATAGTTTTCATCATGCCATCTCCGGTAGTCTGTAGGGAAGCATAAATATTTAAATGGAGTTAAAAATTAGTAGGCAGGCTGATGGTCAACTTGATGGTAGGTGGTTACCGTTGTTGTCTATTAACACATACAAAGCAAAGGATGGGCTGTGGCATTCCTTACTTACTCATCGATACACAAGTGTTATTTCACGGCGCTCTTCTCTTAAGAAGGTGGTTACTGTTCCCAGGAGACTTATAACCGATGAGTACCCTGCCACCAGTAAAGTACGAGTAACAACAAAATATTTCCCCATTGTATTATTATATGTATCTAATTAGAAATAGTTAGCTAATTAGATACACATAACGTATCTAATTAGATACCTATATTAGGTAAATTAGGTATAGTTATCCATATCTAATTTACGTATACATATATAAATTAGATAGAAATAATACCTCCCGTGCGAAGCCAGGGACGAGTCGCTAGCGTTAGAAAAAGTAATTCATTAAAAGATATATTATTCAAACAAAAAAAGCGGCAAAATTTGAAGTTGTTCTTGACTTGATAAAGAAATTCCCACAATTAAGTAGTGCGTTTACAATCGATTTAACAATTTTATTAGATAAGAAATGCACGTGTTCGTCCACGTGATTCCAATACTCGTAACATGCGCGATATAAATGCTCACAGAAACTTACGCATTCAAATAAAATCGAAAACAAATTAACAAAACAAACATTCTCCTAAAGCTTCGATGCTTATGTTATCTCAAACTTTTACGACTTGTCAAACTATTACAGGCATTGCTCGCGTTGAAATAAAATCGAATATCAATTAAAACAAACATTCTCCTAAAGCAGAGGTTGCCAGACTTTTTTTCTCATAGACCACTTTCAAAATTTAGACCCCCTGCAGCTTCAAAACCCCCTGCAGCTTCATTTCCACCATATTCCCAAAACTCGACAAAAAATGTGAAGATTAGATCTAACTATGGAAATTTGCGTTGCGACTGAGTTCCAACCACGAATGAGGAGTTTTCTAAATGAAATAATGAGAATAGCTGTTTTTTTTTGTCACCCCCCATTTTTTTGTCACGCCAACGCAGACCCCCGTCGAGTCTCCCGTGGACCCCTGGGAGTCCACTTGGACCACTTTGGGAACTAAGGTCTTAGAGCATCAGCGCGCAGGAATTTGGCTGATTTTCGATTTTATTTCAATGCGAGCAATATCCATAGTTTGAAAGTGAAAAATGCTCCGTGCTAACCTTTAGAGTATGAAAGAATCATGTTTTTATAGTTAATTTAGTTCTTTTAAATGACCATTTACTATTATTATTTTTTTGAAGTTACACACTGCAAAGTTTGTTTTGTCTATAACAGAGTAAAAGTAAAACTAGCTTTTAGAGTTTTTAATTCTATAGTTTCGAGTTCTGGAATCTGAAGCTTCCACTGACCGCAGAAAAGCTCATACAAATAGTTTATTTCTTCAACTTAGCTTAGGTACAAATTTACACCAAACACTGATGCGCGGCTGCTCACAGGGTTTCCAGGGCGCCATGAGATGGGTCCGCTCACGGACACAGCGGTATGAGGGATTTGAGGACATGGCCTAGCTGTAACCTCGGTCCCACACACCACCGCCGATGGTGGAACCCGGAGGGGTTTTAGTGGGTATTTCCGGTGTATCTCACCGGGTGAGTCCCACACTCCCCCCTCGTCGAGACGTCTCCTCGACGAGGGATAGTGCGTAAATGCATTTCCCTTCCTAAAAAAAAAAGGTACACACTGTAGGGGCACTCCTAGTAAGTATAAGAATACTTGTATTAGGAGACCCCGCTCCTTCATAATCGCATTTAAAACTTTTTAATTTAATGGTTTTAAACCTCAAACTTGTTTTCAGTTTCCGATTTCAAAATTCAAAGAAAATTTTAAACCGTCAAACCATTTAAATTCAAATCTCATTTAAATTCTTCAAATGCGAAAAGACTTCTTCCCCGACCTAATACATCAGAGTTATGTATAGTTTATTATGTAGGTAAGCGATAAGAATCAATTTGTCCCGTGGTAAATCTTAGCGAGGTTATACTCGACAATAATGTGACACAAATGGGCTCTTAACGTGAAGAAGGTCACTGGCGTGACATTCTACAGGTTTCGGGAGTGAAAGACGCGTAGGTACACTCAGGTGGAAAAGTTGAAATATTGTTATACAGTAATGTTTAAAAGTAATTAAACAATATCAAATTTTGGATTAACTGAACTAATCATTTAACCGATTATCTAAACTTTATGAATAAGCTTTAAGATATGAGTATATTTTTAATTTTTCTTTCATACAGAACATACGAAAAAATAACAAATAAAATCGGGATTTTCATCTTTTTATAAAAAAATAATGAAAAAATCTTTCTATGATAAACATCTGAGCAGTTCTGATAAATCTCTGTTAAAGTATAAATGTCGTCGTTAAGTTAAATAAATTTTATATATTCTGCCACTTGGTTGTACCGCAATGAATTTTGTACTAAAGTACGAGTACCATGTAATGTGATGTGATGTGACAAAATATTTATATAATTTCAACAACAGGAAAATAGAAACATTGTATCTTCAACTACGAATAATAAAATCAAGGAAAATCCTAACGTTTTAGTTTCCTTATCCTTCGTTAATGCAAAAGTCGCAGTAATTTTATTAAATTTCGTTAGGTACTGTTTATTTCAACAGTAACGAAATTCAAACAATTTGTTTAAAGATAGATATAGATATAGAGACATGTCTTAAAATGACAAGTAAAATAAATGCACTGGCCTTAATTAACTTTTATTTACAATAAAATATTGTTACGACTAACTACGGGAAGTTCTGAAAAAAGCGTTCGCGCCGGTCGAAAGCGTCGAACTTTCCACCCTATCGATGGTAGTCACGCCCCTTTCCGATTAGTGTCAAAAGAAATTGATCCTAATGTTTACAACATAGAGTTTACATTTCAACAGAAATAGCATTCTTGTTTACATTTTCTGGTAGATTCGAAATACATCGAGGCGTTTGGCGCCAAGTATAAATAAGAGTGCGGGCGGTCAAGGGAGTTAGTACAACAAGCGATACGAAAGCGACTCTTTGGAGCTTTTGCGACAGTGAACCGGCGACACATTAAGGGAATCATTGACGACTTTTGGTAAGTTTGACGGTTGCATCGGACAAGTTTGGTACGTATAATTTTGGCAGTCATCTTGGTTTGTATCGACTCTTTCGCTCATACACTTCACTCTCACCCCGCACGTAACAATATGTATTTAATTTTATTTATTTACAAAAAATCAGACATCTCAAGTCCATAAATTCATTAAAAATCATATACTAAGTTACAAAAATGACAAGTCATGGTAACAAAAGTTATGTACATGCGATGTTTCCTCGTCTCTTTCACTTAATGGTTTCATGAAAGGCTTTTCCCAAAGAGAACATCTCTATTACGACATTTGTGCTGTTCTTAAATAATAAAAGGATCAATCAGTTTTGTTTGAAGATCGTGCCATCAGTGATGGTATTTTCGTTTGAACGATTGAAACTTGTACCATACCAAGAAGAAATTATAAATTTTACTGGGAAAATTTCTTGTAATTTCGTAATAGGGTTTCATAGATATTTAAGTATTAAAAGTATTAAAAAATGTAATTGTTCCAATAATAATTAAGTAATGAGTTTTTTAATTTTTTAATATTATCCCCATTTACAAAATCTAAAATATTCACAGGAAATTACTGAAATTAAGAAAGACATTTATTACCAAAATCTCCAAAGTGTAAGTTTAAAAAAAATGGCGTGATTTAGAACGACGTCCTTTTGATTTTAATTAAATCCACTTAGAAAACTCCTAATAATTTTCGATTTCTTGTATTTTTTTCGGAATCTGTAACAACCTAATTGATTTTAAAAAATATTTCAATTTAGGCTCACAGCGGTTTGCTCATGAATGTTTCCTTTTCATCGCGACTCGCCAGTATTTTATGTTCCTTGACATCATTATTTTAAAGTAATACTAGCGATTGCCTTCATTCAATATTTTTTTTTATTTCACCTACGAACCCTAAATATTTACTGGATAAAACTATATTGGTCTTTCAACATTGATAAAAATTTCGTTAAAATTGGTTTCACCGTTTCAAAGATTAGAACTGAAACGCATATTCCCTTTTTTGTAAATTGTTTATTACAATTTGCGAAGCTAAGAAAGATCCTTTAATCCAAAAACACACTCGTGCGCATAAATTTTACTTATTATATAGTTAACTATATATTCTATTTATATTTATTTGTATTTATTTAATCTAATGTAAAATTTAATCTATCTTAGAAAAGTAGTTTTCTCCATTGTAACTTTTTTAACAAATGAACCAGTTATATAGTGTCTGACCAATAGCCTCAATATATTAATGAGAACATTTCTATTTCTCAGAAATGGTCTCATCCATTTCGCGATCGTCACGCTTACAATCCAAGCAGTTATAATTGAAGCTAGATTCATCGGAGATACTCAGGTGAACGTTCCATTTGGGTTGAAGGCCAACAATCGTTTGGTCAGTTTTTATTACGTATGCTGGCTAGGCTATCGACCTGCCGATAAAAAATCTTCTAAAGCCATCGATGTAATATGTAGCTAACTACAGTTTGACTCGAAGAGACGTGTCACACAAAATGTTCCACTTATTCACTGACATCTTTTCGATCAGTTTTTTTTCATGTTCATGTCTGACAGACAAGTAGACGGCCTATCAGATATGCCTATAGACCAGTTAATTATAGCGCATCGCGGCGATTAAGCAACAAGTGATTAGCGGATATTTTTAAAAAATCTCTCTATACAGTCCGTAGAGTGAAAAACTGAGTGGAGAGGGTATTTTATATCTAATATTTTTCTAAATGTACTTCATTAGAAAGAATTTCTAGGGTTGACAGGTTAGAATATTAAATATTTGGACATTTTATTTAATTTAAAAGAATGTTTTAATATTATAAAGAATAAGTGGTAAGACCCTACGAGAAACCGTTTGTTGGATAAATTTGTATTTTATCGAAGGTCTGGGCTTCAAACCTATGGAATTTAGGAACAATCCAGTCGAATCTTGATAATCTGGCAGTTGTAATCCTATCCCTGACCGATCTTGTGACCAAGTTATTCTTAACTTTTGGTACCTACATATCATAACAGATATAACAGATAACAGATACATATCATAATATGTGATGATAGTCACCTACCAGTCGATCGGATTTGGCAACGAACTTGCATTCTAAATGTGTTTCCAACTCCGATGGGACAGAGGGTTAAGGGACAATATTAAGGATAAACTAGCCGCGGGCTCGAAGTCACGCGTGGGCGCGGCCAAAAAGCACGCTGTCTCACCTAGCATCGTGTCCAACAGAGATTATTGAGTGAAATGCACGATAATTCAAAGTAAACCGAGAGCGTAAAAATAAGCGAAAAGTCCTTTGAAAAATTGAGTTTTATGAAAAAACTTCTGCATAAATCAATTATAATTAAAATTTATTGAAATCGTCGATAATTGAGCTTTGTCGGTGCCAATTTTGTTTTGGAGATTTTACACTTCTTTTATTACTTATTTACGCCCAAAGTTACGTTAAAATTAGCAAGAAAAATTAATCTTTGTTCGCTAATAACTTTTTAATGGCTTTTTATTTTACTATTCTGTTTCCGTACAGACAAAAGTAATAATGAGACAAAACGATATCGGGTTTAACTTTTGATGTACAACGTCAAACAGTGGAGTAAAACCCCCCCGAAATTTGTATGGAAAAAGTATCGACTAGTTCAACCTTAAGTCTAACGTATGCAGCCCTAAGATCCGTTACTCTCGCATCGACTCACAATAGCATACTTACGTGCTGTTATTTATATTGATTTTCTGTAAAAGGGTGGTTACTACTGCCAGGCGGGCTGCCCAGCTTATGCCTGCAGATCGTGCACTGTAAGGTAATTCTTTAATTTGTATGTGAAATTAATAAAATAAATTTGTAAGGTTATAAGGAGTACATACTTGTATATCTATATTAAACTTCTATAGACACCAATCCTAATACGCTTTGATTTTAGGCTTCGGTGGAATTGCTTGCATCAACCATTTCAGATAGAAAGGCTTTTTCCTCAACACAGCCTTCTGAGTAACATTTTCCGGCGAGTATTATGTATGACCACCATCTGGGTGAATCATTTACCATTATAGAGAATAGTTACAATTACAGGAAACTATTTTATAATCGTATGTCTCTGTTTTAAGATTTATATTTCTATCTAAAATATAAAATAAAGTCCCTGTCCGCCTCTGCCCGTTTCTCTGCTAACTTCTTTTCCGCTTCCACTCAATGGATTTTGGCGCTTTTCCACTAATGGAAAAAACGATAAAAGAAGAAGGTATGTTGATTTTTTAAATTTATGGTGGTTTGGTATTTTAATACCAGAACCGTTATAATAATTTTATAACGGTTCTGGTATTTTAATATTTCAATGACTAATTTATTCCAGGTATCGTTATGTTTGGTTCGCACGTTTGATCATACCTTAAAACGGCATCATTAGGCTCTATTCAGACTGTGGTTTACATCCAGAAATGGTTACAAATGTTGTTTATTGTTGTTTTTTAGTTTGCAAGTTGAAAGAACTTTCCTAACTAGATTTGCTGTTAAAATTACATAACTGATGTATTTTGATGGATTTACTATTTGTGTACATCTACATAATATTACATATCTCTTCCCATAATATTCATATACATATTTATTTATTTATTTATTTATTTATTTATTTTCTAAAATAAATATATATTATAAAATAAACTCGTTGTCCGCTTCTGTTTCTTATTCTAAAGTATTGAACAGAGTTTATTACAATTTTCATTAATGGAAAGACCGAATGAAAGTTTGGGCATATAATTTCCAAAAAAAAAAAAAATTACATCCTGCGAAACCGGTAACTGGACCCGGGTCGCTAGTAATGTTACTGAAATATTACGGACTAGGGGCCAAAAAAAAATTTTAGATGAACCTTTTTGAGGTATTTGTTGTTTTTAAGTAAACTTTGTAAATACATTTATTTATGTTGATCTTTACAAATAAGGGGACGTCCATTAATTACATGAGACGTTTTTGGCGATTTTCCGATCCCTTCTTCCCATGGTGAGAGGTCGTGAGATTTGATTGAACCCCTTCCCTCCGTCCTCTAATCTCACATGAGATTTTTCAAAAAAAAAATTAAAAAAAAATTGTGCACCTAAATGCGTTGAAATTATTTTAAACTACATTTTTCGCTTCATTGTTTTTATTGTTTCGCTTCGTTGTTAAGACTAGTTACTTAAGGTTGCTTCGAGCATAGTCTACAATCACAGTGATATAATGAACAATAAAATATTTAAATGGGACCTAGAAAAATTCATAAAGGAATGTTCTATCCCACTCAATCCATGGAGATCATGCACGGACCAACATTTCCCTGTGATTTTCAGTAAAATCATTTGCTCCTTCAACCTCGCTCTGATTAAGCAGTAGGTCATCCTGTTACAATCCCTAAGGATCGCACTTTGCTCGCTTGCGCAACTGGTGCATTGTGGACCGCAATTTTATACTGTTACATAATTAATGGACTCCCCCTAATTAAAATCTTTAAGTAAAATTTTGTAATCAAGTGTAATTTTTTTAATTTTTTTTTATGTTAAGGTCGGCAGACAGGTTGACAGTCCACTTGATGGTTGGTGGCTACCGTCGCCTATAACACAAGCAACGCCTAAGCTGCTGCAATTGCGCTGCCGACTAAAGTAGGATTGAGGATAAGGGATTAAGAGTGGATGGGGAAATGTTGGATTGTTGTTCTGTATTTTTTTATTTCAAAATAAATAATTCATATATAGTAATTACAATTTCATTGTTAATAATAATTTTGTTTATACATGATTTCCACATATTATTACCTGTAAATAATATATGTAACTGTTACTAGTGACCCGCCCCCGGCGTCCACGGAAGCAACTTTCTTTGTATGAACCTACGAACAAGTGGATCAGCCTGCCTGCCTCCATTTCTTATAAAAAATACCTAGACAGATTGTAGAGTATATCAATAGGGGATCGGACAAATTTTCAGAAAGTGTTTTAAATTAATCTTCATGGATATTTATTCTCATAAAAAATACTATTTTATTTATTTATAGCCTTTTAGGTACTCAAAATCATGTTTTAATATTGTTTGTTTGAAAATGCCGCCAAAACGCCACGATAGTTCATCTGACAGCGGGTAACAAAACAGCTGCATTGGCATAAGACAATGATTGCCCACAAATGACGTCACGCATTGTGATTGGTGTTTCAGTATAGATTAAAAATATTGTAAATAATAAAATTTTATTTCCTCATTTAAAAATATTTAAATGAATTATATTAAATTATTATTCGATAAATAATCGTAAAAAATTATATATTTTCTTTCTAAGTACATTTTAGATTTTAATCTGATTACTGTTCGATCCCCTATTGTCAACGTAGCTAAAGTATTGAATGATTGACCACGAGATCAACGCCACCAAATCAAACAAGTTTTTGTTGTTCGTCTATCAGTTCAACCGCGATCATGTCTTTATATAGAATGAGCATAACATTATCCAAATTTTATTGACTTTTGACGTCTGATGAGTTCAGATTATGATTTGTGCGACATTAGTCTTGAACACTTCCGCTTACTTATTTGTGGGACGTATATTGCGATGTGGACATTACGTTATTGTTATATGTTTTAAACATATTTTATAACTACCTGTGCCCGCAACTTCATACGCGTGGTATTTGGAATAATGCGTAACTTTTTTGTTTGCAGATTGGAATGAAATATACTTACATTAAATATTACTGGAAACCACATGAAAATCGGTTAAGCCGTTTCTGAGATTAGCGTGCACAAGGGCATAATAGGCAAACAACGATTTTATTATATGATATTAAACTGCTCAGCCTAAGACAAACAGACAAAAATTCTAAAAAATATTTTTTTGACTTCGGTAACATAAGTACAACCTGTATTTTATTTAAATAGTTTTTTGAAAAAATATTTAATGTACAGATTCAATTTTAATATACAGAAACCTCCCTCGCTTGTCTTTTTCGGTACCCCTAACAACGTGTAAGCAATTTTTTTTAAATCAGTCGAGTAGCTAATGGATGAAAACCTAAAAAACAAACAAACAAATTCTGCTGCTTTAAGAATTGGTATTTATAGATAAATTAATTAAAACATAGTGACCGACTAACTGCCCAGATTTCAAATGCATATTTCTTTGCGCGTAACTACTTGTGAGTAAGATACCTATGCATATAATAAAATCGTAAATTAAATTAAATATTTTTTCAAAAAAAAAAAAAAAAAAAAAAAACGAATTGTGCACGTTGTAATTTTGTTACAGAAGTAAAAAAAATAGATTTTAGAATTTGTATCTGTTTTGTCTGTGCGTTTGTGCACGCTAATCTTTAAATCAGTAGCAAGCTTCCTAACATTTAGTTTTTGTTTAATTCCAATTGGTTTAAAAACAAAAAAGTTACACGCTATACCGAATATCACGCGTACGAAGTTGCGGGCTCAGCTAGTATATAATATGCATCTACGGTATCGACGGCAGGCAGGCTGACGGTTCACTTCATGGCAGTTGGCTACCGTCTCCCTAGTGACACAAAACGTCACAGGTGCTGCAAGTGCGCTGCCGAACTTAGAAATAAGGGATTAGAATTAGATTAGATTAAAGCAAAGGTTTTCAACTGTATAGATCGGACAAGACGAAAGAATCCGTAATGTGACAGTTAGAACCACGTAGTACAAAATCGTTCAGTCCATCACCAAATTTACAAGGCCATGGCCACCCTGATTACGTGATCAGGATCAATATTTTTGTAGCACACATGTTGAAATTGCTCAGTGGTATTGTATAAGGCAGTGGTTACTGCTGCCAGGCGAGCTATCCATAATTACAACATTACAGACAGACAGACAAACACGCTATTAAGACACAACGAAAATGAAAAGACCAGCGACCTTCGCATGGAGTTGAAATTTTCAAAAATCCTTTCTTAGCGGACCTTACGTTTTAAAATAAAGCTATGTTCTAAATTTCAGGTTTCTAGGCTTAGGTTGATAATCAGTCAGGACAAACGGTTTTATAAGTATTGATTAACTTAAGTTGAAGTTGACGAAGCTTATGTAAAGTAAACAAGTTCGGTCAGCATTTTACGCACGCGACAGAAATAGGACATCTGAAATTAAAAGTGGTTTTCAGTCGAATCCGGTTGTGAATGCCGCCAGTTTTATTGATGCGGAAGTCTTTAAGATCCTAAACGGGTTTAACTTGACATTCGGTAACGTTTTGGGCTTATTTATTGTTCGATTCGCAATACGTAACATTACTTACGTAGGAGTTAAATTTGGCTCTTTTTACGTCGGATTGTTTACGAAATACAAACTTTACAATTTGGTTTAAACGGACAGGAATAAACTTTTTTATCGATAAAAACTAAACCGAAAGCCCCGGCTTCGCACGGAGTGAATTTTTTTTGCATCATCATCATCTCAGCCGTAGGACGTCCATTGCTGGATAAAAGCCTCCCTCAAAATTTTCTCCATTGCTGGATAAAAGCCTCCCTCATAATTTTCTCCATTGCTGGATAAAAGCCTCCCTCATAATTTTCTAAAAGGACCAATCAGAAGCAACCTGGATCCACCGTCGACCTTCGGCCCTTATCAGGTCGTTTGTTCACTTTGTGGGTGGACGTCCTACGCTGCGCTTGTCGGTCCGTGGCCTCCACTCGAGAACCATCCAACCCCAGCGGCCGTCGGCTCTCCGTACTATGTGTCCTGCCCATTGTCACTTCAACTAATCCGCCGGGTTAGCCCCGAGCGTAGCCCTCTCCATAGCTCGTTGAGCGACTTGAGCTTTCTTACGAGGCGTATAATTAGAGGCCACGTTCCAGCGCCATATTTCATCACTGGCAACACATATTGGTTGAAAACTTTCGTCTTAAGAAAGTGAGAATTTTGGGCGAGAAGATATCTCGGAGTTTCCCGAACGCTGCCCATCCAAGCTGGATTCGAGCTGGAACTCCATATTTCATACGCTATAGGTATACGAGTTCAGTGTGGTTAAACACTGAATAACCGTACTGTTTACGACAAAACCATCTAAGGAGTTTGTTAGATATTTTCTCTACCATAAGTATGTAGGTATTTATCTTCATGTGGTTTCAAAAATTCTACTTCAAATTTATTTTTGTTTGTAAACAGATTGGAATGAAAGAAACACTATATGTTACGGGAAGCTTGCTACAATATATCAGTGAAAACCTCATTCAAATCGGTTAAGTCGTTTCTGAGATTAGCGTGCACAAACGCATAGACAGAAATTCATTTTTTAACTCCATAAACTCCATTTTTTGACCTCATAAAATAAGTACAAAGTGTACAAATTGTTTTTTGAAAAAAAAAAAATGAAACAGACACTGCTTGTTTACGATTTTATATATTGATATGTATAAGTTAGCTTTAAATGAATAAAAAAAAGATATAAGAATCCAATGATGATAAACATATAATCACAAGCAAAAGTGTAAAAGGTTTTCGTCGAGACCACACCCTACAAATTAATAAAACATATACTTACCAATTGTTGTCGCATTAGACTCGCGAGGTCATAACTCAGGCAATACGTCAATATTAGAAGATCACATGATTTTATCAATGTACCTTCGACATATGTACATGACACAAACGCAGACAATTTTTAACTCTAGTGGGCTGACGATAGAGTGTATTTTTATTTTAGCGTTTTAACCGCTGCCTTGTTTTGGGTCAAGAAACCTCCTGTTAGCAAGGCGAAGGGCAATGTTGACACCTTTTGAATTGTTAAAAGGATCTTTCTGTTACCAGTTTCATGCTCAGTTGAATAAATTGAGTTGTAATAAGTTATATTAACTCAATCAGCTTCAAAAGTTCAACTGGTTATTGTAATGTAAGTTCATGTATTGTGATTACAGGTAAAAGTTTTCTTAAGAATCAAATTGACAGCGGTTTTTGTTGAGCTCATAATAACCATTCGTCGTTTTGGCATTCATTATTTTTCACTACCTACTACTCTATCGTTATTTTTATTTATTCTAGCTAACGATGTACAAACGGCATTAAAGTTATTGAAAAATATTTCATTCATTCCGAAATGACTAACACTGCTAATACTGCCCTGCGGCTTCACTCGTTATTTAATTTAAAAGAATTCGGATTCTCTTTCTTTTTGCTCTTTAACACAAACTGTGATATAACCCAGTCAATTAAACAAAGGGATTTAAGACGGTGGCGAGTCTCTTTGCTTCTCGCTCACAAAATGTTGCTGAAATTAGTAAAAAAACATTAATTATTTGTCTTTACTGGCAAGATTATTCTACTAAGTCGTGCCTAATAATAAAAATATACAATTAAAAAACTAATTTACCTGTGTTTTGCGACCACTTTCAATCCCTTTGACTGGGATTTTGACTTTTTTATATTGCTCGGCCCCTTAGGGTCGTGACAAATATTCTCAAGTTTTTAGATGCAAAAATAAATAATTATTCAAAACCGACTGGTAATTCAGATTAGCGCGTTTTAACGTCAAAGAAAAAATATATTCAAACTCTTACTGCCAGAGTTTCTGTTATTTTCTTAAGAAAGAATAATTATACTTACCAGTGGGTATTTAGAAATATTTTTTCTTACAATTTACTTACTTTATAAAATAGATTTCGGACACTGTTGTTTTGTGGGTGTGCAAAACAATCAAACCGTAACTATGTAGCAAAGGTTGTTAACAAATCTGCAAGTGGTTGTGTCCTATGCAGATGCAGTGTTTGTGTTGCCAGTTCCCTCAGAGGACAAGAGCTCTGAGGGTCATGAATTAGTATTAACTACAATAGTTTTGTTTTTATAAAAGAAGCCATAATTATGATTAAAAGTTTGTTTTTATTTTTACCCCTATGTATGTCTTAAGTCGCCCGAGACTTCGGACACTTGACATGTTTTCTAAACACTGAAAATCAATATCTACGAAGGATGTAATAATGTAAAAATATATTTTATTAGTTGTAATTTAACACGAGATTATGTTAATTCTTAATTTGCCAGTGATGACATATGGCACTGAAACGTGGTCTCCAACTATGGGCCTCGTAAGAAAACTCTACGAGTTATGGAGAGGGTTATACACTGCGAGATCGAATCAAGAACGAGGAGATTCGTAGTCGAACGAAAGTTACCGACATGACCCGGCGGATTTAAGTTGAAGTAGCAGTGGGCGGGACGGCGGCTGATGAGGCCGGAAGGTTCACGGGAGGCACGGACCGGCAAGCGCAGCGTAGGACGTCCATGCACCTGATTGCACCTACAAGGTGGACAGTGGACCTGATCCAGACCGGGTCCTTTTGGAAAATTAGAGGGAAGGCCTTTGTGTAGCAGTGGACGTCCTACGGCTGAGATGACGTGATGAGGCCAATTTTGAAAAACTTTACGGTAATTAAATCGAACAAATTAAGTGAACATCGTCTGAAGTCTACCCGGGCTCCCCTATTCATTGAATATCAGATGCTTTTTTAAATATTCAATACAAGCTACATGTATTGAAAATATTTTATAAAGACCGCTATTTGTAACTCTTAATAGATTAGAATAATCCATTGCAATGTTTCAATGTTGCGGTACTGCGTGTCTAAAAAACGTACAAATTGATTGATTGAGTCGAGTTTGAGTTTGAATTGCCGTCTTCCAAACGTCTGAATCACTCCGCTTCGCATTAAAGCGTTGTTGGCTCGGTTTGGATACACGTATGTGTGTGTAGTCAGCCAGTGTTTTGAGGTCTTACATTTCTTTAATAAGGCTTTCAAAAGTGTGCTTTAAATCAATAAACGAATTGCTCTTGCTGCCAGTAGTGGCAGGGCACAATGCATTTTGCGGCAGCAATCTGGCGACAGTAATTAACCCTTACATAAGACTACCATGGAATAATAATGTGTTGATGTGTTTCAGTGAGTGATTGAGTTACGGTTGCTAGAGCCCTTTTCTCTAACCTCTACTAAACTCTTGTCCTTTATCCCACAAAAAGCAGCAATGGCGACGGTAGCCACCTATAATCAAGTAGACCGTCAGCTTGCTTGCTGAATATACGTAAAAAAGAAATTTATCATTCATCAATCATAACAGCCGACAGACATTATTATTATTATTTATTTATTTATTGCTATCATAATATACATTATTATAAGAAAATTAAAACAGTATGTCGAAGACCACGAAGGCTTTGTCAAAATACAAAAATTATACAATTTATAATATACTAGCTGAACCCGCAACTTCGTACGTGTGGTATTCGGTATAGTGCGTAATTTTTTTGTTTGTAAACCGATTGGAATGAAACAAACACTAAATGTTACGGGAAGCTTGGTACAACACATCAGTGCAAACCGCATTCAAATCGGTTAAGCCGTTTCTGAGATTAGCGTGCACAAACGCACAGACAAACAGAAGCACAGGCAAACAGATAAAAATTCTAAAAACTAATTTTTTGACCGCGATAACATAAGTACAACGTGTACAAATTTAAAAAAATATATTTAATGTACAGACACGGCTCCTTTACGATTTTATTATGCGTATAGCCAGTAAGTACTACCTTTTACCTGCGGACTTAGTCCGCGCGGTTGTGTCCTTTTCTGAAACCCTGAAAACTTGTATGCAAAATGTCACGGTGATCGGTCGAGTGGTTTTCCTATTTCTTCCTAATCCTATATTTTATCCTAGTGGGGTCGACAACGCTTTTGCAGCTGAGGCGTTGCTTGTGAGATAGGCGACGGTTGCTAATACCTACCATCAATGTTGTCTGGTGTAGCGTATCCCGATACGTATTACTTTCTTTACTAACGGTCTCACAGGAATCTGAAGAAAAGTTGTAACTTGAATATATTTAAAACTTTTTCAAACGGACGCGTGCTTTCTAATTTACTACTCAGTTTGGTAATGCTACGAAGCGGCGCGATGATTTACGAGCGGCGTTCTTGTTTGGTAATTGAATGTTTAGAACGTGTTTAATAAATAATTTGAATATACCGTGAATCGACCGTACTTTACGATTCGATTAATTTTCGGTTCGTCTCAGGGGGAGTATTATGAACTCTTCATTCTCAGCTAGTGCGTTTACTGTCTAGCCGTCTGTTAATAAAGACATTACATATTTAATTTTCTAAAAAATTTTACAAGATGCTTTGGTTAAAATATTTGTGTTATAATTACTGTGTTTTGTGAAGTAAATGTTATATTTATAAAAGTGTCCGGACTCTTTGCCGGAATAACAGCCCAGTGTCCCACAGGGACTTCTAAAAGTATCTCCCTTTGGGATGCTCGTTTCGTACCTATTTTAATATCATAATGCGATTTTTTTATGTCAACAAAAATGACTTATATTTTTAGTTAGATTATCATCAGCTTGTGTCTCTTGTGTCTCTCCACTGCTGGATGGTAGTTTTCTCTCAAGGCTTGCCACCACGTACGGTCTTCTGTCTTTCGCATCCAGCCGCTTCCCGCGAAGCCTTTCAGGTCGTCTGTCCACCGGGTCGCAGGGCGTCCCACGCTGCGCTTTCCAATTCGTGGTCTCCATTCGAGAACTCTTCTACCTCATCGGACCTAACCTCATTGCATTTGGATTTACAGCAGTATCAATAAAAAAGTTTCTTTCAAAGCTCAGCCCACTCTTTCTCTTTTACATTATCATCTTTTACATTATATTACACTAACTATATATGTCCAAATTTAAAACTATATATTATCCTACATTTAAAAAGAAAGAAAATAAAACGTATTTTATTTGATACCAGCGATTTGTATATATCAGCGAGATTATATATTGCTCCATCCATTAATGAAAACCAGAGCTATCAAGATGCGTTAGGTGGCTTACGAGTAGGAGAAGTTAGCGAAGAATTAGAGGACAATGACTTTAATTTATAACATATATGACATATGTATATAGATTTAGATATAGATGATATAGATGACATAGAAAGACAATATACAAACAAGTTTTTTAACTACTATGTACTAAACAAGTTTTAGTAGATTTTGAATATTTAAAATTAAATTTTGATGTAACTACAGTTGAGTAGATATTGTTTCGTTTGTAATTATTTAAATAGATTATAAAACATTTTATATTTATTTTAAATAGCTTGGCTAATTCCTTCATATTTGTCAGTTTTTTAGGGTTCCGTACATCCGAATAAAAAAACGGAACCCTTATAGGATCACTCGTGTGTCCGTCTGTCCGTCGGTCACAGTGAAATCTCGGAATCTACTAGACCGATTAAGTTGAAATTTGGTACACATATCAATTTATGTGACCCAAACGCAGAGGTGTGACGTGAATAGATGAAATGTTTATGGGAGGTCATGTTTGGAGGGAAGGTGGAAAATAAAAAATAAAAATTTTTTGGAAACTGCATCGTGTGACATATCAAATGGAAGGTCTTGTTGTGAAGATCTTAAATGTTAAATTTTTAATTTTTTTTTTGTAATTTTAAAATAAATACATAGCTCCAAGTTATTCAAGAAAATAGACGAAAATTGACCATTTTGACCCCCCCCCCCCCCCCCCCCCCCCCTTATCTCCGAAACTACTGAACCTATAATTTTGAAAAAAAATACAGAAATTAGTTTTCTACTTATAGATTATAGGAAAACCTATAAAAAGTCCATGATATTAAAATAACGTGGTAAATCACTCAATATTGTCCGGATAAGTAACATCGTACGGAACCCTCTTCACGCGAGTTCAACTCGCACTTGTCCCGTTTTTATTTCTTATATCGGTAGTTTCATAGAACCCAAAATATGCATTCTCACAGCTTTGTGGACGTACGTGTTGAAGATAATAAAATCCACATTTTATTTACATTTATTTACGTATTATTTACAGACAATTGCAACGAAATGTATGTATCAAGCAAGTGCTTTCGGCAGCTAATAATTGGAAATCAACCACTCTCGGTGTCCGCGTCGATTCTCCGAACTAAACCGAAAGATCCCGAGCGTTTCCGACTCGGAGGTCTCCACAGCTTCTCATCCATTAATTTAAATAATGAGGGCTAGCCGCGTAAAAGTTTTATTAGTCTGACAACGTATTGTCCACGAATAAGGATTAATAATTGACTCAATTTATACAGTAATGCTTGAACATGTTCCTTTGATGTTCTCATTGTGACGCTCTGGTCGCCTGACGTTCCACTTGATGGTAGATGGCTACCGTCGCCTTTTAACACAAACAACGCCACAGGACCTTAGTAGGTTAAATGATAAGGGTTTCCTCACTCACCGAAACACAACAACACATATGCTGTGTTGTTGTTTCACTGTGGTCTTCTGTAAGAGGGTGGTAACTGCCAACATATATGGGCTTATTGCGATACGCAGTGTGCCTATACTAAATCAACCAGATCAAAGCCAACTTAGAAGAGTTTATTTTAAAAGATGTAACCCGATTGTGGCGCCACCTATTGGGTCCAATTTTATTTTCAAACCATATGTGAAAATGATACGACACTTCACGTCAATCAACGACGGTTAAATTATTTGGATATTATTCATACAAAATACTAAAATTGCTTATAAAATGGGGGGGGGGGGGGGTTTATGAGGGTGAAAAATACTTTACGACCTATTCTCATACCTACCAAATACGAGTATACAAAAAAATCGTAAAAATCGGTCCAGCCGTTTCGGAGGAGTTTTGTTGTGTTAACTTGTGACCGCGAAGAACTTATTAAAAAATGAATTAAATCTACTGTGTGATAATTGAAAAATGAAGTTTTTTTTTGTTGAGAAAACTTTGTTTGAGATTATTTATTTCATTATGAAAGTTCGGATGATTAGAGATATGAAAAAAATTGAATGACACACATAGACAGACCATAATATCCTCGATTAGAACATAAGATACTTTATTTTATATCATAGGATCAACTTAACTGTTTAAACTAGTCCAGTTAAAACTAAACTAATCTAATTTTCTCGCATTTTTTAAAAATTTCTAGTTTACTAAAGTATTGTATCGGTAATTGGGCCTTATTGCCAATGATTTCTTTCATTGTTTGTGCCTTATTGCGGTCGTAATACGCTTTAGTTTACATTGTTGATAAGTTAATGAGCGGTTAACATAGTGTAGGTAGACGGTACATAAATTGCATAATAAATGAACTGCCGTATAGGTAAACGCTCGCGGGCATCGGTGGGGACTGATTAAGACGGATTAACTATAGGGTGACCATTAATTTCATATTTATTGTACAAATTTATTTAATTTATTGCTCCGCGATACTCGATGGCTTCAACCGAGTTTCCCAAAGGGTGGGCCTTAAGATGAATATGGACAAGGCAAAAGTTACGTCTAATGTCCATATTGTGCCCAACCCAGTGCAGTAGTACACACTTGATAAGGCGCGTAGTGAATCGTGGCCGACGATTAACGAAAGAAATTTTAAACTTACAATTAACCTTAAAAACAATGTCAATAAAGTTCATAATACAATGCAGCTGTTAGTTCCGTCGCACTCGCACGAGTTCATGCTTTAGTTTTAGTTATGTTACGCGCACGCTAACATGGCGGTAGCTGGTGACCAATAGCGGTACTGAAAAAAAGTATGTGGAGTGTGCCGATTGGTCGATAGCATTTCCCGCGCTTTAAAAATTCGTCTTCTGTGTAGGTACATCGGTAAGCCATCAGTTCAAGTTGGGTACTACCAGTACTACTGAGTTGGGAATTTAACTCTTGAAATTGTTGACGAGTACATTTACTTTGGACAAACAGTCAAATTCAACAGACAACGTAAACGTGCGGTGTTTGTTTTGGTGCAATTAAACATTCCCCTAAACTTTGAGATAAGTTTACCTCTCTTCTTGCTGTCGTGAATTGGTGCCTACTCTATGGTTATTAAGGTACTTGTACATCAAGCGATCGATGTCACAGGCCACAGCTAGTGTGTAATATAGTGAACTATTCGGAAGTCCTAATGAAACACTGCAATCATGGTGTCGGTAATTAAAAGAGATGCCGGTCTCGTGTCGTCGACCCGGCGCGGTGGCGGGCCTTGGCATTGCCTCATTGCTGACGTCACTAGAGGCTATCAATGAGCGAATGGAATTGGACAATTATTGTATGGGAAACGTGTTAAACGTTTAAGATTACCGTGGGACTGTCATTTTGACTTTTACTCGAGGAACCAAGCTTTAAGTTTTAACATTTGGTTATTTTTTTATTTATTTTACTATCAACAAAAAACGTACGTACACAAACCTTGCTCTTATCGCTCTTTGCACTAGTGAAAACAGTATCAAAATCCGTTGGGTGTTTTACAAGTTAGCGGAGAAACAGATAGAGGTGGTCGGCGATTTAATTTTATCACAGGTATATACTATCTGAGCCCGCAACTTCGTATGCGTGGTATTCGGTATAGCGCGTAACTTTTTCGTTTGTAAACCGATTGGAATGAAACACTACCTATATGTTACGGAAAAGCTAGCCACAATACATCTGTAAAAACCGCATTCAAATCGGTTAAGCCGTTTCTAAGATTAGCGTGCACAAACGCACAGACAAACAGAGATACACACAAAATATCTAATAACTATTTTTTGACCTTGGTAACATAAGTACAACGTGTACGAATAGTTTTTTTTTAATATTTAATCGTTTAAGATTTTATTATATGTATAGATATAGATTTTGCATGTTAAGGTCGACAGACAGGCTGACGGTCCTCTTGATGGTAGGTAACACAAGCAACGCCACAAGTAATGATAAAGTAGTATTAAGGATAAAGGATAGGAAACAGATAGGGTAATGGGCTTTGGCACCCCTTACTCACTCACCGAAACACGTTATTTTACTGTGGCCTGTAATATTGTGTGTTTATAAGTTAATATTTAAATCTATTTCTTCTTCAAAATACGTAAATACTTTCAGTTTGTAACACATTTACTCCCATGGGACATTTTTGGAATTTTATCTGTGTCATTTATCTTTGCGTCAAATTTTTAGTTTGCTCTGTCGTAGTATGTAATTAGGATCTTGGTGATAATTTGCAAATTCACATTCTCAAAGAATATCGAATATTCTCTGTCACTTTCCATATTTTATGTTAAATCAAAAAACCTATTATATTGATAATAATTCTTCGATCACATATATTGAAATTCATTATTTCTTATTTAGTTTAATAACTGTCTTATTAATGTCATTAATTATAATAAGTATATAATAAGGTTTAAATTGAGATTAACGAAGTTTTGAGATATAATTGATATTGGGTATAATCGACGCAAATCTTCTTGGGCGACGTAGGCCCCTCCTACGTCGCCCACGGAAGGAGCGAGACGCAATAATATTTTTACAAGAGAGAAAGCAGTTGCGCCACGTATTACTTATTCGGATTACTTATCCCAAGAAGATTTGCGGCGAATTTACCTATGTCAATTTTATAAATAACTAGAGCTGATCGGCGAACTTCGTGCCGCACATGTATGAGAAAATGAATTTTATTAACAATTTTTTTTTCGTGAATATTTCAAATGTTTTAATAGTTATTCTGCCATTCAGGGCGTAGAGAAATTCAACAAATCAAAGATTATAAAAGAGAGTCGAGCCATTTTCGAGTTATAAACGGTGTAACTAACACGACTTTCTTTTTATTGTATGTAATTGAAGTTGGTTTCACTTCATTTAAGCGTTTTTACTTTTAATCGTAAAAATCGTAACATTAAAAGTGGATATCTACAACGGGAATAAATGAATACGGGAATAAAATGTTAGACGAGTCGTAGAAATAAAGTAAAATTTAATAAATCATTATAAAATGTTGTTTAGGTGAAGATTTGTAAAGTAGAAAATGTAAAATCAATTTAGTTTAATAAATAAAATGAGAAACTCATTTCAGAGTTAATTTACAACCACAATTTACTTAATTTTTTTTTACGAGGGGAGAAATCTCAAAAGATACCTTATGAACAAACAAACCTCTATGGTTATGTGGGATTTTTACCCACTAAAACACCCCTCGAGATGGGTGCAGTTCTAGTCCATGGGGGACTTTACTTTGGAACCGTCACCTGTCGTCGGGAGGGCGAGACGCGTACAACACTTACAAGGAAAAACTTAACTAATGATTTTAACTATGAGGGACAGCTAGCCCTGGAGGGCCACTTGCAACAGCCACGGGGTTAACCGCGGCCGGCACAAGTGGTCCCCGGGCCGGGAGGTCCCTCGCAGGCGCTGTGCTTTATCCTGGTCGCGCCTCGGAGGTGAGAAACGGCGCGGCGGTCTTCCTCTTCTTTCTCGACACAATTTAAATACGGTGTTTGTACATTATATGTAGTTATTTCATTTATTGTTATTGTTAAATAATCACAATCATAAAATCACAAATGCTTTAAATTCTTAAGATGCGGTCGAAATTAAATAACATGTTTATAATGAATTATATGTTTTTATTTCATACATAACATGTATGAACATAACATATTGTATGTTATGTCCACAGTATGTTATGTCACACAAATTGCGACATAAAACAAGTCTGTACACATGAAAATAACAGTGCAATGTAAACAATGTTATCTAACACGTCTAAAATTGTCTCGGTCGCATCATGATTACACGTAATTACGTGACTCACGGGAAAATCCTATATAACACACTAGCGACCGCCCCGTTTTCGCACGGGTAGTATATCATATATAACTACCTATGCCTACATTTAGTGCATCATCTTGGATAGACATATGCCATCGCCAGGCCATCGAGCACTTTTTTGTAGACCTATAAAACAGAAACTATCTCACCACACATTGTTTTGTTATATCTCAAACGGATTAGGGCAGAGTTTTCGATTTAAGCTCCCAGACGGCTTGATCTTTTCCGACATCTGCAACAATAGGCATGATGACAGATCATGCCTATTGTTGCAGATGCAGACCTATTGTTGATATCCGAAAAAAACAATATTTCAGCAAAAAACTAAATTTCAACGCGGATTATTGAAAATTTTTAAATCTATTTTGCATTACGCGCGAAATCGCTCTTAGGTGTCATGGCGTCGCGTCTGATGAACCGTGACGTCACCGACATCTCATCAGATTTTTCATTCTGTCAAAGCAAAGTCAAGCATCACGATGGCACTTACCTGGGCGTGACGTCATTCGCTCTGATTGGTGTTTCAGTTAACATGGCGGATTGCAGTTATTTATACTTCTATTTTATTGAAAATATTATTAATCTCAATTTTAATACAAAAAATGAGTCATTTTTTAGACTCGTTTCAACATATTTTTTTCCCCAAAACCATTTATTCTTTGATTCTTTAATACCGTCATCATGCCTATTTTACACAAAACCTTAACGTATTATACGCCTATACCTTCCTCAGGAATCAACCTGTTGATAGATGAAAACCGCATGAAAATCCGTTCGGCATTTTTTGAGATCATGGCGAACATACATACAGACAGACGCGGCGTGGGACTTTGTTTTATATAATATGTAAAGATACTGTCTCTGTCTGTCTGTCTGTCTGTTACCTTTTCACGCCTAAACCGCTTAACCGATCATCATGCAATTTTGCATACACGTTAGGGATGCAGGAAAGGACATAAAAAAGTCATCCAGAAAAAAGTAATGTTCCCGCGGCCGGGATCATTTAATGCCTGGCAAAGCTATAACTGCAATAAAGATGTAAGCATTACATTGCTCATATATTTAGTTAGGTTTTATTTTTTTATTTTTCTACGCACCAGCTAGTATGTTATAACAAAGACATTTAATATATATATATATAAAATGACTTTGGTTATATATAATAAAGTGTCATAACAAATTTTGTTATATAGAATGGATTCTATTCTTTCCATTATAAATATATTAAGAATAATCTAAACCTGACTTAGAAATGGGCATTCCATGTATAACTAGTTCATGCATAACTTTATTTATAAATTAATGGAAATCAAAGTAACATTTTTAGCATTTCCATTTGGCATTTTCACAATGTAGGTCAATCCACGCTTTGTAATTCTAAACTGGTATACCACATAGAAGTAACCAGTTACGTTAGAGCTCTCGTCGTCTCTATGCGTTAAGGTTATGGTCGAATTATCCAAGGATCCTACTTATCTGGCCATTAGTTGGTGTCCATTTACAATTTGAAAGAAATATTAAACTGCTTCGACGTACGATCAACATAATAATTTAAATATATATATTCTGCTTTGAAAAATAACGCAGTCATAATAAATTATATATTTATATAGTTTATGATGTATATCAGCTTGGCCCTAACACTTCCACACTATAGTATTTTCACTGTATGATGATATGCGTGACAGTTCGTAACTGACAATTTTAGTGATGCAACCTAACGACATTTAACTACCGGTTTTAGATTGTCGGACTTAGAAATAAATTCTTAAATCTTAAAAAACAGTTTACGTCTTTATTGGTATTTGTGCCATTTTTGTCATTTTAGTTATAAGTATTATAGTCTGTATGTTTCCCTTAAAAATAAATAAATAAATAAATTATAGAATACAATGCAGTCTGTTTAAAATATTAATTTATTTATTAATTACTGTCAGAACTCGAAACTTGACAACTCGTATCAGACTCAGAACAAAATTTACTTTTGTTTTATTGTTATTATTAGTCAGCTTTAGTTTTACTATCAAAATACGATGTTTTTATAAATTTATAGAATAGAAAAAATATTTGTTAAATCTCCGAATAAAATTTCCATATATCGAATATAAGTGAATATCCCTAGTGTCAATCCCTATTGACGCAAGTTCCGTTCCACGTGTTTGACACTTTTAAAATATATGTTTTTTTATTACATTTACCTATTATAATAATAAAATAATAATAAAAGTGATAATTCCTTTTGTGTTTTTCCAATAGATAATTTTTTTCATGCATTTGTTTCATTGTTATTTTTTTGGTGCCAGTTTTTTTTTTAGTTGAAAACAGTATGCGTGACATGAAAACTGTCACGCATATCATCATACAGTGAAAATACTATAACAGCTATTAGAGAAATAAATATGTCAATATTGATATAGCTGTAAGTCCGTGTCATCATCATCATATCAGCTGTAACGTCCTACCTCTAATTTTCCAAAAGGACCGCTCAGAAGCAACCTGGATTCGCCGTCGACCCGCAGCCTTTATCAGGTCGTCTGTGACGTCTGTCCACCTTGTAAGTGGAGTGGACGTCCTACGCTGCGGTTGCTGGTCCGTGGCCTCCGCTCCAGGACCTTCTAGCCCCAGTGGCGGTACTGCGTGCCTGCTCACTACCACTTCACTTACTAATCCGCCGAATTATATCGGTAACCTTCGTTCGTCTACGGTTCTCCTCATTCCTGATTCGATCTTCATTTTATGATAAACTTAAAAATAAGTGCATACGATTTTATAATAAACTTCCCGATATAATCAAAACCTTGCCTATAAATAAATTTAAAAGTGTAACCATAAATAAATCGCCGTTTATTTGTTTAAGCGATAATGAAGCCTGGATTAAAACAAATCTGAGCTCCTGTGGTATCCTTTCTGAGTTTCTGAGTATGTTATTTTGAGTTTCTTTCGGGGTTTCTTCTCAGGAGCGTCATCATCTTGGGCTATTTTTTCTGAAATCCTTGTAGAAATAGACTAAGGTTTAAAAGTGTGTCTTTGAAACCTATTTTATGAATAAAATAACTGTTTCACAATACTTATAATTAGATTTTAGTTTTTTCGTAGACTTCCCACTATTTTGTGAATTAATTCGTAGGTAGTTTGCGTCTCTGGTGTTGAAATTTTTTTATATAAAATAATAAAAAAATAAGTCTCATTTATTTAGTATGTATTTCTGAATTAGAATGATTAGCGTTGAGGTCGGTAACCACTCAGCTCTCACAGCATTTTTTGCATAATCTAACTCCAATCATGAGTACTAATTAATTTTCTACAATCTCACCAACAAAAAGTGTCTATACATCGAACTGCGTCGGTGGTCAGAGTTGGTGTAAAAAGTTCGCCGGACCATGTACAGACAGAGCGACTTATTTTAATCACTATTACTAAAGCGATAAGGTCCATGCATTTTGCATATGATTGCGAATCGTACAGTCAAAATGAGATACATTAAATGTTTAATCGCCTTGTTTTAACTAAATAATTTCAATGTACGCTTTGACCTCAGCACGTCTGCGTTACTGGTTAACATTAATGTTATTTATTTATTTATTACAAACTAACGACCCAAATGGATTCAATTTTTTCTGCAAATTATATACACAAACTTTCCTTGTTTATAGTTGAAACCGTATTAAAAACCTTTTAGAAGAAGTTAGCGGAGAAACGGACTGAGGCTTTATTTTATAATATCTATTTAGAAGATATAGAATAAATGAGATTGAGATTTTGAAAAAGTAACAACTATATATATATATATATATATATATATATATATATATATATATATATATATATATATATATATATATATATGTGTGTGTGTGTGTGTGTGCGTGTGTATACAAAAAGAATAGTAGAGAATAGGCCTTCCCCAAAATAATTAAAAATACACAAAACAGATTGTGTATTGTTGCAGGGCGTACTGCGTTTTTCCGTCCACACTTACACAAATCATCCTGAGATAACAGCACTAGTGCTGTTGTGTTTGTTTAAGTCCAATGTCCTATCCTCACATTTCCCATTAATCCTTAATCTTCTAGACCACCCACTTAAAATCAAGTGAAGCGTCACCCTGTCTGACGCCTATTACCATAAAAATGTCTGTCCCATTCGAACTGAATACCCTTTGATTCTAAAAGGAGCTCTTATTGAAGACCACATAAACCAGTTATTAGCATTTATAAATGAGTGTACGTTGACCGCAAATGTGTTGTCAACCGGACCTGTACTTATTTCAAAAGATAAATTACAGGTCAACCCAAAATACAGAGTGTACAACTTATCGCATTTAAATTGCACTCGGCTTCCGCTGCACGAGATAACGCTCTCTTTTACTATCGAGGTTAATATATAATTTATAATTGAAGACGATTGATTAATTTTTAGGTGTTTAAGTCTGGTCGCTCTTAAAAAACATTAATTCGTCTATAACGATGACTTGAATTGATCTAAACACAGTTTTGTACGTAATTATAATTTAATTGTGATGTTCATTTACGCTGACTACATTATTGCTGTTACAGTGAGTATTTAAATAATCGAAATAATTTAAAACAAATGCCACATCGTCGTTGTCAAACCAAAATCTGCTATGTGCACTTTTTTGAGATTCTATCATTTTGACTTTAGTGAATAGTTCACTGCCTTATCTATCGTATAAAAAACTGCTAAGTGCTTATGAGCACTGTTTGTCGAACTACGACCTTATTTATGCTAAGCAGTTAAAAATTGACAAAATTTATTTTATTATCAATAAATAAATAAACTTTTAAATGTTCATGTTTAAGTATAACAACTCTAAGTTTCAAATAAAAGACTTTTTTAAATAATAAAACTTCAAGAAAACGTTTTAAGTCAATATCTTAAAAGTATGTATACTTTTTGGACATAGCAGATTTTGGTTTAACAACGATGACTTGGGAAATTTAATAAAAATTCAAAATAGATACATAAATATTCATACATACACATATAAATATACACTTGCATTGCATTTAAATGAAGGAGGCACAGAACAAAATTAGAGAAAAGTTAGGTAGCAAACAAGACATCCTGAGAGGCACGGCGCACCTTGGCAGTTCGGGTGCGCCGTCCAAATGAGCCGTGTCCGATTGCGGACCCCCGCGGTGGAGCTGCGGAAGAGTAGTCGTCCGATCTCGCAACTTCACCAATAGCGGATGAGGAGGACGCCAAGAGGTTTAGTCTGTGGGTCTACCCCACTTCCATCTCGGGGCAGGAGTCCGACATAATGATGGATCCCTCTTGTAAAAAGAGGTAATAAACAAGACAAGAAAAGAGTGATGATGATGACCAGGTCGTGACAGTGCAGATTAAGGAGCTGACTCCATAATTATTTTTTATTTCTATGTCTAGTATCTCTCTGTCTAGTATATTAATACATCCATTGCTGGGCATAAGACGCAATTCTGCACGAGGAGGTAGTTCCACAATGATTGTGCACAATCCTCTGATTGCCAAGATTTTACTCCTTCATGCATTTGAGTTTGACATAGATTTAGTATTGACAGGGCGTACTGCGTTTCGCAATAATAAATTGGACAGCCCTTCTGCTGGCAGTAACCCCTTTACAGAATACCAATCGAATAAAAAAACACGTGTGCTGTTGTGTTCCGGTGAGTGAATAAGAAAAGGCAGTCTATTTTCCTATCCCCTTAAAATCTTTCCTACTAAGGTAGGCAGCGCATTTGCAGTACATGGTGCGATAACTGACAGTGGATCGTCAGCCCGCCTGCCGAAATTTTCATAAAAGAAAACATGGAATATAGAGCACTCATAGTTGCAGGTTTAGTGTCCGACCGGGGTTTAAAACCTGTGTATCAGTATTGGCCCGTTGGGTGAGTGGTTAGGGTGCTTACCTTAACGCTCTATTCTAGGGTTCCCGGGTTCGATTCCCGGCAGAGTCAACTTTGAAGCAACTTTTTAAAGTTGGCGCTGGTCTGGATCTGGAATGTAGTGACACCCCCTTACAAATGAGTGAGTAAGGGATGCCAGAGCCCATTTCCTTATCCCCTCCTATCCTTATTCTTAATCCTACTGTAGTCGGTAGCGCACTTGTAGCACCTGTGGCGTTGCTTCTGTTATAGGCGACGGTAGCCACCTGCCACTAGGTGGACCGTCAGCCTGTCTGCTGATCTTAACATAAATAAGGTGTAACTGTATTTTAGTTATATTTTTTATGATATATAAATAAGTAAAAACTTTCTTGTCTCTTTTTTAAATAAAATAATTAAGACACCTTTTTGTGAACTGTTGTGAAATATTTTTTTTTGTTAGTAGCTATCGACGAGCTTTTATTTCATCTTTATTGTTATGATTTTCACTTATTAAGATATGGAAAGAGCGATAAGCGAGGAACATTGGTGTATACATATAAATTGCATCAGTACGAAGCCAGAATAATATTTAACAAATAAATAAAGACAAAACAGTTGAGTAAAATTTTCGCATTCTTATAAAAATTTAAAAAAACTGAAAATAATTTAAAAAAAGTTTTTTGAAAATAGGGTTTTTTTCTACCACGTTCGAAATTACCATGGTTATCATTGGGCGAACATTATTTAGTAGAAATTAATTCCTGTATATTCAAATGGACTCTGTATCTTGCGATGGTCTTGACACTGCCGGACCTGACATTTCGTTGCTCTTTGTTCTATCCAGATGCGTATCAGTGATACAACCTACCGTTATACGTTACACGTGCTGTGCCTCGTACACAAAAAGTTGCACTTTACAATGTTATCTGCGCGACTGTACGCCTTCACAATCATATCTTGTGTTGGTAAGATGGAGTAGCAAATTTATGCGCTCCACTGTACCTACAGTACAATCGAACCAGATATGTTTGAATTATTTAACCACTAGCTTTTGCCCGCGACTGATAGCCTACGTGTTATTCGGATGTATAAACTACATATAATACTGAGTTCTATGAAATATCGTTCAGTATTTTTTTGCCTGGAATTAGATTAAATCTGGCACACTTCTTATCCTGGAAAAGGTTCCCGAGGGATCGTCTAAAAATTTAAAAAATAGGCGCTACTGTCGCCGGTGAGATCAAAGATGTCAGATATTTTCTCAGGTGTTATAATTTTAATTTTTCAACGCCGACAAAGTCGCAGACACCAGTCAGTATAAATTTACATATATCACAATTATTAATACAGTATGAATAATGCGCGAAAAAATGCGTTTCTCAACAGTGGACCCACTTTCTTCGAAAACAAAAAACTCAATCAAACCCACTGACTTAGTTGTGTCTGAGCCCACTGAGTACAACAATCATGGAACTGGGCAACCTATCTGGCGGCAGTAACCACCCCCTAGCAGTAGATTACCGTAAAATAACAGAACGTATGCTGTTGTTTCGATATTTCAGGGTCCATATCCTCTCCTTTTCCTTTATCCTATCAAAATCGGCAGTAAAATTGCAATCCTTATTATGAATATGTTAATAGGCGACGATAGTATTAATCTAGGACCGTCAGTCTGCCTGCACCAAGTTTTACAAAAAATTTGGTGGTTTATGTAATTTGGTGTTTTATTTTAATTATTGCCATAATGTCTTATTATGCGTCTGTGAGTATAGTTTTTAGAGTATACCTACTTTTCTAGATGTGAACGTTTTGGATGTCATGTCTTGTCTTTTCGTGTTCTGTGGTCAAAAGGCGATTTAAAAATAGTAAGTACCGCTTTGTGTTATACTATAGCTACCATTCGTCATCGGTCTGGGAATCCGGAAACGGGTTGCATTTTTATGGATCTCGGTGCCTGCAAGATCTTTATATATAGAACTAGAAGTATTTAAAAACATGAACTAGTGAACATGTGATAGTTTGGTGAGAATTATCACGTGCGCGAAAGAAATAAGATTCTAGATTCCGTACGTCCGAATAAAAAAGCGGAACCCTTATAGGATCACGCGAGTTCAACTCGCACTTGTCCAGTTTTTTTTTTTTGACGAATTAGCTTCTTTGTTAGCGTAATAAATGACAAGCTCTGAACGCATGCCTGCAGTGCTTGTTCTCAGATACTGATATGAGACAAGGGCCATTAAAAGCGTCATCTGGTGACTCTTGGAGGTGTTTGGTGACGCTTGGAGGTGTTCCCATTCTTAGCTGAAGCTAGAAAGTCGCTTTCTAAAGTTTTTTTTTTTTTTTATGTTATGTCGACAGACAGGCTGACGGTCCACTTGATGGTAGGTGGCCACCGTCTCCTATAACACAAGCAACGCTACAGGTGCTGCAAGTGCGCTGCCGACTACAGTAGGATTAAGGATAAGGGATTAAGAGGGGATAAGGAAATGGGCTCTGGCATCCCTTACTCACTCACCGAAACACAACGGCACGTATTTGCTGTTATTTCACGGTGGTCTTCTGTAAGGGGGTGGTCACTGCCGCCAGGCGGGCTGCCCAAATGACTGCGAAACGCAGTGTGCCCTACCACTACTTTTCAAATCCAGACCAGAGTCAATTTTGAAAATTACATTAAAATTTCCAAACTTGACCCCGCCGGGAATCGAACCCGGGCTAAAGATAATGTAAAACATCAATAGGAATAAAGTTTGTTACCTATAACACCTTTTAAAACACGTCAGATATCAATCTCTAAATTTTATTATGAAGAGGATGATAAGGGATAACGTTAGGAAATGTATCTAAGTCAGAACCATATCAGATTCTGATAGGAAATGTAACCATATCAGAACAGCCCATGCGTTATTAATTTTACGTATGCCAGACAATATATATGCTATGCCAGTTCATATCTGAAGGGTATACTTGTATCTTCGTTAAGTCAGTGCCTTGTTTGTTGTCTTGATGATATTTTTAATTAACAAGCTGTTTTCTTTAAACAAAGTTTGTAAAAGAATAGTAATGATTTTCACACTTTCATAGGTATTTCTCGTACGTAATAAGTTTATTTCGTATCATATTAAGTGAATAATGCATGCGTTTGTAAATTTATTTAATAATGAAACAGTAATTAAACAAATATTTACGATAAACGCAATTAAAATATCGAATCTGATTTCTAGCCGCACTCCGTGTAGGCAGGTGTGTTGCAACTTCGTAGCATATCCGGTGAGTACACAGTCAGGAAAAATAACGGTTTATAAACTTATAAAACTTATAAATAAATAAACATTCAAAATAATAATAATAAATAACAAAATAAATAAATAATAATTCATCCAATGAAGTATATATGAATTGGAATGATTTGTAGCACAGCTAACTTGACTTGTATTGTGTTGTCTTCATGATTTTTATTTATTTTGTTCATCACACATTTTCCCTAAATGTACTCTAAAATAATCTGTCTCTAGATTATTAATGCGTGCATGAAATTTATGTACCTTTTCAGAACAAGGCATATTTTAAAAGTAAAGAAATCACTTCAATGGGTGTTATAAACGAAATGAAAGCTTCGTTTATAGCAAAAAAAAAAAAAAAAAAAAACTAAAACTACATTTCAAACAAAAACAATAATTTCCTACCCGAATGCCATGGTATTGTTAAATACCATAGTTATCATAAAGTTTGTGGAGATTATAGGAACGGTTTTAGTAGGTATCTTCTATAGGTACATATAATAAAATCGTAAACGAACGGAATATTTAAAAAAAAAAAAAAAACAATTTGTACCTACTTAGATATTTCATTGGATATGTTACCGAGGCAAAAAAAATAGTTTTAGATTTTTTTGTCTGTTTTGTGCGTTTGTGCACGCTAATCTCTGAAACGGCTTAAATCGATTTGAATGCGGTTTCCACTCATGTATTGCAGCAAGCTTACCGTAACATTGTAACAATAGTGTTTGTATCATTCCAATCAAACAAAAGAGTTACGTTACGAAGTTGTGAACTCAGCTAGTCTATAATATAACAGAATATTTGGTTTAGTCAGAAGAAAATAAATCTAAGTCAAACGAACCTCAAAATCACATCATAATTAACACAGTGGAAAACATCTTCTTCGGTTACCGATTACAATGATAAAAATAAATAAGTGTTTTGATTATGACATAGAAATTTAAAAATTACAATTTTCATTGACTTGCATTGTTACTAGGGGTGATCCAAAAGTAATGATAATCAGATATTTGTAGAGCACATAAAAGTATGAAAAAAATTTTTTTTGCTGCCTCATATATCCACTAGTTCAGCATAAAAAAATCATATAAATAGGACACGATTACCGGGAGGTACATTCATTTGAATACGAACAGTCGGAGAGTAAACATCAAAATGGAGAAAAACGAAATCAGAGCTGTCATCAAGTACCTCTGTTTGAAAAAAATGTTTACCAAAGACATACATAGCGACCTAGTGGAAACATTGGGGGACTCTGCTCCTCCATATTCCACGGTTGCGCGCTGGGCAAAGGAGTTCAAGCTGGGTAGAACATCTACAGAAGATGAACATCGCGAGGGCCGCCCATCCACGTCCCTCACTGCAGAAAACGTCAAAAAAGTCGAAGATATCGTATTGGCAGATCGAAGAGTGACCATAAGGCATGTGGCTGAGGTCACAGGGATCTCATATGGTAGTGTTCAAAGAATCTTTGCGAACGAACTGCATATGAAAAAGGTCTCTGCGCGTTGGGTGCCGAGAATGTTAACCGACGAGCAAAAGAAAAAACGAGTCGACATTTCGAGGGCGAATCTCGAAAAGTTCCAGACGGATCGGGAACTTTTTTTGTCTCGTTTAGTGACCATGGACGAGACCTGGATCCACCATTTTGATCCGGAAACCAAACGGCAATCGATGACTTGGAAACGAGCCTCTTCTCCGACGCCGAAGAAATTCAAAGTGTCAAGTTCGGCAGGAAAGGTTATGGCGTCCGTTTTTTGGGATGCTGAAGGAATTATTATGGTGGAATACCTAGAAAAGGGAGCCACTATTACGGGCTCTTACTACGCAGACCAAATAAGAAGATTGCGGGAAGCCATTAAAGAAAAAAGACGAGGCAAACTCCGAGCTGGAGTGTTGTTTCACCAAGACAACGCACCGGCTCACAAAGCCGCCGTCGCGATGGCTGCCATTCAAGAAACGGGATTTGAACAGCTCGAACACCCACCCTATTCGCCAGACCTGGCTCCCAGCGACTTCTATCTTTTTCCTCGACTCAAGGAACACCTCCGAGGCAAAAAATTTGAGGACGATAGCGAGGTGATGACTGCTGTAGAAGCGTTTTTGGAGGGTCAAGACAAAGAATTTTTTTCAAAAGGAATTATGGGTTTAGAGAAAAGATGGACTAAATGCATTGACTTACTAGGAGACTACGTAGAGAAATAATTTTTTTTTTTAATTAAAATACCCTTATTTTATATTGATTATCATTACTTTTGGATCACCCGTATATTTGAAGATTTTTAAGCTTGTAAATATGCAAGGACGTCCTATAGGAGGTTGCGTTTGGCTCACTTGATTACAAAATTAACTTATTATTTCTAATCTAAAAGTTTTAATGTTCGGTTAAAGGGAGTTTGATTACCTACAGTTTTTTTTATACTATGATTGCGATATCCGGTGCGACTGTGACCCAATGCAGTACCACCCACTGGATCACCTACAATGACGTGTTCCGATAGAATCAATTGCTCAGAGCTCGTAATACATACTAGAAAGTCATTATAGCGAAGCATACAATGTATAACCGAGTTTATAGATTGTGATTCATTGGAATTCAAAACAAAAATCGACATTATTTTGGCTACATGTACCTATTTATCGAAGGCGATGTTAGCGCTTTTAGTTGTCATTTTGCGTTTTATTTAATAATGTATAGTTTCATACAATTTATGTGTGTGGAGTATGGACAAACCTGAATAATTTTATAATCTTAACTAATGTAATAAAAAGGTAAAGTTTGTATGTTTGTTTGCGTGTATCTTTGTATGTCATCCGATTTAAAAAATTCTTTCACCAATAGTTAGAGTAGAATTTCAGGATGGACATATATTATTATCCCGTAAAATATTATATATTATCCCGTAAAATGAAAAGGCTTCTTCGTGTTAATCGATTTTGCTAAATAAGTCGACGAAAAAGCGGTCGAACGAAAACGTTTCTATCGAACGCTGCTTTAACGGTGAGAGATATATGATTGATTTCTATAAAAAAGTTTTAGAGCTTGACAATACATACAAAAAAGTCAGCGACAATACCTACTTTATATATTAAAAAAATAATGTGATGTTTATAGTCCAGGATACAGGGTCTGGACTATTATTGGTAATATTATCAGTAAAATCATGAATCCTATCAAAATCAGCAAATTTATCGTCACAAGTATTTATTAATAATACACGTAATTTTAATACACAAATATCAGCCAGGTGTATTCTATTGGAGAGATGTAAACATGTTTTCCAAGAATCAATATTTCTAGGGATTTCAATGGAGATTTACGGGACGTAAATAATTAATCATATTGTGACGTAACCGAAATATTTCTCAAGATTATAATTTCCATGTACTCGTATATAAAGAAATCAAATAAGTAAATAAATATTTTTTAATACAGTTGCTCAAAAAGTGGCGTATTGCAGGGACGTATAGCGTTCGGGATGTGGGCTATTACATACTCGTGCTTTTTTTTTACCTTTCCCGAACTCGTGCATTCCAAAGATATTGTATTAGTCAATTATCTTTGGTGCATTCTCTTTCCCAACTGTCAAAATAATGTCTATTCAAAAGAAAAACCAACCATGAAGTTTTTACTAAAAAAAATTCATAGAAGTTTTTATGATTCATGCAAAGACGTATATTTCTAAAAAGAAGCTACTAATTTGTTTCAATATCAGACTTAATGATTTAGGTTTCATTTCATTTCATCTCATTAAATTTCATTTTCATTTCATATCAATAAACAAATTCTACTGAAGACTTGGCTGTATGGGCATAGTTTCCTTTGCCTACCAGAATGGGTGAAGAAAAAAAAATCTCTGCTTATATTCTACGGTTGGCGCCATTTTCCAGAAATTTTCTTTGCGAGTTTAGTGTCTTCCCGGTTAGTGTCAAAGGAAATTGGTCCTTATGTTTACAACATGGAGTTCAATAGCATTCCCGACTTTCAATGGACTTGCTTACAATCACGAAATAGAAAAAAAATCGGCGTTTACAATTTTGTTTATATTTCTAGTAAATTCGAAATAGATCGAAACGTTTGGCGCCTAATATAAATAAGAGAGCCGGCGGGCGGGAGCACAGTTACTGTTGTGTGCGTAACAGCGATTCGAAAGCGACTCTTCGGAGCTTTTGTGAAGTTATCTGCGACAGTGAAACGGCGACTCATTAAGGGAATCATTGACAAATTTTGGCAAGTTTAACGGTTTTATCGGACAAGTTTAGCCCTTTTGGAAGCCATCTTGGTTTGTGAAAATAAATAGTTCGGTTCGCCCTTACATGGCATTGTAACTCACCCCGCACGGAACAAGATGGTGGTGATCATTTTACTCTTAACACAATAAACCTGGTATGTGAAGGTGTCGATTATTCAATTGTATATTTTGCTGTGGAGTTTGAATAAACAAATAAATAAATTTTGCCTATTTAAATTTATTTTGGAGTTATATGTATATGACGCAATTTGACTAAACATCATGCCGTTTTACAATCAACTTTACTGCGCAACTTTCTTTATTTTAATTTTTCGCAACTAATTGGTCGCAGTGACGTGTGTTTTTATCGTTTCAAATAACGTTAACTACGATAAGTGCGAATGGCTCGTTTCATGGCTCGTACACTACTTGAAAGGTTTCAGTGTGTGATTCTGAGAATGGGTTGGTTTCGAGAATTTTTGTTTACAGACCTATGCTGTTTGAGTTCAATTACAGACCTATGCTCTGTTACAAAGCAAAGCTTGCTTTTTTATCAGTCCAGTTCGTTCTGTACACAAGATTACATATATTATAAAATACCTATACATGTAGATCAGAAAAGCACCTTCTTAGGCTTATTTTCTATAGCCATTGTTTGTTTACAATTTTTGGGTTAAATTACTTTGTAGTTGAAGTATAATGAGCCTCTTGGTCGAGAAGTTAAGTTACTTACTAAATTTTTTACTTAACTACCACGGAAGTAAAAGAAAAAAAAGGAAAAATGTAAATGAGAGTAATGTTAAGAAACTGAAATTATGAGACTAATAAAAAAGATTGAGAAAAAGGTCTTTCAATTTGACAAAAAGTGAGTTTCCTCAATCAGTTATGAAGTTTTGTGTTTGTAGTGAATTAAATAATGACACGTCTTATGATAAGATTTTTATTACTATGACTAGCGACCCGCCCCCGGCTTCGCCTCTCGTGCAATTTTTATGTATAAGAACATTCCCCGTTTATCCCTCTTTCCATTAGTGAAAACCGAATTAAAATCGGTCTGCCCGTACACACGTGATGCCGTGACCAAGGGAAATGGGGATTCATTTTTATATATTTTTTTTATGTTATGTCGACAGACAGGCTGACGGTCCACTTGATGGTAGGTGGCTACCGTCGCCTATAACACAAGCAACGCTACAGGTGCTGCAAGTGCGCTGCCGACTACAGTAGGATTAAGGATAAGGGATTAGGAGGGGATAAGGAAATGGGCTCTGGCATCCCTTACTCACTCACCGAAACACAACAGCACGTATATGCTGTTATTTCACGGTGGTCTTCTGTAAGGGGGTGGTCACTGCCGCCAGACGGGCTGCCCAAATGACTGCGAAACGCAGTGTGCCCTACCACTACTTTTCAAATCCAGACCAGAGTCAATTTTGAAAATTACATTAAAATTTCCAAACTTGACCCCGCCGGGAATCGAACCCGGGGCCCCTGAGACGTTAGGCAAGCATCCTTGCCACTCATCCTTCATCATATAGAACGATTGTATCGGTGTTTGTCCAATAAACAAACCTGGCGGCTTCTTGATGCAGCCAGATGATTTTGAGGCCCGTATTTCGATCCGCTTTTAATTTTGGTCCTTAAATGAAAGTGTACAATGTTTTTCCCAGAAAACTAATTGCGCAATGGAAAGTATGCTATATTTTTTATGCTATTTATCAAATTTCATGTAAATCCTTTAAATAAAATAAAAAAAAGCTGTGGAAACAGAATTGACGTCAATGTAAACTATGGGATATTCGCGATATATTACAGAGAACAGTAGTTAATTATGTAAATAATTTACAGGTTTCCTAGCAAGACCACGAAAAATATCGTTTCGCTAACGCTCGATTGAACGCCATCTAAATATAAAACGTATGATTAAACGATAAATGCATTATTTGCATATTGACGTTGGGGAAACACGTAATGATAATGTTTTGTACCGTTTCTACGAACGCTAGCTCGTCCACCGTATTTTTAAATACCGTAGAGACTATAAAACTGGTCTTTAGCATTATTAGATATCTAGCATTTTATTATTATTATTATTATTAAAACTCTTTATTTGTACTATAAACATAAAAAAGAATAAAAAAAAGAAAGAGATAACATGTAACAGCACAAAAGGCGGTCTTATCGCTTTATAGCGATTTCTTCCAGGCAACCTTATATTAGGGTAAGGAAAATTATATGAAAAATAAAACAATGTGGGTGATAAAAATCATGGTAAGGTAATCATAAACTTAACATTCTAATAACTAAATACTAATACTCAAATTGAATATAAATAAATATTAATAAGATAATATAAGTGTATTAGCGTATTTAAAGACTATATTGCTATGAATAGTTTTCTTCTTCATTTCAGCCGTAGGACGTCCACTGCTGGACATAGACTTCTCCAATAATTTTCCAATAATACCGGTCAGAACCGGCCTGGATCCACCGTCGACTATCCGCCTTTATCAGATCGTTTGTCCACCTTGTGGGTGGACGTCCTACGCTGCGCTTGTCGGTCCACTCGCAAACCTTCCAGTAACTATGTCGGTAACTTTCGTTCGTCTACGGACGGATCTCCTCATTCCTAATTCTGCATTCCTCAGCTGCAATATTTAGAGTGAGTTTGTTCGCCATATAAGCCAGTTCGTTTCAATTCTCTATCTTCTAATATTTTTATATATTTTTTTTTAAATTCATAATTCATAATCTCAGCCGTAGGATGCTCACTGTCGTCTTCTTTTGTCCTTTTCTTTGTATACACACATCCAAAGATGTTATGTTATACACATATGTTTATCCAAATAAATGTTTCTATATATCTATTTATCATTGCTGGACATAGGCCTCATGGACATAGGACTCCTATAGTTTTTAGCGGTCCTTAGAATTTTTACCTTTTGTGTACATTCTTTTTTGTGCCACACAGATTTGCTTTGTGTCAAGTTTCCTTTCTGCGCATTTTTATATTGTGATTCGTTTATGCAAATACAAATATTTGTTGTTCCTACTCATGTACCGGGTATTTATTCTGTCGAAGTGATAACCATTTTTGCATAGTTTTTGTCTATAAAATTTATTAGTGGAATGCATTGATTAGCATAGTGACAGTTTATTTTATCTCCTCTATATAAAAAGCGTAAATTTATTTTATATATATAGGAAGATTTATCGCTCTTTCCATTAGTGAAAATCGTATCAAAATAGTTTAGAAGAAGAAGTGAGAAACAGACAAAGGCAAATCTCTTAATTTTTATCTTATCAATTGAGTAAGTGTTATCAATATTTAGTGTAAGCTTTGTGTTATCGATAAAAAAAATTGAAATGGTATTTTTCCATTTTCAAAATGATTATGATTTAAAATGAATTTCGACAAGTGGGTAAGTACTAGTTATGTTTTAATATCTGTGTATTGATACGTTATCAAGGACACCTTTGCTACTTCGCTGGGGACGCTGGGTGTTACACAGATCTGTAGGCGACATATTTTTTATAGGAGATGAAGAAGGCCAAGTTAATGGTAAGGTGCTATAGTTGCTAGAATTATTTAAGAGCCTTGTTAATTCTTGCAATTGATTTGCGAAAAAATTTGTTTACCCAACGCAAGTAAAGGGTGGCTGTCCACTTGATGGTAGATGTCTACCGTCGCCAAACAACACAAAATAATTTTAATTCATAAACCGCTTGAAGAAGCCCATTTTGCAACTCGGCGGAAACTCCTTACAAAAGACCATTGGTCGAGTGGTTTAGGTGCTTGTTTTAACACTCTGACCCAGGGGTCCCGGGTTCGACTCCCGCCAGGGCCATCTTTTGAAACGATCTCGCTGGTCTGAGTGTGCAGGATTTCGTCCCCTTCCGTTGTATGGTTATCCCGTAGCACAAGCCTATTAGTGTTTACTTTGGGGACCATACAAGTTGGCGTGGAAAAAAAAAGGAAGGCAGATTACTTACCTTGTTTTTACTACACTGCCAGGATATGCTGTTACCCTATTAAAAATGTTAGTGAATGTAAAGTTTTGAAGCGTCTTTAGTCTCTAGAACTTTAACTTGAAATACTTGAAATACCTTGAGTATTGTACTGAATTTAATGAAGTAGTATAAAAAAACATTGTTATTAGTAATTTGTTACATACAAATCTTATAATTTAATTTTCATTGAAAATGTTTTTTCACTAAGCTCGTTGCGGGCTCCTAGGCAGTTGCCTACACACGGCCTAATGGATAACTCGCCCTAGGCACTACAAAATAAAAAAATGGCTATCTGTTTCTGTAAAAAACATAATGATACTGTAAAGGTCTTGTCGCAGTAACAAATGCATAACATTTAAAAAGCCTCGTTAGCAAAAATGTTGATTAATAAAAGTTGACCTTCGACAGTCGCGTTTCCGTTGCACCGGACATTCTTCCCATAACCTCTGCACGCTTAGGGTGAACGACCTGCGAAAATTTAAAAAAAAAAACCTTGCAAGCTTCTATTGGGACCGGTTCCGATTCATGCACCACACTCCTCGTTTTTGGCAGCCGAACGTGGGATTCGGAATCTAGTTTGGAGCAACTTTTTAAATTTATATCTGACTGACTATATATCATCGGCTTCGCTTGCTTCAATGCTTTAACTTGTTTACTCACATTAAATACGTATGTTTTACATTTCGAATTTGCTTATCATCTTCTTTTTCTTTCTATATAGAATTCTTATTGTACGTGTATAAGTATGTCACTAAAATCCTTAACAGTCCTTAACAGTTGGATTTTGACGAAATTGTGTGTGTGTGTGTTCGTACATATCTATTTAGATGGTTTAGTGCCATAGTTGGACCTGGTGTGGGAACGCTATTGCTATCCTTTGCTAGTGTACCGGCCACGTTTACCGGCACTGTGTGCTGGGATTTCATACGGCTATTCTTCGGACCTCTTCATAGGGTCAGTTGTTGACTCCTGGTGGTGTTACGATTGGAAGTGAAATTTTTTTCTTTTTTTTTTTTTTTTTCCGAGGAGAGAAATCTTCAAAAGATACCTTATGCTCAAATGCCGCATGCAATGCAAATGCCCATAGAGGTTATGTGGGACTCTTACCGCACTAAAACTCACCTCGAAATGGGTGTGGTTCTAGTCCATAGGGGACTTTGGAACCGTCACCGGGCGTCGGGGGGGGGCGAGAAGCGCCCGGCCCTTACAAATAAAAACTTAACTAATGCTTAAGCTATGAGGGACCGGCTAGCCCTGAAGGGCCATTTGCGACGACCACGGCGTTAGCCGTGGCCGGTACAAGTGGTCCCCGGGCCGGGAGGTCCCTCGCTGGCGCCGTGTCCTGGTCGCGCCTCGGAGGTGGGAAGCGGCGCGGCGGTCTTCCTCTCCTTTCTCGGTGTCGGGGTAGCTGCATGTCCTGGTCATCACCAGCAAACGCCGCGTTTGCTGCAGTGATGGGGTCATCCTGGTCCAACAGGATGTGTCGGGGTCTTCTTCTGAAACGAGAAAGAGTATTATTGGGATCGGGAGTATAGATGAGCGAACTGACCACTAGTGGGTTGGGGTGGCGAGGAAGTTTGTCGTAGTACTTCAAGGCGAAGTCCTTGATGCACTTGACAATTGAGGGGAGGTTGAGGTCATGGTGGAGGTCGACGTTGCGAATGAACCATGGGGCGCCCACGGCTCTCCGCAGAAAACAGTTTTGAATGATTTGAAGGGATTCGATGTGGGTAGGAGCAGCGTGCGCAAAGCCAACAGCGCCCGTACTAAGTGAAGTTTACTGAAAATCGGCGCGTTTTTATAGGAATTTCCCCCACCAAGTTTCTCTTAATTCGTGGAACTATCCCCCACTCTTCCTAAGCCCACTCTGTGTCTTTATTCATTATTTGTATCTGTAGGTTGCATTTTTACACTAATCTTAACTAAACTTATACATGATATTCATTTTAACCTATTCTACTATTATACAACACAAAATGCAAAAAAGTCCTGTTTAAGGACGTGTAGCGAGACGACAAAGGAAAAGGTTAGGGTCACCCTGTTGTCGTCTCTCTCTAGGCTTTTGTCTCTTTTCTGTTATTTTTATTAATTACAGTTTTCATGTGTTCTGTCGCGTACAGCTAGCTTGCAGGACTTCAAATGTCCAATAGTAATTTCCAATAGGTAAAGATACGACATTGCAAAACTTCAAACCTGACCGGATCTCTCCATCCGTGGGTTTAATTCATTGGGTTATCACAATAAAATATCAATAAAATATGCATCAAAATTTGAATATATTTTTTAATACAAATACCTAAGCTTATATTAAAGGAAAGAAAGAAAGTTATCCTAATTGCAATAAAACGAACTTTCTTAATGATAAAATTCGTTTTAATTTATCTTGAGACAACAGAGCAATTAGTGATGGAGTTTAACGAAAGCCCTTGTTAATTCTTGCTGCACTCGCTAACTGCACTCCACACAGTTTCACACCAAATCTGGAACTGTTTAACGAGATTGTGTTAACTGAGATAGGTTCAATTCAGAAATTTATGGGGAGCCATTTTACAAGTTTATGAATTTCAGATAACTTTTGGTACTCGCTTACCTGCTTCATATAAGCAGATGTAAGGATTATAAACTATGGTCGTGGGTTCTAATGGTTAAGGAAAATATGGTTAGTAGAAAAACTGCAAATTCCAGAAAACTTACAATCGAAAAAGAAAAAGATTTTGGTGACAGCGTTATACTGCGTTCTGCAGCCATAATTTGAATATTCCGTCAAGTAAACCACCGCGTCACATAAGACTAGTATCAAATAACAGCTCGCATACTGTTGTATTAATTAAAGAATGCCAGATTCCAATTCCTTATCCCTTATTAACCTTATTAATCATTTAGTCTATCAGAGTCTTGCTTGTGCACTTGCTTGTCTACCACCATTGCCCTTAATAAAAGGTATATGAAGTCCAGTCAATCTGTAGTGGACAAAGTGTTGGACTAGCTTATTGATGGCAATGAAACCAGGCCCTGAATGTCATAGAGGAAAATTTCGTCAAGTAACAAGTATCACTAATGTTACGACTATACTCAAGAGGAAGGAAATTGTAGCATTTGTATCTATGAAATAGTCCGGAAATTTTTAATGAATTTTTTAATCCAGAATTCGAAGATATTTCTTTTGTATCCTTTCAATGCGCGATACATAATTGTGATGCATATTCGAGGTATATTTATTATATATAATTATATTTTTATACGCTTTTTACTTAACGCCTTAATAGGGGCCTACTGCCTTTTTGATTTTTGTTTTCTGCTGTTGTTTTTTATAAGATAGGATGTTTCTACAAATATTTCAATTTCATTGTATCCCTGTCGATCACATTCAGAAGAAAAATCCTTTCGGGCAGCTGATTTTCTCATAATTTGTAAAATATCTTCAAATAGTTCGTTTTTACACATAAAAAAGGTCTTAAAATCAACAGTAAATTATTATCCTGCATCTCACTCTGAAAAGTGTTTTTAATCCGTTCAAACGTGCCTTTTAGTACTGGTTTTATCCAAACTAAGAAAGTGCTTTTACGCCGTTTGTGTAGAAAAATACCGTCTAAATGAAAAAGATAGATTTTCTTTAAGTACTGACGTACTTAGAGAAGAATTTTTTTCATCTACCATAAAATAGACTGACATTTATCTTAAAAAATCTGTTAATATTTAACCATCTTAGGCGAAATCCACTCCTCACAGTCGGAAACCATTCATCTTCATTACTGTAAACGTTTTAAGACTTAGTCTTCCCCTGGAGCCATATAAAGCGTTTTAAGCTTCTTTACTCGTATGTAGCCAATGCTTTCCGAGCTTGTAATATTACTACCTACAGTGGGTTTCACACCACGCAGTACACTGTAGGATGGCAAAGTTGTATTGTTAGGCGAGAAGGCACAATTTTGGACCGTATTGCACGCAGAATACGATACGCTAAACGGTTAAAAAGCATAATTTAGGTTATAAAATCGTTTGTCCTGACTATCAACGCACAGCATAGTATGTCTAGAAAGCTAAAATTTGGATTATGGCTTTATTTTATAACGTACCTAAGCATCAGCTAAAGAAAGGATCTCGAAGAAAGGATTTCAAATCCGTGCCAAGCCGGAGGCGGGTCGTTAGTGTTAAATATTACGTATGTAAATATGTAAAATCCTATCTAAATTGCTGAAACAAAAATGATGAAACTGAATTTGTTCGGAGCCTGCAAACTGAAGCGAGTTCGCCGAACGTTGCTCTGCGCAACTACATTCGTTGTCTGACTGTATGACGTAAGTATGGTTAGACTGTGCCTGGGCTATGACTGTACAGGACTGGAAATTGGCCTGTAATTAAGACATTGAAAAATATTGCATGAGCATGAGTTCAAAAATATGCATGAGCTCAATATTCACAATTATCAGCTAAGGCCAAGTTTGTAAATAAATCGTACAATATGCACATTTGAGGTTATGTCGTGTATGGGTGTTACGTTTTCTGATACGATGGGAATCGTAATTGTAATGTCATAAACGTCATGTTGTGACATGTTACAAAATTATACAAAATATGTATTACTTTGCATTGATAAGTAGGTACGTATGTAGGTAGGATTATAGAACCAATAGTGGATAAATTATTTTTAATTAGATATTCTGGGTAGAAACTATTGACATTAATTTGTAACATAAAAATGTAATTATATTTTTATAGTGATTTTATTTACGACTAACGACCCGTCCCGGCTTCGCCCGGGGTGCAATTTTCATATATAAAAACATTCCCCGTTTATTCCTCTTTCCATTAGTGAAGACCGAAATAAAATCGGTCTCCCGTGACCAAGGGAAATGGGGATCCATTTTTATATATAGAGATTATTACAAGGCATAATATTTGAGATTATACCTATTATTCGAGCCACTAGCGATTGTTAGCAGGGTACGGTGTCCAATATTCAACTAATATTCAGTTACGAAGCGATCGATCTCGGAGTCCAGTATCAGCAGGTTAACGTTAACGGTTTGTCCGAAAGATATATAAATAAATCACGGCACGAAGGTAGAGAGCGTCGTAGTCATACCGTAAAGTATACATAGAATACAAATCCTAGGACCAAAACTCAATGCAGACACAGAATATAAAAAGTACTTTTAGCTAACACAAAAATAAGTTGGTAAATGTCTTCATAACTATTACGTATATGATTATTGTAATTTATTTACGTCCTGTCCTAGTTATCGATGTACCGTTTTTAGGCCAATTGACAAGTATATTGTATAGAAACAACATTAAGTAAATTATTTTGAATCCGATTATCAAGAGTACAGAATAGACAAGACACAGAGTAGTAGCAAGGTGCGTTTATGGAAAAACAAAATTCACATACGTTTGCATTTGGCCATTGTTAATGAGGCTAAGTTTTAGCGGGATTAATCTAAAAAAAGGATTATTTTTTTTGTATAAACTTGTACATTCATAGCCCAAAACGGGGGTTCCCCGTTAAAGAAATTCACACTTATTTAGCTCACATCCAAATAAATATAAGAAAGAGACACGCTTAAGAGTTTATTTCAATGATACCATAACAGAACTTCAAATTCACGTAAGTATCCTTTAAATCGTTAGCCAATACGTCTTAGATCCTAGGTCGCGACAACCATATCCGTTCATCCTTCCTCAAAGTCTGCCATACATTCTTAATGCAGACCTCACGCGCTGATCTCCAGGGGCCAAATTACTGTCCACTTAACTTTACGGTACATTAACTACCAATTAATTGGGATATCTTGGAAATTTGTCAAACTGGAAAATATTTTTTTATATAAATCATATCATATCGTATTATGTTATGTTATATTATTATATTCAAAATTGTATGTTTACATTATATGTGCCATTTTGTTCGTTGACTTTTTGCCATCTTGTAGGTAGTAACATGATTCCGTTGCTGTAAAAATTTTAGGACTTCTGATCAAAAAAGCGGGTGCAAGGTCAGGGCTATATGGCGGATGAATTAACACCTCCCTGCCAATCTTTCTTAATTTTTGCTTAGTGGCTAAAGATGTATGTGGTCTAGCGTTATCGTGACGAAAGACCACACCCTTTCTATCAATTCCGGCCGCTTTCTCTCAACTTCTTGCTTTAATCTCATCAGTTATTGGCAGTAGAGATCCGAATCTATGGTTCTGCCTAGCAGTAAAAGCTACACACAGCATCACCTTTTTGCGGTTAACCCGGGTTTTGGCACAGTCTGTGAAGCCTGACCAACCTTTGACCACAATTTCGCATGTTCTTGTCGTACGTGATTCACTTTTCATTATCAGTTATCAATCCTTCAAAAACGGTTCGGTTTCATTAGGTCAAAGAAAAAATCGTAAATGAGTACACGAAATGTTTCTTTCAGTGAGCTCGTGTGGCACTCAAATATCGAGCTTTTTTGTGTACTTAGCTTTTTTCAAATGGGTCAAAACTGCTTTGTGGTCAATTCCCAGTTCTTCAGCTATGTCGTAACTACTGATATGCCGATCTTGCTCCACTTTTTCAAAAATTTACAGATCGACCAGAGCGAAGTTCATCTTTGACATAAAAATTCTCGGATTGAAAACGCTTAAATCGACTTTGTGCTACTTTTACCAACATTTTACTAATTTGTTTCTTTTTTCGAATATGTAACCTTTTTAATGTCATCAAATCCAGCCAGATACAAATAGTATAGCCAAAGAGATTTTATTACAAATTTATACATGCGAAAAGACTTTTTCCCCGTAATAAGTTTCTGAACTTAATAATTAAATGTTTTTGACCGATGTTTTAACCGAATGTTTTTGTGTGTGAAAGAGAGAGGTGATTGAGTGAATGAATGAAAGGGTTTAGTAATTAATTAGTGGGTAGTGAGACGCTATTATAACCACGACGAAAAGATGTAACGACGAGCCGTATTGTGTATGTGAAAATAAAAATCTTGCAGAAAATCAACTATTATCATAAAGATCCAATCCTACAAATATTATAAAAAAAAGTCACTTTACGCCTCTGTCTGTTTTCCGCCAACTTTTTCTAAACTATTCTACGGATTTTGAAAGGGTTTTTACTAATTGAAAGAGCGATAAACAAGGAAGGTTTTGTGTATTATGTATAAGTATCGGAAATCATTTCAAGTTCAAAAAATACTTCAAGTGCGAGTTGAATTCGCGTGAAGATGGCTCCGTACGATGTTACCTATCCGCACAATATCGAGTGATTTACCATTTTATTTTAATATCATGGACTTCTTATAGGTTTTCCTATAATCTATAAGTAGAAAACTAATTTCTGTATTTTTTCAAAATTTTAGGTTGAGTAGTTTCGGAGATAAGGTGGGGGGGTCAATTTTCGTCTATTTTCTTGAATAACTATTTATTTTAAAATAAAAATAAAAATACATTTAAGATCTTCACAACAAGACCTTCCATTTGATATGTCACACGTTTTTTTTTATTTTCCACCTTCCCTCCAAAAATGACCTCCCATACACAGATTTCATCTATTCACGTCACACCTCTGCGTTTTGGTCACAGAAATTGATATATGTACCAAATTTCAACTTAATCGGTCTAGTAGATTCCGAGATAATTTGACTGTGACAGACGGACACACGAGTGATCCTATAAGGGTTGAGTTTTATTATTCGGACGTACGGAACCCTAAAAATGAGAATCAGAATTGAAATTTGAAATGGTTCACAAATAATTTCAAATTTCAGGTTGCATCAGTGCGAAGCCGGGGGCAGGTCGCTTGTAATTTCTAAAGCCAGCGGATATTTTTGAAACATGTCTTTTATATTATCTCGTAGTTGTTGTATAAAAGAAGTATAACTTCCGATAACCGTTACTCTGCAAAAAGCGTTTTCTGCATTTTGGAAAATCGCCAAGCGGAGGTGAAAGGCAAAGAGTTCATTCTAGAAGTAATAGATGGAAATAAAAAAGTTTTTTGGCACGAGTGAAGCTTTGTCATTTCAACATTTATATTGAAGCACATAGTAGGCATTCCTCATAAATATAAGTTTTCGCTGCTGCTACTCTTGAATTTGCAACAGATTGTCTAGTTAATAATTCTTAATTAGATTAGATACAATATCTTACAAATTCTACTAAGAAAGCCTTTTTTATTTGGTTTATGGAATTTTATGTACATTGCACATTTTTTTTTCCTGCGAGCAAATCTTTCTTTTTCATTCTGAAATTTCAATTCGCTTTTATTAATTTTACTATAAAAAATATCGTTTAGTGAATAGTTCAGGGAAGATAATGCGTTTCCAATCTCACGTGTAAATCCCTAATCCCTGCAGCCTTTAAAAGCCAAATGGCGAAAAAAAATATCATTCAATAGTATGTATGTGTAATTCTGTAAATTAGAAGTCTTATCACGAATGCATATAGAATTAAGATAGCTTCAGTTTGAGTCACCGACTTAGCGCCGAACATTTTCCCGCGCAAAGTTCGCGCCAAGTTATTGATTCCTTCGGAAAAACAGTAATAACACCTTAATCTGAGGGTGAGAAGTACGATATTGGAATAACGTTTCATTTTTGTAAATGCAAATTTAATTTGGTTGTCCGCACATAGTGCAACGGTGCCTTCCACGAATCGGTCGCGTTCGTTTTCCTCTTCAAAGGAATGCGGCGCGGTTTGACGTCATTTTCGAACGCTCCTTACAACATAACTATTTTAAACAGCCTTAACTACTCTGTGCATAGTTACTCTTTGAACAACCGACCAAAGAGAAATACAACGGTGTTGTTCAAGCAGCAATGTCGATAAGAGACTATTCCGTTTTGTCGTTTAAATTTTATTTATGTATGCAGAATAACGGAACGCTACTTCCCGACAAATATGTTTTCATTGTATAGACTATAAAACGTTTTATTGTCCAAAGAATGTCAATTAATCGTTCACTACTTCAATAAGAGACTATTCATTACAGGAACCTTGAATTTGAATATTTTTACTGTCCACACCGTTTGTGTGTGTATAGTAATATTAATATGATTGGAAATTTGGAGAACTTCCTTGTAAACATAATCCAAAGTGTCTTTTGTATGACATTTAGACGTAACCTACACTGTCTTTTATAATGCTTTTATCCATATTGCGTTTTCTATTGGAGTTGGAAAGAAAATGATTTCGGTTTTTAGTCTATGGATTTTTAGTCCATAGACTAAAAACCGAAGTCTATGGAAAAAAATGAAACAAAAAAATTGTTGTGTGTGATACATTTAACAATTATGGGTTATGTTGTGATTCGATTCAACTTTGTCTTTCATTTTGTCATCATCAACTTCACAAGGTCGAACAGAACGTTGGTGATCTTTCAGTGAAAAATATACAGAAAGAATTTTTTTAATTCAATTTTGACACGTATGTACTTTCTGTTAAACAATCAACAGCATAAGACTACATTCAGATGGCAAAATTTTATCGCGCATTTTCAAACCGCGCGTCAGCGAGCGTCGTCCATTGGTTGTTCAGTTGAGCGCGCGTTTCCATAGTTTTTTTTTTATGTAGTAAATATATATTGTTTTCGCATGCAGTTCATAAAAAAATGAGTAAATGTGAAGGTACTGACATCGACCTATTAGTTGATGAAGTCAGGAAAAGGCCAGCTATTGGGGAATATAGCTTCAGAATCCTATAAAAACAAAATTTTGAAACGACATGAATTGGGAAGAATTGATTTTAATTTTCTGTGATGGACGCGATGTGTTTTCTTTTTGTTTTTCCATATATTTATTTGTAATATAACCACAAACTAATAGCCTCTTCCACTTCCATTTTCTAAGCTCTACCGAAACAGATTGTCATTTAGCGAATGTCATCAGTGGCTCTAGCATGAGTTTACGATACTACACTCGCTAGCGAGAGCGTAAAACATTTATATGGAAAATTGATAATTTGACATTGACAGTTCACGCTTCCCATACAAAAGTTTTACGTTCTCGCTAGCGAGTGTAGTATTGGTGTACTAGTATCGTAAACTCATACTAGAGCCTCTGAACTCTTTTTAAAATTGATCGCGCGTTGACGTGCGTTAAATGCGCGTTACATGTGAACTTAGCCTAAACTTCACATATATCTTGGTGAGCTTCAGCCGCTTTTTTGCCTTTATGAAAATAAAGAATTTTTTGTGTCGAAAATGCTTTTTTGTACTCCATGTTAAACTGTCCGTAAACTGAAAGTTGTAAACAAAATTACACCGAATTCATTTCTATAGTAACCTTAAGGTATCGACTACCAAAGCTTATAAGAAAAAATAATCTAAAACCGACAAAGGAATAACGAAATAAACATCACGAACAAATCTCCTGGTGCAAACAGAAATAACTTTCTTGCCAACTCAATTTAACATTTAGACATAACCCAGGCTATCTTTTGTAATACCTTATCTGTACTATTTTTTGTATGACATTTAGATATCACCGTTTCTTTTGTTATATCTTTACTCGTCTAAATGAGGAGATATACTAGCCAATCACAGATTGGCACTAAACTTTTTTATGTCAAATAAGGCAGGTAGGGTGACGATTCAGTTGATGGTAGATGGAATTCAAAATGAAAGCAGGAGAAGCCAATGGAAACGATTAGTATTAGTACCTAATAGCCAGCTTAGCGTATCCGATCATCTAATCCATGTTATCAATCAAAAAATTATAGAAGTATTGTTGTCTTATCAAAAAGATAAGGACACTTGAACTGTCTAGGAAATGTTATTAGATAACGTTTCATATGTGTAATATTTTTAAAAAAATATATAAAGATTTTTACATATTTAATTTATTATGACACGGCTACTGAATTTTACAATATAGCACTTTCTAGTAAAAGTACAAGAAGAGCACAATCTCTAAAAGCTGGTCGTTGTTTTGGCAATGTCGAAGGCAAAAGATTGCGAGGCCGATCGTCAACGAGATGGACGGATCAAGTGTGAAGGATGCTTCTTTTGATACACTTTGCCAGGCGGGGTGGTGGTCAGGGGCCGAAGAGGCGGATTTCGTAACCACGATCCTCAGTAATGTATAGGGACCGACCGGAAAGAGAGAGGTTAAAATAAAAGACACAGAATGAAGCAAAAACCACTTGAAATCGAGCATATTGACAATAATTTGTAAATTACATCCTAGAAGAGCCGAAAGTTAGTAATTATAGTTCGGGAGCCGAAAGAAATATTTTCCCGCCATAGTCGGGTACTGTTATTGCTACAATAAACTAACTGAATTGACCATCAGATTAATTGAATATATCAGCTGAATATATTGATAAGATTAAGATATTAATAAGTCAAGATTAAAAAAATATATAGTATCAGTTATGTTATCACAAAAGAGTTTAATAAGACTAATAAAATAACCACACGAAACAACAGTAACACAAACTAACAGTAAAATAAAAGTTCGTTTATTTATGTTATATTAAATTAAATTTAATTATATTTCCAAAATTAAGAGAGTTTGAGTTTGGCTATTTGAGACTATTCACAGTGTGTAGGTTAGATACAAAGTTTAAATTGAATGTTATGCAATTTTTTTTAATACTTATAAACCGTTAGTTCCCAAAGTGGTCCAAGTGCACCCCCAGGGGTCCACGGGAAACTCGATGGGGGTCTACGTTGGCGTGACAAAAAAAAATCGGGTGACAAAAAAAAACTTATTCTCACTTATTTCATTTCGAAAACTTCCCATTCGTGGTTGGAACTCAGCCACAACGCAAATTTCCATAGTTATATCTAATCTTCACATTTTTTGTCCAATTTTGGGAATATGGTAGAAATGTAGCTGCAGAACCAGCTAAGTTTTGAAAGTGGTCTCTGAGAAAAAAGTCTGGGAACTTCGGCTATAAACGAAATAGTATCATTTTATACATTATTTTATTATTATTTTTTTTACTAAATTAAAAATATACACTATACAATATACATATAAAGTTGACCAAATTTTTTTTAATGTATTCATTATTCATTAGTCTAGTGGAACAACTAAACAAATCCTTGCGTGTGCGTGTGTGCCTCTTCACTCCTGAAGGTTTGCCGTCAACTTCCTGAACCGATCTTTGTCAAGAACCAACAGAAACATTTCCTTGACTGTGACAATTTCAATCCACTCCCGGATTTTTTGCAACCACGCTTTTTATAGTCCGGGACCACGCTTTTTATGCAGTTTTACTGTCACCGGCTCCCCGCCTATTAGGTGTCTGTGAAAACTTCGTCCGGCTCTCGCGCTATGCTAGCTTAAGTACGTTAGATATATTATGACAAGTGTCTGCATTGTACTTTCGAAACGGCAAGTAATTGTTACTTATTAGTCATTTTACGACACACACCCGGCAAGGCATGTTTTTGAAATTTGTTTCGCAAATGGGTTTGTCTCTGTTGTGTATTGTTCATGACTTCTGCCATTCTTTTATTTATTGGTTAGATAATTAGCTCTTAATCCCACGGTCTCTTTTACTAGACAAATAGAGAAATGATGGAACTGATTTGAAAAATGCTGGCTAGTATTTGTAGCACTGTCCGCGATATCTTACATTTTATTTCTCCGGTGACTAATCTAGTGTTATGTATATGAAAATTTAAAACGCAGTAACAAAACGCCCTTAGCCAACGTCAAATCTCCCCCCCCCCCCCCCTTGAATTACCAGTGAAATAATCATTTGTATGTAGAATTAAAATTTTGACAGCTAATAGTTCGAAATATAAAATTATTTGAAACTATTTGTTGGAAATAAATTACTCTCTTTTTATTACGCGTGTAATACGGTAATTAGTAATTATTTGTAAACCGATTAGAATGAAATAAACACTAAATGTTACGGGAAGCTCTCTACAATACAGTGAAAACTACATTCAAATCGGTTAAGCCGTTTCTGAGATTAGCGTGCACAAACGCACAGACAAACAGACAAAAATTCTAAAAACCTATTTTTTTACCACCGTAACATGAGTACAACGTGAACAAATCGTTTTTTTTTTAATATTAAATTTACAGACACGGCTCGTTTACGATTTTATTATATGTATATAGAAGATTGATTTATTTTCGCGTGTTACGTACCTTATGCTTTTCAAAATTTTCACTAATAAATGGAAATAATCTAGGTCATTTGTATTAAAAATTAAACTGCGATTTTCTTGAAAGTTTTCAATACTAATTAGCGAAATGAATTTCACAAAAAATGAAATTGTATTAAAAATGTCAACTGCAACGAAACAATGCGCAATGCAGGCGGTTCGTTGAACTCGCGAGTGTTGAGTTAATAGTAAGTACTTTTCATTGTGACTGACGTTTTATTTTTTCATAATCTTCTATAGGTATATAAAAATGAATCCCTATTTTTTTTTATATAATGATAGATCAAGCATTTGACCGCAGTCTCACCTGATGGTAAGTGATGACGCGATCTAAGATGGAGCATGCTTGTCTATTAAGAACCGATTCACTCGCGACTTGAAGAGTCCAGGGTTGTAGTGTAGTGGAAACAAGGGTGCTGGAAGTTGGTTCCACACGCTAGCAGTTCGAATCAAAAAAGTTGACCCGAACCGCAACGTGCGGATTTTAGGTATATCAACCATATAAGGGTGACATTTAAATGTGCGCCTTGTTGTCCGATGGTAGAAGGGGCCCTTTCCCTTGGTCACGGCATCACGCGTGAACGGGTAGACCGATTTTAATTCGGTTTTCACTAATCGAAAGAGGGATAAACGGGGAATGTTTATATATATAAGCATTGCACGCCGGGCGAAGCCGGGGGCGGGTCGCTAGTTATTAAATATTTTTATGATAAAGTCTCATAAGGAAGAGGCAGACGGCGCACTAAGAGATGTTGCAAATAAATATCTACAATAAGAAGTTTACAATACTAACATAATGTAGGTGTAGCAATTATATATTTTTTTTAATGTTAATATCGGCAGACAGGCTGACGGTCCATTTGATGATAGGTGGCTGCCGTCGCCTATAACACAACTAATGCCACAGCTGCTACAAGTGCAGTAGGATAATCCGACTACAGTAGGATTAAGGATAAAAGGGATTAGGATTAGGATTATAACTCGCTCACCAAAACACAACAGCACACGCACTGTTATTTTACGGTGGTCTTCTGTAAGAGGGTGGTTACTGCCGCCAGACGGGCTGCCCAAATGACTGCGAAATACCCGGGAACCCTAGAACAGAGCGCTAAGGCAAGCACCCTAACCACTCATTCAACGGGCTCGTCTAATATAATTACTACATTATATTAGAGAAACATCAACTTGCTTAACAACCTGCCTGAAGATATACGCAACGAAACATGTATTTCTGAAATTCAGTAATGAGCTAAGAAACACTTGTTCAATGATTTGTAAGTAGCTTTGTTGTCTATGATGTATATTATCCGACAATACTCTATTCTCTCTCTTATCCGAACATAATTCCGGGCAATTTTTTAATTTGGATGCAATTTTTTACTGTAAATTATAAACACCTCTATCCCATCTTAATCCCTTATCCTTAATCCTACTGTAGTCGGCAGCGCACTTGCAGTAGCTTTGGCGTTTGCTTATGTTATAGGCGACGGTAGCCACCTACCATCAAGTGGACCGTCAACCTGTTTGCCGATCTTAACATAAAAAAAAAACACAAACCTTCTTCGTTTATTGCTCTTTCCATTAGTGAAAACCGTATTAAAATCTTTTAGGTAGTTTAGAAGAAGTTACCGGAGAAACAGACAGACACAACAGCTACTTTTATAATGTAAAATAGGTGATCCACTGCTGGACTAAGGCCTCCCTTAGTCTTCCAACCGGTCAGAAGCAGCCTGGATCCATTGTCGACCCGTGGCCCTCATCAGGTCGTCTGTCCACTTTACGGGTGGATGTCCTACGCTGCGCTTGCCGGTCCGTGGCCTCGACTCGAAAACCTTCTGGTCCTGACGGCCGTCGGCTCTCTGTCCTACTATAGGTCCTGCCCACTGCCTCTTTTACTGTTGCCGGGTTATCTCGGTAACTTTCGTTCGACGGATTTCATCATTCCTGATTCGATCTATTACCCCAAGCAAAGCCTACTCAAATAGCTCGTTGAGCGACGTTGCGCTTTCTTACGAGACCCATAGTTAGCAACCACGTTTCAGCGTCATATATCATCACTGACAACACACGTAATTACGACAGAGTGTGCATAGGACTGTATTATATTAAATTTTTCTCAAACATGCTTGGAAATGTAGGCATTCTTGTACTAAAAACAAGCCACGAAGTTTGTAATTCTTGGCTCATGCATTTCTTTTTCGGCCTAGGCCAAGAATGTTGTATGAAAATTCATTCCTGGCCGCAGCTAAGCCCGATGGAACCCGAAGTTTCACGAGTCTTCACGAACACGCCCGCCGCTGTCACAGACGTATAGTAGGCGGGGGCGAGCGCACATTACACATTGGTTGAAAACTTTTATTTTAAGGCATTGAGGAATTTTGGACGAGAAGATGTCTCGAAGCTCGCTGCCGCGCTGTATTCGGATTCATTAAATACTTATAGGTGTCTTATTCCCACAGACAAATGATGACAATTGCGTTATGGGGCATTGTTAACCTTAAGTTTTTATTAATGAAATAAATAAGTAATAGTAAATTAATAAATATCTTTAACATCAATATCTTCGTTTTTCTGTATCAGCACTAATTTATAAATAGCTTTAATCTACTCGTATGTATTGGGAAATCCATTGGAATTTTACGCTCTACACAGAGAAGTCGTCTGAAAAACGGATTTGGGCTTCCTTACCTTCCACCCAACAAATTATCATTGAATGATATCAAATATGAGATAAAATTAAATATAAATAACGCCTACTTGAAAGGTAATGTAATAGGGTCAAGTTACATAAAGTAAATTAATTAATAAAAATAACCAACTAATTTTGCGCTTATTTTTAAAAATTTTGAAGAAAATAATCACGAACATTAACAACAAATCAATAATAATCTTTGAACCGTGTTCTATAAATTAAATTACCTATAATAAATTTTGCACATATCAGGTTCAGATTAATTTTAGAACTTTATCTATTTACATGATAGACTACAATTTGTTGTGTGATTTCATCATATAACGATAATATACATATAATATGAAAATAGGTAAAATAGATAAATTCAGTAGGTACCCTTATCTCGTCTACTTGTCAACCGAGTTACCTTTTTTAAGTGATTAAAATCTATTGACGAGGATTAGTGTTATCAATAAAAAAAATGGAGACAGTGTTTTTCCACATTTTTGTGAACAGGATTTTCAAATGTATAATCAGAAACGAAAATTTGACTCATAACATTTGGAATTATATTTTAATTTTTTTTTTTATGTTATGTCGACAGACAGGCTGACGGTCCACTTGATGGTTGGTTGGTTAAATAAACATAAAGTACCTAAATAATCTAATAAATTAAATTAAACTTAATAAACTTCTCTTTGACCTTTCTTAAGATTTGCTACCATTCGACGTCTGTTATTTATTTATTTTTCAAGGAGATTGAAATATTACGGCTGTATGCATCTTTTGTAATGTCCTGATTATATTCGAATTTTAACAAGAGTGCAAAAACTGTTCAAATAAATATAATAATAAAGTGGTATACCTTCAATGACATTGCTATTATCGCTATAATTAAGCTACCGGTGGTTAGGGCTGCAGAGTGTGGAACCTCCTGACAATTCGTGCCGTGTCAAGAAGTACCGCCTTCTGTATCTGTCCCTTGACCCAGTCATCTAGTGAGAGCCTCTTGAGCTGTTGACCGTTCGCCGAGACCGACTATCGGGACGATAATAATTGTCGAATCGACGTCCCACATGGCGGTCACCTCGTGAGCCAAGTCAATGTACTTGGTAAGCTTTTCTTTTTCGGCTTTCACGAGGTTTTCGTCATGTGGGACTGCGATGTCAACAAGCACCGTCCGGCGCTGGGATCGGTCGATAACCACGATATCAGGCTTATTGGCGACAATATAGTCCTGTCCGTGATTATGAAGCGATCCCGTCCCAGTAGAGCGTAGCATGACCATTTTCAAGAACGGGCGTAGGCACGTACTTTTAGTACAGCACCTCAGACTCGATAAGACCGTATCGAAGGGCAAGTTGCTAATGAATGATCCTGGCTACTTGGTTATGTCTGTGCAAATACTCGCCGTTAAAAAGATGAGCACAACCGGGAATAATATGCCTGAGTGTCTCTCCAGCAAGGTGGCATGCCCAACAGATGTCTACCTTACCGTCCTTCAGGATATATTTCCGGTAATTGTTCGTCTTAATAACTTCGTCCGCAATTGCACAGACAAAACCTTCAGTTTCCCCAAAGAGGTCACCGAAACGTAGTCAGTTCACTGACATTAACGAGTCTACATCAGGTCTTATCGGGGCCTTATAGAATCGCCTATGCAGCTTCTTGCTCTTCCATATACTCTTACGATCTTTGGTGCTTATAACTACTAGACTAGAAGCCAGTTCTCGCTTGCCAGAGATAGTGGCGTGAAGTTTTTGTCGATTGCTACAACGTCGCGATTTAGTATTATTATAGCGTTATTATTAGTAATTGTTTTGTAGTTGCACCGCACTTGCATCTCCCGTCATTAAGTGTCATCGGCCTGTATTATGTTTTAAAGTTTGGAAAATTACAAAACCAAATTAATTATATATAATATTATTGTTTCTAACTTCCCGCATGTCAACAGTATTCTAACAAAAAAAATCCCCACGGGATCCGTCGTGATAAAGAGCAGGAAGGTTGCGGTTCGATATCTAGTTAAGTCTTTCCGCTTTAACTGTATTCAGATAAAAAAGTTCTCATTACCGCTTAATTGGACTTGTGCCCTGTTAATGGGTTTCACGTATTTGATAAGGACGCGAAACACAATGTTATGTGAGTTTTTTTAATGGAAGTTTATTCCATTAAAAACGCTTTCTTTCTATGCTTTTTAGGGTTCCGTACGTTCGAATAAAAAAAACGGAACCCTTATAGGATCACTCGTGTGTCCGTCTGTCCGACCATTCCCTCCCCCCTTATCTCCGAAACTACTGAGCCTAAAATTTTGAAAAAAAATACAGAAATTAGTTTTCTACTTATAGATTATAGGTAAATATACTTATAGACTATAAGAAGTGCATAAAATAACATGGTAAATCACTCAATATTGTGCGGATAGGTAACATCGTAAGGAACCCTCTTCACGCGAGTTCAACTCGCACTTGTCCTGTTTTTTTTTTATTAGAAAATCTCACCGACAGTTTAAGACATACCAGAGGAGACAGAAACATGGCAGGCACACGGACATTCCGTTTAATGGTATCGATCGCCTATCGACACAAACAACGCCATAGGTGTTGCATGTGAGTTTGATAGGATAAGGGACATGGAAGGAATGGGTTATTAAGCTCTGGCATCCCTTACTTACACTCCTAAACATAAAACTACGGTGGTATTGTGTTTAGGAAACCAAAAAATGTTTTATATAAAATAATGTCCAGAACGATGTATTTATACATACATTTTTCAATATTACACCCCTATATGACATTCGGCACAGATTGAATAAAACTGAAGTTGAATTGAATTAAAAGATGTAGGTACTGTTAGTGGAGGGATCAGGAAGTGAACAACTTTGGAAACAGACAAGTTAGGAAGTGGCCGAAGTCCGGAGGATGTTTTTACTGTATATTTGAGTTTAACGCCAATATATATGGCCGCGTGGGGTAGGTCAGGACTCGAGTTGAAATGAAACAACAAGTAAAACTAATAAAATACTTGGCCCTCCCAGCGGAGGTTTGTTCCACTTGGTACTTTTGTCTTCGATACTATTTTGCTGTAGAAATTAAATGGTCAAAAATAAATCAAGCATTATTTACAATATGAATATAATTATATTGTCTTCACCCTAGGGATGGAATTTCAAACGAAATTCTCACAAGACCCATTTCTATCGTCTTTGTCTGTCAGTTATAACTGGTTATTTTATAGATACAGATTGTAAAATATCATTTTAAAAATTTAATTATTAAAAATATCATATACTTCGAGAACATATTCTTCACTATTTAAGAATTATTAAATAATCAAATTTGAAGGAATTTTTATTTTCCTAGCTAAGGTTTTTTTTTTTTTTTTTCTCAATATGTAAGTAATATTTGTACACAAACAAACTTAATGCTTTGTAACCTTACAATCAAAGTGCGCCATTTAACAGTTTACTGTACAAATTATTATATTTAAACAATGACAACTATTAAAACAAACTTTAAATGTTAGTTTATTTATCTTGTGCCCATGAAAATCCGTTCCGTACTTTTGGAGATTAATATGGATGAAACAGACACACAGACAAGTATTATATAATCCTAAATATATTTTCTATGTGTATTCCGTTACTTTTAAATTAAATTTATTCATTGTACAGACCAATGAGACCTCACTGGTACAAACAAGACTACTTTACAGTTTTATTATATGTATAGATTTAGAAAAATCCTTACACGAAATGTGCTGACTTACATAGCTTCAATTCAAGGTGAAGGTTGAAATTAAGTAGAAGCAATTGGAGCTCAGCAGCGCAGCCTGCGCCCTACCAACTTCATGATTTATCGCTCAAGCCGCCGGGAAATATGATTCATAGTCGCGGAATACAACTTCATGCAATTACTTTAGGGCTACCCATATTAATTTATCATTATTTCGTCCGCACTTGTCTTTTATGTATTTCTTTGGAACTAATAAGTGCGATACGCAACTTAAGACATTGATATTTGTTTTAAAACATTTAATTTCACGGCGAACGCAGAATTTTCGAAGAATGATCAAGGTTACATATTATTATATTTAATATGAATAATTGTAAGCCGAACTTAAACTAACAATTGACGCTAACTGGAGTGTTTATAAATGTTTGTCAGTTGCCTTGGCAGAGTCCAAGAGTCAGGGTTGATTTCGCCACCACAAGTCTTCAAGTCCACTACGCCAGAAGGATAGCAAATATTTTAATAAGAAAGTGTGGAATAGTGAGTATTCCATCCGCTTTACAAATGGGTGTCTCTGAAATGTTTTTTTTTTGTTTGGGTGCAATTAATGAGAAAGCTAAAGGTTCTGAAGAGATACATGTTAAGAAACAAGTGGGATTTCAAAAAGTATTGATTCAAAAACTTATCAGTCCATAAGTTTCCACTGTTAGACATAGGCTTTTTTAATTGAGCGCGACCACACTCGTTTCTGTGTTGCCAATGTGTGTGACCATTGGCAACACAGAAACATGTTATTAATTTATTATAATTAATTTATTTAATTAATAAAAACTTAAGCTATTACAATGCCCATAAGGCCATTGTCATAGTTTGTCTGTGGGAATAAGACAGTATTTAATGAATCCGAATACAGCTCGGCAGCGAGCGTTTGGGGAGCTTCGAGACATCTTCTCGTCCAAAATTTTTCAGTGTCTTTTAAGAAGAGACAAAAGTTTTTGACCAATGTGTGTTGCCAGTGATGACATATGGCGTCTCTAACCATGCATCTCGTAAAAAAGCTCAACGTCGCTCAACGAACTATGGAGAGGACTATGCTCGGGGTTAAACTGCGACATCGAATCAGGAATGAGGAGATTTGTAGACGAACAATAATTACTGACATAACCCAGAGGATTAGTAAGTTCAAATGGCAGTGGGCTGGACATATAGTACGGAGAGCCGACGGCCGCTAAGGCAGGAAGATTCTCGAGTGGAGGCCACGGACCCGTAAGCGCAGCGTAAGACGTCCATCCACATGGTGGGCAGACGACCTAATAAGGACCACGGTTCGACGGTGGATCCAGGCTGTTGCTGATCGGTCCTTTTGGAAAATTAGGGGGAGACCTTTGTCTCGCAGTGGAGGTCCTACGGATGAGATGATGATGCATAGCGATGATGACACTCGTTTCTCGGTCTTCCCCATACTCACCCACTGCCAACCGCTCTCCTAAGATCATCTGTTCAGCGAGCAGGTGATCGGCCTATTGGGCTATGGCTTGGTTCTCCAACGGATTTCTGTATTTCGGATCATGTTCCTGAGTAAAACGCCTGAGTACTAAGACTATTAAGTATATTGAGAGTACAGTGGCCTAAGTATTACCCTTTCCATACCTCGGTAAGCGACTTGTAATTTGTGAACAATACATTTCGCTAGTATCCACGTCTCAGAATCAAATATCAAAATTGAAAATACGCTGATTATGGACCTAAGATCTTATTATGCATTAGGGATAGGCCATGACGTTATAATAATCTGGTGTAGTGATAATAATTTATTCATGTGATTGAAAAACTGTTAGTTGTTAAAGACTTTCATCTTAAGACATTGAGCGATTGGCGATGCAAAGAACGTCAAATGTTACCAACGATATGACAATTATTATGATGTATATAATATGTTACCGGAAATGTGTGAATGTTATAGGTATACAATTTCTAGGAAATGTATAGAATTCTGAGCTTAATTAGGAAATGTGTAAAATAATGTTTCAAAGATTTCTTTAATACACACATTTCGACAGTATTTTTACCAAAACCAGTATTCCGAGTGTGCTCGCTCCGCTCGTACTTAACTTCATAAAGATTCCAGAACCTAACTTTGTTCCTAACCTAACCTAACTTTGTTTCCAGTACAAATAAGTCTTGTAACACATTTTGTAACTGGTGCTGAAATGCTTTGGCGATGATTCGGCGGCGATAAATCGGCCCATCTCGCCCCGCTTTACCAACTGATGGCTTCCCGAATGTAATACACTTCCAATTGCTATTTAAGAAATGTATATATTTCCTATAAAAAGTGCACTTTAAAAAATATATCATAAATTCCCCATTTATTTTAGAAATTGTATACAATGACGGATTACATACTTTTCCGTTAACGTATGCACAAATAAATAAGTATAATGTTTAATGCAAACGTCAATATTGACACAAATACAATTAAAAGTTAAACGATCGCATTACACAATAAAATTGTATCAGCAGTGCATTCTTGGAAACCGTTCGCTTACCTATTGTTTTCATTCTAATCGAGTCCTATTGCAAATTCCTTAATTTTTCATTTTTAAATCAACGAATTCATTAAACAAGCTATAACTCTAAAAGTACGTTCATAAAGTACATTTTTGCTTTGAACATTTTCGCGCTTGTGATGTTTTTCATTACACACCGGCAACAGTAAAATGGGACAATGCTTTTACATCGCTATTGTTATTGACGTATTTGCCAGACTAGTCGAAATACTGCGGCTTCGCCTCCGTAACAGTATTCTTTTTAAATATGAGGTAATTTTTACAAGCCAAAGAAGTTGGGGTACTTTACCTGACATTACAAAAGGACGCTCTACGAAGAACAAACGTTTCTTGAAATCACAAAAGAAATATTTATTTTAGCAACAATATGTCTTTATATAAGCGTACTTGGTATTTGTATAGAGCGTGTTGTTTTACAATGTGTAGTCGAAATCCTTGGGTCTGTTTGAGTAAAACACGTTGTTTCACTTGGCTTGTTCTTAGAAGTTATATGCGACACAATTGACATCTCTGTTAACAATTTCAATAATGAGAGTTGAGTTGAGGCATTTACCCACGTCAATGAATGAGGATTTCATCTCTTAAGTTTGTAGCATTTGGCATTAGTTTCGGCCTTAAACAATTAATTGCAAATTCAGGAAAACTTAACTTAGGAACTTAAGGATACCTACTTAACATGTGCTTGAAGCAACTTAAGGTGGCGCTGTACGAGCGTGGGAACTCAGTAATAGGTATTTGGGAGAATTTGTTGTCTCAACTTACTATAATGCGAATAACCGAAGACAGAATGCGACGCAACACATTCGCGCCACTTATTCAACTCGCGAAAATAATAAAACATACGCCAGCAATTCCAATATTTTAGAAAAACCTTTATAGATGCTAGCTATAGATATCCCAATTTCAAATGTACATTATAGGTAGGATGTTTCCATCGAAAAACACTTTTAGATTTTAGTCAGTAATTACAAGAATTCAACCTGCGAAAATGTCACAAATTCTGCACATTTAAAAAATTAATTATACTAGATATAAAATTAATTTGAGTTTTTTGTTGCGATGCAAACCTTTATATTATGTCCTAGAAATGTCATGTTTTTTTATGTATTGCTACGACCTATAATTAATGAGTAATCATGGAATTACGTAGTATAGAATAAGTAAGCTGTTCGAGTTGGAAAGTGCCCTCTTAAGCACAAAACCCAACCCATATTTTTTTACTCAAATATTAATAACAAGTAAGTTCAAAAACTAAAACCAGACTACTGAAAAAATCACGCTCTAAAAAGTATGAGATGAGACAAGAAAATATTGTTATCTGAAAGTGTTATGGTTATGTACATAAGTATACATTTAGCCGTGGTTATTTTTTTGTATTGTCGGGTTTTAGTTTATGAACTTATAATTTTTTTAAATTATAAGTATATATATATGAAATGTGCTATTTAAACTCATTCATTTGCACCCAAAACGGGGTTATGTCCTCTAGATCTAGAAGACGCCATATTAAATTTAATGTGACATCACATAGCCAATAACCGGCGGACGATCACGATGCTTCCAATGATAAGTATCTCATTTTTGTCAAACTATGATGAGTAGTTTAAAATTTATGAGAGAACAGATGTACATACATACATACATACATACCGGTCAAAAACATAACCCTCCTTTTTGCTTCGCCGTAGTCGGTTAAAATGTGCCTTGCATGCTTGACACCGTTTGTTTTTAAAACACATCAACAAAATTACTATGTGTTATATATTATATTATACATATACATGTAAGACATATAAAGATAATATATTATAACATATTATCATACTACTTTATAAAACAAAGTCTCCCGCCGCGTCTGTCTGACGGTATTTTGATGCAGTTTTCACTATTGGAAAGAGCGATCAACGAGAAACGCACCTCTATATAACGTGCGAACGCTGAACGAATTTGTAATGTCATTTTTGTGCATAATATGTTACCGGCCAAACCCGATTTCAGGCCAAAGTAATTTATCCTATGTTTCATCCTAAGCATGTCATGATATACCTACTAGATTAGCCCAGGACAATCTAGTTTGGCCTAAGCTGAATTTATTTTGAATTAATTCAAGTCAATTATTCTTAACATGAAAAGGCAATGAATTAAATGAGCAATATTTAATGAGATGGTAAGTATTCGGTAGGTACGCTTTATGCAGGGACAAGTTCTGTAAGAGAAAGTAGTTTCATGACGCTGATGAAAAATTTTCTGTAAATTGTCTCAAAAAGTTCAAGTGCACATTCTTTGAAGGTATTTTACTTAATTACTAGCTGTTGCTCGCTGTTCCTATGACGTAATCTAATTAAAATCAGTTGAAAACCAACTACGTGCGCCATCTATGGATTCATTTCAGAACTAAACTGAAATCGCACAAGAACGAATTGCTGATTTAGGTCCCATTGGCCCGGGTGAATTTATTAATTTGCGATTTAAACCAAAAGGCTGTTTAACGTTTTAGTCATGGTATAAACAACGCTCCAAAACATTGTTTATACCATGAGTCAAGTTTAGTTCCATTCAACTACATTTTTGCGCCATTGATTGAAAAACATCCAAAAACATCTTTAAGAAAATTCTAGATTTGTTATTAATTTTGGAAATTAAAAAAAAAAGTATATTATAAAAATACTATTTTTATTTATAGCTCTCTACTATTTTTAACGGTTTTTTACGGTTTTCACTCATGGAAAGAGCGATAAAAGAGGAAGGTTTGTGCATATATCTAATTTACTTAAAAATTGCATCCGTGCGATCTAGTTTATAATAGTTTTTTTAAATAAAAATCCATAAAAACATATCATTATAATAATTAATAAGTTTAAGTTAGTTTAATGTCAGTTTTTACAATACAATAAATAGGTTAGGTTACATTTTTAAATATACAATTTTTTAACTTAATTTAATTAAAATATTTTCCAATTTTAATGTTGATTAACATGTATTTTTATAATTTATATTTACTCTAGTGATAATTTGTGAAGTGCTTGCGGCCCCTCCGTCTGGCGTCTGGAGGTCATGAGAACTGGATTTTGTTCTTTTGTTTGCCTTTTGCAAGATCCTGACCTACCTTCGTGATATAATGAGACATATGTAGGTATTATAGGTTCATTTGACCCTAAAATGTTCTTTATCGAAGTTAGATAATTTGTCTTATTATGAGTCCAAACAATAGTACTAATTTTATTTTGTCATTTACGTGTGAAAAAAACTGAAACAAAAGCTATTAATTTTTTTTACATGAAATATTATTCTTCTTCATAAAGATGGCAATTCGGCTCATCTTGAAAATGGCCATTATCTGCCAATGTCATGTCAATGTCGGCCATGTCGGGTGACTTCCACAACGCGAAGAAATATTATTAATTTTACAATAAACGCTGTCATAGACATTGAGCTCCATATTGTGAGTGTGACACCATGACAACAAATTGACAAATATCTGCAAAGCGCCCCTTTTTTCTGTGCAAATTACATCTAGATAACATTTGTTTCAATGAAAGACATGCCTATAACTATCACAGTCTAACTAACCAACCATACAGTTCGGCAACGCTCAATGTTCGAGCATACAAACTGAAGCGAGTTCGCCGAACGTTGCTATATGCTAGTACAATCACAGTCTAACTAACCAACCATACAGTCCGGCAACGCTCAATGTTCGAGCATACAAACTGAAGCGAGTTCGCCGAACGTTGCTCTACGCTAGTACAATCACAGTCTAACTAACCAACCATACAGTCCGGCAACGCTCAATGTTCGAGCATGCAAAATGAAGCGAGTTCGTCGAACGTTGCTCTACGCAAGTACATTCCTTGCCTGACTGTATGACGTAAGTATGGTTAGACTGTGTGCCTAATTGCCGCACGAAGAACGATCATAAGCAATGCACTGCTATGAGGCATTAGGCATTTAGGCCTTTATGAGGCTATGTGTTACTTCCAATAACTCTCGCTACTCTTAGCCATGAATAGAATTTTTATTGGGCAGCTCGTCTGAAGGCAGTTACTACCCCTCTACAGAAGACCACCGTGGAATAACAGCACGTATGCTGTTCTATTTCAGTAAGTAAGTAAAGGCAGAACCGAATTGCCTATCCCATTTTGCTCCCCTATATTTTATTTTATAGCCATTTAACATCAAATGGAGCGTTAGGCCTACCTCTTAAATTTTTTTATGTGAAGGTCGGCAGACAGGCTGACGGTCCACTTGATGGTGCCTAGCGTCTCATATAACACAAATAACGCCACAGGTTCTGCAACTGCAAAGATAGGGTAATGCGCTCTGGCATCCCTTACTCACGGTGCGTGGTCTTCTGTAAGTGGGTGATTACTGTCTCCAGACAGCTGCCCAAATAAATACGAAACGCCAATACTTTACATAATAAAAAAGAACACTATACTCCGGCCATTATAAGAGTGCTGTTCTGACAGGTGTCAATTCCATACATTTTCTGTATCGTTTATTCAGAAATGAACTTTATGCAATGGACATAAAGAAATGTCAAAAACGCATTCATAGAATGACCGTACTATAATATGCTTAAAGTAAAACTTCATTTTGTTATTATTACGATTTGCCCTTCGAGCTTTAGTGAAAACAAGCCTAAGTTAAATCTGATAAAAGCGAGTGAGAGCTTTTTACAATAACAACCGTTAAATGTAAGGTAACAACATTAGGTTTGTTAATAAAAGCTGTGACGTTAAACAATGAAATGACGTTAGGTTTACTGATAACGAGATAAGTGATAACTGTACTTTTAGAAGACAACTAAAACTGTGAACAAAGTTATTTTATAGAATTTTAAAAAATTTAATGGTTATTGGTTGCTGAAGCTCTTTATTGCTTATAGGTAGCCTGTTAAAGTCGGCAACGCACTTGCAACCTCTACGGTGTATGTTATATTTATAGGCGACGGTAGCCACCAACCACCACATGAATATTAATTTGCCTATTAATAAAAAAATCATAATACATTTAATATTATGTTAGTATTCCCTCTCTGTGGGAAAAATAATTGTTTCCAAATTTTTTTGGAGTTTACTCCTTAGGAACAACAGATTTTCATACAACAGATTTTTGGCCCCCGGTATAGAAATTTAATAAGGAGTAACATTAATACAAGCGTTAACTAAAAAGCGTTACGTTATCTGTCACTTTAACATTTGTGCGACAGCTGACGCATGTATTTATATTCCTTAATTCTTATTCACCGGGCGTATAAAAAGCAAACGTCGAAATCTTGTATGAAAACTGTAGTCCGCGTTGAAAAACGAAACGTTGAGTATGCAGAATGTAACTAAATAATATAAAGTAATTAGGTATCCAGTTACCTATTGATACGAGGAAAATTTTATACGTTTAAAGGTGTAAACTCCAGTCCTGCGTCGGAGCTGACACACACACTTTTTTTATTAATAACACAACTCAATTTTACTAAACCATTTTTAACAACTTTATTTTTTTTTTCTAAATAAAAGAAAAAAATGAGAAAAAACTACTGAGGCTCTAGTATGAGTTTACGATACTACACTCGCTAGCGAGAACGTAAAACTTTTGTATGAACGTAAACTGTCAATGTCAAATTGTCAATTTTCCATATAAATGTTTTACGCTCACACACACACACACATGTAATAAAAATTATATTTTCGAAAAGAGTACGAGTCTTCATTTTAGTGGAGTAACTATTGAGATTACAGAATGCGCCCACGCGACACCCGCCCGCCTGCGTCATTAACTTGCCCTAAAGGGCCATACTAGGTAATCTGTACACATTATTATTTTGTTTGCCTACGTAAAGAATATACAGAAAATAATAAAAAGGTTACTTTATCTAATATCAAATTTCATCAGACGGTAAACATCTCCTGATCAACATACGAACATTATATAATTATTACCTACCATTTTACTGTAGTGCCAGGGTACAATGCGTTTCGACAGCAGTTATTTGGGCAGCCCGTCGGTAACCACTTCTTTATAGATCATCGTGAAATAACAGCATATTTGCTGTTGTGTTTAAAATCCCTAATGCAAGGCACCGCCCTTGCAGCATCTGTGGCTAGTAGCAGACCCTATAGCCACCTACTTACCATCAAGTGGACCATCAGCCTGTCTACATAAAAAAAAACGGGACAAGTGCGAGCTGAACTCGCGTGAAGAGGGTTCCGTACGATGTTACCTATCCGCACAATATTGAGTGATTTACCATGTTATTTTAATATCATGGACTTCTTATGGGTTTTCCTATAATCTTTAATTAGAAAACTAATTTCTGTATTTTTTTCAAAATTTTAGGTTCAGTAGTTTCGGAGATAAGGGTGGGGGGAATGGTCAATTTTCGTCTATTTTCTTGAATAACTTGGAAACTATTTATTTTAAAATTACAAAAAATATATTTATGATCTTCACAAGACCTTCCATTTAATATGTCACACGATGCAGTTTTCAAAAAATTTTATTTTTATTTTCCACCTTCCCCCCAAAATGTCCTCCCATATACAGATTTCATCTATTCACGTCACACCTCTGCATTTGGGTCACAGAAATTGATATGTGTACCAAATTTCAACTTAATCGGTCTAGTAGATTCCGAGATTTCACTGTGACCGACGGACAGACGGACACACGAGTGATCCTATAAGGGTTCCGTTTTTTTATTCGGACGCACGGAACCCTAATAACAGCAAAATTCTCTTCACCATTCTCCAAATGATAAGTCGTCAAAAGATACTTTACACCTTCTTTTACTTCAAATTTTTTTATAATTATTACACACACATAAAAAAAAGATTTTTGTGTGTGAGTGTAGTGCTCTTGTGAAATTTTTCCTTCAATGCTACGAAGAAATCTCACACTGTGAAGAGATACACAGTGTTTGACAATTGGAAAACAAAATCTCCCGCCAATGGGGCAGTGTGCCGCGTGGGCGGCGGCGGGACACTCATTCATTCATATCTGAATGACGTCACCAGAGCAGTAGACAGATGGAGTTAATTTAACAATACGCTCGTTCAACATTTTATTGGCGTCTATTTCGGCCTATGACGCAACGAGAAGACTCAGTTCGATTCGGAAGCGCGAGGATTCAAAATTGTTGACCCCTTAAAAAAAACTGTTACTGTTATCACGTTTTATCATTTGCGTTTTATAATAGCAAGATAATTAAAATACGAATGTAAGTCACGCTGAGACTCAGTTAAAAATCATTTACTTCTAATCATTTAGATTTTATAATAATAAAAAAATAGTTGCGTAGTTTATACAGTTATAAGTTTATAAACAAACAAACATACAACTTACAGTACCTATTGTTAAATTATTACAGATAAAAATACATATTATTCGACTTGATATAATATGCAACTTGAGTGTAACGGAATTTAAAAAAAATACTCTCAATATACTTATATAGTCTTTAGTAGGTATCTACCATTTATCGTCAGCAAATTTTCCCTATTAAATAATATTTATTTAAAAAAGCACAGGATTTCTTCTTTAAAATGTGGCCCTAATAATAATTTGCCATTTAAAATGTAAAGTAAAATTAAGCAAATAGATTTATCTGCATATTTACCCTAATCATAGGGTAAACTTTACCAATTTTGGTGCAGAGATAAAAACTGTGTGAACACACGTTAGATTAGTATAAGCGTATGGTTATAAATAAAGCGAACAGCTGCTATCAGAACCTGTTGCCACGTCAATTTCAACTCTATTAATGTGCAAATTAAATTACGTAGTTAGGAGGATTTTAATTTAATTTACGCAATTAAAATGTTAGAATTTTAAATAGAGGACAATATCGCAGTCGCGTTTTGGTTATTATTTGAGACGATTTGAAAAGATTTTGTACTTTTAGATAAAATGTTGTTTATTAGGCAAATCAGGTTAACACTATGGTTGCCAGCTTTTTTTTAAGTAAAGATCGTGAGACAGGCTGACGGCCCACTTGATGGTAGGTGGCTACCATCGCCTATAACACAAGCAATGCCACAGGTGCTGCAAGTGCGCTTCCGACCATAGTAGCATTAAGGATAAGGGATTAGGAAGGAATAGGGAAATGGGCTCTGGTATCCCTTACTCACTCGCCGAAACATAACAGCACACATGCTATTAATTCACGGTGGTCTTCTGTAAAGGGGTGCTTAATCGCAATGTACATATATATTACATAGAATTATTTTTTGTAAAAACAAACGTAGGAGATCATTAAAATACATTGTGTAGGTGTATGAAATCTACCCAGAATGCCATATTTTTTTAACATATTTTTAAGTCTGGATAAGTATATTAGATAAAAATGCAAGAATGAAAATGTTGCTTTATCTATGGTTTTAATTTTGGAAGTAATTGTCATTTTTGTCATGTGTCGTTTTTTGTACAGGCCTATACGTGAGGAGGTTTGGACTATTTAGTGGTTTATTAGCTAGATTTGTAATAGTACTTAGGTATTGTATATTATACACAGGCTAGTCTCAGAGTGTGTCTGCAAAACAACCGGTGACTTTTCACAGACCGAACATACTTTTTGTTTTAAAAGAATGCCCGTATGTACAGTAGGTATTTGAATATCTGTCAACAAACGCGGCCACAATCTCATGAGTATTTATTTGAATATTATTCTGACAGTCTGTCTGTATATCCGCTAACTCCTCCTAAACCAGCACGCAACGGAATTTGATGCGGTTTCACCATCGATTTTTTTTTTCACGGAAGGTTTATACATTATATAATAATGCATCACTGCAAAGCCAGGGGGCGGGCCGCTAAAGTTATAAAAAATTACAAAGTTGCCGTTTAGCCGACTGATACTGTTATCGCGTTACATTTAATTGTATTTCACGAATTTCTCGTCACCAACAAATCGCCTATCATTACAAGTCGAAACATAAATATTAATTTATTTTATTAACGAAACCAAAAATTGGTTGCCATGTGTGCAAAGGCGTGGCCAATTCACAAGATGAAGCGAAGGCCTGTTTAAATCTCGTGGCTTTATTAGAAAGGGAGGCAGAGCGAACACAAGGAAAACCTTTTCATAAAGGAAGTGAAGCCTCTGCATATAAAAGGAAAAGGTCTATAAGAAAGAAAAGTAAGAAAAAATATTGATATTTAAAAACAAACGTAACGTAAAACATACAAAAAGTAATCTACTAGATATGAATAAACTCAGCAAGCCCATGACATCACATCCACCTGCGGTTGTGGTGGAAACGTTTCATTATCCTACGGAGAGTAAAATTCGTACAAATTGTTTATTCTTTTGTAAATAGACAAATATGTCACTTCGTGCATGTTCTTTTTTTAATTTCATTCTTTAAATTCTTAAAGAGATGCTGTTTGTATGGCGGTATTGGAAGGATATTGTTCATTATAAGTTTTTACTGTCGATCAGAACCATCGATTCGGATCGTTTTTTACTGCCAAAAACTGATGAGATTAAAGCAAGAAGTTGAAAGAAAGTGGCCAGAATTGATCATTAAAGAGAGAGTCTTTCAACACGACAAAGCTAGACCACACACATATCTAGCCACTCAGCAAAAATTAAGAGAGTTTGGTTGCGAGGTGTTAATGCATTCGCCATACAGTCCTGACCTTCAGATTTGCACCTGTTTCGGTATCTTCAGATTTTTTTAGGCAGTGTCGGGTTAACATCAAGAGAGGACTGGCAAAACTACTTGTCACTTTTGTTTGATCAGAAATCCCAAAATTTCTACAGCAACGAGATCATGTCACTACCTACAAGATGGCAAGAACTCATCGAACAAAAAGGCATGATACATATATACTGTAATTACATGTAAATAAACTTTTTCAATAAACCTTGAAAAATAAACTTAAAATGCGAAGAAACTTTTTCCTCAATCTATTAATTAAACCAATCAATAAAATGAAAGGGAGCATACAATGTAAGTCAAACAAGACTATAAAACGGAATTCGATCTAGATGCGAATTTTATAACGCCAAAAATGGCACCACGCCCTGAACACATAAAATTCGCAGAGATAACAAAACCAAGGTCGACAAGTTATCGTTATTATAATATACTCACTATGTGTAGTTTGTAGTACGATCTACTACAAACATGCCTATTCAAAAACCGCAAAAAGAATATAAAAATATGTATGGGTGTGCCTGTGCATGTCTTTCATTTTCTTCAGCGAGGTCTGCATGAAGCATTCCGAGGTTTTTCAATTTAATACAAAAAAATCATGAAGTTCAAGCCAGTTCCACTGGCCACATATCAAAAACCAATGAAAGTCGCAATATGAATCGTTGCTTCCGTAAATATAGTCTTTTTAAATTGGCCACTATTTTCAGTTTACAAAGGCATCTTGAGGTTACCAATATACTAAGACCTCTGACCGTCTTAATGGTTTCTGACGTTGTGAATATTTTGTATGGGGCCATTCATATATTATGTAAGACATTTAGGGGGTGGGAGGGAGTCTTGATAGTTCTTACGTAAGATCACAAAAGCCATGGACTGATCAAAAACTTATTTAAATATGAAAGATAAAGAAAGACTAAAGTAAAACCAAAGTTGATTATTACCAAAAAATAAAAATTACTAGTACATTTGTAGCAACAAATAAAGATTCCTAAAAATTTTCAAAAACTGGCAAAACAGGGAGGGAGTCAAAAATTGGCAAAAATCGTCTTACTTAATAAATGAATGGACCCTATGCAGTTGTATTTTCTAAACACATGGTTCACTTGTTCAATAGAAATTGAATGTATATGAAATTATTGTTATGTCCTTAGAAAAAGAAATATTAATGTTCATATTTATTTAATGATACTATTAGTCTTATATGAATATTGGCCCATGAAATTAAATATTTATAATAACTTTATTAAAATCATTCAAATGATGATTCACAATGCAATAATAGTAAGTAGCCTGTTCAGTGCATGTTATTAGACATATTTACAAATCTAGTGCCAACAATTTCACTTTCTACATTACGTTGAATAATTTATAAATACTATCTATAAATAGTGTCTGCAGATACTTCGGTTATATTTGTTATTATTATGCAACATTGATTTTTTATCGTCAGCAGACAAGCGTCTATTGTTGGACGTAAAACAATCGTCAACGCTGTCTTCGGTCCACAGTGGTCTATTCCAAATTAGTCTACCCCACAGAGCAAAGATTCGCCGCGCCGCCTTCTACTAGAGACGGTAGTAATAATAATATTCCTGCCGCGCAATAGCGCTGAGCGCAATTCAAGACGCATTTGGCCTCCAGTTTTATTTGCACGATGTGGAGTAAACATTATCCAATAAAGCGATAGAAATGCCTCATTGTGCTGTGATTTGGCGTAACAATCAAAGAAAAAACGTGAACAAGCGAAATTCTGGTGTATCATATCACAAGTGAGTAATTAAATGCAATTTTTTTGCTTTTAAAAATGCGAGTCGCGATTGTCTTGGAACACAAAACCTAAATAGTGCGGAGGCCGTGCTGGTACAGAATAACTAACGGCCCTGACATACTGGATTTGTATGGAAAGCGTTGACCATACCGTCTCTAGTAGGGGGCGGCGCGGCGATTCTTTGCACTGTGATTTACCTGTTGGTGTAAATCACGGCGCAAAGAATGCATGACATTTTAGACTATTGTTCTCCTATGAATCTCCGTATTTTGAGACCATTTCCTTCAGAGAACTATCGAGCATTATATCTTTTGTATGAATGGTTGTCGAATCGATCAACACCTGAAAAGGCTCTCGCTAGATGACTGGATCAAGGGATACAGAAGAAGACACTTCTCGATACGACGCGAATATCACCAAGTTCCTCACTCTGCAGCCCTAACCACCGATAGCGTGATTCTTTTTTCACCAATAAAAAAGGTGTAGTATATTATATGAAATATATATGTATAGTAGTAGTGCGAATATTTACTATGACCATCAAAAAATGTCAATTAAATTCATATTATAGATGAATAAACTTTCGTTCGATAAGTCGTATACGAATGTCATTACGAAAGATAAACTCTTTTATGCGTAACATAAGTGACATTGTCGTGCTCTCGCGTGCTTCAACAATTGCGCTGTATACTTCGTTAAGTGTATGAATATTGAAACAAAACTTATATTGTAACTTCTATCCTTTTATTAATATTGTTAAAAGGATACGGCCTATATTAATTAATTATAATTTATTTTAATTTAATTATAAATTTAATTGCGATGGCCATAAGCAACTTGACCATTTACTAAAGATGACGTTTAATTTTTGTGTGCAAGTTTCTTTCATTATTGTAAAGTAACATCTAGAATACTTATCATTTATTTTTAAAAAATCGTCAATTGAACAAAATTCATACATATTAAAGCCATCTCGTATAATATTTTTTTAAATGTACGTATTTAAAAGTTTATTTCTGAGCGAAATGTTTGGAAATACCTCTTTATTATCATAAATTCCTGAATTAAGCTTTTAGCTACAAATATTCTTATGTAAATAAATAAAAATAAATTGCTAATTGTGTTCCTAAGCCTAAAGCCCGAGAACGGCTGGATCCAATCAGCTATTTTTTTAAATATTCATTAAAGTATATACTTACATATCTCTATATATAAAAATGAATCCCCATTTCCCTTGGTCACGGCATCACGCGTGAACGGGTAGACCGATTTTAATTCGGTTTTCACTAACGGAAAGAGGGATAAACGGGGAATGTTCATATATATAAAAATTGCACGCCGGGCAAAGCCGGGGGCGCGTCACTAGTGTATAATAAAATCGTAAACGAGCCGTGTCGGTAAATTACAATATATTTATTGATATATTGTACATAGCAAGCTTCTCGTAACATGTGTTTGTTGCATTCCAATTGGTATAGAAACAAAAAAGTTACACGTCATACCGAATACCATGCGTACCTACGACGAGCTCAGTTTGTAACTAAATAAAAAATTTCTATAATTTCATAGGACTAAATTTCATTCCCTTACGTTAGGTCGATTTAGAAATCAGTTTATTGAGCATTCAGTTGTATTGATGTATGAGGCAATTGGTGATTAGGATGTAATGTTTGGATAATTGCTATGAGGAAGAATTAATAAGAAACCTCATAGTTGCTTTTTTCAACATCAATTTGCCATAAATACAAGGGTTACTACTTATTAATTGAACATCTAACGAAAAAACAAACATGGATGATTGAAATTGGTCTTATTGTTTTTCAAAGTACTCTCCATAATGATCGATACACTTTTGCTTGCGTTGGAACCAATTTTCCAAGCACTTTTTCCACTCTGATTGAGGTACCTGTAAAACGTTGTTCTTGAACGTTTCAACAGTTTCTTCTGCTGACGATAATCGTTACCCACGCATTTTGTTCCTGATGTTTGGGAACAAAAAGAAGTCATTCGGTGCAAAGTTAGGGTCGTACGGAGAATGACCCATCAATTCTATGTTTCGGTCGTACAAAAAATTGTTTGTGTATTCCGATGTAAGAGGGCTGATGAAGAATGATTCGCCATTGTTTCGAATTTTTCGGATTTCTCTGAAGACTTCTGGCAAACAAATGGTCGTGTATTATTCAAAATTCAAAATTGAATAATACACGACCATTTCTCGATTCTCCAATACTGTCGCCACATGACCGGTAATTCCGCCTCTGATCTATGTCAGAGGAACCCTAGCCGGTAGGACCGGTAATTTCGAAGAAACAGGCAATCATTTGCTTCGATGTGCTTTTTTCCGGGAACAACTTTGTTGGTTTTTATTCGTTTTGGAAAACCCATACAGTCGTCACCTGTGTAGGTGTTATAGCTTTTGATACATCTCGATTGTATTTTTTCAACGTTTCCTTGCACCAATCGATACAAGCTTAGTTTTGAGCGTGTCAAATATGCGGAATCCAACGAGAGCAAATCTTTTAATGGACAACTGTTCATGCAATATCTTATTGATGCTAGTCATACTAATGCCCGGAGTTGCCTCTATGTCGCGATATGTCACGTGTCTTACATTATCAGTTCACGCACACCATGGATGTTTTCTGGTACAACAACTGATTTTGGACGACCTTCTTTGGGCACATTTTGGAGGGAAACGCCGACCACGAACAAACTTATTATACCAGCATTTGACAGTGACTTAGGATGAAGCTTCATCGCCAAAAGTCGAAATAAGTTGGTCGAAGTACTCTTGTCTTGGTAATCCTCAACAAAAGTCGTAAAAATTTTCACGAGATAATTCCATTTTCTCACTGAGTTTTTTTTTTTTTCAAGTCACTGGAAACTACACAAATTGGTAGGCTAATAGGTCCTGAACCCATGTGCGGACTACCAAATAGCCTAGCTCGCTGGACCATATGGAACCAGTGCTTTATTAAATCTTACAAACGCTGGACTAACCTGCCAGGGTTGAACCATTCCAAAGCGCTCATTAAAGCCTATAGTCGAAACATGACAAATCAGGCTATGTCGCTTAGTAGGAGCAATTTGTGTATGCTATCTAGGGCACTAACGGGGCACTGCCGCCTCAATAGGCACCTAAAAGTAATGGGGCTCACTAGTACGGGAGAGTGTCGCTTCTGCCATGAGGCAGAAGAAACACCAATGCATATCCTGTGCGAGTGTGGCCCCCTGATGCACAAGCGCAGTCACATCCTAGGAAGCCACACAATGGCTTGTGAAGATGTGAAGAATGCCTCTATCAAAAAAGTACTACAGTTTCTTAACGAGGTAGGTATAGGTAGAGAGCTTTAGTTCACGTGGCGATCACAATATTCCAGCAATGGACGAAGTGATACTGGTACTCTAGCAGACAGAAATAGCCACAAAGACAAGAATAATAATAGAATAATAACTACACAAATTGCTTTCAAATAGGTTATAAATGTTATCATTGTAAGTTATGTTAAAAAGAGTCAAACTTTTCAATAGTAATGCCAGATGGTGCTTAAAGCGCTCAGTGTTGCCAAAGCTCAATACAAAAGTAGCAATCTATGTATACAACAAACAAATTATTAGCCAACTGTCCTTAAAATCAATGAATATATGTAAAAAAAAACACTTAGCGCAAACGGTAGACCTGCAAACTACAGCCATGGATCTGCCAGCCTCGTCTGGCAGCAGTAACTACATGTTACAGAAACCGTTAATTACGTGTAAATACATCTGATGCTGTATTTCATTATGCAAGTAGGTAACGCAAAACCAATGCCTATTCCCTTATACCTTGTTCTTTATCTTTTATTCTCATCCTATCTTTTCTTATATCTTTAACCCTTTAGAATAAAGCTTAAAAGTAACCTGCCTGCAACCTTCCAAAATAAAGTTTACAATGCTGAAACTTGGGAAGTTAAATCACCCTGCTAGAACATTTTTAGTAAAATGTTCATATATGTACTACCCTGTGTAAAGTTGGGTGCAGTAATAGTCGAACAGGAACTAATTAAGTTTCTAGAAGAAGGAAGACAAAAATGTGGCGTTTCGAAATAGAACCATTGGCCCAGTAAGCACTTTATTTATAGATGTCAGCTAATTTTGTTACAGCGTAACTATTTGGCCAAGTGAATTTCTGTCACTTTGGCTTTAATCATCTTTAATGTAGATTTCACACTTAATTTATATTCTACTTGAACGAGGCACCGCGGCTTCGTCCGGGCGACATTTGAGGAGTTAGTATTCATAATATTAGCACAGTCTAACCATACTTACGTTATACAGTCAGGCACCGAATGTACTTGCGTAGAGCAACGTTCGGCGAACTCGCTTCAGTTTGTAGGCTCGAACATTGAGCGTTGCCCAACTGTATGGCGTAAGTATGCTTAGACTGTGATATTAGCCCATGTACTTTCGTGATAGTGAATTTTTCAAATCGATACAGTTCCTGAGATTACACTCTATATAAATGTACAAGCGACTCGTCCCCGACTTTGCATGATGCATTTTTTGAGGAAGGATGTTTAGTAGGTATATAATAGACTAGCTGAACTCGGCCACGCTTCGCTGCGGCGGGCGTGCGCATGGGGCGCGCGGTACTGGACACTGCTTATATATAATACTATTTATCGTAGCGTGATGTTATATAGCATATAGCCTTCCTCGATAAATAGACTATTCAAAACAAAAAGAATTTTTCAATTCGAACCAGTAGTTCCTGGATTAGCGCGTTCAAACAAACAAACAAACTCTTCAGCTTTATAATAGGTATATAATATATATAAAATATAAATTATATGCACAAACCTTCCTTGTTTATCGCTCTTTTCATTTGTGATAGCCGTATCAAAATCCAGAGGACAGTTTAGAAGAAGTTAGCGGAGAAACAGACGGAAGAGACGCACAGCGACTTTATTTTATAAGCTACTCTTGGCTTTGCACGGATGTATCTTTTATACAAATTATAAACACAAACCTTCCACGCTTATTGCTATATGACTAAACACTAAACAGATTAGGCGAACAGCGACAATATTTTTTAATGTGCGCTTTTTAATATGACTATTCTATAATATTATATATAATAACATACAAACAAAACTGGCCCGTTTTCTATGTCTTCCTATAATATCACTACTTACCTATAGATTGGCAACTTACTTTGGCTTGGCACAACTTTTAATCTACATAAAATCTCTATAGTATTTAAAATTAAGGGTAATACAAGTGTTCGAAAAAGAAACCACTATTTTTATCTATTGAAATACAAAAAGTATTAATAATAATTAAGTAAGGAAATGTTTTCGCTGTGGTGCAGCTTCTACTCTGGACTAATTTGGATGAAATTTGGCACACATGCAGTTCATTACCAGGAATAACTTGCAGGATACTTTTTATCCTGGAAAAATGTTAGGTTCCCGAGGGATCGTTTGAAATCATAAAAAAATCGGCGCCACCGTCGCGTCGTCACAGCGATAAAGATGTCAGAAGTAGTCACATCGATAGCGTAGACGTCAAAGAAGTAGTGCAAACACGCAACACGTTTATATCCGGTGCCATCACTTACGTAGCTCCCGAATTACGCAACGAACGTAAATCAGTTGACTTTGTCCATTTAAATGGGCATGACCGACACATCGTATATATAATGCAGACAGTAGTGCAACGTAGTTATTTTTTAAATTATTTTCTTGTAATATTATTTCGTTAGTTTTCTGTTTTGTTTATTTTAGATTAAGACGTTACAATGACCTAAAAATGTTTTCGTATAGATAGACGAATCAGAATTAATAGATTCCATGTATATTTATAGTATAATATTTATACCATAGAAATGATTCCACGTCCAAAAGTATATGTTATTATATTAGATATATCCACATATAAAATGTATGTTCCTCTATATTGGTATCACTGAAATGTTTTTATGTATTTGTGGTGGGAATAAACGTATATTACATATTTATTTCCAATGAACAAGTTGGCGCAACATAATATGATACTATGTCGAAAAATGTCGAATATGATGATACTATATATTCAACATATTTCGTTTTATCCAAATTTGTTTTAGATCTCCTTCTTGGGATGGCGCATTTGTCTCTGAGGATTATATGTTGGAGATCATGTATGACATATAATAAAATCGTAAACGTGCCACGTCTGTACATCAATAATTAAAAAAAAAAAAAAAAAAAAAAATTTGTACACTTGTACTATGTTATCAAGGTCAAAAAATAGATTTTAGAATTTTTGTCTGTTTGTCTGTGTGTTTGTGCACGCTCAGAAACGGCTTAATCGATTTGAATGCGGTTTTCACTAATATTGTAGCAAGCTTCCCGTAACATTTAGTGTTTGTTTCATTCCAATTGATTTACTAACTAGAAAATTACGCGCTATACCGAATACCACGTGTAGAGTGTAAAATAAAAAGTAATATAACATGAGCTTGATTATTTGATGTTTGCTCAAATTGCGGAAGAGAAAATATATGTATATATAATTAAATCACAAAACATGCAACTTCTCTATTGTAGTTTTTTAATAAGTTTTGCCAGTAAACACCAATCTACTAAATTTCTAGTTCAGAAAACAGTAAAATATCAATTGATATTTATCCGCATAGATATCAAACGATTTATTATATCGTGATATATATCATGATATGTATGTATATCCGCTGATATATATATCAGAGAACCCTGCTGCTAAGAATGGATTTTCTAAAATTTCTACTCCGTTTGATGTTGGGGCGAGTCGCCGCTGGTCTAATATAATTGGTCTAGCAATACCGTCGCTAAACTAGCATCTCGAAAACCAATTAATCATAAACTTACTGAAACCAAATTAAAGGTTTTGCGATTTCCTCTTATATCTGCAGATTACCTACTCGCTGGCATCTGTAATGGTAAGAGATAGTGAACTATATACGGCCCCGAACCACCCGATAACCTGACCAATAATAAGTAATTAATAATACTCGATTTTTGTATAATATTTACGCGAATGAAATATTTAACGCTTAACATAGATTTTTAAAAACTCAAATTGTGACAGTCCTGCGTGATTCTTATTTTAATGTTTTTATGTTGTTATTAGCTTTTGCGTTGTTATTATGATTTAATTTTCTTTATAAATTTAATCATAATAGTAATTTGTTGCTCACCGGAGGATCCATTTGCACCGTCGTGATAATAAGTTAAGAATATTAAAAAAAAGAAAGAATTATGGTGGTACGTCCGAAAAACTTATCCCTGACTCGATATAATGCGGTGGGAGGGACGCACAGCGCTGATTTTCAGTCAGGGCCTGCGAAATACTTCACGGAGCTTGTGCAAGATATAAAAGAATAAAAAATAAAATGAAATAATAACCTTAAAAAACAAACCCCTATCAAAAATAACACGACAGTAGTAGGGAACTATTTCTGATTCATGAACTACCTCATCACTCTTGTGGAAAAACAACAGAAATAAATAAAAAGGGCTAAAATTACCATCAAAATCTATATTTACCCAAAGATATACCTTTCAAAATCTTGGAAATGAATCCAACGTATGAATATTCAAGAAGGCTGCCAGAGACATTATTCAGGTGGATTTCAAACGCCTTCCGCAGTGCCCTTGTTACATATATTTCATACATATAAGTTGTATTTGCATAATTGTCACATTGACTTACGTGTGAGGGCGAACCTTTGTGGGTTTTAATACATATTAATGCCCCTTTTTAAGGGTCCGACTCTAAGCACTAAAACCCTAATAATCCTTCTATCCTATACACGCAGCATTTCCGAGTAATTAGGTATAGTAATTCTCGTTAATGCAATGTGTGAATTAGTGAAAATAATCGTCGAAGGAAAAAGACGGACGCCAAATTAGCCGATCGTGCTATAATTTTTGGGATAGTAAAAACTAATGTTTCGTTGAAAAAATATATTTTAATCTTTAGTAGATTATAAAAATCTAAACTACATCGAAATTTGGCAGTAAATTTGGCATTTAAAAATAAATTTGGAATTTCGATTGTCATCGCTTAGGAACAATATCGGATTTTATTTAATACTGGTTGGTGCCGCGACTTCGAACGCTTGATAAATGAAAAATAACACACCTGAGAAAACATATGAATAATATAATGCCTGACATCTTTATCGGTGGCGCCGATTTTGTTATGTTTTTACACGATCCCTCGGGAACCTAACATTTTTCCAGAATAAAAAGTATCCTATATGTTAATCCTGGTAATAAACTATCTGTGTGCCCAATTTCATCGAAATCCGTTTAGCCGTTTTGGCGCGATTAAGTAACAAACATACAAAGTTTCGCATTTATAATATTAGTAGGATTTTCGCAAACTGAAAGAAAAAATTCAAATTTGGAATCTAACATAATAAAAATAAGACAATCTGGACTAAACAAAAAAGAGTGAAGTTTACCCCTTGCGGAATGATAACGTGATAACGTATATTTACATATTTTAATCACGCTTTGTTTCGTTACAGATTTACAAAGGGCTCGACATAGTGACAGCGAAAGCCTCCCAACAAGAACGCGAAGTGGTAAAACACCATCTGCTCGATATCTTGGAGCCGCATCAACACTTCACTGTCGTCGACTTTAGAAATCGTGCACTGAAAATCGTATCCTCTTCAAATGCTAATATGTATTATAAAAAAATTGCTTGGCTTGGATGTTGGTGTTTTCAGCCATTATTATTCTCATTATAATGATATTTATTTTACCCAAAGATTTTCATCTGTATAGGTCTAGCAAGACGAAAGAATCTGTAATGTGATATTTAGAACCACGTGGTACAAAATCGCTCAGTCCATCACAAACTTTACAAGGCTATTTAGTTACGCCATTGCTATCCTGATTACGACGATTAGGATCAATATTTTTGTAGGAAATTTTTAAATCGGGCAAGACGAAAGAATCTGTAGTGTGACATTTAGAACCACTTGGTACAAAATCGCTCAGTCCATCACAAACTTTACAAGGCTATTTAGCTACGCCATGGCTATCCTGATTACGACGATTAGGATCAATATTTTTCTAGGAAATTTTTCCTAGAATGCCCTCTCTATATATTCTATATATTTAATCTTTTTGATTTTACCAAATCGCTAATTAAGTTCTTAAAATTCATATAAATATTATTTAAAAAATTTTTATGGATAAACTTATTTATATACATTAGATAACATAATATTTACTTAGTGCCTTTTTAACAAAACAAAAAAACTCTAATTAGTTAGGTGTTAATTTAAACACAGATTTTAACACGTTTTACACAGTTAATTGTAAAACGTGGCATTTTTGTGTGTATTTTGAATAAGACAAAGTTATTTTCGTCCTTAAAAAATATTTTAATTTGAAAACGATGAATGCTTTAAAAAAGTTCACACCAGCCTTTACTAACATAGTAACACAGTACGTGACAATTGTTCAAATATTTACGCAAATGTAAATATTGTCATAATTTATGTAATGGCACAAGTGAACAATGTGATTAAAATTCGATTCAATGAGAAAAACATTCCACGCGATGAGTCACCTTGTCTTGTTCTGTGTTGTTCAAATAGAAATGGCGCCATTTAAACAGAGTTCTCAAGAGTATCTCTGGAGATACGTCAAGCGAAATGGCGCATGCGCATTGCATTTCACTATTCGATGGATCAAATCAAATCAAATATCGACGTTAGAATGAAAATTTCAAGAGATTCTCATACTAATGCCACCATTAAACGTACGGTTTAATTTCTAAAAGAAAGTCGTTTACTAATTTATTTGTAGACAAGTAAACTTAACTCATCTCATTCGGGTTCTTTGGGTCTAGCATGGAGTTTATAATGAACGCACTCGCTAGCGAGAGGGTAAAACGTTTATATGGAAAATTGTCAATTGTCAATGTCAAATTTACAATTTTTCAGATATAAATGTTTTACGCTCTTGCTAAATCCCTAAATGTTCGCCTGACCTTGACATTGACAGAATCATCGGAGAACCCGATGGGGCCATAACATCAAAATTGGAATTAGAATTGGTACGCTCTTGCTAGCGAGTGCGTTCATTATAAACTCATGCTAGACTCATTGTTAACTACATTTAAAACATTAATATAAACATCATACTATACTATATACATACATGTATACATTGTTATAAAATCAACCTGCTACTACGTATCAAATAACATTTTATATTTTGCATATTGTTTATATATAACATATTTTTATATTTATGCCAATTTAAATTAGCAGATTAATATAAAAAATCATTTAATATATATCTAACATAGCAATCTTCTCATAAACGTAAAGAGATTCTTACAGTTAGCCCCAATAAGTATTCATAAAAACACACATATTCATGGCATTTCTGAAATTAAAACCGGTGGTGTTGCAATTTAAATCCAACGAAATTTTTAAAAAAGGTAAGGATCCCTCGAAAGTTCTATTATGGTTCTAGTGCATCGAAACACAAGAATATTTTACAGTGTAAGTTTCTACAAAAAAAACAAAAAGTAAATTCACACTTCAGGTATCTTTTACAATCTTTAATTATGCCTCAAATAAACCTAGCACTAAGCATAATTATTTTTTGAGTACTAGGCCAGTCGATTGGTGAATGGAAGAATAAATGTACCGTTACCTAATATATTGTATCTAAAATCGATCTAGTCATCTCAATTGTCAATAACAGGTTCATTAGCTTTGATTTTGGAACGTGCAAACTACATTTCAAACCGGCTTGAATCTTTTTTACATACAATATATTTCATGTACTGCAGCGTTTACAACTTTACGAAAGAAATAATTAAGTTCTTTTTTAATAAAAAAAACATCCTACTAATATTATAAATGCGAAAGTTTGTATGTTTGGAAGTTTGTTTTTCAATAACACAAAAACGGCTTAACGGAATTAGATGAAATTTGGTACACAGATAAATTTTTTTAGGAGGGGAAATGCATTTCCGCACTATCCCCCACCCTCACCCGGGGTGTGTGGGACTCACCCGACGGAACGTATCGCCCCGCCGGTCCTACCCACTAAAACCGCCTCCATGTTCCACCATCGTCGGCAGTGATCGTGAGACCCGGAGTCACAGCGAGGCCTTATCCCCGGGCCCCACGCACCGCCATGTCCTTGCGGACCCGCATCTGTCACGGCAAGCCGTGTAAAAACTCCTCCTGTGGTGACCCGCTGGAACATCTGCAGGCCACCACTCCTTCACTGCCCGGTGTTGTGCGGGCGGCGCACTTCCCCATGTCCAGCGAGCAGTCAGCGAGGGGATTCGTATTCGAATCAACCCTTTACCTCTTCTCCGCAGCAACCATCCGCGGAGTCGGAGGCCGCTTCCACCTTCATCCCCCGGATGACCCCCGCTCGTGTGGCCGCTCATCTCATACGACATTATGGGTGGGCGGCCCATAGGGGTGACCCCCTGACATTTCCCAACACTCGCGGTAGCCCGAGACGGGCTCCACCTCTTGTTGTCGTCGCGGAAGAACTACTAGGCCGGGTGGCGAGGCCGGGTCTTCACTCTTCCGGACGACTACCGAGAATGGTTACTAGGCCGGTGCTTCGACACCGGGTGTTCGCCACCCCCTGCATGCCACGATCCTTCCCAGCCGCATGAGCTCCGTCTTTGTGTAAGTCGCCCGACTACCACTGAGCGTCAGAGCCGTCCGAGAGAATCCACTCGCTGCGACTCACCCGCCGATCTTCATCCGCAGTACCGAGTCCCATACCTCGGTCTGACGAACAAGGACCGGGGTGCCCTCTCTTTCACCGGCCACCAACCGCGCGAGCCGAGTACGGATTCTCGGCCCGCGCGAGCCATGACCGGTGAAGCTCTAACGGAAGGTTGGAGCCTCCAAATTGCAGCTCCGCCTCGCTCGGAGCCCGCCTCGGTGTGGGCCTTCTTTGTCCCCAAAACCAATCCGATCGGTCGAGCAAAGGCCGGTGACCCCACCGACCCCTGCAACCGCCCGGATTGCCTAGGGTAAGCCCCCCCCCCACCACCACCACGACAAGGTCATGGCCCACCTAGAGGGGGGGGGGGGGGGCTAGTTTATTACCTGGATTAACATATAGGATATTTTTTATTGTGGAGAAATGTTAGGTTCCCGAGGAATCGTCTAAAAATATAAAAAAATCGGTGCCACAGTCGACATCGTGGCAGCGTCACCGTCACAGCGATAAAGATACGTCTGTCGTTATTACTCTTATAAAGATTTTCACTTTTCAATGTTTGAAATTCAAAAAATTCTGAGTTCAGTTCTCTCTTAGTCCAATAAAAATTGAGAGAGAAGGTTATTTCTCGCAAATAATTATATACATATATGTACAATTATACATACATACATTCTTTATAACAGCGAAAATGAAATTAAGTACTTTACCTATGTAGGTACTTACGAGATATGATTTTTTAATTCATGCCATTTTCGAGACATTACTTGTACATATTATAGGCGACAGTAGCCACTTACCATCAAATATACTATCGGCTATTGGATTTCTTCTTAGCGGTTAAACATAGAATAACATATAACATAAAAATATAGAAGATTATTCTTGCAATATCGCCAATATTATTATATTTTAAGGTCTCATAACTAATACCAATAATTTCTGACGTTCTTTTAATTACGCAAAGTTTTCTCTTAACGAATTTCTCTTATCTTTCATAATCACAAATACAATTTAAAACTGTATATCATTTATAACATCTCAATTTGTATGCGTAAATGATCTATCAAGCAAGTGATTGTGCTCTCACTTTTTTGTCAATAAATAATTAAGTGTAATATTCTGGGCGGTAACTGCTTAAGCAAATAAATTGATAGAATATATGTATGTACGTACGTCAGTTTTTGCTCGCTGGTCGTTCACCGTTTAATCTCTTTAAGGCTTTATAGGTAAGGCCGCACGTCGGATAAGTACCCTCGATTTTAATACGAGTATTATTTCGAGAACGAGTTTCATCAGTGCGCTTCGTTACTTAAAATTCAAGTTTATTTTTCGCCACCAAAGTTAGAACTGCTAGTTAAAGGAACGATGTACATTGTTTTAGAATCCATTTTTTTTACTAATCGTGAGTATATAACATTATGGTAATGGTTTTTTATGGAATTTTGAAAAACATGTTCTCTTTCTAACTCATGCAGATCTCTTCTCCTCGATAAGAAGCAATATACATCCCTGGCCAAATTATTAGACGCATCACCGATTTTTCATAATTACGTATTTTATAGTCTGTTTAGTGTCATTTAATGACACAAATTGTAATTTTTATAACCAAAACTTTTTAACTGACGGTATTGTCCTACTTATTTTCGATAAATTAAGTAACAATAATAAACAATCGTAGTTAGGTAGGATTATGACAGCGAGAAGTCGCATTCATGTTTTAACATGTTTCAGTTGCGTGCGGGGTTACTAACAGTGTGGACGTGTTTCTGTCTTGTTTTTCATATTTGCTACGTGGCTTTTGATTTCTCTAGAGCTTATTCTGTTTATAAATAGTATTTTTCGTTTACTTTTTTTTCGTTTGCGTATCTTTTGAGATGGGTAAAAAGGGGGATCTTTCACCACGGAAAAAAGCCGAAGTCAAAGCCCTTATTAATACAAAACTGTATTCAAACCGTGAAATTTCACGAAGATTTGAGGTGTCTGAAGCTAGTGTGCGACGTATAAAGAAAAAAGTTGAATCATGTGAAGATTTGAGTCCGAAAAGAAAAACCAAATGCGGCAGAAAATCGATTTTTACCCCAAGATCAGAAAGGTGTCTTAAGAAAATTTGCACAGAAAATAGATTTGCTACCACCAAATCGATAAAATCGCAATTGGAAGACGCTCAGATCAATGCTTCTGAACGTACTGTTCGTAGAAAATTGAAAGAACTAGGTTTTAAGGCCTGCCGACCAGTGAAAAAACCTAAACTGACAGCTGCAATGAAAGCAAAACGTTTGAAATGGGCCAAACAGTGGCGTGACAAGGATGTCGCGTTTTGGAGAACGGTAATTTATGTTAAATTCTATTAGTTATAATATATATTTAATAAATAGGATCCAGAATAGCCTGTTCTCAAAAAAATGTATTTTTTTTAGGTCTGCTTCAGTGACGAAAGCACCTTTGAAATTTTCGCCAACAAAGCTCAATTTGTTCGTCGTCGTAAAGGCGAAAAATTTAATCCGGATTGCATCGTTCAGACTGTTAAGCACCCCAAAAAAATCATGATTTGGTCTGTCATCAGCGGCAAAGGCACCGGGCGTCTGTACGTTGTGAAAGGCATCATGAGACAAGATCAGTACAAAGAAGTCTTGAAAACTCGACTGCTGCCACAGGTCAGAGAGTGGTTTCCAAATGGGGATCCATTTATTTTTATGCAAGATGGAGCTCCCTGCCACACTGCCACATCTATAAAAACATATTTACATGACGAAAATATCCCCCTGTTGGATTGGCCTGGTAACAGCCCCGACATGAATCCAATAGAAAATGTGTGGGAGCTCATGAAAAGGGAAGTGGCTAAAGAACACATTACAACCAAAACCCAGCTTTTGGAAAAAATTATGCATGTGTGGAATCATCATCCTCAAATGCAGGAGACGGTCCAGTCTTGCATTGACAGCATGCCGCGCCGGATTGAGGCTGTCATAGCTGCAAAAGGCGGAACTACGAAATACTAAAATTTTAGTGACATTTCTATATCCTGGTTATTAAAATTAATAAAAAAAATATTTTCAGTAAATATATAGTTTTATTTACCTAAAAACCTTCATTATAAAGTAAACTACATATATTAGTTAAAATAATAGGTAATAAGTATTCAAAGACGGAATTGTAGTAGCTGATAATTGAGATTTGCATAAAAACCATAGTGCGTCTAATAATGTGGCCAGGGACTGTAATTAGGTAATAATAAACATTGTAATGCTTGTAATGCCGATATATGTTTAAGGCTACTCCAGCCGCAAAACTCATTCTGTACCGAATTGACGGGACTGCTGAGGGGGATTCGCTACTTGAAAATCCCGAAAATATCTATTTAAAAATTAAATAAAGTTTAATTCAAATTTTTCTTTAGATGAGCCTTCAGATAGTGGATCTTAAAATTTATCTTTAGAATTTGCTATTTATAATATTGATTATTAAACAAATCGCACGGTTACAACATCGATATTAGACAGCAAATTAGTAATTTTTTTATATATATAATTAAATATAATTTAAAAAATAATTATGATGATCCCCTTTCATATATCCTGCAGATGATTTGAGTATTTTTTAAATTATAATTATTATGATAATTTAAAAGGAAAACGGTTACAAATAAGTGGATTTTTTTATCAACAGGGGCTGGCGTCGCCTTAACGGATTATTGGTAGTTTTTTTTTTTACTTTTAATATTGAATATAACATTTTCTTTGGAAAGGCCGCAAATCTAATTATTATTAATTTATATAATTAAAAACTAGTAAAAGATTTTGTCACTATGAGAAATTTATTTATAATTTAGCACCCAACAATGTAACCCTCAAGCAGCAGTATTAGGCAATAATAAAAATTGCGTTCCATGACTTCTCCCACAATTTGGTGAAATGTTATACACATTTTATATAAAGCATGTACACGTTTTCTAAATCAAGCTATGTACGTTGACATAGAATAAAATTGTTAAGCATGCCCTATTTTGCATCTTCTGTAGTATATTTAGTTAAAGGATTGGTTTTAATTAGATTCCATTGTATTTGTTTAATTTCTTTAACATTATGTTCAGATGGAAAATTTGTTAGCGCAAGAGAAAATACCAATAATAGTTGGTGGCACAAATTATTACATCGAATCAGTAGTGTACAAAAATCTCGTGGAAGGTTTGGAAGATAGTGAAGCACTGTTGTGGGATAAAAGTCCAATGAAAAGAGATCGGTGCAGCTTCGAAAGAGGTAGAAAGAGAGATGAAGAGCAAGCATTAGAAAAAAGTGCTGCTCCTATCAAAAAGGACAAATTAGAAGCAGGAATGTCCAAATGTGAAGAAATAGAAAAAAATGAAATCGATAAAGCTAAAATTAAAGATGACCTAGATAATGAGAGTAATTTTACAAATGAAGAAATTCATGCAAGATTAGAAGCGATCGATCCTGTAATGGCGTCGAGGTTACATCCAAATAATAGAAGAAAAGTTTTAAGGTCAGTGAAAATTTATTTTCTCATACAATTAAAGAAAACTAGTAAATATGAGAGAATCTAATTTAATTTAAATATAATTTAAATCTAATTTAAATATAATATGATTTATTTACATAGTTCTTATCCTGGCGGAAATAATCTGTGGTCCGGGAAGGATATGATACATTTAATATCAAAATCTTTATATAAGTATCACAAGTACTTGAACAAATCCCATTTATAGGCGCTACAACACGAGTTCACTCGGTTGGGTACAGGACAAATGTAATATCACAGGACCCTTTTGTGCCAGCCTCTTCTTTGAAGACAGAAATGTCTGCCTGCAGTGCAACCAAATTCAAAATAAGAATTGTACTAACAATATCAGCAATTTTTTAATTTGCGAAGTTTCTTTTCTAATCACAATCTTGTTCTATTATACTCGTATACAATTTAGTACATTCAAGTTTTCATTCTTAGAAATTATTTCAATTAGTAACTGAAGCTCTACATGTCGTGTCGTTATCAACTTCAGACGTCTCGATCTCATTAATAATAATGTCATTTACAGTAACGCTATTAGTTAATCAATATTACCTTCTTAGTTAAACATGATTCGCCAGTTGGAAAACTATCATTTTATCCCCGACTGTTTTAACTTTCATAGAATTATAACTAAAAATTCGTACTAATTTATTTCGAAAATAAAAACGATTAATTCTAGCTGCTACATTACAACTGCAAGTCCAAAAATTATTATTTATTAGATATCACTTAATGCCAACAGAAAGCTCTTATTATGCGCTCTGACCTCACAAAATATCAAGTGATACTTTACATGTAACCGTTATGTTCTTATTCGTGTGTCTTCCATATATTCTATGCACATCGAGGTCGAGGATTATAATGCCAACATTTACTCAATGGATGGGAGTAACAGATTTGTCCTTTATAGATTTTGGCATTAAAAAAATTATATCACGATTATTAAATACTCAATTTAACTAAGTTTTTTTTTTACATTAATATAATGATAGCATTAAAAACCACCTAGGTTTAACCGTTTGCTATCATAATGCTTTAAATTATTATTAAAATATTAAAAGATTTAATATCTAACTATGTACAATTAATTACAATGTTGATATAATCAAATACAAAGTCAAAGGTATATAAAATTGGAAAATTTAAAGTGAAACTTAAATGTTAATGTTTACTTGTTTTAACTTTAATTGAATTATGTTATAATCTAAATTAGATTTGTAAAGTGAAACTTAATAATTATTATGAATTAATATAACATCTTTGTAAGAGTAAAAGTGTCAAATTAAAGTTCATAAATGTATCCCAAGGAAGTAAATCGTGAGAAACCTATGGATATACAGACTATGATGCGTCCAGTTTTATATGCCTTTTATATTCCTGCATCATCATTCTGATCATCAGCCTATGAGCGTTCATTGTAAGACATAGGCCTTTTTAATCGAGAGCCAGGATACTCAGGACATACTCCGTCCTTCGAATCCATCATCCACAATACTCGAAAGTTTTTTTAACTAGAGTCTATTAAATTAAGGGTGATTGATGTTGTGTCTGCGTTTTTGTTAGAATAGAAAAAAGCAAATGTCAAATAGTTACCCAAACATGCAACGCTCCACTGTCGGGCTATCGGATAAAATTGCGGAAAAGTATCGTCCCCCTAAAAAGTGTAATCAATTAAATCCCTGTTAATTCCGAAAACGAGACGTGAAGGCCGTATGGCAGGATCACTTAAAACATCAACCAAGCGAGTTGACCTCCTCGCGGTCTCCTGTTTCATAATACTTTCATATTGAAAGGGTTTTTGTGTAAATGTCCGGCGGTTCACATTAAACTGGTTGTAAGTACTTCCGCAGGTTTACGACCGCTCCCAAGGTTTTCGTAGACGAACGCAAGCATGCGCGTTTACATGACCTTGGTTTCGATCAAGTTTAGGGTGGCAATAATTTGCGAATTTTTCCGGAATAGAATAACTTCGAAGTGGGTCATGACGATAAGAACAAGGTCGTCTTAATAATATCAAATAAGTTAATTACCCTTAGACGAATGTCACTTGTGTTTTTGTATTTCATTATTTTCCTTGAATTTATAGAATACTTGGGTTCCGGTAGTAAATTGAAAAATTTGTTTGTTTTGTTACGAAAGTAAACTTCTTTGTTACCTGACAGTATAACTGATTTTAAGAACAATATTGCTAACTAAATAATTGTCATAATTATAATTAGTTACGCACCACGGCTTCGTCCACCTTAAAATTTAACGGCATAAATACCTACATATAAATACATTTATGGTGTCCAGCCAAATGGTGTTCGAGGTTAGCGAATACATAATTATATTTAAACTAACTGAGCCCGCAACTTCGTACGCGTGGTATTCGGTATAAAGTGTAACTTTTTTGTTTGTAAACCGATTGGAATGAAACAAACACTAAATGCTACTTTACATCGGTGAAAACCGCATTTAAATTGGTTAGTCGTTTCTGAGATTAGCGTGCACAAACGCAAGACAAATAAACAAAAATTCTAAAAACTATATTGTACTTCGCAGTATGTACATAAAACACCGTAAATAAATTAATGGATAAACGTAAGTACAAATTTATATTCTTTATTGATTTGTATTTTGTATTATTCCTTCCTTTCACATTTTTTTCCTTGACACCATAGATACTGGACACAGCTCAAAAGTTAACATGGGGTTGCCAGTTGTCAGGTTATGACAACTATATTTTTGACTTCGGCATCATAAGTAAAACGTGTGCAAATTGTTTTTTGAAAAATATTTAATGTACACACACAGATTGTTTAGGATTTTATTATATGTGTACATATTATGTAATTAATATGTATATTTTTATTTAGGCACTTTAAGGTTTCCTCATAAAATGCAGTGAATGTAATTGACGGTCTATAAATTTTAAATCGATTGAAAAATTACTGCGAATGAGCAATCAATAGCTAAATGACTATAAAAATTTGCACTTGGAGTCCGTCAAAAATCAAATCCATATTAATTTATCGCGTATGCGGCCCCTACGATAACCCCGAATTATTTATCATACTTATACATATTACATATGACAAACTACGCAAATGTGGTTGTGCGGAATTTGAGAACGAATTGTCACATTAGGACGCGTATGGTATTTTAGTTGTATAGACACTTTTCTGACTTGGTATGTGGTTGGTATAAATTACGCAATGGCGCCTGCACTGTCGCAAGACTTAAGAGTAAGCGGAATCTGCGTTTATGAGAAAGCGTTTATTCCATTCTATTTTTTGAAACATAATCTCACAGTAACAATAAATCTTTATTTCCACAATTTACTTAAAAAATACAATGGTATCAATATTAAAAAATCATATAAGAGAGTACCTAAGTCTCCTGAAGGCTTAGTACCTGTGTCTGGGAAGACAACGACAACCCTTGGCTGCATGCCAAAAATACACCATATTTCAAAAATATATTAGGTATATAGCAATAGTTATAGCATAAAAATGGAAGAGTGTGTATGAGAATGCGAGTATACAGTACAAAGTTAAAGACTATGTCTGTGTCCATTGTAATTAAATGGTTAATAGCAATTAGAAATTTCAATCATCAAATTATAATTTGTAAGATCGTATAGAAAATACAACGTTAAGTCGTGAATATAAATAAATCTTTTGGTTTTAGTGAAAGAGTCCTTAAATATAATTTGAATAAAATACATTAATCCTTTCGGCGATTAGCGAATTCGACAGGATTCTGCCACTCGCATTTATATTTATTATAAACTAGCTGGAGTTATAAAACGTTGAAAAATATCGATACCTGTTCATTCTATAAATCAATAATAAATAAATACAAATACAATTATGAATAGGATTGAAAATACCGCTTAAAATTTATGGATGAAGTTTAAAAAGTATAGTTCATAAAATTAGTAAATTAATTATAGTTTATAAATTCATACCATTAAGCAGACCAAAAAAAATGTGAAACAAGGTGATCCAGGGCAGATTTATTCATAGCCGCTGCCGCTTGTGAATTGTTACAGGTTTAACTCTGTTGCTATGCGCGTTCGTCTGGCCAGCTACTGCGTAAGGAATATGTATAATGAGTTGACTCGGCATCACATTACATACACTTTTTTTTATTTAATACGATTTATTGTTTAGTTTTCTATATGGGATTCTTAAAACTAGAAAGATTACATACAATATTTTAATAAAAACTAATGTATACTTTTAAATTTCAAAGATTGCAACCCTTACACTTTTTTAAAGTTTTAGACCCTTGAAAATGTCGCCTAGTGTCGGTAAGGGTAACTACAGCAAATTATTTTGTGGTATAGTTACGTCCTAAGAATTGTATGACGTAAGCCTGACAATAAGGAAGTGTATTCAATTGTGCGTTAAAGGGCCATTCTCCTATTCTCCTATCAAAATATTGTATTATTTTGATAAAATTATTATCTTGATCTGATTTTTTTTAATATAATTAACCTGATCCATCTTTCAGTTTACTAACTATATGTATTTGTGGGTTTTAGTTTCGGTATCTACTGTTAAATAATTCCAGGTAAACATAAATTTATACACATACTAGGCGAGTGAACAACATCACAAAAGCAGAACGTCAATATTGGAAACAAGTCAGTTTTCGTTGACAAATAAAACGAAATGGATTTTCACAGCGTAACAAGCACTTGAATTAATTATGTAATCATATGGGATAAAGAACGACGAGTTTTGGGATATTATAATAATAGTTATAATAAATTAATTAAAAATAAGTAAAATAACAATAATATATGGTCTGTTTCATATTAGGGAGCCCTCCTGTTGGTCCTGGCCATTCCATTTGTCTACAGTGTCCATACCTTCAGTCCTGGTATCGCGAGATAATTACGAGTATGTAGGCTATCCAGTAAATTATACTGGTAGTATTATATACTTACATTACATACAGCCAGTATTTTTTGACAATAATTAAACATAAAAATATTTGAAGCGTTTAATTTTCGCGTGTTGTAAATTAATAACACAGCGGCTAATTTGATAATGGCGTGGCAACAGAATAACCCGCCGCGAAGCCAGGAATGTGTCGCGTATTGACTGATTTATTGTAATGTGGTGTTCTCTGACACTTCAGCGGTCACTATACACGACATCTACATGGGAACTCTGTTGATTAATAAAAAAGACAAAGTTTTTAGTTTTGTGGATAAAATATGCTAGTTTAATCTTTCTTTAATATTTTTATAAAAAGATAGTCCGGTATGGTCATAGTCAGGCATCCTTTTGGGATACCCAAGTGGCTACAGTTGTGTAATGAAAGGAAGCAATTAAATCAAATACTCAAAGTAACAACTAAACTAACACTTGCGAGACACAAATGTCTTTGTGTTTTATATCGTAGCGGCATACAGAATTTGTCTTACAGTTCACTTTGAATAAAATTAAAGCTTTGGAGCTATTGGAGACCCTGGACACTTTGGGGCCATGTTTAAATATAGTACTTCATGTCACTTTAGGACGAAGGCAAAATTAGTACTTTAGCAAGAACTTCATTAAATTAACTTAACTTCATTAAATCTTTATTTCGTTATTTTCACCCCTATATTATAGGGAAATTATTAGTTAATTCAGAAAATTAAATGTTTAAGCAATACCTATTCGAAAGTAAATGCCAAAAAATATTCGGTCATTGGTTGATTGATCATTTTACACGAACACGGGGGAAAAAATTTGGGCTCTCGTCCGGAATATCCTGTGAATGCCCTGTGAATTTGTGATCATAAGTAGGTAGGTACAGAATATTTTAAATTTTGGATAAAAACATAAGTAATGACTTGTTGAAGCTTTCATTCAACAAAGGACAAAAATTATTTAGTGCAAAGGCTACTTGGAACATTGCTCAAAAGTAATCGCCTATGAAGAATCGTTGGACCTATTGGAATCGTTGAACAATTCTAAAATCAATTTATAATGAAATAAAATACAGATTGAAGTTTTGAAGTATTTTTATTTTTATTTATTTATTTTTCAGATAACATTATCCACTGTTAGTTATAATTTAATTTACATGCCGAAAAACTTATTATATTAGAACGTTCATAAAATGTTTAAAAATTAAACAGTTATATCTCTCAGCAACAGTTTTTAAGAGGACACGGCGCTAGAGAGGACACGGCGCTAGCTCGTGTCCTCTCTAGCAACGACGCCATTTTCTTTCTGATAATTACATGAAACCCGTCAGTTCTTGCTTCGATTTGTTTTTGATTTTGTTTGTCTGTTTCTGTCTGTTTGTGAGCAAGAGAAGCTCGATCCTAGTTCTAGACCTCTTCGCAGCCACCAGATTAGACGTCGTCGTCGCCATAGATCTGTCCCCTGTGTAAATCTGTGTGGCCTGTCGTCCTGATAGCTGTTTCGTCATAGATCACGCAAAATGGTGGTAGGGAGAAATAGATAAATCGTTAAGGAAGTAGATGAGGATATACACATACCTATCATTTTACTGTCTTCTAGAAGTTGCTTAGTTGACAGCTATCCGGCTATGAATGGGTGTGTGTATGGGACCTTGAAAATCTTGAAATACCAATCAAAACCTGTTCTGCTTCTTCAAATAATGTCTTACTCTTATTTTTATAAAACAAAGAGACACGAATAAATGAACAAAGTGGTTACATTCAGAGTTTGTTGCTCGCGCTGGAATACTTCCGGGAAGTTACGCAGGCTTATTAGTATTTATTTATAAAAAACACATACACATAGACGTCAACTTCATAACTTAATTTTAATGAGGTATACATTAAGAGTTCATTCATATTTTTGCTTTGGTCATAAAACCGTCTGTGAGTCTTATTTTTTGGCTGCATAAGTACAGTCAATTTCTTATTGGATGAAGATTAAGACTTGTTATTGAATTGTGTAACCAACACGCCTTAATAAGTACATCTTCTAAGATTTCTCTAAATTTCTTTACCAAAATAAATAAACAAATAAGTTACAGTACAAAATAAGTTCTACCCGACATGTTTGTATTTAATTGTTTTAATTTAATGTCATTTTTTAAATTTCTCTAATAACTAAAAATTTTTTATTGCAATAAATTAATTAATTAATGTATCTTGCTATAAAATTCTTTAAAGTCATAAGAACAATAACAGTCTAATACATACATATAATAATGTTAACTCTGTATGAGTTGTGGGTTTCCGGGAAAACGTTATAAGGGGGACATTATAGGAGAGGGCATTATGTCGACAAATCAGTCTCGCTCGAGAAGTCGAAAAGTGCAGAAGTGAAGTGCAGTGATGTGATGTACTTTTTCTTCTAACACGGACTACACCATTGAGGGTGTCAACCGCAGTTGTTGACGAAACGTTTGGAAGAATTTCCAACAGACCTGGGCCATCATCCCGGAAACCCACAACTCATATGGATACCGACCCAGAAAACCTACATTCTACTATTAATGTTAACTCTGTTAGAGTTCTTGGAAATATAGGATCCAGCAATTCCGTTTATGATTACAATATTTTTGTTGTTAAGTTTAAAGAAGTTATTATACGCACACATGTTCTTTAGGACCGAAAATGTACAATTTCTTATATTAAAATTATATTACGTCTTTATATTTGCTTCCCCTAAAGCAGAACCAAATGAGAACTTGAGACAAGAGAAAAAAGGAATTAGGCTTAGATTGTCAAAAGTGTCTAAATGTTGAGTGTACCAGAATGATCTGTCCCCAAAACATACACTCAGAATGTAAGAAAACAGGTCTAGTGTAAGAAAGCGGCGTATGCTCCTGCACATCTATAACTTCTCTATATATTCTATCTCTATATATGTATATTCTACAATAAAATCCCTGTCCACCTCTTTCTGTATTTCCGCTATCTTTTTCTAAACTACCCAATGGATTTTAAAACAATTTTACTAATAGAAAGAACTTTATATGAGGAATGTTTGTATACACGATTCCAGGAAATATAATTGGATCCGTGCGAAGCTGGGGGCGGATATAAAGTTTTTCTAGCAATATGCCACTACAATATTCATTTACGTCTCTAAATTCACATTGAACAGTTGTAGCATCAGTAAGGATTAACCTTTGTGAAGTTCTAATCGGCGCGGCGGTGGCTGGATTGGAATTCTTGACATGTTTAAAATTGTATAAATCAACGTATCTTCCTTAAGATTTGGTCAAACGAATATTGTATAAAAGCCAGTCTGTAGTGGCAGGGCACACTTCGATCTCTAGTCGTAAAATAACAGTTTGTGCTATTGTTACGATGTGTGTAAGAGATGCCTAAGCCCATTTCCCTACCGTCCTATCTTACTTCACTCTGGCTCTGCTGGTATTGTCAAGTGATGATTGCCACTCACCATCAAGTGGAATGTCAGCCTGGTCGCCAGCATATATCCCACTAGCTGAAGTAGGCCACGCTTCGCTGCGGCCTATACGGCGGCGGCGCGGCGTGCGCGTGATGCGGACGCCGCCGCCTCACGTGCACGCCTGGACACTGCTTATATATAATACTATTGATCGTAGCATGATTTTATATATGATACTTATATAGCCTATAGCCTTCCTCGATAAATGGACTATTCAACACAAAAAGAATTTTTCTAATCGAACCAGTAGTTCCTGAGATTAGCGCGTTCAAACAAACAAACAAACTCTTCAGCTTTATAATATTAGTATAGATAATAATGGCATTAATTGACTTCTGAATTCGATTCGATTTCACAGTCAAGAGAGCGGTATTTTACTAGGCCCACTGTACCTACTTTTTACTAATTTTACGATGTTATTTCCACTTCCTTGAGTAAACAATTTGGAGTATTTCGAGCTGTAGAGTAATTCATAATTTTTTGCTCGTTTGTGTTATAATATATATTGTTTAAATAAACCATAATTCAATTTTATAATGATTGCATGCTAATAACCTCGTTGAGTGCTCATAGTACTTAAGTCTGTGCAGAATAATGTACCTGCCTGGTCGAAGGAAGACTGTCTCATAGAAAGCTCAAGATTATATGCATAATTACGGTGACTTATCACTCTTCATTCAACCGTAGCAGCATGATTCAAGGCAATGAAGAATCGTCTCTAAAATAATGTCTAAACGTCCCTCAAACTTCATACGTAAAGGTTAGAGTGTCCCGGGATTTGCATAATTTATTTTACGACATATTTAAATTAGGGTCGCGCATGGAAATAACAAAGTTAATTAAGATAGCGTCACCTATTAGTACAAATTTTTTCAAGGTCGCCAATTCTGGCCCTTAAAAGCATTATATCTTTCTTTTATTCATTAAATACTTAGTCTTTATTAAAAAAAAAATATATTTTTATACATTACTAAAGATTAATTTAAATTATAGTTAAAACTAGCTGAGCCCGCAACTTCGTACGCGTGGTATTCGGTATAGCGCGTTACTTTTTTGTTTGTAAACCGATTGGGATGAAACAAACACTAAATGTTACGGGAAGCTTGCTACAATACATTAGTGAAAACCGCATTTTTATCTGTTAAGCCGTTTCGGAGATTAGCTTGCACAAACGCAGAGACAAACAGACAAAAATTCTAAAAAAACTATTTTTTTGACCTCTCTAACATAAGTAAAACGTGTGTAAATGGTTTTTTTTTTGACAAATATTTAATGTACAGACACGGCTCGTTTACGATTTTATTATTTGTATTGTATTATTTGTACTAATGATTATTTAAATGCGAAAATATGTTTCAATCTAGTGTTTAGATATACATATAATCTAAACACTAGATTTGGTTTGATAATAGTTTGAGCTCCATTGCTACTTTTATTACTTTCAAACTAGGATTAGTACAAGGTTATGGTGATAGAAATGTGTTGATTCTTTGCTTATGTTGATGAGAAAGCTTATACTTTTGTAAATTTAAATTTTCCCATCAAGACTTTCTTTTATAAAACCAGGCTGACGTGCCTATTGCAACATGTCGGATATATCTCGGGCACTTCGCAACAATCTATTTTAACTTTGCTTTGTATGTAAACGTATGACATACACATTAACTATTTTTATAATAATATAAATGATATTTTTTGTACTCCCTTTCATTGCCGACCGTAGCGAGCGGGTAATGCATTCTTTCGGGGTGCCAAGATATTTCCGAAGGATTGTGCAATACTTTTTAAAAATTCCTTGTCCTTAATCCTACTGCAGTCGACAGCGCACTTGCAGCAGCTTTGGCGTTGCTTGTGTTAACGTTAAAAAAAAACTTAAATGTAACTTCGCACAATGAGATTTCTTTTTTCTTTTCCTTTGAAACTGCCATTAGTCGTAGTGACTATAATCAATTCGGTTCTATGTATTTCCTAGGGAATTTGGGTTTTGGGGAGGCCATTGCCTCAACCAATCCTTATATTAACGAGATCTGCTTTCGTTTTAGTCTTCTCACGGCTTGAGAGGATTCAATCATCAAGTATTCTGATGAATTTATTTTATATATTTTTTTCTTTGCATTTGACTGATGCTATTTGCTTTTTTATCGACGACGTTTGCCGTGGGTCTGAGTAGTCCCAAAATTTTTTCATGCAGTTTTCATGATCACTTAAAAAAATTCTTCCGGAAGGTTTTTAATTTGAAATAGGTATGTTTCGCGATAATGTTAAAGTTAAATGTGCCTATGATTCATACTCTGAGAACTGTGTAGTAAAAAATGTGCAGTAACATACAATGCGAATCGTAAGTAGGTAAACAATTGTCATCTACAACGAGACAGCGCTATTGCAAGGGTGCGTACGCGCATGGCGCCTCGCCGCCATTGTTGTGACGTAACATCCGCACGCCATTCATGCCGCTCCATTCATAAACTCACGGACATCTCAACAAGGATACGCACGAGAGACTTTAAGGCGTACCGTATAGAGTTGCAATTTAACTGACGCGTGTAAACCGCCTTGTACGGCCAATTAAATCGTTATTTTTTTATAACAACCGTCTGTGTCGAATGCCTAATTGTTCATGAATAAAAATAAAATGGTGGTCTAATGATTATAAAGATTTTTTTTTCTACACACAAGTTTTGTTATGGAGACACTTAAATTGAAATGTTAGGTATGATATAATTGGAAAATAAATTAATTAGCCCATGCACTATGGGCGTACAAGAAAATCTTATATTGTATGCTAACAATATGAGGAACTAGCGACCCGCCCCCGGTTCCGCACGGATGTGATTTCCCAGGCAATTTTTCTTATTTTTCTCGTCAGAGGAACCTTGCTCGGACTCCATTTGAAAAAAAAAATGCCGATTTGGTCCAGCCGTTCTGGACTTCTGCGCTTTGCTTGCAACACATTTAACTGCTGTTAATTTTTTTCTAATCTTATTATAATTAATAATTTATGTCATTTAAAAAACCTATAAGGGAGCAGACGGACCCACGAATGACCTATATCGGACAGACGGACCCACGAATGATCCTATAAGGGTTCCATTTTTTTATTCGGACATACGGAACCCTAAAAATCAACCGACTAAAACGTCTCGACTGATGATTTCCTTGTTTATTACGTAGATTAATATATCTTTCATGAAGTGGATAAAAATTTTTTTATTGCTTAAGAAGTTTTTCCAAAAATATAATTTTTGAAGTTCCATGTATTTTTGAGTTTTTGTTGTTATATCTGAGAAAATCACTTGTGTTATTATTTAAAATTATTGTTTATTAACAATGCTTGTCATTTCGACACTTTTATTATCGATAAAACAACTGCAATATTTTTCTTATTTTATCATAATTAATAATCAGACTGAAACGTCTCGACTGATGATTTTCTAGATTATTACACTTAAGATTAATATATCGTCGTAATCAAACCATAATTTGCTATGTGCATTTTTTTTGGGATTCCAACATTTTGACTATTTATCGAACTACGAGCAGCTAGAATTTGTTATGTACAATAATTACTCTTTTATCAATGTAACAACTAAATTATTAAATTTTCATGTTTAAAAGACCAAAATTTAGGTATAACAATCCCAAGTTTCAAATAAAATACTAAGTAGCCTTCATGTAAAATTTTACAACAAAAACAACGGTTGACAATTTTGGTTTGACAACGACGACATCCTTCAAAAAAGATTTTATTGGTTAAAAAGTTTTTCCAAAAATACCTATAATTTTTGATAAGTATTCCAAATATTTTTGAGGTTTACTTACGTAAATATACTTGTAACTTAATTATAATACCATGTCATTCCAAAACTTCTATTATTGATAAAGCAATGTTCGACTAATGGTTTTACGCTCAAGATTAATATATCTCTCTGAAATTGGACAAAAAAGATTTGTTTAAGTACATAGAGGTACCTAATATTAGTTCAAATAAAAGTTTATTTCTAAAAATTAACATAAAGTTCTCTAAACACTTGCCCTTATAAATTATAATGAAAACGCTGTTTAGGCGTAAACTCGTATAAATTGAATAATTACATTAATGTTATCTTAATGGGACATTAAAAATGCCTAATGGTGTCGTTCGTGGAACGCTGGAAGCGGAAAAGTGTTTTGAATATTTTCGTTAGAGTAAAAATTGTTGGCATAAGAAAGTTTATGAGCTTTGGGCGTGTTGTAATTGTTTACACCGTAATAGAGTTATAAATGGAAGTGCTACAGTTTAAATTGATAAGTTTTTTATTAGTGTGTTCGTAATGGGTAATACATGTAAGGGCTAGTGAAAGGGTCTAGAAGCAGTAGATTAATTTATGGTGAAGCACCACACCATGCACATCATACCTTGGTACATATATGCTATAACTGACCTAGCAGACGTTGTCCTGCCAGAACCCGAAAATAATTCCGTAACCCGATTGTGGCGCCACCTATCGGGTCAAATTTTCAAACCATATGTTAAAGTGACGCGACACTTTGACGCGGCACGCGACGGTTAAATTGTTTGAATATTCTTCATACAAAAATACTAAAATCGCGATTAAAAAATGGAGGGTGGAGGTAGGGGGTGAAAAATACTTTACGACCTATTCTCATACCTAGCAAAAATACAAAAAAAAAATATATAAAAATCGGTCCAGCTGTTTTGAAGGAGTTTTTTTACAAACACTATACGAGAATTTTTTATATTAAATGTCGAAGTTCATCTCAGACTTGTGGAGCAAAGGAAAGCCTTAACGCTCTAGTCTCAGGGATCCCGGGTTCGATTCAAAGTTTTCAAAGCTTGGATTGGGTAAGTAGTGGCAGGGCACACTGCGTTTTGCAGTCATTGGCCAGCCCGTCTGGCAGTTACCACCCCTTACAGAAGACCACTGTGAAATAACAACATGTGTGCTGTTGTGTTTCGATGAGTGAGTAAGAGATGCCAAAGCCCATTGCCTTATCCCTTCCTAATCCCTTATCCTTAGCCCTACTATGGTCGACAGCGCGCTTGCTGCATCTGTGCCGTTGCTTGTGTTATAGGCGACAGTAGCCAACTATCATTAACGTCAGTCTGACTTTTATATTTTTTTATATTAGAGACGGTCAGAAAAAAACTTTTGAGTTGGTAACTTTTGTTTATTGACTGAGGTCTAAAGCTTTTTTATCAACAGAAATAAAAAAAGGATTCTTTGGAAGTCTGAGCTTTATTATTTCTTATAATAAAGCTTATAATAAGTCTTATAATAAGCTTTATTATTAGTACAGTATTATTTCTTATAAATAATATTAGATGGAGTTATTCTAATTGCCGAACATGACCAATTTACCATCTCTCCTAACCTCACAGAGTTAGCTAACTCACTTCAAACGCTTAAAACTTGAAACTTACACTATTTAACCAACTTAAAGTATAGATAAGGTGCTTTATAATATACAATTTTACTGGTGCCCCCGTATGTATAATTTTGTCTGAGTAAAATAATACAATTATTACTATTTATTATTCTTATGGTAATACCAGTAATACATTACAAAGGTCCAATCATCCACGTTGAGATGACCTCGGACTACATTGGCGCCACGTGTTACACGGCCGAGTTGCGTACACCTTCCTTGCTACATTACGCAACATAATATATGTTATGTGTTATCTTATATTTTTCGATTAATCTCGTCCTTGCTATATGCGATATCTTTAAACTATCAAAGATATCGCGTATAGCAAGGACGAGATTAATCGAGATTCACACTAGTGAAGAATCTATTTGAATCAATGTCATTTAATATAATTGGGCGTACATTTAAAGTGTGGTTCCACGAATTCACCTTGTTCGGTAAAATTTCTTATTTGCATATGTCTTTGTCTTCTCTACATATGCAAATACTCATCTTTGGAGACTGTTTTCGTTAATGTTCATTTTTTTTATGCCTTGCTAAATTATAATATTACATGTAATATGTAAACCACATGTAATATTACTAATTACTAAGTAAATAAATAAATAATAAGTAATTCAATCACGGACCCATAGCATCGCAACGCCCATATAGCTTTCTTTTTGACTCTTCCTTTTTTTTACTCAACTCCCATGGTAAAGTATAAGGTAATATCCCCATCCAAAGGTAATAGTATTGGGTAATATCCTAAGGATAATAAGTGGACCAAGGGTAATTTTTTTTTTTTTTTTTTTTTTTTTTTTTATTTGTCCTACCGGCTAGGGTTCCTCTGACACAGGTCAGAGATCTTATTTAGCTGGCAGAGTAAACAACATGGTGTTTTCTTATTCTGTGAATGAAGTATACATAATTTACAACTATACATATGGTACAGAGTACTGGTCGACCACATTTCTGTTATTTTTTTTTTTCTTTCCCTTCCTTTTTTTTTTTTTTTTTTTTTTTTTTTAAAAGCAGAAAACCAAACGAAAGAAGAAGCCCACAAAAATGACTTTTTTTTTTCCGAAAATAAAAGACTTATGAACTGGACCAAGGGTAATAAGGTGTGTAGGTAATAAGTCACTCGTCTGCCACCCTAAAAGTTTGTTCTATCTTTACATTTAAATTGTGGAACAAACAGAGCAATGAAAAATGTAAAATATATGTTTTGCTCCTTTTATATTAAAACATACATATATAAGATATTTCTGAAGTATTTTAAAAATGTAGCAAGATTAGAATGGTTTTTGCTCCACAGAAAAAATAACAAAGTTCATTTTATTCAGTACTAGCTGGGCCCACCACTTCGTACTCGTACTAATTGGTACAGCGCGTAACTTTTTGTTTGTAAACCGATTGGGATAAAACAAACACTAAATGTTACGAGAAACTTGCTACAATACATCAGTGAAAACCGCATTCAAATCGGTTAGGCCGTTTCTAAGATTAGCGTGCACAAACGTACAGACATACAGGCAAACAGAGAAAAAAATAACCGTTTAATTTTTGCACATTTTTGTGTGCTATAGCGACTCTTTCTTGTGACTAGTAGACAGGAAGTAACTTATCTACTGGGCTAACTGGTCCATAAAACGCTCTTACTGCAATTTTTCATTTTGATATTTTGACTCTATATTCCTCTTTCCTCTTAGGGAGTATTGAGGGAGTTAATACTCAAACACATTCACGATACTGGAGACGTACGCTTTTTATGTTTTCCGCTCGACTCCGTGAGGATTTTATTAGTGCTGTTGTCAGCCAGTTTACGATTTAATGACATGCATGAAGCAACTAGTACCTTAATGTTGATCCAACAATATGTAATAAAAAGGAGCGAATTTTGATTGCAATTACTATTTAATGTTTCTCGTAACTATTTTATGGTAGAGCACATTGGAAAAAAAAACATGCCTACAGAGGCGCAGTAACTTGAAAAATGTGTCATCAGCTGTCGATAAATAAGAAAATACCTTATGAAATGTGATCGAGACAGGAAAAATTAAAAAATTCAATTATTTATTTATGCAAGAGTCGGCAGGCATAACGATCAACTCGATGAAGATGAACCCGTCGCAGCTGATCTTAGTAGAATATACTATATCCTTGGTAGGATAAGGGATTAGGTGCTGTTATTTCACAGCGGTCTTCTTTAAAGCTACCCCAGACGGTCTGTCTAATTTATGACTGCGAAACTAAGTGTACCATGCCACTACTCAATTTAATAATAATAACACTTTATAGATAAATAATTATTGTCTAAAACTAAGGTATTTTATACTATATTTGGTATGTAGGTGCATATGTTTTTTATAGTCCAATTACATTTAAAACAGTACCCACAACAAAAGCTTGCAGTGCTCTTAGTAATAAAATATGTAATTGGGTATAATAATGGGGATTGAAGACCATGAAAATAGCGGTAAAATTGTAATTTGCCCAGTAAAAAAGTAGATCTAGAACTCATTTCCAATGTGGACGCAGGGCACTCAGCGTTTTGCAGTCATATAATTGGTACCCAGTCTGACGGCAGTGACCACCTTCTTACGGAAGGCCACTGGGAATTAACAACACTGTGCTTGAATTTTGTTGCGAGATTGAGTGATCCCAGAACCCATTTACCCTATCTTTAATAGGGTAAATGTATTTATTTATATTTTACAAGCAACGTAAAAAACAATTTTTACGTTGCCTATCACTAAGTTTGACAGAACCTTACTAATAGGCGTATGTGTTTTGTGCATGCGTGAGTTCGATGGTTTATCCCACAGAGCAGAGAATCGCCGCTTTCGCCCTCTACTACATATAATATTTCCATTGTATGATGACATGCGTGACAGTTCGTAACTGACAATTCTAGAGATGCAACGTAACGACATTTAATCGATTGTTAGAAAACATCGAATCAGTTGTCAAAGCAAATGGAATCGAAATACCGATTTTAGATTTTCAGATTTAGAAATAAATTCTAGTAATTAGGAATAAAGGTTAGGTTAAATAAATTATAGAATACAATGCAGTCTGTTTAAAATATTAATTTATATATTCATTACTATCAGAACTCGAAACTTGACAACTCGTATCAGACTCTGATCAAAATTTACTTTTGTTTTCTTGTTATTATTAGTCATCTTTAGTGTTATTATCAAAATACGATGTTTTTAAAAATATATGGAATAGAAAAATGTTTGTTAAATTTCCGAATATCCAATGAAGAACATAGACTTATATTCGATATATCGAATAAAAGTGAATTTCCTTAGTGTCAATCCCTATTGACACAAGTTCCGTTCCACGCGTTTGACACTTTTAAAATATATGTTTTTTATTACATTTACCTATTATAATAATAAATTAATTAATGATAAAAGCGATAATTCCTTTTGTGTTTTTCGAATAGATAATTTTTTTTCATACATGTGTTTGTTTAATTGTTATTTTTTTTTTGTGCCGGTTTTTTTTTTTAGTGGAAAACAGTATGCGTGACATGAAAAGGTGAGAACTGTCACGCATATCATCATACAGACCCACCACCAACCCATAGCCCTTTCGACAGTCTAGTCATACGGGCCGAATCGTATACAAATTGTTTCTCTTACTCTGTCCCTCTGTCGAATCTCCCCCTTCTGGGGCCGACATCATTGCACAGTTTACTGATGCGGGCCTCGGGCTTCGCCCACTCTCCCTCAACTGTGGGTGCTCCGCCTCCTGTGCCATTTGCGCGCGAATGTTTCAAGCCTTGCGTAGTTCGCCGCTGTGGATACGAGATCCCGGTAATACGCCGGTCCCCCGCTATCTTGGTAGATCCCATCCATCATCTCGTTCCTCAGATCGTCGTACAGAGGACAGGACCACAAAACGTGGTGCAAGTCCTCATCCTCCACACCGCACTCACACATACTCTCCTCGCAAAGTTTCATGCCATACAGTCGTCTCCTAAAGCATCCATGACCGGTGAGGATCTGCGAGACTTCATAGTTCGGTTCGACCCAGGTTGCCCGGAGTCGATCCGCCACGTTCGGAAAGTAACGGTCATCATACAGGCATATCATCATACAGTGAAAATACTATAGTGACGGTAGTAATAATAGTAATATTTGTGCCGCGCAATTGCGCTGAGGGCAACTCAATGCGCATTTGGCCGCCAGTTTTTATTTGCACGTTGTGGAGTAAACGTTATCCAAAAAGCGATAGAAATACCTCATTGTGTTGTGATTTGGTGTAATAATTAAATAAGCAAAATTCTGGTGTATATTTAAAAAGAAAATTTATGTAGCTTTTAAAAAAGGCGAGTCGAGATTGCCTTGTTACAAAAAATCTAAATAGTGCCAAAAAGCCATACGTGTAATGGTATTAAATCATCGAGGTCTTGAATTAACGCTAGATTTGTATGGAAAGCGTTGACCATATACCGTCTCTAGTAGGGGCGGCGCGGGGAGTCCTTGCTCTGCGGTTTATCCTTTTATCATATCGTGGACAAGAATGCATTCGCTTGCCCCTGGCGTAGCTTGTGTTTATAGGCCACGGTAGCCACCCACCAACAAGTAGTCAGCATGCATGTGGATTTCAAACATAAAAATTACTTCAAACTTTTATTACTTTCGATTATTCTGACCATATTACCTTTGTTTAACATTATTCACAAACCTCGATTTTTCATAGTTTATGATACCATATAGTTTAAAAAAAAAATTTTTTTTACAATTAAATTAAATTACAATACAATACACTTAAGGGATTCACTGAGGCAAATGACATTTACTATAGAACTCGCTGGCGGCGGAGACAATTCAACGGACCTAGAAATGGTGTTTTTTTGTTTTTAACATTAGACCATTATACAAATTTTTTTTTTTATCAATACAATTTTTTAATCTGATATCAACTTATTAATAGGTACAGGATTCATATGCGTGCAATAAGCCGTTTTCGAGAGAATTTTCAATAAAGGTCAAATTCTTCTTGTGTTCTAACTTTTTTTGTGGAGTTTCTATTACTTTAACGAAAATTCTAATTAATACAATTGGTTCTTCACATGTTTAAGTATAATATATATTTTTTTCAAAGCAATTGTCTTGTCTATTTCTTGTAACATTTTCATTAAACAATGGATATTTTTAGTATTTAGCGTTTGTCTCCCCCTTAAGTTAAATGTTCATAAATAAATAACTAATGAAGCGGTCACTTTTGAAAAGGTTACTTTGTTGGGAAATCTTAACTTTGTAACAATAGTTATGGTCAATAATTCTCTGAATAAAATTGAAAGTGGTTATAGGAAAGTTGATTATTAAGCTTTTTTAATTTTTTAAGAGACTTACCTACGAGAGGCTTTTATTAATGCAGCCATTCAATAAACCTGTTGTCTAAATTACTGGTTATCTTTAGATATGTAATTAAAATTCCTCCTAATAATAAATATGCATAAGCACTTATTTTATACTTATCTCAAAACGTATGTTATAGAGTAGAATAATTATGATGTTACAAGTTTAGTGACACTTCCTTATTCATACTATACGAGTATTATGATGTTTAATGCTGACTCTCAGGTATACTTTACTTTAACACATAAAAATTATTTAATATATATTAATGTGTCATACGTATATATTTATATGTATCTATCGATTATTATCTATCATTATCATCGGCCAAGATTTGTTAATATTTTGTTGTGTAGCCTTTAGAGGAGAGAATTTGGATGTCTGAATGTGTAAATTTTTTTAGGGATTTACACCTAAAAAACAATATGCAACAGGAAAATTTCAAGCGACCACTTATATGTACAAATCGTTTTAAGTATGGCCAACGATATGTTCCCACGAAAAGGAACACATTCCTGTCGCGTCCTGATAATGAAAATGATTGTACCGACTGCATGTGAAGGGAGTGGTTATTTTTATTGAATCGTTCATTTAAGGGCTTCACTTGGGCAAATGACATTTACAATAGAACTAGCTGGCGGCGGAGACAATTCAACAGGCCTAGAAATTGTGTTTTTTTGTTTTTACCATTAGAACAATACACAAAAAAATTATTAATACATTTTTTTAAACTGACATTAACTTATTAATAGGTACAGGATTCATATGCGCGCAATAATCCGTTTTCGAGAGAATTTTCAATAAAAGTCAAATTCTTCTTGTGTTCTAACTTTTTTTGTGGAGTTTCTATTACTTTAAGGAAAATTCTAATTAATACAATTGGTTCTTCACACGTTTAAGTATAATATATATTTTTTTCAAAGCAATTGTCTACTCTATTTCTTGTAACATCTTCATTAAACAATGGATATTTTTAGTATTTAGCGTTTGTCTCCACCTTAAATTTCGTGTACGAGCAAATGAATTATTGACTTAATTAAATTGTCTATTTAAGTGCCTATAAAAGAAAAACATAAAAATTGCAGGAGTATTAACACAATCTTTATACAAGTTTGTTTTAAAACTGATTCATATATCTGTGTGTGAAAAGAATTAAAAATATTTAAAAAATCCTTTGACCAGTTTAACGAAGAAAAGTCTAAATTGCCACAAAAATTCTCAGAATTTTTAATTTCTTTTATATGTTAAGGTCATCAGACAGGCTGACGGTCTTCTTGATATTAGGTGGCTATACTGTCGCCTATAAACAACGCCTCGGGTGCTGCAAGTAAGCTGCTGACCTTAGTAGGATTTAAGGATAAGGGATTGGAAAGGGATAACGAAATAGGTATTCAATTTAAAACACAGCTTAAAATTAGCCCGAGTATTTTTTATTTCTCATGCTAACCCTACAATTACACACAGTTACGAGTAAGTATGCCGTATCCACAACAATATTCATTAATATGCTTTCTCGCTATACATGTTGAATATAAGTTCAAACGTAGGTACTAAGACTTTTATTAGTGACCGTAAACTAATTGAGTTACTGTGAGTTTAGTTTTAAAGGTAACTTAAAAGTAATACGTAGAAGGTACCTAAGTTATTACTTATACAAAGTTATGTGTCGACTTTTTTCATATATATGACCTGCTGCTTAAAAATTGTTAGCACCTACTTAACTCAATTTTTTCTATAAATATAGGCTAAAAAAGTTTTCAACTAAGAGTTACCATAGATACATTTCTTTGCGTCCTGGGATAAATTGTGCATGTTGATTTCATAAGTATAATATTATTTTATATATTCACTATATTTTTTTGTATATAATCTACATAAATAAAAATGGATCTTCAAAATGTATGTACCTACGCCCATAATTTAACTTTCGAACGGGTAGACCGATTTTAATTCGGTTTTGACTAATATAATGGAAAGAGGGATAAACGGGGAACGTTTTTGTATATAAAAATTGCACCAAGGGCGAAGCCGAGGGCGGGCCGCTAGTATGTGATAAAATTGGTTGATCTTCAAAAACAAACATAAACGAGTGGCGATGATACCACCACCTGTCAGCCGTTGACTTGAAGTCGAGTGGACTTTAACATAAAAAATTATCTTTATTCAAAAAAAGAGGTCATTTAATAGAACATAATTTTCCTATACTGGTCCAATTTTTATTTATTTCACTCAGATTTCACCCCATAATAAGCATCATGTCGATATAAAAACCATAGTGGTCTAAATTTAGGTAATTTAGCCAATTTTGGTTGCGTCTCATTTAGGTTGCGAACTTCTTTATTATTTTAATAAATTTTATTTAATGCTCTCTGTTTGTCATTAAGTATACTTATTTTTATAGTGTATGAAACAATTTTTAATTTTTATCTTAAACTAAATAAACTATAAATAATTTTATTGTTGTACACTTTGTGAACAAAGTGGTCAAGATATTCGTACATCGAGATTGTGGCGCCGTGGCTTAGTTGGTTAAAGCGCCTGTCTAGTAAACAGGAGATCGCGAGTTCGAATCTCGCCGGGGCCTTTGACATTTTCCGAATCTAAGTTTTTTCTTTTCTTTTTTTTTTATTAAAGAAGTCTCACTGAATAGTGACAATTTTTCTTTAAAGTTTATCTAAAAACTGATCGAATTAGAATCCACCACGCCACCGCGTCGCGCCGCTTGTTCCTAGGTGCATATCCATTTGAAGAGATATTATTTTTGTGCAAACCTTTTGTGAAACGTTTTTGTTTTTATCATTGAGTTTATATGATTTTATGAACCACTATTTACTGGTTGTAGCTTGCCAGTTTCGAAGCACCCATGTGAGTTGGTCCTGCTTACCCTCTATTCTCTATAGCTACAAGGATCATTTGACACTTTAATGATATTCGAATAATGTTATCAAAGTGTCAAAACACTAAATGTCAATGTAAAAGTTGCCAGTTAAAAAAAATCTTATTACTCTCGAGGATTTCGCTTATTTACTCAAGTGGAATTTAATAATCGTTTCTAACATCACATAATAGATTGCTTTTCTAACATCACATATGACCCAAATCTTTAATTACTTTTAACATGTTACTTTTTATTCATATTTTTTATATGTTACAATCGGCAGACAGGCTAACGGTCCACTTGATGGTAAGTGGCTACCGTCATACCATTAAGCAACGCCACAGCTGCTGTAACGTCGCTGCCGACTACAATAGGATTAAGGATAAGTGTTTTGGATAGGAAAATAGGCTCTTACTCACTCATCGAAACAAAACAGCCCACTTGACGTTATTTTACTATGGTATTCTGTAAGGGGGTGGTTACTGCCGCCAGACGGGCTGCACAAATGACTGCGAAACGCAATGTGCCGAACCTGGGAACCCTAGAACAGAGCGTTAAGGCAAGCAAAATATAGGCGAAAATTTTCAACAACAAAATTCATTACGTGACTCCATGGATAAATTACAAGTACAAGTAATAGATAAATAGCAGTCCAACCGCCAGTTAACATTTGTCTAAATATTCTTATTCTTATTTGAAAATTAACTTGCTTGTGAGAAAAAATATTCACACTGAAATAGGCCTCGAATTCTCAAACGAAACACTTTTCTAAATACGTATTTTATAAAATTAATTGGGAGTTTGAGCTAATATATAAAAGTGAACTGTATACTTGTTTAATTTTTATAACTAGCATAGGTTTATATTTCATATACAAAGCACATATAAATAAATAGTACCTAGCTAATTTTCTTTTTTTTTTCTAACCGTACCGAAACCGCCACTGGGGAATATAAAATAAGAAACGGGTGAATGGGTAACTTTTTGGAGATTTTAATGAAAATATTAAATTCACCCAGACCAGTGGGTCTTAAACCACCTTTTACAGGATTGAGGCGTGAGTTCCAATTTTTACCGCGTGTGTAAAAAGATCCTTGCGTGCGACACTTGTCCAAACGGAAAAATATATCTCAAACTTTTTTCACTATTAAAAACAATGGAATCGGGTATCGTCGCCTACAGACTCAAGCAATAACCAGGGGGATGCATACCAATATTAACTGCTAATATTTCATAGGCTGAAAGTTTCTAGCTTCTGATTAATAAAACCACATACTATTTTGACCCAGTCTTCCGTAAGTATTACCCCTTTAATCGCATGTACACATTTCACGACTGATTCAAATAAAAAGTAGTGGCCGCTGGCCAAATTCACTTGTCAACGTGTGGCTATCTCCATGTAGTTTAAATGAACCGTTTACAATTATTATTATTTTAGTGTTACTCAATCAAATATATAAAGCGTTCAATACTGTAAAGTTATTTATTGTATATAATGTCAGGGAGAACATAATTCTTCATTGCTGCAGGGTAGAACGTTAGACAATACTGGATATCGCGATAGAGGAATCAACTATTTATTGAACAATGAGAAGCGATGTTTAAAAACGATATTTCAGTAATACTTATTGCGTTTTCCCAACGTTTTGAATAAGTATTATTTTATTGTTGTTTTATTTAAAAATAATAATTGTTGAAATTTCAAGGAACACGATTAGTATGTTCAGTTCTCGTAAAATAACTTTCTTAAATTCAGTGACGACGGCTTCAGAAAGAGAGTTGAGATTTTCAGAAGTCATTACTTAGCGTATGCTTATGTTAATACCCAAAATTACTGATTTAGTAGTTTTGTGTGTGCGTTGATAGTCAGTCAGGACAAAAATTGACTAATTGAAACGACAGACCTCGCTCTGTCATGGACAGAGCTATGGACTATGAGCTATGAGCTATGTCAGCTTTGGACAGTGGAAGCTGATGTACAATTTACACAAATAAAAAATACCGGGAATTGCTTCCAATTTTCTCTTCATAAGAACCAAAATTATTCAACGAATATTAGAAAAAAAATTGCTAAATTTGTCCAGCTGTAACACATTTAGGGATTCATTTTTATTTATATAGATACCTCAAGAATGTAGGAGCAAAGTTGCAGTTTACTCATTAAGCTCTTTTATTTTTATCTGAATACTAGCGACCTGCCCCCGGCTTCGCCCATGGTGCAATTTTTATGTACTAAAACATTCCCCATTTATCCCTCTTTCCATTAGTGAAAACCGCATTAAAATCGATCTACCCGTTCACGCGTGATGCCGTGACCATGGGAAATGGGGATTCATTTTTATATATAGATACAAGATATAATTTGTAGAACTTTTATTTTTTTATTTTTGATAGAGCTTAATCATAACGTCACTATAGCATAGTCCTAGCATAAGCTTAGGATCGATGCTTCGCTTTGAATAGAAAGAGTAGCTGCTAAATATGCACTTGATTATACAGCTAGTAATAAAATGAATCTAAAAAAAAACAGTTTTCTCTACAGTTAATTTAAATCCAATAAAACTCCCCTCGTGGCCCAGAAGCATTCTTACATTCCACGAATCCAATTATAATAAAATTCATATCGGACTTCGCTGAGCGGAACCCGGATATAAAATCATACCCTATACTTGTAGTTTATATTTTTTTAATGAGCGCTCGAGTAAACGAAGGTTTTCCTAATTCACGATTAAACTCTTTTAAGGGTAAGCTTCTATGTCTTGAAATTTTATAATTAATTGTATTTCTCATTTTATTCGTTAGTTTTTAAACCGAGACAACGTTTATATATATATTACACACCTAAAGAGAAACCCATATGTTTTCACGGCCTATTCCATTTAGTTCTACCCTAGAACTAAACTGAATTCTGTTCCACTAGTTCTATTAATTGAACTAACACTTTAAATATATTCCATGCAGTTCTATTAACTATTAAATACTATGAATGTATTTATTCCTACTGATTCTGATAGCTATTTAGATTACTAAAATAACTAAAACTCCTCTATACACATTTTTTATTATTAAAGATGGGTTTGCTCTTGGCCAGCATCTATCCATGTAGGAAAGATGAGGCCGACGATGGAGCGAGATCACCCAGAAAATGCCTATTCACTTTCAACCTTAAAAATTTTTGGGTTGTATGAGATCGGTTTTTGGGTGCACATTATAAAAGATGTTTTAAAGCGCTAGGTCCGAATTAGAGTGATTTCGACAAGATGAGGATTGTAACCAGCCGTACGTCTGCATGTCCGATAGCAGAAAGGGGAAGGCGGTATGATCTCAAGCAGCTCCCGAGTACACTCTCCGAAGTATGTACATCTTATAGAATACACACAGACCGACAATTTTGCGTCTATGTGCCAAAATCTGCAGCTTAGTTCTTATTAGTGTACCATCGCCAATGAGTGAAAAACATTAGTGATTTTTTTTATTTTTAAACAAAAATACAGTCATTCTTAAACAGTTTTATCCATTGAGAACGACTGTGCATTGCCAAGGTACCGACGTGAAAATATCACATCAAGCCTGTGATCTGTTAGGCTAAATCTGACTATGGCTATAGGCTATAGGCTATGGCTATGGACACAATTTACCTAGATATAAAAATATCTAGGTAAATTGTGTCTAATTAAAAACAATTAGTTATCAGATTTATGGGTACTATGTCTATACCAATTTCCTTTTTAATATCATAAAGCCTGGCAGGCAAGCTGACTGCCCACTCTTTTGTAGGTTGGTATCATACCCTAGCCTAAGAACACGAGCAAAACCAGTGGGATTCAGGTGCGATTACCTACCATTATGTTTACAACTCGCTTTAAGAAGCCCATACTGTAGCTCATCCATCGGCACTTTTTATTTTTTTCATACAATTCTAATATTGTGTCAAACTTTGGATCTAGTAACAAAAATGTCCTAAAAAGATCACAATATAAAAATTCAATAACTTCATGAAGCACCTAATGGCTGTGTTTGTGGTAATAAGTTCCAAGATCCGATTCTCAAAGTGTTAGCAGAATTATAAGTTTTCTAAAAGCTGGACCTTAAACGCTTCGTTTCCCCCTAAAAGTAAAAAGGCGATTCAATACAGGATTGCGAGTTCACTCCACGCTTAATAATTACGTGTGAGAAAATAACAGTCGATATTTCATTTATTTGAAACAATTTACCAACTCAAATTATTATATGTATTACACTTGTACGCCCCGCAACTGCGCCTGTCAGGAAATTTGACACCATAAAATATACATATTAGGTGTGTGTTATGTGACAACTGTCATGGTGTTCGGTCAAACGATGTTGGGGTATAGCGATTTCATATGAAATTAATAATATACTAGCTTTCCGTCCCCGGCTTCGTCCGGGATGCAATTTTTATATATAAGAACATTCCCCGTTTATCCCTCTTTCCATTAGTGAAAACCGAATTAAAATCGGTCTACCCGTTCACGCGTGCGTGATGCCGTGACCAAGGGAAATAGGGATTCATTTTTATACATATACTAGCGGCCCGCCCCCGGCTTCGCCCGGCGTGCAATTTTTATATACCCTAAAACATTCCCCGTTTATCCCTCTTTCCATTGGCGAAAACCGAATTAAAATCGGTCTACCCGTTCACGCGTGATGCCGTGACCAAGGGAAATAGGGATTCATTTATATACATATACTAGCGGCCCGCCCCGGCTTCGCCCGGCGTGCAATTTTTATATACCCTAAAACATTCCCCGTTTATCCCTCTTTCCATTGGCGAAAACCGAATTAAAATCGATCTACCCGTTCACGCGTGATGCCGTCACCAGGAGAAATAGGGATTCATTTTTATATATAAGAGATATAGAAGATATACAAGTACAACACGTAGTTATGTAATAATATATAATAGATTTTTTTTTAATGTTTCCCTCCAGGGGTCCACACCACCCCCCACGGGCCGTATATTATCAAAATTACAATTAATAGCATCTAATATTTAACAATCGATTATATATATAGTAACAATTTTAATTAGATATGTGTAAAACAGAACTTAATTATTATATATTTCCTTTGAAATTTTGTTTGAGGGTTTAGGGGGGACACTAGTCATCCTCCGACATAATCGGAGACCTTATTGTACGAGTATATTATTAGTAGAATGTAGGTTTTCTCGGCCGGTATCCATATGAGTTGTGGGTTTCCGGGATGATGGCCCAGGTCTGTTGGAAATTCTTCCAAACGTTTCGTCAACAACTGCGGTTGACATCTTCAGTGGTGTAGTCCAAGTTAGAAGAAAAAGTACATCACATCACTGCACTTCACTTCTGCACTTTTCGACTTCTCGAGCGAGACTGATTTGTCGACTGGAATGTGTCTATATTTAAACTTAAATTTATATCCCCACCCCGTGGTTGAATTGGTGGGGTGTGGTCACTAGGAGAGGGGTTATAATGCCCTCTCTTTCTTTCATTATTATTATTATTCCTGCGTAGTGCCGGATACCAAATGTTGTGTAGCCTTAGATTTTCCTCCTTCCTGTTGAAATTATTTGGATGCTTGAAAATTTCAATGGCTTCCCGATTAAGGCGTGAGTGATAGTGTACCTCGGATGACAGAACTAATGTGTTTTTGAAAAGGATTTTATGATTGCCTTCAGAAAAGGCGTGTTCAGCTACTGCCGATTTTTCGGTCTCTCCTCTGCGACAGTTGCCCTTGTGTTCTTTAATTCGGGTGTTAATGCTGCGTTTTGTGGTGCCGATGTATACTGCGCCACATTCACAAGGTATTTTATATACCCCTGTCGAGGATAACGGATCCCTTGGGTCTTTAACTGAACCGAGCAGGTTTCTGATTTGGCTCGTGGGCTTATATATGGCCTTGATGTTTCTGCTCTGTAACATTTTTCCTATGCGATCCGTTACTCCTTTAATATATGGGAGGAATGCTCTGCCTTTATCTGGGTTTTTGTCTTCGGTATTAGTCCTGTTTCTCCTCGGTTTTATCGCTCGCTTAATTTCAGTGGGTGTGTATCCGTTGCACCGTAGAGTATGGCTTAAATGTTCCAGCTCTTTTTGTATCTGTGTTGGTTCGCAGACTCGTTTCGCTCTATCAACCAGCGTCTTAATCATAGCTCTTTTTTGTTGAGGGTGATGGTTGGAGTTTTTGTGTAAGTACCTATCTGTGTGGGTGGGCTTCCGGTAGACTTTATGTCCCAGGCTACCATCCTCGTTTTTAGCCATACTCTACGGTGCAACGGATACACACCCACTGAAATTAAGCGAGCGATAAAACCGAGGAGAAACAGGACTAATACCGAAGACAAAAACCCAGATAAAGGCAGAGCATTCCTCCCATATATTAAAGGAGTAACGGATCGCATAGGAAAAATGTTACAGAGCAGAAACATCAAGGCCATATATAAGCCCACGAGCCAAATCAGAAACCTGCTCGGTTCAGTTAAAGACCCAAGGGATCCGTTATCCTCGACAGGGGTATATAAAATACCTTGTGAATGTGGCGCAGTATACATCGGCACCACAAAACGCAGCATTAACACCCGAATTAAAGAACACAAGGGCAACTGTCGCAGAGGAGAGACCGAAAAATCGGCAGTAGCTGAACACGCCTTTTCTGAAGGCAATCATAAAATCCTTTTCAAAAACACATTAGTTCTGTCATCCGAGGTACACTATCACTCACGCCTTAATCGGGAAGCCATTGAAATTTTCAAGCATCCAAATAATTTCAACAGGAAGGAGGAAAATCTAAGGCTACACAACATTTGGTATCCGGCACTACGCAGGAATAATAATAATAATGAAAGAAAGAGAGGGCATTATAACCCCTCTCCTAGTGACCACACCCCACCAATTCAACCACGGGGTGGGGATATAAATTTAAGTTTAAATATAGACACACTCCAGTCGACAAATCAGTCTCGCTCGAGAAGTCGAAAAGTGCAGAAGTGAAGTGCAGTGATGTGATGTACTTTTTCTTCTAACTTGGACTACACCACTGAAGATGTCAACCGCAGTTGTTGACGAAACGTTTGGAAGAATTTCCAACAGACCTGGGCCATCATCCCGGAAACCCACAACTCATACGAGTATATTATTATTTTTATATGTAAATATATTATTTGGTTGGGTGAGAGGGCTATTTCCTCTCCCCTCGTCTCTTCTCATCTTTCAATGTTACTATTCCCTCCCATCCCAGGGTCGCCTCAGGCTGTCGCGTTTGCCTTTGCCGCAATTTCCATCAGCACCTTTTTGCAAAATTCGATAAATTTACTATTGTCTTTCTCTGTTATTAGTTCTTTTAGTAAGTTTTTCTCCAATTTTTTACCTTTTTCAAGTTCCAGCCCGAGTCTTGCGAGCGCAAACCTGGGGCACTCGAGCAGTAGGTGCTCCACTGTCTCCAGCACCCCAGGCGGCACACGCAATCCGGGCTGGATTTTATTTTAAACCTGTGCAGGTACTGCGAGAAACCTCCGTGTCCCGTCAGCACCTGCACAAGCTGTGGTGTCAGTTTGATTTTCCTAATATGTCTGTATGCGGCTTCAGCATCGGGAAAGAACATTTTTGTTCTTCCCGCCGTCTCACCTTTAATGTAAATTTGACTCCACTCGGCGACAGCCTCGCTCCTTGTATAGCGTTTTATGTAGGATAGGGGGCATTTGTCATAATTTGCTCCACTTTTTTTACTGATAAGTTCGGCAATAGCTACTAAAGAAAAAAAAAAGAAAGAAAACGGTACACAAACGAATAAGAAAAAAGGTATTTTGTCTGTCTCTATAGATTTCCATATTATTAATATAAGCATGTTTATTTAAGTATACGGCTTTAGTAGACTAGTGGCGATATACCGACTGTGCCATGGATGCCAAATCAAAGCCCAATTTTAAAAGCTTTTAGATTGTCCACATGAGCTATCAGAAGGGATGCAAGAGAGTTCGTCTCAGAAAGATAAAGCATATCTTCATTGGTTATAGTAATAGGTTCGGTTATCTTTTACTCATGCATCTAATATCTTTTATTTAAATAAAAGCACGCTAGTTTTTATTTCATGATGATTCATGATCAGTTATGACTGCAACAGCAGTGTGGTCTGCCTAAGTCCAAGGTACTGTTAGCTTCATAAACATTAACCATGATTGTTGTTGAAAGAATTACATTAACTTAATTTATACTTATTATCCTTAGCCGAGTTTACGAGCAGAACGATTCAAGTCGGTTATTTCATTTTACGTCTACTTCACATAATAAGTTAATTAAAAATTTCAACAAAATAACTTAAGTTATAGAAGCGGCGCTCCAATTTATCACGTGCTATATGTGCTGTAACGTGTCCCTTTGAAATTTATTGAGTACACATAGGAGTGGTATGCGCATTTAGTGCCTTGTTATAACAAGACAGGGAGACTTGATTTGATTGTGGTTCAACTTATAAGAGACTAGCTGTTTATATATTATTAGTGGAAAACGGCAATTTTGTATGGAGGGGGGCAAAGGGGGGAGATGGGTGAGCGTGAGTAAGCTATGTTACTTTCTATAGGTGAAAGAATTTTTAAAATTAGTCCAGTAGTTGTTAAGTTTATTCATTACAAACATACAATTATTTTCTCTTTGTAATAATACTCGTAGATCGGGGAAAAACTTTCTTCGCATTTTATATGAAAACTCAAGACATTTTTTTTTCAAAGTTTATTTACATTTAATTACAGTATATATGTACCATTTTGTTCGATGACTTCTTGTCACATTGTAGGTAGTGACATGACCCCGTTGCTGTAGAAATTTTGGGATTGATCAAGCAAACGCGACAAGTAGTTTTGGCAGTCCTCTCTTGATGTTAACCTGACACTGCCTAAAGAAATCTGAAGACTGAAACAGGTGGAAATCTGAAGATGCAATGTCAGGGCTATATGGCGGATGCATTAACACCTCCCAGCCAAACTCTCTTAATTTTTGAGAAGTGGCTAAAGATGTGTGTGGTCTAGCGTTATAATGATAAAATACCACACCCTTTCTATTGATAAATTCCGGCCGCGTTCTCTCAAATTCTTGCTTTAATCTCATCAGTTGTTGGCATTAGAGATCCGAATCGATGGTTCTGCCCGGCGGTAAAAGCTCATAATGAACAATGCCCTTCCAATCCCACCATACACACAGCATCATCTTATTACGAGTTAACCGGGTTTTGGCACTGTCTGTAAAGCCTGACCGATCTTTGAACACGACCTTTTTCGCACGTTCTTGTCGTACGTGATCCACTTTTCAAAACGGTGTCAAAACGGATCCCAGTTCTTCAGCTATGTCGTAACTGCTGTATGTGATACTTTTAGTCTCTCGTGTGTGTTATTCGATGCCGTTGTAAGCGATCTATTTTGCCAAAAAAAAAACCCCGAGGACTGTCTGAGACCTTAAAATTGACAATAACGTCTCTGGCATCCCTTACTCGATCACCCAGTGCCGGATTTATACTTTTCTTGAGTATAGGCCCTTCACTATGTGCCGCCTCTTCCTCATGGCCTAAGCCTTTATTAGGTAATTATTATTATTATTGCATTTATTATCGCACAAGAATTTGATGGCTTCCGAAAGCGTGTAAAAACCATCTAAAATCCGCCGCCCCTAGGCCGCTGCCGCCCATAGGCCGCGGCCTATACGGCCTATTGACAAATCCAGGGCTGCGATCACCTTAACATAACAGAACACTTTCTGTTAGTTTACGGTGGTCTTCTGTAAGAGGGTGTTTTATTCACCCAGAAGAATGGCAGCACTCTTATTGATTGCCGCTAGCGGTAGCTGAAAACAATCCTAACAGAACGCCCAAAGCGACTGGTAATGGATAGATATATATTTATCCGCTAATATTCTATAAATTGTGGCACCATAACATGTGCCCACGTTACACGCAATAATGCGCGCGTTCGTAAACCATCGCTCACTTCATGTGCTTCAAGTTTTAAAATGTTTGACGCACAAAGTTGCCGCTAAAGTGTGTAGGGCAATGTGCGTACAGGTGGATAGAGTGACAATGATTTTAGTAATGTCGGTCTATTCCCATTAGTTCAATTCCTAGTTCAATTCGAGGATACGACAAAAATAAATGAATATTAAAACTTTTTCTGTTTATTGTAAACAAAAGTGTCATTCTTTTAATTGAACAAAGTTCTTTACGAAAGTCCGCAGGGTTTACGTGTCTGCAGCGAGCCGTTCTTTCATCAAAATTATTTGACTAATTTATCAAATAATAAAATAAATATCTAAACAGTTTATCTGCCTCGCAACTGACAAATATTAAAAGAATAATTAATTTGGATTAGATAGTTATATCTGATAGATATCTCAGGATGCTGTATAATGATAAAATATTAATTAACTAAATTAAATAACACTATATATTAAATATATATTACTGATATATTTTACTAGCGACCCGTCCCCGACTTCGCCTGGTGTGCAATTTTTATATTATATGAACATTCCCCGTTTATCCCTCTTTCCATTAGTGAAAACCGAATTAGAATCGGTCTACCCGTTCACGCGTGATGCCGTGACCAAGGGAAATGGGGATTCATTTTTAATATGGAGATTATAAAAAAAAAAACAAAACTATTAAAAATTCTTTTCTATTTGTGTATGACTTTTTCCTCTATGGTTAATTATCAATGGGTAAATTCACATTTAACACACCGTGATACATATAATCTTGTAGAGTCCTGTTCAAAATTCCCGAGTATTCCAAAGGCATGGTGTCACCAATTTTAGCTCACCGCACCGTTGCTTCACATTAAGCAAGTGGACTTCGATCCTCACAGTCACTGAGGAAGTCACATTTTAACATTAAACTGATCTCTCGTTGCTCTCCCTCCCTTCCGTAGCACCCTAACAATATTACTTATATGAAAGTTTTCCAATGTATGACATGATGTACATATATCGAACTTTGCCGGTGTTGTAAGGGTTATTTTACCATTGTTGTAACTCTCTGAAGAACTGTATGAAGAAACTAGTCAGTCTTCGGTGGGCTCTCGTGGTGGGTTGGATAATAAAGAATACACAAAGAGTACGCTGATATATAAAATGTTGTGGCAGGGCACACTGCGTTTCGCAGTTATTTGGATAGCCCGTCTGGCGGCAGTAAGGAGGTGGCCCTTACAAAAAAAATATGTTGTGTTTCGGTGAGTGAGTAAGGGATGTCAGAGTCCATTACCCTAAGCCTTCCCAATCCCTCATCCTTAATCCTACTGATGCAGCTAGTAGCGTACTATCAGCGCCTGTGGCGTTGCTTTTGTTATAGGCAACGGTAGCCACTTACCATCCAATTGACCATCAGCTTGTCTGCCGCTTTATCATAAAAAATATATAAAAATAAATCGTCCCACCCCTTTCTTTTAGGTGTTAATTAAGGCGTAACAATCAAACAAACTCACTTTCGTATTTAGTACATTACTATACTCTACATTTCAGCAAAAGATTTTATGTAAATAAATTTCTAAATTAAAAACACGGATTTTCAAATATTTATGACTTGCATAACTTATTAATTACAAAAACTTAAAACTTTTTTTTAACTTAAGTATAAAAATATGGTTTGGGTATTATAACGTTTATAATAACTTCAAGGTGCATTTTTGTGTTAATATTGACATCTCTTGCTCAAATAAATAGAGTATAGTTAGGATAAGTATAGACGTCTCATGTAGGTAGTTGTAAAACGCATGATCCCAACAGCGGGATATGATATATTTAAAAAAATAAGCTCTGATATATAATAAAATATAGGTAGCATTGTTTTATAGAGGTCTACATCCTTAGTTCCTAAAGTAGTCCAGGTGGACCCCCAGGGGTCCACTGTAGCCTCGGCGGAGGTCTAAGTTGGCGTGACCAATAAATGGGGGTGACAAAAAAAACAATCAATTCTCACTTATTTCTTTTAAAAAACTATACATTCGTGGTTGGAACTCAGCCGCAATGCAAATTTCCGTAGTTAGATCTAATCTTCACATTTTTTTGTCGAGTTTTGGGAATATAGTAGAAATGTAGGCAGGTCCACCAAAACCAGCTGGTGATGCTCTTTACCTACTACCAACTAGACAGTCAGTACGTCTGCCACAATTTTTCATAATAAATAACACTCTCTTACTATCTACCTTACATCAATTCATAAACCCCTCAGTTATCAACGTTCAACGCCTTCCCACGACTTTCACGTTGACGATCAGTTTGACATAGGCCAGCGTAACCTGAACCGCTACACGACCGCTAAAAAACGTGTAGAGAGATCAACTTAGAATGGAATAATATTTGATACATCAAACATTTACATCCCGAAAATTATTACGCGTGGAAGCTTAAAAATGTGTACACGCTTCATAGTTTAGTGGTTTAGTCATTAAAATATTCTCACGTTAATTAATAAATTTAAAGTTCCTAAATAATGATTGCATGTTCAGTTAGTTCAGTTAGAGAAAAAGCATTTGGTTAAATATTACTAACTGCCTATACAAGGTTTTGGGCTAAATTTTAAATTAATTATGTTCATCCTTTCACAATGAACATTGTTATAAAAATATTAATCTTCAAAATATACTCGTAGTATCGGTCTATACTGTGAAAATTATTACTTTAAATTAATTATGTCTCTCCTGGACCTTTAGAGGAAACAAAGTCATTTTTTCGGGATTTTAGGGCTATCAGGAACTATCAAGCATTTTTTATTCAAATAGTCCGATTTGAATAGTTTAGGGTTCCCGGATGCAATAGGGGATCGGACAAATTTTCAGAAAGTGTTTTAAATTAATCTTCATGGATATTTATTCCCATAAAAAATACTATTTTATTTATTTATAGCCTTTTAGGTACTCAAAATCATGTTTTAATATTGTTTGTTTGAAAATGCCGCCAAAACGCCACGATAGTTCATCTGAGAGCGCGTAACGTCATTTGTGGTCATAACAAAACAGCTGCATTGGCATAAGACAACGATTGCCCACAAATGACGTCACGCACTGTGATTGGTGTTTCAGTATAGATTAAAAATATTGTAAATAATAAAATTTTATTTCCACATTTAAAAATATTTAAATGAATTATATTAAATTATTATTCGATAAATAATCGTAAAAAATTATATATTTTCTTTCTAAGTACATTTTAGATTTTAATCTGATTACTGTCCGATCCCCTATTGTCGGCAGGGTCAACTTAGGAAATGAATTTTCAAAGTTGGCCCAGGTCTGGATTTAGAAAGTACTGGCAGGGCACACTCCGTTTCGCAGTCATTTGGGCAGCCCGACTGACAGTAACCACCCCCTTACAAAAGACCATCGTGAAATAACAGCATTTGTGCTGTTATGTTTCGGTGAGTGAGTAAGGGATGCCAGAGCCCATTTCCCTAACCCTTCCCAATCCTTTATCCTTAATCCTACTGTATTCGGCAGCGCACTTGCAGTATGGCTATGTATGCTTGTGTTATAGATGATGGTAACCATCTATCATCAAGTGGACCTTCAGTCTGTTTGCCGACCTCAACATAATAAAACTATTTTTATTAGATTAGATATCAAGCATAAGATATGTTTATCTTACTATAGGTCTCTAACTACATATATGGGCCTTATAGGAAAGCTCAACCTCAACTATGGATGAACTATAGCCGTGGAGAGGGCTATGCTCGGGATTACTCTGTGAGATAAAATCAGGATTGAGGGATCCGTAGGCAGGCGAAGGTCACCGGCTGATTAGTGGGTTGAATAGGGGATCGGACAAATTTTCAGAAAGTGTTTTAAATTAATCTTCATGGATATTTATTCCCATAAAAAATACTATTTTATTTATTTACAGCCTTTTAGGTACTCAAAATCATGTTTTAATATTGTTTGTTTGAAAATGCCGCCAAAACGCCACGATAGTTCATCTGAGAGCGCGTAATGTCATTTGTGGTCATATCATAACAAAACAGCTGCATTGGCATAAGACAATGATTGCCCACAAATGACGTCACGCACTGTGATTGGTGTTTCAGTATAGATTAAAAAAATTGTAAATAATAAAATTTTATTTCTTCATTTAAAAATATTTAAATGAATTATATTAAATTATTATTCGATAAATAATCGTAAAAAATTATATATTTTCTTTCTAAGTACATTTTAGATTTTAATCTGATTACTGTCCGATCCCCTATGCAGGGCGCATAGTACGAGGTGGACAACGTATAGATTGCGTTATAAATAAGATACAGAAAAAATATAAGACGATTTTTTCCCGCAACTTCGTTTGCGTTGAAACATAAAAAAACCTTATTTGCTGTTATAGTTTTGTTAGACGTTGGGTTTTTATTTTTAAATATATTGGGAACAGTACCTTTTTTCAGGATCAAAATGTAATATGGCCCTTTTCTGTATCCCTGACATTGTGTATGCAAAATTTCATGATTTATCGGTTGAGTAGTTAAAAGGTGTGAAAAGGTAACAGTATTAGTAATTTTTTTTAAGTTTCAAACGTACAGGTGTTCGTTTACTCCGAAAGTAGTGTATTCCATTCTATTTGGCCTCACGCTTTTCAACAACATTCCACGTAAGCGAGCCCTAAATACATATATGCAGAACATAGCTATTTACAAAATAACCGTACATAATTTATTTGTACTGCGGCTCCTTGAAAACGGAAAGTGTGAAAATTAGAAGCGGTCACTGCTTAAACATTTTACACGCCACTCATTGTTGCCTAATTTAAAACGACGTAACGACAGACGAAATAGAGATGTGCGTGCGTCGTTATTATACTGAGTATTAAAGTTAAATTACACAAGGAAAAATACGAAATTACAAAATATGTATTTGAAATGACTGCTCGTGTGTTTCTTGCGTGAGTTGTCCCATTGAGGGCCTCAGATCAACTGAAACCCTTAAGGCGTTGCTTGTATTAATAGGTGATGGTTCCCATCTATCATCATTATGAACCCTCAACCATTACATAAAAAAAAAACATGTTACCTCAATTCTAAATCACGCCTAAATCTAAATTCGCGTCGCTTCGTTTAAACTTTTGATTTTAACAGTGATATTTATTTTATACTAGCTGACCCCACATGTAATACGTTTATTCTGTTAAAAGCTGTGGAAGATTATGTGTAATTTAAATAAAAAATCCAGACAATTTTGATACGGTTTTCACCGATGGAATATATAATTTTCAGAAAAAAAAAACTGCATCTGTGTCAAGCCCTGATCGCTAATAACTTTTAAGTTATCAGTAAGTTATATGTTCATAGTATTGTTATATTAGACAGTTATTACAACTTGAATTACATTGAATATTATATTGAATTGTAATTGTACTAAATTTTTAAATCTTTTAGTTTTGTGGTATTATGGCTTTTTAGATTAATGTTATCATGCAAATAATTGCATATTGTCATGATACTTTCTAATGGGAGAAATTGTCCCGTTGCGACCCTTCGACCCACGCACAGGACTCCTTTTATAACCAATCCAACGTGATCTAAATAAATTTCAATTGGGGAGACAGTCACGAAGCTATAAAATTGGTAACTGCTTGAAAAGGTGGACGAGGAAGGGGATAAGAGAGGGATTGTAATTTTGTACCGAAGCATGTAAATGGTTCATTCAACAAGTATCTTTAGATAAGATGTCACATCAGCCTTATAAAATATCTACCAAATTTTTTTTTATTTACAAAAAGAAAAAGAAAATAGATATATTTAACTCATATTAATATAATCCTCTCTTTTTGTCGACTTCTGTTGATGTGTATAAATGAAGTGGTCCCAGATATTCACGTTCTTTGACCCCGTGAAAATACAGCATATGTGCTGTCCAGTGAGTAAGTAGCGACGTCGACAGCGCACTTATTGAGTAAACGTCTGGCAGAAGTTATGGCCCACGGTAAGTGTCTCGCAGTGCTGAATATTATTTTTTAATACAGTTGCTCAAAAAGTGGCGTATTGCAGGGACGTATAGCGTTCGGGATGTGGGCTATTACACACTCGTGCTTTCCCGCACTCGTGCGTTCTCTTTCCCAACTGTCAAAATAATGTCTATTAAAAAGAAAAACCAACCATGAAGTTTTTACTAAAAAGTTTTTATGATTCATGCAAATACGTATATTTCTAAAAAGAAACTACGAATTTGTTTCAATATCAGATTTAATGATTTGATTTAATGAGTTAGGTTAGGTTTCATTTCATTTCATTTCATCTCATTAAATTTCATTTTCATTTCAAATCAATAAAAAAATTCTACTGAAGACTTGGCTGTATGGGCATAGTTTCCTTTGCCTACCAGAATGGTTGAAGAAAAAAAATCTCTGCTTATATTCTACGGTTGGCGCCATTTTCCAGAAATTTTCTTTGCGAGTTTAGTTGTTTGTTTTATTAAATTGCTTCATTTTTTCGCAACTGTATTAAAAATAGTCGTTCAGTACACGTGCGGAACCGTCATTGCAACTTGTTCCGACTGTCAACCCTCGCCTTCGGCTGCGCCTCGGCTCGGGTAGACATTTGTCGGAACTCTTTGCAATGACAGCCTTTCCGCACTTGTAATGAAATATACTGTTGTAATAATATTCTGCAAAATATACATAAAAAACAGTCTTTAGAAAAAAACAGAAGTTTTTTTTTTATTCAATCAAGGTAGCGCTTGACCACTATCTCACCTGATGTGAGGTGCAGATGCAGCCGAAGGTGGACCACGCTTACCCAGTTAGTCCTATTTTTGCTTACATTTCTTATAGCTCTAAATTGGCCGTCTTACGCACATGTTCAAAGTACCTCGATCAACCATGAAACCTTCCAAAAAATTTCTGATGTCGCCCAGCCAAGCTCTGCTTTCAAATTTAGATATTTCATTAACAATTTGGCTGGGCGTGTGAAAGCGTTTGATTTCTTCCGTGTTTCTAAATAAATTTGCGACAGTATCGATTTAAGTTTCGCGAGTTTTGCCAAATGTCTGTTCTATTCTACAAATTTTCGGGCCAACTATTTTTATCTTCGGCACAGTTTTACAATTTTATCGATACGTTAGTTCAGGGGCAGACATTTTTGTACGGACGTCGTCGGACAGTGCGTGCATGCGCAAGGTCGCGCGAGCAATTTGCGTTTCAGCTGATCATTTACATAGTGTTTTCCGCGGTGCGAAATACGCAATAAAATATACAAGAGTCGTTTGTAAAAATTTTATACTTCCGCGTTTGTATTTTAAAATGATAATATAATTAACTAGCTTCGCACTGAGTTGAAATTTTTACAAAATAAAAAAAAAAAAAAAAAACAAAAAAATCTTAGCGGATGCTTACGTTATAAAATAAACCTATTTTCCAAATTCCAGGCTTAGTATTTGTTGCGTTGTGACGTTTTGACTAATTAAGACAAACGATTTTAATGTATACTAGCGTTCCGCCCGGGATGCAATTTTTATATATATGAACATTCCTCTTTCCATTAGTGAAAACCGAATTAAAATCGGTCTACCCGTTCACGCGTGGTGCCGTGACCAAGGGAAATGGGGATTCATTTTTATATATATAATTAATATAAGATAGATTAAATGAACTCAACCACCAAATGATTTAATAATAAATCTAGACCAACACGCTCGGGCTTAGCCCGGATGCAATTGCACGAGTTTAAAAATATAACCTCTACGTACGCGTTGAAAAATACATAACATGAGTTATGACGCCTGAAATATGAGTTATGATCTTTATCGCTGTGACAACGGTGGCGCTGATTTTGTTATATTTTTAAACGCTCCTCGGGAACCTAAAATTTTTCCAGGATAAAAAGGATAATATAATATGTTAATCCAGGTAATAAACTATCTGTGTGCCCATACAAATCCGTTCAACCGTTTTTGCATTATTGAATAGCAAACATCAAAACATACAAACTTTCGCGTTCGGGATTAGCATGTATGTCCATCTGGAATATACCTTTCAAATAGTGAAAAAAAAAATTCAGAGACGCCAGAGATAACCTCCAACATATAAACATATATCTCAATGGTTAATTTCCATTCGTTAATTAAGTGACATTTTTTTAGTATATTAATAAAACTGTAAATATGGCAAAAAAAACTCAAAAACCCTTGAATTTTGATTTTTTTTTCTATTAACGAAAAAGTTTCAATCCATGCGGCTTCTTCCATTATAATTCATATATTTTATGGATTTTTTTGACCTTACTATATTTTTTGTTCAAAAGAATTGTTTTGATTTTGTGTTTTTTACATTATAAAACAAGGCAAAAGACACCAATTTCGAAATTTATTTATTTATTTTAATGGGAAACATAGAGTGATTATTAATACTAATTCTTAATAACTAGTTAACAAATTAATTTAGACACTATATACCAGTAATATCTCTCAATTTTAATTAGTATTTAAAAATATTTGTCATCATACTACCTTTCATTCGTATTAGGGCGTAAGATTTAATAATCTGTCCTTTGGCCAACATATTTTGCACTAGCACCTACATACCAGCTGTAAAGGCTAAGAGGCATCTAGAACGAAACTGGTACTTCTACCAAATGAAGTGTGACCCAGTTTCTAAGTGAGGTTCACATGACAACAGTCTTGCACGTGCCTACGTAGCACCTATAACCTACTCGTGACGAAATTTTGCCATTCATGATGTCCGCGTCCTTCTAGCCTATTCGTTGACATGACCTTCGTAGGAATCGCCAATTGAAGAATGCCCACATGAATATATTTAAATTTCGTCGTCTAATATACATACATAATAAGGTATCTGTTATATATGTATATTTAGTAATTGTTTGTATGTTATTGTGTGCGTTATTTTTCTTTTAAGAAAAAAAAATCTTAAAAGCTAACATTTACGATAAATGAACAAGCTGAAGCGGTATAATATGTAATTTAATATAGCATCTTACGTTGAGAATCTTCTCTGATCAACCTATAGAGCTCATATATGTATGTACACGTATATACCCGGTTAGGGGTCATGACCGGTCTCAATTCTGGTCTTACGTAGCTTAACTGTGAGGGTACAGCTGACCCTAGAGGGCCGATACCACGAACACGTCCTCGCCTGTATTAATTTCCAGTCCCACAGGAACACAAAGAGGATTTTTATATAGATATAGAATTCAGTTCACACTCGACTCCTGGAATACACTTATCAATCGACCTGTCTCTACTCGGCTTCCAAACAATAAAACAGAGACATAGTGAGATTTTGAAGATTTAAGAGTTATTATAGTTGAATAAGAGTATAAATAAATGATAAGTTTATTTTATTGTCGACGTCAAACGTTATACTATCGTCATGTGTGACTTATATGTGGATCACCTGCCTATGTATAATTAGAATAGGCACGATGACGGTATTAAAGAATCAAAGAAAAAATGGTTTTGGAGAAAAATATATGTTGAAAGAAATCTAAAAAATTACTCACTTTTTGTATTAAAATTGAGATTAATAAGATTTTCAATAAAATAGAAGTATAAATAACTGCAATCGGCCATGTTAATTGAAACACCAATCAGAGCGAATGACGTCACGCCCAGGTAAGTGCCATCGTGTTGCATGACTTTGCTTTGACAGAATGAAAAATTTGATAAGACGTTGGCTTGTGACGTCACGGTTCATCAGACGCGACGCCATGACACCTAAGAGCGTTTTCAAAAAAAAACATTCAATAATTCGCGTTGAAATTTAGATTTTTGCTGAAATATTGTTTTTTTCGGATATGGTAGACGTGTATCTACATTATGAAAGGGAATTTTAAAATCTGTCATCATGCCTATTGTCAGACAAGATGTTGAGATATTTGAAACTTATCATTAATATAATCATATCACATTATGATATAATTTACGATAACTTCCAATAATATTCAATTTGCGATTTATTTACAGGTCGCAGGGCGAGTATTTCATCAACTACATACCTATTTGTGCAATGTTGTCTCCTGAAAATTAATATTAGTATAGATTTACTTGTCCACAAATTTCTGTGATCGTTCTGGAACTCCTTAAAAAATTTAAGGCACTACATTTTCGCTCGTGTAACATACAAGTGAAGCCGCGTACAAAAGATGTGGTACAATAATTCCGGCCTTGTATGCAAATCATTTTAACGAGTTGTGGGTACGCAGAACGAATTGTATATACAATGTATATTAGCATCTAAAGAGCAGGAAGCGGGACTGCGATCACTTCGCATCACGTTTTATATATATATACGTATAATATTATATAATATACGTATTATATATCTACATATAACCCACTTGCAGAAGACCACGGTGAAATAACAGCAAGTATTCTTTTGTGTTTCTTTGGCAGTGCATATTCACCACCTATGGCGTTGCTTGTGTGAAAAGGCATTTATCATCAAATGGGTGGCCTTTCTCCCGATCTTTACAAAAAAAGGGGAAATTTGTAAATTTCCGGAAAATTTGGTCCATTTTGGAAACTTTCACAATTTCTTTTTTAATAATCAGAAAAGCTAAAAATTAAGTAATAAGCTTATCATCAGTTTTGGAGTAGAAGGAACTGTATAAACGCCCCGTGGGTTCGTTGAATAATGACCTGCTTGCTTGACCTGGAACAGCCGGCAGTGGATGGACGCAGAGGGCGGAGGTCCGTGTGTGGCAACAGTATATACACGCTTGTAGGCTTTAATGATAGTCATCATACAAACGTCCAACGGTGTTTGTAAAAATATATTTCAAACTTACTAACGCGAAAGTAACTTTGCCTCATGTGTTAAGTTTTCGCACTGAAACTATTTAATTATTCTTATTGAATTTAATGTGACGTGACTTTGAATCCCGAGCAAAGACGAAGACCAATAATCTGTCACTGTAATTTTTCTGCTAATATTCGTATTATTATTATCGCACATTTCCTAAATAATTAATTAATAATTTTATCCTTCAAATATGATTGCGATTTAAGATCTAAATTTCTTTTTTATAATTAAAAGCACATGTAGATGAGTACATTCACAGGAAATAGGATAATTTATGAATTCCAATTTGATTACGAACTTGTTTGACATGATGAGCTGGTATATAATTTGACATAAATATGTATCAGTGAAAACCGCATTCAAATCGTTTCTGAGATTAGCGTGCACAAACGCACAGACAAAGAGACAAAAATTCTACAAACTTTTTTTCAACCTCGGTAACATAAGTACAACGTGTAGAAATTGTTTTTTGAAAAAATATTTCAATATTTAATGAACACAAAAACAGGCCGCAAAAAATTGTCTAAAAGTGCTATTTAAACACAGCGCAAAGTCAAATCTGCTACTGCCAGTCGATTCTGAAGCAGAGATTTCTTTTATTAACCCTAAGTTTATTTGTCATGATAATTCTGGATCCGTTTTATTTTTCTATGTCCCAAATAATTCCGTCAGCAGCAGCGACTGACGCTAATGGAGCAAGGGCTTTAGTGTCTACGTGTTGACTCAAATGGGGTCATTATAAACCCACAAATACGAGCTCGCCACATGGTAACAGAAATAAAAAGGAACCGCATCAATTCTCCCCGCTAGTCAGCAGTTATCCCAATTCTACACTATTAATTTGGTCGATATATCACTAGCTAATAGCAGTATTAGTCTTCTCGTATGGCAGGATATTTTTGATCTAACATTTGTCCGACATGTGTTGGAAATATTTTATATTCCAGCTGCGGATGGATTTGTACCGAGAAGTCCACTTAGAAAAGACACCAATTTGCGTGTGGTTCTTTTGCGGAAATTAATGGCGATTAGGAGGGATCAGACTCATTACGTTGATATGATTACATTTTAAATTAAAGCAGAAATAAAATGTGATAAATAAAATCACAAAATACAAAATAGAATTATAGAAGTCGATTATAATAAACCTACAAGGGTATAAAATGTTAAAAATATATATAAAATTAATTCCCGAAATTAATTCCGTAACCCGATTGTTGCGCCACCTATCGAGTCAAATTTTATTTTAAAACCATATGTTAAAGTAACGCGTCACTTCACGTCAATGAATTTAGAGAATTTATCCAACTTCTCGTCAATGAACGCGACGGTTAAATTATTTGAATATTCTTCATACAAAAATACTAATATCTCGATTTAAAAATGTAGGGTAAGAGGGTGAAAAATACTTTACGACTTATTCTCATACCTATCAAATATACAAAAAAAAAAAAATCATAAAAATCGGTCCAGCCGTTTCGGAGGAGTTTGGTTACAAACACTGTGACACAAGAATTTTATATATTAGGGATAGCTAAGTACTTATTGCATGCGATTTTGTTCGCGTCCGTCAGGAACAGTACTTTTTTCTGAATAAAATGTCCTTTTCTGTACCGCTTACAACGTGATCATCATTTCATGATCATCATGAGTTTGATCATCGGATTTTTGAGTGTAAGGTCTAAAAGCGAAACAAACAAACTTACTTTCGAATTAAAATTTATAATATTAGAATGATAAATACTAGTCCTAGATTTACCTATTATATACGTTGTTTCTTAAATAAATTCACATGACAAAAATATGCAAATTATTACTTTAATTAAGTAATTAAAAATACAGTAAATGAAGATATACCAATACATTATGGGCACTAGATGACACAGACTGGCACTCTTCTCTAACTTTGAAGAACTTATTGCCCTAGAAGTTTTTCCTGGGAATGATTTCTTCACACTATTAAGTAAAGTTAATTAATAAAAATATTTTAAGTCAATTATTCCAAAGTTTAAATGGATATAAATATAGTTTCTATAGTATTTATAACCTATTTACGTATTAAAAAACGGACTATTCATTTATTTTTTTATGTTAAGGTCGGCAGACAGGCTGACGGTCCACTTGATGGTAAGTGGCTACAGTCGCCTATAACACAAGCAACGCCAAAGCTGCTGCAAGTGTGCCGCCGACTGCAGTAGGATTAAGGATAAGGGGATAGGAAAATGGGCTCTGGCATCCCTTACTCACTCACCGAAACACAACAGCACGCGTGCTGTTATTTCACGGTGGTCTTCTGTAAGGGGGTGGTTACTGCCGCCAGACGGGCTGCCCAAATGACTGCGAAAACGCAGTGTGCCCTGCCATTACTTTCCAAATCCAGACCAGAGCCAAATTTGAAAAGTTATTAAATTAAATTAATTTCAGTTAAATAGTCATTAATCATTTAGACTATGCAATACAAATAAAATGCAATTTCAGACGCAAGGGATTTAGTTGTTCCAAATGAAGTGTCAGCTTTCAATTATCTATACATACATTTAGAACTTCGTTTGGCGTTATCATATACCGATAACCTCAAGAGAACGGATGGTGAGAGGCGCAGGGCTGAGGACCAAATATGTGACCAAATTAAACAACATTGCATGCTTGTGGGTGAATAATGATAACGGTGTCGGTGTATTGTAGGGTTCAGTGTTAGGTCCACGGTATCAAAATGACCACTGTATTGTTGTTTTATACTGTTTATATTGTTTTGTACCTGTTTAAGTGTTTCTTCTTTTAGTCAATGTCTCTCTCATAGTGCTTGTGTGCCCCTACTGCATGGTCTCAAGATTTTCCATAAGTTTTTTTCTTATGGAAAATCTTTTTTTTTAAGATGTGAGATATACTCGTCTATGTAATACTATTAATGTGCAATTGTTTGTGTTCCCAAATAAAATAAAATAAATATAAAAATAATGATAGCGTTATGCGTCTTGATAGTTAGTGCTAAACATAAATGAGTGTTACTGAAGAGTCTGAAAGAATGAATTAATGTGAAATTAATTTAAAAAAAAAATATTTCTTCACTTCATACTAATAGTTTCTTTTCACAATCTATACTAATATTATAAAGCTGACTTGTTTGTTTGTTTGTTTGAACGCGCTAATCTCGATTGAATTGAAAAAAAATGGTTCGAATTGAAAAATTCTTTTTGTTTTGAATAGTCCATTTATCGAGGAAGGCTATAGGCTATATAACATCACGCTACGATAAATAGTATTATATATAAGCAGTGTCCAGTACCGCGCACCCCATGCGCACGCCGCTGCCGTATGGGCCGCAGCGAAGCGTGGCCGAGTTCAGCTAGTTATTCATATACTGAGCCCACAACTTCATACGTGTAATATTCGGTATAGTGCGACGCAAGTACAACGTGTACAAATTGTTTTTTAAAAAAATCCTTAATATGCAGACAGTCTTTATGTTTACATTTTATTATATGTATAAATAAATCGCATTAAATAAATACTTCTTTCCCAGTAAGAAGCATTCCATGTGAAATGTCATTTTATTTGTATTGCATAGTCTGAATTGTTGTTTAATGACTATTTAATTTAAATTAATGGTCCCTTTTTTAATTAGTAAATATTAATTTTAATTATTAATAATTAATAAATAGTATTGAAATTATATCCATATACATTTAAACGTTGGATAAATGGACTTAAAATATTTTTACATATGGAAATTTTACATACCTAGGGATAGCAATAACGTTGTCGTTTGTCTATTTTTGGTTGAACCTAAAAATTTGTCAATTCTCTCACCCGCCGCGTTGTAACATTATTTATAATCAGACGGAGAATTCCAAATGTCCGGGAGTGATAACTTGACGGTAATTAATTATGAACTTCAACGAAATATAATTATTTATATATAAAAAAACACCCCACTTGTCTAAATAAGAATAAAATTTTATATTAACTTTTCTAAATTTGAAATGTGAACGCTAGTTTATAAAATTAAATAAAACAATGCCTTTTAGGATGAACCATAGGTCCAAAGGCCTTTGGTCCTTTGAATTCACTGAAGAGAATATCAATTATTATTTATTAGCTTTATGTAATTATATTGGTGTTTTATTTTATTTGTTTGTTATTTTGGAACAAAATGAATTAATTATAAAATAATAATTAATTCATCCGTGACTCCCGTGACTCGTGACCGTGCAAAAGTCATGTGTTGCCATGTTGAATTCTCTAAAATTGAACAATAATACAAGCGTGAGTCACACAACTAAAAGAATGTTATACAAACCCAGTGACCCGAATATATTGGTCTCTGAGATTTTTGCGACAAAAGATGCAATCGTAATTGAGAAAGATACGCAATATTTATCAGCAATTTGGCAAATCGCCATCCGGGGACTATTGCGTCAACTCATAGTTGTATTAAATTAATCAGAATTATTACCAGAATAAGTCTCCACTTAAAATGTGCGTCGATACTAATCTTTAAGCCATTGGAATTAAGGTTCAGAACTGCTCTAAGATTATCAGGAGACTTTTTCTTCAGGGATAAAGTATTAGGCGCGTGCAACATGGCCAATTTCGAATATTAATGTAGGAAACGGTCGTCTCAAGGTAAATGGTGGTGGTTGATGTAAAAATTTACTTTATTGTGACAGTTTTTTTTATTATATGGGTTATGTGTGTGTTTAGTGGTATTATATTAAGAACAACAGTAAAAAATTTGGTGACGAAAGAAATAGTTCTTCCCATTCGAAATAATTTATTCGAATTCTATTCTCAAAGCCAAGGAAATGGAAATATTTTAATAGACAGAAATAGACATGATTGTGAGTAATTGCGTAAAATTGTAAGCAATAAAAGCCAAAGGGCGGAACCTTGACAATTGTGAATTAATTTCAACCTTATAGACATAAAGGAACAATGGAACTAAAAGCGGAGAACACATGGCGACAAGACATTTAAAGAAAAATGCAGGAAATGAAATGTCTATAAAAAATATAACGAAAACTCTTGCTAGCAATAAAGATAAAAAGTTATCTAAAGATAAAATCTAGGTAATGCAATACAACTAAAATGAAAACACAACTTGTCTCTGTCACTTCCAAAGCAGAGAAAAGGATGGAGATCTTTTCTGTGGAAGAGCAGTTAATTATTCTGGACAGTCTACGGAACTCGGAGGCTAAAAGTTGCTTTTATCGTATAAAGACGTCAATGTCCTGTCAAATATACTAGGGTATTTATTGGATGACGTTTATTTGATGCGTAAAAAAGTTTAAGAGTTTGGAACACTGCCGGGCCGGCCCATTATTAAAGTTACACATGTCGGAGCAGTGAACGGAAAAACTCTTTCCGTTCACTGTGTCAAAGGGAATCAACATGTCGCATGTTGGAATTTAAATCTTGTTAAATTTTATTTGCTATCTGTACTTATTCATAATTTTTACTCACTTTTTCTATATAAAGATTGTTAGGCGAGCCTACGATTTTGCAGGTAGCAAATGCATTGGCGGTCTTTATAGGATGAGGGATAGGGTGATGGACTCTCGCATCTCTTACTCGGTTACCAAAATTAAGCAACACACGAGCTGTTACCACATGGTGATCTTCTTTAAGGCTCTGAGTACTATCGCCAACCATCACCTTCCAGCATCACCTTCAATCTGTCTTTATATACCCTAGTGGCTGGTCTTCCTCGTGGTTCATTCTTGCAAGACGAAATTTCACTACGAAAGCGGAAAAACCACGGTGCGTCCGTTAGCTGTATCCGCTGCAAAGACATTTACACTACGAGCAGTTTCTGCCGCGTTAGTCCCACATCGGAACCCGTATTCGAAAATTACTCTGATTTACACTATAACCATCTCCACGTTAAAACATGAATATAAAAAAAATTAAGTCAAACAATCAGAATTGTTTCATTTCAGAAATGTTTTTTTAAATATTTAAAAAAGTTTCATCCCTCTCAATCGTATGTATAATTATAGTTATCCGTTCTTATTTGTATCCACAGACAACATTCGCAAACACAGACTCGTAAATCTATTATCATTATAACACTTCAGAAAGTGCAGGACAAAGATCTCTCTGGAGCTTTTTATTGAAACATATTTCATCCCTAGAAGGAAATTTAACAGTTCGTAATATAATTACGCCCTTGTGTGATATTGTAGCAAAATCCTTCAATGAGTGGTGCAAGTGGAATTTCCCAGCCCGTTGACACGAGACAAGAATAGCCTCGAGGATATGCGGAGAAAGAATTAAGGGGTGGTACTTTCTTCGCGCAGAAAATAAATATAATAGGAGATATATGGAAATTGTAACTAGTTTTTCTTTTTTTACTTTCCCTTTATATCGTAACCAAGGCTCGGACACTCAATAAAATAAGTAATGTTAAGACTTAAACGTCTTTCAAATTTCACTCCCTTTAGAGGTGAAAACTGTACTATATTTATTCTGATAATAGAAGTAAATTTTTTTCTACAAATTATTATACATTATGGTATATCGCTATTTCCATTAAATAAATCCGTATAAAATCCGTTGGATAATTTAAAAGTATTTAGCAGAAAAACAAATACAAGTGAACAATGAATTTATATAAAAATATTTATTAATATTGAGGATAAAATATAGATATTTATATAAAAATATTTATTAATATTGACGACAGTCACTGCTTTGTACCCTATTTAAATTAGTAAGTACAATGAATTTTTAGTCACCGTTTAAGCTTCTATATTATTTTGCTCACAACTTCGTCTGCCTTCCCTTGGGAGCTGTACTCTTTCTAGATGAAATTTACCTGACAACGTTTACGCCAAATTTCATAATGATCGATTGAGTAATTAAGGCGTGAAAGCGTAAAAAACAAACTCACTTTCCCATTTATAAATATGAGTTAAATTCTTTGGTAAATAAGAGCAAATGTGTTTGTGTATTTTTTAAGTAACTCTCAGTACTAAAATAAAAAGTGTTCTAAGAATATCAACTTTCATGTTTAACACGTGCATAGGACGAAGGCACGCGATTTGTCACGGGAGTTGGCTTGATTGTTATTGATTAGGAGTTTTAGGAATTATTGGTTATTGAGGAATTAGGAAACTGTGTGTCACATACAGTTTCCTAATTCCCTTAGTTACGTCCAAATTTATTCATTGTTAAATTTGACGAGTCGCCTGCTTTTGAAGCGAAACGCGGTCACATCGCTTTTGTGTAGTTTATGTATGCGTGGTTAATATTTATGGTTTTAATAATCTATGCTGAGGGAAAACAAGTAAAAAATAAAATGAAAATAAAAAGACTGAAGTAATTGCAGACGTGAAGAGAGCGTCTCCTTCTTAATAAAATCGGCCGCCCACTCGTTCAGCATCGCATTTGATCCTCATACTCGGCTCGTGATTGTAACACTTTTATAACATCCGACATGTACAACACACAGTATAAATAAAACAGCAAGTAATTTTTGCTAAATGTATACCAAGTAATATATTACTTACATATGTATAACAAAAAAACGGTTTTTAAAAAAAATCGTTTCACTGTGTGTCCATTTGTAACTTATAAATTTTTCATTAAAAGGCTAAAATGTTACTTGAACAAGTAAACTTATAAATTTCTTCCCAACAGTTTATATTTATTATATCATCAATATGAATGATATGGCCACCTACCATCAAGTGGACCGTCAGCCTATCTGCCGATCTTAACATAAAAAAAAATCCTGTATTTTGGAGATCAATGGCGTCGCACCGTGGCAATCTGATTTTACACATATTGTTTATAGCTCACATAGTGTCATGCGTATCACATTTTACCATTATTTTACCGTTGTAAAGTCTAAATATAGGAATGCGTATTTGTGAGATTTGTGCGGTGTGTGTGTTTAAAGACTTACTGGGGGATAGATGGTGAAAATTGTAATGTATTATTGGTATTTTAAAAATGGAGACTTCTTCTTTAAATTGCCTTAGGCATAATTTCCATTACATCCTTGAGAAACGAATAAGTTTCTAAATAAGTTTAAATAAATCTAAATAAGTTTCTGAATTATGTCAGCAATAAAGTGGATTAATGCCCTTAATGCCAGCGTTTAAATTTTCATTGTTGTATAGTTTATATGCGTAGTTGATAGCGATCGGGTAGTAAAATCAATAAGATATTATGAATGGAAAGCGAGCCGACTGTCAAGTGACACATCTCGTTAATCTTCAGTTTCACCGTTGAAAGTGAAAACGTACTTGACAGGTACAGTCCACCGTCATTTTTACTGGGATGACATTTAAAACGTATAAAAAAATGGTATTTTTTTATTTTTATTAAATAAATATAGCGACATGCTCCGGCTTCGTACGTTTGCAATTTTATGGACACTTTCCAAAAACCTTCTCGCACTTCAACGAATATTTGAAAAAAAAAAATGAACCAATTTTGTCCAGCCGTTCTCGAGTTTTGCGTTTAGCAATACATTTATTAATATAGACCAGCCACCCGCTCCCAGATTCAATTTTTGTGACCCAAACGCAGAGGTGTGACGTGAATAGATGAAATTTGTATATGGGAGAAAAGCGTATGAAAATCCATTGGGTAGTTTAGAAAAAGTTGTGGACATACAGACAGAGGCAAAAAGCGACTCTATTTTATAACTGGCTGAGCCCGCAACTTCGTACGCGTGGTATTCGGAATAGCGCGTAACTTTTTTGTTTGCAAACTGACTGTAATGAAACAAACACTAAATATTACGGAAAGCTTGCTACAATACATCAGTGAAAACTGCATTCGAATCGATTAAGCTACTTCTAAGACAACACACACAAACAAATAGACAAAAATTCTAAAAACTATTTTTTTGACCTTGGTAACATAAGTGAAACTTTTTTTTGAAAAAAAAAATCTTTAATGTACAGACACGGTTTGTTTACGATTTTATTATATGCAATAGATTTATAATTATCGCTGTCGAAAGCTAATATTCTTTAAATTGGGTTTCATTCACACTATTTTAGCCGACCACTTTAGAAGACTGTAGATTGGCGGAACCATACATATGTTTGAAGATTAATGCCATTCTTGAAAATGCTAGTTTCATCACGATATTTTATATCACTGTGTGTGATCATCATTTCTATATCCACACATGAAAACGTAAATTTTCACACCTATAGGTGTCAAGGTTAAGGAAGCCCATTTCTCTAACCTTTCCCAATCTTATCCTTAATCCTACTGTAGTCGGTCTCGCTTGTGCTTCTGTTATAGGCGACGGTAGCCATCTACCATCAAGCGGACCGACATCCTGTCTACTGAACTTAACATTAAAAAAAAATAGAAGCTACAAGCATAACTGGAAATCAATTTTATACCTGCAACAGCATCAGCTAACTGTACTTTCCACTGACCTATCACTGCTAAACCAATTCAGAAAAAAGTCACTGTGAATTTTTTTCTCTAATGACTATACTTTGTGAACGCCGTACAATTTTATTGTTTTGGAACAGAATCGTGCGCCGGCGCCATTTTTAGCAATACCTATGTTTCGTAGATCTCCGTGTAATGGTGACGCATGGTACGTGGGAGTAGCGCTACGAAAGCCGCGCCCGCCGCATATTTAGATAGATAATCGCCATAAACGGTTAAACTCATAGTTACTAGCATGTTTGTTAATTATGATTTATATTTTTAATTTAAGGGAGATATGTGATCAACGCAAGAAATATTTTGGCTCATACATCCTCATATGAGCGAGTATCCGAAGATGTAATGGCAGGTATATCCGCCTTCCCCCCCTAGGTGTGCTGGGACCTTGTCGCGGTGGGGGGGCTTAACCCTCGCCAATCCGGACGGTTGCAGGGGTCGGTGGGGTCACCGGCCTTCGCTTGGCTGACCGGATTGTCGTTGGGGAACTAAGAAAGCACACCCGTGAGGGCTCCGAGCGAGCTCCGAACATCGGAGCTCGTGGCGGAGCGTTTGCTGGGAGGCTTCAACGTTCAGTTGGAGCTTCGCCGGTCACCGCTCGCTGGGCCGAGGATCCGTACTCGGCTCATGCGGGTGTGGGCCGGTGAGAGACGGCACCCCCGGTCCTTGTTCGTCGGACCGAGGTATGGGTCTCGGTTTTGCGTATGAGGACCGGCGCGGGTCGCTGCGGGCGGATTCTCTCGGATGGCTCTGTCGCTCAGTGGTAGTCGGGCAACGCACGCGAAGACGGAGCTTTACGGCAGAGAAGGACCGTCTGGCAGAGTACCGCAATCGTGGCCTTGTGGGGGGTGGTGAAGACCCGGTTAGGGCCACCGGCCTAGTAACCGCCCTTCGCAGTCGTCCGGAAGAGTGAACACCCGGCCTCGTCACCCGGCCTAGTAACTCTTCCGCGACGACAATACGAGGTGGAGTCCGTCTCTCGGGCTGCCGCGATTGCTGTGGAAATGTCAGGTGGAAACCCCCTTTGGGCCGCCCACCCTTAATGCCGTAGAGATGAGCGGCCACATGAGCAGGGGTTATCCGAGAGTTTCAGGTGGAAGCGGCCTCCGACTCTGTGGTAGGTTGTGCCGTAGAGAAGAGGTAATGGGGTGCTTCAGAGGTGAAGCCCCTCGCTGACTGCCCGCTGCGAGAGGTGAGAATGGGCGGCTCGTGCCGCTTCGCCCGGGGGCGGTGGACATGGGGTTGTCCGCCGTCATCACAACACCGGGCAACGAGGGAAGACGTGCTGTGTGTTTCCGGTACGTCTCTCCACGGCGCGGAGATCAAACTCCGCGCCTAATCGAGGTGGAGCCCGCAAGTGCGCGGGCCTTGTCTGGCGGGGGAGGCAGATGCATGTTTTCCACGATCCCTTACCCCCCCGCCCATAGACGGCGTGAGGAAGCACCGTGGGTTTTTAGTGGGTAGAAGTCCCACATACCCCACCGATGTCCCCATGGTCGGTGGGGATCTGGCTCGCAGATTTTCCCACGCAAAAAAAAAAAAAAAAGGTATATCCGCCTTTGTTCACGCTTGGTGGCGCTGGTGTTGTTGGAGGTCTCACTATTTTGACAGCTCCCTTAATCGCGTATTGTTTTTGTGTGTTTACTAACGTTTATTATTTGTTTTGAGAAAAATGGCAGAAAAGTTCGGCTTTTGTAGAGTTACAGGGAAAAAGGAAAAACCCGTGTCCCGATGTTCTTGATGAGCACAAAGGCATATCACAACACTGATATGCCTTTATTTCCACAATATATTTAATATTCTTTCAATCAACTGATAATTGCATATGAATTAATAGAGTTTGACAAATAGCAAGACCTCCAAATACACCAGCGCCATCTGCTTTGAGCTTTCGAGATTAGCCGCCATTGATGAATTGATGATAACTGTCAATGTCAGTTGTCAATTTATTTACGACTGCCACTGATTTCTATCTAATCGTAATGGACAGTTATCTCTATACATACAATAAAAGGAGTCGTGTCTGTACATTATGTATTTTTTCAATAAAACAAATTGTACCTACACGTTGTACTTATGTTACCGAGGACAAAAAAATAGTTTTCAAAATATTTGTCTGTTTGTCTGTGCGTTTGTGAATGCGGTTTTCGCTTATATATTGTAGCAAGCTTCCCGTAACATTTAGTGTTTGTTTGTTTCATTCCAATCGGTTTACAAACAAAAATTTATGCGCTATACCGTATACCTCGCGCACGAAGTTGCGGGCTCAGCTAGTCAATAAATAAAACCAAATAAAAACAATTTATTTTAGCAACTATTGCTTTGAAATTATGTATATACTGTCCAAGTGTGAAAATTTCATACGGGTCGAGTATACGATTAAAAAACGTGGGCCCTGTCTATTAACATGCGAACATTTGGCAGCTCGAACTTCGTCTCCGGAACCACGGTCCGGAACTACAGCATCTATCTAAGATCTAAGCATATCTTACTGCCTGATAAATATGATTTATAGACAAATAGTTCGCCTTGTAGAATGTTTTAATATCAACAAAATGTTTGTTGGAAACTTACTTTTATTTTTACTTTAAATTTACAATATTGCGTGTAGGCAAAATATAATATCCTAAATGTAACTCACTCTTTCAATAGGTCTGTCGGCACATGTGCGTGAATTCCATCCTATTGTTAGTAGATTTTTACTATTTACAATACTTAGTACTATTGATTAGCCCTTTCTGACAAGCAGAAGATGTCGACAAATTACTTTTCTGTAGTATTTTTTTTAAATAAATCACATTGCAAGTCAGAATTATTTTAGTCTTTAGTATAATTCCCAAGTAAACTTTTTAATGTTGTGTTTTCATAATTTTGTACTAATTGTGACTTCCGTCCATCACACATTAAGGCTTTTTTTAAATCATCTAATATTGTAGCTATTGAAACAATGTAAAATATAGAGATAACGTCATGAATAACTCTGAAATTATTCGATAGAAAAGAACAATACGCGATTAATTCCATCTGTTTTAAATTCAGTTCACACTCTGTCATATCGTTCGTTCGTACTACCCCGCGATTTTTCCACAGAGCGGCCGCGGCATGGGCCCCTAATCCGAACATACTGTGAGGATATTTTCGCTGTACCTATGGCCACGAAAACACAGTTTAAACATTAACTGAAAAGTATTTGTTTCTTGCAAATCAATTAATTATTAAATTTGTACAAATTATTGTAGAAATAAATTTGACCATCTCCAATTCGTTATATTGATTCAATTTATTTACAACATAAATTACTAAACCTTACTAATAGAAAATCCAATATTTTAATTGAGACAACGTTCACGTGATGTTTATAAGTTAGTCGCTAATACGATATATCAACCGTTAACTTTATAAAATAATTCACCTAGGGTCACATTTATGCTATATAATATAAAAGAGTAAACATAAGATTATTATACTGTTTTCAGTGTTTATTTATTTATTTACTTATTTAAGATACACCAACAGCATACATATTGCACATTCTCTATACAATGAGTCACAGAGCATCTCGGCAGACACGCATGCCAATTACAGGCGTACACAACATTAGCCACAAGAACGGTAACAAAGTAATACGCGATCAACTTAAATAGTTCACAGTATTAAGTACTGATATAAGAATTGGATATTGTTATATTGTTTGTAATAATTTTGAAAATATATCATTACCAAAATTATGTTAAACACATTATTTTCCAAAATGATTCTAATGTTTCGCTCGTGCGCTACGCGCATTTAATGGCCCCACCGGATCAAGGAAACGATTCGGCTATAAATCGGTAGGCCTTGACGACACGACTTGAATGCTATTATTGCTCTTATTTATTACTGAATAGGTCGACGCACTATCGCTTTATATACACAATAATATGAGGTCTTGATCCATGCTCTTAAAAGGTTTATAATTTAATGAATACCATAAATATAGCTTAAAAATAAAGTATGAACGGGTATATAATTAACCAAAAATCTACTTACTCGCAGATTTTTGCAAAAAAGAGTTTCATTCGAAAAATGTGAGAAGGACAGTTTCTTCTCCCTCTTTCGGTGCATCTCTTGGCATATTTATAACATAACATAAAAGTTGGTAGGTCAGCTATGCATATTCTTTTCACATTTTCGCAAAAGTTAACAGCTTCACAGAGAGGTTGAAGTTGATCTAAATCACGGATATTACCTGAACGCGGACTAACTGCTTTAGCCATCATAATTATTTTGCAGCAATTTTTATCTGACCAGCTTTCTTACACTTTGGTTTCTTCCTAACAATAATACTTTTAACTTTTCTAATGAAATTCAGTTAACATATAGTCTAAATGTCAGAAGTCAAGTCGATCGACAGTGTAATAATTCTTTTTGTGAAACAGGCATTCGCACCAAAAATTCAGTTGCACAGATTTTTCATTGTAAATAATAAATGTTCCAACATCTAAGGAATAAATCCGTACGGAGAGTCTGCGGTTTTCTCACGATTTAAAAATAAAACAAGATGGCAGCAGTCTCGGTAAATTGAGACAGTAGTCGAGTGTTACAGGGAGAGACAAATCCTACCCGACAGCGCTAAGAGATCAATCCAATATTATTATCGAAAGTAAAGTCCAATAAAAATTGGATTTTTTATCAATACTTATATTTAAAAAAAAACAGCTTATATATAACAAATATTATATCTTAATTAAAAGGTCTAATAGAATTAAAATTAGAAGGCTAAGTAATAGAAACACATACATAATTTTAAAAAATACAGTTTTTCTTATTTGGTTCTAACATCAGAATAATATAGATTATAGAATTAAAAATATGCATACCCGTGTATATTTTTTTAATATTTCTAATTGTTTTTTAATAGTTATCAATAAATCATATTTATTGTATTCTATTCGTATAGTAGATCTCAAAATAAATGATTTTCGTAAACACGTTCACAAATGTTGTCCCCAAAGGTAATAAAATGGAAAACTTACACCAACGAATTTTGGTATTATTTTACTTGATTTTTGTACAGAATAATATTGTCGCTAATCTCAATCTTCTCCATATTTCTCTACGGTTTGGAATCGCGAACGATTCGCGCCAAGGATAGGAGGACAATTAGACGCCTTCGAGATGTGGTGTTGGAGAAAGATGCTTAGAAGGACCAATCTGTCCTGGAGGTATTAAGTTTAGAGACGAGACTCGTAACAACATGTTATCGACAAATTTTCAGTTACTTCGGTCACATTGCCCGTCGTCCGCCAGACGACCTCGATAAATTAGTTATTAGGAGCAAGGTCGAAGGAAAAAGACTCCGCGGCCGATCACCTAGCCGTTGGGTCACATCAACTGCTCTCACTGGTACACTGGTCTTCCCGTAACACTTGCCCTGATAGAAGCTGAGGACCGGACGGAGTGGAGGCGTGTAGTGCACACAGCTACGAAAGACTTTAAGGGACACGACCTTCAACACGAATAATATGAGTGAGAAGAAGATTATCGCTAAAAGAATATAAAATGTTGTCAACAAATTTGAATTAGACTGAATAGACTGAAAAAGATTGTACATTATTTTTTTAATGTTAAGATCGGCAGACAGGCTGACGGTCCACTTGATATAACACAAGCAATTGTCGCAGCCAGCAAAGCCACAGGTGCTGCAAGTGCGGTACCGACTACAGTAGGATTAATGATAAAGGATTAGAAGGAGATAAGGAAATTGGCTCTGGCATCCCTCTCTTACTCACCGAATCACAACAGCACGCGTGCTGTTATTTCAGGATGGTCTTCTGTAAGGAGGTGGTTACTGCCGTCAGACTGGCTGCCCAAATGACTGCGAAACGCAGTGTGCTCTACCACTACTTTCCAGATCCAGACCAGAGTTAACTTTGAAAAGTTCATTTTCTAAGTCGACTCTGACGAACAGGGCGTTAAGGCAAACACCCTAACCACTCATCCAACGGGCTCGTTGAATTTAAGATCGAATTTCGATCAATTCCCCTAATTAATAGCTATAATATTTTTCTATAATTATATAATTAATTAAATATTTATTATACCTATTGTGGATCCATTCCACTATTTGCATACTACATATCGTATTCGTCCTTCACATGGGTATACGTACTCATCACGTCTCATCATCATCATCTCACCATCTGACGTCTCATCACATATGTATAAAATTCTATGTTCATCCTAAACTACATTCCTATAACTCAACCGATTAAAATATTTTAATCGAATTTCTTCGCCTAATGGAAATGTGTTCTTTAATAATTCCAAGGCAAAAAAGAGCATGAAAAGGTATAGAGAGCATTAAAAAATTGTTTAGTCTTCTTTTTTTTTTTAATACGTCACTTTCACTCGCACAATTCGAACAAAGTGTAATTTCAATTAACGATTCATTCACACTCGTTGTAGTACGTTCGTTACGTACGGAAAAAAACTCGAACCGAGTATATCATACAATCGAGATATCGAAATAAAATTGACACCAGTCCCCCAGACAACAAAGGGAGAGGTTACGCGTCTAGTAAAGATGCAGCGATTCGTTTACTTACAAACAGATAGGTACACCAGTTCGACGACCGTCTGGATTTCAGATCAACGTTTTGGACGCCAGCCGTTTGGCAACCCGTTTGTTTACAATTTTTTTGGCGGGAAATGGTTGTACGCAAATAAAAGCAAAGAACGCGTTCTCTAATTGTCCAAAAAAATTTTGGACAACTTTGTGCTTTCTGTAAAATGTACATATGTTACATTATTACTATGGGATCCGTGACAAAGGCGACGCTTTTTGCTGAATACACCTACCTCACTGCGGTAACTGTAATTTTATCGTAATTTAACTATACTTACTTGTAACTTTTTTTTCTGTCTCTTCAATCATTTGTAAAAGAACTGTCTGTTAAACAGAAAAATTAAATGTCACATTACATTATATTTTTATTTTATTTTATTCGCACCAACAATGAAAATTTTTGTTTTAAAAAATCAATTCTAAACATGTTATTTATAATAATTAAAAATATATATACCTACTTATTTAATTATTTTTTTCATGGTATTAATACTAATCTAACATTTTTCTGCAATAAAACACTTGCATAGTTGGAACTTTCTTAAAAGTTCTTAAAACATGAACAATTACTTTGATCCCTCTTTAGTCATTCTATTATAATCGATTAACAGTACAAACGTGCTTCTTTTCTTTATAACTATTGAGGGCATTTACCAATAGTTTTAAATGTATTTTATTTTTATTATTATTTTTAACATAAAAATCGACAGGCAGGCTGTGGTCCACTTGATGGAAGGTGGCTAACGTCGCCTATGGCAAGCAACACCATAGGGTGCGCAAGTGCACTGCTGACCTTAAGTATTAGGAGAGGAAAGGGAAAATTTCAAATGTTTATGCAATCTGTTATTCAATAAATTAATTATGCAACAATTCAATTTCAAACAATTCAACAATTCAATTAATATTCAACAAAATTATGCAGTTATGTGAAAAAAACCACCCCTCACCAACTGTAAAGGATGGTTAGTGGTTACTGCTGCCATACGAGCTGCCCAGTTTATGCTAGCAATTAACGAAATGCTTACAATGATAAACGTCGTAATATGCAAATGATAAAATGTAATTTAGATATTTAAAATTAGCGAAATTTTTAATTGCGATCCCCGTAGTTTTCCACGCAAAGAAATAACTTAATGAACCAATAGAAATAGGTTATCATGAGCCAATATTAGTCTAAAACGTTTGAATAAAGGACTAAATTATTACAACGACGTTATATACTTAAAATATACATAATAATATATTACATACATAGTTTTTATTTAAAATTGTACAAAGCACGGTTTTTTTCCACCTATAAGTCTTGACCCCTCAAGGAGGTCGTAAAGACACGTTCGGAAGGTCTCATAAATGTGGTCTTTGTCATTTAATATGCATTCAATAGTGTTATATTTAATTTAATATGCATTCAGTTTACCTAATGTAACTTCAACCATATTCAGGATTGGAAACAAAATAAAATTTACACAGTATATTTGAATTCTTGTTCAGTTCAATATGATATGTATTATTAAAAAGAAAATTACATAGGTGCGTCATCATAATAATTTAATCTTCCTATTATTGTAACTTAATAATTATTGAAGTTGTGAAAGGAAAAGAAATTAAGGTCGTGAAATAAAGATAATTTTTTGTTCGCATTTTCAGACTCCATAATTAAGTAATTACAGTACTACGATAAGTTATCAAGCGAGGTCCAAGAATGTTCAATAACTAAATGGAGCGTAGCAGCTTATCTTTCTGACAAAAATGAATGGAAATTAATTGTTTTTATTCATAATGTCGCTGTATTGACATTGAATGTATTAAAAAAGCATAATAATAGTAATGTATTATTATAATACTTAATAATAATGTGTTATTATTATTATTTTTAAAATTTGTAATTCTTAAAAATATTCTATTAAAGCAAAGTAAAATATTAAAATAAAAAATAAAAATAAGGTACCAGTAGACATTTCAATCTTGCATATGGCAATTATATTTTTATTACATACTGGCTGAGCCGGTAACTTCGTACGCGTGGTATTCGGTACAGAGCGTAACTTTTTTGTTTTAGGCTTGCTACAATACATCAGTGAAAACCACGTGTTATGTAGAGAATCACGTCCAACATTTTTTCGATGAAAATGCAATAAAATAACTCTTCAGTTGAAACGATGATGATTGAAAGTTTATATAAAGTTAAAAACAGTTATAGTGATTTTGAATTTCCAACGTAAGTTGACCTCAGATCTATATGATCAATCATTATAAATAGGGTTCAGCTTACGCTTGTGTATATTTAATCTATAATAAAACTTTGTTTGCCTATTATGCCTTTGTGCACGCTAATCTTGGAAACGGCTTAACCGATTTTCATGTGGTTTCCACTGATGTATTAGCATTGCAAAAAGTTACCTGTTATTTCGAATACCACGCGTACAAAGTCGCGGGCACAGTTAGTTTAGTAATATATACTACAAATTGCAATAGATAGGCGGTCTCTTCGTAAAATCGTATTAAACGCCCTCTCTACATACGTCACGATAAGCAAATAACAGTGTGCGGTTCAGTTTGTCGCGCGTTTCGCCACCGAGCCCTCATTTCATTTGAATAATAAGTAAATCAGTCAGACTGTGCCCTTCAGCGTACCTCTTGCGTCCTGTCTGCGCCCTAGCCTACGGCTCTTTGCATAGACTAACAACGCAGATGCTTCTGTAAAAAGATTCCTGCAAAGTAAACTTCAATAATCCATACTAATATTATAAATCTGAAAATAACTGTGTCTGTCTGTCTGTTACCTTTTCACGCCTAAACAGCTGAACCGATCATCGTGAAATTTTGCATACACGTTGTCAGGAGTGCAATAAAGGACATAGGGTACTTTTCATCCAGAAAAAGTACTGTTCCCGAGGGATCATCTAACGCCTGGCAAAGCTATAACTGCAATAAAGATGTTAGGCGTTACATTGCTCGTGTATTTAGTCAGGCGTTATTTGTTATTTTTCAACGCAGGCGAAGCCGCGGGCACCAGTTAGTTCCAAATAAGCTGCAAAGTAACATTCAAATAATGTAAGCGTTATTAGAAAAAAGCATTTACGGTCCGTCGCAAGCAATTACACAAACAAGACCGTAGGTGCTGCAACTGTGCTGCTGACCTTTGCAGGATAAAAGATAAGAGATAGGAGCGTATAGGTTGGTCTTTGGCATGCATTACTCTCTTATCGAAACACTATATCTCTTATCGAAAATAGCATATATGCTGTTATTTCACGAGGGGTCTTCTGTAACGGCGTAGTTACTGCTGCCAGACTACCCAATTTGTAACTGTACTGTGCCTTGCTACAACTAAAGAATAGGGGATCGGACAGTAATCAGATTAAAAACTAAAATGTACTTAAAAAGAAAATATATATTTTTTTACCATTATTTATCGAATAATAATTTAATATAATTCATTTAAATATTTTTAAATGAAGAAATAAAATTTTATTATTTACAATATTTTTAATCTATACTGAAACACCAATCACAGTGCGTGACGTCATTTGTGGGCAATCGTTGTCTTATGTTGGCAGCTGTTTTGTTATGACCACAAATGACGTTACGCGCTCTCAGATGAACTATCGTGGCGTTTTGGCGGCATTTTCAAACAAACAATATTAAAACATGATTTTGAGTACCTAAAAGGCTATAAATAAATAAAATAGTATTTTTTATGGGAATAAATATCCATGAAGATTAATTTAAAACACTTTCTGAAAATTTGTCCGATCCCCTATTGTGCTATATTTTTTCTTTTAATAGAGCTCTCATAACTTTAACCATCCGGTTATTAATTTAATGAACAATAATTAAATATTAAATAATAAAAAAAATTTAAGCCACGTGACCTGTCTGATAAAATAGGTTAATCTTTGCGCGTCGCCCGTCTCGTCCTTCCCGGTGCTCTTGTACTGAGCTATACCCGGCGCCCTTTTGCGTCCCTACCCTGCTTTGAGGAAACTTGTCTGGGATAGATTTATTGGTAAACGAGTTTTCTTGGCATTACACAGCGGCCAGAGAAGATTTACTTACATAATCAATGGACCAAAAACCTAAATAGAGACATTTAAATTATTGCACAAATAAAAAGTAACTAATGAGGAGTCATGGACAATCTGAAATGTTTATGGGTATTATTTTATAATCTAAACAGATTATGAAACCACTATTTTGAAGTGAAACTTCTTTGTGTGCGATGAGAGTAAAATTTCAAGGTCGAATTTTGTGTGACGCTTAAGTGTAACGATCAAGTAACGCTTCTTGTAACGATTCGTGTAACGTTCCTGCAAAAGGAAATACTATTAATCATTAAAATATTTATTTTATTTTAATTCTCTCTGTGCGTGTCATCTACCACTTATATACTAGCTGAGCCCGCAACTTCGTACGCGTGGTACATGGTATAGCGCGTAGCTTTTTTATTTGTAAACCGATTGGAATGAAACACTAAATTTTACGGGAAACTTGCTACAATACATAAGTGAAAACCGCATTCAAATCGGTTGAGCCGTTTTTGAGATTAGCGTGCACAAACGCACAAACAAACAAAAATTCTAAAAACTTTTTTTTTTAACAACGTGTACAAATTGTTTTTTTTTTTAAATATTCAATGTACAGACACGACTCGTTTACGATTTTATTATATGTATAGATATAGATATAGATTTGTTCACCAAAGAAGTTTCACTTGTGACACGCGTACTCTGATGTACACGAGCTTTTTTTAGGGTTCTGTACGTTCGAATAAAAAACGGAACCCTTATAGGATCACTCGTGTGTCCATCTGTCCTACCCCTATTCCGAAACTACTGAACCTAAAATTTTGAAAAAAAAAATACAGAAATTATTTTTCTACTTATAGATTATAGGAAAACCTATAAGAAGTCCATGATATTAAAATAACATGGTAAATCACTCAATATTGTGCGGATAGGTATTAACATCGTACGGAACCCTCTTCACGCGAGTTCAACTCGCACTTGTCCCGTTTTTTAAATGTTTATACTTTGCACGTAAACAAGAGAAATGGAAAATTACTTACAACTTTTCGTTTTTCTCTACAATACAATTCTTACATTCAAATATTCTAATTTCAAACTGAGCTTAATGACGTCACAACTTACAGGCTCTTTAGTCATACGTACCATAGAAAAACGAAAGTGGCGGAGACAAGGGTTAAGATTGCCCGTTACTGGCTGAACCCTTTATGAACCTAAATAATAATCCTGTATAATATTACTTCGAAACCGATTTCACAAGATGAAATCGCCAAGCATTTCCAAAAGAATTTTCAAATTGGAATTGCGTTGGCATTTAGAGATTGCTTTACTCCGAAAATAATATATTCATTTATTGTAGTATAAAACATGAGATCCTTTTGAAATTAAATCCGACTCGGTCTCAGCGCTAAACGGCGTCCATGAAGTTTTTCCACTGCATTTTGTCTAAAATTATACACACTGGTCGGGTAAATATTTAGGTCAAACTTCAGAATCTTGTTCAACGTTCACTATGGTACTTTCCATTCGATGATACTGTTTTAAATGCGCAGTGGTTGCTCGAGCCTCTGTAGAAACCGCGATTTAAATTTCTTATGCCATTATGTAGTCACTTAATTCAGCGAAGGATATTCGTAAGCTGTAGTCGAACTTTTATAAGTTTTTCAAAGTTCATGTATGGCAAATTTTATTTATTTATCCAAAGGTTCTCTAACGAACTGAAATACATTTTAATTTTTTAAAAACCAAATCAATACGAAAGCTCGTTTGTTGACGGCACGGAATGCAAGAATAGTCCAAATAAAACAATATTTTACTGAAAGTAAATATTTTTATTAGAATAATTATGTACTAAAGCAAAAGCAATAAGCGTAAGTATTTTTAACAACATTGACGTACGTTAGGTACTTTTCTCTGTGCCCTGAGTGGCAAAGAGGCCAGGGAGCGATCCCGAGAGGAGGACCCCAGGCGGACCCACTCAGACGCCGAAGAGTCGGCCGACGTCGCCGCGCATACGCCGCGACGGCCGTCGCGTTATAACTTCAGGGCGCCAGAATGGGACATATGGCGTCCTGAAAATACCAAACACTGATGCGCGGCTACTCACAGGGGTTCCAGTGGGCAGCCGCGACCAACGTTAAGGCGCCAGAAAACGCCATGAGATGGGTCCGCTCACGGACACAGCGGTATGAGGGATTTGAGGACATGGCCTAGCTGTAACCTCGGTCTCAACACATCACCGCCGATGGTGGAACCCGGAGGGGTTTTAGTGGGTATTTCGGGTGTATCTCGCCGGGCGAGTCCCACACTCCCCCCCTCGTCGAGGGGACGTCTCGACGAGGGATAGTGCGTAAATGCATTTCCCCTCCTAAAAAAAGGTAGTTTTCTCTGTCACATTCACTTCTTCTTTTAGTTCGCAAAGGCTTCTTTAAAATCGTATCCATACTTTTTAATATTATAAATGTGAAAGTAATTATGTCTGTCTGTCTGTCTGTTACCTGTAGTGGCAGGGCACACTGCGTTTTCGCAGTCATTTGGGCAGCCCGTCTCGCGGCAGTAACCACCCCCTTACAGAAGACCACCGTGAAATAACAGCACGTGTGCTGTTGTGTTTCGGTTAGTGAGTAAGGGATGCCGGAGCCCATTTTCCTATCCCCCTCCTAATCCCTTATCCTTAATCCTACTGCAGTCGGCAGCGCAGTTGCAGCAGCTTTGGCGTTGCTTGTGTTATAGGCGACGGTAGCCACCTACCATCAAGTGGACCGACCTTAACAAAAAAAAACGTTGTTAGTGATGCTGGAAAGAACATAAAAAACCTTTAACCCAGAAAAAAAATACTGTTTCCGAGGGATCATTTAACGCCTGGCAAAGCTATAACTGCAATAAAGATATTAGGCGTTACATTGCTTATATATTTAGTCAGGCGTTATTTTTTTATTTTTTAACGCGGGCGAAACCGCGGGCACTAGCTAGTAGATCATAAAGAAAGGCCATTCAATCATCTATCTATAGAATCGCGATAACGATTATTTTTTTAAATAGTAATAAAGAAATTCTCATCACGGTGTCGCGGGGTTATTAAAGCATCCCCTCTTTGGTATTCGACAAGTGTCGTCCGTCGCTTATTGCCAGTTCGCATTCTTTGAAAATACCGCCCCGAAACTGACAGGGGATTATTTTTGAATCTAACATTCAACTTCCAATATTGTAAGCGATGACAGCGTTCGAGTTTTGAAACATTCTGTTGAGTAGATATATCAAATTATAAGAAAAAACTTGAGGTTTTTTATGTTAAAAGGTGTCTGACGGTCCACTTGGAGGCACACACCTGGAGGTATGCAAATGTGCTGCCGGCTTTGATATGATAAACAAATGGATGAATGAGCGATCGACGAGCGATCTCTATTCTAGGGTTCCCGGGTTCGATTCCCGGCAAGGTCAACTTTGAAAAATGAACTTTTCAAATTTGTCTCTGGTCTGACTCTGGTTTTTTTTTAACATACCTAGTCTTTATTCTGGGATCAATGAAGGCGAAATTGGCCATTGTCCTTTGTAAATTTTCCAAGACCATTTAGACACGTGATGTTTATGCAAAAAGATTTACTTATTTATTTAAAGATCTTGTAATGACGAGTCCGTTGGGTGAGTGGTTAGGGTGCTTGCCTTAACGCTCTATTCTAGGGTTCCCGGGTTCGATTCCCGGCAAGGTCAACTTTGAAAAATCAACTTTTCTTTGGCTCTGGTCTGGATTTGGAAAATAGTGGCAGGGCACACTGCGTTTTCGCAGTCATTTGGGCAGCCCGTCTGGCGGCAGTAACCACCCCCTTACAGAAGACCACCGTGAAATTAGGTGCTGTTGTGTTTCGGTGAGTGAGTAAGGGATGCCAAAACTCAATTCTCTATCCCCTCCTAATCTCTTAAATAGTATTTCTTTTATTCAAAGTTAAAGTTTCAACTTTTTCAAAATTTTGCTTTTTTAATCTGATAATTTGTCTGTCCAGATATTCTAAGAGAGTGGCTGTTCTGAGGCTAAATCATTTTACTCTGATCATTGTAGTACAACAGACCTATACCTATATTGCTTTTGGCACCTGAATCTGATTCTCTCTTCCGTGCTGTCTAACAATAAGTCCATTTTAGTGTAAGAAATTTAAGCGACTAATAACTCATGCTCTGATGTGGATAATTTTAAAGACAGTTACCCAAAAAATATTTACACATAAATATTAGCGATACATCATGGAGTTAATGGTGTGAGTATATAACGTGAAGTATGTAATTTGCATGTAGAATTTGTGTTTAATTAGTTGAATGTTTATGCTAATACGCCATGCATGGGGGTTCGGTGAGTCTGCCGCCATAACTAAGGACCGGAGACATACCGAGAACTGTATCAGCTTATATTTTATTTTATTTTTACACTACTTTTCTTAGGTGTTTAAACATTTTTACAATCTTTGTTGCTCAAATATTTTGTCAGACGTTGAATTTTTAATTTTAATTTTTAGAACATTCTCGGGAACAGTACTTTATTTCTGGTGGGATGGTACCCTATGTGCTTTTATGTATCCCTGTGCATCATTTCATAATGATCGGTTGAGACGTGAAAGCGTAACAGCGTAACAAACAAAAGACTTTCGCATTCAATTAGTTAGGATAATTAGGGTTCCGTATAAACCCTTATAGGATCCGAGATAGTCAATTATCTCGGAATCTACTAGACCGATTAAGTTGAAATTTGGTACACATATCAATTTTTGTGACCCAAACGCAGAGGTGTGACGTGAATAGATGAAATCTGTATATGGGAGGTCATTTTTGGGGGGAAGGTGAAAAATTAAAAAAATATATTTGAAAACTCCATCGTGTGACATATCAAATGGAAGGTCTTGTTGTGAAGATCTTAAATGTATTTTTTTGTAATTTTAAAATAAATAGTTTCCAAGTTATTTAAGAAACTACTGAACCAAAAATTTTGAAAAAATAATAATATAGAAATTAGTTTTCTACTTATAGATTATAGCAAAACCTATAAGAAGTCCATGATATTAAAATAACATGGTAAATCCTCAATGTTGTGCGGATAGCTAACATCGTACGGAACCCTCTTCATGCGAGTTCACCTCGCACTTGATGTTTTTTAATTATTTATTTATTGACTCTCTTACATATATTACAATAATAATGCAAGCAATTACATGTCTATTAGATTCACCCAAAAATAAGAGAACTCTACTGCCGGATATAGCTCTCTCCTCCATCTGAGGAGGTACGGTCTCACGATGTCAATCTATCGAAAATTTGCTGGACTCAAAATCTAATCATTCTTTATCTGGTCTTCTTAATCTGATAAACTTACCTAATCGTACCTAACAATCGACTTTAGGTATGGTTATAACTCATTAAGGCTTTTAAATTAGTCTCAAAAGGATATATTCATGAATAAATAAGTTTATTATTTATTTAGGAATATTAAATTTCTTGCTCCCAGTGTGCCTATGGGCAACCGCGGAAAAATTCCTGGCATACCACACCAAGTCGGCCATTTTACATTTAATCGCTACGATATAATTAGAATTCATAATAATCTCCCTAACCGATGCGACAATCTTTAATTAAATGCATTTTTACTAAAATGTTGTTTTATTTTTAACTCTTAACCGGTGGTTGGATTTACTTACACCTAATTTCAGAGCGAATAATCATTATTGTAAAAAATAATGGTCATTGTTTACATACCTATTGTGTGTGTCCGACGGCTTCAATTGCCGTTTAAATCGGTTATTTTCCCTCTCTCGATAATTCCCCGTATTCATCGGCCGAACTCGGTCACCGACTTGTCGCATCGCAAGTGTCTTCTTCTACTTTGTTTCAGAGGCTCTAGTATGAGTTTACGATACTACACCAATTCTACACTCGCTAGCGAGAACGTAAAACTTTTGTTTAGAAAATCGTGAACTGTCAATGTCAAATTATCAATTTTCCATATAAATGTTTTACGCTCTCGCTAGCGAGTGTAGTATCGTAAACTCATGCTAGAGCTACTGCTGTGTTTTATTTTTCCCTTTGCTCGGCTCCTAGAACTTTTTGGCTACTACAATCAGTATAATACCTAGTATCATATGCAAAACGATTTTTTCATAGATCCTGCGTGTTTCAACAAAAAAAAAACAGCGTTATTATATTAGTATAGATTTTACAGTAGGTCAAACGTCGGGCTTTCGGTCGGGCCGACCCTGGATCGAAACTCTGTATGTTTCTATAATTCCATTTATTTTTTATTTTATTTTTATTTTAAGATCGGCAGACAGGCTGACGGTCCACTGATGGTAGGTGGATACCGTCGCCTATAACACAAGCAACGCCAAAATCTGTTGCAAGTGCGGTGCCGACTGCAGTAGGATTAAGGATAAGGGATTAGGAAGGGATAGGGAAATGAGTTCCGGCATCCCTTACTCACTCACCGAAACATAACAGCGCACGTGCTGTTATTTCACGGTGGTCTTCGGTAAGGGGGTGGTTACTGCCGCCAGACGGGCTGCCCAGGACTGCAAAACAATCTTTATCATACACGGACAAAACCGCGTCTCAAAGCTAGAGTCGTATTAAATATACAGTAAATTAATAATCATTATCTTGTGTCCTTATATTTTACTCTTTGATCAACATAGAAAAGCGTTTATAATAATTTTATAAAATATAAAATCCGAAAAAAACGACCTTTTTTCCTAAAAATATTAACTTTCCTAAAAGATTAAAATATTAATGCGCATAATTGAACTTATGTTCATATTTATGAAAATTTGTCGTAATAGATACATTTTTTCTGCAAATTAAATGCACAAACCTTCCTCGTTTATAGCTCTTTCCATTAGTGAAAACCGTATCAAAATTCGTTCATTGGTTTAGAAGAAGTTAGCAGAGAAACACACAAAAGCGGACGGTGACATATAAAATATATGTAAAATATGTATAGATAATTTCTTTAGGTGACATAAATAATGACTATTCACTAAAAAATCAGTCTGTATAAAAAACAAACGTACATAGCGTGCGTTTATAGTTTATTGTCTATAATTGAAGCTGCTTTATTTAAATATAGCTTCAATCTTACCATAGCCCATAATTGTCATCGATGTTAAGAGTTTTTTTTAAAGAAATAAATAATTGAATAAAAATAATGCCTACGTTTTGATGTCTCAAGTTGAATGTGCAGTAAAATTGATAGTTTCAATAATACATGGAGCAACCTGCAAGTTCGCGGTCATAGCCATCTGTTATGAGACGACATGTGGTTAGCTTTTTATGTCCCTACGATTTGTTTATATAACTGTCTCGCACGCACCCGTGGCGAACGTGATGCCGTCTCGCTCTTACCACTTTTCCTTCAAGGTGCGCAGTAATTGAAATTGGACATTGCATGCGGGTGAGTGAAAGGAGTACTCGGTCATAGATTAAACATTGTAGATATGTCAGCCCATATAAGACGTCGAGAAAATGTTACCTACAGTTTTCATTTATATCTATGTAAGGTATATTGTTTCAATAAAACTTTTCATTTTTATTGATAGTTTTTTTTTCATCCTTGTCCAATTATTAATACTAGTGATCGCCTAACGGTCAAAATTTAAGCATTCTGATTTAAAAAAAACAAACTGCGGAAAAAACGGAAAAACGGCTGAACGGATTTAATGAAATTTGGATGATTTGAATTAACATGGATACAGCACCTATCTATATCTTTACTTATGTTGTAACAAAAATAATTTAGTAGTTATTAAAATTCGAACATTTAATGCAAAACAATAGCATAATGCGCCATCTACCGTGTGGCTCTGGTTTAGACACAGTGTTGATGAACTGCGCCATCTACGGGAAGGTGACCGCATTAACTCCTGAACTGTCAGTTCAGTTACGCATCAATAGTAGCAGCGGCGGGGAGGCGGAGTGATGCACGCATGAATTCCACTCGCCGGGTACGCGGTTAAAGAACGGTGATAGGTCATTTGAATTTTCCAAGAGCGGCCTCTGCGGCTAAGTAGCGGAGTTACGAGTAGCGAATAGAATATTCTAGAAATCGGAAGTGCGCATCGCGACCCGAGGTTATAAAAGGCGTTGGCTCGGGCCACGCGGTCTCTTTCGGCACTCTCCTTCGGCGCCCGAAGCTCACGAAATCAAGTGGAGAATCTGAAGCCTTAGTCAAAGTAACATTTTAAAAACGATAACGAAGTTCGCAAACGGTAAATGTATGGGATTGACATATGCCGTCGCTAAATCACGTGATATATCCCATACATTTTATTCTGGCGAACTTCGTTATCGTTTTTAAAATGTTACTTTGTCTAAGGCCCCTGATACCTATACGCTTTCCGAGATTAGCCCGCTTAGCTCTACGCCTAACACGCGGACTAGTCAGTCAATAGGCCGATAGGTTCAATCAGTCGTTAGAACCGGCGTGGACGCAGGTCGTCCCTAATCCGCCAGAACCTGGAGCGTAGAAGATAAGGGCAGCATACATCTGCCGAAGCTGGACGTACTGAGACGTCGACGATCCGCCGCCTCATTTGACCAGCTCAGACCCAATTAGGTCTGATCTGCATGCTGTTTAGCAGCCGGGACGACGGGTCCTCACAGTCTGATAGCTACTCCGAAGAGCACACCACCTGCCGTAGCCCGACCCCGCATCACCTCTGCTGGACGGGTAAAATCTCACGTGAGTCTGTGAAGTGTTAATTTATAAACGTCCACGTGTTTCCCCATTTCCCTAAGACCAGTGCAGTGTGATGTTTAAAACCTTATTTAGGTATAGTAATTAATTTAAGTAATAGATTAAGTACTTTTCTTTGTGTGCATTTTATATTTAACGTGTGTGCTCATCCTTTGTCTAACCTAAATTATATATATATTTAAATAAAGTGCTGTGTGACCAAAGACAAAGCGTTTCCCTTGACTGTAAATCTCCTTCAGGTGAAAGGCGCCCTTTTTGAGACAAATCCCTGAGTCTCGTGTGGTACTTGCCGCGGAGCTGGTCGGTGAGTGGCTTACGGGAGCGAGCGAACCCCCCGCAAAGGGTCTAGCGAACTTCTGTAGTTACAGTGTTAATAGACGGTAGCCAACTACCATCAATTGAACCGTCAGCCTGCCTGCCAAACTTTTCATAAAAATAAGTCTGTAAATTCGAAAAACAAACTAATTAGCGACAACAACAAGCATCAATGAACACGGTATATCAATGAATTTTATCAGAACAGAAGTTGACGATAAGTACTACTTCAAATAAAGACTGCATACCTAATATATTAAACGTTTTATAATTACCTGTAAATACAGTTGACATCAAACACCATAATATGCAAGTTTCCATATTCAAACGTTTCATTTTCATGTAAAGGTCGGCCGGCAAGGCTGGCAAGGTGACGGTCCACCTGATGGTAGCTACCGTCGCCATACATGATGGGATAAGGAGGAGATAGTACGGGCTCCCTAAATCACTCACCAAAATACCATAGCAATGTTATTTCACAATGGTTTTCTGCCCCGAAACGCTGACGCCATTTTACTGGACTGCAAATACTGGTCGTTTCTTTCTTTTTTTCTTGTTTTTTCTTTCTACTCTCTTACTACACTGATATTTCATGAAGATCTGAAGACTAAATATAACTAGCTTTTATCCGCGACTTCGCCCGCGCCTCTTTTTCTTAGGCGTTAAAACATTTATTCAATCTTTATTACTCATATATATTTATCAGAAATTGAATTTTTTATTTTTAGACTAGCTGCTGACCCAGCAGACGTTGTCCTGTCCGAACCCGATAATAATTATGTAACCCGATTGTGGCGCCATCTATCGGATCCAATTTTATTTTCAAACCATAACGTCAAAGTGACGCGACAATTCACGCCAATCAACGACGTTTAAAGTATTTGGATATTATTCATACAAAAATACTAAAATTGCGATTAAGAAATGGGGGGGGGAGTCTGCCTGCTTATAAATAAACTAGCTGGTATCCACGGCTGCACCCGCGTTGAAAAATTAAAAAATAACGCCTGACTAAAAATATGAGCGATGTAACGCCTAACATCCATTTTTTTTTTTTATTAAAGATGGGTTTGCTCTTGACCAGCATCTATCCATGTAGGAAGGATGAAGCCGACGATGGAGCGAGCTCACCCAGAAGATGCCTATTCACTCGAACCTTGAAAAAAATTGGGTTATATGAGCTCGGAAATACAGACGCCGGCAGGGAGTTCCAATCCTTAGCAGTGCGCATCACAAAAGATGTTTTAAAGCGCTTGGTCCGAATTAGACGGATTTCGACAAGGTGAGGATGGATAGTAACCAGCCGTACGTCTGCATGTCCGATAGAAGAAAGGGGAAGGCGGTATGATCTCATGCAGCTCTCGAGCACACTCTCCGAAGTACATCTTATAGAATACACACAGACAGGAAACTTTACGTCTATGTGCCAGGCTCTGCAGCTTAGTTCTTATTAGTGTATCATCCTAGCTCAGCGAGCCTTCTAGCTCTGCGATCCACCGAGTCGAGTGCAGCAAGTTGGTATTTTGCTGAGCCATCCCAAAGGTGACAGCAATACTCCATGCAAGAAAATTATAGCAGTTATAGCTTTGTCAGGCGTTAGATGATCCTCCGGGAACAGTACTTTTTGAATGAAAGGTACCCTATGTCCTTTCCTGCACCCCTGACAACGTGTATGCAGAATTTCATGATGATCGGTTCAACGGTTTAGGAGTGAAAATGTAACAGACAGACAGAGTTACTTCCACATTCATAATATTACTATGGATTCTACAAAAGAGGGAGTTCAGTAACTTTTACAATTGCAGTAGACTGTACAGACTCGGAAGCCTTTGCCCTTCGACTACTACAGAAATAAAAAAAAGAACAATGTCAATAGAACGTCGATGTCGACGAATGTTCTTTAATTACGATAATGTAATTCAAGTTTTTAATGTTAATTAGGGCAAAGAGGTTAAATTTCAAGTTTGTGTTAAGAGGTCCTTTACACTCTAATACGTATTATACCTATGTAAAATTTTTTTACACAAATACAAAATACTAGGTGGCTCCCGCGGCTTCGCCCGCGATGAAAAATAAAAAAATAACGCCTGACTAAATGTGTAGTACTTACTGATCTAAAATATGAGCAATGTAAAGCCTAACATCCTTATTGCAGTTATAACTTTGCCATGCGTTAGATAATCCCTCGGGAACAGTACTTTTTTCTGGATGAAAGAAAGAAGAAAGAAAGACTTTTATTCACTGCACGAAAGACACATTATTATACAAGAACAGGACAGAAATTAATAAAAAAGGTGTGCGTGTCCTCGCGGTAGCGAATCGGATACTGGCTCAGCATTGTGCTGAGGTGCTAGACAAACACATATATACACATATACACACATACATACACATAAATATACATATACATACACATACATATACATGTAGATATGTAGATACATCGAATAAATAAATATATAGGTAAAAACAAAATACACTATGCACTGCTTCAATGATCCCTTGATCAGAGAAAAGACGCGGGGAAAAAAAGGAAATTCTTTAAAATTTACATATTATGTTGGTGTATTAATGAGGTGATAAATACTGGATATAGAATTATGAATTTTGGAGCGTCAACAGATAAAAGGTACTCTATGTCCTTTCCTGCGTCCCTGGCAACGTGTATGCAAAATTTCATGATGAGAAAAGGTAACAGACAGACAGACAGAGTTACTTTCACGTTTATAATATTAGTATGGATATCGACGTCACCTTTAATGTCTGATTTGAATTTAAAAATTAGTATAATATAACAAATCTTCAGTATCTAAAGGTTAACGCGTTTAAGTATTTTATTATATATCTTTCGACCTACCCCCGGCTTTTCATGGATGTATTTTTTTCTGCATATTATATACACAAACTTTCCTGGTCGATCGTTTCCTCCGTTAATAGAAACCGTATCAAAATCTGATGAGTGATTTTGAAAAAGGTAGCGGAGAAAGAAGCAAAAGTGGTATGCAACTTAATATATATCTATACATATAATAAAAAGGTAAAGGAGTCGTGTTTGTACATTAAATATTTCTCCAAAAAAAAAAAAAAAAAAAACAATTTGTACGCGTCAAAAAAAAGGTTACCAAGGTACCTTGTTACTAAGGTCAAAAAAATAGGTTTTAGAATTTTTGTCTGTTTGTCTCTATGTCAGTTTGTCGTGCGTTTGTGCACGCTAATCTCAGAAACGGCTTATCGGATTTGAATGTGGTTTTCACGGATGTATTGTAGCAAGCTTCTCGTAACATTTAATGTTCGTTCAGTTTACAAACAAAAAAGTTACGCGCCATACCACGCATACGAATTTGCGGGCTCAGCTATTTTACAGATTAGAAGGAAACAAGCACTAAATGTTACGGGAAGCTTGCTACACTATACCTATCAGTGAAAACCGCATTCAAATTGGTTAAGCCATTTCTGAGATTGGCGTGCACAAACGCACAGACGAAATTCTAAAAACTATTTTTTTGACCTCGGTAACTTAAGTACAACTTGTACAAAGTGTTTTTCGAAAAAATATTTAGTGTACAGACACGGCTCGTTTACGATTTAGTTAATAGATAATAAATAGATGGGGTAGTTAGGCATATATAATAAGCGAAACGAAGGTAACCTGTTACTCCTTTATAAGTTTTTTGTCGTTTAAAACTAATGTGCTTTTGTGATTCGGTCAATAAAAACTTTTGACCCCAAATAAACGAGCTGAAATCGAATTAGAGAATCGATTCGATGACTATTGCCTTCCTTTATAAGTTAACAGAGTGTCTAATAGGAATTTGTGAAGTTTGTGAATGAATCAGCGGAATTTTAACAAGTTAAGGGGTAACGTTTTCACAAACCGAGCAAATCGAAATGCTTAAGTATAGGAAAACTTAACAAAAGTCTTATCGACAGCCATATAATTAAAGTCATTTCAAGTTTATTCGCTATTAAACGGTTTTTGTTTTTCTACACTTCAACGCCGTTCGCTTTATAGGAATAAAATGGCCGCCGGTCGTTGCCTTAATGGACTTTGTTACTGTCATTTAATCTCCGAAAGACCAGGGTTGGGTCTTTAAAACAACAAGGTGGTTTTTATGGGAGATTAAACAAAAATACAGAACACAACCATGTCATTGCGTGCCTATTTTAAAAATTATAGCCGCCAAAAGAATGCGGTTCTCTCTTTTTTAAGTTTAATTCGGCAGACAGGCTGACCGTCCACTTGATGGTAGGTGGTTACCGTCGCCTATAACCCGACAACATCGGCTCTCAATAGATTCTCTTTAAAAAGTATTTTGAAAGTTTTAAATCTCATTTATTTATTTATTAAACAAACTGCTACATTACCATGATATGGTGGGTAATGTCTTAAACTCTTAACATGGTTGTCTAAATAATAAAAGGTATATAAAATATAGTTATATAGATCATATACATAGGCACCTACCAATTTGCTCAAATTTATATAGTAATATTTGTTTTAATTATTTATTTTATTGTTATTATTATTAATCTTATTTTAATTATTTAAAAAGTATGTTTTTAAATATTTGTTTGTGTGATTTTATTTTTTATTTCTATGGTCAGTTTATTAATTAGATTTGGGGTTAAGTTCTTTTACCATATTCATTATTAAATTTAGGTTTATTAAGTTTTTTCTTAATTAAATATTTTTTTGTGAACTAAATTTGATCACGAAAAGTAGATAGTGTCCAACAAGTAGGTTGTTTCGACTTTTTTTAACAATGATAACTTTTTTTCAACCATTTTCAACAATGGTAAGTACGCCGCTGTACATAGGTCAAGAAAGGTAGGCGTCGGTGTATTTGGATTTTATTGTAAGTGGTACATTTAATTTTAATAATCAATACTGAATGTTATAATGTTTTATTTAAATATGTGAGTGCCTGTGTCATTGAACAATGGAATGTAATTGTCACAATACGATATTTTTAGAAAATTACGATAAGGATATTTGTTTTTTTTTTCTGATTTATAGACTATGTCATATTATTATTTTTAATTGAATTTGTTTATTATGTATAACTTAAGAATGCAATAATATTCAAACCGGCTTTCAATTTTTTATGTTTTGAGCCTTGTGACGTCAATTCAGTACTAATTTTTATATAATTATGGGAATGCTTTTTATCACAGTTAGAAACCGGCACCTGAAGGACTTATTAATCACTACTACTCCAGGAATTCTATCCCAATCTTTTTTTGATAGTGGTTTCCAACTCACCCAAGGCTTGCTGTGCCTGAACTTCGAACATAATCTAGCCTTTTGTTTTGTCAAAGTTATAAATTCTAAAAATTATTTCCAACAAACCTTACCATTTAGTGGTTTTTGAATGAGGACAATTATGAGGATGATAGATTGTTATTTGCTTTGAAATAGTCAATTCAATTTTTTTTTTAAGTTCCATTAAGTTATCTTTTGAAATTTATAAGCTGCGTGAGTGGTAGACAATTTAACTTCATTCATATTGACAATAGCGAAGTGGTGATTGAAAACTGGAAAATTGAAAAAGCAGTCATATTAAAAAAAAAACTTATGGCCTCAACCTAATTATGTAACAGCCGTGCTAACTATCTGAGATGCGACTTATTAGTGCGACTAATTACAAAAGATTGATTACCATTTTATCCTCATTTGTTTATTTTGTTACTCTTATATAGGCTTATTAACATACTGGAAAAACTCAAAATTTATCATAAAAAACAAGATGATTTTTTGCGTGTTTTTCAACGTTAAAATCTAAATAATATAAATTTAAAACCTAACGGGCGACCCAACCCTAGCTTAATTTGCACGAATGCATAATTTTTCTTAAAATTATATACAAAAAACCTTCTTCGTTTAACGCTCTTTCCGTAAGTGGAAACCGTATCAAAATCTATTATGTGGTTAAGAAGTCATATACAGGAGAAGCAGGCATAAGCTGGAAGCAATTTTATTTTATAATATAGCTAGGTATAGAAGATGAGACGAAAAATCTTGCAGTTTAATTGGTGGTAGGTGGCTGGCTACCTTTGCTTAAACCACCACGACAAAATATATACAAAGGTGCTGCTGTCCTTGATGGGATAAAGGGTTGAGGAAACGTACTCTGGCACTAAAAACAACACTTTTAAAATTATCATATCCAATAGACCAGAATTCGGAAATAGGTAAATAATTTAGTTACACAGTTGGTATCAGTGAATGGGTTAAAAAGACCAATATACTGAGACCACGATGTTACATGTAATTACGACGAGTACACCGCAGACCCACCCAAGAGATAGACACATGTTGCCAGACACGTGTATAGCTTCCGACAATAATTGTATGTGCCCACTGTCTACAGAGTGTAACTAACTGTTGCTATGGGTACCATAAAACAACCATGTGAATCTTAATTCTCTATTACGATCAGATTTGACCCCATATGGAGTACTGCTTTCACCTCTAAGCTGGCGCCCCAAACTACCAGTTAGATTATGTTGACATATTGCTGGGTCAAATTTATCAAATTGTTGACGATCTATTGCTCACACAACAACGATTAGATTGTAGGGTCTAGGACAATTCACAGCTACAACTTTCGTAAGTACGTCTACGGAACTTCTCACTCCATTCGATTTCGCAGTGTAACCCCGAGCATAGCGCTCTCCATAGCTCGCTAAGTGACATTGAGCTTTCTTACGAGACCCATAGTTAAAGACCACGTTTCAGCATTAACTTCTTTATAATAAGAACTAAGCTCACTAATAAGAACTAAGCTGCAGAGCCTGGCACATAGACGCAAAGTTGCCTGTCTGTGTGTATTCTATAAGATGTACTTCGGAGAGTGTGCTCGAGAGCTGCATGAGATCATACCGCCTTCCCCTTTCTTCTATCGGTCATGCAGACGTACGGCTGGTTACCATCCTCACCTTGTCGAAATCCCTCTAATTCGGACCAATCGCTTTAAAACATCTTTTGTGATGCGCACTGCTGAGGATTGGAACTCCCTGCCGGCGTCTGTATTTCCGAGCTCATATAACCCAAATCTTTTCAAGGTTCGAGTGAATAGGCATCTTCTGGGTGAGCTCGCTCCATCTTCGACCTGATCCTTCCTACATGGATGCTGGTCAAGAGCAAACCCATCTATAATAAAAAAAAAACTATACATAGTTTTCTTTCGTTATTATTCAAAATAGGTTAAATAGATTGTAAACTCGTGGTGTAATGGATACGCGTAAAATTAGGTGACATTTTATTAAAATAATACACGCGACCCCACCGGTGGCCGGTCTCTAATGTTTAATTAATTACCATACATCATTATATTACTCTCAATTGGTCGCTAAACGTATCATTATTTTGAATCAATTATTTTTTTTATATCTTAAAAAAGTTTTCCGGCGGAGAGGCCCTTAAATGTTAGTAGTTGTGAATCTAATTGAACTACAAATAAAATAAAAATTTGTTTTAAGTAACATTCAATATATTTTATTTTAATTTAATAATATAGAATTTTAATTTAATTTTAATAAGAATCTATATCTATATCTTGGATATCTATACATATTATAAGACTAGCTGAGCACGCAATTACGTACGCGTGGTATTTTCGGTATAGCGCGTAACTTTTATATTTGTAAACACTATGTTACGGAAAGCTTAAACCGCATTCAAATCGGTTAAGCCATTTCTGAGATTACCGTGCACAAACGCACAGACAAACAGACAAAAATTCTAAAAATTATTTTTTTGATCTCGGTAACATAAGTACAACGTGTATAAATTGTTTTTTTTTTTAATAATTACTGTACAGACTTCTTTACTATTTTATTATATGTATTTGTTATACACCTCTATATTTTCTTCTAAACAACCCAACAGATTATAAACGGTTTCACAACAGATTTTTAAAATACTTCTTAATTTGTTTTGTTTTCTTATAAACTATATTTAATACACTTGTATTATTAATATCTATACAATATTATAAAATACAGTCACTGTCTGCCTCTGTCTTCTTCTCCGCTAATTTCTTCTAAATCAACCAACGAATTTTGACATGGTTTTCATTAATGGAAAGAGCAATAAACGAGGAAGGTTCGATTGAAATTATTTCAGGCTCTTTTCGCATATTATTCGCCATTTCAATCGAAAGAGTTTATTAATTTTATTTTTTATTTAAAATCTTATGTTACTTATACCAATATACTTGAGCATTCCCTTTACAAGGACCAGGGCATAACAAGTGCACTAGGTATTGTTTCATTACGTCAAATACGTATCTGACATAAATAATCCCAATTTTTAATGTCTTCCCCTTACACTTTAGCAAACGTAGCAACATTTTTCTGGTATTAATTATTAATTGAAATACTGTCCTGTTACTTTATATCTAGATTTCTTAACAACGATACCCTATGCACCTACGCAAGTGCCTATGAGAATGAAGCTCAAGTAGGCTGTATATGGTTATATCTGAAACCTTATAGTGCATGGATTCGATTCTAGTCCTGGCACCTTCTAACCGTCACATAAGCGCAAGGCCTTAAACGTGTGTATCTAGAGATATTTTTCCTGGATGACATCGTCGTGTTAGTGTTACGTGTACACGTGTCTGAGCAAAAACGTAAATACACGAAACATGACTGCGAGTACATATTCTTTAAGACATTTCGATCATCATGCCCGTCACCGTTGACATATCATTAATTATATCCCCCACCAAGAGGTGACACACCACGTGTGACATAATCCAACACACAGTTAACAGTTATTCAACGTCCAGGCAATTTTAAACTCTCGTGCTTCAGTTTTAAAGTCGATGTGAATATTTTACATAGCGATTGTATCAGTTTGTCGAAGTATAATAGAAGAAATTACTCTACTAACGAGAAGCTCCAAATGTGGAGATCACTCGAGTTTTTTAATCGTATTGCTCAAACGGGTTCTGATAGTATTTTTTAATATAAGAAAATGGTAGTCACTCCTGATGTTGAAAGACTATCTATATATGCTCAAGAAGATAATTATGAACGACTAGCTGTGCCCGCAACTTTGTACGCGTGGTATTCGGTATAGCGCGTAACTTTTTTGTTTGTAAATCGATTGGAATGAAACAAACACTCTATGTTACGAGAAGCTTACTACAATACATCAGTGAAAACCGCATTTAAATAGGTTAATCCGTTTTAAACGCACAAACAGACAAAAATTCTGAAAATTATTTTTTTGACCTCGGTAACATAAGTGCAACGTGTACAAATTGTTTTTTTGGAAAAATATTCACAGTATGTACAGACCCGACTCGTTTACGATTTTATTATATGTATAGACGTTACTTTTGCAACAAATAGCAAGCCCAAGGCAAAGAAATAGGGCCGACACACCTGCTCACTGAGCTGATTACCACAAGAAAGCTACAGGCAGTGGATGAATGTGGAAGGCGAAGTACCCAAGTAGGCTGCTGACGATGATAGGCCGGTGTGGTAAATTAATACTCATATCACCTCACTTTTAGGAGGTCCTGTGCTTCACAATAGGAAACAATATAGAGGACATACAAACGGGAAAACACGGATACTGTACGTTCTAAAACAATTTGTGATAACCGATTATAATATCGATATAATTTTTCAATTTTTAAGAATGTTTCTCTCTATATATAGTATTAAATTTAGGGTAGCTCTGGTCTTCGAAATGAAATTTTTGTTTTTACAATCCATAAACACCCAATTCGAACAAGACTATACCCACCTGGTGGTACCTGAGGGTTCTCAATTACTTTAGGTCCACAGCCGACAGGGAACCAGATAAGGTTGGAAGAATGGATGGCAAGAGCCTTGTAGCCCTCGCAGTTATGATAGCTGTGAGAACAGCATAGAGTGAAAACAGCTTTCAGAACAGTGGAACACCTTCAGCAGTGAAAAAAACTCCGATTGAAAACCCTAATATTGATCTTGGTGTTATTATTCATTGACATTTTCCTGTCTACTTCATCCGTCAAACCAAAGAAAAATTGTCATCGTTCTCAAGGTTATACATTTTTGTATCCGGCCCAGGTCTCGACCATAAAGGTGTTTAAGGTCATTGAAAGTAACAGTATACGTTTCTTTTATTTGTTTCGTATGTGCACATGCTTCATCGACAACATTACCTCTCGGGTACATTCGAGAACAAAAAGTCGAAACCAATTGCCTCTTTTTTTGATTCCATTAACCCTTTACGCTGTTTACGACAAACCATATATTGATGTAAGTGAATACTCGGCATAGTGGTCGGCTCCCATAACGTGTTGTACGCATAGGAATGTGCAAGCGCACTTTACTGCTTATTTCTTTGTTTTCTTTTTAACTTGAGCTCTAAATTCCACGCGTAGTTTGCCTTTTAGTCGTCTTAAATATTTTCATATGGAAAAATTAAAGACCACCTTTTGACGCTTGCAACTTGGGAGTTCTAACTTCCACGGGATTCGGGTATTTTGTAAAACTGATTGTTTCACTGACGGGGACCTAATTTTACTATGTATCAAATCTTTAATAGAAACAGTCTGTAAATGTTAAGAATAAAACATTTACACGCTTTTTTTGTTATTATTTATGTAATGTGCAAACTTATTGTTGAAATAAAAACTAAATCGAGTTGTCCTAAAAATAGATTGTTTTTAATTAAACAAAAATTTTCATTTTCTACCTATGAATGAAGTTATAACTGTAACATCACTGTACTTATAATCTTACCTGAAAAGCGAAACAACATTTATGCTATTTTATAAGCTTATATTTAATACGACGTATTTTTAATGCGACTCGTCTTATATTAATCTGTACCTACGTTTTCTTTCCGTTGTAAACACTTAATTTTTTTATGTCTTACTACATACATTACATACATACTTGATTAAAAATTAATACGCAACAAATTCAAATTAAATGAAGTGAAAAAACTCCATTTGCCTTTATATATACTTTTGTCTTGTTATAAGTTTTTTAATCATTTTGAAACTAGCATTGCGTTTAAAATAGTTATTCAAGAAGACATTTTAATAATAAGTTCTAGATTTTTTTTACGAGAGAGGAAACCTTCAAAAGGTACCTGCGAACGAATAAGACAGCGCTCTGGACTGCTTATAAGTATTAGCATGGTTATGTGGGATTCTTACCGCACTAAAACCTCTCTCGGTTTGCTTGGCTTTTAATCTTAGGACTTTCAAAGCGTAACCGAAATTGGACAAAGTTCTAGAGGTGATATTTTCTTCAGAGGCCTTTCATAATAAAGGCCTTGTAGATAGATATTTTTAGAACACATCGACTTGTTATTGACAATTGAATTGTTATTGTTTTTAATTTTAATTATCAAACGCATTGAATACAGTATTACATTACAAATTAGTCTGTCAAACAATAACACATGTTCACAGCATTAACTCCTTTAAACAATAAAAAAACTGAATAAAAAATACACGCTTAGTTGTGAACTCGGAGTCATTGTACTTCTTGAAGGTAAAAATAATCCTATGACAATATTTCATCAAAGAATTGTTTAGGGTTTAACAAAAAATAACCTCCAAACAGAGATGTTATAAAACTCTACAAAATTGCATTTAATTGCTTATGCAGCGCAGTGAGAAAGACGCGGCCTATCATGTAGAGAAGTTCGAGTTCGATCCCTGGTCATGCCATGTACCAATGGGTTTTTTTTCTAAAAACTTTTACTGATTGCTCTCAAACAGTGAAGGAAAACATCGTGAAGAAACCTGCATACGCCAAAGAAGAAATTCTAAGAGGCATGTGGAGTACACCAACCCGCCTTGGGCCAGCGTGGTGGACCATATAGCCCATACGCCCTTGTTGAAAGGATAGACCCGTGCCCCTGCGCAGTGAGGACATATAATAAGCTGTTGATGATGAACATTAAAACTAGTAGAATGAATGAAGTAGATGAAACTAGTAGAAACATTTTCGTTTCTTTATTTATGTAGAGGTCGTAAAACAGGCTGCCGGTCCACTTGATGGTAAGTGGCTGGCATAACCTATTAACACAAGCAACAGATGCCGCAAGTTCGCTGTGGACCTTAGTAGCATTAAGGATAAGGGATTGGGATTGGATAGGAATATTTAAATTTTTTGTATTAATATTTTTCAATTTTCTATTACTGCTCTCTTTAAAGATAAATTAACAAGCTGACATGTCTTATTTAGAAGAATTTCAGATATTTTTATTCCATTTCAAAGAAAGCCGCCGGCAATATTACTTATCTGATAATAATTTAAATCTGTACCTACAATTTCTATAGGAATAAAATCATAAACGCACAAACAAACAGACAAAAATGGAATTAGTGAATCATCCTGCTTAATAGTCTCGAGTGATTTATATTTATTCCTAAAATTAAAAAAATAATTAAAGAAACGCAGTGTGCCCTGCCACTATTTTCCAGATCCAGACCAGGGCCAACTTTGAAAAAGTTAATTTCCACAGTTGACCCAGCCGGGAATCGAACCCGAGAACCCTAGAACAGAGCGTTAAGGCAAGCACCCTAACCACTCATCCAACGGGCTCGTCAAATAATAATAATAATAACCTGGACCCAGATACGAATCAGTCATATATTTGTCATATTACTAAAGTTCTGATGTATATCCATTTGAATTCCAATATCAAGGTGAATTTATATAATTATGTGTAATTAGAAACACATGTTGCATAACACAATTCGCGTTTTGTGTCCTAATGAACGATTTCCTGTCTTAAAACCAATACGAAGACATGTGTATAATCGCTTTGAGACAAAAGGCTTAATTATTAAGGCTAACGTTTGTATTTTTTTAATTCCAATGGAAAACGAATTCAACCGGCTTGAGTGAACCATTTATGAAACATACTAGCGACCCGCCTTCAATTTCGCACTATGCACAAGTCTTCTCTGTTCATGACTCTTTCAATTTGTAAATACCGTATCAAAATTCATCGGGTAGTTTAGGAGAATTTAGCGCAGAAACAGACAGAGGCGAAGCGACTTTATTTTATAAAACTAGCTGAGCCCGCAACTTCGTACGCTTGGTATTCGGTAGAGCGCGTAACTTTTTTGTTTGTGAACCAATTGTAATGAAACAAACACTAAATGTTACGGGAAGCTTGTTACAATACATCAGTGAAAACCGCATTCAAATCGGTTAAGCCGTTTCTCAGATTAACGTGCACAAACGCACAGATATACAGGCAAACTGACAAACAGGCAAAAATTCTAAAAACGTATTTTTTGACATCGGTAACATAAGTACAAATTGTTTTTGTGAAAAACACGGCTCGTTTAGGATTTTATTATTTAGCTATAGGTAAATACAATAGGGAATATGCATTTTTTTTATATTTTCATACGATAGGTTATATCGTTATATAACCCCAAAAAAATATTCAGCGCCAAAAAACAGAAATTTGGTAACAAAAAAAAAAGTTAAAATTAACTAACAGCTACGGGCACTTTAAACACCCGCCCTTTTGGCGCGCTTGTCGTGACGTCAAAGTCTACAATACAATCAAATGTTAAAAATCACAAACATCTACACCCTTGTTGACATTTCATAGACGTTGACGTCATATTCCATAGACTTTGACGTCACATTCGATCTGACCGTTTCAAGTATTTTGAATTTCCCACATTTTTATGCACTTTTTAATAATTATTTTCTTAACGAAAAAGAAATAATATTAAAAAATAGTTACATAGACATAATTCTAAAGCAAAAATGTTGATAAAAAAATATATTTAAGCCTTTTTTGAATTAGACGCATATTCCCTATTGCTAAACCGATTAAAACAATCCTCAATATTTAGCTCTATTACAAATAAAGTTATAAGTTTTTTTAAATATTTTTTTAGTTAGATAAAACTTGATTTAACACAAGATTGTTCAAAACTTGTTCATAAAAATTAAGTATTTTATTGGTTTTTTTTTTTTTTTTTTCAACTGGATTTCATTGTGTAGAAGACCTCTACTTTCAAGTCTTATTTTGCGCAGAAACGAAAAGGGCCCTTTACTTTCTTATCGCATACTGCACAACCTCTTATGTCGCTTGTGTATGGCCTGTAGTGTCGGTTCAAGAATCTGTGCTTGGAGTTCGTCAAGTTGATTTTAATCTTGTTCTTTCATTATCACGCCTCCCATCGACAGTGTCATACTTTTATTTTCAAATCGCGACTTGTATCTATTGGACACTTTAGGCCAACAGCTTTCTTTGTATTGGTGTTCTGCAGGTATAAACTGGAGAATCTGTAAAAAACTGGCAAAAAAACATTATATGAGAAGTCTGTACAGAGAAAGATTATATTATTATTGGGATGCAAGATCAAAGGCGTCATCGTCACTTCTATCCCTCTGAGCGGTATATAGGCGTCATCCCACCTAATTGTGCAAATGCCTGGCCATCAACATAGCAAGAGATCTCTCTATATCTCTTCTTACTGCTGGATAATCTAGTAAATGAATGATATTTTTTATTGAAAATTATTTTTTTCACTACATTTTAATCTATATAAACATTTTTTATATAGATTATTTGTTTATATAAATTAAAATGTGTTACTAAGCGAAAACTTGAGAACGGCTGGACCAATTCGACTAATTTATTATTATTATTTTTTTCTTTTTCAAATATTCGTTGAACTCCAACTTCAAATTTTTCTTATGAAAAGAAAAATAGCGGTTCGTTAGTTAAGATAATTATTGACATAAACGTTCAAGTGACAACTTTTGGAAAGAACAATCCCAAAAATGTATTGAGGTTTTCCCCACTTATAAAGTTCAACGCCCATTGAAGGTATTTGGTGTTCTGAATAGGTAATTATAAAACCTTTTTGACAAAATAGGAACAGATTCGAAATACCGAGCGAATTTTAAGATATTTTAAGAAACAAAAAGTCAAAAATAGCGCCTGTGTAAAATAAAAGGAACAATTAAATAATGTCAAAAGTGATACTACTGGTTTTAAAATAGTATGGTATTTTACAGGATAATGGTGGTACTTTAGGTACAGAGAATACCGCGGTCTAAAAGATTTTATATCTCTGCTTATACTTTCACATGTCGACCTTATTGCAACCGTCAAACGTATTTCGAAACGTAATCAAAATAGTTGATCCATTATAAAATAGAAATACGCAGACACTTTTTATTTTCAAATCTGATTTCGGTCGCTTATGTAACATATGAATTGCTTTAAGTGACTTAAAGTTTTAAAACATCTTTTTTTAACATAGTCTTTATTCTGGAACTAATGAAAGCCAAATTGGGCACTGTCCTTTGAAAATTTTTCAAGATCATTTAGATACGTGATGTTTATGCAAAAAGATTTATTTATTTATTTCAAGATCTTGTAGTGAGAATTATAAAAAAATTAACGCTATCAGGAAATATGCTTTCATGGCATCTTTTACACTTTAGAACCGTCTTGTACTTAAATAATAAATTCACTTAAGAAACAAACATCAAGAATTGAAAGAACTAGATGAAGATAACGTAGCTTAGTCTACCTGCTTCAATATACTATTTGAAAGGAAAGTGACTCAATTGGAATCCTGATGCTTGCCATGTGTAATTAAGGATAAATTAAATATTAAATTACTCTTCTTCTTAAGGTGCCACTTCTCTACGGAGGTTGACGATCACCATGGCTATCTTAACTTTGGTAGCTGCTCAAACCAAACCATCTTAATGTCTTTCTTCTTCTGCCTCTTCTACGTTTGTCCTATATTTTTCCTTTCATCTCTAGTTGAAGAATACCTACGAATAAATAAAAGGTTTCTCTCCTTTAACTTTCTTGGTACTTTCATTCACTTTCTCATTCGGCACAAAACTTCAACATTTATGTCAAGCATATGTAATGCCATAATATGCCATGCGCCTGTATTCCACATTTGGAATGCTACCAGTTTCAAAAACAATGCTGAAGTTAGCTTAATTTTATATTGAACTAGCTGTGCCTGCGACTTCTTACGCGTGGTGAATCATCATCATCATCTCAGCCGTAGAACGTCAACTGCTGGACAAAAGCCTCCCCCCTAATTCTCCAAAAGGATCCACTGTGGACCCGTGGCCCTTATCAGGTTTGCGCTCCAGACTACTTGCGATAACCCTTAAAAACACTTGTAAACATGGCTCAGAAGCGTGATGGGTCTATAGTTCTTCAATAGGGTTTTAGAAGAACAGCACCAGGGCGTGGTGCCCCTGTTCCATACTTCTGGCGTCATTCCGCCGAGTAGGACGGAATTGCAGAGCCGCTGAAGGACTTTAACTATCGCTTTTCCACGCTTTCCACCTCGCGTGGTGAATAATAGCGCGTATTATCTCAATTAAATTAACTTTTTTGTTTGTAAACCGATTGGCGGGATTCACCTCCCTTCTGATATTATAGCAATTCAACAATTAAGCCGTTTCTGACATTAGTCTGCACAAAGGCACAGGCAAATAGACAAAAATTCTAAAAACTAACATAAGCACAGTGTGCACAAATTGTGTTTTTTTTTAATATATTTAAAATACAGACACAGCTTGATTACGATTTTATTATATGCATTGATTATTATACTAAATTTACTAAATGACTAATCTAATATTCTTTTATGAAAACTACATTAAAATTGAGACACATAAGCTACTAGCACAGTTTTACAATACATACTACTAGTATACTCAGGGAACTCTTAAATAATTCTTATATGTCTAAATGCCTTGTAATAGCCATTAAGACATTATTCTTTAGTCTTTACCTTTCATTACTCAAAAGTATCTAGTTTGTAAGATATAATAATAGCACGGTCCCATTATTGTGTCTCGTCTACACACAGACAGACCAAACCTCTTGAATGGGAAACGTAAACAAAAACAGAGCAAAGGAAAAATCATGGACCGAATCTTAACACGAGTTTTTGCCGCCATTTTTTCCCGCCATGATGTAAGCGAGGTCGACGCCCCAACACCTGTTGCTTATGTTTTTTTTTTTATATTTTTATTTTTTAAATCACGACCGAGACTGACCACTCGTCTATTAAGCACTAAGTTTTTGTGATGACCACCTCAGTTATTAGTTATTGATTTATTATTTGGGTGCTAGGCGATTCCGCATTATCTTATGAATCGACGTGTTTTTTAAGTTTATTCTCTGACTATAATAGGATATTATTGTAAATATACTCGTATATTGACTAGGCTTGCATATCTGGATTTCATGATTGGATTAAAAAATATGCATAGTAAGGAACATAGTAAGGAAGGTCTGATATACATATAATATACCCTCATAGCTCCTCATACAGATGAGACCAGCAGTGTGGCATAAGCTTATGGTGTAGTGCTATGAACATAAACTGTTGTAATCGATTGAATAGTCTTGTATCCCAAAAATATTCCTTTACCACACGTACAGAGCTGTACGTCCGTCCACACGTTGTAATTTTATTCTAAAATCAAAAATTTAAAAAATTGCCATCGTCATTTTACTGTTATCATGATTCTATTATAGGGTTTTTATTTTTATTAAGTTTATGTTTTTTTTTATGTTAAGATCGGCAGACAGGCTAACGGTCCATTTGATGATAGGGGCTACCGTCGCCTATAACACAAGCAACACCACAGGTGCTGCAAGTGCGCTACCGACTACAGTAGGATTAAGGATAAGGGATTAGGAGGGGACAGGGAGATGGACTCTAGCATCCCTTACTCACTCACCGAAACACAACAGCACACGTGCAGTTATTTCACGGTGGTCATCTGTAAGAAGGTGGTTACTGCCGCCAGACGGGCCGCCCAAATGATTGCGAAACCCACTGTGCCCTGCCACTACTTATGTGTACCTTTATACAAAATAATAACATTATTTTACTATAGAGTTAGTGAGAGATGCAATTTCTTTCATCCCAACCTTGTAATAGTCGTGTCCCACAAAAACGACAGACTCAAAACGAAAACAGACTATAAAATGAAGTAGCAAAAATTAAAAATCCAAACAGTCTTTCCAAGATATGTATGTATATACGCGTTCCGCATATCTATGACATGCTCTAAATTTTATTTGGAAATAATATAAATCTCTAAGCAACAATCTTTAGTCATAGTAATAAATCTAAATTTCGTCCCACTAGGTAATAGAAAACTTTAAAAACAATTCTGACATCTATACGTATAATGAAATCTTAAACTAAATACATTCTGTACGTCTGTAAAAACGTGTCTGTATCTAAGTACATTAAATATTTTTTCAAAAAAACAATTGTTTTAGAATTGTTGGCTGTTTGTCAGTGCGTTTGTGTACGCTAATATCAGAAACGGCTTAACCGATTTGAATGCGGTTTTCATTAATGTATTGTAGGAAGCTTCCCGAAACATTTAATCTTTGTTGCACTCCATCGGTTTACAAACAAAAAAGTTACGCGCTATACCGAATACCACGCGTACGAAGTTGCGGGCTCAGCTAGTACTGTAATATATCGCTGGCTGACCGCTGCAAAGTCCTGGCCGATCATTCCACACCTGCAGCCTTGGAACAATTATAATGGCATATTTCCGTGTCAATTGGGTTTATCAAGGTGATACGACTTTTTAGCCATTATGAGGAAACGATGTGCCTGCCTCACAATATGACTCCGCGGCGGCACCGACAGTCTCCTGAAGATGTTGGCCAATCGATGGGATTCACCAACGCTGCGACATTGGAAACAAGTTCGCCTTATTGACTGTCGTATAAACACTTACCTGATGCCATTTCCTTATTTCTTCCTAATAGGTTTTTTTATTCTTTACCCTACTAAAATTGGCAGCGCACTTGCAGTAGGTACCTAGCGCTGCTTGTGTTTATAGGCCATAAAGTGTACCATCAACCTGCCTGCCGATCTTAATTTTTAAAAAAGAATCTCATTTTAATGTGTGCTGTGTTTTGGCGAAAATGATCTTGTGAAAGCGTCCCATAAACTGGAAGCAATGAGCGGGCATAAAAGTACTAGAGAGTCTGCGCGCATAGTGCTCATAAAACACACCGCTTCTTTACAACTACCGCGCAGTATTTAAAATGTCACGTACAATCTTCGAGTCAAATCTCTTAGATCAGTGTTGTCCAACACCGAACGCTATTTGAACTCCTTTTATGAGTTTTTAAGTGGCCATTATAGCAGAATGTAATGTCTTCATGTCGCGCCGAGGCCCGTACACGAAAATCTCTTTATGCTGCGTTCAAACGCTTCACTAAATGGATTTTATTAAACTCAGTGAAATTTTTTTGTTCTATTTTAAATAATTATATTGACGGATTAATATTTTTTCCCTGATTATTTGATAACTATGCCCACTAAAGGATTGTTTCATTACTTCAGGTTTTTTTACATTTAATTGATCTATTATTATGGGCCTCGCAAGAAAGCTCAACGAGCTATGCAGAGGTTGCTCTGCAAGATGGAAGGAAGAGATCCGAGATCAGCAAGTTGAAATGGCAGTGGGCAGGACACTTAGTACAGGGATCTGATGATCGCTGGGGCCGGAAGGTTTTCGAGTGGAGATCAAAGACCGGCGAGAGCAAGGTAGAACGTCCACCCACAATGTGGACAGACGATCTGATATGGGTCGCAGGTCGACCTTGGATCCAGGCTTCTTCTATTGGAAAATTATGGGGGAGGCCAATGTCCAGCAGTAGACGTCGTACAGCTGAAATTAAGATAATGATGATGCCTACTTCAATTTGTGTTAGTAATATTATGTATAGTGATACAATGATTGAATAGACATCTTCCAAAATTATTTATTGTGCACAAAATTGTACCAATGTTTATTATTAGAACTTGTCCAGTACAAGCTTACTTTACTGAACCGATATCTATTTTTAAATTCTACATCATCGTAAAACTCTATGGGATTTTCGGCATCCTTTATGTATCGGCGTGATAAATAATTATAATCATAGTTATAATTATTTAATAGTTAATAAATTCTTCAAATGTAGACATAATTCCCGCCATTTTCGTCCTTAAGGTTGGTCTTGAGGTACCTTGAGTTTGACAGATGCTTCCTCGACATATTGTCACCTCGAATGAGGAATGTTTCGAGTCGAGGAGCCTTTTTTGTGACTATGAATACGAATTCCGACTTTCGAGGTTGAGTGGAGTGAAAGTCGAGTCGAGGATGCGACTAAGAATACGGGTGTTAGTATGACGCGGTATGACTATGTCTACACCATTTTATATTTAGTTACACTAGGTAACTATGATTGAGAAAAGTGAATTTTTAAAATTAGTGTAATATGTAAATTCGTTTTTATTTAAATTTAAAATAAATAAGTTTATAAAAAGAAATAACATATGATGTGAGACAATGTGAGGATTCTAGTTTCGAAGATTACCTTCTACGTACAAACATACAAAATTACCTCTTTATAATATTAGTAAGTATAACATATCTGTTTAATCTGGGCGCATCTTAATAGAGAAAACATAATCCAATTTTAAAGTAAGCAAGTCAAGTAGGTACTTGACTGGTATCAAACGCGCCTTGTAAGTTTTAACTAAAATATCCCATGAAGGATGTCCCTCCATTTTTTATCACCCGACACGGTAACACAAATAGGTAACTCGATAGTGGACCATTATTATTATGTGAACACTTTGATATCTTAATAGATCCAATCGTGAGAATTTGTCGAAAACTGTTCGACAAACAATTGTACTGGATGACAATGTTGTTTGAGGTTATAACGTGCTCAGTCTATTAAATTAAATGTTTTATTGGCGGAAATAAAGGTTTTATATTAATAGAATATTATGGAAAAGTTGATAGGAACCAATGTGGAACCAAACGTAATTAAATAAATTAAATTAATTTTATAAATAACTAGCGACCCGCCCCCGGCTTCGCCCGGCGTGCAATTTTTATACATAGGAACATTCCCCGTTTATCCCTCTTTCCATTAGTGAAAACAGAATTAAAATCGGTCTACCCGTTCACGCGTGATGCCGTGACCAAGGGAAATGGGGATTCATTTTTATATATATAGATTTTATAATAATAATAAATAAACAAATAAATAATAAATAAAAAGGAATATTAGAATAATTACTTATTTAATTGGTATTATTTATTAATTGTTCTTAATTAATGTCTTATTTGATTCATTAGTGAGTCTTCACCTCTATATATAAAAATGAATCCCCATTTCCCTTGGTCACGGCATCACGCGTGAACGGGCAGACCGATTTTAATTCGGTTTTCACTAATGGAAAGAGGGATAAATCAGGGAATGTTCATATATATCAAAATTGCACCCCAGCGAAGCCGGGGTCGCTAGTGTATAGATAGATATGAAATCTCAAGTCTAACTGAGAGTCAAACTGATTCGATATAAAACATTCATCTATTGTTACAGCAATAAACTATTTTGTTATTTCAGGTCGATCGAAGTTTGGTTGCAGAGTGGACGTCGGCACAGCGAAATTCTGGACGAACAGAAATTCACCGAAGGCCAGCTTCGGATGCCTGGCGCGACCGTCATTCTTTGGCTTAAATGTGATCAGGTAAATTATTACAAAATTATAGTTAATTATTTAATTTATTACTTTTTTATTTATTATAAATAAAATAAATAAAAATTTATTATAAATACTAGCAAAAAAGCAGAGCTTTGTGAGGGTTCGCGAAGTTTTTCTACCTAGTAATAATTTTTAAGACAGTTTTTTAAATATACATTAAACATATATCTTTTAATGTATGGATAATATGGGCTTCTGTAAATAATTACAAAATCTATCCCAATAACTAAATATGTTGTTATTGTCATAAATAAATAAAATTCTTTAGTCATAATAAGAGTCTAGCAATTCTATCAAAGTTCTTTCAAATGGTCCAACAATATTTAACGATTGAATAATGAATACCTAATAAATAAAGACATTGCAGATCCGATCTGCAATGTCTTTATTTATTAGGTATTCATTATTCAATCGTTAAATATTGTTGGACCACTCTGCAATCATCCTTGCCATCAGACCGCTGCTATCCTTGCCATCAGACAATTCAAGTCAAGAATAAATAATAATTTATTCTTATGACTTAAGTCTTTGCCTAGAATAAAAATTTACATTGAAACATTAAGTATTTACAAAAATTATATTCATGAGTAGTAATTAAAATCTCACTTTTACTTAATTCCATATCTACTCGTATTATAAACAGAAAGAGAGAGAAAGAGAGAGCACCTACTAATACCTACTCGTATTATGTACCGGATGTACAAGTGAGGGCGTGTCGCTCTAGTCGGTTCTTCATATATTATAGTGGAAAATGCTTTGTGTCGTTTCAAAAAACTAAAAATCATTTTGCCATATTTAGAGAAGTTGGAAAGTTAATTTAATAAAATTATTATTATGAAAACATTACTCGTTTAAATATTACCCATATGTTATAGCGTTTCATTTACTTAGACTTTACATAGGCCGCACTGAAAGTTTTAAAGTTTTTCTGAACTGAATTGAACTAAAATTGAAAGTTTTTCAAATTTTAAGTTTTTTTTTTCAACTTTCAGTGCTATTTAACTAATTAAGAACTCTTTAGGAAGCTGTCGATTTGATTTCATTCAGTTGACAATTTGTTTTTACAAATTGGTGTCCATTTAATGAATTTGACGAGAGAAAATTTTCGTTTATTAATCTATGGACATTTTTCAATGAATTTCCACTACATTTAGTATGTAGTTCTGTACACAACACTACATTGCACTACACTTTTCTATAGTTATAAACTTGGAAACCAGGCTGAACCACCATTTACCACCATGAATATGCGTCCGTTCAGCTTTCCGAGCTGCATCAGGAACCAAAATGGATGGAGCTCAATAAGTGCTTACTCCCTTAATTAACTCATATTTCTTGTTAACGACACCAATGGTCTAAACCACGTTTGTATGAAAATATTGGATACGATGCGGCTTAATTGGGGAATAAAATTTTTAATTATCATACTACGCATACGTAGGTGGCAAAAAACCTACCTAAAACTAATGCGGAGTCCTCAATATAATCCAAAGGTATTTTTATCGACATGTGCGCGGGTTAAAACCGTCCAAACGTGTGCGCAGATGCGCACGTGCAGCACCTGCTAATCTCGGACCGCAGGTGAGCCGGCCCTTGTTTACGTTTTTTCACCCCCTACATCCAAAATGGCCGCCTTCCACACGCAATACTATTTATTAAAATCTAATGAACAGTATTTATAAAAAAATTTAATTAAATTATTTGTTTGTGCCAGGCTTTCGTGTCTGAATTCCCTTTATTCTTTAAAAATAATTAAAGAATAAAGGGATCCCTTTATTCTTTAAATAAAATTGTAATCGTGTTATGAATTGTCCCGCGTAAATGATTTTTTTGTTTTCTTTTTCTTTGAATTTCTGGTCCCTGGCAGAATATCAGTGTTGTGGTCCGCACCACAACTGTATACTGAGTCAGGGTTCCTTTTCCTCTTCTTACTTGTTTATATATTTGTTTGTTTGTAATTATTATTTGTTCATATATCTATATTATGTTTATTAGAGGAATAAAAGATGCTTTCTTTCTTTCTAAAAAAAGAAAAAGTCTGCAGACAAATTTACGGTCCACTTGATGAGCTTATTGTAAGTTGGTAGTTGGCTACCGTCGCCTATAACACAAGGAATGCTCTAGGGATTGCAAGCGTGCTGTATTTTCAGGTAGAATATTGCCTAAAGGCCTTATATATCTGCCTGGAATTGCGAGAAATCGAAAAAACCTATGCGCCGCTGATCATGGTAGAATAGAGGAGAAGGAAGGAATGAAAGAAATTGCTCGGGCATCTCTTACCCACTTACTGTTAGCACACGTATTGGTTATGTCGTAGTGGTTTTCTGTAAACTTGTCATTGCTGCCGCCAGACGATCTGCTCAGTTCATGAATTTCGACAGACAGACTGATGGTCCACTTCATGGTAGGTGGCTATTGTCGTCTATAACACAAGCAACGTCAGAGGAGCTGCAAGAGCGCTACAGACCATAGTAGGATTAAGGATAAGGGATTTGGCAGGATAAGGATAAACGATTTGTGCCTTGCCACTATTTAGTTTTATTTTTCGCGTACAAGCTACTTATTATTCTTATTATACTTCTTAATATACTACTATACTTATTTTTCTGAGGTCCTGTCATTTCCTGTAAAGGCACAACAAAATACCCAAGTGTTTGCAAACGGTTATGAAAGCTATATTAAGTAGTATTTCGTCACCCAATGTATTTGGCCCTTTTTAAAGTAAGAAATGCTTATTTGCGTTGTTTAGATTTTCGTTCAACAAACCTGGCTTACGGTAAAGAGGTAACGTGTTTTGTGATTAGCAAAGAAACAACTCCGGATATCGCCACGAAGCGGAAAGTTATGTTTAATAAACTTTGAAAATTTACATAAGGTAGGTACTTCCGAAGTGAGCCGTTAGGGTTCTAAACAAAAGCTAATTAAGATAGTATATGGTATTAACATTTTTAATCTAAGCCGTTTCATGCATGCAACGTTAAATGATGTTGCTCGGATAATATGTTGTTTTAATTAAAAATTGCATATGCCCAAGGAGTTTCCATGTCTGCTTTTGCGATTTCATGCTCGGTTGCTTTTCCCTAGGATATTAATAAGCTCAAGTTGAACATAGACTTGAAGTTTACAATGTCGTAAGTAAAAAGCTTATCTAAATAAATAATTAAAATATAATTACCCTAGAGTTTTTCGCTAGTTCTATTACACTAGAGAAAAAATAGAGTAAAATAAGTATCTTCGAATTGTAATAAATAACTTCTTTAGTGGATAAGTGTTATTGTCTGTTCTTATAGAGTGGCAATAGAGGCACGGAATAGTGGTCATAAATGTTGGTATTAAATAGAATAGGAGGACACTTTGACTTTTACTGAACAGACTTTTTCACGGCTGTAACCACCGCTCATAACAAGCATTGATGGTCTATTTGATGGGAGGTGTCTACAGTAACCTAGCAACATAAACTATACCGTTGCGGATTTAAATCTACTGTCTACCCTGATAGAATCAAGGGTGAAAAATCAAGGTGATGATAGGTCTATCATATCTATATATGACTAGCGACCCGCCCCCAGCTTCGCCCGGGGTGCAATTTTTATATATAAAAGCATTCCCAGTTTATCCCTCTTTTCATTAGTGAAAACCGAATTAAAATCGGTCTACCCGTTCACGCGTGATGCCGTGACCAAGGGAAATAGGGATTCATTTTTATATATAAGAAGATAGATAAACGTTGGATGATCTTTGGGTTTGTGCAAATGCAAAGCCTGTTAGGCAGGCTGAAAGATATCTGGCTATCAGAGATCAGGCTACTAGTCCTACAGTAACTACCACTCTCTTACAAGGGATAGTGTTGTGCTGTTGCGATTCGGTGTAGGAATAAGAACGTCTTTTTATGTGTTTATTAGCGACAGAAGCCACTTGCTATCAAGTAGACCGCAATCTGCCTACCGCCCTTTAATATAAGATATTATAGTATTCGAAAGACCATTATTTTCATTTATGAAATGCAAGCATGTTGATGGTCTACTTGATGGGAGGTGTCCGCAGTGACCTAACAGCATAAACTATACAGTCGCGGATGCAAATTTGCTGTTTACCTTGATAGAATTAATGGTGAGATCAAGGTGATGATAGATATGATATACGCTAGATGATCTTTGGGCTCGTGCAAATAAAAAGCCCGTCAGGCAGGCTGCAAGATATCACCTACTAGTCCTGTGTAATACTCGTCTCACAGTAGCACCATCACTCCGAAAGGTAAGGGTCAAATGAGGACATGAGAACGCACTCTTAAATCTCAGTAACGAATCGACCATAAAACATGCATTATTATCTAAGTGGTCACGGATCTAAATACTGTCGACACGCGCAGTGTATCCGTCCACTTTGGTAACGTAAAAGGACTTGTAAATAAATTAACTAATTAATACGACTTACCAGTTAATACTACTCCAAAAAAATCAACATAATACAATGTTTGAAGAACTGTTTGTGTGTAGCATTGCATGTTTTGTATTAGGTATTCGTACCTTTATCCACACACCACCTGACTTCATTAAGCATTAGTTTTAATCGGTTAGCCTATCACGCTAGGATCGTAAGGAACGTGTAGCACTAACAAAGCGAAGAGAATATAGATTATTTTTTGTCCCTTTCATCGTCAGAATTATTATTATTGACTGGGACGTCGATTCGACAATCAACGTCCCTTTATTCAACACCTCAAGAGGGTTTCACTAGATGGCTGGATCAAAGAACAAATACAGATAACGCGCGGCGGTACTTGTTGACACGGCACGTATTGTCAGGACAACTCTGCACCCCTCTGCAATTCCGGTAGCTTCAGCCTTGCCTAGCGGGGCAAGGGAGTACCAGTGGACATCTAATTTTAATTTTTTTTTAATGTTTTAGTTTATATATATATATAAGAAAAAAAATACGTATAATAATAACTATATATAATAATAATAACCTTCTTTATTGTCTAATATATTTCTTTTAACCTCTACACTACGATACCCTATGTGCAGGATTCAGTAATTTCATGTGTCATTGTGAGTGTGCGTCTTTGTGTTATTTTGTGGTTGTGTAAGAAGCTTCTGTTTGTCTGATTCTTAGTGCATCAGTTTGTTTAGTTGTTCTTAGATTAATCTAAGAAGTTCATCAAATTTTTCGATTCTTAATCATTTCACTTCCTGAGAAAATTTACCAATATTTTTTACACGACTTAAACAATAAGCTACATTTATTTATTTATTTTTTATTTAAAATACGATACAGATAAGGACAATTGGTAATAATAGTTAAAGAACTTACAATCTTTGATGTTATTAACTTTATAGTAATTTATAAATACCTTATACAATTTTTATTACTGAATTATAAAACTCGTATGTAATTTTTTTATAAAATAAAAGATACCGGCAGTAACCACCGTCTCCCAAAAGACGACGGTGAAATAACATAATGTGATGTTCCGATAGGTGAGTGAGTAGAGGATGAAAGGTCCCATTCCTCCATTCCAATCTATCCCTTATCCTTTTATCAGGATCTGCAGTGCACTTGCATCCATCACAAGTCACACACAGTCTGGCGTTTCTTTGTGTTTACAGCCACATATGTTTTTATATATTAAAAATTTAAAAGTACCTTTTTTCTATTAGAAAATATAACGCAAATCACGCGCTTAATTCATTTACGAAACGTGCATGCACACTGGTTAACAATAATCTCTCAAATATTGAACCATTTAGAGAATCTCTGTCTAAATTCAAATACCTTTTAAAAAGTTTTTTTAATGAACTCATTAATCATTTTAATTAATTACTGAATTACTGGATTATTTGCTCTTGGTTTGATTTACTTCTCATAATATTCTATAGGTCTTCAATTATGAATTTGTGTTTTTAATCGTTGCAGACTTTTCATTTTAAAACTATTATTGTATTTTTGTATTTGCAATTAAAAATGTCTTAAAATAATATACTTACATTTTATTTAAGAGTGACTCGTTCTGATTCAGGTTGTAATGTAAACAATTACGAATTAGAATTGTTAGAATAATATAGATAGAAGCTACATGTATAGCTTCGCTTTCGCTATACGCCGCCATCTTTACACATAAGTTCTACGGGTGCGACATCTGAACAGTCCCGATATAGCGTGACCATCTTTTTCTTCATACTAGCAGATGTTATTGTTGATTATAATAATTTTATGCCATCATACCACAACGCTTTGCGTGTTTAAATGAATAATAGGCCAACGTGTTGTCTATAAGTGGAAATTAAAACAATACAAATTAATAAATGGACGAAAAATAATATTAACTTTGGTACATTTTGAGACTTAAAATAGAAGATTCTCGAAGATATGTTTCGAGGAAATGTGATATCAGTGAGTATGGGGCTAATGTTGCGGTGATCTTTTTGTTTGTGTATATAGTTTTTAGGAGGGGAAATGCATTTACGCATTATCCCTCGTCGAGGGGACATCAGAGTGTGTGACCCACCCGGCGAGAGGCGCCGGGAATACCCACTAAAACCCCTCCGGATTCCATCATCAGCGGTAGTAAGTGGACAGATGATATAGTCAGGCTATGTCCTCGAATCCCACATACCGCTAAGTCCGCAAGCGGACCCATCTCTTGACGCTGTGCGTATTGTGTATACTCCCATCAGGTAATTTGTGGTATTTAAATTATAACTAATTATAAATATGCAAATAACTGTTATTTATAATACAGGAACTTGCAAGCTCATTACTATCTCTTATCTCTGTGTTAGAAAATTATTTTAAATTTAAGTAGTAATGAATGGCCCAGGAATACTTTTGATTTATAATGAATAAATAAATTAATTAAAAGTTAGATGATATATTAATACAGTAGCTGGTGCCCGCGACTTCGTCCGCGTTGAAAAATAAAAAATATAACACTATTGATGGCGCCATCCATTATGCTACATTAGAATTAAGCGGCGACATCTATCGGATTTGGGTAGAACTGCTTGGTGATAACACCTGTGCATAGTATGCTCCAATTTGCAAACCCTTGGGAACCTAAACGAATCATACACCTATAGATTCCTCAGGAACCACTCTGTTGATAGATAAAAGCCACATGAAATCCGTTCAATAGCTTTTGAGATTATCGCGAACATACATACAAACAGACGCGACGGGGGACTTTATTTTATTTTATTTGTTTTGAACAAAAATATGTAAGGATATAATACTTATGTAAGGATTTATAAATGTATGGATGAAGCGAAAACTCGGTATCATTATGAAAAAAAAAATTATCGAATCCATTTATTAATAACTATTGACGAGCCTTAAGACATGGTTTTCTCACCATTGTCTTTCGTCCACATGGTATAAATAGCTCCAATGTACACACCATGGTCAAACAGTGGACGGTATAAATAGCTTAATGTTAAATATAAAAATAATGATTAAGTATATATATTTTTTATTTATATAAATGTCATCAGATAGGCCGACGATCCACTTGATACCGCCAGACCGTTACTACAGACCAGAACCAACTTTAAACGTTGGCCCTGCCTGCAATCGAACCCGAGACTCCTGAAACCATTAACAGAGTTTAGAGCTCTACTAAGCAAGACGCCATCTAGTTTTGAAATCAAAAGTGTGCTTTCAATTTCAAATACAAACCTTCGCATTTATCATTCGAAGTAAGATTACAACCTGTAGGCTCTCATCGAATATAATATTTGATTTACAATTAAAAGTGTTTGTTAAAATACTTTGTTTTGACGGTTGGTACACATTATTTTGTTCCATTAAAAGTATTCACAAGAATGGTTAGTGTTACAAAATCAGCTAAGTTTCTCCAGCGACGGACCGATCGTTGGGCCACTCGACACTCACCTGTTGCCGTACGTACACCCCACCTACACATACAGGGTGGTTAATAGTTCAACAAACTTAAAGTGTTCATTAATAACCCATATTGTCAACTAAATAAATAATACTCTAGTCACATATCTATTGTTATGAGGCCGTTACTGTTGGATTTGTATCATAATATTGAGTATAATGATTAAAAAATAGTCTTGAAATTAGTGAAAAATGTAATTGATTCACCAATCCAATATTAAATTATATCATTATTAATTTTAATATAAAAAAATATTTGCTTTAGTTTTTTATGTATCCTAATCCATAAATTATGTTAGACAAAAATATTTAATAATTATACTAATTCCGTAATGCTCCTTTTCAATTGTTTTATTTTATTAAAAAAAGGTATCTGCCGACTATAAATTTTAGTTTGAAATAGGGTTAGGATAGGGTTCAAATATGCTGACAGCAATACCTCATTGTATTGCAAGGCAAATTTGCTAACCGAGGTAATTTGTAAACAATTTTCGTAATATTAATTAAATGAACTGAACTTTATTCAACAAATTCAAGAATTCAATTCAAGAGATATGAATAAATAAAATTTATTGAGCTCAGTAAAATGTAATGAGAAACAATACTTAATACATAAAACATTTATTTTTGATATTTAAATAAATCGTTGTTTGTATTAGCGCAACTAAGAGCATATTATAAAAACACAATATACAACAATATAAATTAATCTTACATGACGAACTCGTTTTAAACATCCTGTATCTGCCGGTGGGTGCAACACCTGCCGTTTTTGCATTTTTTTCCTTTATTTCCTTATCTTTAACCTGCCGCGGCGTCTGTTACAACCCAATATGTATTACGGTAGGTCATTAAACTTCAGTTAACCTTTACAAGTGGACATCGTTCGTGCATTTTTCAAATAGTTTTCGTGCCAATAGAATTATTTAATGACTGAATTTATAGTAGGGATATTACGTGACCTTCCGTTTTGTAAATTTATTAGGAGAGTTTAACTAGGAGTTAATTAATAAGAAATATTAAATTATTATTAATTTTCGTCGTTATAGTGAAAGGCTTTATACGAGAATGGTAACACTTGGTGGATGACTACCGTCACCTAAGGCGCTGCCGACCTTGATAGCATAAAAGATAAGAAGGTGAAACATAAATAGGTTCTGGCATCCTTTATTCACTCACCTCAACATAAGACATACAACTCACAACACATAAAATAAGAGCATTGATTTCACGGAGGTCTTCTGTAAGGAGATAGTTAGTGCCACAAGGCGAGCTTTCATTTTTTTTAGTATGTAAAGCAGTATTAGTCCGGGAAAATTTAATTACAAATCAAAATTTAAGTACCTTTTTGATATTAACTTCTAGAAGATATGGAGCATCTATGGGTCGAAGATTCCGAAGAAGGTGTAAAAAAATAGGTGTTTTTTCCAAATTATACAAAAATTGTAAAATATTGTCCAAAATATTGTCTCTACAACATTTGTTTTAATTTTTTTTCTCTTATCATTTTTGTATAATATGGAAAAACACCTATTTTTATTTTATTATTTATACTTCTACAGGGTGGAATTGAAAATTTCTTTCATCCGTCGATATTTCATATCTTCTAGAAACTTATATCAAAAATGCTCCTGAGGGACTCAAGTTTTGTTTTGTTTGCAATTTTTCTTGGACTAATATGCCCCGCGTTACCACAAATAAATTATAAAACTGGTTTCGGAACACATATATTGAAAACCACTTTTGTATATTTTTATTAAAATGATTGATCTAAAACACAATGGGATTAAAATGGTAAAAACACCACTTGGGACTGTCTTGGGACAGCCTTGAAGTCGGGTCAAAAATAATACAACCGAAAAAAAGAATTATTTTGACATACTTTCTGTATACATTTTATTTGCTATATTTGATTACGCTAATAAAAGTTTTAACATACTCATGCGCCGTGGGCGGTCTTCTTAATTACACAATTACGTAAGTTGTAGAGATATCTTTAAATTGGTCATATCTTAAAATTCCTACAAATAAAGACTTCTTAATTTATTTACTAATTAGTATTTAATATATGTGTAATAAATGCCTTGTAATAAAGAAGAGAAGCTATTGAAGAGATAAATAATTGATAAGAACAATAGGATTTAAAAAAAATTCTTTGATATTGTTTTTTAAATTTTTGTGAAGTTGCAGTGACTGAAGTAGATTCGAAAACAACTGTCGTAATAGAACAGACAAAAAATAAATGAATAAATTCTGCATCATAGAATTTAAAAAAAAAATTGAATTCCTTATATTGGTTTAGAGTTTCATAATTTTATAGGACTTATTAATCTTGGAAGTAATAGGTAGGTAAATCAAAGGGACCTCTACATAATGCATGAACGTTAAAATCTCATATAATTAAAATGATTGAATTTTTTGTTAAAGTTGTTTAAACTGTTACTTACTTAACGGCTTGGGGTCGCAGTTCCGTCCTCGTCATATGCAGCCACCCTAATATCTATCGATCCTGAGTCCACTCCAAAGATCTATTCTAAATAATCAGTTCTTTGAATAAGTTTTGTGTAGTTATAATAGTAACATTCGCACGTCACATACACCATTTAACGAATCCCTTATAGAAACCACCTTGAAAAATAACAGCATGTGTGCTGTTGTGGTTTCCCCAATCCTTTATTCTACTAAACAGGTCGATAGTGCATTTGTACTTATTGCAGCACTGCAGCATTGTGTCTACAATAACAGTACTTCGTGTTAATAAACAACGGTAACTTCATACCATCATGTGAATCGTCAGCCTGTCAGTGTCGTTATCGATGTTCAAATATTATGGCTTAAAAGTGCGTGCCCACCCATCTGTTACTAATTAGCACAAATTGTGAATATAGTTACTGCGTCAGTGTATAAGGACGTAAATGATATTTCGAAAAATTAAAGTACCCGGGAGATATCCGGCTCCAGTAACAATTCATTGGCATTGGCAAGGCACACTGCGATCTGGAGTCACAAACTTGAATCCTCATAGCGTCAGCAACCCCTTACAGAGGAGGTCTATAATGTCTGTACATAGGACACGTGTGATGTTTTGTTTTGGATGAGTGGTTAGGGAGCTTGCCTTAACGCTCTGTTCTAGGGTTTCCGGGTTCGATCTTTAAAAAATCAACTTTTCAAATTTGGCTCTGGTCTGGATTTGGAAAGTAGGGGCAGGGCACACTGCGTTTTCGCAGTCATTTGGGGAGCCCGTCTGGCGGCACAAACCACCCTCTTACAGAAGACCATCGTGAAATAACAGCACTTGTGCTGTTGGGTTTCGGTGAGTGAGTAAGGGATGCCAGAGCCCATTTTCCTATCAACTCCTAATCCGTCATCCTTAATCCTACTGTAGTCGGCAGCGCAGTTGCAGCAGCTTTGGCGTTGCTTGTGTTATAGGCGACGGTAGCCACCTACCATCAAGTGGACCGTCAGCCTGTCTGCCGATCTTAACATAAAAAAAATGTGTAAGGGATATTACACATTTCCCTATCCTTTCTTTCTATATCCTTTATCCTTTACTTTGGCACGCATGCACTTGCTACCACCTATCTATGGATTTGCTTATTTTAATAGACCACGATAGCCATCTCAAGTCGACCATCACGTCAGCCTGCTTGCCGACTTTGCATTTGTGACTTTTAAGAGTGTATATCTAATATACTTGTTTAAATTCGATTATGATTCTCCCATATAAAAAAAACGTGACGATGAAGAAAACTTACTTAGAAAAAAAAACATATAGATCATAGAAGAAAGTCCTGCCAATCCGAATCATATTCTTCTTTACTCGAAGACTTAAAAATTCAATTTTGTTCTCAATAAATAGTAAATGATATGGAGTAAGTTTTTTAAGTTTTATTGTACTTTTTAAAAGCAAAAATTTCTTCTGATCTGTTATACCATATTTATAGCTGATAGCCTGACGTCGTATAGTTTTTAAAGTAACCCAGGCCGAATCTCAAGTAGATACAAAAATTTTGCCATGAATCAAATTTTTTATGTTTTTTTTTATATTTGGTAGGTATGAGAATAGGTCGTAAAGTATTTTTCACCTAACCCCACCCCACCCCCCATTTAAAAATCGCAGTTTTACTATTTTTGTATGAACAATATCCAAATAATTTAACCGTCGTTGATTGACGTGAAATGACGCGTCACTTTGACATATGGTTTGAAAATAAAATTGGACCCGATAGGTGGCACCACAATCGGGTTAAAGAATTATTTTTCCGGTTCCAACAGGACAACGTCTGCTGGGTTAGCTAGTAATATATAAATATTTTATGTAATAATTATTTAAATAGAAAAAATTATAGATGGACGCGTATGTTATTTTATCAAATGCTTACTACAATAAAAGTCACCTGTCTTTTGCGATAAAGTGCTCAGGTATTAGAATTTATTTAGGCATTGGTCAAAAATTACACGTGCAACGTTTTGCCTCACGTGCGAGTATGCCGTCATACTTACTAAAAAACATACCAAAAAGAGTACCTACCCAATCATAACAAGCAAAGGGCACATCAAAAACCCATTAAACATTGTTCAGCATTGCTATACTATTTTCTGAGCATTCATATTTTTAACATTACCAACTATTCTATGCTCATGTTCAATTAAGAAATGTGCGCGTTTCATTTTCCAATCTTTCAATTCGAATTTAGTGTAACCATAAATAATTACAATTTGAGCCTAGGGCCTGGGCACACTCGGTTTATTTTATTATATATTTTACATCAATGTCAATACAAGAGCTTTAACGGAGAATAAAAAATACTATTCCCGAGGGATCACCTAAAATAAAAATAAAAATTCAAGGTCTGACAAAAATATATATATTTTTTTAATATATAAAAATGAATCCCCATTTCCCTTGGTCACGGCATCACGCGTGAACGGGTAGACCGATTTTAATTCGGTTTTCACTAATGTAAAGAGGGATAAACGGGGAATGTTCATATATATAAAAATTGCACCACGGGCGAAACCGGGGGCGGGCCGCTAGTGAGCAATAAAGATTGAATAGATATTTTAACACCTAAGAAAAAGAAAATTGTAACCCATAAATACCGATAAATAATTTAAAAAAGCATTTATTCTTTCTGGTAGCTATTTCTTCCCGATCATTCTGGGCCTTTTTATGTTAATAGATTTTTAGACGTACTTATGCTTGAAGTGAATCAAACTATTTCAAACGAAGTCAAAACATTTTTAATTTTCTCTTTTATTATTTTGTCATCTTTTTATTATGGTGGATTCATCTACTTTCTCTTGGGAGTTTCTTTTGTGACACAAAAAAGGATAGATACTCCCGAATAGAAACCTGATCTCCAAAGGTCCCCGAAGGCATTCAACTCGTAGAGGTATTTAATGGGATGTCATTACTGATTACCACGATGGTTTTCAAATAAAAACATCGTCGCACGCTTCGTCTATCTATAGAGAGTGCGAATAATGACAGACGCAAATGATTTACTAACAGTTAAATGATAGTTTGGCAGTCTCCCACATCAGTAAAACAAGTTCCGACAATTAACTAACGTTCATACACCTCGCGAACAAAAAGTTTGACGGACATGAGTGCTAATTCTTTTTTTAAAATAAATATTTGGATTAGTCAGATATTATAACCATATGTGGGACATTAATACGACCTTTAACATAATAATTCAAGCTGCTAATAGAATTTTAAATAATAATAATAGGATAAATGATATAATAATAATAATATTTTTACGACTAACCATGGAACGTTCTGGAAAAAGCGTTCGCGCAAGCCGAAAGGGCTTATGCTCCGCTCGCACGAAATATCTGGCACGAATAATTTATTCCCCTTTGCCACTAATAAGTATGCTCCACTGCCACGAATCAAAACCTTTTTTAATAATTTCCCTTTTGGCACGAATACATATGCTCCGTTGCCACGAGACTTATTATTACTCTAAATTTGTACAGTTGCAAAAAAAATTAATAATTAAATGTTACCTCCCAACAATGTAATTTACAGAAATAATATTTTTATTTTGCTTGTTGCCGAATGCAACATCTAGAACGATGCACTTGCATTTAGGTACAATAGTTAAATTATAAACAATAGGGCGCCTCTACACAGGATGTTTACAAATATTTTATCTAGGTGAACCCATTAAACACTAAAATTAACAATACCATTTCATAGAAAAAAATTGCAATTTAGTTCAGTGAATAATAATTCGATATTATAATACGAGAATGATAATTACTAACAAGGTACGATTATATTAGCATGTAAGTCATTATCGAAAATTCCAAGTTAAAAATCCTTATAGAAAAAATTGTTTACTAGAAATTATATGTTTTGTATATTTTTGTTACATGTCACTATTTTGTTTTAGTATTTACTTTATGTTTTGTATTATTATTACAGTATGCGTGTAAATGAAGCCTATTAAATAGGTTAAACGTCGTAAGTCTTTTCGTTACAAGTTTTACATATTTTTTGTGTGTTATTTTTATTTTATTTTACGTTTTGTATTTTAATTTTACGTATATTTATAGATGTAGTTAAAAAGTAAAGGAAAAATGTTCATATCTTTCCGTTGGCCACTAGTGGTGGCGAAAGTGGTCAACGGAAATAAACCAATATTTTGTAAGTATTTTATAAACACATTCAAATATTCTAACCAATAGTTTGATATATGTAGTTAAGAATTTTAAAACAGTGAAAACAGTTGATGATTTGATTTTTCAAATAAATATATGCAAATAAAAACCTTACTTATTTTTATAGGTACAACTACATGTTCATTTAAATTTAAGCATTTTATTTAAAAAAAAATTATGAAAACTAATAATTTTTCGTTTTACTTCACTCGTGATCAGTTCGTTTTAGGATTGTATAATCTATACAGTAATGGGTACTGTATTTGTTATAATATATATGTATATCTATATTATATAGTATTTATTAATATTTTGGTTAACCAATTGTTGATAATATTTGCTACTACATATTTTGCCATCTGTACTTTTGTATTAGTGGCAGCGGGGAATTCATATTCATATTCGTGCGAAAGGGGAATTCTTTGTAGGTATTTTAAAAAATATTGATTTGCCACGTGCGAGTGGAGCATAAGCCGCCGAAAGTCTCAACCGTCCCACCCTATCGATGGTAGCCTCGCCCCTTCCCGACTAGTGTCAAAGGAAATTGCTCCTTATGTTTACAACATAGAGTTTACATTTCAACAGAAATAGCATTCCCAAATTTCAATGGCTTGTTTATGATGGCGTTTAGATTTTCTGGATAACTCGAAATACATCTAGGTGTTTGGCGCCAAGTATCAATGAGAGCGGGGGGGGGGGGGGAGATGAGTTAGTCGTGCGATATCAAGCGATTCGAAAGCGAGTCTTCGGTGCTTTTGCGAAGTTACCTGCGACATTTACGCATGATCTCTCTGTCATGCTATGCTACGATTATGGATCGCTCCATAATCACAGACAGGACTGTTGTCGCCAATAAGCCTGACATAGATATAGATTTACTTTATTTGGTAGTGGTACAAGGCGTGAAGGCACACTCAATTCTGTAGTCATAAACTGTTCAGCTACAGAAGACCACCATGATAACAGTCGGAACAGTCTCTTCTCTCATCGCAAACTTATCCGCTTCCCGCTCCGGGTCAGGGTAGGTAGCACACTTGAAGCTCTCTGCTCTTGCTTGTTTTTTAATTCTTGTTTTTACATCAACCATACCATATCAATTGGACCGCTAGTCTGACTTTATTTATCATTTGTTTTTCATGGCCAACAACTTCGAGCTACTATCATTGGACAGTGAAATCAGCGGATTATCACTTAGTAATGCCCTGTCGTCTGTCGTTCGAAATACTTTTTTTTATTCCGCTCCAAATCGAACAATGACTCACGTCTCGATAGATTGAAGTAAGTAGATACATTATGAAAATTAATATAATCCACAATTAAATGTCAATGGAGCCGATGAACTGTTCTGTCCGCCATCTTTTTTTCGGGTGCGGGCGTGCGCAGGAGTCGGTTTTTATCTACATTCCCAACAGAAATTAGTGGACATGCCTTTCTTTATTTGAAACGACTTCTGTAGGTACATGAAACTGTGCTTTTTTTTACATATAATAAATATCAAAAAGAAAAAAAAAACGCTTATCTTTGCTACGTCTATTGCTGGACAAAGCCCTCCTCCAAAATTTTCCACTACGACCGCTCGGAAGCAGCCTAGATCCAGCGTTAACCTGCGGTTGTTACGTCTATTATTAGTATCTCCAGTGAGTGGAGCCCTACGTTGCGCTTGTAAGTTTTTTTTTTAATATTAAGATCGACATACAGGCTGACGTTCCACTTGATGGTAGGTGGCTACCGTCGCCTATAACAGGCAACGCCAAAGATGCTGCAAGTGCGCTGCCGATTACAGTAGGATTAAGGATAAGGGATTAGGAGGGGCATAGGGAAATGGAATTCGAGAACTGGGGCTGGAATTAAAACGATTTATTTGTAGAAGGCAAATTCTATAAATTCTAACAACGTCAAGGACTATCTATTCAAATTAGAATGCACGAAAGTTTTTGTTCCGTTCTCTCGCGCGCGAAGCCAACGCCTTCACATTTTTGGCGGAAACTCGTGATGTCAGTTGTATATGTTTTTCTATGATTTTTTTTTTCCAACAAAATAAGCATAATAAAAAAGCTGTCAGTTCTTCCATCATTGATAGTCAGTTAATGGCTTGGTGATACAAAAAGGTTGATAAAAAGCTAAATGTGGATCGTTAAAGCGAGCATACGTGAGGTAGTTTTTATGTAGCGATTCCACTGTCGCTTTGTTCTCTTCTTAGCTTAGACAAGAAAATAAATTATCATTTGAAATTGTTACTAAGAAAAAGTTTTTAATAATTATTGTCGTCCCAATAAAGGTTTATTTATTTATTTACTATTTACATCTATCTTTGCAGATACGAGTGGTTGTATGCTACTAATTTTTAAAATGATAAACTTAGATGAATATTCTAGTAGCTGGTGATCGCGATTTCGTCCGCGTTGAAAAATAAGAGATTAATATTATTATTATTATTAACTCTTTATTTGTACTATAAACATATATTTAAAAAACTTATTATATAACTTATTTATAAAAAAATAAGTAAAAAAAGAAAGTAACACAAGCAATAGTACAAAAGGCGGCCTTATCGCTTTATAGTTTCTTCCAGGCAACCTTAGGGTAAGGAAAATTATATGAAAAATAAAACAATGTGGGGCATACATTGACATACATTTGTAACGAATATAATTTCAATATGCTAAGAATAAGACAAATAAAAGTATCCGCGAGTAGTCTGTGCACAGAATTTTTAAATAACACACATGAATTCTCTATTCCGGAATAGTTTAGATGTTCCTTGCTATTTTCATCCACACCCGAAACCAAGCTAAAATGTCTATGGTCGTCAGAAAAAGAGTAGGGGTGAAAGCGGTAATAAGGAGGGCCGCGCTCGCGCGACAAGGAGAGCAAATTTGAATTTCTTGACGGAAGGACGAGGAAGATTTTTCACTAGAGTGTACGCATTACGACTAAAGTTCAACGTACTACCCTAAGTTTCACTTTCTTGTATTCAACTCCGAAGTACAGACAAAGTACTTGAGGATCTGCTCATCCGTCCTTGACTACGTCAACTTCTTGCGAGAGAGGGGAAGTATCTCGCGATAGCTACATCAGGTGGAGAAACTTGAGCTGCTGGTGGAAGTTAGCACTACCCTATTGTGCTAACTATTACCTGGTTCCCGGGACATCATCATCAGCGCGTGTCTTCATCGTCGGAGCGCGTGTCTTCATCGTCGGAGCGCGTGAGGCGTGAGGACGGAGCCGAGGACACATCTCCGCTGCTCTTGAAGAGACTTCTGAGCTGAGTAGCACATTTCATAATAAGCCCCTAAGTGCATCTTTTTTAAACTTAATCTTAGCTTTATAATTTTGTTTGTACTTATTGTAAAATAAATTTAAGTGTGCAGTGAAATCTGTGTTTCCTTAATAGGATAAGCTCACCCAATATCTCAGACAGCGGGCGCCCTACAGAGTCTCTTGTTCATTTCGACTGAGTAAGTACGGTGGGTAATTCTCTTAGGAGCTGCAGCGAGCCCAAAAGCCCACTGCAACCGAAGAGGTTACAACTGGCGCCCAACGTGGGGCTCGAACCCACGACCCTGAGATTAAGAGTCTCATGCTCTACCGACTGAGTAAGTACGGTGGGTAATTCTCTTAGGAGCTGCAGCGAGCCCAAAAGCCCACTGCAACCGAAGAGGTTGCAACACTCGGCTGGTATAAGTCTGGTCACTCGACTGGTATAAGGTTGGTCACTCGACTGGTATAAGTCGCCATCGATTGCATGCTATGTAAAAAACGACCATAAAAAGTGGGACGAGAATATTCTAGAAATACAGTGCGCATTGAATACAGCAGTCAATGACACCACGAAATTCTCACCCTATTTTCTCGTGCATGGAAGGGAGCATATAGTCGATGGCGACTTATACCAGTCGAGTGACCAACCTGTTCCTAATTCGCAATTTCAAGTAGGTGACCCACAGGAGCGTAGTAAAAACTTACAAAAATTGAAAAATATTTTTAATAAGGTGTATGAACATATAATACGTTCACACCAAAAGAACGAGAAATATTACAATCTTAGAAAACGCACCATAGAATTGAAAGTAGGGCAAATTGTATATAAGCGCACTTTTTATTTATCTAATGCTGCTAAAAACTTTACTGCAAAATTGGCACCAAAATTTAAAAAATGTATAGTTACAGCGAAACTTTCACCCTTAGTATATACTCTGTCAGATATGGATGGCAAAGTGTTGGGTGATTTCCATATAAAAGATATTCTAAAATATGACGACTGAAAGAAGTACCTAGCGTGCGTATTGTTTTGACGAAGAGTGTGTGCGCGACATAACAACTCATCATATGGAACGATGATGTTTCAGTTAGGGCGTACCTTTGTTAAGGCGTACCTTTAGTTACTAAGATAACACACGACAAAGTGGTCATGTCAACTCTGAGCGGTTTATGCTTCGGCGACCATTTCACCTTATTAAGGCACATACACTCGAAGTGTCACTTAAAGTTTTAAAATATGCGTACCTTAAATGATTACAATAGTCACGTTATATGATAGGATTACTTACGAGTTAATGTCATACTCTCTAGTTGTCATGAAGTATTAAGTCTATTTTCTTATGTTTAAATTGTGGACTTAATTTGTTTGAATTCTCTAGCATATCCTTATTTTCATGCTATAAGTACTTTAAAGTTTTATCATCTACTAAGGATTTTTTGTAAATACTTCTATTTTTGTTACTTGTTTTATTTTGTTGAATAAACTTTGCGTTTTAAATCTTTAGTTTAGAACCCCTATTATCTTATAGTATAGTCATGGAATGTATGTGTGTGATTGAGTGTGAGTTACCTGGTCATGATTTACTTAATAAACTTATCAATGACAAATATAATGCCCAATTCTGTTTCAGAATAGCAAGACCCTTCAGGTCGGTAGTTCATACGTCTCACGCATTTTCTCCGCGACTGACAGCCATAGATATTCCTGCGTATGGGGACCTTAAAAGAAGAAAAAATTTCTTCTTACGTAGAAATTTTTTTCCCAGGGAGTGATGTGTGTAACGAATATAATTTCAATATGCTAAGAATAAGACAAATAAAAGTATCCGCGAGTAGTCTGTGCACAGAATTTTTAAATAACACACATGAATTCTCTATTTCGGAATAGTTTAGATGTTCCTTGCTATTTTCATCCACACCCGAAACCAAGCTAAAATGTCTATGGTCGTCAGAAAAAGAGTAGGGGTGAAAGAGGTAATAAGGAGGGCCGCGCTCGCGCGACAAGGAGAGCAAATTTGAATTTCTTGACGGAAGGACGAGGAAGATTTTTCACTAGAGTGTACGCATTACGACTAAAGTTCAACGTACTACCCTAAGTTTCACTTTCTTGTATTCAACTCCGAAGTACAGACAAAGTACTTGAGGATCTGCTCATCCGTCCTTGACTACGTCAACTTCTTGCGAGAGAGGGGAAGTATCTCGCGATAGCTACATCAGGTGGAGAAACTTGAGCTGCTGGTGGAAGTTAGCACTACCCTATTGTGCTAACTATTACCTGGTTCCCGGGACATCATCATCAGCGCGTGTCTTCATCGTCGGAGCGCGTGTCTTCATCGTCGGAGCGCGTGAGGCGTGAGGACGGAGCCGAGGACACATCTCCGCTGCTCTTGAAGAGACTTCTGAGCTGAGTAGCACATTTCATAATAAGCCCCTAAGTGCATCTTTTTTAAACTTAATCTTAGCTTTATAATTTTGTTTGTACTTATTGTAAAATAAATTTAAGTGTGCAGTGAAATCTGTGTTTCCTTAATAGGATAAGCTCACCCAATATCTCAGACAGCGGGCGCCCTACAGAGTCTCTTGTTCATTTCGACTGAGTAAGTACGGTGGGTAATTCTCTTAGGAGCTGCAGCGAGCCCAAAAGCCCACTGCAACCGAAGAGGTTACACATTGACACCTGACATTATAACTTTTGCCAAGCGTTGATCTGGTGCCCTCGGCTTCGCCCGCGTGGAATATTAACCTATGTCCATCCTGAAATTCTATTCTAACTATTGGTGAAATAATTTTTTAAATTGGGTGAGTACCTAGTTTCGGAAATTACCTCCTACATACATATAAACAAACAAACATACAAACTATATCGCTTTATAGTATTAGTAAAATGTTATATATAAATGTTATAAATGTATAAAAATTTAGTAAAACAATTAACATAAATTATATATAAAATTCTATATAAAGTTGCAAGAATATGTCTGAATAGACATAATTTATGGTGGGTGGCTGCCTGTAAACATAAATAGTTCCAAGGGGGTAAAGTGCGCTGACAAACCTTGGTAGGGCAAAGAATAAAAAGGCTTTGTTCTCATGAAGAAACACAATAGCACAGGTGCTGTTTTTTAAATGTAGTCTATACTATAAGGCAGTCGAAATTGCCGCTTGACAAGCTACCCAATTTATGTGCTCAGACGACAAAGCCAAAACTTCTAAAATATAGGTTTGCTATGTTTACTTCAATACTATTGAATTTATTTACATTTATGTATGCGTGGTTCTATGCATGTGGTAGCCACCTACAATCAAGTGGACCGTCAGCTTGTCTGACAATCTAATATATATAAAAAGCTCAAACACGTGAAAAAGTGAAATTCAACGCTCTAAGGAATATCATATAAATATTTAAAACTCTAATAAAATAACATTAATTTTCCTTTACCTAAGTAGGCAGTCCGTCTGGTGGCAGTAAGCACCCTCTTACAGAAGACCACCGTGAAGTAACAGCTCGTGCTTTGTGTTTCTATGAGTGAGTATGGGAAGCCAGTATTTACTCTCCTATCCTCCCCTTATCCCTAGTGTTTTATCCTAAATGAGTATCCTAATTTACACTCATTTTGTGTAGCTGTGTTAATTAGGCGACGGTAGTCAAGGTATTTGTTTTTTTATTTCAGAAAAAAATTAGACTGATTTCGGGTTTCGGGCAGTAATTTATCAAAAACCCCTGCATACAATTTTTGCTACACATTTATATACACAAACATCCTCCTTGTTTATCGCTCTTTCCGTTAGTGAAAACAGTATCAAAAGCCGTTGATTGGTTTATAAGAAGTTAGCGGAGAAACAAACAGTGACTTTCTTTGTATATGTATGTATGTATAGTACATATTCTTTGTATATGTACATAACATACATATACATATGTTCTACTAAAATGTATAATATGTATGTTATGTATTATATAATAAATTTTAGTCTAAAAGTGGCTAAAATTATTTTTATTAACGTAGATTATAGTAAAATTTTGCACATAATTTTCCAAATCTTTCTATTAACTAAATTAAGAGGAAGTTTTTATTTTTATTCCTTTTTTCGTATTTATTGATTTCACATTCTTTAGACGTCTGCACTTCTAATTCATTTAGAATTTATTGTGATATGAATTTCAGAACAAAAATAATTGATAAATTTTCCTCTATTTGTGCATGTGTGTCTTTGTGTTTGTGTTTTATACAAAATATTTGTTACTTAAATAGTCGTCTAGTATGATACTAACATTACACTCTGACATCAGAATATTTTATACCGGTTTGAAACTTACAATGTCGTGATAAAACAAACGACGCGAGTCCTAAATTCTCAGAATATGTATCTAAATTTGCGTTTGACAAATGGCCTTTGTCGTTAGGTTTCATTTATCTCCAATTTATTAGCTGAACTAATAAATTATTGTGATTATACAATATTTTATTAGTAGCTTCATATTAGTCAAAGCACATAATGTTAATCGTTTTTGACTTTGTGAGTAGTTTTGAAAAATATGTCTAATTTTGTATACCTACTACATTTTGTTCGGGTTAAATTTAGTTAATTTATAGCCAACAGTCTTGAACTATTTCGAAAAATTCTAATTTTAGAAATCTATATGATAAATGTGTGCTGAGACCTAACACGAGACCACTGTAAAATAACAGCATCAGTGCTGTTGTGTTTCGGTGAATGAGTAAGAATCTCCATTTCTCTATACTCTCTTAATCTATCGTCTTAATCTATTTATCAGAACCAGTGGCGTTGTTTGTGTTGTTGGCGACGGTGGCCACCTTCGGTCAAGTGGACCGTCAGCCTGTCTGATGATCTTTGCATAAAAATAAGATCGTTAGTAAGGCTGACAGTTCACTCGCGGCCCTACCGTCGTCGCCATTAACACATCACAGCATTGTTATCAACAATCCATAAGTTTATAACAATCCATAAATCCACTTAAAGCAAGGGCCTCCGTCAGTAGGGTTGCCAGGTGTCCGGCTTTTTACAGTCGTGTCCGGCCAAATATATACCAGTCCGGCCCGTCCGGCTTTTGTTAGGATTTGGTAAACCCCGCAGCGGCCAGAATCACACGGACACGCATGATTCGCGATCTTACAAATTACTTTAAAGTAATAAATGCACAAATAAAAAGAACTATTTCTTTTAAAAACCAGTGTGTCAGGCTTTTGTGGCAAAATGTCCGGCTAAATATGAGTCTGTGTCCGGATTTTCGATTTTGAGACCTGGCAACCCTATCCGTCAGCCGTCCTGTTATGGTCATCGGTCAATTACCTGGGTTGGCGTAAGGGGCGTTTCGACATTGGTTTCCACTGCAACAAAAGATGGTCTTCGGAGACTCCTCTACCCCGAAGACTTTTGCATACTGTCAAAAATTGTCCCTACTCTGGCGTTACAGTAAACCTACAAGCGAAGTTGAGTACAAGTTGCCGATATTTAAGGGTAAGTCCTTTGTGGTGCGGGCGAAGTTCATGCTGGAGCACGACATAAATGTAAATATATAAAAAGAAAAAATACCGGAAATTGTAAATAATAAATTTAAAAGGAAGAAATTTGTAGCCTTTTGCCACAATGTGACATCGGTGTCGATTAAACCAAACAGGACTTGATTAATAGTAACAAACTGCATAAAGAAACATAATGTATACATTAAAAAAAATTAAAAAAAAGTATCAGTTAAAGACGAACAAGGTCCCTTGCATATGCAAGGGGTAAAACTTACAAATCCCCCAAAAAAATTCTTTAAATTTAGTAGAAACAATAACTGTTAAGAGTAGAAATTGTAAGTGTAATAGATATAAAATTAACAGAAGTAAGAGACAATTGTGGATATGACAATATATACGGCCCACGGGGTGGCGTAACCCCCGGGGGGAAACAAAAAAAAAAGGCCACGGGGGTGGTAAGGAATATAAGGTGAGAATAGGACATTAGGCTCCAACTGTTGGTCATCTTGTATGGGACTGGCTACCGCCGCCAGACATGCTGCCCTTTTTACAAGTTTGCAAGATTTCATATAACTAATAAAAGTAAATCATTTTTAGATTTGTATATTTAATTGAAAATTCATCGTCGTATCTCGTAACAATATACCTAGTGTGTGTATAAAAAGAGAAACCTGTTATAAAATAATTTAAAAAAAAATTGCTTTTTTTTAAAGAAAAAAGAAATAGAAAATTTATATGTTTAATATTAATAAATTTAAAATGTCTAGTTAGTAAGTCATGGGCGGTCAATCACAGATGACTTCCCGACACTGAATTTAAATTTCAAGGGTGCTACTGTGAAACATTATTTCGTTTTTTCGAGCAACTCGTACTCTTAAATGTGTTCTGTTTGTGTTTGTGCTTATACGAACGAACGTAAGCTCGTGAAGTCACGTTTTTGTTTGTTATGGGTTAAAAAAACATAAACAAAAGTCACTTGCGTTAGTGAAAAGCAAAATTAATGGGTGCTATTATTAATATTTCTTTTTTAAAAATAGTTCTTTTAGAATTCGACTCGAAACGTGAAATGTTAGTAAAATCTTTCATTTGTATTAAAACTGAAACAAAAAAACTGTATTGCTATTTTTAAATTAAATTATTATATCGATTTCACAATTCCTTTTTTGTATTTTAAGTACCACAATATGATTTATTTGAGGAATTTATTTATTTTCACAATTTTTTTCTTATTAATCAATAAATTCTAAACACGGCACAAGATTAATACTGTTGAATTATAAAGTAGCATCAATAAATTGTAATCCCAAATAAAAGAAAAAAAAAGCAAACGTATTTTCCACACGCTCTATTGAAACCATACGATACGAAATTTCGAATAACGATTTCGAAATAACCTCGTTGATGCGGAATCCGCAACTATACTAGACTTGTTTTACGACCGCGCTCGAGGTCACTTGGGCAGACTGTAACTACGCAATAACGTTTTTAAACTACAAATAATGACGGAATCGCAATTTAATGGTATACGACGTTTTTAAGAAACTGGAATTATATTTCTAATTTTAACATTTTTTTTCTGTCGTATTTGTTTTATCATAAGAAAAAGACTTTTAAAAACTGATGATTAGTAACGTATATTAAATTTTTCAGTTTTATCTTATTTATTTTCTTACAGTTTTACCTCATGTAACAAAAATGTATTTAATTTAGCACATTTCAGCAAATTATTTAAATTGATATATGTCACACATATGGGCAAAAGGGATACTTTAAAAAAGCTCTTAAAAATATAAGACTTTTCATTAAGTATATTTAATGTTATGTTTTAAAAAATGGCACTTGACTCATTCGCCATGCCGAACGAGTGACTCAACCGAGGTGAGTCCCATCTGCTGGACAACGTAATCAGAATGTTGTTGGTGCTGACCAGTACACGACTCAACGAGGAGACACACGTTTCCTGATGATAGCATGGAAACCATCTCGCTCTGCGAACATACTAGAGGCACTTGAGAAACGCCGTAGCTCCAACAGCATCCTGAAGACGTTATTATACTGGATCCGCAGAGCTCTGTATGCGCTTTGCGTATAATTGACCCAGAGGCTACACGTGTAAGACTGGCGTTACGCCTTGAATAGTGTTACTTTTACTTCCATAGAACAGCGTGCAAACCTATGAGCCAACATATATTGCTTCGAACAGATATTTTTCTTTAGAAAAACTTATATACTTTTCTTTATTTCATTTAACTTTTTCTCTCTAACGATGTGCGATTCAATCGCATTTCTTTAAACTGAAAATAGAAACAATTGTTGTGACAGCATTTTAAAAATAGAATGTTCAGAATCATTAAGTTTTTAAACGTCGCCTTCTGTCCTGTCAACCGTCGCTGCATCCGCGCTTCCTCTTCGTTCTATTTTTGATTTTGACAGATAAATTTTGTGATTCATTTTAAAAGCTTACATTTGGACTGGTATTATGGTATGGAGTGAATCCAGACTACATTGCGTTGTGCAGTCTTCTAAGTAAATAGTCCGTTTAAAGACCAATAACCCACATTGATACAGAAGAACTCTGTAAATTTAAAACGGACACCTTAGGTATGTGTTGTTTGAATTTTTTTATCCTTATTCTTTATACAATTTCTTCTCCACTCCTTTTTTGCTTGGTTTACGACACCACTGGTAATCTTTTGTTTTGAACAGATATAGGGCAATGCCGCGTCCCGTCTGTGGACTTTCTGCCTATCATTTCAAACTCTCATAAAACCAATGGGTATAGGGTCCACTGAACTAAAACTGTTATTTCAGATGTCCACTGCTGGACATACGACTGCCCCATATATTTCCAGTAGATCCAAAAGATCCAACGTCGACCCACTGTCCTTTTAGATCGTCAATCCATCTTGTGGGTGAACGTCCTAAGCTGCACTTGCCGGTCCGTGATCTTCACTGGAAAACCTTCAGCCTACAATGGCTCTTCGTATTATGTGTGGCACCTATTGCCACTTCAACTTACTAATTCGTTGAGATATAATGGTGACTCTCGTTTGTCTATGGATCTCCTCATTCTTGATACGATCTCGCAGAGTAACTCCAGGCATAGTCCTTTCCATAGCTCGTTGAGCGACGTTGAACTGCCTCCTAAATTGTTCTTATTATATCCACACTAAAGTATAGGTGAGGCATGGTGGATTAAAATTAATATTAAATTAATTAATTGTCTAGTTACACAGTATAACATATTAAGCACAATTAACGGCCTGTTCATTCATCAAGTAGCGGCCATATTAAAGTTGAATATATTAGCGATTTATTTCGGTTTATTAGCAGACACGTTTTAATTATGGTAATCAATGAATTAAATATCATTCAAAAGTATTTCCAATAATGTTGATCATATACCAAGGTTAGCCGGGTATTGTAATTGCCAAATTGTTGCGTACTATCTAAGCAACTTATTTATAGGTACCGTGTTCAGCAAATAAATTATTTTGAATTTGAATTTGAAAATTTATATATTTTCTGATCAGTGTAAATCATATTTAATACGTTGTGAAGCTAGCCTAAAAGAAGCAAAATAATATGTAATCCATACTAAAACAGACAGCCACATTTAATCGTTAAATATAGAGTAACGATTAATACTATTAATCGTTACTATATATTTAACGATTAATAGTATTTCTTTGAAACCTATGTTTCACTGATAAAAAAATATTTGGAAATTTTTGTATATTAAGAAAGTTTAAAATTGTAAAGGATTATTTTATACTCAAAATAGGATAAAGTTTCACATTCAAGGTAATCTAAGATAAAGTAAACTTCTGCGGACTCCAATTATCGAAGCATTTTTGGATTTTAGACGAGATAAAAAATCTTTATAGTCGCGAAACGTCTTCTCTTCACAATTTTCTTCATCTTTCACAATCTTAAGTCTGGGCAAAAAGATGACTGAAAAAATTAGGCATACCGCCCAATTTTTTGAAAATAATTTCAATCTGCGAGGTGTGAGCGGGCGCATTATCGCAGTGCAACTGGAACGTATTGTTTTTCCACAACTCTTGTATTTTTTTCGGATGGCTTCATGCCAACGGCGTAAAACTTCTGAGTAACCTTATTGACCGTGTAGTCCGGTGATAGAAATTCGCACTATCCCATTAATTACCATTGAACGTAAAGAAAACTGTAAGAAGAACCTTAACTATCGCTTATATTTGACGTACTTTTTAAGCCTTGGCTCCTCTGAAGTTCTTTTTTTGTTTTCTTTTTAATCAATACCATATCCACACACACATGATTCATCATTAAGTTCAAATTCTGGATAATCAGCAGCAAGATAATCATTGGCCGAAAAAATGTAAGAGACTCGAGACATGTAATAATAATACATGTAATAGCAATTTCATGAGTCACTTCTCTAATACATATTTGACTATTGGAAAGCATATTTTCTTTGATTGTATCGATAAAGTCATGAGCAGCAGATGTTCTGAGCCGAGCAGGGCTTTTGTCAACTTCAACAACTTCAACAACTCCTCGAAACGTTCCTTCAACCAATTGTAAGTGGAAGTTTTCATCGTACTAACTTTTGATTCCACTTAATGTGCTCTATCCATTCTTTCTCTACTCTATTTATTAACCTGCTTAAAGAAATCACGGTAGTGCGATTCTAACACCATCAATAGATACTATTGAATCTAACACCAGGAAATTTATTTATTCTAAATTGTAAAAGACGTAGAGGTGACAGTATATAGAATACTTTTTCTGTTCTACTGAAAACTGCTAAATATTGGAAACATCTTAGTCTATGGTATTTCTTATTGCATTATTTGTGTCCTAAATGAATCATTATGATCTCATTTATTTATATTTATTATTTTAATTGTTATGAAGATTATGTGTCATTTCTACATATTTTGTGTGTGGGTAAATATATCTCTGTTATCATTTGCACCAATTGACCTTATTAGTTTATTATGTATGCACCTACATTAATCGTATTGAATAGAGTATTAGCGTGCTCCACATTATACTTAGGTCAAGTTCGTTCAGATATGTTAGTTTGAAATGCATTCATAAATTAGTTTATTGAGTATCCTTTAGTTTAAGTAATTTCGTATCCACACACGAAAAGGGGACAATCAATTTGAAAAACTAACTGCCGAACTAACCTGGGTCGGCATCTTCCACTCGCTAGACTTTGCCTGGGTTAGAACAAATTAAGCTACAAATTGCCAGATTTGGATATTTTTGGTGACGCATTTAAAGATTTTAAGAGTAAATTGCTGACTCACTCGTCAGTCGACTGCTAACAAAATATAATTACTCTCTATATATTGTGTATGTAATGTATGTAACTTGTGTTAATGTAACTTCAAACTGTAAATGTTGTTCACGCCTGTAATTGGCTTACATTATAAGTCTAATAGTACTTTAAAATTAATTATGAAATTATAGTTATGTTAAGCTGTTGGTGTGTAAATAAATAAATAAATAAATAAATAAAATAAAAACACTCGTTAATTTGGAATGGACAACAGTTTAGACGCACCAATTAATTAAATCAATCAATCGTTCGGGAAGCTCCGAGACATCTTCTCGTCCCAAAATTCCTAGATGTCTTAAAACAAAAGTCTTAAAACACACATCGACCAATGTGTGTTGCCAATGATGGCGCTGAAACGTGGTCTCTAACTATGGGCCCCATAAGAAAGCTCAACGTCGAGCTATGGAGAGGGCTATGCTCGGGGTTACACTGCGAGATCGAATCAGGAATGAGGAGATTCGTAGACGAACGGAATTTACCGTCATAACCGAAAGTTACCGAAGGACAAATGGTGTGGAGGGCCAACGGCCACTAGGGTCGGAAGGTTCTCGTGGACAGACGATCTGATAGGGACCGCGGGTCGATGGTGTATCCAGGCTGTTTCTGATCGGTCCTTTTACAGAATTAGGGGGAGACCTTTGTGCGGCAGTGGACGTCCTACAGCTGAAATGATGATGATGATTTAATCAAATACGACTAGTCATCTTTTTATCTTTTTGAGAAGCTTTAAATAATTGTTTGCCCTATTTTTTACGTAAAATTAGACTCTAAATTCCACAATCCACTGGGGATATCTGAAAATTTCTAATTTTAAAAAAGTGAGAAAGTTTTTGGCATTGTCACAAGTGCCATTAGTAATATTTGAAAAAGTATACTAATAATAATAAAGAAAACAGAACTTACCAAATATCTGGTCAACGAATTGACCACCAAGTGGGATGTTGATTCGACAATCACCGTCCCAAAAATTGTTTTAGTGAACAAATGCGTTGTAAGCCTGTAATTGAAAGGGTGTTTAAAGCGACTGAGATATCTATTTAGTTCATGTATCACCGGTTATTAGTACCTATAGTTATTTATTATTAACTAGCGTTCCGCCCCCGGCTTCGCCTGGGATGCAATTTTTATATATAAGAACATTCCACGTTTATCCCTCTTTCCATTAATGAAAACCGAATTAAAATCGATCTATCCGTTCACGCGTGATGCCGTGACCAAGAGAAATATGGATTCTCTTGGATATTAAATAAATTATATTTTTATTATTGTAAACGAGGAAGGTTTGAGTATATAAATTGCAGAAAAAAATTGCATCCATGCGAAGCGGTGAGCGAATCGCTAGTATTTTACTAGGCCTCTATCACGGGAGAACATGCAGTGTCAACAAATTTCTTTTTGAAACACTACGCCACACTCGTCTTACTTACCCGTATCTACATAATTTATATAACCGTATAACAAATGCTTCATGGATCCTCACTGCGTAAGGACTCTCTCTTTGAAAAGCGACCGTTGACAGTCACTAAATCAATAGCGACATTAAATTCGAGTCTATGACCAAATAAACATTCTTCTCTTTAAAAATTTCGAGTTGAACGCACCCATGATGTTGTTTGTCGCTTAATTACCTCATCTGTATTCTAGCATAGTATATTGCAGTTCGTCGTACGAGCTAGGTTTCGGCACATGCCAGGCCACTGACTCAGTAGGTTAGCGTTGGCGAAATCGCATGGAGGTAATAAGAACAGTCTGCTCATTTTGGAGTGTGTAAGATTCAGACGATCAGAGAGATAGTCCTCAATGAATATTGCGGTTTTAAGAGATCAAACCTTAAATGAATATCTCAATGTCTTTAGATTTAACTTTTATTGTTATTGTATTGTATATACTTAGATATAAATTCTTTTAATATTTTAATAATAACTTAAAAGTATGACATGATAGCACAAGATTAAACCTCGGTGGTTTTAGTGCTATTATTACATATATGTATTTACATATGTACATAATATGCTAAAATATAAATATACATTTTATTATATAATGTACCACACATGGTTTAGAAGCTAAAATATATATTTTGCCTTCACAAAACTACGACTGTCCTACTAAGTTCACCAATTACTGAGTGATGTAATCATCATTTCAGCCGTAGGACGTCCACTGCTGGACAAAGGCCTCCTCCCTAATTTTCCAAAGAGGACCGGTCAGAAGAAGCCTGGATCCACCGTCGACCCGCTGACCTTTTAGAAGTGGACGTCCTACGCTGCCATCCAAGTAGACGGCTAACACCTATTTAATCACAATGCAAACTTTTCTGGCAACTAACTGAGGTGCACCGGCGCGGGGTACTGAACGCCAATTGGTCCGGTCAAGGTCACGACGAAATTCTATTGGTCGTTACTGCCCATAGTAACTTCTATTGGTCGAATATTTCCGGGTGTGGAATTATATAATATCTATTTCTCTAATGGGTTGTCTGAATGCGTTCGCCCTGTACTAGGAGTCTAGTTGGATATTACGTCGATGTACGCTGCGCTTGCTGGTCCGTGGCCTCCACTCGAGAACCTTCCGCCTCCAGCGGCTGTCGGCTCTCCGTGCTATGAGTCCTGCCACTTTAACTTATTGATTTTCCAGGTTATGTCGGTAACTTTCCTTCGTCTACGAATCTCCTCATTCCTGATTCAATCTCGCAGTATAACCCCGAGCTTAGCCCTCTCCATAGTTCATTGATCTTACGAGGCCCATAGTTAGAGACCAAGTTTCAACGCCATATGTCATCAATGGCAACACACATTCGTCGAAAACTTTTGTTTCAACAACTTCGAGACTTAATTTTCCAACTGTTATTGAAGTGGGCCCAACATGGACATAACTACTATCTTATCCATATTCATCTTAAGGCCTATCCTTTGGAAATTTGGTTGAGGCCATCGAGCATCGTATTGAGCTTTCTTATCGAGTTCGCCAAATATCGTCGGCAAACCGAAGGTGAGTTATATACTTACTCGCCGTTAATGTTGATGCCAAGTCCTTACCATTCAAGTGCTATAATATATAGGCACATAGACTCGTCTGAGGTCTGACTAACCTCAGACTTATATTCAAAAAGAAGCAGTTTCATAATAATAATTCTTACATTTTACAAGTAAGAACCCGGGACATGCTTGGGTAGGTTACTCCAGTGTTGATCCTTAGTCACTCTTACGATTATTTTTAAAAAAAGAACAGAGAAGCCCATTGGTTGAATGGTAAAAGTGCTTGCCTTAGCGCTTATGCAGTATCAGGATTCCCAGGTTCGTTTTCTGGCAGGGTCAACTTTGAAAATAAACTTTTCAAAATGACACTGGTTAATCTGGCAAGTAGTGATAAGATACACTGCATTTCGCAGTCATTTGGGCTTCCCTCTAGCGGCAAAAATCACTCTCTAAACACATCACAGAAGAAGATCTGAAATGACACCTTGAAATAACAGAATGTGTGCTGTTGTATTTCGGTAAGTGAATGAGGGATACCAGAGATTTGGTTATCCCTTTTTAATCCCTTATCTTCAAGACGAAAACTTAGCAGAAAAGTGTAACTTTTCGTCGCCTAGTTTGACTTCTTAGAGTAAAATTAAAACTTAGGTAAAAATACAGTGCATGCATAATTGTACAAAAAATTCCATTTTCTGAGAAAAAAAATAATTTACTGCTCAAAAAACCTTTCTCGTCGCAGTAATAAAAATTTTTAGCTGCAAATTCATTTGGTTTTTAGGCTTATTAATTAACTTAAGTTTTGTACTGAAGTTTTAATCGGCTGCTTTTATTTATTTCTTCAAATTTTACACCATATTTTTAAAAAACTTTCAATTTTAAAACTGTTTAAAATTGAAATTTTTTATAGTTCCGAGAAAATAATATCAAAATTTGCTGTGCAATATTGGAAGTTCAGCAGCGCACTTGCAACACCTGTGGAGTCGCTATAAGCGACGGTAACCATCTACTATTAAGTGGACCGTCAACCTGTTTAAACAAAAAGCAAACTAACTGAGCCCGCAACTTCGTACGCGTGGTAATCGGTATAGCGCGTAACTTTTTTGTTTATAAACCGATTGAAATAAAAATACACTAAATATTACAGGAAGCTTGCTAAAATACATCAGTGAAAATCGCATTCAAATTGGTTAATCCATTTCAGAGATTAGCGTGCACAAACGCACAGACAAACAGACAAAAGTTCTAAAAACTATTTTTTTGGCCTCGGTAACATATAAGTACAACGTGTATAAATTATTTTTTTGAAAAAATCTTCAATGTACAAACACGGCTCGTTTACGATTGATTATATGTATAGATAATATCTTCTCCAAATAATCTTAGATCTTTATAATAACATCACCCATAAACATGACTAAATTTAGTCACACATGTCAAGAAGATGCAGTTCGACGTCGACTTTGATATAAATATCGCTATGACCATTAATGGAATGATTTGTGATCAATTTTTTTATGTTTAGAAAAAATAAAATATATGAGTTTCATCATTGTCATCTTGATTGGCCTCGTCAAATGAGACCTAAAATGAGGCTGCCTAAGGTCAGGACTTCGTCTACTTTTAATCAGTCATTGCCCACTTAAGGCCTCATGACCCTTTAAACGCATATCTAATGAACAAGCCCGTTATCCATACAAGCCTGGGCCCTTGACCTTGACTGTACAGGTCTGGAAATTGGCCATCAATTAGAAGATTGCAAAAGATTGCATGAGCCCAATCTTCATGATTATCAGCAATGGCCAAGATTTAAAAAAAAATTAATAATAGGTACGTTTTAGGTTATGTTATGTTTAGTAAAATATATAATACTCACAATTACAATAACCTAATCTAATAAATTGTGACATTAAATGCCACTTATATAAATAAAATTTTAATTAAGCGAATAGTGTATAGTCCAGGATACAGGGTCCATTTTTGCACTTGATTACTATCAAGCTAATTTTTCGTGAGTAGCTTCATTTTGATGAGACGCCCAACAATTTCCTGTATGAAAACTCTCGATTGTGGTAGCTAACAGAGGTAGCGAGGATAAAATATGTCGATTTGATGATTCTCAAAAATTTATTACTAACTGGTTTTTTTTTTTGTTAAATCTCAAAATAATGATCTAAATTATTTGAAAAAATATTTGTCCTACAAAATGTATGGTTTGGTCAAAGAGTCCCCTCCTTCCAATATGTATCGATAATGAAGTTATCAAAAATGATTACTAACCAGCTGATTTTTTATTTTTTATTTAGTTAATATCTATATAATTTACAAGTCACATTGTCCTACAAATTGCGTGGTACGTTATCCTGGTCCTACGCTCAGAAATTGTTAATACCACAAGACCCTTTTTCTCATTACTAACTGTAGGACAAAAATATTACATAATAGGATAGTGCGTTCTCTGCCCAAATGAAACAATGTCCTACAAGAAAACAGGTATGTATCACTAGTCCGACAAAAATCATCATTTTTTCGTTTTCCTAACATCTTTTTTTTTTAATTTAAATAACTTTATTTTTTAGTAAACTAGGTACAAAAATCTGATTAATCTGATTTATCTGATAAATCCTCATTATCTTCGCTACTAACATCGCTGTCATCTTCATATGTTTCATTTTCTTCATTTGTGCTATCTGATTCTGTAATAACATGAAAAAATTGAGTAAATTATATAATAATGAGTAAACAATCGACAATAGTATTAATAGGTTACCTTGTACGTCAGAAGATAATTCTTCAAAAGATGGACTTTGGGGACCATCAAACCAATAATATTCATTTTTTCCGTGGGGCACCGCATGTGTGCATTATACACCATACAATGCAGATGAATGCAGTTCTACGATTTTTTGTTTTAAAATTTATTTTCATTTTTTATTTATACCCTTTTTCAAATAAATCATACCGCCCTTTGTTAATATCATTTTTTTTAATGCATACATACTGTTCAATAATTTGAACTACTTCATTCCACGTTGTTAATGCTGTATTTTCAATTCCTAGGAGTTGAATAAAAGCCTCTTGAAGGTTTTTTCCTTTACGAAAGAAAGCAGGATTGTAATTATTCCCTGTAAAAATATGGCATATGGCGAGTGAACAAGATAATTGATCTCCAAGCTTGGTATAAATTTCATTTATGTTTAAGTACATTTATTTACTCGTGCTTAAATTAATTATTATTTTGAATTTGATCTTTTAAATACTTAAAATTTGACAACATTCTCATTGATATATCGGAATCTGTACAATATATCTGTACACGATAGTTAGTATTAAATTGACAAATGTGGTACACAATTTTGGTATCAGTTTCGTCATGATAACAAGAGAGGTTATAGTCAATGACTCTTTTTATTTTATTTTCACTATACACCTCATAAGTGTAACATTGATCATAATTAAGTTTAATAATAATCTGTGATCAATGTAATAAATTCGAGGGGAGTCTTTGATCAAACAATACATTTTGCAGGACAAATATTTTTTCAAATAATTTAGATAACTATTTTGAGATTTAACAAAAAAAAAAACAGTTATTAATAAATTTTTGAGAATCATCAAATCGACATATTTTATCCTTGCTACCTCTGTTAGCTACCACAATCGAGAATTTTTGCACAGGAAATTGTTGGGCGTCTCATCGAAAGGAAGCTATTCACGAATGACACACATAGATAAATTATTCAGCTTGATAGTAATTACTTTTACATCAAGGATCTGTACTACTACTTATGAGCGTAGGACCGGGATAACGTACCACGCAATTTGTAGGACAATGTGACTGTTAAATTATATAGATATTAACTAAATAAAAAATAAAAATTCAGCTGGTTAGTAATCATTTTTGATAACTTCGTTATCGATACATATTGGAAGGAGGGGACTCTTTGACCAAACCATACATTTTGTAGGACAAATATTTTTTCAAATAATTTAGATCATTATTTTGAGATTTAACAAAAAAAAACCAGTTAGTAATAAATTTTTGAGAATCATTAAATCGACATATTTTATTCTTGCTACCTCTGTTAGCTACCACAATCGAGAGTTTTCGTACAGGAAATTGTTGGGCGTCTCATCAAAATGAAGCTACTCACGAAGAATTAGCTTGATAGTAATCAAGTGCAAAAATGGACCCTGTATCCTGGACTAGTATGTGTCTGAGCCAAATACTGTGGGACAATTAAAAGAGCGCATCATAGACGCTTTTAATAAAGTTAAACGCCAAAGAGATGTATTAATATCCATTCGCTAAAAAGGGCGCGCGTGTGTATTGTTAATGAAGGAGGACATTTTGAACATTTATTAAAATACTTACCTATAACTTTGAATATTATAAATAGCTAATGTTTTGCGTGGGTGAGACAACGTTTTAATTTTCGTAAGTACCTATCTAATTTTAAAAATCAATTTTAGATTGTATGTTATTTATGTTTATCTGTATACGTTTTCTAATTTTCTCAGTTTTCTAACTGAGTGAGATAGATGCGCTTACTGTCTCCGGTGATTCTACTCTCCACGTGACCATGATTTTTCTAGTAATTAAACTAAAATTCAAATCTAAATTACTTGTATCTACCAAGTTTGACCAAGCAGTTATGTTAAAATAGATGATTTACGTGTATGGTTAAATTTTATGGCATGATGTGCATTAGGCCATTGTTAATGAGTCTACTTTTTGGATAGGGTAATAAAGTAAAAAAGGAGATTTTTTGGTATGTATACATTTGGCTTGTACAGCCATGGCCCAAAAACTGGTATCTCCTTTGTTTCAAATAAAACTTACATCTGAACATCTTTGTTTCGAAACGTATTGACTAGCAGTGTTAACTTAGTTGGTGCAATTCGTCGCTGTGCTCTAATTTACTTTGCAATCGTCACATACGTTGCTCTGATGAAATCTTTGTGTAAGAAAATACTATCAGCTTATTATAATTTATTTATGTGTGTCATTAGACAAATTTCAATTTTTTTTTGATAGAATTTGTTATAAATGCGATATTTACTTAAATTCTTTGTTGGTTTTTACGCTTTCACGCCTTAACCATTCAACCAAAAATCATGAAATTTTTCATACACGTCACTAATTTTGTATAGAAAAAACATAGAAAGTTACTTTTCGTCCAGAAAAAAGTACTATTCCAGTGTGATCATCTAAATAGGTATATAAAAAATTGGAAGTAGATTGAATAAAGGAGATCAATCAGTTTTGTATTGAGATCGTGCCATCAGTGTATGGTATTTTCGTTTCTACGGTTGCACTATCCATTAGGTAAGAATAAATTATAGATTTTACTAGAAAAATGTAGTGTAATTTGGTAATGGAGGTTATAAGCTTGATTGAAAGTATTAAAAAATCTGTACGTGCTTCGCGCTAATCTTATCCCCATTTGCAAAATCGGAAATATTCACAGGAAATTACTGTGAATATTTTAGATTCTCCGAAGTATAAGTAAGAAAAAAACAATGGCCTAATTTCGATTGATGTCCTTTATGACGGCACCACCTTTATCAACAGTCATGCGCCGAAAAAAAGGTTACCTAACAACGGATAAACAAAATGTCATAAAATGTGCAAATATATTTAACCCCTACATTTTTTTTAATGTAACCAATGTAAATAGTGTAGAAAATAAATATTCTGATTTAAAGAAGTAACATAATTAATTGCTTCCCTATAAATAAATCATTACTCATGTATTTTAGTCAGGTGTTGAATTCTTTATTTTTAAACACTTAAGAAAAAGGGGCGTGGACAAAGTCGCGGGCAAAAGCTCCCTTACAATTTTGAAATGGAATTTGAATCAGCTAATTATTTACCTGTATTAGATAAAACATGCATTCATTTACGTGATAACATTCTAATATTAGCTACAGCTACAGCACACAACAAGTCACGATGCACAGGAGCCAGGAGCATATAATTATTACTGCTAATAAAAATTAATAACGGATGCAGGTTTATTCTGTAACCAAATAACTGGATTTTTAATATATATATAATGTTTATTCTGAATTTAACCCTACTTAGAAGGCTGCTTCTTGTTCTGTTGCTCTGAATAGTCTCCGTCTATTGCTTGCTTGATATTATTACTCCATGATTGTCGTCTTCTATCCAATTGAGTCTCTTATGTAGCTGTGTAGAAACATACTATAATTGGAAGAAGGATATGGAAGGCTATATCTTCGTACTCGTCGTGTGGTATGGGAAGGAGCGAGGAAAGGACAGACGTAGTGTGGCAACGTTACTCGTCATGCCGCACGTCATGCTCCTCGTCACGCCCACGGCTCCCTGTTTGTCGGTTGTTTGGGCGCGAGTCAAAAGACCGGCAACATGAGCTCGGGTAGCCGTTACGGAAGCACGTCAAGAGTCATTTTTAACACGATTTTTTAAATCATGCCGCCGCCGCCGTCCAACGAAAAAATATATATATTTCTATTATAATTATGTTAATTATAATGCATTATAATAATTAGCATAATTAATATAATTAGGTACTTATAAAAAAATGCATAGATGCAAAAAAAATGCCTACAGTGCCTAAAGGCAAATGTCCTAGTGCGGTGTGTCGCGATTAATGAGGGTTTTCGATACTTTTCTGCCACCAGGCGGCGCGCGGCGCTTCGTAGGCGTCAGGTCTAAACAGCTGTCAGATAGCACAGAGTCGTAGGTACTAAACATAAATTATTGAAATTCTATTAAAAAATACATAAAAATTGCAATTCGCGTATGTATTTTGACAGTTCATTGGACCTGACGCTACAGTGCTGCCATCTCAATTAGACCGTTTCAGAAAACCCTCATTGCACAAGTAGAGCAGTCTGTGGACAGGAAGGGCAATATCGCGGCAGCGCGTGGAGCATAGTGTGGCAGAGAGGCAAGAAAAAGGAGCGCCGATGAAAACGCGAGCAAAAGCTAGTTTCAAATAATATTCAGGCTGGAACAGTCATGTAACGTTTAGATTTAAGGCTTCGCCATATTAATTGACTTCATTTAATTTAATTGATTGACTTTAATTGACTTCTTGATTTAAACCGAAATTAGCGAGTCAGTTAAAGGAAAATTTAAAGGATTTGCCTTATCAAATTACGATTTATATTAGAATGCCCGTTGCAAGTATCAATCATGACTGTGATTGCAATCTCACATTGAATAAATTGCATAAAGAACAATTACTAGGTAATTTTGATGCAACGAGCGAATACGAAGAAACAATGTGAAGGAGCTTATCGCTTATAGGGCAAGCCATATCATAGTTCAAAGCCTTGACTGCAATGGAATTGGGTCAAATGAGAAACAGCAATTGTCCAAAACTTGTAATGGTTAGCGCATGCAGGCAAGTGCTACGGTCGCCTTAAGGGCTCATTTACACCAGGTCAACTGACCCCGTCAGGCCGTCAGCAAGCGAATTCCGCTTGCCCGAGGTGGCACTATTGTAGTGTTGTTTACATCCCAAAGCAACTGTCAACTGTCAACTGTCAAACGGCAGGAAAAGCTCTTTCGCCTAGAACTAAACCGACATGTTATCACGGCAGTACATTTGAAATCTGTCAAAATCACCAATATGGGTTGCCAACTTTTGTGTAAAAAAAACCTTACTGTTGTGTAAAAAAAAAAACAAAGAGTTTTCTAATTAAAAATGTTTTTTTTATTCATTGTATATCAAATTTGAGTTGACTATTAAACTATTAGCACAGTCTTAAGATGTAAGTATGGTTAGACATATTAATTTACAATATAGACAAATGTTTTAAAATCTTTATAAAATTAATTGTGCATGAATTTCCTGACCATAAAAACTATATTTTTATAAAACTAACATACATTACTAATTAATTTAATCCTGAAATATCCTAAAAATCATTTACCAGATTGGAAAGATTTCCCAACCACTTTTTTGGCAGGACGTCGGTGATGAAGTCCCATGATACTGACACACAATAACAATTAAATAGAACATATTTGACATGAACTTCGTAATGACAGACCTTAAAAAAGGTTTGATGTTGATATGAAACTATGTTATTGGTAAAACCAAAGATGTTGTATTAGTCTGTACCTATAGATGGATCACAAAATGCAGCAATATTTTATTCTTTCTAATACCTTCAAATTGCCATAAGATTGAAAGAGACATACATATATAATCTGTCGGGTCGAAGTTGAGTGAATGTCTCCATTTTGACTATACAATGCAAGCTAAAGTTATAGCGTATAATAGTGCTGTGCATTTTTATTGATAACTAGATATCGTTGATATAGATTTTAAATATATGACGGATAAAAAGTATGGTTATTCAATATAAATAAAATGTGGGTGCGTACTGGTACTCGCCGCATTGCTGATCGGTTGTATGCAACCTCTCGCATTTATTTCACCAAAATATCTCAAAAGAATAGTTATTTTTTGAGTAGAAATATTTAGAATCCATCCTTAAGGGGTAGAACGGGAGTAGGATTTTATTACGAGAGAAAAAAAACTCGATAATCTTAAAGTTTTATTTTTAAAAACGATATCACAGATTGGATAATCTGTGATATCGTTTCATTTTAATCTGTGATATCGTTCATCTGTGATTCGTCAACATTTTAATTTAAAGACTTGCAGTTAATGTTGACGCTTGGGTATCCATTTTATTAGTAAGTTTTCTTTTTCTGGGTAATTTCTGAAACGAAATAGTTTTTGGTTATTAATGATTCAAAAGATTTTCATAATTTTCATAGATTGAAGCATAACTTCTTTATAACTTATAGATATTACTTACTGGTTTACATGATGGTGGTAATTTTGGGAATATTGTCGGCACTGCATACGAGTGTAGAATTTTACGCTGATATCCTTAGCGAAAGCAAGAATCTTCAAAGTTCATCGAGCATACTCTTGTATATTGCGAAGCTCTCCAATCGTCGGCTTTTCTTACATTTTTTGTCCACGTTTTTTTTAAATCGATGTCGGTGGGAAATCTGTTATAAATTGATAAAAATTACTTTCAACCTGCAGTGAATGCTAGAAATTGTCAACACTCTACTAAAAATAAATTAGTTATGGATATCGATAAACTTATCAAGATCAGACTACAGCACTATAAAGCAAGACAAATGTCAAAAATTCCGATTAACTTTGGTTTTTGTAAATTTTAGTTATAAACACCAGCTTTTCTTTAAATAAATCAACCTTAGAGCTGTGTATGCATGTACAATAATTCATTTTTAGTAAATAATTATAAAAATTTGTTTACAAAACACCAAAATTAATGAATGCGAGCTGTGCGACTTACCGGTGAAATGATATGTTTCCATTATTCTCCTTCAAAACACCCACTCTACTTGGACAAACGGGAACAGTACAAGCCATTCTTGGCAAGCAACAGATTTATGAAATCACACTTTCAGATTTTTAAGTATTTTAAATCACATAAAGCTAAACGCGCTTGTTAACCAGCATGATATAAACAAATATGACGCTAACTCTTTTATGGCGCGCAGCGTTTTAAGACGTCATATTCGGCTATTGTTATCTCTTTTTAACATACGACATGCAGCCATTAGAAAGACGGGTATCGAGTATCGAAGGAATCTTCAATTTTTATTGTTCCATCTATACACTAATACAATTATCTTTGGGTAAAACCATATAACCATATTGATCCTTGTTATCATATCTAATTAGTTTACTTTCATATGCAGTTGTCTGCTTAATGCTTTAGTTTCAATAGGCACAGAGTGTACGACTTAATAAGGGAATGAATTTGAAAACTAACGAAGGTATTTCTACTCCCACTGTACGATATTGTATTTGGTATTGCCTAGCAAGATTTTGCTAGGCAACCTCCTACGGCGTTGTATAACCACACGTGTTACTTTCTATTTAAATCAAATATCGATCAAATAACAGTTAGGTGCAGAATTTTACGATGAGATCTTACACAATATTATATAATATACATATAATATTGACAGTTTCAGAGGCAGAGGGTATTAGACTGGATAAAGTAAACCTAACGCATGAGAAGCTCGTGATGCCATCTAAAAATACACAATAAAATTCATAAATAAAATATTAAATAATTATAGTAGAAGTAATATAAGTAGATATTTTATCAGTTGTCATCTATTATATACACTTAATATAAATACTTACATATAGATTATGTATACAATAGAATATTATATATACATATGTATATATTCTTATGAAATTTTGTGTGACCCTCATTTGTTAATCGGGATTTTTGTATGAAAAATATTCAAATAATTTAACTGACGTTCATTGACGTGAAGTCACTTTGACATATGGTTTGATTATGTCAAGTATTATGTAAATTGATAGTACTTATTACTTCCATGGTAAATTGTCAAGTATGATTGATTATGTAAATAAAATTGGACCCGATAGGTGGCGCCACAATCGGGTTACAAAATTACTTTCGAGTTCTGGCAGGACAACGTCTGCTATATATATATATATATATATATATTAGATTGAGCTTAACTTGGAGCAACATTTACGTATTAAGGTATCATCGTTATTTAAATTATTATTATTATTACAAATTCGACTCTCACCTACCATACAAATTGCAAACAAACTGTCAAGTTTTATGGCAAAGTTCAAAGCTTTAATAGGATTGTTTATATACAAATATAAGTAACATTTAGTTACATAATGTAATAGGAGAAAAGTTATGTTCGTTAAGTTATGATTTCCTATATCAATTCAATTAAAACTTCTCTTATTCATGTGTTACAACCAACTAACGAGAGCTTTACTTAGATACTTTGAAAGTTTACCTCAGTAACATGATCACGCCCCACACTACCATATACAAATCGCATTGTATTGCTTAAAATAATTATTGTTTAACTTTGGTATGAATACGGATTGACTTGATTTTGCCCACAACTTCGTCCGCGTAGAATTCGGTCAATCAAATCTTCTCGAAAATTCCCAAAATTTTAAAATAAAAAGTGGCCCAATGAGAATCTCAGCTGTTATAATGCAGCTGTTATATGTTAGCACTTAATTAAAACCTAATTTCATTTCATTTTATTCTCCACACAAACTCTGGTCTCTGGCAATAGAGAGTGTAATATAATATTCCATTAATAAGATTTTAGGGTATTTATACTAATAATTTTCAAAATTATAAATAAATAAAAAATGTATGTCCACTGTTGGGCACAGGCTCTGTATAGGAGGAATGGAAAAAGGCATAATGGTTAAAGGTAAAAAAATTCTTTAAAACAGTATAAAAATCAATTTTAAAAAATATTAGTTAGATTTCCAGCAATCTAACTAAGGAGGTATTATATGTAGTTGCTGGGTTAATATTTTTCTTGATACAATTTTGAATATAGCAACATTAACTAAAACTAGCGCCATTGACGAGTATGTGGATAAATCAGATGATTTAGACTTTGTTGAATTGCGATTATTGAAACTTTGGAGAAAATAATAGCAGCGCATAATAATAAAACAACAGTGGTATTCGAGCAACCCGTCTGGCGGTAGTAACCACCCTCTTAGAGAATATCACCATGAAATAACAGCATTTGTGTTGTTGTGTTTTGGTGAGTGAGTAAGGGATGGCAGAGCCCATTTCCCTGTCACGTCTAAAGCACTAAGGTCAGCAGCGCACTTGTAGCACTTGTGGCGTTGCTTGTGCTAATAGGCCAATACATAAAAAAACTAGATCTGTTTTAATTATTTTTGCAAATTTTTATTGGCTATGCATAGAATCTAACAAATACAATTTTACATACATGACGCACCTATGTAATTATGCGGCGCCGTATGCTAGTGCATATACAGTAAGCGACATTTCAAACACAGTGGTTCGGTTAAGAGTGCAAACGTTCGTTGCAATTGATAGTGTGGCAGACTGTATGAGGCGAGTGAGGTCGCAAACGATTGATACACGCTCGACCCAAATGACATAACCGTAACAACGGCGAACTAGATGTGGGTAGTGTTAAAATTTTCATCCTTGCCGAGAAACATGGTACCTAGTCGAAACATTTCGAGAATATTCGAGAAAACGAAATGTTTGTGAATTGTCGCGGCACTCGTGAAGGTCGGACCGATTTTATCTTTAAATAAAAATCTTCAAATTCAAGATTTTGTATACAAACAATTTTCACTAAGAATCGATTTTAATTTTTTTTTCAACAACTGTATGAGAGGAATCTCTTCTGTATCTATCTGAACATCTTTTGGAGGCGCTTAAAACTAATCAATTTTATTTCTAAAGCATCCCAATTCCTAAGTAACTTATCAAAAATGGGTCGTACCTACTAGTCGTTGGTTAATCTATATTACATTATAAAATATATGCGCAAATGGCAAATCACCGGAGGAAACAATTGCCCACATTTGTATGGGCAAAACAGTCGTCTCTACAAAAATGTTACAGATATTCATTTAATAATTATTATTGCTAGTAATACTAAATGAAAAAAAAATGCATAATCTTTTTTTAGTGTACAGTGTACACTAAAAAAAGATTATGCCCAAAATAAAATTTCTTACCCAAAATATGTGTTATATTATTATCATCAGTCGGAGGACGTCCACTGTTAGACATTCCCAAATAATCCTGTTTGTTTCTATTGATTGATTGATTCTCCTATATTGTATTTAATAAGGAATAAAAAAAAAATAAGATTATCAAAATACCTCAACAGCCGTTCTGAACAATTTCCTTTACACTAATAAGCCAAGAATTAACTTGTATTGTTATTGTTAATTTTTGTAATAGGCATGATGACAGATTTTGAAATTCCCTTTCATAATGTAGATAAACGTCTACCATATCCGAAAAAAACAATATTTCAGCAAAAAAACTAAATTTCAACGCGAATTGAATGTTTTTAAATCTATTTTGAATTACGCGCGAAAACGCTCTTAGGTGTCATGGCGTCGCGTCTGATGAACCGTGACGTCAACGACATCTCATCAGATTTTTCATTCTGTCAAAGCAAAGTCAAGCAACACGATGGCACTGACGGGCGTGACGTCATTCGCTCTGATTGGTGTTTCAGTTAACATGGCCGATTGCAGTTATTTATACTTCTATTTTATTGAAAATCTTATTAATCTCAATTTTAATACAAAAAATGAGTAATTTTTTAGACTCCTTTCGACATATATTTTTCTCCAAGACCATTTATTCTTTGATTTTTTAATACCGTCATCAAGTGGATGACGTTTTGGAACGTGCAAAAAGGTTATGAGGTCACTCCTCATAAATTATTTTCATGTCAATTTTAGCGTCATATGAATGCGTTTTCTTTGAAAACAGTTGCCACCTGTCAAAATATAGTTCTGTCATAACTGATTCGAGTACTTAGCCATTGACTTACCATTAAATAACTGAATCTTTTTATCCTCAAATAACATCCGTCTATCCTATCGGTCTATCCTAACCAATATAATAAATGAGAAAGTTAATTCCTTTTTTTGTTGGTTACGCTTTCACAATTCATGAAATTTTGCAGTTGTCAGTGGTGCAGTAAAGAATATATTACATCCAGAAAAAATGTACTGTTCCCGAGGAATCATCTAAAAATAAAAAAAACGATGCCTGACAAAAATTGGGTAATTGGTTTAAAGCCTAAGAAAAGGGGGCTCGCGCGGGCGAAGTTACTGGAAGAAGCTAGTTACTTTGAGTATCTGTAGACAGCCTAGTTGATCTATTAGTCGATGTGCTTACCAGACCCTCGGACACTGGCACAAATCTTTTACTGGTGTAATAATCCTGATGAAAGAATCCTTTTTTTATGTTAAGATCGGCAAACAGGCTGACGGTCCACTTGATGGTAGGTGGCTACCGTCGCCTATAACACAAGCAACGCCAAAGCTGCTGCAAGTGCGCTGCCGACTACAGTAGGATTAAGGATAAGGGATTAGGAGAGGATAGGGAAATGGGCTCTGTCATCCCTTACTCACTCACCGAAACACAACAGAACACGTGCTGTTATTTCACGGTGGTCTTCTGTAAGGTAGTGGTTACTGCCGCCAGACGGGCTGCCCAAATGACTGCGAAACGCAGTGTGCCCTGCCACTACTTTCCAGATCCAGACCAGAGCCAAATTTGAAAAGTTCATTTTTCAAAGTTGACTCCGGAAATCGAACCCGGACACCCTAGAACGGAGCGTTAAGTCAAGCATCCTAACCAATCATCCAACGGGCTCGTCAAACAAAATGAAAAGAAGTATGCTGAATGTCAAGAAATCAGACAAACTGAAAAACTGTGTCATCAGAAACGAAACAAAAACCATAGATGTAAATCTGAAAATTAGGAGACTCAAATGGAGATGGGCAGGGCACGTGATAAGAAGGTCATAACAAAAGGAGTAAGAAAGTGACAAAAGGTATCCCAGGGAATATAAAAGTTGATGATATAATATAAAATATAATAATATAAAATATAAAAGTGGGATGATGTTATCAGAGAGGTGGCAGGAGTGATGTGGAACAGAGTGGCTCAGGAGAGATCAGAATGGAAAGGTTGGAGGAGGCCTTTGCCGATTGGCAAACAGATCTACAAAACACAAGCAAACAATAAATACTAGAATAGGTTTTTATGTTCCTATTAGAATATTGTTATTAGGTTGTATTATTATTAAGGCTATATTATTTTTATATTATGATTTCTCCTGATGAAATGCAATTTTCTTTTATCAAAATAGAAATACGAGTATGTAAGGGCTGCCGATAGCAAATTATCGGGTTTGAGCCCAATACGGCGGGTGTGGACTGTATAGGTAGCGGGAGTTCTATTCTATTACTTACTGTTGTGATCCGCGGGATTCTTCTGGGCTTGAGTCTTCCTCCAAAGCTTTGGATTCTTCTTTTCAGCACTCGCGACGCGAATCACTCCAGTTTTGGTAATAGAGATAGGTACGGGTGATGGATGATCAAAGAAGATGGGTCTTTTTGATCTGCGGGTTTGCTCACTTGGTAGGAGCAGAAAGAAGACGGCGGGTCTTTCTATCAGCGGGTTTTTGGACTTACACTATATTATTTATTTATGGCGGTGGACTCGAAACAGGCGGTGTTCTCTGATTGGCCCACAATGACGTGCCCCCTCTTAGCCCATCAGAGAGATTCTTTATAAATTTAAATAAAGCCAGCAAAGTGGCGCGAACAGAGTATGTGCCCTAAATTTCTTTTCTTTGCAGACGGTGCATGACGAACGGATTAACAAACGCGTTGACTCAATGCTGCAAGAAGGTCTCATCGAAGAGTTACTAGACTTTCACGCCAGACACAATCAACAGAGGATCCGAGATGGAAAGTAAGGAGTAATATGTATAATCTTATTTACTTACTTCCTAATTTATATTGTAAATAGGAAAGTTTGTGAAGATGTTTGGATGTTCAAACTCATTAACATGTAAGCCGCTGATCGGATTTGGTTTAACATCTGGGTTAAAAGATAAGATCTTTTAACTCTGGGTTAAAAGATAAACAATAATTATCTAGGTTTAGAAAAGAAAAATAAGAACTACGTTAGATCGAAATTACCTTTTTACTTATGTTCCATATTTTCACGACAAAATCAAATTCAAACTTAGATATTAATCTTCTTTACGCATTTATACTAGGGTTGCAAACCGTCCTGTTTTCCCAGAACAGACATCCCAGGATAGTTACTAAGCATCGTCCTTAGTTTTTAAAGAGTCCTGTTAAGGATCTATGCTTTAAATTTCGCGCGCCACACCACAAATGTTGAGGGACATTTCTGGGGTTGAAAAATACAATACAAAAATAAAGATTATACGTAAGAATTTATCCTATTACATAGGTAGGTAATAATTATTTTATATTTATGATTAAAAACATCATTTATCCATTTAATTTGATAATTAATAAATAAGTTTAAGTTAAACACTAATAAAAAAAGATGTGATTGCTATTAGTTGTTTTATTCAGTGCATATAACAATTAGGTACTGCATTATATACAGTCCTGTCTTAAAACCGAAATGTCCTGGTATTTCTATATTCAAATCCTGGATTTCAAAGTTTGCAGATGGCAACCCTAATTTATACAAGTGTAAAATCCGTAATTAGCCGTAAGATGTGATTTTTTTATCTGTAAATTGCACATTTCAAATTGTACATTTTTGCAAAAATAAATAATTAAAAAAAATAAATTTTCAAATATAGGTTACATGTCGATCTAAAATAACGCTTGTAAATTTTTTTAATGTTAAGATCGACGGACAGGCTGACGGTCCATTTCATGGTAGGTGGCTTAGCAACGCTAAATGTGCTGCAAGTACACTGCCGTCTACAGTAGGATTAAGGATAAAGGATTGGGAGAGTATAGGGAAATGGGCTCTGGCATCCCTTCTCACTCACCGAAACACACAGAACACGTGCTGTTATTTTTCACGGCGGTCTTCTGTAAGGGGGTGGTTACTGCCGCCAGACGGGCTGCCCAAGTGACTGCAAAACGCAGTGTGCCCTGCCACTACTTTGCAGATCCAGACTTGATCCAACTTTGAAAAGTTCATTTCCAAAATTGACCCTGCCAGGAATCGAAGCCGGGAACCCTAGAACATAGCGTTAAGGCAAGCATCCTAACTACTCATCCAACTGAGTCGTCAAAATTAAAACGTATCTCTTTTTACTTGGAAACTAGGTTGTTCGACAGGACTCATTTAAAGCCGTACGGCAAACAGGTTCTCCTATTAAGATTTTGATCATAAATTTTAACTTTTTTTTAAATAAACTGAAGATGACTATGTCAGCATCTCACATAGACGAAACAAACAGTTGGTGCACGTTTCGAAGATGAATTTCGACACGTAATTAAGGACGAAGTTTTCAAAATAGACCCCCTGAATGTCCGCGTCGATCGACAATAACATGAATTAAAAAAAAAAGGAAAATTTGCAAAGATGGCGAGAGGGCGATGCCCGTGATAGTGGCATCTGCTGAGTAGATGCGATCATGTGACTGTATGGTTTCAAGTTTCATACATACCGCATCTATTCTAAGCACAACCAATTGTCTTTGGTACTTAATGTTTACGTAATTATTACTGTACCGTATGTACTGTGTTCGACAATTACGTATTGGTTACAAGTTGTAAACAATTAAGTACATTCGTAACTGCTGTTTAGAAACTCCAAAGTTTATAAGAAAACAGTTATGAACTGTTCTTTAAATTATGTTTTGTCTATAATCAACTAATCTATCATCCCTCAATACAAGTACAAATATTTTAAGAATTTCATATTCAGAATCTCAATTGTAAATCTATTTAGGACTAATTAAAGACTTTTAGATTCGTGAGTTGTATAGTGTGCAATGAAAATTTACTTGCAAAGATTTACATTTCAGTTAAAACTTGTATATACTTTGTTGTTTATGCAAAATAAACAAATATCTTTATGTTTTATACGAAATATTCTCCAATTCTTCGTTTAGTCTTAAGGAAAACATGTACTTTAATTCTTGTTTTAAAACTGTATTTCCAATCACTTTTAAACAATATTTATCAAAAACATGTGAAGCAAGAATGCAATAAAATAGTCGTAAATTAAATGTGATACGTGCAATTCGGGTTAATACGACGAGTACCGTATGTAATGACATTCTCTCACTGAACAAAATATTTCGTATTTTAATAATAAGATTGTAATGAAAATGCACAGATAGATAGATGCTATTGATTTTGCACAAACATGACACACATACAAAGAGAAAGAAAAAATAATAATAATAATACAACTGGTTAACAAAAAAAAATACTCCGCTTATTGGCCGCTTACTCCGGAAAATATTGACTCAAGAGTATTTTTGTTGCTTTTTTTTTAAAGCGAGCGGTTATTTTATTTCTATCGCAGCAACGCCATGTTCGTCTTTTTACGTAGCTAGTAAAATCATTCTATTTCTGTGATTTATACACAGATATATTTATGTTATTACTAGCGACCCGCCCCCGGCTTCGCTCGGCGTGCAATTTTTATATATATGAACATTCCCCGTTTATCCTTCTTTCCATTAATGAAAACCGAATTAAAATCGGTCTACCCGTTCACGCGTGATGCCGTGACCAAGGGAAATGGGGATTCATTTTTATATATTTGAGATTTGAGCTACACTGTTATTTAGTTATTTATTGAAAGAAAACGTTCAAGTATCAAGACTAACCAATTCCATGTACAACGCTATGCGTCCCAGTAGCCGACCGCATCTACTCTACGGTGACATCTTTGTACTATTTACTAGAAGAGACAAAATGGAACATGTTCAATTTTAAATTTAATAAATTGTTACTAGACAATAGAAAATACATTTGCTGTTAATGATACAAGCAGATTGAGCCTATAAACGTCAAAACTTTTACTCCAGAATATATATCTTTGCTAATTGTCAAAGAAGGCTGGATCACTTTCTTCTCATATAAGGGTAAAATCACACCGAATCGCGACACGGCGTAGCAATACAATGTAGAATTTATTTACTACACAAAAAGAAACACAGTTCAGTGAGCACGGCAGACAGGCTGACGGTCCACTTGATGGTAGTTGGCCACCGTCGCCTATAACACAAGCAACTCCAAAGCTGGTGGAAGTACGCTGCCGACTACAGTAGGCTTAAGGAGGGGGATAGGGAAATGGACTCTGGCATCCCTTGCTCACTCACCGAAACACAACAGCACACGCGCTCTTATTTCACTGTGGTCTTCTGTAATAGGGGGTGGTTACTGCCGCCAGACGGGCTGCCCAAATGACTGAGAAACGCAGTATGCCCTGCCACTACTAAGACAACTTGTATAAGACCTCACAAGATATTTTAATAAATACCTACGTTTTTTGTCCTCGGCACGCTGCTAGCATGTTCTGATGTGTCAACACTGTCTCTTCTAGGTATGTTTTATCCACGTATGTTTTCCTCTCATCGGTCACGCATCGTTTCCGCGGCTCACCTATGTCAATCATTCATTCATATTACAGTACTTGTAGTATTTACTATTACTTACAATAAATGCATTACTGTCAACAATTTTTTCTTATTTCATAATAAAAAGAGAAGAAGTGAGTTTATACAAAACAGCTACATATTTCGTTATATTGTAATTTTTTTGGAAATCTGGTTTTAACGTTAAACCAGTAAACCAATTTAAATGAGAAATTAATTCTTAAAATTAATTAATTTTAAAGAAATTAATAAGAATTAATCTTATGAAAAGGCTATACCTAAAATGATCCAGTCCAGCGAAGGTTATGGGCCACTTTGTTTAGTTCATTCCAATAATAACATATAGTTAATTCACTATTTAGTGTATTAAATTTTATATGTGGCTTTCTCTAATTTTTTAAAGTAAAACTGTTTATTTACATTATCTACATTGAACGCCTATATACCTAGTAAAATCAAAATTTTATAGGTAATAAGCCATATTTCATGCACATTAAACTAAATTTTTAATTACCTTTATCAGCCTTGTCCATACAAACGTAGTCCAATGTTTCCTTATTTGCTTTTAGTACTAGTGAGTAGTTTTAACATCTAATTAATTTAATTACTTTTGACACTCTAAAAATTAACGAATGTCAAACGCCTTCAATAAAGGTTCGATATAAAAATAAAACAATAAATTATTTAAAACAACAAAACGTACACAGAATATCTTCTTTGAAGAATATTTAGAATCGATTTAGATTTAGAGGACACATAAACTTGGATTTGACGCCTTTTTACATGTAATTGGCCTAAGTTGCAGTTGTAAGGGCTAGCGTGACAACAATCAACTCATCTCAAAGTGTTTCCTTTCAACTGCTTCGGGTAGGTAATAATATATTATTGGCGTATAAATAAAACTATCCAATTGCTATTACTAGTTAATAAAAGGCTATACAAGTGTAGTAATAAAAACAGGGCCTGATTTACCCACAGGCTATTCAGGCTTACGCCTCGGGCGCAAGTTCTGAGGGGGCGCTGGTGTGGCTAATTTGAAAATACGAGCGTAAATACTAACTTGTATTTAAATCTGGCTGTGATTTGAAGATTTAAATTACTTGAGCTCTCTTCTCAACCTTCAATTGAAATAGAGCTTAGAGCTTGGTGCTCACCAGACAAACACTGCCCCTCTGCCCATTTGTACCTACCTCATGAATTTATTTACGTAATGTATTTATCTATTTCTATCTATCTGTTTCCTTTTCACGTCTGCCGACAGAACAGCTCTGGCAGAGTACCGCAATCGTGGCTTCGTGAGGGGTGGTGAAGACCCGGTTGCAGGGGACCGGCCTAGTAACTACCCTCCGTAGTCGTCTGGAAGAGTGAACACCTGGATTCGCGACCCAGCCTAGTAATTCTTCCTCGACGACAACACGAGGTGGAACCCGTCTCTCGGGCTGCCGCGGTTGCTGTGGAAATGTCAGGTGGAAACCCCCCTTTGGGCCGCCCACCCTTAATGAGCGGTTAATTAGCCCTTAATCTGCTCATTCAAGGTCGTTTGTCCAAGAAGTTTGCCGGCTACTATACTTGGTGGAGCCCCCAAGTGCGCGGGCCTCGTCTGGCGGAGGAGGCAGATGTATGTTTCCACAATCCTTTACCGCCCCGCCCATAGACGGCGCGAAGAAACACCGTGGGTTTTTAGTGGGTAGAAATCCAACATACCCCACCGATCTCCCCATGGTCGGTGGGGATCTGGTTCGCAGATTTTCCCACGCAAAAAAGGGCTCTCATAACACTAAATAAAAGAGGTCTCTTATTAAATTGTAAGTAGGTATGGCAGACAAAAAATCACTAATAAAATAAGTGAACCGATGTTACTAACCTCATAGTTTCGAATGGTTGAACGTACCAAAATAAAATAATACGCAAAAAACGTTCAGGTTGCCGACATTAGAATCCATTCACCGACAGTGCGAAGTCGCCTTATTAGACTTTGTAATCAAATCTTCTTATAATGTATATGTCGAAGTATAGTTCTTAAATGTTTGATACATTTTAGCTTGTGACTTTTTGGGTGCAAGTAGGACTGGGACTCCAGACTATTTTAACTCTATGTTTAAATATGCTCGCCTTGAATTTCAAAATAGGTAACCTATTAACTAAATGTACAAGCCTTTTTTCGGAGACGTCGTCCGTGTATCTCTATTAATTATGGCATATGTATAAACAATATTACTATAAAGAAAGATTCATCAAAAACTCAAAAACTGAACGTATTTGGATGAAACTATAGTAATGTATGTAAGCAGTTTTGAGTGAAAGAGTAACGAACATGTATTGACATCCATTCTCACAAACTTTCGCTTTTATAATATTATTAGGATGGGATATAATATATGCGTTCAACAATTCCGCTTATAGCCAGACAACAATTTACTGTTTTTTTTTATTTCATTTAAAACTATAATAATAATGAGCAATAAGTGTGTATAATGTATAATGAAATGATGTTTATAGGTTCTATAAAAGTTGCATCATTCCCATGACCAATATAGGGGCGATGAAACATTAAATGCTGCGCGATGTAGACTTGATGAGATATTGCATTTATGAAGGATTCTTTTCCAGGCCACCTGATTACACCAAAGGCATATTTCAAACACTGGGCTTCAAAGAGTTTCACGATTACCTCATGATGTCTCCGGAAGAGAGAAATTCGGAAGCTGGACGCGAGTTACTAAAGCAAAGGATAGAAAACATGAAAATGGCTACTAGAAGGTTCGCCAGGAGCCAGAACAAAATGATTCTAGGAAGATTTCTCGAACATCCATTTCGAGAGGTAATCGTTTATTGTGCCACCTATCGTCCAGTAGTCGAACTAAAGTGATATAATTTTGTGCTGCCATCTAGGGTCGAGTAGTCACTAAAAATTCTCTTAAATTCATAAAAGATGGCATTAAATTTTATTAAAACTCCATCTCACTCATCTGACATAACCAAATTTAATTTTTCAATTTGAAATCAACCATTTAACCACTATCATTAATATAAATATCCCATTATAATTTATTATCCTTGATAATTTACAATATTCAGTAAATTTAAAATATTGTGTTATCTGTTTTAGGTGCCACCTGTTTATGAAATTGATACCACAGATTTGTCAAAATGGGATGAAGAAGTAAAGGATAAAGCTTTTTGTATTATTGAAAGTTACATAAATGGAACAGATTGTCAATATGAACCACTTAAGTCAAATATTAGCGAGGAACAGAAGAATATAGATAGACACTCGAGAAACTTTTGTGAAGTATGTCAACGGCTCATTATTGGAGACAAACAATATGCAATACATTTAAAATCAAATAAACACATGAAAGTGTACAAAAATCTCGAAAGAAAGGAAAAGGAAAGTACACAAAAATTTTAATTTTACTTTCTCTTGAATAAAATTGTTTGTTAAAATTTTTGGAAGATGTGAGTTTGGTAAATAAAATTGCTAATTCAATTAAATAAAGTATTTTATTACACACTACTACAAACTTAAAGTATTTGTTTATAAACTAAGTTCATCTGTACCATCCTTTACCTCCTCTATATTTTTATTTCTTGGAGCCCGATAATCAAAGTGTTCAAATTCAGGATATGTCTTAATAATTTCTTCATACGCTGTCAATATACGAGCAAATTCTCCATTTGTTATCTGAAAAGGTCTAGTGACGGGATCTATTTCTGCCATTCGATACATTTTTAATGCAATCTCTTTTCTTACTTCCTTGGGGAACAATGTCTCGGCTCCCCTTATGGAATACTTTTGCCTCATTGAAAATATTTGTCGTACTACTTTTTCAACCCTCTTAAATGGCGATTTTATTATGGGCCTCTTCAACGGTGTCAGTGTAACAACTCCGACGTCTACATCGGGCTTCGGGATGAAGGCTGAACCAGAAATGTCAAATTTGTAATTAACGTTACACCAGTTCTGGCACATAACTGACAGCCTGCACCTCTGACTGGTCAAAATCTTTGCCTTCATTCGTTCCGCTACTTCCTTTTGAAACGTAAGGGTCATTCTTGTACGACCGAAACTCCAGGGTCCTTCCTGCTTTGATATCATTTCTAACCAACGAATAATGAGAATTGTTGAAACACTGAAAGGCAGGTTCCCAATTAAATTTACAGAGGGGGGTGGATCATCCCAATTTACTTTAGTGTCGGCTGGAATAAAGGATGCAATATCCGTTTTTAAAATATCTCCCCTGATGATGTCAAAATCCACTTTGTCTTTGCAAGCATCAGCTAAAAGCTCTAAAGATGGAATAAATCTGCGATCTTTTTCGACTACAATAACTTTTCTGGGTGCCTGTTGGATGATAGACCGAGTAATCCCACCAGGTCCTGGGCCTACCTCACATACAACATTGTTAGTTATATTGCCCGCTGCGTTTACAATTTTATGAATTAATTTTGGTTCCAAAAGGAAGTTCTGTGATAGTTCTCTGAGAGCGCGCAGTTTATATATTCTGATAATATCTTTGATACTCGGTAATGGAGGCAATCGTACTTGCAAAGCGCTTTTAGGCAAAGCCATTATTGTTGCACTTTAACTGGTTCGTTAAAATCGTCTAGGAATGTCTCCTGTTTCACAGCAAACATAGAATATAAATATATCCCAATAACTCCGGCCCCTATAGAAAAACCTGTGATCGTGTTCCTTTTGGAAAGATTTTGCAATTTAATTACACGTTCCCGGTTCTTCTGTTCAATTATTTTCATGTAATTGAGTTCAGCTTCCTTAAGTACCCGCTCTTTACTTTCATCTGAGCTTATTTTCGGTTTGTAAGAGTCTCCCATTACGAGGAGGTATTGCTTATTTCCGTAGTAGAAAAATAACCTCACTCGATAACACTAACACAATGACAATGAACTAAACTAAAGATGAGCGATACGAATCGATATTATGCTGTATCGATACATAGCAATGCGATATATCGATATTTTGTATCGATATACAACCATACAATACGCATCGATATATCGTATCTCCAGGTAAAAATATCGAATCCACGTATATCTGCTTAAAATTATGATTTTGAACCTGTAATATTAAACATTCTCTAGGTTTTGGTAAGGAGAGATTAATGTAAACAAACTTCGCACCAACCAGCTGGGCTGGCGTCGTGCGGCACGCTTTGTGCACTACCTACCCGACAATTGTAGATAGGTAGGTAGGTATTTTATCTAATGTTATGTTAGGTACCGGCATAATAAAATAAAATAATTTTCTTGCTTGCTTTATATAGGTATAAAGTTTTATTATAGTGTTATAGTTTTTAATAAAACACTGTAATAGGTATAACTTCCATTTTTAAGAAATAAATTATTTTTTACTGTTTGAATTTTAACCTGTTTAAAAATTGGATAAATATCGATATATCGATACAAGACGTTGCGATATATCGCCGAATCGATACGATTGGTTGCGATACGTATCGATACGCTGTATCGATACAAACGATTATTTTGGACATCTTTACAATGAACACAAAAAATGTAGTCCACATCACACACAAACTAAATAGTCTACGCTAAATGTTGTCGGTGACGTGATGACCAAAACAAAATCAATCTCATAATCATAGATTATAAAGACCAAAGATGTTGTATTAGTCTGTACCTATAAAGACTATGCTGTTTCACAACTCATAATACTGACATAGTCGAGATTTATCTGGTGAATGACACTGCGTGTTGGATTGTGTTCTAACAATCCATTGGACAAATATTGCTCAAGCTGGTAGATATATAATACCTACTCGAGCTCATATATTTAATACTCCTATATTGCTAGTCCCCGTAAGTTGCGGCGTTGCCGAGACGGAACTACATATTTTCTCTCACTCGTTGATACTTGACGAGTTATCACGCGAGTTATACGAATGCTTTGCGACTGTAGTGGGAGTAGTGGGAGAAGCCCAGTCAATAAGATAAGATGCTTATAATGTAGTTCTCCGACATGCGCACAATGTTCGTCGAAGTCTTCATGAGGGAGACAGACATATATATGTTTGCACCGTTCTGTCGGCATTGGTTCGGTGCACCCTACTAGCAATATAGGAGTATTAAATATATATGCTCGAGCTGTTGGATATCACCTCTATGCTTTAGTACCTATGAGAGAGCTGGCTGTACATAATATGTAGTACATATAAAAACGATTAGAACTGTCAATCAATGTCGTAACAACTTCTAAGCTGTATGTACTCGTATAATCCTTTTCATGTATATAACGTAAATATACTGTTACAAAGCAACTGCTTATCAATTCTTCCACTGCAACCAATAACCCCTACACCACCCATAAGTTCTTTATTTATTTTTTTATGAAGTAAGGTAAAACTTATATAATAGGATATTTGACAGATTTTAGGAAAATATCTCAAATTGTTCATTATACAATAATACACTTGCAATTTGTGAATTGCTTTATTTTCTATGAAAATTATAATCAAAGTTTAAATTATAAATAAGACCGCCAAAACGCTAAGTCACGTGATATCAATATTCTTACGTCATTTGCTCGCAAACAAATATTTAGTTGTCAAATCGTAGTACGGTCATGTATCAAGCAATGACGCAACTCTATATGCCATCAATCGCGTGCGTTTTTAATCACGTGGTCAGATATGAAAATTTAATTATTTTAATAATTATTTCTTATGAAAATCGTGCATATTTTTAAATACTGTGTTAGTTAATTTGGTTTAAAAAAATATTTACAGTTAGTCTAGTAACAATTTGTTTCATATTTTCATTATAGTCAAATACCGTATTATGTTCGAATGGTGTGCGGTGACGGCATGCGTCCGTGCGGTTAGAGCAAAATTTTAGTCTCTGCCGAAGGAGTGCTGCTGGAATGGAATATGCAATTATGCACCCAATGGATATGAAGAACTACTCTTTGTTTTCGTTAGTATTGCCATTTCAATAAAAAAGGTACACTAAACCCTTGACGAAATGGCACTATAATACACTATAGTTTTTAATAAAATAGGATGTTTGAAATGCACAAAATGCCACAACCTGTGAATGTAATTTTAACTGTGGCGTATTATAATAGAATTAAGGAAAAATATGATTTATTTAATAACATTTGTATTTATTTATTTGTTATTAAAGTCAACTAAATTATACAAAGCCATGACATCTTCATGGTCATCATCACGTTCAGGTGCGGATGATGTGCATTCACCAGCTGCTGTACCTTTTTGACTGTTTTAGTAGTTTTGTTGAAGACATTTACATTTAAATTATAAGTGTGCCAATTTTTTAAAGAATTGTCAGATGATGTATCAAAATATTTGAGTTCATTGTTTCAGCTGAAATCCGATTTCGTAACTTACTGTTAGCTATTTTCATGACGTTGAAGATACGCTCTACATCAGCATTTAAATATGGAAAAGATAGCACTGTGATAGCCAAGTCTACAAATTCTTGGAAAGCCATAATTCTGGCCACATTTTTGTATCTAGAGACATGAGCCCAAAACTTCACTATATCGTCACCTACATATTCCCATTTGAAAAATTAAATTTCCAATGCCAATTCTTTGGCTAGGATAGCAATTGACTTGTTTCAATGTATTTTCAATTTTTCACCTGATTCCGCCTTAATATTTTTAGCGCTTTGTTTTGTGGGAAAAAGCGCCAAAAGACTTAAAATTGCGCTAGATCTAGCGCAAAATGCACTAAAACGGCAACACTACTTTTCTTCTTTTCTTCGATATAGATTATAACTTACTTTTCTTCGATATAGATACACAGTTTTAAAAATATACTGCTTGTTGTTATTAAATAATTTTATTTAACTGTCTTACTGTTACTAGTGTTTTATCCAAATTCTCCTATTGTTGACGTTCTCCCTCTACGTGTTGACGCCAGAAATAAAATTCGGTTCGGGGTTTGTACGGGGGAGCAGACTGTATAAAGAAGCGACTTATATCCGAAGAGACTTATTAGTCTCTTCGCAAGAGAATCCTGGTTACAAAAGTCTATATACCAACCATGAAAGTAATAAATACTAAAGGTCCTTTATGCTTATACCAACTTACATAATTACTTGACCTATGGCCACAGAATAAATAATAGTGTGGTTTTTGAATTGAATGGGTTTTGACACTGTTGCCGTTTTAGCGCTTTTCGCGCTAGATCTAGCGCGTTTCTAGGCTCTACAGTGCTTTTTTTCGAATAACAACGCCTTAAAAATAATTTGGTGGAATCTGGTGGAAAAATTAAAAATCTATTGACAACCTCCAATTAGGCCAAAAAGTCGGAACTCAGAGCCGTAAAACAGAAAAAAAGAAAACCTACGAGTTCATTCGGGTATAATCTTCTGTTTAGTTTATTGTTTTGTCTCTTTTTACAGTAAAGGATTTATTATGGCTGTCTCGCTCAAAAAGTTGGCGAAGGTACATCACAGACGCCAAACGACGAAACCGATGAAAATGTGATGGACTTACTAGAAATAGTAGATTTTAATAATTAAATAAAAATTTATAAAGCCATATATTATTTTTCAATTGTTTTTATTATTTTTCAATTATGAACAAAACATTAATTATGTGTTTTTATTATTTTACAATTATGAACAAAACATAAATATTTCACCCATAGTTAAAATTTAGTGGAATTTAGCGCTTTTCTCAGCCCCGTTTTTACCAAAATATAGCGCTTTTTTGACAAGAGTTTGGTGGTTTTCTTTTTCCTCGAACGGCAACACTGGGTTTTGATCTCTGTCTTGTTTGTCCTATACGTTCCTATATTTGGCTATGACTCTGAAATCTAAAAGTCCCAAACGTTTACAGATGATTACTGAAAATTGAGCTATAAACACAAAAAAAGATGAAATATAAAGTTACTATATAGCTATAACGTAATAACTAAAAAATATTTGATTCGTAATGTCATACTAATATTAGGCATATAAGTTAATAAAATTTAACCACAATAAATATTACCAACAAATTTAAAACTTATATTTGAACATAAGACATCATTACAAACTATGGACTATAGTAATCACTATAGTAATCAAATCAATATACCTAAAAAAACATACAACAAACATCGCATAGAAAACAGCTGTTGTGGATTTATTTATCAACAAAAACGTCCGCTCTACTCCACATACATACATATATAAATGCTTGTATCTCTTTCTAAACAAATCTCTGTCGCACTAAAATTCTGCTGTTCAGTAATTCGATCTCATTCAAACGCATAGTAACGTTTGTAGTGCCATCGCAGTCATTCGTTTTCGGTCGTTTTTGTTCGTTTCGTTTCGTTCGACCTGTCTGTGCCTGTGTGTGTCCATGTCCAGTGTCACTACACTAGTGTGTAGTGTCAGTCAGTCAGTCAAACAAATCAAATCCCGCTTTCAAAGCAGACGTTCGTTCCGCTCGCGCGTTTAAATTTATATAGTACTTTAATCTTTTGTGTATTTTAAAAATGCCATTTATTTCAAAAGACTGGCGTTCTCCCGGTGAAGAATGGGTTAAAACTCAAGAAGGGTGGGAGAAGAAAAAGGTTTTAGAATGCACAGCACAAAGGTAAATCGTAATTGCAAACAAAATCCTTTGTTCACATATCGCATTTTGTTTTAACATCACGAAATAAATTCCTAACAAAACACTAGTAATATTAATTTAAATAACATATTTTGTTGTTCTAATATCTATTAGTTAACGCTAGACTTGATTTACTGTGTTTTCGCAATTTTTCCGTCAGCTTTTTACCGTTTCTATTCCAGATATCCCGCTATAACTAACTATAATAATACGAGTGATAGTCAGCAACAGTCATGGTGAGTGCTTTTCAAGTCATAACATTAATTTACAAGCTAATAATTTTAAACAGCTGTTCTTGTTTCCGATGTGTTGTTATTGATTTTCTTACGCTGTGTGTTTGTGTGCGTGTGAAATGTATCCTTCATTCGTATTTTAGTTCCTAGTTCTCGGAAAGTGTAAATAATTTCATTGGTAGGTATTATTTTTATTGGTAATTCTAATCTATAGAACAAGACGATTATTTTAAAACATGTTTAAAAATTCAGTATAAAAAATGCTACTTTACTGAATTCTTAATTAGGTACTATCTAGGTACTACGGTCACAGAATATATACTAGTACTAGACACTACGGTGTACTATTTTACTGCACAATATAATTACGTATAACATATTAGAAAGTTTCTCATTAGGTTAATAAAGATTTAATAAGAATAAGATATTTGTGTGGATTTATATTTTGTTACATTACAAACATTTTGTTCATTTTTGTGTTTATTTAAATTAATTTATTTTAGTCTGCTTGCCGTGGTGGTTAAAACAAAACCAGCTATGCTGAACAGACGTCAGACATAGGTTCTAAAAGTTATTGTCCAATGTGTGACTAATAGAATCATCCTGAAAAAATTCCAGTACTTATTTATAGTGATCAAAATCAACAGATCTGCACAAATAGGCCACAATGAATAAGCTTATCTTGAAGTAGTTTTTTTTTAAGTTGAAATTGAAACGTTTGCATTGAAAAATAAATTCATAATTTAATATGTAATAAATGGTCCATGGCTTTTGTATAGAAACTCCTTTTTATTGATTTACAAAAATTATTAGCTTGCATATGCGGCACCACAAAATTAACTAAAGTAAGACTAAAGTGTTCATTTACTTAGTGGTCAGAAGACTCGCAAACATTTGAATAACGTGCTAGGGTTGTCTACTTAATTTTAATTTAAATATTTATTAAATCTAAATATTTATATTTTAAATGTGTTAGTCAGTACTAATTAGTACAAAACTAAAGGTTTTATTAAGTTTTTTAATAAATAATGTAACTAGTTTTGTGATATTTTTTATTATTATTAAAATAACAAAATTACATAGTATTCTTAGAACCTTAAATTGTATAGGAATTTTCGGCGACTAGAAAGCGGGGCCGGCTTTGATGCAGAGTGAAATTACCTAGGGATTTTTTTAGGATCCCACTACAACTACCTACATATCTGTAGAAAATTATTTGCAGTATTGCAAAGTCAACTATTTATCATTTAGTTAGAGACTACATTAATATAAAATAAAATATAAACTACTAGCTTTTGCCCACGACTTCGTTCGCGCCCGTTTTTCTTATGTGTTGAAACAATTATTTTTATTGATTTTTGTCTAGCACTGAAATTTTTATTTTTAGGTGATCCCTCGGGAACAGTACTTTTTTGTGTTTGAAAGGTACATTCCTTTTCCATATCCCTCACAACGTGTATGCAAAAATTCATCATGATCGGTTGAGTAGATAAGGCGTGAAAGCTTAACAAACTCATTTTCGCATTCACGATATTAGCACATTAGTTAGGAGAGGCCAGCCCTATAGAGATATTACTCAACTATGTAGCATTAGATTTTCAATCACTATCCCCACAAGAGATGGTGCTTTCTAGGTGGAAAATAGATAACTTTGGATTTTAAATTTATCCTCTTAAAAACGTTAAAAATAACATCAAAGTCTTATAATTACATTCGGAAATCGAGTTCTTTAATCCCTAAAGGACCCGCCTACAAACGTTTCATGACAAAAATATGAAGATGACTCAAAAACCTCAGACATGTCCCAACAGGAAAGGATTTCCGATGTTACGACACAACTTGTTAACTGATATAAAAGCTCGTTAATTATGAGAAACAATTTTTTTTCACGCTTTTGTTTTTAAATTTATTATATTGACTTACTAGGCAGGTTGCATAAATTCATCGAGAGTGTAATTTAGAACCAAATTTGAATACGGTTTTCTTTTTACTTTTATTGCGATGTAAAATTTCTTGTAAAATAAATACACAAGGGGTAAAAGAAATTGGCCGCACCTAAACACTTTCGACCTTTTTGTCCGGGGTGTGTCTAGAAAAAAGATTAAGTATCAAATAGGTCTCCATTCGGGACGAAGTCTCCATTCCATTATCAAAGACTATGAAGGTTACACGAAATGGAATGTCATTGATTAGTTATGCATATAACTGCGCATACATTTTGTAGGTATCTGAAAGATATTGTTAATAGAAACGACGAGTCCATAGGTCGAGTGGTTAGTAGTCCTCAGTGCCATGACTCATGGTGTCCGGGGTTTGATTCCCGGCTTTGAAAATGAACTTTTCAAATTTAGCTCTGATCTGAATGCTTTAGTAATGCCAGGATATCCCCTTAAAAAGACCTTACAAATAACAGCAAGTGTGCTGTTTTATTTCGGTGAGTGAGTAAGGGATGCCAGAGCCCATTTTCCTGCCCTTCCAAATCCCTTATCACTTAATCCTACTAAGGGGCGTACTTGTAGCACCTGTGGCTTGCTGATTTTTTTTTCTGAACAGAATATTATCTGCATAGATAATTTCAAGTAACTAGGTCACAGCTACACAAGTAGGTTATTTTCTGTAATTTTTATATTCAGCGCAATGTACCTAGATGTTTAATTACTATGCTGCGAGAAAGGCTAACCTAGAAAGATAAAATACCTATATATTTATTTGCTTTAGTCATCGTAGGAAAACATTTTTTTTTAAATCGTAGGTACATGTATGAAGTAAATAGATTCTCTGGTTCATTCGGACCTTAAAAGGCAAATAATTGCAATAACCCATAAGGTTTTGGAACGGTTTTTTTAGGGAGATCCTTAAAAAGGATTCAAGGCCTTTTTTATCCGACTGTGACGACATCCAAAGGCGTTTTTGTCTTTTGAAGTCAAAGAAATTTTAAATAATTCGTATCCCGATCAGACTTGTTGGATTGATTCAAAATAATTTGTTTATGTTATTACTTAACAAAATTTAATATAAGTACTTAAATAAAATTTTAAAAAAGTATTGCCAGTAAAGGTAGGTATACAAAAGCATGCGCGTGCGCATGGGCTTGTAGTTTGATAACTGAAAGACAGCTCAAGTGCAATTGAATAAGGCCAATTTTAATCTAAAATAAATGCTCAGGTTTATCCTGCGTTCAGTTCCATAATCTACGTCTAATGCGATCGAAAGTTCTATTAAAAAAAGCCGATACGATTATTATTATAAAGCTAACTATTAGATCATTAATTTTATTAAAACTTTTCATTACTATTACTATTTAATTTTCCGGAAGAAATTCTGTTGCATTCCGGAAAAGAAATTGCATCAAAATTCGTTGCGTGGCTTATTAACTTGAGCCTGAAAAACGAGCATATTTTAAAATATCGTTAAATTGTTGACTTTGATTATTATTATTATTTTTATTTTTAAATCCTTTGTGCAACGAAATTTATTGAACGTGCCACTATAAACCAGTTATTATTGCAGAATCGATGTCTATATCTATGCTCTTACGAATCGCATTGAACGCAACTTTGCACGTACGCAATAGAAATTATGATGAATCACAATTAAGTCGGACTATAACAGTAATAGTGGTATACAGTGAAAGTATGTTTTACTGAGGTTATTTCAGTCCGTAGAAGTACCTACACTAATAGTGGTACCCAGCACAATAAGACACACACACAGATTTATAAAATGGACGAACCGAGTGAAAGAGAGAGAGAAATATATAATGCGATATTAACGATCACATAGATGCAGTTGCAACAGACATATTTTCACAATTTTATTATATAACGTCATGCTAGTGGTTTGGTTTGGTTTACGGAAATGAACCTACGAATGTAGGTTCCCTTGCTGCTAGATAGGCACAAAAGTAATTTTCATTACATTCATCGTAACACAATTGACACAGTTGAAAACACAATGCGAGCGAAACCTTTGGTAATTCTAGCAGGAAGTAAAAAAAAAAGAAAATTGACACTATTTTTAGAGAGAGAGAGCGTTAAAAATATCATTACAAAACAAAGACTAGGTGGGTAGGCAGGTTCTTTAGCAAGCGGAACGAAATTGCAGTTCGTAATTATCTATATTATTTATGGCAATACTTTTATTTTGCCTTGGACTTATATACTTAACAAGCGGCCCGCCTGAGCAGCTAAGGCTTCTAATGGATGCAATTTTTTTTCTGCAAATATACATATAAACCACAAACCTTCCTCGTTTATCGCTCTTTCCGTTGAGTGGTTTAAAAGCGAGGAAATAGTCAGAAGCGGATAGGGACCTTAATTTATAACATGTATAGATACAAATCGCATCGCCTCAATTCTGAACTGAATTTAACTGAGATAATCTTTGTATAGGATTTGCAAGCTGAAGTGGCAATGGGCACGCCATATAGTATGACTCGCAGAACTATCAGTTGGGGAAGAATGCCACATTATATACTTGGATACCGTTCAATGGAATGAATGGAACGACCTATAGAAAGTATTTACACACCAGCAAACGTATCATTGATGAACGGTTGTGGTATATGAAGAGATATTTTATACAAATACAAGACCTTTTCATTGTGAAAAATTTCCTAAAACTATTCTGTAAACAGAATAATTTTGATTATGAATAAGCCTAATTGAAACAAAACAATATTACTTATTTAAATAATATTTGGTATACTTATCAGAGATTTTCACATTTCTGTCAGAGACGTTATCATAGATTACTATCCGATGCCCGCACTCGATGGCTCCGATTCTCATTGTTTTGAAATGCGATTTCGTACCGCTATTGTAATGTAAGTGGCCAGTTACGGCAACTGATTAAGTAATGTCGTTAAAATAACCAGCTCAAGATAAAGACCGCCAAGTGAATGAAAAAAGTAATTTACATTATCAGTATGATGATCTATATACGCATATAAAGTTGAAACAGGATAAGAGTGTATACATATGAATTTGAACCACAGTGGCTTGAAATTAAAGACGAGATTAATGTGACCAAATTTTACACAACTTCCAGTATGTTTTGTTTTGCGCAATTAAAACTGCGCGTAATTTTATACTTAATCTTATCGGTAATGCAAATGAGAAAATATCTCAGTCTGTCTGTCCGATACGTTTTCATGGTCAACTCCTGGGGCCTTAGACAAAGTAGCATTCGCTCCGTAGCGATGCGATATCGAAGTTCGTTATCGTCTCAGAGACAAAGAAATCATGACAAGGTATCACGTGTTTATCACGTGTTACAGTGTCGATTCCTTTGTCTCTGAGACGATAACGAACTTCGATATCGCATCGCTACGGAGCGAATGCCACTTTGTCTAAGGCCCCTGATCCGATTGTAATCATGGTAAAATCGAATCCATGAGATTCTGGCTATGGCCACGTGGTTCGATCGACCCCATAGTTCGATCGATCGGACTATGTGAACTTGTCAGATGAATCGAATTGTGAGGATCAGTGTAACCATCTTGAAATTAAAGATCCTGCCTAACTTTTGTCATGAAACTGCCAAATAGTGCCAAACCTTACTGAAAAAAAAAAACTGTTGCCAATTTATTAAATATACTAATATTAGTGTACAATTGTACATTTTGGATTAAAAATAAATATAAACAATATAATGTTACTATTATCTATATTAGCTAATGTTTTGAACTTTTTTTTAATGTTAAGATCGGCAGACAGGCTGACGGTCCACTTGATGGTAGGTGGCTACCGTCGCCTATAACACAAACAACGCCAAAGCTGCTGCAAGTGCGCTGCCGACTACAATAGGATTAAAGATAACGGATTAGGCTGGGATAGAGAAATGAGCTCTGTGGCTCTAGCATGAGTTTACGATACTACACTCGCTAGCGAGAGCGTAAAACATTTATATGGAAAATTGATAATTTGACATTGACAGTTCACGATTTTCCATACTCAATTTTTACGTTCTCGCTAGCGAGTGTAGAATTAGTGTAGTATCGTAAACTCATACTAGAGCCTCTGGCATCCCTTACTCACCCGCCGAAACACAACGGCACACGTGCTGTCATTTCACGGTGGCCTTCTATAAGGGGGTGGTTACTGCCGCCACTCGGGCTGCCCAAATGACTGCGGATAGCTGTGTGCCCTGCTACCACTTAATAAGTGTTTATAATTGTTTAATAACATTTTCTATATATTTATACTGAAGACTGAAACAAAAAATTGTGAAGCGACCGATATCTGCCAATATTACCCAAAATCGACTCAAAAAGCTCTCGCGATCGACCGTTTCAATACCACTGCTTTAGAACAACTAATCATAATTTTTAATCCAGAGCTCTGGAAGAAAATCGACAGTCGTTTCTACCTTATCGTATTTAATTATTTCATATAGTGCTTGTCAAATTTTTAAAATACTATTTTAAACAAAGATTAAATTTCATATGCATTTGAAAAATGTGTTTAATCACTCCATATTTAAATAATTTTATATATCCCAAACTAAATCTATTTTTCTAATTGCAGTCAAATCCGGAATACGGATTGAATGTGCGTTTGGAATATAAATTCTCCCAAGCAACGTCTGCAAGTTTCTGCTGGCTTGCCGAGTAAAATACATGGAATTCTGTAGACTTCTACCAAAGTTTTTAAAATAATATTTTTTTTACTAATTTAAAAACTTCTGTAGAAAACTACAAAGGTTTTGAATTACATATTAGTAACCTCATATTTGGTGACCAAAAAAAATTGCCTCAACTTTTTTGGTCTTCAAAAATCTGTCTCTCGCAAACAACAGGCTAGCCTTTCTAAATATTCTATTAATTATACTTCATTAAATATTAACTAATACTTCCGAATATCTTAAATATAATTAGTGAGAAAGATTTATAGAAGTTGACATTTACATGACTCCCTAAGAACGTAATAAAACGAATTTTAGTTCTAAAACGGGAGTGATTCGGTTGAGAATTGCTAGCACATGGTATGCGAGGGGTGATTAAAGGTTGGTCGTTGGCCGATCATCCTTGGCAACCGGCCAGAGTGTCTGCTGCTCTCGCCGATACACTTACCTAATGCTGGCTTCAACACCAATAAATGGCTGTTGTCCTCAATAATGCTTTACATGGGCTAAATGGATCTGTTGTTGAATGAATATTGCTAGAAATTGTTAGAATTTAGTCTCACTTTCAGCTCAAATAAGAATTATATTGGTTTTATCTTAAAAAACTATTACATAAATGCTCGTGTTTGTGTAAGGCGGAGACCGCATTGGTTAACAAAATACGCACATGAGTTACCTCTCCGACCTTGTTATTTCTTTCGGTTCAACAAAGTGGGTCAATCACAGACTAAATAACGCACGAGTTTAACAGTGGAGAAGAGGTTGTGATTGTGAAGTTTTATTCCATTGTTCTTTGGTTCAAGGTACTTTTCATTGACATATATGACTGTTTCAGTTAAGAATTATCATACTTAGAGATATCATCTTTTAATTTTTTGTGTATTTCTGTAGATTTTTAGTTTCTTTTTTTTTAGAAATTGCTCTGGGCGAGACAATTCATTTGTAGAAATACTATTTCTATATTTTTGGGAATTGAATTCGGTGAGTATTCAGCAGTTACGAGTAGATAAAAAAAGGCAAAGCAAAATTGAGGACACAAGTCTTCATTTTTCCGAGTCCCTTTAAGCGTTGTATTTAAAATTCATACCGCTTACAAAATATAGGTAAAGCATTACTCATATAAATTGCGCAATTCGTTACCACGCACATAATACAAAACGCATGTATGTAAATAAACAGTGGCTTATTGACGTGTCCGTTCATTGACTTTCCCCCTTTTCAGAACAAGGTTTATAAAATAGTTATCTTGGGAATCTACTGAACCAACGATACGAACACTTTAGTTAGACAATATTCCGTAAAATATTGAAGTCGTAACTCATAGTAAGCCAGTTGCTTGATAACCAATATAGTCGCTCTGTATTATGCAACAAGCATTAGCGCTAACGCCAAATTAATGCACGGTTCTTCGCTCAGTCATAATAACGTAGACGTTACATAATGATATAATTATGATGAAGTTGTCAGTTTTTGCGTCTTTCACATTTGAGAGAGCGTCTGTGATTGTGGTTTACAACTATATTTTTTGTATGTTAAGATTGTACATTATAGCAATTCTTTTTTCTACTGTTTGCATGTGTTAATAAGTAACAATATAAAATATACAACACTATGTTATATCATTATAACTAATACGTAATGTGATAACTTCAGATCCTTTTTCTAATTCTTTTTTTAGTATTATTATCATTCAACCTTTAGTATTAACAACGACAAAATTGAAAAAATGGAAATGGACTTGTATTTTCCCTATCGTGATCGAATTTCGATCTATTTTTCCCTACCTTGGGCATACCCAGTGGCGTAACTATAGGGTGGCAGGGCTGGCAAAATGCCACGGGCCCCCGACCCAAGAGGGCCCCGGCCCGAGAGGCCGCGAGCTCAGAAATAAATTCTATGGCCCGATCTTTAAAATTTGATGATGTTATAGACACTTTTGCGGTACAGAAAGCTCGAAAAGATTTTTCTTAATAAATATCTTATTGAAATTAAATTGTTATTTCATTGTAAATCTATAAACCCATGCTCTTGAAAATAAAATTGTTATTAGTGTTGGATAACTACTTAAATGGTTTATTAAAATTAAACTAAGTACAACGTGACGATTTTTACTGATAGGGCCCCATTTGCCATAGTTACGCCACTGGGCATACAGCTACACTATTACTTGGTAATATAGTAAACAAAATATGAGTAGTACTATAGTACTTTCTTAATAGCCTATTAATCTGATCACCACAATAATTGGGTATGTTCTCTTTTAGGGTTCTATTTATTCTTTCTATCGTTAAGAGTTGTTATCACAACAATCGATCGATCAATCAATGATATTGATCATCCAAAGCTACTACATAGCTTAATCGATACCGATCAATGGCGTCGATCGTTTGGTGAAGTAACTCATATTCTTTTATATACTTTTATTGTCGATTAAAGGATGTATACCTATATCAAGAAGAAAATATAACAAAAACAACAGTTGACAAAATATTACGGAAATATTTTACATTTTCTTCTGGATAATACATAGGTTAAAAAGTTCTTATTTATTGCAAATAGTATTTCTTATATTATTTGCCATGACATGAGAAAACATGACGTGCTGTTTTCTACATGACGTAATATCGTCGAGATTAGAACTGGGGGATTAGCAAACTGTATCGATGAGTTACACGACCGCATATCGATAACCTTTGAGTGCTTAAATAATCGGGATCGAGAAACGAGAGGCGACTATTCATTCAGAATGTAGGTACTTTTTTATTTTAGGACTGTAGTAAAGAGTGCAGATCTTTTTTCAACGCTACCGGTTGTATTTATTTTCATAAAATTATTTTAGTTTTTTAAGCGAGATACTGTCACCGTAACTGTGTTGTTACTTAGCTATTTATATATCGCAGGTTGTGAATCTTGAAGGTTTCTTTTTATAAATAAATGTTACAATAAAATAAAAATAAAATCGCCAAGACTAAACACTCCAATTGTATGAACCCCAAAGTAAGCACTTTGGCTTATTGACACTCACCTATGGCTTGCATTAGGAGATAATCGTACAACGGATAGGAGGCGAAACCCTGCACACTCAAACCAGTGAAAACTCCGGGATTAGACGGCCGGAAGAAAACACATGCGCAGATATTTCAACACTAGCTATAAGATGATGGTGATATTTTTTAATAATACTACCACAGCATGTAACATACTGTGATATAGTTCCGTTTATTATATGTTTTTAAGTTTCTCTCGAGCAAATGTGTCCCATACATTTCTATTGCTTGATTAAATTTTAAAAACAACCCGTTGAATTGAGGACACCAGGGATGTTTACGAGTAACTGATTTTTATTCGCTGTTCTCTTTATTGCTTTCGGTGTTGCGGTGAAAACTGCAGTCGCTTGTTTTTGTTTGTTGGATAGAAATGCAATTTTTAACGTTATTTACTTGGCAATAACATGTGGTCTAGGTATCGAAATTGCTTTTCGCTATATGTACATCGGCATCGACGTCTGCATGAAATAAACTTTTACAGTTATTGTTTAATTGTATTTTCAGTTGGTTAAGTTTTTAAACTAATATGTTAGCTAGCTACCACCTTATCTCCCATATCAATTATATGGGGCCCCGAGGCTACAGAGACCCCGACTTGTGTAAGCAAAACTTCGTAAAATGCTATCCTTAATTCCATTTAAGCTTAAACTCTAAACACCGAATTTAGCGTTTAAAAGTAGAGTCTAAATGTATAGCGTCTAAAAACATATGCGATCATTTTTGTTTCTTTTGTAAAAAAATCATTAGCCTCAATTTGAGCTTCGCCATAGTCAGGTCCCTCGACAAAATTTGATACAGGACTCATCTAAGTAGGCTATGCATACTGGCTCATAAACTGGGCAGCCCTCGTAAATGACAGTAAAGGACGCCAGAGCCAATTCCTTTTATCCTATCATGATGCTAGTCTCAATATATGTTTGTATTGTAAAGTATACGGTCACAGAATAAATAATAGTACTAGTATGGTGCTAAGTTCACGTAGAAACTTGCTATTGTGTTAATAGTTGAAGGATGCACCTACCAACAAGCGGGCTGTTAACCAGTCTCCGACTTATTTCATTGAAAAAATAATAAATATCGTATTTCGAAAGTTATTTTAATAACGTTTCATAATACATGAAATTTCATTAAACAACTTTAAGATTTGCTATGAACAGAGTTTTTCTTGTTTGTTTTTTCAAAAGTTTTATTTGTAACTTGTTCCGAATATGCGCTCAGAACGTAGAAGCCATGAATTTCATTAATGACTATCTGTGTCAGTACAGAGAACCGAGCATTACCGAGAGAGTACCGAGAATCCGATTAATTAAACGACGAGTGAAACCGAAAGGCACAGGTAGCATAATTTCACTAAATATAAGAAACACTGTTAAGTTTGTATACACGAATTGCGCAAAGATTGTGGGCATATCGTGTCGTATCGTATGTATGTGGTTAACTCCAATTCCTTGCGGCGGTTTATCGTTAGCGACCTTGATTGCAATGCAGTATGCGGATAAATACAAGTTCACATTTATTGTCATTATTGATATGACCTTCATTCGCGGTTGCAGCTGATTCTCTAAGGGATTCTGAATGCGTTGAATTAAATGGCGCTTATTGCAAGGAAGGGAAGTACTAATTTAATTTCTGTACTGGGGGAATGATAGGTGGAGTATAAACTTGGATATTTCCTTTTTTATGTTAAGGTCGTCAGATAGGCCGACGGTCCACTTGATGGAAGGTGCTACCGTCCGTCGCCTAATGGTCGCCTATAACGCAAGCAACGCTAGGATCAATGATAAGGGATTATTTTCGTTGCTATTATTCCATGTGGTCTTCTGTAAAGGGCTGCGAATGACTACTTGATTTGAAAAGTTTTAGGCCCCAATTGATTTAAAACTTAAAATATGTTATGTAAAAAAAAAGTACAATTATGCGTGAACTTTGCTCATAAATTTGTTTCGAAACTGAAGCGAGACGTATATTTCGGTCAAATTCCGCATCGGCGCGTGCGCAATATTTACACAAACCGGTTTGTGTTTGTGTTGCTATGTAAATAAATATTTAAATCGGATCGTTTTTTTTTTTCTGTTTGCTTTTCTGCAAAACCGCATTTAACGTCAAGCAATTTTTATACTCTTTATTTCTTTAGAGGCATTTATCGAATAAATAAATTATTTTAAATTTATATTATTACTATTTGTTATAAAAATAAGTAAATAAATTAAATTAATCATTATTTATTATTTATTATTAATCTCTTCTTAAAATATTGTAATTTTTTAGATTGTAATATGGATTTCATAATCTTAATGAAATGACGATTATAATAATAAAAACCATTTTTTGGGTTTTATAATAATAAAACCAAAAAATGGCTTTATAAATTGCCTCCACATATCTGTCCTTTAGTCCAATTAGTTCTAACCAACGGATTCCAATTATTATCTTAAAGTGGACAGGTATACTAAAGAGGTTATAAGAAAAAATTATATTGTTGTTAATGTTAATACAGGAAATTGTCATAGGTACTTTTGATATATAGATATTTAGTCTACGTTAAGATTAAGTCAAATTTTTAGACTTATTGTAGTGTCGTTATTTATTTACATATTATAGAGATCCAATTGGATATAATTACAACTAACAATCAATTATATTTCAATAATATTAAACTTCGAACTTCGTTTTTCTGTAATTACTAATTTTATATTTTTCAGGAAGTACAGACCTACAACTAAAACGTATAGGCCCTAGAGGTTCAGTTGAAGTCACGGAGTAAACAAAAAATTATACTTCACTTTCACTTGTCTCAAAAGTAATGTTAATAATGTCTTATAGTATTATAAAATTTAAAGAAAGTTATAAGCACGTAAAGTTTAATTTAATTTACTAGTGCAAGTGTTTGTTAGAAACAAATAAAAGTTAACATTGTGCTTATTATGGGAGTTCTTAAGAAGGTGAAAGTAAGAAACAACAAGAATAAATTTTATTTGTAACTAATACATAGAAAATATAGGGACAGTAAGTAAAATTAATAGATACGTTCAAAGGTTGGCCACAAACCAGTTCCAACTCAATATAATGTAGGTTGTAGAGAGGGCCTGATTTTACCCACAGGCTAGTCAGGCTTGAGCCTAGGGCGGTAATTCCGAGACGCTGGGGTGGCTTCCCCATTACACGCACTTCCTTCTTCCTCTTTCGTTGACTGACTGTGATTCAAAGATTTTAAATTACTTGAGCTTAGAGCTTGGAGCTCACCAGACAAACACTGCCCCTCCGCCCATTTGTACCTACGTCTTGCATGTCTAACTAATGTATTTACTATTCCTATCTATGTATATTGGTTTCTAGTTGCCATAATGTTAGAACAATATAAAAAATCTATCTACATAGAGCACACTAGGTATATGTTTCCGGAATTGGCCACTTACATAAATAATATTTACAACATTACATCTGTAGAATACAGTTTGTTTGTTGTTTATCACTTGTTTTTAAATTTTGGCGTCATTTCAAAAATTGCGTGTTTACATCGCCATAGATTTATACATTTTTGTACTAGGATTTTCTACGATTTTAGGTGTAATTTGAAAGCTCAGTAGAGCTTCGCTCGGATTCAAACTGCTTTTGGCGATGAAACACCATGCAAGACGACTATTTATAGCTGGTTTGCAAAATTCAAACGCGGTCGTGTCAATCTCGGTGACAAATTTCGTGATGCTCGCCCGTCCACCGTTGTGAACAACAAAAACATCGTATGATCGATCCATAGTTAGCTAGGGCTATCAGCACTCTAAATCATGCACTGGTTGTAAAAATTAAAAAAACCTTCGATTGATTTATTGCTCAATGTATAGATACAATCGAAGCTTCCTGTGTTGTAGCACAATATTTCTATATTGTTCATTTTATTTCATTTATTAGGGTCAATTTCATTTGTCGATAATGGTTAGCAAAGTCTTTTTTTTTACATTTTTCCAATTGATTAAAGGCCTCTGTTAAAAACTAAAATATATCATTGTACTTAAGAACAGCACGCTAACAGGATTAATTTTTATTTATCTGAATATACAATAAATTGCTGTCGTTCAGATAATTACAGTAATTGCTTTATGTTCTGTATTCTTGACTAAACAACTTAAAACCGTATTTGATACGGATATTTGGCTACTTTTCAGTCAAGCGAAGCCACAGGCAAATACAATGTTTTTATTATATAATGTGCCCTTTATATGTGGTTACAGTTGAAATTTTCTACATCTACATTTTTACGTAACATTTTTTTTTGTTTGAAAATAGCCAATTTTGTCAAACTAAATAGAACAAATGAGGCGTGAGGTTTGTCGTGTATTGGCTTCATTGCAGCAAACCGCAACGTTCTAACGCTGCCTTGCCGTGTTTGTTACTTATATAAGTTATTACGGAGAGAAAGCTTTGATATTCCATCTTTTTTGTGTATATAAGTGTGCCTGTATACTTTATGTACTTGATTAGGAAATTGTTGAGTGGGAATAGCAGATTCCTATTATTCTATTCTATATCTTCTCGTAATCGCGATTGAGCTTATATTTGAGATGGTCAGAGGATAGACATTTCTTTGACGCCTAAACGTGTCCTATAACTAAGTTGCGAAAACATCCCGTGGGAAAGCTATAATTGTATTAACAAATACCATATAAACTATTAATTTTGACAAAAAAGATTTGTTCACCTCTCCAGCACGAAAAGGGTGCTTTTGGTGCCTAAAAACTCGCAGGAAAATCGATTTTTGCTACGAGCGTGAGGAAAAGTGATTCAAATTTCGAACACGCGATTTAACTCCCTGGAATAACATTATTAGGATTTTATTAGTGTGTCCAGCCATAGCCGACTAGAGTCGGCCGGCCATAGCCAACTAGAGTTGGCCCAGCTGTGATACCAGTGGTGATGGCCTACTCGCTGTTGAGGTGAAAAGTTTTATGTTTAACACGAGAGCAAATTTTTTTATGTCTCGTGCCTTTAAATCACTCACTTCGCTCAGTAGTCTATATTAGAATCACTCGCTACGCTCGTGATTCAATTCTATAGACTACTTCGCTAGTTCGTGATTTAAAGTCGGCACTCGCAGGAAAAAACAATTTTGCTCTCTAGTTGAACAAATAACTATTTTATTTTCTATATAGAAAATAAAATTTATTCTGCTAACAAAATGTAGGCTGTTACTTAAATTTATTATTTACTTATTTAATTTATTTATTTAATTAATTAATTTTTATAGAATTGTTGCTTCCATCTGTTTTATCTTCAAATGCGTTTAATGTTTAATGTCTTATTCTAATGTACGAACTATATTGCTATAAATTTCCTTGAAAATCCGTTAAGTAGTTTTTGCGTGAAAAGAATTAACGTTAGAGCTTTCGTCCGCGCCCTTTTGTCCGACGTTGAATTTTTGTTTTTAGATTATCCCTCGGGAACTTTTTCTGTATGACAGGTACCCTATGTCCTTTTCCTACGTTTAACATAACGTCGCTTTCGCATTTATGATATTTATGCATTTATGATTTATGAAAACGCAAATAATCCAGTATTATTAATATTATGACAATAGATGCAAAATACGCTAACATTTTTATATAGACCGTTCGTGTGAATCTGATGTCAACGAACCTCTCCAATCTATCGCAGTACCCATTACATTAACCGGTTTAACTAGACCCGCGTCCGCCCTTTCGCTTTCAATGTTCCACGCGACTCGGGAGGTCATGAATAAAGAATGGGGGGCCAAGACGGTTGGTTTCAAGTACGTTGCACTAGACGGTCTCTTACGTTGTGAAAGGTAAGACCGTCCATAGAAACTGCAGCAGCATGATGCGTCACTCGTGCAAACGGCTTCTTCTTAATAGCATTGCGTTATAAAGTTCCGACGCAATGTTTGTTTATGCAAGAAGCAACTCTTATTTATTGATCCACATTTGAGGTTTTATTTATAAAGGCGTCACAATAACATTTGCAAACTAATTTGCTGACCATTGCCAATTTCTCATAGTATTTGACCTTAAAAAAATTAATAAAATGATATTTTCAATTAATAAAGATTAAAGTATAATATTTATTAAAGATTTTATTAAAATAGAAACCACACACTGAGGGACTTTTTATTGATAATTTTATATATCTACTTTCTACATTTTCATAATGGTCACTTGAGCATAGGTACCATTATTTATATAGGAATTATATAATAACGTGTTATATCACTATTATATTATATAATTTTTATTATTTGTAGAGTTATGTATTGGATTTCACAATTTAATATTATAACTTAGAATAAATAAGTTAACTCACACTTTTTAAAATTATCATTCAAAGTATTTCTGCGATTAACACTGTATTTTAATTGTTTATTCTTTTTATATTAAATGTATAATATTAAAACTATGCTTAGCTAAAGTCGCTTTATTAAAAGCCCGGATAAACAAATAAAAAAATTCAAAAACATAAGTATACTCAAGTTTTTATAAAGTATAAATAACAATAAAAGCCTAAGTAGCTATATCCCTTTATTTATAAATCACACACACTTGTTATAGGATTTAATGCGAAATATAAATTGTACATAATATTATTATTATGCATTAATGAATAAGTATAGCGTTATTGATTTATTTGAATGCACGTTTACCTAACATTCATTATAAATCATTTGTTATTTACAATGATTTGTCATTGGTGCAATTTTGCAATACCTTCCTCGATTATCGCTCTTTTCATCAGTGAAAACCGTATCAAAATCCGTTGGGTAGTTTAGAAGAAGTTAACGGAGAAACAGACAAAAGAGAACAGCGTCTATATTTCATAATATGTAAAGATATAGAATAGATGTACAAAATTATTTGTAAATAATTTCACTTACTATCAGTTTCTATAAAATATCTTCTAAATATCTTTTTTCTAAATATCTTTTTTCGAAATCTTTGTTGAAATGTTTTTTCCAATATTGAAATATTTGCATATATTATTGAATTATTATTTCAAAGCGGTGTATACGTGCTATGTTTAAATTAAGAACTATGGACAGCTGTAAGCCACTATTTATCAAATATAAAATTTTGACTCTCCCTTCTCTTTATATATTGGAAATAACTTTATTTGTTAAAAGTAATATGCATTTATTTCCGACCTTAAACCAAAAAGTATCTCGAAATCGACGAAACGGGGATAGACTTTGTTTACACCCTTCCAAAACAAAATTAATCCGCAACAGCATACTATGCATGGCACCCATGATTTATAATAACATTCCTGAAAATTGTAAAGATCTACCTATACATTTATTCAAAACTAAACTTAAAAAAATACTACTAGACAAATGTTACTATAAAATTTGTGATTTCCTCGAGGACAGGTTGCTATTATAAATAAATAACTTATAAATGAATAAATACAAGTAATATAAAACCAATTCGATCTCAAATAATAATCGTAAATAGATATAAGAAATAAACTAGATATTTCCCTCGAAAACAAAAAAATATTATAAATTGGGCAAGGTGTAATTTTTGGATATTATTATTGTGTGTAGATAGCTAATAGTAAGTTTAAATAGTTTTAAGTTATTGGTAATTTTCACACCGAATGATTGTCGGTAAGGTCATGTAGGAGCGGGACAATAAAAATGTTATCTCAGGTACAATACCCATGATCTCGAAAATAAATATTATTATTATTATTATTAATAGATGCATCTAGGTATTTATGAATTTACCTACTGAGGTTATTTGAAAAAATCTTATTAAGAGTGTCTAAATATATATATATATATCTCATTAGACCGAGACGGGCCCTGGCTTCACTCGACTTCAATTGGGAGACGGAGACATCTAGCTAGAATAATAATGTATCCTTTGAACAGTGAAAGAATTTTACAAAATATATTCGTGCAGTGGTTCTGGAATATATGTATTTGTTACCATCCATATCACGTACACACAGTCACGAAATTCGCACGAAAAGATTTCTTTAAATTTATCAAAGACTCTCTGAAATTCTGAATCAGCAAATAAATGAATTGCTCGAGGACAGAATAGAATGAAGCTTCGCAATGCCTTGACAGTGTCCCCGACTGGAGTGAATGTAGGCCAAGGCTCTTGTGTAAATTTTATCAATAGTTGAAATACGTTTATATCAAGCAAGTAACTTAGGTTCTCAAACTATCTGTTTCGAAACTTATCAGATCGAAACTATTGAATGAGCAAGTTAAATTTCACAGCATCAACAAGTGTTACTGCAGTAAGACCTTTGAACATCGAGCGTTGCAAAATTTTAAAACCAAATGAACAGATATAATCGATTTCAGCATTATCTTGTGTAACAGGCCGCTTGAAAATCCGGCCAGTGTTTCTGGATCCGCTGCTTCCATGTAACCGTTCCGTTTTGTGTATCGTATTGTACTGGTCCATTATATGGGTCGTGCTATGGTTTCGGTAAACCGACCTATTTTGCTCGAATAATGCTGCGTCTTTTCCGGGGCTATTTTCGTATGAAACTGTATCGTTATATTCGAAAATACGAAGGAATAACATTTTAATTGCACGTTCGAAAGACATTCACGAAAATTGTTTTTATATAATTTTATAGACGATTTTTTCTTGTAAAGTTCGACAGGCAAGCTGACGATGCACTTGATGGTAGGTAGCTATAGACTACATAAGTGCATAAGTGCACTGCCAATCTTAGCAAGCTGAAGGATAAGGGATTTAGGAGGCGAGAGTAAAATGGGTCTAGCTTCCATTACCCACTCACCGAAAATAATAAAGGAATGACCACTGTCATTAGACGGCCTGTAATTCTACAGACTTTTTAGGGTTCCGTACGTTCGAATAAAGAAACGGAACCCTTATAGGGTCACTCGTGAGTCCGTCTGTCCGATCATCCCCCCTCCCCCCATCTCCGAAACTGCTGAACCTAAAATTTTGAAAAAAATACAGAAATTAGATTATAGGAAAACCTATAAGAAGTCCATAATATTCACTCAATATTTTGCGGATAGGTAACATCGTACGGAACCCTCTTCACGCGAGTTCAACTCGCATTTGTCCCTTTTTTTATTTAAAGAAAGTCTGTAACTGTAAAAAGTGAGTCATTCACTTCATTATAATAAACGTTAAACTATTGTTGAATATTTTCATGTCTAAATATCTCGCTGCGGCCACATTCGAAACCGATTTCGAAATAGGAATAATATTTTTCCTTTCGAAATTGGTTTCGATAAAAATATAACTTTTCCCCATTGTGGAAAAAGTAAAACACAGGGAAACCAGTAATCCTCACGTTGACCTTCCAGTTGTAATGAATGTAAATTGTACATTTCCAAGCGCCTACTTTTCTTTAATTACACCCGCTGTATTCACCATGTACACTGGCTTTTGATGCGCGAGCGCAGTACCGTCAATTATGCCATCCAACATGGCGGGCTATTATTTCAGTGAAATCGGTCGCGAAAGCTAGCTTGTCTAAGGGCGGCGGTTCTGATTTCAATGGTAAATTAAACTCAGCCTTTCGGACGTTGAACGATGCGAAAAATGAAAGCACGCAGCAACATAAACAAATGGTTACTACTTGAAATATCGTATTGGCAATTATAAAGTTGATCCTTCCGGAAATGAGCCGCCCCACATGTGTTTGTAAACATGTATTCAAATTTTCACATTTATTGATTCAAGTCAGGCAACATTAGTGGCTGTTGATGTACTCGTATTTTTAATGAAAAATTGGAACTCCCTGCCGGCTTCTGGATTTCCGAGCTCATACAACCCAAATCTTTTCGAGGTTCGAGTGAATAGGCATCTTCTGGGTGAGCTCACTCCATCGTCGGCCTAATCTTTCCTACACGGATAGATGCTGGTCAAGAGCAAACCCATCTTTAATAATAAGTAATAAAATAAATATGTAAAAATAAAAATTTCAATGACAAAAATATATCTCTATATATATATAAAAATGAATCCCTATTTCCCTTGGTCACGGCGTCACAGGTGAACGGGTAAACTGATTTTAATTCGGTTTTTCGCTAATGGAAAGAGGGATAAACGGGGAATGTTCTTATATATAAAAATTGCACACCGGGTGAAGCCGGGGGCGGGTCGCTAGTGAGCAATAAATATTGAATAGATGTTTTAACACCTAAGAAAAGTCGGGGAAAAAACTCGTGGATGATAATGTTAAAATGTACTACATATTGTGTATTGCAATTGCCACCTACCTTCTTGTTATTATACTTTTTCACTACCATTATTACATTTATATTTAATTATTTTCAGGTCCCAAGATGGAGAGGATAAAGAAAATGTGAATGATACCGTGGCCAGGGTACCACCCCATTGTCACATCACAATCAAATGCACCAGAGAGGTTGGTATTATATTGCTGCGACTAACTAACTATGGAATGTTCTGGAAAAAGCGTTTGCGCCGGCAGAAAGTCTCGAACGTTCTACCCTAGCGATGGTAGCCACACATATTCCCGACTAGTGTCAATGGAACTTGGTCCTTATGTTTACTACATAGAGTTTAGATTTCAACAGAAATAGCATTCTCGAACTTTCAATGGCTTGTTTACAATCTTTTACTTTTTCTGGTAAATTCGAAATATATCGAGGCGTTTGGCGCCAAGTATAAATAAGAGTGCGGTCGGCCAAAATGAGGGAGTTGCGCGACAACAGGCGATACGAAAACGACTCTTCGGAGCTTTTGCGAAATTATCTGCGACAGTGAACCTGCGCGGCGACACATTAAGGGAATCATTCACGACTTTGGGCAAGTTTGACGGTTTCATCGCACAAGTTTGGTGATTTCGGCAGTCATCTTGGTTTGTGAAAATAAATCGTTCGTTTCGCCCTTACACGGCATTATGACTCGCCCCGCACGGCAATTTTTTTTATTCAAACCGAATCTGATTTGGTACTGTTTATATCTTATTTTTTGACATAATATTCTTGAAAATAACTTGAACTGAATTCTTGAACTGTCCTGTTACTAAAGTTAGGCTACTAAAAGTGTTAGGACTGTCCGTGAACAGACATGTGTTCAGATTGCAGGATTCAACGGCCTATCGGAAGCAGTCCGTCGCTTAGACTTCTCATCTGCCGTCCGAGATGTTAGACGATTCAACTACATCTGTGCTTTACTAGAATTGCTATTAGGAGGACAAAGGCTGACTCATCTTCCTGGCGCTGCACAAAAACTGTTGCTGTCTATGTTAGAGCAACTCGCTGACCAAGGTTAGTCGATCTAAACTCTGTCATTTCAAGCTGATACAAAATATTTCAATATAAAAGAACGTTTTTCTTTCGAATTTAAACGAATCTGTTTTTTCTTACGTAACCTAGTTTAACTTATTTGAGTGACCCGTTTTTTGGGAAACAACTTTAAAGATAATGACGCTTAAGAATTTGACACAGATTAAGAAGAAACATACGATTTTCGAAGTTTATGAATCTGAAGTAGTAAATAAATTAAATTTTTCTAAAATAAAAGTAGCCTTCATTACTCTTTATAACATCAGCTATCTGCCAGTGAAAGTACCGTCAAGTAATTTTAGGTACCTATGTACTTAAGCTAAATAAATAAAATAAAAGTTATTAACACTAGTTTACATGGGTTACGGCATCTCTTACCGACTACGCTAGTATTCACCGGGTCCAATGGGTCCTAAATCTATGGGGTGGCGTATCATCCTGGAATCATACCTCCCGGTTACTATGGTCTCCAACATCTTTTAAAGAAGCAATATTGTATTCTTTTACATTTTTGAGTTCTGACTGAAGACCCACCGAAACTGGTAAAAAAACTGTAGCGGTATTCCATATTTTCTGCCCCGAAAAAGGTACATTTTCTTGCCTCGCCTTTTTAATGTGAAAGTTATAAGACAGGCTGACGGTCCACTTAATGGTAGGTGGCTACCGTCGCCTATAACACAAGCAACCCCACAGGTTTTGCAAATGCACTGCCAACCATAATAGGTAGGTATTATTAAAGAAGGATAGGGAATACAACAGCACACATGCTGTTATTGCACTGTAAAGGTGGTAGTTACTGCCGCCAGACGGGCGCCTGCTCAACATAACTGCGAACCGCAGTGTGCCCTGCCACTACTAAAAAAAACTGAAGTCGCTAAAGCCTTTTTATCTCCCTATTATATTTCTCTGATCCGTGTCTAGTACTTGTTCCTATTAGGTTTATTCCTTCCATATCAATGACACTGAGGTCTTTAAAGGAATTTTAAGTCACGAGAGTAACGGTTTACTTAAGACTGATAATTTGCTTACCATTGCAGTGGCGACATCAAAACAGAATTTGAATGCTCTTCGAGCATTGCTCGTGGCGCTGACGAGCCTCCGCGAGTCGGAGCGCCGCGCTTGTTGGGGCCGGCCTTTGGGATCGCGTGCCCTCTGGGGCCACCACGATCACGCGATCGCCAGGATCAACCATATCGCGAATAGCATCAGGATACAGGAGGTAGGTTTTTATTTTTCAGAGCATAAGCGTCAGCTTACACCGAAACGCGACGTCAGAACAAACGTTTTAATTAATTCTAATAAGTGTAGCTAAAGACGCTGTCCGCCTCTGTCTGTTTCTCAAAACCACCAAACGGATTTTGATACGATTTTCACTAATGAAAAGAGCGATAAACGAGGGAGGTGTGTGTATATAATTTGCAGAAAAAAATGCATCTCTGCGAAGCCGGGGCCGGTCGCTAGTTAGGAAATAAGTAAAGGGTGGCAGAAATCATGACTGTTCGAAGTAAGGGTGGAGAATTTAGTTGATGGTAGATGGCTACCGTCACCTAAGGACACAATTAACACCAAGAAGGGATGTTGTGAGCTATCAACCCTGCAGGAATTTTGTATATAATATTAAAAAACCAATTTCGTGTTTTTGTTAAAAAAATAATGAAGATTGAAATTTTTTGCATGTTTCCTGATTTTGTGATTTTACACGATTTAATTTTCTTTCAGCCTGGACCCGAAGTGGTGCCTAAGCTTCACGACTTGCCCGAGGAGTGTATTAGAGAGATATTACTAAGAATAGCGGATCACAGGGACTTAGATGTGAGTCTTATAATGAATGCAAAGGATACAATCAATCTGTTGTTACCTTTATTACGGTATCGTCAAAATGATTTCATTTTTTATACACTTAGATATTTAGTATTTTGTGAAATCCGATTATGTTTTAGCTACTTACGATTATATAATAAATTGGACTAGAATACCAAACAGTTTATATTGATATAAAACAACATTCTGAAATGAGGAAGGGTGATTATAATTACCTAATAATAATCTTTACTTCGTAGTTTCAGAGTGTTAGTATTAATTTTCTATAGTAATTATAAATAATTAATTAATAAGATGTTATGGAGAGAGGGCTATGCTCGGGGTTACACTGCGAGATAAAGTCAGGAATGAGGAGATCCGTATATGAACGAAAGTAACCTACTTTACCTGGAGGATTAGTAAGTGGAAGTGGCAATAGGCAGGACACATAGTATGGAGAGCCGACGGCCGCTGGGGCCAGAAGGTTCTCGAGTAGAGGCAAGCGCAGGCAGGACGTCCACCCACAAGGTGAACCGCGGTTCAACAGTGGATCCAGGCTGCTTTTGATCGGTCCTTTTGCACAATTAGGCCGTAAGACGTCCAGCAGTGGACGTCTTACGGCTGAGATGATGATGATGATGAATATATGAGTTAATTCTCCAGTGAAAAGTGAATACCTATTGAAAGTGAGTCAAACATGACACAGGCGGCCGCGTCGGCGTGGGGTGTGATGGGTGCTGTGTGCGGGGAGCAGCGCGTGTGGCGGGAGCTGGTGGCCTTCCACTTTTCCCCCGACCAGCTGCGGACCTTGCTCAAGGACGGACAGCAAGAGCCGACCGACTGGAAGATAGCCTTCCATCAGCTGCGCAAGTCAGTGCTCTGTCTTACTCAATTCTCTAAATGAAGCATTTAGTTTTTATTTTTCAATGAACCGATCAAATCCCTTCATATCATATCTGAAAATTAAAAGTAAAATAAATAATGGTATTTTAGTACATGTTATTCAATTTTAGTACTTGTAGATAATAGTGGATAAATTAACATATGTTTCATCATAAGAAATCTTGATTATTTACACTCTTTGTATTTTTTTTTTCAAACTCCCGGTATGCAACAAAAAAGTAGCAATTCTTACTGTGCACAATTAGTTTTTGTATCCCGGATAGGAATCTCTTGAAGATCTGCAAGACAAAAAAACATTTTTGTTAAAGATTGTAACCGGAAAAAACTAGATATATGTTTCTTTGCATATAAAGTAACAAACATAACGTAAACGCGATAAGCGTTTACGTCCTTCATTAGGTATGTCACTTGTTAAGTTTCATAAAGAAAATGTAATCTGTTACATAAAAACATAAAAAAATTCTTTGATATAATAATACATAATGACTAGTACCTACTTACACTCAATGTTTTTACATTTCTAAATTTTGCAGAACGAAAGTTCGAGTTTTTCTCAAAAAACTTCCCACAAAAAGAACGTAGATTTTCGGCAGATTTGCACTGTCTGCTTTTATCCTTTTCCATAATTGTTCACTGTAGTTCTTTTCCATAATTGTTGTCCATTATAGCTCTCTTTTGCAATCACAAAACACCACAAAATTCCATAAACACCAGCAAAATAACTACGAAAAAACACTTGATAGTTTTCAGCGGCGCACGTAAACAAGAGCTATCATATCACACATCGTGATTGACATTCGTAATCACGTGACAAATAGTTTAAAAGCTTTATTTTTTTTTATTGAATTTCTAAAAAAAACTAAAATTTCAATAGACCTCCAAATATTACTCTTTAAAATCTAATCTATCATTTTGATAAAACCTTATTTTTATCTAAAAACACTGTCAAGTACCGAATTGTATTTTCTAGTTCCACACGTTGGACGAATAGTATTTGGGCCAAAGTGTTCGCCGGCTAAATGCTTTGAATGCTATAGTTAGTTAGGATGTTTGTAACTCTCACCCAAAAACTACTGAACGGATTTTGATGTAGTAATTTAGGTTATACATCAGAATAATTTATAGGTTATAAATTTACAAAGATACACGGACACGAAGTCGCGGGCAAAGGTTTTTTTTTTACAAAAGTTAAGTTCATTTAATTCGTAATCACTGATCAAAAAAATAGTAGGTAGTTAAGCGTCATCTAAAAAATTCAAATATAGAAAAAAGCACGAAAAAAAATTCGTGACAATTATGAGTACGTACTTATAATCTAGACGCTCAACGGTTAACCTCTTGAGTCATCGATACTAAAGATATTACTGAGTGTCACTAAAGATTAAAATACACTTTTTATATTCATCAAAGGCTATAATGTAAAATTTGGACAATGAACATATTATAGCGGGCATAACAATAAAGTCTTTTTTTTAAAATATTCTACCTAATGATTGTTCCAGATTGTACGGTTTGCGTGAGGACACTCAATATGCGGAGACTCTGTCGCTGTGCCGACACTGCAAGTGTTTGTTCTGGCGATCCCTGGGACACCCCTGTATTGCTGACCAGGTAATGTTTTAATTAAACATTATTTAGTTCGTTATCTTTTCATTTACTTCTAGCTTATCCGACAGTCGTTGCCCTGTCAATTTCATGTGAAAATACAATCCAAATTCCCGATTTTTCCCGTGGATTTTCCATAAACATAAAAAGGGAATAGGAATAGCTCTGGGCATTTCTTATTCACACACCAAAACACGACCGTAGTACTGTTATTTTACGGTGATCTTTTGTAAGGAATTGATTCTGTAACGGTAACTGTAGGCGTCGATAAAAAATCATATTTGATTCACGGCTTTTTTATTGAGATGTGTACGTTTTCCGAACGTATTCAACTTTCGCGACAAACATGCGAGAATGAGGACATAGTATATTTCATTACAAGTGCGGAAAGGCTGTCATTGCATAGAGTTCCGACAAATATCTACCCGAGCCGAGGCGCAGCCGAAGGCGAGGGTTGACAGTCGGAACGAGTTGCAATGACGGTTCCGCACGTGTACTGAACGACTATTTTTAATACAGTTGCGAAAAAAATGAAGCAATTTAATAAAACAAACAACTAAACTCGCAAAGAAAATTTCTGGAAAATGGCGCCAACCGTAGAATATAAGCAGAGATTTTTTTTCTTCAACCATTCTGGTAGGCAAAGGAAACTATGCCCATACAGCCAAGTCTTCAGTAGAATTTTTTTATTGATTTGAAATGAAAATGAAATTTAATGAGATGAAATGAAATGAAACCTAACCTAACTCATTAAATCAAATCATTAAATCTGATATTGAAACAAATTCGTAGCTTCTTTTTAGAAATATACGTATTTGCATGAATCATAAAAACTTTTTAGTAAAAACTTCATGGTTGGTTTTTCTTTTTAATAGACATTATTTTGACAGTTGGGAAAGAGAACGCACGAGTGCGGGAAAGGTAAAAAAAAAGCACGAGTGTGTAATAGCCCACATCCCGAACGCTATACGTCCCTGCAATACGCCACTTTTTGAGCAACTGTATTAAAAAGTATGTTTTATCATTCGCATGCTAACCGCCGCATTTAGCGCTGTACGGAATTCGTCGTCGCCCAGTTACGACTTGCATTTGTCGCAGCCATATTTTATAAGATGCCCATATTACAAGTAGGCGTGCCAGATTGAATAATGTCGCTGTGTTGCACCTGCGGCTACCTCACGTTGAGCCGGATTTCAATCCGGCTGAAATAAAGTACGCCGCATTGTATGAGAACTTCGCGTTCGTCTAAACGCCTTAGTAACGCGACGCCCACATACATATGCATCATCTGTTTGTATAGATCCTCACTCTGTCAGCTCTGTACGCGGAACTGTATAAGTGTAACAAAAATAATCCATAGTAACGCGAATGGAGCTTAAAAATTAGTTCCTTAAATTCAGCTTAAAAATTATCGAAGGAACATTTCTTGGTTCTCAAGGGCTTATTAATAATATATCGTTCTTAGCCAAAGTTGCGATTTCTGAATGGTTGAACCTCAAACTGTTCTTAAATAAAATTGTATAAATAAAATTGGTTTCAGTGTCCAGAATATCGTGAGAGGTTGAAGGAAGCCGGCGGACCTTTGCCCCCGCACCCTGTTCCGCCCGCGGCCTTCCTTAAGTTCTTCTCACTTTAAACGACCATTACTGCCAGCCAACCAGCCTGTTCAGCGTTCTAAATATAAAAATTAACTCAAGATATAGTGTTGCTGTTTCGAATTTAGAACGACATAATGCGAAGGTAGAGATTATAATGTTCTTTTATTATTATTTTATCTCGTCAAGTACATAATACTTTTCAGGCTATGCAAGACGAAACTTTATTTATTAATTTTCCTTAAAAACTAAAATGCGACGCTATAATTTGTTTTTTTCATCTATCTTCGACCATAAGAAAAAAGTTGTAACGTCGAAGTTGATGGATATGTAATGAAATTGACTGTTTAGAATTTAGAACGCAATTTGACGACGTCACGCGAGTGTTTCAAAAGTCTCGTGTTTTTCGAATTTATAATGAATTTGTGATTTAATTCGGACACATTCAGCTAGCTGATAGCTTAAAACTTTTCTGTCCAGAATGATAAACAGCTATGTATGTATACTCATTAAATTAATACGGAATAGGTAATTTTAAATGCGACTGATGAAAAAGATCTCGGGCATAAGGCCTACTACATAATTCACGGCTATAAAAGCACTAAAACTACTCAAATGTGTTCCATTTTTGAAAATAGTGTTGCTGTTAGTTGTACATTTTTAAATAAAAAAAAAATAACGACATTGTCTGATCATTAAATTACTGTTGTACGACCAAATGTTTCTCTGTTTCTTAAAAATATTTTTAAAAAATAATCTATTTTTAAGTATGTTCATGTTATTTTTATTTGTGAGTGCTTTTATTAACTATTTAAAGTTTTTGCTATATAAAAAAAATGCTTTAAAAATACTTACCTATGTATGTGATATTTCCAAAATATATTTTAAATCACTCTAAGAAAATAAATATAAATTGTTTTGTTTTTGGCCTTTTAAAAAAGTTATGGATCTGTTTCAATGTAGATAATCGGTGGTGTTTTCTCAATGTATTCAAAAATTAACTATTGTAACTAAATTTTTTGACAGCTTTTTGTTGCTGCTATTTGAAGAATTTATTTCCGTAAATATACTGAATGCTGCTAATGCAATTTTTTTTAAACAAATAGGTTTAAGATTAATCAAATACATAAATACTACATCACGTTAAAATAGGATTTAATATTACATTTGTATAATAGATTGGATATTCTCGTTCAAATCAAATAAAATAGAAATCCGTGACTTCTTTTTTGTCCGCTAAGTTACAAGTCTGATATTTCCAGTTAGATTTTTTTCAGGACGTTAATCTAGGTCTTGTAATCTCCTAATATATAAGAGGCCTAGTTCAGTAGTTAAATCGATAGTTCACATCTCATCAATATTTACAATAAATACAGAAATAATATTCTTAAATAAATACCAACTTTCTTTAGGCCTATTCTTAAACTCTATCGCTACCCGTCACAGAATTCTATTAAGTTTTACACTGGTGTGATAGTTTTTTCAATCCTCATATAAATATTATGATAATTATAAAAGTGTGAATTTATGATATCTTATAAAATATGACTTTGTGAACAGTTTATTTAAATTTGATAACGAATTTAACGCAATTGAAGACTTACAGAATAATAATATCTTTTCCGCTAAACACATCCAGCGATGTGCACTTTTATTCCGTCGAGTTTGTAGAGAACATGTTCAAATATATATTTCATATAAATGAACAGTTGTAATTAATTAATTAATTGATCGGCTTATAATGTTGAAGTTGATTGTTTTTGTGGTGATAAAATGCAGCTATATCATTAGCATTGAAGTCTTTTTTGCTAAATTGTAATTTCAAATGTTGAGTTAACTAAAAGGAAGGACTAAAATTAGCTACATTTATTGCTGTTTGTGTTCATATTATAAATGTTTTATCCCGACCTATAAACACTTAAGTATTACTGGAAGCCAAGCTCAAAAATAATAATAATATAATCAAAATTATGACTGTCATCGCTTTAGTTTCTACATTTACATTCCGCTTATAAATCATAACCTATCTTTCAAACTGGAACCAACATTCGCAAAATTTCATTGAAATCGGTTGGGTGAGCGTGACGGACATCGTGACATCGGATTTTTCTATATTTAATTTTATGTATCTTTCTATATTTCCGTCCGCAATTTCTTTTGGGGAGAATATAAATTTAATATGAAAATGTAATTTTTGAAGTGCAAACTTTCATTTAATTCTAAAATGACGTCAGTAAGACTGAGTAAGACGTGACACTTATAAATTTCATTAAGAAGAGAGTGTTAACTTTCAACTGTTTTCTTTTCGGTGATTTGGTCACCCTACTGCCCCTACTAGAACTTTTTTCGTTTCGGAACTTTTGGAACTAAACTGGGTCACCCTACTAAGAATTAACTTGTGTACTGAGCATTTGCTTCCAGTTTTACCCGTTTTGCAGCTGTATATATAATACACTGCAACGATACAAAGTTGTAATTAGGTATCTAAAACAACTTTCAATACTTGTTTATGTAAAATTGTAAATATCTGATTATTTGTTGATTGAAAATTAATTTGAAGTTTGAATTTGGGTAAAACAATGTTCACCTTTTCTATGTAGTATGTAGGTAGCTGTTGATAATGTGATATTTTAAGATAAAATATATTTATTGTAAGATAAATAATATCGCAAAAAAGTAACTGTATTATTTAGAGATAATTTATAAACTAACGCAGCTTCTACTATTGGATAAGTCATTTTAGTTTGTCTGTGATGTGGTTTTGTTGTTTTTTTTTCTGCGTTGTCTTATTTTGAGTTACATTTGTGTAATACTTTAAGTATTAGAGTATTATGAGAATAAAGTATTTTGAATATCGATTAGATACATAAAATTGCAGTTTCATTTTAATTTTTGTTCCATTTCTATGTGTAAAGAATACCAGAGCCAATTCCCTAATCCTTTTACTTTCTCTCCAAGTGAAAGGTTCTTTTACTATCGCGGTCGGCAGCGCAATTACATCTCCTTGGAATAGCTTGTCTTCATAGACGATGGTAGCCATTAACCATCGCCCCTATCTGCCTCTCATTTATTCCCATAAAAATTACATTCATCCAAGTAATCTTATGAGGGATTTGCAGTGCAGCATAATTAGATATTATACTTGTAAACTTTTTTCATGAAATCTGTTAAGAGAGATACGCTGACTTAACGATAGCGAGCCAAGAATCGAGGCTCTGGGAATACGCCTGTCTTAAATCATAGTATAAAATAAAATAATGTTATCAAGGGGTGTACGACTCATCCCACTAAACCAAATATAGCAAAATTTTTAAAAATTACCAATATTCGTAATTAATGGAGACTAAGATTACTTCCGTAAATCTGTTATTTGTTAATCTGTGTCCATAATCACGTGACATTGATTGTGACGTGTGCACAAATTTGTTTTGGTCTGTGACTGTGATTGCTCCGATAAATGACATTGATCGTTACCATCTACTTAATAGTCTGTGACATTGATTGATGATTGGTTATGGTTATGGTTAGTAGATACTTAGATAGTGGTAGATAGATTGTTAACATTTGTCAGCAAAATAAGGGAATACCGAAACTAAACTATACAATTACTATATTGATAAATTCAAATATGGAGAGTCGAAAGCGATTGGAAACAAATGTTTTACCAAAAATAGTTGACGTGGAATGGAAATTGGAGGTCGTGACAGGTACTCCCGGCATATCTTCAGACAACTTATTGTATACTATTATTTTAAAAACATGCGATGGAAAAGACCTTCGCTTTACTTGTGGGAGTCAAGACTTACAGGACTTAGTGTATAAATTAAAAGATTTAGTGCGACATTGTGAATCAGTAAAGAGTGAGTTTACATGAAAAATTACTGTGTCATTACTGGTATCACAGCTAACAACTTTGACTGGATGTTGAGTATTAAGAAGACACTTGTAACTCTTATTGTGGGTGACTAAATAAGTGAGATATAAACCTTGATCTCATTTCAGTCATTTATTCAAAACAAGTGAAATAGTAACAACAAAAACCTTTGTGACCAACTAAATTTTGAAGTCTGGTGTGTAAAAAGTATATTTCGACTCGTGATTCTGCATTATTATTAAACTTTTCTCATACAAGAACTAAAAATTGAAAAAGCACTGCTGTAATAGAATAGGTGTTTTTTACCACTTTACATACAATATCTGTGTACATTTTCCATACAAATTTTCCAATTCATATTATTTATCTATTTATTATTCGTCTTATTTATCTAGCTTAAACACCATAATAATACTAACAGAATAATTTGAACTCCACAGTGCAGTTTTAGCAACTAAAAAATGCTAAAAGTTTATTTTGTAAATAAAGAAAATAATAAATAATAATAATATAATGACATTAGATTTTAATTTGGAGAAGGCACACTAATAAGATTGTTTTTTTTTTAATGAGCTTCATTGTCAAGGTGAGCTCTTACGTAAAGCTGCACTACTAACTGCCACTGCCTTAGAGCAGTGGAGCCAATCAGTTACCTCAAGTTTGTATATAGTCATGTGTGTTGACTTTGTTACTTAGAAAAATATGTTGCACAACATTATATAGAAATCAAAAGATGGAAGATAAAACTCTTTTTTTTTTTGCAATATTCTACCAAACATTTTTATCTGTAAAGGGGGATTTCTGTTGTGAGCGACACGAAGCCATTATGGACTCCATTCAAATTGTGTGAACTGCATACATGAATTTCCACCACCACCTCACCAGTTTCTAGGGAGCGGAACGCAGTCATTCATTACGGAGTTTAACAATTGAAAATTACATAGTAGTGTTCACACTGAGAAAGACGTGAGCGACGCGGACTACACAAATAAAAATTGCAGACAAGTTTGAAGCGGACTGGCTTCCCATGCTTCTCTCCCCGCAGTCTTCTACACTTTTTCTTCCTATGTACATAATAGGTTTTCACTTGATTCCGTGTCGCTCGAGGTTGCCAATTTGCAAGAAAACATGACTGCATGCAACCAGTTCAAAACTCAAATGTACTCACTCTGTCTCTCTGAAAATGGACTGTCATTTTCCGCTCTGCTCATTCCTGTTCTCTCATTCTCTTTTGCAATGGAAATGAACTGATCAAACTCTAATGGTGGAATTGTAAAAAATGTTATGTAAAAGAAGTCCATCCATTAGTAATTTCTCTCTTTACCCTTTCATAGTGGAAACCCTGCTTGAGATTTCAATTTAGAATTATTGTATACTAGCGACCCGCCCCCGGCTTCGCCCGGGGTGCAATTTTTATATATATGAACATTCCCCGTTTACCCCTCTTTCCATTAGTGAAAACCGAATTAAAATCGGTCTACCCGTTCACACGTGATGGCGTGACCAAGGGAAATGGGGATTCATTTTTATATATAGAGATTATGGTATTTTACTGTGACAATTATTGCAATAAAAAAAGACTAATCCCTTACATGTGTTTGGACTATTGCTATTTCGTGGCTATTTTAACAAAGCCAATAAATCAAAATGTTATTGTCTTAAAACAAGAAATAAAATACACTTTTTTTCTAACTTTTCTTTTCAAACTTATGTATTCTATACTTATAAAAAACGCTAGAAAGCTGAATGCTTATTTTATAAGCATCCCCTAAGAAAGGATTTTTGAAATTTCAACTCCATGCGAAGCCAGAAGTGGGTCGCTAGTAATCACATATAACTAAGGATTATGAAATAAATAAAAATGCTTAAATTAATTTCAGTTGTTTTATTACATGTTGTTAGTATATTAGACAACTTTACAAAAGTTTTATACTTAAAATTGTCAATAACAAAATTTATATTTATGTTTTAAGAAAATATATTAAGGCACAATTGTTCAAAGCGTTGAAAACGCATTGTTTTAACATTAGTACTAAAGATCCAATTTCTATTTTATATACATATAAATTCACTATTATCTTGCTACTACAGATATAAAAAAATATTATTAAACTGTTTTTAGTACATAACAATTTCCATATTTATTTATAACAGTGTAAAACAGTGTAGTTTTATATTTTGGACTTGTATTAATACTTTAAAAATATTATCATTACTTTTCTTCTTCATGTGACTATTATTTAAGATCGGCAGTAAATTTAAAAAAAAACCCTTATCCTTTACCAAGCCGAAACAATTTTTCCAAAGTTTTATTATAGTTTTGCTATATATTATTTTGAAAATGATGTTTTTCCGTTTTCAAGAACAAATATTTATTTTTTAAAAGCAATTTAAATAACATTTGAAGCAAACATTCAAACAATTGGATCTTTACATCTAAAGTTATCTGTAGCTTGTTTTTTCACAATTTTTAAATAATTATATATATAGATTTATAATTACGTATATAGATAGATAATCATTTTTTATTGATGATAAAATGTAAACCAAGTTTATGAGCTATAAATATAGACACTGAAAGAAAAATACTTTAAAACAAATATTTCGTATAATAGCAACACCAAATGAATGACACAATTTATTAGCTGTGTTATATTGATAGAGATTCAATTGAACACATTGTAACTACGTGAACACGACACTGTTATTTAGTACACCTCATATTAGCACCATACATTAGCATAAATTATAAAATATAAAAAGATATGAAAAATAATCGTAAGTAGGTAAATAAAAACTAAACTACAAGTTTATATCTTTATTGATAAAATATAACTTAAAAAAAACATCTAAAAACAACATTAAATACTGGTGGTACGAAAATCTTGTAATTGTGGTGTCAAAATCTCATTTTATATAAAGTTTTTAATCGAATCCTGCCTTTTCGCCGAGAATTGTTTGGCCAATTATCACTTGTCAACAAGCGTTTCGCCTATTTTTGACTTTGAAACTAACGATTATAAAATTTTTGTGTGACAACGTTTCATTTGGTAGAATTATTTTTAACTGAATATTATAATGACACAATGCATTTATCATTTGTCAAATCTTTCACTGAGCCAAACAACTATTAGATGAATAACGTCTCGTCAGTGTAAAAGTTCCCTTTTCATATATTGATACTATACCTATAATGATAAAAAAATACACTAACTTCTACATGCATTTTTATTTAAGAATCTCAATTGCACTCTGAATACTGGTTATAGCAAAACGAGTGTGAGCTTATTACAAAATGTGTTACAAGACTTATTTGTACTAGACTTATTATTCCATTCTTTGCTCTTTTCATTACACTCACTCATTTTAATTATTACACCAATAAAACATACCACAGTAACCATCCACAAATAATTATGTAAAAACTAATAGTCTATGAGTCAATTTATTCGTACCTACCTACCTACATTGTCATAAAAATAAGTTGCGTTTACCCACAGAATATTACATAGTTACTAAATGAAACCCTACTTAATACAACATTTGGTAAACAATAAACAATTAAATGAATATTACGCTAACTAAAACATTCGCTACTTGAAAGTTGGCATTTTGAAAAGTGTTATTATAAAAAGCAGACTAAACATATACTTACAGTTAGCAACTGTGAGGTTGGGAAATAAAACAAAAATTATAAAAAAGTTGGCAAATGATTATTCCGCGAAATAGAATTCTTGGAAACGTTGGCAGTTGCTTAGTTGGCAAGTGATATTTAGGCAGAACAATTTTCAGCGAAAAGGCGGAGAACCGTTTTTAATACAACATACAAATATTGATAAAATTATTCATAATGGCACAATTTTTAAATTTAATCCACATTATGCACCTTAAAAAACAATTCAATGTTATTTGGTTCATTTTTCAAATTAAATTGATTTTTTTTATCTATGCATAAATTAATTGAAGTGAAAAAAGGCAAAATTGATTTGCAAGCATATTCGTATGTCAAGTATTTTTTTTTTAATTTTTCAATACTAGTTAAACTAAAATTAATAGACAGTTACAAAAACGTCAAAACTACTATTTATCTGACATAATTAGTTTAAAATGTTTTTAATTTTCTTTCAATATTTTCATCATCGCTTTTTGACGCCACCTTTTATGATAGCCACACACGTAACGACTTGCGCAATTATTTACAAAAACGTCATTCCCAAGAGACCACAGACGACTCGAGACTTGCACAATAGATCAATTTCTAAGAAAGTGAGCGGACGTACGTACAAGATGACAGCTTGTATGTACTAAAAATTTGACATTTTTACTATCTACTAAAAATTTGAACGAGTTACTCCCACACACGTTCAAGTAAACTTGCGCAAACTCAGACTTGCTCAAGTTTCGGAATCGAAAATAGAAACTTTTTTTTTAACTTAATTAATCTTCCCACACACGTTACTGTATACTAGTGCAGGTCTAGGCATGGGCGATAATTATCGTTACGTGTGTCGCTACCATTAGACATAGGGCAACGAACTATGGCGTCATTATATTTTTTTTTTATTTTTTAAATTAAAATGCAACCAATGGATTTTTAAATTCTTTGTAACATCTGTTACTGTCGAGTAGAATTTCAATTGTTATTAATTACTAAATTGTCTTGAGTTAATTACACAACAACCATTGTGACCGAGTTAACATTCTAATATGTTAAAGATTAATCCTCAAAGATTTTCAACTGTATATTAATTCTATATATTTAACCTTTTTGTTTAATCCTAATATTATTTTGGCAATAATAACTTGACTATTCTGGCAGTATTGAGACAAAAATAAATTAAAATAAAGTATTAAGCGAGAACATTAATAAACTTAATTAACCTAACTTTTTATGTAAACAACCAATTCCCATGTTATTTTAATGTTATAGAACCTTCTTTCTTACACTATATAAATGTAAGTACAACCAATTAGAGGAAATTTAAAAATTAATTTAACATTGGCAGTTATTTCTTTTTTGTTAAAAATTTCCTTCATTTAAAAAAAATACTTTGCAGAATGAGGGGGGAGGATACTAGATAGAAATAGGAGAGCTCTATTAAGAGTCAACATGTTGTATGTCTCACTATTACTATAAAATCATCTTTTATCGTAATTGGGAAGATTTATTTTATTTTATTTGATATTAAATTTTGAATGTAACATTGTTACTGTGACATTTTAACGAAACCATACAATGACTCTTTGAAAATCTGTAATCTAATACCTGTGGCATCAACGTCTCATTTTCTCAAGAATGGGCAGAATCATCTCGAATGAGGGTCTTTTCCCAGGATCCTCGTTCATGCAGATCCTGATTAGCTTAGCGATGTGAGGAGACACTCCCGGTGGGATCGTGATGCGGAGACCTTCCAGTGCAATCTTCATACCGCATTCCATCGGAGACAGGTCAGCGAAGGGAATCTGGAATGGGATTTCTACTGTTGGGAGCTACAATATGTGAGCTGTGTGTTAAATGTAAACACACCTGTTCAAGTCTTAAACACACAGACACCAATCCGTTTCAATGATTTGATCTAGAATGCATAGCTAGATCGGATCGGTCCCTGTGTGTTTAAGCCCTAATGAGGTGAGGCTATTAAAGGAGCGAGTATTCAATATTAAAAATTAACACAATCTTTAAGTAATAGCCCATTCCACCAACATATTCTCAAGGTTTATTTTAGACTCTTATTAATTTCATACTTTCCTCACACATTTTATCAATTAGATTTACATAATTACAGCCAGAGAAAACATGCTAAAAAAACATGGTCCTTCGAGCTGGATCTGTGAAATAGTCTCAATAAAGTTGTTTATGTTAGACCCTAGGGTCTTAGGGTTATTGAATGATTTTTATTTCACAATGGGGTTATATTATTATTATTGGTGAATGCAGTTACAAAACTCCTGTATCTCACTGGGATAATGCGATTTTTGTTTCTCGATGGGATTTTTCAGTGTACAACTCAATGCAAAGTGTATTTTAATTGGGCAATTTGCTTTCTAAGGTCCCAAATCAAATTTAAAAACAAATTATATATACAGAAGATGGCGTTGCTTGAACTATGACTAAAATTTTACGTTTATGTATTCCATTGTTACATCGTTGCTATTTGTTTCCTATCCTAGGAGCACTTACTTCTCTGGTCGCCAACTCCCAAAGCAGGACTGCGAAGCTCCACATATCGGCGGCCTCGAGGTTGCGTTTGGCCGGCGGCTTGAGCAGCGCTTCGGGAGCGGCCCAGGCTGGCGCGTACTCTCTGCCGCGGCACTCGAACGAGAAACGGGCGTCGGCCATGCTGATGCGCGCGGTCAAGTCCTCGTCCACCATCACGTGACGGCTGGTCAAGGCGTACGAGGGCAGGGGGCGGTCACGCTGCAACGCGTGCCAGTAGGCCATGCCGCGTGCCACGTCTGCCGCCAGCCGCACGGCCGCCGCCGCGTCCACCACGACGCGGCCGCCTCCGCCACCGTGCAAGAGAGAGTGCAGTGAGCCCCACGGCATATACTGCGATATCACCACTAGTGACGGCGGCGACACGCAGCACCCCACCTACGCACAGAGAGGGCTCATAATAGTTAACAACTTGCCCATCGATGTGGAATTGTTCTGCACTGTTTCAAGCATCAACTAAACACTGGACCGACCAAAATTAATATTATAAATACTTTTAAAATCGTTTGTCCTGACTGACTATTAACGCACAGCTAAAACTACTAAGTCTACAAAGCTGAAATTAGGAAAATAGGTTTTTTTTACAACGTAAGCAAGTTTAGAAAATTTCAAGTCCATGCGAAGCCGGAGGAGGCTCGCTACTTTTGTTATAAAGAGTACTTTTGTAATTGGCTTATCAATTATATCTTTTCTATCCAACTTGCTCAATTTCTTTTGCTATAAATCTTTCAACATAAATAATATGGAAAGTTCCAATCTTTTATTACCTTCCGTATTGTACACTAGTCTTCTCCTAAACCAGCCAACGGATTTTGATATGGTTTTCACTAATGGAAAGAGTGATAAATGAGGTTGATGTGTGTATATAATTTCCAGAAAAAATTGCATCTTTGCGAAGCCGGTGTCGCACTACACTATAATATGCAAGACGTAGATTTTACATATTAATTAAGAGAGCGGGGCGACTTCTTTGGTGTACCATCAGACATCACAAAAGCAAATAATGGTTGTCGATTCTACGAGCCATGTGAACCCACCCACACCTTCCTAATCTTGCTAATTCTATGACTTAAGTACCCTACGAATTTCCTCGTTATGAATTTTGTCTCACAAGGAAACGCGTTTGTAGTGGCAGGGCACACTGCGTTCTCATTCATTTGGGCACCCTCTTACAGAAGACCACCGTGAAATAACAGCATGTGGTCTGTTGTGTTTCGGTGAGTGAGTAAGGGATGCCAGAGCCCATTTCCCTATCCACTCCTAATCCCTTATCCTTAATCCTACTGCAGTCGGCAGCGCACTTGCAGCAGCTTTGGCGTTGCTCTTGATATAGGCGACGGTAGCCACCTATCATCAAGTGGACCGTCTGCCTGTCTGCCGACCTTAACATTAAAAAAAAACGCATTGGCGCCACATCACGATGCACAAGTCACACACTAATCAAAAACCTTTTTTTTAAGTTGATTCACCTAGAAATGGAAAATGGACCTAATACAGGCAAGGAATGATAACAAGCTAAAGATTCAGCTTTAGCGCCAAACAGGCAAAAATGAGGAAAGTTTGTTTAACCGCCGCGTTCAGCGCTGTACGCGACTACTCGTCGACAAGTTACGACAAGTCAGCCCTGTACGCGGCTGATATAAGCGGAACTGTATAAATGTAATCAAAATCAGCGAAAAACGAATGGAGGTGAATAAATGTAGATACTCCCTAAAAGTGAAACCACATGCAAAATCAATCATACCACAGGAAGTATGTTGGGGTGTGAAAATATCCTCAATTTGGGAAACTCTTCATTGAAATCCCTCTGGATGCGAGGTGTACACTCGCGAACAGCAAGGATCTTTGCCACTATGTCGTTTTTCTGCCATCTCCCGCGCCATGTTTCACCTTAAAAGCCAAAGTTATCCATATTTTAGCCAATTTCATATTTCAAAAGAAATGTGCATTGACATCGGAGAAAAAGTCTTTTCGCATATAGAATAAACTTGTAATAAAATCTCTTTGGCTGTACTATTTATATCTGGCTGGTTTTGATGATATTAAAAAGGTTACATTTCAAAAAAAGAAACAAATTAGTAAAATGTTGTTTCCAGCTATTTTTCATTTGTTTTTCTTTCTGTCAAAATGAGTGAACCTAATGAAGAAATTCGATACATTTTAAAATTTTATTACAAAAAAAAGGAAAAAATGCAACGTAAATCGCGAAAAAAATTTGTAATGTTTATGGACTTAATGCATAACGTTGTGCTACTCTTACGTACTCAGTAAGAGTAGCACAAAGTTGGTTTAAGCGTTTTCAATCCGGGAATTTTGATGTCAAAAATGCACCTCGCTCTGGGTGATAAAATTGTTGGGGATAAAATTGACGCCATTTTTGTTCCGCCAAAAGTGGAACAAGATCGGCATATCACGAATTACGAAAGCAAGAAGTTGGGAGAAAGCGACCGGAATTGATCAATAGAAAGGGTGTGGTTTTTCATCAAGATAACGCTAGACCACACACATCTTTAGCCACTCAGCAAAAATTAAGAGAGTTTGGCTGGGAGATGCATCCGCCATATAGCCCTGACCTTGCACTTTCAGATTTCCACCTGTCTTGTTCTCTTCAGAATTCTTTAGGCATTGTCAAGTTAACATAAAGAGAGGACTGCCGACTTGTCGCGTTTTTTTGATCAGAAGTCCCAAGATTTCTACAGCAACGGGATCATGTTACTACCTACAAGTTGGCAAAAAGTCATCAAACTAAATGGCACATATATACTGAATTAAATGTAAATAAATTTTGAAAAAAATCGTCTTGAGTTTTCATATAAAATGTGAAGAAACTTTTTTTCCGACCTATTATTTCAAAATGCCCCATATACACGTCTAAGTGGAATTTTAAGAGCCCCTGCTATCGTCTCGCTCTAGTCCATGTCTGTCCTTCTCTTGTAGAGCAAATGCAATGAGTTTAATTAACAACAACATTTCACTAATTGTCACATACACTTTCACTCATTAATTCGTAGCTTACACCGAGGTTCTCATAAAGAGAAAAAATCCTCGTGCTTAAATGCCCGGAAAAACGTAAATATCGCATTTGTGCGAGACCGAGGGCTGGTCGCTAGTATTCAATTGCATTCACTTGGACCAAATACAGCAAAATAATTATTTTAAGATGCTTTAACCCTTGAACAAAAATGGAATAGACTTATTTTTTTGATATAATTAAATGAAATCCGCACCTTCATTAAGTATTTTAAGTTTCTTCTTTAAGTAATTCAAGCCTTTATATATACCAAATATATTTTCTCAGTATTTCTAATTTCGCACAGTTACAAATAATAATGTTTCTGACAGAATATACCTAATTTTAAACGTTAAATAGCTTAACTTTTACATATGGTAATATTGAAAAACTAAAATAAGTAAATAACTTCACATTTAAAGTTATTTTAATTATTTCATTTCAATTTTTTTAAGTTAAAGTAATTAGGTATTATCAAGTTAAGGTATATTATCAGAAATATCAAGTTTCTGCAAGACTTTTTTGATATGAGTGCAATAAAGTATTGATTTATTTTAAATACATATGTTGAAAATAACTCTTCTTAAGTCAACATAATCTCTTTAAGACAATGGGAATTTCTTTTCGATTTTTTTTAAATACCCACATTGTTTACCTGACAAATATTGTCATTATTACCTGTAGGAGTAACATCAATCCTGGTATGGAGTGCTAGCTCGTTAATATTAATGCCTTTGTGTCGGGACAGTGTCGCGTCCCGACTCCTGGTCTTCAGTCCGATCCAGGACTGATCTTTGAACTGTATCTTCTTCAGATCCTGACCTTGCTGGATAGCCATCTCGTGCAACCTGCGTAAATTATGTAAATTAAATCAATTAATATTATATCAGTCTCCGCTAGACTAACATAGCATGATAACTTTTAAAGCCGGGTATCTTCTTAGCTGGTACCATTAACATGAATATTTTGGTAATTAAGATATTAAAAATTAATTTTCAAAGATAAATACTAAAAATATTCTCATAATAATTACATTTCACTTTGAACTTAAATAAGTTGAAATTATATTTTAAAACAAAAAGAATTTAATAGTAGAAGTTATCACAATAAAAATTTGAATTTATTGGTATTTAAAAAAAATTAAAAATCTAATTTGGTAAAAAAATAACAGGATTTTTTCTTGTTTGATGTCAATTTGTTTAACCATCTTCAAAAACCATCTTAGTTCATAAGGAGGTACTATAATAAAACTGCACACAAAAGACATTAAACTAATTAACAGTATTAAAAATACACTTCGAAACTTTCGTGTTTAATTTTCTATCTTTATTTAAAGTCTTTTAATATATTTTTGTAATTAAACAAACTTTAAATATTATTATACTACGTGCTAACACATACATATATACTCAAACTCCTTATCTATCACACTTGCTAAAATAATTATCTGTTTTTTTTATTTATCATCGCCTTTCTATAAAATTAAATAAAATAATAATAGTTTTATTTAATTATAAATAATTTATATTCGTAACCATGGCACAGGCAAAGCTTTCTGTGAACAATACCTTTTTTTCATTAATAATTTTATACATATACCAATTAAACAATAAACCTTTTATCTTTTCGTTACTATCTATTATACTTTTTTTTTAATGTTAATTAAGAAGAAAGAAAGAAAGATGTAATTGTTTTAAGATGGAGAATACCTTTGCATCATCTGTCCTCTAGTTTTATCAAGTGGTGTATCACCATCTTTATTGGCCATAGACACGAGAGCTCCGGCCAGTATGAGGTCTTCAGCGATTGCACTATAACCCCAAAAGCAGGCGTAGTGCAATGGGGAATTTCCGTGTTCATTGGTGAAGTTCACGTCCACTCTGTTTTGGAGGAGCTGGAAAGACAAACAGAATACTCCTGAATACGGTACCATTACATATTACCCTATCACAATAATAATAATAAAACGATTTACACCAGTAATAACTTTTACAGACGTAGCGTTGACACATACAATAACAAATTTATGTTTTTTGTAGCAGTTTGTCTAATTATAGGATTAAACTGGGAAATAAGCTTTCAATAGCTCCTTCAATATTTATCATGGTACAATGAACCTATATTTCTTAATTCAATCTTTAAAATTTTTATTTAGTAAGTAGAATTTAATTACAGTACTATCTGTATTTTTGTTTAATATTTATATTTATTTTGTGTATGGAACTCTCTCTTAGTATTTCTCTTAGTATTTATTTATGTATTAAAAAGAAAATGTATAAAGACTGTTTGTTTCCTAAATAAAGAGAAATAATAATAATAATAATAATAATGCATCACCATAAATTACCAAAGGAACCTTTTTTATTTATTGTCAATTATATTATTGCCAATTTTTATTTGTCTATGTTTTATATACAATTAATTACTTTGACACTTACCAAGTGAACTATAGGTCTATGGCCATGGGCCGCTGCCAGATGTAATGGTGTATCATCACCCATATTTGTCACATTGATTCTGGCACCGCGGCGGATGAGCATCTCGACAATTTTTATGTGACCCTCCTTGCATGCCCAATGCAATGGACTGAAGCCATGGTCATCACTGTAATTTCAAAAATTAAGCTCTTCACAAAACTATTAAGGAATCAATACACTTTAAATACTAAGTATACAAATTATTTTAAGTTTATTTATTTATTTACATCAGCAACAGCTTAGCATACTGTAACATTTTTTAACATTAACACTCAACATTAATGGTCCAGTATGCAATCCAATTAAAGCTGAACACATAATTTCAATTTGGTATACAAACTCATATATCAATCTTTGGTAATATTAATATGATAGCAATTCCGAAAAATAAAGAAATTTTAATAAAAATAATTAAAAACAATAATAGACCACTATACAAAATTTCTATACAATATGTTGAAAATATACAATATGTTTGACTTTGATAGATAAAATCAAAGTCAAACGTTAATAAAAACACAAAACGAAACGTCAGAATCAGTAACAACAATGTTGTGTTGTTACTGATTCTGAAGATAATTATGTACTACCTTCCAAACGACTCGAGATACCACTCTGAAATTTTTTGCATAAATATTATACTACAAGCTATGTTCTTAGGGAAAAATTAAACAATTAAAATAAAATACAAGTTTCAAAAAATCACATTTTAAATTGCGATTTTCTATAATATAAAGAAAAATTCCAATTTCAAAATTTGATTATTTTCTGAAATAATCAATTAATATTCTCAAATAAACAACAGCTACTTATAAATAAATCCATTTGATTAACTGAATTAACCGCATCCGAAAAATCCGTTGCTCAAAATTTTCCGATTCTTTGAAGTCACATAAGTTGGTAACTAAGTAAAATACCGCTATAGGGAGACCATAATGTGCTGCTGGAATGATCCAATTCTCCCTACCGAGAGTAAGGAGTAAGGTGTTGGACAAGTTCAATGGTCATTGAGTAAACATCCAAATATATTTTATTAACAATTTTTTTCCAATTTTTTTTATTAACAATATTATTTGGATTACATAAGACTAAATTCCGATCACTAATATAATTTGTAAGTATAGTTTTGAAAATTTCATGTTTACTAGTTCCGAGAGGTTTTCTGAATGTAATGATATCAAAAAATTTCAATAGTTACCTGACAAAAGGATTTTACAATTACCATTAATAAGAATAGAATAACCAGTTACTAATTAATTAGTAACTAGATATTAGTAGAGTAAAAAGTAATGAAACATAACAAATATAAGGAAAACATGAAAAACATTATATTTTCCTTACTTCTATTTGAATATTACATTAACAAAAGTTGACCATTTTCAATATATATTATAATTCATTGCTACTTATGCAAAAAAGTATTTACATTTCATTACAGTAAAAGTCAATTTTCAAGCATGAGAAAACTAAAGAGTAACTATATGCTACATTTTATTTAAAAAAAAATTGAAGTTAATTTTAAGATAATTTTAAAGAATCTTATTCATTTATCTGTAATTTATTATATAAGATTGATAACATAATTGATAAACCCAATAAAAATAACAAGTCTCATAAGAAACAAATTTAAGAACTATAAAAAGCATTTAAAAAAGAGCATGACTGACTCTAGGACTGATCAAAACTGTTTATTATTTGTAGTTTCATTTTTTTTTATAAAAAAAAACTGTTTCAGTGTAATTACCTAGGTGAAAAATATCAAAACGTTTATTTTTATTTAAAGTAACAGATCGACATACTTTACCTCATAGGCCATGACGAACTGTGGGCGTGTACATGACGCCTTTTAGGGCACCTATAGTAAAATGCCATATGGTATTGTAAATACGAGTTTATGTGGAAAATATCTTAAACTCACCCTTGATTCATATCATGCTCCGTATCGTCAAGCCAAACTCGCACCAGCAAAGCATTTCCTTCCCTGCACCACTGGAATATGTCCTCCATAATTTTCAATTTTAAATACTTGATATGACTCCTTGAGACACAATATAGTCGCTGCCACACTTATTTTGAGTGCAGCAATGTTTTAAAAATTCCTTTAAAATATTTTAGTGTAATAAATAATAAAAAAAAACAACCCATTTACCCCTTATTGAAACAAACACATTGAAAATTGATGCTTTGATTCATCGCATCAACATCACACTCACACATCAGAGTGTTTGACAGTTTCGCAATTTCCAAAAATAACAAGTAGGTAATCCAAGTAATCCAACTATAATGTCAGTTCTGATTTAACTATTTCGTCTCTCTTTTTCTCCTTCGACTTGTAATACATTTTCTTTCTCTTTCTTCTGTTACTGGAATCTCAATCAAAATAGTCAGTATTGTAATGCAATGTTACTATTAGTTTATTCTACGTTTTCTACCACAATTTACCTTTCTCCTAAAATAATTAATATTTTTATATTTTTCGTATTTGAACAATCAAAAAATATCCACCTCTGGGGTACAGGTATCATTAAGCTCAGGAATATCCGGAAACATGAAATAAGTCTCTATGCTTGTACTACACGATTGTATTCTCAAATAATAATCATACAGACCAAATGAATTTAACTGAGTTCGTCGTAGAATTAGCTCGATATGAGTTCACTTCGAACGCTCTAACTTCACTTTGAACTTTTCCCATAGGGTGATTCTCGATTCGAATCGATCCCCAGAGGGAAGTAGTCACGCTACTTCCCGGTTAGTGTCAAATGCCTTATATTTACAATATAGAGTTCACATTCAACAGAAATAGCATTCCCGAACTTTCAACGGCTTGTTTACAATTACGGAATAGAAAAAAAATCCGTGTTTACAATATTGTTTATGTTCTAGTGAATTTGAAATGCGTCGAGACGTTTGGCGCCATATAAGATAGCCGGTGGGCGAGACAGTCAGTTGAGCGATAAGGCCGATAAGCGATAACATGCGACTCGAAAGCGACTGTTCGGAGCTTTTGTGAAGTTACCTGAGACAGTGAACCGGCGACTCATTAAGGGAAATTTGGCAAGTTTAACGATTTTATCGGACAAGTTTAGCCTTTTTGGAAGTCATATTGGTTTGTGAAAATAAATAATACGGTTCGCCCTTAAACTCACCCCGCACGTAACAATATTAATACTTATAATAGTATCCTCTGGTAAGTTTGCCGGCATTGTTTGGCGGACGAATGTATATCTAGTACGTCTGTGTCCACCAATGCCAAGAATTTGTAATTTTTCTAGATACGTGAAAATAACCGGCCGTGTCGATAACAAGAATTGTTGTAGAGACTAACAAGAAGAGTTCAGTCATCAGTCAAACTAAAAGTAACTTCTATGAAATAATTTACAGAATTTTTTATATCTGACTTAAGTATATGGTCTGGTCTATTTTTGCTATTGATATACATATATATACTTTTATTATCTTCTAAACAGACTAACGCTAATTTCACATACGCCGCTCCATTCTATAGTTATACCAGCCGCTCGGTCGCGCGGATGCATATATTATAAATGTGCAAAAAAAAAACAATATTACATCGGCGTATGCTATATTGAAAAAGCTGGTTAATTAATAGTGACTATTGTTGTTGTTGTTGTTGTTGATAGGGACACTCACCAATAGAATACAAATATTAAAAAATTCGGACGCTATGAACACCACAAAACGATTGGAAATGTGAGGAATAGGTCGTCTGCTTTTCCTAAGGCATTCATGGAGTGGACTGAAATGCCCGGAACAAGAAGGCACTCGATTTTTTTGGGTTTCGGCGCACATCAAAAGGATGTTGTTGTGACAACACAAATATCACTATAGAACACGGATACCAAACTTATCTGAACTTATAAAATCGTTTATTTTGTCCTCACTGACTATTACGTCAGCCAAAACTTCAATGTCTAAATACGTGAAATTTGGAACATAAGTTTATTTTATAATTTAAGCGTCCGCTAAGAAATAATATTTGAATATTTCAACTCAGTGAGAAGACGGGGGTAGGTGGCTAGTAAAATTTAAAAACACAGCTAGTTTATGGTCTCCAGCCTCTTTTTGCAGTTGCAAAATCTTGTCAAAAAACATAAAAGGTGGACTTTTCTTAATTGAAATTAAAACAAGCAAAATTCATTAAGGTATTTTATTTATTGGGATGAATGATTTTTTCAGGGCGCGAGGCGAGTCTTACATGCATGGTTAGATGTGTATATTTGGAATTAAGTACAACTCAATTGATTTAATTCTAATTAGAAACCCGATGTCTTCGAGAAGACCTTTGATGAACTGAATGAGCGGACATTTCGATTCTGGAATCTTCTTTGCTGTAAAATATACGCTGGCACGGTAACTACTGCTAGCGTTCACAAGGGGTAACTAGGTGTTCACTAGTGTGCACTGAGTGTGACAGCTCACACCTCATCATTTCGAGAAGAGAATGCGCTTTCCAGGATAATTTTTGACCGCGCGTTCATTAACACTTCCCATATGCACCATTCCACCATTCTCTCAAATTCTCTTTCAACGTTATTTCTTTTACTGCAGTTTCGTTGTTCAACTTGGCACAAAGCTTGCAGAAATTTCTGTTTTCGTCTGTACTCACGAATTGGAAGTGATTCCTCCACCTGTGGAAGTCGTGATAGAGTTCTCGTTTTGTGATAATTTCGTTGATCCTTTTCGCAAGTGCTGTGGCGTTACCCTCTCTTGCCGAGTCTAAGTAAGATCCGGTTGGAAGAAATCTGAAAAAATATATAGTTTCATACAACATACATATGATTAATTTAGATATAGTCTATAGTCAGTAATTCTATAGTCTTATGCCAACCATACAAGTTCAAGCCTATCGTCCAATCGGCAGGATACAATGAGGGTTTTTTAAGATGACGTCACTTAACGTAAGCGAAAAAAGTATTTGCAGCAAATTTAAACTCTATTCTCTAGAGCTGAACACTCAAATGAGGGTTTTCTGAAACGGTCTAATTGAGATGGCAGCACTGTAGCGTCAGGTCCAATGAACTGTCAAAATACATACGCGAATTGCAATTTTATATGTATTTTTTGGTTTAATATAATTTATGTTAATAAATTATTAAACCAACACAATAGAATTTCAATAATTTGTGCTATCTGACAGCTGTTTAGACCTGACGCCTACGAAGCGCCGCCTGGTGGCAGAAAAAGTATAGAAAACCCTCATTGGCTTCATTGGTTGGTATTAGATATAAGTACCTAAGTATATGCTATGCTAGAAGTGTTATAAGCGTTCAAACACATGAACGTTATACCATAGATAAAATATTATTTAACCAGTAAAGATGCTTCCAAGTTCCAATTATTAACAAAAAAAAAAATAAAAAAATTCGACCCTAGTAACGACATCTAGTGAGTCAGAAAGAAAGCAAAAAAATTTAAATTAAAATAAAAAAGCATTTTGAAGCTTTAAGGACGTATTCACAAATATCAATGGTTTTTCGGTACCATTTATATATCCAGGAAGCACAACTGTAGAGATACCATGGTATAAAATAAAAGGTAATGTATTCATCTCTAAAGATAGCTAATAAAAACTGGGCATCCCAATACAAAATTTTCACATAAATACATTTTTACCATCGCAAGAATCGCTAAAAATATCGAAAAATGGTCTGGATAGGTACATAAATAGCTAAATCCGCTGCATATTTTGACATGAAAATAATAAGAAATTGTAGCTTATACAGTTTTCTATATGTCTAGCTTATTATTTTGTGCTCAAATAAATTACTTTTTCATTTCTGAGAAAGAATAGACACTAAAAAACGCACTATATTTTCTCCATACATTTTTCTAAGGGATCGCACTGCGACCTCTTTCGCCGTAGGTTTCGAATCGTTCGCCATTCCCCGTTCCCCGCTCAGACGCGGTCATGAGAGCACGGGTGTATCGCCTTTTTTTCTAAATAATTAGAACGACAAAGTTCCAAAGTACACCGTGCGGCTTCAATGTATGTGTGGGCACTGTACTCATAGATAAGTATGTGTATATTAACTGTGCTGGTGCAGTTAGCTGAATTCGAGCGCGTCAAAAATGTAATTACGTCCTTAAGAGTTTTTCAGATCTTTTAGCACGCTCTCCTAAGAAATCCATTTCGGTCCACAGAACAGAAATGTTCGCCTCTGTACATTGTAGTTAGTGAATGTTTAAATGTTAACAAATGTTTAAAGCAGTGTAAAATCCTGTGTGTGAATGTCTAAATACAAAATTGAAGCTCCGTTTGCAGGTTGATGTGACATTGTCAAGTCCTAAAATTTTCAAAAATCCTTTTGAGTTGCTTCAAATATCTACCGAAAAGAGCAGTCTAATGGTCTAGAACCAGGCCCCGATTTAAGGTAAGCTGCGCCCTGGGCAAACCCTTTTGTATATGTATTATATTATTATATAGGACGGTGGCTCGACGGTGGATCCAGGCTGCTTCTGATCGGTCTTTTTGGAGAATTAAGGGAGAAGCCTTCGGCCAGCAGTGGCCTAAGATGATTATGGTGACGATAGGAAAGCCTTAAAGTAGATACACAGATACCTCGAATAAGACGCAGCACCGTAAACTATAGGCACAGCGTAATTTTGCAACGCTGTCAAAACTTTTTCAGTGACGTAGTCTTCTGCAAAGGAGTTTTCGAACGCCAAATAAAAAAAATAGTCTCTTTGTAAGATCGAATCGCACTCGCTTTCAAATCGTTTACAAGTATATTTACCACATGTACCGTACGAGTCTACAGTCCAACCATATTTATTTAATTCATTTTCAATTTCTTTGGCAAATTCTAGTCTATTGCTTAACGCGTTACAATTGGATACAAACCAAGCCACCGCTTTGGTTTTAGTAGACAATTTCTTCACCAGTACATCGTCTATGGGCTTCATTTCTTCCGGCCATTTCATATCAACAGCTGGACCCACAGCAGAACCGTTTAAATTGTACACTGTGAAATAACCCCATAACAAATCTGAATCAAGCCTATACGTCCAGGTCCAATTGAAATAGTTGTCTAAAACTGGATAGCAGATAGGATAGTAGTGCGATGATTCAGTGGAAACGAAGATGTATTTTTGTCTATTTGTTCTTTTCTTCGGCAAACTGGTCCATGTTCTATACGCCAGACTTTTCGCATTAAAGGCAACGGCATCGAAATCATCTTGATTAGGTAAAAAGTTTCTGTCGCTGGTCACATAGCAGTTATTGTATTCACAGTTGTTTTCATAGAAGGCAATTCTTCCGACTCTCATTTCGTCGAAAGGCGAGTCCGTTTCTGACGTCCACTGCAAAATATATTTGATATCACTTGACACTCCAATTTTGCCCACATACTTTTGCTTGTTTCGCGACACTGTGAATACAGTACGATAATATAAGAACGAAAATAATACAAGAACAAAAATGTATGCAATTTTTCTACAACTCCTATTAAGAAACATAATGTTATGAGCTGTTTGGGCGTTATCAGCGTCCCTCCGTCCGACGAAGTTCATAAGTACAACAATGATAACTTTATTTTAGATACCATTATACCTACGTTATCCGTTACCGATAAATAGGAATGTGAAAGTAGGGGAAGCGATTGTGCGTATGTAAAGATAAAAATCAGTGATAGGGTATGGATCTAGGTATTAAACGATAGAGAAAAAAAAAGAAAGAAAGAATACTAAATTAGCAGTGGCCCCACACTAGTTTACACCTGTATCTCGAGAGCCATTCAATATGTAACAATTATTTGTACTTAGTTATTATCTAACAACTAAGCATACCGATAAGTCAACGAAATTACTAAACACTGTGTTATTAAGCATATGTAAAGTACCATGCACGGAATTAGGTACTTACAATGATGTGGAAAAAATATTTTAGACCTAAATACATAGTCCCGTACTTATGTTTATGTGTACCCCATAACTTTAAAAAAGAACTAATTCATATTTTAACAGTAATAATATTTATTGATTTGTATCAGTACTCAACGATAAGGTGAGTCTAGGGTGTAGGCCAGTTTCCGCCTATATATTTGGCGCTGCTGCGAAGACCGCAGCGGGTCATGGCGACCAGGGTCATCAGCGAGCGTATCGCACCACCTCGTGGAGGGCGGCATGCGTGATCGCAGGGACACTTCGCTGGGAGCTGGATGCCGAGATCATTGAGGCGGTCTACCATCAAGACAGAAAATGCAAAGGCCGGCGGGCAAGTCCACCCCCAGAAGAGGTAGCACTATAGAGAAGAGAGGCTCAAGAGGAGGCACTCGAGAGATGGCAATGGACAGAGTACATGAAACGGAGAGCCGACGGCCGCTGGGGCCGGAAAGCTCTTGAACGGAGACCAAGGTACTAAACCGTTTTCTCTCCACCCATTTTTATATATCTAAATAAATAAAAATCAATTGCCATAATGATATTTCTATGTGAAATTGACAGGGCTACGACCATCGAAATAATATAACGTTCTAGCATGGAAGCATTTTTAGCGTTTCAATATGGCACAACGAAAAGTGTGCTGGGGTGGGCGGGGCTTATAAACTGTACCGGCACATGAAATAGTTCGTTTTGCGACTAAGCATGTAGATTCACTTTAAAAAATATCGATCTCCGATTCGATTCAAATCGAACATATTAGAATCGATTCTTGTTTAAATCGAGCATTAAAAGATCGATTTTCGATTAATCGCGCCAATTTCAAACATGCCGGGTGATGACGGAATTACTGCTGAACTGCTGAAAGCGGGTGGAAAACCGATTTTGAAAGTCTTACAGCGGTTGTTCAATTCCGTTATTCACGAAGGTGTAACGCCCAAGGCGTGGCATGGGAGCGTGGTGGTTCTGTTTTTCAAAAAAGGTGATAACACTCTACTGAAGAAGTACAGACCCATCTCGCTGTTGAGCCATGTCTATAAACTGTTCTCGAGGGTCATTACGAATCGTCTCGCAAATAGGTTAGATGACTTCCAGCCTCCTGAACAAGCCGGATTCCGAAAAGGCTTTAGTACCATAGACCACATCCATACGCTGCGGCAGGTTATACAGAAGACTGAAGAGTATAACCAGCCACTTTGCTTAGCGTTTGTGGACTATGAGAAGGCCTTCGATTCGGTGGAAACGTGGGCTGTGTTGAGGTCGCTGCAGAGGTGCCGAATCGACTACCGGTACATCCAGGTGTTAAAGTGTTTGTATGAAAACGCCACCATGTCAGTCCGTATTCAAGACCAAGTTACGAGACCAATCCAACTGCAGCGAGGAGTGCGACAGGGAGATGTTATCTCCCCTAAGCTGTTTACCGCGGCGTTGGAGGACGTCTTTAAGTTGCTGGATTGGAACGGATATGGCATCAACATCAACGGCGAGTACATCACCCACCTGCGATTTGCCGACGATATAGTTGTTATAGCAGAGACTCTGGGGGATCTCAACACAATGACGATATTAAAAGAGTCGCGGGGAGTCGCTGGCTTCAGGCGGCACAAAATCGTGGTGTTTGGCGGTCATTGCAGGAGGCCTATGTCCAGCAGTGGACGTCCATCGGCTGAAACGAACGAACGAATTGCCTAATATAGATAGGTACAGGACATTATTGATGACCATTTACCGCAAATACAAGTAATTGGATAGAAGTATTATTAAATTAATTATTAAATATCACGCCTATGTTCCTTCGAAAAAATAGGTAAAGGTGGGGGATCGAACCCAGCTTTTGCTCAGCAGTAGTGCTTGCGACCACTAAACTAATGTGGCAGTTTAAATTTCTAGTCTCGTCTAAGTACTCGTAAGTCAGTCAATAAATTAATCAAATTTTAAGTTTATAAAATCTTATTAAAGTTAAATACAAATTTAACAAGAAATTATATTTCCCAGTATTTTAAGTTGAGTGGATCGATTCATTGAATCGATGTAGGGTTCAAAATCGATCTGAAAAATCAAATGGACATGCTTAACATGAAATAGTTCGTTTTGCGACATTACCGAGTGCAGACGTCTGAATGCTGTCAAACGATTTTATAGAAACCAGTTTCTTTTATTCCACATGCCTTTGTGTGTTGTCAAGTTGTGCAAAAATATTTCGGACCATCATCCCAATGATTAATTGAACCACTTTTCATGTGCAAGTAATCGATTACTTCGCAAATACTTAATTAAGGTAACTAGGTGGTAACTAGTATGAAGGGACTGTTTCCATGCATTTCAGTTCGTTGGCTACGACTGTCGCGTCAGCTAGTTAATAAAAAAACACTTTTGAAGTCTAAACAACCTACTTTTGTTTGTTTTTACGAGTGTAATTTAATGGGAGTTTAGTTAGTAGATGCATTTTATGTTAAATGTTAACCAAATATTACATGAATAATTATTTTTAAATAAAACAAAATTAGTGCTTTCTCAAAAAGAAATAGCTTTATTTATATTAAATTGAAATCCTTAAATTAACTAATTGATCACAGGCACGACACTGTTCAAGCGAAGTGCAATGCTCAAAACAGTTATTAAAGAGAAAAATTCTTATTGAGTAAAATTAAAATTCTAAATTTAAAATGATTATTTCTTTGCGAACGTGATCTTCATTGCGTGAGTTGGAGTGATCTTGAATCCTTGCAGCGCTTCCTTTGCGGCGGCCGATTGCATTTCGTTTGCAAACTCCACGAAAGCGATATCATGTCGATTTGGCACCAACCTCACTTCTTTGAAACCAGGGAACCTAAAACATTAAAGTATTTTAATAAATGTTACATTAATATTTTCTGCAACTCGTTGCTATGACCAGATCGATAGGAGTTAGTTATTAAATAGAATTATTTAACCAATGCGAAGCGAGTGGGGAGCGTAGAGGGGACTGTGCGGTATAGGGACGCAAGGGTATGCCTGCGAGGCGTCGTGTCGGTGTGTCGCTGTCGTCTTTCTTTTCTGGAGAGGACAGACGCCGACGCATGTTGTCTGTTTTTGCTGATCGACTACCAATATTCGGTTGTCATTGTCCTAAATTTTCTACCAATCCATTTTTAAGGCTGCGTACAAAGCAAAAAATATTTCTAATTTCACCCGCGTGGCCCCATAAGCGATTGTGACTGATCATGTGAAACAATGCGCATTGAAGTATGCATAACATGAGACAGAAGATAGCGCAGTTCGCGCAATAAAAATGTTATAAGTGCCAAAGTATTAAATATTAATTACTCGTAAACTACAATGTCAAATGAAAAATTATTTCTCAAAGCCCTAAATAATCTGGGAAGTGAGATTACTGATAATTTTTTAGTTTTGTAATATGCGTCATTTTGAAAATAAAACAAAAAAAAATGAGAGGTAATTTGGTGATTTTTTTCTGCATGTGTTTGGTCAAATTAGAAGAGAATTTAGTTTTATTTCTTATTGCTTTGAAATCAATGTCAAAAGGAGAAATACTTCCGTATTTTATTTGCAAAGGTGCATGCCACGAGCCTTAAGGGGCCGCGGTATGTATTTTTTCTTTAGGTTTGAGACGGTAGACAGGTTGGTATATAAGCGTAGATAGTAGTTTGCCGTCTACCGTAATTGATTTCAATTTAATTTACGGCGACCGCCGAAGATTTACTAATTAGGTTTGCATCTGAAACATTTGTTCATTGTGTTTCAGGGGTGTACTGGATGTCCTGACATGTCCAGACGTGCCCTGTCTGGTCCTGTCGTGTCCAGTTCCATTCCGTTCTTTTCTGTTCTGTTTTGGTACTTCGGCGGCAACGGAGGCTGAGCGTCACGAAGACGTCGGGTGAGGGCACCACTTCCAGCGTTCATCACGCGTCCCGAACAAATACGTGTTATTATTTTTTTACTGGACACGATTTGCAAATACCTTGCGTGATAGAACGATTACCTTATATATTATTTTTACTAAATTTTTTTTTAAATATAAATTAGTCTTTTCGACAGCGGTAGGGACTCGACTGCTCTCCACCAAGACCCTGTCTTATATTTTTTTATCATTAAATTATATATTTTTTTAAATTTAATTGTACGCCTCTAAGCACTTCTTTAATTTAATTTTTTTATTATTGCTATCTAAGTATTTCAAAAATATATCATCATTTGATAGTGAAAACTGCATTAAAATGTGTTGTTTATCAAAGAAAACAGGTAGACTCAAGAAGCAACTTTGTGTTACACTGTTTAAATTTAACAGAAAACTTGTGTTTATATAACTTGTGATAACTAAATACGATATATTATTATTATTTTATTTAGTTTTATTTTATTATTTTATTTACAGTTGTGGTGTTAAGACTTTGCCATCTAGTTAGGCAGCCACAATTTAAGTGACAATAAGGCTGGGTTGTACCATAGCACTGGTTACAGTAAAGGTTGGCGTCAAATTTGTCACTAACAATAACGCTGACTTTAAAGGTTGCTGCAAAATGTGTTGCACAGCACATTCGTAAGCTTAGTTAAAGTTATCACGGTCTCCATTATAATGAGCTGTAATTTACCCCAGAATCATTGTGGGAAATATTTTTGGATATTGCAACACTAGAATATTGCACAAAATAGAAAACGTTATTAACATACATAATTATTGTCTTGGATTTAAATTTATTTTTTGGGTTGCATGTCTCTGTTTAATTTCATTAAAAAATATATTTGCATTTATTTTTCAATCTCATTCTGTAAGAAATGTATGGAAGTAGTTTTTTGAGATTTTTGACGTTTCTAGTACTCTTATAAGTAACAGAATCGATTGGCGCTATAAAACAAAACTGTACAAAACAAAACTGACTATACCATTTTTCCAAAATCTTTGAATTCTGATGGGAATAACTATTAAAATTATGGATAGTCTCCTAAGGATGTTTTGTTCTAGCTACAATGGTCTAGCTCAGTAAGCTGTCCTTATTGACCCGTCTCAAATTACCACCCTATTTAAAGCATCTGACTGACAGCCTTTTATTTTACATTAACTTTGACTTTAACTGATCATTTTTGAGTGGTTACGGTTACCGTCAACATTTTGACTTTTGTTAAATGGTGTTAACTAAATTTTTGTCTAACCGGTACTTTAACTGCCGGTACGGTCTTTGTCAAAGTTAAAGTAAGATGGTGCAACCCAGCCTAGGTAAATTTAAGTAAAATTTTACAACTAGCCTTATTTAAATTTTTATCAGATAATTAATTTAAACAAAGTTGCCAATTATCGTAAGTACTGACCATTAGTTAATGAACCTGTATAAGAAACCATGCTTACACCGTAAAAAAATTAAAAGTTACTCTTATTGTTGTAAAAAGGTCTACTTGAGACTACATTCCAAGGTGCATGAAACATTTTTGCTAACTTATTTATGAACCACATAATAGAGATAGAAAAAACTTACTGGTTAAAGAGCATAGACAACATCATCTCAGATGTCTCGTCGGGTAAGTTGGTGAGGAACAGAATCTGATTAGGTGGTTGTTCAGCATTGACATTGTTTAGACCTTGCGGACCCATGCCCGGCATGAGTGTACGGCCTGTCGCATCCTTATTTTTCTTTTTCTTGTCACCGTCGGTACCTTTAGGCATTCTGGGACGCTTGGGTCTCTCTTGGAAAGTACCTTTCATTTTAGCTATGACATCGCTGTCGGTTTTTGAATACTGTATTCTCTAAAACAGAAGATGTTCAATAAAATTAAGACTGCATCAATACTGAAATATTTAACAATTACTGTCCACTGGTGAAATCAGGCTTAACAATAGGCGGACTAACACAGTTGACCTACGATAACTAATACAGTGGTAATGCAGCCCCTGTCCAATCAGGCACCCCTGTAAGCCTACATGCCTTTATAACATATATATTACATATTTATTTTCGCCATTTTTTTTTTTTGTTATGTCGACAGACAGGCTGACGGTCCACTTGATGGTAGGTGGCTACCGTCGCCTATAACACAAGCAACGCTACAGGTGCTGCAAGTGCGCTGCCGACTACAGTAGGATTAAGGATAAGGGATTAGGAGGGGATAAGGAAATGGGCTCTGGCATCCCTTACTCACTCAGCACGAATTTTGTTCAATGTGTATCCATATTGTCTCGGTTTGAATGTGACTGTGGTATTGGCCCAGCATGCATTAATTCTTTACTATTTATTTATTGTGTATCACATACATTTAGTGATGTCTTTGCAAGCCCAAAACTAAAGCAAAAAACAATAACAATTAAAAAATATATATTTTTGTAGTAGGTCTAGCTAGGTACATGTAGAATCTTAGAGCCAAGGCTGCACCATAATTTTACATAACAATACATTGTTCTTGAACATTTTCCATCTGGTGCAAACAAAGTTTTCTAACAAATCTTCACATTTGAAAAATGAGCTCCAACAAAAAAGATGTGAATGTTGTTTTGGCTGTGGTGAATTTACTTAGTTCTCGGAAGAAAAAAAAAAAGAATTTTTTTGTCAGACTACCTGCAGCCACGCACTTTCAACATACCCATATTAACAACTGCAAATTGAAGATAGATTCGAAATAAACAATTATTTTCATTAAAAATATTCCGAGCAAAACATCTTCTTACAGTAAGAAGACATTTATGTTTTGTTGAAAAACTGGCGCAGCAAACCTGGTTTATATTATTTATTAGGTAATAAGGTACTCTTTCTGCTCTACAGCATCTTGCAAAATGTTTGTCAGATTAGATATTTGATTGCAACAGCAGTGATTTTTATTAAATAAATTTTCAGATCATTTCAATAACTTAAAAGATCTTTAGGAAAAATGGAAATTATATATAATTTACTGTAATAAAATTCTTGGATTGGTTTTATGGTTCCTGCAGCAAAATTTAAGTATAAAAATTTAATTTATACTTGTACTTATAAGATTCTAAATTAGGGAGCATTGTGTAGCACTCTTTTTATGTATGATACTTATATTACTGCACCAACTCTACTAAGGCCACTAAGACTATAATGCCTATATGCCCTGAGACATAACAAGGCTTTGGCCTTATTATCATATGGCTTTAATTTGTGAGGTGGACAATGGTCTACCATAGTTATTGTAATGTGTTGAATTTAAACATTTACACTAAAAAATGCACAAGTTATAAATTTATTCTTGTTTACCATTGGTTTGTCATAGAAAGGGAATCCTTGCATACTCCTCAAAGCCACAGTTGCGCTTGATATTTCTTTAAAAATAACAAATGCTTGTCCTCGCATCTTCAATGTCTTTAATGCTACAATATCTAATATCTGGCCAAATTGAGAAAAAATCGCATACAACGACTTTTTCAACTCTTCTTTCTTAATTTTCTCATTAAGGTTGTTTATGTATATTGTTTGATTGGGTCGAATGTCCAAAGCTGAAATTTTAAGGTTATAGTTATTAAGGTTATGCTAATACTAAGTTGATTCACGAAAACTTTAAACTTTTAAAACATACGAATATAATTAATTAGTAATCCTTAAATATTGCTATTTATATACTTAGGTAAAATATGTTGCGAAATACATACTCATTGTAAAGTTTGTTTTTGAAATCCGGTAGAACGATTTTACGAACCAATTAGGATTTATTTCCCTTAAATTTAAATATTAATGGACTGCACAATCAGTAGCAATATACGTTGTACTAATACTTCAAAGATTCCACGAATTGTGTTAAATAAAACCGTTTACAGAGAGAACTAAAGAAAGCTCCGGTACAGTACCACACAGTACACACTACACTCTACACACACACAGCTATAGATAGATAGATGCAGTAGTGATTATATACTCTTTGGATAGATGAGCAAGCTCTCGCCTCGCTCGCCTCGCAGCTCGCTACTCGCTAGCGCTAGAGTCACTCCTCTATATGTATGTTCTGTGTGTGTGCTGTGATAATTCTGCATAGTCTGTGCCTATGAAAATACCCGTTAAATACTATTGCTAGACAGACGAGGAGGGCCAGCGAGTTAGACGAAAAAAATGTCTGCCACATGCAATATCCTGTGGCCTTTTTTATAGTCATGAGTGGCGACATTTAAAAGCGCGCGCAATATTATCAACTGTCAAATGTCATTGTCATGTCAATCTTGTTCTTGTTACCAAAGAGAATGTAATCACTGCGTTTTCCGTTTTACTTGTTACCTTTTGTTTTTGCGCTTACTTACTTACTTTACTAAAACCAGAGACATGGTACCTAATAACTAAAACTAAATTACTATGCAAGTATGAATGCATGCTTTTGCTTTTCTTCGTGATACTTTCCTTGATATTAGATCTATTAAATTTCTATAATTAAAATTGAACTACAAAAACACTTCAACTAGAAAGAAGGTTGTATATACATTAAAGAAGATTTCAGAAATTCAGACGAAAATTTGATTGACAGGCTCCAGAAGGCGGGAAGAAAGTCACTGTGCACAGAAATTGAAGGTTTGTTTTTCAATTTACATGTACTATATTTATATAAACTAAATTAAATAGTTTAGTGAATGAATGCTTTACACAAAACTATAGTTTTATTTTTCAGTCATAAAAAAGAAAATGCCAGAGCTGTCAGAGTTCGAGTCCGTTACGCCAGATTTATGGCTCGCTAATGAACAGGAATGGAAGGAAAAACTATTAAAACTTCCGAATTGGTATCAGGTAATAAAAATATATTTATTGTTTATTTTTTTATTGTTTAATTTGGTTTTATCTAGATGACCTTTGTATAACCTTTCAGATACCTCTAATAAATTCAAACGCTTCTCACAACCTTGCTGATAATTCTTTGGTACGTTTCCGAGGTATGATACAAGATATGCACAATCCTGAGTTTTATTTTGAGAAGTTTCAAATATACAATACAGTAACGAATGAAGTTAAAATGAAATCTGGGAAGTATCGCGACACAGCAGACATTCTGGTATGGTATAGCTGATTTATTTTTATTAGTAATTTTAAATTTTCTAGTAATGGTCCAATACTCCTGTCGTCTTCCAATCAAAATCTGCTATGTGCATAGTTTTAAGGTTTTAACATTTTTATCTTAGTGAATAGTTCACTGCCTTATCTATTTTATAAAAAAAACTGCTGAGTGCTTATGAGCACTATTTGTCGGACTATGACCTCATGCTATGTGCAGCAGCTAGAATCTGTTATGTGCAAAATTTACTCTATTATCAAATCAAAATAATAAATAAACTATTAAATTCTCATGTTTAAAAGGCTAAGTTTCAAATATATCACACCTAAGTTTCAAATAAAATACTCTTTTTTAAATAATCATTCATGTAAAAATTTTCAGAAAAACTTTTTTGTTAATACCTTTACCTTTTTACACATTACAGATTTTGGTTTGACAATGACAATATGCTCCGTAAGAAAGTAGAGTTTAAGTTTATACTTATAAAAAAGAGTATATATAAGTATGTCATACTTTAATAATTACGCTTAAAGTATAATTTAAGTAAAGTAGATTATAAAAGCCATTTCCCCCAGAGCCCATTTTCCTAATCCATCCCAATCCCATATCCTTAATCCTACTGTAGTCAGCGGCACACTTGCAGCACCTGTGGTGTTGCTTGTGTTATTGATGACTTGATGTTATCGCCACATAACATCAAGTCTTCGAGTTTTTTTGAATCAACATCTGTGAGTTTTCTTAAGAGGTCTCTTGCCGGTGGGTAGCTACAGTTGGCTTATTAACACAACTAATTCCTTGAGTGTTGCAAATGCACTGTCTACTGTGATAAATTGGGGACAGAATGGGCTCTGGCATCCCTCATCCAACTTACTCACCGAAATACCTGTTATTTCATAACAATCTTTTGTAAGGAGGTGGACTGCTAGATTTGCTGCTCAGTTTATAATTGTGCCTTGCTACTACTAAATCATTATTATATCTCTAGCATCGCATTTCATTGCATATTCAAGAATAATAATAACGCAACAGAAACTGAACATCCTAAAAGAGTAAGATCCCAGGGACCCAGATGTAAGTTATTTTCATATGCTCATGCTCTAACTCATGGCAGATTTTTTTGTCTGGGTGATAATTTTCCCCTAGGATTTGTCTAGCTGATCACATATAGATCAATTATTTTTTTGTCAGCTTTAAAGCATCTGATAGAAGTTATGCCCAACAAGAAGTGTCTGACAGTGTTGAATATAATTTGGTACTAGCTGTGCCCGCGACTTCTTACGCGTGGTATTTGGAATAACGCGTAACATTTTCATTTGTTAACAGATTGGAATGAAATATACACTACATATTACCGTAAGCTAGCTACGATACATCAGTGGAAACCACATGAAAATCGATTAAGCCGTTTCTGAAATGAACGCGAACAAACACACAGACAAACAGACAAAAATTCTAAAAACTATTTTTTTTTACTTCGGTAACATAAGTACAACATTATTATTATAATTATTATTTATGCATATATAAACCACACTAGCAGCTATTGAGCTGATGCGTGTGTATCAGACAAGGCTCGTTTACGATTTTATTATATGTATAGATAATATTCTCACCATCTCAACCATAGGACGTCTACTGCTGGACAAAGGCCTCCCCCCTAATTTTCCAAAAAGACTGATCAGAAGCAACCTGGATCCACCGTTAACCCGTGGCCCTTATCAGGTTGTCTGTCCACCGTGTAAGTGGACGTCCCACACTGCGTCTGCTGGTCCATGACCTGTACTCGAGGGCCTTCTGGTTTCAGCGGCCATCGGCTTTCCGTACTAGTCCTGCCCACTGCCACTTTAACTTACTAATCCGGCAAGTTATGTCGATAACTTTCTTGGACTGTTTGTCCGAAGTAGATAACATTCTACATAACATATATTATAAAAAGAAACCTTTTTAGAAAGTAAGTGTAGTTTGTCCTATTTTTACTTACCTTTCTTACCTCTAAATTAGCCATCTACCTAACCTATCAGATTTGCATGCATTCAAAGTACATAGGAATACTACACATTTTGTCTTTTTTTATTTTTTTTACGTTGGAAAATCCATCATGAATACCCAGCAGCGAAAGGGGGACGCTGTGGGTTATGCCGGACTCCTACCGGCTAAAACCCAACGACTTTCTAGTGCGGTCGTAGATGGGCAGGTCCTCGGACCAACTACCCTTTGGACACCGCACGTGTATTGTTTTCTAAGAAAACCAATTCCGAAAATTATGGCGACGCGCGCGGGGCACTAGCTTACTATGATTGGTTCGCGCAATCATTACATGTTTCGTCTAGTGATGTCATACTTCACCTTAGTTATCGATAAAATCGATAGCTGTTATAAGTAAAAGATACTTAATATAAGTACATAGATCATATTTCTAAGATACTGCTAACTAAATAGATTCTACTTCCTACTAATATAACAAATAGGCTACTTTTTTCCTGATTCATCATCATCATCATCATCATCTTTGTAAATATAGGCGAATCCGCAGGGAACAGGGTATAAGTAAAGTATTGACATGAAAGATTTTATTACTGATTAAAAGATAATACATTTACATAATTTCAGATTGTTAAACAATATTTAAAAAACATTTTACATGCATCACGCACAGCTGGTTGTTACACAATCAAATTACAGACCATATTTACATTCGTTGCGGCTGATGATGGCTGGACTAAAATATGATTCTCGGAATTTCCACGTATGTGAAAGGGATAGAGCGACACTAACTGAAAAAATTAAAAGCTATAATCTCTGAAGTGCCTAATTTTAATGTAGCTAACATCGACTCTGACACATTTTGTAATTATTTTAAAATATTCATTGACTTTTAAAGTGAATCAACTTTTTGTATACTTTTCGCACAGAGGGAGGCTGATGACTTGATTTAGTTAAAAAGGCTAATCTTGTATTTATATATTTCTCCATTACACATTTTCTCAAATCCAGTAAATGGTGAGTATCTTCAGTATCATATTGATGATACATAATTTCTGAGAATAGGTCTTCCCCGATAAAGGAATTAATTGTTTTTGTTACCAAAAACATGAGACGGTTTTGTCTTTTAATATTCTTAGAATCGTCGTACTTTTTAATAATTAATTCACAGCGCCGACAGATTTTAACTACTGTATTTGAAGGATATGTTAAGCCTCCCTTATCTTTAAAAAATATCAAACTATTTTTATTGTTTTCTTTGTCAGAAATCAAACCCTCCTTACACGTTACGCATTTGATCTTTTTAAGCAAAGCGCTTGCAACAAACCCAGCTATGTACGTAATAACATTTTCTGAAAATTGTGAGAGCTGATATAACTTAATCACGCTCTCTTCATCATTGTCATCATCATTCTTTTCCACCTCTTCATCTCGATTATATCTTAAATTAATTCGTTCTACAGCCGAAGAACAATCTAGAATCGAGATGTTTTCTAAAGGGATGCAATTCCCATTTGAAACACTTATCAATTCGGTATGAATCAAAATTTTCTTGTAAATAGATTCAAACAATCTGGGTGTTGGGTTGTCATTGCAACCGCCATGAGATCGAATATTACAAAAAAAAAGCTCTATGTGATCCTGACTTATTTTGTGAAATGGTATAAATGTTATTGGACAATCTTTATTCGCCACAAGTTCATGATACATTCCCTTGGCACTCTCCATCGCAATACAGAGGCCAAGAAACCCTGTAAAACGAGGAGAATCAACAAGTCGAACTGTAGAAGTTTTACTTTTGGTTGTTATAGTTGTGGTCAATGTTAGCAAAAACTGCTTGCATTCGTCAAATTTTTCGAATATTATTGAATGGTTTTCTTCATTCATGGCTCTTTTAAATCCATAACCGTGAACCTTCGAATCTAATATGTCGAATATATCATTAAACAGCAGTAACATGCGCGATGAAGGCGCCACATTATTGAAATCCTTTATTTTTAACTCTTTATCACAAAATAAAAGCGCTTCCGCTATACTTCGGCTAAATAATTGCGTTGCTAATTTTACGCTCATTATGTTGTCTTTGAAACGTATGTGTTTAGATCTCAATTTATTTGCCATAAAAAAATTTTCACGTTCTTGAAGACTGTTCAGTTTCTCTATGAATTCCCATTTAATTATATTTCCGTCCATATCCGTAAATGTTTTATAAAATTCAAATGCGTTTCTAACTAGTTTTATCATATGGACTGGATCTAAAAAAATGAATACGTCTTCATTAGTTGATGGATGTTTGAAAGCAGTTTTGGGGTTTTCTGCATTTAAAGTACATCCTAATGTTTTTGCCATAGCTATATTGCCTGGACAACCATCAAACGTCACAGCTTTTACTGTGACGTCGTTATCATGACACAATTGTAGTGCCTGATTAACTAACGAAGCTTTTTGGTCCCCTTTTGTACCGTTTGTTAAGAAATAACCGATTGGTACCTTGAACCGACTATTTATGGGCACTATCAAAAATACCAGTGCCTCTGAGCATTCATCGTTGCAGTCAGAAGTAAGGTCAACTCCAAAATTCACATATCCGTATGTTCTTTGACTAGCGGGATGGTATTCGACTTTTTTTTTTAACTTTATTTCATCAAATATCAAAGTACTAATCAGCTTTCCCCCTGACTGATTTGCCCTAATTTTAAGAGCTTTAAAGGCTTCCACCGTAAATCCTGGCTTACCATCTACACATTGATACCATTTTGTTATGGTTTTTGGTGATGGCAAACAGGTGTTAAAAGTTTTTCTCACATATTTGTATGCTTTTGCAGAGTAATAGTACAATGTCAGAGCAAATGATCGCAGTTCCGGAGAATATTTTTTCCTTATTACGTGTCCTTTTTTGCTTTGTAATATTTGCCGTTTTATTAATTCTCTGTTTTGTACTCCAACGTGTTTTAAGATTGCACTATTTTCAGATGTTATCAGACACCGCTTCTCCAAATCCCTTAGTATGGTTTTCAAAGACGCAACCTTTTTTTTTAAATATCTTGATTTGTCTTGCAAGGCCTTGATTTGCTTATTTTTAGCCACAAGTTTGCTAGACAGTTCATTCATACGTCTGCACATTTTTTTTTTTATTGGAGTCTCATATAATGAAGGTGAAGTATAATTATCAAATGGTCGTTTCTTTCTCTTCGGCGTAGTAACAGAGGTGCATTGTACGATGGTCGGCGAAGTAGAAACATATTCCTCAATAGTAGCTGGTACTGGTTCAGATTGATCTGTCTGAAATAAAATGTTACTACTAAAATGAATCTATCAAAAAGAGGGTCGACCTCAGGTAGGCGGCTGGTCGTAAAACCAATGCCAAATTTTTTTTACAGTATGGGCTAGAGAAAAAAAAAACTTATTTGTTCAAAAGACAGTTTCCCATTATCGCCTATGGTTTCGGATTTGCCCACACTGTTACATTTGAAAACACACACTGAATAAAAATATAAAAATAAAACTATGTATTAAAAACAGCTAATCTTACCAAAATCGGAAGATGCAGTTTTGGAACGGAACCTTCTAATAATCTTCTTCTATTTTTCATGGGCTGAAAACAGTCGATTGTGAAATGTTTTGAACATATCACACTTGTTTTGGAAGGAATCCAATTTTCCCTTTTCGTTGCTTCAATCCACAACAATTTTATATCTGGGTTTTGCGGAAACCTGCAAACGTAAATATAACTTGTAAGAAAATATTAAAATTTTAAACACCAGTTTGTCAAAATATTCGATTTTGATTTTTGGAACCTTCTTCGTAGAAACACTCAAATAAATTTAACGTTTTTATCATAATAAGCGCTTTCGAAATTCAAAATGAATAAAGAGTTGAAAAAAGAAACATGTAACAGTATTTACTTTTATGTAACAGTATTTACTTCCAATAAAAATATCGGTAGTCGGTAAAACACCGACCTAGACTGTGTCCCATCACTCACGATTGAGAGCGAGTGGGATAAAATTATAAATCTTAAAGCGCTAAAACGAGACCGAACGAGTGGCGCGTCACCGAAGTAACTATCGCCGCAAAGAATACAGCCAGCATAACTTGAACTCTACAGTTTATTTAAATATTGATAATAATTCTTAAATTTTACTCACCGATGAAAAGTGATATTATCTTTCTTATAGTTTGATGAGGAGGTATCTTTTCCGCACCATCTTATGGAACAAGTTGGCATTTTAACACAGTTTTGGTATTTTTTCCGAATAAAACAATGACGCGTGAACGGTACCGATAGTTGGTGTCAACTAAAGTCTCTCTCGAGTCGCGCGAGCAATATAAACTTTGTACAGGGTATGTGTTTCGAACTGTTTTGTTCTAGCGTGCGGTGTCCAAAGGGTAGTTGGTCCGAGGGCAGGTCGCAGGAACGTTGTTGCACAACTTCGGCGACCATGTCTGGTGGCCCTGGGATCTTGGACTATAATTCTATGCTCCACAATGAAAGTGAGAGAAAAAATGTTAAGTGACACTGAAATGTTTATAATACTGATGAGTATTTAACCTGCATCTTTCAGGAGAATGAGAAGATTAATTATACAGAAAACTTGGTGAGTGCAGATCGACAATCAATGGTGGTTATTTCACTGCCAGGTCTCAGTGATTGGGCACAAAAGATGGAAAACAGCAAAAACCACTTGGAACATTTAGAACAGCATCCCTGCACAACCAAACGCCTCGCCAACACAAATTTGAAGAGGAGTTACGAAGAGACAGAGGATGATCCCATGGAAGAGCAGAAAGAGACGGTAGTGAAAGAGCAAAAGACAGCGGATACTGCTATTTCGAATGGCGCAGTTTCAAGGGAGCATTTGTTGAACTTTCCATTGCCTGATATATCCAGCAAATCATGCATTATTAAGGTATGTCTTTGTTAAAAGTGTGGTGCATGTAACTGAAAGTAGAGCTCTTGTCTTTAACAAAAATTAAAAGACAGTGATCTCTTTTAATAAGAATACTCAAAATATAAATGTCTTAAAAATATCTTTTAAAATTTTTTTTATCTCTTAATAAGAAATAAATTATTAAGATAAATTAATAAGAGATAATTATTCAAATTTAGAAAAGTCTTTTGATAATATAACCAATTATTTTATCCATCAAAAAAAAAAATTTGAAAATAATATACATATATGTAATTTTTGAGTGAGAATATTTTTTAAAATATGAAAATTTAAAATTTTTAACACAGGAATTTAAAAAATGCTTTACACTAAAGTACATTATTCTCTTCTAGAGTAATAGTATAGAGAAGTAATAGTAGAAGTACTTATACTTTATTGACTATTGACTTATTATAAAGCTATTGACCAAATGTCTATGAATTGTTATGATTTTAATTTTATGATGATGATGACGTGATTGTGATTATTTTTGAAACAGCTCTATGAAGAAAACAACGACTTAAAGGTCAATGATATGATAGAAGTGGTTGGCTTTCTGTCCGTTGATCCAATGCTGTCTGGAGAATTCAACACAGAAGAGAAGGATTCAGAAATGTGTGGCTTGGAGACACCCGCGGAGACAATAACGCACAATCCACCACCGAGCTTAGTCCCAAGACTGCATGTCGTCCATCTCAAGAAACTTGAACACTGCAACCCACTAATCGATAGCAGCTTTGATCAAGGTCAGTTTGTTTACAACAATTTACAGCTGACCACAACCCCAATATTTAGCAGATCATTTAAATGATATCCTAAAATAGACGGTTGGACCAAGTATAGTTATGTTTGTAAACATACTGTCTTTCCAATAAATTTTGCTTGATCTTTCTTCAATGATTTTTGACGGAAACCTTTCGGTCACTTGTTGAGAAACTAATCTTTGTTTTATCTATTGTCGCCGTCACGAGAAGTTCAGGGGTTCCCAACATTTGGATCGAATAATAATTACATAATAATTAACCAAAACGACACCTATTTCTAACCAATAAAAACAAAATGAAATAAAAACCAAAATTTGTAATAAAATCCAATATGTAACCTAATCCGCAAAACTTTAACCTTAGCATAGGGGTTGCTTGTTAGCAACCCCCATGCGCATTTTGTTTATGTTCGCTTCTTTATAACCCAGTCAAATTAAATTGCTTGCGAGCGTCGAAGTATGCGCTATACAGAGATACATTCCTTAATAATTGCCCATGTGGCAACTTTGTTTGTTTACATCATTTACAGCTTCTCGTGACTGCGACTGTAATCCTAAATATTATAACTGCGAAAGTGAGTTTGTTTGTATGTTACGATTTCACGTTTTAACAACTCTACCGATCATTATGAAATTATGGGTGCACGTTGTCAGGGATATAAGGTTACCTTTCATCCATAAACAACTACTGTTCTTGAGGAATCATCTGAGAATATGAAAAAGTCAACGCCTGACAGAAGTATATCTGTAATAAAGATTAAATAAATTATTGCTCGTATATTTTCCTCAGGTGCTGAATTTTGTATTTTTCAAATTCAATTCAAATTCAAATTATATTTTTTAAAAGGGGTGCGGGCGATGTCTTTATTTTATCATCATAAAATCAATGGTTTAATAATTGACTATAAATTGTTTTAATCATAATTGACTTATGACATAATTGACATAATCATTATTTTTATTAATAAGTTGGTGAATATTTTTTTCATACTATGTGGATGTTATTAAATTACTTTTATTTTAAGAACTGGTTATACAGGTTTGAATTGATATTTATTTATTTATTTGACAAGGCTTACCAACTAGATACATACTTATACATAATATACAACCACTCAGAAATAAACATTACAAGTATGAATTTAAATTATAGGAAAGCACAGCATTATTATAGGAGAAACAAAGCAGACTAAAAAAATAAATAAAAAAATTATGATAATTATTACGATACACTGTATATTGCCCTTTTAAATGGTCCAATTTTATAAGAAAAAATGTCAATGTCACACTTGCGAAATATTTCATTATAAAATTATTGAAACGTGATAGTTTTATATAAGATTAGTTATTATATTACTACCATATTTACATTGATGTGAGGGACGGAAAAGCAACGCTCTGGTTAATGATTTTAAAAAGAAAAACCAGACCCAGGAAACTTTCGCCAGTGTAGTGACTTCATGTCAAAGTAATTATAAAAATATATTAAAGTTATTCATTTTCTCACTTGTCTCTTTCTTCAGATGTCGTATTGAAGGAAGCAAATGCCGCGAGACAGCATTTACTAACAGCATTGACCGAATTATTGCTGGGTGACAATTTGGCCGCAGAATACCTCATTTGCCATCTGATAGCTCACGTGTGAGTATGGTGTTACAAATTAATCTTAAATTTATTAAAATTATTTATAAATTTAAATTATAACTTTTACTATTATTTGAATTTTCGATGATCAATAAGAACGGTTAGATCCAGAGTCGCAGCTTGCTTGGGATGGGCCCTGTATCAAATTCTGTTGACGGATCCTTCTAGCTGACTGTGCCGAAGACCAAATGGAGGATAAAGATTTTTTACACAAGAAACAATAATGCTCGCATGTTCGGGTTTTCTACCGGCTGTATTATTTCAAAAAATAGTGTCTTTTTGAAAGGCCATCATCTGTCCTATCATAACTCCAATATCGATCACTATTTACGGGACACCTGCATATATAAAACCGAAGTTTGATTAGATATAGGTTTTTTTTACTGTTTATACAAATTTTTTTTTCAGGTATTCAAGAAACGAAGCAATGAGTCTTGGTCAGTTTTGTTTGAATTTGTCGAATTTACCGACCAAAAGTCATCCAAATTACGGCAAACAATTGTATGATATTATCAAACAGTTTGTGACTAAAAGCTACTATATGCCACTCACTATAGATAACTTAAACACCTCGGCGTTGTTACCTAAGTAAGTCTTGTATCTTTTTATGTAAAGATTGGCAGGCAGGCTTACAGTCCACTTGGTGGTAAGTGGCTACCGTCACTTAACACAAGCAACACAATAGGAACCAGGGGATATGGAAATGGGGTTTGACATCCCCTATTCACTCACCAAAGCATAACGACACATATGCTTTTATTTGGCACGTATGTTGCTGTTTTAGTTTATAGAAAAATCAAACTTAAGTCAAAATTGATTTTAAAATGATTCTTGTACTTTTCTTTGCACTAACAAAATAACACATAATTCGACCGTGCTCATTATTCATACTCAAGTGTATGTCGGCTCTAATCTGGATCTGGAAAGTAGAGGCAGGGCACACTGTGTTTGTGTGATTCTGTGTCATTTTGTATCGACAATATTACACATTACAAACTGGTGGCGCCATCTACTTTAGAATATTAATACTGTATGTTTTGTAAAATAAACTTAGTTCTTCTGTGTGAAGCAACGCGTTTAATTATTATAGTTTGGTCATTTGGGTCATTTGGGCAGCCCGTCTGGCGACAGTAACTACCCCATTACAGAAGCCCACCGTGAAATAACAGCATGGCTACTTTTGTGTTTTAGAGAGTTAGAGATGCCAGAGCCCATTTCTCTTTCCCTTCCCAATTCCTTGTCCTTCTATGGTCGGCAGCGCACTTGCAACACCTATGGCGTTGCTTGTGTTATAGGCGACAGTAGCAACCTACCATTAACTGGACCATCAGCCTATCTGTCAAGCTTAACATAAAAAAATACTACATCTTTGCATGTCAGCATTACATATAATTATTATATTGGCTGAAATCTAAGCAAAGCTCCAGCTTTATATAGTGTCATTACGCATCATACGCAATGAGTGTTGGTGTGTTTAGCGTCGTAAATCCTAACTAATATTATTAATGCGAAAGTGAGTGTGTTTTTTTGTTACACTATCACGCAATAGCTATTTTTTTCTATAAAGAGTCTTTATTATATCTGGGTTATATACGCATTAGCCACATAATTTAATTGCGATACAATTGGAACTTCCACAGGAAAGATTATGAGTGTAATCGTCTGACAAGCGGAGTGCTACAATTGAGTAAAAACACTCATTTGGTTCTTGATGAGACCAAACTGGAAGAGGGTCGCTTGGACTCATCTGGACTGGCCAACGTGGTCGCCTTGAGGAATCTCATAGAAAACCAAAACGTCGAATATGATTTTAAATATTACAAAATGGATTTTGAAGCCGATATACCTGTGCTCATTTTGTCCGAAGGTAAATCCATGTTGCCGGTGAGTTTTTTCTGCTTATTTAAGTTTTATGTATGTAATAATCTGTACGAGTTTTAAAACCTCTAGCAATTATGTTAAGGTGGTCAGACAGGCTGACAGTACACAAGCAACACCGCAGGTGCTCCATAGAAGGATTAAAGATAAGGGATTAGAAAAGAATAACACTATGGGCTCCGCATTCTTAGAGCCGGAGCAATTGCAGGACGACACGGTAAATTATTTAAATTTTCGGCGGCGGAGGCAACAATCGGAGTGTTGTGGAATTCCGCGGTAGCATAATACAATAAACTTAGAATTTTATTAAAAGCGCTTAACATACAAAATACTATGAAAAAATTTATATACTTTGCCGTGCCATCCTCCAATGGACGCCGGCTCTTACACTCACTGAAACAGAACAGCGGACACTGTATTATTTCGCAGTGGTCTTCTGTAAGGGGGTGGTGATGGAGTGTGTCTTGTCACTATACTTACAGGACCTACTTTTTTTTTCTATATAATAAAATCATAAAAAGAAACACTTTCAAATTAAATTTCATTTACAAAAATCAACCTGTGTAGAGTAAGCGTCAGTTCACACCGAATAGCGACACGACGCGCTTATTTTAACTCTAGGGTCAGACTATGGGTTTAGTTCACACAGACACGCAAAGCTGAGAGCACATTTTAAGGTAGCAATGCAATATAGAACTTATTTACTAAACAAAAAGGTACGCAGTTCCATGAGTACGTGAAACTCGCGAGATGCATCGCCTATTCACTGAACTGTTTGAACCTATTTGTGTAGTAAATTAGTTCTATATTGCATAGCTACCTTTGTGCTCTCAGCTTCGCCTTTCTGTGTGAACTGATCCTTAGAGTTAAAATAAAAGAGCAGGTACATTTTGATTTATAATTGGTACCTATATTTAAAATCAAATCTAGAGCGACTACCACGTCCCGCTGCGTCCAGAGGCGGCCTCCATACAAATATTCGATGCGATAGTCGAAGCAGCCACTTACTACTTGAAGGAAGACATTATGAACACCATCAGGATGTATCTCACAAATCTCAAATTCGTGGAGTACAAAATAACTGAAGACGTACAGGTCAGTATTAAAAAAAAGTTTATCAATTATACTGGAATTTAACAACAGATGGCACTATCGTTGCTAATAATACTTTAGGTATAATCTCCATTTGCTAAATGCACGTGGAATTAGTTTTTTATACGAAGGGGAAATCTTCAGAAAGATACACCAAAAAAACATTTACCGCATGCAATGCAAATGCACATAGGGTTATGTGGGATTTTATATCCACTTAACCCTATGACTGCTGACGATTATACAAACTTATATTTCCTATGTAACTCATGTATTCCTTTAAGATGTATGTAATATTTTCTTCCTATGTAACTCATCTATTCCTATGGAAAATATTTTCTTATAATCAAATTCTGTAGTTGACTATATCTGCGCACATCAGCGCTCGCAGCTAACTTCCGAGCCGCCATTAAGTTTGAATCGGACTATACAGGAGATCCCCTTGGCAAGAGGGTCCCGCGCAGGTGGTGACCTAAGAGTGCACAATGTCCAAGAGTTTGTAATCCAGTAGGCGCATCGTTTATATCTTTGCACCATCACAGTCCACAGCACGCCATTGTTTATAAATATCGGGTTATTGGGCATTTTTACTAAATAATATAGATAGTAAATAAAATCGGATGGGCAGCTTCGGGAAGCTCCGAGACATCTCGTCCAAAATTCCTAAGTGACTTAAAATAAAAGTTTTCAACTAATGTGTGTTGCAAATGATGACATATGGCGCTGTGGTCTCTAATTATGGGCCTCGTAAGAAAGCATAACATCACTCAACAATGGAGTTATGCTCGGATTACACTGCCAGATTTAATCAGGAATGAGGAGATTCGTAGATGAACGAAAGTTACCGACATAACCCGGCGGATTAGTAAGTTGGAGGCAGTGGGCAGGAGACTTTTTATGGAGAGCTGACAACTGCTGGGGCCGGAAGTTTCTCGAGTGGAGGCTATACGGACCGGCATGCACAGCCTTGGACGTCCACCCACGAGGAGGACAGACTACCTTATAGGGCCGCGGGTCGACGGTGGATCCAGGCTGCTTCTGGTCCGTTCTTTTGGAGAACTAGGGAAGAGGCCTTTGTCCAGCAGTGAACGTCCTAAGGCTGAAATGATGATGAATATAAATAGTAGATAATGGTGTTTGTTTGCTAGTGGCAAGACATTAAAAGGTTTTATTTGTAATAGGTGTTAGTTTTAATTGTTCAAGAGGACTTTAAAATTTAGTCTAAATTTCAATATTTATCTTTATGTTAAGATCGAAAAGTAGCGTCGCAGGTGCTGCAAGTGTGCTGCCAACCATAGTAGGATTAAGAATAGGCGATTAGGAAGGGATAGAGAAATGCATTCTGTCTTACCTTATCCACTCATTGAAACACAACAGCACAGATGTTGTTATTTATTTATGATTGCGAGCAGTGTGCCCTGCCACTATTTGCCATCATCGGATTCATATCAGAGACAACTATGAAAAATATTTTCCAGAAGTAGCTTTAGTCTGAATAAAGTTACGTACATATTTGACTCTATAAATGGATGAAAACGATTCATAACTTCATCATTATCATCTCAGCCTTAGGATGTCCACTGCTCCCCTCACAATTTTCCAATAGGACGGGTCAGAACCACCATTCAGAACTTGCAAAAGTGCTGTTGTAACCGTGGAAAATTGTTTATTTTCTTCCAGTTTGTCAATGATGACTTTGTTGAAATGCGGAAAAAATCGAACGAAGAAAACTCGGTGACAGCCGATGACCTGCACAGATTGCTGGTGTTAGCTCGATGTGTGAGCCTTTCGAGGGGCTTCGACACCTTGAACAAGGAATGCTGGGATGTTACAAAGGGAATGGAGGAAGAACGGCTTTTTAGAGTGAAAAATCGCGTCGCTACTGCGCTTTAAATTTTAATGTATTTTTTTATTGTTCATATTAAATTTATTGTATTATTTATTGTGTTTCATTGGGTTTCGATTTTCATTGGTTTTTTTTTATTAGAAACTAGCTGAATCAGGCTACGCTTCGCTGTGGCGTGAGCGTGGGGCACGTGCGGTACTGGATATTGCTTATATATATTATAATTTTTTTCTAAAATGAAAGTAGCCTAAGTTACTTCTTACAACATCAGCTATCTGCCAGTGAAAGTTCCGTCAAAATCGGTCCAGCCGTTTCGGAGATTAACCGGAAAAAACGGACAGACGGCAGAAATTTAAAAATTGGTTTTGTGTTATACTTATTAGTACCGTTTATACTTTGAAAAAAGTAGTTATTTTGACATTACAAACGGACACTTAATATGAAAACACATTTGTCTTTCCAATCCAACTAATCAGTTGTCCTAAATGGAACTCGAATGACTTCTAGTTTTTTATATAAATCAACTGGGAGATGGTTATTGGTAACTAAACATAAACTTCATATACACAAAAGTTACAGGAACAAAATATTTAAATCTTTTTAAAATTTATTTCTTTATATTTGTATTTCAGCTTACATTTTTTGTCTAAATAAGTAAATGTTTATTAAAGAATTCATATACATAGGTACTAACACACTCAAGTGATCAACCGACACAGATTAAATCTAAAGAAACTCGGCTCACTGCAAGAGGCGCGCCTCTTGCATATTTTCTATGTAATCAGGCGTAGGAAGGGCGTCCCGCATCCACACCCTTAGTGAGCGGAGTCCCAAACAAAAAAATATGGGATCTGGCTATATCATGGACATGGCCGTATGTTTTACGTGAATACGTGTACGTTAATTAGTAATATTTTCTTTGAGCGTATATACCTATGTATTTCAACGAATTCGAATATACAATCATCATCTCGGCTGTAAGACGGCCACTGCTGGTGCTGGACAAAGGCCATTTTCCAAAAGGAGCGGTGAGAACAATCAGAAATTTATGTGTTGGGTTTGTTTGCGGTAGAATACCACACGAATCGTGTAAAAATGCTTTACCTAATTTAGAAAATAACTATGGTGTTGACAATATTTAGATAGAATTAATAATAAACACAGAAAAGTTCGCCGCTATTTTATTAGCTCCGTTTGAACGATTCAAAATTTGGTGCGCATGCCTTGTCTACTGCCGTTATAAATAGAAGTCTGTCTGGTCAGGTCAGAATCAGAAGGAAGCTGCACTTATTAACTCATAAGAGTAGTCTATAGAATTTGCATAAACGAAATAAATACCCCATAGAGGCAGTTTATCCAGTAGCTCTAGCATGAGTTTACGATGACCGCACTCGCTAGCGAGAGCGTAAAAAATTTATATGGAAAATCCTACAGCGCCTCTAGCGGTCACTCAAAGAACTAAAATCGGTAGTATGAGTTGCACAAGTAAAAAATCTATCGAAACCGCAGTCGCTAGCAAGTAACGTGTTGCACTTTTGCTGTACAAATTCGGTACCACGAGTCACAAACTCGACAGACGCTGTCGAGAGTACGGCGCTCACTGTAGTTGCGGCACTCACCTATGTTTTCAACGTGAGAAAGCTAAATCTATTGCAAATATAGACGATATTCACTTTTAATATTCTCTATATTGTAGTTATTATCATTGAAGTGCTAGAAATTATTTTAAATAGCGTTGGAAATTAAGGAAATAGGCGTCCACATTTCAATGGTGAACATTTTATTTTTTTGTCTTTGTGATTATACGAATAATGCAATAACTTTTCAACATATTTTATATCTCAATATTTATTTATTTATTTATTTACACACACAAACTTACAATCTACCATTACAGGTTTTCACCCAATGCGGTAGTGTAGCAACAATCATTAATATAAATGCAAACTAGTTCCTAATATTCATAACTAATTACGTATAGTGCTATTTTTGTGAATTCATTCAGAGTACACCAAAAAACATCCAATCTACTGTGTATGCGGTTGAGGATATGAAGCGCGCGCATCAGGGGAGCCTCATTTAATAGATTAGTGCGCCCGCGCGGCACCGCCAGCAACTGAGGCCCGCGCCTACGCCACACGTACTTGTCAGGAACGCTAATACTAATTTGTGTCAATATGTCCGCATTATGTATTTAAACTTACCTCTCTATATATTCTACCATTAAGTTGAACTGTGTGGCGCTAGTTCTAAGCATATTAAATATTTTTCCAAAATTTTAATAATTTTGCAGTCATAATCACAAACAAACGTACTTGTAGATGTTAACTCAACAAACCTCAAACAAACGTACTTGTAGACGTTTAAACCAACAAATTCAAAACTTCTATAATTCCTATGAGTTATTTATTGTATTGCGCGCTCGTTAATTTCCGTCTTTGTCTCGTCGGCTCGGCTCGTAAATCCGCGGTCGTCTTTGTCTTTCGTGTAACGTTAGAAAGAGACGATGAATGGGTGTGAAGTGAGCACGGATGCCATACTTTATCGAGTTGACTGTAGTGAGTGTAGTTAACTACAGGGTGACTCGTGGTAGGTATATTAAATCCGACTATACGAATGGTGTTCGCTCGCTTACTGCATTCGTCGTGTCACTTGAATCAACTATCGAAACTCACACTAGAGCTACAGAGGAGGCCGCCAGGTATAGAACTGGCAGAACTGCCTGTAAGTGGGAGCCATACTTACCTTGGCGGGAGCGTAGTAATGGTAAACAGAGACAGAAAGCTTCGGAGAGTAGCACTGTCCTTGTTTTGCTGCATACGCAATGGCAACAACATGCTGCGGGGCGCAACCGGCGCAACGTGATCTAAACCTATGCGCGATCAGATAAGGAAACGACTACTATCCGGGTATCTCTTTTCACAGAGCATACACGTTTCTGACTGGCTCACCTCCGCTAGGCATATTAGGATACAAAAAACAGAATTATGTACATACTTTGAATACAATACACAGTAGTGATGGTTAATATAACGTATAGCTGATAAAAATAGCACGCTATTTACTTGCAACGAATAGCGTGCGCTATATAAAGATTTAGTTAGAGTTAAAATTATAACGATATCTTATAACGTCGCGCGGCGCGCGGCTGGCTGGCGGCGCTGCTACGCACGCTCGTCCCGCGCAACGAAAATAGCGCGTTGTAAAAAATAGCATGTTAAAAGAAAACAATTATTGTTGACCGGTAACTGGCCGTCATGTTTGATATGGGCGGAGGTCGTTTAGCGATTTCGCGCGCTTTTTTAGAAAACCGTTAAATTTTGAGTGTGTGTATTAATATGAAACTTTGTTATGCCAGTTGTGTTTTGTAAATAATGTTTTTAAATGTAAACAAAATGTAAATAGATATGTATGTAAAAAGATGTGTAAATAATAGCTTTTGTATATAAGCCGATTTATGTATATAAAATGAACTTTTAAATGTCAATGAATTTTGAACTTAAATACTGGCTGACTTAAAAAGGTTTGATATTCAAACAGCAAAAAAGAAAAAGTATAATTTTATGTTTGACATGAAAAAACATAGAGAGTGTGTTTTTATACATCTGGATAGATAGTTGTTAAATATTTTATATATAAGTTATTTTAGATGTTTTGTGCACCATCCAAATACTTAAGTAATTTTAATTACTATAAATAAAAATTAAGAATTGAAGTAATCCGAAGAAGTGAAATCCACAAGATTAAATACGCCTATAATTTTAATATCCATTTCTATAAAATTTCGATCATACATGAAAACCAAAGAAAATAAAATTATAGACAGTCCTAAGCCTGCAAAATATGAAGGATAGTTCATATTATAATAGGAACATTTTTTAAAAATACATTTTTATTATACTACTCATAGAAATATTCATGAAATCAATAATATGGAAATTAATTAAGCCACCATGATAAAATTAACAAATTCGATACATGTTATAAGTTTAGTAGAATGTTAATTTACCCGCAGTATTTAATATAACGTCGCCAACGTTACAACGCGTACGGCGCGTTTTAACAAAAATCTTATCGTTATAATATAGCGTCAAAAATAGCATGCTATAAAAATATAGCATATTCTATGTAGCGTGCTATTGAAATATAGCCGTTAAGGCCAACTTTAATACACAGAATATTTTATATGATAGTAGTCTGTTTCTTTATGTAATAATTAATCTACGTCCCAAACACATAAGTCTTCGTCAATGTCGATGTCATTGTGACGTGACGTGTCTATTTACAGAGACTAATACAACATCTTTGGTAGAAATAGTAGAATGTAGAATGACATTTCCTAATATACACCATATATCACAGAGTACATGCCATATATATATATACTCCGGCCATTATTCAGAGTGCTGTTCTGACAGGTGTCAATTCCATACATTTTCTGTATCGTTTATTCGGAAATGAACTTTATGTAATGGACATAAAGAAATGTCAAAAACGCATTCATAGAATGACCGTACTATAATATGTTATACATATATACATACACATAATTGTTACTCTATGATCATGGAATCATGGAACCATAGAAATATAACTAAAGCATAGAACCCTGAATAAAATAAAAATCAATTTATAGTGTGATATCAGTCAAAAAGAGATAAACATACAAACTTTGTTCTTATTTTTGATCGGCGTATCGAGGTCAAACGCCAAAATTGGTCCCTTTACGTACTTGGTCCCGTTTTATGATACCCATTTAAAGAGGCTAGCTAACCGTTAACAAATGATTTGCATAAAGTGTCAACTTAACTTATCTGCATTTTTGCTTTGTACATATGTTCTGTGACATGAGTGACAACGTTTTTGTTTATTTTTTGGTTTCTGTATCAAAATATAATAAATCTAGCATCAAATCAATTATAACACTATTATATTAGATATCCGTGAATTCTGTGATTATAACAATGTCTTGTTCAGTGCCAGGATGTAAATCTAATGCGTCCAGAAAACAAAATGAGGATATGTTTATAAGTTACCATCGGTAAGTGATTTTGTTTGTTTGCATTATCAAAGTCATTCAGTAAATATACTGAGAGCTTGTTTGTATAATTAGGACCACTAATAAAATATGTTTCTTGATTTTACGTAATATTTTAAGAAAAAGATTAAAGCAGGTTAGGTTATGTTAGTGTTGTGCCGACGATATCGTCTTATCTACATTTGTATATATAGATAATTTGTATAGGTCACCCTGGTACGGAATAGCCAGACGAACATCTAGTGAAAGTATATTAGTTTCTCTTTAACTTATGGCCTTAATGTAAAGGTGTAGGAAGCGACACACTATAAATATTGGTTTTTATTTTAGTCTGGGTTCTATGCTTTAGTTATATTTCTATGCATGAAACCAAAGATAATTGTATTAGTGTATAGATGGAACACAAAAAAATTGAAGATTCCTTCGATACTTGATACCCGTCTTTCTAATGGCTGCATGTCGTATGTTAAAAAGAGATAACAATAGCCGAATATGTACGTCTTAAAACGCTGCGTGCCATAAAAGAGGAAGAGGCAAAGTCATATTTGTTTATATAAAGATGTCCAAAATAATCGTTTGTATCGATACAGCGTATCGATACGTATCGCAACCAATCGTATCGATTCGGCGATATATCGCAACGTCTTGTATCGATATATCGATATTTATCCAATTTTTAAACAGGTTAAAATTCAAACAGTAAAAAATAATTTATTTCTTAAAAATGGAAGTTATACCTATTACAGTGTTTTATTAAAAACTATAACACTATAATAAAACTTTATACCTATATAAAGCAAACAAGAAAATTATTTTATTTTATTATGCCGGTACCTAACATTAGATAAAATACCTACCTACCTATCTACAATTGTCGGGTAGGTAGTGCACAAAGCGTGCCGCACGACGCCAGCCCAGCTGGTCGGTGCGAAGTTTGTTTACATTAATCTCTCCTTACCAAAACATAGAGAATGTTTAATATTACAGGTTCAAAATCATAATTTTAAGCAGATATACATGGATTCGATATTTTTACCTGGAGATACGATATATCGATGCGTATTGTATGGTTGTGTATCGATACAAAATATCGATATATCGCATTGCTATGTATCGATACAGCATAATATCGATTCGTATCGCTCATCTTTATGTTTATATCATGCTAGTTAACAAGCGCGTTTAGCTTTATGTGATTTAAAATACTTAAAAATCTGAAAGTGTGATTTCATAAATCTGTTGCTTGCCAAGAATGGCTTGTACTGTTTCCGTTTGTCCAAGTAGAGTGGGTGTTTTGAAGGAGAATAATGGAAACATATCATTTCACCGGTAAATCGCACAGCTCGCACTCATTAATTTTGGTGTTTTGTAAACAAATTTTTATAATTGTTTGCTAAAAATGAATCATTGTACATGCATACACAGCTCTAAGGTTGATTTATTTAAAGAAAAGCTGGTGTTTATAACTTAAATTTACAAAAACCAAAGTTAATCGGAATTTTTGACATTTGTCTTGCTTTATAGTGCTGTAGTCTGATCTTGATAAGTTTATCGATATCGATAACTAATTTATTTTTAGTAGAGTGTTGACAATTTCTAGCATTCACTGCAGGTTGAAAGTAATTTTTATCAATTTATAATAGATTTCCCACTAACATCGATTTAAACAAAACGTGGACAAAAAATGTAAGAAAAGGCGACGATTGGAGAGCTTCGCAATATACAAGAATATGCTCGATGCACTATGAAGATTCTTGCTTTCGTAAAATTCTACACTCGTATGCAGTGCCGACAATATTACCACAATTACCACCATCGTGTAAACCAGTAAGTAATATCTATAAGTTATAAAGAAGTTATGCTTCAATTTATGAAAATCTTTTGAATCATTAATAACCAAAAACTATTTCTTTTCAGAAATTACCCAGAAAAAGAAAACTTACTAAAAAATACGTGGATACCCAAGCGTCAACATTAACTGCAAGTCTTTAAATTAAAATGTTACTTTTTGGTTCTAGTTTTCTTTACTATTTTCATTTAATTGTCTATCTCAGTTTAGAAACGATATCACAGATTATCCAATCTGTGATATCGTTTCTAAAATTAAAACTTTAAGATTATCGAGTTTTTTTTTCCTCGTAATAAAAACCTACTCCCGTTCTACCTCTAAAGGATGGAATATAAATATTTCTACCCAAAAAATAACTATTCTTTTGAAATATTTTGGTGAAATAAATGCGAGAGGTTGCATACAATCTCATATAACCGATTAGCAATGCGGCGAGTACCAGTACGCACCCACATTTTATTTATTTTGAATAACCTAACAGTACACCAAAACGCATTTAGCCATACTTTTTATCCGTCATATATTTAAAATCTATATCAACGATATCTAGTTATCGATAAAAATGCACAGCACGATTATACGCTATAACTTTAGCTTGCATTGTATAGTCAAAATGGAGACATTCACTCAACTTCGACCCGACAGATTATATATGTATGTCTCTTTCAATCTTATGACAATTTGAAGGTGTTAGAAAGAATAAAATATTGCTGCATTTTGAGATCCATCTATAGGTACAGAGTAATACAACATCTTTGATTTACAGTCGGTCTGATTGATATTGTCAATTTGTCAGTTTTCTATTGATCGTTTTTCAAATGTATATAAATTTAATTAATTGAATTAAATATTATTATCATGTCAAGTAAAAACAAATCCTTTGATGGTGCCAACAAGGGCAAAGTGACAGAGTCGCTGTGGAGGAAAGCTTTTACGGCAGACGCTGAATGGCCAGACAAGGTTAGAAAGTCACGAGTCATTTAATTTTACATCGACGTTTTAAGTTCAAAAACACTTAAATATTTTTTTTAACATATCAGGAGGAGTTCCTGGATGTAATATATTGGATGCGACAGGCGATCGGCATCATTTTGGGTCTCTTTTGGGGATTGCTACCCTTGAAAGGATTTTTAGGTCTATTGCTGTAAGTTAATTTCTCTAAGCATGTATTTATTCAAATGTCAGTATTTTGTCAAACATCCTATGTACATTAGATTATAAATATTAGAGACTAGCGGCCCGCCCCCGGCTTCGCCCGTGGTGCAATTTTTATATACTAAAACATTCCTCGTTTATTCCTCTTTCCATTAATGAAAACCGAATTAAAATCGGTCTACCTGTTCACGCATGATGCCGTGACCAAGGGAAATGGGGTTTAATTTTTTTATATATATAGATTATAACAATTAATAATATTAGAGTAATTTTAGCTTGTCTTTTTACTTTTATATTCTTAATCTAATTAAAGGACATTGTTTAAAACCAGGCCATATTTTTTTAACTTGAACTTTGGAGATTTTAGTAATAAAAGTCTTTCTTAAATTTTGGTAATTTCCTGTGAATATTTCAGATTTTGTAAAAAGAAATATTAACGTTACGATACGTTGTTTGACACTCCATCAATGACACGCAATTCAAACAGATTTTTTAATACTTTCAAACTTAAATATCTATGAAATACCATGACCAAATTACACGACATTTTCCCAGTAAAATTTTAAGATTTCTTCTTACCCAATGGTACAAGTACAAGAAAAACAATTTGTATTGTACTTATTTTACAGAGGTCAAAAAAATTGTTTTTAGAATTTGTTTGTTTGTCTGTGTGTTTGTGCACGTTAATTTCAAAAAGGGATGAACTGATTTGAATGCAGTTTTCACTGATTTTTTAAAGCAAGCTTCCAATAACATTTAGTGTTTGCTTCATTTCGATCGGTTTACAAACAATAAAAGTTAAGTAAGACAACACAGCTAGTAGGAAATAAGCCATTTCTTGTATTATAAATAAAATAATATCTTCAAGTGGATATCTAAGTACTCTTAGTTTAAAATTTTGAAAAAAATGTGACTATTATTCCTAAACTATGTTACATGTTTATTACACAGTTGGTCCGTTGGTCACAAAAAACCATGGGGCATGCTTTTCAGGTATTTTTAAAATTCTCCACAGACCAACTAGTTGGTCGGCGAGTTGGTCCGTAGGTCATAAATGGTACATTATTGATTTTAAAAATTGATAATACTCATAGTTACTTATTTAATTTCAGATTTGTGATTGTAAATGCGGCCGTGATATATTTTTATGTAAACAATTTCCAAAGCATTGACGAGGAGGAATATGGTGGTATGTGGGAAATTACAAAAGAAGGCTTTATGACATCATTTGCTGGATTTTTGGTGAGACTTTTTTAATGAAAAATTTTACTTTAATTAATCATTAATCATACCAGGTAACAAAAATTATCTTTAGAAAGATTTGGAATTTATGTTATGCTAAAGTGCTGCTAGGTATACCTGGATTACAAGCAACACCAGGTAGTGTCAATGTTAATAGAATGAAGTGTAAGTATAATAAATCCCTATACAAAATGTGTATAGGGACTAACAAAAGGCTCTGTAATATTCCCTAAACAAACACGACCACAATGGCATATGTGCTGTTATTTAAGGATTGTCTTTTGCAAGTGGATAGTGCTGCTGTCTGTACACCATTTTACGACTGTTGAATGCAGTGCACACTATTAATATGGGTTTACTCCCAACATCCATCCCCACCAGTAAAGATGCAAGAATATATTTGATTCATTCGAACGAGTTAGTTTTTGTAAGTGTGACACTGAGAAAAAAAATCTGTTTCTCCACTGGTGAGGCTGTTAGTGAGAAGTGGGAATATTGAGAATCCTCTAATATGGGGTGTTTTTTATGTCATTTCAGGTTACTTGGATAATAATGTATACAGGACTGCACGGAAGTTCATTATGAAAACAACAGTTATTTAGTTAAGACTTTATGCCAACATAGCGGGATGATGGAAACTTGTATTTTATACAGTTAAGAAAAAATATACTTTATTGACTTCATATTGAAAATTTTAACAGTATTACAATAATTTAAATCTGAAAGTTAATATTAATAACTTGACGCGGGAGGTAAGTAAATTTCCAAATTGAACTAAGCTTAATTATATTATGTTAAATAATAGAAATTTTATAGACAATAATTTGTCTATAAAATTACATTCATTACCCAATGATTTAAAATAAGTCATTCAATCAAAATGACAAATAAAAATATTCACAATAATCTACCTATGTAGATCCAACTCAAATTGCCTCACAGGATTCTGCAGATGTTTGTTTACTAAGATATGAAGTCAGTAATATATCAACAAGTGAAAGGACTAATTATAAAATAATGTTTGACCAATTGTTAAGTGTGGCTATGATTGTATGACTTTCATTGGTGTATCTCAGTCCTATTTGTACATTGTATAAAGATTATTGTATTTCTGGAAAAAAATTATAATTTAAGACCATTATTCAGCCTCACAGAAATTTAGAAATAATTCTGATCCATACACTCCACCTCAACACCAACAGCACTTCAAAAGGTGACACACATTTTAATTGTTTTATCTATTATTTTGGAAAATTTACCTATTGAATATCTGCAATATTTGAAAAAAAATGTAATAGTTTCTCTTTAAATAGTTGCTATTGCAATAATAATAATTAAGAAATAAAAGTAAAATTATTACAATTTTTCAGTTGAGGCATTTAAAAGTTATTCTACTAAGTAAATATATTCAGCTTTGAATTTAATTAATTGATCCCATGATTTCCACACGGTAATATGCCATTGTAAACATTGAAGTATTTTACAGTAAAACTATAAAATTCCTATATTATTCAAAACAAATTGGTTTCTTTATGATGAATTGCCCACGTTGAATAAATGATTCTCTAGTTTAAGATTTTTTTTGTTATTAAATTTGTTTGTTAGTAATAAATAATATATGCAATAACCACGTTTTGAACAAACTTTTTATAGATGATTAAAATAAACTTGAAGACATTTAAAAAGGTTTCATTTTTAAATTGGTGTAACCATCTCTATTATGTTCTTTTTCTATCTTATATATAAACTAGCTGTAACAAGCCACGATTTGTTACAGCGTGCAATGAGGCTTGCAGTACTAGAAACAATTTAATTTTCTTAAATAAAAGTTTCCCAAGTTATTCCTTATAACATCAGCTATCTGCTAGTGAAAGTCCCGTCAAAATCGGTCCAACCGTTTCGTAAATTAGTCGGAACAGACAAAAATTTTAAAAATTAGTATTATGTTTATTAATTTATTTATTAGTATAGATAAAAATCAATTGCCATATGTATGGCGGATCATCACTTGAGAGAAGCACGACCGATGTATGAAGTTCACGGTTTGTATGAAAGAAATTTTTTAGAAAATCCACTGGAAGTCTGAAATTTGAAAATTGGATTTTTATATAAAATCTATAAGAAAACGACTGTCTGGTCAGCTAGTATCCTTATAAAAATAGGCTTCTGCAATGTGATTCGCAATTAGAACAGTGCTGGCATCAGCGTGGTCTTTCGGTTTCAGTCTATTCACAGAATTGTCTATTTCAGTATGTCTTAAGGTCGGCACAAATTGGAGGATGGCACGGAAAAATATTTAATTTTCTTCATAGTATTTTGTACCTTAGTTGCTTTTAATATAATTCAAATTTCATTTCACTATGTTACGGGGGAATGCTGCAGCACGCTGTTTGCTTCAATACAAACAAATACATATTAGGGATAATGGAAAATGGTGAACTTACAATTTTTTGGAAAATGGTAACTTTCCATTTTGAACATATTGCAATTTTTAAATCTATACTTATATATATGTAGTTGTCTATAGCTTGTCCTGACTTGATTTTCAATGCAGTCAAAACTATGAAGTCTAGAAACCTGAAATTTGGAACATAGGTTTATCTTATAATGTTAAGCGTCCCCTAAGAAAGGATTTCAAAAATTTCAACTCCCTTCGAAACTCATTGGAACCATTTGCTGATAATGAGTATTAATTCATTTTATGTTGTTGTTGACACTTAAACTTTTCAAGTGAATCTTATTTATTTTAATGATAATAATGTCATATCCGTATAAAGGTATGTACAATTATTATTGTACATACCTTTATTTGACATTAATTAATGATTTGTTTATTTTTTATTACTATTTATGTTATTCCTAAAAAGTATATTTATCTATAGTTAATTGTAAATTATATTGCTTTAGCTTATATGTGATGTTTTGCAGGTTATGTCCTGCAAAACATCCATACTTAATATTATAAATGTGGAAGTAACTCTGTCTGTTAATTTTTCAAGCCTCAACTCTCAAACAATAAACATGAAATTTTGCATACACATTGTCAGAAATACAGAAAAGGACATAGAATAACTTTCATCTAGAAAAAAAGTACTGTTCCTGAGGGATGATGAAAATAAAAATCCAACGCCTGGCAAAATTATTACAACATTAAAGATTGAATAAATTCATATATTTTGTCACGCGTGTTATTCTTTAAAAGGGGCGCGGACGAAGTCACCGGCAACAGCTAATTATGTAGTTAGAATTTTTTTTTAAATAATAGGTTACATACATAAAAAAGTAAGGTTGCCTGATTCAGGTGCCTGGAAGTGTTATTAACACCTTGCGAAACCAAATATGTTACTAGAATAAAAATAGAAACAAATTCAAAATAAAAACAAACATTTAATCATCTCTCCAAGTGACCAGTACGTCGTCGGTCCGATATCTCTGCGTGATTGTGGCCTCCTTAAAGTCCATGGTGGCGCCCGAGGCGTGTGCTAAAGCCCCCGCATGGGCAATCATCACGCCGTTGTCTATACAGAACCGCTCGTCAGTTGCGAACAGTCGCGCTCCCCTCTCCGAACACATCACCCCCATCATGTCCTGTAACCGTTCGTTACATCCGACCCCTCCCACTATCAGCACCTGAAATTAGCAAGTTAATATTCACTTTTGAACCGAGCATATATGAGGAAATTTTTCCAACTTTGAAAAAAAAAAAAGATAATTGTGAATGAAATTTGGTTCTTACGTCTACCATCGCCTACTAATACAAGTAACGCTGTAATCGAAGCCTTGTATCAATTACTTAAAACTTCGCGCGCCTTTTCTTTATTCAATCTTTATCTTGTATAATTTTGTCAGACGTTGAGTTTTTTATTTTTAGATGATCCCTGGGTAACATGAATAAAAGGTACCCTTGAAAACGTATATACTCCTTATAAAATTTCACGGTGATAGATAAAGTAGGTACTTTGGGGGATTTACGGCTTTGAACAAACGAACATTAATTTTTTATTTGAACTTTGGATGAGCGAAAGAAAAATTGTGATTTTAATGTTTTTCTGGGCAGGGGCAATAACTTTTGGATCAAAGATCAACAAAAAAAAAATGCCGAATTGGTCCAGCTGTTCTGGAGTTTTGAGCTTAGTAACACATTTAGTCATTTTATTTATATAGATTTTATGTACGTGTACGTTTGTTAGATATGATTAAATTAGTGACCTCATCTGATCCACAATGCGCCATAGCCCGCTCCGTTATCTCAATGAGCATAGCAAACACTGTCTCTTGCAGCGAGAAACAGAGGTCTTCAGGCGTATAATCCTTTAGGAGCTCATCTATTTTATCCTCCATATATGAGAGGATGCCTGAGAAGCTCACATCCATTCCTGAAAAAAAAAAAAACTTAATTTAATTCATGATCCAACCATTTTGCACTAGCATTTTTCTATGGTTGTCAGTCAGAGCTGTGTTATTAGCTTACATACAAAATTGTATGTAGGAGCTAATAACACAGCTCTGACTGACAACACTCAATACACATCTATTACGATATCTGGTAAACGAACTAGCTAGACGCTAAGTTAAGAAATGCCATTAAACAAAATTATATGAAATAAAAATTAACATGAATTAGGTCACGGCTTTATTAAATTACTTTTATTTTTTATTAACTTACTAATATTATAAATGCGAAAGTTTGTGAGGATAAATGTTTGTTACTCTCACACAAAAAACAGCTCAACAGATTTGAATGAAATTTGGCACACCTGGATTAACCTATATATATACTTTTTATCCTGGAAAAATGGAAAAAAATCTTTGATTTATGTTATAATGTGTGCTTTTAAATTAAAACATATATTTAGATCTGATTATAATACGGTCATTCTTTGAATGCGTTTTTAAGATTTCTTTATGTCCATTCTTTATGTCATTAAATTCCATTTCTTGTATTAATTCCATGCATAATAAACGCATTTTTAAATTACCGGTCCCACGAACATTATCCGCTTTTGGTAAGCGTTTCGGGGATTACATAAGGGCTTCAATGTATAATGCCTTTCTCAAACACTGCGACCTTAAGGATTGCACTATGTATGAAGTAAAAAAACTAATCTTTGAGTTGCTTCTCTCTTTAAACTACGCTGAGACAGAGAATTTCCTAGCTAAGTAACCCAACTATTGTCATGTCTTAAATTTAATTTCTATAAGGTTATGTCTTAGTTTGTTTTGTTCGGGCTTTTCTTGATTCTGATTTGTAATTTCAACTGGTTCCCCGCGATACAGGCCAAGCCTAGTGCGGGGACCCCTGGTAATGATGTTTGCTGTTAAATATGGTTATGTCAAATAAACGATTATTATTATTATTATTATTGCATAAAATTAATTTTTGATTAAACGATAGACAATGTATGGAGATTGACACCTGTCAAAACGGCAATCATTAGTGGCCGGAGTATAAGTAAGAAATATATAAATTAGCAAGGTTATTTGAAGCAGAACAAAATGGTACACCTACATTTGTGAATTTTACTATCAAAATGAAAATCAGAGCAAAATTGTATGTAGGAGATAATTTCCGAAACCAAGACTACTCATTCAATTAGATTGAACCTTCAAAATGGACATAGGCGGCTTTACTAACGTTTCGTATGGGAGAAGGAGAAGCCGTAGTCAAAAGTTAGTATAGTTATAAGACATACCTTTGACAGAGTATGGAAGGTGTAAATATTTTTTTCCTCTTTTAGCAGCTTGTTCAATGTTGTAACCGGGACTTGGTGCATTTGATAGTTTTAAGACGCGTGCAAACCTGATATAGCAAACAGATCTCAATGTTAGTTATATTTCAGTTTTATAGGGAAGTCCATTTATGAAATTCAATACATTTAATCTCAGCAGTTTTATCAAATAATGCTTTTTCAAAATAATCAAAATTTCAAATCTCTTTTATACTTTCGAATATGAATGATTAGGCATTCAACCACAAATATAAAGCTTTTTCAAAGACAAGCCTCAATATATAAGCTATTAAAATATATGATATTAGCCCATGCCCGCGACTTCCGTTCCTTGGCATTGATCTTAAGATAATATATAATTTTATAAACATAAACATGTCATCATCTTCGAATTCTACCTGTTTTAATTGACTACATAATTTAACCAAATATTGTTATTGTGATTGGTTATTGTAACTTAACTACATAGTTAAACCTCACTAACTTTTTGTGGGCAATGATGATTACTACAAACATGTAGTAGGTACATTATTTTATGTATCATCAATAGTTTATAAGCACACACCAAATAATAACTTTTATAAGCAAATTTTCGATACCTTGGGTAATAATTTATTGTCATTTTCACATGAATTGATTTTTTTTTTTTTAAATCAAAAACAACCCATGTTACTAAAAGATAATGTAAGAAGAATCTTTTAACACTATCAGGTGAAAGAATCTTTAAAGTTTAAAATCAGTTATTTTCGAATTTATCCATTACAACCCATCATAGAAAAAATCTAATCTTTTCTCTTTATAATATTAGTGATAAAGTTGGCTCCACATTAAATTACCTGTAAAAATACAGGTAATTTTATGTGGTAATAAAATACAGGTAATCTTTTATAAAAATATGCCCTTTTTTGGTATCCAAATAACTTTCCGAGATAACTTTCTAGAATTCTGAATTAATTATGCAACTGGGATTTGAAGTAAAAAATTAAAATAGGTTTGTCTCACCTGTCTAAACAATTTCCAACAGCTATATCAATAGTCTCTCCAAATATTCTATACCTCTGCCTTGAATATGCGATAACCTGAGTGTTGCCACCACTTACATACAAGACAGTGGGATTGTTGGCCTTTGTTATTAATCTCCCCATTTCAATATCTGAGTGAGAGTTAAGAGTTATTTTATACATCCACCCCCTTTCAGATCACTATGAAACAATAGCATGTTGTATGCTGTTGTTGTACTCACTTGCAGCCCTTGTTATAGATGACAGTAGCTACCTACTATCAAGTGGACCGTCAACCTGTCATGACCTTTACATAAAATATTGAAAAATATAAAAATCCCTTCCTACATAAAAAAATCCCAAGACAAAGTCATTGTAGTTCAATTTATGAAGCTCCTAAGTTAATATAAAACAAGCTAGCACTAAAACTTGAAAGGATACGTCCAATACAGTGATTCACACCAAGAATTGGTTTATTCCAAAGTTTAGCACAAGTTCTGGCTACTATAGCACAGACCATTAGTGGCGCACCCATCCCCGGGCCCTTTGTGTAGCACACCACATCTATATCCTTTGGTGATATACCCGACTGATCCAAAGCTTCCTGTAAGACTTCGTGGATATGTTGCTGATGATGTTCTGCCGTTTCTCTTGGTAGAAAACCTACAAATGTTGTTGTTGTTATCATCATAAATTACTTCCGGCTTAGTAAGGAGTTGAAATTTTCAAAAAATCCTTAGCAGATGCTTACGTTGTTAATGAAATCTATGTTCTAAATTTCAGCTTCCTACACTTAGTAGTTTTGGTTGTGCATTGACAGTCGGGACAAAAGATTTTATAAGTATAGATTAGCTGTTCTCTTAGGCAAGTATTTTATTTATAATAGTAAAGAAATATATTATTTATAAATGAATAAATATCGAATGAAGGTTATGTTACCTTCTCCTGGCGGAGTTATATATGTTCGTCGACAGTTTGATAATATTTCCCCATCTTTGACTATTCCGATCCCCAATTTATTAGCGCTTCCTTCAAAACCTATCGCGATAACCATTTTCGTATATTTAATGTGAAAACTACAAACAAAATGTATTTCTCACGAAACTTACGTTTTAAACAACAACAACCATACGCCAAAATAAATGTCACTTGTATTGTCAATGTCAGCCGTCAGTATCGCAGAGCATAATTACAGCTACAGTATAGGCACAAACTAAATAGTAGATACTAACGTATAATATAGGTATTATCACGAAATAGACAAATAAAGATGGAATGATATGTATTGCTGGTCACCATCTTCACCTTGCGAAATGCCTCTAAGTCGGATCAAGCGATTTAAAACATCTTTTATAATGCGCATTGCTAAGGATTCGAACTCCATGTCGGTATTTATGTTTCCGAGCTCATACTACTCAAGTCTTCAAAGTTCGAGTGAATAGGCATCTTCTGGATGAGCTCACTCCATTATCGGCCTCATCTTTCCTACACGGCTAGATTCTGGCCAAGAGCAAACCCATCTTCAATATAAAAAAAGAGGGTCGAGCGTACCATAACATTACTATGATGGGACGGTCATACTTCAGTCGATCCCGGTTCCAGTAAAACGATCACAGTACGTTGTGTAGACCGGAGCTCTGCTAAAATCCCTCGTAATGTCGACTTGTGCGATTATTACTTGTTGAGCAAAAAGTACAACCTCAAGCATAAACGAGTTTTAACTTTTAATCAAAAATATAATAAAACATATATATAATAATATTAATTATGAGATTCCAAACAAAAACAGTATCATAGTTACAAAAACATTGCTTGATTGTAGGCGCATGCTAAATAGGGAATATGCACATTTCTTTTTAATATTTTCATACGATAGGTTATTTATATCGTTATATAACGATAAAAAAATATTCAGCGCCAAAAAACAGAAATTTGGTAACAAAAAAAAGTTAAAATTAGCAAACAGCTACGGGCACTTTAAACATCCGCCCTTTTGGCGCGCTTGTCGTGACGTCAAAGTCTACAATACAATCAAATGTTAAAAATCACATCTACACGCATTCTACACGCTTGTTGACATTCCATAGACGTCAAATTCCATAGACTGACGTCACATTCGATCTGACCGTTTCAAGCAAAGATGTATTAGTCTGTTTCAAGTATTTTAAATTTCCCACATTTTTATGCACTTTTTAATAATTATTTTCTTAACGAAAAAGAAATAACATTAAAAAATATTTACATAGATATCATTCTAAAGGAAAAATGTTGATAAAAAAATATATTTAAGCCTTTTTTGAATTAGACGCATATTCCCTATTGCGATGTATAAATGCCTGCTCGCAATCATTCACTATAGATTCGCATGATAGACAGGATGTGTGAAAATACTTTCCTTTGAAGAGTTTGTACTAGTATGGGAACAAATTAACAGCTCCAGCTTTATGTGAGCTTGTGGTTTGTTTGTTTGTGGAGGAGTGGGCGGAGTCACGCCGTAGGCAAGACGCGACAAATGAACTAAATATACAATATTAGTGTATTCCCAAGAAACGATCTTATCAGTTGTCCTGATTTTAGATAAATGAATGTTTTTCCTTAAATAAAAATAAAAAAAAATCAAATCCTAGATTATAATCTATACATCCTAGATCATAATCTGTATATAAAAATGAATCCCTATTTCTCCTGGTCACGGCATCACGCGTGAACGGGTAGACCGATTTTAATTCGGTTTTCGCCAATGGAAAGAGGGATAAACGGGGAATGTTTTAGGGTATATAAAAATTGCACGCCGGGCGAAGCCAGGGGCGGGCCGCTAGTATTTTTATGAAAAAAGAACTTGAGAGGTCTAATCAAATCTAAGTTTTTAAGTGCATAATTTCAACAATATACTTAAGTATTGTTAAAATTATGCAAGGTTTTTAGGTACTTATTTAGCAGATTATAACTGCCATTTTAAAATGAATACAATGCCTTAATGTTAACCTTTGTTGTCAACATAATGTTTCACTATATAGGTATATACTTTTTTAATAAAAATAATAATATAAAAGTTTATACTTAATAAAATTTAAACGGCGGGCGGCAGCCCACTGAATTGGGCCCGATTGAACGAGCCCGCCGCGTACTTGTAGCTTTATACCTGAAGTATGTACGGAGTGAGTCAGGCCTGATATAAAATCCTATAAGTAATATTGTATTGCGCTTTCCGCTTAATAATAAATCATCACGTCTTTCTTTGTCTTTGGTGTAACGCCATTATAACTACAGACACTATCAAGTTGACTGCATTCAAATAGGGTCCCTTGTGGTAGGTATCCGTCTATCTATACGAATGGCGTTCGCTTGATTGCTACATTCGTAGCGTTACTCGATTTAACTATCTCAACCATAGGTTTCCGACGGGGGCGGTACCGTCCCCTAATGGGCGCTGGAGCTTTTCGTGGGGGCGGTAGCGGGTACAAAGGCAAATGGGGGAGTTATGACAGTCCAGGGGGCGGTCGCGGCGTACCTACCTAATTAGCAATTTAATATAAAATTATAATAAAATACTTTGAAAATACCTTTATTTTCATGAAAAAAAAACATTTTATCTAGCCGTCTAAAACGTTTATCTTATTATTATGGCGTAATAAACATTAAAACATTTAAATAAGCATTCAGTATAAACAAACTGATTCGGTTTAGGACTGTCGGTTCTGCGACAAAGATAGAGGGAATTAATTTTTAATTTGAGATTGTTAATAGATAATAGACAGACATATAAAATTGGTATAATTAACTATTATGTAAAAGGGGGCGTTGGAATGTTTTTTCCTGCAAAGGAACCTATGATCTAAACTCATACTAGAGCTACGTACACTTGTGATTTGAAGTTATGATTCGTTTGTAGGACAAGGAAACAATATTATCGTAAATTGTTCGCCACTTTCAAAGTTACATAGTTCGTCCGATCACGACCTTTCAGGGACCCATTTTCTAAGCGGCAAGATTTTGGTATAAGTTGTAGGTGACTACATATTCAAAGTACCAATGTACTTTGACAACTGCTGAAAATTATTATAAAATTTAACACAATAAGTATGTGCTCTCTGAAAATATTTCATCCAAATAAAAAAAGGGCGAAGCCATAAAACGTATAGGCATGATGAATAAAATAAGCCACATGGACTGCATTTATGTAAGCTTTAATTCAGCAATCATTTATATCGTCACAGCTATATTCATATATTTATATGAGCTTAAGTGGTCAACAAGTCGCTTCAAAAGCAATAATAATCATTTTTATTACAAAATACAAACTTATACCCTTGAAACTAGCAGTCTTAATAATAAAAATATTCCCAGCTCTATATCCTGTATTAGTTAAATCTATATTTGCAATATAGTAGAGATGGATTAAAATTAAGAATGAAAGATAATGAGCTAAGCAAATAATTATTATATGTAAGGCCATATAATAAAAAAGAATATATTACAAGTTGCGTCCGCGACTTCCAACGTGTGGTATTCAGAATAACGCGTAACTTTTTTGTTTGTAAACAGATTGGAATGAAATAGACACTACATATTACCAGAAGCTTGCTACAATACATCAGTGGAAACCACATGAAAATCGGTTAAGCCGTTTCTGAGATTAGCGTGCACAAAGGCGTAGTAGGCAAAGAACGATTTTATTATATATGAAGAAACCGATTGGAATAAAACAAACACTAAATGTTACGGGATGTGTATAATAAAATCGATATTATTACGATTTTATTATACATGTGTATAGATTGCAAAAAGTAAACGTTTCTAACAAGCCTTCTATTTCTAATATGCCTGGATTAGAGGGTTAATTTTTTTTAAGACATTTACTTCAACCATAATAAAATCATAACGAATATTAAAAAAAGTTTCTAGAATTTTTGTCTGTGCGTTTGTGCACGCTAATCTCAAAAACAGCTTAACCGATTTGAATGCGGTTGTCTTTGATGTATTGTAGCAATGTGTGTTTATTTCATTCGAATCGGTTTACAAACAAAAAAGTTCAGTTAATTGGAATAATATGCGATATTCTAGACGCACTTCGGTCGTCGCACACGAAGTCACGGACACAGCTAGTAAATACATACATATAACTTTAGTACGAGTAAACTTATTTAGTATTAGATCATATCTACAATATTTTCTAAATTATGTCATCATATACATACATAGGTAATATATTTATGAAATACCCTAGGAACTCTATGGAGATTTGACATTAGAAATTCATAAAAGGATAAATTTAAAAGTAATCAGGATATCCATTTAATACATCTTAAATGTAATTAAATGGAAGCCCACCACTGATTAAATAAAATCAGTGAAGCTCAGTTGGAATCAATACATTTTCCACTTAATAATTATTAGTAGAAGATAACTTCAGAAAAGTGTAATAATAATTATTATTACAGGTAAACATAACATTCTGTAACTCTACAAGCCCATTGAATGAACCCATAGTACAGTACAGTATAGTATACCATTGGACAATACGGTATTTACCTATTTTCAAAAGTGTTTAAAATTAGTTATCAATTTTAAGCTGTAATTTTTTTGTTGCGTAAAAATAATAATCGGATATCAACGATAAAACACAAAATCAAATCACATTTAAATTGTGTCGCCTAAACACCTATACGTTGTCACGTGGCATGTATGACGTCATATTACTCAAACTAGAGACTGACGTGAGAATGGAAAAAAAACTACCTATCATAAAATGTACTTTTGTGAAGATAATTTCGATGTAATTATATAAATATTTATATAATATAAAAATGTGTTGTTTTGAAGTTAAGATATATTTAATATTAATCAATTAATTAAATGCGTTGTTTTGTTTGAGTAATATGACGTCACATAGACGGCGTGACGACGTACGGGTGTTTAGGCGGCAAAATTTTAGTGATTTTTTTGGTTTTGTTATTGTAATTCGGTTATTATTTATGCAAAACAAAATAGCTTACAATTGATATAGGTAAATATTCTATTGAATACATCAGAAACCAGTAAGGTAATTCCAGTAATTTTGGACTAGTCCAAGAAAATAGCTATACAGTGGATTTTGTTTATACATAAAAACATTGGTTTCTTTGTCACAAATATTCTTAAAAACTTCTGGACCGATTCTATACATCCTATCACAGATAGCCACACAATCTTTGAGTAAAATCCATACTATCATACTAATATTAAAAATGTGAAAGTAACTCTGTCTGTTACATTTTCACGCCTTAACTACTCAACCGCGTCATGAAATTTTGCATACACCAGTTTAAAACTAGTTAAACTCCTGCGGTTTTGGACACATTCAAATCTTCACTTGGATTCAAATCATATTATAATTTAGAGGTGCACCCTCACAGGCGAATGCTATAAGGTTTCACCCAAGACTATATAAGTTTTTTTATGTATTAATGATCCAAAGCCTTAAAAATAACTGACAAATAATTTTCCAATAGATTCCCGTTGACATGTTGGCTTCTAAGGTATCTAATTAATGTAATTGATGTTCCAACCTAATAATCATCAACGACTTCATCAACAAAATCATTTAACATATCCTCCACTGTTACTTGGCCACAACTTATTTGGACATCGTCTATGTCACCGGAACTTGGTAATGGTTCGTCTAATTTCTCTATAGAAACTGTCACTTTTTGGCCTGTATTAGGAAAGTCGTATACGACTTCCAGAGACTTCTGACTTGCCTCACAATCCGTGATCTCAAAATTTGACGTAATTACCGGTAATTGAGTAAGTACATCGTGAGTATTCTCTATATCTTTCGTATTTGGTAGTTGTGTTGGATATTCATTTATTGTTTGCTTTTTTAAAATTTCTGCTTCAGTGGCAACATTACTTTTAAGTACTTCATCTACTTCATTTTCAATTGATTTTCTTTTTGATTCAATTTCAATTGATCGATTTTCTTTCGAACAATTTTCTGTACGATCATCTTCACCTGACTTCACTGTTTCTTCCTTATTATCAACACATTCAATTTCTTGTTTATTAATAAGAAATTCCATAGATTTATCTGAATTGCTGCCGACGCTTATATTATCAGCAACATCATCTTCGAAACGCATCTTCTTAGTTAAAGGTTCACAAATATCTTTTTCGATGTTAACCTCATTTACATCACCGTTAACTTCAATACTATTTGGCAAAATCTGTGTAAGAGTATCCTGTATTTCATCGGAGTTAAACTCTTCATTGCTATTTTGCTTACTTTTAAAGTTAGAATTATTTGAAATGTCACATTCTGTAATATTAATGATTGTGTCTATATTTCGTTCGTCCTCCAATATTCTGAAATGAATAAATAAAATAATAAGTTGCAAACATATTATAACTAGTCGAGTTTATTGATAGAAAATTTAAAGTAATTAACTGGGTAAACAGTGTAGCCAGTCTTAAAAATACGACACGGTGTCAATTCAAAGTAATCAATTTTCAGTGCACATAACGCGCACACTCAAACTCGCGAAAGGGAAAATCATTGAGGACAATAATTCACATTTTAATTTTGTCTTTGTATTAAAACGCGTTTTAAAAAAAACTTCACTAAATATTATTTTTCTCAACATTATACTATTTATGAGAAAATTGGATTTTACATTATTATAATATTTAGAGAAAATTAAAAGCGAAAAATTGAACAAAAAACTAAGAAAAAAAAAAATTAAATAAAAACGCAGCTGTCCAATTCTAATCAGAAACGGATATAAAACACCAATATATGTTCAAAGAGCTCAAACATACACATCGACTGGTGTTTCTATTAACCATTTTTTAAAATTGAATAAAATTAACATTAAAAATATCTCCTTGCTCCTTGCTTATTTGCTAGTGAATTTGATTAGGTTCTCTTAATCTCGAGATAGTATCGCATAATCCTTAAATGTTTGAAGTCAAAACTGTTAGCTGCTAATTAATTAAATTGATTTTGTATTTTTATTTTATTCTTAATCAATTAGGTTTGCATTGAAATATAGCAACATTTGACTATTGCTATTATTCTGTCAGTGTCTAAAAAGTAACGTAAGTAAGTAAGATCCATGTTTGCACTGAATCCTGTTTGTTTTTTCATCGACATTGTCGTGATGCAAACAATTAAACTTTGTCGGTGCGACAATGTCGAGGCTATAAAATGTTACTTATTAAATTATTTGATTTGATTAATATAGAAGTGGACAGACAATAAAAATTTTAAAATAAAATAGTTTCAATAGTGATTATTATTGCAAAATCGAGTGATTATAAATATATGCATTTTTAATCATGCACATTTTCTTAATACTCACCCGTTAATGCTTCTATCTTTGTCCTTATCATTTGTCAGTTGGGGCGATAATTCTAATGCGAAATTTATCGATGTCGTCGAACAGTGGAGGTGAAGCCTTATATTCAATAGGGCTTCAGAGCAAAACTTTGATATCTGTAAATATGCAAGTTATTTGTTATTGTTGCCTTTATAAGAGAGCCTTGAGCTTCTCCAAATTATCCTTAGACTGTAACATAAAGGAACATAAAAGGAATTTGAATTAATCATTAATTTCTTATAAATTAAATTATTTACATCACCACAATCAAAATAAAATAATCCTTTTTTTAATTTAGTAAGCAAAGTAAACCAAATTAAATGGGGTGTTAGATTTTAAGATTTTATTCTTTGTTTAATCATCATCATCATCTCAGCCATAAAACATATACTGCTGGACAAAGGCCTCTCATCTTATTTTTTAAAAGGACCACCGTCAACCCGCAGCCCATATCAAGTCGTTTGTCCACCTCGTGAGTGGACGTCCTACACTGCGCTTGCCGGTCCGTGGCCACCACTCGAGAACCTTTCGGCCCCAGCGGGTCCTGCCCACTGCCACTTCAACTTAGTAATGTCGGTAACTTTCGTTCGTCTACGGATCTCCTCATTCCTGATTCGACCTCACAGTGTAACCCCAAGCATAACCCTCTCCATAGCTCCCTAAGCGACGTTGAGCTTTCTTAAGAGGCCCATAAATAGAGACCACGTTTCAACACCATATGCATGTCATCACTGGCAACACACATTAGTCAATAAATTTTGTTTTAAGGTACTGAGGAACTTTGCACGAGACAATGTCTCCGAGCTTCCCAAACGCTGCCCATTCAATCTGGATTCCACGATACACCTCCTTCTCAAGGTTGACTCTACCTAATTGTTTAATTAATAAATAAAAAAACATTTCACAGACAGCCCGTCTGGCGACAGTAACCGCACCCTTACAGAAAACCACCGTGAAATGACAGCATGTGTGCTATTGCATTAATTCAGTCAGATGCCAAAGCTCTAATCTTATTCCTTATCCCAAAGAGAAGGGATATCGGTAGCGCAATTGTAAACTCTATGGCCATGTTTATGTTAATACGCGACGGTAGTCACCTACCATCAAATGGACCTTCAGACTTCTTGCAGATTAAAAAAAAGTCACTACAAAAGATCACCGTTAAATCTTAATAACCTCTTAAGCTGTTACGTTTCAGTAGAGTGGACAGTAAAATTGCGTCCAAACAACTTTCATTTGATACACTCGTGTTCGTACGCACCTTCGGGCTGCCGCCATTTTGTAAAGTACTGTATAAGTGCAGACAGTACTGCGTTGGCGGAGGCAGGTCTGGGGGTGGAGCCCTGCGAGTCGCTTCCAGTAATCGCAGGAGCCCGAGGCTCACCTCTTCGCTGTACTTCTCTATGGTGTAGCATTCGCGAACCACGTGTTCTTGTATTAACTGGACAATTAAAAAAACATTGACCGCTTAAACTCGCGCCAGAGGCTAAACGCATCTCTTTTTCGTTCCAGTATTCATGAATTATGCTCAATTTTTAGACTGTTTCTACTTTTATTTAAAATAATATTACAAAGGAAAATATTTGATTATTTTTATGTTTGGATAAACTTGGATGGATAAACTCAAAAACTACTCGATAAAACAAATTAGAGATCCCAAACAAAATTACAACAACCATTTTGGTTTTTGGTTTCTTGTACATGGTTTTTGGTTTGTGTTGGTTCACAATAAATACATGTCATTACTTGGCGTGGGCTACGAAAATTATTCATATAGTTTGACTAAGAGCGCTGTGCTGTATCACGCCTTAGGTATGTGCGCGGCGAGGCGGGAGGATGGGCGCGGCGAGGCGGGAGGCGGGTTCATAGACGACGGACAGACAAAGCGGAGCGGCCTACTCTGTACCTCCGCCTCGCCGCACACATACCTAAGGCGTGGTACACAGCGCTCTTGGTCAAACTATAGTACATAAAATAATGTATGTACTTCTTTACGCATGAAAAAGTTCAGGAGGCTATACGTCTAACTATAATAGATAAGTCACAATAACCGTTTAATAATTAATAATATTGTAATTAAATGTAAGTAAACTTTGGCAGAAAAATGTCTTTAATTTTCATATAAAATGCGAAGAAACTTTTCTCCAACCTATTATACATGTACTTCGATTCGTAATGTTTACGTGATTCAAGTTATGGAAATGTTCGCGTTTCTTAGAGGTTCACCTCTAATAGGCCTAAATGGAATGATCATTAAAATGTCTCGATACTGTTTACCTTATGCATTTTCGGTTTCAAAAATACTCCGCACACTGTGAGGAATGTTTCGGCGCATTCTAAAGCTTCTTTTGCAATTTCTTCGTTCAGTATATCAGAACTGGAAAAAATATGTTATTCTTTACAATACTGCATGATTATGAACTTATAGAATAAATTATAGCCTGCTGGTTCTTTCGTCAATGTCGAATTTGATTCTGTGAATTTCAGGATTTCTGATCCTAACCACCAAAGAAACTCCGCCCATAGCCCGCTCCATAGAGGATTAATGCTGAGGGTAAAGTTTGTTACTTTGTATGTAGGAGGTAATCTTCGAAAGTACTCATATGTATTCAAAAATAATTTGATCTATTTTAAGAATGTACCTTCTGGGTGGACAGATATAGGTTACTTTTTAACTTTTCATGCGAGCGAAGCAAAGGACAAAAGCTAGTTTGGAATAAGTTTTCCCTTTTTAATGTTATAGTGTGACGCAAACAACTCATTTAATGAGATAACATCATAGGAATCAGACAAGATGAGGATAGCAAATTGTATTATCCCTGGCAACCCTCATCAACGATGTGAAACACAGCATACTCTATGATAATACAAAAAGATGTAATGTCTTCTATAATGATACCAATTCTTTATGTACCTTTGCTTCTTACTCATATAGCTTGGTTTATGCGAAGCAAGCGAACTCTCCTCCAGCATCGTGGTCGCCATTTTTCTTTTAGCTTTCTTGCTCAGTTTCTTTGTTGGTCTATTATTCATCTGTAATCAAAGAACGTTACGAGTTTTTAGAAAGATTATGTAGTTTTTTTTTAATATAAACGTCTACGCATATAACGTCTAGAATGGGCACACTGCATTTGACCGTTATTTGGGCAGTCGGTCTGGCGGCAGTAGTCGGTCTGGCGGCGTACAGAAGACCACTGTGAAATAACATGATGTGTGCTGTTGTGTTTCGGTGAGTAAGAGATGCCAGAGTCCATTGCCCTATCCCTTCCTAATCACTTATTCTTAATCCTACTATGGACGGCAGCGTACTTGGAGCAGCTGTGGCGATGCTTTAACAAACTAAGCTTGTCAGTGTCGCTGTATATATAATTCAGTGATGTTATCCACTAGTCCTCATTGCCATCATCGTCTCAGCAGTAGGACCTCAATTATCAGATGGACAGAAGCAGCCTGGATCTAGCGTCCTCTTTCGTTCTATGCTTGCGGTCTGTGGTCTCCACTGAAGAACTTTATAGCCCCAGCGGCCAATTATTTTATACCCCTTTTAATAGAAAGTAACATAATAAAGCTTGAGAGTAATTAAATGGCAACTGAAATCGCGGTGTACAGGCAGTTAATTGATAAATAAATACTAACCTGCAACTGAACAATATTAACAGCTGGTGTGATGTCATTCAATATATGTGAGATGAGCTCATCGTCCCACTTTTCCCTCCCCACCACTTTGTGTACATGGAGTATTGTCATCCATAGTTTCAACGTATTATAAGCGACGCAACGAACTTTTCTGCAGACACAATATACTATGTTTTGCTACTTTCTCTCATAAAATTGCCAGACGCAGAAGATAATATTAATTTATTATACAAGATGGTACATATAAAAAATTTTATTATTAGTAACTTGGAAGCTCCAAATATAACTTAACAAGAAGAAAATTCATGTGGCACTAATTTCTGAAATTAAATTCAAATCGACGGCAGAGCTCATTGTCCTATCCCTTCCTAATCCACCTAAGATCTTGTAGCGTTGCATGTGTTATAGGCAACTATCAAGTGGTGCGTCAGTCCGTCTGGCGACTTTAACACAAAATAATAATAATAATATAGGAGTAAAAAAAACTTGACGGTGCACATCACAAATCATCCTTCTGGTAATACACACGGCAAAACAGCCACGTGGCAGAATAATAATAAATCGATTCTTAAGGAGTACTCCAAAAAACAACACAAAAACGAAATGCAGTACACATATTGATAAAAATGTACACTTACATTAGAAAGTAGGTAATTAAAATTGACTCGCATCATCTAAAAACTGAAATGAAATGGCAACATTACTCACCCGTAATTTTCCATCGATTTATCTGAACTCCATTTTAGTGTAGCCATTACTAGTTTTACAATGAGAGGCGAAAATGGTAAAAGATTTGCTCCCAAACTGAAACACAAATGAATTAAATTCTTTTATAACTGTTTAAGTTTTTAAATTGTTCTTAAACTATAAACGTCAAGTGTGCCGCTCATTTGGGTCGTAAATAAAAGCTTTTCTTGTTGCAATGTACATAAAGCATTCTAGTATAAGCATGACCAATTTCAACGCAATCATTACAAATATGACATTTACTCACCAAACAATAAGGGCGTCAATAGTTCTCAAAGCTTGCGACTTGATAGAGATCACATCGAAACTGGTTCCACTTGGCATTGTCAGTATTTGAACTATTACCTTCAGTATTGTTTGAGGTCTAATCGGTTTCGCAACTGGATATGGTTCACTGAAAATAAAACGTGAGCTAAATGCAACCTATCTATGGTAATAAATCCATCGTAATGTAACATTTTTAAAAGTAACAGAAGCATTTGAAACCTTACTTCAAATATGACACTAAATGTAATCTTGATACTGTTAAATATATTCCTAGATTCACTTTTATCATTGGAATCAGAATCTAAAGAAGATTAACCTTCTGCTGTATAAATTATGATGTCATTTAGAGGTTTGTTTGCCTTAAATTTATTTTATTCTAACTGACTACACCAAATATCCAGGAATATTATAAATGGTGATAAAACAAGTACCAAAATCGCTCCTAGATAGATTAGATGTCGTAAAAAATCCTCTTCTCATATTCACTACTCTAATAGAACGAAATTGCAGCAAAATGCTTACTTTACAATACAATACTAACAGTATCTAATAAAATTAAATATGTAAGTAAATAAGAATTAAGTGACAAACGTTATGATAACTATGATATTCAAGTAGGAATTGTTTGTTTATAGTACTTACTTTTAAAGTTACTTACAGTTAATTGTTAAGTGCTTTTGTGCTTGCTTTTAAAGTGTTACAAACTATAGTAGTAGCAGGGAATTTTTACATTAGTGCTATCTTTTACATAATGAAAAGCAGTAGATGTCATGCAGAAACGTTACAAAAAGCGTCACGTAGTACGTTACACTGAAGCGTTGACTCTCATTGCGTGCAAAGAAGTTTCACTTCAAAAATCAGCTTTATATTACAAACTTTATAAAAAAAAAAATTAAGTGCGAGTTGAACTCGCGTGAAGAGGGTTCCGTTCCGTACGATGTTACTTATCCGCACAATATTGAATGATTTACCATGTTATTTTAATATCATGGACTTCTTATAGGTTTTCCTATAATCTATAAGTAGAAAACTAATTTCTGTATTAGATATATAGTCATTGAATTCCGAGGAAGGTTCTTATGAATCTACAATTTTTTTTTTTATCACAATCTAATGCCACAGTCCAGCTCTTGACAGAAAGACAGTGCCTGTGATATTCTTGCATATAACAAATGTATGCTAATGACTGAACAGTTTTTTTAAATATATACATATATAGCCACAGTGGATTCACAAGGAATAAATACTTACACCAGCATGGCCTGAATAAATATTAGGATATTTTTCAAACGTGTACTCAGCACTCCGTGTTTGTTATGAGATGGTGTCTTCACAGTGGTGATGTTCACGAGGGATAATGTCAATGGCGTATTTTTTAAATAATTCGGTTGGTAACTCTAGAATAGAACATAAATATTTTACGTGTTATCTTTATTGGTTGGTAAAGTAACCTATTCATCATCTCAGCCGTAGGACGTCCACTGCTGGACAGAGGCCTCGCCCGTAATTCTCCAAAAGGACGGATCAGAAGCAGCCTGGATCCATCGACAACGTGCGTCCCCTTATCAGGTGAACGTCCTAGCGCTTGCCGGTCCGTGGCCTCCACTTGAGTACCTCTTCGTCCCAGCAGCCATCAGCTCTATGTGTTTTGCCCACTTCAACTAATCCTCCGGGTTTTGTTGGTAACTTTCGTTTTTAACGAATCTCCTCATTCCTGATTCGCAGTGTAACCTCGAGCATAGCCTTCTCCATCTCTTGTTAAGCGACGTTGAGCTTTCTTAGTCATAGTTAGAGACCATGTTTTGGAGCCGTATGTCATCACTGGCAACACAAATTTGTCGAAAACTTTTGTTTTAAGACACTGAGTAACTTTGCACGAGACGATGCTTCGGAGCTTCCCAAATGCTGCCCATCCAAGTTGGATTCCACGATGACTCTACCTAATTGTTTAATTAATAAATAAAAGACACTGAGGAATTTTGGACGAGAAAATATATCAGAGTGTTCGGGACGCTGCCAATCCGAGCTGGATTCGACAATTGATCTCCTTCTCGAAGTTGGCTCTACCTAATTGGACATTTTGCCCTAAGTAGATGTAGTTGTCAACAACTTTGAGAGTTAAATTTCCAACTTTTACTGGGGTGGACATCACATGGGTGGACACAACTTTAGTAACTTTCGCCTTGTCCATATAATCTTATGGCCCACTATTTGGGAAACTCTGTCGAGGCCATCGAGCAATGTGTTGTGTTGAGTTCCCCTATCGACTTTGGCAGGACCACAATTAAGCGAAAAAATGTCAATGGACAGAAAACGACAGAACTAATAAATGCACATGTCTAAAGAATATGCATGACCAAGTTTATACGAGTTTAACGAGCCCTTTGGATGAGTGGTTAGGGTGCTTGCCTTAACGTTCTGTTCTAGGGTTCCCGAGTTCGATTCCCGGCTGGGTCAACTTTGAAAATGAACTTATCAAATTTGTTGGTCAGTACACTGCGTTTCGTAGTTATTTGGGGGGCGGCCCGTCTGGCGGCAGTAACCACCACCTAACAGAAGACCACTGTGAAATAACAGCACATGTGTTTCGGTGAGTGAGTAAAGGATGCCAGAACCCATTTTCCTATCCAATCCCTTATCATTAATCCTCCTACAGTCGGCACAGCGCACTTGCAGCAGCTGTGGTTTTGCTTGTGTTATAGGCGACGGTAGTCACCTACCATCAAGTGGACCGTCAGCCTGTCTGCCGATCTTAACGTAAAAAAAAAATTGCAATTATAGGAAGCCACCCTTACCTCTGCCGTATCTTTGCTTCCGTATTTATCAGAAGGATTGGAATAGAGTGTGGCACTAAGTTTGTGTGCAGCGTCACACAGTAGCTGCATCTGCTCCCGCCAACACAGCTTTGGTGTGGTTGTCCTGTTCTGTGGAGGTGTCACCTGTAATTTTATTAAATGTATGGTAATTTCAATTGAAATCTTTCCACCAGAAACTATATTGATAGATGTGCCCCCAGTTTCATCCGCTGTTTAATTTAAATGAAATCTAAATCTCTTTAATGGTAATATCGAATGCAGTCTTGGACCAAACACATTCAACCCCCCCCTACACTATTACTTAGTTTTCGTTCAGCATTGTTCCTGAGCTTTATTATATTTGTATAGCTTTATTATAATAGTTTAACAACCTACTGCTGCTTCCCTCTGAGTTTTGTTTTGGAAGTTTTATTTTATTTGTTTTATTTAAAACTATTTAATTTAATGAATTGTATCCAATTTGTATTTTTATTTTAATAATCATGAATATATCTATTTATTGATATTCCTAAAGACACATACATTTTGTTGGATTTAGATAATAAAAAAAAATCTTCGAAGATTGCACAGAATTACGTAGAAACATCGAAATATCAAAATCAGGTTGGGGAAAAAATTTCTTCACATTTTATATGAAAACTCAAGACTTTTTTTTCATTACAGTATATGTGCCATTTTGTTCGATGACTTTTTGCTATATTGTAGGTAGTGACATGATTCTGTTGCTGAAATTTTGAGACTTCTGATCAAAAAAACGCGACAAATAGGTTTGGCAGTCCTCTCTTGGTGTTAACCTGACACAGCCTAAAGAATTCTGAAGAGACCGAAACAGGTGAAAATCTGAAGGTGCAAGGTCAGGGCTATATGGCGGATGCATTAACACCTCCCAGCCAAACTCTATAATTTTTGCTGACTGGCTAAAGATGTGTGTGGTCTAGTGTTATCGTGATGAAAGACCACACCCTTTCTATTGATCAATTCCGGCAGCTTTCTCTCAACTTCTTACTTTAATCTCATGAGTTGTTGGCAGTGGAGATCCGAATCAATGTTCTATCCGGCGGTAAAAGCTCATAACGAACCTATCCCACCATACCGCTAGTACTATTATTTATTCTGTGACGATACACACAGCATCACCTTATTGTGAGTTAACCTGGGTTTTGGTACAGTGTGTGAAGCCTGACCGACCTTTGACCACGACCTTATTCGCACGTTATTGTGACTTTTTCCACATTCACTGCATACAAGGTTTTCCATAATTATGTTGGGAGCAAAATTTTAGCATGCAATTGAAGAAAAATTCGAGGTTAGGCAAAATAACAATTATTTCTATAAATTAAAGATATGATGCAAAATAATGTGTTAAATCCATCTTATGAGAACAGTCCATAGAATAAAACAGTTTCCATTCCTAGCAACTTCCTACTTTTCTAAAAATCATCCTCAAAATAAAAAGTGTCATAATATGGTACATTTACCTTAAATACTTGTTGTAGTACATGACAACATTTAGCAGCTTCAATAACATCATAGTAATTTGTAGAATCTAACAAGGTGATTAAGTAGGTTTCTATTGTAGTCCTATGTGACAAACAATATTTTGGAAATCTATGAACAAAAAAAAGATTTATGTTAAGATAAAAAAAGAAGGTTGGTGATCTCAATATTAAAAATGTTGGACTTAGTGGATGATTTACCAATTAAGTTAACAAAATAGGCTGATAATTCAATAAGAAAAAAAAAACCATGCCATTAAAATTATCATAATATGCATTGCTATAATATTACACGTCTCGTAACATCCATCTCCGCTTGTGTCCTGGTCCGTGGAGTTCCTTCGTCCCGTGGCATTAACGGCATCCCACTTCTGACACCAGTTATTTATAAGGGCGAAACAAACGATTTACTGTCACATACTTGTCCGATTAAACCGTTAAAACTTGCCAAAAGTCGTCAATGATTGCCTTAATGTGTCGCTGGCTCACTGCCTCAGATAACTTCGCAAATGCTCTAAACAGTCGCTTTCATATCGCTGCTTGTAGTACCACTAACTCTACTTGACCGGTTGCCTCTTATTTATACTTGGCAGCAAACGCCTCTATGTATTTGAAATTTACTAGAAATATAAACACAATTGTAAACAAAACATTGAAAGTTCGGGAGTTCAATTTCCTTTGACACGTGGTTACCATCGATAAGGTGAGACGTTCGAGACTTTCGGCCGGCGCCGAATGGTTTTGCCCGGTACATTCCATAGTTAGTCGTAACAATATAAATATTAATTATAAATTATAGTTACGTCTGTGCCCAACTTTACCTGTTATACATTTGCCACCTGTACAGGCAAATATTGTCAAATAATAAAATAATGAAACCAAATAAATACCTGCAAATGGTGGATTCTAAAACTTTAAGCCATTGATTATCATCGCTCGCCTTGTCTTTTAGTAGGTTTTGAAAAAATCCTGACAAAACTTCTTTTACTGCTTCACTATCATTGGGATCTACTTCTTGAACTTTTTTCAATATTGTATCTGTAATATTTAATCATTTAAATATTTTGTTCATTTATTTAATAACAGCTTAATATAACATAATAATTTATAATTAGGGTATATTAAGATAATAATTAGGGTATATTAAGATAATGGATCTTTTTAATGATGGGTTTGCTCTTGGCCAGAATCTAGCCGTGTAGGAAAGATGAGGCTGACGATGGAGCGAGCTCACCCAGAAGGTGCCTATTTACTCAAATTTTGAAAAGGTTTGGGTTGTATGAGCTCAAAAATACAGACTCGGAATACAATTGATTTGCAGCAATTTATTCTAAACAAATGTGAACTATACCGATGAACTACAAGTTACATACAAAATGATATGTCAAGCTCCGTTTAAAATGAACTTGCTATAGGTTAACACCAAAGAAGTGATTTATTAGATTTAAGGTAACCCTTGGATTGGAAAGTTGGCATTACAGTAATGATTAAGAATTAACGAAAATAAAAATCCATTTGTCCATGACAATTATATTAAGTTTGAACTACCACAATCCGTTTTCAGACACATTCAGGACCACTTTATAAAATAGGTAGTGAGTTTATCTTTCTATTCTTACCCATTTCGCCTGCAACTTTTTGTAAATATTCCAATTATTTCCAACGTTCAAAGAAATGGACGAAAATCAAATTAACTTAAATTGCGAAGAAAATAGTACAAAATATCATACAACAGTACACAACACATGTACCAAGGAAGCATGCATGCATACCGCAGCATGCCATGCCACCGGCAAAAATTTCGTATTGAATGACAGAAAACAGAAACACAGAAAGGATGGATGACAATGAATGAGAGCCAGCTATCAACGTCAGTTTCTGACACGTAGCCAATGTTTCCAATTCCAATAATATATCATTTATTTTCAGACAAATTACTCCAAATTAAACATAAACTATTATAAACAACTATTAGTATCTTCAAATAAAAGATAATCTATAATAACATATGCAGTTTAGAACCCTATTTAATGGTCTACAACCATAAATATAGCTTGCCAGTTTTTTAGTATAACACCCATATAAGTTAGCAGGGCCGGATTACGGGATTACCCATGTCAGGGCCACTAGGCAATCGTCTCAGGGTACCTTAATCGTTTTCTTACTTCCTCAACCAAATCTATTTATAATTGCGCTGAAAACAGGGTAATGTAAATTGGATGAATGGAACATTTCTCAGACTATTGATGAATGCCCACGAAATTATGGACATCTTAATCGACGATAAATGGTCTTGGACTGATCATCTAAACAAAATGTGGTGTGCTGGGTGTGCAGTAAATTAAATTCGTTTGCTTATGCAGTTATGGGGACTTATGAGAGTTAAGTAACCTAAAAACGGCTATTCAGGATTGCACAGAAACAACGTATCAGAGCTAGTTCTCGGCCTTTTTTAAGACCCCTCTTCAAAAGATTAAAATTACTAACTTATACATTTTTGAAATTTGCATATTTGTAAATATGTCCTTGTTTGTAGGCTTGTGATGCTTGTGAAGACAACGTCACTGTATGACAGAATTGCGCTGCAAAAATCTTCAATAGATCAAACAGTGAAATGAAGGAACTGCCTTTAAAATTATTCAAGGCTAAATTAAAAAATTGGCTGATCCTGAACAGCTTTTACTTTATATTTTTTTGTATTTTATATTTTTTTTCTTAATTATTTTGACATGTATAGGTATAGTTTAGTATCTACTATTTAGTTTGTGGGTATAGCTGCTTTTGCATGACAGATTCTGGTGAAAAGTCCGAACTGTATATGATAAAGGAAATGTCCTTGTTACATAGCTGCTGGTGCATTAATAGGTACTCATAAAGCACATGCAAGAAAGAGTTTATTATTTTTTTTGTGATAAAATATCCACATATGTATTATGTCATTTGACTGTTCTGTGCAGATATTTTTTCGTCTGTTGTATTCACTCATGTTCACTCATTGCATTTAATCATTTAATGCTCCCACCCAGACTAATACAACATCTTTGCTCCCACCACAGAACACATATACTCTCTAGCGAGAGGCTCCCACACTCCCACCCCACTCCCATTGACTCCCATTGAATTGGTATTGGTACAAAGAGTAATTTAATGGAATTAGGGTTATTATATTAGACTTATTAGGGAAAATAAGTATTTGATGTTTGGTTGTGTAGTATTTTCTTAATTAAAGCAATTAACCTCGTACTCATAGTGTAATTTCGTAGTTCGTGGGCATTAGCGTTATTTATTATTCTAACTAATATTTGTTTACCATATTAATAAAATGGCTACGTTGGATGACAAAATTTTGGGTGAGAAATTGCAAAATTATTGTAGTAGTAGCGAAGATGAAGGTGGTTCTGATGACGAGAGTAGGAGTGGTGATGAGGAAGGGAACCCGCCTAACGCTGGTTTTTCGAGCGCCGATCCGCCCCCACCCGTTAACAGTTGGAAAGGCTCTGCCAGCAATACTGGTCCCAAAGGTGTTCTAGAGGATTGGAGAAGGTTTAAACAACTCGAAGCGGAGAATCGTAAAGAATTGGAGAAAGAACGTATCGCTTTGGCGAAAAAGCTGACATTATCTGTAAAACCAGAACGCGAAGAAGCACGAGAGAAAAAAGACGAAGAAATAGAAGAGGAACTAAATGAGTTATTAGATGAAGAATTCCTTCTTCAATATCAGAAGCAGAGAATGAGAGAATTGATGTCACAGCTGCATAAGACTCCAAAGTTCGGAAAAGTTATAACATTGAATAGCAAGGACGAATTTTTGAATGCCATTGATAAAGAAGACGCAAAAGTTGCAGTTATAGTTCACATTTATAATAACAGTTCTATAGCTTGCGAAACTATGGACGGTTGTATGAATGTATTAGCGGCTGATTATCCCACCATAAAGTTCTGTAGGATTGCTGTTGATATAACAGGTTTAAGTAGACATTTCAGAGTGGACGGGGTCCCTGCATTGCTGGTTTACAAAGGTGGTCAGGTTATTGGTAATTTTGTGCAATTAGCCACCGAGTTGGGCAATGATTTTTTTGCAACAGATGTAGAGCGTTTTCTCATAGAATATGGGATGTTACCAGAAAAATAATTAATTTCATTTGCTTTCAAAAGCATTTGTTAATTTAAATTATCTGATTGTAAGTTTAAGTTAATATTGCTGAACATAATAGGTATTGTTTGTTAAGTGGTTACAATACAAGCCTTTTGTTTAGTTTAGTAACATGCCACATGCCCAGTGAGTTGTCTTTGCATCAGCCACAGATTCATAAAATGTAGATTAGAACAAATGATCACTTGCTAATACTATAACAGCAAAAAAAATAAAATGAAGAAACCTATGTGTCCTAGAAGATTAATTATTCCTGAAGATATGAAGTCCTGCTAATCTCCAGTGTGCTAGTTAGGACATAATTAGGTTGCTACCAAGTGTTCTATAGATTAAAGTAAAATATGTGTTGCATAGTTTAGTCTAGTATAAGGAAATAGAATTATGTTAATATTTAAGAAGGTTCATTTATTTTATTGTAAAGGATATTTCTAAAAGGAAAGGAAAAAACCAACCCTAGCCTCCCCCTTTATTGAGGATGTTAAGGGAGTAGCCATTTCCCTAACCCTTCCCAATGCCCCATCCTTAATCCTACTGATGTAATCTGCAGCGCACTTGCAGCATGTGTGGGGTGTTTCTTGTGTTATAGGCGATGGTAGTCAACTATCAAGTGGACTATCAGCCTGTCTGCCAACCTAAAAATAAGTAAAAGTGGGGACATTGGGAAAAAATTCCAGCATTCCCACTGGTGGGGACATTGAGAGTAAACCATAAAAAGTCTCACTTTTTAATGGACTCGCAATGATATTGTGATAGTAATCATACTTTCATACTAATCCATATTTGAAATACTAAGTTTGCAATATTTTGAAGTTTTACAACTTAAATCCAACCCACTTAATCTATTTCAAAAAACATCATTTTTAAATCTTAAACATACATGTCTGTTACACTCAAGGAAACTTCATTACATTAGTCTAAAAAATAGATGTAAATCACTATTAGTTTTCACTTATGAAAATGGATGCTTCATTTCACTCTCAATAAAAACTGAATGATGGTAATTTATGATAGACAATTTTTTGTCCGATTGTACTTTCTCCATTATCCATATTAGACACATTTATAAACGCTTCCCTACAACTGTCAGTTGCTTTGATTGTGATACTATATTTTTTTTGTTGCATTATGAATTTTTACACTAAGGTTCAGATTATAAAGAAGTCTGACTTTAATAAAATTAACTATGAACATAATAACCACATTGCTTTGATTGTGATACTATATTTTTTTTGTTGCATTATGAATTTTTACACTAAGGTTCAGATTATAAAGAAGTCTGACTTTAATAAAATTAACTATGAACATAATAACCACATTACCAAGTATTCATGCATTTATTAATATGTCAACTAAGTAATTTATTTACTATTTCTATTATGAAATAAGTCGCTCACCTAGGAACATTTGACTGTAATCTGAAACATAAGTATAGTAAGTTTTGATATAAATATCTCTTAGGAATACTTAATTTACATTTCAGAAAGTTTCATGATGCAGTTTTCTGTCTAGATAGATTATGTTTTAAATTTTTATAAAACTTAATATTTTACAATACTTTTAAAATTAGAAGTAAAATTTTAACATAAGTCATGTACCTACATAGTGTAAAAACTTTAATAAAACTTTTTAGTTAGCCAATTTTTAATATATCTATGTAGAAACGTTATCATGATCCCTGTACAGTGTTATCTATTTAGATACCAAACTGTTATCCTAATGTGTTCATGTATTCAGATCCCTAAGGATCCATGATACGGAATGCTGCAGATTTCAGTAAAATTTCTAAGTTTGTACTTAAGTAAGACCTCTCAATAGGTATCAAAAGCTTCTTGAGCAGAGCAGTTTTTTGTACCTACATGTATCCTAATTGATATAATTGAAATCACAGCCTCAAGTCCTGGTATCCCTTTGGATACACATAAAAAACACACAAAAACATATCAGCATTGCTAAAAATAGTAATAAACGCAATAATACATTACAAAGAATCGAAATACCATTATTATCTAAATTCTAAGCGGACTTGAGGAGCACATTTTGCACTTTGAGGGTCAGGAAACGTGTTAAGGTATCACATCTGACTTAATAATGGTGATATTTTTAGTTCAATCCCTTTATGTAATCCTAAGTTTTTTTTTGTCCAGTGTTGTACTGCCTTTTTAATTTATATGGTGCTTACCAATTTCAATAATAAAAACAGCTTTAACTTAATTAAGTATTGACTAAATGTAATTCTCTGTTGTAGTTATATTAATTTACTTAATTAAATTTAACATTTGTGTACAAAATTATAGTTTATTATTAATTATCCCATTTTTCTAATAAACAAGATGTCAACTTTCGAGTTGCAAACATAGAAAAAAAAATACGATTGACCCTTAGAATATCTAAAGAGTACGGGTTTTTATGGCTGTCACCATTTCGAGCAAGGTGCAATTATGGTGTCATTTTGAGAAGGCTACCCTACATAGAAATATTCCTACTTCTATGCTACCTTAGTTTTAAAATATATAAATTATTCAATAGTGCTAAGCAGTGCTTTATTTTGGAGAAGGGCCTCCCTATACCGTTTAGACGTCGATTTAAAACCTGATAAAATTAAATAATGTAATGAATTATAAAGCAGTTTGTCCTGACTATGAATTCCCAGCCAGGTCGCTAGTAATATGTATATATATTAGCAGAAAAGCGTTATTTTCGTCGCCTAATTTGACTTTTTGGGCAAAATTAAAACTTAGATAAAAATGCAGTGAATTAAAAGTTTTAATCGGGCTGATTTACATAAAAAAATCTATTTTCTGACAAAAAATATAGTAAATTACTCTATTTTTTTTTAGTAAATACCTAAAATGTCACAGTAATAAAAATTAACAGCAACATTATTTTTTAAGTTTATTAATTGATTTGTTCTGTACTAAAGTTTTAAAAGGCTACTTTTATTTCTTTTTTCATATTTTACACAATATTTATGAAAAACCTCCCAATTTCAAATCTGTTCGATTATCTCCGAGAAGCTACAAAAATTTGTTGTGCAATGCAAAATTGTGGTTGAAGTTAGTTTTTGTCTTATTATATATTTAACTAGCGACCCGCCCCATATATATGAACATTCCCCGTTTATCCCTCTTTCCATTAGTGAAAACCGAATCAAAATAGGTCCACCCGTTCACGTGTGATGCCATGACCAAGGGAAATAGGGATTCATTTTTATATATAGAGATATGGGATATATTTCGAATTAATTATATATACAAAGAATTTTTTTCGTATATGTATAAAAGCAATACCCATATATATTGCAAAATATATGGCATGGCATATTTATGGCTTTGTCATGTCATTCAAGTATGTAAGAGTTCTCTTAACAATTTTATGAGTTTCATTACCCCCAAGAGCCATTTGAAAAGATATTGTATTTATTTCTACACATTTAAAAAATATGATGTCGACAAGTATTGACCTGTGTCATTCCATTTATCTTATATTTTAGTAGAGTTTAAAGAGGTCACTTTATAAACTGTTACGAGGTTATAACGTATTAACTGTTTGTAACAGATTCAAATTAACTTTGATGTCAGAGATTAAATTTATTAAATACTTTAAGTAATTATTAAAAATTAATTTTATCCCACTAATAATTCTTAATTATGACTAATTTCTAATGGAGACTTCAGTTTTCCATCACTAAACAGGTGGCATAATGCACGGTTAATGTAGGATTAATGAGGATGTAGGGACTTTTTAACTAATAGTTTGAACTTGGGATAAATAATACATTAATTTAATTATCCAATTAAGACAATTTATTTCAAAGAAGTATACAAAATTTTCTATAAAAAATAATGGTGGCAAACAGATTAGAGACAGTAGACATTTTTGGTCTATATGTTTTCTACTTAGTAGTAAGAAGGTTCACCCAAATTTCCTTCAGAGCAAAATGTACAAAAAGAAAAATTTGTAGTGTCAAAAAAATTAATATAAATTTGGTACCTTGCTTATACCTCTAGTCGTTTTAAAAAAAATAACACTTTAAACAAACATTTTGTATGTGAGCAGTAGAGTTTAAATCAAAATGTAAAAAAGAGAAAAACAAAGAATTTCACACTTTGGGTACCCAGAATATTACCCACCGATCAAAAGAAACAGGGTAAAACAACATCAAATCAAATTAATAATTAAATTAATGACTTGTTTGGAGATTACATTGAACAAGAAATTATTTTTTGTATCACCTTTTTATGAAATGTATCATAATAAATGACCAACAATTGGTGTATTAAAAAAATATTTAATTATATAAAGATTCTGTTGAATCACAAATTTTCCTTAAATTATTAATTTATGAGACTTATTTTTTCAACTATTGTTACCTATTTGAAATTCAAAACAATTCAACCACTTCCTCACTGATCTCCGTGCGCTTGCGTTTTGGAGGCTTAGATGAGGGTTCACCATCATCATCTTCTTCAACTATCTCCATATCGCTATCACTATCCTCAGTCCGAGACCTGGATGGACCCGGTTTCGGGTCCGAACCGTTAGAGCCGTTTGTCGGTTTCTCTTCCTTCGGAGCAGGCAACGGTTCATCACTTTCAGTCACTAAGCGCCAAACTTTCTCCTCATCTTCCTGCTGCAATCTCACTCGCACCTCATAGTTCTGTAGGAAATCATCGACTAGTAAAGCGCAGCCATCATTGATTCCGATCTCTTCGAGAGTCTTATCATTATTATGATCTGTCTCTCCCGGCTCTGAAGAAAGGAGCACCAGACCTTTTCCCTCAACTGTCGCGTCCGGCGCTTGCATATTCAGTCCCTCTTTAAACGCATTAGCCAATTCTTTCAAAGTGAGTCGTTTCAAATTGCAAGCAAGTCCTACTTCCGGTTTCGGTGCACACACGTAGCATTTGGGGTTTGGTGGTGTTAGCACTGTAAGAAAATTGAGCAAAATATAAATAAATTGTTTGGGATAGACTAGGAAATTGTGTAGAAAAAAAAAAGACAAACATTGTCAAAAACATAAAATTTGGTTTCTTTATTTTTTTCATGTTAAGATCGGCAGACATTTGATGTTTCGTTGCTACCCTCGCCTATAATACAAGCAACGCCACAGCTGCTGCAAGTGCGCCGTCGATTTCAGTGGGATTAAGGATATGGGATTGGAAAGGTTTAGGGAAATGGGCTCTGGCATCCCTTACTCACTGAAACACAACAGCACACGTGCTGTTATTTCACGGTGGTCATCCGTAAGGTGGTGGTTACTGCCGCCAAACGGGCTGCCCATATGACTGCGAAACGCAGTGTGCCCTGCCACTATTTTCTAGATCCAGACCAGAGCCAAATTTGAAAACTTCCATTCAACAAGGTAAATTAACCTCTGCGAGTACGACATAGCATTCAAGATGCCATGAAAGTACGGAGCCTTCTCGAAGTATTTGTGGTTGCGATGCAAATAACCATATCGCCACAGTGTAAAAATATAACAGTGAGCCGACGCCTTTGATATTTGTATAAATGCCGACACCGCAACAAAGCCAACGGCACCTACGGTTGTCACAGATTCTTTACAATTTAAATAAAACACAATTTTATTTTTCAGTGTTTAGTACTTTACTGATTCAATTTCCGTTTTAATCATTTATTAATTAATCCTTTTATATAAAAGAAGAAAATGATCGACTGATGAAAATAACCACGCGTCAGCCTTGAAAATCGTGTCTCGAGCTGCTACTACGGCCACGGCATAATATGCGGCTCAGGCTCGTCTTATCCGCGTCCGCGCCCCTCACGCCCCGCACGATTGCACTGTCTACACGGCCACGTCGGACGATTGTATTGGTTCATAGATTGTGATATCGCTGTGACATTTCGACCTTTTCTTCAGACGGATATATTAAGCGCGGGTACCGGCGGTCGAGGCAGTTTTTCGATTCGGAACCGTTACAATCCGATTTCAAGAAGTGATACTTGGGAATTTGTTTTCAAAGTATTGTCTGTACTACTGGACCCTTGTTAAGAAACCTACTAATATTGAACGACAAACTTTCTCTAAATTAGAGAAATTACTTCCAAATTAGAGAACTCTCCAAAGACTGTGTTTGGAAGTACAACATTTTTTTATAGTGATCGACATTTATACTTAATACTTATTACAGCATATAACAATATTAATAATTAACAAAAAGTTCCGAATAGAAAAATCTCATTTATCAATACATATTATAATAAAATCTAAATGAGACGTGTCTGTACATTAAAGTTTAAGGCCGTATTCAGTGCTCTCCTGACAGTCAGGACTGACGGTTAGTGCGTACGCACGCACTGACCATCAGTCAGCTTTTTGCATTCAGTGCTCCACTGACCATCGTACGGAACAAACAGGTACAATCGTGATGTATACGTTTATAAATTCTTTAATTACTATTTACTATTTGGGGCGATTACTAATGAAAAAAAAAACGAAGAAGATATCACGTGCATCCAATTATTGCTAACAGACTACTTGAAGGAGAATTCAGTACCCTGTTTACAAAACTTAGAAATTATGAAGAAAATTTTTTCGATTATTTTGGGATGTCTGTCAAAAGTTTTGATGAACTGCTGGTAAGAATTCAAGATCATATTAAACATCATAATATGTTTAGAATTCCAGTACAGCCCGTTGAAAGACTCGCTGTGACGTTAAGGTAAGATAATTAATTAAAGATAAGATAATTAATTAATTGGTCTGATTCGAACCTCTGTTATCACACGTTCCGTGTCGATATTCGACGTGATTGTACAACCTTACGTCCGTTCGAGTCCCGCGTCCGCAACGCACTGAATGCTCCGAAGTATTGTATAGCGCCGATAGCGCGTCAGGCGCGTCAGTCACCTGACGTACGCAGTACTGACGCGCTCGACTGACCGTCTCTGTCAGTATTGCGTATGCGGACGCGGTCGGTGCTGCTCTGAATGAATGCATGGTTTCTATGGCGATAGCTACGGAAGACGTCAGTCCTGACCGTCAGGAGAGCACTGAATACGGCGTAAAAAAAAAAAAAACAATTTGTACATGTTGTACTTATGTTACTGAGGTAAAGGGGTAAGTGATTACTGAGGCACGCTAATCTCTGAAACGGCTTAATCGATTTTAATGCGGTTTTCACTGATGTATTCAACTTTCCCTTTACATTTAGTGTTTGTTTCATTCCAATCGGTTTACAAACAAAAAAGTTAGGCGCTATAGTTCATACTATAGTCCATTCGCGTTAAGAAAATAGTGAGTCATCGTTGTCCGCCGGCCTGGCCACGCCCCCCAGCCAATTAAAATGCTAGAAATTAGAAAGTTGAGTTCACAGTGACCAGTTGAAGTCTGAGCTTCGAACAAAACGGTTGTGTATTTTTCGTGACTCTTCAACAATAAAATTTGAAAATGAATACTTCACCAATTCGAAAGAATAAAAGTGGATCAATAATCCATAGCGGAGAGAGACGCATAATTTATAATGTTTATAAGTACTTTAAACTGTGTGATTTAAATGCAACTATGGAGAGCATAGTCATAAAAACAGCAAGTGCATGCGGTGTGTCCGAAAATACTGTTTATAAAATTATTAAAGAACAAAAGGATACTAACACTTTAAAATCACCCGTGAAAAAAAGAGCTCGACTATCCACAGTCGATAAATTAGATGAGCTAGACAAATGTGCAATAAGAAGAAAAGTTCACTCAATATATTTAAATAACGACTACCCGACATTGGACAAAATTATGAGAATTTGCGAAGCTGACGAAGATATTCCTGTTTTCAAACGTACTACACTTCATAAAATATTGCACGAGCTTGGTTTCGATTTCAATAAACAGGATAATAGAACATTGTTAGTCGAAAGGGAAGATATTGTTTTATGGAGGCGTAAATATCTTCGGCAAATAAAAGAATACAGAGACGCTAATAAAACCATTTACTATCTTGACGAAACGTGGGTAAACGCCGGACACGTAAAGACAAAAACATGGTTGGATACAACGGTAAAAAATAAAAGACAAGCCTTTCTAGATGGCTTATCAACCGGTCCAAAGGCTCCGACAGGAAAAGGTAAAAGGTTAATTGTATTGCACATTGGCAGCGACAAAGGGTTCGTGGAAGATGGTTTACTAGTATTTGAATCCAAGTCTACAAAAGACTATCATGAAGAGATGGATGGTGAAAGATTCCTTCATTGGTTCATTAATATAATGCCTAAGCTAGAACCAGGATGTGTGGTTGTCATGGATAACGCTCCCTACCATTCGGTAAGAGTCGAAAAAATACCAACAACCAGCTGGAACAAACAGCAAATAATAGATTGGCTTCAAAGCAAAGGAAAAACCGTGGACATGACTTATTTAAAAAAAGAATTATTAGTGAAAGTTGCCGAAATCGCCCCACAATATAATAAATATTTAATAGATGAGACTGCCAAAAGTAATGGAATTACAATTCTTCGCCTGCCGCCTTACCATTGCAAACTTAACCCAATTGAATTGGTGTGGGCCCAAATAAAAAATTATGTCGGTGCCAATAACTCCACGTTCAAAATGAGTGATGTAAAAAAATTATTATATGACGCAATAGCATTAATAGACGCTAATCGTTGGAAGAAGTGCTGCGACCACGTGATACGAGAAGAAAATACCATGTGGCATTTGGATGACGTCATGGAACACGCAGAACAAAATTCTTTCATAATAAATGTAACTGAAGAATCTACCGATACTGATTAGTGATTTAAGTAATTTTAAGACATTTTTGTTCCATTAAAAATAATTAAATATAAAAAAAAAATTGTACTTTTACTCCACTGTGAATACACCCTTATCCTGTAGTTGCACAGATGACTCACTATTTTCTTAACGCGAATGGACTATAGCTAGTATTACATATTTAAAAAACAAAGTTAAATAAGTATTTATTGCCTTGCTAAAGCTAAGTGGACACAGTTTAAGTATACAAAATATATTTGCATTTTAAGCGATTGAACACGTTTACAACACAATTACACAGTGGATGGGTGTTGGGACCTGTTGAGATCACACTTGTGGTTATCAGTATCAGTCGCATTACCCCATGGGCCGACCGTATGCTTGCTGACCTGAACTTGCTTATTAAGTTTGTTGAACTGAGCTACTTTAACTTCTAGCAGTGAATGGATGAAGAGACCCATGTCCAACAGTTGACGCTTATGGGCTGACGATGATGGCAAATAATACAACATTTAAACAGTAATACTCACATTTTTCTGCCAAAAACAGTTGACCGCGATGGTTGATCTTAGGCCTCAGATAGATACTGGTGCAAGTGTCAATCTGCTGTTTCAGGATGTTCTGCGCCCTTAAAACCGCGAGACCAGCTATTATTGCGTTCGCTGTCGCTATGGCTGGAATTATGTTACCGGCCATCGCTAGAACATACAAATATACAATTATTGTCAAATTTATAATTTTATTAGTTAAGGATGGGCCCAAAATTTCATGAGGCATTTTTTTTGTATGGGGAATAGAACAGGACGACCACCAATCGAGATTTATTCTTTACAATACTTTCTAGATCTAGACTATAATGGTGATGTTAGCTAAGCAGCTTCGTGTAACCCAAATCTAAGAGTTTTTTTTAATGTTTAGGTGGACAGACATTTAAAAAAAAAAAAAAAACAATAATTATTGATACACAATAAATAAATAACAAATACTTACATTTAATTTCAAATCTGCTTTTAAGTGGAATATTAAAAATGTGAGCACGAATATTAGCACAGGCAGTGACGAAATCCATTGCATACTTCTCATCCTTATCCCATACAAGATGATCGCCTTCGGGACGAGACTTCAAGTCGGCTTGAAGCGCATGACAGCTTGCCGCAAAGACCTGAAGAAATTGTTCGGGTTATCATATGGATTTTTAAGAAACCTGACATATTTTATTTGTAAAGAAGAAATCTGACTAATTTAATAAATGTGAAAGTTTGTGACGATGGATTACTCTTTCACGTAAAAACTATTGAATGGATTTGGATGAAATCTGATACACAGACAATATATTACCTGGATTAACATTTAGGATACTTTTTATCGTGAAAAAAATGTTAGGTTCCCGAGGGATCGTCTAGAAATATAAAAAATTTGGTGCCACGGTCGTCAAAGCTATTATAGATGTCAAGTGTTATTTAATTTTTTAGCGCAAATGAACGTCGCGGGGGCACCAGTTAATTGTATAACCTTTTGTTTAAAATATGAGTGATATTTTCCAAATAGTGTTAGTGTATCTGTGGGTTTCTCAAGAGAGCTGAAGGATATTGAATTTAGGTGCATCGCTATTGTAACTAAATTGAAGTCATTCTTACATATCATCCTCCGTCACGTGTGTCTGTCTATATGTACATATGTTTACGATAACCTCAAAAACTGCTGAACGGATTTTCATGCGGTGTTTATCTATCAACAGAGTGAAGTCTCAAAGGTTAGGTGTATAATCCGTTAAGGTTTTGTGTAAATTGGTTGAAATATGACAATTATTATTGAAGAAATTAGTCGGGAATAATTAAGTCATCTAGGAGCTTTCATTGAAAATGCTGCCTAATCCATTTGAGATATAACGAAACAATGTATGGTGGGATTGGTTCTCTTTTATAGGTCTACAAAAATATCGGCGATGGCATATCTATATCCATTCTAACTTAAAAAAAAAAATTATAAAAAATTATATTTAAAAAGATATTTAGATGGATACAATATTAATCATTATAAAATTAAATACGTTAGTTACCTCAAGCGGTTCATACACATTATAATAGCCCCTTACACCATACAATTTAAATTAATATCTTAAGAGTTATCGTGAATTAAAAAATACGCCCGAGAATATAAATTCAAGCGGTCTCGCGCCAAAGTTACGACTATACCAAGCTATACTTAAAATAGTTTGTCCTGACAGGCTATAAACACACAGCCAAAACTACTAAGTCTAGAAAGCCCCCGTTAGAAGCCAAGAGTTGAAATTTACAAAAATCCTTTATAGAGGATGTTTACGTTATAAAATAAACCTATGTTCCAAATTACAGCTTTCTAGATTTACTAGATAAGTCTGTACGTTGATAGTCAGTTAGGACAAATCTATACTTATAAATAAAATCGTTAAATCATGATATATTTAAGAACATAGGTTGCTTTGATGCAGGCCATTAAGAAAAAATAATATTAAATTTGTCTCTTTTTAAGTGAACATAAGAATAATACAAATGGCTATTTGGAGTGGACCAAAAATGAATCAAATGAACTTTTAGGTGTTAGTTTAGTCTATTATATGGAGAATAGGTCGAACTATATACATTAGAAAATGTCGGTTACGATTAAATAGTAGCTTTATTTTTACGGTGATTTCATGAACTATGCAACCAAATAAAGTCACTGTCTGTTACTTTGATAACTTCTTATAAACCGCCAAATTGATTTTGATAAGGTTTTCAATAATGGAAAGAGCGATAAATGAAGTTTTGTGAACAAAACAGAAAAAAAATTGCAAGCCGGCCAATAATAAAATTGTGGAAGCTAGTGGAATAATAAGCTCTAGGATCTCTTAAGTCTTATGAATTATAATCTTCAACTGATTTTAATTTGATTCTTAAGTAAGACCATTAAAAAAAGCCAGATTTACCTGGGCACATTCGTGAACTGACCAAGTCCTCTGATCTGGCAACCCCGAGTGCTGTGTTGGCAGATTGTCTTTGCCAGGCAAGTTGTCCCATATGAGGGGAGTGGGCGGCCTCCTCTTTTTCCACAGATTCTCCATAGACAAAAGATAGCGGATGTCATCACCGAAAAGCTTAGAAAACAACTTTTCAGGCTCGTAATTGGTTTCAGCCGCCCACGCTCTGGTACTTTTTCTTTCTACGTTACCAGCGGTGTTTGACTGAGTCTGCAAAGCAGATGCTCCTGCATCCCCGGCGGCTTCGGGATCTGCCGTATCGGGACTGACATCCTGGTCAGGATCCTCCTCTCCAAACAACTGGTTGAAAAGATGTTTAGCCCAAACGATGCAATGGATTGGCTCCGAAGGTGTATTACGGATAGTGCATCCAGGGAAGGTTTTTTGAGGTGCTTTCGGTTGACACTCGTAACACTGAGTCAATCCTTTTTTTATAAGTTCAACCTGAAAACAATGGCAAACCTCTGTGAAGTTGGCGTGAATTACAATTTTTTAAATTCATGAAATTTGCATATTTGCATTGAAGTTATAGTTACTTATTTCAATATAACCTCTTAATTATTAACCATTCTAAGGGCGTGCTTATATTACACAAATTATTTCGACAACCAGCCGCGCGGTCACAACCGGGCGATCTGTTGTTATGGAAAAATAAGCTTTGTTGCAACTCTGTAAAGTTGATTTATAAAGAGCGCGCTAACCGATCGCGTTTCCACCGTGCGATTGATGATTGCGAAGAATTTGAATGTTGTTTCCTAGACAGTAGTTTAAATTGCTGCCATCGAATAATTAAGCTAATATTTACTACGCGGGCGCTGCGCCCCGAAGTTTTATTGCGTATGTCTAACTTCAGCCTTTATGAACAGCCTTAAGACAGACTTTAACAAGATAATTAGTTAAGCAACAACTAGGGTTTATCATGTGTGTGTCATAGATAATCAAACCATAAACAACTAGAAAAGAATGGACCCATAATAATGTTCTAATAATACCCACAAAACTTCCAACATTCATGATGTTTGGTCTAACTTACTATCTGAAGCAGGATTTTGCTGGCAAACACACACACCATACAAACATCTTTTTTCCTTGTAATAATTTTATTAAATTATAACAAATCCATATTTATTACAATAAATATTAATATTTTTTGTTTAAATTTAAATTACATTTCTGTCTACTGTTTAATTTTGGCTTTTCTGATTCAAGCTGTAGAGGCCACTGAATAATTCTATCTGTAAACTGTAATGAATAAATAAATAAATAAACATAAGTTTGTATTGCTTTTTTAAACATACAAAACAAATTCAATCAAATGCTTTATTCTGTTTGCACTATGAAAAATCAAAACTGAAATAAACAATAAAAAAAAATTAAATAGAAAAAAATCATAAGGTTTGACTTTTCAATTTAATGTTTGAAATTTTTAAAAATGTTGATGTAATTATAATTACCTGTCCAGCATATCCTGCTGTGCCAGTTTCAATCAGAGGAACGTTAGCGGCCAGACACATCCTATTGACGTGGTTTCGAGCCACTCTGTTGTCCAAGGCATTCATAACAATATTGAACTGCTTGAAGTAGCTTACACCATAATCGTTGCTGCAGAATTAAGTTTTAGTTATGAAACATGGCATTATTAATTACTTTTTTAATGGGGACTGCAAATGTACTGGTAACCTTAATAGGATAATGATAAGGGATAAAGAGGGAACAGAGAATGGGCTCAGGTATCTCATACTCACTCACTGAAACAAACACTGTTATTTCACAGTGATTTTATGTAAGGTCTTCCAAAACAATTAGATTAAAAAGAAATAATTAAATGTAAATTAGTTATTTTAAAATTCTTTGCCATCAAAACATGAAATCACAATTACTAATACTCTAATCAAGAAATTAGGGGTTGTGTAAAGGTGGCGACTGACTTGAATATTCGCTCGATGTGAGCATGTTATAAGTCGAATATTCGGCATGCTAGCACAGAGAGCCAAGTAGCTCGATGAAGAGTGTCGAGTACCTGAGCGCCCTCCACCCGGCTGTCGGTTTTTTGCTTTGTTTGTGTCGTGGCATCCCTATTATCCAAAACAAAACTGCACACAGTCATGTTGTTATTTCACAGTGGTGTTCTGTAAAGGGGTGGTTATTGTCGCAAGATGGGTTGCCCAAATAACTGCAAAATGCATTATGGCCTGCTACTACTTTCCAAGTCCACACCAGAGTCAACTTACAGAGAGCTAGGGAAGCACCCTAACCACTCATCCAATTTCATTAAATCTTCCATTGTGAATTTAAGTATAGCAAACTGACATCTGACATACATTACGTGAAAGTGATAGTTATTGTTTCACAATACTATGTCTACCTTTCTTACATAACTCTCCTTGAAACCTGAAATTTCATCTAATGGACTATTTACAAAATTAATGTTTACATGTAGAAAACCATATATACAATGGTATTTCAATACTAACCTAATAACACTGTCGTGATGTGCGACTATGTTGACATTGGGATTAAAGCTCAAAGCGCTATCCTTTGCTACCTTTGCTTTTGACTTGCCAACATGTTCCTTATGAAACAAAAACTGTCTGTTCAGGTTGCTTACATCGATAGTATCCAGATCGATCTGAAAGGAGTAACATTCTTTTGTAAAAACCTTAATTGTTTTTGTTCAGTCTTAATTGCATCTGGCGAATAATTACTTCAGATCTAAGAACTTAATGCCCTGCTTACCACATATTTTGTGTAGTATATGTGTGTACCACATATTTTTTGTGTAGTACTTTTTGTTAATGGATACTATCATTTGCATTTTCTTACATTAAATATTAAGAAAATGAAATTCAGTTTATGAAGCACACGATACAGGCATGTATGCCTAGTGTTGTGTTTTCATAGCTATAAAACTTGTGGTATGTGTTTTCTGTTATATAAATTTTTTTTCATTTTAAAATGAAATGAAAGGAAATACATACGATTTCAATTTGTGGAAAACCGGTCAATACAAGGTTTTTGAGAATCTCACAACCTATGCCGCCGGCACCGACCACCAATATCTTAGAGTTCGCTATTGCTTCCGTCAGATTTTCGTCGAAAACACCTGCCACCCTAGAAACCATCGTAATGTTTTGTTAAATCGTTAGCTCACAATGCGAATAAATAAAACTAAAACCGACTGAACGAAATGAGAAAGTTAAGAAGGAAACGACGCGCAAAATGACAAACACACGCAGTGTTGCCAACTTTTTTACTATATCCATGATAGGTTAGGTAAACTGTTCAAACACCAGTTAAAATAAAAACCTATATAAGTAAGTAATAATTTACACGACAAAAGTGTGAAGCGTCGATTACTCGACATTTGAATATTATTTGATTGATTAAACCTATCATAGAAATATATGGAATGGATACAGTTATATACACAAAATAACATACAGAAAGTAACACAAAAATCTTATTTGTTATTATTTAATGTTGTCTATTTAGCATAAAGAAAAGGTTTAAATTATAACAAATAAGTACTTAAACGTATTATATTAATAGTTAAACGTCATCCCCAGAAGAGCCATCTCCATCATCTTCTATATTCCCGGTTTGTGATTGGGAAAAATAGGTTTCTTTAGTTTATTTTTGTACCACATTACTAGGTAATAAGTAATTATTGCAGCATTTACCTTCACATTCTAAACGAGCATTAATTGTGAGAATCGAAGACAAAAGTTCTAGCTTCATTAGATTTCCTTATTGTGATTTCACAATTTTCATCATAGAAAATAATCTCTCTAGATCAGCGATCAGGCACGTATCCAGACTTTTGGTTGGGGGGGGGGGGGGGGGGGGGGGGGACGGACAAACATTGAAACAACCATGTGAACTGTGTAAAAATCGCTGTAATCGCTGTACAATAATTACAGCGATTTTAAGTATTTTTCATAGGTATTTTATGTATTTTGTGTAAGTATTATATAAGTATTTTTCTGTTTCCGCTGGCAGCCATTACGTCTAGTACCATATCAGGATCTGGCGCCAAAGCGGAATGAATAGACAATAAAGCGAAACCAGTAAGCCTCTCAGCAGCCATTCTATTCCTTAGGAAGGATTTTATTCTCTTTAGGCATGAAAATGACCGCTCCAGAAAATTTTGTCACACGTGTCTAAAATTTCCATAATTTCAACTGGTTTCTTATCTGTGTTTTTCCACTTGGCACACCACATACTATGTACTCTGCTTTTATTAGTGATTCTCCAACACTTTCTTCCCAATAAATTTTCATGAAAGAACACGCAAGCGAATAAACAGACGGCTAAAAACGTTTTTTTTTTTCAGTCAGATTTCGGGGGGGGGGATAAATCCCAACTATCCCCCCCTCTGTATACGTGCTTGAGCGATAGAATGTGGTAGAACTAATGACAAAATCAGCCAGCTCAATGAACCTCTTTGTTCCAGCGTGTTTATACAAAATACTATTATTGTATACTAATCAGCTCATTGCAGACACTAGTGATAGTGACTCTAACTGGCAATGACAATATCACCTATATACTTTTTTTAACACATTTAGGTCACAATGACTCATATGACATATGTTCATATGACTCAGTTTTATACGTTATATTGTTATATTTGGGGAATCCCCGAATCTAGTGTTGCCTACATCATAATACCCCCTTGTGTCAAAGTACCTTTTCATAACGAAAAACTTCATTTACGAGTTTGTGCTTACCATTATCTTGTGTAAACTAAACCACTTTCTCCGCTGTAAGAGGGTTTTTAGTGAAAAATTCACTAGTTTTAGTGAAAAATTCACTAGGTTGGCAACACAGAACACAGGCAAAGAATCTGACGTTGACTAGTATCTGACATAACTGAATATAACAATCAAAGACTAATACAACATCTTTGATAACAATGGCCAAATGCAGAGCATGGACGAGTCTTCATGAACACACTTTGCTGTACTCTGTGCTTGGAATGTGATATAAATTGTTCTGTGAGAAACTGAATTTATACATGATTCAAACCAAAGACCTTATTTATTATAATGTCTTTGTCTTATTATAGTATAATGTCTTTGATTCAAACCATAGAAATTCAAACATTCTGATTACAAATTTTAATATTACAATTGAATTAGATCATAAAAGAACAACGTTGCCTGAAGGTTACTTTTGCAACCATTTCATTTAGGTGATTTTTAACTCCGACAGGTTACTTCTAGTTTACATTACACCACTCAAAAGGTTACTTAGGTTTACTTACTTAGGTGATTAATTCATAATTTCTTACACAAAAGACAAAACCAACGTGAACGTATATTGAAACAATGCAAAACTTCTTTCGTAATAGTCTTGTGCCTGCTCGGTCATTTCAAAGATCTCTCTCACTAATAAAAAAAAAATCGCAATTATTTTTATTAGGTACCTACCGTAGTTGACAGTGTGAGTCATGGAGTAAGTTAAATAATAAACAGAAATGACTGTCTACAATTATAATAATAATAGGCAAAATGTTAATATCAATCAGTTCATATAATGAATCCATAATTTGAAAAGATCACTTATATTTAGAACACATTAGAGTTTATTATTTAGAACCCTTGATCGAGTGGGTGAAGTACTTGCTTTATTGCTCTGTCTCAGGGGACCCGGGTTCGATTCCCGGCAGTGCCAATTTTAGAAAATATACTTTACATAAGTATTTGTCTGTCGCAATCATTTCGGAAGCCTGTCTGGCGGCAGTAGCTACCCCCTTACACAAAATCACCGTGAAATAACAGTATAATGTGTTGTTCTATTTCAGTGTGTGAGTAAGAAATTCCAGGGTCTGTTTCTCTATCCCTTAGCTCTTATCCCTAATCCTACTGTGGTTTGCAGCGCACTTGCACCACCTATGGCGTTTCTTGTGTTATAAGCGCAAAGGTTAACTTACCATCAAGTGGACCGAAGCCAGTTGATGACGTTTACTTAAAACAAAAAAAATTCATTCATAGTTTAAAAATGGAATGTAAACTTACTGGCTGGCTGAATAGATTTTGTTGTATTTTAAAAATCGATCATTTTCGCCTGGTTGTTCAGGTGAAAATAAACTTAAATACATACGCATTATAAAGTATTATCACGTATTATTGTGTTTTGTATTGTGCAGTGCGTGTATCTAGATAGTGAAATGAGTTTAACGACACTTTTTTAAACCGTAAAACGTCTTTTAAAATTGATTGTACCTACACTGCCGAAATAAATGCGTATTGTCTCAGCTAAATAATTAATTTCAATTTTCCTATCTACAAATAGCAATTTTTCTACTTTTTCTAGATTTTCATCTACGAAGGAGGTAGAAGGTCGGCCAGAGCGAGGATGATCTTTACAGGTAGATCTGCTTCTCTTAAATTCAGCTACCCAATAAGCAACCGTGGAATAACATAGACTTTCAGTACCTACCTAAAGTCTGTTGGATGTCACAAAAAATTTCTTTAGTAGACATTTCTTTCAGAGGTACGTACTTGATGGCAACACGTATCTCACATTTTTTTCACAATGAGACGATTTTACCAAATCGTTTTACCCAAGTTGATAACGTCGAAACAAACCAAATGAAATTCGGAAAAATGACATATTGAGAGAGAGAGAGAGTGAGAAAAAACTGTGACAAAAAGGTTATAACACTATGCAGTTCAAAAAACTATTTTGATTTACATAACCTCGTATAATATTTTTAAATGAATTATACGGCGGTGTATGTAGTAAAGGCATTTCAAGTACTTATGAGGCACTGGAACAATCCACCGGCGGTGTACGATTATAATAGGATTGAGTGACTGTTCATCTGTTGGTATGTGACTAGATTGTAACATTTGCCTCGTTTAAGGAGATGCGTCGTATTAAATTCGCGTGTACGGCCATTATTAGATTGGCGTAACATATTATGGTCACAAGGTCACAAGACTTCACAATTCATTATTTGACTAAACGTCCGTCCTGAAGTATAAGTTATAAAGTATATAGATTATAAGTAAGTATAGCATTCACCCTTTTTATAAATAATTTCTAACTCAATGTCACTATGACAGAAATTACCTATATTTCTATCTAGATACTACAATATAGTCACTTCATATTTAATTAAATATACACTATATCTTTAAATCGTCATGTAACTAGCTAAATTATTTCGTTGTTCTTATTGTTGCTGTAAATATTAGATCATGCCTCCTAAAGGAAAAGACAATAAGGCTAAAGGTGCCGCTGCCAAAATGATGGCAGCTTCTGGTCCGCCGCCGAAGCCGAAGAAGCCTCCGCCTCCACCCGCTTGCTTCTCCGCCGAAGATTTGGCGAGGTTTAAAGAAATGTTCAAAGCTCACGATGAAGAGAATATTGACAAGGTAAAATATGTAGATGTACTTTTTTAGTATCTAGATATTTATTTTATATGAGATTTGTTAGTATTCACATTTCGAGGTTATAATAATATATCTACTATTTTATCAAGTACTTATTAATCTATGCGCCGCTATTTTTAAATCGACAGATTTTCAACTGATCAGATTTTTAAGTCGTAAGAATAATCAGAAATTAAAGTGTTACTTAAGGTTTTAGGGTAATATATTTCTAACACACTCATGATATTATAGATATGAATTCTTAGCCCTACGGCGATATATACAACATTCTTTTAAAAAATAGGCACGTTCTTATAAAATCTCATAAATACGAAGAAAATTACAGTTACAAGAGTTAGAAATTTACTCACAGATACAGAAATACAGGATATAGAATAGAACTAAACACAGATAGGCAGACATAATATGACAGAAACAAATACACACATTAAAACAAAGAGAAAACGAATATTAAAATAGTGGTATTCTTTATACTTATCTAAAATAGATTTATTTATGTTAGACATACACAATTCAAATCACATTGGCGCGGGGCGCTTTGTACTTAAGCGCTAAATATACAACATTTGGTAGGGGAGATCGTGAAGAGCGACCTTCGCCGATCTGATAACTCGATGAGACATATTTTTTATCAAGTATAATTAATAAACAAATATGCCTATAATGACTTGCCTATCGAAAAATGTTCATAGCTATTTTTAATTTAATTAATTTTAATCCATTTTCTTTCATCACATTCACTCTTTTGATAAATGAATGAGTTTTATCTCAACTGATAGTTTTTAACACACAGAGTATGCCTAGGTAAGCTTGCCTACTTATTTCTGTGCATGGCTACCTGGCAAGCAGATGTGAACAGGTAAGTCAATATAGGTAACTACACCGATCTATTAACCAATCGAAATTGATATCATAGGTAAGATATTTTAATATCCGTATTTCTTTCATCACCTTCAGGTGATAATAGAAAATGGATTAAAATTAATTAAATTAATTCGATAGGCAAGTCATTATAGGCATATTTGTTTATAAATTATACTTGATAAAAAATATGTCTCATCGAGTTATCAGATCGGTGAAGGTTGGTCTTCACCGGCTCTTAGACCAATTGGTTTGTATAACAGTGACACGATTGGCGCCGTCTTTGACTCCCACATACTGTCACTGTACCTATATAAGCTTTAAGCACACATAGCGCGGCGTGCCAATGTGAGTTGAACTACGTATACTAGACTGAATAAAATGTGAAAGCATTATGAACGCAATTTTGCAGGTGCCTTTAGAAGCTATTCCACTTATGTTGCGTAAACTAGGATTCAACCCTAAAGGTGCCGAGATAAAGCAGCTTTTTGCTCAGTTCCTTGAAGACGAATTTGTTGATACCGTAGAGCTTCACGAATGGTTATTTATGATAGAAGCGAAGATGAGTTGGGGGGATGATTTCGAATTGGCAGTGACTAAGGCCTTTGCCGCTTTAACTCATGACGACGATGAAAAGGGTATTTGTGATTTAGAACAGCTACGAGAAGAACTGTTCACTTGGGGCGAACCGCTATCAGAAATAGAGTTTGTGGATTGGTACCGACTTGCAACAAAAGATAAAACGTTAAATTTAGAAACAAACGAGTTAAATTACGTAAAGTTTATTGAAAACATGAACAATAAAGATGTGAAATTCTTTAAGGAGCCGATTAACTTCTTTAAACTTGACCAGAAAACTTTAGCAGAGATGGCAATAAAGAAGGCTCAAGAAGAACGCGAAGAAATTGAAAGAAAGGAAGCGGAACAAAAGGCAAGAGAGGAAGCTAAGAGACAGAAAATGATTGCTGACGGTTTGATACCACCAGATTGAAATATTACACGCATTAATTGCAAATTCGCCAATGTTTATAATTGCAATAAATATTTTCGTCTGATTTTTTATTATTTCTCAAGTAATCGCATCAAAAAATTTGGCGGCCATATTGATTACGTCATCAACGCCGCTAGGGGGCCAGAAAGTTTTGGGTGCCGGGGTTTTTAGACTCGTCTACCCATGTACTGTCTGAATCTCAAAAAGGCGTATTTGTTGTCAGCGTGAAATATTTTGGTATAATTTTCAGCTATCTCAGTATCTCACCACATTAGAACGGTCATGGCATAGCCGAGCTATTATACAAAAGGCGGCTCAATAGTCCGAGTGACGTGTATAACCGGACTACTGAGACTGAAGAGTTCGGTAAACCGGACCAGTAACCGAATTACTGATACCAGGCCAATTTTTATACATTACTTAATTTATAAGGTTTGATGATTAATTATGATTTAACCTTTATTAACATTGATTTTTTTAATGCTCTATATGTATTAAAATGACTTAGTTTTACAAATACAACATTTGCCTAGTTTCTATGACGAAGGCTGCAAACGCCTATGAAAACACCAATGACACCAAATGGGATGTACTTATTTTAATACTATACATATAACAAGGACCCAAATCTATACATAATAAAATTGTAAACGAGCCGTGACTGTACATAAAGATTTTTTCCAAAAAAACAATTTGTACACATTGTACTTTTATGAAATCGAGGTAGCGCTTGACCACTATCTCACCTGATGTGAGGTGCAGATGTGGCCGAAGGTGAACCACGCTTACCAGTTTTGAAGACCCCGAGGTTGTAGTTCTGTGGGAACACAGACGCAGGCAATGAGTTCCACTCCTTAGCAGTTCGAACAAGGAAGGTGGAACTGAAACGCTTTGTTCGTGATCGAGGTACATCGACCACGAAGGGATGAAACCCCTGCCCACGTCTAGTGGTCCGCAAGTGGAACGGTTCCGGTTGGGTTAAATCGTACATTATAGATGCACACTCTCCATAGTGTAGACGATAGAAAATCGATAGGCACGCTACTTTTCGGCGATACTGCAGGCTTTGAAGTTGGGAATCCACAAGGGTGTCGTTGCCAATAAGCTTCTTTGCTCGCCTTTCAATCGAGTCCAGTGCGGCCAGTTGGTAACGGGCAGACCCATCCCAGAGGTGACAGCATTACTCCATGCAAGACCGGACCTGTGCTTTTTATAAGTCCATATAGGTCAAAAAAATAGGTATTAGAATTTTTGACATTTTACAAACAAAAAAGTTACGCGCTATACCAAATACTACGCCTACGAAGTTGCGAGCTCAGCTAGATTGTAGTCCTGATAAACAATAATAAACATGTATAATTTTTATTCTGAAATTAATTCTGAAATGTAGTCCTTTATAATGGACACTGTCAGTAAAATGACATTTCAAATGTTACCTACTGTTTTGCTTGTGTAACTTATTTTGTCGCAATTGCAAGGCATGGAAAGGTTGGACGGTCTGCATAATTTCTACCTTACAAGGTAATGGCATGAACGGAATGTGTCATATTTCTCGCTTGAAGTCCAATTTACGTTATGAATATGAAAGAAACATACTGCCCGTGAAATAATTTTGTTTGTACTATGAAGACATCAATAAATTAGTGTTCTTTTTTCCTTTTCATTATTTAGAACGCATGCATAAACGCAAAAGTTATAAGAATATTCTTTTTTAATATACCTTTTACCACACGGAAGCAGACATGATTTTTTTTTATAACTAGCTGAGCCCGCAACTTCGTACGTGTGGTATTCGCTATAGCGCGTTTTTTTTGGTTGTAAACCGATTGGAATGAACAAATCTGAGATTAGCTTGCTTGAGATTACCGTTTCTGAGATTAGCTTGCAGAAACGCACAGACAAACAGACAAAAATTCTAAAAACTATTTCTTTGACCACGGTAACATAAGTACATGTGTACAATGTTTACAAATTGTTTTTTTTTTGAAAAAAAAAAATGTACAGATACTGCTTGTTTACGATTTTATTGTATATATATATATAGATGTATATTAACTATTTCAATATATTATCTACGTTTCAGTCATTGCTGTAACCTTTTCAAAGGAAGCAATAGTTATTAAGAATGTAAACTGATTCATTCTGTTTGCAAAGTTATGAGATTTAAAAAAAAGATTAGAATCGAGGTAAATTTTTTCATCGATTACTCATTCAGTCTATCGGCTACACAGGGAGCTTTGATATGAACTTCATTTAACTTTCACTGAGCTTCGATGTCGGCGGTTTCGTAAATTGTTTGCGAGAAAAAATTAACTGACTAAAGTTTGATTGAAAATAAAGTATAGGAATCTACGAAATGTTTTCTTTTATGTATTTTAATTTAAACATAACTTAGAGTGAGTTTAAGAGGTGATTAAGTTTAACTTTGTAGCATTATCGATACATACACATTTTAATTTTATTTAAATTATATTTGGGACAGTTGTGTAATTGATTGATTGGTTTTGATTTTGATGATATACTATAAAGTTCAAATACCATTTATGAATGACTAGCTGAACTCGGCCACGCTTCGCTGCGGCTCATACGGCGGTGGAGTGCGCGTGGGGCGCGCGGTACTGAACACTGCTTACATATAATACTATTGATCGTAGCGTAATGTTATATATATAGCCTATAACCTTCCTCGATAAATGGACTATTCAATACAATAAGAATTTTTCAATTCAGTAGTTCCTGAGATTAGCGCGTTCAAACAAACAAACAAACTCTTCTGCTTTATATACATATTAGTATATATACTCGTATAATAATTGTTCCCAGAAGGAGTTTCCGGGGGAGTTCCCCTTTATAGTCGATCGTAGAGGGGGTGGTTCATTGAGTAGGTACAGTCAAGGGCAAAAATATCTGTACGTTTCCAAAGCGCCAAAATTATCTGTACAGTTGAGAGGCCAGAAATATCTGTTCGATAATTCGGTTAAAAATATGTGAGCATTTAAAGGGTCAAAAAGATCTAGACGTTCACGTGGCCATAAATAAATGTACAATGTCAGTCAAATATATGCAGACAAATAGGAGGGCATAAATATCTATACATGAAACTATTATATATATGAGAACAAAACGCGTGTCAAAAATATCTATACACGTAATTATCATATATATGAGAACAAAACGCGTACCAAAATTATCTATACATTTATCTGATAGTCAAACTTACCACATAGGTATGCAAATATGCATCTGATTCAATTGAGATAACTAACTAAATGTAACTAGTTCTATTTCTATTTCTTATACGTCGACAATATCGGTAGTTTTTAAGAAGAATAATGTACAGGCTTTCGGACTATACGAAACATCGCATCATAATTATTTTGTTGGAAGACGGAATTCCGGTAGCATAAATTGTTGAGGAAATGGGTGTAATGGTAAGTGATCCGAGTCATACCAGATTTAAAAATGTATTTTAATATCCCTTTCTATTCATTGTCTTATCTTTTAATTGTTTTAGAGGAGCACCGTATATCTAAGGGTGAATAGGTATTGTAGTGTGTGCGGTTATTTACTCTCTTCCTCACAAGGGCAACACTGACTCGTTACGCAGCACGTAAATACGAAATTTTAGGTTATAAGTAAGAGATAAAAGTTTTGAGTTAATAGATAGGTAAGAGTTTTGTGTAAGTCGAGGTTATAGGTAAATGATGAAAGTAAATAATTTAGTGATCTGTTTAATTTCCCCTTCTAAACCTATACACGTTGGCTTGCTGCGCACAGGCCTCCTTTCAAGCACGAGAGGGATTAGTATATAGTCTCCACGCTCGCCCTATGCGGGTTGGAGACTTCACATACACCATAGAATTTTTTCGCGGATGTATGCAGGTTTCTTCACGATGTTTTCCGATGTCACCGAAGAGTGACTGGTAAGTATCAAATGATTTTTCGTACATAAAGTTTCGAAAACTCGCAACTGAACATTACATGACAAATTCACACTCTTGTTTAGACACCCTAGAACATTTAGTAACTGGAAACGCCTTGTCTGTCATTTTCTGTACAAAAAACTCCGCTCTCTACGTAACGTACGTAGAGGGGTAAGCTCTTAAAGGCATCTAGACACACACCACAAAGAGGAATAGAAACGAGAAAATAGAGTAAAAACCTAAGTGTTCTTTTTAAGGGATTCACTGAGGCAAATGACATTTACTATAGAACTCGCTGGCGGCGGAGACAATTCAACGGGCCTAGAAATTGTGTTTTTTTGTTTTTACCATTAGAACATTACACAAAAAAATGTTTTTTATTAATACAATTTTTTAATCTGATATTAACTTATTAATAGGTACAGGATTCATATGCGTGCAATAAGCCGTTTTCGAGAGAATTTTCAATAAAGGTCAAATTCTTCTTGTGTTCTAACTTTTTTTGTGGAGTTTCTATTACTTTAATGAAAATTCTAATTAATACAATTGGTTCTTCACATATTTAAGTATAATATATATTTTTTTCAAAGCAACTGTCTTGTCTATTTCTTGTAACATCTTCATTAAACAATGGATATTTTTAGTATTTAGCGTTTGTCTCCCCCTTAACGGCAAAGTCATATTCGTAAAATCACTTACATTAGCGTAAGTAATCGAAAGATTTTCGTACTTATATTGTATAATTACTTAAATTACGAATAAATATCTTCCGTTTCTTCGCTACGTCTAGTATCAATATGTTAGATACTGACATACATTTAGCATTGAAAAAACGCAAATATAATATTCACGAAAAAAGTCACATGAAAATCGTATATCATATAGCTGTGAACGCTGTGAAGCAGAATCTAAAATAATACGTTAATATCGCCACGATCAAAATGAAAGAGACAAACCAACCATATGACAGAATTGTCTTTTCGATGATTGTCATAATTCAAAATTAGAAAACTTGTTTGTTTGTATAGATATTTATAAACGATTAGTTGCATAAATTTGTATCTATATATTTGGCACGCGTTTTGTTCTCATGTATATGATAGTTTCATGTATAGATATTTATGCCCTCCTATTTGCCTGCATATATTTGACTGACATTGTACATTTATTTATGGCCACGTGAACGTCTAGATCTTTTTGACCCTTTAAATGCTCACATATTTTTAACCGAATTATCGAACAGATATTTCTGGCCTCTCAACTGTACAGATAATTTTGGCGCTTTGGAAACGTACAGATATTTTTGCCCTTGACTGTACCAGAAAAATCCCAAAGCTTGAAGATGCCAATTTGTAAAAAATTGGCGACGCCATCTAAGTGTAAGAGTTAGGCAAGTTAGGGGTTAGGAGTTAAGGGAAGTTGTGGCATATACAGGGTCATCGAGATTACCACACCGCGACCTAACAAAAAGGAACGCGGACGAAGTCGCGGCCAAAAGCCAGTTACAGTATACAGTACTGTTACAATACTGTTACAGTACCGTTAAATGGTTAATGTAGCTAATTTTAATTATATTATGGAAGGTAGATTAATTTTTGTCTAAATGAACAATCGATAGTATTATCTCAAAGCAAGATTCTCCGTATGTGGGCGTCCACTTAACATTTAAGATAAATCATTTTACTGTCTCGAGAACTATTCTGCCACTCTTGATGTAGTTGTAGGCTTTCATTTCCTATCTACCAGTGACATTTGTGCTTACGAATCGAATTGGACTTCCGTTTAATTACGATGAGAAAATGCCAAATGTTATTACATTTGAACTTTGTAAGAAAGTTTTTTTGCATAGATTTTTTGGATCGAAATAATCATACCCATTTCCTTATCCCCTCCTAATCCCTTATCCTTAATCCTACTGTAGTCGGCAGCGCACTTGCAGCACCTGTAGCGTTGCTTGTGTTATAGGCGACGGTAGCCACCTACCATCAAGTGGACCGACAGCCTGTCTGTCGACATAACATAAAAAAAAATATATGTAATCGTAGTAAATATCGCCAATTTAAATGAAAGTAATTCTTTATTTATTTATTTATTTATTTATTATTTATTTATTCATTTTAGGAAGATTTACAGCCAAACTAGTAGACTTTAGAGTAATGCAATACATATGATAATGCTTATTACAAATCTTCACCGATACATTAAAATAGAATGCATTCTATTTTTAAAATAGAATGCAAAGGCTAATATGAAATAACATTTAGTAAAGAGCTATTTTTTTATTTGATAGTTTTATCTATAGCTTCATATTACTAGTGAACTACTCTCGGCGTTATTCACACGGATGCATTTTTTTTTGCAAATTATTTGCAAAAATCTTTCTCGCTTATTGCTCTTTCTATTAGTGAAAACATTACCAAAATCCGTTAGATGGTTTAGAAGGAGTTAGCGGAGAAACAGACAGAAGCGGACGACGAAATTATTTTATTGTAATTTATTTTCTATATAATTATGACGTTGTAATCAAATCTCTTTGGTTGTTTGCGATATCATTGAAAAGGTGAAAAAAAATGTTATCCGCATTTTCTCATTAGTTTCTTTATCTAAAATGAACAGTGCAATTAGTGAAGAAATTTTCTATAAATTTATATTTAACATATATATATATCTATTCTATATCTTCTTCTATATACATGTAATAAAATCGTAAACGAGCCGTGTCTGTACATTAAAGAAAAAAAAAAACACGTACTTATGTAGGTCAAAAAAATAAGTTTTAGAATTTTTGCCTGTTTGTCGGTTTGTCTGTGCGTTTGTGCACACTAATCTCATAAACGGCTTAACCGATTTGAATGTGGTTTTCACTAGTGTATTTTAGCAAGTTTCCTGTAATATTTAGTGTTTCATTCGTTACAAAAAAAAGTTAACGTTGTTAACTTACAAAAAAAAGTTACGTTTTATGTGCGAAGTATATGTGTATATATACACACATATATAAATTATAAAATCGTAAACGAGGCGTGTCTGTATATTAATAATTTTTTCAAAAAAAAAAACAATTTGTACACATTGTATACGTACTTATGTTACCGCGGTCAAAAAAATTGTTTTTTGAATTTTTGTCTGTTTGTCTGACGTCCGTACGAAGCTAGTGAACAATAAAAGACATAAAAACGAAAAGTAAACGTTAGCAATTTAAATGTAAGCTTGCATTTTAGTCTTGGAATGAATCCAAGTCAAATTTATAAAGGAAAAGCGCAAGGAAAGAGATTGGGATTCTCTGTAGCTTTTCCTGTTTTCGACGAAGGAATATTAATGTTGGTATATACATACATACATTTCAGGTACAAAATTTGAAAGAAAATGTAATTGCGTAGACTGATTTACAACGTATCGCATTATGATATTTTTTTTCGATGAAGAGACATTATTATTGGTAAATTGTTTGTTTCTAAAAATAATTAGAAAAAAAAAAACAATTCAACCGACTTTTACCAACGTATTGCGCATTAAATACTAGTTGATGCCAGCGACTTCGTCGGCGTTGAAAAAGAAAATATATGAGTAATATAACGCCTGACATTATCGCTGCGACGATGGTGGCGCCGATTTTGTTATATTTTTGAACGATCCCCAGGGAACCTAACGCTTTTTCAGGATAAAAAGTATCCTATGTAATAAACTATCTGTGTGCTAAATTTCATTCAAATCCGTTAAGCTGTTTGTGGTTGATGTTAGGTGGCTACAGTCACCAATAACACAACCTAAGCCACAGTGCCGCATGTGCGCTTCCGACTTTAGTAAGTTTAAGGAAATCCTTTATTCACTCACCGAAACACAACAGCACACGTGCTTTTATTTAAGGTGATAAGGGATTAGTTAATGCCGCCAGATGGACTGCCCATATGCCTGCCACTCCAGATCCAGACTAGAGCCGACTTTGAAAAGTTCATTTCCGAAGTTGACCCTTTTTTTAACGTCGATAAATCTTCATGCGTAGGAGCGTATGCCGGACTCCTACCGGCTAGGCGGACAGCCATAGGCGGACATCGACATAGAATACATAGATTTATATTATTTATCATGACTAAATATCATGAGCTAATAAATTACTCGAGAAAACATTTAAACACGAAATCTCTCAAGTCGGAAAATAAGATACCATATAATAATTTCCGATGTCACGTTATTTGGCATATGATTGGCGTTGATGGCGTAATTTATTTAAGTGAATTCGTAGACACTTCTCTTATATGGAAGTACTGACAGCATACTTTGAGTACGTCACATGGGATTTCTAGGAAGAAAAATCCCGGAATTCCCATAACGGGACAACTATAGTGGAAATACGGGTGACTATTGTGAATATACGTAATTTACAAATTTGACAGCTCAAAATAAAAATAAGATAATTATGTTGGTAAAACAATCGAAGCACTCTCTTCTGCGGTTTGTTACTTCTGGAGCAATGCCAGAATAAACAAAAACGTTCGGTGCATTAATAATTAACCTCTGGGGACACTTGGTATTTTAGTAGAAGCCGAGTTAAGTTGACTTTAGAATTCCACATTTAGATGTAATATTTAATGAATGTACGTGATGTTCACTGTGTCTGCTTGGTACATTTATTAAGTTTCGTACATTAAGCAACTTACTTTTGTAATGATATACCTATCTTAAAGCATTTTAAGGTAGGTATTGGGCTTATTGTTAATTTCTCTGACTGTCTCTATGTACATACGCTAATCTCAAAAAGTTGTGAAGAGATTTTGTTACCGATTGCGTCGATGGAAAGAGGTATTTGTATTTGACGAGTGATTAGGGTGCTTGCTTTAATGCTCTGTCTCAGGGGTACCGGGTTCGATTCCCGGCAGGGTCAACTTTGAAAAGGAGTGTCATCATTGTGGCTACACAGTTGAAACTGCGCAGCACACTTTGGTCAGAGAAGAGGTCGGTAGTGACCTTGCGTGGCGAGCGATGCGTTTTGCGAGCATTTTATGTCACGAATAGAAGCGGCAGAGAGGCAGCGGGAAGAGGATCCCCCTTCTAACCGATCTATCGGGAGAAGCTCGGGCGCAGGGGGCTGGCCTATGTCTGCCACCTTTGACCGGGACCTACGTAGCAGTCTTAAGGGAGACTATCGACCGTCGTGAAGTCTTCTAGATGGCCGACGTACCTTCTCTGACGCGTACGTCGAGGTTCCGACAGGGAGCGCAGTCCTCCCCGCGCTGAACAGCCGTGGGGGTCGCAGATGTCGTCTCAAAGCCCAACATTCCCGCGACCCCGCCTATCTACGGCTGCGCTAGAAAGTTGTTTGGTTTTAGCCGATAGGAGTCCGGCTAGGCCCCTACGCAGGAGGATTTATCAACAAAAAAAGGGTGAACTTTGAAAATAAATTTTTCAGAGTAGGCTCTGGCCTGGATTTAGAAAGTAGTGGCAGGTCACACTGCGTTTCGTAGTCATTTGGGCAGCCCATCTGGCGGCAGTAACCACCCCCGTACAGTGCTGTTGTGTTTCGGTGAGTGAGTAAGGGATGCCAGATCCCATTTCCCTGTCCCCTCCTAATCCCTTATCCTTAATCCTACTGTAGTCTGTAGCGCATTTGCAGCACCTGTAGCGTTGCTTGTGTTATAGGCGACGGTAGCCACTTACCATCATGTGGATACCGTCTGATCAGCCTGTCTGCCGATCTTAACATAAAAAACCCCCACAAATTGCAAGAAATTCTAATTGTATCATAAACTACCTAAAACATTAAAAAGCGACATAACACCATATAAGCTAAAACAATACTATTTACAATTAACTATAGATAAATATAATTTTAACAACAATACAAAAATATTTATAAACAAGTAATATTAATTATTATTGTAAGATATTTCAATTCAGAACATGACACAAAATAAGATATTATCTTAAAGTAATTGAAGAGTCTGAAATGTACGTGGGCGTCAACTGAAGGTTTGTTTAAATTTTCTGTAATCGGCACATGGTGTACGGTAAAACTCTAATGAGTTTTTTGTATATACCAATGTTAAGTTGAATGAAACATTACTGTATTAATAAATAATAAAAATAAAAAAAAATAGAAGATAAATATGATTACTAAAATATATTTAACATGGAAGAATAATTTTGTCCATTTCTTCATAGTTTAACTAAACTCTTAAGCCATTTTTGACTACCACCTTGCATCTAGGACCTAGGAAGTGGAAGAGGATATATTAATAGGATGGAATTGATGTTGTTGTAAAGGTATCCGCCAAAAAACAATAGAACATTACAATAGAATAGAACAATAGAAGATTCCCAAATTGAATTTTCTGGATGGGCAAATAAGGCCCCCTCTACGTCTATCCTTTTACAGAACGGGGCTGTATGGTAGTCGAGAATGTTGTTTGAGAATAGTATAGAGTATAACCGTATTAATATCCATTGCGGGGTAGAAGAAGTTAGTGGAGAACAAGATGTCTCTGTATGTCTTCTAACTCCTCCTAAACAGATTTTGATGCGGTTTTCACTAATGGAAAGAGAAGAGTTCACACACACACACACGAGAAAAGTTCACCCGTGCGAAGGCAGCGGGTCGTTGGTTTCATTATTTGTTGTTATCTAAAGACTTAAATTTATTTCTTCCGAGCATTCCTCACCGCTTTATAATAAGTATTGAAATAATAGTTATTTGTGTTACAAGGGTTATCCCCTTTTTGTTCTCGAGGGCGTCATTTTGAATTCCGAGCGTAGCTTCGAATTCAACATATGCCGCCCGAGAACTAAATACTTTAGCCCCGAGTGACAAACACTATTTTTCATCCCTACCTATGAGAAAAAGAAAGAGCTACGTCTCGAAATGTAAAAAAAAAATTGAAAAGAAAGAAGAATGATGCAAAGATTTTCAACTGTATAGATGGGGCAAAACGAAAGAATCCGTAATGTGACATTTAGAACCACGTGGTACAAAATCGCTCAGTACATCGCCTTTACAACGCTATTTAACTACGCCATGGCCATCCTGATTACGGTGATCAGGATAAATTATTTTTGCAGAAAAATTTTTGCAGGAAAAGGGCATTGGGAAATACATGGAAATATATGGATATATTTCTATATTGGGGAATATATAGATTAATTACATATATAGATTATATTGTAATCTATGTATTTAATCTTTTTAAGAATGATGACAGTTTTTTTTCAGCGCGCATTGCTATCAAAATGTAACCAGCCAGTAACTTCTTCATACATTAAGCGTTCGGCCTCTTTGGTGAAATTGTCTTACTAATCAACAAAGAATTAGTATTGTCGTTTTTCGAATAGGTGTCATGAAAATGTATTTTACCACCTTTTGCAGACGATTGTTCCGAGTTATTGAGCGATTCCTTTTGAATTATTTTGAAACGCGGCAAAACCCTCAGGCACAATCGTAGGTCCTTTATGAATAAAGGTACCTACATAAAAGGATGGATCAGGCTTTGTAAGGTTACAAAGACATTCGTCGCTTTTACAATGTATTTTTAAATTTGTAATATATAACTTAGTTATATTGCTCGGAACTAAAGTAAATGTAGAATAGTCGAATTCAATGTTTTAAAAATTAAGTACGTAATATTTGCAAAATTGTACTTTGCTTAGGTATTTTGGACTTTGAGGTGAAAATACCTTATTTATTTCAAAAACATTAAAAATAAAATATGAATCTATACCACCGGAATTAAAATTGATAAGTAATTGCTCTTTCATCTATTTTGTGAGGAATCCATTTTGTGAGAAAAATAATAGTAAATTACTGCTAAAAAAACCTTTCTCCACGCAGTAATAAAAAAACAGAGACAACTACATTTGTATTAAAGCTTAATAAATAACTTAAGTTGTAATCGGCTACTTTTATTTCTTTTTTCATAATATACACAATATTTAAGAAAAACATTCCAATTTTGAATCTGTTTTGTTATCTTGGAGAGGTTTTTAAAATTTACTGTGCGATATTGCATCTAAATGCATAGGTTATTAAGTTCCGCTCATTTTGTTAGTTTGTGCGTAAAAATTGTCTTCATTCTGAGCTTAGTCCCCTGTGCGAAAAAGAATCTGTTTGTTGAGTAAAAGAAAGTAATAACTTCGGTGAGATTTATCTATAGAGTTGCATTTAATAGTTCAATATTCTTCCCAAATTTTTACAATTTATAGGTACATTAAAAGTATTACGTTCGAATCTGTAAACAATATATTTTTATATTTTACCGTCGTTCTCTTTTTTAAATATAAACACGTAGGTACGTATTGAAGTTGTCACAGGCGGCGACTTCCTATTCGTCGACAGCACCGTGAATGTTGCCACGAGACAAATGTAGGCTGTGTGCGCCAAAGATAATTGTATTTAGGTACAGAATACAACATCTTTGGTGTGCGCCACGGCGTATTTTAGAGGCGTAGACACTGTTTGAATTTGATAGCTCAATTTTTGAAGAAGGTTATAAATTACATATTTATCATCACGCTGTGATCAGAAGCCGAGCAGAAAGAAAAAAATCAGAAAGAACGCTATGCGAAAATGGGAGATGAGATAGAACGCGTCGGGTCAGGTTCAATTTAAATTAAACTGTGGGCGAAACCTGAAGACACGGCTAGTATAATAATTGTTATAATCGCTTTGTAATCCTTCTTAACAAATGTCAAGGGTTGTGTTACATTAGAGGAGTTCTCGCGTTGAAGTGGATTGTTGTTGACGAGTTGACGACTTGATTTTGCTGCGGCTTTAACTTATTGCTAAGTTGGTATGCTGGTATTACATTATTTTATAATAATTATAACAGACATTCTACTGAAGACGGATTGAGACTCGTCTTACGGAGTGAAGTAAGGGATGCGAGAGCCCATTTCCCTATCTCTTCCCAATCCCTTATCCTTAATCCTATTGTAGTCGGCAGTGCACTTGCAGCAGCTTTTGGCGTTGTTTGTGTTATAGGCGACGGTAGCCACCTACCATCAAGTGGACCGTCAGCCTGTCTGCCGATCTTAATATAAAATAATAATAATAATGTCTATCTATTCCTCTTTCTATCTTATTTCGACGCTCAATCACTGAAGGTATTGTACCAAAATTATGGAAATCTGCATTCATTTCCCCAATACATAAGTCTGGTTCCAGAACACAAGTAAAGAATTATAGACCGATCTCTAAACTTTGCATTTTTGCTAAGATTTTTGAACGATTAGTTTATACACAGGTGTATAATTCACTGTCACTTTTCTTTATTCCGGAACAACACGGATTTTTAAGGAGGCGATCCACTGCGTCCAATTTGTTAACTTTTGTCGATTTCGTTGCGTCGAGTATGGATTCCGGTGGTCAGGTTGATGCCATCTTCACAGATTATGCTAAAGCATTTGATCGAATCGACCATCAGATTCTGTTGCAAAAGCTGTTTCGTGCTGGTATCCATGGAGATTTGTTTAGATGGTTCACCTCCTATATCAATAGTCGCACTCAATCAGTCGTTATCAATGGCTACTCGTCTTTTTGGAGCGTTGTTCCCTCCGGAGTCCCGCAGGGTTCCTTACTCGGACCCTTACTTTTTAATATCTTCATTAATGACATAGGCTCATGTTTCCGTCATTCTAATTATTTGCTTTATGCTGACGATATGAAAATATATAAATATATTGGTAGCATCGAGGATTCGCGTCTATTACAAAGTGATATAAATTCGTTTGAGGAATACTGTCTTAAAAATAAATTAGATTTAAACGTAGATAAATGCTATCATATAACGTTTACTCGTAAAGCTAAAAGTCTCACAAGTAAATACTTTATAAAAGGGAAAGAGCTTAAACGCGTAGAAGAAATTCGCGATCTTGGTGTTGTTCACGATTCAAAGATGACTTATGAAAAACATGTGAATAATATAGTGGACAGATCTTATAGAGTTATGGGATTCTTGAAGAGGGTGAGCTGTCAATTTAGCAATATTAAGGTTGTAAAAATTTTGTATTGCTCTTTGGTGCGCAGCATCCTCGAGTATTGTTCACAGGTTTGGAATCCCCAATATGATATTTATATCAATAGAATAGAAACAATACAGAAAAAATTCTTGAGATTTTTGGAATTTAAGTGTAGGTGTCATGACGATGATTACGAGGCTAGATGCCGGAGGCACCACATTCTCCCTCTTAAAGAAAGGCGTTTCATTGCGGATAATATTTTTCTTATGAAAATAGCCCAAAACATTGTTGATTCTCCTTATTTGCTATCAAAAATTAATTTAAAAGTTCCTTGTAGGTCTGTTAGGTCTGTTAGGATGGCATCACAACTAAGTTCCAGATATTACGCCACAAATTATGGGAAGAACTCTTTCTTTCCCAGATCTGTCAAATTTGTTAATAGTTTGGTTGAATTTCCAGAGCTCGATATATATAATTCAAAGATTTATAAAATAAGACAATTACTTTCGAAATCTTGGTTTGATGATTCACTGTAGACTTCTTCCTTGCAGACTTTTTCTTTTCCTTTTCTTTTTGCTTTATTTGTTTACTTAGTATTAATTTTTCTTTTTTTTTTCTCTTACTTAGCTTGGTTAGAAACGGTTTTATTAATTTTTATATGTAGACTCAATATGCGGAAACTTATAAATGGTGTCTAATTAATGTGCCAAATTAGTTGTTAAGTAAATGTTGTATAAAATATGTCACTGTAAGTTTTCCTTGAAAATAAATAAATAAAATAAATAAATAAAAAATAATATTTTATAAAGAGACGCGGACGAAGTCGCGTGCAACAGCTAGTAGGTATACATGCGTGTATATTTTAGTATATTAATATAAATTATAGTCACGTCTGCGCTTTTTTATGTTAAGGTCGATATACAGGCTGACGGTGCTACCGTCACCGTGATGGTAGTTGGCTACCGTCACATACAACACAAGCAACGCCACAGATGTTGAAAGTGCGCTGCCGACAATAGTAGGATTAAGGATAGAGGGCTCTGGCATTCATTACTCACCGAAACACAACAGCACATATTATACTGTTATTTCACGGTGGTCTTCTGTAAGGGCACAGATTAATAAGTAGTTACTACCGTAACAGATAAATCACTCCCTAACAAAAAGACCATCACAACTTTTATAAATGCCTACTGTTTTGCCTCGCCAACTGCTTAGCGGAAAAATATACCTTATAGTTCAAACGTTGAGTTGTTATTGCTCTGCAGCCGCACGCACCCGCGTGACATTGAAATAATAGTAATAAAGTCAGGGCTACTACTACTGAGTTTTTCTAGGCCGTCCCAAAATACAAAGCTAATTAAGCCGCTAGTAACTATTTATTAAGTAATTAACTAGTAACTATAAGCTTACAACTTCTCAGTTCAAGTTGATCAGAATAACATGATTTTTAAGATGTAAATAAGTACTAGTAGGTAACGAGCAATGATAAAAAACCTTGTAGGTACCTAAAGGTTTTCATATTGGTAGGTACTTATTCCTATTTCCACTGACGAGACCAAATAAAAAAGCTTAAATTGTGTATATCATTAGTCCACAAATCCACACAACACAAAGTCGACCAAACATCGAGTTTTGATGAAATAGTCGGAGAGCTCGCTGCTAAATTGTTCTCGACATAAAATTATTTGGCGATACATTATTGTTCTATAGTGAAAAAAATTTTGAACAACGGCGGAGAGTATTTATGTAAAGTATGTAAGTATTGAGTAAAGTAAGTATTTGTTATGTTACTTAATAAAACTGTTTTTACAGATTTAAATCATATTAAAAAAACAATGCATAAATAAGTGTAATACACTCTTTATTTTTAATCTATCTTTAATAGGTACAAATTTTTTTTACAGATAAATAATTTCGTTTAAAGGTAACTAGGTGATAAATTTTGTAGTCAGCTCTCAAACTATGTAGCGGACAGCGTGCGCGTGCCTTGTTGCCAGACCGCATAGCAACGCCACTTGGCAACGCGGCGGCGGCGGCCGGTGCAGCGCGTTGCCGCGCGAATGCTAATAATACTTATTACCTACTTGAGTTTATTTTTACTAAACATTGTTTTATTAAAATTTCGTTTGCACTAGTAACTTTAAAAGTTCCATTTCGTAAGTTGTGAAATTTATTTATTGTACAACCACATAAACAATGCACATGACCCGAAAAGATACGTAGGTAGATAGGTAGGTACGGATTTCACAAGTTCAAGTATTATAATTAAATACATACCTATTAATTATTAAATACAAAGAATATTTAGGTAGGTGCATGTCATTCAATGGATTTTAAAGTTAAAGTATTAAAAAAATATAATACAGAGAATGTAAATTCTCCGTATTATATTTTTTAGTTTTCACGGATTTACATCCTTCCACTGCACACGTATTACGAGGCATAATACCTATTATTCTTTCCAAAATGTAAATCAAAGACACGGAACACAATTACTCCTGGCGGAGATCAAAGAAGAAAAAAATAAATGTGAATGCGCGCGCTCGCATCGGTGGCAACCGCGTGAATGTGTACCTTGGAAAGTACAGCGGCGCGTAGGCGCGCGCAAGTACATGAAGTGAAAGAGGCCTGGTAAGGGGTTCTGCCTACAGACGGCTTTATAAGTAACGATGATAAAAATATCAATGTCATTGATGCCTTCACATTAATCGTGTAATGGTGACGATTATTTGTAGAGGGGGGTGATTCTGATGGAACCCAATGTGCCAATTGAAACCTTGGAGGGTTTCCGATGACTGAAGAGCTCAACAATGTGGTTAGGGGATTACTTTTAAATTGCGCCTGCTATTTTATCTTGGACAGAGATAATTTAAATAAATTATCTCGGTTCTATAATGCTAAGATCTTAGAATGATTAGATCGCAGAGTAAAAATGCCGAATGAAGAAATATCAGAATAACTTAAGACTTATGACGAAACGACAAGATGGGTATATCAAATTGGGATTGAAGAATTAGATTTTAACTTTTCATTAGTTTCATAGCACAGAAGGTTTTAGAGTCTTGTTAAATTGCATTTTACTAAATAACTGAATAAAAATTAGGATTACATAGAATAGGAAAACTAATTCGATTAAAATTAATCTTTTAAAATAAACCATCTTTTTAAACGTAAAAAGATGGTTTATTTTAAAAGATTAATTTTACTCGTGAAGAACATCTTGACTCAGACTGAGATAATTGCACGCGACGGTTCGTGCAAAAGACAAGAATCCTTTGTATAAACTCTTTTAATTCGGTCTTTTAATCTGGCGAATGAAAAAATTATTTGCTTATTGGCAGATCGTGTTGGAACGATAACAAACCAATAAGAGTAATGGATTTATTATATTATAGTATTCAGCCCCCAATTAGATTCAGCAAACAGGAATACCCAGACCCAGTGACGAATGGTTAAGTTAGGCTCGAATTATATGCAACCGCACGACCTTCATTATCATCATGAAATGCATACTTTGCACACAAGTTGTCAATGTAAACATAGGGTAACTTTCATCCGGAATAAAATTGTTCCCGAGGGATCATCTAAAAATAAAAACAAAAAGTTCAAGGTCTGACAAAAACACATTAACAATAAATTTGAATAAATGTTTCAAAACCTAAGACAAATTGGCGCGGGTGAAGTAGCGGACAAAAGCTAGTACTTAAGACAAGGACTAACGTCAGACCGTGTCAGACTGAACACAATTTTTACCAAAATGAGTGCAATCTGATAATGGTGCAATATGAATTAAGGTGCAATATTGCACAACAAATTGTTGTATTTTCTCGGAGATAGATTTAAAATTGGAAAGTTTTTCTTAAATATTGTGTAAAATATGAAAAAAATAAAATAAAAGTAGGCCATTAAAACTTTAGTATAATTAAGTTAATAAATAAGCTTAAAAAATAATGTAGTCATCATTGAAAATTTTTATTACTGTGACAAGATTTTTTTGGAAAGTGATTTACTATTTCTTTTCTCAGAAAATATAACTTTTTGTATAAATCTGCCAGATTCAAACATTTTTAAATATAGTCTATATGCTGCGTATTTTAATCTAAGTTTTAATGACGAAAAGGTGACGAAAATAACGCTTTTCGTCAAGCACACTAACTAACACTTTAACTAACACTTACTCTGTGACTCTACTTTAGAACGGGTTATTTTATATATATGTCTCTATGAGTCCCAGCGAAAAAAACCTTAAACTACTTGCTGCAATTTATAAAAAGGGCAAAAAGGCATATTACCAATCGAAACAAAATGGCCCTACCATTCGTCCTTGTCTTCAGTAACAGTGGAAATCAAGATGAATTCTCCCGAACCGATGAATAGTAGATTTACATCCGGTCATTTTATGGACATGAACATAATATGTTGGGTGATTTCACACGTCGAGGAAGGGGGTATGTGACTGATCGGTGTTAGGGAGAGATTAATGATATTGCTTTTAGTGCCATATTGGGTAATCGTACTATACGGTATTAAGTAAAGCTAAATTAGTGCGCAGTTTTATTTCAAAATTGATGTCTGCGATAATCATCTGCCATGCAATTTTAGTTATAAAATTTGGCCAAAATTGCGACGTACCTTTACGACGTCAATGGAGAACAAAGAATTGGCAGAATCCTCGCACAACGTCCTCAGCTATCCAGGGAAGAAATGCTGACAGGGATACCATGTCGGAAGTGTCTCATTTTTGAGGTCGGTGAAAAAGTCTTATCGCATATAGTATGAAAAATTTGTAATAAAATCTCTTTGGCTGTACTATTTATTTTGTATACATATATGGCTGGTTTTGAACATTAAAAAGGTTACAATTCAAAAAGAAACAAATTAGTAAAATGTTGTTTCCAGCTATTTTTCATTTGTTTTTCTTTGTGTCAAAATGAGTGAATCTAATGAAGAAATTCGACACATTTTTGATGTGATTGATAACTGGTGATGAAAAGTGGATCACGTATGATAAGAACGTGCGAAAAAGGTCGTAGTCAAAGGTCGGTCAGGCTTCATAGACTGTGCTAAAACCCGGGTTAACTCGCAATAAGGTGATGCTGTGTGTATGGTGGGATTGGAAGGACATTGTTCATTATGAGCTTGTACCGCCGGGCAGAACCATCGTTTCGGATCTCTACTGCCAACAGCCGATGAGATTAAAGCAAGAAGTTGAGAGAAAGCAGCCGGAATTGATCAAAGGTCAATTGATCAATAGAAAGGGTGTGGTCTTTCATCACGACAAGGCTAGACCCACACACATTTTTAGCCATTCAGCAAAAATTAAGAGAGTTTGGCTGGGAGGTGTTAATGCATCCGCCATATATCCCTGACCTTCCATTTTCAGATTTCCACCTGTTTCAGTCTCTTCAGAATTCTTTAGGCAGTGTCAGGTTAACATCAAGAGAGGACTGCCAAAACTATTTGTCCCGTTTTTGCCAAAATTATTTGTCCAGTCCAAAAATTTCTATAGCAACGGGATCATGTTACAAGACAAGATGGCAAAAAGTCAACGAACAAAATGGCACATATATACTGTAATTTGTAAGTAAACTTTAAAAGAGTCTTGAGTTTTCTTATAAAATGCGAAGAAACTTTTTCCTCAACCTATCATATAATCTTCTATCTATCTTCTCTATATATAAAAATGAATCCCCATTTCCCTTGGTCACGGCATCACGTGTGAACGGGTAAACCGATTTTAATTCGGTTTTCAGTAATGGAAAGAGGGATAAACGGGGAATGTTCATATATATAAAAAAATGCTCGCCGGGCGAAATCGGGGGCGGGTCGCTAGTCTTTATATATAAAAATGAATCCCTATTTCCCTTGGTCACGGCATCACGCGTGAACGGGTAGACCGATTTTAATTCGGTTTTCACTACTGGAAAGAGTGATAAATGGGGCGTAGTAAAATAAATGGGGAAAATATTCAATATATTTATCCCTTATAATAAATATATATTTATATTTATAAAGAAAATACAAAAAAATATAATTATACTAGAAACTAAAACCAACACGGTCAAAAGCAGAATGGCTTGTCCGCGACGGAGACAAAATTTTGTGACAACGAAAATTTTGAAATCGATTATCGAACCAAGGTTTGTCAAAATTAAAAAAGAAACTGATTAAAAACAGATAAATAACATGAAGGAGTAATTGAAAAGAGAGAGAGAGAGAGAGAGTATCCGCTTAGCTTACAGGTCTAGCTGATTATGAAATATTACTTCTAAATATAAAAAGAGATGATATACAATATTCGCGGTACATTTCTTGAGATTTATTCTAAAGACGGTCAACATGTGTCAACACCTTTAATATTAACGTAACAACTAAGCCGGTGAAAGGCGTGTCATCCGATACAGGTGCAAAGAGATGGGTTTTAGGCTTAGGGTAACAATGGTTTCGGCAAAAATAAATCTTTCAATATCTTTTTAGTACAGAAATTCTAACCCAATGTACGATAGAGGTTATTGAGTCTTCAATTCTGAACAAATAATAAAAGTTTGAAATTACTTTATAGATAGAGCAAAAATTTATTTTCTGAACAAATTAATTAAATTTTTCTTGTTTTTTTCTGGCTAACGAGCCATTTGAGGGTAGGTGGCTGCCGTCACCTATAATATATGTCACAGGTGCTGCAAGTGCGCTGCTGATCACACTAGGATTAAAGATAAGGGATTAAGAAGGCGGATAGGGCTCTGGTATCCCTTACTCACCCACCGTACTGTTATTTTATTACAAGTTTATACATACTATATGCGAAAAGACTTTTTCCCCTACCTAAGGTGGGAATCCGAATGTTTTTTTTTGCAGTTACAATTTTCGTGTTCTAAAGTAGTGATTGCTTTTGCTTATTGGAATCCTAAATCGAGCGAGATAATTAAAATATAATAGAAGGGTTACGATACCGATTTCGTGAAATGGTTTAGTCTGGTAACCTACGGAAATATTTTTGCTAATTACTTTTTGATTGTGTGTAACTTCTTAGTTATTAGTATGACCGCAGTAATAATAATAATACAAGGTTATTTTTTGTTGTTTGCAACTTTTTGAAATATAAAAATGAACTAAAATTTAACAACAATAAAAAACACTGTTTTGAAAAGTCTTCCTTGCTATGACATTGAAATAGGCGTGTATGTCTGAGTAAAATATTAAGATTTTATATTACGAACCAGTAACGATGGATGTAACTATGGAAATAAATATGTAAATATGTAAATGAATAAATGTTACAAGAATCATATAATGATGACATTTTATTTATAACACCCAACGCAACAGAGGCGCATTATCAGTTCGACCTGTGTATCTGTGTGTCGTCTGTCTGGTTCCGGAGCAATTCACCTGATTCTCAATTAACCAAATTCTCAACTCATCAGATTCGCAATTTACCAGATTCGATCTGTGGAATCATAGCTCCCAAATTGATAAACTAATTTTGGTATGTTTTTTTGTTTAAAAGCTAACATGATCGAAATAGTTCTTAGTTATAATTTTTCAGGCGTTTGAAGATCGTCAGCTCATTTCCTAGTTGACGAAGGGATCACATTAACTTCCACAGGTTAGATTGATTTGTAATTTAGTGAACTGTTACTTCGGTAGTATTTCCATGACATGGTAACCTTGCCCTGATGCTACATAATTAAGTAGTCTGCGGGAGATCCACTCTTCTGTAATTTACAGCAAATATAGCGTGTTTGGGCATGGCATATAATGGCCTCAACAATATGTCGGGGGTTAGTTTATAATTTTTAATTATAGTTTGTCTATGGACACGCCCCTAAAAATAGTGTACATACAATGATTTTATATGCCATTTTTTAAGTATAGAAATTGGCTATTATAAACAAAATATTGGACACTGGAATCAGCAACATCAGAAAACGTAGTACCTAGATGTGCCAATTTTCTGGTGATCGATCAATATTACTTTAAAAATCAATCTTATTTTTAAAATCATTGGATATATGTAACTAGAGTCAAGAGGGCTTGGACGATTTTACCTTACCTTGCATCTTGAAAAAATAAGACAGTGTTAAACTCTCGCTAGAGAGTATATATGTTCTGTGGTGTTAAATATCGGACGTTTCCGTATATTAGGTACAGACTAATACAACATCTTTGGTATATATATTAAAGTACTTTGTGATCGGACGTCATATTTGAACGATAAAAATGGACTACGCACCAAATAAAATTGATTATTGATTTTCAAACTAAGCGAGCTACGAGGCGACAAAAATAGAATCTCTTTATTTCAGGAGATTTCCTTATTACTAGTATTATTTTTGGGGATATTGAAAGAATTAATCGGTAAATTCTTGGTCTCATACAAATAATTCTAATACGTCCACTGTCTGACTGCGTAAAATACTGGGCGTTTGGTGTTGGCGGCACCAACACAGAAGACCATTGCCAAATAACAGCACGTGTGCTGTTTTGTTTCGCTGAGTAAGTAAGGAATCCGAGGGCTCTTATCCTTTATAAAATCAAGGTCGGTAGCACAGTTGCAACCATGGTTTGCCCCTGTTAATAGACGACGGTAGTCTCTTACCAACAATCTTAACTAATATTATAAAAACGAAAGTTTTTAATATTTTTTTATTATAAAAACGAGTTTCACGCCTTAACTACCTATCCATTATCATAAAATTTTCCATAGACGTTGTGAGGGATACAGAAAATGATATAGGGTACATTTCATCCAGAAAAAAGTACTCTTTCCGAGGGATTATCTAAAAATAAAAATGAAAAATACAACGCTTGAAAAATATATATGAAAATTAAGAAAACAGGGGCGCGGACGAAGTCACGGGTAAAAACTTATCTGTGCGCCAAGTTTCATCCGAATCGGCTTAGCGGTCTAGGCGTGACTAAACACATTTACAAACTTTTACATTTTCCAGTAAGTTAAGAAATAACTTAATAAGTTAAGAATAATAAGTTAAGAAATGACAAAAGGTGCGTTAATCTGTATTTAGCCCAAAAATACATGGAAAATATTATATTACAAGTTATTTTTAGCACAAAAGCAGGAAACAAATTTACAAACGAAATTGCTAAAATAGCTGTAAACGTACGGTGTAGTGTGGTGTATTCTAGAAAATGAACAGTTAATTACAATCTCTTTGAACATTCCATTAGCCTTATTAAAAAGGGTTTGTTACTAACAATTTTAAAAGTATTGAAAGCTCGAGAGGAATTTATTGGAAAATCTGCGGATTTTATGTAATAAGCTCGTTTTCCTGTGCCGCTTTTTATAACTACTATAAACTACACACACAGGTACAATTAGCGGATCAGAAAAAAAGGCTGAGTATAAAATAATAAAATGTTTATTGAAAAAAATAATTATCAGACATGAAATAACAAACCAAGTGACATTTTTTAACATGGACTTAATATAGTCTTAATTAAATTTTATTAAAATAATCAAAATTAAAATAAAATGCATTTTTTCTATATTTTGTGATAACACACTGTTGAAAATTTAAAATAAGTGAGATTTTAACTTGAATGACTTTAACGAGTGTTTCCCCCTCGCACTCTGTGACTAATGTTTCCACCCGTCTGGGCATGCTGACAATTATGTTATCAATTGTGTCTTCGAGTAAAGCGTTTTGCAGTTCTCCAGGTTGTTGGGAGGCGGCATTCTGGTTAACAAGACTCATACATGCTCTTTCTATAGGATGCATATCCGGGTATCTTGCTGGCCTCTGTATCACTGTAGTACCCACATGGTTTGCAAAAAAATATAATTTTTTTACAATTTACAGAATCTTAAAAATCGATGAAAAAGGTGAATGTCGCCTATTGTTCCATATTTAAAAAAGAGTAACTCAACAAATGAAAAAGTAACTTAAGAGGCCAGTATTTTATGATACTGACCATTTTATGACCCAGCAGACGTTGTCCTGCCTGAACTCGAAAATAATTCTGTAATCCGATTGTGACGCCACCTATCGGGTCCAATTTTATTTTCAAACCATATGTCAAAGTGACGCGACACTTCACGTCAACCAACGACGGTTAAATTATTTGGATATTGTTCATATAAAAATACTACAATTGCGATTTTTAAATGGGGGGTGGGGTGGGGTTATGTGAAAAATACTTTACGACCTATTCTCATACCTACTTTAATACACACAAAATTTCATAAGAATCGATCAAGCCGTTTCGGAGGAGTTTTGTTGCAAACACTGTGACACGAGAATTTTATAAGTATATTAAATTATGATAATGAATAATTCCGTTAATTGTGCCCGTATTTGTATTATATACGTAAATTAAACAGTTTGCGCAGATGTTAGTATGATGTGCCCGGTCACGACACGTTTTCGATTTTTAACAATAACTTAAATTGAATTGAAAATGTGCGTTCCAGAAGATTTTGTAGCACGAAGCCTACTTTTGTATTTGTCGACTTTTCAATATTTTCCTATTTAATCTTTTTGTTTTTAACCGTTTTTAATAACCGATTAAGTAACTCTTACCTTTAGCGTATTTTAAATAATTCGGAGAATTGAGTTAATTGAATTGAATTGAGTAAATTGAGCATTTAATCAATTCCTTTTTTAACAAAGGAAATCATAGTCAGTCCGTCAACATTATTATTTGCATTAGGAGTCATTATTTGCATGTTTATTGAGATTTCTTCATCATTTTCTCTTTCTTGTCATCGATCTCTCTCAAACCAATTACAATTTTGGTGCCTGCGCTAATACCACTATTGGACTACTATTTGAATCCTAACTTATATTTTCTTATGAAATTATTAAATTTGACTGTAAGTGCCTACTTACGAATGGTAAGTGATTCCATGTGATTAGTAAAGGCATAAAGGAAGTCATTTTATTAACTTTTTATTCCCCAAAAACTGTGTCCGTATTATTACCATAGAACGTGTATCCAAGAAAGTGTTGATGAGAGAATGAATGATACTGAGACATTTGGACTCAGTTTATAAGATCCATGAGCAGGTAGTGATTCGCGTATCTTTCTTTTTTGCTTTTATCTCTGTGTGAAACCGCATCACACCTTTGAAATGATTAAGGTCGAATTTCGAGCAGTTGGCAACACTAGGATGAAAAATCACTTTACCACAATAGGTTACAAACAGACAGACATGGATAGCGACATTGTTTTATACAATTTACAAGATTAGCTGTTATACAGTTACTCTATAGATCGATTTTATATAGTAACCTACCAGATGACGTATATTTTCTTTCCAAAAGATAGATTTCACGTTCCAAATGTGGTCGTAAAAACGGAATGTTCCTTTTACGTCCCAACACTTTATTGTTGCGTATATCTAATTTACTGTTAATTACAAGCTACTATAACCCTTATTACGACACGCCAAGGGTTAAAGTTGCGTGTATGTATTTTAAACGTGTGTTACCATGTGTTACGTTGGACAGTCGTCTCTTTAATAGGTAATATGAAGCATTTGTGTACTTGTGCAAGGCAATATGGCTTTTACGTTTTACGTACTAGAGTTCATAATTCCGCATTAAAAATATATATAGGAGATGTGATTATTGTGGCGATGACTTTCGTATGTGAGTATTTTGAATTGCATCTGCATTTTTGCAATGAACGAATATGTTTTCAAGTGTTGATTATGTATTTTTTAGATAATGATGTTCGGAAGTTCTATAGTACCATAGACGGCGTTGCCAGATTTTTTTTTTAAATTTGAAGCAGTTTGAGTAAAAAAAGCGGGATTTTTTCGTCGAAAGCGGGACATAGTAAAAAACGTATATAAACAGTAGTTTTTAAATACTTATCCTTTCATTTGAGTTTCAAATTATGTTTACATGACAATAGTTAGCAAAAAATAGGTATGGAAAATGTATTTTAACGAAAATACGTTACTTTAACAAAGTCTGATTTACCCTATGGTTAGACAATTGAGGCTTCAGGAGAATAAACATATTATATAATATAACTAAGTAAGAATTATTAATAAGAATTCCTTAATCATATTTCTGTGATGATTTAGCTTCTTTTAAAGTTTTCTTTTTTTAAAGAACTCTGCACAGGTTAGCTCTAGATTAAACTGGATTGAATAATTCTGCTTTCATTAAATTTAGGGAGCATTTATTTCTGGCATCCGACCATTATAAACTGATTTGGGGAAAAACGCCTCCGGGAAAGCAGTTTGATGTTGGGTTACCTTCGAGTAATCCCCGAAAAGCGGGACTGAGCCTGTCCCGCGTGGGACATTTCATTTTGATTTCAAAATTGGGACGTCCCGCCAAAATCGGGACGTCTGGCAACGCTGACCATAGACCACATCCATACGCTACGGCAAGTTATATAGAAAACCGAGGAGTATAACCTTCCGATATGTCTAGCGTTTGTGGACTATGAGAAGACCTTCGATTCGATCGAAACATGGGCAGTACTCGAGGCTCTGCAGCGATGTCGCATTGACCACCGTTATATCGAAGTGTTGAAGTGTTTGTACAATAAAGCCACCATGTTGGTTCGAGTACAGGAGCAGAGCACCGAGTCAGTTCCATTGCCAACGATACTGTGATCCTGGCGAAGTCGATAAGAGAACTCAACACGATGCTCGATGGCCTCCCAAAGGATGGCCTTAAGATGAATATGCACAGGACGAAGTTATGTCTAATGTCCATGTTGTGCCCACCCCAGTAACAGTTGCAAATTCTATTTTTGAAGTTATTGACGAGTAGATATATCTATTTGGGACAAACAGTCCAATTAGGTAGAACCAACTTTAAGAAGGAACTTGAGAAGCTTCGAGTCTGAAACGCTTTCTCGTCCAAAATTCTTCTTAAAACTCTTAATTGTCTCTTAAGTGTCTTAAAACAAAAGTTTTCGACCAATGTGTGTTGCTGTGGCGCTGAAACGTGGTGTCTAACTATGGGCCTCGTAAGAAAGCTCAACGTCCCTCAACGAGCTATGGAGAGGGCTATGCTCGGGGTTACACTGCGAGATCGAATCAGGAATGAGGAGATCCATAGACGAACGAAAATTATCGACATAACCCGGCGCATTAGTAAGTTGAAGTGGCAGTGGGCAAGACACAGTACGTACGGAGAACCGACGGCGGAAAGTTCTCGAGTGGAGGTCACAGACCCGACCGGCAAGCGCAGCGTAGGATGCCCATCCACAGGGTGCAAAGACGACCTGATAAGGGCCGCAGGTCGATGGTGGATTCAGGCTGCTTCTGATCGGTTCTTTTGGAGAATTAGGGGGGGAGGCCTTTGTCTAGCAGTGGACGTCCTACGACAGAGATAATGATGATCTAAAGGTTAGCAGGCAAAGTGACGGTCCATACAATAATCCAATTGCTAGAGGACATTACTAAATTATGAGAATAAAATAGAAAACTGGACACACAGTTAATTAGTTTATTAAGGTCTATGTCTAGACATTGTCATGAAAGAATCGTCCATTATTTATTATTTTAAATATAATAGACGTCAGACAATCTAATGGTTCACTAAGTGGCTACTATAGTAAAGGTACGGAAGCATTATATTAATATTGTTACGACTAATTATCGAACATTCTGATAAAAGTACTCGCGCCGGTCGAAAATCTCGAAGGCTCCCCACTATCGATAGTAGTCACGCCACTTCCCGGTTAGTGTCAAAGGAAATTGGTCCTTATGTTCACAACATAGAGATCACATTCAATAGAAAAAGCATTCCCGAATCTTCAATGGACTTGTTTACAATTACGGAATAGAAAAAACAATTCCGTGTTTACAATACTTGTTTATTTCTAGTAAATTCGAAATAGATCGAGACGTTTGGCGCCAAATATAAATAGGAGAGTGGCGGCGGGAGAGATAGTTGAGCTATAGCCTGTGATTCGAAAGCGAAATGAGAATCATTGACGACTTTTGGCAAGTTTAACGGTTTTAGCCCTTTGGAAGTCATCTTGGTTTAGTTGGTTTGTGGAAATAAATAGTTCATTTTCGCCCTTACACGGCAGTTGGACTCACTCCGCACGTAACAATATTTTAAATTATATATTATTGTTAATTTATAATATTAGTACAATATTATGCTAATATTATAAATGCGAAAGTGAATTTGTTTGTTCGTTACGCCTTAACTACTGAACCGATCATCATGAAATTTTGCATAGACGTTGTCAGGGATACAAGAAAGGACATATGACCATTAACTGAATAAATATACATATGACCATTAAGGACTGAATAAATGTTTTAAAGTTTTAAATGTTTTAAAAAGCTAGTAGGTACCAAATTTAAGGTAAACTACGACTTCATTTGCCAGGCACAGCTAATTAAAACATTTAGTATGTTTACTTTGTTGTCGCCAAATATGAATTAGATACTTACCTGCTCTAATTATGCCTAATATCAAAGGCGGTAAACCCTTTAACGAATTAACCTTTATTTTAATTAAAATGGATAATTAATTTGATCGTCTTCGCACCCTGTTTGTTATTTACACCAATTTGTGCAACTTGTTGTTGTACTTTGAAAGTTAAACCTTCTTACGTTGCGGTAAAACTTCCGAAATCCCTTTAAAAGGACAGCGGGGCTATAATGGATTCTGAACAAAAGATCGTCTCTTAATTTATAATATATCTTTCTCTCTAATTTTATAACTGTGAGGTTTAGAGAAAAAAAAAACATGATTTATAAAAAAAAGGGCAATGAAAGGTTACAATTTACTTATCTATTTAGTTTCCAGTAAAATATATACAATAAAATGAAACTTACTGTTTATAAATTATTAATGCAGTTAAAAATGGCTCCAGGTGGTATCCAACATGCTGGCTGCATTATTACCTCTTTGGTTCGTTATATTTAATCTCTGAGAAGGGTAAGGCCCAGTCCTGTCATCGCCAGTTTTGTTTATCACGCACTTGGAGATATTTTTGATGAGGTGAAGCCCGTTGGGACCCCATGGGCCAAGCGTCTCCGAAGCCAAGAGCAACAAAAGAGAAAGAAGTACTTATGTTTTTATACTTATTAATCTTTCTCTCCTCTGCATTCTCTGCCGTTTGTTTAGTTACTTATTTATTTAGTTTCTTAATTTAAAATTTTTTATTACATAAAAATAAAATAAAAACAAAATTTTGCCATTCGTTGCGGGGAAAGGCCCAAGCTAGCGGAGGTTAGGGCTGCAGAGTGAGGAACCTCCTGACGATACGTGTAGTGTCAAAAAGGACCGCCTTCTGAATCTGTGCCCGGATCCAGCCATCTAGTGAGAGCCTCTTGAGGTGTTGGTGGAGGCTCTTCGCTATATGATCGTTCGCCAAGACAACTATGGGACGATGATTGTCGAATCGATATCCCACATGGCGGTATCGTGAGTCACCCCAAGTCTATCCAAGTTGTACTTGCTAAGTTTGTTATTAAATAAAAAATATGGTTATTGACAATAGTTCTTTAACGTCTTAAATAACTATAAAACTAGTTTTCTCTGTTAATCTTCTCTATATTCTATATATAAAAATGAATTCCTATTTCCTTTGGTCGCGGCATCACGCGTGAACTGGTAGACCGATTTTAATTCGGTTTTCACTAATGGAAAGAGGGATAAACGGGGTATATTTATACATATATAAAAATTGCACCCCGGGCGAAGCCGGGTGCGGGTCGCTAGTAAACTATTAAACAAGCCATATTTTGAAATGTAATGTTGAAAAAAGGGAATTTATGTTTTTTGACCTATGTGGTAAGAACTATAGAATACTACCGATTCTGTTTAATGGTTCTCCTCTTAATAAAGTTAGCTCGGTTTAAATATTTAGGGAGTTTTACCACTGACGATCTGAAAGTTAATGGTGACATTGTAGTCGCAGAAGGCGTTGGCTGTACGAGGTATTAACATTAACATGTTGATTCGTATGTTTTCTCTTTGTTCGACTTTGTTTGATGTTTTTGTTCGAAGTCAAGATAATATTGTTCGAAACATTAATTTCACACGGGGGGGCTGTGGGCACACAGCGCTCTGCGAGTCTCCATATTATTGGAATGATGTTCGTTGAAGAATGTATCAAAGATTTCTATGTTACCAGACGCAAATGGATTGCCTTGCACAGAGCGCGTGCTACCAGTAAGAGCAATTTGAAAGCGTACAAGCCTAAACTTGCAATTATTGGTAATTTTTGTTTTTGGGACTACAGAATAATTGTGTATTCATTATCTTGTATATTTATTAATAAATCTAATTAATATTAAATATATTAACTTACACATATTTTAAGCAATTTGTATTTTTCCTAACCGATATTATAATCTGATTGAATGAATTGAATTGACGAAAATAGCCCCACACTTAATACTTTAGGCAGAATGTATTATTTATACAGACAGAATGTATTCCGATGATTTTTTTTACTTATACGTAAAGTTTGGCAGACATACAATAGCACCAAGGAGGGAATGTAATTGCGTCATGATGTATCTAAAAAAGTGCGTCATAAAAGCGCAATACAAGGTTATAAATGGTTTGAATAGGGGAATTGAGTCTGCAATACCTTAATCGCCATGGTCTTCTGTGAGGCTTCGGGATTCAAGGCTTTCGTCAAGCGTTGAATCTTTACTTTTAGATAGCTCGTACCCGCGGCTTCGCCTGCGTGGAATATTTAGCTTATGTCCATCCTGAATTTCTAACTATTGGTGAAAGATTTTTTTTAAATCCGATCAGTAGTTTTTAAGTATAGCAATAAATATAATTAAATACGCTATTTCAAAATATCGGAAACAATGTACGTGGATTTTCTGTTTTGAAAGTTATGATTTACCAAGAAAATCTAGTGTTTGCGATAATAAAGCTCTAATAGACTTGCTAGTTAATTCGTCTCGAAACGAATTGATAATTCGTTATCGCGTCATGACATTGTAAGCCTAAAAGCAGGCTTAGTGTTAACAAGGATCAAAGGATCTCCCTTGAACCATGTCATCCGACGTTTCGGGCGTCTTAATTAATTCCATACTACTTTGATAGTTCTGCCAATGCTCTCTTTTATAAAAGATACTGTGCTTTGATGGGATTACTGATTATAAGTAAGGTCAGAATGTCAGACTACTAACTTATTGTCTAGAAAACATGTTTTCTAGTGAGATCAAAATATTTTCTAGGTATTTATTTTTAATCAAATCAAGGTAGCGCTTGTCCACTATCTCACCTGATGTGAGGTGTAGATGGGGCCGAAGGAGGACCACTCTTACCTAGTAAATGCCCATTTACCCTGGTTTTGAAGACCCCGAGGTTGTAGTTCTGTGGGAACACAGACGCAGGCAATGAGTTCCACTCCTTGGCAGTCCGAACAAGAAAGGTGGAACTGAAACGCTTCGTGCGTAATCGAGGAACATCGACCACGAAGGGATTAAACACTCGTCCACGCCTAGTGTTCCGCAAGTGAAACGGTTCCAAAGTCTAGGTTACAGGTTACGACGCAAGTAAACGTGTCGTAAGGTTTAAAGTCTTGTTAAAGGCGGCCCATTGAATTAATTTAGAAATATGCAGATTCTCATAAACAAATTACTAACCTTTTATCTATATCTACGAGTGTGTGTACTAAAAGGTGACTATTTTTACTTTTATCAAACAGTAATTAAAGCCAAAATAGTCAAGTATCCTTTATTTAGCTTACAAATTACCATAAGTAGTTATATTTAATACTAGATGAGCCCGCAGCTTCGTACGCGTGGTATTCGGTATAACGCGTAACTTTTTTTTTTTTTTTTTTTTTTTTTTTGTATACCTATCCCTCCAGCATCACGCGCTGGAGCCTATATTCGCTTTCCTTTCATACAAGTTCTCGCTTATACTCTTCTCGTACTTTCATGCTTCATACTTAATCTTTCTTGCATATTTCTCTTTCATACTATGCGGATGGGATTTCCGCCTAACTACTGTACTAACTAATACTTTTCTTATTTCTATTTTCTACCAGGGGGAATGAGTTTACTCAAATATTTTATTTATTAAAATGTACATAATAAGTCTTTTAATTTAAATGTTAAAATATTTACAACAATAATTCAATAATAATGCAACAACAATATAAGATAAAAAAAAAGTTAAAATTTACAAAATTCAAATTATACAATAATACAAATAAAATACAATAGTCTTAAAATAGTCATCACCGTTTAATATTCTATCTTGTTAGTCCTAAATCTATGTCTTATTTCTATTTATTACTTTCTTAATTGTTTTGACACAATACGTCAAAAACTCATTCCTTCCTTTATCTAATATTATCTCACTAATGTTATCCTTTGTTATTTTCTTACCTAACCTAATTTCAACATCTATCCTGTCCACCTCCGAAGAGGGGTAACTTTTTTTTGTTTGCAAACCGATTGGAATGAAATAAACACTAAATATTACGGGAAGCTTGCTACAATACATAAGTGAAAACCGCATTCAAATCGGTTAAGCCGCTTCTGAGATTATCGTGCACAAACGTATAGACAAACAGACAAAAATTCTAAAAACTATTTTTTTGTCCTCGGTAAAAGTACGTTTACAAATTGTTTTTTTGAAAAAAAAAATTAATGTACAGACACGCGTCGTTTACGATTTTATTATATATATAGAAGAGATGAACTAAGCTTCTAGAAAATTTCGCTGTACTTATATGGTTGTAAATTTTATGTCTCATTCTACGATAATATTCACATAATAAAAGTGACCGGACAATTTTTGGCCCGAAGAAAAAGGTTGAGTGATAGCTTAGGCTTACCCTTGACATTTCCATTATTTCCGGAAAGATTTCCAAAAACGTGTTCGTCCCACACCTTCAACGTCACACTTCTATTATGATTTAATGTTTATATTGTGAAATTCTCTTACCTGCTACGATGTATGAACAATGTTTCATCAAAATCTGTTTATCAGTTTTTGCGTGAAAATGTTCGTTATCAACAAAAAACTTTCACAAATAATAATACTAGCTTTTGCTGACCACCTCGTCCGTGTATCTTTATAAATAACTGGTGCCCGAGACTTCGCTCACGTTGAAAAATAAAAGAATTACGAAACGTGAAAAGCAATATAACGCCTGACATTTTAATTGCTATTATACAATTGCTAGGCGTTGATCTTTATTTTTAAATAGCCTGTGTCCGCGGCTTCGCCCGCGTCATCCACGTAATATCCAAGTAGACGGCTGATACCTATTTATTCACAATGCAAATTGTTCTGGCAACTAACTGGGGTGCGCGGGCGCGGGGTACTGAACGCCATTTGGTCCGATCAAGGTCACGACGAAATTCTATTGGTCGTTACTGCCCGAACATTACCGGGCGTGGAATTATATAATATCTATTTCTCTAATGTGTTGTCTGAATGCGTTCGCCCTGTACTAGAAATCTAGTTGGATATTACGTCGATGGCCCGCGTGGAATATTTAGCCTATGTCCGTCCTGAAATTCTATTCTAACTATTGGTGATACAATATTTTTAAATCGGATGGGTAGTTTCGAAGAATACCTCCCACATACAAACAAACAAACATACAAACTTTACCTCTTTATAATATTAGTATTATATAGATATATCATGTGTTATTCCATTTTTATGCTGCCTAGCTGTATTATTGTAAAGTTATCCTAAATCCTTTCATTAAATTTTATGTTAAAGAGTAATCCATACATGCTGACCTACTAACTTTTGCCAGTCTACTGACTAACTTCGTCTGTTGTTATATATTTTTTTATTATAGTTTTTATTATAGTTTTTTTATTTTTTTATTATTTTTTTATTATAGTCTATATTATAATATATAACGCCTGTAATCATTATCTCTGTGACGACAGTGGCGCCACCACGGCGACAGTGATGCCATTTTTTCATATTTTAATACGATCTCTCGGGAACCTAACATTTTTCCGGAATAAAAAGTACACATTACCATTTAATACCATTTAATAAACTATTTCTGCGCCAAATTTTATACAAATCCGTTCAGCCGTTTTTGCAAGAAAGAGCAAACAAACACACATCCTCATAAACTTTCGCATTTTTAATATTAGTATTATAAATGCTGTATTATATTACTGTAAAGTATCATCAAAATCAGTTCAGTAATATTTTCATGAAACACTAATGAACATACCTACATCTATTGCGCACACTTTTGCTTTTGTAATAAGTAGGATTGTTTTAGTATCTTTTTTAATGAAATTATCTATATAGTATGTACTTTTATTAAAATATCACAATTCTCTCTTTCTGTCTCCAGTGCCTCTGCAGTCCTGAAGATTGGGCAACTCCTTGTACTTGTCTCTTTCAAGATCTTCACTTTCGTTTTGTTTCGTAACCACGACTTCCTCCTTCGCCAAGTACGTCTCTTCCATCTTAACCATCTGATTAACTTTGTCAAGATATATCTGTCTGTCTAAGAACAAGTCTAAGCACACTTTAGAATCCTCCCAAGTGTATAAACATCTACATCTAATGTAAAACTTTATCCAGAAAGGTCTTTAGACTTTTAAAACAGTAGGTACGATATAATATAAAATAAAGGAACGTGTTTAGTTTAGGTCAAAGAGCAATGGCCATTTTATAGTTGGCTGCTTTTTATAGTTCAGTGGATAGTTCACAATGGAATAGATAGGTCAGTCATTATTAATTATTGTCCATTGACAGCCTCTCAATTATTGCGTCAAAGGTTTGTTTATAAATAATTATGACATTTATTTATCGCTGTCTTTTCTTGATACAGAAAAATATAGTTTATTATTCTGGTATACATATATATTAGTGTAAAATTATATGAAAATTAGTTAAGCATTTTTTGCATTAAATTGTAACAAAGATTTATTCTCACTAACTTTTGCATTCACGATAGTAGGGTTTCTTAAATACCACAATTCGTAAGTACTGCAATTTTATAATCATCTCCGATATTCATAATATGAGCTAATATATTATACAATAGGATATACAGAAGTTAAAGCTGAGAAAATTGGAACATTAAGAAAGATTTTTTTAGTCTATGCAATTTTCATTAATAGTCTGCTGCAAGAGCCAGATTTTGTAAAGTCATGTATTGTATTAGGTATTAAATATTATAAAAAAATACCCAGGTCTAATGTCATAATCTGAGCAGGCCTTCTGATATCAGTAGCCAAAGAAGACAACTGCGAATTACATTTAATTATGTGTTTTGACACCTGCATTTCAGAACCTATTCTCCTATTCCAAGGGCAAACGACCAAGTTGATGATCAGTCTGTCCCTTACATAACCGAAGATTACAAAATGGAAAATAAGTATTTTGTAAATAGAAATGAACAATAGGGTATTACACCCATTTTTAAAAAGTGTCTCAATTAGATTCTGTAGTGCTAATGAACCACTAAAAAACACCAAATTTTTATTCAATCGATAAGTTTAATAAAAATGCATTTAAAATTTACATTTTCAAATTTCGCGCGTAATTTGACGAAAACGCTGGAAACCATTTTGCTCTGTAGTCATGACGTCAGTTGGCTGTGTAAACAAATGCGCCGGTAATTGACATGACACTGACTGACACTTTTTCGTTTACACAACCGTATGACGTAAACATGGCGGCTACTATTTCATTGTGTTTAAGAACAGACTAAAAATTCTGAAACTTTGAATTTAATTTTAAAATTTATTTTGTTATTTTACGAACTAAAACTAACATTTTCCGACTGCTTTTTGCCTAAGCTGTCTCAATAATATACTTTTAGATGTTTTTTTCATATAGATTAAAATACCCTATTATATTAACTAAATAATGTGGAAGTCATTTCAATTTTAATAATGTTTAATCGATAGCTTAGTGATATAATTTTATTTCATTATTTTATAAATATATGTTAAAATTAAAAATGTACAATAATAAATTAAAATCACATGAATTGATTATCCATTAATGCAGAATATCTAAATGAAATTTACACTCAAAAATCAGGTATCGTTTCGCTCTCATAGGGTATTTGACTACAATAAAATATAGATCCAGAGTATATAGTTTTTAACTATTATAACATGATATATAACATAACTATATTAATATACCTATTATCTCGGTCAGTGATTAGCCTTGCAATACATTCGAGAAATGCAGCCCAGCATTTTGGGACCAGCCAGCCTGCCTAAGGAACCGTAGCTTAATAATATGATATACAATTTGTAAATTTTATAATATAATATGTAAAATATAGAAAATAAGTTAGATCCAACTGTTGTTAGCAAAAGTAACATTTTTTAAACCAATTTAACCAACACATTATTTTAAAATGTGTAGATATAATTTTATCATGGTGATTTTCTAAGAAAATAGAGAAATTCACAAAGAATGAATCAAATTGCAAAATTATGCTATAATGATATTTTATAATAGGAAAAGCAATATGATGTTGAAGTAAATGAGTGAAGAAAGAGACAAAAAAAACACGTGTTTTCTACATTTTGCTATTACCAATGGACAATATTCTTCAACTAGTGATGCAGGGGAAAATACAGGGAAGTAGCGGAGGCAGGAGAAAGAGATCCTGGTTGAAGAATTTAAAGAGTGGTTTGGTTTAAGCACTCGCTCCCTCTTTCTTGCAGCAGCTTCCAAGGTCAAGATAGCCATGATGGTTGTCAACCTTCTTAGAGAAGCGGCACATTAAGAAGAAGAAGCAATTAAATTACAACTATTTATATTTGGTTCTTCATTTCGTGATTCTTCCATAACGAAACTTTCATCAAAAAGCAAGAAATTATCCCGTCGTGTACAAAAGAGGTAATTTCTTGCTTTTTGATATAACATTTAAATTTTTTATCTCAAGTTCTATGGCATTACAACTATCCGACAGAGAGGTACTGGTTCACAGCCAGGACACTCCGGAGGCACGTAAACGACACAGCTTTCCTCCCCCATACATATGTGGTCTTTGCACACGTCGAACGGCGTAAGACACGATCTGTATGCTGAAACAAAAATGTTTAATGGTTTAATTGTTGCCATCATACAACTAGTAAAGTTGCCAGTGATGAAATAAGGCGCTGATATAGGTGAAATGTAAGTATACGTCACCAGAAGGTCCACTAGATGGATACCGTCTTCTATTAACACAAGTAACACCGTAGGTGCTGCAAATGCAGTAGGATTAAGCACTCACAGAAACAGCAATACATGCTGTTGCGTATTGCCTTTACAGAATATCACAGCATCACTGTGATATTCTGTAAAGGGGTGATTACTGCCACAAGACGGGTTGCCCTAATGACTGCGAAACGCAGTATCATTACTTAAAATACCCAGACTAGAGCCTACTTTTCCTAAGATGGCCTTGCCGAGGATCGAACTCGGGATCCCTAAGACAGAGCGCTAAGGGAAGCATCTCAACCACTCGATAAATGGGCTCCTCAAAATCTAATTGTACTGCCCGGAACGACATTATTATTATTATTATTATATTAAATTTTGACTCGTCTCCCCTTCTAAAAGCCAAAATGAGGGGTAGACGGTGTAACCCCCGGCAGAAGCACAGTCGGTCGGGGTTCAGGGCGACAAGGACAGAAACCGACGTACTATCCTGGCTCTGCACCACCGGGGCAGATGCAGCACCGCTCTCTGCATCTGGCCCGGGAGGGAACCGCCACGGAATCCCAATAGCCCCAGGTTATCCCTGAGGCTGACTGAGATCAAACCATTTACAGACAGAACAACTGGGATGATTTCAACGGATGCCACGGCCCACATGTCGACGATCTCGTGGGCCAAGTCGAGGTATTTCCTCCTTTTCTCGGTTTCAGCCTTCACGAGACCATCGTCATGGGGGATAGTGACATCCACCAAAAACACCCGCGACTGCTCCCGGTCCATCAACACGATTATTATTATTATTATTTTAATCACATATTTATTTATTTTCTGAATTTTAATTTTTTTACAATATACATATGAAAAAAAAACAAACAATATATATATCATAAAAAACTTAAAACTAGGATTCCGCAGATAGCGAGGCAAGGTTAGGGGATGGTTAGGGCTGCAGAGTGAGGAACCTCCTAACAATTCGTGCCGTGTCATGAAGTACCGCCTTCTGTACCTGTCCCTTGATCCAACCATCTAGTGAGAGCCTCTTGAGATGTTGGTCGAGGCTCTTCGCTATAAGACCGTTCGCCGAGACGACTATCGGGGCGATAATTGTCGAATTATCGTTAATTATTTTTTTTATGTTAAGGTCGGCCGACAGGCTGACGGTCCACTTGATGGTAATTGGCTACCGCCGCCTATAATATAAGCGACTCTAATTTACCAGTAAATTTATCCAGTAATCAGTAAATTGCTATAAACAATACTGCTCTAGATGCCCCCAAAATATTACAACCTAATCTCAAATTGCCTGATATATCAATGCATCTTGGCTCCCAAATAGACTGAATAGTGAATACTAAATCAAAGCTTCATCAATCCTTACAAATTTTGGCATTCCAAAGTAATAAAATATTCAGTACGAAAGTACGATTGTGTCCTTCTATATCAATTTTAATTTACACAATACCAGAAACATTAATTTTCCTGTGCTTGTAGTTTTAGAATTATATACAAAGAAATATTTTCTGTTTATGTCGCACGTGTAAGAAGACGAATTGCCTTATGTCGGACGAAAGGTCATGTATGCATTGCGTAAGGCTTGAAAACATAAACGAAACATTTGTTAGCGCTGAAAAGTAAGTCACAGCTGACACGAATACAAATTATAGACCTTTGAAGGCTACGTCGAGCTTGTTTACAATGTTGAAAGTGTAAAAAAATAATAATATTCATCATACACATTCCATATTGTATATTGTATTCCACTTGGAAACACTTCAGAAAGAGATTGTTCCACAAATAAAGTTTTTCCAATACTTCTCCTATATAGTAACTTATCCAAGCGGGATAAAATTCCTACTGACCCAGATTGCGCCCTTTTATGTTAAAGTCGACAGACAGGCTGACGGTCCACTTGATGGTAGGCGGCTACCGTCGCCTATAACACAAGCAACGCTACAGGTGCTGCAAGTGCGCTACCGATAAAGGATTAGGAGGGGATAGGGAAATGGGCTCTGGCATTCCTCACTCACTCATCGAAACACAAGAGCACACGTGCAGTTATTTCACGGTGGTCTCCTGTAAGGAGATGGTCACTGCCGCCAGACGGGCTGCCCAAATTACTGCAAAACGCAGTGTGTCCTGCCACTACTTTCCAGATCCAGATTAGACCCAACTGTGAAAACTTCAACTTGACCCTGACGGGAATCGAACCTGGGAACCCTAGAACAGAGCGTTAAGGCAAGCACCCTAACCACTCATCCAATGGACTCGTCAATAACCATCGTATAACACAAGCAATGCCACAGGTGTTGCAAGTGCGCTGCCGACCATAGTAGGATTAAGCATAAGGGATTAGGAAGGGATAGGACAATATAGGGACAGGTTTTCCGAGGGGAGTGCCCTGAAATTTAGGTGTCGCTACAAATACGGCCTTTTTTTCGCTGAAAGCACAGATTTACAAAAAATAGAGCTTCAAGTAAAAGTTTTGAGCAAGTAGAATTAGAGACCTCGGATAATATTAGTAAAAATGCTTACTATCAATGCAGACTCCATCGAAGCAGCATCCACCGCAGCACTGTTCATGGTCGGCACACTGAAAATGAACATTTTTATTATTATTAACATTATTAAAAAGTAATAATAATTATTATTAAGAATTAATAAGATCTAATTTAACTAATTTATATAATTATAATTTAAGTAATTTCCAACACTAATTTAATTAACTTTTAATTAACTAAAGTTAGTTAAATCACTCACTGATTTTTGCTCTCATGTATTTTAACTATACCTAGATGTGTATTCTCAATTTTATGGTTATTCATTTCGAAAAATAAATAATTAAAATACCAAGTAAATAAAAATTCATTTACAAATCTTAATATGTAAAATAATATTTAACGATGTTCGTTCACAGAGTTCACACTAATCTCCAAATCGCCCAATTTACTTAAGTGAAATTTTGTGAATGTTGGTTCCAGTTTGAAAGATAGGATATAATTTATAAAGAGAAGCGAATTTATAAAGTCGCGAGCAGTAATTACTTGATTACTTAATTTAAATCTTAACAATCTTGCAGCTATAAATGGCTACAATTCTTTACGTTAACAAGAAAATAAAATGTACTTAAAAAGACTCAATGAATACTAAGCTGATTTAAAAGTTAAATTTAGAAAAAAGTGACAAAATCTCGAATATAATTTATAGATAAAAACTCTCCTTTATCGAATTTATACAGGTTACAATTGAAACATTGTTATCTTTGATGAATTAAAAAGAAAATACATTTCTATGTTTTTGTTTCCTTAGTAAAATTGAATAAGAACACGAACGAAAATAAGGAAAAATACAGGAAAAAATAAGTAAATTTCTTTCATCATTTCTATAATATTTCTTCTGGAATATATTCTAGAGAAAATGATTAGAGATTAATGAAATAAGTCATTATTTAGATTTAAATTAATAAAAAACTATTACCTATAAGTTATAAATAAACAGACAGTGTTGCTTTGAAAACAAAGATTTTACTAAATATTTACGTACTAATAAAAAATATTAAATATTTCCGTAATAATAATAATTTACAAATAACTTTAAAATAAAACAATTAAGTAATTTACTTGAAAACAAAGACAGGACATTTAGTTATTTAATTTTATTATTTATTAATTTTATTATTATTTAATTTTATTATTTATTAAAATATTATTTTAACACATAGATTTTCAACTGTATTAGATCGGGCAAGACGAAATAATCCGTAATGAGACATTTAGAACCACGTGGTACAAAATCGCTCAGTCTTATAAATGCTATTTAGCTACACCATGGCCAACCTGATTACGGCGATCATGATCAATATTTTTGCCAATGCCTTCTCTATATATTCTTCCATATATTTAATCTTTTTGTTTTAACAATTCATGACAATGAGTTCTGTCATCTCTCAAACATAAATTACTTCTACAAGACTAGTTGGCTGCCATTATTAAATACTTTATGGATTACTTTATACTCCACATACTGATAGATTTAAAATGTACATAGTTTCTTTACATAAATAAAAACAATTACATATTTCTATAGCCTAAAAACTTTTTTGATAGTAGCTACGAGTTCATATATCCATATACAAAGACTATATTCCCCTCTGCTTTCCTTCGCCTACTCCTGCTAAGCCACGTAATGAATTTTGATACGTTTTTTATAATGAATTTTTGTCCATATAAAATTGCAACCAAAGCCGGGGCAGGTCACTATTTAGAAATGATTATATTAGATTTTATTTTATAATAACATAAAATAAAATATCTATCTTTTTCTACGCTTACTTCTTCTAAATTATGGATACGAGGAATAATCGAAAAAGATTTGCGTATACAAAATTTCATCCGGCCCAAGAAGTAACCGGTTACTAGTTTCAAATAATTTTAACTAATTCTCGCAATCTACTCCTTCTTTTAAAATTAACACTAATAAAATCTAGTATATCCTCAATAGTATAATTAAATACCCCGCCACGTTATAATTAGTATAATTAATTACTGTATACTGCTTATAGTTATAAGTTAATAATATAATTATAGTTATAGTTAATAATTATAGTTATAATATAATATTTTTTTCTAAAATAATATCAGCCTAAATTGCTTCCTAAAATACTACCTATTTGCCAGTGAAAATCACCTCATAATTGGTACAGCCGTTTTGGAGATTAACCGGAACAAACAGACAATTTTTTTTGTTTAGGTATTTATATTTAGTAAAAAGCAGTTATTTTGACATTATAGACAATTCAATTTTATTTGTTAAATATTGATAATGACAAGTATTTATACCCTTCTGCCTCCAACTTTGCAATCTTGAGCGTTTACAAGAAACACAAATAAAAACACAGTTGCTAACACAAACATTTCCACTTTTTCATTAATTAATAAATTTTTTTAAATATATATTTATAATTTTTTTTATTATTTAAAAACATCGATACATATTTAATGTTCGTTAGAAAAAGTTCAGGTTGCGTGACTGGCGCACGCGCCGGCCTCTAGTCGTGTATTGTGATTTTGTGACCGAGTTAGCTCAGGTGCGCTCCTCTATTGCGTATTGAATGCAAATTAATCTCTTACCACTTTCATCTGCTATTGGCTATGTGTGTTAAGGAAATATATCAAGCACTTATTGGACTTAACAACGCTTGAGGTAAACAGCTGAGTTTCCTTCCCGATTACAAATTTTTTTCTTTAGGAATCCCCCGTGTGTGAAAAACCAAATTATTTGCGTCAATTACATTTGCATTGTCAGTAACATTTATATCAATTTTTTATAACAACAAAAGAAAAAGTTCTGTCTTCTAATATTTAAAAATTCAAATCGGCTCTACATGAACGCAATTTTTTATATAATTTGAAAGAAACCTATATTTTTATTTTTTCTACCCCTTCTGCAGGATGGAATCAATGTCTTTCACCCATCAATATTACATTATATTCTAGAAGCTTTTATATCAAAAATGCCCCTGAGGGACTCAAATTTTGATTTGTTATTAAATTTTCTTGGACTATTAAACGTTAAAAAATTAACGTTTCGAAATGAAATAAAAAATACTTATCTAATTTACGATAATAATACGAAAAATATAAAGCAACAATAACATGAAAAATATTTAAAACTCCAGAACGGCTGGACCAGGAATTCCGAGGAAAGTTCTTATGACAAAAAAAAAAATAAAATTGAAAAATGCACCTCTATAAAGCCGAGGACAGTTCGCTAGTTTTACATATATTTAAAGTAAGTAACAGTTATGTAGAAGTTCTTAGCCTAAGGCTTTTGATCCGAGGACTTCATAAGCGATACGAACCTTTCAGACAAAAAATTGTATGCTATATGTTATATATGTATAAGATATATAACTTACGTACTAACCTATATAATTCTCACTAGTGAGCGTTTGTACCGTCAGTGGGTCTTCGGTTGAGGAGACTAATGCTAATATACTCATTAGCGACCTGCCCCCTAAGTATGGAGTTGAAATTTTCAAAAATCCTCTCTTAGCGAATGCTTGGTTATAAAATATCCTATATTTCAAATTTCAGCTTTCTAGACTTAGTAGCTTTTAGGAAAATCAAATAGTACCAATAGAAGAGTTGCTATGAGCACATTTTTAAATAACTTACAATTTTTGTAGTTTTTTTTAAATACTGCAATAATAAATTACACAATAATATATATTTACAATTTAGGTACCATGTTTAGGTAGATTAGTTTTTAGTATTTAAATTCACTTACTGATTAGAAATCTCAAATATACTACTAGATAAAGCCTCCTATATTAATAAAATTAAATCAGATTATAGTTTGTGTAATATTGGGGTCTAAATTTATATTTTAACGAGAAAAAAGTTTTTTTTTTCATTTAAAATATAGATATCAAATTATTTTAACGGATTGGAATACTGGTATGAAAAACACTAACGGAATCCAAAAGCCCATATCTTCCTTTTAAAATATTAAAAGCATATGGAAGCCTCCTTTTTAAATTAGTGACCATCTTTTACTTCCTAGATTGCTTTAATATTAAAAAAATATATAGAAATCATAGATTTCAACATTTTTATATCTATCGTAATACTTAATTGTACTACAGCAGATTTTCAGTTTCCAATTTAAATAGCCCCCTCAATATTGTGTTTACCTTTCGCTTTTGTACGTCATTTAAGCAGTTTCACTATTTCCACATCTCTTCACAAACTGGTGGCTTCGATTATGCGTGGACGAACCTAAATTATACGGGCGCTTTGACAACTCATTTGAAAGAATATAACAACGGTGAAAGCATTGTTATTTATTGCCAACGGTTAATAAATTGTACATATAATGTTGGGTTAAGTTTTTGTAGGTTATTTACTGTGTTGTTGCAAGAGTCTAAGAGTATATCTCTTACAGTAAATACCTATCAAAAATTGTACGCGGCATGCCAAAGGAATTACACCTATGTGGCATAGGCTCTGACCACCGGCGATGTGGACTGTATTTTCTCTTGGTAGCGTTGGTAAGGGGATAAAACAGTGGCATGTGCTTATCTCGTCGGCTGATGGTGCAGGCTTGTACCAAAGCTGCCTCAACAATTCGAGGCGTACAGCAATCACTTCTTAACAGCAATCATGTGGACTGGCGACCGCATGCGACGCGGTCGCATAATATAAAGATGCGATAGAGCATGGATCTCGAGGAAGCATGCGTACTTTGAACATCGAGATCTTATGGGTCGAAGGCTTGCAGGTTCGCGTCGGTGACATATATAGCCACAACACATGAGCGATTGAAGAAGTCTTGTGTTATTTAAGAATTATATCAAGTTATATTTTAAGCGACAATAAAAGAAGGCGAAATCGGCGACAATGGGTAAAGAACGGGGGCGCCTTAGACAAAGTAACATTTTAAAAAAGGTAACGAATTTCGAAAACAATAAAATGTATGGGATTGACATATGCCGTCGCTAAATCACGTGATACATCTCATGCATTGTATTCTTGCGAACTTCGTTATCGTTTTTAAAATGTTACTTTGTCTAAGGCCCCAGATACGCATGCTGCCTTGCACTTTTTCCTTTCTTTGCGGTGGCTATGCAAAAAAAGATAATTTTAAGATTAAAATTTTCTTCTCAGTATCAACTGAGGCATTGCATAATGGAATTTTACGCTTGCAATCTCACAGTCGAATTGTATTAAAAAGAAAGAAATTATTATTTGTATTAAAAAGAAATTATTTAAAATATAAAAATGACGACAAATTACATTACACCAAATTCCAAACACGACACAAATCAGCGGACGTCCAAACAAAATTGTGGCTCGCGGCTCGCTGCGGTGACGGTGACACATGTGCGAGCCGAGGCAAGCGCGCGGTGTTCGAGCTTACTCGGCGGTTTTTAAGTTCCCGTACTTAGGGTGACACACTGCCGAAAGAAGTCGTCGAGCCATAAGTACGTGTACCTACGCGACCGTCTGTCACTCACTTATAAGATTCACACAGTCCTGAGCGCAGCTTGAGATAAATATTGGTGCATCATACTCGTGAGCGTGGGATGTTGAATTTTGCATGCATGCACAGTGCACACTGCCAATCCCAATAGTTCAAATTCCTCAAGTAGCTGGCAGGCAAGCGCAGTAGGAGGGACAGGCATTGGAATCTATGTAGGCAATTCAATATAATATGCTAAATTATCATACTGATAATTGTACAGTGCTTAATTATAATTAATTAATTAAATAGGTATTAGATAAAATTTCGAAAAAAGTTGTAAATAAAACACGAATTTAACGACATTACTTCTGCACAGTGAACTCAATTTATTTAATGATTGAAATGTGCAAATTAAAATTTTAAGTAACAATAATTACTTTTTAAGTAGCGACAGGGGCACTGTGTTATGTATAATCATAAGCTGAGGCAGTAACAACCAAAACAGTTCGTTTTGAAGTAACAGCGTGTGCTGTGTGTTTTTGTGGGTGAGTAAGGGATGCCAGTGCCTATTTTCCTATCTCATCCTAATCCCTCATCTTTAATTCTACTAAAGTGTACTAAAATATGCATTTTCGGTGTCTAAATAAAAATCTCTTATATTCCCTTAATTACTCTCTTTAATCCTTTATCTTTTTTGTTATCTGAAAAAAGATCAATAAAATTAAAAAAAAAAAATCGTTTAGGTCACGAATAAAACTGGCCATGATGGACAAATAGCTACAACGTCCTTTATACAGATATTATATGTAGGTTATAGGTTAAAAATTATACAAGAAGATACCCAAACACAAATACACACAAAGAAATGATGAATTTTTAACGTTCTTTCTACAGATTTTAAATATATGTAGGTTATGAACATTCACTCAAAAATTATAAAATTTTAATTTTATTTTTATTATTAAGTAATTAGCTTCTTCTAAAGTTATTTCAATTTACATATTGAATCCCTGACATGTACGAGTATGCGTAAGTTTATGATGATCGGTCGAGCAGTTAAATAACAAACAAATAAACAAACTCACTTTGGCATAATAATATTAGTTAGGATATTTAAAATTGTTGTAGTAAATGACGCATCCATGTTGTTTCTTTACACAGTACACTATATTATGAAGAATGTGAATTCTGTTTATTTCTGAATTAGTAGTATTTAGAATGGAATACAAAGGTGACCGCCTCAGGCATATGGCGTGTCATAAAATGTATTAAAAAAAATCTTAATATAATTATTATCAGTCTCTGGTCTGGTTTAAAATAGAGCACCATACCTATATTATATTCTTCTTGATGTCTTCTTTTAAAAGTGAACAAACGCAATTGCGCTCACTTAAGAACACGTGATACGATGTAATTTCATTCGATTCGCACATGTGTTCCGAGACCACAGTTTGTTGCACAACAAGTCTAGTACACAAACAGGAATTAGAAATAATACAAAAAAAATACACACCGTCAGTTAATATGTTTTAAATTTACTTATCTATCTTATTTGTCATATTAAATTTTAAAAGTATTTATAGTTAAGAAATAATAAGGTAATATATAGTATACTAGAGATGATATATAAGAGATTTTAGGAGTATATAGATATAGAATAGACTAACGACCCTCACCCGGCTTTATACAGAGTTGATAGGGAAGGCTCTGGGATCCGTTACTCACTCATCGAAACTATTGTAATAATTTATCCACAAAAATAACCCAACACCTCTGTCTGCTTCTCCGCTAACTTATTCTGAATCATCTAACGGATATTGATAGGGTTTTCACTGATAGGAACAGTAATTTTTCCCTATCCCCTCCTAACCCCTTAACCTTAATTCTACTGTAGTCGGCAGCGCACTTGCAGCAGCTTTGGCGTTGCTTGTGTTATAGGCGACGGTAACCACCTACCATCAAGTGGACCGTCAGTCGGTCTGCCAATCTTAACATAAAAAAAAAGTAATAAGCGATGAAGGTTTGTTTACGTAATTTGCAGAAGAAAATTGCATCCTTGCGGAGCAGGGTCACGTTAAGTTAAAATAGAGTCATAACTTGAAATAACGCACTTGTTTATTTATTACCGAGCCTCAATATTGAGAATGCAACTTTGTTAGTAAAAGATTTTCAAATATATAGTTCTTGTTAAAGGTTGCTTACGAGCATAACATGTAATATTCTTTGAGCGGATTAAATAAACGGAGTTATATCTAAATGAATTCCCTTTGCGCATGAAATTGAATAAAGAAATACTAACATCTATAATAGTCTATACTAATATTATAAATGTGGAAGTAACTGTCTGTCTGTTAACTTGTCACGCCTTAATTACTCTAATCATCATCATGAAATTTTGCATACACATGGTTAGGGATACAGAAATGGACATTTCATCCAGAAAAAAAGTAAGATCAAAACGGGAAAAGTGCGAGTTTGACTCGCGTGAAGAGGGTTCCGTACGATGTTGCCTATCCGCACACTATTGAGTGATTTACCATGTTATTTTAATATCATGGACTTCTTATAGGTTTTCCAATAATCTATAAGTAGAAAACTTATTACTGTTTTTTTTTTTCAAAATTTTAGGTTCAGTAGTTTCGGAGATAAATAATGGTCGGACAGACGGACACACGAGTGATCCTATAAGTGTTCCGTTATTCGGACGTACGGAACCCTAATAAAAATCCAACGCCTGATAAAAGTATAACCCACACAGGATAAACGCTGGACAAATCTCTCCTTCCGCGCCCCTGATACTTGAAGAATTTACATAATTCTGGTTAGCAAATTTGTTATTTCTATTGGATTCGTATATTAAAGGTTTTATTTTCCAAAAAAAGGTTAACCGTCGTTAACCTTTTCAGAATAAGGGTCGGAAGGAAAAAAGGGTCAAAAGGTTTTAACGCGAAGTGCTTTTATTGATGGATCGCACAGGTTATGTTAATATTGTATAAGTTACGCATTTGTAATTGTTATGTACGGTGCTCTAAATACTAAAACAAAACTAGATACAGTAGGGTACCTAATATTATTACTATTTTGCATTTTTTAAATTGTACGGTGATAAGATATCATATATATAATATGAAATAAAGATATATAAAGCCGAAGGTCTAGTAATTATTCATTGTTCAATGAAAATATTTTGCTTTTAAACTAAATGTACTTATTAAATTCTTAACATCAAATATCAATATTAAATCAATATCAATATTTGATATATTGTAAATGGGGAGCACTTGGATTTTGTAGACACCACAGTCTTCCTGGGCATCACTCTAGATGCGAAAATTCAATGGGGCCCACATACATATCTGGATTTGCAAATAGACTTAGTTCTGCAGCGTTCGCGGTTAAAAAAATTCATCAGCTCACTGACGAAGATACAGTATGTGTACCTAGTTTATTTCAGTTATTTCCATAACACATAATTGTCTTACGGTATTTTACTGTGGGGATAAGCTGCTGATGTTCAACCAATTTTCGTGCTGCAGAAGAGGGCTGTTCGAGCAATTTATAATTTATCCAATAGACGGTCATTAAGTGATAAATTAAATCGGGCATCCCTTACTCATTGTAATTCCACAGTGGTCTTCTGTATGTGGTTTATAGTGTTGCCAGATGAGCACCACCTTTAGTGAAGTGGCTGAAATTGGACCTTCTGCAAATTACTAACTTAAGGTAACTAATTATCCCTAACTTCAACACTAGCCCGCTGCCTATACTAAGATTAAAAGTTTTTAAAAAGTACCATTCTATATGATGTCAAATGATTTAAAATTTGACTGAATGACTGTAATTGAATCGATTTGTAACCTTCTTCAAGCTCTCTTAAGATGCTTTCAAAAGGGACATATTTTTATACGACAGTAGGATACACATGACTGTATCGAATGAGAGTTTTGACATAAAACTGTCATTGACATAGGTAAATGAATCTGTCTGAAACTGTCATTACGTATGAAAAGGTGTGAGCATTTATAGTTTTTACGCGCTGTCTTAGACGTATATTTATTTCAATAGGGGATCGGACAAATTTTCAGAAAGTGTTTTAAATTAATCTTCATGGATATTTATTCCCATAAAAAATACTATTTTATTTATTTATAGCCTTTTAGGTACTCAAAATCATGTTTTAATATTGTTTGTTTGAAAATGCCGCCAAAACGCCACGATAGTTCATCTGAGAGCGCGTAACGTCATTTGTGGTCATATCGTAACAAAACAGCTGCATTGGCATAAGACAATGATTGCCCACAAATGACGTCACGCACTGTGATTGGTGTTTCAGTATAGATTAAAAATATTGTAAATAATAAAATTTTATTTCTTCATTTAAAAATATTTAAATGAATTATATTAAATTATTATTCGATAAATAATCGTAAAAAAAATATATTTTCTTTCTAAGTACATTTTAGATTTTAATCTGATTACTGTCCGATCCCCTATTGTCTTGCTACTTTATTTCGTTTTAAATAAAATATTTGTTTGCTTTTTGACATTTATTAGGTATGTTAGGTAAAATCATGTAGTTTGTGATAAGATTTTAAAATGGTGGCTTAAAATGATGTACTGATCAAAAATAGACACCTATTATAATGTTAAAGAATCATTAAAAAATTCTTCTTTTAAACAAACTTTATTCTTCACATTTGGTGACGGCCGCCATTTTGATGACGTAATCTCGTAACACACTCAGTATACGGTCAGTTTTGTTAGCTGTTTTTTTGAGTTGCTGATATCATGTGAAGTTAACCTGACGTGTCTAAAATGTAAACATTTTACATATTTATACAATCTTTTAGTACAATTTCCGAAATGTGCGCTAATTATTTTTAAATAAATGATTCTTCTTCTAAGTATACGTTTGTAATGTCAAAATAACTGCTTTTTACTAAATTTACCTACATCAAAGTATATTATGACACTAATATACGTAACAAAATATAATTTTTAATTTTTTTGTTTGCCTTTTTATTTCGGCTAATCTCCGAAACGCCTGAACCGATATTAACAGGATTTTCACTGGTAGATAGATAATGTTATAAGGAGTAAGTTAGGCTACTTAGAATAATAAAAAATATGTTACGAGAGCCCAGTACAGCGAGCGCCCACGCGCACGCCTCAACGAAGCGTGACCATTGTGTAGTCTTTCTTTGTGTTATTTGTGTTAAGTTATAAACATTAACAATTATTAGAATTTATTATTAAAAATTTACCACAGTTCTATAAAAAAATTGTACCGTAAGAATAAACAACGTTTAATCAATATTGGATATTGTGTACAGTTTCCAAAAAAAGGTTGAAAGTTAAAAAAAAAACAAGTTACGACTAAAGACTTAAGAGGGCGTATAAATAGAAATAGCTAATCCTAGATTTGAAATTTGTCTAAGTAAATAAAGTCCGAATAAGAAATTATGTATATAGATTAATTCGTTATAAATAAAAGTGAAATGTTAACAGAAAACATTAACAATGAAATTTTCTCGATGGAACAAAATCACCAAATTACCTCTCATTTTTATCGTTTTCAAAATGACACATATTACAAACCTAAAAAATTATCAGTAATCTTACTTCACCGATTATCTAGGTCTCCGTTTATTAATTTTTCATTTGACATTATAGTTTAGGAGTAATTAATATTTAATATTTTTGGCGCTTATAACATTTTTACTTCCTTTTCATGTCATGCTTACTTCAATGTGCATTGTTTCACATGATCTGTCACAATCGCTCCACTGAGACGGGAAGACTATATTTCTGTGCGCAAGAATATTTAGGAGTAAATTTTTTAATAAGAGTTGATTCTGAGTAGATTATTATAAGTGTGTTGTGTATAGACTGTTTATATATTTTTTTTTTTGATAAATACAGATAAACATTATATTTTGATACTTCTTACCCCTATTAAAGGATGTAAGTGCTTTAATATTACAAAAAAGTCATTGTCATTCAATTTGTGACAACCATGTGAATACCTACACAGGTGGCGGCATCGGCCAACTTCAAAGGCGTCGGCCTACTGTATGTAAATTAATATACTGTGGTCAATCGTCAATGAGTTTAATTAGACTATATTAAAATATTTAGTTGAAATGTTGATTTTTTTTACATACTCGTATATAATTTACTTTTTATTGGAGTCCAATTTTCTTTGCCCGTAAAGTGCACCGTGAGCCTGATATATATATACATATATTTTTTCTTTTTATAATTATCGCATTAAAGTGTTAAAAGAATAAACGAAAATGTCACTTAACGATACTAATTGCTATTTTTATTGCACGGTAGACTTCTTTAACGTTATTTCTGCAAGGTTATGTTTCGGATATGTTTGTATTTCCTGATAAAAATCAATAAAAAATGACACAAACCGTATCTCCTACGCTGTTGGCTTCCGTAACATCACAGTCCTGAGCAAATGCACGAAATAAACAAACCGAAAACACGATTAACAATACACTGCGATAAAACATCGTATTCGATTTATGAACGTGCGATTATGAAGTAAATCATAGCCTGCCCGCGGCACATATAGCCCATTTATTGAGTCAAAACGCAAATTTAATGACACCTTTGTTTAATTTAAAAATATGCCTTATGTGAACGTAATAGGGGTTATGTAGAGTTGAATCGACGTAAATTGTAGCGCGAAGGGTTATGTTGAACAGTGAGGTTGTCACAGCAATTTAAAAACAATGCATTTAATGGAATAATAGAAAGGTCTTCATTGCGCAAATGATATTGTCAAACTTAACAATACATGGAATTATGACCTTTAATTGTTTAATGTTGTGGGAGACCTCAGGTTTTTATTTGGAGAAAACATTAAACAACTTTTATCTGCCAGATATAATTTTATTATAAATTAATATATAATATGTATATGTAGTAGCAGGGCATACTGCGTTTCCCCCCTAGGTGTGCTGGGACCTTGTCGCGGTGGGGGGGCTTAACCCTCGCCAATCCGGACGGTTGCAGGGGTCGGTGGGGTCACCGGCCTTCGCTTGGCTGACCGGATTGTCGCTGGGGAACTAAGAAAGCACACCCGTGAGGGCTCCGAGCGAGCTCCGAACATCGGAGCTCGTGGCGGAGCGTTTGCTGGGAGGCTTCAACGCTCAGTTGGAGCTTCGCCGGTCACCGCTTGCTGTACTCGGCTCATGCGGGTGTGGGCCGGTGAGAGACGGCACCCCCGGTCCTTGTTCGTCGGACCGAGGTATGGGTCTCGGTTTTGCGCATGAGGACCGGCGCGGGTCGCAGCGGGCGGATTCTCTCGGATGGCTCTGTCGCTCAGTGGTAGTCGGGCAACGCACGCGAAGACGGAGCTTTACGGCAGGGAAGGACCGTCTGGCAGAGTACCGCAATCGTGGCCTTGTGGGGGGTGGTGAAGACCCGGTCAGGGCCACCGGCCTAGTAGCCGCCCTTCGCAGTCGTCCGGAAGAGTGAACACCCGGCCTCGTCACCCGGCCTAGTAACTCTTCTGCGACGACAACACGAGGTGGAGTCCGTCTCTCGGGCTGCCGCGATTGCTGTGGAAATGTCAGGTGGAAACCTCCTTTGGGCCGCCCACCCTTAATGCCGTAGAGATGAGCGGCCACATGAGCAGGGGTTATCCGAGAGTTTCAGGTGGAAGCGGCCTCCGACTCTGTGGTACGTTGTGCCGCAGAGAAGAGGTAATGGGGTGCTTCAGAGGTGAAGCCCCTCGCTGACTGCCCGCTGCGAGAGGTGAGAATGGGCGGCTTGTGCCGCTTCGCCCGGGGGCGGTGGACATGGGGTTGTCCGCCGTCATCACAACACCGGGCAACGATGGAAGACGTGCTGTGTGTTTCCGGCTCGTCTCTCCACGGGCGCGGAGATCAAACTCCGCGCCTAATCGAGGTGGAGCCCGCAAGTGCGCGGGCCTCGTCTGGCGGGGGAGGCAGATGCATGTTTTCCACGATCCCTTACCGCCCGCCCATAGACGGCGCGAGGAAGCACCGTGGGTTTTTAGTGGGTAGAAGTCCCACATACCCCACCGATGTCCCCATGGTCGGTGGGGATCTGGCTCGCAGATTTTCCCACGCAAAAAAAAAAAAAAAAAAAAAAAAGGGCATACTGCGTTTCGCAGTTATTTGGGCGTCAGTAACCACCCCCTTTACAGAAGACCACCGTGAAATAACAGCATTTGTGCTGATTACAAAATTACCACTTTTGGCCAAAGGGATGGGGATACCCGCTAAACGGTCGGAGCTATCCCAGCGGTCTCTATGGCGGGTTTCTATTCCTCCGTCGTAGGATGCTTCCTCGGGACTATCCCGCTTTCCCTCCTTCATCCCACCTCCATACTATTTTTTAGTTTTTTGGAACGGCTGCCATGTTATAGGGGGTGACATCAAGTGTTCCTCAGATGACCTGAACCCTCGGTACACCGACCTTGTATAAAGTCGGTGGGAGGTCCTCGGAAACTAAGAGTCGCAGAGGGGCGGGGTTTACGAAATGTCATAGAGGGTCATCGGGGGTCACCAAATTGTCACCCATCCTCATCCCGCCCATACATTATTTTTACACTCCATGCAACATTTTTGAATTTTCCAATCCCCGTAGCTCCCAAACGGTGCGAACTATCCCGGCGATCGCTTTGGAGGATAGCGATCGCTCCCCGAGCCCCACTGGTCGGGACCGTCACCCTCCCCCACCTGCCAACCGTCGGATGGGATATCCGCTAACCGTCGGAGGTATCCCGAGGATCGCGACCTGGTAAAAAGTCGGCGACGGGATCTCGGAAACTATAAATCCCAGAGGGGCGGTGTTTGCGAAATGTCATAGAGGGTCATCGGGGGTCACCACGTCGCGACCTCCCCACTTCCCCCATACATTTTTTTACACTCCATACAACCGTCCCGGATCTTCGAATCCGCGTAGCTCCTAAACGGTGAGACCCAGGACGACGTTCACCTTGGGGGATAACCATCGCCGCCCGAGTTCCGTCCTCCAGGATCGTCACCGTCCCTCCACCTCACCCCCTTCGGACCCCTTCCGTACAAAATCACACACTGTTATGGATCTTTCACCCTTAAGAGACGGCGGTCGATACGTCGCGAAGGGCCACGAGGTCGGGGTGCGCGAAAGACGAGGAGGGAGGAGCCGTGGGGGGAAAGGGGAGCGCGCACCTTCCTCCCCGGCCTCCCCTCCGAGGATTTCGCGCACCCCGACCCCGACCACGGCCCGGAGCGGCGTTAAGGGTCTGCCGGAGCGCCGAAAAAGTAAAAATTTTGATCCCCCCTCGAACCCCCTGGCCGTATCTCAGAAACGGCGCGCCGCAGCCGGGTCGCGTTTGGGGTCGTCGGAGACGTCTCGGGGAGACGAATTTTTTGGCCGCGGCAAAACTTCGAAATTCGCATTTTTGGACTTTTTCGAAAATTTCTCGGGAGTGGTGCGTCGCAAACCACCCCTGTTGGTACTCATTTAAGAGGTCTCGGGGAGACGGATTTTTTGCAATAGACCAAATATCAAAATTTGATATTTGCGGTCTACTCGGTAGAACGGCGGTGACCGTGGCAGGCAGACCCACCGTGTTTGGTATCATTTGAAAGGTCTCAACGGGGATAATCCATTGGACACCACATATATAAAAATGAATCCCCATTTCCCCTGGTCACGGCATCACGCGTGAACGGGTTGACCGATTTTAATTCGGTTTTCGCCAATGGAAAGAGGGATGAGCGGGGAATGTTTTAGGGTATATAAAAATTGCACGCCGGGCGAAGCCGGGGGCGGGCCGCTAGTTGTATATAGATATAGATGTGAATAAATGGTTATAACCTGAATATGTTCACAGTTTTTCCTAGTTATGATATTACTAAATGAAATGTGGGTACCTAGTTTGTGATGTGAAATTAACACCAAACAAATTAATTACAAATATATGCAGACAAAGTTACTAATTTATAATCAATTCGCTATTCGGTTGACCGCCCAACAAACTTAATAGACAACAGCTTTCAGCGGCCATTTGTTTGGCGTTCGTGATTAATCAGGTACCACAATCAAGTTGTTGCGGACGGCGGTGTAAAGTAGCATAAGTTTAAATATAAGGTGTTAGGTACTAAATATGTGTATGTAAATATAGGCTAATAATATTGGTTGGTTAGGAATGTTAATTTGTAATAGATATAAGAAGCAATGTTCCCACAAGGGCCACAAACAACGTGTTCCATTGTTTGATAAAATAGGATATTTTGCAAATGCGCTTTGTTTGTGCGGTAATAAAATCCGTACCCAAAATAAGAAACAGGGCGGATGTAGGACAATGGAATAGGAATTTATATTGGTTTGCTCGTCTATTTTGTTGTGAATTATTTTTAAGGATATTGTTAAAGTTTATTACGGTTCCTTGTGCGGACTGCACTCCACGTGGACAGAACCGTGAGAACGATCCGGTGAGGGCAGGAAGCCCCCCCCCCCCCCCGGCACGGTTAGAGAATATAAAAGAAGTGTTCACTGGAGATCATTGCCATTACGATTACCACTACCACTAGCACTCTGAGCCTAAAGAACCATCGTTTATCTCTGTACCTTCTAATAAGATTTGTTACACTTAACTATAGTTAGAATTGCTGTAGATAATTAATTAAGAAGTAAACGATACTTGCAACTATTCGCTGTCTCCTTCAATCTTCCGTCCGGCTACAACTTATGCAGTCCACAACACATATGGTCATCGACGGCGGCAAGTCAACCGGAGCAACACCATAGACCTGCCCACCCAAGTACCGTCGCCAATACAAGTTTTGCGCTGAATTCATATAATTTTATACTTAATTAGGGCAGCGCACACTGGCTTCTATAGTCATATACTTGCCAGCTTTTCTGTAAACTGTAAACTGTAAACTGGCCCACTGTAAACTACAGTAAAACCGATAGATATTGGATATTCAGAATTGTAGCTGGAAAAAAATTCTTTAGTAATCTAAGTAGACAAAATATAGGTAATTGATTTCAGGTATTTTAAAATTTATTATGGTATTTTTAAAGTAATTTTTGATTTCTAATAGAAAAACACTATTGTGTTCATTGTATTGCGAGTTCATTGTATTCTTTTTTTGTAGAAATAAAAAATGAATAATAAAATGATTTTTTTAAATGTAAAGTTAGTCAGATAGGCTGACCGTCCACTTGGCGGCTGCCGCCGTTTATAAACGCAAGCAACGTTAGAGATGCTGCAATTGCGCTGCCGACTTTAGTAGGATTAAGGATAAGAAATTAGGAGGGGATTGGGAAATGGGGTCTGGCATTTCTTACTCATTTACCGAAATATTAGCAGTGGTCTTCTGTAAGGTTGTTACTGCCGCCAGACCGACTGCCCAAGTGACTGCGAACTGTCTGGCTACAGTAATCACCCCCTTCGTGGAATAACATCACGTGTGCTGTAATGTTTCGGTGAGTGAGTAAGGGATGTCAGAGCTCATTGCCCTATCCCTTTCCTCTATGGTCGGATAAACACTTTAAATTCGTGAATATTTTCGATGTTGTAATAGTTATTCTGCTATTCGGGACGGAGACAAATTCAACAAATCGAAGATCATAAAAATACGTCTAGCCGTTCTCGAGTTAAAAATGATGTTTCTTTTATTAAGATAAATCAGAAAATTTTTCAGTGCGAAACCATGATGGGTAGCTAGGATTCAATGTCCAAATGATAAATAAATTCCTTCTGATAGAAGTGCGGTCCAAATGATAAATAAATTCCTTCTGATAGAAGTGCGGTTGTATTCCTTTGGCAATTATAAAAGTTTCAATTGAGTCAAGAGATTCCGAAACTTGTACAACTTTCCTCTTGTTTAATAGTTACTAAGTGGTATCAAACTCAATGTTTACGGGAAACAGTTTCAATGTTCTGTGATTATTTTATTTTGTTCACAGAATATTGGCGGCAGAAAGTAACCATCCTCGTATAGAAGATAACCTGAATGACTGTTTTGAGTATGAAAGACTAAGAGATTCTGAACCCTACTCCTTGCCATTTATTTTATCAGGACCTGGTTTTGCTTGTGTTCCAAGGCGAAAGACTTTAATGGAACACATGCCGCTATTCAAAAAAAAATAAAAGCATGTATGCTGTTTTGTGTTTCGATTAGGGAAGGGATGCCAGAGCTCATTCCCCTATTCCGTCTAAATTCCTCATCTTACTAAACTCGGCAGTGCTAATCGCGACGTTAGCTACAAGTAGACCGCCAGCCTGCCTGCCATCTATTATATAAAAATTACAATTTACAATTTTTTGAAATACAAAATACTTACTTAGTATTTGCACTCAACAACAATGCATCCAGAGATAAACTCTATGAAAATATCGTTTCTCACGAAACACATATTTTAAACGTTCATTCATAAAATACATATTGAACAGGCATATCTATTTACATAATAACCAGTTCGCATTTAGAGCTGGATTGTCTACTGATAGTGTCATTTTGTGCCTTATGCGGCAACTGTCAAATGCGAATCGTAAGCCTTAGATAGGTCGAGGAACCTATGCTTGCTTCCCCGATCTATCCAAGGGATTTGACACGGTTTTTTTAGGGTTCCGTACGTCCGAATAAAAAACGGAACCCTTATAGGATTACTCGTGTGTCCGTCTGTCCGTCCGTCATAGTCGATTATCTCCAAATCTACTAGACCGATTAAGTTGAAATTTGGTACACATGTATATCAATTTCTGTGACCCAAACGCAGAGGTGTGACGTGAATAGATGAAATCTGTATATTGGAAGTCATTTTTGGGGGGAAAGTGGAAAATTAAAAAATAATAATTTGAAAACTGCATCGTGTGACATATCAAATGGAAGGTCTTGTTGTGAAGATCTTAAACGTATTTTTTTGTAATTTTAAAATAAATAGTTTCCGAGTTATTCAAGAAAATAGACGAAAATTGACCACCCCCTTATCTCCGAAACTACTGAATTTAAAATTTTGAAAAAAAAAAAAAAATAAAGAAATTTGTTTTCTACTTAAGAAGAAGTCCATGATATTAAAATAACATGGTAAATCACTCAATATTGTGCCTAGATAAAAAAAACATGATAGGTAACATCGTATGGAACCCTCTTTACGCGAGTTCAACTTGTCCCGTTTTTTTATAATATTCTATGGAAAAAGCTCGAAAAAGCTGATCTCCTGAGATTATTAATATTCTTAAACATTGGTATGGAAACCAGATCAATTTTGTACGGTGGGCTGGATCTCTTTCGACACCGAATGGGTTGGAATGTGGGGTAAGGCAGGGTGGTTTGACCTCGCCTACGCTTTTCAACTTGTACATAAACGGGATGATCGAGGCGCTCGGGTACTGTGTGGGTTGCCATGTTGACGAGCTTGCGTTAACAATATTAGTTATGCTGACGATATGATACTGCTAAACGTGTCGATCTGTTGACTCAGACGGTTGATGGATAATTGCGATGAATATGTCAGATTACACGGACCTTCATATATAGTAAAAAAATGTCATTGTCTTTGAAATCCCAGTTCAGTATCCTCAAACTATACTCGGTCCCATTAGCAAGAGTATTAAGATTTAAATACTTGGGGCATATAGGTATTGACTGCCGACCTCGAAATAAGTTCTTATTACACTAAGATTATTACACTAATATATTAGGGGTTGTTTAAGTTGCCTTTAAAATAAATAAATTAAAAAAAAATACAGATTTTTTTTTGTAGACATTCTTTTATGTAATACTCTAGACGAAGTTCTAGTTGTTTCCGATCAAGTAATTTGTAAGAGCAAATCATTTTACCTTCATCTCAATATCTTACCTCAATATCTCAATAAACTTTACAGCGAGAAACAAAGTGCTGTTTAAAATGACAGAAAAAAAAAAGCACTGAAAAAGTAGGAAGCTGAGGGTAAAACGAGGAGCATGATGACCCATTGAACGAGGAGCATGGTAATCCTACATTGACGAGCCCATTGGATAAGTGGTTAGGATGTTTGCCTCAACGTTCTGTCTCAGGTGTGTCGGGTTCGGTTCCCGACAGGACTGGTCTGGATCTGAAAAGTAATGAAACACACTGCGTTTCGTAATAATTAGGCAGCTCGTCCGGGGGCAATAACAACCCCCTCACAGAAGACCACCATGAAATAACAGCATGTATGCTTCGGTGAGTGAATAAGGGATGCCAGAGCCTATTTCCCTATCTATTCCAGCTCCCTTATACTTAATTATACTATTGTCGGCAGCGCATTTGTAGCACCTGTGGCGTTGCTTGTGTTATAGGCGACAGTAGCCATTTATCATCAAGTGAACTGCCAGCATATCTGCTCTGCCTCCTTCCCTCGCCACTTCTCTGGCCACACGCCGGATGTGTGGCTGCAACTTATGACCGTAGAAGCCAGTGTACATATTATGTATAAATTAACATCAATTTAATACAAAACTTTTACTTTGGAACGCTAAAATTAGCTGTAGAAGTCTGTGATGGTGTAATTCCCTCAACTTGCTAATGTCACATTAAAATCCCCGCGACGTTAAAAACGCATGTTAGTGTTGCTCCGAGTGTATCATGAGATTACGTCACCAAAATGGCGGCCTGGAATTTGCGTTGCCTTATACTATACAGTCATAGGCCTTATACTATACAAAAGGATAATATTTTGTTTAATTTTTTAATGTCAGAGTTATTAATAAAGACATTTTGGAAACAGTTTTTTCCCCCTATCGAAATGATTATGGTCGAATTTAATTTCGATTAATCTCTTTGTTTTCCCGCATTATTTTCAAATTTAGACCACTAGCAAATCCAAATATATATTGTAACGTATTTTTATTAACGTTTTGATAAATTCATTTAATTGATAACGAAAATTTAATATAGTTATAACCGCCATCTACAGCATGACGGTATAACTATCTTACGACGTTGCGGACTGGCGCACGATCGCCCGACACACCAATATGGAGCGACATCTATCGATGTCGGTTCGACGGAGAAGATTTAGACCGATGCGCGAGCGATGAGATAAGGGGACTGGTTAATTTTTATGTCGGCCATAGGAAGTGGTAGGACTTCCGGCCGAGCTATGGAGGGACGGTGGGAGCGGCCACGCGGTCTCTTGGCACCCGGCGTTTGAGAGAAGAGGAGCTCGAGGGACTTTAAAGATTCTCCTAAATTTGACGATCCGCATTAGTGCTTAACTCTTTATGCGGTCGTTTTAAATATCTTTATGGCTTCTTAGCCGGTAGGTCGCGGATATTTAGTATCCCCAGTCAACTGAAGAAGTATCTGGCAAGTGCCAGATCAATTAGAGAGAGAATCGGGCCATCCGCACACGTGCGTGCGATCTACCCTGCGGCTCCTGGGTCGGTCTCGCCTTCCTGCGGTCCAAGCCACCACTGGTTTGGACTATAGCTGCGTCGCAGTCGGAGGCGACGACATCCACGTGTCGACATCTCCCTTCGCCGAGCCACCAGGCCACGTGGCATCACTTCGGCGTGGTCTGTGTGCTTCTTGGTGTTTACAAGTGAGTGTTCAAGAGCATCCCCCGCCTTCAGCGAGGAAGATTAGGACATTTTTTTGTAAATTGTTTTATCTCTTCTTTCTATGTACATTTTATTAGTACCTAATTAAATTGTGTGTAAATTTTTAGATTAAAGTGTTGTGTGATTGAACTTGGCTTTCTTTTGTCTAAGTCCACCCCAAGTAGTTGGCGCCCTGAGAATTAACACTGGTCTCGTGTAGTGTCTACCCCTGAGTTTCAGTCGGTGAGTAACGGTTGGAACGCCTGCGGAGCCCTAAAGCCCCGCAGAGGTTACAATATATTTTCCACGATGTGACATTGGCCAGAAAATCAAAACAAGTACAAACGAATGACATTTTGTGTAATTTTTTAATGTCAGTTTTATTAATATAAACATTTTGGAAAAGTTTTTCCCACTATCGAAATGATTATGGTCGAATTTCGACTCGTAGTTATTCAAGTTATAGTGCGGACAGTTGTTATAATAATGCCCTATGTTATTAATTTTGTTGATTATTGTTATTAATTATTAATTGTAGAACGTGATCGCTGCACCCTTTTGTCGTACAGTGCTACTATTTTATTATTTATTAATATAAATATATTTGTAATATATACTTGCACCGCACTTCTGGAGTGGTCCTAGTGCGCGTCATGAGACATCGGCAAGTCAGCGTTGTAACAATATTGCAGCCCAAGCTGAGTGGTGTCCTATATTGGCGTTTATTTATAATTGTACCGGACACGTTACCGGCACCGTGTGCTGGGATTGGAGGAAAACACCACGTAACTAGATCAATTTGTTCAGAGCGGGCTTAGGCTCAGCGGGAGCGGTCTGCTGTTCGTGTCACTTCGCGTCCTATACCCCGACTGGTTGCCTACTACGCGCACTACACTATTCTTCCCGGTCTCTTCATACGACCGCGTTTTTCAGGCCACTTCATACGGCCACGATGTTCGACCACTTCACACTGTACTTTTCAGGCCTCTTCATACGGCCAGGTCGGTGACTCCTTTGCGATTGACGTGTGGAAGTGTGTGTCTGGTCTGCGAGAAAATCGGTGCGTTTATATAGAGCGTATCCCCACCAAGATTCTCTCAATACGCGGAATTATCCCCACTCTTCCTAAGCCCGCTCTGTGTCTTTATTTATTATTTCTGTATCTTACAATTATACACTTATTTTACTGAAATTTACACACAATATCTGCCCTAACTTATTCTATGTATTTATTTTAGTTTTTACATAAAATATTCGTCCTAATGACGTGTAGCGAGACGGCAAAGTCAATGTTAGGGTCCCCCTGTTGCCGTCTCGCTCTAACTCGTAGCTTTTATTATTACTCAGGTATTTTACTATCTATTGTTATTATTTACAATCAATTTTCGTATTACGTCGCGTACAATGTTTTTATTTATTTATTTTTTGTTCATATATGTTACTTTTGTTTAAATGCCAATAAATGTTTCTTTCTTTCTTTCATTCTTTATTAAGTATGTAATGTTTTCCGAAAATCGCCGTGGATTGTTTTGAAAATGATAATGAATGCATTGGAGACACTTTAATCTATGTATATCTATAAATATAATAAAATCGTAAACGAGCCGTACATTAAATATTTTTTCAAAAAAAAAAAAACAATTTGTATACGTTATTTTGTTATGTTATTGAAGTCAAAAAAATAGTTTTTAGAATTTTTGTCTGTTTGTGTGTGCGTTTGTGCGCGCTAATCTCAGAAACAGCTTAACCGATTTGAATGCGGTTTTCACTGATGTATTGTAGCAAGCTTCCCGTAACATTTAGTGTTTATTTCATTCCAATCGATTTACAAACAAAAAACTTACACGCTATACCAACACCACACGCGTACGAAGTTAAAAATTACGTAAAAATACTATACATTGTAGTACATAAAAATATTACATAAAAATACTAGCTGACCCAGCAGACGTTGTCCTGCCCGAACCAGAAAATAATTCTCTAACCCGATTATGGCGCCACCCATCGGGTCCAGTTTTATTTTCAAACGATGTTGTGTCAAAATGACGCGTCACTTCACGTCAATGAGCGACGGTAAATTTTTTTGGATATTGTTCATACAAAAATATTAAAATCGCGATTAAAAAATGGGGGGTGGGGGTAGGAGGGTGAAAAATACTTTACGACCTATTCTCATACCTACTAAATATACACACAAAAATTCATAAGAATCGATCAAGCCGTTTCGGAGGAGTTTTGTTACAAACACTGTGACACGAGAATTTTATATATTAGATTTAAATTCTGAACTTTTGTATAAGATGGCCTACGAGAACTCTTTAACAGAGTACTAAATGAAAACGTCCATATAATTATATTTATTGTTTATATGGTTCTTTTATTTCTACATCCTTATTGTAGCAAATATTCTTTCGTGAGTTTACGGTAATCGATTTAAATTACACAGGCGTACAATATAACGTGTGAGATGAGATACGTAGGTATATTAGAATACACAAAATATTCTCTTATTAAATATTATTATAACTCACATTAAATCTGGTTTAATAAATAATTTTTGTAGCGAACAATAAAATATACTTTATGAACATGATCCCTTTCAGTGAGATCCCAATGGAAATCAGTTGCAGCTGACGTTGAGATGGGAAATTGGACGTAGTGCTGTGTGAATTAGAGAGATTTCATAAATAAAGCTAGCTCCTTTTGGATTATTCTTTCCCTGGCTTAGGTAAATGAGGCAGTGATTTTATATGAAAATGTATAAAATAAAAAGAAATATTTTTTGTATTATATATGTTTGATTGGAGAAATGCGATAAAGATGCTAATGAATAGGACTCGAATAAGACAAACTAAAATATGTTTTTTCACTGATTGGTCTCGTTTGAGTATTGGTCGTTGATACTCATTTCATCATCATCATCATCAGCTCCTGTCTTTCCATTGTTGAATGTAGACCTGTCCCAAGACTCGTCACCACACACGGTCCTCTGCGCTTCGCCACCTAGCCACAGGAATTCCAAAGGATATATTTATTTCTTGAAAACTGATTTTTCAGTAAATAAGATTAATTTATTTCTGAAAAAACAGGAAAATATACCCAAAAATTGTAATATAAAATTATGCCTAGTGTTAATGCCACCAAATAATCTGTAACATATCTGTAGGGAATAAATAAATAAAAATTAAACAGTGATTTTGTGATGTCACTACAGTTTCTGTAGTCGAGTCATATAATCGCGATATTTTTTAAAAAAGCTACATAAAATTTTGTGATATTATAATTTGTATATTATAGAGTTTCGCTAAAAAAATGCACGAAACAACACTGTTAATGAATAACAGATAGTAAAATATAAGAAAAATAAATGCATTTGATTAATTTGGAATATTTTCTGATTATATGAAGTTTATTTGGTACCGCGTGTAGGGTATATTTAGAACTTTGTTATAAGAAGGTATAATTGGACAAAAGCCGTCGTTTCTCGTAACCGCATTGTTAAGAATTCTGTATGCGTGAAGCGACGAATTATTCATTCGACATTTAAGTCAAAAGCGTGGGCGGAATCAACAAATAAACGATAACAATAAAATAAACAAATATTAAAAAAAAATCTTCAGTACTGGCATAATTATTCTACCACGAAGAGTATTCCAAGGTCGATAACTTTACGGTAAGTAATTTGATTAATATACCCTCAGACCGACAAAAACTATAGACGGAACAATACACACTCTCAAGTGAGGCAGGTAATAGGAAGACGATTCTGCAATAGGAAGACGGCCGCTCGATAGTCTGACGCGAGTAGTTGATATACCTAACTATATTTTTTGTTTAATAAGTATTATAATAATTAATTTGGGTAAAATCTGTTAGTTTTACCCCATTTTTAACTGCATACACAAACGCATGGCCACTATACGACAAGTGGTGTTACGCACACATCTTCAGCGAATCGGCTTCATTTTTTATAACGTTTTTGTTCGTAAGGGCTCTGTTTATAGTTTTTGTCCGTCTGAGAATATATCTATATAAATAAACAGAATATTTGTTTTATAATTGAATTACTTCTCAAACCTTAAGTTACCACCGACTTGCTCTGTCAGGTTACACGAGACTCAAACTAGCACAGGGCGCCAGCTATCCGAATGAATGAAACATTTTGTATATAAATTATTGAAAATTGTAAATAAATTATTTGAATTTGAAAAAAAAAAAACAACTTTGACATTTAAGATATTTCATTCTTCACAGACCAGATTAAATTCACTAGGCTGGAGTTATCTGTGTTTATACCACAGCACATATTTTCATACGTCAGAGTCCTATCCTATTAACATAAAGACCATGTAATGGTCACAAATTTCACCTAAAATTGTTTACTGTTATGGTTTTTACTATTATTATGATTTTATTGTGTATAAGTGCATTTTTATCTGCAAAAGTCAATTTAATATAAAATTTTAATATCATGCGGAAGTGTGCTTCTGTAGTGAGTATAGTTTTTAGTGTCATGCGGACTTATACGTATACGTAGAATGAGTGCCAGCGATTCTGAGGAACTTTCGGATTCCACTGAAACTCTCGTAGTATCGCGTATCGCGCTACTACTATTCCTCAAGGCGGTTCGTATTTGTAGTTGATTATAAAAGCGCACTAAAGGATATGTAAGCCCAATTATTCACTCTGTTCTTCCGTCCATTCACACCATACATTTTTATAAACGAAATTTCAAAATAAACCATTTCTAGTTGATCCATTAAATCATTAAATTTGTAAAGAAGCAAAGTCTCTATTTGTTTAATTTTATTTGTTTAATTTTAATATGTAGGTTTATCTTTTAATCTTATATATAAAAATGAATCCCTATTTCTCCTGGTCACGGCATCACGCGTGAACGGGTGAACGATTTTAATTCGGTTTTCGCCAATGGAAAGAGGGATAAACGGGGAATGTTTTAGGGTATATAAAAATTGCACGCCGCGCGAAGCCGGGGGCGGGTCGCTAGTATATTATATTTACTAATCTATCTTATTAATCTGTGTTATTAATATTTGTTTATATTCAATTTATGTACTAGTATTTACTTATTAGAATGTAAGTTTATGATGACCTTATTGTGATTTTTACCACCCACATTGTTTTATTTTTCATATTTAATTTTCCTTACCCTAAGGTTGCCTGGAAGAAATCGCTATAAAGCGATAAGGCCACCTTTTGTACTATTACTTGTTGTTTCTTTCTTTTTTAAGATTCATTTTTATGTTTATAGTACAAATAAAGAGTTTTAATAATAATAATAATTATAATAACCTCTCTACTCGAACGCGTCTGTTTCACTGCTCCGCAAACCTTTTTCTCCCCACCAGATGGCGCACAGAATACGTCTTAATTATGTTATAATTAAGATTATACCTATGTTGTAATAATAGGTACATAAAGTAAGGCCAAATGCCAATGGTATATATGTGAAGGTGTACTGACAGGTCTTATTGTCTACAGTCGCCTACGAAAGAAATGTACAAAACAAACTCAAAACTAACGAAACAATTTTCAGCACCATTCTGCCATTTTTAGTAAAACGTTGAATGACACGTTGTAATGGACAATGTACTTGTTTCTGCGTTTAATTAAAGTCCGGTGTAAATCAACAATGAATTTTTTATAGGAATTGTGCTAGCGTATCCTCTCCAGAAGCTCGTGACTTGTGCCCGTGAAAATACGCCAGCTAGAGTATTATTATCCCTAACTTTATCAGCGAGTTCGAGCGTTTGTGTAATCGCGTTTGCTTGTGTTGAGCCTTAAACGAATAAACCATACATGTTCGCGGTGCGTTTGTTTAATAGGATTGTTTACGTCTACTTCTATTTAATTAGTCGCGAGTTAAGAGAAAGATCTCCTGAAGCTGTATACGAAAAATACAGAGTATATTATTATATTAATTGACTAGCCGAGCCCGCAAAATTGGTGCACGTAGTATTCGGCATTGAGCTTAACTTTTTTGTTTATGAATCGATTGGAATGAAACAAAAACTAAATGTTACGGGAAGCATGCTACAATACAACAGTGAAAATTCAAATCGGTTAAGCCATTTCTAAGATTAGCGTGCACAAACTCAGAGGCAAACAGACAAACAAACAAACAGACAAAAATTCTAAAAATATTTTTTTGCTCATTGAGATATAAGTAGAACGTGTGCAAATTGTTTATTTTTACGAATTTATTATATGTATAGATTAGGCAAGATTAATTTGATTAAGAACTAGCTTTTGCCCGCGACTTCGTCGTTGCGATTTTGTATTAAAATTAAAATTAATTTGTAGAATTATTTGGAAGGGAAATTGTAAAAACAATATAATATTTTTTATCCTACTAGTAAACGTCACAGGATCACCCGATGGGCTAATTTGAAGAGTGCCTGAAAATTTCATCAAAATCGATTGAGCGGTTTTCAGTTTTGAGGTCTATAGTGAACATACATAAAATCGATTTATCTATACTTTACGAATATTATAAAACTGAAGAGTTTGTGTGTTTGAACGCGCTAATCTCAGGAACTACTTGTTCGAATTGAAAAATTCTTTTTGTTTTGAATAGTCCATTTATCGAGGAAGGTTATAGGCTATATAACATCACGCTACGATAAATAGTATTATATATGTATAAGCATATATAATTATACATATACATAACACTTTACATAAAAAAATAGTTAATGTAAATAAAGACTACTTCGAACCTTTTTTTCTTGTTTCATTCTTTTTTAATTATTTTAAATTAATTTTTTTGTGTCATTGGACCATTTTTTTTGGTACCTATATTAAAAAATTGAAAAAATGAAATAATTCCACTCGCCTTAAGATCCTAAAAAGAGAGAGATAAGTTAGTTATAGGTCATTCGGCGTTTATATTTAAAAGATCATGAACGAGTAACCTTTAATGAACCTTACTGTAACTAAACAAAACATAAGTAAATAAAAATATACTAACTAAATATTTTAAAGTAACTTATAGATGACAAGTAAAAGCTCGCAGCATATCTGGTGTTGAATCAAGGATACGAGACTATGTGAAACTGATTTCGTGTTTTAATATATCACTTGCGAAGCGCATATGAGGTTTTACTACAACTCTGGAATTGTCTATCTAGCGCACGACATATCTAGACATATACTGGGATGGCGGTGTGTAAATAACCACCATGGCAATGCGTGTGTGGGAGTGGTTTTATTGGTATCCTGTGGTATTGGCTGCTGCTTCACATAAAATTAAGAGCGACCGAGTAACAGTACAGTATTCGACGGATGCATCCAGGTCCAGGTGTACTCCAGATGAGCAAGTTCAGCTCGGCGCCAGTCACCAACACAAATTATTGTCCACAATGAAAACTATAGTGCTTTGCTAGGTCCATAAAGCGTTTTTAATTAAATTATTGTTTATAGGAGAAGCGAGTGCGGTCGCGTCCGCAATGAACGGCGACAAGCGAACAACTGCTGCCCTCTCTCGCCCGAAACTGCGGGATGGCTAGCACAACAGGCCCAACCATACAAAGTTGTTTGTTACTAATATAATAAAGTGGAAGTGAGTTCGTTTGTTTGTTACGCTTTCTCACCGTAACTACTAAACCGATCAATATGAAATTTTACATACACATTGTCAGGTATACAGAAGAGGACATGGGGTATCCTTCAATCCGAAAAAAGTACTGTAGGTACCCGAGGGATCGTATAAAAATAAAAATTTCAGGGCCAGACGAAAAGGTGAGCAATAAAGATTGAATAAATGTTTTAACACCTAACAAAAGAGCACGCCTCTCAGCACGAAGTTAGATATAAAAGTTAGATGTAAAATGTCTGTTTCTCTTTCTCCGTTAACTTCTTCTAAATGGATTTTGATACGGCTTTCACTGATTGAAAGAGTGATAAACGAGGATAGTTAGTGTATATGATTTGTAGACATAAAAAATAAAATAAAAATGCAACCGTGCGAAACCAGGGGCGGGTCGCCAATATTGGAAGTTATTTATGTAATCATAAAGAAATTTTGCTAATAGGTATATTTGACTCAAATAGCATGTACGGTAAAAAAAATAATAATTTTACAATACGTCTAATTCTGGAACGTTCTGGAAAAAGCGTTCGCGCCGGCGGAAAGTCTCGAACGTTCCACCCTATCGATGGTAGCCACGCCCATTTCCGATTAGTATCTAAGGAAATTGGTACTTATGTTTACAACATAGAGTTTACATTTCAACAGAAATAGCATTCTCGAACTTTCAATGGCTTGTTTACGATCTTGTTTAGATTTTCTGGAAAATTCGAAATACATCAAGGCGTTTGGCGCCGAGAATAAATAAGAGAGCAGGCGGGCGAGATGATTTTGTGGTGTGACCAAAACCAGCGATACGAAAGCGATTCTTCGGAGTGAACCGAAGTGAACCGTCTCTGGGAGCCGCGACTCGTTAACGTATTTAATTGTATTTAGTTAAGTGTCTATTAGCACTAATTTAATGAACGTCTCTGAGTGCGACAGATAGACATTTAACTAAATACAATTAAATACGTTAATGAGCCGCGGCTCCCAGAGACGAAAATAAATGGTTCGTTAGTTAAATACCACTTTAAGTAAGCATAGGACTGTGCGTTCTATCGAAATGCATATCGATAACGTGCAGTGTTGTCATAAGAAAAAAACTCCATGACACGATATCATTAGGCAAAGCAATTTATGTATAGAAAATATAAGAGTTTTTCATAAAAATCAGTTAAACATGTCTTTTCTTATTATTATCACTTAAAATTAAAAATAATAGACGTAATTATAATTAAATAAATTAAAAAGTCAAGATTTTTTAAATACGGCAACATTTCACACCATTGTCAATTTTAATTGACAATTTTTCATAGAAGAAATATACCTTTTTTCGTAAAGTATCTATTATTCTTATTATCTTGTCAAGATATAATTTTAGTTTTAAAATTTAAATTGTTTTTTTGAAATAATTTTAGCTACCTATGTAATAACTCCACGAACATTAGATTATTATTAATAAGATTACCTCACTTTCGAAATGTCAAATTCTCCATTTATGAAGCTTAAGTAAGGGTTGAGCTGTCATTAAAGTTAATTGTCATTAAGGACCACTAATGAAGCATTAACTGTCTCTGAGAGTAAACATTTTTAAATCTTTACTAAAGAGTCGCTAAGTACCCCCCCTAGGTGGGCCATGACCTTGTCGTGGTGGGGGGGTTTACCCTTGGCAATCCAGCGGGTCGCAAGGGTCGGTGCTTGTTACCCGCATCGGCCTTTGCTCGTCCCGCCGGATTGGTTTAGGGGACAAAGAAGGCCCACACGACGTGGGCTCCGAGCGGGTTCCGTTCAACGGAGCTCGTGGCGGAGCGCAACAGACATGAAATCAAATTACTTGACATTGGCGGACAATGGCCATTTTTAAAAATGAGCCGAATCGCCATTATTTATAAAAAGAAAAAGAAGAAGAGTCGCTAAGTACTCGTTAAAACGACTCTGAGTGCGGCTGTTAGTAATTTTGGCTGTGCGTTGATAGTCACTCAGGACTTGTTTGTCCTGAGTTTATAAGTATAGATATAGTATAGTAAAGATAATAAGAGATAGGAATGATATGGTATTGTATGGTATATTTAACTCGCTGTTCTGAAAATCTCCAGTCATATCTTTGCTTCTTGAGATGGCAGTGATGCAATGTGTAGGTATCCACTTGTATTTAATGCAAAAATTGTTTCTTTAAAAAAAAAGTATGATATGCAAACGGGCTTCGTATTCGTTAATATGCTTACATATCCTCCCGTGCGAGAGGAACACACGTGAGCGAACCAGAAATTATGGAAATTAAAATAGAAATTTCCATTTGTTTACAGAAGGGCCCTTGTCATTTGTGGGGCGACCGGCGACCGCGTATTATACCTGCAATTTAGACTTAATACTCTCCGGTAATAGCTCGTAAATTCTTGAAACTTTTGTCCTTTTGCTATACTACGCCATATAGTAGGTATTATATACAGTTCCTATTTGTGTCCTGAGAAGCGTTATCATGTATATATTGTAGTTTATATGACAAAATGAAAATTTTATAAAAAAAACTAGCAACCTTGCGTTCGTACGGATGCAATATTTCTCTGCAAATTTTAACCTTCCTCATTTATCGCTCTTTTCATTAGTGAAAACCGTATTAAAATTGGTTGGGTGGTTTAGGAGTCAGCGGAAAAACAGACAGAGGCGTACGGCGACTTTATTTTATAATGTATATGGATATAGATTAAATATAGTTTTTTAGAAAAATGTGTATACAAAATGGATACATAAACAATTAAATAAGTTTTTTAGTGTCTTTCGGGTCCGGGTTGAGTTTACAGTTCATAAGAATCTGAATACACTAGTCTTTACATTCTTATAAGAGTGAGATTCTTATGACAGTATTCTTATAAGAGATAACAGCAGTATAAGAGGTGACGTTTATCTGGAAAAGCTGGTCGTTGTTTACGATTACGAGGCCATCGCCAACCAGATAAACAGAGTAAAGGAATTACCTCTTCTGATACACTCTATCAGGTGGTGAGGGCGACCCAGGGATCGGGGCTGATGGAGGCAGATGTTGCTGTCGAAACTAGGACTTTGTGACCACGATCCACAGTAATGAGTTACTGACGGGAAAGAAACAATGTGTATAAGAGCGTTTGGAGAAGATTATTAAAACAAAACTAATATTAATATATTAATGAGTTAATATTAAATATTATTAATAAGTATTATTAATATTAAGTATTGATTTATATATAATGTTTAGAGAGCCGCGAGCTTGCCTCTACGGCAGATAGGAATTTAATAGGACGATAAATAAAAGGCTCTAATAATAATATCTTGAAGGTTTCATGTATAAAATCCAGAACTACCAATTTTTTCTTAATGTTAAGATCGACAGACAGGCTGACGGTCCATTTGATGGTAGGTGGCTACCGTCGCCTATTAAACAAGAAACGCCACAGGTGCAGCAATTGCCCTGCCGACTACAGTAGGATTAAGGATAAGGGATTGGATAGGAAAATGAACTCTGGCATCCCTTACTCAGTCACCGAAACACAACAGCACACGTGCTGATATTTCATGGTGGTCTTCTGTAAGGTGGTGGTTACTGCCGCCAGACGGGCTGTCCAAATGACTGCGAAACGCAGTATGCTCTGGCACTACTTTCCAAATCCAGACCAGAGCCAAAGAGTATTTAAGTTGATCTTGCCGGGAATCGTAACCGGGAAACTTAGAACAGAGCGTTAAAGCAAGCACCCTAACCACTTTTCCAACGGGTTCGTTTCAGTGCTTGAACTCCCAAAAATATGGGAGGTATTTTTATACGCATCTTCAAGTGTTTATAAAAATACTTGTGAGCCTTAAGTAGCGTTTAAATTTCGAAATAAAATTTTCCCTAGACGTCTACAAATTTATTAACACCATTCCCATCGGTCATATAAAGAAACAATTACAGAAGGTATATCAAGGCCGACGCGTAGTTTACTCTCCTCGAAATGGTTCCTGAGAGGTTATAGCGTTGTTAAGTAACGAACTATGTCCGAAGTACTATTGTGAGCCAGCTGGGAGTGCGATCATAGAAATTCTACGTACAACCTACTGTGTTTATTGTTTTAAGAACCGGTCGATGTGAAAAATAGCTTTATGAAAAACTTCAAAGAAACTTTTTTTCTGTTGATTGATATTGTAATAAGAAAGTTAAAAGTTTCTTTGCTTTCGTCCCTACTTGAGAGGATATTCTATACATATAATAAAATCGTAAACGAGCCGTGCTTGTACATTAAATATTTTTTCAAAAAAAAAAATTTATACACGCTTTACTTATGTTACGAGGTCAAAAAAATAGTATTTAGAATTTTTGTCTTGTCTGTCTGTGCGTTTGTGCACACTAATCTCAGAAACGGCTTAACGGATTTGAATGCGGTATTCACTAATGAATTGTCGCAAGCTTCCCATAACATTTAGTATTTGTTTCATTCCAATAGGTTTACAAATAAAAAAAAGGGTCAGTGTATACGGTTGTATAATAAACTGCCTGAGATGATCAGAACCTTATCTATAAATAAATTTAAAGTTGTCATTAAAGCCAAACTCTCGAAAGGCTATTATAAGGTTACTGATTATTTAACTGACAATGAAGCCTGGAATTAAAGCCTGGATTCGGAGCTGATACTATGCTTAGTATTGTATATTTATTTTAGGTATTAAGTGTATGATTATAATTATTGTAATTTTTTTATATTGTAAAGATGACAAAAAGAATAGTATCCTGAGTTTCTTTCGGGGTTTCTTCTCAGGATCGTCATCTTGGCTTTTTTCCGAAACCCTGGTAAATTTAAATTTAACTGGTAATTCTAAATGACGATCATAAGAGTTTCTTGGAGAAACCTAATTGATAAATAAATATTTTGATTTTTGATTTTGATTTTGGTTACGCGCTATACCGAATACTACGCGTACGAAGTCGCGAGCACATTATTTTTTTTATTATTATTATTTATTATTTTTTTAAATATTGTTTTATATTAAATTTTGGTATTTAGGATTATTAATGCTCGTGGAGCAAGGAGAGGGAGAGAGAGTGATTGAGATAGATTCAGAGAATAAACTGTTTTGAAGAGTCTTATGATCTTATATACCTACGTCAGTTGTGGGACTGATTTTCAAGTAAGTATACTCTAGTTACACAAAAATTATAGTATGAATTTTGAAACTAAATTGAGTCTATTAATGTTAAAAATAATTATTCCGAAGAACCGGGATAACATCTTGAATGCAAAATCAGCAGGTTTATGGCGATAATGAAACAGACCAAAAAAAACTTGGGTCCTCGGGTTTCAAACGGACTCATAGTCTATTTTATTGGTAGTACATATATTTATACTTTAGTTACCTTAAATTTTTTTTACATAACAAGAATTGATAGATATTCTATCCTTACGAGATAAAAATAACGTTATAATTATTCTTTGAATATAAAGTAAAAGTATAAATCAAAGTTAAGAAACTTTGATTTCATAAAATGGGTATTGATATTGATATCTTTATATTAACTGTTTTACTGTTATGTTATATGAGTTTATATGTCGCGTTGCGTTAATTATTATTAGTAAAAAAAAAAAACAAATGTGGCAGAAAATATGGCAATATTTTTAATAATATTTCCGGTTTTTGACAGAAACCAAATTATTACAAGACGTCATGGACGATGTTTCTTAATGTTCATTACTCTCTAAAATATTATTTGAGGTCGAAAATTGTATTTGAAATAAACGTCTGTCGAAAAGTAAACAACTTAGTTCTTTTTTTTGTGAATCCCTCCAGCATCACGCTGAAGCCTATTTTTACTCATACTCTTCCATTCAAGTTCTCGCAATCTTGCCTCTCGTACTTATATTCCGCAATACTATGTCTTTCTTTCATCCATCATCATTCATACGTTGCGGATGGGATGCCCGCCTATCTTTGTTCTGTTCTATCCATTCTTATTATTCATATTGTGCTTAGGATCTGTAGCAGCCCCTAGTCGTGGCATGAATCACAGGCTCGGACACGCACTCAATGGGCGGACAATCAACACGACGTCTACTCTCGCCTATCGCTCTCGTTATACTGACGTGGTGGTGGTGCGCACACGACCACGAGACTGTCTGTATTGCCCGCGTCAAGAAGAGAAATAAACGCATACACTACAGGGTCAAACAATTTAGTGTAAATCTAATAAAAGTAGTTTGGTATAATGACTAATCTATCAAGAGTACAATTTGAGTTAAATAGGGTATTTTAGTCTATGTGAAAAAAAATCTAAAAGTTTATTATTGAGATAGCTTAGGCAAAAAGCAGTCGGAAAATGTTAGTTTTAGTTCGTAAAATAACAAAATAAATTTTAAAATTAAATTCAAAAATTTTCAGAATTTTTAGTCTGTTCTTAAACACAATGAAATAGTAGCCGCCATGTTTACGTCATACGGTTGTGTAAACAAAAAAGTGTCAGTCAGTGTCATGTCAATTACCGGCGCATTTGTTTACACAACCAACTGAGTCCATGAGCACAGAGCAAAATGATTTCCAGCGTTTTCGTCAAATTACGCGCGAAATTTGAAAATGTAAATTTTAAATGGATTTTTATTAAACTTATCGATTGAATAAAAATTTGGTGTTTTTTTTAGTGGTTCATTAGCACTACAGAATCTAATTGAGACACTTTTTAAAAATGGGTGTAATACCCTATTCTCGCTGTAACTTTTCCTTTGCTCCACTGTGGGACCCTTGTCACTGGATAATCGAAGTCCTGACATGAACACCGCTCGACGTAAAAGGATTATCACGTGACCACGGTCCAATGCATCTGTTACTACCATGGAAGTAATAAGTACTATATACAACAGGAATGACCTGTTGTCGCAAAATTGAAGCCGAAAGAGAGATCAGTAACTGTACCTCTTATCCCTCTCTGGCGATGGTGAATATATTGAAATATGATTTAAGGACAATAATTATAAAAAATGATTTGTGATTTGACGTCAGCAGATCATTGCTTCAGATGGATTTTAATCGAAGATGCTAATGATAAACTTGCCCTTTGCGGTACTATACATTTCCTGTTTTTGCTTGCTTTTCACACTCGCGTCATATAGGTAGGTACTTACCTACTGGTCCTTGTGGGACACGACATGCAGCTGGACTGAGATAAAATTACGATAAGCTACCTATTGTAGTATATTTAATTAATTAGGTAAGAAAAAATCAGTTAAGTTTGTAACCGCGAAACCTCTGCGGGGCGTTAGGGCTCCGCAGGCGTTCCAACCGTTACTCACCGACTGAAACTCAGGGGTAGACACTACACGAGACCAGTGTTAACTCTCAGGGCGCCAACTACCTGGGGTGGACTTAGACAAAAGAAAGCCAAGTTTAATCATACAACACTTTACTATACAAATAAATTTACACACTATATAACAAATGAAAATTTATACATGAAAGAGAAAACAATTTAGTTTAGAAGGTTGGTCCTGATCTTCCTCGCAGAAGGCGGGGGATGCTCTTAAACACTCACTTGTAGACACAAAGCACACAGACCACGCCGAAGTGATGCCACGTGGTCTGGTGGCTCGGCGAAGGGGTACCTGTCGACACGTGGATGTCGTCGCCTCCGACTGCGTCGCAGCTATAGTCCAAACCAGCGGTGGCTTGGACTGCAGCCATATTATCTATATTTCCCTAACATTAGGATCTTTAGGAAATCTGAAATTGAACCCGTTATGTTAATAGAGAAAGGAATAAAAAATGCATAGGTATTTAAGTTATTTGTTCTTGAACTAGGATTGGATAGTCATGCATGGTCACCCTAATTGTTCACTAACAAATTATGTTTAAAACTATTACCTGTGAAAAGATAAACCACAATCAGGATAATACTCGCTTCCGCAAGCCTCCACGACACAAATTCTCCCCATTTTAATTAAAATTCTTCAAAAATATCACGAAATCAAAAACATTCCGCCATTGACGTAAGAGTCGGCGATTTCATGTGGGGTTGTCAGGTCAGGTGTCCGTATTTCATACAAATAAAAGAAAACCTATACGCCAATCGCAAAATTTTTGCGTTAATAAGGCTTTACACGTAGCAACAAATAATATTGCTTTAACATGTCGGTAATAAATTATTATTTATATTTAGAAACATTTTAGAAGTAAATGTTTTTACTTCATTACATTACATCAATCGCATATTTTTCTACCATTTCTACCAACTTAACTCTGGCAACTCTATAGAACGGGACACAGCGTTCAGTGGTGGCCCTCTCACTCGGCTTCATTTTTATTTTGCGCGCAACAAGACTCTTACGACCTTAGCATAAGGTTTTATTTTCTTTATTTTAGCTGCAAGATGCACAGATAGAGCTTATTCCTTATATAATACTTCCATGGTTACTACAAAAACGTCCAGTAAATAACCTACGAGTTCGAACGCATTTTGGGTGGAATTTTCAATTTCGAATGTTATGAGGGGATAATAGTCTACTTAGATTTAACTATCCCGTTCGGTGTGGTTGGATTGGAAATAGATTACCTATTTCAGGGATTCAAATAGAGACACGTTTCAGCCGTAGGGCGGCCTTTTATAAAAGGACCGGTCAGAAGCGGCCTGCATCCACCGTCGATCTTATTATTATTATTTACATATTTTATTTAGTTATTTTAATATGAATTGTTTTTTAAATATAATTTTTTTTTTACAATACAGAAGACCACCGTGAAATAACAGCACGTGTGCTGTTGTATTTCGGTGAGTGAGTAAGTTATGCCAGAGCCCAATTCCTTACCCCCCCCCCCATCCTACTGTAGTCGGCAGCGCACTTGCAGCAGCTTTGGCGTTGCTTGTGTTATAGGCGACGATAGCCACCTACCACCAAGTGAACCGTTAGCCTGTCTGCCGATAGTAACGTAAAAATATAAAAAAAAACAAATATTGCAAAAAACTTAAAACTAGTTTTCCGCAGGTAGAGGTGCAAGGCCTGAGGCTATTAATGGTGGGATGCAAGGAACCTCTTGAGGATATGTGCCGTGTGAAGAAGTACTGCCTGCTGTTTCTGTCTCTTTATGCAGCCTTGGTTAAGACTCTACAGCTACTGTTATTGGTTAAGACTTCGCTATGAGACCGTTCGCCGAAACGACTATCGGGAGAATGATTGTCTAATCGACTTATTATTATCATTCGTGGTAAATATTTTATGGAAGCTTCGCTGGACACCTACAGACCTACTAAAGATATGTTTTAGGGTTTCCGGGTTCGATTCCCGGCAGGGTCAATGAACTTTTCAAAATTCGCTCTGGTCTGGAAGAAAGTAGCGGCGGTGCACACTGCGTTTCGTAGTCATTTGGGCAGCCCGTCTGGCGGCAGAAATCACCCCCTTATAGAAGACCACCGTGAAATAACACCACGTTTGCTGTTGTGTTTCGATGAGTGAGTAAGGGATGCCAGAGCTCATTTCCCTAACCTTTACAATTTAATTATCTTTAATCCTCTATGATCGACAGCGCACTTGCAGTAATCCTATTGTGGCTTGTGTTATGGTAGCCACCTACCATCAAGTGGACCGACAGTTTTGTCATTGATATTGATTCGTCATTAAGGATATTTTGTGTTTATATGGCACTAATAATACTGTAAATTTAAATTAAGACTATCAAGAAACAGTCACTTTAACGAAATGATAATTATTATGTTAATTAATTCAGGGACATGTCCTTCATTATTATTATTATTATTATTGATTATTATTCAGTATTGATGTCCACGGTTGAGAATAATAACTAATAGTACTAATATAATAAATGTAGTTTGTACGTTTGGATGTTTGTGTGTTTGTTACTTAATCACGCGAAATCGGCTAAACGGATTTAGATGAAATTTGGCACATAGATAGTTTATAACCAGGATATAGGATACTTTTTATCCTGAAAAAATGTTCGGTTCCCGAGGGATCGTTTAAAAACATTAAAAAAAATCGGCACCACCGTCGTCACAGCGATAAAGTTATCAGGCATTATATTACTCATATGTTTTCTCAGGTGTTATATTTTTTATTTATCAAGTTTATTAAGGACCAGCTAGTCTTTAATAAACTTAATATTATAAATGAGAAAGTGAATTTCCTTGTTTTTTGTTACGCTTTCACGCTTTAACTATTTAACCGATCAACATGTAAATTTTGTATACATATCTTCATAGATAGAGAAAAGGATGTAGTAAAAAAAGACTTTCGTCCCGTAACGTATGAAAACGTATTTATATGAGTTAAGTATATAGAGGCAAGGCACACGCCATTCCTTAGCAATAAACTAGGCGGCAGTAACTACACTCTTACAGAAGAAGTCCCATCGTGAAATAACAGCAGGTGTGCTGTATTTCATAGGGCGAGTAAGTTATGCCAGAGCACATTTTTCTATTCCCTCCTTCTTCCTTATCTTTTATCCTATCAAGTTTGGCAACGTAGCTGCGAACATTATGGTGTTGCTCGTATTGAATGACGACAGGAACAATGGAATCGCGAGCTTGCCTGAGCTGTCCACTTTTTATAAAAAAACTTGCGAAACGCCCCTGATTTTGGACATCCGTTCAAGCGGCGTAGATTGCAACGGGACCCTTTACACACAGAGTCTAGAAACTCCAGTACACTCACGGAGCGGGAAGCGGGACCAACTACATAAATTATAAGCATAATGCCTGATAATATTAGCGGATAAATAAATTCAAATCTCGCGGATCGAGAGTCTGTACGCGTGTTATAGATACGATGTTTTGTTTAGACTGACTGCGGTTTTAAATGGCCGCTCGCGCGGCTTGAGGTGGCGACAGATATATGGATATGTATGTGGTGGAAACATACATGGTGGAACATTTCTTTTGCTAAACATACAAGAAATATTGAAAATTGAAATGGCCGTGATTTAGAAATCTGTTGATAAGATAAAAACAGTAAAATTTTAAGGAATTGATTGTATTTGCACTCCTCTCCTCTTACTCCTGTCGTTACGGATGTCTTACGGTCTCTACGAAGGTTGGTGACTACCATGGCTATCTTAATCTTGGAAGTTGCTGTACGAAATATGGAATTCTCTTAAATTTCTCAATCGGGATGTCTTTTCTTGCCTCAGCTACGCTTTCCCTGTATTTTCTTTTGCATCACTGGTTGAAGAATACGGTATCTTTCGCCCCTCACCACGTGCTCGAAATAGCTCCTCTTCTTTATCGTTCACTATAGCACTTTCATTCGCTTTCTCATTCCACGCAAAACTTCAGCATTTATTATTCCCTGCATCCATGATATGCATGCGCCAATTCAATCCGAAAATTCAATTCAATTCAATGATATCCGAATGCTTCCAATTTCAAGCACAATGGTGAAGTTAGCGTCCAACTCCCCACTCCGATGACCAAAACAGCGAACTACTATCAATTGTAGTTTGAATTGACAATTGGCGTTAATATTATGGTCACATTATTAACAATCATTGCATAATTAGTTTTCAAAATACAATACAATTCTATTTTTTTTTCAAGTTATCGTGTGACACGAATAAGCAAACTGCTTACTAGACAGCACTAACCTTGGGTAGTGACAGACCCTTGCTACGAAATCTTGCGTTGTTGTCCTCTTTTTGTAATTTTTTACTTTATTTCTTGTTTTTTTTTTCTTTTCTTTTTTTTGTCATAGACCTACAAATATCACAAACGAAATACCAAGCCTTCTCTGTCTCACACGCAGACTGTGACTTCATTCAATACTGCTGGTAAAGCCTTCATACGGTGCTAAGCCCACGAAAAGCTAACCGTTAGTATCTAATATAATTACTTTTAAGTGTAAAATGTTAATTATAGGGTAACATACGTTGATCATGCAACCTAATTCGACTGCAACAAACACGATCATTATGCAATATTAAGCGTGAAACATCCGAATGCAACAACTGGCATTGCAATCACAGCGCGCGGCAAAGTTAAATTGTATCACTAATTGTGTGGGCTACACATGGGAACATGGCTGAACTATAGCTGTTACCTATCTCGGTAAACGAGTTCCCCATTGGGTGCAATTCTGTTTAAATGTTCCGAATTATAAATGTTTGATTCTATTGCACGCTTCTATTTAAATGTGAAATTTAACTCACTAATGAACACTGTTTGCGTCTACTCTTGTCGGAAGATAAACAAAAACACAACTCTGCTACCAGATTTGTTAGGCCAAATCAACCTTTAAATATGATTACTAAACTTTGCTACTAAAACAACAGACTCACCAAAATTTCTTCGCGAATCGTCTTCTGCTACATTTCTAACCTTAAGGTCCCTCGTTGGTATCTGACAAAGAGAAGAAGTATTACGCGCAACGCGTATTACGCGCCTCTCAGACGATTCAAAATGTCTTTAGTGCAAATATTATCCCAAATCTCAAACGACCGCCATTCGGTCGTTTTATGTAGAAGCGTCGGTCTACATAAATCTAAACTAAAATCACTGTTTGTTCTTTGTCTTGCGACACGGATACCAAACTCCATACAGTAAACCGTTACAAAGGTCGCACTACTGTATATTATATTCACTTTCAACAAATAAAATTCTTCCTGATAAAAAGAAACACGCTTCGGGTTCAAATTAATTTCGCCATCATGTCTCTTTTTCAACCAGCCACAGACCACCGCAAGTCAACAACCGCATTGACTCTATGTTCATCATTCAATGCCATAGAATATATCGACGGCGAGGAATGATAAATCGAACATAATCTATAAGCACTGATATCTTAGTGAGTTGAACGATCGGCTGTGAAAATGGTAGACGTTTTGGTGAAAATGTATTTTGTACATCACTCTCACCACAAAAGCATAGCTTTTGTGGTTCCCAAAGTTGACTGAATGGCTATTCAGTTCACAGTCAGTCTGTAGGTAAGGGAAGTGTGAGGGAGTGTAAGGGACTCCCCTTATAACCCCCTTAGGTTTGGTTTTGTTAAAGTGAATGAGAAGAATACCAAAGTCCATCCACTATCTCTTATCCTACCAAGGTCAACATTGTACTTGCAGCATCTGTGGCGACAGTAGCAACTAACATTAAATGTCCGTCAGCCTGTCTGACGACCTTTACATTAAAAAAAACATACACACAAATATTTGATAAATTGTGAATATATTTTTATATTAGCTGAGTCCGCAACCTCGTACGTATTCGGTATAGCGCCTAACTTTTTTGTTTGTAAACCGATTGGAATGAAACAAACACTAAATGTTACGGGAAGCTTGCTACAATACATCAGTGAAAACCAGATTCAAATCGGTTAAGCCGTTTCTGAGATTAGCGTGCACAAACGTACAAACAAACAGACAAAAATTCTATAAACTATTTTTTTGATCTCGGTAACATAAGTACAACGACACAAATTGTTTTTTTTTTGAAAAAATATTTCATGTACAGATACGGCTCGTTTAGGATTTTATTATATGTATAGATTTCTTACTAAATAATGTATTATTAAAATAGAATTTAGATGAAAATTAGTGTAGGTACTTTTTACCTCGGTAATAAGTCAATATTTCATACTTTATTAATCGAGATAGATAGTGTCTTGAGTCTTTTTTTGACTTAATTCATCGTCATTGTATTAATTGCCTTCTTATAATTAGCTTAATTTTTCTTCATTTGCGTAAGGCATGGTCTATGAGGGATGTTATGAAACAACCTAGGGTAGGATATGGCTGCTTTTTAATTAATCTTTTTTTCTTTTAAACAAGCTAATCTGCAATATAGGCGCATAATATTATTCATATGAGACACTTGAGGTAACTGAATAGGTAGTGTCGATAGTACTTTTTTATACTGTGACATTTAATGGTAAAAATTCTCTAAAATTGCATGAAAAAAAGTGAAATTAATTTTATTTTTCTATTAAAACTATAAGTATTTGGAAATGTGTTGAACAGTATTGTTACTACCGGAAAATATATAGCAGTGGTTTATATATAGTATTGACCAATTTGTAGTCATTAACTAAAATATGGTACAAGGTGTCAAATTTCAAAGGTGTAAAATTGTATATTTACTTTAGGTATTAAGTGTATGATTATAATTATTGTAATTTTTTTATATTGTAAAGATGACAAAAAGAATAGTATCCTGAGTTTCTTTCGGGGTTTCTTCTCAGGATCGTCATCTTGGCTTTTTTTCCGAAACCCTGGTAAATTTAAATTTAACTGGTAATTCGAAATGACGATCATAAGAGTTTCTTGGAGAAACCTAATTGATAAATAAATATTTTGATTTTGATTTTTGATTTTGAAAAAAAAAAAGACTTTTAAATTTCCTATTTTCCTATTCAATTCCTTATCCTTAATCCTACTATAGTCGACAGCGCACTTGCAGCAGCTGTGGCGTTGTTGCCTGTGGTATAGGTGACGGTAGCCACCAGCCTCAGCCTGTCTGCCGATATTAACATTAAAATTAGGACAACAGTTAAAAAAATACGATTTTTATAATTTTTTCTTTGTGAAATCCCTGATACCCGTTTGGCGTTGACTTGTGGGACACATTGAATGCTATTCTAAGTCCTATTTAAACTTTTATAATTCTAAAAATTATAAAATGTAATATTAGCAAATTTTATAGCAAAACAATAAAAGTGTTTCATAATATGGTTGGCACTAATGCTATAAAAAAAGGTGTTTAACTATTTTTTTACGTAAACCATAAATTCTTTATTATTTCGTTTTTATCGAGTAATTTCAGCCAAATATTTGACTATCGGATACTTTAAAAGTGTAAAAAAACACATTCAAAGCTGCAAAAATACGACAGAGTCACATTAATGCGAACTAAAGCCGGGATTCAGCATTAAAGTGGTCAGAATAGCTTTCAAGGGTCTCTCGTGGATTTATTCTTTGATACATAGCGGTGAATAATGGTCAGTTATTGTTCTTAAATCTCACCTATCTGTCACATTAGGCATTCTTTTGGGTCTCCCTCACGTTCGCATTCCCGGGTTGACCACCCAGCGGGGTACCATTAATCATTATCGCTTCGTAGAGAAACGACACCTGAATGCATTTTATGAATATCCATGCAAAGTTTGCATCCATTTTCATCCCTATGTAAATGCGTGTAATGGAATTTCATAAGAATGTTGTGATTTGTCAATAATTGTCAATATTTTTTTAAAAAGTTATTATAGAAATTGAATTTGGTAACTAGGAATTTAGTCAATAAATGAGCTTTCACGGTCAGATTATAAATTATTTCGTTTATTTACTAAAATGTAGGTACCTCAAAATATCACTGTTACGGGACGGAATATTAGCTTGTCATATGGCTTCAGCCAGTAACATAATGCTGGTACGCGTCATCAGCATAAAGTGAATAGAAAATGGATATTCGCTACACGTTTCAGCTCGTCAGTTCCGGTGCGGTCGTAATCGCACATCCGGACTCGCCGACAGCCACTGTCTCGCTGCATGCATTCCACCTGATTCATCAATGCATTGGAAAATGTTGTGGTTATTTTATCTTTCAAAATAGACAGTAAGGTGTCATTTGTGATTTAAGCTTTTATTTCTGTCTATTTATTAAATAAAGTCGATTTCTGTCTTTGTCTGTATCTCCGCAAACCTCTTCTAAATCTCCCAACTGATTTTGATAGGGTTTTCGCGAGTATGAATGAGAACGTATAAGCCTATCGCTTTGAATCGTCTAATTGGGACAAAATTTTATGGTTTCACATAAACGTGCAAGAGTATTTACACGAATTTTTTATTGCATTATTAGTTTCCTTAGCCTATATCCTACATTACCTCAAATCTTTTAAAATAATTTTTCACTCAAACTACGCCTACTATAGCAGTTATTTCTTTTATTGTACGGAAAAAAAAATATTTTTATATTATATGAATTGTTATTCATATAATATAAAAATATATTTTTTGTATGCTATTATTTCATATTTTTAAGGCCTCCGAGCGCAGGAAAGAACATGTTAAAACAGATAGACGATTGCGACGAATCTAATTCGTTTTTTAGTTTGGGTTATGTCTTCTTACATGTTTATTAATGTAAAAATAATTAATCCAGCAATTTACTTATTATTCCTGAGAAGTTGAGAACCGATCTTATTAACACATTTTATAAATGCATTCTCTTTCAATTATCAAATAGCAGAATAGTGTACTGTGAACAAGCAGGTAAATGGTTACAGCCGACTTAAAAAGAAACTTGATTAACGTAGAACAATAGGGTAATATTAAACTACACGTATTCAAGAAGTACATTATTACCCAGTCTCACGAATTCAAAAGAGTAAAAAAATTAAATGTTTTTCATGAATTTCTTTAGGTTATAATTTTTTATAGTTATAAGTCGGTTATAATTTTTTATAAGTTAATAAATATACTAGTCTAAAGATAATTTTCTTACCTTTAATTTTATTGTACATTGTATGTACCTAACTACTATTAAAATAAGCGTTATTAAAGTTAAACGTTTTTATTTTTTTTCCTGAGAAGTTGTCATTTTACTCTTGCAAGTTTATTCGATGGGGCTATTCGTTATATAATTTATAGTACCTAAATTGTCAAAATATTTTTACTTTCATTATTGATATTTTAGTAATTAGGGTTCCGTACGTCCGAATAAAAAAACGGAACCCTTATAGGATCACTCGTGTGTCCGTCTGTCCGTCGGTCACAGTCAATTATCTCGGAATCTACTAGGCCGATTAAGTTGAAATTTGGTACACATATCAATTTCTGTGACCTAAACGCAGAGGTGTGACGTGAATAGATATGGGAATATGGGAGGTCAGTTTTGGGGGTAAGGTGAAAAAAAAAAAAAAAAAAAAAATTGAAAACTGCATCGTGTGACATATCAAATGGAAGGTCTTGTTGTGAAGGTGTTAAATGTATTTTTTTTGTAGTTTTAAAAGAAATACTTTCCAAGTTATTCATGAATATACACGAAAATTGTCGATTCCCTCCCCCTTACGTCCGAAACTACAGAACGTAAAATTTTGAAAAAAAAAAAAATACAGAAATTAGTTTTCTACTTATAGATTATAGGAACACCTATAAGAAGTCCATGATATTAAAATAACATGGTAAATCTCTCAATATTGTGCGGATAGGTAACATCGTACGGAACCCTCTTCACTGTTAGATGAGTATTTTATTTAATGAAGATGTTTTAGTGTCATGAATTATTAAATAGATTTAGATTTAGTATTTAAAGTTGGTGTAGTATAGTGAGCCAGTATTTAAGATTCAGAGGGGATGTTGATGTATTTGAACATAAATACTGGCAATATATATTTATATAGGTTTGAGTTTAAAATAAGAATGTTTTAAAAATATATGTAAGATGTCATTGTGAGAAAAATTAGTGAGAATGTGTTGAAGTTTAGAAACGATATGTAATGGATAGAATTTTATAGTGTTATTTATTTTAAGGTATATAAGAAATGGATTAATATATGTGCATGTATATAATAAAATAAATGAGTTTAATTTAAAGAAAGAAGACTGGATCCCACAACAAAAAGAAATAGAGTGTAGGCACGCAAAAGTGTTTAAACAAAATAAAAATTCTTAACAGGTCATGGACCCAGGAACGCTTCCACTGCGTAAATTATAGAGAAGAAATTTAAAGTTATAGATGAAAATGTTATGGAGAGAAAATTTTAAATGAAGAAAGTATTGAAAATTATATATGATGAAAAGGAGATTAAAAGATGGCTACGAAAATTGAAAATTTATTGATTTGACAATTGATGACATTTTTGTGAAAAATTTTACAAAATTGATTTTGAAAAGAATAAATGATTAAGTAGAAATTTTAATATGTAGGAAAATGGAATATATATTTTGAAAAATTTGATGGAGATAAAAATTATTTACGAAAGGATTCAGGAAATTTAGTTTGATGACTGATGGCTGTATTGGAGGAGACTAATAGAAAGCAATATCGAGAGTTGGTGAGAAGAAAGAAATATAGAAAGGATTATAGATTTGTGGGGTGAAATGTTGAAATAAGAGATGGTTTGAAGTTTAAAGATAGAGGTGTTTTATATAGTGAAGTAATTGAAGGTGGAGATGTTGTTGATGATGATCTTCATATAAGATGAAGATGAAGTTCGAGGAGAACATAAGTGTTTTATATGATGAGTTAGTGTTTTTATATTTGAAGGTGATGTTTTTATATTTAGGGGGTTAGTATGTTGTAGGAATTAGTGTTGTGTTTGTGTTAATGTATTTGAAGATAGGTATTGAGTAATGTATGTGATGGATAGGATAGATATTATAGGTGAATAGATAGTACAGTCAGTCAGATTATTTTGGTGAAGTACAGTCAGTTGGGGTTTTAGGAAAAGTTTAATATAGTCAAATTCAGAGGGGATGTTAGATGAGTATTTTATTTAATGAAGATGTTTTAGTGTCATGAATTATTAAATAGATTTAGATTTAGTATTTAAAGTTGGTGTAGTATAGTGAGCCAGTATTTAAGATTCAGAGGGGATGTTGATGTATTTGAACATAAATACTGGCAATATATATTTATATAGGTTTGAGTTTAAAATAAGAATGTTTTAAAAATATATGTAAGATGTCATTGTGAGAAAAATTAGTGAGAATGTGTTGAAGTTTAGAAACGATATGTAATGGATAGAATTTTATAGTGTTATTTATTTTAAGGTATATAAGAAATGGATTAATATATGTGCATGTATATAATAAAATAAATGAGTTTAATTTAAAGAAAGAAGACTGGATCCCACAACAAAAAGAAATAGAGTGTAGGCACGCAAAAGTGTTTAAACAAACTAAAAAATTTTAACATTCACGCGAGTTCAACTCGCACTTGAAGTTTTTTTTAATGTATAAAGTGTCATACAGAAAATAAGAGCAAAATTTGTTTAAATTTCCGTGTTTGAGGTTAATATGCATTTAATTCTATGGAATGAAGTATAAATCACGCATCAAAAGCTGTCTTTTTACAGATGATATTTTAAATATTCACATTTTTTTTACGTCTACAAATATAAGCGTTTCATTAAAAAAAATGATGATGTTTTTTGGGGGAAAATTTTAGTCTGGCGGAAGTAACCACCCCCTTACAGAAGACCACCGTGAAATAACAGCACGTGTGCTTTTGTGTTTCGGTGAGTGAGTAAGGGATGCCAGAGCCCATTTCCCTATCTCCTTTACATTCCTACTGTAGTCGGCAGCGCACTTGCAGCAGCTTTGGCGTTGCTTGTGTTATAGGCGACGGTAGCCACCTACCATCAAGTGGACTGTCTGCCTGTCTGCCGACCTTAGCATAAAAAAAAGAAAAAGGAAGCCGCCTTAGGTAATAATTGTGAACTTTCTTCTTCGTTTAATTAAGTTAATTAATTTAATTTGATTAAGCTATCAGGCTATATCAACTTCTAAGAGAAAATTCTTTAAATTAGAAGTTTGGCAAACATTATGGCCGTCCTAATTAAGCGAACGATTAAGAATAACCAACTTTCATAAAACTTGTATACTATAGTATCTCATAAGATGCTAAAAAATTACATATTAACTTTCGTTCGCGACTTCGTCCGAGCACCTTTTAAAATGATAGCCCATATATTATAAAATTTGAAATTTCATCAAAATCCGTTCAGAACTTTTTCGTGAAACATTCAAAAACATCAATTAATATTCACAAAACTCTCGCATACAGGAATAAAGTTAGATTAGTAGGATACAGGTTGTTCGGAAGGTGGTGGTTCGATGCCAAGTGCCAAGGGGATATTTGAAGCCATATACGACAATTTGAAAAGTTCATTTTTCAGTTGACTCTGCCAGGAATAGAACCCGGGAACCCTGGAACAGAGCATTAAGGCAAGCACCCTAACCACACATACAACGGGCTCGTTGAGAGCCGTCCACTTAAAAGTAACTGGTTTAAGTGGATATCTAGAAATTTATTGTTTTAAATTATGTCTAGCTTATTTAATAAGACAACCGTGTGTGTTTTAACATAATTTTTTTTTTAACTTTTAACATATGGCTTTGTTAATTTTATAGTATTGCTACGACTAACTATGGGACGTTCTGGAAAGTGTCAAAGGAAATGGGTCCTTATGTTTAAAACATAGAGTTTACATTTCAACAGAAATAGCATTCCCGAACTTTCAATGGCTTGTTTACGATCTTGTTTAGATTTTCTGGAAAACTCGAAATACATTGAGGCGTTTGGCGCCAAGTATAAATAAAACTACAGTCGGGCGAGATAAGTTAGTGGTGCGACAATCAGCGATACGAAAGCGACTCTTCGGAGCTTTTGCGAAGTTACCTGCGACAATGAACCGGCTACGCATTAAGGGAATCGTTGACGACTTTTGGCAAGTTTAACGGTTTGATCGGACAAGTCTAGTGATTTTGGAAGTCATCTTGGTTTGGGGAAACATTATTGTCACTTAACATTATTGTCCTTTCCCATGAAGTATCACACGCACTTATCATGTCTATTTTTTAATAGAATTAGGGTGTATTAAAAAATTTAAGTATTCACAAAGACAAATTAAACAACAATTTTGCTAAAATTATAAACTATTTTCATGTTCACGTTTTGTATCCATCTTCCAAATATCCTGTACATTATATCACAAGAATTATGTCTCACTTTAGATACTATAGGACCGTTAAAGTCTTAAGTCTTATCCGTAGTCTTGTAACCATAAAATTAATTCAACTTGCATCGCAAACTAGATAAGGAAATGTCGCTATAAATCAAGCTGTCACAAGTATTCTACAGTTTGTAGCTATCTACATGTGTGTACTTTGCATACGGAACTAACAGATGGGATTGTACTTCGATGATTTATTTGTAGTTTCTGAACAAGGCTTGCTTGGTGTCTTTTGAAAGAAATATTGTTAATAATAATTAATATTAATACCTCAAAATATACATTAATATTTTGGAAACAGTGGCGAATGGGGTTAAAAACTGAGAGCTAATCGTAGGTGGCGCCACTGTTGAGTGATCCTAATCGCCGCCAAAATTGCGTTCTTGTTCTTACATTTTTGTAGAATGTTAAGCAGTTAAAAAACAGTTGAGGAAAAGAAATAATCTCTGCACATAATCTCGAATATTTAGTCTGCTCCAAATTTTTTCTTCGTAAAGCTTTTATCCTTTGTTTTCTTCTTCTGAAATCTTCTTCTTTTGAAATTTTAAAAATGTTAAAATGTTCGCATCGGGCAGATCTATTACAAAAAGTTCTATTTTCTGAAAAAAAAATAAATAAATAGTAAATTACTGCCTAGATAAACCTTTCGAGTAATAAAAATTTTCAGTGACATCTAAATTTGTTTTAAGCTTATTAATGAATTTAAGTTCTGTACTGCGTTTTAATCGGCTACTTTTATTTCTTTTTTCATATTTTACACATAAGAAAAATCTTCCAATATTAAATCTGTTCGCTTATCTCCGAGAAGCTACAAAAATTTTATGTGCAATATTGCACCTTAATTCATAGGTAATTAGATTGCGCTCATTTTGGTAAAAATTGTGTTCTGTCTGAGGTTAGTCCTTTATTGAGTCAAGTCTCTTTGTTTTTCGTAGCATGTCTACACACCGTAGCAGACGTAGCAAAATAGAACTTTGTTTTGCGCGTGAGAAAGAGACAGGAGATAGAACTTCCTGAGATAAGAGTGCTACGAAATATTCATGTTTGAAAAAATGGTGCAGTCACAAAAGTTGTTACCTACCGATGTTCGCAAATTATTATTAAAAACTATGATTTACGTAAAAAAATACAAGCACTAGTAAGTAGTAATAGTAGTAAGAATTCAAAAAATATGTAACTTGATTACTTAAAAACTACATTTAATGTTAAATTATTACAACTTAAATATAAAAGCATGAACTAAATATTTGATGTGGCTTCAACAAATGTTAGGTGCAAAAAGCATTAGCTATTATTTCCGGTAGTGGATTGCAGGCCAGGGTTGACGTCAATGGGGTGCAGACTTGATGCAACAGCGGGCCGTATTGATGTCGATGCAGACATAGCGTTCTCGTACATTAGGCTTGCGTAACATACTCGTATTTTTACTAATTTTATAACTTCATAACAATTTCTTAACATTCAGGGTGGAAGACAGGCTGATGGTCCAATTGGTCATAATATGGTAATCGTTGCTGATTCGATCTCGAAAAATAACCTCAAGTTTGAAATTACACTAATGTTATTAAGATTAATTATCTATTTTGAATTACCTTCGTGAATGAGGGTAATGTATACTTCTGACATTAATTACGAATTAAATATTAATTCGTAATTAGATTTTCAAAGTTGTTCTACACGAGTTCGTAACTCGAGTGAGACGTGAATAATTATAATTATATTATATATTCATGTATAAGTATTTCTTTATTAATGTAATTAATAACTAAGGAATTAATTGCTCACATTTGTTCCTAATCTAATATATAAAATTCTAGTGTCACAGTGTTTGTAACAAAATTAACTCCTCCGAAATGGCTGGACCGATTTTTATGATTTTTTTAAATATATTTGGTAAGTATAAGTGTACCGTTGATAAGGTTCACTTTCGAATGCGTATTAGTAATAAGATAAACACGTGTGGACTGTAAATTGATTTTATTTCAACTGAAATTGTTAGATTTGTAATATCTATTTAACCTCGCATACACACATTCATACGTCTCTTATATTCGTTCACGCACACATTGATACCTAACGAAACATACCGCCCACCAAGGACTCTCAGGGTCCTTAAATTTATACAAATAAAAGTTTTGGACTCTATACAAAGAAGTTGGGCTATGTTCATAACATACACGCAAAAGTTCATAACATGTTAATTAGTTACATTCTATTGGTAATAAACATAATTTTGAAAATGATCGCTGTGTCACATTGTCTCCACTTTTCACACTGTACACTCTAGTTACGCCGTCAGAACCAGGATGCTTCTGTACAATTCGGCCCAATAACCACTTTCCAGGAGGAAGGTTCTCATTTTTTATTAAGACAATTTGTCCGATCTCCAATTCTTCTACTTTCCTCTGCCATTTTGGACGTTGTTGCAGTCGGGATAAGTACTCGCTCTGCCATCGGCGCCAGAAATCACCCAACAATTTTTGCATGTGTTGCCATCGGGACAGGCGACTCATGGGAATGTCTTGAAGGTCTGGAGTGGGGACAGTAATAGGTGCTTCGCCAATTAAAAAATGTCCAGGTGTCAGCGGTAGTGTTTGATCGGCGTCAGTAGGATCTATGGGACTCAGCGGTCTAGAATTAAGGCATGCTTCTATTTGGCATAACAGAGTAGTTATTTCTTCGTAAGTAAGATTGCATGTCAATATCCTCTTCATGTGATATTTCATTGACTTTACTCCTGCTTCCCATAATCCACCCATGTGAGGGCTGTAGGCGGGTATAAAATGCCATTGTGTACCATCCAGAGCAAGAGATTGAGCAACTTGGTCATCAAACACCAGCTTAGCATTGGCCCAGGCAGCAACAAGTTCTTTATTAGCGCCAACGAAATTTCTTCCTTGGTCACTCCAAAGATGGGCACATTTTCCACGTCTGGACACAAATCTCTTGAAGGCTCCAATGAACGCTTCCGATGTTAAATCGCTGACCAATTCCAAGTGTATTGCTTTGGTGGACATACAGACGAAAATGGCTATGTAAGACTTAGTCAATTTAGCCCCTCTACCCTTTGTCATTAGAATTTGGTAAGGTCCAGCAAAGTCAACGCCGCTGTTCAGGAAAGGTCTAGCAGGGGTGACCCTTACTCGTGGTAAGTCTCCCATCAGCTGTGATTTTGCAGCAGCACTTTGCCTGGCACATATAAGACATTCTCTAATCTTCAACTTAACGACCTTTTTCGCTTTTAGAATCCAAAATGTTGATCTAAGATAGGCTAACATCAGTTGACAGCCACCATGTAAGGTTTTTAAATGTGCATCGGCAACAACGAGTGCCGTGAAATCACTTTCAGTGTCTAAGATTATAGGATGTTTACTCTCTTCATCAAGATCAGAGTGACGTAACCTGCCGCCCACCCTGAGTATACCGTCTTCATCCAGGTAAGGTAACAGAGCTTTTAAATTACTTCCTTCTTTAACTCTTTTATTAATCTTAAGATACTGCATGTCTTCTTTAAAACTTTCTTTCTGTGTTAACTTTATGCATGTTTTTAATGATTCTTCAATTTCTTTTGTAGTGATAGCTGTGATCGTTTTTTCTTTATTTTGTAGTGTTTTCCATTTCAAAAACCTTTTACAGTAGATTATTACTTTTAGTAGCTCTTGTAGTGTTTCAAAATTATTAAATTTCTTTGACAAACTTTCTTCTTTGTATTCGACATGTAGATTAACTTGTATGACTTCTTTCTTTTCCAGGTTTGTAGATATGTTCTTCGGTCTATTATATTTAATTTCTCCGGTTCGTAGCCATTCTGGGCCCTTCCACCATAACTTATCTTCTTTTAGGTCAATAAGATGTGTTCCTCGTGATGCTATATCGGCAGGGTTGTCCTGTGATAGAACATGATACCAATTATGGTTTCCAATTTGTTCTAGGATCTCCACAACTCTGTTTCTCACGTAAGTATTCCATCTAGTAGGATCACCAAAAAGCCAAGACAGTACAATTGTGGAGTCTGTCCAAGCAAATATCTGGCCAGCTGATATTTTCATTGCTTCCTTTATTTGCTTCAGAAGCCCAGTTAGTAAAACAGCGCCACACAGTTCTAGGCGTGGTAAAGATTTGGCTTTAACAGATGCTACTCGAGTCTTAGCTGCGATTATTGATGTTCGTACAGCGCCTTCCACCGTTCGCACTCTCAGGTAAGCAACTGCAGCGTACACTCGCATAGATGCATCACAGAAGCCATGAACTGTAACATTTGACATTACCTCCTCAGTCGTATGCAACCATCTACTTATTTGAATTTGAGGTAGAGATTTAAAGCTGCTTCTTAAGTTAATCCAATGTATAGCGGTTGCTTGATCTACTTCTTCATCCCATGATAATCCCAGTAGCCATAGTTTTTGGATCAATAGTTTGGTAGGCAATATTGCAGGTGCCAACCAACCGAGTGGGTCAAATAAACGTTGGATATCTGCTAACACCTTTCTCTTCGTGATTGGTTTACATACAGCAGGCAAGTTGAACGTGTATTGGAAGCTGTCTTCTCCCATGTTCCAGTGTAAACCCAATGCCCGTATACTGCCGTCCAAAGTAATGTCTAGCTTTATATGGGAACTTATTTGTGATGGTTCAAAGTTCTTTAAGAATTCGGCGTCGTTTGAACACCACTTTTGTAATTTGAAACCTCCTTTTTGTAAAATTATGTCCACCTCTTTGGCAGTACTGACTGCATCCTGAAGCGTGTCTTTGCCTGACATCAAATCATCCATGTAAAAGTCTTGTTTGATAATTTTCACAGCATCGGGATGATTAGGTCCTTCATCTTCTGCAACTTGATGTAATGTTCTTACGGCTAGGTAGGGAGCAGAAGCGGTCCCGAATGTTACTCTCATTAGTCGGTAATCTTTTACAGGTTCATCTTTGTTTTCACGCCAAAGGATTCGTTGCAAATCGCTGTCTTCTTTGGTCACCATAATCTGGAGATACATTTTTTCAATGTCAGCCACAAAACACACCCTCTTCATACGCCATCTCATTATCAAGCTTCTCATATCATCTTGTAACTGTGGTCCTATAAGCAGTTCATCATTAAGAGAGATATTGTTGGTTCCTTTTTGCGAAGCGTTAAATACTGTTCTTACTTTAGTGGTCTCTTTATCTTCTCTCACAACTGCGTGATGCGGTAAGTACACAGCTGGTTTATTTAAGTCTTCTATTGGTACGTGTTGCATATGATTCATTTTCCTATATTCTTGCATGACGGTTTGGTATGCTTTCTTAAGGGGTAAATTTGTTTCTAAATGTCTTTCTAACTGATATAATCTTCTCATTGCTATTTCTCTTGTGTTTCCTTGTGTTGATAAAAGTACTTCCGTTTTCTTGGGTAAGTTAACAATATATCGTCCGTCTTCTGTTCTAGTAGTTGTAAGTCGATAAATTTCTTCACATTTCTTCTCTTCGGGTGTTAATGTTCTTTTTTCATCCCGGTCCAATTCCCACATTTGTTTCAACATGTCATCTAAATCCAGATTTACATGCATAGTTATAATTTCATCTTGTTGATAGTTCTGTATGCTTCCGAATAGAATCCAACCCAGATAGGTATTTAGAGCACGTGGAGTACCTGGGGGACCCTTGATTACTTCACCCTTCAAAATCTCTGCAAATACATCGACACCCAGCAGCATATCCACTAATCCAGGGTGATTGAAACTTGGATCGGCTAGAGGAAGACCTTGAAGGTGTGGCCATGTAGTTGTTGGTATGGTTCGTGACGGTAATTGTTCGCAAATTTGAGTTGAAATAATATACACCTTGATCTTGAGCTTAAAACTTGAGTCGTGTCTTGATAGAAGTTCTATGTCTGCGGCTTGGTTTACAGGAGTCTTCGTTAACCCAACACCAGTCATTAAACCTTTGACAGGACTTCTCTTGAGACGTAGCGCTTGAGCGGCTCTCTCGCTGATGAACGACGCTTGTGCACCAGGATCTATTAACGCCCGAAGCACAGTACTATGTCCTGCTTGGTCTCTCACACACAGGAGGGCCGTTGCCAATAATGATGTAGACTGCAAGGAAGTGAAGTGCGATGGTAGCTCGATGTGGGAATTCGCCGTGTTCGCTGAAATGATTTCAATCTGATTGTGGTGAGTTTGCATATTGTCTGGTTGATCGGGTGACGTCATTTTTGCTTGATGTAACATAGTGTGATGACGTTTGTGACACATGCGACAAGACATGCTAAGTTTACAGTTCTTAGCGGCATGTCCTGGAGCCAGACAATTAAAACACAGATTTACTTTCTTTGCATATTCGCTTCGTTCCATTGGGTCCATTTTAGCAAATTCCTTGCAATGACACAAAGTGTGGTTATCGTGGCATCTTGGGCAACTTCTTGTTTTGGCAGGCACTGTAGTGGCGACGTGTACCATATACTCCCGATTTCTCGTTGTTTTTTCCTTTGCGGCTGGAGCGATCAGTTCTAAGGCGCGATATTTTGACGTTAAAAATTTACACAGGTCGTTCCACGTGGGCAAATTTTCTGGATTACCTTGGTAAATATGCTCTTCCCACGCGCGGTGCGTATCTGGATCTAAATTATGCACTGTCATATAGATTAGTATAGGATCCCACGAATCAGTCGGAATTTTTAAATTACTTATACTGTGTATGCATTCAGTGGTGGTATCTATTAAACTTTTAATATGACTTGCCGTTTGCGCTGGTATCCTTTTTTGTGCGAATAATCGTTTCAAAAGGGAATCCAAAATGACACGTTTGTTTCCATATCGGTTTTTTAGCATACCCCAAGATTGCTCGTAATTTTCTTCCGTGATAGGTATATGCTTTAATAAAGATGCGGCTTCTCCAGTAACACTCAACTTAAGGTAATGAAGCTTTTGGACATTACTTAAAGACGAGTTGCAATGCACCAAAGATGTATAGAGGTCATGGAATGCAGGCCACTCGTCATATGCTCCCGAGAACGTAGGTAAATGTATTTGTGGCAATCTCACTGTAGCTTCATTCGACGTACCTGGGAAACTGACTTCCTGATCACCATGTGTAGCTGGCTTATGCTGTGCTAATAAATCCGTCAAATCTGCTTTCGTATTTAGGTACACTTCTTCATGCGTATAATATTCTTCTTTCTCAAAGTATGAACACTGCTTTCTTGTTTCCTTCGGCAGCAGCTTGATAAGATCTTGATGCGCACACTTGAATGTCGCCCAGTAATCTTCTAAGCTTTGTATACGAGATTCAATGTAACCAGGTGTAAGCCGTGCTTTAGGACACTTTTTCAAATTTGTTTGCATTCTTTGCAGTAGATCGCCGGTATCTTCTAATATTGATAAAATTTGTTCCGCCGTACGACTCATATTGCATTAAAAATTGTTAAAAAATCTTGCAAATAATTTTCACAATTCACAATTAAATGTAGGTAATATTTTTACAATGCGACGGCTTGCTATTGTTCTCCGTGGCCGGCCGGCTCCCGCTAGTGCTTATTGAAGAACGTCTTAAGTATCCGGCTCGATGTTCGACCATATGTACCGTTGATAAGGTTCACTTTCGAATGCGTATTAGTAATAAGATAAACACGTGTGGACTGTAAATTGATTTTATTTCAACTGAAATTGTTAGATTTGTAATATCTATTTAACCTCGCATACACACATTCATACGTCTCTTATATTCGTTCACGCACACATTGATACCTAACGAAACAATAAGAATAGGTCGTAAAGTATTTTTCACATTCCTACCCCCACCCCGCATTTTTAATAACCATTTTAGTATTTTTGTATGAAGAATATTCAAATAATTTAACCGTCGTCGTTCATTGACGTGAAGTGACGCGTCACTTTAACATATGGTTTGAAAATAAAATTGGACCCGATAGGTGGCGCCACAATCGGGTTACGGAATTATTTTCGGGTTCTGGCAGGACAACGTCTGCTGGGTCGTTAGTAATCTATACTAATACTAATCCATTATAAAGCTGAAGAGTTTGTTTGTTTGTTTGAACGCGCTAATCTCAGGAACCACTGGTTCGAATTGAAAAATTCTTTTTGTTTCGAATAGTCCATTTATCGAGGAAGGTTATAGGCTATATAACATCACGCTACGATAAATAGTATTATATATGTATAAGCAGTGTCCAGTACCGCGCGCCCCATGCGCACGCCGCCGCCGTATGGGCCGCAACGAAGCGTGGCCGAGTTCAGCTAGTTTTATATATAAAGGTCGTCAAGCAGGCTGACGGTCTAACTGTTGGTAGATGGCTACCGTCAAATAATATATTCAAGTTGCGAATCGAATAAAATAATGCATTTAGGGTGCTGTCGGGGCTACTGCGGTACTGCAGTGCCTCTGGCATGTTTGCGAATGCACAAACGAATAACTTTTATGCAAAGAAATAAAGCTTTTTCCATGGTGCGTCGGGTACGTGGCAGTCCAAACGGCTGAGCATTATTGTGGACTGACTGATACCGACTGATTATGAGGCAAGAATTGCTGTTACACAGCAATGTTCTTAGTATTTTGGTTCTATATTAGTATTCTTAGTTCTTGGGATTTGTGATGTTCTTAGTATTTTTATGATTTTTTTATGAATTTATGATTCTATTGACTATTATTTGTATTATGCTGTGTTGTGGTCTTGTATAATTTATTCATCACCATATCAATTATTTTATTAATTCTACATCTAGAATGTATTTTATTTTAAATATTCAAACATACAAATTTTACTTATTTATAATAATAGTATATAGTACAACTATTTCAATAATTTTATAAAATTTATTGAATACAATAAATACAAACCGTGAAGTACATCCCGTGCATGCTGAGGTGGCAGAAGCGTAGCGGAAGCTTATTGTGCCAAGAACAACCACTCGTCTAGAACAACCATTCCCCTACCGTGGCCAGGGCACTCGCCGTATTCCCCCTTTGAATTTTCAGCGCAATGCGTTGCTCGAAGAAAGACCCAGCATGCCGGTCGCCCGATTTTTCGATAAGGAGTTTCCCCAACTTCTTTGCTTCCCCAACTTTCTTGCGAAAATCTTTGCTTCGGGCGACCACACGCCGATAATTGCATAATTGAATTTATATGTTTGATATGAATGCATTAATAAAATAATAAACTTTATAGAATAAATATAAAGAATAAGGTATTAGGAACAGGGAAATGGAATTGACATGCCTGACTTACTCCCTCAAACATAGTAGTACACGTGAGTGTCTTATTTCAATGTGGTCTTCTGTAAGGGGGTGTTTACTGCCGCCAGACGGCCTGTTCAGTTTACGACTGCAAAAGTGTGCTCTCACTACTAAAGACAGTAAATGAAATATGTTAAATTATTTATTTCAGTGCCTAAATATGAATATTGAAGTTTCACACATAATTTTTAAATTAATAATTTTTAAGAGTACCTTTCTATGAAACGTGACAACTTTCTTTTTAATAATTGCTTATTCTCGTTTACGTCAGATTTATAATTGGAATAATATTTTTTGAACGCACCATAAAACGCGGACAGCTCAAAAGTTCTCGAATTTATTCGTAAATTTATTTTATTGCCTCTTCAGTTTTCTTGTTGGTCTGATTTTATCAACTAATTCAATTAAAACTGTTTCTAATATATTAAGAGTCACTTAGTTTTGAACCATTTAAAATATATTGTATTTTTTCCATGAATTAAAATCGCTAAAATATTGAAAGTTTTTTATTTTTTATTTATTTTAGTTGATGGCTTGCGTAAAATATACCTTTGATGGATCGTCTTGTATCTCTCTCATTGGAACGATGATCACGCATAAACAGTCAAGATGTCAAATTACATGGTTATAATTTATTACAACACTACTACAATATAATTTCATACTAACTGTATCCGCGACTTCGTACGCGTGGTATTTGGAATAATAGCTCGTATTAATTCAATTAACTTTTTTGTTTGTAAACCAATTTTATTGGAATGAAACACTAAATGTGGTACAATAAATCAGTGAAAATTGCATTCAAATTGGTTAAGCCGTTTCTGAGATTAGCGTGACGCACAGACAAATAGACAAACATATCTAAAAACTATTTTTTCACATCGTTTTTCACCTGTTTTTTTTTTAAAGAACATCCGTGGGATCCACTTTATGAAAAGTTCGCTTCTGAAGGTAAACGTTGAATTTGTGTCAGAGACACTGCCTCACAATAGTAGGTATACCATTCGACATAATGTGTACATGTCGTATTTGATCGAAAGCAGATCGAATCGTCTCAAACAATTCCCACATAAAATGTGGCAAATTTTAATAATGATACAGCCTGAATTGTGGCTAGGTTATTTTTAGATTATGGTCGGGCAGAGAGGCCGATGGTCCACTTGATGGTAGATAACTACCGTCGCCTATAACACAAGCAACACCACAGGTGCTGCAAGTGCTCTGCCGACTACTATAAGATTAAGGATAAGGGTTAGGGAAATGGGCTCTGGCATCCTTTTCTCACTCACTGAAACACAATAGCACACGTGCTGTTATTTCACGATGATCTTCTGTAAGGGTGTGGTTACTGCCGCCAATCGAGCTGCCCAAATGACTACGAAATATTGTGTGCCCCGCCACTACTTTAAAAAGTTCATTTCCAAAGTTGATCCTGCCGGAAATCGAATTCAGGAATCCTAAAACAGTGCGTTAAGGCAAGCACCCTAACTACTTATCCAATGGGCTCGTGTTTTTCTATCACAGAACTACAAAATGTTTTGTGTTAAATTCTAACAGAAGATCTGCTGTCTGACACCGTGTCTGCTGCTGTGTTTCGCTGAGTGAGTAAGTGATGCTAGGGTCCATTATCCTAATCCTTTATCTTTAATCTTACTGTGGTCGGCAGCACTTGCAGCATCTTTCGCGTTGCTTATGTTATAGGCTACGGTAGCCGCCTACCAGCATGGACCGCCAGCTGTCTGACGACATTTGCATAAAAATGGTTTAAAAGGGACAAACTTTTAGCTACTTTCCATAGCTACTCTAACCCATCCTGATATTCAAAGAAGTATTCTTATATTCATGTCAGGACCCTTCTCGACTTAATCAATATTATATACTTACATAGAGCAAAGACAGCGTGTGGGCGAAAATTTATTGGTTTAAGAATGTAGAACAAGTGGCAATGAAGATTTGTGGCCGCCTAATAAAACTAAAACCCTCCACACATCCATATAGATCCAGAATTAAGTTTACGAATGTTTTTCTGGAACAAAGGTTAAGTTACTGAGTTAGTTGTGTGAAAGTAATTCTAAAATAGACATTTTAATTATCATTTAAATATTATTGAAATAGACATTTTTAATTTTTAATTATCATATCATGGATGCAGAAAATAACAAATGCTGAAGTTCTACGTCGAATGAAAAAGGGAAAAGGTAATCTCATGGGAGCCTGAAGGAGGAGTTTTGACCAGAGAAACCCAAGTAACAGTCATACAACACTTTTATTATATAATGTCAGACATATGTACACACGTCTTATGAACATATATAGATTAACAAAGAACATAGGTTAGCTAACTTCAGCATTGTGCTCAAAATTGGAAGCATTCGAAAAGTGGATATATAGGCGTATGCTCGGCATATCGTGGATGCAGAAAATAACAAATGCTGAAGTTCTGCGTCGAATGAAAAAGGGATTGGGGGTATTGGGGACGATAAAGGAGAGGAAGCTGCAATATTTCGGGCACGTGATGCAGGGCAAGGAAAGCATAAAGAGGCAGGAGAAAGACATCCTGGTTGAAGAATTTGAGAGAGCGGTTTGGTTTGAGCACTTGCTCCCTTTTTCGTGTAGCAGCTTCCAAGGTAAAGATAGCCATGATGGTCGCCAATCTTCGCAGAGAAGCGGCACGTTAAGAAGAAGAATTATCAGTTAATTGTTTTCGCAGCCAAAAACCCGCCAGCCAGGTAGCCGATCTGGCGGCAGTTATTACCTTCCTTACAGAATACCACCGTGAAATAATAGCACGTGTGCTGTTGTGTTTCAATGAGTGAGTAAGGGATGCCAGTGACCAATGGCACTATATCTTCCAAATCATTTATCCTTAATCCTATTATGGTCGGCAGCACACGTACAGTATTTGTGGCGTAGCTTGTGTTATTGGCAACGGTAGCCACTTGCGGTCAAGTGGACCAGCCTGTCTGTTGACCCTAACTTAAAAAATTGTAGCTCTCATTGGAAAGTATGTATGAACTGCTAGTTTAATAGTCTACCATAATATTGTATAATACTAATTTTGATACGTTGTTTGTATTGTTGTATTGTATTTTGTTGTATTTTTTTTTATTTTATTTACCGATAAATGAAATCCCTCTTCGCAATTTTCGAGGTGTAGCAATAAATTTTGACTTGAAACTGGATTGAATATCAATTGGAGCTATATAAAAGTACAAACTGTAGGTATGTGATCTACATAACATATTACATACTTGACACTGTATACGAGAACTCATTGTCTAGATAAGGGTTTAAGATATTACCCGCCATTTTTTTTTTATTTTTTTTTTTATTAGATCAGGGTAGCGCTTGACCACTATCTCACCTGATGTGAGGTGTAGATGTGGCCGAAGGTGGACCACGCTTACCCAGTAAATGCCCATTTACCCTGGTTTTGAAGACCCCGAGGTTGTAGTTCTGTGGGAACACAGACGCAGGCAATGAGTTCCACTCCTTAGCAGTCCGAACAAGGAAGGTGGAACTGAAACGCTTCATGCGTGATCGAGGTACATCGACCACGAAGGGACGAAACCCCCGCCCACGCCTAGTGTTCCGCAAGTGGAACGGTTCCGGTTGGATTAATTCGTACAGAATAGATGCACACTCTCCATAGTGTAGACGATAGAAAATTCTCTGTATTGTAACCGTTTGTTTATAAATAAATAAATAAAAATGAAAGGTTGGGGGTTATTTATTAAAATATTAAAAAATATTTAATTGACTTATTTTTTTTTCATTTTCCCCCGAGGGTTACCTCACCCTCGTTTGTCACATATTTCCAATTTTTCAATTTTTGTCATATAATGTGTTACGTTAGTGCTTATAATTGGTTACATTCGACACAGTTGTTTTAAGCGTTTTCAATCTGGGAATTTTGATGTCTAAGATGTACCTCGCTCTTGTCGCCCTGTTACGGATAAAATGAACGCTATTTTTGAAAAAGTGGAGCAAGATCGGCATATCAGTAGTTACGACAAAGCTGAAGAAATGGGAATTGACCACAAAAAGAGTTTCGACGCATTTAAAAAAAAAGATGGGTACAAAAAAGGGTCGATAAAGGCTCGATATCGATATTGTCACATGAACTCACTGAAAGAAACCTTATGAATCGTGTACTTATTAAGTACTCATTTGCAATTCTTTATTGAGATGTAATGAAACCGAGCCGTTTTTGAAGAGATTGATAACTGATGATGATCACGTATGATCGTGGTCAAAGGTCGGTCAGGCTTCACAGACTGTGCCAAAACCCGGGTTAATTCGCAATAAGGTGATGTTGTGTGTATGGTGGGATTGGAAGGGCATTGTTCATTATGTGCTTTATTATGTTAGCTTTATTATTTAAAATTAAAGAGAATTTGGCTGGGAGGTGTTAATGCATCCGCCATATAGCCCTGACCTTGCACCTTCAGATTTCCACCTGTTTCGGTCTCTTCAGAATTCTTTAGGCAGGTTAACATCAAGGGAGGACTGCCCAAACTACTTGTCGCTTTTTTTTTATCAGAAGTTTTTTTTTTTTTTTTTTTTTTTTTTTTTTTTTTAATTTAAATGGGTTTGCTCTTGACCAGCATCTATCCATGTAGGAAGGATGAGGCCGAAGATGGAGCGAGCTCACCCAGAAGATGCCTATTCACTCGAACCTTGAAAAGATTTGGGTTATATGAGCTCGGAAATACAGACGCCGGCAGGGAGTTCCAATCCTTAGCAGTGCGCATCACAAAATATGTTTTAAAGCGCTTGGTCCGAATTAGAGGGATATCGACAAGGTGAGGATGGTAACCAGCCGTACGTCTGCATGTCCGATAGAAGAAAGGGGAAGGCGGTATGATCTCATGCAGCTCTCGAGCACACTCTCCGAAGTACATCTTATAGAATACACACAGACAGGCAACTTTGCGTCTATGTGCCAGGCTCTGCAGCTTAGTTCTTATTAGTGTATCATCGCCAATGAGCCTCCTAGTTCTGCGATCCACCGAGTCGAGTGCAGCAAGTTGGTATTTTGCTGAGCCATCCCAAAGGTGACAGCAATACTCCATGCAGGATCGGACTTGTGCCTTGTATAAAGAGAGGAGCTGTCCAGATGTAAAGCATCGCTTCACTCTATTTAGGATGCCCAACTTTTTGGCCGCTGTTTGGGCCTTGGACTCGATAGAAGAACCGAAGTTGAGATTTGAGCACAACCTCAAAGTTTCAAAATTTCTACAGCAACGAGATCATTGTAGGTAGTGATCAATACCTACAAGATGGCAAAAAGTCATCGAACAAAATGGCACATATATACTGTAATTAAATTTATATAACATTGAAAAAAAATGTCTTGAGTTTTCTTATAAAATGCAAAGAAACTTCTTCCCAACATATTAATAAAATCGTAAACGAGCCGTTAAATATAAAAAGAAACAATTTATATTCTTTGTGGATACCTACTTATGTTAATAAGATGAAAAAAATACTTTTTACAATTTTGTCTGTGTGTTTGTGCATTTGTCAGAAGCGGCTTAAGCGATTTGAATTCGGTTTTTACCCATGTATTGTACTAAGCTTTTCGTAACATTTAGTGATTGTTACATTACAATCGGTTTACAAACAAAAAAGTTATACTTACTGAATACCGAAATACCAAGGGTACGAAGTCGCGAGCGCAACTATATATTGTAAGCTTCGATCAACAATACAACTAGATTAAAGGTGATAGCTCTGAAAACGGCCCGAGAAATAAGAGCATAAAATAAGCGTGTGCTCTTATTTGCGACAGTACGGTTCAACCAAAGCCAACGTTCGGACGCGTTAAAATGCCACAGTGTGCGTTTAAAAACTGTTAAAAAGCGTTTAAACTTAAGGTATATTTTAAGTTAATTTAACAGATATAAACAGATATAGCTTTAAGTATAATCAACACAAGATCAACACGGACTGTTTTTCGCTTTGATTTTGTATGAGACCTTTAATCTAGTTGTATTGTTGATCGTAGATTGTAAGACTTAAAAGAAAACTGTCAGTTAATGAAATATTAATTTGTTTAAAACTATTTTTCCACTGTTTCTTGACAAACTTGGGTTTTAATTACGTCTTTAAAAGTGTAGCGACCTTTGCTGTGTTAGCACTGCTGTGCTAATGGAATCGTCTTTGCATAATGTAAAATAGTGCAACAATGAACGTCTAAATCCCGCAAAGATATTCCCGGAGCGTCCACTAAATTATTTACAAAACAGCGCACAATGCCCCAGCCAACGATGCATCGTCCATTCCGAATAATTATAGCGGTGATACATGCTTACTTAATGCAACGTTGCAGACATTTTCGACTTTAAAATGTTAGATAAGATTTACTAAAACCAATGTCTATTTATTTTAGATGGATTATTTGGGTTTTCATTTTATGTTAAGGTCTACAGACAGGCTGACGGTCCACTGGATGGTAGGTGGCTACCGTCGCCTATAACACAACACCACAGTTGCTGCAAGTGCGCTGCTGACTACAGTAGGATTGGATAAGGGATTAGGAGGGGATAAGGAAATGGGCTCTGGCATCCTTTACTCAATCACCGAAACACAACAGCACGTATATGCTGTTATTTCACGGCGGTATTGTGTAAGGTGGTGGTTACTGCTGCCAGACGGGCTGCCCAAATGACTGCGAAACGCAGTGTGCCCTACCACTACTTTTCAAATCCAGACCAGAAATCTCAGGGGCGCCGGGTTCGTTTCCCAGTGGGGTCAACTATGGAAATTACATTAGAATTTCCAAATTTGACCCCGCTGGGAATCCAGACGTTAGGCAAGCATCCTTCCTACTCATCCAACGGGTGTTCTTCTATTGTCTCTACATATTTCTTACGACTAACTATGGAACGTTCTGGGAAAATCGTTCGCGCTGGCACAGAATACAATAAAGGTGGATTTATATTACACCGGGCCGTGCCTCGTCCGTGCCCCGGGCATGGCTCGCGCGGTAGCCTCGGGTAAATTTTAATACCCCGAGGCAGTCTCGCCTCGTGTAAATATTGATAGCCCGAGGCAGCCTCACGGTTTTGGCTCGCGAGCCATGGCTCGCGTAGCAACCTCGGGTAAAGCGGGCCTCGAGAAGTTGTTTCAGAGCGCACGGTGAAAACAAACATGTTACGAAATGTCGCCATTGGAGTGCTCCGGCCGTGCCCCGTATATATGTACATACATACATATGTACATACATATGTATATTACGTACTTCTCAGCACGTTAAAACTAAATTGAAGGAGTCGGGGCTGCATCAGCATAAGGTCGACAGAGTGTCAATTTGATCGCTTACATTAAGCGCTGATCCGATTTCCTCTTTGAATAGCAACGAATGATGAGAAAGAAAATGTTTCCCTTTAACTAAACGATTTTTAATCGAATTATCGGCTAGTTCTGTAGTTGCGATGTAATTTAAGTGTCGTCTTTTCCAAGAGCCCTAACGCTTTAACTGGAACCGTATGAATAGATTTGACTTAAGGTGGCGCTGTACGGGCGTGGGAACTCAGTTGTAGGTATTTGGGAGAATTTGTTGTCTCAACTTACTATAATGCGAATAACCGAAGACAGAATGCGACGCAACGCATTCTGGCAATTCCAATATTTTAGAAAAATCTTTATGTTACAGATAGTTGCTATTGACATCCTAATTTCAAATGTACATTATAGGTAGGATGTTTCCATGGAAAAACATTTTTGGAATTTAGTCAGTAATTACAAATTCAGCACATTTTAGAAATTAATTATATTAAATATGAAATTAACTTTAGTTTTTTGTTGCGATGCAAACCTTCATATTACGTGTATGTCCCAGAAATGTCATGTTTTTTATGTATTGCTACGATCTATAATTAATTAGTAACCATGGAATTTCGTAGTATGGAATAAGTAAGCTGTAAAATGGGTTGGAAAGTTTTTTTATTTTTCTAATTTTTTCATGTTTAGGCCGACAGACAGGCTGACGGTCCACTTGATGGTAGGTGGCTACCGTCGCCTACAACACAAGCAACGCCACAGCTGCTGCAAGTGCGCTGCCGACTACAGTAGGATTGGATAAGGGATTAGGAGGGGATAAGGAAATGGGCTCTGGCATCCTTTACTCACTCACCTATGACTTTAGTATATGTTATGACTTTAGTACGATGCGCTACTTCATATACATAGGTGGTAGTCGGTTATTAATTTATATTAAAAATAGTTTAACTATTGTTAATAACTTTTATTTCATTTAAGTGGTTTCCTAAAATTATTTTTGTACAGCTCAAAGGATTATTTTAATCCTTACATAATACGAATTGAAGTCGCTGCCCACGTCTGTTTGTCTGTGTGTTCTTTAACTTCTCCAAAACCATGCAAGGGATTTTGATGTGGTTTTCACTAATGGAAAGAGCGTTAAATGAGGAAGGTTTTTATATAGAATTTGCAGAAAATAATAGTACAGAATGAGTATACTATTAATTTAACAATATAATTTAATACATTTCATCTGGGTTCCTACTTTATGGTTGGTGACTAGTTCGCCTAAGAAGAAAGAAAGCGCCAGGAGAGATGCAACCTACATATTATCAGCTATATATACGCATATATTTCGCCTACAAGCTTTTCATATATATTTCGACAAACATTAAATACATTTTTGACAATTCATGAATTTTTCTTATTCATTCCGTAAACTTTTAGTGCGCCTATATATTTTTTTTAAATATCCATAGAAGTACGAGGAAGGTTCATATGAAGGGAAAAATTGGCAATTTTTCCATGGTCACCTTGTTCCTAGTTTTATCAGGAACTTGCGACAAATTAAGTTTAAAGCAACATTGTTCCAAATGCTTTTAAAATTAAAGTAGTAACTAACTTCTCAATGTCGCACGTGAGTGTTAACCTCAAATTGCTAAATTTATATGTGGAAAGTTTCGGAACTATTTGCTGAAACTGCACCTTTGTAATACAATATTGCCAAACCAGTGTAACGTGACCCATCGTCTTGCACACATCACATCACTCTATTATTTCAAATTGCACAGTTTTTTTTGGAGTAGTTTTTGAGCCATATTTTAAGGAGGCAATTTTGTGATTGGAGTATTAAAAATAATTTTAGTGATTAAGTAATCATAATTTATTCTTTTAGCCATTCTAATTTAAAAGATTACACTTTAAAATACTTGTCTTTAAATAATACAGTCGCCAAATTTCGTCCCCTATCTAAATATCTTTTCTAGAACTTTCCTTTTAGAAACAGTAACTAAGTTTTGATTTTTTCTTAATAATAAGTGTTTTTTTTTAAATGTGACAGGCTGATTGATGGTAGGTGGCTACCATAGCCCATAACACAAGCAACGCCAAAGCTGCTGCAAGTGCGCTGCCGACTATATTAGCATTAAGGATAAGGGATTAGGAGGGGATTCACGGTGGTCTTCTGTAATAATAACAAGTGTGTAGTAAATTAGTAAGTAGGTTGGTATGGGTACGTTTAGGGAATATTTCTGAAAAAAAAAAAAAATACACAATTGAAATTCTTTTTTACACAGTATTTCAATATATATCGGGCACAACTTGCATGAAATAGTCGTTGTCTGTTTTTCCGCTAACTTTTTCTTAACAGTCTAACGAATTTGTTGCGGTTTTCATTAATGGAAAGAGCGATAAACGAGTAAGGTTTTTTATAACTATAATTTGCAGAAAAAATAGCATCGATGCGAAACCGGGGCGAGTCCCTAGTAAAAAAAATATAACTAAAAAAAGGAACAAAATAAATTGAACAGGTTTTGAGATTTTATTTCAAGTCCACAGTATTATAAAGATTCGTTTGTGTTTGTGTTGACATGGTGTCGTATAAAATTGAGTTCTCAATTCGGAGAGACGTCTTTGAAGGACATTATCGCATTTTGTATCTCAATTACACACAAACGACGTTGATTTCTATTAACAGATATGACAAACTGCGCTCGCAAACAAACCGGTCTCATCAGATGTAAACAAATTCATCAGTAAACAGTTCTAGCGAAACGGTAGATGAATTTCGGGGCAGTAAAATTTGATTAAAATTGTCGTATTAATTCTGAACTATACGAGGGAAAACTAATATTGTGTATATATAATATATATATATTTATTTTTATATTGATGCCAGGATGTAATAAAATCTTAAACCAGGCGGGTTTGTATATTAAATATTATTTAAAAAAAAAAACAATTTGTATACTTTGTACTTATGTTAGCGAGGTCAAAAAAATAAAATAGTTTTTAGAATTTTTGTCTGTTTGTGCGTTTGTGCACGCTAATCTCAGAAATGGCTTAACCGATTTGAATTCCGTTTTATGTATTGTAGAAATATTCCCGTAACATTTAATGTTTGTTTCATTCCAGTCGGTTTATAAACAAAAAAGTTACGCGCTATACCGAATGCCACGCCTACGAAGTTTCGGGCTCAGCTAGTACATAATATGTTTCTAATTAGGTACGATACTAATCTTACTCTGTATGATAACATTTTAGTCTATGGTAACTACCTGGGCGGGCACACCTCACCCAAGTACATGAGGCGAAAACGGGACAAGTGCGAGTTGAACTCGCGTGAAGAGGGTTCCGTACGATGTTACCTATCCGCACAATATTGAGTGATTTACCATGTTATTTTAATATCATGGACTTCTTATAAGTTTTCTTATAATCTATAAGTAGAAAACTAATTTCTGTATTTTTTCAAAATTTTAAAATTTCAGTAGTTTCGGAGATAAGGGGGGGGGGGGGGAATGGTCGGACAGACGGACACACGAGTGATCTTATAAGGGTTCCGTTTTTTTATTCTGACTTACGGAACCCTAAAAAGACTTAAAAACATAAGCAAGTATGTCGCATTAAACGCTCCCAAAAAATATGTGACGTCAGAAGTAAAGTACAGTGATTAAAACGTAACTTTACACCGCAACTGTACTTAGGGGCTTGCAAACATTACCACGCTTTAACGCAGATGAGAATTATGTTACGAGTGTTAGCGATTTTCTTTTAGTACCTACTTGCAGGGCACACTGTGTTTCGCAGTCGTTTGGGCAGCCCGTCTGGCAGCAGTAACCACCCCCTTACAGAAGACGACCGTGAAGAACGGCATATGTGCTGTTGTATTTCGGTGAGTGATTAAGGGATTGAGATCATTTCCCTATCCCTTCCTAATCCCTTACCCTTATCCTTAAAGTTACTAGTCAATTATTTTGTAAAAATCATGTTTAACACACGATTCGCCGAGTTTAAAGTCCATGGTGTAGTGAAAATATTTATTTTGGTGTCAACAAAAATTTGATAAAATTGGTCATTTTTGGAAAAATCTAATGTTTCTCTTAATTTTTTTTATCTATGTATGTGTGGGTTTTTCTATTAAACTTAACTAGCAATCCTCCAGCTTCGCAAGGATGAAATTTTTTCCTCGTTTTTCGCTGTATCCATTGGAGAAAACCGCATCAAAACCCGTTGGTAGCCGGTTTAGAAGAAGTTAGCCGAGAAACAGATAGAAACAGGCAGCGAATTTATTTTATAATGTTAAGATGTTAAGATTGCCAGACAAGGTGATGGTAGGTGGCTTCCGTCGCCTATAACACAAGCAATGCCACAGCTGCTGCAAGCGCCCTGCCGACTACAGTAGGATTAAGGATAAGGGATTACGCACTCACCGAAACACAAAAGTACACGTGCTGTTATTTCACGGCGGCGGTCTTCTGTAAGGGGGTGGTTACTGCCGCCAGGCGGCCTGCCCAAATGACTGCGAAACGCAGTGTGCCCTACCACTTTTCAAATCCAGACCAGAGTTAATTTTGAAAATTACATTAAAATTTCCAAACTTGATGGATGTAGATGCTTAAACAATTTGGTTAATTACTACATAGTTTCACATTTGGTCATTTATTTTAATCAGCAAGCAGAGAGACGGTCTTCACGATGGTAAGTGATGGTCACCGACGCCAATTAACGACTTCCGAGCTTGATAGGTTAAAGGGCAACGTATATGGAGGAGAAAGATGATCGGGCACTGGCATTGTTTACTCTCTCACCGAAACATAAGACACCGAAACACAGTGCTGTTATTTCATTGAAATCTCCTTTGTAAATGGCTGGTTACTGCTGCCATATCGGGTGCTCTATTTATGCCTGAGTAACGCAGTGCAACCTGTCATTAATAAAATACACAAGTAATTAATTATGTGTCAAGGATCAACAGCTGAATAGCAATTTTATCACGCGGACGGGCGAACTGTGGAACAAATTCCCTGCTGAGGTTTCTTGAGCCCTTTTAGTCTTTGCATGGGAACTGCAGATAAATTTCTTCTTTGCCTACTGTACACTAGCTAAAGTTGCTTTTGTGCTTATTGACCTTAAGTGCACTTGATCAATCATTTAATCTACCAATCAATCAATTGTATCAACTCAAACTAATTTGATTTATATATACTATACCATATATTCATCATCTCATGTTTTTTTATTTGTCTAATTCGCCATTTAAACGTCAATGAAACCTCATCCTAAGTGTACGGGGAGTGGCATCCATGTTTGAGTTACGCTAATTGAAGCCCGCAGCTACTATGCAAACAATACAGGTCGTGTTATAACACCCCGTGGTACAATACACGTAAGACTTTAGCCGTGCCCTACCTAGTCATTACTCTCTAATTAGGGTTTGTTGGTAATTTGCATAACATACCTACATATAGCCTTAAATCTGAACCCTCATACGATACCAATCATGATGATGAAATTGGATATTTCGAGACTGATTCATGAAAATGGTTCTTTTGAACAGTCTAACACAACAAGGAATGATATACTTCTTTATTTAAATTTAAATACTAAAAACTAAAATTATCTAATCTAAAAATAAATTAATATTAATATGATTAAAAACTTAATAATATAAAGATGGACCCTGCGGCATTGTACCAAGTACGCTGGCAGCATTTCCTCGTTGAATGGCCATACTAATACGTTGGCCGAGGAAAGTGCCAGCTCTTCGGTCTCCCGTCGCATCAATAAGCCTCTTCGAGATGTCTTTGAAGAGGCTCATTGCTGCGGGGCCCCACGGACCGAGTGTCTCGACTCCGAATGGTAGAAAACCATATTCGGCGCCGAGGCCACTATATTTAGAGATATTTTTCTATACTTTCTACAATTGATCGTAGATGGCTACCGTCGCCTACGAACCTAAGCAGACATAATCATTTTGTTAGAGCGGAATAAGTAATAATTAGTTTTCATTTTGCTAACCGTACCGATTTTATGTTCCTCGAGCCAGTGGGAAATATAATTAAGGGCTTCACTTGAGCAAATGACATTTACATTAGAACTCGCTGGCGGCGGAGACAATTCAACAACCTAGAAATTGTGTTTTTTTTTTGTTTTTACCATTAGAATACACAAAAAAAAATATTGATACAATTTTTTAAACTGCATTAACTTATTAATAGGTACAGGATCCATATGCGCGCAATAAGCCGTTTTCGAGAGAATTTTCAATAAAAGTCAAATTCTTGTTGTGTTCTAAGTTTTTTTGTGGAGTTTCTATTACTTTAACGAAAATTCTAATTAATACAATGGGGTTCTAATTAATTCACATGTTTAAGTATAATATATATATTTTTTTAAAGCAATTGCCTTGTCTATTTCTTGTAACATCTTCATTAAACAATGGATATTTTTAGTATTTAGCGTTTGTCTCCACCTTAAGAGACGGGCGAATGGGTAATTTTTTGTAGATTTTAATAAAATAATTAAATTAACCCGGGCCAATGGGTCCTAAATCATAAAATCATTAATATAGTATACGAGTATGAGCGATAATATAATATGCTCACCATACGAGTCTATGATTTGTAGTAAAAAAAAAAACAACCGTTTGCGGTGAAAAAAATCAAACTTAACGAATCATCAGCGACGCGATCATCGTGAACCTTTTCTGCGAATTGTAGACACAAACCTTTTTAGTTTATCGCTCTTACAATTAGTGAAAACCATATCAAAATTCGTTAGATGGGTTAGAAGAAGTTAGCGGAGAAACAGACACCCGGACGACTTTATTTTTTATAATATATATTGATAGATATCCTGCTAGTAACATTATAAAATGAGAAAATTTGTATGGATGTTTGATCCTTTTTATGAAAAAATACTGAAGGACGTTGATAAACTTTACAGTAAGTATATAGATTATATTTCTAGATAGATGTATTATCTAACTTGTGTATACTCGTATTATTTTAGTATACGAACACTAGAACGTACAATTTACGTAAATGTGTAATTGTAATCCATAATAGTTTAAGTATTTTTTTTTATGAAATCGAGGTAGCGCTTGACCACTATCTCACCTGATGTGAGGTGCAGATGTGGCCGAAGGTGGACCACGCTTACCTAGTAAATGCCCATTTACCCTAGTTTTGAAGACCCCGAGGTTGTAGTTCTGTGGGAACACAGACGCAGGCAATGAGTTCCACTCCTTAGCAGTTCGAACAAGGAAGGTGGAACTGAAACGCTTTGTTCGTGATCGAGGTACATCGACCACGAAGGGGTGAAACCCCTGCCCACGTCTAGTGGTCCGCAAGTGGAACGGTTCCGGTTGGATTAAATCGTACAGTATAGATGCACACTCTTATGGAGAGTGTCTACACTATGGTGTAGACGATAGAAAATCGATAGGCACGCTACTTTTCGGCGATAATTTAAAAATTATATAATTATATTATATAATTATATATTATATTAAAAATTATATAAAATTTTATAATTTAAAAAGTGTTTCTTACAATTTTTCTTTAAGAAATAATCAAACGTATAATGCTTAAAATATTCCAATTGGTTTAAATTACCGCTTTCACAAATGGCATCCAATCTGCACCTTCCAAATGACCTAGCTGTTACCCTGTTCATCTAATACTCAATCCCAATAAAAATAAAATGTAATATGAAATTGAAGTTAATCATTTATCAGGTTTAAATTTTAATAAAAAACTTCATTTAAATTTACTACATAATATTTAATTTAAAATAATTATTTAAAATAAATTTATACACATTTATTGTTGATTTCATTTAAGTTATTCTAAGATTTGAATTCACTTCATCAGTCTAACTAAATACAAGACATTTGGCTTTTAGTTACACATTTCTTTACAAACTTCGATTCAACTGGTTCATAAGCTGCACGGTGCCCGTAAACTTTCTTCGTTAACAAGTTGTACCGTTTCAAGATGGCAAACAGAAATGCGCTTGGTAATGTTATACTGAATTCATTCGAAGGAACTACATATTTAACTTAAACTTCTTCCCCGTGGCTATGAAAATGCTACCTATAAACTTCTTATTTCTAAGAAACTCTAAGAAAACTTCTTATTTAATTTGTTTCAAATGAAAATTGACGATCAATTGCTCAAATAATAGCCGTTAGGATCCCTTTAAGTTAAGAAGATAGCCTCTCTTTGAATATTCTACAGTGTTTGCTATAATAACTTCGTCCAAATGATGTCAACTCTGAGTTTTTAATAACTGTGCTCTATAGTTTATTTTTCTATAGTTTCTGGAGAGCGTCATGTCTATTCAGGTCGAGAAGTCCGAGTTCTATATCCCCGGACATGCCACGTATCGATGGATTTTTTCTAAAAACTTAAAAAAGTAAAAATGGATTTTACTACAAACGGTGAAGGAAAATATCATGAGAAAACCTGTATATGCCGAAGAAGAAAATCTAAGGTGCATGTGAAGATCACGAACCCGCAGTGATCCAGCCTGGTAGACCATATAGCCATTGTTTAGAGGATAGGCCTGTGCCCCTACAGTTGGGATATGTCCCAATAGGCTGTTGATGATGATGAAAGTATATTTGAATACGGCACCACTGCAGCGGTTACATCTTTGACATCCTTTTTAATTACTGTTGTCTCGAACAATAGGGGATCGGACAAATTTTCAGAAAGTGTTTTAAATTAATCTTCATGGATATTTATTCCCACAAAAAATACTATTTTATTTATTTATAGCCTTTTAGGTACTCAAAATCATGTTTTAATATTGTTTGTTTGAAAATGCCGCCAAAACGCCACGATAGTTCATCTGAGAGCGCGTAACGTCATTTGTGGTCATATCATAACAAAACAGCTGCATTGGCATAAGACAATGATTGCCCACAAATGACGTCACGCATTGTGATCGGTGTTTCAGTATAGATTAAAAATATTGTAAATAATAAAATTTTATTTCTTCATTTAAAAATATTTAAATGAGTTATATTAAATTATTATTCGATAAATAATCGTAAAAAATTATATATTTTCTTTCTAAGTACATTTTAGATTTTAATCTGATTACTGTCCGATCCCCTATTGTCATTTGATGAGCGTACTGGTCTTGCCTTAGCGCTCCGTGTTAGCGGTCCCGGGTTAGATTCCCAGATGGGCCGACTTTGAAAAATTCTTTTCGTTAGCTGTTAGTAATGGGAGGGCGTTTTGAAGTCATAATTTAGGCAACCTATTGCCGGTAGCACCTTTTGCCGCTTACAGAAGACCACTGTGAAATAATGCGTTGTTCTGTTTCGGTGAGCGAGTTTTTAGAATTTTTGACTGTTTATGTGTTTGTCCGATTTGGATGCGGTTTTCACTGATGTATTGTAGCAAGCTTCCCTCAACATTTAGTGTTTGTTTCATTCCAATCGGTTTACAAACAAAAAATTACACGTACGAAGTTGCGGGTACAGTTAGTCTCTATCTTATATATAAAAATGAATCCCCATTTCTCCTGGTCACGGCATCACGCGTGAACGGGTAGACCGATTTTAATTCGGTTTTCGCTAATGGAAAGAGGGATAAACGGGGAATGTTTTAGGGTATATAAAAATTGCACGCCAGGCGAAACCGGGGGCTTATCGCTAGTATTCAATATAAATTACTGACAAATATAATTTCGACGTTCGTCAAAGTGTCGCTGTTGAAGATTTTTACTCACAAGGGCCAAACGCGCGTGCCTAATAATAATGTTTACATAGCATTGAGGGAGCGACAACATCCTAACATAGATTATTCAATAAAAGATTGAGAAATATAAAAGAGCGCTAAAACCACAAACATTATATAAATTCTATAAAAATATATTATAATACAATTATTATGCACCCCATCATAGATTTATCCTATTGGGATAGTGTGGTACTAAAATACAGGCTAGGCCTAGTTTAGATACCCACAATATATTTTTAATGTGCGCAATAAATACATTTTTTGTAATTATTAATTTAGGTAACATAAAGATTGTATGAAGTTATTAGTTTTAGTGGTTGCACTTTGTTATTATATTTATATTTCAAACTACCCTCATTGCTTTTACATATTTTATGTTTACTGTTTCTCTTTTTTTGTGTAAAATATTGCTACGTACCTTGCTTACGTCAATAAAGATTTTTATTATTATTATTATTATTATTCCTAACATAGATTATTCAAGACCGGGACATGTGTCCCACTGAGACAAGTATCAGGCTTTTACCCTAGATTGTATTGTCTAGACTCTTGTGATAAAATAACTAAAAGTGTAGTAAAACATTTGGACTGCTTCTAAATGTGGAATTAATTATACTTCAAAGAAAGTTTTGGCTTTGAATGCGCTTTGACAGCGAACTTTAATGCGAAAACTTAACAGTAGGGAACCGAGTCACGTGTAGACTTGTGTGACAAGATTTTGTTGGCATTAATTAAATTATTATTGTACGAGCGTGTAACGCTTTTGTGAAGCGAATTTAATACATACTACGAAGGCGGAGATTAACATAAATTCAAAATAACCGGTTTATGCCGGTTAATCGCGTTAATGCCTACAGTGCGAAATTGAAAGTCCCTGATCTGGATCACAATAAACAAAATCTGAGCCCGGCCAATCATGTTATGCAAATTATTTTCTCGTCACCAACTTTTCTAGAGCCCTGTTATCTCATCTCTGGTTGATTTCCACGTTTGTAGTACTCTACGTGTGAATAGGACAGGGTTCTTTCTTATGTGGTTCTTCGCGTTGACACCAAGTGCCTAAGATCTAAATTGATTATTGTGTATCGGGAATCAATTTTGTAGGCTTAACTTTATTTGCGGATTATGAATAACATTATATCAAGATATTGCCAGGATACTTTGAAAGTTTTTGATAAAGTGTTACCATATTAAAATTATTCTTACTCTAAATATGTTTTATTACATAATTATATTTAGTGAAAAGTTTCTTCTTTCTCTAGATATAAAATTATTCTTTCCTAGATAACTTGTCATAGACAATATAACATTTACCTTTTGTATTCAGCCTATAATTACTTGAGGTTAGTTTTCAAACAATCTGATCTCATTCATATGTTTTCTTCAGTGACATATCTATTAAGTCAAGTAGGCTTAGCATATTATTACTGTCTATAAATTTATGACAAGGGATGACATTTTCGTAAATATGTTTTTTTTTTGTTACATATAGTAACAGCCCCCGCACACTAGACGATCACGACCGCGACCATGATCGTGGTCGTGGTAGTTTGCTTGCGACCAAGAAAATACCAGCGTCGCGACTTTTTTTGCTACCGTTGCAAACATGGACGACACCGAATTGGCTATGATAGCGTATTATTATTGTCAAATACGGAAAAAAGGAAAACACAGAATAAACGGTTTTAGGTAAATACATTCCGATAAAAGAAGTCCGATTAAAAAATCATTTTATGATTTTTATAAGGAAATTATTAGACTTTATGAAGACAAGTTTTTTAATTATACTAGAATGTCGATAAATGCTTTGGAGTACTTATTTTTAAACGTCCAAATCCATGTCTGAATCCATTGCGAAAATAGTACGCACACGTCTGCTTCGTAACTGGTTTCACGACCAAATGCGGGCCGGTAGAATGTACCAGGTAGAATGTATCAGAAGAGGTGGCTTCCTTTACTTGATGGGTCCATCTTGTTGACATTCGGCCTGGTTTTTGTCTTCGATGTTGCCAACAACGATCAGATTTTCCAGATTGTCGCCGCCTCTCCTTACTATGTGTCCGAAAGACCGTCCTAAAAGTATCCATAACATTCGCCTCCAAGACAGCAAGTACGCCCTCTAAAATTATCAATCAATCGAAGAGGAGGTCGTGCTGTCGTCCACTTGGATCTAAATCGAGTCACAATATAGCAATAGTATGAGTATAAACGTCGGTGGCGCAGTGGGAAAAACTCGGTCTATCATGTCGAGAGGTCCGATTTCGATCCCGGGTCATGCCTTGTACCAATGGATTTACTGACTGCTCTCAAACGGCGAGGGACAACATTGTGAGGAAATCTGTATACGCCAAAGAAGAATTTGAAATCCACCAATCCGGACTGGGCCAGCGTGGTCCACCCTTGTTGAGAGGGTAGGCTTGAGCCCCTGCAGTGGGCTAATATATATACTGTTGATGATGATGGTGAGTATAAATATAGTATAATCAGTGATGGTACATGGGTCTAACGCTTGGCTGAGACAAAAAGCAGATTCGGATTTCGGGCCTGCCTGATAACTTGCTCTATTGTTGAGATTATTTCAATTACTTATTTGTTCTTTTGGTTCAACGCGTTAAACTCTGGAACTAACAGTCGGTTTAAAAATTCTTGATGAAGGTTATAGGTTATGTATCATCACGCTATAAACCTTATGGGCAGAGCAGAAGAAAAAAGTAAAATATAACAAAGTGTCGAATATTCCGCAAGATATTTATCGAAAGTAAAGAAGACTTAAAGTTTAATTTAGAAATTTTGGTACAAAAAATCTAAAAATATGGTTAGGTATACACGGAGAAAATAACAGAAAATAATTTAAGATGATCCTTTTAACAATAAACAATTATTACCAGTTGTTTGTTATATTGTTCCACAGTCGAATGGGAGAAGGTTAATAATAAAGTGTTTCAGAGGCGAAGGATAAACAATGAAACTCCCGACAAGCAACAAAGAAAGAATTATTTTTAGGGAAAAATAATCACGATTGTTAATTTATTTTCGCGACTCTTAAGACCGTTTATATTTGTCTTGAGTATGTTTATTATATTAATTGGCATGTAATTTCTAATTCACTTAAGCTAAATTGTTTTGTGATTTTGTAATGAAAATAAAAAATAATAATTTAGTACTCATATTTTCTTATTTAATGTCCACTCTCCCGTTCCATTCCACGGACAACAGGTACGTGTTAAAGATATAAATGTTAACGCTATACTAGATTTCACTATCTTTCAGAGGAATATATTGTACTTTTTTTTTATTAAAGATGGGTTTGCTCTTGACCAACATCTATTCATGTAAGAAGGATGAGGCCGACGATGAAGCGAGCTCACCCAGAAGATGCCTATTCACCCGAACCTTGACAAGATTTGGGTTGTATGAACTCGGAAATACAGACGCCGGCAGGGAGTTCCAATCCTTAGCAGTGCGCATTATAAAAGATGTTTTAAAGCGCTTTGTCCGAATTAGAGGGATTTCGACAAGGTGACGATGGTAACTAGCCGTACGTCTGCATGTCCGATAGAAGAAAGGGGAAGGCGGCATTATCTCATGCAGCTCATGCACTCACTCTGCACTAAAGATGTAACGGATAGTTGTTTAGCCGGATACCGGATACCGAATGTTCGGCCAATTTTAAATCCGGCCTGCCGCCGGATATTCGATTGCATATTGCCGAACGTTGCATTGTTGGATTTTTGTAGCTAAAAGAACTCGCCAGAAGATTCTATTGGAATTTATAAAAAAGTCTTGCGACGAGTCCTCTAGCAGCAATTATGTTTCAAAGAAGAAATAGAGTCAGCTGTATTTCGCGAAGCTCATGACACATTCTGTTGTCAGAGTTGTCAGAATTTTGCCAGAATATTTCTTTCAGCATCGTACGGCGGCGTATAGGAACAATGAAGAAATTTCTCTAAGGCTAATGACGACAAGCGAAACGGTTTGTTGCCCCTTAATGCGAAAAAATTGGTATTCATTCACCATAATTTGCCTCTAGTACAGTACTCTAGTACTAATTTCTTTTTATTTATTTTTTAAATAAAATTAAACAAATAAAATACCCCATGTAGATTAAATAAAGTATCTAACTTGATAAATATATTAACCAATAATTATCTAAATTTTATATTTCGTTAATTTTTAAATCCGATATCCGGTATTCGGCCGGATACCGGATAGTTACCGGATATCCGTTACTTCTCTACTCTGTTCACGGTGTTCACTTTATTTAGATGCCTAGGAAGAAAACACGGCGCTTACAACTTTTCAGCGCGAGAATCTAGCGTAGCATGTTGTATCGTTTTATAGTTATTTATAGTTCTAACTATATTATCAAATAGAGAAAAGCTTATATCGAGGATATACTCAATGGTCCATGTATACTTTGAATCGAATACCTATACCATTTAGGTATACCATGAAATCGATATACGTAAATGGTAACCTAATTATGTTTCGTGGGATTCGTTTTTTTAGGAAACTTCCAGAAAATGTAAATAAGATTGTAACAAGCCTTTGAGAGTTCGGGGATTCTATTTCTGTTGATGTAAGCTCTATGTTGTAAACATAAGGACCAATTTCCTGTGACACTAATCGGAAAGGGGCGTGACTACCATCGATAGGGTGAAACGTTCGAAGCTTTCGGCCGGCGCAACGCTTTTTCCAGAACGTCCCATAGTTAGTCGTAACAATACTATTTAAATATACAATTTTTATACAATTTAATTTTAAATTATAGGAAATATTTAAAATCAGCTTATAATCAGTGTACAAAAAAATAATAATAAAAAAATACACATGTTAAATAAAAATGGTTTTCATGTTTTTCTTCATCCTTTTGGCTCGGCTGAAAATAAAACAACCTTGATTTTTTTTGTGGGAAACTAGTTTAGTTTTGTCAATATTTGTCAATAAACCTGAATAATGACGCGAACCATCAAGAAACGCTAGATTGATTATCTTGGCCACGTGCCACACAACATATATAATGCTGCTTTAATTAATCATGATGGGTAAGGTGGAAGGGAAGAGAGTCTCAGGGCGAAGGAGTAAGTCGTGGTTGCAAAACATTCGGGAGTGGACTGGAATTATACCTCATTCGAGCAACTGTTCCACTTGGCTCTTGAGAGACAGGTTCAAGGAGTTGACCAGTAACCTTTAGGACTGAAGAGGCACTGTGTGTGTGAGAGAGAGAGTTTAGGAGGGTAAAGGGATCGTATCACAACAGTAATGAAATTCCACGATGGTCTTCTGTGAGGAGATTCTTGACTAAAATGGATTGCCAAGTTTACGAATGTCGAATGCAGTATTCCCTAACAAAACAAAACTAAATAAATATAACAAACTGACTAAATAAATATAAATAACTAAATATAACCTAATATTATAAAAGCGTAAATTTGTGAGGATGTAGGGGTGTTTTCACGCAAAAACGGCTTAATCGATTTAGATGAAATTTGGCACAAGGATAGTTTATTACCTGGATTAAAACATAGGATACTTTTATCCTAAAAAAATTTTAGATTCCGGAGGGATCGTTTAAAAATTTAAAAAATGGGCGCCACAGTCGCCACAGCGATGAAGATGTCAGGGAGTTATTTTATTTTTCATTCAGCAAAATATTGGTTCGCTGAACTACTTGTCATGGAAATTATTATTTATTTATTTATTTCAATTTATTTCATTCAGGTTACATACAGCCGCTATGTAAAACTAAATTATATATTATAATAAAATACAAATAGGCCTAAAGAAGCACATTTTCATTAAAGAGATAACTAAATATAGGAGGTAAGAAAAATAAATAGAATGTTATGTAGTGATATATGTAAAAAAAACTATTTAAAAAAAAAGTAATTCGCCAACTTTCTTTTTGAATGATGTTAAATTAATTGAGAATATGTCGATGTCATTTAGAACCTTATTATAGTGATATTTGGAATGATGTAGTATATAAAATTAATGCTCAATTACGATGTAGTATCGACCCCAGAGGAATACCATAATAACATAATCAGGAGGGCGATCGGCTTGAGTTCCTAAAGACCTTGGCTTTATCAATGTCAGTGGAAGTATAATTGACTAAACAAACCAAAACCCAAGTGTCAAACGTCAGCCACTCTTTGTTTAATACAAAACATTTCGGAAACCACCTTATGTCTTTAGGAATAAAACGTACAGGGACCGTAAATATTTGCTGTCGCTGTTACAAATTTACTCGCGCCACGCCTCGGGCGAATTTCAACTTTGCTAGTATTAAGATAGAGTTGATCGTAACTGAATATGCAAATGTGTTTATGTTTAAAAGCTTTCAGAGTACCGATACGGAATGGATGTCGCTAGGAACACTCTTAACATAATCTCTCTTGTTTTTAAACTCGGTATTTTCTATCATTAGAATATTTGTTTATTTTTATAATTGTATTTGTTTCTTACGATTTCACGCCTTAACTACTCAAGCGACCATCATGAAGTTTTGCACACACGTTTTCAGGGATACAGATTTCTGTCCTCTGCCACATACAATAATTTAATATTAATATTTCTTTAATAAGAATTTTAATATTACTATTATTAAGCTTAATATTAATCTTTAATATTAATTCTAAAATTAAGAATTTATACTTTACATTTATTAAATGTAAATTTAATTGATAGCGGAGACGATAGATGGCGTTAGGTGTAGAATTGGAATAAATTATTATTGAGTATCTATTTTAAAACGCGCGAACGAATGTCAGGCCTAGTTTTCTTAAGACCAAAGGCAAAAAATAAAGACAGACTTTTACTTGGCCGTTTGATGAGTTGTTAGGGTGCTCGCGTTCATGCTCTCTCAGTGGTCCCGGGATCGATTCCCAGCAGAGACAACTTTGGAAATGATCTTTTTAAAATCGGCTCTGGTCTGGATTTGAAAAGTAGTGGCAGGGCACGCTGCATTTCGCAGTCATTTAGGCAGTCCATCTGGCGACAGTAACTATCTCCTTACAGAAGACCACCTTGAAATAATAGGATGTTTGTTGTTGTTTTCCACCAATGTGTGCTGCCACTGAAACTTGTTCTCTAACTATGAGCCTCGTAAGAAAGCTCAACATCGCTCAATGAGCTCAATGAAAAGGCTATGCTGGAGGTTACACTACGAGATCGAATCAGGAATGAGGAGATCCGTAAACGAACGAAGGTTATGGACATAACCCGGCAGTGGGCAGGACACATAGAACGCAGAGCTTAAGGCCGCTGGGGCCGGAAGGTTCTCGTGTGGAGGCCACGGACCGGCAAGCACAGGGTAAGACAGAGGACCTGATAAAGGCCGCGGGTCAACGGTGGATAAAGGCTGCTTCTGACCAGTACTTTTGGAAACTTAGGAGGGAGGCCTTTGTCCTACGGCTGAGATGATGATGATGATGACTTTGAAATATGTCTAATTAATCGAAAACAAGGTCACATTGAGCCATGTTATATGAAAAAAAAAAACAGGACAAGTGCGGGTTGAACTCGCGTGAAGAGGGTTCCGTACGATTTTACCTATCCGCACAATATTGAGTGATTTACCATGTTATTTTAATATCATGGACTTCTTATAAGTTTTCCTATAATCTATAAGTAGAAGACTAATTTCTGTATTTTTTTTTCAAAATTTTAGGTTCAGTAGTTTCGGAGATAACTGGGGGAAGTGGTTGGACAGACGGACACACGAGTGGTCCTATAACGGTTCCGTTTTTTTATTCGGACGTACGGAACCCTAAAAAAAACATTAAAAAAAGAAAGAAAATTATAACATTTATAAACAATTGTTATGTAGTTTCAACATTGTATTGTTATTATTTTTATTCTTAAATTTTATCTTGCTGTATATTCGAAAAAAAAGAAAAACAATTACAAACTTCTATCTCTATTTCAAAATAACAAAGGTATAACCACTATAAAGAGAACTTGTCGCCTCAAAGATACTTGACAAGGGTACGTTTTAGGACTTGGGGTAACGCTTTGAAAATAAAATTCGAAATATGTGACCTCTTGAAACTCAGAATATAGACAGGTTGCAGGTCAAACTCTTCGAGCTCAGGGGATTTTTTTTTACAAAAACTTTACGGTTTACTTGATGGTAGATAAAATGGTTTCCCTAGAAGAGGAAGCATTACCTGGAGAAGTGCAGTGATTTTTGTATAATTTTAGTGATCACGTTAAAATGTTGCAGTGTTTTTTTATTTTATTTTAAGTAGTAACATTACGCTCAATGCAATACCTGCCGCCATTTGTTCTTTACAGGTCGGTAATTCTAACTAATATTATAATGTCAAAGTGAGTTTGTTCGTTTATTTGTTTGTTACACTTTTACTCCTTAACTACTCATGGATCATCATGGAATTTTGCACAAACGTTTTCAGAGATATAGAAAAGGTTTTCTTTTCAAGGGATTATCTATAAAATTTAAAAAATAAACCCTTGACAGAATTATAAAACAATAAAGATTAAAAAAATATTGCACCCATATTTTTGCCAGGCGTTGAATTTTTGTTCTTCAACGCTTGAGAAAAAGGGACGCAGACGAAATCTCGGCGCTATCTATCTAGTCTATCTGTCAGTGTAATTGCGAATGCCCGAATTGAAGCGATTACTGTTTTTCACTTTAATACATTTTTATTTCATTTTCATTTTCTCTTCTTGGGTTGTATGAGCTCAGAAATACAGACGCTGGCAGGGAGTTCAGCAGGAATCCTTAGCAGTGCGCATCACAAAAGATGTTTTAAAGCGCTTGGTCCGAATTAGAGGGATTTCGATAAGGTGAAGATGGTAACAAGCCGTACGTCTGCATGTCCGATAGAAGAAAGGGGAAGGCGGTATGATCTCATTCAGCTCTCCGACACACTCTCCGAATTATGAATTTTTCATAAATCGGTTATTCTTTGCATGCAGAAATAATCGGCAGTCGCAGGTTATCGTAATCCTAATAAATGCGAAAGTTTGGGTGTTTGTTCCTCAATAACGTAAAAAGGGTTGAACGGATTTGTATGAAATTTGGCACACAGATAGTTTATTACTTGGATATACCTAGGATTGAGAGGGAGCGAGAGGAAGAGGCCGGTCTCGCTTCCCTCAGACGCAGGCGGTTGGGCAGGAGAAAGCGGGCATATCAAGCCCGTCTTCAAATGTCCTAGGGGACCTGCGTACATGGCTGACTAGCTGTGTGTGCCTGCACAAGGTTCTCTTCCCCCCCCCCCGTCTGGGGATTGCCTTGGTGCCTCCGGGCAATCCCCCGTTGGAGTTAGTCTAGCCAGCAATGGCTCGGTTGCCCTGGGGTGGATCGGAGTCCATACCTCTCGAAGGGCAAGGAGACACCGGGGAGTTTTAGTATGTAGTGCCAGTGCCGCTAAGACCAAGCATAGCGTGGAGCACTGGCGACCCCCACATATCCCTACCGTCTAGGCAGCGGTAGGAAATCTGTAAATGGATTTCTCCTCGAAAAAAAAAGGATACTTTTTATCCTGAAAAATTGTTAGGTTCCCAAAGGATCGTCTAAAAATATAAAAATTGACTGCCCTCGTCGTCACAGCGATAAGGATGTCAGACGTTGTAACTCATATTTTTTAACCTAGTCTTTCATAAATGTAAGGTGTCACGTCTTTAGACTTTCTCTTTTATGTCACCCATAACTTAATATTTTGAATAGACTTTGGTACAAATTATTATATGTACGAGTTTTACATTAACGAAACACTTAATCAAAAATAGACCGACGGATGAATTCATCATAATATGATTAATGACATTTCAGTTGAAAATTCAACTGTACCCTGACGCCGTACATCAAACATTGACATGGGTCTGGAAAAGTAAATATTGAACGATTTGACTTCGACCCGGCTGCTAACTGTTTTGTATTTAGGTTCAACAACAAAATAAAACCTACATCATTCTCATTGAGATCTTTCTGCGATATGTTTGTTTAGATAAAAAATTGTAATTTTATGTAACCCGCAAAAATTAACCCTTTCAGAAAATTCACCAAAATTATAATCAGACAACGCACGGTACCATCTCGCCTACACAGTCTGTGTCAACTGAGCGAGATTGTTTATATTGAAAAATGTTGGATGTAGTGCCATTAATATGCCGATGTGGCCTGCTCACCAATGGAAGCACAGCTGCGGTCTCTCGGTATTAGAATAGTGACATCTAGCGAAGTCGTTAGTAGTGGCAGGGCACACTGCGTTTCGCAGTCATTTGGGCAGCCCGTCTGGCGGCAGTAACCACCCCCTTACAGAAGACCACCGTGAAATAACAGCACGTGTGCTGTTGTGTTTCGGTGAGTGAATAAGGGATGCCAGAACCCATTTTCCTATCCCCTCCTAATCCCTTATCCTTAATCCTACTGCAGTCGGCAGCGCACTTGCAGCAGCTTTGGCGTTGCTTGCGTTATAGGCGACGGTAGTCACCTACCATCAAGTGGGCGTCAGCCTGTCTCTCGAACTTAACATAAAAAAAGCGGGGGAGGGTTCGGATCGATGCATGGACCTTATATGCTGGGAATAAAGTTAATTTTAATTGTCGATATAACGGCTTTTAGGACTTTGAGTAGCGACCTCTATATCTGAGTTGCGGTGAGATGCGCGAACCAATTATTAGGAGATTGAAGGTTCTAGAAGGTTTGCGAATAAGTAAACGGAAATTAGATAGCTTTCGGAGAGATAACAAAGGGCAGTGGCAAGTCCCACGACTTCTTTTTCGGCACCTAGCTGGAGCTCGGACAGACTTGGCGAACCTACATTTACCAAGCGGACTGGTACAGTTTTTCTATGGCTTATAAGTATAACCGATAGATCGACAAATATTCAATTTGAAGCGTGGAGGAATAGGCCACCTGCATTCGCGGTAGAGGGACACCTTGTAGCCCCAACACAGTGCCCTGCTACTACTAAATTGAATCAGAAAAAGTATTTCAACATTTTTAACAATTTTTGTCATTTATAAGTAGTTAATTGAAGTTCAATCGATCCACTTGAAATTGCTTTTTGTCAGATTTCATGAAGACATTTTATTTACCGAACTGTCATTAACATCGTCTTTAATGTTTTCGTGTTTTTTTTTTCGTTTCATTTATTTTTGGGAAAAATATATGAAAATGAAAAGTACCATATAATTTAATTAATTGAGTGATTTGAATTGATAAATTATCTTACTATTTACATGTTGAAAGTCGGATTTTGTAAATGTTGAACAACAGCTTTGGGATCTATTTAAAAAAAAAATCTAATTTATATTTCACTATATGAAAGGAGATTATTCCAGTTGGACATATGTACGCTAAATATATAAGATTGTAATATAGTATACTTTAACTACCGCAATACAAGCAATACAAAGTCGGGCGCATCAGTTTGGTAACGATTAGAACAGAAATTTCTTAGTTTGAATAGACAAATATTCCACTGACTAAAAGCTCGGAGCGAAATGGCACGAAGAGACATCCAGCGTAATAACAATTTTAATTGAAAAGGCCTTTTCAAAGTTTCAAATGGGCCTTTCTCAATAAACTCAAGAAAAGCCGATGAATGTATATATATATATATATATATAAATATATCTTTGGGCACTTTGTGGCTCAGACGTGCCGTATAGGTAGTTATTCTTTGATCCATTTTCACTTTTTGATCCGGGCGCCTTTTCTTGATCCAGTGCCAGCTGACCATAAATATGTAGCTCCGTTCGGAGCCACAAGTGTCACGATGAGCAATAATAATAATTAAGGGTTTTTTATACAAATCTACCTTTTTGGCGTATAAACAGTTGTAGATCCAATTCAAATGGGCCAATCAGGGCGCAGCATTTGCCATTGGGCTTCCTCATTGGCACGTTTGGGACTACTCGAATGTTCTTGCGTGCTATTGTGCTTTTAAATTGATTTGTTTGTTTTTGGGTATTTCGACATATTTTATATGTTGTGTTTATGAAATACAAATGCAAGTTACAAAAATTAAATAGATAGGTATACAATTCACTTTCGATATAGATGCTTATTGCTTGGAAAAAAATTGTAATTTGACTAGATGTTACCTATAATAATAATAATTATTGTAATATTTATTTGTTCCGGCAAATTACAGGGAGTAAATATTAAGTCTAAGATCTTAAATTTTAAATCTTGTTATTTCAAAATCTATCTATCCTTACATATAAACTAGGCTGAGCCTGTAAATGTAAGCCACATCCGATGACATAATATTTTAATATTTGGATATTATGCTTGCTTTAACATGATTACACCTTAACAACGTAAATAAAAAATAGGTAATTTAAAATTTAAAAGTGTTCGTAGTTTTAGCTCCACCCCAACGTTACAGTTTTTTATCTTCAGTTGTTCATTTCATTTGAACTTAAGATTAGTTTTTTTTTTTAAATTTTCTTGTAATTTTTCATTTACATTTTTGATAGTTAGAATAATTTCGAAATAAAAGACTAAATGTAATCATTAGTAATTATATTATTAAAAAATATGTCAAGTTGTAGTCTTATAGATGGTAGGTGTAAGCAACTGCGGACATGTACATAAAACATCTGATTAAATCTTATTATTATTGTCGTCATTAGGTTTACGATTTCTTCATTTGCTTTATTTTTCAGCCACGCAACAATTATTTTTTTAACATCGGGTTTGTTACATGGGTATAATCCTAGAATTTTATTTAGTTTGTTATAAAGCATAAGGGGCATGTATAACGTTGGAATTTATTAATAGAATAAACACAGTAACTGGACAGACCCTATCTTTACACCTCTTTAATGTTAGGTTATTGTCATAGGGAAGTTTTATATGTTGAGGCAATATGGTATCTTTATTGAAAAGTTGTCTAACAGTTAAAACGTCATACTCAGAATATAGTTTAAGGATTTTATTACTTTTATAAAAGGAGGTCACTTCTACAGATCCCTTTACAGAAAAGAAACCGTTACGTCCGTTACTATGAAAAGCGCGGGACACTGAAGGACGAGACTTAGATAATAGTCCAACGTATTTTCGCATTGGCGACGCGGAGACGACTGAAATGCGCGCGGCGATAGGCGCGCGGGGAAATCCGTTACTTTCCAATGCCATATATCAACGTATATCCGCGTGATCGGTTAGTTTTGCCGCGCGTCGTTTCGGAGCCCTGGGGCGCGCGTGTCGCAGTATGACCAAGACGGCGCGTTACACTTTGGATTTTTGAATGTATGGACAATTGAAATTGGAAGTTGTTTGGACATCTAACTTGACAAGTGTGTATTTGGATTTTCAATTCCAGTTCACTATGCAGTGAACGTTCAGTATTTGCAAATTGCATACATTTGGTTTTATACCTACTTTAAAATTATGCAACATTGTCGATAATTTTTCATTTTTATAAAGGGCACCTTATATGGTGTACCTACAGTGAACCGTATATTTGTTTGTTTTTTACTATTTACGTAGGTTTGTAAATAAAGAAAAATGTCCAAATTAATAAAATATTTGAAAATACTTATTTCACGTTTTATTTTTTCTAAGAATATATTTAATTATAATATGTATCACAGCATTTTAACCTGCGAAATTACTTGCTTAAGTCGATTGTTACTATATTATATTTACCTACTGATAAATAAATATTTTGAAAAATGAGTGTTTACAAAAAGAAACACAAACATACTTTTGCTAGCATTTTTTTTGTTTTTGTTTTACTTAGTGTTAGGTCTGAATTCCTCAGGGTGGTTGTTGTTGTTGCAACTTTTCTCTTGGATTGCTTCGGTGTCTATGGGGGAAAGTTGCGTCTCGCCGAGACCTACATTTTGATAGGTCGAACAGTATGGTTTTCACCATCAGTTTGGGAGTTGTAGATTTTAATGTGTTTTTTGGAATTTTTGGATTGGAGTTTTTCGTTTGGTTTTTCGTTGTGGATTTGCTTCCAGTTTGAAAGGGCCCTTCTCAGGGCCACTGCGGAGCACTCCTTACTGCTGCCTCTTGTTGTTTCCTTTGTTAAACTGTCGTTATTAATTGTTATTGTTGTTGATTGTTTTCTTTGTTATTTATTATTGTTGTAACCCAACCAGAGCTGGATTCTCCGACTGACTCAGTGGTCGGCAGGGCTGTCTACTGGTCAATGTCTGAGGAATCAGGGGCTGGCGAGACCCGTCCATCGGGGAGGGGGGGGGGCGTAAGCTCTCTTACTCCTCGGCTGTGACGAGGCCAGTACCGCGGAGGCTAGGTGAGGCGAGTGGATCAAGCGACAAGGGCACTGTGGAGCCCAAAATGGGCGCGGAAGCGGTCCGGTAAAATGGGCGCGGAAGCGGCGAATATAGTCGAGGAGCCGGTCCCTCTGAAGGTGACAAAAGCCAAGACCGGCTGTGGTAAACCGTTCAGTCATGATGTTGGCCTTTCGCGTGCTAAACGCGAACTAAGGGAGTACGACAAGTACGAGTCCGACTCGAACCTGTCGGACATGGGAGCCCTCTCGGACGATTCTCAATCGTACAAGGGACTCACCGATAGAATCCTGTCCAAGTTTGATTTTGACGGAGAATCGGAGTCAAGCCAGAAGGACCGGTCCGAAGGCTATAAACGGCTGCGGGAGGAAAATGGGCGCCTCCGCGGTCAGATAGAAAAGCTTGAAGCAGAAATATCGTCACTCAAACGAGCACTTATTGAAAAGCCCAGCCCAGTTGTGTAATCGGGAGAGCCACCATCGACCATGGCCGCTACCCAGATGTTAACCAGGGCGGAGTTCCTGGAGACATTTGGGTCCTTGCAGGAAGAGCTGGTCTCTCACATAGACAGCATCCTGATCTCCCGCTCCGCGAATCAGGAGTCTGAAGTGAGACCCCTTCCGGAGCGACGGCCATCAAATGAGATGACGACGCACAGCGGCACTACCATGGAGAAGGCACAAACCTCCCAAAATACGACACTCGCTCCGCCGGCTAACTTGCCCAAGGCGGTGAGAGCGGCCAAAGTGGCCAGGAAGACCGAGCCCAGAGCAACGAACCCTGCTAGGGAGACTGAGGATGGCCCCTCCGGCACTACTGAAATGTGGTCGGAGGTGGTGCGGGGCAGAAAGAAGCGGCCCATCACTGTAGCGGCGCCAAATACCAAGAAAACCAAGCTCCCTAAAGAGCCAAAGTCACTTGCGGTGGTGGTGTCCTTAAAACCTGAGGCGGTTGCCAAGGGCGCCACCTACGGGGAGGCGATCACTAGGGCTAAAGCCTTGGTATCCCTGGACGCCCTTGGCATAGGGCCACCCAGATTCCGCGTGGGCATCACGGGAGCCCGTATAATGGAGTTGCCAAAGGACACCACTGCCGCGCAAGCAGACAGTTTAGCGGCAGGAATTGGTACCGTCCTAGGTGATACCGCAAAGGTCACCCGACCTGCAAAATCAGCCGACATCCGAGTCAACGGGCTCTATGACAGGGTGTCGGCTGAGGAGCTCAGAGCCAAGTTGGCATCAAGTTCGGGCTGCACTCCCGAACAAATCAAGGTTAGTGCCGTCCAAGTGAGTCCCAACAAACCAAACTCGGCGTTTACGTCCTGTCCGGTGGAGGCGGCTAGGAAGCTGGCGAGCGCTGGTCGGATAGCAGTAGGATGGAGCCTTGCCTCCATCCAGATAATGGAACAGCGCCCCATGCGCTGCTTCAAGTGTATGGGGCTCGGGCATCCAGCGGTCCGATGTCCGTCCACCAAGGACCGCAGTGGATTGTGCCACCGCTGCGGAATGGACGGGCATAAAGCCAGCAGATGTGAGGCTACTTTTAAGTGTGCCATCTGTAGTGACGCAGTCCTTCCAGCAACCCACAGAATGGGGGGGTTAAGCTGCAAACCCCCATCGGTAAGAGGTCGGCTCATCGCGGCCGCACCAGCCGAATGCATACGGGCTCCACCGGCAGCAAGGGAGGAGCCCATGGACTTGGCCCAGGGCCAATAATCTCAGATTAGAGGGAGCGGGCGGAGGAAGCTCCAGCCGCTCCTAACGCAGATGAGTGGGCAGGCGAAGACGGGCGTGTGACGCCCTCCTTCAAATGCCCAGGACCTGCGCGCATGGCCTGGCCGCTGTGCGCGCGTCCAAAGGTCCTCTCGTCTGGGGATTGTCTCGGTGCCCCGGGCAATCTCCCCCTTGGCGTCAGCTTGGCTAACAGGCTGAGCTGTCCGGAGTTGGATCGGAGTAGTTGGTTCGCCAGAGCCCGGTCCAACTCACACAAGGGCTTCAAGGGGTCACCGGGGAGTTTTAGTGGGTAGGACCAGTCCCTTTAGGACTGGGTGAGTCCTACATACCCCTATCGCCTAGCCAGCGGTAGGGCATCCGTAAATGGATTTCTCCTCGACAAAAAAAAAAAAAAAAAGGTCTGAATTCCTCAACCATTAATATTCAAATTAAACTTAAATACGTACGATGTTTCTGCTATCGCTATTAAAATATATACGCGGGTGAGTGGGACCTATTAATTCGGGTGAGTCGGGAAAATTAGTCATCAATTTAATTTTCGGGTGAATGGGACATACTTTTCCGGGACAGTTGGGAAAAATAATAATTCGGGTGAATCTTGCGGGCGAATGGGACCTAAACCCTACCTGCTACGGTTACCCACGGTCTACTGAGTACTGAAAAATTTTGATATTTGGTCTATTGCAAAAAATTCGTCTCCCCGAGACCCCTTAAATGAGTTCCGACACGGGGGTATGCGACGCACCGCTTCCGAGATATTTTCAAAAATGTCAATTTTCAAATTTTGTCGTAACAGAAAAATTGGTCTCCCCGAGACCTCTTAAATGAGTACCAACACGGGGGGTCTGCGACGCGCCGTTGTTGAGATATTACCGATAAAAAATTGGCGCCGCGTCATTGCCGAGTAACGACTGAGGTGGTTCGAGGGGGGGTGGCAAAATTTTCGCTTTTCATCGCTCCGGCAGACCCCGTGCCGTAACCCGGCTTGCGAAGCCGGGGTTGCGAATTCCTCTCTTGGGTGGGAGGAGGGAGACGGTACCGGACGACGGATCTCGGTGGGCGATGGTTATCCGACAAAGTGACCGCAGCGATAGCTGTCACCGTTGAGGAGCTACGAGCTTTCAAAGATCCTGGACGGTTGTATGGGAGTGTAAAAAACATGTATGTGGGGAGGGGCGCGATTTGGTAACCCCCGATGGTCCTCTAACCCCTCTGCCACACTATGCTCCTCGCGCTGCTCATCGCTCTGCTCCTCGCGCTGCCGCGATGTTGCCCTTCTGTCCACACGCTTCTCTACTCGCGCGATTAATCGCGACGCGCCGCACTAGGTCATTTGCTTTTGCAACAGAATGGACGTGGAAATTGAGAGAGCGTGCGCGCTATGCATTTTTAGCTAATTTTATAAATGTTATAGAAATATACGTCGTCGTCGTCGTCCTCGACAAATTATTACATTTTATTATCAACAAAATTATGAATCCTTATCAAAATCAGCAAGTTTATCGTCATAAGTATTTATACGTGTGATTTTTACTGCATTTGTTTTGCATTTATCGTTAAAGATATTACGATATAATTGTAAAGCACGACTGCGCCGGGTACCACAGATGCAGTGCAACATCAAGACACGCTACGCTACGCTTTTATTGTTAACTAGCTGTGCCCGCGGCTACGCCTGCGTGGAATCCAGATTGTTTCTCGGTGGTAGCGTATGTGTCTTGATCTTGCACTGCCTCTGTAGTTACACGGCGCGGTCAATATATCAATATTGGCGAAAGATTTTTTAAATCGGATATAGTTTCGAAGATTACCTCATACATACAAACTTTACTTATTTATAATATTAGAATTTTATATATTAGTGCTTGCCTTAACGCTCTGTTCTACGGTTCCCGGGTTCGATTCTCGGCAGGGTCAACTTTGAAAAATGAACTTTTCAAATTTAGCTCTTGTCTGGATTTGGAAAGTAGTGGCAGGGCACACTGCGTTTTTCGCAGTCATTTGGGCAACCCGTCTGGCGGCAGTAACCACCCCCTTACAGAAGACCACCGTGAAACAACAGCACGTGTGCTGTTGTGTTTCGGTGAGTGAGTAAGGGATCCCAGAGCCCATTTCTCTATCTCCTTGGCACATTATTTGTTAAAGTAGGTTGATTACTGACATACTACTTCACTTTCAATAGACAATATAATATATAAAATAAAAAAGGAAAAAATAAGTGTCAGTTGCTATGGTGTTTTTAGAGAGTGAAAAATAAAAAAATATAAAAAAGTATTAGTGTTGTGTAAATAAATAAATAATACGTGTTAACCAAATAAATTATAACTAACTATTTAGACTTCTTCTAATATTTATAATTATTAATAAATAACAATTATAAACGAACAATTCAATAACTACCTATAGCCGAAACTTTCACTGACTTTGGTGAGTGCACAAACATTTATTCTTCCACTGTGAAATAGTTTCAAGAATATTGGCGTTGCTTGTGTTATAGGCGACGGTAGCCACCTACCATCAAGTGGACCGTCGGCCTGTGTGCCGATCTTTACATAAAAAAAAAAAAAAGATATTTTCTTTTTATTTTAGAATTCGCGTCGCACGACAAAACTTTTTTTTGCAATAAACATTTATATAATTAGTTAATACTAATTATATAGTTAGTTGTTTTATACTTTTATTTATTCATTCGTTACAGAAGCAGTATGAACAATTTTACTACAATTTAAAAAAGCCGTCGGCGGCGGCATGATTAAGCGTACGCGTGAAGTGTTTCCATAGCGAGCGCTCGATTCGGAGTGCGTCTGCCCGCGATTATGTGGCCGGTGACTCGCGTTCATATTGCCGCTCTTTGAATCGCGCTTAAAAACCGACAAAGCATGGATCGGTGGGCAAGACGAGGAGCATGACGTGCGGCATGACGAGTAACGTTGCCACACTACGTCTCTGCCTCCTTTCCTCGCTACTTCCCATGCCACTCGACGAGTGTGTGGCAGTGGCAGGGGCATAAGACATTCCGCAAACCCCCCTGTCCTAGCTCTCAGCACGTCAGATTAATTAAACTCTCTTGCAACTCTTTTCTTTATCATGAAAAACGGTCTATGTATGCGACTTCACCGCTCGTGCAAAGTAGTAAGCAATAGGTGGCTTGATAAACTTCATAGGCATCGTGGTACAATCATTAGTATATTAGTAAGAAAGAAAGAAAACTAAGTAGGAAAGAAAGAAAAATAACCAAATTTCACCTATTATGATAATTTCTATATGTAATTAAATTATATTCATTAGGTAATTTAATTAGTCTAAGCACAAATTGTCTTTAGTGCTCGGTGTCTTTTAAGTTTGCATGACGTTTTTTGCTATGTCTATATTTCTTTGTTCACAACCTCAGATAACTTTCTTAGAATTTAGGCACATAATATTAATTAAACTCTCAACTTGTCTGTAACTCTTTATCATAAAAAATGGCCGATGTATACGACCTCGCCTCTCATGCAATAGGAGTAGTAAGTAATAGCACAGTCTAACCTAACCATACTTACGTAGGTATTTTAAGAAAACCACGATTCTTTATAATAAGTATATTATAAGCAACGACACGACAAAACGTAAGTGTTGTAATCCGGTCGTGAAGCGCACGCGTTTTTCTAAAAGCGTAGTTGGAATTCACTGAGGCCCGCCGAGGTGCCCGCTGACATCATCGCTGCGCGAGCGACGGCGACGCATGCGGCAGGGGCGAGGAAACACGGCACGTGTAAGTGGATGCCTACAGCTTACAGTATTTAATGTAAAAAATGTAATAAAAAAATGTTAAAGCTCAATTAATTTGTTTTCTACTGTTTACCATAAATAATTCCAATTTGTTTTACTTATATGTGGATCTCTTAATTAAACGGTCAACTTGTTTTGTACCTACCACTTGTAACTCTTCTTTATCATAAAAATGGACGTAGGTATAATAACGTGGCCATACAATACCTACCATAAATAGTAAGTATATTTAATTTGATAAATCTATTTTTTTAAAAATTGATCCGGCGAAATTATTTGTTTTTAAAGATCGTAGGTATTTTAAATAGCTATAGCGAGGTTTTGTGATTTTGTACTAAATAAAATGTCAACTTGTCTGTCAACGTTTATCATAAAAAATTATTTGTTCGAGTCACAATGATGCTCGGTTCGAAGTGTGTATACCCACCTGTGTCAATACTCCACAACTAATTAAGTACTAATTAGCAATCATTCAAACCTGTTCAAATGATTTCAAACGATTAACATGATTTTGTAAAAATATACCTACATGCGTTCAATCAACATTGATATTGTTTAATGTTATAAATACTTATTATACCTATTACATTTTATAAAAGTACCGACTTATTTTAATCCCTTGTATCTATTTTATCAACTACAATATTTTTTTAAAGTATTATTTTGATGTATTTTGAATAGACTCGAAAATATTTTTTTCGTAATTTTGAGAATTTTTTAAAATTAAACAAAAAAAGATCAAGTTTTTAGCTTAAAAATTGAAAAAGATGTATGTTTTGTAAAAAAAAATGTGTGGTAGGGGGTGAAGGTTAGTAAAGTTGTGGAGACCACCAGAGACCCTCTATAAAACGCTGAAAACCCGACTCTGCTAGCTGTAATAGTTTTCGAGATCCTCTCACCATTTTTTTACCAGATCAAAAAGACCAAGTCTTCGGAAACTCCTGGAACTGCACATCTAATGGACTCTTCTCTTTCTATGAGAAAAGTTTCTTTGAAGAAAAAAGAAAAAAAATATATGGGAGGGGTGTCAACCGAGAGGAATATCCCCCATTCGAGTAGACCATCAAAAGCAACCCCGAAAATGATGACAACCCACCCTAATGACCGTCGCCGTAGCTCGTACCGTCTGGCCGCTGGCCTACTTTAAAAATTATAGCTTCTCGCGCCGGGACTTCAGATAGAAAAAATCGTTTAACTAGGTACTAAATGTAAAACACATACCTTGACCTTCACTTTTGTCTTCATTCAAAAACAAATTCAAATGACGACTTTAAAATAATGTCGATGTGCGCACAGTTCAACTAGCGCATTCAAACAACCGAGGCGGATCTACAATGTATGGAGCATTGCGAATATACAATATCTAGATTAGGTATAATAAATTCATAATTGATCGACCGTTACAGTATCGGTACCTATTCGGATCAAAACAAGTATTACTGGAAGTACGAGTATATAAAGTGATCAACATAAGTAATTGATTTTTGAAATATATACGGAGCCAAAAAGTCTTCGTGCATTTAGAAAATTTAGCCTTGACGGATCCCACCGTTGCATGAAATCGTTGAAAAAATATTTATCGAATAATAGGTACTATCGACGAATATATTTGGCAACATCGCATAATAGAATGCTAGGATGCCGTATTACCTATTCGGATCAAAACAAGTATTACTGGAAGTACGAGTATATAAAGTGATCAACACAAGTAATTGATTTTTGAAATATAATCGGAGCCTAAAAGTCTTCGTGCATATAGAAAATTTAGCCGTTACGGATCCACTGTTGCATGGAATCGTTGTAAAAATATTTGTCGAATATATCGACTATGGACGAATATGTTTGGCAACATCGCATAGTAGAATGCTACGACGCCATCTCGCCCGAGAAATTCGCAACTAGATTAAAGTTATTCGGGTCAAAAGGTGGAGTCAACAATGTACGGGCTCGTGGCGTGATCAACAAAGTGCCCAAAGATATGTTTATATATATATATATATATATATATATATATATATATATATATATATATATATATATATATATAATATGTATTTTAGTGGAAGTAACTTCAGATGTTTTTAAGGTTGCATTGTGATTATATAACACGAAAACCTTCCGACAAAATTCTCGAATGGGTTATTCGCTTCATTATCAACATTTTGTAAAACCAATTAGTGTACAGTCAGTTTTACAAAATGTATAATATTGTCTTTTTATTGAATAGACTCCGCTATTCAATAAAAAGATATATGTAAATTATTGAAATATTACAGATATATTTATTTTTAATATATATACGTAAAATTCTCGTGTCACAGTGTTTGTATGAGAATAGGTGATAAATTATTTTTCACCCTCCTACCGCCACTCCACATTTTTTATACCGCGATTTTAGTATTTTTGTATAAAGGATATTTAAATAATTTAACCGTCGTTCATTGACGTGAAGTGACGCGTCACTTTAATTAACATATTATGGTTTGAAAATAAAATTTGACCTGATAGGTGGCACCACAATCGGGTTACGGAATTAAACAGAACAAGCAACTCAACAGGTGCTGCAAGTGCGCTGACGACCATTGTAGTATTAAGGGGGAGACAAACGCTAAATACTAAAAATATTCATTGTTAAATGATGTTACAAGAAATAGACAATTGAAAAAAATATATATTATACTTAAACATGTGAAGAACGACTTGTATTAATTAGAATTTTCGTTAAAGTAATAGAAACTCGACAAAAAAAGTTAGAACACAAGAAGAATTTGACCTTTATTGAAAATTCTCTCGAAAACGGCTTATTGCACGCATATGAATCCTGTTCCTATTAATAAGTTAATATTAGATTAAAAAAATTGTATTAATAATTTTTTTTTGTGTAATGTTCTAATGGTAAAAACAAAAAAACACCATTTCTAGGCCTGTTGAATTGTCTCCGCCGCCAGCGAGTTCTATAGTAAATGTCATTTGCCTAAGTGAAGCCCTTAAGAGGGAACGCGGGTCCAGCGGAATTTGAAAAATAGGTATTTGAAGAAACTATTGCCATCGCGTTGCGCCCGAACCAGCAAGCTCTCTATGTGCGTGAATAGTCTGTGTTTGTGTGTGTGGCAACTCTTAACATTATCGATAAATACCACTTCCTTTGTTATATACGTATTAGTCTGAACCCCCCTCGCCTTCAGCCTTCCACCGTAGAGTGCGATAGGGACAAATGCAGCTCAGACCGATTATACCTACTAAATTTTTGACTAAATCGAGGTTTCGTATTCCCCTGTTTTCTCCCTAAAAATTGAGCCTAGCGAATAATTTTTTGTACAAATATTTTGAAGAAGAATGAGTCTATGTCCCTATTATTTTTTTTTATCTTAAAAATATTTCAAATTTGTTTGATAGTCGTTTGATTAGGATGGTATAAAAGGGCCATTTATTACGATTTTTGAAGAGTCATATTTTCTTATGTAATTAGTTGGTGGAAAAAAAGAAATGATAGGGACATAGCATTAGCAGACCTAGATTTTATGACAAAAAATTATTGCTCTAGAAGTATTATCCATGGGGAAAATGGGGGAATACATTTGTATGGAAAAACGCTGCTAGCGTTCCCTGTTAAGGATATCGGATTAGGAAGGAATTATAATTGTATGCAAACATTATTTAATTTTGCAGTATAATAAATTAATAATATAAAAATTAATTAATTAATAGAACTAACATAAATATATTTAACAAATATCAACTTTTCTCTTACTATTGACCTTTTCTCTTAACCCATAATTTCTTAACTGTGAAAGTTGAATTAAATAAATTCAAATTCAAATTCAAATAATTTATTTACAAGTAACATGGGTTACTGTGAACCAGTTCTTGTTGGTTTAAATATGCATCCACATGTACTGCCACGTCTGGCGTGTAAAATAATAACATAAATTGAATGGTCAATTAAAATTTATAAGACAACAGAGACCAAAAAAAAAAGAAAAATGTCATAATAAATTGTAAAATATAATTAAATGTCAAAGTATTCTTTAATGTCATAAAAGCACTGGTCTAAAAGCCACATGGTCAGTTTTTTTTTAAACATATTTCCCGGTAATTCTTTGAGTGCACTGGGTAACTTGTTGTATATTTTAATAGAAGAGCAGTAATAGTAACCATGTAAGTAGAATAATTCATAAATTGACATTTTAAGTTTCGGAATACATTATATTGTGAGTTTTTCAGACATCTCAATGACATACATGTCTCTCGTACCTTGAGCACGAAATGGAAATTAGATAAAAGCCTTCGGGAGAGAGTTTGTTTGTATTTTTCCTTCATAATAATCATCGCTAAGTACATTGTGTCAGAACCATAACGACTAATGTATTTATCTCTTCTGTGTTGTACAATTCATATTCATTACATCAAGAGGAAACGTAGATAGAAAAAAAAAGGAAGATACGTGGCCCACTATCCGCGCGTGGTCCTTATAAACTGAGTCCAGTGGTCTTAGTTTCATTCAGTCGCTCAACACTCGAACGAGGAATATCAGCTTTCGATTCGATGTGGATTGTGTATGCGTAGCAGTAACTAATGTGATTATCTCATTCACGCTGAATATAATAGTTATTCGCTTGTCTTACTCTATTTATTACACGATATCGATATTGGAATTGTAGCTGTGGGAAAGTGAGTATTTACTCAAATACATAGTTGTACTAGCTGACCCAGCAGACGTTGTCCTGCCAGAACCCGAAAATAATTCCATAACCCGATTGTGGCGCCACCTATCGGGTCCAATTTTATTTTAAAATCATATGTTAAAGTGACTCGTCACTTCACTTCAATGAACGACAGTTAAATTATTTGAATATAAGACATACTAAAATCGCGATTTAGAAAATGGGGCGTGGAGGTAGGAGGGTGAAAAATACTTTGCGACCTATTCTCATACCTAGCAAATATACAAAAAAAAATATCATAAAAATCGGTCCAGCCGATTCGGGGGAGTTTTGTTACAAACACTGTGACACGAGAATGTTATGTATTAGATGTAACCCATATCTCGAATACGCAATATTAGAACGTACCTTATTTTTTTTGCTTTTATCGACAATAGGAAGTCACAACACAAGGATCGATGGGTAGGAACTTCGCGGAAACACGGCCTTAAGGCGACGCCAGCCCCTAATGATAAAAAATCGACTTATTTGTAACCGTTTTCCTTTTAAATTATCATAATAATTATAATTTAAAAATATAATTTTCTTTATTCGAAATTTGAACTGCTAGTCTGCTGTCAGTACCTATGCCACTGTGAAATAAAAGCAGTTATGCTGTGTACATAAGTAATGGATTTCAGAGTCCACTACTTCATCCTTAACCTTGTCCTTTATCTTTTACCCTACCAGTATAGGCTGCACACAATCATAGATATTGTTCCTTGTCTTTTGGCGACGGTAGCCATCCAAATGAACCATCAACTTCACTGTCGTTCTTTCTTGTATAAAAAGAAACACTGCTCTTTGCTGAGCTAGTTCTCCAAAAGAATAGCATTTGTGCTGTTATTTCGGTGAGTAAGAGATGCCAGAGCCTATTTTAATCATTTGTCCCTAATCCTACTATGTTCGGCAGTGCACTCTACGCACATATAGAGATTCTTGAGTTATAGACAGCAGTAGCCACCTACCATCAAGTGGACTGTCAGCCTGTCTTCAACTTTAACATAAAAAAGAGTTGTAAAAGAAATATTTCAGGGTCTTCAGTGCACTTTAAAACCTATGTGTTAAAAGACGACTGTAGCTTATTGAAAAAAAAAAAACTTTTAATTATTTACATCCGTGGGAAACCGGGGGTCGTCACGAGTTTCACATAAAATATTCAACGGTTGTTGAAACATGTTTGTACATTAACTCGGCAAAAAAGTGAGGTGCGTTAATATTTCCGGTTGCTAAATGCGAGGGAGTGTAAATCCATTTCACTCGTATCGTAGAAGCTTTTAGAAATAAGGATAAAAGTAGAATAATCTTTCGTTGTTCTCTTGCAATATTTTCCATTAAAAATTCCATATCATTTTATTGAAAATAAATAAATAAATAAATTGAATTTGACTACAACCTCAGCCATGTTTCTTTATTCATGGTTTCGTGTTTTTCTGATGTATAAACTATGTCACTGTAAAGTTTCAACAAAATCGGTTCAGCAAATTTTTGTTAAAAGAGTAACAAACATCCATCCATCCTCACAATCTTCATACTAACATTTCGATACTTTTTTAATGAATGTAGTAAATAAATGAAGAATGCATAACAAAATAAAAGTTATAATTATGTCCACGATCCAAAGTAATATTCAGTTCGAAGAATGCGCGGGAGAGTGGACCGTTGGCTTACTGATTACTCACGCCAAGCAATTATAAAAGTGGACTGTATTTTTTCGTTGGTGGTACATGTAACCAAAGGACGAGGAAACGAAGGAGATCTGTCACTTACATCGTGAATCGCCAAGTTCTTGGTCCTCCAGCGGCGAAGACTTCAACGCCTCAATGATTACACTTGCGGAACGGAAAGCGTGACTAAGTACATAGATTACAAGCACAATTGCCTGATAACATTAGTGGATGAAATAAATTCAAATCTCGCGGGTCGAGATCGGTGGTGAGTCTACGCGTGTTTGTTGCGATGTTTTTTCTAGACTAACGCGGTTTCATAAATATGGCCGGTCGCACGGCCTGCGGTGCGGTAGTGACAAACACGAATATGGTGGGAGTGAGACAGTACTTACCACAGCGAACTACTGTTAATTAATTTAAATTGACAATAGGGAATATGCGTCAAATTCAAAAAAGGCTTAAATATATTTTTTATCAACATTTTTGCTTTAGAATTATTTCTATGTAAATATTTTTTAATGTTATTTCTTTTTCGTTAAGAAAATAATTATTAAAAAGTGCATAAAAATGTGGGAAATTCAAAATACTTGAAACGGTTAGATCGAATGCGACGTCAAAGTCTATGGAATGTGACGTCAACGTCTATGAAATGTCAACAAGCGTGTAGATGTTTGAGATTTTTAACATTTGATTGTATTGTAGACTTTGACGTCACGACAAGCGCGCCAAAAGGGCGGGTGTTTAAAGTGCCCGTAGCTGTTAGTTAATTTTAAATTTTTTTTTTACCAAATTTCTGTTTTTTGGCGCTGAATATTTTTTTACGGTTATATAAAGATATAACCAATCGTATGGAAATATAAAAAAAAATATGTGCATATTCCCTATTAGCATCAACACTGATCTTGATTAGTCTTGTATGCGAAGACTTCCACCTGCCGTGGTTATTTACTTTGATTCTGGCAGCGCTTCTTCGCGGAATTCAGTTTCTTCTTGAATTTTTTTTTGATAAGATCGGCAGACAGCCTGACGGTCATTTAATGGTAAGTGGCTACCGTCGCCTATAACACAAGCAACGCCAAAGCTGCTGCAAGTGCGCTGCCGACTTCAGTAGGATTAAGGATAAGGGATTTGGAAGGGATAGGGAAGTGGACTCTGGCATCCCTTACTTCACTCACCGAAACACAACAGCACACGTGCTGTAATTTATTGCTTACGGTGTTCTTTTACGGGCTGCCCAAATGACGCGAAACGCAGTGTGCCCTACCATTACTTTCCAGATCCAGACCAGAGACAATGAAAAGTTCATTTTTCAAAGTTGACCCTGACGGGAATCGAACCCGGTAACCCTTGAACAGAGCGTTAAGGCAAGCACCCTAACCACTCACCCAATGGGCTCGTCACCATTGACAAAAACTTGATAAATATACGCGACACGCAACTCAGAAGGCAGTTTTTTTGTTTACAAAGGTCAGGGGCCTTACCACCACCTCTTATAGCAGTATTATTTTAGTCTTACATTCAAATTTCGTACCATGACTCCTTAAAAGTAAGCTTACTTTAATATTGTTTCCATTAAGAAGTTTTGTGACGTCTTTCGCTATTTCGTTCATTCAATTCGTACCATGACGTTCCATTTGACAGTAAGCATTAATGTTTAATGTCAAATTTAATGTCAAATTTAGCAATCTTAAAAAAGTTGCTTTTTCAAAACGGATACAAAACTGCTAAAGAGAAATAAAGTGATTTTGACAAAAAATAATAATATTACTGTGTTAAAAAGTGAGTAAATGTTATTGTTATATCGATCTTTAAGTGAATAAAGTATTTTTCTTTATTAATTGCATTTTAGTAATAAAAAATGTGTTTGTAGATGGCTAGTGAGTACGAAATTTTCGAATTTTTGGAAAACGATAATGCCCAAAGTAATGTACTACAAAGAAATCGATGACGACAAGTGCGCAGCGAGAGTGATCCTTTCGAGTTGGACGATGTAGAGTTTGTGAAGCGTTATCGACTTACAAAAGAGCTCACTTATGACTTGTTACACTCTTATTAATTAAAAACAAAGTAACCAAAATAAAACGTACACTTACTTTTTATTTGACATTTTTTAAATTATTTATGTAAGTAGGTAAATAAATACCTACTTACATAAATAATAATCACTTTGTTATTTCGTTTTAAAAAACTTCAGTCACTTACAAGTGTAGATGCGTTCTAAAACTTAACAATGAACATAGAAGTCGCGCGAAGATATGGCATTTTTTGTCAATTTTTACATTAACAATATTAACTTGGAACTTTATTCCAGTGTTTCAACAACAATTCTTTGTTATAGCTATAGGAAACAATTGTACATAGAAAGAAATTACGATATTTTGCTTTTGCAGCGTAGAAATAAAATATGTTTCAGAACATACCAAATACGATTTGGTGTCATACTTAGGACTCTGTGGCATTATTTAGCAGGGAATAGACAATCATGCAAATATCATTCGTTCACGGCAGGAATAAAACAATATTGTTTTGTGGACGTCATGGTACGAATTTGAGTAATGTTATTTTAAGCTTGAAACAAAACTTCCTTAAAACATGATGTTTTACTAAAAGTTCATGGTACGGGCCCAGATCACACCGAAACGCGACGCGGGGTGACGATATTTGAAGAGTTCAGTTGTTTCGTGCTGCACATCGTCTCTAACTAGAGGTGAAGCCGATATATTAGTATTCGTTAAGATATTCCTAATATTACATGTATTCATGTATCAGTAATCCGTCGAATTCAGATATCCTAATATTTCATATTCACTTTATTCACTTCACTGGCTTTTATCATCGGTCGATTAATATATTCATATCAATCCACAGAGAGAAAATATCATTTAACTTGGTCACAGAACATACTTAGATCGTTGATATTTGTCTAATATTTGTGTATTTACTATGCTCATACTACGTAGTAATCTGTGGTTGATATTTGTTTAGATTTTAGCTCGGAACAACGTTAGATATTGTTCTTTGGATTCTTCTCTCGATTCTACATAATAATATTTTTTTACATTACACAAGTTTTTTTTAATGTTAAGATCGGCAGACAGGCTTATCATACCTAATAAAATTCATATTTACATTTTCTTTATTGAAATTTTATTGAGTTTTTAAATAATAAATAAATGTTCGTTTTATTGTCATGATATTTTTTATTTATCTTTTATATTATCGTTTTTAATCTTTACCCCAACCTTGTGAAAAGGTTTTCTCAAAATCTAAGGCATTAATTTCCGATCGACGTACCTACCCGTCTTTCATCAAACAAAGTAAAAAAGCTGATGTTCCTAAACACCAATAATAAATTTTTGCACGAATATGTAGTTTAACCGCAAAGTACTTATTTGATATTGATATCAGTCATGTTCACATAATAGTTAAAAGTTGTCAAATATCGTTTATTCATGAAACTATTGCACGAATACCGTATTATGTTTAACTGCAAGATAATAAGATATCAGTTATATTCACATAATAGATAAAAGTTGTCAAATATCGTTTATTCATGAAACTATTGCACGAATACCGTATTATGTTTAACTGCAAGATAATAAGATATCAGTTATATTCATATAATAGATAAAAGTTGTCAAATATCGTTTATTCATTACTATTGCACGAATACCGTATTATGTTTAACTGCAAGATAATACGATATCAGTAATATTCACATATTAGTTTAAATATTCTAATATTACTTGAGGAATATATTCATATTAGCTAATACTGGCAAATATCGGTATTAACCCATCTCTATCTCTAACTATGTCGGCAGCGCACTTGCAGCACCTATAGCGTAGCTTGTGTTATGGCGACAGTAGCCATCTACCATCAAGCCGACCGTCATCAGCCTGTCTGCCGAGCTTAAAATAGAAAAAATATATAAAATCATTACCATTAAATAAAAAAATAAACAAAAGTTAAAAACTCAACAGACGAATCAGTGTTGTACTATTTAAACTTGATTGATGTGTTATTATTTTAAAATAAAATAGAATGATGCACTGGAAACATTATTTATTACTTTTTACAATATAATCAACTAACCATATATATATAACTAACCATATCGTAACAACTATATCAACACAGACCAGGTACCAGTTGGCATGTCATTAGTGTTGTAAGCTATTTAGCTCACCCAACCGTTTAGCGGCTAAATGATATTTAGCCGCAGCTAAATTTATCGTCAACAAAAAAACGGCTAATGGCTAATTGGCTAACAACTCTGTCAGCTAACAACTGTCAACTACTATCGACAGTTGGTTATGGTTAATTCTAGTTATGGGTGGATAGTTAGATATTTAGCTGTCAGCTAAATTAGTTATCTATGGCTAATAGTGGATTTTAGATATTTAGCCTATACATACAATAAAATATGCATTTTGCTTTAACTGATAGGTAAACGATTACATAGGACGATTTTTGACGTTATGCAAATGAAAATAAGCAATTTTTTCATAGTTTTGAATTACATATATTGCATATTTTTATAAATGTTTTAAAACATATTTAAAGTAGATTTATATATTTAAAACAATTTGTTTTCGCGATTAGTACTTATGATTAATGAGTACCTAACATGGAAATAAATAGTATCATTTTATTGTTCTATTCCGCCGGAATTGACACGGCAAATTAGAATTCCCTGCATTAATTAAGTTTTTTTATATCATTGAATTTTATAATTAATAATAAACATCAGTAGAACGTAAACATTACTCCGCGCGTGTTTGATGATATTTTATTTTGAATTCGATTTCGTATTGAATTATGTATGTACCTACGTACATCTTTAGTTGTGACCTTTTTTTATTAAATTCTTATTATGTACTGATATTAGACTTTTTATATCAATTTAGCTGATTTCGCTATTTAGCCGTTATTTAGCCAGCTAAATTTGACCAGTTAGCTAGTTGGCTAAGTTGACAAAAAATCTGTTAGCTGACCAACCCTACATGTCATCAGACAGCCACAGACTACAACAAACTTATATATAACAATTGACTTTTCCCGTTGAAATAAAACGAAACAAGAAACGAATTTGTCTCTTGGCAGGATTCTTAATTGTGTATGGGGAGAGGAAAATGAATGAATAAACACCGCTGACGAAATACAGAGAACTTTTGGCTGATCGTAAAAGAATTCGGCACACTTGATTGAATGCGACGTTTTTCTTTTGCCAACACTTTTTAACGTGGAAATGTGTAGTCCATTTTATGAACACAATTTCCAATACCTTTGAAAGAGGCGAGAGGTATCTTAAAAGGATTTGTTCAATATTATCTCATCAACCAACCCATCTGATGTGTGGAAGTAAACGAAAAACATGAATAATTTTCAAGTTACATTGTTTTTCTTCAGATAGTATTCAAATTTAAAAATATTGTATTCACATTAAAAACGATTTCTTTATCTGAAGATCGTCGGACAAGCTGACGGTCCAGTTGATGACGTCACAAATTCTGCAAGTGCCCACCTTAGTATGGTTAATAAGGGATAGGGAAATGGACTCCGACATCCCTAATTCATTCACCGAAACACAGTAGCACACCATGCTGTTGCTGCTAAAAGCAAAGTCACAGGCGCTGCAAATGCGCCACCGACCATATTAGAATTAAGGAAAAGCGATTGGGAAGGGATAGAGAAATGGGCTCTGGCATTCCTTACTCACCGAAATACAACAGCACACGTGCTGTTATTTTACGGTGTTCTTCTGTAAGGGGATGGTTACTGCCGCCAGACGGGCTGCCAAAATTACTGCCAAACGCAGTGTGCTCTGCTACTACTAATATTTACGCTTGTTGTAATCAGCATTTTTGCAGTTTTTTTTTATTTTTGATGATCCCTCGGGAACAGTTTTTTTTTTGGATGAAAGGTACCCAATGTTATTTTTGTATCTCTGGCCACATATATGCAAGAATTCATGATGATCAATTATGTAGTTAAGGCTTAAAAGCGTAACAAGCAAACAAACAAACTCATTATCACATCTTTACATATTATAACTGCGTCTGTCTGTATGTATGTTCGCGATAATCTCAAAAACTACGAAACGGATTTTCATGCGGTTTTCATATATCAACAGAGTGATTCCTGAGGAATCTATAGGTGTAAAATTCGTTAAAGTTTTATCCTTAGGTTGTCGAGGGTTTGCAAATTAGAGCTTAATGCACAGGTGTGTCACCAAGCAGTTCAACCCAAATCCAATAGATGTCGCCGCTTCATCTAATCCTGTTGTAGTATAATAGATGGCGCTATTGATAATGTAACATATTTTTATTTTTCAACTTGGACGAAGTCGCAACTACCACCTAGTTTATAATAATAGTTGGATAGTCACCGGTGAATCACCAGCCTACCTGTCGTTGTAAGGTACATGTAAGGTATGTTCTTATGTACCTTGATTAAGGTACATAAAAATTCGATTTTTTAAACAATATCTCTATACATATTCAGCAATGTATACTGTTTGAAATTATAAAGTTTTTATTGGACATCGAGTCACAGCGTTTAACTTACTTTACTAGATTCCATTCTTTCATTTCATATGCATGAGATGCCACTTTTTAACTTAATTGCCATTTTTTAAGAACGATTTTTTTGTGTAAAATTTGGCAGGCCGGCTGAAGGCCCACTTGTTGGTAGAAACGCCACTAGTGTTGCAAACGCGCTGCTGACCTTAGTAGGATTAAGGATACGATATTAGGAAGGGATAGGGAAATAGGCTCTGGCATCACTTACTCACTCACCGGAACATAACAGCACTTAGCTGTTAATTCGTGATCGTCTTCTGTAGGGGCAGTTATACCTGCTAGACTTCTCAATTTAGGACTGCGTAACGCAGTGTGTCCTGCCAAAATTTATATAACTACATTTATAAAAGAAAATTATACATATTTTTTTCTTATACTGTACCTATTATGTATTTTTGGTATTTTATATAAGGGTAAATCATGCTTTAAAAAAAACATCTAGTGGTGACGTAATAGCTTTAATATAACTCAATGTTCAACATAAATTCGTGCTCAAAGTCCAAAATCTGGAAAGCACCCAAAGGAAACATCTGCAGAATTAGGGAAGCAATTACGGTTAATCGCCGAGGTTTTCAAATAGAGGACAATCACGAATATTAAGACTTGAGGATTGTAAGTTTTCTTGTATACGTACTTTAAAAATTCTACGGAAATTGAATTAACATAAGTCTAGTGTCTTTATCATTTGCAAAATTATATAATTTAAATCAAGCAATATCAAATTTTAGAATAGTCACTTTACAAGGAAAAAATTGCAAGAAGAAAATATAAATGCTTATTAAACAAATTATTAACAATATTATTCATGTTTTCTCAGGTGTTGTATTTTTAATTTTTCAATGCAGACAAAGTCGCGGGTAACAGCTAGTAAAAAATAAATCGTTAAAAATAAATTGTGATTAAGGGCTTGTTTCACAATATCCGAATAAAGCAACGATTAGGCTATTTGTCGATTAACTGTATAGTAACCGCTTTGTGTGTGTTTCTTAATTGTTGATTAGCGCTATTCAGCTATTAAACTGGTTAGATCATGTGACCACTATCATACTTTACCGACGAATAGAACTGACACTAAACATATTATTTTTACATTTTGATATTATTGAATAAGTTTTCATTTAAAATGGACATTTACGAGGCGATGGAAGATGAAAACGAGAATTTTTTTGATTACTGGGACATTTCTTTTTTGATACTGCGTTTTATAATAACGTCATCAATCTTCATAACCTTTGAAATTGCGAATCGCAATAACAGTAACAAAATATGCAAGACTTTCAATAACATAGAATATAGAAGAAACGTTTCGTTACCCGCAAAATATGCTTCATACCAAAGTATTCTTTTAGTGTTCATGTAGCAAAAATATTTTTTACGTATATTGGAACGAAGGAACCGGTAACATAAATAATTATTTTATATGAAAAAAAATGCAGTTATTTAATTTGTAATAAAATTATGGCATAATAATTTCTATAACATTAATTAAAGCGCGAAAAGGAACAGAAGAATAAGATGTTGCCAACTCGCACTTGTCGACTACCAAATCAGTAGTTACGAGTTGGATGATTGTGAAACGCAATGCAAGTTAATGGAAGGATTTATCAGATAAGTATTTTATTTCTTCGAATTACTACCTATTCGGGACTTTATTAGCACATTGTGAAACAAGCCCTTAGTCTAGCATGAGACCAATATACTTTTGTCAAATCTAATAATTATTTAATTTCTTTTTCTTCTTCGTTATTCTATGTAAAAATAGCTTTACGAGATACAGTAGTTATTAGTAAATAAAAATCATCTAATTTTGCTAAAAAGTATATATTTTTATAAATAATTTCCAAAATTTCATTCGTACTCTTCAATTATAACAGTCTCGTCTAAATCGTGGGGATATTATGGCCGTGTACACACCTGAAGAAGCCTCTTAAAATAAAAACACGTCTAGGTGCCTATATAAAATCTTATTTAAATAAAAAATTATAAAGGACACAATATAAGATCTTATTTAAATAATCGTCAGTAAGTAAAATAAGTGTAAATACCGGTTTAATTCTTATTAAAGAGAGTTGGCAAAATTAAAGTCGAAACTCGATTTTCTGCTGCAACAGTGCTTAGCGAAATTATTAATACTTCTTTGAGCGAGTTCAGACATTGTGCACAACGGAGTAACGAACCTGCTCGTTCGAGTATACTTTACTAATTAATTAAACGACTTTGTAATTCGTCTTGGAACGAGCCCATTTTAGCTTGACTTCTTTTAAATTGATGCAAAAAAGTTTTTAGTTAATTGGAAGTTGAAATAAAGATTATAATGAACAATAAAAATTATTTTATATTATTTAGTTACATTCTGCGCACTCAGATGTCCCGTGTTCCAACTAAAGTTATGCTTGTCTATTGGTTTTATGCGTGTATTCTCGCTAAACGTTTACATTGAGACAACAAAATTTTATATATAATAGTATGGCGGTAGAAGATATTATTGGCGTTTTGCAGTTGCTAAAATCTTCGGGTAATTTCGGCGACGTTCGGTTAATGCTTTAACATTCGGTATACACAGATGTCGAAGACATCTGTGTTTTTTTTTCGAAGACAGATGACGCTGCGCCCGGCAGGTTATAAAGCGCTGTCGTTTAGTTCCTCAACGGACTACACTTTTCATACAAGATTTCGACGTTTGCTTTTATAAGCCTAGAGAAAGAGAATAGAATTAGGGAACATAAATACATGCGTCATCTGTCGCACGAATGTCAAAGTGACAGATAACGTAACGCTTTTTAATTCAGGCTTCTATTCAGGCCTTGAGTAAATTCTTCTTTTTTTTGAATAAACTCAAAAAAAAAAAAAGGAAACGCTTGTAAACAGAAAATATTTTTTAATATTTCATTCAATACAAAACAATCAGTTATATATAATGGACTTCCATACTATGGTCGAAAGTCCATACTATGCAAGTGCAGCACCTGTGGCGTTGCTAGTGTTGCTTGTGCGGGCAACATATCAATTGTGTTAGCCACAATTAATTTGACCGTCAAACTGTCTGACGATTTTTACATTAAAAAAATATGACAAATATTTCCAATATATTAAGATTACGGATCCAATGAGCAGTTTTAAAAATCTTCAATGTAAACTCTTGTAGAATGTTAATTGCGAAACGTTATTGTAATCCTAAATATAACATTATAAATACGAAGGTTTTTTTTACGCTTTCACGCCTAACCATTTAACCAACTTATGTCTTTACGGGAAAAAGTTTGTCGAGATATGATAAATAAAATTCAAGGCACATATCAATGTTATATTCTTAACCACATATACAGAATATATTGATAACTCAATACTTCAGACAATAGGGAATATGCGTCTAATTCAAAAAAGGTTTAAATATTTTTTTATGAACATTTTTGCTTTAGAATTATTTCTATGTAAATATTTTTTAATAATATTTCTTTTTCGTTAAGAAAATAATTATTAAAAAGTGCAAAAAAATTGTGGGAAATTCAAAATACTTGAAAGGGTCAGTTCGTACGTGACATCAAAGTCTATGAAATGTCAACAAGCGTGTAGATGTTTGTGTAGATTTTTAACATTTGATTGTTATTGTAGACTGTGACGTCACGACAAGCGCACCAAAAGGGCGGGTGTTTAAAATGCCCGTAGCTGTTGGTTAATTTTAATATTTTTTTTGTTACAAAATTTCTGTTTTTTTGGCGCTGAATATTTTTTTATGGTTATATAACGATATGAGCTATCGTATGAAAATATAAAAAAAACGTGCATATTCCCTTTTTTTATTATAAAATATAAACAAGCCGTCTAACCCGTTGTACACACACCGGTAGTGAGCTATGACTACTGACGACATCTAGTGACCCTTTCAACAAACTCCTTTTTACATAAATGTAGAATCTATAAATCGCCTGAACACAACCATTATGAAATTTTCATACACGTTAACAGGGATACCTACAGAACCTTTCATGTTCCCGAGGATCACAAAAATAAAATACAACGCCCGACAAAACTATAACAACAAAGATTTAATAGAAAGATTATATAAAAAGATATAAAAGATTATAAAAATTTAATAAATTATTGTTCATAAAAAGTAATGTTCCTGAGGAATCACCTGTACATAAAATAATCATCCCCGACAAAAATATAAGAACAAGAAGATTGAGTAACAGTATAACACCTAAGAAAAAGGGTCTCGAACGAAGTTGCGGGTGAAAGCTATTGTTTTAAAATGTCCAAGTTTGTTGTGAGCGTTCGAAGAGAGATGTCCTCCATACTTGTACGTAGCGAGGGTAACTTAAGTAATTAGCAACATTCGGTTTACAAGTTAAGTTGGAATGTGCCCTCAAAGTTATCAAGACGAGAGACACGTGGGAATATATTATCACTTAACGCATTAGAAAACTGCCAGAACGCTGTCTTCGCTGTTTGACTTGCTATTAGATTCAACAAAAGTTTTTTTAACAAGACCACAACGCTAACAGGGGCGGGTCCAGGATTTCATTGGGGGGGGGGGGGGGGGGGGGGGGGCATTCTGACAAAGTTCGGAGTTAGGGTTAATATCACAAGTAATTTTTTTGTGTATTTTTTTTACTAGTTGAGATGCATTATGGTTGTATTGCAAATACTTTTAACCCGCGTAATCGCGTATTTGAGCTGTCTCAAATGTCTGACATGAATTATGAAACTTTCGATAACTTTGATTGATATGGATTATATTATTCTATATTCAGTTCATATATGAATTGAATTGTACTTGAATTGAATTGAAAAGTTAAGTCAAAAATATGAAATTCCTGGGTCTTTTGGGGGGGGGGGGGGCATGGACCCCCATGCCCCCCCCCTGTATCCGCCAATGAACGCTAACTCCCGAATCCAATTATGAACCACCCAAGGTGCGATGTGCACCTTGTTACACCTATGTTTAGTTGTTTATATGTTCAACCAAAAAAAGATAGGTGGAGGTTCTGTATGAACTTATGAAACCTATATGAGTGACCTGTTGACACTGTCTTTATTTATAAAACTTGTATAAAGATGTAATAAAAGATGTAACGTCTGACGAAATATGTAAAGCAATATAACGCATGACATATTCAGTGCTGTTATACATTTGTCAGTCGTTGAATATATAGCATGGTATCTATTGAAACTGGTATTGGTGAAAGAATTTTTAAATCGGATAAGTAGTTTCGAAGATTATCTCGTGCATTCAAAAAGGAAACAAACATAAAAAAATCTGTTTATAATATTAGTATAGATGAGGGTTTATATGTATGTTGACTACAAGGGGCACACTGAAATGATCGGGAATAGAATATTTCGGATTGAGTTAGAATAAAACCTTTTTTAAAATTTGAATACTGGCCTCTTAGAATCTTAATGACATTCAAACAATTTAAAAAAAATATTAAAAACAAAAACTATGTTGGTTTAAAGTTGACACGTCGTTAACAGAAATGGAGCGTGAACATTTCCGTGCCATAATTTATCACAATTTTCGTCGCGGCTTATCTCAAGATAAATTTCACAGCGAACTTGTTTCAATTTATGATGTTGAAGCACCGAGTCAAACGACAATATACCGCTGGTATGCCGAGTTCCGACGCGGTCGTGTGTCGCTCAGCACTGTTTCTTATGCAGGTCGACCAAGAACAGCGGTCACGCCTGAAAACATCGCAGCTGTGCGAACTATTATATTAGATGACCGTCATGTGACATAATGAGCTGTGTGTAAGAAAGTTAGTTTCCCGCTGGGTTCCCCACAATTTGTCCGAAGAGCAAAAGGCGGCTCGTGTAGATTGGTGCCGGAGTACTCTGCAACGCTTCAACGGAGGGAAGTCAAATGCCGTTTATAATATCGTCTCAGGTGACGAATCATGGATTTATTCATACGAACCTGAAAGAAAACATCAGTCAGCAGTTTGGGTCTTCGAAGACGAGGTCAAGCCAACGAAAGTGGTTCGCTCCCGCAGAGTGTCAAAGAAAATGGTCGCTACGTTTGTCTCGAAAAAGGGGCATGTTGCTACAATTCCTTTACAGGAACGCAGAACGGTTACCGCCGAGTGGTATATCACGGTTTGTTTGCCAGAAATGATAGCCGAACTCCGAAAAAATAACCCAAAATGTCGCATCATCTTACATCACGATAATGCGAGCTCCCATACGGCTCGGAAGACAAATGATTTTTTGAAGCAGGAAAACGTTGACCTGATGAGTCATCCTCCGTACAGTCCTGACCTGAGCCCAAAAGATTTCTTTACATTCCCTAGAATGAAAGATTTATTACGCGGTCAACGGTTTGAAGACCCCGAAGCAGCTGTGGAAGCGTACAAATCAGCCATTTTGTCAACATCAACTTCAGACTGGAATTACTGTTTTAATGATTGGTTTGCACGAATGGAAAAGTGCATTAAGTTGAACGGAGAATACTTCGAAAAACAATAAAATACAATTTAGCTATACCGTGCATGTGGTTTTTCTTATTCCCGATCATTTCAGTGTGCCCCTCGTATAATGAAAATATGAAACAAATTGTTACTAGAATAACTGTAAATGTTTTTTAAACCAAATTAACTAACTCAGTATGTAAGAATCATTAATTAAATTTTCATATTTGACCACGTGATTAAAAACGCACGCGATTGGTGGCATATAGAGTTGCGTCATTTGCTTTGTTTACAGTCGATGCTTAGTCAGTACAAGAGCGTATTGCGATTTGACAGCTAGTGACGTATTGATATCACGTGACCCGCATGTATGGCGTCTTTAGCGTTTTGGCGGTCTTATTTATCATTTAAACTTTGATTGTAATTTTCATAGAAAATAAAGCAATTTACAAAGAATGAATCAAATTGCAAGTGTATTATGGTATAATGAACAATTTGAGATATTTTCCTAAAATCTGTCAAATACCCTATTGGAAATAGAAATTGATTTAGTGTGCGGTTGCCTGTATACAGGGACCCACAAAAATCTCATCAAAATCGATCGGCCGTTCAGCGGAGTTCAGGGACATACACATGTACTTACGGAAGAATATTATAAAAATATTGGGCGATTCTTCATCGAACATTCCTACACTTAACACGACCGACATCGTCCGACTAATATTTTTGTTTATGGGTCGTCAGAAGGGTGACGGTCCACTTGATGGTAGGTGGCTACCGACGTCTATTAACCTTAGTAGGATTAAGGATAGGGATTAGGAAGGGATAAGGAAATGGGCTCTGGTATACTTTACTCACTCACCGAAACACAACAGCACACAATCTATTATTTCACGGTGGCCTTCTGTAAGGCGGTGTTTACTGCCGCCAGCCATACTCGCTGCCAGATATAGATCAGAGCCAAATTTGCCAATTGCCAAAGTTCATTTCCAAAGTTGGCCCTACCGTGTATCGAATCTGGGACCCCTGAGACAGAGCGTTAACTCGGCCAACAACGAGCCCATGTTTTGTTTTGGCGATTTTATGTTACGCCCTCTATTGGAAATGAGTAGTAAACACTGGAAGAGTCTAAATTAAACGATATTTGTTACACACTTTTATGTTAACTATGCCAAAATATAATTGGCATCAAAAAGAGACACATATTTAAAAATATACATAAAAAAAATGAAGACCGAGTTCCGATTCCACAATTGTTAATAATGTGTTATATTTAAAATTTCCATATTTCTTATAAAACATTAATTTTATAATTTTTTAAAAAAATTAACAAATTTTTTTTGTGCCATTCATCAATGGCACAAAAAAAAATACCTATGGCGTTGAAACGTCTCTAAGTATGGGCTAGTACGGAGAACCGACGACGGCTGGAAGGTTCTCGAGTGGACCTCACGTGACCTCACGGACCGGCAAGCGCAGCGTAGGACGTTCATCCATAAGGCGGACAGACGACCTGATGAGGGCCACCGGTCGATGGTGGATCCAGGCTGCTTCTGATCGATCCTTCTGGAACATTAGGGAGCAGGCCTTTGTCCAGCAGTGGAAGTCTTACGGCTGATGATAACATTTACCTATCCCCTCCTATTCCCTTATTCTTAATCCTACTGTAGTCGGCAGAGCACTTGCAGCAGCTCTGGCGTTGCTTGTGTTATAGGCGACGGTAGCCACCTACCATCAAGTGGACTGTCAGCCTGTCTGCCGATCATAACATAAAAAAAATAGTGGTGAACTGTCAGTCTGCCTGCCGCGTCAGTCACCTTTATATTAAAAACTTATCATTGTCAATTTCAAGATTTCAAAACTATGACTCCCTTAAGCCTGGCCGTGATTATTATAGAATAAACTTACTTACCACCTCTTGCGGTCTCTGTTTCAACATTAAAAAAAAATTTACATGCCTTGTATATTTTCAGTGTATTTTTATATCGAAAATAATGAAAGATTTTCAACTGTATAGATCGGGCAAAACGAAAGAATCCGTAATGTGACATTTAGAACCACGTGGTATAAAATTGCTCGGTCCATCGCCAACTTTACAAGGCTGTTTAGCTACGCAATGGCCATCCTGATTACGGCGATCAGAATCAATAATTTTTGTAGAAAAAATTTCCAAATGCCTCCTGTGTATTATATTCTACTAGCGACCCGCACCCGGCTTCGATTGGGGTGCAATTTTTATATATAAGAACATTCCCCGTTTATCCCTCTTTCCATTAGTGAAAACCGAATTAAAATCGGTCTACCCGTTCACGCGTGATGCCATGACCAAGGGAAATGGGGATTCATTTTTATATATAGAAGATATATTTAATCTTTTTGAAAATAATAAAACAAAATTTACAATCTTTGGTACAATTTATTTGATATAATAATGAACAGCGAATTGCGCATGTCATAGTCCATTGACATTAATTACAAGGCATTTGGAATATTTACAAGATCCTTTTTACAATTAAAAAAATATTTCTAAGTACATAATCATTCTAAAAATTGTTACACAATAATAACTATTAAACTGATTATTGGTAAAAAGTACTTTTGCCAACGGGCTCAAAGTTCCTTTTTCAAAGAACTTTGGCGAAAATACTTTTTAATGTCATATAATATTTACTATCTATTTACAATAATAATAATAACAACACAATTTTTATGTACAACTATTCATTCCTATTCATTATCATATCTTAAAACTAAGTGTACTTATTACTATCTAATCGTATGTAGATATTAAATCATCTACTTTAGTTATACACAATTAATTGTAAAAACCCCAATGAATAAGACCCAATGAAAATTTTAAAACATGGAGTGCGCAAAAAGAATGAGCAATTTCTCACTTTAAGCTCTCCCAAACAAGTGCCAGGTACGATAAAAAATTTGTTCGTGTTATGCTCTGTTTAGACGCTTCGATTTACTGGCGCAAGTAAAAGCCATTGAAAAGTTTTAACGGATTGCGTCGGGTGGTGATTAGAACGACACTCTATCTCAGTTATATTGGTAATAAAATAATAATTCATTGATTTCATTTAATATTCCACAAAATGTAAAGTCTTCTAATAAATATAGTCAAAATAAAACTTCTCCGCAAATTTTTTACTTTTGTTTACAAGACATCCCAAATCCCTAGCGATCAATGGGAAAGAGTAATTGTTATATAATAAAATAGTAGGGGAATAAGAAAAAGCATTTATAGCCGATGGCTGAATTATTAGGGACTGTATTACTTTTTGTTGAAATAAAAGCTTATTTAGGCGCGTTTATTCCTGAGATGTGAACGTAAGTGAACCATCACACTCGAGTCGGTGACGCTGAATTGGGTTTACTAGGCTCAACATCAGCCGACGCACTGAATCGTGTGTAAATTATAAAAGTATGATATTTATGATTTTAGAATTGGAAAATCAGAAGTTTTCGCTTCTATAGTTAAGTGTGATTCTAACATAAGAATACACCCATTTTTTATTTGTAATCTAATTTATGAAAACTAAATTTACTCTTCGAGCTATATCTAAGATAGTAAATGGCACTAAGTATTAACTGACTGAAACTATAACCAGAGAATCGTTTCAGAACACATAGCTTTTGTTGCAATTAATTTGACCTCTCTTGTAAATTGCACGAGTGACTACATAGTGTAAACGGAGCATTACATAAACATCGATGCTTCGCTACACAGAATGCAACGAACTAAGGTCCAGTATATTTACTGAGTAAAATTGGAAGCTAATTTTTTTTAATGTGCCTACTTATTTAGTTGTTATTACATTATTTCTTTAGAATATCAATAGAAAAAAATAATATAATAAATATTAAAAGAAAACATTTTGAGGAAAATATATTATACCTCATAGTACTATGTATAGCTTGTTGTATTAATGTTAAACAGCCATGATGAATTCTCGTTATCTGAAACAAATATGCGTTGACATTTTAATATTGGTACTAAATTTATAATCCATAGGTACTTTAAAATTATCTTTAAACCATGTACAAGTAATAATAAAGATTAATTTTAATTTGATATCCAATTTGCAAAGATTTGCAAGATTTTGACGAGCCCGTTGGATGAGTGGGTAGGATGCTTGCCTTAACGCTCTGTTCTAGGGTTCCCGGGTTCAATTCCCGGCAGGGTCAACTTTGAAAAATTAATTTTTCAAATTTGGCTCTGGTCTGGATCTGGAAAGTAGTGGCAGGGCGCCCTGCGTTTCGCAGTCACTTAGGCAGCCTGTCTGGCAGCAGTAACCACCCCCTTACAGAAGACCACCGTGAAATAACAGCACGTGTGTTGTTGTGTTTCGGTGAGTGAGTAAGGGATGCCATAACCCATTTATCCCCTCCTAATCCCTTATCCTTAATCCTACTGTGGTCGGCAGCGCACTTGCAGCAGCTTTGGCGTTGCTTGTGTTATAGGCGACGGTAGCCACCTAACATCAAGTGGATCGTCAGCCTGTTTGCCGATCTTAACATAAAAAAAAAGATTACCAGTGGTCGTTGCTTGTGTAAGAGTTTTTGAAATTCATTCTATATCCCGATCTTATCGATTATCTTTTATCCTATCAAGATCGGCACCACTTTCATATCCCCCTGCCCCATTTGCCCACCCTTTATACCAAAAGAGGGTATACTGTAGCATTTAAGTTACAATGAATCTCTTACAATTACAAACCTTTAGGTTAACTTTACTTTTTTCGGACAAAAGAGTGTATAGGGAAAATTCTAAAGAAGTACTATGTATAACTATGTAATATTATATACAACTATATATATATATATAATATTATATATATATACTATATAATATATGTATAACTATGTATAACTATAGTTATTTGAAAATGGAAAATATTTTGATAAACAAATTATTAGGATTATTTTCACTCAGACTGACGCGTTGCAATTTACTTTCAAATTGGAATTTTGAGGGTGTTCCATGTATTAGTAATAAAAGGAGCATTGAGAGTTCACTTTATGAGTGAGAATGGTGGATTCAGCAAAATAAGGTTTCCATTTTCCCAAGCTCATTTTCCTTTTTTTATCCCACATCTTAAGGATTGCATTGAGGATAGAGTTAAGGATTGTATTAGTCCTAAGGTCGGCAGCACATTTGCAGCACATGTTGTAGTCGCCTACCATCAAGTAGACCGTTAGCCTGTCTGACGAAAAAAATAGAGATGTTTTGTCTTGATTTACTTGGCAAATTCCCTTTAAAAACCCAATCTTTTCTTTTAAATTCTTTTCAGGTATAAAATTAAGATTTTTTTCGTAGGACTCATTGTATTAAATTATTTATTTCTGAAAATAATTACATAAATTATTTATTTCTGAAAATAATACATCCCGCCTAAAAATACTGATTACTTTTTTTAATGTTAAGGTCTACGGACAGGTTGACGGTACACTTTGATGGTTTGTGGCTACCGTCGCCTATTACACAAGCAACGCCACGGGTGCTGCGAGTGCGCTGCAGACAATAGTATGATTAAGTATAAGGGATAAGGAAGGGATAGGGTAATGGGCTCTGCTATCCCTCACTCCATCACCGAAACACAGTAGCACATATGCTGTTATTTCACGGTGGTCTTCTGTAAGGGGTGATTGCTGCCGCCAGACGGGCTGCACAAATGACTGCGAAACGCAATGTGCCTTAAAACTTTCTAAATCCAGACCAGAGCCAACTTTGAAAAGTTCATTTCGTAGTTGACCCCGCCGGGACTCGAACCCGGGACCCCTATAACAGATCGTTAAGGCAATCACTCTAACCACTCATCTAACGAGCTCGTCAAAGCATCTTAAATCTATGTAATATAAAAGAAAGTCGTGTTAGTTACACCATTTATAACTCGAGAACGGCTGGACCGATTTTTATAAACTTTGATTTGTTGAATATGTCTCTTCCCCGAATAGCAGAATAACTATTAAAACATCTGAAATATTCACGAAAAAAAAAAAGTGAATAAAATTCATTTTCTCATACATTTGAATGAAATGGGTTTTTATTTAATAGGGAGAGCTAGTTAAAAATTTAAAGGATTTTTCTGACATTAGTTAACCAACTGACTATTAGAAGATTATTAGGACTTCTGGAACTCTTAAAAGTATAGTACAGGTGTTCACCTGTAGAGAAAGCTGTTTAAATGCAAAATTTCAGATATACTTCGAACGATTTGATCGAAGTATATCTTACGACTAAATCGTCAAACGTCCTTCGTTGATCAATCTGCCTGAATTTTAAATAGCCATTTCATGAATTGGCTGGGTATTAAGCAGAAACTTCATGAAAAGGCGTCATATATAACGATCTGCCTAGGCACATCACGAACTGCCGGATTATACCGATCGTCCGTCGACATACATAAAGCTAAAATAAGAAATAATAGTTTTCAAACTCTGAATATAAATTGCTATGAAGCAGATGTGGTCTAGAAGGAACTGCGTTAGTAAATGGTTATAGCAGGTGAACGTGCTTGTATGTCTCCCGCATAACTTTATATAAAATTTGTACATTGTTCTAAGTTTTTATTATATACTAGCGTTCCGCCCCCGGCTTCGCCCGGGATGCAATTTTTTATATATAAGAACATTCCCCGTTTATCCCTCTTTCCATTAGTGAAAACCGAATTAAAATCGATCCACCCGTTCATGCGTGATGCCGTGACCAAGGGAAATGGGGATTCATTTTTATATATAAGATTTATTTTCTTTAAGAAGCCTCTCACCGAAACACAACTTCATACTTTTGAGTCTTGAATAACATGATAATGTACATTTTTACAGCGTTTCCTAGAAATCTTTGTCATATAAAATACTAGCTGTTGTAACTACGCTACTTCGTCCGCGTCTGTTTACAAAATATTATTCGTGGAAAAGGGCAATTTTGTATGGAGAGGTGTAAAGGGGGGAGATGGGGGGGGGGAGGGTGAGTAGCCTATGTTACTCGCTGATAATGTAGTTTTCTATAGGTGAAAGAATTTTTTAAATCGGTCCGGTAGTCTTTGAGTTTATTCATTACAAACATACATTTATGGAGGGGTGGGGGTGGTTGTGGTGATAGGGGTGGTAAATGGGGGTAAAGGGGGAGAGGGTGAGTAGCCTATGTTACTCGCTGATAATTTAGCTTTCTACAGATGAAAGAATTTTTAAAATCGGCTCAGTAGTTTTTCAGATATTTTCTCAAAAACTACTGGACCGAAAACTACTCAAACAGGACAAAGCAGCACATTTTAAAATTGGAAAATTTCAGCTATAATTACTTTTACTTTAATGGCTGGGTTATGGATTTTTATAAATTAATAAAGTATTTCTGGAAAACATTAGATTTTGTTAAGAGCGCGTATAAATAGAAATAGCTAATCCTAGTTTTGAATTACATCTAAGTATATAAAGTCCAAATAAGAAAATATTGACATATAGATTAATACCATTATAAATCAAAGTGAAATGCGGACAGAAAATATTATACAATGAAATTTTCTCAATAGAACAAAATCACCAAGTTACCTCTCATTTTTATAATTTTTTGTTTAATTTTCAAAATGGTACATATTACAAACCTAGAAAATTATCAGTAATCTCACTTCACAGATCATCTAGGCCTTTGATGATTAATTTTTCATTTGACGTTATAGTTTAGGAGTAATTAATATTTAATATTTTGGCACCTATAACATTTTTATTCCGCGAAATGCGCTATCTTCCATCTCATGTCATGCATATTTCAATGTACATTGTTTCACATGATCAGTCACAATCGCTCCACTGAGACGGTATAGGGTTCATCATCTTCGCTTTTCTCATTCATTATAAACCTTTTTGTTTCCTGTTTATGGTGTTACCTTTTTATTTACTTATATGACATATAAACTGGCCGGCGGGATTTCAAATAAAAAAAGAACAACCCAATCGAAGAAAAGAAAAAAGGGGGTTGACACGGTTTTTCACGAGAAGAGCTTTCTGGAGAGAGAGCCTTAAAGAGAAGGTGTACGGAATATATATACAAGAGATTCAGATTTTTTTTAAAAGGAATCAGAAAAGCGATCGAGTTGACGATTTTATGACTATCACATCCAGACTGAACGAATCCAACTCTTATTTTTATTAAGTCGACGAGATCCGCTTATACCCTTTCTTTACCTGTGATCCTGTCGAAAAAGGGAATAAAGCTACTCCAACGGAAGATCCAACGGAAGTCGTGATCAACGGAAGATAAAGATATCTATATATAAATATATAAGGACTATAGTGTTTTTTTTGTGTTCATAGGGACTTCCTTAAAATCTGCATGTTTTCTCATAACCCGCCACCCCAACAGTGATTGAGAATAGGGGATCGGACAAACTTTCAGAAAGTGTTTTAAATTAATCTTCATGGATATTTATTCCCATAAAAAATACTATTTTATTTATTTATAGCCTTTTAGGTACTCAAAATCATGTTTTAATATTGTTTGTTTGAAAATGCCGCCAAAACGCCACGATAGTTCATCTGAGAGCGCGTAACGTCATTTGTGGTCATATCATAACAAAACAGCTGCATTGGCGTAAGACTATGATTGCCCACAAATGACGTCACGCACTGTGATTGGTGTTTCAGGATAGATTAAGAATATTGTAAATAATAAAATTTTATTTCTTCATTTAAAAATATTTAAATGAATTATAATAAATTATTATTCGATAAATAATCGTAAAATATTATATATTTTCTTTCTAAGTACATTTTAGATTTTAATCTGATTACTGTCCGATCCCCTATTGTTACACTACAACGGGAAGACTATGTTTATGTGAGCAAGAATAATTTTTTTAATAAGACTTGCTTGTGAGTACTTAGATTACGGTGTATATAAATTGTTTCATATTATTTTAACAAGATTGTGTAAATATATGGCTAATAAAAGGAACTCTGTTGTGTTGGTATCGCGTCCATCAATTCTGGGGCCACGCGGGTGAAATTAGAATTATTATTTTTTTGCTTTGTAATCTTTTCAAAACAATACGGACGTCACGAATTATATGTAATTTATTTGTGTATCTTACGTGATGTATTTTATGTGGCATTTCAATTTGTATGCCACGATCCGCATAACTCACATATACCTATTCGCACTCTGAAAATATTACAACGCAACTCAGGATAGAGCAATAAATAAAACCAAAATGGTTTCATGTCATAAAATTATGTTATTGCCGGTTGTTAAATCTGGATTTTTATTGCATACCGTATTATATTTTTTTATTTATTATACCTCATATCATACCTATTACGCGAAAGACGGTGACGATCTTTGGCTATGGCTATGGTGGGTTGAGACACATGTTCTATAGCCTCAATTAGCCTCAATTTTTGCTGTCGAAGGAAAATTTATATACGAATTTGTCACGGACAGGCAGACGAACTATTGGATGTGAAATAGCCTATAGACGAGTGTTACAGCAGGTGGAGAAGGGTGATGTATGGCGTATAAAGTGTCCTGTAAATTTGTAATCATAGATAGGATTAGTCACCATAATGTACCTATAATCAGATTTTCGCTTTAGTAAACTCGCTCGGTTTTAGATATTTTTACATGTTTACCTATGTTGTTTTTTTGAAATTAGGTACTCAAGTTAGTCAGCCATTTTTTAAAATTTGATTATTTATTTTTTATTTTTGAGCAATCCATAAATCTTATTGAAAACTACTAAAATAGTTAAACAGTAGCATTCTTTGAATTCATTTATCAGATAGAAATATTCCTCCTTTTGTGGAAACTGCATGTAAATCTATACTAACATTATAAAGCTGAAGAGTTTGTTTGTTTGAACGCACTAATCTCAGGAACTACTGGTTCCAATCTAAAAATTATTTTTGTTTTGAATAGTCCATTTATCGAGGAAGGCTATAGGCTATATAACATCACGCTACGATAAATAGTATTATATATAAGCAGTGTCCATGCGCACGCCGGCCGCCGCCGTATGGGCCGCAGCGAAGCGTGGCCGAGTTCAGCTAGTAATTGATAAACGGTGTCAAAAAATATCTCAAAAAAAATATAAAAAAAGATTCAGCAAGTCAAAAACGAGAGGTTTTCAAAACTGGTAAGTTTTTTATTTTGTTGATATTACTATGTATTATTACCGTTATCCCACTAGCATCTACTACCGCCAATAGGGTCGCATAACTCATAAGCCTAGAGCATGGTGTAAATAGGAATGGGAAAGTAAAGATCACGAAAAATAAATAGTTTTCACTTGTTTACTTACAACACATATTGATAGTAGAGGAAAGTAACCAAATATGGGATAGTATCCCTAATATGGAATACCGGCAATTCTCTGAAACGAAAACTCACAAACGCGACAAACAGTGTTTGTCTCTTTCTTTCTATCCCCATTCGCGCGTACAAGTTGTAACATGTCAGTCGAGCGAGCTATTTCGTCAGTGTCGCAGTGTTTTGTTTTATCGCTTCCGCATAACTTTCTAAGGTATGTAAAAAATACGTATTTTTTGTACAAAAAGTGCACATAGTATTGTTTTTATAACTTCTAGGGATACTTTAGATGTACTGTTGTAGGTTTTAGCGGTATTTGATTGTATTTCTTTCTTAAATATAAAAATTTTAATGTCAGTTTGAAGTCGTTGGAAAATCCAAATATGGACGGATCATAGTATCCAATTATGGACTATTCCATAATTGGTTCTCTTAAGTATCAGCTGACTTGATGATTTTGTTAATTATAAATTGAAAGTAATTTTTTTTATGTTACCGCGGTCGACTATCTTGCTGCGCAACAAGACGCAGTTAAAGATGGTTGCACAGTCAACGTTACACCAATAACATCATGTGCCCAACCTTTAAGACAATCGATGGCCAATTTTGGAACCCCTGATGACTGTCTGCCTTTAACTGAAGCTTCCAAACCCAGACAAGATACAAATATTGAACCTGTACCCTCAACATCCGGACTTTCTCGCGGTAGTTTAGGATTAGTGTCTCCATATGACATCAGTCCAGTACCAAACAAGAAAAGGAAATCGTCTAATATAGAAGAAAAGCATCTGTTGCAGCAGTCATCACATCTTCACCTTACAAGAATGAGCTCATAGAAAAAAGCAAGAAGAAAGAGGGAAAAGAAAATAAATTGGCAAAGAACAAAAATCAAAAACAGAACGAGAAGAAATCAAAAGGGAAAAAGCCAAAAGAAAAGATTAAGCCTATGTCAGATTCAGATGATGACGAGATGATGCTGTTTGATACCGACAGTGAGCCCGATGCCTTGATAGGAAATACAGCTCCAGACTCTGAAGATTCGGAGTGTATTTTCTGTGGCATGCTGTTTTCGGATGATTCTCATGGGGAAACATAGGTCAAGTGCCTCATGTGTGGTCTCTGGGCACATAATGATTGCGCAGGACCAGAGTCTGACGCCTGGATTTGTGATTTTTGCAAATAATTTGTGATCCTTTCTATGTTATACCAAAGTTTCCAAAGAGTCTCATGTAAGTTAAGGTTAATTTTTGATGGTGTTTATAGTATTCCATATTTGGGGTACCTATTCCACATTTAGGTACCTTCATCATTATTTGGTTTTTGTTTTAAATTCTTACTTAAAAGTAATCAATGTAACCAAAACTTGTTACAAAATAAAGCGCAAATATATGATTGTTAATAATTACTACAAAAAGTTTTTTATTTATAACGTTTGTGCAAATTATGCGTAAAAAACAAAATGGTATTCCATATTTGGTCACTCTCCTCTAACCTAAAAACAGCGTGTAAAAACAGTTAAACGATGCATAAGATGTCGTTTAAGTTATTCAGGTGTTTAGGGCGTTTTACCCATGGTTTAGCGATAGCGAGCAACAAATGTTTGTTAAACGACTGTTTAAATAAACAGCTGTTTAAATACTAAACATCTGTTGGTGAACTCGGGTCTAAGTGTATTTCGGCATTGAAACGTAAATCGAAAAAGGTTAAAAGTAATTAAAATGCAATTGTAATTAATATCAGGCTTAATAATAAATTCGGGTTCATAATCTTTTTAAATCCCTTCCAAACTGCAAAATTAATTAAAATAGAGTAATATCAAAATTTTATGCAAAGTACCTTCATATTTAACTACCTTCACCTATTACACATAAAATCCAACTGCACAAAGGATCAGGATCGTAAAGTAAGGGTTTTACTGTTGCCCATACAAATGATTGCTTTGGGTAGGGAATTCTATCAGGAAAGTTGAGACCGATCGAGGAATTTACATGAACATCAGTTTTAAGTTCTCGGGTTAAACACTCTTAAATTAAAGTTAAGGCTTATCTTTGTGGAACTGTACATGTGGATTAAACTTTAAAACTTTTAGTTAGGGGTCTGTTTGTAATTTACTTACCAGTAGAACTACAACGCCGAGACGAACGGCTCTTTATCAGAAGTTACTACAGATTTGTCTACAAACATATACATTTTAACATAGTCTTCATTAGGGCTTGGATTTTCTTCTGGTTTCTCATCGGGACTCACGTTATCGACAGCTTCATCCTCATACACTTTTAATTTATCATTGAAATCCATTTTATATCTAACTGAAGGCATTTTGTTTACAGTAACAGTTGACGTTAACAAAGATTCCTGTACGGTTTCGTTACCATTACAAGTTTTATCTGAACGAAACATATCAGTTCTCTCTGATTGATTAAATTTTCTTTTAGGCTTCTTTGTGACAAACGCTCCCAAGCAGGGCAGAATTTGTTTGAATTCTTTTCGAAAATTCTCGTTCAACCACGCATAGAGGAAAGGGTTATAGCAAATCGAAGACATAGCAATGAAATGCGCGATAAAGAACAATACCATGTAGTACTTCCAGTCTTCTGCTAATGAGTAAAAATCACTACTTATATTAATTAAGTTTAATGGCAGCCAGGAGAGTCCAAATATAGCCACCATTGCTATGAGCATTCTGTTCGTTCTTCTTTTTCTCTCCCTTTCCGCATCTTCTTTCTTACTGTTCTTGCTTCCAGGTCGAGACTTCAATCGATCTTTTAATTTGATACTAACGCAGGTGTAACAAAACGCCATAACAATGAATGGCAGGACGAATTGCATTATAGTTGTAACGGCACCAAAAGCTTTTCTTATTTGATCTGATGGCCACTGTTCAGCACAATATATATCTTGTAATGCCATATAATATCCGTAAGGGAACGTCACTGTCAAAGCGAAGATCCATATGAAAATTATTAAACCAATACATGTAGAAACTTTCATTCGTGGCTTGAATGGGTAAATTATGACGAAGAATCTGTCGATCGCTATCGAAGTCAATGTTAAAGTTGAAATATACACGCTGCAGCCTTGAGCATAAGGCATGATGTGGCAAAGCAGTCCACCGAAAACCCACCTGCCGAGGAAAGTGTACAGTGGTGTAAATGGCACTGCAAATACGCAAAGCAATATATCCGATAATGCGAGGTTCGTGATGAAAAGATTAGTGACTGTTTGCATAGCTCTATTCCTAATGACTGCGTAACATACTAGAGCATTTCCGAAGATGCCTATAACAAAAATTATAGTGTATGCTGTACAGAATATAGCTTGGATTGCTTTGTCTTCGATAGGATCTGGCGGCAGAGTAACATTTGTGTCGTTGTTGTTCAATGTATCGTTGTTTAATATTTCAGTAGTCCATTGTTCGGTCGGCATAATTTATGTTCTTTTTAACTTGACATCATAAACCGTTTAGGTTTGTTACTATCATTTCTGAATGTATTATCTACTTGCTTTCGTTTATGCTCGCCTGGTTCAAACTGTTTCATAATGTTCCCACTATCACTATCAACTTTTGCTGTGTACTATGTTGAACAAATTATGCTTCATTGTTTAACAGAATTTCCATTCGAACTTCGTTTGCCCGAGGAAAGTCTTGACCCAATTTAAATCTGAAACAAAGAAATTAAATGTTAAATAAGAAGAATACATTTGTAGTCAATGATCAGTTCCTAACTGTAAAAAAGGGTCTGTTAGAAGTTGGGTTTAGATGATATTATGATATATAAACTATGAAAACCTAATTATGATATATAAATTATGCTCTGGTGTATAAATTGGGTCCCTAAGGCAGAGTTCCAAGCATGCTCGTATGCTTATCTTGTAGAATGACAAAGATAATTAATTTACTGATCGATAAAACAGCCCAGCGGTTGAAAATTAATTGTAAATAGAATTATTCTTTGAGATATACTAGACAGCAACCGGAAACATATTCACACAGCATGTCTAAATTAAACAGCGTTACAATTAAAACAGAAGAGAGACGCGCTCTCATCCAAAGAAAAGCTTAGCTGTATTTTATATAAACTTATTACTTTAAGATGAAAGTACGTCTCTACAAAGCTACAATAAAAATAGACAATAAAAATGAAATATTATGAATTGAGATTATTGTATTATTGACAATGTTGATGACCACAATAACTTAATATGGTTCATCGTGTTTTCCTAATGACACTCCTTTGTGGTGCAATGTCACGCGCAGTTACTATGGCCATAATGTTCTTTTTGTATTTACTACAACTATTTACGAATATATCCACATTACTGCTGTGCTTACTCCAAATATAAATATTGTCATCCAAATATTGTCAATAGATAACTGTATAACTAATTTATTTGTTTGGAAAAACGGTATTTATAACTAAATAAAACTATAATTATAATAAACTAATATAAACTATAATCGAAAGTCCTAATTTTAATATAAAAACTAAAATATATTATTAAAAGGAGTCCCTTTAGGCAAGGTTCCGAAGATACTGGCAGCGTTCCCCCCTTGAATAGCTATTAATATTATTTAATTACAATCTGTACACTCAGATGTCACGTGTTCCATCAAAAGTTATACCGAATATACACAGATGTCACTACGTTTTATAAGTTCAAATAGTTCATTTTTCGACGACGGATGTCGCTGCACCGACAAGTTATAACGCGCTATCGTTTCGTTTCTCACCGCGGACCACACTTTTTGTAGAAGATTTCGATTATTGCTTTTATAAGCCCAGAGAATAGAATTAGTTAACATAAATACATGCGTCAGCTGTCGCACAAATGTCAAAGTGACAGATAACGTAACGCTTTTTATAATTAAAAAGCGTTAATACGCTTGTATTAATTTTATTGATTGATCACCTTTGATCACCTTAACACATCTTGGGGAATTGTACGTTTTAATCTGCGTACAGATATTCTGTCACCCATCAATCCCTGCGCCAATATATTTGGGTGATTCGCAATTCTGACTTTATATGATCTCATGTATCTGATTATTTCCTCCTTGACTGTGGGCAGTTGTTCGTTGGTTATGAACCGGACGTTTGAGTTTGTAAGAATGCCTAGCATCTTGTTTTGAAATCTCTGCTTATTTCTATGTTGGAGTGTGAAGCAGTCCCCCACAGTTTTATTCCGTAGGTCCATACTGGTTTAAGAATAGCTTTATAAAGTAGGAGTTTACTCCCAAGAGACACTAGGGATTTTCTTCCCACAAACCAGTAGAGTTTTCTAAGTTGGAGGCTTAGCTGTTTCCTTTTAGTAGAGATATGTCTCTGCCACGTTAGGCGCTTGTCTAAGGTATCGCACGCAGTCTGCGTGGGGGATCTCTACATTCTTTAGCTGTATTGACAGACTTTAACTAATTTGCTTTAATGCAAAATTGTGTACTAAGTGTTCATCCCTTGATCAAGAGATCAAAATGTCGTTAAGAATTCTGGCACAAAGCCATATTTCTTAACGACATTCAACTTTTTTTCGTCACCCAGGCACTTTTGATTTTAAATTACTAAAGTATAGTTACACGGAGACACTGTCACTGGACACAACTGTCGACATTTATGTCATAATAGCGACTTCGTCCGCGTTGAAAAAAAAAATTATAACCAGGCCTCTGTCACTCCGTGTGTGCCTTGATATATTGGTAATGTAAATTGGTTAAGTCGTTTCCGAGATTAGCGTGCCTAAACGCACAGACAAACAGATAAACAGACAAAATTCTAGAATTTTTTTTTTTTTTTTTTTTTGAAAAAAAAAAAGAAAATTAATGTAGAAAAATGTACCTCATCTAACTATATGTGCTCTCTCAAAAGGAAATTTCTTCTTACAGCATTTTAACACTAAAAAGGAACCTAATAGAGAGGCAGACTGTTCCCATGGTCATAATCGAGCAGCTCGTCTGGCGAAACCAACCAGCCCTAATCAAGCATCGAGAAATAAAAGCAATGCTAGAGCCTATTATTCTTCTATTCCCTTTCTATCTAACCCTTATTTTTTTATCCTGTAAAAGTCTACAGTCCACTTGGCATAGGCAAAGTAATGATAATAGGTCATCATCATAAATAATGACATCAAGTGTCTATAGACTTTTACTAACAAAAAATCTGTTCAAAAATGTAATGTTTCTCAACTTTTTTGTTTACGATAGGTTAATTTAATTCAATAATAAAGAAGGATATATAAACGAAACGCTACAAATGAGTCGAATGGTGACGTGCGAATCTATTTACTAATATTATAAAGCTGAAGAGTTTGTTTGTTTGTTTGAACGCGTTAATCTCAGGAACTACTGGTTCGAATTGAAAAATTCTTTTTGTTTTGAATAGTCCATTTATCGAGGAAGGCTATAGACTATGTAACATCACGCTACGATAAATAGTATTATATATAAGCAGTATCCAGTACCGAGCGCCCTATGCGCACACCGCCGCCGTATGGGCCGCAGCGAAGCGTGGCCGAGTTCAGCTAGTACATTATAAAGTCGATAATGGTATTTTCGTATTGAGTCTAATGATCCAGCCGAGTGTTTACGTTATGTGAATGCGAACGCCTTAATGATGTTTTTATTGAAATAGTAATACATAAGTATTTGCTCTTCATTGGAATCAAACACTCCCTATAGTCCCATTTCGACTCAATAACGCAAAAATAACTTGGTATATTTGTAAGACAAGCGCGTTTTATATAAAATACTGGATATTGGCCGTAACTTCGTCCGCGTATCTTTATAAATTACTAGCTTACCCAGCAGACGTTGTCCTGCCAGAACCCGAAAATAATTCCGTAAACCGATTGTGGCGCCACCTATCGGGTCCAATTTTATTTTCAAACCACATGTTAAAGTGAAGACCTATTCTCATACCTACCAAATATACAAAAAAAAAATCGTAAAAATCGATGTCACTTTGTGAAATATTTTTGCCATGTTCAATATAATAGTGGGGCGTCCAGTTTTCGTTCAAAAAAAAATATATTTTACTGTATCCGAATGTTGTATCGATAAATTAATCTACAGCAGGCCTACCATGAATGTCATTCGAAGTTTTCTCTCTTTATCGTACTTATGTAAAAAGTTGCAAGTGGGACACAGAGGGTAAACTTCGGATGCCGTTCATGGTAGCGAAGCAGAGCCATCTATTAATAATTCGTCGAACTAACCTATAAATAGACACTACTGTTTTATAATAAATATTTAATTTGCAACAACAAATATTGAGGTCAATAATTAAGATAAAAACTAACCTATCTTTTAAGTTGGACCAAATAACAGATACTTACGAAGTTTGATCAAAGTCGATTCAGTAGTTTCAGAGTTTATCGCGAACATACATCCTGACACGAGATTTTTATATATTAAACTAGATGATGTCTGCGAATTCGTCCGCGTTGAAAAATAAAAGATATAACGCCTGACATAATACTTTTGCCAAGCGTTGGATTTTTATTTTTAAATAGCTTCACCCGGGTAGAATATTTAGCCTATGCTCTATCTATCTGTTGGTGAAAGATTTTTTTAAAGCGGATGAGTAGTTTTGAAGATTAACTCTAAACTTTGTAACTTTCGACTCTTTACGAGCCCGTTGGATGAGTGGTTAACGCTCTGTTCTAGGGTTCCCGGGTTCGATTCCCGATAGGATCAACTTTGAAAATGAACTTTTAGCTCTGGCTTAGATTTGGAAAGTAGTGGCAGGGCACACTGCGTTTTCGCAGTCATTTGAGCAGCCCGTCTGGCGGCAGTAACCACCCCCTTACAGATAGACCACCGTGAAATAACAGCACGTGTGTTGTTGTGTTTCGGTGAGTGAGTAAGGGATGCCAAAGCCCATTTCCCTAACCCTTTCCAATTCCATATCCTTAATCCTACTGAAGTCGACAGCGCACTTACAGCAGCTGTGGCGTTGCTTGTTTTATAGGCGATGGTAGCCACCTACCATCAAGTAGACCGTCAGCCTGTCTGCCGATCTTAACATAATAAAAAAATATATAGATAGCTCCCGACTTCGTCCTCGCCCCTTTTTCTTAGTTGTTAAAATAGTTATTCTCATAATTAAACATTTTTATGTTTATCTACACTAACAATATCTAATTTTAAACTAACATTCTGGACTTTATAAGAGTTGAAGACTGGCCCTCGTCTAGCCCAGATTTGAAGCCCTTAGACTAAAAATCATGGCTTGCTCTAAACGACACGCCGACATTGAGTCTCTTAAGAAACGGTGCGTAAATCCATAGAGTCGTGGTGAATAAAGTCCTGTACCAAAGCAAACGGTGGTCATTTTGCATAAAATGATTTTTTATTTTTTTGCTGATACTTCAATAAATATGTATGTATAAGTTTTATCAAGATTATCTTACTTCATAAAAAAATTAATGCATTTTCATTTGCAACAGAACTTATGGCTGGCCTAGGTACATACTTAGATGGCGGAGCGGTTTCTTGTTTAAGAGCGCGTATAAAGAGAAATAGCTAATCCTAGAATTGAATTTTATCTAAGTTTGTAAAGTCTAAATAAGAAAATATTTATAATATCTATTAATACATTATAAATGAAAGTGAAATGTGAATAAGAAAATTTTATACGATGAAATTTTCTCGATAGAAAAAAATCACCAAATTACCTCTAATTTTTATCGTTTTTTGTTTTATTTTCAAAATGACACATATTACAAACCTAAAAAATTATCAGTAATCTCACTTCCCAGATTATTTAGGGCTTTGAGGATTAATTTTTCACTTGACATTGTAGTTTACGAGTAATTAATATTTAATACTTTTGGCACTTATAACATTTTTATTGCGCGAAATGCGCTTTCTTCCGTCTCATGTTATGCATACTTCAATGCGCATTGTTTCACATGATCAGTCACAATCGCTTATAGGGCCACGCGGGTGAAAATAGAAATATTTTTTGCTTTGTACGCAGCCTTAAGTTATTTGCAGCCTAAGCTTTGTCTTGATGCATTAATTCTGTGCATCAAGTCATAACATTAGGTATCCAATGATGGCCTGAGTTTCTGCTAGCAGTAATTAATGCACAGACATACCTAAATAATGCTTCTATTTTGTTGCCTGTCCTATTCTACTTTTTATCTGATTTGCATACAAATTCAACAAATCCAAGAAACATAATTCTGAATACATATAGTAAGAGATAGCAATAATATTTAGTATTATGCAAATTTTACTATCTTATCGTCGAAATGTTTTTGGTGATACATTTAAACCTTTAAGTGCTTTATGAAACTCACTGGCGGATATCGAATGACGTCATTCAAAATTTTTCGCAAAAGTACTGTGGTACTTTCTAAATGATGTTTCTATGGAACTAAATACGCTTTACTATAATTATTTTTATAAATTCTTTGGCTAAAAAAAAAATTTTTTTTTTAATGTGAAACCCATTTCTTGCTATATGATAATTGAAACTGATTGATTACTATACTTCTTATAAATCTTATAAATGACTAGCTGTGCCCGCGACTTCGTATGCTTTGAAAAATGAAAATATGTGAGTTACGCCTGACATCATTATCGCTGTGATCCCTCAGGAACCTAACATTTTTCCGGGATAAAAACATAATCCTCATAATCCTATATTTTAATCCAGGTAATAAACTAAGTATCTTGTGTACCAAATTTCATCCAAATTCGTTCAGCCGTTTTTGTGTTATTGAGGAACAAAGATACAAACTTTCGCATTTATAATTTACTAGCTGAACTCGGCCACGCTTCGTAGCGGCCCATACGGCGGTGGAGTGCAGGTGGGGCGCGCGGTACTGGACACTGCTTATATATAATACTATTGATCGTAGCGTAATGTTATATAGCCTATGCCAGTAGCTCCTGAGATTAGCGCGTTCAAACAAACAAACTCTTCAGCTTTATATGTTAGTATATAGATTAAAATTACTGTATAGAAAAAAGTGCGCTATCCGGCTTAAATAAACCTTAACCTATATAGTGAGGTGAGGTAGGTAGCTAAAAATTATACCAAAATATTACACGTCTGGCAACCCAGAACCCCAAATTTTTCTGGCCCTATAGCGGCGTTAATGACATAATCAATATGGCCGACAAATTTATGTGATGCGATTCTATATTGTTAGTGATTATTATTCAGGAGTTAACGCGCTTTCCAATGGTATTTTTGACAATATCATTATAAGGTACATAAGACCAGAAATATTTGTAAATTTTGATTTTTTCAGACTTTCTTTAGTTACCTAACCCCACGACTACTACATTACAAAGCGCTTTCCTTTTTACTTTAATTTAAATAAATAAATAAAAATGCACTGTATACAATGGTGAATAGATTTTAATTTTGAATAAAATATTTCTAGAGTTACACTAGCGGTTTTTTAAGGGATTAACTAACCGGCAGCAGTCAAACGGTCCAAAGTTATGCACAATTTTAACTGATAATAACTTATGAATTACGTGACAATCATCTCACGTAATATAAATATGTTTATGAGTCATCCGAAGTGGCTATTGAGATATTGAGTAGTCCCAAGGAAGAAATTGGCTTGCACTAAAGCTAAAGTTTTCTGTGCAATTAAAGATAACCGCTGCAAGTGATATTGAAACTTATCACCAAGCGTTTAAAGTAAAATTATTATAATTTTAAACGACTAAATAGTTTTACAATACTTTAATCCATACAAAAATGACCTAAGATTAACTAATTCACATCTAAAGACATGAACAAATAAAAGCATTTGTGTAGATATATGTATTTGAAGAAAAATTAACGTATGACGTCATTTATACAAATACGTAGAGATAGCGTTCCTTTAACACCTACGGATTCGAACGTGTTTGCTTTAGTGTTATTCGTATTGACTTTTAAATTACTTTGTTGAAATAAATATTAAACTGTTAAAGTATTAAACTGTTGGTTCAGTCAATTTTAAGCCCTAATTTGCACAGATATCTGTTTGTCTGTGCAGGCTAATCTCAGAAACGGCTTAACCGATTTGAATGCGGTTCGCACTTGTGTATAGTAGCAAGATTCCCTTAACATTTAGTGTTTATTTCATTCCAATCGGATCACAAACAAAAAAGTTACTATAGCAAATACAACGCGTACGAAGTTGCGAGCTCAGCTAGTAGTTAATATACTGTTAATAAGTCTGGCCATAAATACCGTTACATAAAAACTTTGTCTTTCATTTTAAATTTGGAACGCGCTTATTATGTCAAAAATTTCTTTTGATTTCTCGCTAATTCACATATTATTTCGTGTTTATTATCAAATTACAATAAGGAACGGAGTGTCAAAGAAAATAGGATTACAGTGATTGCTTTACACAGAGTGGGTATGGACGGAGCCGTCGGTCATATTCAAGACACTTCAAAAGCTTGGTTTCAGCCGTATGTTCGTTTATCGTACTATCGACAGATATATACCAACACTTCTGTCGATGACCATAAAAGATCGGGGAGGCCGCGTAATGTTAGAACTACGAAGGCCGTTAATGCTGTTAAAGCCAGAATTCGTCGAAACCCCATAAGGAAGCAAAAAAAATCTTGTCAGTAATGAAAATTCCCACTAGGTATATTCCCGCCGCGTATATTAAAACAAGACCTGAAGCTCGGTGTCATAAATCAATCCCTACACATAAAGAGAGAGTGGGTTGATTAAAACGCCTTCTGTCCCGATACGCAGGTGAAAGACACCGAAATATCATCTTTACTGATAAAAAAATTTTCATGATTGAAGAATTACAGAAAACCACCTTACAGAAGACCACCGTGAAATAACAGCATATACGTGCAGTTGTGTTTCGGTGAGTGAGTAAGGGATGCCAGAGCCCATTTCCTTATCCCCTCCTAATCCCTTATCCTTAATCCTACTGTAGTCGGCAGCGCACTTGCAGCACCTGTAGCGTTGCTTGTGTTATAGGCGACGGTAGCCACCTACCATCAAGTGGACCGTCAGCCTGTCTGTCGACATAACATGAAAAAAAAAAATTATGACAAAGTGTACGCTCACGGTTCTAAAGAAGCTGCCCTAGTGGTAGAAAAGGTGCAATGTGGTCATCATCCTGCGGCAGTTATGGTTTGGTGGGAGGTGTCTTATCAAGTAATCACAAAGCTTCACTTTTGTGAAAAAGGTGTGAAGACTAGTGTATCAAGAGACCGTATTGGATCGTGTTGTGAAACCTATCAGAAATACACTTTTTAAAAATACACTGTGGACTTTCCAGCAGGACTCTGCACCTGGTCACAAGGCGCGAACTATACCCAAGCCTGGCTCGAAACCAACGTTGACTTTATAAGAGCTGAAGACTGGCCCTCGTCTAGCCCAGATCTGAACCCCTTAGAATATAAATTATGGTCAGTTTTAGAGGACATGGCCTACTCTAAACGACAAACCGACATTTAGTCTCTTAAGAAATCTCTGGGGCAAGCAGTAGCCAAATTTCCCATGGAAACAGTGCATGAATCCATAGTTTCGTGAACAAAGAGAGTAAAGGCTTGTATCAAAGCTAAAGGTGGCCATTTTGAATAGAATTAATTTTATTTTTTTGTTGAGACTTCAATAAATATGGTACATACATATAAGTTTTATTAAGATTACCTTACTTGATAAAAAAAATATTTATTTTTATTTGTATCAGAACTTATGACTGTACCTGCACTAGGTACAGTTAAATGTATTTGATTCTTACCTACCCAAACAAATTTACGAACCCACCGTATATATTTTACTATAAACGTGTTTGAAGATAGTGTAAGCTTATGTAGAAATATCAAATAAAATATTTATTAAAAAAAAAGGTCTTGTCTGTAATTTTATAGCCAAGGGTGCAAAACTCCACTCGTATCGGCTTTTTTTATCATTCGTATGTGCACATATTTTAATTAGCCTTAAGGAGACAGTAGATTGGATTTTTTTCTTAGTTTCATTATCGCCTTAATTAATAATCAAGAACTTACTAACCCACTTTGTGTAATATAATACTATCACAATAATTTGCTTCTCTTTATTAACCCACTACAAGTATATTTAAAATCACAAGACATAAGAATGAAATTTCTATCCCTAGAAATATTAGAAACTTTTTCACGCCTTAACCGCGCAACCAATAATCATGAAATTTTGCGTACACATCCTCAGGGATACAGAAAACGATATAGGCTACATTTCATACAGAAAAAAACGGGACAAGTGCGAGTTGAACTCGCGTGAAGAGGGTTCCGTACGATGTTGAGTGGTTTACATTGTTATTTTAATATCATGGACTTCTTATAGGTTTTCCTATAATCTATAAGTAGAAAACTAATTTCTATATTTTTTTTTCAAAATTTTAGGTTCATTTTTTAGGTTCATTCTTGATTAGCTTGGAAACTATTTATTTTAAAATTACAAAAAAAAAATACACTTAAGATTCTATTTGTCACACGATGCAGTTTTCAAAAATTTTTTTTTAAATTTTCCACCTTCCCCCCAAAAATGACCTCCCATATACAGATTTCATCTATTCACGTCACACCTCTGCGTTTGGGTCACAGAAATTGATATGTGTACCAAATATCAACTTAATCGGTCTAGTAGATTCGGAGATAATTGACTGTGACGGACGGATAGATGGACACACGAGTGATCCTGTAAGGGTTCCGTTTTTTTATTCGGACGTACGGAACCCTAAAAGTACTGTTCCCGAGGGATATAAAATCCAACGAGTAAATTATTGTTCATATATTAGTGATATATTTATCATATTTCAACGCGGCACAAGGTAGTATACAATAATTGATATTGGTAGTTCAGAAGTTATATTTCTGTTTTATTATTTTAATTTCCCAAACGAGGACCAATTATCTTCATTGCCAAATAAAGATATTACATCTTCATAGACATCTAATTGGTTCTATTGGAGTATTAAGTAGTTTGTTTATTGGACAATTGAATGGCTTCTCTTATGTATCATTTTGTATAGAATATTATAAGGTCAATATTATTTATCCGCGGCATGGAAATTTTATGAGGTCACCTTATACTCGTGTATGTGATCGGGGTGCGCCAAGAGTCGCACTCCTGAGCAAGTCCTAATGCATATATGGCTTAATGTTCCACTTAGGAGACCGATCGCTGTAATTCTTAGAAATTTAAAAAAATTCCAATATTCCGATGACAGTTTCGTATCAGCCCCAGGCCAATTCCAGTAACAAGTAGGTAATAGGTAGAGGAAAAAAAATTATATTATCAAAAAATAAATAAAACATTCTGAGTTTTATGTCATTTTGCGAGTTACAAGATTAAATGCCTCTAGCTATCTGATGTTTCTTTACGATTTCGAATACGCGATAGGTAAAACGACTTTTCGATTATATTTTGTAAGCAAATAAAAATCAGTAAATGCGGTGAATTATTTAATATGTGAAAAATCATAAGGAAAATTAGAAACGAAAATGCCTTGAATCCGAAATTCGTCAGCGAAGCAAAAAATATGAGACGCGAGTTGACTGATTAAATTTTATTTACGTAAAGTAATAATTCGTCCAATTTTATTAGCGTTGCGTTGGCAGCATTATAGGGAGGTGCGGCACGTCAATCGATTTCAGAAGAACAGGTTTTTCTTATGCCAATGTCGGCACACAGGTTTAAAGATCGTCAGATCCATTCAATAGTAGATTGCTTTAGCGCTCAGGGGTCACGGGTTCGATTCCCTGTATGGTCAACTTTTCAAAGTTGGGTCTTTAAGTAATGGGTGTAAGTCCCCCCCTTACGGAAGACCACCGTGAAATAACAGCACTTGTGCTGTTGTGTTTCGGTGAGTGAGTAAGGGATGCCAGAGCCAATTGCCCTATCCATTTCTAATCTCTTATCCTTAATTCCACTAAGGTCAGTAGCGCACTCGCAGCATCAGTGGCGTTGCTTATGTTATCATCATCCTATACGGTCGCCATTTACTGTAAGCGCGGCTCCTTGCGCATCTTCCAAGAAATATGAGCCAATGATACCGTCGGACCAAAATCCACACCAAACGGTAAGAGGTACACTCTTTTAAGAGTGTAGAGGCACCTGATGAATCTCCCGTGGGTTTTCGTCGCTCCAAATCCGGCAATTTTGTTTGTTAACAAAGCCACTCAACCAGAAATCAGCCTCATCACTGAAGATTTTTTTTTCTGATAAGATATTTTCTTTCATAAGGAAACAAAATATCTTATCGCGAAAAATTAAGATTCCCGCTAGCTCGGTGCTTGTCGTCGATATAATTGTAGGACATGCCCTGAATTAATCCCTACAGATAAAAAGATCAAAACTTCTTCTGTCCCGATACGCAGGTGAAAGACACAAAAATATCTTCTTATGAAAAAAAAATTCACAATTGAAGAGCACTACAACAAGCAAAATGACAAAGTGTACGCTCACGGTTCTAAAGAAGCTGCGCTAGTGGTAGGAAAGGTGGTCATCATCCTGCGGCAGTTATGGTTTGGTAGGGGGTGTCTTATCAACGAGTCACAAAGCTTCATTTTTGTGAAAAAGGTGTGAAGACTTCAGCCAAAGTGTATCAAGAGACCGTCTTGGATCGTGTTGTGAAACCTCTCAGCAATACACTTGTTAAAAATGTACCGTGGACTTTCCAGCAGGACTGTGCACTTAGTAACAAGGCATGAACTACCCAAGTCTGACTCGTCCCGGACTTTATAAGAGATGAAGACTGGCCCTCGTCTAGCCCAGATCTGAACCCCTCTTAGACTATAAATTATGGTCAGTTTTAGAGGACATGGCCGCTCTAAACAACACGCCGACATTGAGTCTCTTAACAAATCTCTGGAGCAAGCAGTGGTTAAATTTCCCATGGAAACAGTGCGTGAATCCATAGATTCGTGGCCAAACAGATTAAAGGCCTGTATCAAAGCTAAAGGTGGCCATTTTGAATAGAATTTTTTTTTTATTGCTGAGACTTCAATACATATGTATATATAAGTTTTATTAAGATTACCTTACTTCTTTAAAAAACTTATGGCTTGACTAGGTAATGTAAAAAAATTAGATTTTTCTGCGTTCATTTGGAATAAATCTACTTTCTTTTCTAACAAACCCACCATCGCAGAAATGAAATAATATTGTGTTTTTTAAATATGCACAGTTTAAATTGTAAATATTAAACGACAAATATTAAATAATCCTCTTTAAATTAGGGGTATAATTTGTTTATTAGCGAAAAATGGCGAAAATTAAACCGAGAGCCATAATTAAAAAGAGTAATTCAGCCGTAAACCACGCAATGAGAAGAAAATTAAACATAATTGCCTCGCAAACTGAAAAGGACCGTGAAAATGTTCCTTAAGGCTTTATACTTATGCAGTCGCTGGAGATTTTATTATGGGTGCTGTTATTTTTATTTCCTTTTTAATTGTTTTGTTAGCGTTATAAAATTTAATAGCTAAACTCTGTTTATTATTTTTAATTCGAAAAAGAAAAGCTTACCAAAATTACAATATGCCCTACATAAAGGGCAGCTGTATGCGATATACATACATATATACATATAACTAGACATTTAGGTATATAACTGACACTGTAAACCATAACTCATTCTCCAGAAAACCCTACAAGAGTTAAGACATTACCCATCGAGACAAAAAAATAGCTTTTTAAATTTTTGTACGTGCATTTGTGCACGCTAATCTCAGATACGGCTTAACCGGTTTGAATGCGACTTTGACTGGTGTATTGTAAGCTTCCCGTAACATTTAGTGTTTCAAACGGTTTACAACAAAAAAAGTTATACGCTATACCGTGTACCACGTGTATGAATAAAAGGAAAATCACAGTTATTTTTATTTTTTTATTTTTTTTCTCTTTCGGAAATATAGTAGCTGCATTTATGAAATGAGAGAGTAAAAATGTTTGAATTTTTAATGGGTTTCAAACTCAATGCCGTGATGCTAAGGCTCTTAAATTTGTAACAAAATATTGATAAAATCAGTTGAAGTCTTAGATTTTTCATATTTCTGATTTTTATTCTTAAAAATCATTATTTATTTATTAATTTAATTGTAATTCTCCAAGTGTTTATATAGCAGTAATAATACAGTAGTAGATACTAGTCGAAACCAAGTCTGGATTTGAAAACATTTGAAAATTTGAAAGATTCTCAGTGGTCAGCTCATTGAGATAGCGTGATGGACTTTTTTTGATGATAGATCTACTTTTTTGTAGGTGACTACCATGGTCTATAACATAAGCACCGTCACAGGTGCTGAAAGTGCGCTTCCATCCATAGTAGGATTAAGGATATGGGATTACAATGGGGTAGAGAAATAGGGTCTAGCCCGTACATAGTTATAATAGTTTAAGATAGATAATGTTACGACTAACAAGGGAAAGTTCTGGAAAAAGCGTTCGCGCCTACCGAAAGTCTCGAACGTCCCACCTTATCGTTGGTAACCACGCCCCTTCCCGAAAAGTGTCAAAGGAAATTGGTCCTTATGTTTACAACATAGAGTTTACATTTAAAGAATAGAGTTTACAGAAATAGCATTCCCGAACTTTCAACGGTTTGTTTACAGTCTTGTTTACTTTTCTAGTAAATTCGAAATATATTGAGGTGTTCAACGTCAAGTATAAATAAGAGGCGGCGGGTAGTGGGAATTAGTTGTGCGATATTAAGCGATTCGAAAGAGACTCTTTGGAGCTTTTGCGAAGTTACCTGCGACAGTAAACCGGCGACACATTAAGGGAATCATTGACGACTTTTGGCAAGTTTATCGGTTTCATCGGACAAGTTGAGTGATTTTGGAAGTAATCTTGGTTTGTGAAAATAAATCGTTCGTTTCGCCCTTACACGGCATTTTGACTCACCCCGCACTTAACAATATTATAACATAGGTATATTAGTAATTTAAAATATTAATTGTTATTTATAACACATTTGTTATATTTGTACGCCATTATTAATTATATTAATTATTAAGATCTTATTAATTATATTATATTATTAATTATATTAATTATTAAGATCTTATTAATTATATTATATTATTAATTATATTAATTATTTTACTCGTATCTTAAGTGAATATTTATATTTCTTTTTTTCTTTCGTTTTTTCGCGTTAAATAAAAAGATATTTTCAAGATACATATTCGCCATTTTCAAAATACTTTCAATTCAGGTCATATTAATTTCCGTTAAATTGTTAAGTATCTGTATTGAAATTCATAATTAAACATCAAATTAGTACATTTTTTGGTAACATAATTATGTCTCTTTAGTTGAGCTCACTATTACCACAGAGAAATACTCGGTGCTATTACTCCAGGTTGATAAATAAAATATGGTATATACTGATTGACTTTATGTAACGATTGTATACAAGTTAATTAATACAAAAATCTAGATCAGACGACGCGTAGGAAACAACAGTTTTGCGCGGGGCGGCCGCTTGCCTTTTTGCGGGCGCCTAAAGTGCTGAGTCAACTCAGGCGGTCCGTTACAGCAAGAATTACATTGAAGGATATGCTTACTAATTTTTAAAAATAACACATTTCATGTGTTTGGCCTCAATTTCACTTTAAAGTTATCTTGAAACTATCCGAAAATATAGCAATAGCACAGTCTTAACCATACTTACAGTCAGGCAACGAATGTAATTGCGTAGAGCAACGTTCGGCGAACTCGCTTCAGTTTGCATGCTCGAACATTGAGCGTTGCCCGTCTGTATGACGTTATTGTTAGACTGTGGCAATAGCAAGCCTAGCCTTCATTACACTGATAATGTGAGGATATCGGAGCGTGAATTCATTTGCACCAGCTGTTAGCGATCACATTTGCATATAGATACCAAGTCCAACTCTAATGTCTTTCAATCGCTGTGCAGAATGCTAAAGCACTCATACAGTACATGAGATTGGCACCTTTCTAAGGACATAAAAGAACATTGCCCAATTCACGTGTTGACCGTAACAGGCTTCTATAAATTTCAGCAACAATCATTCATACTCTGTGTTTTAAATGGCGTTTTAAACACTTCTGACACCTTTTCAATACTTAAAAACGCCGAGGTTTAATCTTGTACTATCATTACGTGTTTTAAATTATAAATTTTTTAGGTTATTATTAAAAATATTGTTTGTTACGCTTTTACGCATTAACTAATCAACCGATATTCATGAAGCTTTGTCAGAGATGCAGATAATGAAATAATTATGATACCTTTCATCCAGAAAAAAGTTGTGTTCCCGAAGGAATATCTAAAAAAAATCAACGCCTAACTAAAATATATGAGCAATAAAGATTGAATAAATATTAACACATAATGGTACGTTCACACAGCGGCCCCGTTTTACGGGTCCGTTTTATCGTATACTTTTTTATTCGGTGATGGTATTATTATTATTATTAAAACTCTTTATTTGTACTATAAATATAAAAAAGAATAAAAAAAAAGAAAGAAACAACAAGTAATAGTACGAAAGGCGGCCTTATCGCTTTATAGCGATTTCTTCCAGGCAACCTTAGGGTAAGGAAAATTATATATGAAAAATAAAACAATGTGGGTGGTAACAATCATAATAAGGTCATCATAAACTTACATTCTAATAAGTAAATACTAGTACATAAATTGAATATAAACAAATATTAATAAAACAGATTGATAAGATAGATTAATAAATATAATATATTAGAAGAATGTAATTGTATGTAATTGTATGAGCGAGTTCACACACATAGTATTCCGGATCCAGTAAAAAATTTCGATCTATGTAAACAGCTGTCCGGTTTACAGGTCCGTTTTGTCTTATGCGGTTTTATTCGGCTTTGGCGTATGTAGTTCTATGAGCGAGTGTTGATAACAGTATTGAATAACTGATCCGTTTTATCGGATTGAAGCCGTCTATCCTTGTAGAAAGTTGGTGGTACACTGATTCCAGCACTGTAAATGCGATGTGAAGATTACCTCCAGAAGCGACGGATCCGTTAAAATCGATCCCGTAAATACGGACTTTCTCTGTGAACGAACCCTAAGGAAAAGGGGCACAGACGAAGTCCCGGGCAAAAGTTATTGTGTTTCGGTGAGTGAGTAAGGGATGTCAGAGCCCATTTCCCTATCCACTCCGAATCCCTTATCCTTAATCCTACTGCAGTCGGCAACGCACTTGCAGCAGCTTAGGCGTTGCTTGTGTTATAGGCGACGGTAGCCACCTACCATCAAGTGGACCGTCAGCCTGTCTGCCGACCTTAACATAAAAAAAAATATTATCTGAATTTGTTTTTAATTGTTATACTGTTATATAGATCTAGGGGAAGGCTGTTGATGGGAGGCCTTATGGGAGGCCTTATGGGAGGCCTTATGGGAGGCATAAAGGCTGAAATGTGTAAAAAAAGAACAATAGCTGAAAGTAAATAATAGCTTGAGAGTGGAAGTTCATGGCTCATAAATGTTAGTACATTTTCTCATCGAGTTAGATGATATACTTTCAAAGAAAGCATTAAATTGATTATCACTATAAAATGTTGACACAAGAAACTTTGTGGACAGTTTCATATTTCTATCTCAATAATGGACGTAGCCGGAATGTCTCTAAAGGAACTGTTTGTGTGTATACAGTTATTACTTTGAGTTGAAATAGCTACATACTTTATATGGACTGACCTGATCTAATAATGTAACAATACCAAACAAACAGTATACACAGGTCAGAGTTTAACTATTAAAAATTCGTTTCGAAGAAAGATGCATTATCTTTGTGAAAATATTTTTATATAGATATATTGTTGCGTGCGGGGTGAGTTAAAATGCCGTGTAAGGGCGAAACGAACGATTTATTTTCACAAACCAAGATGACTTCCAAAATCACCAAACTCATCCGATGAAACTGTTAAACTTGCCAAAAATCGTCAATGATTCCCTTAATGTATCGCCGGTTCACTGTCGCAGATAACTTCGCAAAAGCTCCGAAGAGTAGATTTCGTATCTTTGGCTGTCGCACCACTCACTCATCTCGCCAGCCTGCTCTTTTATTTATACTTGGCGCCAAACGTCTTAATGTATTTCGAATTTTCCAGAAAATCTAAACAAGATCGTAAACAAGCCATTGAAAGTTCGAGAATGCTGTTTCTGTCGAAATATAAACTCTATGTTGTAAACATAAGGACCAATTTCCTTTGACACTAGTTAGGAAGGGGCGTAGCTACCATCGATAGGGTGAGATTTTCGAGACTTTCGGTCGGCGCTAACGCTTTTTCCAAAACTTTCCATATGCAATTAAATTAAATTTCTTGTGTTTTTTTTTTATTTGATGGTAGGTGGCTACCGTTGAAACAACGCCACACAACGCCAAGGATAGGGAAATGGGCTTTGGCATCCCTCCCCATTTCCATTAAACAGCTAGTCGCGCGCATGACTTACGCCGTCGACGCTATTTGTTAGTAAAATACTTATATTGATTAATTTTGTCAGCACCCAGCGTGTCGGTATTGAAAGAAGACTTACGAAGACGTGCTTAGTGCAGACGACAAGGCGTCGCAAGACATAAATATGGAAGATTTGATAAGAGAAATTGGGTTTGCTCATTATAGAATGAGAAAAATGCTTTTTTAGTACGTTCTCTTAACAATGGATGTATTCAAAATCTATGTTTTCATTTTGTTGTTACAAATAAAGTCATTTTAATTCTTGTGTTAGGCACTGCTGGGTGCTGCCACCATACGTTGCTCAAATGACTGGGAACCGTGCCTGCTACTACATTAATAATTGCATTATTAATTTATTAATTAATTTTGTATACATATTTTGTACTAGCTGAGCCGCGTACGCTCAGCTTTTGTACGCCTTCGTATGCGTGGTATTCAGTATAGCGCGTAACTTTTGTGTTACATTAAAACTTACGGGAAACCGTATTCAAACAGATTAAGCCGTTTCAAAGATTAGCGTGTACAAACGTACAGACAAACAGACAAAAAATTTTTTGGACCTCGGTAACATAAAGTATATATATACTACTCAAAACAAAATAAGGGCCACTAGTTTATTTACATTTAAGTGCACTTTAGTAAACTGAAAGTAACTGATAAGTAGCATTATATTGATATTACGAACTCTTTGGTGTTTGATCTCTTTTATGCTTCTTAATTTGAAAAATATTGGCCATCGTTTTAAGAAAAAAATAATTGGAAATTATTCTTATGTTTTTCTTCGATTGTCTTCTTAACTTGTTTCGGTTATTTTAGGAAAAAAGTTTTACTTTTTCAATTTTAATTGGTTCATTTATCATCTCGCGTTAATCATGCCACCAGTACGAAGGCACATGGATACAATTACAGCAACCAGAGCCATAACTATGATTCAAGAAGGACGTTCTCAGCGTTACGTGGGTATGCAGTTGGGTTTTTCTCGAAGAGCTGTCCAAAATGTATGGAATCGCTTCCAAGAGACCGGCAGTGTTGCCAGGAGACCCGGTTCAGGTACAGTTCGTGTAACAACGGCGCACAAGGATCGGTACGTCCAACTAAGTGCTCGTCGTGATCGTACAGTAACGGCCCGTAAGTTACAACACCACCTACGGCTGACAACGGGTACCCGTGTCAGTGATTAAACTATACCTAATCGATTGCACGAAGACCAGCAAATGTCAAGAAGTCGAGTTGTTCGAATTCCTCTGACTAGGGTTCAACGTGCAAACCGTTTAAGATTCTGCCGTCAGTATTGGAACTGGGGGATTAATCAGTGGGGCAAGGTGCTTTTTACAGACGAGTGCAAAGTATATTTTTTTAATGATGATCGGCGTGTTAGGGTGTGGAGACGACGCGGCGAGCGTTTTTCGGAGTCCTGCATCCACGAAGTTGACCTTTTCGGTGGTCCCAACGTAATGGTTTGGGGTGGGATTAGTTTACACGGTAAAACCGAGCTCACCATTTTAAATGCGGATACCGTAACTGCAGAACGTTACATCGAAGACGTCATCAGGCCTCAAGTGATCCCATTTGCACAGCGAGTGGGGCCTGGATTCATCCTGATGTAAGACAATGCCCGTGCACACACAGCTCGATCGACCCAAACTGTCCTAGAAGGGTCTCATATTGAGGTATTACCATGGCCAGCTAACAGTCCGGATTTAAATCCAATCGAGCAATTGTGGGACCAATTGAAACGAAGGGTTAGAGAAAATGAGCAAGGGGTCTACAACCAACAGCAGCTGATTGACGCTTTAAAACGTGTCTGGGAGGAGATTCCAGATGAAAACGTGAGGAATTTGATCCAGAGTATGCATACGAGGCTTCAGGAGTGTATTGTTAAGAGAGGAGGACATACTCGTTACTAAAAAGAAGAAACAAAAGTGACAAGAACAGTATTTTGTCTTTTTCCGGTGATTTCTTTTGTTCATGTTTTTCATTCAAAATGGTCAATTTCATTATGAACTTTACAAAAACAGTTCATGATCATTATTTTAAACAATTGTTAGCCTATATTATAACCAATAACATTATTTTGTAGTTACATAAGTTAAACAATTTAATGTCTCTATTGTTTTCATGGTATAGCAAAAAATCTTAGTGGCCCTTATTTTGTTTTGACATAAAAGACAAAAATACCAAGAGCATCAAACTTATTGTTCGAAATTGCCTTCTTGGACTTCAATGTGACGATATTGAACTTTTATTGAAAGGTATTTGAAACACTAACTTACTATCTGAAGCTGAGCTTACTATATTTTGTTAGTGCGCCCACACACGCACACACACACGTCAGTGATTTGTCACAAACATCAACTCTCGCTCGCTATGAAACAATACGATCTGTTGGTACGTGTCTGTTTATTTCGAAATAAAACAAAAATACTTTCTTAATGGTTTGTTCTTCTATTCGGCGGTGTGGAAAAAACAGTAAAAAATCGAACTTTAAAACAGACGGAATCACGTTTCATCGGTAAGTAACAATAAATATTAATATTTCAATTTATATTCATATTAACACAGCTCAAGATAAAATGGACACGAGAAGTGAAGCGTATCTTTTCGTCTTGCTGTCACTTAAGTAAAAGCCCCATTAAGTCATCTCATTTTAATCGTTTTAGTGTTGTACTCCAGTAATCAAATTATGTTTAGATGTTTACCAATAAAATATATAATAAAATATTGTATATTTTACACGAATTTATCGATTATATTAAGTATGTTAGATATTGATGAGGATATGATGTAAAGTCAGGGTAAGAAAAGGTTCGTCACCTGAAAGTCGACATTTGCTTGCACCAGGACAATTATCAGTCATGCCAAAATTTAATTTCAAACGTCTGTCAGTTGTGCTTTAGTTTCAAAAGGTGCTAAGAGTCTACGACTTGATAAAGGAATTAATTTGAAATCTTACGAAGGTTTTCGTACCCCGAATGTACGTTAATTAAAAAAATTGCTTTATAAGATATGATAGTAAAATACGAGTATCTTTTTGAGATATTTAAGATGTAAACCTTGTTAAAAGCAGTTTAATTAATAAGTTTAATTACCGCAATTAATTTTTATTGTTGCCTTCGGATATTTGTTTATGTTTTGGCTTACTTAGTACCTATAATATTCTTTGTACAAATTAGCAACATTAAATTATTAATTTGTATTCTTATAATTAAGTTTTGTATAAACGACAGTTGGCTTCTTTATAAAGTGAAATAAGAAAATATGTATTTAAATGATCAAAAATTTGCTAATTCTCTTATATATTCGAGCGTATTCTGATCTGTTATAGTAATAATCACATTTAATACTCGGATTGTATAATAATTAAGTTCTACAATAATTAAACATCGAAATTGATAATAATATTTGGTGTCCAAATCTAATCTGATGCATGACACTGCCATTGATCAATCGGAGCAGCATTGGTCACAGGGATAGGATGAAATTGTTTTCGAACTAAACGAAGGACATTTCGTCTCTATAGGTCTATACTTGTGTAAAGGTCACCGAATAATTATATCTGTAAACTTAATGAATAAATAAGTAAATAAATAAAATAAAATAGATAATTACTTATTAATGATAATTACTTATAATTACTTATTATATATGCAAAGGGTTTCGTGCCAATATTCAAATTTTTATTACAGTAATGTGAAAGCGAGATTTCCTGAGAGACAAAAATATCTCTCAGGATAGTTAATTAAACACGATAGTTTAATTCAGAGAATTCTCGTGCCATCAGAAGGAAACTACTTGCCTCATTGAATAAAATAGGATTTTTTTAGGATTTGGTAAACAAAAAATGTCAAACATTCATTCAATGTAAAGACATATTGTAAACACGTTTTATTATCGCATTTTTTATTAGCAATATTGTTTTCTATGCTGTAGTAAACCTCGGTAGTTTCAAATCAAACTATTTAAGCAAAACCAGTATGAAATTGTAGCTACCGTACCAAGAGATGGTGTGGAAATAATATACAAATAACCCATTAACGGATGTATTGGAATAGCTCTGAAAAGAGCTGTTTATCAGTGTGGTTTTCTATATTTATTTAACCATACTATCGCTGGATTCACGACGGAGGTTGAATGGGAGCCAGCAGAAGCCGTCACAGCCAACGCTTCCGAAGTCCGACGTTATACAATGTCTTCTTAGACGAGATGTTGTCTCCACGGCGTCGACGGTGCAAAAGGGTTGCATACCTACGCGGCCCGTATTTATATTGTCGCGTTGCTTCGGATTGTGTGCGTGGATAACAATAAACATAATGCGCACACCGCGATTTATTGCTATCTCAGGCAACAAGCTTACGTCGTCGCATACGTAACACCTATGGGTATGCCACTGTAAATGTTGTATATAACTAGGGTAATTTTAGAATAAAAACATTTCTGTACATACTACCTACGGAGTATCATCTCACCTTCAACAGCTCGCCAAAAAATTATCACAGTGTTTGACCTCTCTCAATTTGACCTTTGTATATTGTGTCGTTTTATAAACCGTTGAAGATTCTAATTTCAAATACGAATTCGTTAGTACACATGCCGACGATCGGAGACTCGGCTTCGCCCATTTACGTATGGACCAGTTCCCGCATCAATTTATATTCCTTTGTCCAATTCTAGCTTGAGTTTCATTCACTTTATTACTAACGTCCTCAAGCGTTCTCTTCTAAAATGCTTTTGTTGATTTTATTTATTACTATTGATGCCTTACTTCGTTGACCTTCAACCGTTATTTGGACTTGTTTTTGAATCAACCTAGTAATAGTCTACAAAAACATTAAAAAAATCATTCTGATTGTTCACTCTAGCAATAGCTTATAGTTACCGTTTACAGCTAGCCAAAAATATATCTTATTTTTTATGTTAAGGTCGACAGACTGGTTGATGGTTCACGTGATAGTAGGTGGTCACCGTCGCCTATAACACAAGCGGCGCTGCAGACTATAGTAGGATTAAGGATAAGGGATTGAGAAGGGTTAGAGAAATCGACTCTGGCATCCCTTGCTTACTCACCGAAACACAACAGCACACGTGCTGTAATTTCACGGTGGTCCTCTGTAAGGAGTTGGTTACTGCCACCAGACGAGCTGCTCACATTGCTGCGAAACGCGGTGTGCCCTGCCACTACTTGCCAGCTCCAGACCAGAGCCAAACTATGAAAGATCATTTCAAAAGTTGACCTTGTCGGGAACCGAGTCCGAGACCCCTTAGAAACTAACCACTAGACCAAGGGGCTCGTCTAATTGAAAAGTAGAAAAAAAACATTTTATCCCAAATATAATTTAATAGCTACAGGAGATTGTGATAAAGAAAAGCTTATTAGAGTACTCTGATATATTTTTTTAAAAGTAAGCTTTTAGAATTTCTGGCAAGCCAATTGGTCGAATGGTTAAGGTGGCCTTAGAGCTCTGATTTCGGAGTCCCGGGTTGGATTTCCGGCTGGGCTAACTTTAAAGTAATCTTTTTAAAGTTGGTTCCAGTATCTGGGTGTTTTAGTAGTTTTCATTGCATACTGCTTTAGCAATTATAAATTAGGCTCGTTACAGGAAACCACAGTGAAATAACAGCATGTGTGCTGTTATGTTTCGGTGAGTTAGTAAGAATGTCAGAGCCAATTTCCCTATGCCTTACATTCGGAAATTATTATTATTATTAATTAACTCTTTATTTTTACTATAAACATATAAAAAAGAAAAAGTAAAAAAATAAAAAATAAAAAATTCGCATTCCTTACATCTGTGGCGTGGCTTGTGTAACAGACACTTACCATCAAGTGGACCGTCAGCTTGTCTGACGACGCCTACATTTAAAAAAATCTACAACGCGAAAGCAAACGAATCACGAAAAATTTGAATTGAAAATATAAAATCGGAATCGTTCCAGACTATTTCGGCAAAGGTGATTGTTTCCAGAATCCATTTCTCTTCCAAGTGTTTATGAATTTACATTTTTTTCCCTTTATATTAAATATTTTTTTGTACAAATAAGCTGTGTCGATGAATAACCAATTTTTCCTTTCAAACATAAAAGCAAAAAAAGCGTGACGGAGGAAAATGAAAACATAATACGTGCAAATGTATCCAGGATCGTGATTCGCAGGAAAATTGCCGCGGTCGGCAGATGTTTGTCGGAGTTTATTGAATCAATTCTGAACGGTTGGAATCGGCTAAATCTATGGTCTTATATCGTAATGGATTTATAGAGACAGTTTATCTCTTATATTGTACAAAAACCATGTACTTATTGTAATAATTTCAATAAACTACCTAATAATATAAAGGAATTGCCGGATCCTAAATTTACAAGAACATTAACAAAATGGTTATTAGATTGTTGTTATTATGATGTTAAAGAATTTTATAATAAGAAACATTAATTCCTTTTTTATATTAATATAGTTTATAAACAATTAAACACAAATATTTGCATGCCCTTGGCGGATAGAACATACTTTGTACTGTAACTGCTGTATACAAATTAAAATCCTGTAAACATGTGTTCGCGCAAATAAAGATTTATTTTATTTATTTATTTATTTTATTTAAAAATATCTATAGGTGAGTCAAGACTATAGAACAAAAAATATTATAAAACATTGTTATATAGACTGTTTTATATATATGTGGATGATGTGTGTTAATAAAATAAAGTTATATAACAACTAGCTGACCCAGCAGACGTTGTCCTGCCAGAACCCGAAAATAATTCCGTAAACCGATTGTGGCGCCACCTATCGGGTCCAATTTTATGTTCAAACCATATGTTAAAGTGAAGACCTATTCTCATACCTACCAAATATACAAAAAAAAATCGTAAAAATCGATGCAACTTTGTGAAATAATGTTGCCATGTTCAATGTAATAGTGGGGCGTTGAGTTTTCGTTCAATCACAGGAATTAATGATGATATGAATGAGTACATCGTTAATCTTATCTTACTATACAAAAAAAAAAAAGAAATTATTTATATTTTACTGTATCCGAATGTTGTATCGATAAATTAATTACAGCAGGCCTACCATGAATGTCATTCGAAGTTTTCTCTCTTTATCGTAATTATGTAAAGAGTTGCAAGTGGGACACAGAGGTTAAACTTCGGATGCCGTTCATGGTAGCAAGGCAGAGCCATCTATTAATAATTCATCGAACTAACCTATAAATAGACACTACTGTTGTATAATAAACATTTAATTTGCGATAAAAAATATCATATCTTTTAAGTTTGACCAAATAACAGATACTTAATTAAGTTAATCAAAGTCATAGTTTAATCAAAGTCGGTTCAGTAGTTTCAGAGTTTATCGCGAACATACATCCTGACACGAGATTTTTATATATATAAAGATTGCGCTTGAGTTACGTCCCGATGGAGCCACATTAGTGCCGTGGAAATTAGGAAAGGCTCTGGTGTGGGACACAAAGTGCGTAGACACCTTCGCACAGTCTCACATCCAGGAAATTCGCACACAAGCTGGCGCTGCAGCTGACCAGGTTCAGGTTCTCAAGCGCCGCAAATACTTACTCAAGGACTACGAGAGCTTGCGGCGCTCGCAGTAGAGACATGAAAGCCTTTGTAAGAGCATTGTCAGGACGGCTGGTCGACTCTACAGGAGACCTCAGGGCTGACAAATATTTCTCTCAACGTATCGCTCTGGTGGTACAGAGAGGTAACGCTGCCAGCATAATAGGGTCCATGCCGCAGGCAGACCTGTTAGACGGAGTATTCTTTTTATAATTGAGGAGTTTTTATTATTGTACTTATTATTTTTGTACTTAGTCTTAGTTCATTAGTATTAATTTATTTTTTAAATTTTAGTTTTTATTTAAAGCGATTCTAAAACTAAATAAATATATTGTAGACATTTCAGACAACATTATATGTTATTTTACAGTATTGTTTTATGTCGCAATGTTATATAATTTTGAAGTAGGTACCTTAAAAAAGTTACTGGACCATATTCCATGCGACTCTCCCTACATTTTTTACAATGTAAGTACTTGTAAATTTGCTTTTAGTTCGAAATATATCATATATTACCCCGAAAATATCTCTGAAACAATCTTAAGTAAGTAATTTTATTATTTTCTTTTTAAATTATTACCTAAATAAATAATGAAAAATACTAGACTAAGGGCGACTTTTACCAAAATTTATTTAAAATAAACATAAATCTATTTAGTTAAATATGTTTAGTCTCGAAAACACGATTATCCTAACGTGTTTAAGTATCTACGTCTTGCACGTTGTCAATGGGGTAAAAAACTGACTTTTGCTCACTTCAGATGGCAGCACTGTTGGTTGTTCCCTAAATCTGACAAGTAGCTGTCATTTTCCATAGTAATTTTGTAAACAAACAAAAAGAACTGAATTTATTTAATTAACATGACGCTTATGTTCAGCTTTTGATTCTAAAAAGTCGGGAATCCATATATTCCCTAAAGATTTCAAAAGAAAAAAACAATGGATAAAAGCTTTACGAAGAAAAAAAATTGGAAGCAGACTAAATATTCGAAATTATGTGCAGTAGATGCTTTTCTTTTCCTCAACTGTTGTTTTAACTGCTTAACACTGTATGTCGAATACATTTTTGTAGAAATAAAGGCAAATTCGCTGATAAATACAGGGAAACAAAAACGCAATATAGCAGCGATTAGGATCACTCAACAGTGGCGCCACCTACGATTAGCTTTCAGTTTTTAACCCCATTTAAGTCGTATTTAACTAAACACAGACTTGTCTGTGGTTTGTACGTTTCGTTTTACGATTTGATCATTGTTGCGAATTATTTTCATTGTCGTGTTGTAGGACGGTTTTTTTTTTGCTTAAAATGAATCGTATTGTGTCCAAAATACAACATCTTTGGTCCAAAGTGTCTGTGATTGTGATTGATCTGTCTATTCTGTCATTGTCATCTCAGTCTCCAATTTCGGGAAGCTACATGAAGAGTTTACGTGGTTTTTTATTATTATTTATTATAAGCCGAGATTTCGTCAAAAATAACTGGCAGGCCCAACTTTTCAAAAGAAGAACCAAATGCTGCTTCGCACAACTACAAAAACATACTCGGCCAAATTCATGACTTTGTAATCAAAATAAAAAAATCACAGAAATTGGTAACAACCACACAAGTACCTAAATAATGCGACGCGACGTTCAAACAACCTCAAAAATACCAATGCTAAATATGTGGGGGCTGTTTAGCGCGCTAATAAGTCAAATTAGGCGACGATAATAACGCTATTCTTCTTCTTATAACAAACTAGTTGAATTCGACCACGCTTCGCTGCGGCCCATACGGCGGTGGAGTGAGCGGTACTGGACACTGCTTATATATATAATAGTATTGATCGTAGCGTAATGTTATATAGCCTATAGCCTTCCTCGATAAATGGACTATTCAATACAAAAAGAATTTTTCAATTCGAACCAGTAGTTCCTGAGATTAGCGCGTTCAAACAAACAAACAAACTCGACAGCTTTATATATTAGTATAGATTGTAACGCCTTAATTTGTCAAGGTCGTCACCGAATAGGTAAGGAAGGTGGGTACACCTTCCTTCCATCAGCCTGCCTGTCAATCTTTATCGTAAATAAGTGGGATAGGATTTAAGAATAGTAAATAAACCACGGAAGTTTACAGACACATTGCAGGAAGACGAATTACAAAAGACCTATGCATGTAAAAGTTTTACGAGTATTTCCTTATACATAAACTGTAAATATAATATAATTCTTGTCCTGAATTTTTTCTTATCTATACTCAACGAAATCTAAATCTTACTGTAATCTTCTAAAATGATACTATCCATAAAGATTACGAGTGATACAACATGGTGATAAGAAGTAGTTGCAAATTATGAAATTTATTAAATCTGAATGGGTAGCAATACTAGCAATTGAACACATTGTTTTAAATATAAAGCCAGCTCAACCCACAAAACATATTAAACGGGAAACGAAAACTGGAACCAGTGTGGTTTTTTTTTAACAGAGTCGCAACCGCTCATGTGCGAAATAGCTGAAACCACGACTGATTGCTTTTTCAACCTTTATATAGAGTTATACGTAAAAAGTAAAAATAAATAAAATAAAATAAATCTTTATTTGCGCGAACACATGTTTACAGGATTTTAATTTGTATACAGCAGTTACAGTACAAAGTATTTTCTACCCGCCAAGGGCATGCAAATATTACTTAAAACTAATAACTAATATACTAACAGTCTTACTAATAAAAAAAAGTTATACAAGCGTTCAACATCTGTATAGTTATACATTGAATAACGACTATATAAGGCTTATACACTCGTGCTACTAATAAACGCTGTATAAGCATTGTATAGTTATACCTTGGTTATAAGAATTGTGTTTTTTGTTACGGCAATTATATTCCAAACGCGTTCTGAAACTGTAAACTTTAAATAATGTTTATGTTTTATAAAATTTATTTATATACATTTTCTAAGTCAAACGAAAGAAAATATATAAGTTAGTAAATTTTAAATATTTTGTATGTCACAAATACTTGAAATTGTTTATTTGTGAAGTTTTTACAATTTATAAAAGTCATGTCGGTTATGCGATTTGTACTTCCGAACGCACGCTGCAATCCAGCTACGCTACAAAAAGATTCCATTTATACCTCTCAAAATCAAGACTTGATAATTGGCAAAATAACTTTAATTTGTAAAATCGTTGTTTCCAAAGGCCAAAGCAGCGTTCTGTGGTATTTCTTGTGATTATATGGGCTCTATTATAATTACTTTCACCTTGTGTCCTTGGATTTAGCACTGGAGTAAACAGAAATGGTGTTAAGGGATATTCAGAATCTTCGAGAAGGCGACCTGCGAACTCTTTGTTTTCGAATCTTTGTCGTTCTAGCTACAATATCCCATCTAGCTATAATATCCCTTATTTTTAAATTAGAATCGCACACCACTTGCACATTAATGGAGTAATATCCTTTTCTGTTAATGTAGTATTGACCAATATCACCACCAATTTTTTTTATTTTGATGTGTGTGCAATCAATTGCACCAATAACTTGTTTAAAGCCACATATACTTTTGAATCCCGAAACGACTGCTTCTTGTTCCGCAACAGACGATGGCATAAATATAAATTGTGCTCTCTTATTCGCCAAAGCCACAGCCACTCGGCGGCATATATTAGTGATGGACTGTTGGCTAAGTCCATGAAGATCCGCCGCATCATCTTGAACCTCCTGTCGAGCCCACGCCCTAAGTGCAGTGCATACTTGAAGCTCAACAGACAGTCCACCACCTCTAGTTTGTTGTACGATTTCATTTCTCACTAACTCTACAATTTTTGAAACATACGTCTTACTGAATCTATATTTCGATCGAAACTCATTTTCTTCTAATATGAAAGGATTATAACGAATTTTGTAACATTTCCTTTTTCTAATGGGTTCACCATCAATGTCATCAAGAATATCTAAATAATGCAAATAATCCATTATTCTTATTATCACTAGACTTAACACTTATCGAGGTCAAATAAAGTTTTTATAACATTTGTCTGTTTGTCTGTGCGTTTGTGCACGCTAATTTCAGAAACAGCTTAACCGATTTTCATGCGGTTTTCATTGATTTATTGTAGCAAGCTTCCGGTAATATGGAGTGTATATTTTATTAAAATCTGTTTACATACAAAAAAGTTACGCGCTACTTCGAACACCACGCGTACGAAGTTGCGGGCGCAGCTAGTTTATTAAATAAACACGAGCTCAATCCAAGTAATAGAATTAAATAAAAATGAATGAATATGTATTCTTGTTGGGATATTTTTAAAATTAGAAGTGTTACCAAAAACATATTATTAGCGGAAATTTGCTAAAAACCTTCCTCGATTATGCTCTTTCCATTAATGAAAACCGCATCGAAATTGGTTGGGTGGAGTTTAGAAGGAGTTAGCGGAAAAATAGACACAGGCGGACAGGGACTTTATTTTCTAATAAAATAGTTCGGGGAAAAAGTTTCTTCCCGTTTTATATGAAAACTCAAGACATTTTTTGCTTCAAAGTTTATTTACATTTAAATATAGTATGTATGTGCCATTTTGTTCAATAACTTTTTGCCATCTTGTAGGTAGTGACATGATCCCGTTGCTGTAGAAATTTTGGGACTTCTGATAAAAAAAAACGCGACAAGTAGTTTTGACAGTCATCTATTGATGCTAACCTGACACCGCCCAAAGAATTCTGAAGAGACGGAAACAGGTAGGAATCTGAAGGTGCAAGGTCAGGGCTATATGGTGGATGCAACTCTCTTAATTTTATCTTAATGTGTGTGGTCTAGCGTTGTGATGAAAGACCACACCCTTTCTATTGATCAATTCCGACCGCTTTCTCTCAATTTCTTGCTTTAATCTCATCGCTTGTTTGCAGTAGAGATCCGAATCGATGGTTCTGCCTGGCGGTAAAAGCTCATAATGAACAATGCCCTTCCAATCCCACCACACACACAGCATCACTTATTGCAAATTAACCCAGGTTCTGATACAGTCTGTGAAACCTGACCAACCTTTGACCACGACCTTTTTCACACGTTCTTATCGTACGTGATCCACTTTTCATCACCAGTTATCAATCTCTTTAAAAATGGTTCGGTTTCATTAAATCTCAATAAAGAATCCCAAATGAGTACACGATTCATATTAAGGTTTCTTTCAGTGAGCTCATGTGGCGTCCAAATATCGAGCTTTTTGTATACCCAGCTTTTTTAAAATGGGTCAAAACTGTTTTGTAGTCAATTCCCAGTTCTTCAGCTATGTCGTAACTACTGATATGCTGATCTTGCTCTAGTTTTTCAAAAATGGCGTCCATTTCATCCGTAACAGGGCGACTAGAGCGAGATGCATCTTTGACATCAAAATTCTCGGATTGAAAACGCTTAAACCAATTTGTGCTACACTTACTGATACTGCATTTGATCCATAAACGTCACAATTTTTTTTTCCTTTTTTATATCAAATTTCTTCTATAGATTCACTCATTTTGCAGTAAGAAATAACTGGAAACAACATTTTACTAATTTCTTTCTTTTTTGAAATGTAACCTTTTTAATGTCATCAAAACCAGCCAGATATAAATAGTATAGCCAAAGAGATTTTATTACAAGTTTATATATACCATATGCGAAAAGACTTTTTCCCGACCTAATATGTACTAAAGACCCGCCCTCGGCTTCGCACGGGTGCAATATTTTCTGCAAATTATATATAGGTACATAAAATATGCATCCGTGCGAAACCTGGAGCAATATTTTTTTTTTTAATTTAATAATTTCTAAATAACTAGTAGAATCAAATGTATCAATCAAATCAGAATCAAATGTAATTACAATATCAATAGTGTCCCACGCAGGAGTATTTTAGAATTAATTTCATATAAAACGAATAAAAATAAAATGTCTAAATATTTTTTTTCTCGTCCAAAATTCCTCAGTGTCTTAAAATAACAGTTTTCGACCAGTGTGTGTTGCCAGTGACGATATATGGCGCTGAAACGTGGTTTCTAACTATGTACTTCGTAAGAAAGCTCAACGTTGCTCAACGAGCTATGGCTCGGGGTTACATTGCGAGATCGAGATCAGAAATGAGGAGATCCGTAGACGAACGAAAGTTACTGACAATTAGTAAGTTTAAGTGGCAGTGGACAAGACACATAGTACGGAGAGCCGACGACCCCTGGGGCCGCAAGGTTCTTGAGTGGAGGCCAAAGGATCTGATAAGGACCACGGGTCGACGGTGGATCAGGGCTGCTTCTCATCGGTCCTTTTGGAAAATTAGGGGGAGGCCTTTGCGGCCGTTGGACATCCTACGGCTGAGACGATGACGATGATTTTTTTTATGTAGGTACGGGTCGGTAGTTAGGCTGATGGTGTAACTCGTATTAACACAAACCACAGGTGCTGCGCTTAATTAGCTAGCTAAGTTACAAGGCTTTGTAGTATAAACGATTAATTATTTAATATTCCTTATATTATTATTATTATTAAAACACTTCTCAAGGTTCTCAAGGTCGGCATAGTATTGCTTGTGTCCTTAGGCGACGGTAGCCACCTACCATCAAGTGGACCGTCAGCCTGTTTGCCACCTTTAATAATATAAAAAAACTCTATTTGTACCATAAACATATAAATAAGAAAAAATAAAGAAAGAAACAACAAGTAATAGTACAAAAGGCGGCCTTATCGCTTTATAGCGATTTCTTCCAGGCAACCTTAAACCCTATAAGGAATTAATAAATACAAACAAAACTTGCAGAAGAAGGTTGCTGTCTTAGAAGCAATTTGCTTAATTTAGAAAAAGTAAGAAGACAAACAGACAGACGAGTTTAGTTATATTGTTTATAGTTATAGCAAATATAAGAAAACGGAAGGGAAACGATTCGATATACATGAGATCGCAGTGAATTGAGACGAGAAAAGTTGGTCGGGTCAAGTACGTGATGGATAACCGCTAAGTGTTGTTTGAGAATTCTCTTCAAGGGAATAACTATCTGTTGACAATTGGGTTTTGTTGGGATTAGTGTAATCCTAGACCGAGGTGAGTACTCCAAGGGAATGTCCAACTAGATTTATGATATTATAACGAGACTTCTACAACATTTATTTATTTATTATATTTATTATATTTATATTTATTCTAAAATTATACATAGGAATATATATCGGAATAAACGTCAAAAATAATCGAGTGTTAATTATCTGAACCACGGACAAGGATGAGTCTTTTAATTTTGGAAAACGGGTCATTAAAAAGGTCAACATCATGACACAGAGAGTTGGCAACATCCATAATGCGATTTAATGGTGAAAAACGGTCCAAGTAGGTTTTGCAATAATTCAGTCGAAATGGTGTATGTCTGCCCGGTCTGGGCGCACGACTTGGAACCCCAAAGTTTATACGCGACAAGTATAAGTATATGTATTTTATTGTATAGTTTAACTATACAATAAAATACATATTAATCTTTTGAATGAGGAGGTTAAAGGTAACTATTTATTGTAGTGATAGAGCGTTTGTGGGGCCTGTGGCGTTGCTTGCGTTATAGGCGATGGTCGTCCCCTACCGTTGGACTATCAACCTATTTGAAGGCAGTAAATGCAGCAGGAGTGTTACAGTAACAGAAGATTTTGTTGATTTTTTTTGGTTGTGTTAGTAGTTGTCAGTACAAGGTTTGTATTAAAGAAATTTTTTGGTAATTTAAACAAAAAAACCAGAAATTTGGGAGTAAAGTCAGAAAAGAGAAAGGTCAGAAATAGCTGTGTCGGGTCACCTAGTGCGAAGAGAAAAGCTTACTCTTACGTTTTCATGTAGTAAGACAGATAGTAAATGATTGAAATAAATATAGTTTGATTTAAAACAAAAAAAAAACTCATATCCTTCCACAGGTTTTAAGCTATATCACTAACAAGTTAGATATTCTTACTTTTGAAAAACTTACTACAATTTTGAATTTTTCTTCGATAAGAAAATTCATGAAATTTTCTTTAATAAGTAGTTCATGTTTTTTTTCTAAATCAATCAGCAAAACAACAAACTTGTATTCGCTTTTATGAACAGGTATAGATTTTTTTCATTATTTGTTAAACGAATTAAATACAAGCTATAGACACGATCTATAGAGCAATTAAGACGGTCGTTAATGGGAAGCAAATTGCAAAATGAGTCCGTGATTAATATTTATGACACTCGTTCTTATTTAATAACGTTAAAATTACTTTTTAAAAAGATAAACGAGGCTATTTTAGCAGTGATTTTGATATTTATATATGCACTGTGCAGTTTGGTGGCAGTCAGAACAGTGGCCCTTACAGAAGACCACCATGAAATAATAGGTGAGTGACAAGGGGTTGCCAAAACCCATATCTCCTCGTTTTACTACCTAATATTCAGTTCTAATATTCAATTCTAATATTCAGATAGGCTTAGAGTGATAAATTAGGACACACTTGTCTTTGAAGACACGTTCTGCCAAACAGAAGTGGACCAAAGTGAGCAAAATGGTGGAACTATAAATGGACAATCTGTATATTGTAACTATATATGGACAATTCTTTACATATTTTCGAGTAACATTCAATCTAATATATTCCCATATCACCAGGGACAACTGCATTCAAACCCAATATTCTATTTGGATATTTATGTATTGTTCGTATTGGTCTCGGAACTGAATATTGGACATGCAGAACAAGGTTACATTTGAATATTGTACGCAACGTGAATGAGATTTTATTTTTAGAAAACCACGAAGCGTCTTTGTTTGCAGGGTGTCGAAGATATAATATTGACTTTGTAAATAGTTGCTTTCACAAACATGGTTCGATGTTCGCTATCTAACGCCTGACTTTTTCAATTAAAGTTCTATCGGTGCTCTTAATTCGCTTCAATGGGATCCTCTACACTGTCTATAGAGTTAGAAGTAACTTAATCAGTTGCACTGATAGTATTACGTAAACACTAGGGTTTCTTTCTTTTCTTGATTACATAAAGGCTGCTGGTAGACAACCTGGCCTAACAGCTTTTATTTATTTCTGTTGCTTAATTTTCTGTAAAAGTAACACTTTTTTTTTTTTAATTTTTTTAAAGGTCGTTAGACAGGCTGACGGTCCACTTCATGGTAGGTGGCTAGAGTCGCCTATAACACAAGCAACGTCACGGGTGCTGCGAGTGTGCTGCCGACCTTAATAGGATTAACAGAATAATAATTCACCTAAACACAACAGCACACATGCTGTTATTTTACAGTGTAAGTGTATAAGTGTATATTCTATAAGTGAGTTGTTACTGCCGCCACCCCCTTACAGGCAGCCCAAAGGACTGGGAAACTTCTAATATTATAAATACGAGAATCAGTTGGTTTGTTACGCTTTCACGCCTTAACATCTATAAAATACTATGAATAAATGTTAAAAAAAAGGAGCGCAGCCAAAGTCGCGCGTAAAAGCTTAAAATTATTTTTTTATGTTAAGCTCGGCAGACAGGCTGACGGTCCACTTGACGGTAGGTGGCTACCGTCGCCTATAACACAAGCAACGCCAAAGCTGCTGTAAGTGCGCTGCCAACTGCAGTAGGATTAAAGATAGGGGATTAGGAGTGGATAGGGAAATGGGCTTTGGCATCCCTTACTCACTCACCGAAACACAAAAGTACACGTGCTGTTATTTCACGGTAGTCTTCTGTAAGGAATGCTTACTGCCGCCAGACGGGCTGCCCAAATGACTGCGAAATGCAGTGTGCCCCCCCCTGCCACTACTTGCCAAATTTGAAGTTGTTTTTTTTTTTTTTTTTTTTTTTTCAAAGTTGACCCTGCCGGGAATCGAACCCGGGAACCCTAGAACAGGGCGTTAAGGCACGCACCCTAACCACTCATCCAACGTGTATTTTTATTGATCATTTTGTATTAGTATCCATATGTTTTCTTTTTATACTATAAAGGTCGACAAGTAGGCTGACGGTCCACTTGAGGTGGCTACCGTCGCCAACTGAAACAAGCATTGCCACGGGAGTTGCAGTTGTGCTGCCGACAAGATAAAAGATAAAGAAGGAATAGGAATATGGTCTCCTATTCCTTCTTTATCCTTTTTCATTCTTTATCCTATTCCTTCTTTTTCCTCTGTCGTTCCATACTAACAATGTTACTGCCCTGTTTATGACTTCCTGCCGTATACATTTTACCCCTTTCTACCTTATACTGCTCTTAAAGCAAAAAATTTTGTCTCCTAGATAGTGCAAGATAGGTTAGATTTATATAAAAAAAATAGGTAGGTACCTATTTCAAAGTGAGAAATAGACGACCGATTCGATGAGCTTAAAATTAAGTTCTCAAGTCCCCCGAAAGAAACCGAAAAGTTCTCAAGTCGTGATCTGAAAACTTATTGTCACAATTGAAGTTTAGCTTTTCTCGTCTATTGAATAGCAATCAAATTTGCTTATAACGGCATTGGAAAATAACTTTTCCGGGCTTCGGGAACTAAAACTACAAAACAGACAGAATGGAGCTAGTAAAACTTTTATAATGGAATCAGATTGGATTGATCCGATACAATTCAACCTCGACAATAAATCGTTCAGAATAGTGGGGAAGTATACTGGAATACGAAGCGAAAATTACAAGTAAAATATTACTCAACTTAATTGGAAACTACTTAAATGAAAATATACCTTTTTTTTGGAATTTTTACAGATTTAATACCGCTGGCTAGGCGGTAGGGGTATGGGGGGTCACCAGTGCTCCAAGAGGGATGGACCGGGCTCTGCCGAGGCAAAAACTCCGATCCACCCCAGGGCAGCCTAGCCATTCTTGGCTAGACTAACTTGGGACAATGGGGGATTACCCGGAGGCACCGAGGCAATCCCCAGACGGGGGAACCTTGTGCAGGCACACACAGCTAGTCAGCCATGTGAGTAGAAATGAAAATATACCTACATATCCTAACCCTAATTGTTATAAATGTGAAAATGAATTTTTTTTTTGGCACATTTGCACGCACTTTTTTTTGCATACACTTTTTAAGGGATACAAAAAAGGTCATAGAGTACCTTACTCATCATCAAAAATAGAAATCAAATTAATCTGACAAAAACATACGAGAAATAATGATTGAATAAATTATTGCGCATAATATATTTTGATAGGTGTTTTTTTGTTGTTGTTTACTCCTAAGAATCGATTTTCATATAAGGCCCCCGGTATGTAAATTTCACGAGGAGTAAAATTAATACAAGCCTTAACTAAAAAGCGTTACATTATCTGTCACTTTGAGATTTGTGCGACAGCTGACGCAATTTATGTTCCCTAATTTTATTCTCTGGGCTTATAAAAGCAAAAGTCGAAATCTTGAATGAAAAGCGTAGTCCACGTGGAACGAAACGATAGCTCGTTATAAACTGCCAGCGCAGCGAAATCAGTCGTCGAAAAATGATCTATTTGAACTTATAAAACGTAGTGACATCTGTTTATAACGAACGTAACTAACATAAATTTTGTTGGAACACGTGATATCTGTGTATGCAGAATGTAACTAAATAATGTTTTTTTTTAATGTTAAGGTCGGCAGACAGGCTGACGGTCCACTTGATCGTAGGTGGCTACCGTCGCCTATAACACAAGCAACGCCAAAGCTGCTGCAAGTGCGTTGCCGACTAAAATAGGATTAAGGATAAGGGATTGGGAAGGGATGGGGAAATGGACTCCCTTACTTTACTCACCGAAACACAACAGCACACGTGCTGTTATTTCACGGTGGTCTTCTGTACGAGGGTGGTTACTGCCGCCAGACGGGCTGCCCAAATGACTGCGAAACGCAGTGTGCCCTGCCACTACTTTCGAGATCCAGACCAGAGACAAATCCAGACCAGAGACCAGAGACAACTAAATTCTATGAGGGGTCATTTACTGTACGTGCCATTAAACTTTGGAATGCACTGCCGTTGATAATTAGAAAATCTAAATCGCTGGATATATTCAAAAAAGCACTCAAGACACATTTTCTGTCAAACTGAAGACGATTTTATTTGTTTAATTTTTATATGTAGGTTTATCTTCTAATATTTATATTTATTAATCTATCTTATTAATCTGTTTTATTAATATTTGTTTATATTCAATTTATGTACTAGTATTTACTTATTAGAATGTAAGTTTATGATGACCTTACTATGATTGTTACCACCCACATTGTTTTATTTTTCATATTTAATTTTCCTTACCCTAAGGTTGCCTGGAAGAAATCGCTTTAAAGCGATAAGGCCGCCTTTTGTACTATTACTTGTTGTTTCTTTCTTTTTTTCTTTTATTATTATTTTTTGTTTATAGTAGAAATAAAGAGTTTCATTATTATATTATTAAATTTGAAAAGTTCATTTTTCAAAGTTGACCCTGTGGGAATCGAACCCGGGAACCATAGAACAGAGCGTTAAGGCAAGCACCCTAACCAATCATCCAATGTGCTCGTCGCCCATATAAAGTAATTTTATATATTTAATTCTATACGTTTAATTGAGTAAACTCAAATCGTGGGTCGGAGTTGACACACACACTTTTTTTATTAAGTTTCAATCCTCGTTGAGCAAGGAACTTGTCAGCTTTTGTCCCCACAAAAACTTTAGACAAACTGAAAAGAGCTTTTCGCTAGAACTTCAATGGTTCTGGGTTTCTATTCCGAAATCGAAAGTGGAAATCCCAATGGAGTTTAAGTACCTGTTTGTAATTTCGAAATAAAGACGCTTCCTGTTAAATTGCCCTTTACATAAACCGTTGCAGGTTTTTTTTTAAATTAGTTTTTCCTAGTTCGTCTCTAAACGAGACTTCGATATGTATACATAATATGAAAATTATAAAGGTAATTATAAACGATAATTATTTGGCAAAATGGTCTCGAATTTCAAACATAATGATATCCTATCCTGATATAATCTGAATAATTGATACGGAGTTATGATGGCATCCACAGGTACTAGAGCTTACGTTTAATATTCCGAGGAATTCAGTTGTAACCAAGACATCCGTAGCTAGGCTACGTATCTTGAGAGCTTGTTAACTTAGTTATTGATTGCTGGTTTATAAATTATCTAAGAATGGTTCTAAGAATTACATATAAACCAGCAATCAATAACTAAGTTAACAAGCTCTCAAGATACATAGCCATATATAAGATCTGTTATACATATAACAGTATATCATTTTTTTTATTTTTCTTTTGATCATCTTTTTTTGGTTGGTAATTTGGCATATATTTAAAAAAAATGTTGGTGTCTGTTTTTTTATAAACTTTAAATACTTCAATGGAGTAATAAATTTACGGCCAAATTGATTTCCTTTTGAAAGAAAACCTCTGATAAGAATTTGTAATTGAATAAGATGAATAATTATCGGTTCACAACTAAAAAACCTTGGAAAAATACTAAATTATCCTTGACGGGTCAAGATGTTTTTGTTACTCCGTGGAAACAAATTTGCGACTCGGTTGTAGATGAATTTACTCTTAATACATTTGACAATATATAAATAGTTTTTAAAGTTTTTATAAATAAATAAATAAATAGAAAATACCGGTGGGTCTGTCCTACTGTTAACTGTCCGTCCCACAAAATTAAACTATGTCCTTCCTCAAGACTAAAGCTTGATACTAAAAGCAATAGAAATACGTTTCAGAAGCCGTGAAACGTTAGAGAAACATGTCCATTATCGTGTCTATGTTAGCATAAATGATTTAGTATAAAAAATAAATACACCTTTTACAAATTTCGATAGCAAAAATACACATACAGTTAAAAATAAGGAAAAGTAAAAGTATTCGATTTGGTGAAATATGAAAGGAGCATCTTATATGTCTTTGATCTTCTCAAATCTCCCAAATCTAGAGGAAAGAGATATGTGAAAAAATTGAGGTATTCATAAAGTATCAGCGAATTTCGGGCGAATACTGATTTGTATTTGTTATTTCTTTTTTCATTTATATAAAGGAGGCGCTTTTCGGTTTGTGACGAAATTTCAAAATTGTTCGAGCTTTTATTGCATTATGAAGGTGAAAAATTGCTGAAGTCGCAACGGCGGATTTCCCACAATATATTGCTGATTTAAATGCTTTTCGACCTTCGACCTTAAATGCTTTTCGACTTGCTTTTCACAAAGTCATATCCAGTTTGTGAAAACCGTATCAAAACCTGTTGGGTGATTTAGAATAGGTTTTAGAGGAAAAACCTACAGAGGTGGACTTTATTTTGTAGTAAGTATAGATATTGATATAAATATCTATAGATTTGAAATAATAGTAGTAATAATAATAATAAAACTCTTTATTTCGACCATGTCTAAATAAGACATAAGGCATTAGTACAAATTTTTATGTTGACTTATTGTCCTCATTAGTCAGTAGCTGAACAGTTAAGCCTTTCGGCAAATGCATTGAGGATGCTATTGGAGCTGATCCGAACCCTGCACATCAGAGATGCACATCGTTTCCTCATAGTTGCATAGAAACAGTCTACTCTGGATTCAGCGAACATCCCCGAGGCACTACAGAACCTTGACAGTTCCAACAGCGCCCTAAACGCATTATTATATTGGACTCGCAGGGCGTTATACTGTCTCTGGGTAAAACTCGCACATAGACTACTCTTATAAATAGTGCCAGACAGGCTGTCGGTCTATTTGATGGTAGATGCTATCGTCTTCTAAGGACACAAGTAACAACTCCTTTTTTTTTTTTTACAAGAGGAATCCATCATGGATACCGACCCGTCTGGGGACAGACCGGTGGGTTATGTCGGACTCCTGCCCCGAGATGGTAGTGGGGTAGACCTACCGACTAAACCTCTTGGCGTCCTTCTCATCCGCTATTGGTGAAGTTGCGAGGTCGGACGAGCACTCTTCCGAAACTCCACCGCGGGGGTCCGCATCCGGACACGGCTCATTTGGACGGCGCACCCGAACTGCCAAGGTGCGACGTGCCTCTCAGGATGAAGCGGGCGGTAGAGTCCCCATCTACCGCCCTAGTCCTGTCAGGGGTCCAGGTGGCGGGCGTGCGCCAGCCGCCTGCGTCCTGTTCGTCGGCGACTGAGGGGATGGGACAGGACGTCGTCCTCCCGCTCTCTTTCCGCCGCCTCCATCTGCGAGATGACATCTTCGCAGAAGGATTGAGTCGCTTGCCAAGCGGCTCTGCTGCCGACCATAGCTTTCACTACGGCCGGCAGAGAGAGGTCAAATCCAATGGTCGCAGCGAGCTCAGTTCGCTGCGCCAGCCATCTAGGGCACTCCGCAAGAGTGTGCTGTGCGCTGTCCTCAGCGAACGCACACGAGTGACACTCTGGGGTTGGCTCCCTACGAGCCACCCAGTGCAGATAACTCCCGAAGCAGCCATGCCCCGAAAGCACCTGCACCAAACGGAACGTGAGAGCCCCGTGTCTCCTCTGGAGCCATTCGTCCAACACTGGACGAATGGCCTCTACGGTGCGGTGGCCGGCACTAGGCTCGACCAACCTCTCGCTCCATTTGCGGAGGAGGTTACCGCGCGCCTGCAATCGGATTCGCGTAACTACCTCTTGCGGAGGCTGAGCTCCCCGAGACCATATATCTGTTACGCCCAGATATACGGTCGCCTGCACTTTGGCCTCAAGGTCCCATGGTGGCGTGCCCGCCAGTACGCATGCAGCCTCGAAAGACACTGTCCGATAACCCCGGACGATCCTGTGCGCTAAGACGCGTTGCGCGCGCCGCAGGTGCGCCCTGCATTTCTCGTTCAGGTCGTCCGCCCAGATTGGGGCTCCGTATAGTGCCATCGACCGCACTGCCCCCGCATACAAGCGACGACTGGCGGCGTTTGGCCCACCCAGGTTTGGGAGCAACCTGCCCAGGGCAGCAGCGGCCCCCACCAACTTCGGCTCCAGGAGCCGAAAGTGTCCTTTAAAACTCCAGCGGCTATCCAGGACGAGGCCGAGGTATTTCATCATGGGCTTCACGCCCACGGAGACACCCTCAATAACAATATTTAAACCCGGCGGTGGTGCTTTCCGAGGCCCATGAAAACACATGGCCTCGGTCTTGTTTAAGGCTACGGTGAGCCCCAACCGCCGGATTCGTCCGACCACGTGGGCTACGCCAGACGTAGCCAGTATGGCAGCCCATCTGTAATCCGGTGCTCGGGCGGTCACCAGGGTGTCGTCGGCGTAACACGTCACGCCAACGCCCGGTAGATTAGCGCCTCTGAGCACCGAGTCATAGCCAATGTTCCACAGGAGCGGCCCGAGGACCGACCCCTGTGGAACTCCGCACGTAATCTGGCGGTGCCTCAATCCCGTCTGCGTCAGGTAGCTCACTGAGCGCTCAGTGAGGTACGCAGCGACTATCCGGCGCAGGTATGTTGGTACTTTGTGGTACTCTAGTCCGGTCATAATGCAGCGCCAAGGCAGGCTGTTGAAGGCGTTGGCAATGTCCAACGATACCGCCATCACAACCTCGCCGTGGGCAACTGCATCGTGCGACAGGTCTCGCACGCTTGCTATCGCGTCTATCGTGGACCTACCACGACGGAATCCATACTGGCTGGTGCTGATGTTAGGCCCAGTTCCTTCTATGTGTTGAAGGAGACGAGTGGCAATAACTCGCTCAAACAACTTGTTCACCTCGTCCAACAAGACGATGGGGCGATAACCCGATGGGGAGTCCGCCGGTCGTCCATCCTTCTTGATCAGCACCAACCGGCCTTCCTTCCACTTGCGCGGATAGCAACCGTGCCGGAGACAGAGGTCCATCAGCTCTCTAAGACGGCGCCCGAGTGGCCCTACGGCCAGAGCTAGTGCTCGACCGGGCACGCCATCGGGCCCTGGGGCAGTTGCTGCCTTCTTGCGAAGACGCATTACGGCGGCGTCCAGCTCAGCCTCGGTCACCTCCGGTGGGAGAGCTCTGTCCTCCCCTCCCTCGCCCGCAACTTCCAACAGTGGAACCGGTCCCAGTGAATGTTCGGCCCGGTCGGGGAAGACAAGTAACAACTCCTGGGGAGACTCCTAAGGATTGAGGTGTACTGCAAACAATGCATCAATTTTCAGACGTATTTAGGTTTGAAATATAGTTCAACAATTAAAAAAATAAATAAAAATGTGTATTAATGGCAATAGGGGATCGGACAAATTTTCAGAAAGTGTTTTAAATTAATCTTCATGGATATTTATTCCCATAAAAAGTACTATTTTATTTATTTATAGCCTTTTAGGTACTCAAAATCATGTTTTAATATTGTTTGTTTGAAAATGCCGCCAAAACGTCACGATAGTTCATCTGAGAGCGCATAACGTCATTTGTGGTCATATCATAACAAAACAGCTGCATTAGCATAAGACAATGATTGCCCACACATGACGTCACGCACTGTGATTGGTGTTTCAGTATAGATTAAAAATATTGTAAATAATAAAATTTTATTTCTTCATTTAAAAATATTTAAATGAATTATATTAATTTATTATTCGATAAATAATCGTAAAAAAATATATATTTTCTTTCTAAGTACATTTTAGATTTTAATCTGATTACTGTCTGGTCCCCACCCTATTGAGAACTTTTCGTACGATTACATTGCCAGTGTCCTTTATACGGACAGATTTTTTAGTTTTAGGAAATTTTATCTATTTTTTGAGCGTCGCGTCGGTGGCGCAATGGGAAAGACGCGGAAATCATTCGAGAGGTCCGAGTTCGATCCCTGGTTGTGCCATGTACCAATGGTTTTTTTTTTAAATTTCGGTTAGATTAAAGTAAACATTATTTTGATTTCATTAATGCTTGCACACATTTGCCATTATAAAGGCTAGATGAAGGTATTTACAAAAATATCACAAAATCTCATCAATAACTTGAATAACTCAATAACTGAGTACAAAACTCACTTATTTGAGTGAAACATGCGATAAAGCTCCCTAAGCTCATATGTCTATCGCTTAATACTGTTACTTACGGTTGGCCATAGAACCTTCTCGAAGGAACGCGAGTTGGCTTGGGGACATTGAACATTCAGGTAGAAGAGTATTGTTTATCAATATATGATAAACGCTCCTTTGCAAAAGGAATTTGGTCTTTACGGTTACGACATAGGGTTCATATTATAGGAACCGAAGCACTATTCTAGAACCGATAGAATAACCGAGGCCTGATTTTACTAGTTTGATACTTCGAGAACTTTCTAAAACTATCCAAACTGTTTTTGTGAGAATATAAAAACGGGGCATAGGCGCTCGAGGGGCAGGGTGCTACGGCACGTGATATAGTTGATAGTTTTTGTCAAAAGATTAAACACGTAGAATATTTTATAGGTTTTTGTGAAGCCATCTGCGAAAATGAGATAGCGACACATTGAACGAGTTAACGACGACATTGGCGAGTTTAACTGTTTAATCGAGAAGCTTTGTGTCATCTTGTCATATATAAAAATGAATTCCCATTTCTCCTGGTCACGGCATCACGCGCGAACGGGTAGACCGATTTTAATTCGGTTTTCGCTAATGGAAAGAGGGATAAACGGGGAATGTTTTAGGGTATATAAAAATTGCACGCCGGGCGAAGCCGGGGGCGGGCCGCTAGTATGGAATAAATCTGGGTCTGCAGGAATAAATCGTAACGCTTTCACGCCTTATCATCATGAAACATTGCATACACGTTGCATGTAGAAAAGTCATAGCGTACCTTTCATCCAGCAAAAAAATACTGTATCTGAAAATAAAAAAATAAAAAAACGGACGTTACTGTCATTTGTGAAATAAGATTAAGGTTGTTTTTAATTTATGTGTCGCGGACCCTTAACTAGCAAAGTTTTATGTAAAAGTTTCAAACAACTTGCATTCAGAATTTCACAAAAGGCCAGGATCTGTGTTTTACAGGAAAAGATTTATTAACGTCCGTCACGTCTATTTTAATTTATTACGTAATTTATTATGACTTTGCCTTTCCGACTTCTCTCATGATTTATAGTGGATATTAAGAAGAACGATAACTATGTTTTAGTTGTATTGGCTGGACTAAACTGGCTTAAACTGATCGTCGTCGCAAATACACACATTTAAGTATATGGATCTAAATATATGAATATACATGTCATATGTAAATACCTATAGTAGGAAAGATGAACAGATATCGTTTCCAGTCGAAATGTTATCGGTTGCACCAACAAATCAACAAAAACAAAGTAGGCAGGGCAGGGTTTAGTAGTGGCAGGGCACACTGCGTTTTCGCAGTCATTTGGGCAGCCCGTCTGGCGGCAGTAACCACCTCCCTACAGAAGACCACCGTGAAATAACAGCACTTGTGCTGTTGTGTTTCGGTGAGTGAGTAAAGGGATGCCAGAGCCCATTTCCCTATATATCCACTTCTAATCCCTCATCCTTAATCCTACTGTAGACGGCAGCGCACTTGCAGCAGCTTTGGCGTTGCTTGTGTTATAGGCGACGGTAGCCACCTACCATCAAGTGGACCATCAGCCTGTCTGCCGATCTTAACATAAAAAAAGGCTATTTTTTATTTTTCCTTATCATTTAATAAAATCGTTAACGAGCCGTGTCTGATGTACATTAAATATTAAAAGAAATTATTTGTACACGTTGTTGCCGAGGTCAAAAATTTAGTTTTTAGAATATTTGTCGGTAGCCACCTAAGATATAAGATATACCTAAGATCCTGTAGTCTATAGAATTCTAGGAGGATCGCAATAGTGTCTAGAGATTGCACACAGGTGAAAATGATAAACACTCAGAGACGGGAAGAAGCTGAGAACGGGCTCAGACTTCACTAGGGCATGGAAACACAAAATTTAATGTGCTCTTTATTAAACGCTGACCTTATGGGTGTGATTAGTACTACCATCGCTTTACAAAATACAGGGTTCTTGATTGCCTTTTAATGGGAACGATATTACCATTACATTATAGGATTCATGTGATAAAACTATAATAAAGGGATATAAAGGTATAATAAGATACTAAAGGGAGTCCTGAAAAGGTTTCTTGTAATTAATAGAGTCCTGATATCTCCTTTACAGGATTCAGCCCTCTTAAGTGAAAGTGGCGAGTCATCTGACATTTTTATTATGAAGGCTGCTTGTGTAGAAATACTTTCTCTTTCCCCTTTATATAAGAGCATAGATTTTTGGCAGCGTAATCAAAGCCTATAGAAACTTGGCATCCAATTTTATCGAATTTTTTGTCACAAAACTGCATGAACGTTTGTACTGGAAAAATACATTCTTCGCTTTGAACTTTGGAGAAGTTATGTATTTTCAACGTCAAAACATATTGCGGACAGAATTTATCGCTTTTTCTTTAAAATATTCATCTTCCCAAACATATTAAATTTATTTGTCGAATATATAATTTTATGAGCTATATGTAATAACAGAGATATCGGCACCGGCTACATATTCATTCCTTTTGGTGTCGAATCTCTGGGTCCGTGGGGCCCCAACGCGCTTAAATTTTTTAACAACTTGTCAAAACGTTTGGTCGACATAACCGGGGATTATAGAGCTGGCCATTACCTCGGGCAACAGATTAGCATTGCCATACAACGAGGTAATGCAGCCAGCATGCTCGGGACTCTGCCTAGGGGACCGAAACTTTATAATTTATAATATGTTAATGTTTATAAGGAATTATTGTAATGTTTATCTGATAATAATAATAATTTTCTTTCAGATTATAAAAGTCAATATAGGAAGTCACAGATGCAATAACATAAATTTTTCTTAGCTTAATTTATAGCATATTTAAATTTGATTAAATAAAGATTTGACCACAAATTTATGAGCCCGTTGGATGAGTGGTTAAGGTAACTGCCTTAACTTAGCTCTGGTCTGGGTCTGGAAAGCAGTGGCAGGGCACACTGCATTTTGCAGTCATTTGGGCAGACCGTCTGGCGGCAGTAACCACCTCGTTACAGAAGACCACCGTGAAATAACAGCCGTGTGCTGTTGTTTTTCGGTGAGTGAGTAAGGGATGCCAGAGCCCATTTCTTATCCCCTCCTAATCCCTTATCCTTAATCCTACTGTAGTCGGCAGCGTGCTTGCAGCAGCTTTGGCGTTGCTTGTGGTATAGGTGACAGTAATCACCTACCATTAAGTGGACCGTCAGCCTGTCTGCCGATCTTAACAAAAAAAAGACATGAAATCAATTCCATATTAAAATTTAAAAAATTTACACTATATTTTAATATATAATACATGACTTGATGTTTTGATTTTATTTTATGTACCTAATCAAAAAGTATACTGTAATTTAAGATAATGACAATTTATGTTATTGCTTATCTGTGACTTCCTATATTGACTTTTATAGTCTGAAATAAATATTTATGTATTACTAGCGACCCGCCCCCGGCTTCACCCGGCGTACAATTTTTATATATATGAACATTCCCCGTTTATCTCTCTTTCCATTAATGAAAACCGAATTAAAATCGGTCTACCCGTTCACGCGTGATGCCGTGACCAAGGGAATATAGAAGATGTATATTTAAACAGGCAGCCTGATTTGCGGCGTGACTTATCCTCTTATAGAAGACCTTCTAGAAATACAGCATATGTGCTGTTCTCGGAGTCCGTTCCTTAATCTTCATCTTGTCACTTAAAATTATATTTTTTTTTTCAATGGCGTCATGATATTGCAGTAGTTTATAATGTCGTATTGTGCATAATAAGTTGGTTATAACCGTCATATAATAAGTAACTGCAAATTTGGTAGCAGTTGATGGTAATTCATCAACTGCTGAGGTTACTAAAGCTTTTAGACCGTTCAAAATTCAGTTCAAAACCGTCTTATTCGTACGCACTAATTTAAAGCCACGATGACTCGGTTATGAAGGAAAGACTTATGTATCCTACAATGAACGCAACTATTCAAATTTTAAGCCCTATTGAATTGCTTTAAATCCAATTTGTATTATATCAAGTACATAAAAGCCGATTGTTCTTGCTACACGCGACAATAATACATTGAACTTATTTTAATAAAAATGGATGAATATCGGATGTACTTAAAATTGGTAGTTTTCTCAGGAAACATGCAGGTATATGTCTCAGTAGAGATTAATTTCTTTTCGAAGGGCACGTGTATCGAGTGGTTGGTTTTGATTCTCTGATGCATATATTCCTGGAACCATTTGGAACTTCTAATAACTTCCAAATTCCTAAAGTTGGTATGCTAGGTTTCGTCTTAGATATATTATTAGTTTTTATCTATTATTATAATAATAATATAAGATCTATTATCTACAGTTTGACTGCCCACTTGAGCTACACAACAACACAAAGAAGAAATGAAAGTGAAGTGCCAACATTTAACATAAACAGATTGCGAAAAAAGGAAGATATATATATATATATATATATATATATATATATATATATATATATATCAAAATTATAAACTGCCGTCTAGCCGAGACGAACACTTGTTTATGACTAGTGCAACAGTCTAGCCGTCTGGCCCTCATAATTCAGATAATCTGAAAACAACATCGCGTTTGATGTCTTGATAGGATCGTATCAACTTTTTCTCCTACATTTTTAAAATAAATTGATTCCTGTTTTCCAGCGTTACCCGGGTGCGATTGGGGGAGTAAGTCCTTCTGAAATAATGTACCTTTCAAATTATGAGTGCTATAGGTCAATATATAAGCACACTTAAGAAATCCACTCTCGTTCTTTTTATGATTTTTTTTAAATTTTATGTTTACTAATCATAATTGAGCTTAATATTTAAAAAAAATCAACCAAACGGAAAATAAGTAACACAAATTATTGTGTTATACTAAGTACTATATCGTTATTGAGAATCCACTGTTATCTGCTGACTACACTTCTTGATGTTGAGATAAATAAAGTTGAACTATTAAAATATTTTGTAGACGAGCAGTTTATTTTTTTTTACAAATAAATTCCAATTGAGTTAAGAAAATAAATAAATATATACTTATTTGCTTAAAATGTGAGTACAAAATAGGATCTTAATTATACATATGCACTTTCTGCCATTAATAGTGACCTAAATATTATTTATTCTGCCAAATAACAATTAATAATTTACTAATACAAAAATACTTAAAATTAATGTAATAAAATTTGCTTTTACTTTAATAACATCAGGGAAATAATAAAATATGTTTATAATAATCAATATAAATAAAAATAATCCCTGAATGTGTTGCTAAGCACTGAACTAATGAGAAAAAATGGCAACATCGGCCTGAAAAACTTAAAACCCCATTTTTTCCCAGTTGACAATTATTTACACACCAGCTGCGTAGGTAGTAAAGTTAAGTAAGTAAGTAAGTAGGTGTAGTTTAGCCCATCTGGCGGCAGTAACCACCCCCTTACAGAAGACCACCGTGAAATAACTGCACGTGTATTGTTGTATTTCGGTGAGTGAGTAAGGGATGCTAGAACCCATCTCTCTATCCCCTCCTAATCCCTTATCCTTAATCCTACTGTAGTCGGTAGCGCTCTTGCAGCACCTGCGGCGTTGCTGTGTTATAGGCGACGGTAGCCACCTACCATCAAGTGGATAACCGATCTTAACATAAAAAAAATTTGAATTTTGAATAATATGAAATTTAAAAAGGCTGGACTTTTAGTATCTTCAAATTTTTGCACTCGGAGTAAGTTAGGTGTATGTGAAACCTGAATGAATGTGAAAACACAAAAGAAAAATCGGATCTCATTCTTATCTACGCTACTATTTGTTAGACATAGGTAAGGTACGAGTATGTTAAAAGATAAGATAGGTAAGCGCTCAAAATATATGTGTAGAAACTGTTGTAAATTGCGAATGCATTAATATGGATTCCTTAATAAACAATCCTGTCTTGAGATAGCAACCACCCTTAACTACGTTAAAGGATAACAGAGACGTTCCTTTATACTTTTTTTTATGTTAAGATCAGCAGACAGGCTGACGGTCCACTTGATGGTAGGTGGCGCCTATAACACAAGCAACGCCAAAGCTGCTGCAAGTGCGCTGCCGCAATAGGATTAAGGATAAGGGATTAGGAAGGGATAGGGAAATGGGCTCTGGCATCCCTTACTTTACTCACCGAAACACAACAGCATATGTGCTGTTATTTCACGGTGGTCTTATGCAAGAAGGTGGTTACTGCCGCCAAACGGGTTGCCCAAAAGATTGCGAAACGCAATCGCTTCCAGATCCAGACCAGAGACAAATTTGAAAAGTTCATTTTTCAAAGTTGACCCTGCCGGGAATCGAACCCGGGAACCCTAGCACAGAGCGTTAAGGCAAGAACCCTAATCACTCATCCAATAGGCTCGTCGTACTCTACTCTACTCATTCCGTAACTCTTTATCCTTCTTCCAGTCTACATGTTTTTGGTGATTAAAAGATATCCCACTTAAAATAATACTGTGTTAGAAATTAAATAAGAAACTTATTAACTTTTTAGATTTTAACTCCAGAACCCGAAAGTCTAGTAATTTGAATAATTTCAGAAATTTTCTTTCTCTAAATTTCAATTAAAACTCTTCCCTTTCTTGACAAAGGTAATTTTCGATACGTATAGAGGCATCTAATGAGCCGTATGCTTGTCGGTAATGTATCAGCATAAAAACAAGTCTGTGTCTCATATTATATTTGGATTATTTTTACTTAAATTAAAAATGAGAGGAATAAAATTGTCAACCATCGATAGTCGTAACAGCCACTTTTTAATATTTTGGAGATATTAGTCTAAAAGATTTCCCAATTTTACGATCGGGAAGTAACGTTCAGTTAGGACAGGAAATTAAAATCTTAATTACACTTTTAATTACAGAAAAAATCTTTATATATTTGGTGAGACATTAGATTTTTAAAATATCTAATTAATTATTTAAAAAAAGACAATTCATTGAAAGGCTTTTTGGGCGTATTACAAATTATGTACCTAGCTATTTCGAATATTAGAAAAAATAACGAGAATACCAAGTACCTTGTAGCACAATCATAAACTGGGCAGTCTTATACTCTTAACAAAAAAACTAGCATAAAATAACAGCACTTATGCTGAAATATTAATTAGGTATATTAAATAGTGATTTTACGACAAATATAGTTTATTAGTATTTATCTTACGGATTTATTATGGTCTATATTTCCACGTAATTTCATTCAATTTAAGATAAAAATATATTGTTATATTAGAAGTAATTAAAAAAATCCATTCTATTTCTATTCTATTTGTCTAAAATTGATTTCTATATTTGTAGGGTATTTATTTCTAGATTTTCTAAAATTCCGACATTAACATCTCGAATTCAGATTGCGATTTTTCTATACTTTGAGTGGAATTCTTTGTATTGATTGGAGTAATCTCATCATTGATGAGCCCGTTGGATGAGTGGTTTTGATGCTTGCCTTAACGCTTTGCTCTAGGGTTCCCGGGTTCGATTCCCGGCAGGGCCAACTTTGAAAAAAGAAATTTTCAAATTTGACTCTGGTCTTGATTTGGAAAATAGTGGCAGGGCACACTGCGTTTTCGCAGTCATTTAGGCGGCCCGTCTGGCGCACTTGCAGCAGCTTTAGCGTTGCTTGTGTTATAGGTGACGGTAGCCACCTACCATCAAGTGAACCGTCAGCCTGTCTGCCAATCTTAACATTAAAAAAAATTTAGCTTGCTAACTATAATACATAAGGAGAACTATTCTTCCTACTAATCATAAATGCGAAATTTGTTACCCTTTACGCAAAAAACTACATATTTTAATTGGACTTTAGATAAAGTAGCTTAAAATTATAATAACACATAGGCTTTAATTTGTAAATATACGCGGACCAAGTCGCCAGCGAAAGCTAGTAATTTAATAAATTCATCCGAACACTGGTCACCCTTATGCGGGGCCGACTTTGTGAACAAAAAATAAAACAATATACGACCAAACTATGTTTATACAGTTAGAGGCTGGAATCATGTTCATGAATATTTTAAGTCTTGAATTTAAATATTATACATATTTACGTCAATACTGTCAGACGTAATGGAAGATTGCAAATAAATCACGTAACATAAAGGTTTGTGTACGTTGCTATTTGTTGATCGATTTATCACTAAGCAAAAATGGCGCGTTTCCCTCTATTGCTAATGTACGAGTAGGTACAAGCCCATTTAAATTGGAAATCTTATTATGTTTTAAATAAGAAACTATAAAGTCGTTATAGCGAGAACTCTTGTTAAGTCAGCAGCAAAATATCTTTTTAACGTAAAGGTCGGCAGGGAGGTTTTTATTATTTCCCTGATGGTATGTGGCTACCGTCGTCTAAGGCATATATTGTATAAGAAATGTATAGGTGTTACAAGTGAGCTGCCGATCTTGCAAAACCAAGTGTGTCCTGCATTATTAAACTAACATAGGTATGTCCATAAAAATTTGCAAATCTTATCTTATCTTACATAATAAAAAAATCGTAAACGAGCTGTGTCTGTAACGTTAAATCTTTAAAAAAAAAAACACGCTAATCTCAGAAACAGCTTAACCGATTTGAATACGGTTTTCACTGGTGTATTATAGCAAGATTCCCGTAATATTCAGTGTTTGTTTCATTCCAATCGGATTACAAACAAAAAAGTTATGTGCATTTAAAGAATGAGGTCCAACATTTTTTCGATAGATTTCTTCGCACTCTGTACGAGTTCAAAGCCAAGTTGAAAGAATATTTAAAAGAACGCCAAAAACAGCAGCGAAAATTAACAAGCGAAATATCTATTATTTAAATTTTATATATTATCGTTAATGCCTTTTAATTTCAGATTTAGTCAATATTTTTGTAATTAGTGTTTAAAAGATGTACCTATATTTCAAATTATTATATTTATTTATATTAAATTTATGCCTTGTAAATGTGTTTTAAGAATAATGGCGGATGTCCGTGAGGCTAAAGATAGGTCCCCCAACGGAAGGTCAGTGCTGTGTGGCCTGTTACACGCACAGCACATGCTGAGTCGGGTGCCATAATGTGTCCGTTTCAATAAAAACTTATTTCTTTCTTTCCTAAATCCGTTTAGTCGTTTTTGCGTTATTGAGATACAAATATCCATTCATCTATACATTATCACAAACTTTCGCTTTATAATATTAGTAGGATGCTCATATATTTTTGTCAGGTCTTTAATTTTTTATTTTATTTGTCGATGGTCCTCGGAAACACTACTTCTTTTCTGGGTGAAAGGTATGCTATACCCTTTTCTTTATTTCAGACAACGTGTATGCAAATTTTCATGATTATCGGTAGAGTAGTTGTTAAGGCGTGAAAGGTAACTAACAAAATTACTTTCGAATTTTTAATATTAGTTAGGATAAGATCGCTGTTGGCTTCTGTAAATTTTTTTTCTAACTTCTTTTAAATTATAAAAGTTTTCACTAATGAAAAGAGGAAAATGCGAGGAAGGTTAGTGTGCAATTTGCAACTAAAATATGGAGTAATTTTATTATTAGCTGTGGGTTAATTGATGTGGTCATATTATATTACCTCAACCATTGCAGTGAGTTACAATGTATTTACGTAACGTTTCATTTAAGCTCATACAAATGTTAGCGTTTCAATTTTTACTGAAAACTGACTGGCTGGAATTACTCTGGGATTAAGGGATCGTAACAGACCTTAAGAACGAACTGAAATCGATGAGTTTAATAATTTTTAGGGTTCCGTACGTCCGAATAAAAAAAAAGTGAACCTAAAATATTGAAAAAAATACAGAAATTAGTTTTCTACTTATAGATTTTAGGAAAACCTATAAGAAGTCCATAATATTAAAATAACATGGTAAATCACTCAATATTGTGCGGATCGTACGGAACCCTCTTCACGCGAGTTCAACTCGCACTTCTCCTGTTTTTTTTACTTTAAGAGTAAACTTGCTTTATGTAATCATTGTCCCTTAAAATCCGCGTTAATGACGTGGCGAGTCTCTATTGGTTGAGAATCTATTTATGTATATAGGCGTGTTTACACGTAGTAGACAGACATCATGACAGACAGATCTGTCATGATGTTTTCGATAATAAACAGCGGCGACGATTGACGAGATTAGTGGATTTAAAAAACTTTAGGTACTCTTTTAATGCACTGTTGACGTCAGTGGGGTCGATTTTTTTTATTTTTAGACGTTATCTAAGCAACTCTATGTTAATCGTTAAAAGAAAAATATCCTATATGTTAAACTAAATCCAAATGCAATCAAATTTCATTCAAATCTGTTCAGCCGTTTTTTTTCTTAAGGAACGAACATACAAACTATCTCATTTAAAATATTATTAGGATAATTAAACAATATAAAAAGTATCTACAGTTGAACTTGTAGACATAGAGTACGATGGCAACATTTCTTTACTACAACACACAGAGTCAATTTTTGCAATAAAATATAATTTCTTTAAAATTAATCGCTTCGTAAATTCTCAATATTATATGCCCTTTTTTGTGCAGTTTTATGCCTGATTAATCAGGTTAAACGTTGATAATTATATGTATAACTTTGAAACATGTTTACCAAATTCTGCATATAGAGTCATCATGACTATTATTAATTTATTATAGAAAAAAGCATATTATAATTATTTTTTAGGCAAAGCATATGTTTGCTTGAAGTTTAGTTATTAAATCAAAACTATCGTTTTGTCATACGTGCATTATTTCAATATATAATCTTATGTCAATTTACTTATATACCTACTGAAATTCCAAAAACGATTTTATGTAATACCTACATAAACAAATAAATAAATATTTATCACAAATCACTAATAAAATAAATAAAGTCGAAGAAACCGGTGATATCGAGATCATAATGTTTGTTAGGATGCCAGCGTGCCCTTGCAATTACAGTTCAGTTCAAGGCTTCGTTCGAATGAACGAGTCGTTTTTGCGTATTTTATTTGTTAGAAATATAATATTAAAATATTTTATTATATTGTGTAATATTAATCGCACTTACCAAAAAGTTTTGTAATCCGTTCGCTGCAAATCACAGATTCGAAATTTAAATTCGTAAATAATTTAAAAATGGAGATTTCTATTTGAAAGTAACGTTCGAAGTTTAAAAAGGAAGTTTCAAATGGGCGACGATTCCGAACACGTTTCGTTCCGACCGTAAATAAAATGGTGTATGCTCGTCGATGTTCTGAGTAAGACTGGCGTTCGGGTTTGTAGCCGGTCTCGATGATACACTATCTACGCGAAATCAAGTTTCCGAACGAACTTTTCTCGACTGATTGCTTTCGCGGTAACTAGATAATGAATGGGGAAATTGAAATTTTGATTAGAATTTTGGAGATCCAACAAATGTATCCGAGCCTTAAAACTTCGAGGGACATACAAATTAAGATTTCAAGTTTGATTGTTTATAAAGCCACAGTAATTTGAGTAATGTAGAACGCCTGTTTGTTCATAGTTTGTTTTTAAAAAGCGAGCTTGGCTACGCTATCACAGTGTAAGTATACCTTTGTGAGTCGACATAACAGAAGATTGGAATTGGTAATTTATTATGCCTTGATCAATTTGAAATCAAATGTTGTTTATCTCGTTTTTATGGCTAAACCGCTCTGAACCGATTATCATGGTATTTGGTGTAATGATAGTTTGGCGTAATAGGGTATTTTAGTCTATATGAAAAAAAATCTAAAAGTATATTATTGAGATAGCTTAGGCAAAAAGCAGTGGGTAAATGTTAGTTTTAGTTCGTAAATTAACAAAATAAATTTTAAAATTAAATTCAAAGTTTTCAGAATTTTTAGTCTGTTCTTAAACACAATGAAATAGTAGCCGCCATGTTTACGTCATACGGTTGTGTAAACAAAAAAGTTTACCTTAGGTTACCTAGGTTTACCTCTTTTTCGAAGTTGGCTCTACCTAAATGGACCATTAACGCTAGAGAGGACACGAGCTAGCGCTATTAGCATATTAAAAACGGTCGCTGAAAGATATTACTCTTCGATTTTTAAACATTTGATGAATGTTCTTATCTAATATGACAAGTTTTTCGGCATTGTACATATGTAGGTAAATTAAATAATAAATAACAATGGATCATGTTATCTGAAAAATAAATAAATAAACACATTATATTAGGGCATTAAAAACAAAACTAGTTATTTTATATTTAAGGACAATTGCTTAATGTGATAGTGCTATTGTGTGCGGTTATATATAGTTTTAAAGCACATTCCAGAATACTATTGCAAAAAAAAAACCAGCACGTGTGCTATCGTTTGTGCATAAACGAACACGCACACCCACATTTGTTTAATTGTTTATAGGCGTTAATAGTAACTTAGCTTCAAGTGTACCTACAATTTGTCTGCTACTTACTTCTTTAATTAACCGTACCGATTTTACGTTCCTCGGGCCAGTGGGGAATATGAAATAAGAGTCGGGTGAAAGGGTAAATTTTTGTAGGTTTTAATAAAATTAATAAATTCACCCGGGGCAATGGATCCTAAATCAAAAATATCACGCATAATTTTTATTACATCTTTGCATATGTAAGTAATTCTATTTAAGGTTTAATCTATCTATACCCACTATATTTTTCATCTTTTCTTTTATCTTTTCATAAGTGGATAGCGATAAACGAGGAAGGCTTATTAACTTTCAGAATAAAATTCTATCGGTGCAAAGCCAGGGGCGAGTCTTTAGTGCTAAATACATATATTGTAATAGGGGATCGGACAGTAATCAGATTAAAATCTAAAATGTACTTAGAAAGAAAATATATAATTTTTTACGATTATTTATCGAATAATAATTTCATATAATTCATTTAAATATTTTTAAATGAAGAAATAAAATTTTATTATTTACAATATTTTTAATCTATACTGAAACACCGATCACAGTGCGTGACGTCATTTGTGGGCAATCATTGTCTTATGCCAATGCAGGTTTTGTTATGATATGACCACAAATGACGTTACGCGCTCTCAGATGAACTATCGTGGCGTTGTGGCGGCATTTTCAAACAAACAATATTAAAACATGATTTTGAGTACCTAAAAGGCTATAAATAAATAAAATAGTATTTTTTATGGGAATAAATATCCATGAAGATTAATTTAAAACACTTTCTGAAAATTTGTCCGATCCCCATTACAATAAATTTGAAAAAGGATAATTTTAACTAATTTTAGGATAATTTTAACTAATTTTAAATTTTAAACTAAGTCTGATTTGAAACGTTAATTTTTAAAGTAGGTTTAATGAATTATTTTAAATTTTAACGAGAAATTTGTACCAAGTGATCCTTTTAAACAATTTGAACGTTTAATTAAAGCGAATCAAAAATTTCCCGGATTAATTGCTTCTGTGTGTTCTGTGTTTATTCTGTACGCAACTTCGTACGCGTGGTATAGCGACTTTTTTGTTTGTAAATCGATTGGAATGAAAAAAACACTAAATTTTTTTTATGTTAAGGTCGGCAGACAGGCAGACGGTCCACTTGATGGTAGGTGGCTACCGTCGCCTATAAGACAAGCAACGCTAAAGCTGCTGCAAGTGTGTTGCCGACTGCAGTAGGATTAAGGATAAGGGATTAGGAGTGGTTAGGGAAATGGGCTCTGGCATCCCTTACTCACTCACCGAAACACAAAAGCACACGTGCTGTTATTTCACGGTGGTCTTCTGTAAGGGGGTGGTTACTGCCGCCAGACGGGCTGCCCAAATGACTGAAAACGCGGTGTGCCCTGCCACTACTTTCCAAATCCAGACCTGAGCCAAATTTGAAAAGTTCTTTTTTCAAAGTTGACCCTGCCGGGAATCGAACCCGGGAACCCTAGAGCGTTAAGGCAAGCACCCTAACCACTCATCCAACGGAGATCGTTACGGGAAGCTTGCTACAATACAGTGAAAACCGAATTCATATCGGTTAAGCCGTTTCTGAGATTTGCGTGCACCAAGGCACAGACAGACAAACGGAAAAACATACAAAAATTCTAAAACAATTTTTTTTGATCTCGGTAACATAAGTACAACGTGTATAAATAAAGTTTTTTTTTTAAAAAATATTTAATGTACAGACACGGCTCGTTTACGATTTTATTATATAATATAGATAGATGTTAAATTATTCTCAAAGTAAGAATTTTTATTCTGACGTTTATATGTAAAACTAGCGACCCGCCCCGGCTTCGCCCGGGGTGCAATTTTCATATATATATATATAAACATTCCCCGTTTATCCCTCTTTCCATTAGTGAAAACCGAATTAAAATCGGTCTACCCGTTCACGCGTGATGCCTTGACCATAGGAAATAGGGATTCATTTTTATATTAAGATATTGAAATTTTATTGAACAAAATATAATATTTTTTCTGACATTTTCTAATAGGCTTGTTTGCAATCTTATCACGCGCCCCTCTGTAATAAATTCGTCCTATTTTTTAAGTCTGTTTAACATTTATTTATGAAAATATCTCGGCAAAAGCCAACAACTACTAATCACGTAGACATGCGGGATTATTATGATTTACGATGCTGTAAAAATTTGCGAACCATACAAAATCCTGCTAAAACAAGATAACAAGTTCTTCGGTGAAAATGCGTTTCAAGGTATTGCGTGTTCTATTTAGATTCGGGTATATGTAATTTATTAGATAATTAACATAGAGTTAAAATAGTTATACTAACCATTTTGGGGCCTGATTAGTTAAATATTTACTTATTTGTTAGAGAAAAAAAAAAGATCTAGATGGGTAACCTTCGTATTCGTTTATGAGCAGTGTTATCTATAATTTCAGTGACAAATTATACCTAGTAGATTTTGAATATTTTTTTCGTAAAATGCCCGACCATCATTAATCTTGTAATAGTACTTAAATAAGTTCGTTATTGATTTCAGATTCCGTACAGCTGTGTATCTGTTGTTTATCATAAACTAGCTGATATCATAACATAGCCCGCAACTTTGTACGCGTGGTATTTGTTATAGCGCGTAACTTTTTTATTTGTAAACCGATTGGAATGAAATGTTACGGAAAGCTTGCTACAATACATGAGTGAAAACCGCATTCAAATCGGTTAAGCCGTTTCTGAGATTAGCGTGCACAAACACACAGAAAAACAGACATACAGACAAAAATTCTAAAAACTTTTTTTTACTTTTCCCGAACTCGTGCGTTCTCTTTCCCAACTGTCAAAATATTAAAAAGAAAAACCAACCATGAAGTTTTTACTAAAAAAAATTCATATAAGTTTTTATGATTCATGCAAATACGTATATTTCTAAAAAGAAGCTACTAATTTGTTTCAATATCAGATTTAATGATTTAGGTTTCATTTCATTTCATCTCATTAAATTTCATTTTCATTTCATATCAATAAAAAAATTCTACTGAAGACTTGGCTGTGTGGGCATAGTTTCATTTGCCTATCAGAATGGGTGAAGAAAAAAATAATCTCTGCTTATATTCTACGGTTGGCGCCATTTTCCAGAAATTTTCTTTGCGAGTTTAGTTGTTTGTTTTATTAAATTGCTTCATTTTTTCGCAACTGTATTAAAAATAGTCGTTCAGTACACGTGCGGAACAATCATTGCAACTTGTTCCGACTGTCAACCGTCGCCTTCGGCTGCGCCTCGGCTCGGGTAGACATTTGTCGGAACTCTTTGCAATGACAGCCTTTCCGCACTTGTAATGAAATATACTATTGTTTTTCTAAAACTATTGAATTAAATGAAAAACTGTTTGTGTAATTTAATTTATGGTGTAAATGAAACTCTATCATTTGATTATATACACATTGCATTACTTCTTGAAACAACTAAGTTGAATCGATTATATTATTGTAACAAAGCAATACATTAAAATTTTATTTAATTTCTCGTAAACCATAATACTTAAAAGAAAAAAGCCTCGTCAAAAATATAGACCAAGAAGTTATGTATCACATATATACATATTTTTTATTACATTGGCTTTATGTTTGAACGAGCTAAATCTGAGAACAAAGTAGTGATTTTTTTCTCACCGATGGCGTGGAGCCTCTTAATAGCTTTGTCAGCGACTTCATCAGCGTTCTTCGGATAGAGTAATTTTTCTAGATGAAATTTAGTTTCCTTTTCTGTACACCTGAAAAGTATGTAAAACTTCTGTTTCACATTGATCGGTTGAACAGTTAAGGCGTGGAAACATAATACTTAGCATTTTAATATTCGTTGAGTTTCCGTCAAAATCCATCGTTATCTCTTATTAAGATTGGCAGCGTATTTACATAAAAAAAGCATAAAGAAAGAATGTTATTCTGGAAAATATTTTCGTGACTACAATTTTTTATCCTCCTCTTAGGCTTTGCCTGAACTATGAGGGCTACTCCTATAGCCTGCATTAATAGAAAACCAAAGACACTTGCAATTATCAGACAATCATAAAAATCTATTCATATAATAAAATCGTAAACGAGACGTGTCTGTGCATTAAATATTAAAAAAGAAAACATGTACTTATGTCACCGAGGCCAAAAAAATAGCTTTTAGAATTTTTGTCTGTTTGTCTGTGCGTTTGTGCACGCTAATCTCTGAAACGGTTTATCCGATTTCAATGCGGTTTTTACCGATATATTGTAGTAAGCTTCCCGTAACATTTAGTGTTTGTTTCATTCCAATCCGTTTATAATAAAATAAAATAAAAGTTACGTGTAACTATTACACAGTATTACGCAACTAAAAAAGTATTACAACAAAAAAAGTACTACACGTACGAAGTTGTGGAAATCTATAATACCATCATCTAAAGTAAATCTATACATAAAATAAAATCGTAAACGATCCGTGTCTGAACATTATTTTTTCAAAAACATAAATAAATAATTTTAAAAAAAATTATACACGTTGTACTTATGTTACCCAAAGTAAAAAAAAACGGCTCTGAAAAAAAAAGTAAAAAAATCTCTGAAACGGCTTAACCGATTTGAATGCGGTTTTCATGTTTAGTGAACTTTTAGTAGTTTCTTTTTTCAATCGGTTTACGAACAAAAAAGTTATGTAAATTGAAGAATGACGTCCAACATTTTTTTCGATAAAAATGCAATAAAATAACTCTTCAGTTGAATTGGATGAAACTTTAGTTAACGATATTACAATATTATCATCTGTAAAACGATGATTATTGAAAGTTTATATAAAGTGAAAAATAGTTAGTTTACTTGATTTTAAGTTAACCTCATCTATATGATCATTCATATTAAGTAGGGTTCAGCTTAGGCTGGTGATTCTTCATCTTCTATCTAAATATTCTTCAATATTCTATTCTTTATATATAAAAATGAATCCCCATTTCCATTTGTGAAAACCGATTTTAATTCGGTTTTCACAAATGGAAAGAGGGATAAACGGGGAATGTTCTTATATATAAAAATTGCATCCCGGGCGAAGCCGGGGGCGGAATGCTAGTCTTATGAATCCCCATTTCCCTTGGTCACGGCATCACGCGTGAACGGGTAGACCGATTTTAATTCGGTTTTCACTAATGGAAAGAGGGATAAACGGGGAATGTTTATATATATAAAAATTACATCCCAGGCGAAGTCGGGGGCGGGTAGCTAGTATCTAATAAAATCGTTCTTTGCCTACTGTGCCTTTGTGCACGCTAATCTCAGAAACGGCTTAACCGATTTTCACGTGGTTTCCACTGATGTATTGTTGCAAGCTTCCGGTAATATGTAGTGTATATTTCATTCCAATCTGTTTACAAAAAAAAAGTTACTCGTTATTCAGAATACCACGCGTACGAAGTCAAGGGCACAGCTAGACTAACATTTATGTGTAAGAGCTTTCAATAGTGAATTTAATATTGGGTGAAAGGTTTGCAATAAAAGCCACCCCGACGCCTTAACGTAGTACCGAATAGGAAGAAAAAGCGCCGGTCATTCAGTCAGATAGTGCGATAGTTGAAATTCATTTAGAAACTTAATGCTCCATGAATCTTTTACGACTGAGAGATTCCATATTTGATAGGATAAATCTTTTTTAAAAATTATGTGCAATAATAACGTTTAGTTCCGCAATTTGATGTGTTTGGGTTTCATTTTCTAGAAATATGCTGACGTTATCTTCATTTCAAGAAAAATGTTCCTGTAGTTTTTTTTATTCTAATTGAGATTAAAAGATTTTCTATAGCAAGATACCAAGCCACGTTAAAAAAAAAATTGTACACTTTTTATTATCTTACCGAGGTCAAAAAAAGTTTTTAGGATTTTTGTATGTTCTGTCTGTGAGTTTGTGCACGCAAATCTCTTAAACGGCTCAACCGATTTGAATGCGGTTTTCGCTGATATATTGTAGCAAGATTCCCGTAACATTTAGTGTTTGTTTCATTCCAATCGGTTTAAAAACAAAAAAGTTACTCGCTATACCGAATACCACGCGTACGAAGTTGCGGGCTCAGCTATTATAAAATAAATTGGATTCTGTGTCAATATCTCTGTCGCGTCGTTATTGCTTTTTGCTCAGCGTTATTTTTGATTTTTCGTTTTTTGGGGTCGTAGCATTATAAACAATATAAAACCTTAAATGTCTATTTGTCTATTAGCCAAAGTCATGCGTTCGTTAAACTCTGGAAATGCTAGTCAAATATCAAATATTCTTTTTGCAGTTGCATAAGTCTGCTCTTAAGGAAGGTTATTTATAGATTTTATCATCAAGCTATGGACTCTTTGAAACCGAAGCTTGTAGGGTTCATCATCATTCGCTTTTCTCATTCATTATAAACCTTTTTGTTTCTTTTATATAATGTGACTTTTTTTATCTGTAGTACATATACCTACACTGGCCGGCGGGATTTTAAAAGAAAAAAAAAACAACATATTAGAACGAGGGCAAAATGAAAAAGGACATTCGAGAGACAGCATTCTAGAGCGGGGATTCTAGGGCGAGCCTTCAAAAGAAAGAATAAGAGAGGGAGAATTCTAGAGAGGAAATTCTAAAGAGAGATTTGGACAAAGAAAAGGGAAGTCGATTGTGCTGGTGACAGTTACCACTACGACAATCAGATTGAGCTGAAAGGAATCCAGCTGATATTTTTATTGAGTCTGTCGAGATCTGCTTCCACGCAATATTTTCCGGTGCTCCTGTCGCTAAGGGGAGTAAGACGAATCCGTTCCGCCTTCATCTACAATTTCGTTGAAACGTCTCTTAGTCCACAAACGACCCTCGCCTTTTAGACCACATTCGACCCTCCAGAGTTACCTAGGGAAATAAACGTTTATAGTGACTCTAGTGTTTTTATTAAAGTGTTGTGTTCCATCGAAACCACTATCTTTCCTTGTAGTCAGCCACGCCAACTACAAACAGCGACTCGCATCAATAAATTGGGCTGCAAAAAAAATACTTTTTCAAATCTGGCTCTAGAATTGTTTTATATCAATGTTACGATGGCAGTGTGTAAATAACCACCATTATGCGTTTGCGGGAGCGGTTTTATGGGCATCCTGTGGTATTGGCTGGCAAAATTATGAGCGACCGAGTAACAGTACCTGCTCGACGGATTTATCCAGGCCTAGGTGTCCTCCCGATGAGCAAGTTCAACTTGGTGCCGGTCACCAACACAATTATTGTCCACAATGAAAACACTCGCTTAAGAATTATAATGCGTTGCTAGGTTCTTAAAGCGTTTTTAAGTAAATTATTGTTTATAAGCGAAGCGAGTGCGGTCACGTCCGCAATGACGGCGACAAGCGAACAACTGCTGCCCTCTATCGCTCGAAACTGCGAGAAGGCCAATACAACAAACACGCCCAACCAAATGTCATTGAAACAATGATAATATGTAATATCATATATAGCATGAGATAAGCAACTGAAAATTTGTTTATTACTTTCTAATTAGTCATTAGAATACAGATTTTTAGAATTAGAATTAGAACAAAAATGCAATAGTCCTTAGAATTCAGAATGAAGTTTTCTAAATTTTATAGGATATAGTAAACGCATATAAATTTGAGCCCACAGCAAGTTAAGGTCTCTGTTCGTATCCACATAATGGTTATCACATTACTTACAAAGTCTTATGAATATATTATTTTCAACGACAGAAGCGTGTTCGTGATTATGACCAGTAAAGGGTTCTCTCTTTATAGCCTTTTTCTTTAGAAAGTTTGTGTGTATAATATTTAGGCGATAGGCCAATTCGCCTAATCGCCTAAATATTAGGCGAATTAGGCGACGAAAATAACGCTTTCCTGCCGAGTCTTCGCCTTAACTCCCTGATATATGAGCTCGAGTTACATTTCGAACCCGATAATTTAGATAGTCCCATAGATGATCTCTAAAGGATTAAAGTCGGGACTCCTAGCTGGCCTCTTTTATCATCCATAACATTGGACCTCTCTCCCATAACAACTAATGCAGATTCTTCATTTGGAACAATAATTTCTAAGATATATGTATAGAAGTGCATGAAGTGTTCCATTTTGAAAAATAATACCAATTTTTAATACACTTTTGTTTGATTCTTCATTACTAATTAAAAAATAAAGTTTTTCTTTTATGTCAAGGTTCTTAGACAAGCTGATGGTCAACTTGATGGTAGGTTGGCTACCGTCGCCTATAACATAAGCAACGCAACAGGTGCTGCAAGTGCACTGCCGACTATAGTAGGATTAAGGATAAGAGATTAAGAAGGGATAGGTAAAAAAAGGCTCTGAGATTCTTTGCTCACTCACCAAAACACAACAGCTCATATATGCTGTTATTTGACGATGGTTACTGGCTTCAGCAGGGCTGCCCAAATGACTGCGAAATACTACCTTCCAGATCCAGACCAGAACCAAATATGAAAAGTTAATTTCCAAAGTTGGTTCAGTCGGGAATTGAACCCAGGACTTCTGAGACAGAACGTTAAAGCAAACACTTTAATCACTTGACCAAGGGGCTCGTTAAGGTATTCGTATCTGCGCACAACTATACAATACAAATATATTTTGGTGTATGATGCTATCCCGCAACCCTCATGATAAGATCCTCTCTCTGCCTCGTAAGGGATCATCTAGGGTTTACTGGTATGTTCTTATGCAGAACTGATAACTCCTATAAGTCACATAGTTTAACCATTGCCTTGCCACACTAGACTGATATTTCCATAGGACAATTTGTACGAGTACTATTATTGAGCCACACATTGTTAGATATGGGAGCGGAAATCCCTTTTATCGGCTATCGTTTTCATGTAGAATGTAACATTAAGTAGTTTATCGGCTTCCAAATCTCGCTTTCAATACGTTTTATCTTATCAATACTGTTTTTTCTGCGAACACCAATCGTTCGCAACAATACATTAGATAATAGACAAAACACAGATAGACGTTTGGCAAAGAGGACATCAGTTTTATGTTTAGTTTCAGCTAATTTAGAACTACAATGAAAAGACAATTTTTATTTAAAAACGCGGGGTATAGGGATATTTGTAATTACAAATCTATTTGTTTTGCTGGATGTAAGGTTTTTCATGTTAAATGATGGCAAGCAGGCTGACGGTCCACTTAATGGCAGATAGGTATCTACTTTTCCTGAAAGGTTAAAGGAATAGGGGAAATGAGTTCTGGCATCTAATTTTACTGTAGTCTAATGGCAGTAAGGGGATGGTTACTGCCATTAGACGGATAGCTCAGTTAATTTTTATAATTGTTTGTTTGGACATAGCACATGCAAATATGTATGTTTGAACTTTGGATAAAGTTTTTTCTATTGTATTTAATTTTTTTCTATTTTCATTTTAGTACATATTTTTATTTTTGAAAATATTTCAGGAGAATGTTATAAAATATTTTTTATGTGGTGTGCATGGAACATAAGCTATGGAAAGGTAAGTTGAGGTTCTCTGTGAGAAACTTGAAGCTTATATTGCGATTAAATGTAATTAAATATGACTAATGTAAATTAAGTTAGAATAAACTTAACTCATACATATGTTTGCTGTATGGTTTTACGGTTGCCCATCAATAATTTGATTTCAATGAAATACAAAAAAAAACACGGAAGTTTAATAGATTATATTTTTATATTTCCAAGTGCTTAAAAATGTTAAAGTGATTTCATTTTTTATACAAACTCTTCGTTTGAAAAGAATATTCTTATTTCATTTTTATTTGAGATTACGATCTCAGTAACTGTAAAAATATTCAAAGATTTTACCCTTGAGAATTATAGTTAATGAACAAGGTCGAGTTGGTCGTAACTTCAGTCATTAACCCTTCTTATTTCAAATAACGAAATTGAAATAGCCTTAGGTAAGTTGTAACCTATAGCCAGAGGCTAGATTATAGTAACAAGAAAGCTTACAATTTACATCCATGTACACGAAAAAATATGCAACACTAGCTGTGTCGCACGGTTTCACCCGGTTTAAAATTGATTTCTAGAGTATTTCCAGGTACTTCCAGAGTTTAAAGCGTTAAACCAAACCAAACAAACAAACTCTTCAGCTTTTTTATATTTGTCGTTTAGATTAAATATTTTAATACATGTTAGCTTAAGAAGCTTAAAAGCTTAAAATAGCAAATATAATTTTAATAATTAAGTATATATTTTTTTATTGTATGAGTTGTGGGTTTCCGGGATGATGGCCCAGGTCTGTTGGAAATTCTTCCAAACGTTTCGTCAACAACTGCGGTTGACATCCTCAGTGGTGTAGTCCGAGTTAGAAGAAAAAGTACATCACATCACTGCACTTCACTTCTGCACTTTTCGACTTCTCGAGCGAGACTGATTTGTCGACTGGAATGTGTCTATATTTAAACTTAAATTTATATCCCCACCCCGTGGTTGAATTGGTGGGGTGTGGTCACTAGGAGAGGGGTTATAATGCCCTCTCTTTCTTTCATTATTATTATTATTCCTGCGTAGTGCCGGATACCAAATGTTGTGTAGCCTTAGATTTTCTTCCTTCCTGTTGAAATTATTTGGATGCTTGAAGATTTCAATGGCTTCCCGATTAAGGCGTGAGTGATAGTGTACCTCGGATGACAGAACTAATGTGTTTTTGAAAAGGATTTTATGATTGCCTTCAGAAAAGGCGTGTTCAGCTACTGCCGATTTTTCGGTCTCTCCTCTGCGACAGTTACCCTTGTGTTCTTTAATTCGGGTGTTAATGCTGCGTTTTGTGGTGCCGATGTATACTGCGCCACATTCACAAGGTATTTTATATACCCCTGTCGAGGATAGTGGATCCCTTGGGTCTTTAACTGAACCGAGCAGGTTTCTGATTTGGCTCGTGGGCTTATATATGGCCTTGATGTTTCTGCTCTGTAACATTTTTCCTATGCGATCCGTTACTCCTTTAATATATGGGAGGAATGCTCTGCCTTTATCTGGGTTTTTGTCTTCGGTATTAGTCCTGTTTCTCCTCGGTTTTATCGCTCGCTTAATTTCAGTGGGTGTGTATCCGTTGCACCGTAGAGTATGGCTTAAATGTTCCAGCTCTTTTTGTATCTGTGTTGGTTCGCAGACTCGTTTCGCTCTATCAACCAGCGTCTTAATCATAGCTCTTTTTTGTTGAGGGTGATGGTTGGAGTTTTTGTGTAAGTACCTATCTGTGTGGGTGGGCTTGTGGTCCCAGGCTACCATCCTCGTTTTTAGAGACCAACACGTCCAGAAATGGGAGTGTGCCATTTTTCTCTGTTTCCATAGTGAATTGTATTCTTGGGTGGATGCTATTGATGTGTTTAAGAAACATATTCAGTGCTTCCTGTCCGTGGCTCCATATTACAAATGTATCGTCTACGTATCGAAACCAGCATGAAGGTTTCTGAAATGCTGTTTCTAGAGCAAGTTTTTCAAACGATTCCATGTAGAAGTTGGCCACGACAGGGCTGAGCGGACTCCCCATTGCCACACCATCTACTTGTTCGTAGAATTTATTATTCACTTGGAAATAGGTGGTGTTCAGAACATGTTTGTATAATGACACTATGTCTTCCGGAAAGATTAGGCTTAGCTTTTCAACTGTCTCTTTCACCGGGACCATTGTAAAAAGGGAAACGACGTCAAAGCTCACTAGAATATCTGTTGGTTTTATTGTCATGTTTTCGATCTTTTCTACGAAATGCGCCGAGTCTCTGATATGTGATGATGTCTTCCCGACAAAAGATAGCAGTTGTTTGGACAAGTACTTGGCTAAGTTGTAGGTTGGTGCCCTAATAGCACTAACAATGGGTCGTAATGGTACTCCTGGCTTGTGTATTTTTGGTAGACCATAAAATCTTGGTGGAAGGGCTTCGCTGTTTATGCATTGCCGTTTGTCCTCATCAGGTATGGATGATGCTTTTATCAGTTGGTTCGTTTTTCGAACTATAACGGATGTCGGGTCTCTGGATAGTTTCTTGTACGTTGATGGATCTAAAAGGTCGTCTATTTTCTTTTGGTAATCCTTCCTGTTGAGTATCGTGGTTGCATTACCCTTGTCTGCAGGTAGAATGACTATGTCCTTGTTGTTATTTAAATTTCTTAGAGCCCTTCGCTCTCTGGCGTTGATATTGTCTTTTGGGGGTCTTGCTTTCTGGAGTATTCGTGATGCTTCCCGGCGTATCTCCTCCGCCTCTTCTGATGGTAAAATTCGAATTGCCGCCTCGATGTTCGCAATGATATCCTCCCGAGGTATATTGATTGGAGTAATAGCAAAGTTCCCTCCTTTCGCTAGTATCGACCTTTCGTCTTCCGTAAGTTGATGTTCTGATAGGTTCACAACTGTTTTTGTCATGTCAAGGGTTGCTGTTGTTCTTGGAGGTAAGTCTTTATAGCATTGTTCATACTTTTTCTTTTGCCGGTTGGTTGATTTCTTCTTGACAGCATCAGCTGATCCAAAAGTTATCATATCAACCTTTGTCCAGATGCGTCCCTCCAGTCTGGCGCTCAGCAATAGATGTAGATCCATGAGTTCCTTATCGTTTAGTGCCAACTCTTTTCTGGTGTAATGGATTCGCTCCCGTAGCATCGCCTTCTCCGCCCGGTCATATATCCGGTTACTCGCGGCTGTATGAAACAAACGCTTTCTTTGTAGAAATTTCGGGATTACATTTGTGTCCCTGCAGCGTAGCAGAAATGTCAAAGAACACAGTAAGTGGCTTTTCTTTTTTCTTAACCACTGAGGATGTCAACCGCAGTTGTTGACGAAACGTTTGGAAGAATTTCCAACAGACCTGGGCCATCATCCCGGAAACCCACAACTCATATGGATACCGGCCGAGAAAACCTACATTCTACTGTTTTTTTATTATTGTACATTTATTCATTTTCATTCTTAATTCTAAATTTTTTATAATATAGTATATATAAGAATAAAAAATATATATTAAAGACTAATTATCCCCTGGCAGCGGGGCAAGGCCCAAGCTACCGGTGGTTAGGGCTGCAGAGCGAGGAACCTCCTGACAATTCTTGCCATGCCAAGAAGTACCGATTTCTGTATCTGTCTCTTTATCCAGCCAACTAGTGAGCGCCTCTTGAAGTGTTGGTCGAGGCTCTTCGCTATAAGACCATTCGCGGAAACGACTATCGGGACAATAAGTGATTGTCGAATTCACATCTCACATGTCGGTAATCTTGCGAGTCAAGTCCAAGCCTACTTACTTAGTTTATCTTCTCAGCTTTCAGGAGATTTTCGTCACATGGGATTGCGATATCGATAAGCATTGCCCGACGTTGAGATCTATTGATAACCGCGATATCAGGCTTATTAGCAACAATACTATGTCAATGCCTGCAGTCAGACGGGCTGCACAAATGACTGCGAAAGAAGCGTGCCCTGCCACTAGTTTTCTATCCAACTTTGAAAATTCACTTCCAAAGTTGATCTTTCCAGGAATCGAACCAGCGACCCCTGAGACAGAGAGTTGAAGCAAGCACACTAACTACTCATCCAACGGCTCAAATGTCTTCAAGTTTCTTAGGACTTGTCGCTATAATTTCCTTATTTGATCATTATTTGTTGCAACTGATAAATAATTAATTAAACAAGTGATCATTTTATGCATGAAGTCGAGAAACATCCAGGCCGGGATTTGAACCTGCACATCTCCGATCGTAAGTCCCACTAGACAATCACTGCTATTGCTATTATAGTAATAATAATTTGAATGTATTGCTAACGCCAGCAATGTACAAATAATTGCTTTGAACAAACTCAGCAGGTATTGAGTGAGGTATTTCCCCTATTTCAAGCTAAGATTGAAGCCTTCGTAGGTATTTAATATACACGCTCTATCGCCTGGAACGCTTTACGGCGCGCTGCACACGTTTGCTATAACCTTAGGCAATTTTCGTCAAGGCGTACGCCTTCCATGGCGAAGACGATTACTGAAAATTCTTCGCTACTATTACTATTTAATGGATGGTGTACTTACATTAAAAGATATACCTACTTATATCAAACACGCTTATATAAATAGAAGTCTATAAGGATTATACACGTGACAATAATCATGTTTTTTGATATAAAAAAGGCATTGGATAGGTACTTATTTTTTGAAAAGCTGTAAACTATGTATGGAAATTAAGGATCATTAAAATATATAAAGAATCACCATTTGTCTGGGTTTTTGGAGCATGGACAAAAATCCATGTACGGACAAAACGTCCACTTCCAACAGAAGTAAAGGAGATCAGACCCTCAGTTTATTTTCGTTTTAAGGTGGAGACAAACGCTAAATACTAAAAATATCCATTGTTTAATGAAGATGTTACAAGAATTAGACAAGACAATTGCTTTGAAAAAAATATATATTATACTTAAACATGTGAAGAACCAATTGTATTAATTAGAATTTTCGTTAAAGTAATAGAAACTCCACAAAAAAAGTTAGAACACAAGAAGAATTTTACATTTATTGAAAATTCTCTCGAAAACGGCTTATTTCGCGCATATGAATCCTGTACCTATTGATAAGTTAATCTCAGTTTAAAAAATTGTACTTACTATTAATTTTTTTTTGCGTATTGTTCTAATGGTAAAAACAAAAAAACACAATTTCTAGGCCTGTTAAATTGTCTCCGCCGCCAGCGAGTTCTATTGTAAATGTCATTTGCCTAAGTGAAGCCCTTAACGGTTTAAACTTGAACTATTAGTTAAGAGAAATTATAGATTTTACTAGGAAAATACAGAAGAAGGAGATGATATTGATCTTTATAATGAGGATGTAAGCGGAGGAGATAATCATTTTTAATATTGCTTTGTTTTAATTTTCTTAATTAAATTTCTTGATTAAACATTTGGAATATTAAATTGTCTTTTATTATTATACTTTTAAATGTATTTACAAAAATAAAACTAGTACAAGTTACATTTTCTCATTTTTTTCCCTTAACGGTAGGTACAAATAATGGAAAGGGTTGTATAATATGATACAATATCTAATCCAGAGTAAATCACCAAAAGGCTTGGGTAAATAAATGAGAAATATGGATTGGAAAATGTTTTTCCAATTTCCGGAAAAATTGTTGGCCAAAAGTTATGCTGCATTTGTAAAAAAAAAAACTTTCCATTTCATTTAAATAAATTTAGATGGACTAAAATAATTTAGATATTGTAACCAATATGGTAGTGGGCGGGAAATTTCGGGGTCCTCAGTCACAAATTGGGTAGCTCGTCTGGCGACAGTAACCACTCCGTTAAAGGTTGTATGCTCTAATGTTAGGTGAGTAGATAAGCCTGAATGCCAGAAATGCCAGATCCGGTTTCCCTTCTTGCTTGCTTTGCAGCGAAAGATGGCCATTCGAGTTGTCCGGGAATATCGTACGGTGTCTTTCGAGGCGGCTACTTTACTGGTGCGCTTTCCACCCTTGGATATTTTGACGGACATGGATGCCAGAATCTTCATGAGAGTTCGCCCTATTCGCTTGGGAGATGAATGCATTCTAAGTGGTATGGTAGCGGAGATCCGGCGAGAAGAGAGACAACGTGCATTACAGACATGGCGCCGGCGTCTTGAGGAGGAGCGGTGCGCGCACAAGCGCATAGTTCAAGCTATTCTGCCTACTGTCTTCGAGTAGTGGCTAAAAAGACAACATGGATGTGTTACGTATCCACTGACACAGATGTTCACCGGACACGGTTGCTTTAGTGACTTCCTGCATAAAATTGGACGCGAAGCAACCACCCAATGCCATCACTATGAAGCTGATCATGACTCTGCCCAAGACACGCTCGATAGATGCCCCACGTGGCACCTTCAGCGGCAAGTCATAATCAAAAAAGTTGGAGCTATGATAAGAAAGGAATCATCGTGAAGAGCAGTGGCAACCTTCTGTGAGACGGTACTTCTCCAGAATCGCGAGAGAGCTGACCCTGCAAAACGCAGACGTCAAAAGGGAAGCGGTGGAAACCGCATTAGTACCCCGTGATCTGGGGTTCAATTAGAAGACAGACACGGTATCCTCTGTCTGTCATATGAGGCTACTAAAAGAGGTTCCGGGGATTGGCTTACAAAAAGCTGGGATAATACCGGGGTATTTCAGAAGAATGGTGCTACAAGGATCGCGAGTTAATACGGATGGAGGTACCATGGTCCCTGATAGGCACGGCTGGCGACAATCAGGGGGGTTTTTAGTGAAAAAATCTCACATAACCCGGTTTTTCTATGGAAGGTTTTCTCCTTCGCTAATAAAAAAAGATACTTCTTTCCATTGCATGATGGCAGGACATGATTTTGTTGCTTATTTTTTCGGTATACACCCATTTTTGGCTTGCGTAAGTTAGAGTTACGTAAAGTAGGTAGGATGCACAATCCATTATTATCTTTTTTGTTTTAAAAATAAAGTTGCCTTTAAGGATTTCTTTGTGAGACCTGTATTTTTTCAGTGTTATGTTAATTCTTCTTTTTACTTCTTTCTCATTGCTATTCGCACTACGCAGACATAATTTGTTTATTATGAAAATTAGTTGTTAGTGACATATTTTCTCTTTCTATATCGTCGTAGTTTTCACTTTATCGGACCAAGTTGACTTAGTTGTCTACGAAAATAGCTTTTTATATTAAAGGAGAGTATAGTTACGCCACTGCATAGCCGGTAGGAAAAAAACTATATGAGTCGCAACTTACTATTACGACGAAAGTGTATACCGAAACGTACATTAAACGTAAGTCCGTTGTTTACAACATGTTATTTACGGCGACCTCACGAGAAGGCTGAAGCAATAATTCCTAATATGAACCACCTGTTGGTTAGCATTCTCGGCGGCGTTCCTTTCATGACGTAACACCTTTTTTAAGTGAGAGTTCATCGCGTGCACGTTAGATGGCGCTATTAAGGTTTTTGAAATATTAAGAGCTTAAAAGTTAATACCTAATGTGGTTTAACTTTATGTTTTATTGTTACTTATTTTTATCTATTACAGTTTTAAGTAAAAATTAATTACTTAGAATTAAATTATATGTGTAGGTAAGTAAAAGTCTGTTGATGAACTCGGTAGGTAGGTAGGTAGGTAAAATTTTTTATTTACAATTTTATTGCAAAATATTACAGTATGGGTTCAAATTATTTAATAATTACGACATATTCCAAAGGCATATAATTTTTACGGATAGGTAATACGTCGCAGCAATTGAGCAGAAAGAAAAATGAGAGAGAGGTAAGAGCAGGTAATATCAGTAACATTAGTTTGAAAATCAAATAACTCCGTTATAATAAAATTAGGTAAACTAAAGTAATGTATGGTAATTAAATAAATTCCAATAGGTGTACGAAATTGACCACAAGCTTCAATATAAGTTTCAATTGCAGAGTGATTTTACAGTTAAAAGGATGTATATATAGGAAATGCCATTTACAGTTCTGGAAACGTACGTGTTGTCCACATACATAAGGTGGATTTATATTATACGGGGCCGTGCTCGGTCCGTGCCTCGGCCGGAGCCCGATGAAGGTATTCATAGTATGCTTTTGTATGAACCAATTCATACTTCACCGGGCCGGGGCACGGCCGTAGCACGGCGCACGGCGCGCTCCAATCGCGACATGTCGTAACATGTTTGTTATCACCGTGCGCTTTGGGAAAGCTTCGCGAGGCCCGCTCGGGGTATTAGAATTGATCCGAGGCTGCCGCGCGAGCCATGGATTGCGAGCCAAAACCGCGAGGCTACCTTGTGGTATAATATTAATATAATACTATATAAGTATAATATACTTATAGTAACAGTAATACAAAATAGTATTATAGTACTTAGAAATGACAAGGCACGGGCACGGCCCGGCGGCGGCACGATGCCAAATGATAGCCGACCTGAACATGGATAATATATTAAACCGACATGTGAATCGATATATTCATAGTTTACGAGAATTATTCATATTTTTTGGTATACATACATACGATGGATTCACAATAAGTGTATAAAACCCATAAGAACGATTCTTCATAAATAAAATGTTAGAGGGCCTACACAATATCCATTTAGACTGAACCAAATCGCGATCGTAGGTACATTGTAAAATGCATTTAAACAAGCAATACGATACGAGAAAACACCCGTCTCGTATTGCTGTCTCGTCTCGTCACTGAAAATGCATTAAAAAGTTATATATAAAGGGGCCACTGTAAAAAGCTGTGGAGTGAAAAATTGCACTAGATTTGTTAGCGTTGAATGTCTCTAAAAAATGGTCGAGCCGAATAATAAAACAAAAATGTTCTGCTTCGTCCGTTCAACTGGAAAATTGGTTAGCCGCATACTTTTTACTTATTCATGCATGACTAACGGCGATGCACCTATATTAAAAATCTACCAAAGTACTTACTTTAAGGATTCTATCCACTTAATTCGACGGGAAAGGCAAAATTTTTACCCTAATAAAAACAAGCTTTGGAACAGTGAGAAACACAAGCAAATTATTATTATATATTTTTTCCTTTAAAATTTAATTTATGAATGGCAATTTACGAATTATATTGTATATAATAAAATCGTAAACGAGCCGTGTCTGTACATTCAATATTTTTTAAAAATAAAAAACAATTTGAACGCGTTGTACTTATGTTACTCAGGTCAAAAATATAGTTTTTAGAATTTTTATATGAGTTGTGGGTTTCCGGGATGATGGCCCAGTTCTGTTGGAAATTCTTCCAAACGTTTCGTCGACAACTGCGGTTGACATCCAACAGAAGAAACAGAAGCGGAAGAATTTCCAACAGACCTGGGCCATCATCCCGGAAACCCACAACTCATATGGATACCGGCCGAGAAAATCTACATTCTACTTTTAGAATTTTTGTCTGTTCGTCTGTGCGTTTATGCAAGCTAATCTGATTTGACTTCAGTTTTTACTGTATTGTAGTGGCAGGGCACTCTGCGTTTTCGCAGTGATTGTGGCAGCCTGTCTGGCGGCAGTATAACCACACCCTTATAGAAGACCACCGTGAAATAACAGCACGTGTGCTGTTGTGTTTCGGTGAGTGAAGTAAGGGATGCCAGAGCCCATTTCCCTATCCCTTTTCAATCACTTATCCTAAATCCTATTGTAGTCGGCAGCGCACTTGCAGCAGCAGTGGCGTTGCTTGTGTTATAGGCGACGGTAGCCACCTACCATCAAGTGGACCGTCTGCCTGTCTGCCGATCTTAACATAAAAAAAGTTTCCCGTAACATTTAGTGTTAACAAAAACATTAACAAAAAAGTTACGCGCTATACCGAATACCACTCGTATGATACATAAATATAATTAATTATTTATTGGTTTATATGTTAAATTTAAATATATTTTTTATGAAGTCGAAAAAAGAACGATTACCACAGTTGCGGGCTTAAGAACACTTAAGTGATGGCTACACACGATAACCTATACATACGGTGTAAATGGATCGGATGGCTTATGATATAATTTAGTAGACTGTATGCGAGGCGAGATATTGTAAGGATAAGAAAGGAGAGGAGTAAGGATAAGGACCTTACCTTATGTAGGGTCAGCGCGCCACTGATTTGAATCACCCATGGCGTTCAAGTATTTTTCGGCGCGATAACCAGTTTTAATTATGTTAAATAGTTCAGGCGACCAGTGTATAGCGGAGTGAATTGTCTATAACGTGAGTGTAAGCGGTTAAAGGCGATTATTAATTTTATTATTTATCAAGACTTTTTTTCTAATTTTATTGCCGGGATGCTACTTTGACTTTTATTGGCGTAGGCTGTGCCTCCTTTAATTGCGGCGGCATCTGCCATGTTTTTTTTTTGTCCCTTGCTGTGTGTTTTTGTTCGGTACCTGCCTCGTTGGAGGCCATGTAATAATAAATAAATAAACGTGGTCTCGGCGGCGAATCAGATAATCAGATGGCACTATGTCCATGCAGGTAACTTTCAATAAGGTAGGCCTGTTTCGGGGTGTAGGAAGGGGAGCGAGAGACGAGGTACACAAATCGCGGAACAATCACTGTGCTGGGATGAACATATGTACAAACTCCAATTACATCTGCATAAAACTTTTTTAATTTCATGAGTTGTAAAAATGTTTTAATGTTCATTGAACGGTTATGCCAATATATCACGTTATACGTACTTTCACTCTACTTAATTTTAATTTAACAATAATTTATCATACTTAAATAGATTGCGCTGGCGGGTTAAATAAAAAAAAAACTGACTACATAGGCGTTTTCTATTCTTACATATAATATATATATATATATATATATATATATATATATATATATATATATAAACTGACTACATAGAAAACGCCTATGTAGTCAGTTTTTTTTTATTTAACCCGTTTTTTTTATAGGAACTTACATTACGAGCACTAACCTACGGATAAATGGGATAACTTAATTTCTAAAAAACTAGATTCTAAAACCCATTTTAAGTGGGAGGAAAATGTAAATTAAATTAAAGATCTCAAACTCAATTTCTAAGAAATCGTGAGGATGTTCTAGTTAATAGAATAGAATAGTTAATTCAGTTAATAGAAATAAAGGGATTAAAAGTCAGTTTCCATTTCCTCAGATGTATATTTTAGAGCAAATTTGATTGCCATAAAAAAGGTTATAGTGACTCAACCTTAAAAGATAGACATATATGCTGTCGCAGAATTTTTTTAGGCCTTTTAATGGGGAATAATTCCGTCATACATGATTTTTGATTAACTTTAACCGCTTATGCAGCGCACATAACGGAAGCTCTCAAAAAGGATAATTTTCCCCGTTTTTGCAACATTTTTCATTGAAGCTCCGCTCTTATTGGTCGTAGCGTATGTTATATACAGTCTATAGCCTTGGCGCCAGTCTATAGATAAATGGACTATCGAACACAAAAAGAATTTTTCAATTCGAACCAGTAGTTCCTGAGATTAGCGCGTTCAAACAAACAAACAAATTCTTCAGCTTTATAATATTAGGATAGATTTTTCACTTAAATATGAAGTAATATTTGTAATATAGCTCTTATATAGAGGTATTTTATTTATATATTGTTTTATTGTTATTAACATTTACAAATAATTAATAATCGCCTCCAAATATTGCGAAAAATGTAGATATGTACTAAAGTATTAGAAAAGTTATTCTAAGTAGAAGTTTTCCTCAATTTGTTAATAGTTACAACTAAATACGATGCAGTGCTAAAACAATAATTATGAAGTCTTAATCAAAGGATATAACAAATCGCTTCTAGGATATAATTTTCTCGTGACGAAAAGGTTGTAAACGCCATGTTTTCTACGGCGCTTACGCGTTTTATTCAAAGCCATACTAAATTGCCAAGTGTAAAGATTACACTGCAGTTTGCTGGAATACAGTGTAATGTGTGTCCCCACAGGTGCTGCAAGTGGTCGGCATAGTAGGATTAAGAATGGGAATGGATAGGGAGACCGTCCAATTAGGTAGAGTTAACTTCGAGAAGGAGATCAATCTTCGAATCCAGCTCTAATGGGCAGCGTTCGGGAAGCTCTTAGACATATTGACGTCCAAAATTCCTGAGTGTGTTTTAAAAAAAACATAGACCAATGTGTGTTGCCAGTGATGACATATGGCGCTGAAACTTGTCTCTAACTATGAGCCTCGTAAGAAAGCTCAACGTCGCTCAGCGAGGTATGGAGAGAGCTATGCTCGGGGTTACACTGCGAGATCGAATCAGAAATGAGGAGATCCGGTAGAAGAACGAAAGTTACCGACAAACCCGGCGGATAATACAGATATATGAACTTCTCGAGTCGACTCTCGACTTCTCGGACGGTTCTCGAGTGGAGGCCACGGACTGGCAAGCGCAGCGTAGGACGTCCACCCACAAGGGTCAGACGGTTAATTTGGAAAATTAGGGAAGAGGCCTTTGTCCTGCAGCGGATGTCTTACGGCTGAGATGATGAGGAAGACCGAAACACAACAGACTTTAAATATTTAAATTATTTATAATAATATTAATAAATTATTAATATTATTATAAATAAATTATTAAAATAATATATTTTATATTATTTTAATATTTTTTAAAACAAGGGTTAAAAAAATTCTTTTATCGCGTCCTGCATTAATGGTTTGTCGTTTTTTGAGTTTTTGTTTATTATATTTTATTTATTATTCTTTTATTATTGATTTATTTTATTATTATTTTTTAGTCTTAATGCATGCCAAGTTAGCCTATATGTGGAGTATATGATATTATAAATGAATTTTTTAATGTGTTTACGTATAAGAATGGTTGTATATCTGCGTTGGCTTCCTAATAAAATGAAAAAAATATATTAAATTTTTTTTTTTAAAAATGTGATGGTGTTTAAATAAAATTAATTAAGGGCTTCACTGAGGCAAATGACATTTACTATAGAACTCGCTGGCGGCGGATCCAATTCAACAGGCCTAGAAATGGTGTTTTTTTGTTTTTACCATTAGAACAATACACAAAATGAAAATTTTTATTAATACAATTTTTTAATCTGATATTAACTTATTAATAGGTACAGGATTCATATGCGTGCAATAAGCCGTTTTCGAGAGAATTTTCAATAAAAGTCAAATTCTTCGTGTTTTCTAACTTTTTTTGTGGAGTTTCTATTACTTTAACGAAAATTCTAATCAATACAATTGGTTCTTCACATGCTTAAGTATAATATATATTTTTTTCAAAGCAATTGTCTTGTCCATTTCTTGTAACATTTTCATTAAACAATGGATATTTTTAGTATTTAGGGTTTGTCTCCCCCTTAAAACCATGTATAAAAAAGTTATACTAACAAACTCATGCTTCTAAAACACAACTTGGATTTACACGTGTTTTTCGCAAGCTTTTTTTACCATCAGTTCTTTATTTAAAATTCACGTTTTTAATTCTATTTTTGCCGAACCAAAAAGAGTTTATAAAAGATATCTCTCAGTTGTATTGGATAAAAGTCTTTAATTCTCTCTATTTAAGTTTCGAATTCATACTGTAAAGCATCTATACTTGCGTTTGACAGCCGCTGTCAAATGCAACTATTTATAACGACCTAAACGGCCGTGACCTGGCCGTGTCTTTGATATAATTTTGTATCGTTTGGGGATAAATTTATTTATTTTTAATACGGAGGTAATATTTCTTTCAATCAATTTAGAAATATCTGTCCAAGAATTTATAAAAAATATCTTGTTGTAGGAAGCAAAACAGAACACTTTGTTATATAATATTAATATATAATACTAGCGTTCCGCCCCCGGCTTCGCCCGGGATGCAATTTTTATATATAAGAACATTCCCCGTTTATCCCTCTTACCATTAGTGAAAACCGAATTAAAATCGGTCTACCCGTTCACGCGTGATGCCGTGACCAAGGGAAATGGAGATTCATTTTTATATATATAAGATTATATGTATAATATACTGATAATACTTACATAGACGGCTTTTCATCTCAATGGTAGGTATATTTATAGTACAGGAAGTAGCGTTGCATTTTTACGTGTTTTTTTTTTAATATTCAACATTCATCAAAGTGAGCGTCACCTCGCGAACCACGGTGGAGAGAAAGATGACAGCAAAGATGTAAAAAAATGCACCTAAAAGTATTTTCATAGTCTGTCAAAATTTGAGGGATGGTTTTTGAGATTATTATAAATTAAAAAGTAATAGTTAGCTGTATTAAAGAAAGTGGATTGGTTATGAACGTAAATCCACAAAGAAACGCGGTCGTCCATGTACCCGGACGGGAGAGGGCATAGCGGGTACATGTAATTTTCTTTAAATACAGCCGACGATTATTTTTTTATTTTATAATAATCTCAAAAATCATCTTTTAAATTTTGAAAAAGTATGAAAATTTTTTTTGCAACTTTTACCTGCTATCACCTTTCGCTTCACCGGTAGGTATCGGAATAGCTGACGCTCAGATTGCTTATACATACATTAGGGTAAAACTACTATTATTGTGACTTACAGCCGGTAGGAATTGATTTGTCCAAATGCAACGCCCCGTACCATTACGTAGTAGAGATTAGATAAATTTTCACCTATCCCTAGTAGCACCTATAATTGGAAAAAAATATATTCCAATTATCCTTACCAGTGAGGATACCTTAGTGGAATAGGTGGAACGGGCGAAAATTCGAAACGTATGTCGATGAATATAACATTTTTGGGCTGTCACAATTGTCAGAGTTGTGGAGAGTATATTTTCTTTTAATTTACAATCTTTTAAATATATTTTCTTTATAAATTGGTTTCAAGCTGATTTCTTTTATTGTTTAGATTCTATATGAGAAAATATATAAATGGTGTTATGTTGTATGATAACGGCACTTTAGTTCTAAACTTACAACTTGATTAGCTGGTGCTATCGACTTCGCCGCATTGAAAAATGAATAATATAATACTTGAGAAACGTCTTAACATCTTTAATATTGCGACGACAGTGGCGCCCAATTTTTTATATTTTTAGACGATCCCTTGAGCTAACATTTTTCCGGGATAAAAAGTATTGTTACGACTAACTATGGAACGTTCTGGAAAAAGCGTTAGCGCCGGCAGAAAGTCTCGAACGTCCTACCCTATCGATGGTAGTCACGCCACTTCACGATTAGTGTCAAAATAAAATTGGTCCTTACGTTTACATTCAACAGAAATAGCATTCCCGAACTTTCAATGGCTTGTTTATATTTCTAGTAAACTCGAAATAAATCGAGGCACCAAGTATAAATAAGAGAGCCGGCGGGCGAGTTAGTTAGTTTGTGCGATAACAGGCGAGTCGAAAACGAATCTTCGGAGCTTTTGCGAAATTACCAGCGACAGTGAACCGGCGACACATTAAGGGAATCATTGACGACTTTTGGCAAGTTTAACGGTTTCATCGAATTTCTATAGAATTCAACGAAATTCTATGAGGACCCCTCATAGAATTTTGTTTTGTGTAGAATAACTTATTTGCATTCTTGTTGAAATAACTTATTTGAAAATCAAAACAAAACTTTTTTTTTTCATATATAGTGGTCACAGAGTAATATCGTACGCTTTATGCTCCGAGATTATGACGACAGGGCCTCAGAAATGGACCACCCGTTGACTCATAATATTATGTTATCAAAATACATTACATTATTACGTTACGATGACACTTCATTTCTAACTTTTCCGCCAATTTTTCCTAATCCCGACTTTATGAAAGAATTATGATACGAAATATTGTTTTAATAACCACAACTACACATAATATAATAAAATCGTAAACGAGCCGTGTCTGTACATTAAAAATTAAAAAAAAAAGAAAACAATTTGTACACGTTGAACTTATGTTACCGAGGTCAAAAAATAGCTTTTAGAATTTACTGTTTGTCTGTGCGTTTGTGCACGCTAATCTCTGAAACGGCTTAACCAAATTGGATGCGGTTTTCACTGATGTATTGTAGCAATCTTCCCGAAACTTTTGGGGTTTGTTTCATTCAGATCGGTTTACAAACAAAAGAATTACGTGTTATATCGAATACCACGCGCACGAAGTTGCGCGATCAGCTGTTTCGTATCACGATTAAAAATGATCACTTTTTATAATAACTGTTTCCCTACAAATATTTAGTTTTCCTCTTTCAAGCTTTGGAAATAAGTTATGTTTGGGTAAGGTGAAAATTAAATCATAAATGAATTTGGATAAAAAAGTCGAATTGTAGTTATCTTAATTATTTTTATGTACATATTTTTAATTCGCATCAAGAGATTTAAAACATCTTTTGTAATGCGCATTGCTTAGGATTGGAACTCCCTGCCCACGTCTGTATTTCTGAGCTCAAAGTCTTTTTAAAGTTCGAATGAATGGGCATCTTCTGGGTAAGCTCTCTCCATCGTCGGCCTCCTATTTCCTACACGGCGAATGCTGACAATAAGCAAACCTATCTTTAATAATATTAAAAAAAGTGCTTATTATAACTTGATACAGTATAATGACCACCCCGTTGGATGAGTGGTTAGGGTGCTTGCCTTAACGCTCTGTTCTAGGGCCGGGTTCGATTCCCGGCATGGTCAACTTTGAAAAATCAACTTTTCAAATTTGGCTCTGGTCAGGATTTGGAAAGTAGTGGCAGGGCACACTGCGATTTCGCAGTCATTTGGGCAGCCCGTCTGGCGGCAGTAACCACCCCCTTACAGAAGACCACCGTGAAATAACAGCACTTGTGCTGTTGTGTTTCGGTGAGTGAGTAAGGGATGCCAGAGTCCATTTCCCTATCCACTCTTAATCCCTCATCCTTAATCCTATACTGTAGACGGCAGCGCACTTGCAGCAGCTTTGGCGTTGCTTGTGTTATAGGCGATGGTAGCTACCTACCATCAAGTGGACCGTCAGCCTGTCTGCCGATCTTAACATTAAAAAGAAATACGTTCTAGGTGCTGATAGGGCTGCCTCGCTTCTGTAGTGCGTTAGCAATGTTCGGGGAAGCCCGAATACATTGTTTCTAAACAACAATGCGAAAGAGATGTGCCTCCCTGGTACGCCGGATGCGGGCCAGCCCCAACAGTATTCTGTGTGCGATTGCAAACATACTCGACTACTTGAGGCTTTCTAAGACTATACTAATCCAGAGTGCAATTACATAAGGCTCTTATTTCTTTTCTTAGATATTTAAGGACACTAACATAGATTTAAGTTGCTAGATGAATAAATATTTATGTTATTGTTAATAGACTTTGCCCTTGATTTCGTCTTCGCCGGTTTCTTTAAAAATTAAAAAAAAATCAAAGCTTTGAATTTTTAATTTTTAGATTATCCCTCGGGAAGAGAACTTTTTTCTGGATAAAAAAGTTCAGTGTCCCTTAGTTAAGGCGTGTAATCTTAACAAGCAAACAAACTCACTTTCGCTTTATATTATCAGTTGGGTTTATCATACACTGATTGGTAACATTGATACGGTACTCAAAATTTAGTTGAGAAATGGTGTTTAAATTTAAGGAAATTACTCCATAGAGAGCAGTTTCATGCAAATAACTTAAAAGAGATCTTTATCTCCTAGCAAGGATTGAACCTGGAGACTCGAGTTATTACGCTGATATTTATAAGATTATTTCCCTTCCAATTTTTCATCCACAGACAATTATTATCCTTACACTTGCGAGGCTAACGGTTTTGTTAGATACTCCTATTAAAATTATAAAAGCTAAGATTTGTGAGAATGGATGTTTGTTACTCTTTTACACAAAAATTAACAGTAATAAAGGATTTCAATCAAAACCAAACCATTTTTTTAACTTACACTTCACAATAAAACTAATTAAGAAAGAAACGTTGGTTTTCGCACAACTAATACATCGAGGCGCTAAACGCCTAGATGTTTTTCGAATTTTCCGAAAAACATCCAGGCATCGAATCGAACACTGAATCGAAAAAAATTTTGAGTATATGACAGGCGCTATTTGCTTTACATATTTTGTCAGGCGTTTCATCTTTTATTTTTCAACGGGCAGTGTCGCGGGTACCAGCTATTAGCTTATAATTTAATTTAGTTACAAGGACTAACCTTGATCCTTAACTATATAAATCATACTTGACACGAATGAGACTATGAGCTACAATGCGTGCACAATGCGGGCTGTAAATCAGTAAAAGACTTCTAAAATTAATTTCAGTATTTTCAGAAAACACCCCGTACAAACAAACAAATAAATTACACCTCTCCCTAACATATGTAACATATAATAATCTCGTAGTTCTTGTAATTGAATGGAATTTCCATCGCCTCTACAACTCGCACAAATTCCATTACTAATTAAACAATTTAACTGGAATTTAACAGACAGTTGTTCAACTGTGTGGCGGGCTTAGACTTGCACAGTAGTATACGTAAATTGGCAATGAGACTAATTGAGACAATTTTTTTTATAAAGTTAATTTGTTAACGAATAAATTAGGAAAAGATTTAAGATTTTTTTTTTTTAAACTAAAACATCAGTCCCATAAATTTGATATTTGATATCTTCAATATCTATAGATATTGAACTTTTACCATCGCACTGCGCGCCATCGAAGTTCATCCGCATTACTTGGATAAAGTGCCGCTGCGCACAGTTCGGATGAGTAGAAACTTTATCCCACGGACGCGCGATCTTTGGAACAGTCTCCCTTCTAAGGTGTTTCCATCTAGCTACAATATGGGCTTGTTCAAGCGAGCAGTAAACAAAAACCTGCAAGGTCGGCAGCGCACACGTACTCCTCTGGTGTTGCTTGTCATTAATTAGGCGACGGTAGCCACCTACCATCAAGTGGACCGTCAGCCTGTCTGCTACTTTTAATAATATTAAAAAAATATGCGAGCCCGTTGGATGAGTGGTTAGGGTGTTTGCCTTAATGCTCTGTCTCAGGGGTCCCGGGATCGATTCCCGCCGGGGTCAACTATGGAAATTGACTTTTGAAAGGTGAGTCTGGTGTGGATTTGGAAAGCAGTGGCAGGGTATACTGCGTTTCTCAGACTGTCTGGCGGCAACCACCCACTTATACAGAATAACAACATATGTGCTGTTTCGGTGAGTGAGTAGGGGATAGCCCATTAGCCTATCCCTTCCTTATCCCTTATCCTTAATACTACTATGGTTGGCAGCGCATTTTCAGCATCTGTGGCGATGCTTGTGTTATAGACGACAGTAGCCTCCTACCATCAAGTGGAACGTCAGCCTGTCTTGTCGACCACTTGATGGTCTTACATTAAAAAACATATAAAATTAAGTCGTTGTCCGCTTCGATCCGTTCCTCCGTTACCTTTTTCTATACCACACGACGGATTTTAATACGGTTTTCATTAATGGAAATAACGATAAACGAGAAAGGTTTGTTTATATAATTTTCAGAAAAATTGTTCCGTGCGAAACCTGCGTCGGTCGGGTCTCTAGTTTTTGTAGGTAAAAACTTCTACAAGTATGAGTACATTGCCAATAAAATAAAATAAATCTATCTCCGGTTCAAAAAGCTTTTTCTTATGCGGAAAAAACTGACAAGATAACGTTGCTCTTCTATATTTCAAATAAATGTTTAATAATTTAAAAATATGTACATCTATATATCTATATCTTTCTATATATAAAAATGAATCCCCATTTCCCTTGTCACGGCATCACGCGTGAACGGGTAGACCGATCTTAATTCGGTTTTCACTAATGGAAAGATGGATAAACGGGGAATGTTCATATATATAAAAATTGCACGCCAGGCGAAGCCGGGGGCGGGTCGCTAGTATATAATAAAATCGTAAAGGAGCAGTCTGCATTTTTTTTTTTTGTACACGTTATACTTATGTTAGTGAGGTCAAAAAATAGTTATTAGAATTTTTGTCTGTACGTTTGTGCACGCTAATCTTAGAAACGGCTTAACCGATTTGAATGCGATTTTCACAGATTTAGCAAGCTTCCCGTAACATTTAATGTTTGTTTCGTTCCAATCGGTTTTAAAAAGAAAAAGTTACGCGCTATACCGAAAACCACGCTACGAAGTTGCAGGCGCTACGAAGTAGTTAAATAATAAATATTATGCGTTCAATGTCAATACTTTAATGATATTATGAATACAAACTTAATTAATTTCCACATATTTCTTTTTTCAGCAAGATTCCACATTTCAATTTCAATAAATGTATTTTTATAGATCATTGCCGTCCATCGTTAAATATCATTCTTTTAAAGATCTAAAAATCTAAAAGAAAAAAAAGAAAGAAAAAAAGAAGATCTAAAATAATGTATGTAGGCTTAACGGCACATAATATAGTCCAACTACGGCGTAGAGAGTCATGGTGTAACCCTAACCATACTCAGTTTATTCAGTCTCTATACAGCGCTCATTCGATGTGCACGCCAGTTTCGCGTTTTATCATAGACGATAAGTCAAACTTGCTTATTGCATAGCTTCTTACCAAACCAAGCGAAATCAAAGTTTAAAACATTTACAAACTTTTTGTTGCAGCACGTAATAATTTAAAATTGAACATTTAAATTTGGAACACGAGGAAAACTTCTTTTGAACTTTTTTAAAAGTGTTTTATGCACTTTCAAGTGAATTCAGTAGACTTTAATGTTATTTTAAAATATTCGTAAAGTTTTTTTTTTTAATTAAAAAGAAATTTGTCGACTAAAGAAGAGATTTTTACAATTAAACAGTCATTCATCGAAAAGGTGAGTCAAAAATTAATAATTTAATTAATAGATTTAATGCGATACCTTATTTTTGGATTCCTTTAATGTATAAGGAATAAAAATTATTTTAAACTAATAAAAATCAAACAATTAGTTAATTTATCTGAATTTTTTCACGAACAAGAGATACCAAATATTTGTTGTGTATCGACATACACAAACCTTGCATTTAACTAGGTATAGATAGGTACATTCGAGTTCAAAAATATAAATTCCTAATAAGTAAATAGCCCGGTTTAATTATTATAGAAAGTCCCATTAGTATTCGTAGAGAAATGTCGGAACTGTCGAAGGAAGGTCCGAACTGTCGAGTCCAACAAGGAAGGTTCCACCTCCTTGGACTGCTAAGGAGTGGAACTCATTGCCTGTGTTCCCACAGAACTACAATCTCGGGGTCTTCAAAACCAGGGTAAATGGGCATTTACTGGGTAAGCGTGGTCCATCTTCGGCCACATCTACACCTGATCTGGTCCAGCGCTACCCTGATCTAATAAAAAAAATAAAAAATAAAAAAAAAGGAACCAAAACTACGATTTATGAGTAGAGTAGCTAAAATACTATAGAATTTATTTTATTGAATTTTTTTTTTACAAATAAGCTGACTGTTTAATTAATAGTAGATTATTACTATCGCCTCTGACATAAGCAACATACTTTATCGTAAATATATGACTACTTACTAAGCGATATAGGATATGAAACAACGTATTGATTACGTAAGAATACACTCTGGCATCAGTACAACTGCTATTATTTCACTGGTTACTGCCGTTAGAGGGGTTACCAATTTATAAATGGAGGAGACGTGTGCCTAACCACTACCAAAATTGTTACTGAATTTATATTAAAGAAACGGCAACATCAAGTAAATTATAAGGCTGGAGAAATTTTGATGAAATTTTTTGAGTGTGTTTTAGTGTGTTCTGGGATGGTTTAGATTCACAATTGGACCTGATAGGTGGCGCTACAATCGGGTTATAGTTTTTATTTTCGGATTCGGGCAAGATAACGTGTGCTGGGTCCGTTGGTCTTTAAAAAAAGAATACAAGTTAAAAAAAAATATTTTTAGAATTTTTGTCTCTGTGTGTGCACGCTATTGTACGTTGTGCACGCTAATCTCAGAAACGGCTTAACTGATTTGATTTGAATGCGGTTTTCACTGATGTATTGTAGCAAGCTTCCCGTAACATCTAGTGTTTGTTTCATTCCAATCGGTTCAAAAACAAAAAAGTTACGCGCTATACCGAATACCATGATTACGAAGTTTCGGGCTCAGCTAGTACTTAAAATTGCCTTATAAATAATTAAATTAAAATATATATTACTTATCCCAATAAATGCCAAAGTTTGTATGGATGTTTCTTAATCACGCAAAACGGTTTTATACGAAATTTGTTACACAGATAATTTATTACCTGAATTAATATACTGATATTAATTCAGGTTAATATCAATATACCTACTTTTTATCTTGGAAAAATGTTAGGTTCCTGTGGGATTTTCAAAAAACGAACTATAGTGCATTATGATGTCGCGGGCACAGCTTGTAACTTTATAGATTGCGTTGTCTTACGTCCCGTATATACGGGACTGTCACCGTATTTGACCATCCCGTCCCGTATTACTACATGTCCCGTATTTCGACAAAGAAGTGAGTGGCGCGGCCGCCTGCCCGACCGGCGGGAGTGCGGGGGCGCACGTATGAGAGGTGAGGCCAATGGACGGTACGGTGGCTTTTGGTAGCCACTACGGTTGAAATCAGAGGGTATCTGTTAGAAAAAAAAACCATAGATTGTCTCTCAATATGTACAATATGGCAACCCTATTTATGGAAAGCGGAGACGAGACGAGCGGAGCGGAGATTTCTTTATTTATACATACGATGTGTCATATTTGTATGGTAAACTATGACTCATAAGCCGGCGACGGCGCGCAGCGGAGATGTGTTTGGAGGCTTCCGTACGCATCTTCGCTTCGGTGGAGTCATTCTAGGCCCTAGACGCTTTGGCGGAGCCCGGGCACTAGTTGGCAAAGTACCCAACATAATGCCTACGTTATCTCTCTGAATTGCAATACTTCATCACTGAGAGAAATAATGCTCTTTCAATGCTTATGTTAGTAAGAAATTGGTTATTTAAATTATCCCAAATGATTATCGTGAATGAGGGATCCATCTTGTTTTTAAACGCAGTATCCGGTATGGTTTTATGTGCATAGGTCGGCAAGCAGGTTGACTCTCCACTTGATGACAAGTAGTCACCGCTGCCTATTAACAGAAGTCCATAGGATAGAGTAGTAGGATAGAGGATAAGGAATTAAGAAGGATAGGGAAGTGGGAAATAGCTTGCTTAGAATCTATTGAATTCAAATAATAATGAAACCGACATCATCCGATACAAACAGCGCTTTATACATCGATCCGATTGCACTTCAATACATTACAATTATCTTTTGTATCTGATATGCCGAATCAGGGTACATTCGTTTGCACTGATAAAGTGAAGTAAGTAATTTCCATAAGGTCCAAGGGATAATCAATTATAATCTTTTAATTTCCATTCAGTCCGCTTTGTGTGTGAAGGTCCTCAGACAAGTTGACGGTCCACTTGATGGTAGGTGACGTCGCCTGTATCACAAGCTACGCCACAGGTGTTGTAAGTGCGCTGCCAATCATACCTACTAGGATTAGGTAGAATAGGGAATCAGGAAGGAATAGGGAATGTGCTATGGAACTTACCGACAGCACAATTCCTTTATTCTGTAATGGATTGGTTACTGCCGGGTTTCCCAAATGATTACTGAATAACTGTCGTAGTTTACAGTTTATTAAGAAAAAAAACTCTTTGAAACATATAAAATTAAATGTATAAAATTTTCCCTGTCAATAGATAATTATGGATAATGGATAATTACTTTATATTATTTAGTTACATTCTGCATACTCATATGTCACGTGTTCCAGCAAAAGTTATGTTAGTTACGTTCGGTGTACACAGATGTCACTACGTTTTGTAATCCAAATAGTTCATTTTTCGACGACAGATGTCGCAGCGCCGGCAGGTTATAACGCGCTATCGCTTCGTTCCTCAAGGCGGACTACATTTTTCATATAAGATTTCGACGTTTGCTTTTATAAGCCTAGAGAATAAAATTAGGGAACATAAATACATGCGGCAGCTGTCGCGCAAATGTCAAAGTGACAGATAACGTAACGCTTTTTACTGTTAATTTTACTACTCACAAAATTTCCACAAACCGGGGGCCTTATATGAAAATCGATTCTTAAGAAGTGAACTCAAAAAAATACGAAAACTAAAATAACACAAATTTAAAGTAAATTTTTTTAAGGTTGTGAATATTTTTACGAACAAAGGCATTTCAAGTTTTATTCGGTGTGTGATTATTACTCGCATAAGATCGTAAAACATTCACGTCTTTGGCTATAGCCGAAGCCTACAATGTATACATATAACTAAAAGTAGAAGCCTGATGATTTCACATATTTAAGCCTGAGGAGGATTTTGTTGCAAATTAATAGGGAATATGCGTCTAATTCTTAAAAGCCTTAAAAAAATTTTTATCAAAATTTTTGCTTTAGAATTATGTCTATGTAAATATTTTTTAATATTAATTATTTTTCGTCAGGAAATTGCGGGAAATTCAAAATACTTGAAACGGTCAATTCGAATGTGACGTAAGTCTACGAAATGTCAACAAGCGTGTAGATGTTGTTGTAGACTGTGACGTCACGACAACCGCACCAAAAGTGCCCGTAGCTGTTAGTTAATTTTAACATTTTTTTTGTTACTAAATTTCTGTTTTTTTGGTGCTGAGTATTTTTTACGGTTGTATAACGATATAACCTATCGTATGAAAATATAAAAAAATATGTTCATATTCCGTATTCTTAGCAGAATTAAACTAATATAATAAATGCAAAAACTTTGTGCGTATGTTTGTTACTTTTTCACGCAAAAACTGGTTACCAGATTTTGATGAAATTTTACAGTAATACAGTCTATAAATAAGAATTATATGTAGGCTATACGTGGAAAGTCCCGAGTAAATGCTAGCAATTAATATTTGCTTATATTTTGAAAAATGTAGGGAGGTCAGAAAATAATTTGTACTATAAAAGATTCACACAACACTCGTCAGTTGATATGCTGAATTCAAAAATGACGGACAATGAGAAAACAGGAAAAAATATACATTCATGGAATATTTTCAAGATAAAAAGGTTTGATAACAAACATGGACTTGTATTAATGCTTTGATTGTACTGCGATTAAGACACAAAGTAATCTGTTTACCATTCATATTCCATAATCTTTTAAAAAAATACAGAGATTCGCTACTCGAATTACATTTTCATGATAAAATGTAAACAGGCAGGCAAAGCGGAAGGTGTCCCCATGTGACGATCTATCAAATTCATAATTGCGAATCGCAATGCACCCTGCCACCGTTAAGGTCGCCAAGACTCAGTAATTTCACATAAGGTCTACAATCAACGTCTCGTTTTTAAGGGGGCGTACAATGCAAAAAAATCTAATTTCACCCGCGTGGTCCCATAATTGAATGGACTCGATACCAACACAACAGAGTTCATTTTATTAGCCATATATTTACACAATCTTATTAAAATAATATGAAACAATTTATAAACAGTCTATACACAACACACTTATAATAATCTACTCATAAACAAGGGTTATTAAAAAAAAATACGTCTAAATATTCTTGCGCACAGAACGTAGTCTTCCCGTCTCAGTGGAGCGATTGTGACTGATCATGTGAAAAATAGCGCATTTCACGGAAATAAACTGTTATTAAATGCCAAAAGTACATATTAAATATACAATAAATTACTCGTAAACTACAATGACAAATGAAAAATTTATCCACACAGGCCTAGATACTCTGTTAAGTGAGATTACAAATATTTTTTCAGGTTGTGTGTCATTTTTAAAATAAAGTAATAATCCATAGAAAGGAGAGGTAACTTGGTGATTTTGTTCTATCGAGAAATGTTTTCTGTTGACATTTCACTTTTATTTATAATGTATTAATCTATATAAAATACTAGCGTTCCGCCCCCGGCTTCGCCCGTGGTGCAATTTTTATATACTAAAACATTCCCCGTTTATCCCTCTTCCCATTAGCGAAAACCGAATTAAAATCGGTCTACCCATTCACCCGTGATGCCGTGACCAAGGGAAACAGGTATTCATTTTTATATATAAAGATTTTCTTATTTGGACTTTATATACTTAGATAAAATTCAAATCTAGGAATAACTATTTCTATTTATACGCGCTCTTAACAACGTATGTTAACAAGTTAACAGTTAACAGTTAAAAACAACATTAAGAAGTTAACAGTGAAAACGTTTACTGACATTAATCTGTTGTAAATTAGAAGATCTTAAATTTGACCTCTAATTTTGCTCTGTAAGTAAGTGGACGTAGATAGCATTTAAGCCTTCTAATACAATGATCCCGCGATAACTTATCTGACGTTTTTAACGCATTTTTGACTGAAACGGCTTTTTGACAAATCTTTACAACTTTATTTCTTATCGTTATCAGTGTGTACAATATCGTGTCACATACACTGTGCATAATAGTGTTGTTATTTTTATTTTGAGGTTATTTTATTCACGATACGCCATTATTTATTATTATTATACTGTGGAGAATATTTTTGTTTAATAGCTTCCTATTTTGTAGTACAGATTTCGCAGGGATGCAATTGTTTTTTTTTTTTTTTCAAATTACAACAACCTCCTCGTTAACGCAAAGGAACACAAACCTTCGTTTATCGCTCTTTTGATTAGTGAAAACCGTATCAAAATCCGTTACGTGTTTTAGAATTTGTCAGGAAAACAGCCCGATGCGAACAGCGACTTTTTTTATAATCTTTATTTATTGATTTTTGGGAAAATTTACAGGTACAGACAAAATATAACAATAGAGTTTAAATAGAAGAATATATAAATATGTATATCAATATCAAAATACTTTGACTTAGCTTACCATTTGACGAGCCCGTTGGATGAGTGGTTAGGGTGCTTGCCTTAACGCTCTATTCTAGGGTTCCCGGGTTCGATTCCCGGCAGGATCAAATTTGTAAATGAACTTTTCAAATTTGGCTCTGGTCTGAATCTGGAAAGTAGTGGCAGTTGTAATTCTTAAATGTTTTTTTTATGGTAAGTTCTGTAGACAGGCTGACGGTCCACTTGGTGGTAGGTGGCTACCGTCGCCTATTACACTAGCAACGCCAAATCTGCTGCAAGTGCGCTACCGACTGCAGTAGGATTAAGGATAGGGGATTAGGAGTGGATAGGGAAATGAGCTCTGGCATCCCTTACCTTACTCACTCACCAAAACACAACAGCACACGTGCTGTTCTTCTGTAAGGGGGTTGTTTCTGCCGCCAGTGTGCCCTGCCACTACTTTCCAGACCAGAGCCAAATTTGAAAAGTTCATTTTTCAAAGTTGACCCTGCCGGGAATCGAACCTGGGAACCCTAGAACAGAGCGTTCACCCTAACCACTCATCCAACGGGCTCGTCGTATTTGCAATTTTTTTTTGGGCATAGTGGAATAATAGTTACAGAGCATGAATATAATTATTTAAATGTATAATTTATGTACATTTTTTTTTTACTTGATTTCTGTTGAGTTTCACGTTTAACACGTTCAATGCGGACCAAGGTCTAATATGCCTCGTACGTGTCTCCCTTGCGGTGCGGGTAAGAAAAACATAGACTTCTCTGTCGTGCGGAGGCCGTAACATCTATTTGATATATTGTAAGAAAGAGATAAATACATATATATGATCCCTATTGAAAACAGAATGCAGTGGTGTACCTAAATTAATACGGGGTCATTTTAACCACGTACCGCACTGAAGAAATAAATTTTTATCGCAGTTTGAAACGGGGCTTAGAAGACCCCGTACCCCGCCGACCTCGTACCGCACACAGCGGCGGTCGCGCGCGACCAGTGTTGTGTGTGAGTTTTCCAACAATAATGGTGAGACAAGTGTAAGTTTTCCAACAATAATGGTGAGACGTTGTCGAAAAAAAATTGTATTGGACACCGAAGAAGATGAGGTGCGTATGAAAATCAGTTTGGTACGTTTTGAGTTTATCGCGTTCAGGCAGACAGAAATCAAACTTTGTTTGGTATAATGTACCTAGTGATAATAATTTTTATCATTTTAGAAACGGCATCAAGTAATCAAACACATCATCTCAGAAGATATTCGAAGAGGAGAAAATATGCTGGATGTTACGCCAAATTGCGTAATGAATTGTCGAGCCGCGAGACGGACAAAAAAGTTAAAAAAATTGTCACACAATGTGTTGATTGTCAAATATTTTTATGTTTAAATTGTTTTAACGAGAAACATTTATAATAAGTAAAATAAAAATAAAGTAAAAAAACAATTACCGATATTGTTGTTTCCCATCACTAAAATCTATGTAAAACTTCCCTTATTGAGTGCGGTACGAGGTTCATAAGACCCCTCATTTTCTTTTACCTACAGATTCTAAATACACCAACCCTCCGATATACGCTTTAAGGATTAGGTCAATCAATTAATAATTAATAATAGTATACCAAAAATTCATATATTTTATTTTAGATTTAACTAAAAAAAAAGTTTTAGTTTCTTAAACGTCACGGGATCTAATAAGCCCCGTAACGCCATTATGATAGTTTTCATACGAGATTTTAAACGTCCCGTACCGCAGGAATGGAAAAAATAAAAAAATGGTGCCGCTGCCAACGTGTTAAAGTTTGCGTAACATTTTTTTAACCTTTTTTTTTCATTTTTTTTTCAAATCATAGAGTTACAAACAGAGAAAATCAAGTTTCAATTTAAAAATAATAATAATATTATAAATGTGAAAATGAATTTGCTTGTCTGTCTGTTGCGCTTTCACGACTAAACACTATCCAATCATCATGAAATTTTACATACACATTGATTGTCAGGGTTACAGAAGAGAAAATACGGTACCTTTCAGCCAGAAAAAGTACTGTATAAAATAAAAAATTCAACGTCTTACAGAAATATGTATATGAGATTACAGAAAAATATGAGCATAAAGACTGAATGTTTTAATAGGTACCTAAGAAAAGGGGCGCAGACGAACTTACGGGCCAAAACTAGTATAGAATAATTTTCATGGCATTGATGTACAATTTTCTTTATGGAACGCCACAATGCTTATACTAAATTATAAAAGTTTTATGCTGGCTTCCTCGTCATGCCTCACTTTGCGAAGCATCTTAAGCTTGATTTAGAGCCAACTTATGAAGTAAATAATAATTGTAAAAGGCATAAAAATGCCTTCAATCCTCTATAGACATATTTTATCAGTCTTCAAATAAAGTAGGGGCTCTTGATAGATTTTTTGGTAACGTGCCAAAGCGATATTGTTTTATCGTCCAATTGTAGGAAAGAAAAACTACACTGACCATACTTACGTAGGCATTCAAAAGACGTAAGAAAAATAAATATAATTATTTTCGGAGCTGCGTCCGCCTGCCTATAGTTGATACGTAATGTCCATACATCAAAGTGGTTAGATTCTTACAACATTTTTTCAAACAACATAAGTTTGTTTTATCAAAAAATTAATATATAATATTAAAATTTAAAAAGAAATTCCTTATAATAACTGATTCACTGATGGACAAACGCCTAATTTTCCGAAAGGACCGATCAGAAGCAGCCTGCATCCACCTTCGACCCGTGGCCCTTATCAGGTGTCTGTCCACATTGTGGGTGGACGTCCTACGCTGCCGGTCCATGGCCTCCGTTCCCAGCGACCGTCGGCTCTCCGTACTATGTGTTCTATACAACTTACTAATCCGCCGGGTTATATCAGTAACTGTCGTTCGTCTCCTCAATCCTCACTCCTTTTTTTTTACAAGAGGAATTCATCATGGATACCCACCGGCCTGGGGACAGACTGGTGGGTTATGTCGGACTCCTGCCTCGAGATGGAAGTGGGGTAGACCTACCAACTAAACCTCTTGGCGTCCTCCTCATCCGCTATTGGTGCGAGGTCGGACTAACACTCTTCCGCAGCTCCACCGCGGGGGTCCGCAACCGAACACGGCTCATTTGGACGGCGCACCCGAGCTGCCAAGGTACGCCGTGCCTCTCAGGATGAAGCGGGCGGTAGAGTCCCCATCTACCGCCCTAGTCCTGTCAGGGGTCCAGGTGGAGATCTCCTCATTCCTAATTCGATCTCGCAGTGTAACCCCGATCATTAGCCCTCTTCATAGCTCGTTGTGCGATGTTGAGCTTTCTTCCGAGGCCCATAGTTAGAGACCACGTTTTAGCGTCATCACTGGCAACACACATTGGTCGAAAACTTTTGTTTTATGACGCTGAGGAATTTTGGACGAGAAGATGCCATTCGAGCTGGATTCGACGATTAACCTCGCATCTTGAAGTTGGCTCGACCTAATTTCGAAGTACCGATACCAACCTTTGAAGATGATCTATCCTTCCTTATTCATTATCCTTTATCCTACTAAGTCGGCAATGCACTTGTAGACTTCAAGTGGTTTGTGGTCCACAGCTACAACAACGGTTAAGGTGTATCGGAACCATCAAGTAAACCTGTCAGTCTGTCTGACGACATTTTCTTAAAATAAATAGGACATAATTTCCATAGTACCACGTGTAACTTAAAAGTTGTATCTAACTTTCTAATGAAAATTTGCATGAATGCGTATTACGTAATAAATGCGCATGGGACTGATAGTCAATAACACAATCTTTATGGGTGGTTAATAGCATATATGAAGCTTACTATCTAATCACGGATTAAGGAAATGACAACATACATCAAAATAATAACCCGAATTAAAAGCCATTTTACATGTAGGATAAATGGAGTAATTTGTGCCATAAAATGGTTATTAAATATAAAATATGTATTATCAACTTGCACAGCGTATGAACTTAAATAATTCCGTTTCTATGAGAATACACATTATATGTTTTTTAATGTTAAGATCGGCAGACAGGCTGACGGTCCACTTGATGGTAGGTGGCTACCGTCGCCTATAACACTAGCAACGCCAAAGCTACTGCAAGTGCGCTGCCGACTACAGCAGGATTAAGGATAAGGGATTATGAGGGAGATAGGGAAATGGACTCTGGCATCCCTTACTCACTCACCGAAACACAACAGCACACGTGCTGTTATTTCACGGTAGTCTTCTATAAGGGAGTGGTTACTGCCGCCAGACGGGCTGCCCAAATGACTGCAAAGCGCAGTGTGCCCTGCCACTACTTTCCAGATCCAGACCAGAGCCAAATTTGAAAAGTTCATTTTTCAAAGTTGACTCTGCCGGGAATCGAACCCGGGAACCTTAGAACAGAGCGATAAGGCAAGCACCCTAACCACTCATCCAACAGGCTCGTCAAAACACTATTTTGTTCTCAGTGTATCTACTATTAGCTTCTTTTATTTAGAATTACTTAAAAAGCAATCATATAAGAAAGGAGGTATCAACTATTCAATTCTCTTTGTATATTAAATATCTTAATGAATTAATTGTGAAATTTGTTTATCTCACATGTACTTTATTTTACTGTTATTTTATATTTTGTAGTAGTATATTTTATTAATTTATGACCAGCTGAACCGACTGACGTCGTTCTGTCAAAAGCTGTTGACCTGTGTAAGCTGATTTGTAACTAAAAAAAGACTTTAATATTTGATCGAAAGTCTTGAATTGTCAGCTAGGAAATTTGGATGGTCAGAAGAAAAATTGGCTTTGTACGTTTATGTATGCGAGCAATTTTTCCAAGTCCGAGGAAGCGTCTTAGGAAAATAAGAACCCACCTCGGTTTTCAACGAATATTTGAAAAATAATAATAATAGTTGAATTGGTATAGCAGTTTTCGAGTTTTGAGCTTAGCAATAAATTTATTTAAATTAAATAGATGACTATAGATGGACATTGGACATCCATAGAGTCCTATAAGGTACAAAACGGAAGAAACTTGTTTTGCTTGTACCCAGTTTTTGTTCAAAATAAAATGTATTTTCTTTCTTTGTTCATAATTAACTTGTATCTAGAATTATTAAACATAATTATTGTAAATAAAAAAAAACGGGACAAGTGCGAGTTGAACTCGCGTGAAGAGGGTTCCGTACGATGTTACCTATCCGCACAATATTGAGTGATTTACCATATTATTTTAATATCATGGACTTCTTATAGGTTTTCCTATAATCTATAAGTAGAAAACTAATTTCTGTATTTTTTTCAAAATTTTAGGATCAGTAGTTTCGGAGATATGGGGGGGAATGGTCTGACAGACGGACACACGAGTGATCCTATAGGGTTCCGTTTTTTTATTCGGACGAATGAAACCCTAAAAAACTCCTGTCAATCTTGTTGCAGCAATCAACGTTTCTTAACTCTAAATGAAATCGAAACTACTCAGAGACTGACCGGATTTCAAACTTGTTCTGCTGTAGAGGAATCCGACCCCACTACCCATGAACTATTAGTTGCTGTCTTGAATTTACAAGTATTAAATTATTATTAATTGGGCGACAAAGAAAATATTTTTTCCAGTTATCAATGGACACACATGTCTGCATCAATAACATCTAGTTTTCCATTAACAATAGGGGATCGGACAGTAATCAGATTAAAATGTAAAATGTACTTAGAAAGAAAATATATAATTTTTTATGATTATTTATCGAATAATAATTTAATATAATTCATTTAAATATTTTTAAATGAAGAAATAAAATTTTATTATTTGCAATATTTTTAATCTATACTGAAACACCAATCACAGTGCGTGACGTCATTTGTAGGCAATCATTGTCTTATGCCAATGCAGCTGTTTTGTTATGATATGACCACAAATGACGTTACGCGCTCTCAGATGAACTATGGTGGCGTTTTGGCGGCATTTTCAAACAAACAATATTAAAACATGATTTTGAGTACCTAAAAGGCTATAAATAAATAAAATAGTATTTTTATGGGAATAAATATCCATGAAGATTAATTTAAAACACTTTCTGAAAATTTGTCCGATTACCAACAGGTTCATTTTTCATACACTGCAAAAATATACGTACGTGGAAAGTAAGATAAGCTCACGGCTATCGTTTTATAGATTTTATTTACTTTTCAGTCGTCCAGTGCGAAAATATTTGCTCAACACTCGGCCCCAGTGTTGGTTCTGATATAATTAGTTCATGTTTTGCGTGATTGGTACACAATTACACAGCGAACACATTGATCCATTGGCACACATGCGAGTGAAATGTTGAAATCTATTTATTATTGAGTTATTGATAGCCCTGAACTGACTACTCTTTTCCTCCAGCTGCGTGCTCCTGTTGTTAGAACAAGACACACTCCTTTATTCCATGTCCCTACGTCATATACTAATTATGCCCAAAATTCTATAGTTTGCAGGATGCACAGAAGTTATAATAAAAGATTGCATCTTTAGACTTATTCAACTCTAAAAAGGCAGTATTTAGGAATGAGCTAATAAAAGTTATCAACAATGAAAATCCAAAGGTCAATGTATAAATAATCTTTGTATATACCATAATAACACTATTGTGGTATAATAACAGTATAAAACAGTATAGGTAATAACAGTATTCCTCACCTACACACCTTACACACACACACACACACACACACATGCATTATACACACTACACGTACGTCTCTTCTTAATACATATTTTATTTACTTAATGTTTTTAATTATCATGTTCATATCTATTTTTAACATAAAAAGGAAGACCGTTATTGGCATTAAGTGACTTTGTATTCATTGGTATCCCATCAGGGGCTAAAAGAAGTAAAGGGAGAGACAGTTTAAACGTTGGGAAGATGAAGTAAGGCAAGCAACAGGTCCTTTTGTGGACCAGATTAGCCAAGGATCGAGCAACATGGAAATCTTTAGAGGATCTTTTTAAAGATCTTTTGTCGTAAGACAAGCTGTTACAATTGAAGGACCGATTGCCGATATGTAAAGGGTTTTATATATACACATTTATACATTTAAATTAGTATAATAATTAGTATACATTAGTATGTAGGCATAATAACTGTAGATATATTGTTAACCTAACAGCAATAAAGGCTTATTTTTTTTAGAAGAACATTAAACCGCCTTAAATAAAATCAGATTCTGATCACTATTGGCACTCACTAAAAACCGGCACGTTATCAGACAAATCAGTAGGCATGGATACACTGAATACCATTTTTATTATAGGTAACGCCTTCAAAGCTTCTTTAATCGCTGTTAAACCGCACCGTTCCTTGCGAGATATAATAGCCGCACCATCATTATCTTCCCTTCAGAATGCGCATTGAAGTGTCCGCTGCAGATGTACATACCTCTATACTCAAATAGTGGCAGGGCACACTGCGTTTTCGTAGTTATTTGGGCAGCCCGTCTGGCGGCAGTAACCACCCTCTTACGGAAGATCACCGTTAAATAACAGCACGTGTGCTGTTGTGTTTCGGTGAGTGAGTAAGGTATGCCAGAGCCCATTTCTCTATCCACTCCTAATCCCTTATTCTTAATCCTACTGCAGTCGGCAGTGCACTTGCAGCAGCTTTGGCGTTGCGTTACCATCAAGTGGACCGTCAACCTGTCTGCCGACCTTAACAAAAAAAAACCAGTTTTCCTGAAATGTTGATGTTATGAGGTGGATCTTCTTTTCTGTCAATAGGCTTTATGTACACATCTGAACAAAAATCCGTCCAAAAATAAACTGATTGTGGGAAAAAGATTAGAAATCCTGATAAAAAAGACACTACTACACATAAGCAGTGTCACAGAAGGTGTAAATTTACCCATCGCAATTCCGGTAGTGTCATGGGGAAAACCCATGACACGCAGTAGTGCTAGCAGTGTCACGCAGTAGTGCCTAGGGAAACGAACGATTTTATCTTTCTATACATGAAGGTTGAATGAATTATTTCTTGTCCTGTTTTATATTTATAGAGTGAATCAATTTCACTTATTATGAACATAAGACAAGATTACCTCATCGGTGGTTTCCTTGGATACCTCGGATATGAAAATTGGCAGTCATGTTTCAATAGATTTAAATAGATATTTTCTTTCAATAAACATAATAAGATCGAATTAGAGGCATTTTTTTTATGAAATATTACTAGGTCCTTAAAATTTGTAATAAGTTAACTATGTACAATAAATAATTTTCATAAAAATGAATCCCTATTTCTCCTGGTCACGGCATCACGCGTGAACGGGTAGACCGATTTTAATTCGGTTTTCGCTAGTGGAAAGAGGGATAAACGGGGAATGTTTTAGGGTATATAAAAATTGCACGCCGGGGAAGCCGGGGGCGGGCCGCTAGTTTTCAATAAATTAAAAACGTCGGTGGCGCAGTGGGCCTATCATATCGAGAGGTCCGAGTTCGATCCTCTGTCATGTCATGTACCAATGGTTTTTTTTTTTAAAACTTAAGTGCATTTACTGACCGCTCTCAAACGGTGACGGAAAACATCGCGAGGAATCTTGCATACGCCAAAGAAGAAACTCTGAGGCACATGTAAAGTCTACCAACCCGCACTGGGCCAGCGTGGTGGCCCATATAGCCCATACCCTCTTTTTGAGAGGGATGACCTGTGCCCCTGAAGGGGATAAATAGGCTGTTGTTATTGATCATGAAGAAGAAATTCAAAGTCTTTGAATTGATTATCGAACAAACAACCAAATGCTAATCGGTTGATAACAAACAAACAATTTAGATGTGTCTAAATTAATACCTAAGTATGATTGAGTCCTGTCTGTAATCTAGCGATGATCTTGCAAGTTTATGTAGAAGTGCCTTTGAACTTTGATTAGATATTGTGTATCAATTTAGTATTCAGAAGACACTGTAACTTATCTATTGTGCTATTTTAAGCTATCCATTGTGCTAATTCTCACGATGAAGAAAGTACTGTGTGGTCCACAACTCTCTCACAAACTCCGTACTAGACTTTTGCAATGTTATATTTGCCCAGTCGTCCTTTACGGTTGCGAAGCCTGACAGTGAAGGAGAACCTCCGGAAAAGAATAGGATCCTTCGAAATGTGGGCACATCGCCGTATGCTCCGCATTAAGTGGACAGATAAGATCTCAAATGAGGTGGTTTTAAAACAAATGGCAAAAAAGACAGAATTGGTTGGTATAATTAAGAAGAGAAAAGTCGCGTACTTGGCCACATATTGCAACATGAGAGATACCAGCTGCTAAGTTGGAAGAAGAAAGTTGTCAGGGCTACGTAACATCAGAGAGTGGAGCGTTATTAAAACCGTGGAACAATTGTTTCTACTTGTGAAGGACAAGGAAAAATTTAAGAAATTGACTGCCGACCTTCAGTAATGGAGAGGCAAAGAAAGAAGAAGAAAGCTATATTGTTGTAGATGTTTACTGCTTTGACCCTTCTGTATAAGTACAAACAATTAATTAAAACCTTTGGGTAATCCCATTGTAGTGCAAGAACCTCTGTCCTCGTCTTCTTGGCATCATCATCTGTAGTCAATCGTATCCATAAAATGCCGAATTCTTACAATGGTTCCAACTCCTTTTACCGCCGAAGATATGACCTGCTTTTTTGCGTCTCATCATATAAAGAACTCTATTAAATTTTGCCTTTATAAAGTACAGTACTATAACTTATTTTTATTCATTAACTAGCTAAGCCCGCGACTTTTTTTTTTTTGAAAATCCCACAGGAACGTAAGATTTTTGCCGGATAATTAGTCTTATATGTTAATAAGCTATCTATGTGCAAAGTTTCATCCAAGTCGCGTTATTGCCACAAAATTATTGTCACGGTTTGTCTGTAGGAGCACAAGTCTTTCAATATTATTTTAATTAATTAAGACACTACGAACAAGAAGATTATTGACAGACAAAATTTATAACCACAGCTATTTTCAAACTATTGAACGAGTGTTTCCTCGGCGTATTAAAGAATTAATTTTACTGAGTTCGTTACCTGTATCTCTAAGTTTCGGTCACCATAATATTTATTAAGAACTAGGCTGGTGCTCGCAACTTCCTTCGCGTTGTAAAATAAAAGACATAACGCCTAACCAAATATGTAAAGCATAACATAGCCTGACATTTTATTGATGTTATACATACATTTGCCAGGCGTTAAATCTTTATTTTTGATAGCTGGTGCCTATAGCCTATGTCTATCCTGAAATTCTATCTTTTTGTGAAAGAATTTTCTAAATCAGGTGAGTAGTTTTGAAGGTTACATACAAACAAACAAACAAACACAAACTTTACCTTCTTATAATATTAGTATCATTATTAGTATCGATAGTTCAGAGAATTTGCCTGATTTAGTTCTATTATTTTTAGTTCTTTATTTTTTTTTTCTATATATGATTTTAAATTAAGAAAGATTCTTTCAAATATTTCACTGGATAACTTTTATAAATCATCTTACTAATATTTATCCAACAAAAGTTACATTTAGGGTCTCAGGGAGGGTCCTTCCTTAATGTGAGAAGGTTATAATAATCTACAACACTAGCCCATTGAGAATTAGAACAAACCGGTTTCTTGGCAATGTTTGCCTTAACCGTTAGAGTGATTATTTCTAACGGTTTATCTGGATAGACCGTTAGAAAGACCGTTAGAAGCCAGCCCGAGACCTGGCTCCTCCCTCGCTGAAGGAGGAGCCAGGTCTCGGGGGCCCGATACGGCCGCATTAATCTGACCTCTTACAGGTGGGGGGTTGCAATTTAGCCCCCCCCCCCTCCATCTTGTGATTTGCCGTGAGGCCTGCGTCTGCACAGGTGGCGCACCTCGCTGTCGCCTCGCACCCGCTGGCTACGTGCCCATCCGAGCCGCAGCGGTGACACAATCCGCTACTGTCCTTGGTGGACGGGCATCGGACTGCGCATGGGGCGCTGATCCATTATCTGGATGGAGGCGGAGCTCCATTCCACTGTGAGCCGACCAGCGTCGGCCAACCTCCTGACAGCTTCCACAGGGCAGGAGGCGAACGCCGAGTTTACTCTCCCTTAAACTTCACGTGAACCTTGCCGACCTTGATATGCTCAGGTGGGCAGCCTGTGTTTGCCACTAGCGCGGCTTTGAATTCTTCAGCCGACACCGTGTCATCGAGCCCATTGACTCGGATGTGGGCTGTTAATCTAGATAAGTCTGACATAACTATAGTTTAATTAACTATACGATTTTTTTAGCCCCATTTTTTTTAGCCCAGCCCCAAACTTAGCAGAGCTTGTACCATGGGTGCTAGACAACTGATATATACTTAGGTATATACTTTTTATTTGAATATACATAGAAAACATATAAAACACCCAGACCAAGACAAACACATTCATGCATACAAATGTTTGTCTTGAGCGGGGATCGAACCCGCGAACTCTGGCACAGCAGGCAGAGTTACTACCCCTGAGCCAATCAAGTCATTTGTAAGCTGATAAATACTTCTAAGTAAATTAATTATTTTTAATAAACTGCATTAAAAAATTCTAGGCCATACAAAACATAACATTAATACGTTGTAAATGTGGTAAAATGTGTATATAACATCGCACTTACATTCCAAAACAAATAAAGTTGTTATTATTATAGCCTCAGACGTAAAAGTAATTCTTCGGAAGTTTCTTTACACATGCGATAGTATTGAACATTTCAGCAAGGTAACATAATGACTACGTCAGGCTTTCGTGAACAAGTCACCATTACACTAATTTTTTGACTCAAAATATTATTTTAATTTTAGATTTTAAACACCCTATTAGAGAATTAGGCGCTGGTTAGGCGTGAAGTACCTCTTTGCCTTGTTCTACATGCCAATCTTTTTCGAAGGTTTAGCAAGGCTTATTTTTCAAATAATAGGCATAATGATGGTATTAAAGAATCAAAGAATAAATGGTTTTAGAGAAAAATATATGTTGAAAGGAGTATAAAAAATTACTCATTTTTTGTATTAAAATTGAGATTAATAAGATTTTCAATAAAATAGAAGTATAAATAACTGCAATCGGCCATGTTAACTGAAACACCAATCAGAGCGAATGACGTCACGCCCGGGTAAGTGCCATCGTGTTGCTTGACTTTGCTTCGACAGAATGAAAAATCTGATGAGATGTCGGTGACGTCACGTTTCATCAGATGCGACGCCATGACACCTAAGAGCGTTTTCGCGCGTAATTCAAAATATATTTAAAAACATTCAATATTTCGCGTTGAAATTTAATTTTTTGCTGAAATATTGTTTTTTTCGGATATGGTAGACGTGTACATTATGGAAGGGAATTTCAAAATCTGTCATCATGCCTATTGCGATAGCGGCGGAACATTCCATACCTGAACTGGTATAACATTAAACGACTTGTCATCGAAAGAGGTTTGCGAAATCTAGCAATTAAGTTCTGTGATGACCTCAGTGAAAGAGAAGATTTAGAAGAAATGTACCATATTAATAAAATTATTCATTCAATTCTGTACATAAACATACTTTTGACGATTGCTCTTTTCTTTCTAATAAGATATCCTTATCTTGCTAAGCCCCATTTGCTACTAACAAATATTAAAAAAAAAACCTTTTTTTTAATGTCAAGCACTTAACACTTGTCCACTTGATAGTAGGTGGCTACTGTAGCCCATAACACAAGTAACCTCACAGGTGTTGCATATTAGGATTAAGGACAAGCGATTAGGAAGGGATAGGGAAATGGGTTCTGGAGTTCTTTACTCATTCACCGAAACACAACAATACACATGCTGTTATTTCACACTGAATGGGATCTACCAAGATAGCGGGGGGCCCGCATACTACCGGGATCTCGTGTCCACGGTGGCGAACTACGCAAGGCTTGAGAGATTCGCGCGCAAATGGCACAGGAGGAGGAGCACCCACAGTTGACGGAGAGTGGACGAAGCCCGACGCCCCGCATCAGTTAGTTGTGGTGTGATGTCGGCCCCAGAATGGGGAGAACGACAAGGGACAGAGGGACGAAAAAACAATTTGTACACGACTCGGCCCGTATGACCTGATGGGGCCATGGGTTGGTGGAGGGTCTGGTCTTCTGTAACAATCAAAGCCGATTGTGCGATTGCTCCGCAGACCATAGTAGGATTAAGTATAAGGGGGTGGTTATGTTTGCAGCCAAACGGGCTGCCAAATGACTGGAAATACAGAATGCTCTGGCACTACTATTACTACTTATTAGTACTATTACTGCACCACTATACGGAGTCTAAATGTATCTGTATTAGGTCTAAATAAACGTAGTCTAATTCTGTTCTTGATTTAAACATAGCACATCCTGTCTAACAAATAATAAAGCCAGTGACTTTATTGTATAATAAATTTTTTAACGGCAGCCTGCTCGTTTTATACTCACGAGATGGATTTGAAGCAATGTATATAACGGTGACGTGATATTTTTAACGACTCGACACTTTTAAGATCTTTAATAACTTTGTTCATGACCATGTTTATGTGGGAACTATTTTCTCTAGTTTCGTGACACTCGTTGTAACTACTGATATGCCGATCTTGCTCCACTTTTTTAAAAATGGCGGTACTTTTATCGGTAACATGGCGAGGTGCACCTTTGACATCAAAATTCCCGGATTGAAAACGCTTAAACCAACTTTGTCCTACTCTTACTGACACTGCGTTAGGTTCATAAGCGTCACAAATTTTTTCGCGGGGTGCTTTGCATTTTTTCCTTTTTTGTAATAAAATTTTAAAAAATATCGAATTTTTTCATTAGATTCACTCATTTGACAGAAAGAAAAACAATTTTAAAATAGCTGGAAACAACATTTTACTAATTTGTTTCTTTTTTAGAAATGTAACCTTTTTAATGTCATCAAAACCAGCCCGATACAAATAGTACCTACATCCAAAGAGATTTTTTTACAAGTTTATACATGCGAAAAGACTTTTTACCCGACCTAATATATTGGTATTCACATAGTAGTACTCCTACAATTCTGATAGTAATTTTGTAATTTTTGATATTATTTAACATCAAAATTAGTAGTAGAAAGGTATACATGGTTCCCCAGTCAAACGCTGGATATCCTGTCTGGCGGCAGCAGTAAACGTCTCCTTAATGCAGACAACCGTGCAATAATATCACGAGAGCTTTTATGTTTCGGTGGATAAGGAAACCATTCAGGATGACATTCCGTCATCTTTATCTTCCCATCTTTCCTTTATCCTATTGGATATCCCGTTCCACGTGGATTTACAGTCTTTATATTTACAAAAAAATACCACAATTTTAACTCTTATCAGTTTTCTGCAGACCAGGTATTAAACAAAAATTATTAGCACTATAAAATTATAGACTTCTGTTTAAATTTAGAGCGATCGCATAAACGTAAGCGGTACTTTATTTGAGCGTTGTAATGGAAGTAGCCTCCGGGTTTATATTTCCGTGGATTAACCTACCTGTTCTGTTAATCACTTATACGCCGAAACCTTTGCAATTTAAAGGGCTTTCATTTAAACACGGAGTTCACGATTTAGGATGGTTTTAGGCCCTTTCTATTCTCTGATAGGGGTTATGGTCGGACAGACGGACACACGAGTGATTCTATACGGGTTCTTTTTTTTTATTCGGACGTACGGAACCCTAAAAACGCCAATAAATGTTTCTTTCTTTTTTTTTCTTTCTAGGTGGCAAGCTATTTTTGTCCAGTTATTTAAATCGGTCTCATTTCTATGGTACTTCTTATAGTTACCAAACAAATAAGTGTAATTGTTAAAAAAAAGGTATCAATAAAATAATTTATTAAGGTACTATCGGTAAGATTTGATTCTAGGCAACTCTAATATGACTGTAATACTCCACGTGTAACCTCCAAGTGTAATTTAAAACACATTTCGATCAAATAACAGACAGGTGCAGAATTTTACGTGGGATTTTAGACTAAAATCGTTGATGATAATCTTGTTTTCGATTTCAAAATGTTGAGTTCCATCAAAACTGTTGGGTACCTCATTAGTGTTTAAAATTATAATGTTATCACGCCCTTAAACCACCGAAAAGAACAACATGAGGTTACAGTTTGCTTGTATAGATGATTCGTCAATTACAAATAGATTGGTCGCTGTACAGCCAATTTTCCAATCTGTCGATCCGTCTCTCCGCTTCAATTACTCTTAATAAGTAATAGCAATCCGTGCGAGAATGTCCACTACTTTTTCCTACTGACATGATTTATGGCTTCAGTGAATGTTTGTATCAAAGGTGTCTTGAGTGTCGGAAAAGATTTCCCACATTATTTTCCTGCAACTTCCTCCTAAATAAGAACTTTTCTTGGTTTTTCTTTATTCATCAATCTTATAGTAGTATAACTGTACTAGTGCTCTGTTCTAGTGTTCCCGAGTTCGATTCCCGGCAAGGTCAACTTTGAATAATTAACTTTTCAAATTTGTCTCTGGTCTGGATCATGAAAGTAGTGGCAGGGTACACTGCGTTTCGCAGTCATATGGGCAGCCCGTCTGGCGGCAGTAACCACCCCTTTACAGAAGACCACCGTGAAATAACAGCACGTGTGCTGTTGTGTTTCGGTGAGTGAAGTAAGGGATGCCAGAGCCCATTTCCCTATCCCTTCCCAATCCCTTATCTTTATCCTATTGTAGTCGGCAGCGCACTTGCAGCAGCTTTGGCGTTGCTTTGTTATAGGCGACGGTAGCCACCTATCATCAAGTGGACCGTCATATCCTGTCTGCCGATCTTAACATTAAAAAAAATGTAGAAGATGTAATGTAAGAGGAAGTTAGAAATATTGTTTTTAAAATAAAGCTATACCTACATAGTATAAGAATGATTTAAAATCCTTATATAGTATAAATTGAAGTCGCAGCCCATATCTGTTTGTCTATAAGGTATATCCTCTAACTCCTCCTAAACCAAGCGACGGATTCTGATGCGGTTTTCTCCAATGGAAAGAGCGTTAACGAGAGAGCTGTATATATTATTTGCAGAAAAAAATTGCACCCGTGCGAAAACGGGCGCGGGTCAATAGTAAATAACAAAATTAAATTAAAGATAATTCAGTGTACATTTTACAAGAGTAATATAAAAAATAATTGATAGTACAAAACATAATACACTTTTAAAGCAGTATATTTGGATAAAACAAAAAGGTCCAAACGCATTTCACTGCGCTGTGCGACATGACGTAATCGTTAGGGAGAAGTCAAATCGCTGCGTTGTTGCGACGACGCATCGCGAAAACGACGTTAGACCGCAACACGATACGATGACGCAACGCAAAAATATCATCGCATAAATATCGTACGAGTGGACGTTGACCATCAGTGCAGTTTATATTGAGACATAGATCGCCACTAGACCTATTCTAATACTGCTTCGGTCGTTGTTTTATCCCAAAAGACGGGACGTTCGTGAACTAAGGTAATCAAATTTGTACATGCGTCGCATCGCAAATTTGTACATCCGGCACTGCATCGCAAAATTCCACGATGCGTTACATCGCAGATGGTAGACATCGTAGATTTATGCGGTGCGTCGTCGCAACGCAGCGATATGGTTTCGTCCATACCTACCTTTTTTTTCGATTTTTTTATTTTCGAAAAAAAAAAGTCCGATAAAATTTTTTAAAGATTGTAAAAACATTGTAATTGATTATTAAAAGGTAATTCGATACAATTTTATGTGTGCTTAGAATACATTTTTTATCTGTCTATATCCATACTAACATATAAAGCTGAAGAGTTTGTTTGTTGGTTTGTTTGGTTGAACGCGCTAATCGCTAATTTCAGGAACTACTGGGGCCTTAGACAAAGTAGCATTCGCTCCGTAGCGAAGCGATATCGAAGTTCGTTATCGTCTCAGAGACAAAGAAATCATGACAAGGTATCACGTGTTTATCACGTGTTACAGTGTCGATTCCTTTGTCTCTGAGACGATAACGAACTTCGATATCGCTTCGCTACGGAGCGAATGCTACTTTGTCTAAGGCCCCTGGTTCGAAAAAGGTTCGAATTTATTTTTGTGTTGAATAGTCCATTTATAGAGGAAGGCTATATAGCATAACGCTACGATCAATAGTATTATACTCGTATATAAGCAGTGTCCAGTACCGAGCGCCCAACGCACACTCCACCGCCTTATGAGCCGCAGCGAAGCGTGGCCGAGTTTAGCTAGTAGTATATAAAAGTGGTTAGAGAGGCTGACGATCCACTTGTTGGTACGAGTAAATGACTATAAGCAATGCCACAGGTAAGCTATGCTACAAATACATTAGGAGGGGATAACACTTGCTGTTATTTCACGGCGGTAAAGCGCGATGGTTACTCTATCAGACTTGAATAAAAATAACATTGTCCTGCCACTACTTGCCAGATCCAGATCAGAGCCAACTTTGAAGATTTTCAAAGTAGGCCCTGCTGGGAATCGAACCGTGAGTCAGAGTTATAAAGCGACCACCTTAACTACTCGACTGATGGGCTAGTCAAATAAATCAGATAATAATAATCAAATAAATAATCCTATTAATATTATAATTGTGAAAGTTTGTAGAGTGGATCTATGATATTTGTTACACTTTCACGTAAAAGCTAGACCGGATTTTGATGAAATTTGGCATATAGATAGTTTATTACCTGTGTTGACATATAGGAAATTTTTTATCATAGAAAAATGTTACGTTCCCGAGGGATCGTCTAAAAATTCCAGTCGTCGTGTTATATTTTTTTCCTTTTTTCAACGCGCACGAAATCGCCGACGCCGGCTAGTCAATAATGAATTTAATTAAAATTTCATTACTTTTCAATTATTTGCTAAGTCATAGACGAAAATGGTATAAATATCAATTTCAATCTGCTCCGCGTCTCAGCAATACCTGTCACGAGCACGTGCTGTCGTCAATCTAATGTAACCCTATCGGGGCCATTTAATCGTTAACCCTAAAACGTTCGACCAATAAATTTCACTCGTGGAACTATTTGAATTGGAATTGCTGCGTGAAATTGTGTCATTCATTTTAGATTCACTAATTTTGGTAAAAAAAAAGATTTTACATTTTTTTTAATGTTAAGATCGGCTGACATTCTGACGGTCCACTTGATGGGAGGTGGCTACCGTCGCCTATAAGACAAGCAAAACGCAAAAGCTGCTGCAAATGCGCTGCCGATTACAGTAGGATTAAGGATAAGGGATTGGGAGGGGATAGGGAAATGGGCTCTGGCATCCCTTACTTACTCACCGAAACACAACAGCACACATGTATGTTATTTCACGGTCGTCTTCTGTAAGGGAGTGATTACTGCCGCCAAATGACTGCGAAACTCAGTGTGCCCTGCCACTATTTTCCAGGTCCAGACCAGAGCCAACTTTGAATGGTTCATTTTTCAAAGTTGACTCTGCCGGGTATCGAACCGGGGAACCCTAAAACGTTAAAGCAAGCTCTTCTATAATTTATAATAGTCTCGTCGCGTTACATAATATAATTTATAGAAGACTAGCGTTCTGCCCCCGGCTTCGCCCGGCGTGCAATTTTTATATACCCTAAAACATTCCCCGTTTATCCCTCTTTCCATTAGTGAAAACCGAATTAAAATCGGTCTACCCGTTCACGCGTGATGCCGTGACCAGGAGAAATGGGGATTCATTTTTATATATAAAATATCCAAACTTTAATGACGTAACGTTTGATGAACATTGAACACACGTATTAGGCCTTTGTTTCTTAGCGACACTAAGTATGTACTACAATGTAAAGTCCTAGAAATATACACTCCAAAGCTTTACACCAATGGTCTCCAATGGTCTCCAACCAGCGACCCGTGTAAACTTTCATATTGGCCCGTCGGTACCTTATATTATATATTTACGCGCCACAGAAAAATAGTGTCGGCTCGCGCAATCCCAAGCTTAGAGTTGACCTTATTGTCACTAGACAAAAGGTCTAAATTTGTCTATCTTTCTCTTTATTGAAAATATTGGCTAGTTTACACAATCTGTTTAACTGTTTTTTTATTATCATTATTATAACATAGTAATAAAATAATAATTAAATTATCATGTTCATGATTGATAAAATCTATTCCAAATACGAAGGAAGGTTTGAGCCTGAGATGTCAAAGAGTGAAACTATTGATTTCACACTTTGCATTAAAAAAAACTTATAACACGTGCTTATAACTTATAACATGCTGTAACTTATAAAGTTATAACATGAAATATAACTGAAAATATTTTAACGGGTGTTTAAGAGTGGATATTTCAATGACCACTAATTTCTTAGATTAAAAGCACAAGAATATTCAAAGGAAATGTAAATACTTTGATAAATAATAATAATAATAAAAAAACAACGAGTAACAGCAAAAACAAAAACATGTAACAGCAACCAACTCAAGAGTTACTTAGCGCTTAAGGCATTCCCACTTACGAATATTGACATTTACTGACAGTGACGAGTGATGTCATGAAGCACAAAATGGCGACCGATTTTATGTATGGCGTGATGTTGCTGCCTAAAAATTTAGAGATTCTTCAAACTTTTATTTCTTGTTTGAGTAGTAAAATTATAATAGTACCAGCTTTTGGTCACGACTTCGTCAGCGTATTTTTAGAAATTATTACTAGCTGATAATGTAGCTTCCTGTAGGTGAAAGAATTTTTAAAATCGGTCTAGTAGTTTTTGAGTTTATTCATTACAAACATATATTTTTATGGAGGGGGTAAAGGGGGCGATGGGGGGGAGGCAGGGTGAGTAGCCTATGTTACTCGCTGATAATGTAGCTTTCTATATGTGAAAGAATTTTTTAAATCGGTCCAGTAGGTAGTCTTTCTAATATTGGTACAGTATCTATACATTTTATCTATACTAATATTATAAAGCTGAAGAGTTTGTTTCTCTGTTTGTTTGTTTAGTTGAACGCGCTAATCTCAGGAACTACTAGTTCGAATTGAAAAAGTCTTTTTGTGTTGGATAGTCCATTTATCGAGGATGGCTATGGCCATATAACATCACGCTACGACCAATAGGAGCGGAGCTTCAATGAAAAATGTTGCAAAATCGGGAAAATTTATCCCTTTTGAGAACTTCCGTTACGCGTGCTGCGTAAACGGTATAATATATATTAAAGTTACGTAAAAAAATGTATAACGGAACTGTTCCCCTTTAAAAGTTCTAAAAAAAATCCGCGACAGCATATAGATCTTTTAAGGTTGACTCACTATAACCTTTTTTATGGCAATCAAATTTGTTCTAAGATAATGCATTATTAGCGAAGGTGTTTTTATAAACATTATATTAATCCTTATCCAAATAAATACGTTATTCATCAAAAGTATTTAATTTCGAACAATATTGCCCTTGACATCATTTGATTTCAATGAATATCTTAGGAGATATCTTAAATTAAAAAGTACGCGGGAGAAAATAAATTGAAGCGGTCTCGCACCAACGCGACGCGAACGACGGGACTCGCTTGATGCAGACGCAAGCGTTATGGTACACATATATTTCTCATTTTTCAACACGAACGAAGATGCGGCCACCAAGTTAGTAAAAAATAAAGGCGCTCTCCGCCAATGTATGTTTCACCGTTAACTTTTTTTAAAGCATACAAAGTATTTTGATACGGTTTTCACTAATGGAATACGAGAAAGGTTGTGTATTATAAATGCAAAAAAGGCACACGTGGGAATAGGAGGTTATTTAATCGAGCGAAACAATAGGCATGATGACAGATTTTGAAATTCCCTTCCATAATGTAGATACACGTCTACCATATACGAAAAAAAAAACAATATTTCAGCGAAAAACTTAAATTTCAACGCGAATACTTTTTAAATCTATTTTGAATTACGCGCGAAAACGTTCTTAGGTGTCATGGCGTCGCGTCTGATGAACCGTGACATCACCGACATCTCATCAGATTTTTCATTCTGTCAAAGCAAAGTCAAGCAACACGATGGCACTTACCTGGGCGTGACGTCATTCGCTCTGATTGGTGTTTCAGTTAACATGGCCGATTGCTATTTATACTTCTATTTTATTGAAAATCTTATTATTCTCAATTTTAATACAAAAAATGAATAATTTTTTAGATTCCTGTCACTGTATATTTTTCTCCAAAACCATTTATTCTTTGATTCTTTAATACCGTCATCATGTCTATCCTGCAGTCACTGTCCTGTTAATCTATAACAGGACAGTTAATCTATAACAGTTATCTGATTATCTTCCTTATTCAAATCACAGTTGTTGTCACGCTCTGCAATTTAAGCCACTCTACGTTGATGGTCTCCTTATTAATTCAAGATAGTGCTTGTATATCCTGATTAAACATTCCACACTAGAAACTACTTTAATCTCAGCTCCACAATATCAAAATCTACATATATTAAAATCGTAAACGAGCCGTGTCTGTACATTAAATATTTGTTCAAGAAAGCAACTTCTGCCCGTTGTACTTATGTTATCGATGCAAACAAAAATTGTTTGTCTGTTTGTCTGTACGTTTGTGTACGTTAATCTCAGAAACGGCTTAGCCGATTTGAATGCGGTTTTCACTGAGTATTGTAGCAAGCTTCCAGTGACATTTAGTGTTTGTTTCATTCCAATCGGTTTACAAACAAAAAAGTTACGCGCTATTTCAAATACCACGCGGACTAAGTAGCGGCTCAGCTAGTAAATAAATGTAAATATGCAGCAGTGCGGTTGTTCTGACACGAATTGCTATTTGCAACTCACGATAATTAATTGAAAATATTACTTTAAATGTTTACCATAATCTACTATAAATTTATTATTATTTTGACCTAAGATGGTTGATGTAGATTAAATTAAATTAAATTTAAAAAAATCTTTAATTTACTCCATTGAGGGACTAATTATTATTCGTTTGTATAAAATTATGTTAAAGAAAACATTTTATTTAAATTTTATTTGTATTTTGTCATATGTCATGAAAATAAAAATAAAAATAATAACGCCTTTTTTTATTTTTTATTTATTAATACAATAGTGTTTCATTTGACTTAACATTGGTGTAAACAAAAACTCATTAGAGTTTTACCGTACACCATGTGCCGATTACAGAAAATTTAAATAAACCTTCAGTTGACGCCCAACGTACACTTCAGACTCCTCAATTACTTTAAGATACTTTAAGACTTTAATATATTATTTTGTGTCATATTCTGAATTGAAATATCTTACAATAATAATTAGTATTACTTTTTTATAACTATTTTTGTATTGTTGTTAAAAATTATACTTATCTGTAGTTAATTGTAAATAGTATTGTTTAAGCTTAAATGTGATGTTTTTGGGAGTTATGTCTCTTTTTAATGTTTTAGGTAGTTGATTTGTTAAATTCGGTATGACATAAGCCAGACATAAGCCAGCCTTAGTATAGCAATATGAGCCATTAACGCCTAACATCTTTATTGCAGTTATAGCTTTACCAGGCGTTAGATGATCCCTCGGGAACAGTATTTTTTCTGGATGAAAGGTATTCTATGTCCTATTCTGAATCCCTGATAACGTGTATGCAAAATTTCATGATTATCGGTTCAGCGGTTTAGGCGTGAAAAATTAACAGACAGACAGAGTTTATAGAATGAATTCGTTAGCTATATACGTATATTAACGGGATATTCGTTATCATCCCGAGAGAGTTGTCCCATCCCGGTTACAAGGATGTTCCCATTAATTTTTCGTCCGATCAGTTAACCAGGTTTTAACTTTTACGGATTTATTATTATTTTAAAAGCAGAGTTTGAATTGAGATATTTGATTAAAAGAGAGCCTTTTTAATGGTAATCCTATTATTATTGCAGATGTGAAAGTTACGCGAGGATGGATCGAGTTTGTTACCCTTTCAAGCAAAAACTGTTGATTGGATGTTGATGAAAATTTATGTATTTTATTATTATAAAGTACATAAAAAATTGTCTTTGAAACAATAAATAATTCTATAATATTTATATTTAGAAGTTTTCGTGGTCCATCTATGTGTTGTCTATATGAATCGTTTGTCTGATTCATTTTTTTATATTCATTTTATGCATCAATATTTTATTATGTAACATAAAATTTCATACACAAACTTCTGGTTAGTAATAAATAAATACTTATTTCAGCGGTTTTGAAAATCTGTCCCCCAAAGGGGTGAAATAGGTATTGGAATTTTATATGGGAAGTCGTCACTTTAGAAGAAAGAAGATTGGAATTTAATATTAAAGCTTCTCAGAAAAATACATATGTATTTCCTCGTTTTTAATTAGTAAGGTGGTCTTCTGTAAGAGTGTGGTTACTGCCGCCAGACGGGCTGCCCAAATGACTGCGAAAACGCAGTGTGTCCTGCCACAATCCAGACCAGAGCGAAATTTGAAAAGTTGATTTTTCAAAGTTGATCCTGCCGGGAATCGAACCCGGGAACCCTAGAACAGAGCGTTAAGGCAAGCACCCTAACCACTCATCCAGCGGGCTCGTCAAGTTGTAGAATAGTGAGTCATCGTCCTTATAGTCTCTACTTCGCACCATGTTTTATATTTATTCCCAAATATGAAAGATAAATTTAGAGTAATTTGCTTTATGAGCACTAAAGATGCAGTGAAATAGCCCTTAGAAGGCCCACTGCTTCAGTCAGTGGTTCCATCGCATGCGACGGTGCTCACAAAGGAATGGAGACTACTTCGAATAAGAATACAAACAGCTTCCTACATTAGTTCCTACAAAAATTAATACAATTAATACGATGGTCTGTTGCTTGAAATATTTTTATTGGTTTTCGATTGAACTGATAAACATGTCTTTCAAAGTTTTTGGAAATATTCACCCCTCAAATGAGGGTTAGAACGTTTGGTATGGAAATATTCGCTAAAAAAACTTCATATAGATACATACTTCTACGTGCATATTTCCCGTAGGATGAGTGGTTAGGGTGCTTGGCTTGCCTTAACTCTCTGTTCTAGGGTTCCCGGGTTCGATTCCCGGCAGGGTCAACTTTGAAAAATGAACTTTTCAAATTTTGCTCTGGTCTGGATCTGGCAAGTAGTGGCAGGGCACACTGCGTTTCGCAGTCATTTGGGCAGCCCGTTTGGCGGCAGTAACCACCCCCTTACAGAAGACCACCGTGAACTGTGTGCTGTTGTGTTTCGGTGAGTGAGTAGGGGTTGCCAGAGCCCATTTCCTTATCCCCTCCTAATCCCTTATCCTTAATAATTAGTCGGCAGCGCATTTGCAGCAGCTTTGGCGTTGTCATAGGCGACGGTAGCCACCTACCATCAAGTGGACCGTCAGCTGTCTGCTGATCTTAACATTTAAAGAAAAATGAAATGCAAAATACCCAGTCTCAATATCATCCGCAAGAATTCAGTGAAGGTTGCATAAATAAAACTAAACTTTGTTATAAAAAATTATTAAAAAATTATCTTTGAAATTAAAGTTAAAAATTTTCTAAAAAAATTTGAATACATCAATTTTTCAGCAACTTATTATTTTTGGAAGTTGTTATTGTCATCCCCTAGCTTCTAACCGTCCTAACTTTCTTAATTTTGATTTTAGCGAAAAAGTAGTAAAATCATTTTGATAGCAAACTATCAGACCCGGTGAACTTCGTACCGCCTCAGAATCAATAATTAATATTGTATAAAATTAAATTCCTTAATAAATGAATATCTGAATTAAGTTCCATAAATGTATCAAAAGGAATGTATACAAAAATCTAAATGAAATCTGTTTTAATTACATTTAAATGAATGTAATTCTCTATTTAAGCGAATCGGAATAATTCGTGTATCATTATTTTTGTATCTGTTATGTATATATTTTTTGTGATTTACTTACTCTAAGTAGTGACAGGGCATATTGCGTTGGCAGGGGTTTAACTTTAATCAAGAGTAACGAGTCAGTTTTATGAAGTTGTATCTCTGAAACAAAATTGAATACGCACGTTCGCTTTGTATGCTGCATGTAAAGGTAAATAACTTGTAGGGTTGTAGACGGGTCATACGGAAATCAGAGAAGCAACCTCCCCGAACTTCCGGCGTTACACTTCCGCCCGTGTTGCTTGACAGACTCTCGTTCATTAATAAACTAGGTTTGCAGGCAAATTTGTGTGAGGCTTTGCTAACTGGTACACCATTAAATAGGTCCACTTTGTACATTTGTACATCGCACACACTCTAATCGACTTATATTTCATCTATATTTATACTACTTTATTTATTAAAGTTTGTGGATGATGGATGGACGTTATTCTCATGTAGAAACTACAGACCTTCAGAATTTTGATGAAATTCGGCACACAGATAGCTTACTACCTGGATTAACATAAAGGATATTTTTTATTTTGGAAAAATCTTAGGTTCCCGAGGGATAGTATCCTGAGTTTCTTTCGGGGTTTCTTCTCAGGATCGTCATCTTGGCTTTTTTTCCGAAACCCTGGTAAATTTAAATTTAACTGGTAATTCGAAATGACGATCATAAGAGTTTCTTGGAGAAACCTAATTGATAAATAAATATTTTGATTTTGATTTTGATAGTGATAACGAAAAAAAAAAATGAGAGCCTTGACGGCGGCGGCGCCATCGTCGTCACAGCGATAAAGATGTCAAATTATCAGGTGTTCTATTTTTCATATTTCAACGCGGACACCAGAGACTATACTATAATATAATAAAATCGTAAACTAGCCGTATGTGTACATTAAAGATGTTTAAAAAAAAAACGTTGTCTATAAAGTCGGTTTACGGACGATAGTTTAACGTGACAACGTCATAACAAAACATTGTTTCTTCTCCTCGGACGCATCTAGGCCAATCGAGTGGAAGAGAGATAGATGCGGCGCAAGACGAACGTTCAAGCCGATCGTGCTTTTCGCTCGCTCGTGCCGCGCTCTCGCTCCTACGTGCATCGGCTCGAACGTAACGGGACAATGAGTCATCATTTTGCGTTCGTGCAGCCGGCGTTCATCGGTTTATTAGACGTTGTCACGCCAAAAAAAAAAATTGTACCTACACGTTGTACTTGTATTATCGAGGTCAGAAATATTTGTCTGTTAGTCTGTGCGTTTGTGTACGCTAATCTCTGAAACGGCTTAACGGATTTGAATGCCCGTATCATTTTTAGTGTTTGTTTCATTCCAATCGGTTTACAAACAAAACAGTTACGCGCTATACCGTATACCACGCGTACGAAGTTGCGGGCTCAGGTAGTATAGAAAATGTCCCTCTCTACCTGTGTCTACGAGTATTTCTCCGCTAATGAATTCTGATAACGGTATTTAATAATGAAAAGCCTGATGAGTAAGGTTCGCGTATATAATTTCCGAAGCAAAAAAATCCATACAAAGCCTGGTGAATTAATATTTTAATGAAGTGTAACATACCTAATATTTACAATGTAACATACCTAATCTTTGTTTGAAAAAGGAAAACACAATATTTTTAAGGGAATATTGCACGTGGCATAAAAACCCTTTCGAATCTCCATCGGAAGTTAGTTCATGTTTGCTTCTGATATCTAAGTGGATTTTGATGGTTATTGATGGTAGACACAAACAACTCCACATAAATGACAGTAATAAATAACATATAGAGCTAGATATTATATGCACTTTTTTTTTTTTAATATATAAAGCTGAAGAGTTTGTTTGTTTGTTTGGTTGAACGCGCTAATCTCAGGAACTACTGGTTCGAATTGTAAAATTCTCTTTATGTTGAATAGTTCATTTATCGAAAAAGGCTATAGGCTATATAACATCACGCTACGATCAATAGTATTATATATATACAGTGTCCAGTACCGAGCGACCCACGCGCATGCCGCGCCGTACGGGCCGCAGCGAAGTGTGGCCGAGTTCAGCTAGTCTATACATATAACATAATAAATAAAATCGTTAACGAGCCGTGTTTGTAGGTACATTAAATATAAAAAAAAATTGTACACGTACTTATGTTGCCGAGGTCAAAAAAATAGTTTTTAGAATTTTTGTCTGTTTGTCTGTGCGTTTGTGCACGTTAAACTCAGAAACAGCTTAACCGATTTGAATGCGGTTTTCACAGATGTATTGTAGCAAGCTTCCCGTGACATTTAAAGTGTTTGTTTCATTCCAATCGGTTTACAAACAAAAAAAGTTGGGCGCTATTTTATTTATTTATTTATTTATTTTCAACCATCGAGGGTCATAATAATAACAATAAAATTTAAAATTAAGATACCCAATTAAATAAAATATGTACATAATAATAAGATAAAATCTTACACACTAAACAATATACAAATCATGACTTGGTGGTCAATACATGAATCATAGAACAATGATTCAAGTATTGCCCATCTAATCTCCCAGCCAAGGCTTGAAGGATGTGGCCGAATACCACGCGTACGAAGTTTCGGGCTCAGCTCGTTTTGTAACATAATAAAAAATTGAAATGAAATTTTGTATTGTATGCTTTCCATATTAAAAACAAGTATTTTTGTAAATAGTAAAAGAATACAAAAAAATATCCTAATTAACTTGTCTAATTGATCAGCCTGCTTGCCACACTTTAACATAAAAAAGGTCTAACAAAGACTGAAATAGCAACGTAGCGCGGGTGCGTTAATAAAGCGTAGATTACAAAATAATTATGCGTTTCGGACGTCAGATGTCGAACATTCGGCGACAATAGGTAAACAATAGCTTGTGAACGCCGAAGTAATTAAACACTGATGAACGTAAAAATCGATTGGTCTGTTTGCAGTGTAATGGTGAATTGTAATTTGGTATAAAACTAATTACTATGGGGACTTTGAACCCACAGTTCCCAAGGTTTTATAAAGGGTTCTTTATAACCGCGATAAAACAGCAATATGGAACATTAATATTTTATTTGTTCTTTATGGACAGAGATTATAATAAAATTACATTACAGATGTCAGTATCGTTATAATGTTAACAGGGCACACTGCATTTTCGCAGTCATTTGGGCATTACGCCCGACCGCCAGACGGGCTGCCCAAATGCCCTGCCACTACTTTTCAAATCCAGACCAGAGACAAATTTGAAAAGTTCATTTTTCAAAGTTGACCCTGCCGGGAATCAATCCCGGGAACCCTAGAATAGAGCGTTAAGGCAAGCACCCTGACCACTCATCCAACGGGTACAAAAATTATAACCCAAGTCAGTTATAATACGTCAGGCAGCTTTCTCGTACTAAATTTGAGCAATGATTATTCCATCCTCTCCCAAGTTTAACAAGGTAATTATCAAGAATTCTCTTAAGTATTTAATTATAGAGAGCTCCGTGGCTAAGTAACCCTCTGACCGCAAACCGGGGTTGAAACTGTTCGTAGTTTCCCGCGTAGTCATGTCCGGTAATTAAGAGACTAATTAAATAATTTCTTAATGTTAACCACCGCCTTTATTATATACTAGTTGTATCCCGCAGCTTCACTCCCCGTTTAATTGGGATTGACAAAGGCACGCACATGTCGGCTCTTCATGGTAATGTTGGTTTCTCATTTGGGCTGATGCATCGTATGAGACTTAGATTTCGCTTAGTCTTTTTTCTGAATAAAAAATCGGAACCCTTATAGGATCACTCGTGTGTCCGTCTGTCCGACACCCCCCCCCCCATCTCCGAAACTACTGAACCTAAAGTTTTTGAAAAATACAGAAATTAGTCCATGATATGAAAATAACATGGTAAATCACTCAATATTGTGCGGATAGGTAACATCGTACGGAACCTTCTTCACGCGAGTTCAACTCGCACTTATCCCGTTTTTCCTTTTTCTTGGGTCACTGCGTCATAATACTAGCTTATAACAAAAATATATTTTTAAAATATGATTTTAAAATATATTTTTTAAAAATTCTTTTTGGGAAATACACATATTTACGAAACGGATCCGATTTACATATATGAAATATTTATTATCAAGTTAATTAAATAAAAACTAAAATTACCTAATCTAAAAATAAATTAATACTAAATTGATTAAAACTAATAATATAAAAATGGACCCTGCGGCATTGTACCAAGTACGCTGGCAGCATTTCCTCGTTGAATGGCCAAACTAATACGTTGGCCGAGGAAAGCGCCAGCTCTTCGGTCTATATGAACTATATTTTTAACATTTTACCATTTAAATTCAGATTAACACCTTTCTCTATTAATTTGATAACGTCAAATAATTGCAATCTGTTTTTATTTTTTCTTCTTTTTATCCATACTAATATTACAAATGTTAAAATGACTATGTCTGTCTATCCGTCTCTCCGTTACCTTTTCACGCCTTAAATACTCAACCGATCATCAAAAATGTTGCATATACATTATCAGGGATACAGAATGAAGATAGGTTGCCTTTCATAGAGAAAAAAATACTATTCCCGAGGGATCGTCTAAAAACGTTTATACGTGAACCAAAAAGTTTATATTAAACCTTAATTGTTAGCCCATTAAGTTAATTATCCGAGTTTCATTCCTGGCATTGACAACGACGGAAATTAAATTTTCAAACACAGGCAAGGTTTGACAACCCAGACCTTAGCTTTTCGTACCCAGTCTCAAACTAGAAGCCTTATTAGACGCAAAACTGTTGGCTAATTTGTTTGAATATAATAAAAAACATATTGATTTTATAACCAACCATTTGACCAGATAGACGTCGTTTTGAGATAGGCTATTGACCTATAGCAGCTGATAGATATGTAATTTAAACAAAAAAATATCCAGGCAATTTTCCCTATTTTTCTCTTCATAAGCACCTTCCTGGTACTGGAGTAGCCTAAAAAAATTAGCCGAATTAGAGCAGCCGTTCTCGAGTTTTGATCTTAGCAAAACTTAGGAATTAATTTTTATTTATATAGAACTAGCGACCCGCCCCGGCTTCACCCGGGGTGCAATTTTATATATATATATAAACATTCCCCATTTATCCCTCTTCCCATTAGTGAAAACCGAATTAAAATCAGTCTACCCGTTCACGCGTGATACCGTGACCAAGGGAAATGGGGATTAATTTTTATATATATAGAAAAGATTGAAAATTAGAAAGTACACTTCATTAGCTGATTCAGAAATTTAAAAATTTTGCTTAAAATTATTATTTTTTACGAAAAGGTTAGCTGACAGACTGACGATTCATTTCGTAGTTGGTGGCTATTAATTTATAAACATAAGAGTTTGTAAACGCGCTGCCGACCTTGATAGGATTAATAATAACTTATATAGAGAAACAGGAGGAATAGGGCTCTGGAATCCCTTAGTCGCTCACCGAAACATAACAGCACGCGTGCGGTTATTTCACTTTAACATTGTGGCTGTTAAGTTTGTAAATGTGGAACTCTGTGTGCCCTGCCGCTCTAATTGTAATAATTACACAAATGATGTATAAAAGCTAGTAGATCGTATTCAAAACACGAAATTCATAATTTAATTAGCAAGAGTGTATTAAAACAAGTAAAATTCTGTAATAGAGATTAAAATTAATTAGCCCGAAAACAGCTTCGTTAGGAAATTATTAATTGAGTTTGTGAATTTCCTTAGAAATATTCTAAGACGGTGTTGTCGAATAATAAATTTCAGATGAATATTTAAATGATAACGTAAACTTTTGTAACTAATTCAATTACACTTTAATGAATTAACCTTTTGCTAATAAAGTATGGAAAAATTTAATAGACTGTGGCATGCGAGTGTCCCAGGTGACATGAATATGTATCTCATTAATTAAATCAATTGTTATACATTTTTTTATGTTAAGATCGGCAGACAGCTGACGGTCCACTTGACGGTAAGTGGCGACCGTCGCCTATAACACGAGCAACGCCACAGGTGCTGCAAGTGGCTCTGGATAAGGGACTGGATAGGAAAATGGGCTCTGAGGTCCCTTACTCACTCACCAAAACACATCAGCATATATGTTTTTATTTCACGGTGGTCTTCTGTAAGTGGTTGGTTGCAGCAACCAGACTGGCTGCCCAAATGACTGCGAAACGTAGTGTGCCTTGCTACTACTAATTTAAATGTTTAATATGTAAAGTAGGTAGCTGACTGCACGTAGACGATGGTAATGCCTACCATAGTATAAATAATTGTATATACGTTACCGTTCCTCAGGAAAAATAAATAGGAATAAAACAATTATCTCTATTATCCCTTGTGCACGCATATACTTTTATTTCCGGCCATCTATAATTTCTGAATGACCTTCCAGTTTATGCAGGTAGAAGACAGCCACTACAAAGTGTAACCACTGAAACCTTTAATAACCTGGGACCAAATAGACCGTCTGCCTATCAACAATCTTTTGTCATAAAAAAGTTAAGCAGTACTGCTAAGCAAGTGTTATTAGATTCTGAGTTATTGAATGACTCAATCGTTTTAAAAAACATAGCGAAAACAGTTTTTTAAAACGCCCACAAAACCATTTATATTTGTTCAAGTCATTGTGTGAAATTTTCATCCAGAATTGCTTTTAAGCAATGAAATTCCCAAGGTATTGACGTTAAGTGATTATTGACATATACGAGGGTAACACGAAAGTTTTTAGAGACTCGAAAACTAAATAATGTTAGAAGCTGAATACTAACAACTTATTGTTTTTCGAAGTAGTCTCCATTCCTTTGTAAGCACCGTCGCAAGCGATGGAACCACTGACTGAAGCAGTGGCCCAACTCTTCTTCAGGAGTTTCCTTCACGGCGTTTTCGAACGCTTTCACTGCATCTTCAGGGCTCAAAAAGCGAATTCTCTAAGTCTATCTTTTATTTTTGGGAATAAATATAAATAACTAATGCCAAGTCTCGATTATAAGGAGAATGACTCACTAATTAAATACCTTCCTTGTTGGGCATTTTTTTTTAAATTAGAGACGTGATAACATATCAGTAATTCTGTCTGTCTATGTAAATAAAAATGAATCCCTAAATGTGTTGCTAGAGCACAATATTCGAAAACGGACTTCGAACAATGTGTATAACGAATATTCCAATATCTCTATATATAAAAATGAATCCCCATTTCCCTTGGTCACGGCATCACGGGTGAACGGGTAGACCGATTTTAATTCGGTTTTCATTAATGGAAAGAGGGAAAAACGGGGAATGTTCTTATATATAAAAATTGCACCCCGGGCGAAGCCGGGGGCAGGTCGCTAGTTCGTTATATTTTTCAGTATCTTTAATACTGTATCTTTTTAGACATAAGTATTTGATCAGAGTTATCCGCTGCATATAATTTTACAAATGAAAATAACATGATTTAAATGTCCAAAAGATATAAATAATTTACATCTAAAACTAAATAAATCTAAAACTAAATAAAACATGAAAAATATGTAAATAATTGGGCGCCCGCGGCATGGTGCCGAGGATGCTGGCAGCATTTCCTCGCTGTATTGCAATGCTAATGCGTCGCGCGAGGAAGCTGCCAGCTCGTCGGTCACCAGTGGTGTCGGTGAGCCTTTATGAAATATCTTTTAAAAGTTGGCGAGCGCTGGGACCCCACGGACCAAGGGTTTCGACTCCGAACGGCATAAAAGTGTATCCGGAACCGAGATATATTGGATTTTTTTTCCAAATATTCGTTAAAGTCCAAGGAAGATTCCTATGAAGAGAAAAATTGGACGATTTGGCCGGAAAAACGTGAAAACCCCATTTTTTGTTTTCCTCTCCAAAGTTTCTAGTTGACACATCAAACATTTCAATCAAATATTGACGCAAAAGCTCTATCAACATATCTACCCGTAGCTCTTGGTAGAACCGACACCTCACGCGTCAACTAGTCCTAACCATAACAATAACGAATTTAGATGAAATTTGGCACACATGCGGTTTATTACCTGGATTGACATTTAGGATACTTTTTATCCTGGAAAAAATGTTAAGTTCCTGTGGGATTTTCAAAAAACTAACTACATCGCGAACGAAGTCGCGGGACGAGTTAGTAGTAAGTAAAGAAGACTTTTATATGATTAGGTACTTACTGTATTTAAAGCAGTTATTTTGATATTACAATCAGATACTTCAATTTTATTTATATGGATTTGATATTTAACTCATTAACTCATGCAAAACTCATTTGTTCTGAGTCTTCTTAAGCTTAAGAAATACTTTATTTCTTAAGCCAGCATACATTCGAACAAGAACCTATAACTAACAACAAAGCTAGATAGTTAGATAGTAGGCTTTAAAATGCATTGTTGATTGTCCCCTGACCTCCAACCCTCCAAGCTAGGTTTGCCTGTGTTTTGGTGATCAGTACGCCACGCCGTGGCAGCCGATATTCATTTAAGCCAGGCATTTTACCCATTGGTTTATTTTAATACAAATGTTCATTTAAATTATTAACTAATAATGATTATTATAAATTATTAATATAAGATTGAAAAAATTCAAAATTCAAAAGTTTATTCTGCAAATAGGCCACAAGGGGATCTTTTACATGTCTTGAGTCTACCAGCGCTTCGGAAGGTCCATCACAGCCAAGAAGAATGCGCCGCAAGAAACTTGGCAGAAAGCCACCAAAAACATGTTCCAATTTATACATTTCAAAGTAGTTATTAGCACAGCAAAACTAGAACACACTTAATTGTCGCGATTTAAAAGACTAGGAGATGTGTAGGGTCTCCAGATCAAATATCCACTTTGGTTGGTACTGCGAAGGGATGGATGAGGTCCCTAATAATAATTAAATAACTATTAAACTAAAATACATAGTCTCTAAAGGTCAATGTAAACTAAATTGATGGTCAACAAAGGTGTAGAAAGCCTCCATGGTGGATGTTAAAATAAAAATATTAAAATATAATATTTTTTTTAATATATATATTATTAAAGGTGGCAGACAGGCTGACGGTCCACTTGATGGTAGGTGGCTACCGTCGCCTAAGGACACAAGCAACACCAGGGGGGGTACATGTGCGCTGCCGACCTTGCAGGAATTTGTTTACTGCTCGCTTGAAGAAGCCCATATTGTAGCTAGATGGAAACACCTTAGAAGGGAGACTGTTCCAAAGATCGCGCGTCCGTGGAATAAAGCTTCTACTTATCCAAACTGTGCGCAGCGGCACTTTATCCAAGTAATGCGGATGAACTTCGCATCTATGGCGCGCAGTGCGGTGGTATAATTTTGAGGTAGGCATTAATTGGAACAACTCATCCGAGCACTCGCCATTGTAAGACATATTTAAAAATTTTAAATTTCAAAATTAATAAAAACGCAAGCGGCGAACAACGGCAACAGAGCCGGATAAACGAGACATATAATATAGACAAAATAAGACATATAAGACATGTGTGTGTGTGTGTGTGTGATTAATTAAACTAAAACACTCTCTGTCTTATCATAGTCAATTTCTAGGAGCCAATTTCTAGAATACTTTGGTCATTATTAATTTTATTGTATAATAAAGTGCTAAGGTCTTGTTTTGTTTTCTAGCAAAAGTTGTTTTTATTAAGAGATTTGGGAAAGCAAGTTTTTTTCGTCTAATTAAAGGATGTTCAGGGACTGGCGATAGGTCAGCATGTCGTCGCAATGTGGAACGGAGTATTTGTCTCACTGTTAACAAATTAATTTCTTTATAAAGAATATATCTTACACAAAAGCACCTTAAGCACCTTTGTACACGCTCCAACTATATAAAAGTAGTCTTCGAGGACCCAGACCGGAATGCAGTACGATAAAAGGGACTCACATAACGCCATATATACAGTTCTGAGGGTGGATATATCAGTTGAATTTCGTAGTTTTTTTATTTATTTATTAAAATTAGTTTCCTGATATGATTAATAAATAATTAATAAATATTTACTTGTAATTTGTGATTATCACACAAATTTATCAGAGTGGAGGCTAGCAGAGAATTCTGACTAGCCAGTATAGAAGCGGGCAACTCTAATCAAACATAATCCTGTTCCTATTCACACAGATGGGACCCGTTGGATGAGTAGTTAGGGTGCTTGCCATAACGCTCTGTTTTAGGGCTCCCGGGTTCTCGGCAAGGTCAACTTTGAAAAATCAACTTTCCAAATTTGGCTCTGGTCTGGATTTGGAAAGTAGTGGCAGGGCACACTGCGTTTTCGCAGTCATTTGGGCAGCCCGTCTGGCGGCAGTAACCACCCCCTTACAGAAGACCACCGCGAAATAACAGCACGTGTGCTGTTGTGTTTCGGTGAGTGTGTAAGGGATGCCAGAGCCCATATACTGTGGAGGTCTTATGTAAGAGGTGCTTACTGCCGCCAGACGGGCTGCCCAAATGATTGCGAAATGCAGTATGCTCTGCCACTACTTTTCAGATCCAGACCTAGGCCAACTTTGATAAGTTTATTTCCAAAATTGACCCTGCCGGGAATCGAACCCGGGACCTCTGGAACAGAGTGTTAAGGGGTCTCATGGAAAGGAATGTGTGTAATGAGCCATAATATATATGTATGTCATGTATATATTTTATTTAATTTTCATTTTTTCATTAATGGTCTTCTTCAATGATCTTTTTCATCAATGTTTCATCATTTTTCTACAAGGTTTTAAATCCTATTTTTCATAAATATTTTTGTCTTTATTGATAAAAGCCGCAAAATGCCGTTTAACATCTCTGCTACCGACAAACAGGTGTCCAATAAAGAAATTTGTGGGGAGAGTTACTAGGAAAATCAGAAGTGACAGATTCAGGCAGACTCGCAGAGTAAGTGGTCGCCGCTTTTAGATAGGAGAGTGGTGCACACACGATACCTTTATAATTCATCAGTTTTGTTCGTTTGACCGCATTACCATACAAGGAGCAGGAAGCCACATTGGAAATTAAGGATCAGTTTGGATTAAACCTTTAAAAGATTTTATTTATTTTAAGTAAAGGCTGTTGGCTGTCCACTTGATGGTTGATGGCTACCGTCGGCTGCATCACCAAGAAGAGATTCAAGTGCGCTGTTAATTTACAAGGAGAGGAAAGGCCGCTTGGTCCCTTTACTCACTACTGAAACATTATTTCATTTTTTGGTTAATATCACCAAACGAGCTACCCAATCTGTGACTGCAGGACACTAAAATGCCTGTGCCTTCTAAAATACCCTGCGAATTCTAAAATACCAATAAATAAATGATTTATTTAAAAAATAATAATAATAATAATAATAAAGCTTTATTTATCCCATACATACATAATCACAATAATTACAAATGAAATAATCAAAGTTAACATACATTGAAATATTAGTCATACATATATTAGTCATACATAGTCAAAAAGTCAGATAGTCAGGTATAATAATGATAAAATTTATTCTTTAGTATTTTGAATATTAGTGATTTTTTTTTTTCTGTATGGGCCCCTCGGGTAAAAGCCTCCTCCATAGAATGCCAAACACCCTTGTCTTTCGCTCTCTCAATCCAGTCCCTGCCAGCAACTGCTTCTATTTCGTCTTGCCACCTGGAACATGGTCGACCTCTGCGTCTTTTCCCCTGTGGTCCTTTCCATATTGTTAGTGCACGAGTCCATCTCTCGTCTGTGTACCTTGCCACATGGCCAGCCCATTTCCACTTCAGTCTCTGAGCGAAGGTTGTTGCATCAGTTACCTCGGTTTTATTGCGAATATCAGTAGCTTTAACTCTGTTTCTCAAAGAATACTCTTACTCACTAGAAGAATACTCTTACTTACTAGAATTACTCATGAGTATTTTTTTAAAAAAATACTCATGAGTAATTCTAAATGATTTTTCATTTAAGATGTTTACAGTTTTTAGTCCATACATAAATTGTTTTGTAATTATCCAATTTAAGGTTAAATCTCTATTGGCAAACTCCATCGTTTGAAATTATTATATTCCCAATAATACAATTGTACTGATGGTATTATTGTATAAGCTTAACAGCTTAACGGATTTAAATTTTGGCACACAGATAATTTATTACCTGGATTAACATATAATATACTTTTTATCCTAAAAAATTGTTAGGTTCCCGAGGTATCTATCTATACTAAATATAAAGTTGAAGAGTTTGTTTGTTTGTTTGAACGCGCTAATCTCAGGAACTACTGGTTCGAATTGAAAAATTCTTTTTGTATTGAATAGACCATTTATCGAGGAAGGCTATAGGCTATATAACGTTACGCTACGATCAATAGTATTATATATAAGTAGTGTCCAGTACCGCGCGCCCCACGCGCACTCCACCGCCGTATGGGCCGCAGCGAAGCGTGGTCGAGTTTAGCTAGTAAATATATAAGATTCGGTGTCACTGTTGCCGCGACAATGGCGCCGAATTTTATATAACTCGGACGTTATATATAACTCATATATTTTCATTTTTCAGTTAAGTCTCGGGCACAACTAGTTGATAATAAAATAGAAGCATTTTTATTCACAAGACAAACAAACTTTTTTTATCAATATTACATAATTATACTGATAATAAAGATTACTGAAAAAGAAAATATTTGAAACATTATAATTATACATGTTTGTATAATTATAATGTTTCAAATATTTTCTTTTTAATTTTAAGACATAAGCCTTCAATTCAACAAACAGTAAATCTTATGCTTATTTTCTTACCGATCACCTCCAAGTAAATGACGCAAATAGATACTAAAATGGATTTCTGCTGTTGACAACTAATGCCTTTGTATTGCCTTTTCCATTTAAATATACTTTGAAATTGTCAATGAAATATAATAATTTAAATGCCATGCGAATTCGTAAAATATAAATAGTTAAATACGAAAATTCTGTTTTTAATCTTCTTTTAATTTCTACTTTTAATATGAAACTGAGCATATAATTACATACCATATAATACAATATATACATATAATACAATTTAGCATATAATACAATTTATTACATAAATTACATTTATTACATAAATTACATAAATGTAATTTGTAGGGTTTCGTACGTCAGAATAAAAAAACGGAACCCAAGGATCACTCGTGTGTCCGTCTGTCCGTCGCTCACGGTCAATTATCTAGACCGATAAGTTGAAATTTGGTACACATATCAATTTCTGTGATCTAAATGCAGAGGTGTGACGTGAATAGATGAAATCTGTATATGGGAAGTTTTTGGGGGAAGGTGGAAAATTAAAAAAAAATTTGAAAACTGCACCGTGTGACATATCAAATGGAAGGTCTTGTTGTGAAGATCTTAAATGTATTTTTTTGTAATTTTAAAATAAATAGTTTCCAAGTTATTCAAGAAAATAGACGAAAATTCACTACGGCCCTTATCTCCGAAACTAAACCTAAAATTTTGAAAAAAAAATACAAAAATTAGTTTTCTACTTATAGATTATAGGAAAACCTATAAGAAGTCCGTGATATTAAAATAACATGGTAAATCACTCAATATTGTGCGGATAGGTAACATCGTACGCGAGTTCAGCTCACACTTGTCCCGTTTATTTAATTAAAAATGTATTTTCTTGAAATCGAATTCAGGCGTTTTCATGTGGACTGCGTCTAGACTGAAATTTATCTGCGAAATTTCAGTTTAGTTAATTGCATTTAGTTTGCAGTTAGTTAAGGTTTGGGAGTAGTTAGTGTAACTGCATTGAAACTGCAGCTAGCGTGCAGTGTTGCTCCTACGAACCCACTGCCATTCGTTTATGGTGCAGTTTAAATGCGATCTCTTAAAGCAGTCAATTTATGGAACTAGCATGCAGTTATTGGGAATTTCGATGCAATTATAAACCGCAACAAAACTGTGATTTTCCAGACTAAATAGAAATTCATTTTAAAACACACTTGCAAAAGAACAGTAAACGAGTCCGTTGGATGAGTGGTTAGGGTGCTTGCCTTAACGTCTAGGGTTTCCGGGTTCGATTCCCTGTAGGGCCAACTTTGAAAAATGAACTTTTCAAATTTGGCTCTGGTCTGGATTTGGAAAGTAGTGGCAGGGCACACTGCGTTTTCGCAGTCATTTGGTCAGCCCGTCTGGCGGCAGTAACCACCCCTTTACAGAAGACCACCGTGAAATAATAGCACATGTGTTGTTGTGTTTCGGTGATTGAGTAAGGGATGCCAGAGCCCATTTCCCTATTCCTACTGTAGCCGGTAGCGCACTTGCAACACCTGTGGCGTTGCTTGTGTTTTAGGCGACGGTAGCCACCTACCATCAAGTGGACCGTCAGCCTGTCTGCCGATCTTAACATAAAAATAATAATAATAAATTGTGAAATAAAGAACGAGTCTCACGATACGGGCGTAGCCTAATGTGGAACCAATTGTAAACATATGTTATATCTGAACTAAATCATCCAAAAAAGTCGTATACCTATGAATCGACATCAGCGCTTTTAAACAGGAAATAAAGAGACACTCTTTTTGCTAACGAGCTACATGCCTAAAACTAAAACGTATAAAGCATATAAAGGTAAGTAATGAAATTACGCCATTTCGGAATTAGGTTTACGATCGATTAAAACATTTTATTACCTCACATAATGTTAAGCCGTTGATTATCTAGGTTAACTTTTCAATATTATGTGTAATTTTCATAGTTTTAGCAGTTAAATTAATATAACTAATGACTCTTCAGACATAAATATTTTACCCCTTTTCATGGGGAAAACAATTACGCAAATTCACTTATCTTTCAAAATTACCATTCTCTCTTGATTTCATTAAATATAAAAATATCTGTTACCTTGTTTAATACTAGCTGAGCCCGCAACTTCACGGTGGTTTTCTGTACCTAAGGGGGTGGCTACTGTCGCCAGACGGGCTTCCCAAATGACTGCGAAACGCAGTGTGCCCTGCCACTACTTTCCAGGTACCTGGATAGGGAAATGGGCTCTGGCATCTCTTACTCACTCACCGAAACACAACAGCACACGTGCAGTTATTCACGGTGGTCTTCTGTAAGGGGATGGTTACTGCCGCCAGACGGGCTGCCCAGATGACTGCGAAACTGAGTGTGCCCTGCCACTACTTTCCAGATCCAGACCAGAGCCAAATTTGAAAATTTCATTTTCAAAGTTAACCCTGGCGGGAATCGAACCCGGGAGCCCTAGAACAGAGCGTTAAGGCAAGCACCCTAACCACTCAACCAACGGTCCGGTCTAAATTAAAGAATAAATTATGGTAAAAATGAATAAAAATAAAAAATAGCTACTGGTTCTTTTTAGGGGTGGTTCTGGTACTTAAAAACAGTTCTAATGATCCAAATTGACAGTTGAAGCCTTTTGTAGCGATAATCTATATATTTTTTTTAAATGTTAAGATCGGCAGACAGGCTGACGGTCCACTTGATGGTAGGTGGCTACCGTCGCCTATAACACAAGCAACGCCTAAGCTGCGGCAAGTGCGCTGCAGACTGCAGTAGGATTAAGGATAAGGGATTAGGAGTAGGGAAATGGGCTTTGGCATCCCTTACTCACTCACCGAAACACAACAGCACACGTGCTGTTATTTCACGGTGGTCTTCTGTAAGGGGGTGGTTACTGCCGCCAGACGGGCTGCCCAAATGACTACGAAAAACGCAGTGTGCCCTGCCACTACAATTACATACTGTGAACTGATTACATACTGAATGTAATCAGTTTTTACGAATTTTTTAATAAAAAAGGTAAATGTATTTGTAGCAATAACCACCACATTATTTTACAAAATGAGTTTTGCTATGTGACTTCAGAGAATTAAGTGAGCATAAAGTATGATAAATGAGTTCTTAAGCGGTTAATTAGTCGAAAAGGGACTTCGTTTGGCCGACGACGGTAAGTGTTCTTTTAATTAATTAAAAGTTACACTGCCTGGAGCTTCTGAAGACCTAAAAATGTTTTACTGTATGTAACTGAAATATATGTAATATGTCACTTATAATCGTATACTTGTTAGAGCCTGATTAGAAACAGAAAACCAGTTAGATTGTTTCTATTGCTGCTAATTAAGGCGCACCCGTCTTAATTGTTAATTTAATTTCAAAAAATGTCTTGTTTGTTGTATCTTATTATCTCTATAACGAATTTAGATTTCCCTATCCTCTTCCAATCCCATATCCTTACTGTAGTCGGCAGCGCACTTGCAGCAGCTTTGGCGTTGCTTGTGTTATAAGCGACGGTAACCCACTTACCATCAACTGAACCGTCAGCCTGTCTGCCGATCTTAACAAAAAAAAAAGAGAGAAGTGCGAGTTCCGTACGATTTTACCTATCCGCACAATATTGAGTGATTTACCATGTTATTTTAATATCATGGACTTCCTATAGGTTTTCCTATAATCTATAAGTAGAAAACTGTATTTTTTTTTCAAAATTTTAGGTTCAGTAGTAGGGGATAGGGGGGGGGGGGGGATGGTCGGACAGACGACACACAAGTGATCCTATAAGGGTTCCGTTTTTTTATTCGGACGTACGGAACCCTTAAAAGTATTACAAGTATGATAGAAGTATATTAAATCCATTTGCAAGAAAACAAGAAAGAAAAAAATAAAAATTTAACAAATTAAGCATCCTGATTTTATACGAAGTGGTCTAGTCTTGTACAAACCACAACATTGAAAGAGTCTGCTAGAGTCCAGGTAAAAAGACTTTGTCATAGTAGTCAGTGAAAAATGAAAGCTATTAATAATTTTAGCCTTTGCCTATGATACTTTAGGTATTTTAGTTACAGTATTTTAGTTTAATTTCAAAAATGTCTTTTTTGTTGTATCTTACTATCATTATATACAACAAATAATATTTGTTCACCCCAAAGGGTATAAGTAGCTAGCCTTATTCATTGTAAAACCGTTGTAATCACCTATATTCAGCAAATAAATCGTTATTATTATTATTAGTATAAATATTATGATACGATGTAATTTGGAACCTTTGCCTAGTTCAGCAAGTAAGAAATAAATGTTGTACGGCGTTCCACAAGGTATAGCATTTTTAGGTCCTGCTCTCTTTATATCGATAAAATGTACTGACAAATTGTTTGTGAAAATTCAGTTGTTGGAAGCTAATGTATTAATTACTACTACTGTTTGATAAAGATCTAATTATCGAATATCCTCACACTTACATAAATAAATGAACTGATTTTCCGACAATATTCAATAACATTTACATTCAAAAAGCATAATATAAATAGATAAAGAAAACCACCATTTTCCTTTCAAACGTCTGTTGTTTGAGGGAAATTTACTGAGGCTTTTGTGTCAAATGGCTTCTAATTGTCTGTTTCTGTCTGGTGTAAACTGGTTGTATCGAAATAATTCCGTTGAAACGCGAAACAAAGATCAATGAAAAAAAATGTGTAGAATATATTTTTTGAAAGTTACCTACTAATTTAAAAAAAACACATTATATTTCATAAACAAACCAATTTTTTTACACTTAATAAAAAATGTGCGAGTACTTTTGCAAAACAAGAAGCTTTTTGCAATTTACGGTGTAAATATTTTCTCTTTTAAGTAATTAAGCTCTCGCGTAATTTGTGTTATTCTTTGTCACAAACAGAAGATCTTTTGTTTATTTAAATTTTTCCCTAAAAACTCCTTATTTTAAGTGAACAAGTAAATGAATGTCAAAAGGGATTCATTGAGGTGTTTCAGTAGAAAACAAAGGAATTCCGGTTTGTTATTTAAAAAAGTGTTTGTTTACGACTTTTGCTAGAATATTTTTTGGTGTTTGATAATGTATGCATTTGTAATTAAAATATTTACACTGTTTCTGTAGATAGAATAAAATAAAGATGTCAGAAATAAATTGAATGACATAAAAATTAATATCAATATATTATAAGTATGTATAATAAGACACTAAATTGTATTAAAACGATATAGAAATAAAAAGATACCGACGACTGGATATAAAAATACGTAATAAAGTAAATGATTGAAGGATAAAAAAGGTATAACACTACAAGAAAACTGCACTAATTATCGTGACCAAATTCAAAAGGGGAATCCCCGGAGTAGTTTTCATCAATGTGTTTAAGTTTATTTGCTTCAAATTTCTTGCTATTAAAATATATCTTACAATATTTGCTTGTTTGAGTTCATGTGCAATCTTTATTAAAGATAAATTGCTTTACTATCTATTAAAATATCTTTACTGTTAAATGATACTTGACAAAATTATGGTCAATTTGGCTTAGTTTTCAATTCCCAAAGTAGAGACGAAATTGGAACATTAACCCGTTTTTTTTTTGTATAAGATACACAAAACAGGACACTGTCGTTGAAATTTGGGTGTAAATTACATTGAGATGAACTAGACAGCAACCCAAAACATGTGCACACAGCATGTCCAATTGAAACAGTGTTGTTTTCGCTTAGATTAAAATAACAGAAGAGAGACGCGCTCTCATCTAAAGACAAGCTTAGTTATAATGTACATATAAAAAATTACTTTGAGATGAAAGAACTTTTCTACAAGGCTTACAATACACCAAAGAATATTATGTATTGAGATTGATAACGAAAAGTTTACATTCTTAAACGAAAAGTTTACAAAAATATGTAACGTTCAGGAGTTATTGACAATATTGATGACCATATAATAAAATCGTAAACGAGCCGTGACCATACATTACATTTTTTTTTTTTCAAAAAAAAAAAAAAAAAACAATTTTAACATGTTATATTTATGTATTTAAAAAAAAAATATGTTTTAGAATTCTTGTCTGTTTGTCTGTGTGTTTGTGCACGCTAACCTCAGAAACGGCTCAGAAATTTCTTTTCACTGATGTACTGTAGAAAGCTTCCCGCAACATATAGTGTTTATATTCCATTCTGTTCACAAACAAAAAAAGTTACGCGCTATACCGAATATCAAGCGTATCAGTTGGCAGAAGTTGCGGGTTCAGCTAGTAACTTAATATGGCTAATTTTGTTTACCTAATGACACGCTGTTGCAGTGTAATTTCAAGCGGGGTTATTATGACTATGATATGCTTTAAGATAATTCTAATGCTAAGTAACAGAGAAATTCTAATGTAAGTACATTAAAATTTAGGATAGTAATGTGAGAACTCAATGTGGTGGTTGGATTAAAACAACACACTCTTGAAATATGCGAAAATTAACACATTTTGCAAGACTATTATTACGCTTTGTAGGATTGCAAACAACAAAATGAAGCTTTATGAACAACAAAAGTTGTACTTCTGTCGTTTCTTTCAGCAACAGGTAGGGGGTATCAAGTTCAAAGCAACTCTAAAACTATGCCTTCGGAGGTAAATCAACCGTCAAGGCAAGCACTATAACCACACTCATCCAACGGGCTCGTCAAACATTTACATTTTTATGGCATCGATAAACGATTACGTTAGTTTTTTCTTTCGATCCAACTCTAAAAATATCTCTATTATTCAATATAAACCCTCATGTTCTACTCAAACATGTGATTTTTTTTGCTAGAAAACGTATATAGGTAAAGAAGAGAAACAGTTATTTAAAACTAATCAATTTTCAATTATTAGTATCGTTAGTCGAGAAAAATCAAGGATCTGAAACATGCTCGAGTTGTTAAGGTGCTTGCTTTAACTCTCTGCCTTAGGGCCCGGGTTCGATTCTCAGCAAGTCTTACTTTGAAAATATATTTGGCTCTTTTCTGGGTTTGGCAAGTAGTGACAGTAACCCTTTACAGGAGATCACAGTTAAATAATAACATGTGTTTCGCTGAGTGAGTTAAGGGAGAGCCCATTTCCCTATTCGGTTAGGGTGTTTGCCTTAACGCTCTGTTCTAGGGTTGCCGGGTTCGATTCCCGGCAGGGTCAACTTTGAAAAATCAACTTTTCAAATTTGGCTCTGGTCTGGATTTGGAAAGTAGTGGCAGGGCACACTGCGTTTCGCAGTCATTTGGGCAGCCCGTCTGGCGGCAGTAACAACCCCCTTACAGAAGACCACCCTGAAATAACAGCACGTGTGCTGTTGTGTTTCGGTGAGTGAGTAAGGGATGATAGAGCCCATTTCCCTATTCACTCCTAATCCCTTATCCTTAATCGTACTGCAGTTATAGGCGACGGTAGCCACCTACCATCAAGTGGACCGTCAGCCTGTCTGCCGACCTTAACATAAAAAAAATTTGTGTGAGATTAGAACTTTTAAAACATTATGAATAGCAAGTGGATCAGATTAATAGCAAGAATGATCACAGCTAAGACAAATGATATCAAACATTTGAAAAATGAATCCATTCCCGAATCTTGTGCTTATCATGTTTGCTCCCTCTTTTTTACATTATTATATGAGAAAAATATCAGCAAAATCGCACTAATTGGCTTGTTTTCCGAACGCTTACATTAATATGAAATTATCAAAGAAATAAAATAGCGTTGTAGTAACGTTCTTAAACAAAAAGTTTACAAAAACATGTAACGTTCAGGAATTATCTGTCCTTATATTTATTTAGAAACTGAAATAACTATGACCCATGAGAGTAAAATAACGCCACTTTAGTGACCTCAATTTTTGATGTAGTTGCCATATGTTTCTCTCGGAGGTATTAAAGTTATTCCGTTTCTAGCTTTGACATAACCACACCGGACTTACCCACTTACTCTGAATATTTTAGTGTAAGCGTCCTCTCAAGACATTGTAAAACGTAAATTGAAAGTTACTTTTGGAATATTCAGTAGAATTTATTAAATTAAAATTTGCTCTGTCTTAAACGTCCAAAGATTCCAACTCTCGTTACCATACATAATAAACGTTTTGTCGATTCGTCACTGTTGGTCAATACTAAGAAAGATCAGCAAGTGCTCACCAAAGTATTTGTCGGCGCTTTTGATTAACGAGAGTAAACAGCAATGGCAACTGTCAGTTGTCAACTGGACAGCGGGAGCGGAATGTCATTGTCGTGGACTCTGACACAACACTGAGCGCTAGCGCAGAGGCATCGTGGCCGAGTACCTGACGAGAAGGCAATCGGCTTACATCAAGTGAATTGTGCTACGTGTTTGGTGGAGTGTTATCTGATTTGATGTGATTGGCTGGTGGACAATGCGATCGAGGACTTATTTTGTGCCGATTATAGCGTTTGGTTTAGAATTACAACGCATGACCTAATGTTGAATTATATTCTCCGCGCCCGACTATTCGCGCCTATATGTCGTGATCAAATAACATGGAGACCAATGATAAAGAGGACCCTAATCATGTTCCTTCATTGCGGAGGACCCTAATAAAAATCCCTTCATATTTTAAAAATAAAAATAAAAATAAAAATAAAATGTTTTTGTATTTTTTTTGTAACTTCGGCCTGGACTCTCGTTTTAAGTTAATACTTGTATTAGAGGAAGTCTGCATTCTTAGTATAGGACCGCACAATAGTTCATAACAAAGTTTAATAGACAAAGATAAAAGATAAAAAAAAAAAAAAAAACAAAATCAGATATGTAAAAGTAAGCAAAATGACATGAAACCATGAGGCAACCAGGTGTGTTTTGAAACACTATACGTGAGCATGATCTTATAGCAACTAAAAACATGGCAAAAGTCTATCCTTACTGTAGGGATTATTGGTTGACAGTACTTCATCAAACCTTCTTGCATCTTTACACATGTGGTTGCTGCAACCGCTATCAATTAACCATTCCTGTATTTATATACATAGACCTTTCAATCTTTTCTATAGACTTTTAAATCTTTTCTTGTCTTGAAATTTCTTCTTCGAGAATTTTTACTCTGAGTTGCTCAGGTTTTGGCAGCTCGTCTTTGGATTCAATGGTATATCTGAAGTTTCCGTAGCTCGCTGGTAAACTGTAAAGCAGCATTATCGTTAGAAGATCATCATGAATTACGATGTCCATTTCTTGTAATTTGTCGCCGGTATCAAAAAGGGAATCGAGATGTTCCCCCACTTTCTGATCCTCACTCATCTTCTGTAACATGAGTCTTTTCATCAGGGTTGCTTTCTTTGCAGGTCCTCGCGATGCAGACAAACTCTCCAATTTTTGCCATACTTCACATGCAGTCTTCACTCTTTTTACATGATAAACTACACTTGGATCCAATGCCAAAATCAACTCCGTTTTTGCTTTTCTCTCAGCATTAACCCATAACGATAACATTTTATCATAATTTGTTTTTGGAATTTCTCCGATGACATACTACCAGAAGTCATTTTTATTAACAATGCTTCCATTTTCACCTTCCAACACTCATAGTTTTCATTGTTCAATAATTCCATTCGTACGACCGAAGATATCATACCCTTTTAAAGAAATTATTTTATTCAATGACTATTTTCTATACACTATTACTTCCTTGTACTGGGATATCGCTGATCCTGGGCATGCACTGGGCCCATAACCTTTGCAGAGGTTATTGTTTGCAGTGGAAGAATTGAAAAGCAGTTATGCTTTGTAACAGGATATTTACATTGTATACTTACATTGTAAATTACACATTGTAAATACATTGTAAATTATAAACTAAATGTGCGTAATTATTTTTGAGGTTATTTCGCGTCGTCCCTCTTGAGGTTAGAGAAAAAAATTGCACGATAAATACGGAATACTCCCAACTTCCCTGATGTAATTAAAAATTTTAAAAGGGTATTATGAGATATAAATCATTGCATGGTCCCCGATGACTGGTGTATGTCGAATTATTGAGGTCATTCATTAAATAAATATAAAATGTAATGTATACTAGGAAAAATGTTATATGTAGTGTCATTACTGATGAAGCGGCGCTGACTATCTAACATATAAAATTCTCGTGTCACAGTGTTTGTAACAAAACTCCTCCGAAACGGCTGGACAGATTCCTATGATTTTTTTTGTGTTTTTGGTAGGTATGAGAATAGGTCGTAAAGTATTTTTCACCCTCTTACCTCCACACCCCATTTTTTAAATCACAATTTTAGTATTTTTGTATGAGGAATATTCAAATATTTATTAACCGTCGTTCATTGACGTGAAGTGACGCGTCACTTTAACATATGATTTGAAAATAAAATTTTCACAATCGGGTAGTGAAATTATTTTCGGGTTTTAGCAGGACAACGTCTGTTGGGTCAGCTAGTAATATATATAATAGAATCCTTCGGAATCATCCTGCATTTCGAATGTTGAAGCTTTTTCTGAAGCTTTTTCTGCGGTGCTCAAAGTTGTGTTGTGTTGAATATTCACTCTTTTTGATTTTTTTTAATGTTAAGCTCGATAGACAGGCTGACGGTCCGCTTGATGTGGGTAGCTGCCATCATCTATAACACAAGCCTATAAGCTAGAGGTACTGAAAATGAACTTTTCAAATTCGAAAATGAACTTTTCAAATTTGGCTCTGGTCTGGATCTGGAAAGTAGTGGCAGGGCACACTCAGTTTCGCAGTCATTTGGACAGCCCGTCTGGCGGCAGTAACCATCCCCTTTCAGAAGACCACCGTGAAATAACTGCACGTGTGCTGTTGTGTTTCAGTGAGTGAGTAAGAGATGCCAGGGCCCATTTCCCTATCCCCTCCTAATCCATTATCCTTAATCCTACTGTAGTCGGCAGCGCACTTGCATTAGCTTTGGCATTGCTTGTGTCATAGGCGACGGTAGCCACCTGCCATCAAGTGGACCGTCAGCCTGTCTGCCGATCTTAACATAAAAAAGTACACATGCTATTATTTCACGATGGTCTACTATATGGGGGTGGTTACTGCCCCTTACTGGTTCTGTAGGGTGTTGGTTCTCTAATCTATTAATTAAAGTGCAATATTGTACAACAAATTATTGTAGCTTCACGTAGTATACCAAATAGATTTAATATTTGAAGGTTTTTCTTAAATACTGTGTAAAAATATGAAAAAAAAATAAAAAATTTAGCTGATTAAAATTCAAGTTAATTTTTGTGTAGTAATTTACTGTTATTTTTGTCAATTTTTTTTTCGTATGAATGTGCTCTATTCAAACTTTTTAAATATTATAGTCTATTAATTATGTTTTTTATGAAGTTATAACTTTAACAAGTCAAAGTTTAACAAGTCTGCGAAGTACTTAATCTCGTCCAAAATGTACTAAGATTAGTTAAAATAATTATTTATCAATAGCTAAAAATAATTAATCAAATATTTATCGCTATAATTATCGGCCTTTCGGCTGTCTATGCGACGACTAAATATTATTCTAAGATAGTTTTCGTTCAGTTACTTGTTTTTCGTATTTCGGTCCTCAGTCAAATATTTTTCGATTAAAGTTTAAAGGCTCCGTGTGCTAACATCAGTTAAAGATAAATATATATTATAAATAGATGTGTTCGGATCAATTAATTAAATAAACCAGCACTTAGACCGTAGATTTTATAGCATTGAATTTAATGGAGTGTTTCCACGAGACGAATGTTTTACATTAACGCTGAGCAAAATGAGACCATCGGGTAACTACAGAAAATTATGGGAAGATAAATAAATATATACATAGTAAATCCTCGTTTAAAGAGGTAAGCTATCGCCTTCGCTTAAGCCTAAGCTATAAACCTCCGGAGATCCCGAAGCTGGCAGTTTCCTCGTCCAGAAAATTAATTTATGAATCCAGAAAATTAAGTCCTGTCTAGGTTATAAACATAAATTTATGAAGTTAGTTTTAGTTTATTTCATAAATGTCGTATAATGATCGCCTGAATGTGAATGTCAGATTTTATAGTATTATTAAAACTTATTAAAATTGGGTTAAACCCGGAGCTATTTTTAAAGTATGTTAAAAATTTGACACCTGAGATATCAAATTAATTAGTTTAAGTAAACTATAAAAAAGTGAATACTAAATATGTTTAAGATGTAAAATATCATAATACATATATACGAACATGAAAAAGAAATACGTATATAAATAATTATATTAACAATATTGTAACACGGCACTCGGCCTCTCCCCTCGGACCTCATTTTCCCCGCTTATTAGCCAATGGCGCCTCCAGAAAGTGACCATTTTTTCCTAGGTAGGACGGATATGTTGGCACCCGTGTCTACCAGAAAAGACAGGTTGGTCTTCTTGTCCCTCACGAACAGGCGGTGGGATTTTTCGTGAACGCCGGTGTCCGCCGTTGCCAGCGTTCTATTTAGTTTTCCGAGTTGTCAGACTTGATGAAAGCGCATGGTGTTGTGCAGCGTCTTGCCTTCGCTCCAAAACGCCGGTGGTAATAACAGTACGGCGACGGTGACGTCGTACTGCACGTACGGGAGCGAGTCTGCGACGGTCGTCTTGTACGAGACGAAGAACGATAGCTGAATCTCTTTCGTGACTTAAGTTCTGCTATTTCTAAGGACAGCTTCTTTATCTCATTGACGAGGAAATGCATGTCAGCTCCTGGTGTAGTAGGACTCGGGTGTGGCGGTAAGGAGACGGTGGACACTTCTTGTACTTGTTCGGTCATCTTGTCGGCGAGCAGCGCTAGTTCTTCTAGTGCTATTTTCGTGCTGAGAGTTTCGCTAACGGTGAGCACAGAACTGACGTGCGGTGGAAGCAGGTTAGTCCACATGAGTCGTAGCGTGTCGTCTGGAATTTTGTCTCTTGCCAAATTTCGCATGCGCCGAAGTAGCTGTGTGGGCTTTTGGTCTCCTAACTCCATTTGCGACAGTAGCTTCTGAAGTTGGCGGCTATCCGATTCTTCGTATACTGTGATGAGACGATCCTTGATTGCCTTATAAAAATCATTGGCAGGTGGACTGTACAGTAGATCCGTGATCTGTTCGATGTCTTGTTTTTCTAATTGTGCGATGACCATCTGCGCCAACTGCTGCTGTCCCTTTTTCAGATCGCTGGTGGCTGCTTCAAAAGTGATAAACAATAGTCGCGGTTTGTCACGCCAGAATGCCGGAATTCGCATTGCCAGCGAAATATTGGCAATTTCTGGTAAATCTTGAGGTTGCGCTGGTTGTGCTCCATCCATCTTCGGGCAGAGATTCCTTATTCGGCGGTTCCTTCTGTCGGGGTCACCACTTTCGCGCTGATTGTGATGAGGGTACAATAATACTCCATAGGTGCAGGAATCTTAGACGAATGTTCAATGATCTTTATTTACACTACTTATATAGTATATTTACAGTGGCGTACCGATAGAATATTATTATTATACCGACAGAATAATAATAATTAACGAAGTCAATTGTGATTGGCGCGTGCCAAGGCGTATTGCGTTCGCGCGCACATATTTTGAAACAGCGCGATGATATAATAGTGATGGAAATAAAGAAAGTAATTTCTTTATTTCCATCACCACACATTTAAAAAGACCAACATCCTGCCTACCCCACTAACTGTTTAATTATAAGTTTACATAGCGGCCTATTATCCTCTGCAAATGAAAAAGAAAAAATATCACTACTCTGATATTAATTTGGTCTCCTTTCCTCCTATAAAGAAAAGGTTGTAATATCTATCTATAGACTATCTATAGAAGCATGTATGAAGTGCCAAGTTAATCTGCACGGCTCAAGTAAATAATGTCTATTCACGTCACCGGCACGTACTCACATTCAAGCTTAATTTGTCCTACTGTAAGGGGTGACTTAAAACGGCGCTTTTATACTAAACGCATATAAAACTCATGTAAGGATGAATGTGAAAAGATGTTTTACGCATGTTTTAAAAGGTCTTAAGGTGGCGTACAAAGTCACACAACACTTAATATATGGTTAATATATGTAGGTACAAGTATAATACATAAGTATACTATGAATTCTACTGTCAATAACAGACCTGTTTCTCATTAAAAGTTTTGTACCTCAAATTGTCCTTGGTGTTAAATAATTTTGCTTTCAAAGTTTTCAAACCTGTTCAATGGTGTAAACAAGAAGAAGGTTGTTCTTGTTTCCACATTTCGGTTCTTCAATACCTATATAATCACTACTTTCAACGTTGATAATGTTTCGAGTTATGTTGATATTTACGAAAAATTTGAATTAATTTTAGCGAGCAGCAACAACAGTTGTTTGCTGTTGTTCTTAGCCTGCCAAGTGCGGAGTCTTGGCTCCTGTCTTGTCTACCTGTCAGCTCCAGACGAATCCCGGGGCTCTCTCTACGACGCACTCGCCACTGACGTCAGATTACTTTGAATTACGCTGCTGCCTAGTATAGAGGTCACGTATTGCGTTCGTAAATATAAACATTAATTTTGCTAAGAAATAAAAGGAACCAATAAACACATTCAGAATTCCTTGGAATTTTTGTTATGGAGCAAAATGAAGAACTTGAAAAACGGGTCAAAGAGTTGGAAACGGAGGCAAAACAAAATCGGAACATCATCTATGTTTTAGAAAAGAAAATTGAGGATGCACAGATGGGTACCTAAGGTAATTTTGAAATAAAAAACGTTCCAAGGAAAAATGTAAAAATAAACAGGAATTGATAAACAGTGTGACAAACTTTTCAAACAACATTAACTGTCCATTGGATAAGTCTGACATAAAAAACGTATATCGGATAAAAGGGAACAATCGTGAAAAGAAAAAATACTCTGATCATAGTTGAGACTAACTCGGCAATATTGAAAGCTAACTTTCTTAGAATGGCAAAGTTATTTAACTTAAAAAAATCAAAGTAAGTTAGGCGCCAAATATCTCGGTTATAAAACAAAAGAGGATACTTGTACGCTAATCCAACTTCATTTCTTGGCCCGTGATGTTGCTAGATCTAAAGTATTTAAGTATTGCTGTACACCACATGGAAAAGTATACCTTCGGGAGGACGAAACCTTTCCGATCATAAACATCGTTAATGAAAAACAAGTGCAATATCTCATATAAAAAAGTGACTGCCATTATTATTTAAGTTACTTCTGTGAGTTCTGTGATGGATTCATGTTTGTTAAATGAAACATTCAATTATCTTTACTTGGTAATCTTAATTAGATACTATACTGAAAATACATTCCATAAAGCAAACAAACATCACCTACATTCACACTTACAACAAATGAAACACATTACTCACGCAATACAAATTCATAATACTCTCCCTCCCTAGGTTTACAAAATTAGTTACCTACTTTGAATTTTTAACGAGTTTCATTATTATTGTGGATATTAAAAATGATCGGTTACTTACGGTGAATGACATAGACAAGTTGGAGGTGGCTCGCTCTCTTTTATGTGGTCCCTCAGATCTAGATAAAGAAATACATGTAAAAGAGAGTGGTCTCGCTCTCGTAACTCGTAACCCAGAACAGTAATAGCGTTTATTTCAATTTTGATGATTTCATTCTTACACTATCAAGCCTTAGTTTGGATTCACGATGGAGGATGAACGGGAGCCAGCAGCAGCCATCACAGCTAACGCTTCCGAATTTCAACGCTACTGATTGGCTTCTCGACGAGATGTTGTCTCCCCGGCGTCGGCGGTGCAAAAGGGCAAAATACTTACGCGACCCATAGATATTTATATTGTCTCGTTGCTTCGGATTGTGTGTTCGCGGATACAAGTAAACATAATGCGCACACCTCGGTTTTGCTGTCTCAGGCAAAAGGCATACGTCGTCGCATACCTAATACCTATGCCAAGTATGCCAATGTAAATCAATACTAATATTATAAAGCTGAAGAGTTTGTTTGTTTGTTTGAACGCGCTAATCTCAGGAACTACTGGTTCGAATTGAAAATTTTTTGTTTTGAATAGTCCATTTATAGAGGAAGGCTATAGGCTATATAACATCACGCTACGATAAATAGTATTATATATGTATAAGCAGTGTCCAGTATCGCGCGCCTCATGCGCATGCCGTCGCCGCCGTATGGGCTGCAGCGAAGCGTGGCCGAGTTCAGTTAGTATTGTATATAAATAGAGTAAATTTAGAATTAAATAGACATTCCATTCCCGTACATACTACCTACGGAGTATTATTACACCGATATAATGGCCAAAACATTTTTGCTCAGTCAGTTATATCACCAAAATTATCGATAAATTTCATTATTATTTTAATCCGTTACATCTTTCGAATGCTTTTTATATAAAACGTTTACCTCGACGTTGTTAAAATATGAAAGAAATGTATATTTCTTAAATTCATGAAGCACATTCAAATTCGAATAGAGATTTTAGTCTAAAAAAGAAAACGGTCTTATTTTTACTTCAATTAACTCTCCTCCTTATTTCTTTGTTATTTCAAACATTGATCCGGAAATTGTCTTATAGCTAAATGGAACTTCAGGAAAAATCTTACGATATCTCTTACATTCAATTTCGGCAGCCTCGAGCGTCTAAAATAACTGATACCTTTGTGTTATGCACGCTTCAAAAAACTTATTCATTACTACCATTCGCCTACGGTTGTACTCGCGTAACCTTTAACGAGTTTCAGAAATACCTGAAACATAATATTTCACTAAAATAGAGAACTGAAATATAAATATTAAGTCGGGGAAAAAGTCTTTTCGCATATAAAATGTATAAACTTATAATAAAATCTCTTTAGCTGTACTATATGTATCTGGCAGGTTACATTTCATATTAAAAAGCTTACATTTCAAAAAAGAAACAAATTAGTAAAATGTTGTTTCAAGCTATTTTTCATTGTTTTTCTTTCTGTCAAAATAAGTGAATCTAATGAAGAAATTCGATACGTTTTAAAATTTTATTACAAAAAAAGGAAAAAATGCAACGCAAGCTGCGAAAAAAATTCGTGACGTTTATGGACCTAATATGCATGCAGTGTCAGTAAGAGTAGCACAAAGTTGGTTTAAGCGTTTTCAATCAGGGAATTTTGATGTCAAAGATACACCTCGCCCTGGTCCCCTGTTACGGATAAAATGGACGCCATTTTTGAAAAAGTGGAGCGGCATATTAGAAGTTACGACATAGCTGAAGAACTGGGAACAGTTGACCACAAAACAGTTTTCACCCATATGAAAAAAGCAGGGTACACAAAAAAGGTTGATATTTGGGTGCCTCTACAGAATTTTTTAGGCATAATCAGATTAATATCAAGAGAGGACTGCCAAATCTGCTTGTCGCATTTTTTTGATCAGAAGTTCCAAAATTTCTACAGCAACGGGATCATGGCACTACGTACAAGATGACAAAAAGTCATCGATCAAAAAGGCACATAAATGTACTGTAATTAAATGTAAATGAACTTTGAAAAAAAAAAGGCTTTAGTTTTCATATAAAATGCGAAGAAACTTTTTCCCCGACCTTATATTCATACTAGAAACATATGCGAGGGCCTAACGTTAATACGAAAGCATATATAAAACCCATTTGAGAAATTAACTAAATGAAATAATTAGTCATGTTTTTGTAAAACGATTGGACAAAACGAAAAAGAAATGATCATTTAAAATTTATTTAAAATTCAAATAATACATATATTTGTATAAAAAAAAACTACTTTAATGTATGAAATGTTAACATTTATCACCTTAAGATATTTTTAAATTTATTATTAACACCAACAACATGTCCCACTTAAAAATTACTATAATTTTTTACAGTTTTAAACAGTATACAGATAAAATAAGATTTGAACATACACGAATATTTAATCTAAATGATACATAGCCAAAATTTTAAAATTAAAGATAAAATTAATTAATTAAATTTTATTAATCAAAAATAAAAAATATTAATGTTTGATTCTTAGCCGGAAATTTCGTTTTATCTATTTATTATAATTTTAATTCTACTAGTTATGCCCTGCGGTTTCACCCGTGATAACTCCTAAGATATTCATTGAAATCAAATGATGTCAAGGGCAATTTTGTTCAAAATACTTGTGATGCATAACGTATTTACTTGGATAAGGATTAATATCATGTTTATAAAAACGCCTTCGCAAATAATGCATTATTTTAGAACAAATTTTATTACCATAAAAAAGGTTATAGTGAATCAACCTTAAAAGATAGACATACGCTGTCGCCGACTTTTTTTTAGAACTTTTAAAGGGGAAAAATTCCGTCATACATGATTTTTGTCAGTGCACGCAACGCGGGAGCTGTCAAAAGGGATAATTTTTCCCGTTTTTGCAACATTTTTCGTTGAAGCTCCGCTCCTATTGGTTGTAACGTGATGTTATGTAGCCTATAGCCATCCTCGATAAATGGACTATCCAACACAGAAAGAATTTTTCAATTCAAACCAGTAGTTCCTGAGAATAGCGCACTCAACAAAACAAACAAACTCTTCAGCTTCATAATGTTACTATATACAAGTATATCTAGCCGTCACTTGATTCAATCTCAAATTTAGATATGGTCTACTTGTGTGGGAAAGTTTCAACCAAAATTGTAGAATTTCTTTTAAACATAAATTTATTTGCATGCCCATCTACTAGTACTTACTTACTTCTATATTACTATTGCTTGTTCGTGTATACAGTACACGTGACCTGTTATGCCAATCGAAGTGCGTCATTTACGCCTATGTCAGATTCGGAATCGATATGAAAGCTCATTCGTTTTTATTGACTACTTCCCGGCCGCCTGGGGTGCACGAATGCAATTTTTTTCTGAAATTTATATACACGAACCTTCCTCGTATATCGCTCCTTCCATTAGCGAAAACCGCATCGAAATGTTGAAGTAAAGAGACCTAGAATATGAAATGGTAAGTACTCAAGATATTTTTAAGTTAACATTTCATCAGGCTACTAGTCGTAGCCTAAGGTATTTTATAATAAGGATGGCCCAACTTAGGAAACTTACATGTCTAACAGCCGCATTCAGAGTCGTTTTAACGAATACTTAGCTGCTCTTTAGTAAAGATTTAAAAATGTTTACTCTCAGAGACAGTTAATGCTTCATTAGTGGTCCTTAAATGCACTATAATTTGCTGCCGCACCCAAAGACGTTCATTAAATTAGTGCCAATAGACACTTAACTAAATATAATTAAATACGTTTATGAGTCGCGGCTCCCAGAGACGAAAATAAATGGTTCGTTAGTTAAATACCACTTTAAGTAAGCATAGGACTGTGTGTTCTATCGAAATGCATATCGATAACGTGCAGTGTTGTCATAAGAAAAAAACTCAATGACACGATATTATTAGGCAAAGCAATTTATGTATAGAAAATATAAGAGTTTTTCATAAAAATCAGGTAAACATGTCTTTTCTTATCATTATCACTTAAAATTAACAATAATATTTTCATACGATAGGTTATATCGTTATATAACAGAAATTTGGTAACAAAAAAAAAGTTAAAATTAACTAACAGCTACGGGCACTTTAAACACCCGCCCTTTTGGCGCGCTTGTCGTGACGTCAAACTCTACAATACAATCAAATGTTAAAAATCACAAACATCTACACGCTTGTTGACATTTCATAGACGTTGACGTCACATTCGATCTGACCGTTTCAAGTGTTTTGAATTTCCCACATTTTTATGCACTTTTTAATAATTATTATCTTAACGAAAAAGAAATAATATTAAAAAATATTTACATAGACATAATTCTAAAGCAAAAATGTTGATAAAAAATATATTTAAGCCTTTTTTAAATTAGACGCATATTCCCTATTGTAATTGACAATTTTTCATAGAAGTAATATATGTACATACTTTTTTCGTAAAGTATCTATTATTCTTATCATCTTGTCAAGATATAATTTTAGTTTTTAAATTTAAATTGTTTTTTGAAATATAAAATTATTTCAAAAAACAATGTAATGTAACACATAGATATTACACGAACACTAGATTATTATTAATAAGATTACCTCACTTTTGAAATGTCAAATTCTCCATTGAAGCTTATGTAAGGGTTGAGCTGTCATTAAAGTTAATTGTTATTAAGGGGGCGTACATAGCAAAAAAAAAATAATTCTAATTTCATCCGTGTGGCCCCATAATTGAATGGACACGATACCAATACAACAGAGTTCCTTTTATTAGCCATACTAGCTGTTCCCGCGACTTCGTACGCGTGGTATTCGGAATAACGCGTATCTTTTTTGTTTGTAAACAGATTGGAATTAAATATAGACTAAATATTACCGGAAGCTTACTACAATACATCAGTGGAAACCACATAAAGATCGGTTAAGCCGTTTCTGAGATTAGCGTACACAAAAACATAATATGCAAACAACGATTTGCATTATATATGTAAACCCAGCCTAAGCTGAACCCTACTTAATATGACTGATCATATAGATCTGAGGTCAACTTAAATTGGAAAATTCAAAAAAAACCTAACTGACTATTTTTAACTTTATATAAACTTTCAATTTCAATAATCATCGTTTTACAGATGATAATATATAGTTAACTAAAGTTTCAGTCAATTCAACAGAAGAGTTATTTTATTGCATTTTTATCGAAAAAATGTTGGACGTGATTCTTTAAATGCACATAACTTTTTTGTTTGTAAACCGATTGGAATAAAGAAACACTAAATGTTCACTAAACATGAAAACCGCATTCAAATCGGTTAAGCCGTTTTTGAGATTAGCGCGAAAAAACGGACAGACAAACAGATAAAAATTCTAAAAACAATTTTTTGACTTCGGTAACATAAGTACAACGTGCGTAAATTATTATTTATTTTTTTTGAAAAAATATCACGGCTCGTTTACGATTTTATTATATGTATGTACCTATAGATTTATTGATAACTTAAGTTATATTAAACAGTCGCCAAAAATGAAGACTGACGTGACAGGTACTTAAAAGTTCGAACAACAGATTGAAACGGAAACTTTTTACGACTTTTTCAAATATCCAGAAAGTGGATGAGACCGCCTGGATTTTTATTACGGTCAGAATTTTCTTAAAGTCGTAAAAAGAGATCTACACTCCACAGACAAAACTGGATGAATGAACTTAACATGAAATTTTTAATACTTACATTAAGGACAGTTGTATTATTTATATTAAAATTTCATTTTTATAGAGTCTTCACTATGAAGGTTTATATTTTATGATGGGAATATGATGTGAAGGAATTTATGATGTGTAAGGAATATTTTATGATGTGATTTATCCTGTATCGTACACAAGGCATTATGCCTTGATCACACGTACCGAGCAAACGGGCGGGAGAGTAAAATGTTTCTCGACCGAGATTGTGATGTAAACAGTTTTGAATTAGCACGGTCAGTTCAGTTCTGTGAGGCCACAATTCTGACACGATAGATCGTAAAAAGATTATTTGAAAACATACAAAGTTACTCATTCCAATATTGTGGCCGAGTGGCGAGACAGTGCACGTTCAGACCTGCCGAGTGAGCGAGCGGGGAAGCGGGAGGGTGGACACTTGGCCTAGTAAGTAGAACGGGAGCCGAGCTACTGTCTCGCAGCTTCGTTCGGCCGAGCACTCGGCTGTATTTTTATACGTACCGAGTACAGAACACTGTCTCGCCCGTTTGATCGGTACGTGTGATCAAGGCTTTACATTTATTTTACAAACTTTTTTATTATTATCTTTATTGCAATACTAGCTTGCAACGCGCGTTCTTCGTCCGCCTAAAATGGCAAAACGTTTCACCTTGCCAGAGTCGGAACGTGGACGGACGGGCCACGGTCAAAATATTTATAGTATACTTTTGGATGCACCAATTCATTGTTGACCGGGCAGATTCTGTGCCATGGTATCATCAATATAATTATTACCTATAGCTGCCAAGTCAATCTGTAAAAATGGCATTAATAATCAGTCCGGTGTAGAATAAATGACTGTCCCGGCCGACGCACAGTGGAATTAAACACGGCACGGGGACCACAAGGCAACCGACGACGGCACGGTGTGGCTTGCGAACCAAAACCATAAGAATAAATAAGAACACGTAGAACGGAAACTCCCACTCCGAACCCGCTCAAGATCACGCTATTATTAACACTACACGTTAAACGGGATACTCAGTCGGGCTGTCACGGCCTGCGTGTCCGCACGTGCGTTTGCCTGTTTGTGCATTACCAGTCAACATGTTTTTTTGAAAATAAGTATTAGCCGTGATGATAATGTTTATTTCATTTCATTCTACTAGCGTTTACTCGCGACTTCGTCCGCGGAAACTTTTTCATTTTCTCTAGATATCCATTATGGTTTTTAGCTCTCGGACTATATAGGTATATAATACTACGTAAGTATATTATGTAGTAATAGGTAATGCAAAATAGTATAATAATACTTGGAAATTACAAAGCACGGCCCGATAGCGGCACGAATGGTAAATTTGTTGCTAAGCCCAAACCTCGAGAACCCGTGCATTGATTTGGCTGTAATTTTATTTTTTATATTTGTTAAAGTCCGAAGAAGGTTTTAATGAAAAAAAATTTAAACAATTGAACATCCATTCGAAGCCAGAGGCAGTGCGATAGTATTTCATATTAGCAATTATATAAAATGTGGTTAGCATGATTTTATCAATGTCAATACTGGAAACTGATAGATTTTTGTACTTATTAATTTTGATTCATCTCGACCGTAGCACATGCACTGTTGGACAAAGGCCTCCTCGTAATTTTCCAAAAGGCCTGACCAGGAGCAGCCTGGATCCACCATCGACCCGCGGCCCTTATATGGTCGTCTGTCTACCTCGTGGGTAGACCTCCTACGCTGCGCTTACTGGTCCGTGGCCTCCATTCGAAAACTTTCCGGTTCGTTCGTCTACAGACTTCCTCATTCCTGATTCGATCTCGCAGTGTGACCCCGAGCATAACCCTCTCCTCGATCCGTTGCTGCGGAGCCTGGAGAGTAGAGGCGTCTACTGCCAGGCTTTCGCGGACGATGTGGTCCTCGCCTTTGATGGGGACAGGGCAATCCAGATAGAAGAAATTGCCAATGTCACTCTCGCGCATGTTTTGGAGTGGGGTGTCAAAAATAAGCTGAGGTTTGCACCAGGCAAAACCAATGCTATGGTGCTAACCAGGAAGCTTAAGTTTGACACGCCACGCCTCACCATGGGCGGGATTGACATTGCCATGAAAGAGAGCGTAAAACTGCTAGGGGTGACAATAGACAAGGGTCTCACGTTCAAGGAGCACGTGACGAATATCACCAAAAAGGCCGTCGGGGTATATAAGCAGCTCGGGAGGGCGGCCAAGGTCAGCTGGGGCCTCCATCCCGAGGTGGTCCGCTCCATTTATGTCGCCGCGGTGGAACCAATAATTACCTACTCTGCGAGTGTGTGGGCACCCGCAACTCGTAGAGTGGCTATTATTAGGAGATTGAACGCTGTGCAAAGGGGTTTCGCACAGAAACTCTGTAGGGCCTACCGCACGGTGTCTCTTAACTCAGCCCTGTTATTGGCTGGGCTACTCCCCCTTGACCTGCGAGTCCGCGAAGCGGCCTCGCTCTACGAGGCCAAGAGGGGAGTACCGCAGCCGGGGCTGGCGGATAGAGAGGTCGAGCGGATGGCTCTTGCGACGGAGGCTCCTCACCCCGCCGAGCTGGTCAGCCTCGAGTTCGGCAGTCTGGTGGACGAGAACGATGTACAACAAAACAGCGACTACCAGCTGCGTATATATACGGACGGCAGCAAGATTGACGGTCGGGTTGGAGCGGCGCTATCCCTATGGAATCGCGACGCCAAAACCAGGGCCGTCAAGCTTGGTCTGCCGTCGTATTGTACCGTCTACCAGGCGGAACTCTTGGCTGTGTGCGAAGCGACGAGGGTGATTCTCCGCCGTAGCGAAACATCCTTTGCAATATACAGTTATTCAAGATCCGCTCTCCAGTCCATCGCGGCGAATAAATGTCTGCACCCTCTGGCAGCTGAGACAAGGAGCAATATAACATCTAGCTTAAAGAATGGCTGGATTAGAGTTAAAATGTTGTTTAAAATGTTAAAAATGTTGTTTAAAATTAAAATGTTGTTTTAAGTGTTTAAAATGAGATTAAAATGTTGTTGATTGCACTATTATTTAAATTTATGTATATTTTACTTTTTTCCTAATCTAATATGCATGGTGTAATTGTTTGTTTACCCTAATAAAATAAAATAAAATAAATAAGCTCTGACATTCCATATAATTACTCACCCGGAACACAACAATAAGGAGCTGTTATTGGGTTATGGTCTTTTTTTAGATGGTAATTACTCCCGGCAGGTCGGCTAACCAATTTATTACTGCAGAACGCAATATCACTTACCTTTACCATAGATAAAATACTACTTAACCAGTAAGTATTTTATCTATGCCTTTACTAAGTACTGTCGTGACAAACAAAATACATCGGTTTAGCTGTACAAAAGGACTGAATAGACACTTTCAATTATTAAAAATATTTAAAATTCAATTATTAATAGTGGCTATATTTTCTACATGGAAGAAACGACGATACCGGCGGAGGCAAAATGTAGTTTCTAAAATAAAAACCTAACTACGTTTATATAATGGAAGTACAAACGCCTGAGGGACCATTAAGTGGCACTCTGAATTGCACTAAAACCTATATTTTCGTGTCTGATTCACAAGAGCTCTCAAGGCCGCAATTCGTCGTCCTTATAGCGTGCTTTAAGTACCCAGTCATTTGAAAATTAACGCCGTTAAAACATTATGTTCCTACAATACAATAAAATTGATACGATTGCGTGTTCAAATACAGCAGGCATAAGGTAATGGCCATAAAAATAGTTATAAATTACAACGCGTTAGGTGGGGTGTGGCGATAAAATAAATTTATGATACTATCACCATTCAATAGCAATTCGGATGAGATAATGATGCTCTCCCTTGTTAATGTCCAGTATCATTGTGACCAGGCGAATATAAATCCCATATAATTATGCCATAGACATAATAATGTCTGTGTCATTACACATAATTATATATGCTTAAACATCACGCCGGCCGAAACATATAAATAAAAAATAAATTAAAGCCAGTATAAAATAAGAAAACATGAGAATTTCTCGCACCCAAAAAAAGATGATAAAAAAAAAGAGATAATTTTCAAAGGGTAAACTTTTAATCTTAGGCCAATAGAAAAAATAATATGTAAAATTCGACAGACAGGCTCATGGTCTACTTTGGTCTACTTGATGGTAGGTGGCTACTGTTGCCTATAATACAAACAAAGCCACAGGTGTTGTATGTACGCTGCTGACCATAGTAGGATTAAGGGATTGGGGAGTGATAGGGAAATGGGCTGTGGCATCTCCTACTCACCGAAACACAACAGCAAGCGGCGGGACGCTAGTCCTAAATAAAAAATAATTAAGATTATGCAATTTACTGAGAATAAAATAATTTTGACGAGCCCGTTGGATGAGTGGTTAGAGTTCTTAGCTTAAAGTTCTGTTCTAGGGTTCCCAGGTTTGATTCCCGGCGGCAATAACCACCCCCTTACAGAAGACCACCGTGAAATAACCAGCACGTGTGCTTTTGTGTTTCGGTGAGTGAGTAAGGGATGCCAGAGCCCATTTCCCTATCCCCTCCCAATCCCTTATCCTTAATCCTACTGTAGTCGGCAGCGCACTTGCAGCAGCTTCACTTGCAACCCGCGAGGTTCTTACAATTTGCTAAGATTTGATTAAAGGATAGTCTTTAATATCGGACCCATTATGAATTTATAATTATTAAATTTGAAATTAATTTGTTTGGAAGATAATATAATGGAAGAAAAGCTCTCGGTGCCATTAAAACAATACTCGTATGCAAACTACATTAAAATAAATCCAATAGAAGAATCTTATTCATTCAATTGAATAATCGTATTATTGCACACGGATATTGCCCCTTCAGGACCCTCGAAGTCCTTAAATCAATATTGTGTGATTAATTCGAGCTATTTTAACGACATCAGTTCATTGGAATGGCGTTTAAATAATCTCTGTTTCGTGCTAATATTAATAAAATAAAATAAAATATCCAGTTCTCAGAAGCTGTCAAATTTTATTATAAAAAATTAAACAATATTTCTGATATTTCCAATTCGTTAATATTTTTAAATCATAATATAGCTATCGTTTCAGATAATCTTTTATCTATACTATACATAATACATTTATAATATTACTAGCGACCCGCCCCCGGCTTTGCCCGGCGTACAATTTTTATATATATGAACATTCCCCGTTTATCCCTTTTTCCATTAGTGAAAACAGAATTAAAATCGGTCTACCCGTTTAGGCTTGATGCCCTGACCAAGATAAATAGGGATTCATTTTTATATATAGAGACAAAGAGAAAAGATTTGTATGGATGTATGTTTGTAATAAACAAACTCACAAACTAGTGACCGATTTAAAAAAAAAAATACATCTTAACCCCTCGGCCAATGGGCCGTCAATTTTAGTACTTATTAGAAGGAGCTTATAAAATTGTATTATAGATAGATAAATTTCTCTATTGTTGGCGCCGTTTCTGCTATAAACCCGCACACGTCCAAATATGTATCACACACATGCAAACGTTCGGTATATTCCTATTCGCCACCACCATGTTTGTCACCAGTGGTGGCAAATGGGATTATTTTTCTCAGTCACCACCAGTGGTGGTAATTGGGATATATTATTCCCATTCGCCACCACCGTGTTCGCCACCAGTGGTGCATCGTCTTAAGGTGGCGCTGTGCGAGCGTGGAAACTCAGTAATAGGCATTTGGGAGAATTTGTTGTCTCAACTTACTATAATGCGAATAACCGAAGACAGAATGCGACGCAACACATTCGCGCCACTTATTAAACTCGCGGAAATACGAGGGCGGAGTGATAAGTCTGGTAAAAATTAAACAAGGAGTTCGTTCGTTCGTTCGTTCGTTTCAGCCGATGGACGTCCACTGCTGGACATAGGCCTCCTGCAATGACCGCCAAACACCACGATTTTGTGCCGCCTGAAGCCAGCGACTCCCCGCGACTCTTTTAATATCGTCTATCCATCTAGGGGGGGGTCTGCCGACACTGCGTTTCCCGGTGCGTGGCCGCCATTCCAGCACCTTAAGTCCCCAAACAAGGTAAGGGGTAAGGGGGTGCACTTCTATCTCAGCGCCCCAACTGTCAGCCTCACCTGCCCGTGGTGCCCCTGCTGATCGACAAATGAGGAAATGGCGAACCGACAAACGGCGGGATAACCGTTTCGACTGGCTAGACTGGACAAATTGAGCAGGTCGGTGTCGGGCAGCAGCGACACCGGCGCGACCAGTCTGGTCCTGCGGACGACCAACCCACCTGCCCAGCGTGGTCGTCTATGGGCATAAACCCTTTAATGAATAGCCAAACAAGGAGTAAAATTAATTAAATTATTTTTCAACGTAGTCTCCGTGTAGCTCAATGCACTTCACCCAACGTTTCTCTAGCTTTTCGATCCCTTCCATAAAATACGACTTAGGCAACCCTTCAAAATAGGCATTGGTTTCGTGCATGACCTCTTCGTTGGAGCCAAATCTTTTCCCACCAAGCCATTTTTTTAAATTCGGAAATAGAAAATAGTCACAAGGGGCTAAATCTGGCGAATACGGTGGGTGAGAAAGCATCTCATAGCGCAACTCATGAAGTTTCGCCATGGCAATCACGCAGGTGCGTTGTCTTGGTGGAAGAGTACTTTCTTCTTAGCCAAATGTGGTCGTTTTTCACGTAAAATTGTGTTAAAATGGTTCAATAAATTGGCATGATATCGCCATTAATCGTTTTACCCTTCTCTAGGTAATCAATATGGATTACTCCACGTGCATCCCAAAAAAGTGCCCTCTTAAGTGCCTACATGCTCTCTGTTTTTTTTTTTCTCACTTTTCATTCCAAGTCGTCGCAACACTCGCAACACACGGTCTTAAGCCTGTCCGCTATCCGTGTGTGTAGTGTGTGATAATTTAGCCAGATAAACGCTGTGTATGTAACAAAAAACGGGCCATCCGGATAAATGCTGAATTTCAAAGAATAAAAGAACGCTTTAATCTACAAAAACTCTCTTAGTGTGGTAGAGAACGAACTAGCGCGAGTCAGACAGGCGAATTAGCAATATATCTACCGGTAAGTCTGTCTTGTCTCCTCTGCTTGATACACCATTACTCCCTGTTTGTTTGACTTCCTTCGTTTGAGCTATAAAAACATGAACATAGGTGTCGAAATAAGTAGATAATAATTAACATAAAAAATCCTACAAACTACATCAATGGCAGGTATGTCCGCCTTTGCTCACGCTTGGTGGCGCTGGTGTTGTTGGAGGTCACACTATTTTGACAGCTCCCTTAATCGCGTATTGTTTTTGTGTGTTTACTGATTATTTGTTTTGAGAAAAATGGCAGAAAAGTACGCCTTTTGGACAGTTTGTGAGCTGAAAAAATAATTAACGAAGAGAAACGCTAAAGTTACAGGGAAAAAGGAATGTTCTCGATGAACACAAAGGCACAACACAACAATGAGGCATTTTATTTCCACAAAATATTTAATATTCTTTCAAACAACTGACAATTGCATATGAATCAATAGACATCGTCGTAATATCCAACTAGACTTCTAGTACAGGGCGAACGCATTCAGACAACACATTAGAGAAATAGATATTATATAATTCCACGCCCGGTAATGTTCGACCAATAGAAGTTACTATGGGCAGTAACGACCAATAGAATTTCTTCGTGACCTTGATCGGACCAATTGGCGTTCAGTACCCCGCGCCCGCGCACCTCATAGTTGCCAGAAAAGTTTGCATTGTGAATAAATAGGTATTAGCCGTCTACTTGGATATTACGTCGATGAGTTTGACAGATATGCAATACCTCCAAATACACCAGCGCCATCTGCTTTGAGCTTTCGAGATTAGCCGCCATTACATCACAAGTTCTAACAACAAAAGTGTTTATAACAAAGATAAAAGTAAACAGTCACGTAATTTTAATTCAGAGAGAACTCCACAAAGATTTGCAAGCTTCATTAATTTGTTACTACGTTAATTTCGTTTTACGAGCCTCGAGTGTTTTTCGCTATTTCAAGTTTAACCTTGACGTAAAGGCATATGATACATTAAGAAAAGACGAATTATTTTTTAAACGAATTTGATGTAAATATTTTTATTCTATTAGAAAGAATACTAAGCAGAAAATTTTACATTAGCAACTTAAAGTAATTAGTAACTTCTAAATGACAAGCCACAATTTTCAAGTAATGTTACTATGATTAAATACTTCATGCTCCACGAAGCATATTGTAGTTTAAATAACTACATATTTAAACTACAAAAAAAGGTTTAAATATTTTTTTATCAACATTATTGCTTTATTAAATTACATTATTTAGAAAATAATTATTAAAAAGGGAGATTTAAAATACTTGAAACGGTCAGTTCGAATGTGACGTCAAAGTCTATGAAAAGTCAACAAGCGTTTTTATTTTTATAGTACGGTCATTCTATGAATGCGTTTTTGACATTTCTTTATTTCCATTGCATAAAGTTCATTTCCGAATAAACGATACAGAAAATGTATGGAATTGACACCTGTCAGAACAGCACTCTTATAATGGCCGGAGTATAACATTTGATTATTATTGTAACCTGTGACGTCACGACAAAAGGGCTGGTATTTAAAGTGCCCGTAGGTGTTAGTTAATTTTAACATTTTTTTCTTTATTACTAAATTTCTGTTTTTTGGCGCTGAATATTTTTTCACCGATATAACGTCATATGAAAATATTAAAAAAAATTGCATATTCCCTATTACATAGCAAAAATTATTATTATTATCTACCCTTAATCTTATAAATAGTTTCGGTTTCATTGTTTGTAATGTAATGAGTGTATCTCAGAAATCAGTCAACTGTTTAAAAAAAAAATCTCTCATAGAAACGAGCCCGATGGATGAGTGGTTAGGGTGCTTGCCTTAACGCTCTGATCCAAGGTTCCCGGGTTCGATTCCCGGCAGGGTCAACTTTGAAAATGAACTTTTTAAAGTTGGCTCTAGTATGGATATGAAAGGTGCACTAAGTTTTGCAGTCATTTGGGTAGCTCGTCTGGCGGCAGTAACCGCCCCCTTACAGAAGACCATCGTGAGATAACAATAAATAAATGTGTACTGTTGTGTTTCGGTGAGTGAGTAAGGGATGCCAGAGCCCATTTTCCTATCCCCCTTCCAACCCCTTATGGTTGTCGTCGAATGATTATGGTCGAATATATACCAATGAGCGAATAACCTTAAAGAACCAAGCTAACTCTTGATGATATGTAAAAATTGTATGCCGAAATAGCTCATGAGTTTCAACGATACAATTCTATGCGAAGAACGCAAAAAAAAATTACTTATTATATTTTCTTTACTATGGTGACCATGTTATTGAAACCAAGACAGTTTGCTTCTAGTCAATAAACCGCACATATATTTGGATTTAACAGTATGATATTTCTCTTGGTGGTAGGTATAAATCGTCGCCTAATCACGGCTAGAACTAGGTACTCCATGGGGCATGTAATGGCGTTACACACCCTAGTCAAAGTCAGAGTAGAACTTTAATATATTCAAAGAAAAAAAAATAATGATGAAATACGGCAAATTTTTCCAAGAAAATTTGGATCATTTGTTTACCTATCGAAAGTAAAGGAATCGTAAAATCTTTCTTATTGTCGCTCATCAACGCTTCCTTGTGGTAAATTCACTGAATCGGGGACACCTTGTGAAAATATTTGTTTCATTCTCATTGCAAATTGTTTGGAAGATCAAACAGCGGTCTCGAGGAAAAAAGCCTTTTTTTATAGAGGATTTACCAGAAATTTCATTACGAAAGTACCGCAAAGATTTGGGATTTAGTGGAATTGTTCGGGGTGGAACACCTAAAACTTTTTTAATTAGAATAGTTAGGCCTTGATTGAAGGAAGCCTTTGATATTGTCTTATTTGTCTTTTAGATTTCGTAATAAGAATGTCTCAAAGGGACTTTTGTGTTTTCCAAGATTACAATCGTGCTGTCTACGATTTTGTCTCATTTTTTGGTCTCTAGTATTGATTTAGTTTTGTTTATTTCAAACTAGTGACCCGTTCCCGGCTTGACACTGGCGCAATTTTTTTGAAAATTATACATAGAAACCAATTGACACACCTATACTAACATTTGCAATAATTAAAGAAATATACATACATCTCCTATGATCTGAAAATAATATAAATGAATTTCAAACAATTTATATGGAGATTTATCATGTAAATCTCGTAAAAAAAATTTGTTTTAAACTTTTAAAGCAAGAGTTTGAGAAAGTTTTTATCGGGTTATCGATTATTAATTATTAGAACATCTCTAAATGGAAACGAAAATACAAGAAAACTACCACAAATTTGCTCCTACCGACTGTACTAAGAAGACAAAAAAGAAAGAGACAAAAAGAACGAAATTATTTTTAAAAAAATATATACATTAAACAAATATTTTATGACAGTACTAACTCATAAAAGTTAAACAGCATCTACTCTGAGAACACTTAAATAAATGACTTTCCTGCCACTTCCATTGGTGTAAAAAAACTAATATTACACTGTGAGGCAAACTTTTTTGATCTTCTGTGTAATTTTTAATCTTTTCACCTTATATAACATCAGTCAGTGTCAATATTTTAAAGTAAATAGCTTTTGGAAGAACACATACTACATTAGTAAGCTGACATCCTCGAATTAATAAAACTATAAACACTTACAAACACGACTAAAATTCACTTTTGGTGATTTAAACATGTTAATTGAATTTATAACTTAGGTAACGGTTATGTAACTTCAATAGTCCACATGGCAATTAAGGCGTTATTTAAAGTAGTTTGATCGTATAAACCTTAGAAGCGTTGCCCCTTTTGCTCTAAGAATTATTTAGTTGGAAGCAACTATACGGTTCAGTTAATTCGTAGTAATAAATTTTACGGCGTTAAAACTTCAGGGAAAATTCTAGCCATTTTAACAACGCAACGTAAGAAAAGTTTCTCATGCAAGGTTATGTGGGGCTTAAATTAAAATGACTCAGTTAAATTATTTTTATTTGATGAAAGCAATGCTTGTAGCTATTGTATCTATTAATCTGCAAAAATAACATATATGCACTTGCACACTGCATATAGTCACTAGAATACAAAGTCACACAGCACTTATTATCGACTAATAAAATACAAGTAAATACATAAATATGTATGATTTAAATCTTAATTCCAATAACGGTCTTCCTTTTTATCTTAAAAATAGATATGAACATGATAATTAAAAACATTAAATAAAATATGTATTAAGAAGAGACGTACGTGTAGTGTGTATAATGCATGTGTGTGTGTCTGTGTGTGTATGTGTGTGTGAGGTGTGTAGGTGAGAAATACTGTTATTACCTATACTGTTTTATTATTATACTGTTATTATACCACAATACTGTTATTATGGTATATAGAACGATTTTATTAATACATTGACCTTCGGATTTTCATTGTTGATAACTTTTATTAGCTCATTCCTAAATACTGCCTTTTTAGAGTTGAATAAGTCTAAAGATGCATATCTTTTATTATAACTTCTGTGCATTCTGCAAACTATAGAATTTTGGGCATAATTAGTATATGATGTAGGGACATGGAATAAAGGAGTGTGTCTTGTTCTAACAACAGGAGCACGCAGCTGGAGGAAAAGAGTAGTCAGTTCCAGGGCTATCAATAACTCCGTTGCAGACATTGTATAAAAATAGCATATTCAGAAGGGAGCGTCTATTTTCAAGTGTCATTAAGCCATGAAACAAATTAGATTCAGCGTTGCTTACGCACCTGTGACGTTTCTTGTAGTTAAAGTGGAATAGTATAGGAAAAAAAAAATATAGGAAAAATTCATTCATGCATCATTCATATAGGCTTTTTAATGAAATGTTATTAGATACAGATGTCGACCTATTCCACAGCTCTATAGTTAAAACTAGAAATATTTTAACCGAAAAATTCTTTCAGTAAACTATAAATTCCATATATTGTAGTGTAACTTGCCTACCGTGAATGCTTGTTGTAATTACTCTTTGTATAATCTTTCATGTTACAAGTGGAAATTTTTTATTTGGTGTGTGTTTCTATTCGAATTTGTTACTATGTAATATTAGTGCCTGTAGATTTCCCTAAAATAAAATAAATAAATAAATAGCAAATTAAATTTAGTCACTCCAACGACAGTTACTAATAACATCTTGAGATTACTATCTAGAACTACAGTAACTGACGAAAATTAGTATAATGCTTGTTTGCTTCAACTCCTGTCGTTACACACCGATTTGAGTAATTTTAAATTATTTTTTAATTTTTTCCTTAATATGAGTAATTTTATTTTTCTCAAACATGCTCGGAAATGTAGGCATTCTTGTACTAAAAACAAGCCACGAAGTTTGTAATTCTTGGCTCATGCATTTCTTTCTCGGCCTAGGCCAAGAATGTTGTATGAAAATTCATTCTTGGCCGCTGCTCAGCCCGATGAAACCCGAAGTTTCACGAGTCTTCACGAACGCGCCCGCCGCTGTCACAGGCGTAGTAGGCGGGGGCGAGCGCACGCTCTTTTCATGACTGGGCTGTATGGCTGTTTCCTTTGCACTCATTGATATTTTTTTTGCATTATCACGTGTTTCATTATTTCCTCACATTTATTGAGAAAAGCACTATACCAGCCTCAACCGGAATGAGGATTGCCGGACTCAGACCTTTATCAAACCACTTCGTCCGGCAATCCTTCACTTCCTGGCCTCTGCAGTAATATACTATTATCACTTGCTTACAAGTGATAAAATTTAGGGATAATTGCTTTAACGGTGAAAATTTTTTTGGTAATTTTTTAGTTACAAATCTTCGAAGGCTTGGCAACTTCTGCCAACCAGCTAGTATTTCGGATTAGGTAGGAGAAAGTCTATTTAAAAAGTCTACTATTTGCTGAGTTCACAATATTAGACATTGATTGACGTAAAATTGAAATTGAGTACGGTGTCCAATGTTTGATGTAGCATATTTTATCTAATTCATTTGTGTCTGCTCTGAGATTGGCAATAGTTTCTGCTCAGTTGAAAATTGTCAAAGGGAAACTTGTTACTACAATAGTTTTGTTGATGTGTCTCAGTTTACGAATGATCATGAACAACATCGTAAATTATGATCTAAAGAATTGGATTTATTAATCAGTAACCGTCATTTATAGATCCAACATCATAATGAAATAACAGCACCATGTTATATTGTTGTTTTGTGGGGATCGAAATCTGTAACTAATTATTAGGTCGAGTCATAAGTAACTTCCGTTTTTTATAGGACATTTATTTTTCTCTCATTGAATAACAAAATTATAATAATTTATTATGTATTCACCACTATTATTTATGACCTTCTTCCATCTTCCTGGCAGTTTATCAGTGCTTTCCTTGTAAAATGTGATTCGTTTGGACTGGAAGAAGTTTCTCACTTCAGAATTGAAGGTTTTTCTATTTAAAAAGTTTTGTAAGGAACAGAAATGGTAGTAGTTTTTCGTGGCAAGATCCGAGGAGTAAGATGGATGTGGTAAAACAGACTATCCAAGCTCAAGAATTTTTTCACTATTGCCTTGTTTAAATTCCCAAAGCATTGCTTCACGAATATTTACTTTTTAACTCTTCATTTTAATGAGGTTAAAAAAACCAGTTTAACGTAACGTGTATCACACAAAACAGTTAAGAAAAGATATATATGAGTCTATATAGTTTATAAAAACTTGTCATGGTAACACATTGTAACGTAGTATATTTATATTTATAGTTTCTTTTATATATTTAGCCATTTATTTATATTTACGTTGTATATTTTATTCATTTCATTACATATTCAACCTTTTTTTTGTTTATTTGTTCTATTTCTTTATTTATTTTCTTAATCTAGTTTTTTTTATATTTACACATTTAAATCTCGACATTGTCATTACGTTTTGTTTTTTCTTCGATTTTCTGTCGGGACGGACATTGGTCTCTCAGATCGGATGAGCCGGCCTCATATTTTTATTTTTTGAAAGTTATTCTTTATGTTATAATTAATCCTATTGTTTTTATTTTAAACAATAATAACCATAATATTAGCCCCTTTTCTTTCTTTCCGGGAGCAAATTTATGATTACCAAATTTGCGTTTTGCGAATTACAATATTGCTCTATTAATTGGAAGCAGCTTGCGGTGAAGATCTTCGCAACCATTACATATTACTTCAGAACACTAACGGAATTTAATAATTGCATATTTGGACTTTTGCGACCTTCCTGATCATAAGTTAAGTGTAATGGTGTTTACTTATTGACTTCTGTATTTTATTCTGTATTTTTCTAGGTTTAATCTTAAAAGTATAATGTTCATAGACTAGGGGTTTTTGCCTTCGCCCTCTAGAGTCTCATTTAATTAATTCTTTATATATATTTCCTACCTATTTTTTTGTGTTATTAAATTTTAATTATTATCAAATTTGTGTTTAATTTAGTAGGTAAACACTGGCGCCCAATCTATATTTTCTTTCGTTCAATTACTAACACTTCCCATGTTTAGCTGGGCTGGGAAAAAGTTACAACATAACGGGTAGATACGAACAATAGATTCTACTTAGCTGCATCAGAAGTTACTTATGATTCGACGTAAATATTTCTAAATCTGAATGTTCCTGAAGATATTTGTAAGTTAGTTTTCGTTGAAACTTGGCGATATATTATAAAGACCATAATCGATTTTTTTTTAATATAAACTGGTTGGCTGTATTTTGTAGATATTTAAATTTCATTCGAAACCTTTTCATTTTATATAAAATATGCCGTCAGATGTGCTGACCGTCCATTTGATAGTGGATGACTACTGTCGTCTGTAATATAAGTAACGCCACAGTTACTGCAAGTGCTTTAACGACTACAGTAGGATTAAGGATAAGGGAACGGATAGTGAACTCTGTCATCCCTTAACTCACTCACCGAAACACAACACACGCGCTGTTATTGTATGCATGTATATCACGGTTGTTTTTTGTAAGGGGTGGTTACTGTGCCCTGCCACTACTTTCCAGATCTAGACCAGAGTCAATTTTGAAAGTTTATTTTCAGAATAGACCTTGCCGGGAACCTTAAAACAGAGCGTTACGGCAAGCACCCTAACCACTCATCCATAAGGGCTCGTCAAAAGGTGTTTTTTCAAGGTGGTTTTTTTTCTGTAAGGGGGTGGTTATTGCTTCTAGACCGGCTGCCCAAATGACTGCGAAAAGCAGTGTGCCTTACCACTGCACACCTTAAAAATTACCTTAGGAGTTTAAATAATTATCGCAAGGAATTGGTAATTATAAGCTTGTGCATCGTGATTAGTGAAATATAGTGTAACGGACTCGCCTGAGTTGACTCAGCGCTTCCCGTAAAAAGACAAGCGGCCGCCCCGCGCAATTCAGTCGTCTACAGCACGCATTCCAATAAGTCCTTTGTCGCGTTACGTCATTCCCCGCACGTAATCATCACCTTCATCTATACCAATATTATAAAGCTGAAGAGTTTGTTTGTTTGGTTGAACGCGCTAATGTCAGGAACTACTGGTTCGAATTGAAAAAAATCTTTTTGTATTGGATAGTCCATTTATCGAAGATGACTATAGGCTATATAACATCACGCTAAGACCAATAGGAGCGGAGCTTCAATAAAAAATCTTGCAAAATCGGAAAAATTTATCCCTTTTGAGAAATTCCGTTGCGTGCGTTGCGTAAACGGTTAAAGTTACGTGAAAATGATGTACGACGGAATTGTTCCCCTTTAAAAGTTGTAAAAAAAAGTCCGCGACAGCATATGTTTATCTTTTAAGGTTGACTCGCTATAACCTTTTTTATGGCAATCAAATTTGTTCTAAGATAATGCATTAGCGAAGGTGTTTTTATAAACATTATATTAATCCTTATCCAAATAAATACGTTATTCATTAAAAGTATTTAATTTTGAACAATATTGCCCTGGACATCATTTGATTTCAATAAATATCTTAGGAGATATCCTAAATTAAAAAGTACGCGGGAGAAAATAAATTGAAGCGGTCTCGCACCAACGCGACGCGAACGACGGGACCCGCTTGATGCAGACACAGTATTTTTCATTTTTCAGTCGCGCCCACCAGCTAGTGCAAGATATAATACAAAGTAAAATCAGTTAACACAGAATCACATCTTTCTAACACGCAACCTGGAGTTGTCATAAGCTCAACCAAAAAGTCATTATTGCAATAGGGTCCATTTTCATTTCATGAAATGCAGGGAGCTTCAGTAGATTTCATGTAAAGTTGCCCGTATATCGTGACTCGCCTACGTTCCGTACCATTAACAGAGAAAAACAGTCCTTATAGCCTATAAAACACAGTATGATATGCAAGATTGAGTTTTTGCCAATGAATGTTAGTGTTAATCTTCGCGTAGGCCGACTCTTCCGCGTATTGTGCTTTTTTAGTTTCAGTAAACATTGTTGAGAAGAAATTATTACTTTGGTATGTTTACGTTAAATTCTATTGAAAACAATTTAATAAACTTTATTACCTATCGGTTTCTGACATGACCTTGAATATTTGTTTCTCGTTGGCGCGGCGAACTCGGGCGTCATCGCTATTTTTCAATTTTAAACCGATTTAGATTGTCGTCTATTTTTATTTTATTTTATTTATTTATTTATTTATTGATATTTGGAGAATCAACAGTTAAACAAAGACAAGATAGAAACTAAAACTAAAAAACATAAGTATAACCAATTAAAGATTCTCACCCATAGATATTAAATTTGATATCTATTTTATAAAAAAAAAATAGTGCGATAATATTTATCGCACTTATGTAGGTAAGGAATCTTGGGTAAGGATAATAGGGAAATCAGGCACTGGCAACACTTATTCACTCACAGAATTCACAGAACACACAGAAAAGAACACACTTCACAGAACACACGCGTAGTTTTGTCTTTTATTCTTTAAGGGGGTAGTTACTACCGCCACGGAGTAACCCAGTTTATGACTGCTGAATACAGTGAGCCCTGCCACTGTATTTTGTAATTGTAGTTTTTTCTTTTTCAAAATACATAGACTACAAAGCTATTTATTGTACTAAGTATCAATAAATTTGTAATTTTTTGTACTAAATCTGCCCCAAATATAGTATGCTCTCAATAAAAAACCTATGCTAGAACTTACATTTTTATATCTTCTTTCATTTGTTTCAGATGGTTTGACCAACGAGGAACAATAATTGATCATTCAGATAAGTTTGAACTAAAGGACCATGTGAGTCATAAAAGTTGAAGCCACAATCATGTGGCAAAAGCTATGCCGGCCCAGAATACAGCTAGTATGACGTTCAACGGCACCGCATACACAGGAGGGGGAGTGTTGATCTTAACAAAAACATTAACAGGCGAATCGCTAGAAGTTATAGACGACACAAAACTAAACTCAACAAGTGACATTATAGACGTGAAAGTCGTTCAAGTCGGCATATGTATTTTGTACACGGTCATCTTTGTGCTAGGCGTGTTTGGTAATGTGTTGGTTTGCTATGTCGTCTTCAGGAACCGTGCGATGCAAACGGTGACCAATCTCTTCATCACGAATTTGGCGTTGTCTGACATCTTGCTTTGCGTTTTTGCAGTTCCTTTAACTCCAATGTACACCTTTCTAGGGAGATGGGTCTTCGGAAGACTTCTGTGTCACCTGATGCCCTATGCTCAAGGATCCAGCGTTTACATATCCACCCTTACTCTAACCTCGATCGCTATAGATAGATTCTTTGTGATAATCTATCCATTCCATCCCCGTATGAAACTCAATACTTGTATATTTATAATAGTCTTCATATGGATTTTTTCTCTACTAGTCACTTGTCCTTACGGCCTCTTTATGGGCATCCAAATAATTAACAACAGAACATATTGCGAGGAAAGTTGGCCATCAGACAAATCCAGAAAAATATTCGGCGTCTTCACAACTGTTTTGCAGTTCATAATACCATTCTTAGTAATAGCGATTTGTTATACGTGCGTTAGTGTAAGATTAAACGATCGAGCTAGATCGAAACCAGGTGCTAAGAATACGAGGAGAGAAGAAGCAGACAGAGATAGAAAGAAGAGAACGAATCGGATGCTTATATCGATGGTCGCTATATTTGGGATATCGTGGCTACCTCTGAACATTTACAACATTTTCAATGATTTTTACGCACAAATGACTGAATGGAATTATTACTTTGTGTCGTTCTTCTTTGCTCATTCGATGGCGATGGCATCGACGTGCTACAACCCGTTCCTTTACGCCTGGTTGAACGAGAACTTCAGAAAAGAATTCAAACAGGTGTTGCCTTTTTTCGAGTCGACGGGCGGGGTCAGGAACAGTTACCACTCCGGTCGAATGCCGACCCACAAGTCGGATAAGAACATTTGCAATGGTAACGAGACAATCCAGGAAACTTTACTGGCCTCGTCCTTCAATAGGGGACCGTCGATTAAGCAACGAGCGGACAAAAAAGATAACGGAGTTGAAATAGAGAATATAATTTTAGAAGATAAGAACATACCAACGAGTTATCACATAAAAGGCGACAATTTAAACTTGCAACTAATTGATGAAGAGTCCCAGTTCAGTGAACCTAAGGAGTCTAAGGCTTCAGTTATTTAAATGTAAGTATAGAGTTCCTGTAAGTATGCCTTCAGCATTGATAGTTCGGTATAATTTTACGAGTCTCCAATTTTTGTGATGTTGATTAGAAATGTTTATCTTATGGTGATAGATACCTATAAACTGATACTAATATTGCAGATATTATTTAGTCATTTCCCTATCCCCTCCTAATCCCTTATCCTTAATCTTATTGTAGTCGGCAGCGCACTTGCAGCAGCTGTGGCGATGCTTATGTTATAGGCGCCGCTAGCCACCTACCATCAAGTGGACCGTCAGCCTGTCTGCCGATATTAACATTTAAAAAAAAGTCAATATTAAGCAAGAACACAACCCTCATGGTTGTAAAATTTGAAATAGCAATTATTATTGTATATGATTTGTATTTTATGATAAGGATAGCAGTTAGGATAACTGTCATTATATGGTAAATAACTACCGTCATCTAAATACATAAATAAATCTAAGCAGAATCTAAATGCTGTTTTAATTGCAATTGAATCCATGCAATGAATAGCAATCAATAAAACTCCATTACTTTCTGGATGTCATCAAATAAAAGTTATACAGTATTGTGAGATATTACTTTGTATTTCTTTTAGCGAAATGATTGATTTTGTTTCTAACAATCTATCTTTTATCATATAAATGCTAAAAAAGACCATACATTATGAATTATTACAATATTCAGTTTACTTGATTCACGGAACTGGCCAAGTTTATCAGGATTGTTGAGCCCATCGAGTGATTAGCGCTCTAACTCAGGGGTTCCAGGTTCGATCCCCAGCAGAAACAACTTTTCAAATTTAACTCTGGTCAGTGTGTGGCAGGGGTTTACCCCCTATTCGTTGTATGGTTATCATACACCCTGTAAGTTCTTAATTTGGGGGGCATATAATTGGTGTGTTATTTATATGTGTGTTCTCTTGGTGTTTTATTTATATATTGTAAATAATTTTAATAATTTTATTTTCAGATCTTCGTCATGAAAAACAACAACGACTACTAAAACTACTTGGAATGTGTAAGATTTTTAGTATTAGGTTATAGAAAATATTTCATAATGTGTTGTTTTGTATATGCGTAGAAAACTTTGCTTTGCTTATTCTGTGATCAATTTTTAACAATGTTACTTGAATTAATTTTTAAGGTGTGTAAATATTTGTAATATATAGACACTAATAATTAATTTAAGTGTAGTATGCAATGCAAGTATCCAAAAGGCCTACAATAATGTAGAATCGAATTCTTTGATATAGTAATTATATAATTAGGTATACTTCTAAAGAAAGGTTAGATTAAATAATGCTTATTAAAAACTTTTTGATTGGTGTTGTTTCCAATAAACGATTGAGCCCAATTTCGAACTTTGACTGTAACTTTTTTTAGGCAGCCATTACGAACCATTACGATTTCGTTTTTAGCCGAAGAATTATTTCACTTTTAATTAAGAGTCTTAATTTAAATTTAATTAATTATTTAATTTTCGTTATGAATTTTGGGTTTGTAAATATATATATTTTGTACTTAACTTAAGAGACGGTTTATACATAACTATTCCATATATGACGCCATATATGACACTTGGCACGTTATACTATCAAGAAGTAGTGATATAATAAAGGTAGGAGGTAGAGGACCTCGAGGGGTATCCGAATCACCCCCATGTATGTTCTGCGATTTTTCGTATTTTCCGAGTTATGATTTTTTTTTAAATTTTTTACCTAACGGCGAGAACCACGAGGTTTTTAACTGTAGTGACTTGAATTATTGGGATAGATGCCTGATTTTTTTTCTCTAGTAAGCTGAAGGACAGCCTAATCCGACTCAATAACATTTACTATCATTGGATCTTGGCAAAGGGTCAAAAAATTTAAATGACAAAAAAATAAAATTACTCAATATTTTTCTCAACTTTATAAAAATTTTTTAAAAAAAAAGTGTACATAAAAAAAAATTGTGGTACAGATTTCAAAAACTTCCTCTATCTGTGAAGTAGATATCCTACAAATTTCATTGGGCTACTCATAAGGCTTCATAAAAAAAATGGATCTAAGTGTGGTAAGTGAAAAATTTAAATTTCTTAATTAAAGTGAAAAGTAATTAAAACAATGCAAAACAAATCAAAAAGTGTTTATTAGGTAATAATTATTACAAAAAATTTTCAAAATGGCCGCCCTGTTGCTCAATACAAATACGACATCGCCGGAAGAAGTTATCTTTCAAGCGCCTGAACGCCATCCTATTATTTTTAGTAGTTTCTTCAGCTACTCTCAATTTTCTTGTTAATTCCTCCAAATTGCGGCATTCTCTTGTAGTCCAAGCGCCGGAGCAAAAAAAGTAGGTTCGTAAAAAAATGTTCGGGACCGGCTATTTTTTTTTTGGAATATGTTCAGGAGTGTCCCCTGATTGCAAATCCAAGTTGGCGTCATCGGGGGGGGTGAGCGTCAGCCGCCATCTTGAAAAACACGTTTTATTGAATATCTCGCGAACCGCGCATCGTACGACAAAAATAGTGCAGATCATTTTTGTAGATAATAATATTTGCCATCTTTTTTATTTAAAACTTTTTTCTGTAAAATGCATAGTTTTTTATTTGTAGCGCTTCAAACTTTTTACAATATGGTTTTTGCTAAATATATAGTTAACGGTTCATGATAAATGAAAAATGGTAATAACTGAATTTGTAGAGCATGAAATTTCCTATAAATTTCATTCGAAACTTTTTCCCGTAGCATTTATAGTTTAGGAGCTGCAGCTAGGTAAAACCATTTCCAACGCCATTTCATAACGCATAAAATGGCATAAAGTTTTCCAAAACCTTACTCCTAAGTATGTAAATTTGTATGGCAGAAATCGTTTAGAATATATAGTACCTAAATTAATTAACAGTTTGCCGACAGAACTTAAAAATGAATTAAATGAAAATAATATTAAATATAAACTTCGAAAATATATTTTAGAACAATTATTGAAGTAACACGTATATTTTAATTGTTCGGTAGGTACATAGACAAACTTAGTGTAGTTTATAATGTACCGTATACCTGGTTTCCTCTTTATGTATTTTTTTTTTTAGTAAATAATAAATGAAAAAAATGAATGAAAAAAAATGTCAATGCAGCTGTGTAACGAGTCAATTAAAATTATAAATAGTGTGGAGAACAACGAATAATTTATCATCATAAAAGTTATTATGTAAAAACGTGGCGCATTATTTTACAGGGCGAGTCTAATTCTTTTCGATGTCGACGGAAGACACTCATCTCCTTCTGAATCGATTTCTTCTGCCTCCGCCATATCCGAAGGAGACGAATCGAAGGCTGGGTCTTCTTCGATTTCGTTTTCGATGGCATCTATTACGTCTGGCACGTTGTCGCATGTTTGGCCACTGCAATTCGAGCAAATGATTGAACATTTCAAACCAGCTTTTCAGCATCCATAAGCAGCTCCGCAATATTGTAGGAATGTTGAGGGGGGAAAGTCCGAACGACCCAAAATATATACTACAACTCATAGGCGCATGATTGAATATATAGCATTATAATCTCGTGAATATTTTGCGTTCACTCGACATTTACAGCGTTTTAGCTCCTAAACTATAAATGTTACGGGAAAAAGTTTCGAATAAAATTTATAGGAAATTTCATGCTCTACAAATTTAGTTATTACCATTTTTCATTTATCATGAACCGTTAACTATATATTTAGCAAAAACCATATTTTAAAAAGTTTGAAGCGCTACAAATAAAAAACTATGCTTTTTACAGAAAAAAGTTTTAAATAAAAAAGATGGCAAATATTATTATCTACAAAAATGATTTGTACTATTTTTGTCGTACGATGCGCGGTTCGCCAGATATTCAATAAAACGTGTTTTTCAAGATGGCGGCTGACGCTCACCCCCCCCGATGACGCCAACTTGGATTTACAATCAGGGGACACCCCTGTACATATTCCAAAAAAAAAATAGCCGGTCCCGTACATTTCAAAAAAAAAACCTCTGGCGCTTGGACTATTGCGTAAACAATACTTTTGTAGTATCCCCATACGAAAAAGTCTATTGGGTTCAGGTCGGGGGACCTTGGAGGCCAGGCTATCAGGCAGGCGTCACCGCGGCCGCAACGACCAATCCATTTTTCATTGAATCTTCTGTTCAAATAGTTTCTTACTTCAAGAGCATAATGGCATGGTGCACCATCACACTGCAGTACCATGTTTCTGCGTGTCTCTAGGTCAACATCTTCAAGCAACAGAGGCAGATCATTTCGTAAAAAATTTAAAAATTGATTTCCGTTCAAGCGGTCTGGCAACTGAAAGGGTCCGATTAGCTGACCGTTAAGTATGCCAGACCAAAGGTTTACGCTAAATTGATCTTGAAACGTGGATTCTCTTGTTAAATTTGGGTTTTCAATCGACCAAGAATGAGAATTGTGCATATTAAAAATCCCATTGCGCCTAAAATGAGATTCATCCGTCCACAAAATTTGGTTAAAGAAATTTTCATTCTCGGCTTGTCTCCTTAGCATTTCCTCACAAAATTGAATTCGTCGATTGTAATCTTCCGGTTTTAATTGTTGCACTTTTCTTATGTGGAACGGATGATATCCAACGCTCCGTAGTGTGCGATGTACCCGCGATTTAGAAATTCCGGTACGTTGTTCCACAAGTCTTACACTGGTCGACGGGTCTCTTTCCAAGTCTTCGACAACCGCATCTACTACATCCGGATCTGGCATTGTAAACGTACGGCCACGTTTGGTTCCCGGTGAACGACCTTCCAGATACGCATTATGTACTCTTAAGATCATTCGGTAGTCAGGAAACCGCTCGGGTTGAGGTCCTCCTCTTCGTTCCACATGTTCCCGGTAAAGTCTTGAAGTTTCTGCCGCATTTCCCCTCGCATAACCATAATAGTAATGCATTTCTGCGTAGTCACGTGAAGTAAACATGGTCCAAAGTCAAGTCCAGGTAAGCCAAGTCGTCGAGTCCAGATAACAACAAAAATCCAAATCGTAAAGCACGTCGAAGTCCGAGAGAATAGCCAAAATTATAAGAGAAATTAACAGTGAACAGAGTCAAGACAAACGTAGGCACAGGTTGCAAGCAAACAAGCGACTAATTTTATGTTTTAAAAGTGTTTTAAAACATCCGCAATAGTGTCCCATATTTCGGTCTTTAGTCCCCTCTCCCTGTCTCTCTAACGCTGATTTAAGTGCAAATTTTATTTGTCATCTCTTTCCGGCACTCAACGGATGGTAATACCACGTAATACTCACAACAAAGGGCCATTGTGCACATTTTTCGATTAATGGTCCGAGCAGGTAAAAATATCGGTACCATTACCATCTACAAAAATAAATAATTACAAAATAATTCTTATTATAACTCAAGATCAGAAACCTGTACTCCAGCATGAAAAACATCAATAGGTTGTTGAAAGATTCAATTATCGACCAGTTTACTAACATTTTGTCAATTTTGAATTTTTCACTTACTACACTTAGATCCATTTTTTTTATGAAGCCTTATGAGTAGCCCAATAAAATTTGCAGGATAGCTACTTCACAGATAGAGGAAGTTTTTGAAATCTGTACCACAAATTTTTTTTATGTACACTTTTTTTTTAAAAAAAGTTTATAAAGTTGAGAAAAATATTGAGTAATTATATTTTTTTGTCATTTAAATTTTTTGACCCTTTGCCAAGATCCAATGATAGTAAATGTTATTGAGCCGGATTAGGCTGTCCTTCAGCTTACTAGAGAAAAAAAATCAGGCATCTATGCCAATAATTCAAGTCACTACAGTTAAAAACCTCGTGGTTCTCGCCGTTAGGTAAAAAATTTAAAAAAAAATCATAACTCGGAAAATACGAAAAATCGCAGAACATACATGGGGGTGATTCGGATACCCCTCGAGGTCCTCTACCTACTACCTTTTTTATATCACTACTTCTTGGGACACCCTATCATACCCTCAGATTAATCACAACTAGATGGAATCAATCTGACGTCACGAAATGTTAAACAAAGACTGTTGTTACAATAACGCCTTTGAAAAAAAGGGATGCAATTATAATTTTTTGTCCTTATCGTCGTGGCCGATTTTCTGGCCTCACAAATGTCAAATTGTGACAGTTGTATGGCCAACAACATTAAGTGTTGTAATATATATAATCGAAGAATGCAAATTGAAAGAACTGTCACTTCTTTCGGACTGTAAAACCAAGAGGAATAGTCTTTTAACAATGCTGGAGCAATTTTGTCTTTTAAAAACCTGCATTCAAAAAGCTATTGTATTATTTATTATTATTGTATTCTCTAATTATTGCTAATGTAGAATCTACAAGAACAAGTTAAAAATTCCTCAAAAGTATGGAAACTTATTTTTCTGGCAATACTAATCTTAGAGCGAGAGGGACTGAGGCGGCCACGCGAGGTGCTAATCTAGTTGTGATTAATCTGAGATCATACCTAACATAATATGTAAGCCACTTTATGCATATATCTCTGTCTAATTTTAAAATCATCTTCATCCGCGGGAGCGGGAGGCCCCGCCACTCACCTCTTTCCGTATTATTTTGACGAAATAAGGGACATGTAGTAATACGGGACGGGATGCTCAAATACGGTGACAGTCCCGTATATACGGAACGTATGACAACCCAAGCTACATGGTCCACCACGCCGACCCTGTGCGGGTTGACGGACTTACCATTTGTTCAATCATCAGTATAATCAACAATCAGCATTTATTTACCATACTGTCGAGGCCTGTCTGTGATTACATTTTCAATCACGCTCTCGCAATTTTCTATTTCCCGATCAAAATTGAGTTCAATGCAGCAAAAAACATAATTTAAAAAGTTTCAACGATATGGCAACACTTATGTGAGAATATTCGAAAATCTCATTTTTACTTCACAAATAAATTAAGTTAGGTTCGAGTATGTGTATAGTTAAAAAAATTGTAAAGTTTTAGAAGTCTCTTTTGATATACAGCAACAATGTCTACTGAATAATTTTTAAATTGTTTCAATTGAGGATTATTGTCACTGTAATATTTATTTAAAATAAAATTTTCTGTAAGTATATGTTTAATATTTAATAAATTATACTCAAAATAAATGCGATTTCGATTAAATAACCCTCAAAAGCGAAATTGAAATACTCATTTAGATTTCAAATGGTGTGTGTGTTCATGGACTACTTTTAATATGACATTCTATTTAAATCAAAATAAAAGAAACTGTTTTATTTTTATTATTTAAAATAACAGGTTCCATAGCTTGTTTTTATTGACTAACTAGTCGAGTTCGCAACTTCGTACGCGTGGTGTACGGTACAGCGCGTAACTTTTTTGTTTTTAAACCGATTGAAATAAAACAAACACTAAATGTTGTAACATTTAGTGTTTGTTGGAAGCTTGCTACAATACATCAATGGAAACCACATTCAAATCGGTTAACCCGTTTCTGAGATTAGCGTGCACAAACGCACAGAAGACAGGCAAACAGACAAAAATTCTAAAAACTATTTTTTTCTTTGACTTCGATAACACAATAAGCAAAACGTGTATAAATTGTTTTGTTTTTTTAATATTCAATGTTTTTAATGTTTTTTTTTAAGACACGGCTCTTTTACGATTTTATTATATATACTCGTATATATAATTCATTATGTATGTAGCTCTTTTACCATTTTATATATAGCATAATACATTCAAATAATCAAGAATTTCGTGTATAGACCGCCTTATAGTTTGTAATATCTAGTTCGTTTTGATAATAACAAATTTAGTACATAGAACGCTGCCTGCTCAAAGTTTGAAATTAGTTTATTGGTAATCACAAATCAATTATTAAAATTAATTCGTTGTTTCTAGCTATGTTTGAGAATAAATTTAATGGAGTTGAAATTTACATGTTGTATTTTGTAAATAAGCGACAGTGTATGTACATAGGAAGCGATTCGCGAACGTAGTTATAACTTGTAGTACGTATATTAATTAGACGTTTGTATAGCGTAAGGTAGGTCTGTGTTTTACACGTGTACTGTTAAATTGTGGAATAAACGATGAGTCTGGTTGTTTTGTAATTTTTATTATGATTAATTCCTGTGCCCACATAGTATACATACGTATATAAACGTTTCATGAGTTCGAATTTATGCTAGAGTCGTCAGACAAATATGTTAAATCAACCTGACAAAATACAAAAAAAAACATGAAGTTATACCAAAATGCGATAAAATTTTAGTTATTATAATGCAATACCAAATAATATGAGCGCTGATGATATTAGAAACAATAGTAGAGTGCTGACACAATTTGTTTTCTCGCGAGATTAGAATTTTAAATTTGGAACAAAAACTAACATTAAATAAAAATAAATGGAAGTAAGTAGGTAAGTAATTAGTACGACAAGCGTAGTATGGGTACGTTTCATCTAGAAAAAAGTACTGTACACAGACTCTATTCAATTAAAGAATTACTTAAATTAAAAAATTACTCTAAAAAAATATATGTACCTATATATAAATAAAAATGGATCTTCGAAATGTATGTACGCCCATAACTTTCGAAAGGGTAGACCGATTTTAGTTCGGTTTTGACTAATGGACAGAGGGATAAACGGGAATGTTCATATATATAAAAATTGCACCACGGGCGAAGCCGGGGGCGGGCCGCTAGTGAGAAATAAAGACTGAATAAATGTTTTAACACCCAAGAAAAAAGGAAGCAGTCTAAGTTTAGTAATTATCCCATAAATTTTAAACTTTGGGACCCTAACAAATTCCATAGTGTTTAAAGTTCCACATAATATGTAAAGAGGAAGTTTGATTTATGGAGTATCATTTTGTGTGTTTTACATGTGAAGGAATATCTTCCATCAAATTGGCTAAAGTTTGAACTTACATTACTTAATGATATGCCCCATTTCGTCTGAGCTACAAATTTACTGAACTTCTACAAGATTCTGTATGTAATACTGAAGATTTAGAAAGTCATTGGCGTGGCGTGCGACGTCCAATGCACCAAAAGTAAATAATATTAAATAGGACTGCAAAGCATTCTTAAAGAAATTAAGCAGAGAGAGCTTGCAAGGTAAAACCTAACTAATAATATAAATGCAAAGTGAGTTTCTTTTTAATGTTAAGATCGTTAAGATAGGTTGACGGTCCACTTGATGGTAGGTAGCTACCGTCGCCTATAACACAAGCAACGCCAAAGCTGCTGCAAGTGCGCTGCCGACTACAGTAGGATTAAGGATAAGGGATTAGGAGGGGGATAGGGAAATGGAATCTGGCATCCCTTACTTACTCACCGAAACACAACAGCACACGCACTGTTATTTCACGGTGGTCTTCTGTAAGGGGGTGGTTACTGCCGCCAGACGGGCTGATCAAATGCCCTGCCACTACTTTCCAGCTCCAAACCAGAGCCAAATTTGAAAAGTTCGTTTTTTAAAGTTGACCCTGCCGGGAATCGAACCCGGAAACCCTAGAACAGAGCGTTAAGGCAAGCGCCCTAAACACTCATCCAATTAGTTACGCCTTAACTACTCAACCAATAATTATGAAATTTCGCATACACGTTATCAAGAATACTCATGAGGATATGGGGTACTTTCTTTTGAAAAAAGAACTATTCCAGAGGAATCATCTAAAAATAAAATTTAACGCTTGATAAAAATATATGACATTAGGATTAATTGTTGAGGTTAAATGTTTTAATACCGAAGAAAATGGAGCACGGATGAAGTCGCAGGCAAAACCTTGTATTACAATAATTACGTATCCTTAGTATGTAGAGGCGCAAACGTTTGTTAATGTCAATTGGAGTGTCGAAAATTATATTATTATTTTTTTATGTTAAAGGTTGGCAGACAGGGATGCCAGAGCCCATTTGCCTATCCCCTCCTAATCCATTATCCTTAATCCTACGTGCGATGTATTGGTGCGAGGTCTGCGAGGTATTGGTACCTCGCAAAACTACTGGCAGCGGCCGGCCAGCGCCCTCTCCCCTCACGACCGCCCGCCTTGCACATCATAAATGCGGGCGTGATTCTTGATCATTATCTCATTGTGGAGTTATTTTAAAATTATGATATTTCCTAAGATATTCATTGAAATCAAATTATGTCAAAGGCAATTTTGTTCAAAATTAAAACTTTTGATGAATAATGTATTTTATAAAAACACTTAAGCAAATAATGCATTATTTTAGAACAAATTTGATTACCATAAAAATGTTATAGTGAGTCAACCTTAAGAGATAGATGCCGTTGCGGATTTTTTAGAACTTTTAAAGGGGAACAATTCCGTCGTACATGGTTTTTCCATAACTTTAACCGTTTACGCAGCGCACGAAACGGAAGCTCTCAAAAGGGATAATTTTCCTTTCGTTGAAGCTCCGCTCCTGTTGGTCGTAACGTGATGTTAAATAGCCTATAGCCATCCTCGATAAATGGACTATCCAACACAAAAAGAATTTTTCAATTCGAACCAGTAGTTCCTGAGATTGGCGCGTTCAAACAAACAAACAAACTCTTCAGCTTTATAATATTAGTATAGATAATGTCTACGACCTTAATAATACAATAAAATGTACATTATACAACTCCATATACCGCTAAAATAAACCTTTTACTTATATTTGCTATAACAAAGAAGTATAATTGAGGTATTCCCTAAGTGAAAATTTGCGTTGAAGTTTTAATAGTTATCTCTGGGTTTGGGCCCGCATGTCGTTCCAAGTAATGACCCCTATAAGCCGCTTCAAAGTAGAAATGGAAAGCAATGGGGCCAATCTGAATTCACTTAAATATATTTGCATATTTGGAATTTTACCTATACTTTGTTAAATCATTATCAATTTAGTTTGCTAATGAAACATGAGAAAAAACTTTAAAGCAATTATAAGAAAGTGGCCTCGGCGCCGAATATGGTTTTGTACCATTCGGTTTCGAGACACTTGGTCCGTGGGGGCCTGCAGCAATGAGCCTCTTCAAAGACATCTCGAAGAGGCTTATTGATGCGACGGGAGACCGAAGAGCTGGCACTTTCCTCGGCCAACGTATTAGTTTGGCCATTCAACGAGGAAATGCTGCCAGCGTACTTGGTACAATTTCACAGGGTCCATTTTTATATTTTAAGTTTTAATCCATTTAGTGTTAATTTATTTTTAAATTAGGTAATTTTAGTTTTTATTTTATTTTAATTTAATATAATTATGTATTTATAATAAATATATTGTCCATTATTAGTTGTAAATTTTAATCTATTTATATAAATTACTTGCCAAGGAAAAAATTATAAGAAAAATAAATATTTTATTTAGAAAAACAAGTCTTTTGCTGCCAGCAAAATCTAGGTAGCATGTTATCAATTGAAGTCAGTCCGTCAGCCGATGTTTACATGAAAAAAATGGAATAAAATAATAATAATTACCATTTTCTAATAATAATAAAATATAATTAGAAAATTGAATCAAAATTCTTGTCTCCATTAGAAAGTTCAATTCAAGAATTCAAAAATTTTGAAATTTTTCATCACTCTCAGTTCGATTCTGAACTAAAATTGTACGGAATGGGACGATTCATCGCCGCCAATTCATCGCCAAGCCAATTCATCACCGTTCGTTGTGGTCTATTGTTTATTACGCGCAGTATTGTAGAAAGCATACGAATTACTATCAGATGTTTATCGTCAGAAAAGACGTAAATTTTCATAAAATGTGATGTATTTTAGTTTTATTATACCAAATTACATAGTTAATTTGAAATCACATAAGTTGTAATTAATGTAATTTCGGAATAAACGGAATATTGACTCTTACAAAATATGTTACAAGACTTATTTGTATTGAAAATAAATTAGGTTGGTTCTGGAATCTTTAAGAAACTAAATGTGAGCGGAGCGAGTACACCCTTTTTTTACGTTGGGAAATCCATCATGGATACCCAGCAGCGAAAGGGGGACGCTGTGGGTTATGCCGGACTCCTACCGGATAATACCCAACGACTTTCTAACGCGGCCGTAGATGGGCAGGTCGCAGGACGGCTGTTCAGCGCGGGGAGGGTTACGCTCCCTGTCGGAACCTCGGCGTACCCGAAAGCGGAGGTACGCCGGCCATCTCGGGGACCTCACAACGGCGGTCCCCTTAGACTACCGCCCAGGTCCTGGTCAAGGGGGAAGGCGGCGGATATAATCCATCCGCCTGCGCCCGAGCCTTTTCCGGCGGATCGGAGAGGGGATCCTCTTCCCGTTGCCTCTCCGCCGCTTCCTTGCGCGACATGACGTGCTCACAAAACGTGAGCATCGCCTGCCACGCAGGAGCGAGTACACCCTAGACACCGGTTTTGGCAAATGGATTATATATATATTATAAATGTCTTTTAAGGTGTGAAATTGTTTTTTTTAAGTGATGCTCATACTTATATTGCTATGCTCATACTCATACTCAACTAAACGGCGATGAAATGGCCGGCGTCGAATCGGCCCGCGATGAAACGGCCAGCGATAAAATGACGGCGGTGAAAAGCGATGAATCGGCGACGGCGAATTGTTCTAGACCCAAAATTATAGATATTGTAAAAATTAATAGTTTAATTAACAGAAACATTTTGATTTTAACTATGAAAATTTCAAAAGCTATCAGACAAGTCGACATTTTCAGCTGAGATCTGCTGTATCATAAAATTTTATGGCCACTTCGCTCGGTGTGCATATGTCCGTAACGGTCTCATTTTCAAGGGACGTTTTCAGTTCCAATGTTGCTTTTATTTATGAAATATGTATGATTGGAACTTAACTAACATCACCTTAGGGAGAATAGAAATGTATCTAGCGAACCACTCCTGGCTTTGCAGTGATTTCAGCAAATTATATGTATGCACAAACCTATCCGTATTTAGTGCTATTTTATTAGTGAAAACCGTATCAAAACCCGATAAGTGGTTTAGAAGAAGTTAATTAAGAAACAAACAGAGGAGGGACAAACAGGAGGCTTCTTTATTTTATAATATGTACACATATAGATAGCGTACCTACTTTTTTATGTTAAGAGCGACAGACAGGCTGACTTGATGGCGGCTATTACCGTCGTCGCTTACAATACAAGCAACGCCACAGATGCTGCAAGTGCGCTGCCGATCATAGTAGTATTGAGGATGAGGGATAGGAAAGGGATAGAGAAATGAGCTCTGGCTTCCCTTACTGCCTTCAGACGGGCTGACCGGATGACTGCAAAAAGAAATGTCCTGCCTCTAGTTTCCAGATCCAAACCAGAGCCAACTTTGAAAAGTTTCCATGCATAGGTATCTCGGCCTGGTAAAAAGCATGTAAGTAATGTTGAGTAAAACTAAAGCTGGTGTATGCTGAAAGGTTATAACACAAGCAACGCCAAAGCTGCTGCATGTGCGCTGCCGACTACAGTAGGATTAAGGATAAGGGATTAGGAGGGGATAGAGAAATGGGCTCTGGCATCCCTTACTTACTCACCGAAACACGACAGCACACGTGCTGTTATTTCACGGTGGTCTTCTGTAAAGGGGTGGTTACTGCCGTTAGACGGGCTGCCCAAATGACTGCGAAACGCAGTGTCCTACTACCACACTGCGTTTCGCCACTACTTTCCGGATACAGACCAGAACCAAATTTGAAAAGTAAATTTTTCAAAGTTGACCCTGCCGGGAATTGAACCCGGGAACCCTAGAACAGAGCGTTAAGGCAAGCACCCTATCCACTCATCCAACGGGTTCGTCAAACCTCTGAAGCATTAGCAGTTTATAAATCATCACATTCGTCAGCCGCCTACAAGTACACTGTTGGACATAGGCTTTTTGTGGACTATCACGGTCCTCCGCAATAGCGTTCATTTTCATTGTAATGAGTGATTAGGATTTCTACATAATAATTATTAATTTGACACTGTTTTATAGACCCAACAAAACCTCAACGGTTATTTTCCACTATTAGACATCGAACTTATTATACGCCTTTTTTTTTAACAAGCTTCAATAAAATTCCGCACAATTTTGCAAGGTCCCCGATATGTAATTCGTCCACGATATCTGTTTTGTGACTCTCAACTGTCCAAGACGGCTATAGGTCGGGCCTCAGGCGAGGAAGAAAGACATTCATAAGAATAAAAATGAGAACAAAATGATATGTTTATGTAATTGGACTTTTCCACCTGCCGAAAAATACTTCAAGCGCAGTGTTGTGAGTGCGTTAAAGGACAAATATCTGTACGCACACATAAAGGTACTTACATACACAAAGGAACTCACATGCCCTAACTCTACATGCCATCAACACATGCCTATAAACGTAAGATAGTGCGTAACAATATAACATCTCCTTATTTTTATTACTTTTTTGTCAAATTTTTGTTTAAGTAAGACTGATTGAGCAGTACAAACGTTTGTAAATCGCTATTTAATCCCGCAAAAACGGCTGAATGAATTTGGATGAAACTTAGCACAAAGATAGTTTATTACCTGGCTAACATACATATAGGATGGGACTTGGCTAACTTTTTATCCTGGAAAATTTTTAGGTTCCTCTGGAATTTAAAAAAAAAAAACACAACTATTGGGCGTACAGCTAGTCAATTGTATAACATTTCCCTTCCTATCCTTATCCCTTACCCTTAATTCTACTATGGTCGGTAGCACACTTACAGCACCTGTGGCGTTGTTTGTGTTATAAGAGACGGTAGCCACCTGAACATCTGAAGCCTGTTTGAACATACAATAAATAAAAGAATATTGTGAGTTTGTTTGTTGTTAACGCTTTAACTATTAAACCGATCAATATGAAATTTTGCATACGCGTTGTCAGTATAGGACATAGGATACCTACCTTTCATCTAAAAGAAAGTAAGTACTGTTCCCGAAGGATCAACTAAAAATATAAAAACTTCAACGCCTGACAGAAATATGATATGATATGAGCAATAAAGATTAAATATGTTCACTATGTGTGAACTAATACATATTCTGTTTGTGGACAGTGGACGGACATGTTGTGAAATTGTATGGAATACATTTAAGGAATCCACTCTTTTAAAGTTCACATTAACTAACTAGCTGAGCCCGCAACTTCGTACGCGTGGAATTCGATATAGCGCGTAACTTTTTTGTTTGTAAACCTATTGGAATGAAATAAAAACTAAATTTTACGGGAAACTTGCTACAATACATCAGTGAAAACCGTATTCAATTCAATCGAGCTGTTTCTGAGATTAGCGTGCACGAACATACAAACAGACAAAAATACTAAAAACTTTTTTTTTACTTTGGTAACATAAGTACAACGTGTACAAATTGTTTTTTTTTTTTATTTAATGTATAGACACTGTTTATTTACGATTTTATTATATGTATAGCACCGAAGCTTCTAGATAGGGTTGCCAACTCTCGAAAGAACCAACCCGGGATACGAAAACCAACCCAAACGTGGAGTTTCGAAAAAAAACTTAAATAGTTATTTCATTTTTATTTTAAATTTATATTTACATTGGTTTCGAGCAGCATCTAATATTTGAGGTTTTTTAACACAAAATTATACCTAAAAGCTTTTACATAAAAAATCGAAGTTTGTTTGATCGGCAGATTTGATTAAGTTTCATTTTAGAAAAAACCGGAGATATTATTGCGTCCCGGGAGCTCGGTTTCTCGGAGGTTAAGCATTATTACCGGAGTCTCCCGGGCATTCCGGGAGCGTTGGGAACCCTACTTCCTAGATCATGCGTAACCACAGCAACTAGCAATATTCGGCCGAGCCAGAATGTTACACGAAGTATCATATTTTATTTCATTTTAATTCAAACAAAAAATTCATATAATGTATTTCATATTTTTTAATGCTGTTTCTGACTTGGAAAAGTCGAACAGAGCAATTAATTGAGATATGTGCAGAATTAACGACATGACGATAGTATCCCACAATGGGTCTAGGTATCCTAGTTATTTCCTTATCCTTATTATTTATGCTTAACTTGGCTACCCAGGAAATATTGTTACAAAAGAATGAATCGACGACTTTGATTTTTAGTCTAGTGGAAGAGATTGAGCTGTCAAAGAAACATATTAAGAGGAACCTTTTGTAAGGAAAAGTGTTATTTGAATACAGTATGAACTAAATATTCACTACTACGACATAATTTAATGTGCTTTATTTATTCGGTTCGAAATTCCGTCAACAATGTTTAAAGTTAACCCCTCTGAACTCCCGAGGCGACACTTGTGTTCCATTCACATTCAGCTCAAGATTCAAACGATTTAAGATTTCAATGTAATAACGTTGAAATGTGTATTGGAGGTTAGAGACAACAAACTTCACAATATATTTTAATATATTTGTAATGTTTATTAGTGACACGCCCTCGCTTTCGCACGGATGTCCATTTTTCCAAATAACTTACCTCGGACTTCAATATGAATATTTGAAAAAAAAAAAAAAGTTGTCGAATTGGTATAGCATTTAGCAAACATATTTAACGACCCGCGACCTAGCGACCCGCCTCCGGCTTCGCCCGGGGTGCAATAAGAACATTCCCCGTTTATCCCTCTTTCCATTAGTGAAAACCGAATTAAAATCGGTCTACCCGTTCTCGCGTAATGCCGTGACCAAGGGAAATGGGGATTAATTTTTATATATAAGATAGATTTAAATAAAATTTTTGGCGATTATCAAAGGTTAAATGATACTCCGTAGGTAGTACGTACAGAAATGTTTTTTATTCTAAATTACCCTACTTACTCGTATATTCAATATTTATAATGGCATACCCATAGGTATTACGTTTGCGACAACGTATGCCTGTTGCCTGAGATAGTAAAATCGCGGTGTGCACATTATGTTTATTGTTATCCGCGCGCACACACTCCGAAGCAACGCGACTAGGGTTGCCAGGCCTCAAAATCGAAAATCCGGACATAGACTCATATTTAGCCGGACATTTTACCATAAAAGCCTGACACACTGGTTTTTAAAAGAAATAGTTCTTTTTATTTGTGCATTTATTATTGTTTTCTTAAAGTAATTTGTAAGATCGCGAATCATGCGCGTCCACGTGATTCTGGCCGCTGCGGGGTTGACCAAAAGCCTAACAAAAGCCGGACGGGCCCGGACTTGTTTATATTTGGCCGGACACGACTTTAAAAAGCCGGACATGTCCGGCTAAAGCCGGACACCTGGCAACCCTAAACGCGACAATATAAATATGGGCCGCGCCCGCGTAGGTATCTTGCCCTTTTTCACCGCCGACGCCGCGGAGACATCTCGTCGAAGAAGCCAATCAACAGGGTCGGGTTTCGGATGCGTTGGCTGTGACGGCTGCTGCTGGCTCCCATTCAACCTCCGTCGTGAATCCAGCGATATTGGTTAAATAAATATAGAAAACCACGCTGATAAACAGCTATTTTCAGAGCTATTCCAATTCATCCGTTAATGGGTTATTTATATATTTATTTCCACACCTTCATTTGGTACGGTAGCTACAAATTAAACATTCAATAGAATGGCAATATGCAACCAGAAGAATAATTAATTTAAATAATCTATATTACATGCCAGTACCTACTACATACTTATATTAAACTTATCTAATTGTAAGCATATACAGATTCCATAATCACTTATCCTTCATCCTACTAAGTTCGGCAGCGCACTTGCTACACCTACATATGCCATTGCTTGTGTCATCCTAAGATTCAATAACATTCAATAAGATTCAATAAGAATTCCTGAGCCGTTCAAGAACAAAATCAGTTACAAGAACTCTAGCGGTGGCAATAAATGTCTGAGAGGAAAGAGCTATTTCAATCTATTTAATTTACAATCGTACTGTACCTCGCAAACCGCAGCTCGTTCGACTGAACCATTTCTCTCTACGACAGCCGGCGCCAAAGAGACTCGTTGCTAAGCTACGACACAACGGGATCCGGCGATTTCTCTATTGCCCAGCCTCATACGGTTGGTTAACTTTTTTGAATAAAATGAAATGGTCAGCTAAATATTGAAGTTTTGGTCAGCAACAAAATAATTATTGAGTTCAACATTATTGAGACTGTTACATTAGAAACTGTGCAGATTTATGAGCAAATTAATTTTGTTTTAAACAATCTGAAGTCAATTGTATAACCAACTAGCGACCCGCCCCCGGCTTCGCCCGGCGTGTAATTTTTATATATATGAACAATCCCAGTTTATCTCTCTTTCCATTGGTGAAAACGGAATTAAAATCGGTCTACCCGTTCACGCGTGATGCCGTGACCAGAAGAAATGGGAATTCATTTTTATATATAAGACTAGCGACCCGTCCCCGGCTTCGCCCGGCGTGCAATTTTTATACATATGAACAATCCCCGTTTATCCCTCTTTCCATTAGCGAAAACCGAATTAAAATCGGTCTACCCGTTCACGCGTGATGCCATGACCAAGGGAAATGGGGATTCTTTTTTATATATAGAGATATAATTTATTTACTATCAATTAATATAATGATCATAAACCGTATGCTTCAAATGTACAGAAATTACAAATAGTATCTAGAATAAAATAAGAATTATCAAATAATGCTTATGTCTACGAGTATATGACTAGGGTTATAAAGACTTGAGAAATTTAGAATTTTATTTGATTATCGCGTAATTAACTCCGGAATGACTTATTTGTTTCCTTTTCATTCATTTATTCCATTGATTCGTTCGCTATTGCTAGGGGATCAACTTAATTTATTGTGCTTTTCTCGTTATCAGAATCTTAATCCTAATTAATATTAGGTTAATTAGGTTAGTCGAGATCACAGGAGACCGAAGAGCTGGCTCGGACAAAGAATTAGTCTAGCTATTCAAAGGGGGAACGCTGCCAGTATCTTCGGAACCTTGCCTAAAGGGACTCCTTTTAATAATATATTTTAGTTTTTATATTAAAATTAGGACTTTCGATTATAGTTTATATTAGTTTATTATAATTATAGATTTAAAATTAATATTATAAATGGGAAACTTTGGATGTTTGTTCCTCAATAACGCAAAAACGCCTGAACGATTTGGATGAAATTTGTCAAACACCTAGATTAAAATATAGAATACTTTTTATCTTGGAAAATGTTAGGTCCCACAGGGTTCCGAACATAAAAAAATCGGCGCTACCACCTTCGTCACAGCGTTAAAGATGTCAGAATATTTTTATTTTTCAACGCGTACAAAGTCGCAGGCATAGCTAGTAAATAATCCAATGCTGCCCACTGCGGTTTTACCAATTTGTACGTTTTTCAGTATGTACAAACTTACATTTTTTTTTTTTTTCAGTTTAAAAGAACCATTTATACGAGTAAACATAGCCTAAATTGTCTTTGCCTCTCCTTTTGTAAGAATAATACATAGTTAAAAGTCTTTCCTTCATTCAATTGTGCCTTGTCAATTGCGTTCAATGTTCTTGGTTCGAATATTTCTTCTTTATAATATAAAAATGTATCCCTATTTCCCTTGGTCACGGCATCACGGGTGAACGGGTAGACCGATTTTAATCCGGTTTTCACTAACGGAAAGAGAGATAAACGGGGAATGTTCTTATATATAAAAATTGCACCTCGGGCGAAGCCGGGGGCGGGTCGCTAGTTACGTTATATATTTCAAATTTTACGACGACTGCGACTTATTAGCCCTCTGAACACTACTTTGGTGCATATCGAACTGAATTTGACCTATATATGGCCTATATATGGCCTAGCTGAACTCGGCCACGCTTCGCTGCGGCCCATACGGCGGCGGCGTGCGCATGGGGCGCGCGGTACTGGACACTCTTATACATAAATAATACTAGTTATCGTAACATAAATAATACTATGTTATATAGCCTATAGCCTTCCTCGATAAATGGACTATTTAAAACAAAAAGAATTTTTCAATTCGAACCAGCAGTTCCTGAGATTAGCGTGTTCAGATAAACAAAAAAAACTCTTCAGCTTTTTAATATTAGTATAGATTTGAAACAGGCCGACGACGCCGACGCGGCGATACAATACTATCATTATCTACACAGATAAGCAAAAATGTCAAAAACTGGTTTTTTACTAGTAATTAGTTTTAATTTCTTACTAGTTTTACATAATAATTTCATTTTCATGTTATTGTTTTGATTTTGAGACATAATCATCTCAGGATTCAGGTTTTGAGGTTTAAATTTTAGATTCTACAAGGACAATCCAACAATAAACTTTATAAATAGCCTTTTCAGTTAACAAATAGTGAAAAAAAATTTATGACTACTAACAAAGCGTATAATAAATCACCAGTAAGATGACTATGATAATAATCAATTAAATAAATCCATCATTATCGTCAGATATATCCACGAAGTAAGTCAGCCATCAATCTTTTCACATTAACGCTAAGCTGTTTGACTTGTGGATCTGTTTGCGTATCGATTACCTAAATCAACGTTATAACCGAAACCTTCTATAAAATAGCTTTATTTCTGAAGTAGAAACAGTCTTATGCAGATGAATAATTTAAATGTGTTCAAATATTCTAAATCCACAGAGATGATAAACTTCGTGGCTTCTTTTTCTTTTCTTTAAATATATCGGTGCAATCTTACTTACGATAGATTATTAATGTGTGTACATAAATAGCTCTTTGAGCCTTATGTGAAGCCTTATTTTTGTCTATTAAAACTTCGCACCACAATTTTGAACTCAAGCAGAAATAGCCCAGTGTTGAACGCTCGGCTCGGCAGACACTAGGTTTGACTGCACCTCAGATCTCAAATCTGATATAAATAAATATCAAAATGATCTAACGGCATCACGCCTGAACGGGCAGACCGATTTTAATTCGGTTTTCACTAATGGAAAGAGGGATAAACGGGGAATGTTCTTATATATAAAAATTGCCCCCGGGCGTAGCCGGGTGCGGGCCGTTAGTGTACAATATATCTTACTATGTACATAAATAAAATTTATAAAAAGTATATAATCTTAATTATTTACAAATAATGTATTAAGGTGGCGCTGTAAGAGCGTGGGAACTCAGTAATTAATAGGTATTTGGGAGAATTTGTTGTCTCATCTTACTATAATGCGAATAACCGAAGACAGAATGCGACGTAATTCCAATATTTTAGAAAAACCTTTATAGCTGGCAGCTATTGACATCCCAATTTCAAATGTACTTTATAGATAGGATGTTTCCATGAAATTTTAGTCAGTAATTAGAAGAATTCAACCCGCAAAAATGTCACAAATTCTGCACATTTTAGAAATTACTAATACTACATAATAAAATTAATGTCAGGTTTTTGTTGCCATGCAAACCTTCATATTATGTCAAAGAAATGTCATTTTTTATGTATTGCTACGACTTATAATTAATGAGTAATCACGGAATTACGTAGTATGGAATAAGCAAGTTGTTCGAGTTGGAAAGTGCCCTCTTAAGCTTCGATCCCTTAGGCAGGGTCCCAAGCATTCTCTAGCTGCATTACCTCGTTGTATTGCAAGACTAAGTTGCTGAACTCGAGGTAATAGCCAGCTCTAGAATCGCGGGTTATGTCGACAGTAAAGTGTTAAAAAACTTAAGCGCGTTGAGACCCCACGGACGCAGAGATTCGACACCGAACGGAAGGAAAATGTATCCGGTACAGGGGCCTTAGACAAAGTAGCATTCGCTCCGTAGCGATGCGATATTGAAGTTCGTTATCGTCTCAGAGACAAAGGAATCGACACTGTAACACGTGATAAACACGTGATACCTTGTCATGATTTCTTTGTCTCTGAGACGATAACGAACTTCGATATCGCATCGCTACGGAGCGAATGCTACTTTGTCTAAGGCCCGTATATCTCGTGTACCGGGTGTATTTTGCGCTTCTCGGCCGCGTCTGCTGTTCCGTGAAGATGTAATCTCACACTAGTGGACGACTCATGGTCCATGGAATTAGTGACAATCCCATCAACTCTCATGCCATAGTCACATGCGATATCATTTGGTTCAAGCATCGAGGGTACATTAATGGCGGGAAGAGACCGATGTATGATGTCATTTAAATGCTGGCGTGCCTTGAAATACTGCCAGCGCGGCGCCGTGATGTCCCAATCTTGGACAATAAATTAATTATTAATAACTTAGCTAGTACCCGCAACTTCGCTCGCGTTGAAAAATAAAAATAACGCCTAATATATGAGCCCGTTGGATGAGTGGTTAGGGTGCTTGCCTTAAAGCTCTGTTCTAGGGTTTCCGGGTTCGATTCCCGGCAGAGTCAACTTTGAAAATGAATTTTTCAAATTTGGTTCTGGTCTGGATTTGGTAAGTAGTGGCAGGGCACACTGCGTTTTCGCAGTCATTTGGGCAGCCCGTCTGGCGGCAGTAACCACCCCCTTACAGAAGACCACCTCGAAATAACAGCCCGTGTGCTGTTGTGTTTCGATGAGTGAGTTAGGGATGCTAGAACCCATTTCCCTATCCACTCCTAATCCCTTATCCTTAATCCTACTGCGGTCGGCAGCGTACTTGCAGCAGTTTTTGCGTTGCTTGTGTTATAGGCGACGGTAGCCACCTACCATGAAGTGGACCGTCAACCTGTCTGCCGAACTTAACATAAAAAAATATCTTTATTGCAGTTATAGCTTTGCCAGACGTTAGATGATCTCTCGGGAACAATACTTTTTTCTGGAAGGTACCCTATGACCTTTCCTACATCCCTTACAACGTGTATGCAAAATTTTCTGATGATCGGTTTAGCGGTTTAGGCGTGAAAAGGTAACAGACAGACAGACAGACAGAGTAACTTTCACGTTTATAATATTAAAAGTAAGTATGTTCAAAAAATAGGTAGGCCCATGTTTATAATCCGTTTCCAGTATTAACCACAGGTAGGCTAACAATGACGATGAATATGTTGACTCGTTATAGAGTTAAAACGAGTCTCAGAGCATAAAAAGTCTCAGAGCATATGAATAATACTTCAGACACGACGTTTCGTTTATCACACAACTTTTCCTCTAACATTGGCACACTTGGCTCATTTCTCATACCGATAGTGTGGTTGGTGAGCTGTTGTGACATTAGCTTTATACATCACAAGTCGAGGACAGTCGTATATATTGCAGGACAAAGTTGAGTGGGACGCGCTATTATAAGTTATGGCTCGAATGGCGGGACTTCATTCGACCTTACACGATCCTATTTTGCGGGAGAACTAATTTAATTTCTATTTGTGGATCGTAGACGGATATTTCAACGAACTGTCTTACGGGAACTCGGGATTGTCTTTTTAAACTAGATTTATTTTTACATACAAAAAAAGTAAATATTTAATTAGATATTATAGATTTTCACTTAAAGTTAATTACATAAAAAACTGGATTTAGTAGGAAATAGAAACGTGTGAATCGGTCAAGAGTTTTGCGACGAGTCACTAAGCAGAGCGTTGAAGTCAAGGAACGCAGTGTCATCGGGATTAGGTTGGAGACAGGATTAAAAGGTACATAGGAGCGTCATAACAGAACGTTATTATGAAATTGTGTGGAATACTTTTAAGTGGGAATCCACTCTTTTAAACTTAGATTAACACCCTTTGACAGGTACCGACGCTTCTAGATCATGTGTAACCAGCAACTAGCAATATTCTGCCAAGCCATAATATTACATGAAGTATCAAATTTTATATTATTTTATTTTGAACAGAAACCCTACAGAAAAAAAGAAAATAAAACATACTGTTACGAGTAACAATGGACCGTTCTGGAAAAAGCGTTCGCGCCGGCCGGTCTCGAACGTCCCACCCTATCGATCATAGCCACGCCACTTCCCGATTAGTGTCAAAGGAAATTGGTCCTTATGTTTTCAACATAGAGTTTACATTCAACAGAAATAGCATTCCCGGACTTTCAATGGCTTGTTTACAATCTTGTTTATATTTCTAGTAAATCCGAAATACATCGAGGCGTTTGGCGCCGAATATAAATAAGAGAGCAAGCGGGCGAGATCAGTTAGTTATACGACAACAAGCGATTCAAAAGAGATTCTTCGGAGCATTTGCGAAGATACCTGCGACAGTGAACCGGAACTTGCCGACTTTTAGCAAGTTTAACGGTTTCATCGGACAAGTCTAGTGATTTTGGAAGTCATCTTGGTTTGTGAAAATAAATCGTTCGTTTCGCCCTTACACGGCATCTTAACTCACCCCGCACGTAACAATAAAATTGAGAACACAGAACATACAATTGGGAAAACAAATTTTAAATTTAAAAAATAACTAAATGATAAGAGAAGAGGATTTGCGTAAGTAGTTAGTTTGTGTGGGCGTAACTATTTGTCCTTCAGCGCACTCACAACACGGCTCTTGAAATATATTTTCGGCAGGTGGAAAATATTCAAGTATATAAACTTATCATTGTCATAAGATTTTTATGTCTAAATACACAATGCCAAATAATTTTATTATTAAGATTTCCGGCTGGACTCAGAGTTAAAGTGGTGATTTACTGCTCACAAGACTGTGCTTCTCGCTGTTTTTCTGTGTATCAATGATTTATTATAAATCAGCAGCGCCTATGATAGCACTGGGGCCTTGCTAATATTTCATCCTCTGAAGTGGAGAAGCGCAATGGCAAATTCATTTATATCCTAGTATATATAATATTAGCTGTTGCGGGCGACTTCGTTCGCGTCTATGTTACTGGCTGATAATGTATGTAACTTTCTATTGATGAAAGAAAGAATTTTTAAAATCCACTAGTTTTTGAGTTTATTCATTACAAACATACATCCATACATTCAAATCTTTTCTCTTTATAATTTTAGTATAGATTAGTATTAGTCTTAGTATTAGCATTAGCATCAGCATCAGCATCAGTATCAGTATCAGTATTAGTGTAGATTATAATTTCAATATAATGTTATAATTATATATAATTATAATTACCGGAGATCTATATAAATTCTATGGAGTTTAGTCCCAGCAAGATAACAGGTGCGTGCTTCACAGCAAAAACGAAATCATTTTCAGCCACGCCTAGCTTTTGAAGACATTTTTCTGGGTGTTGACATTTTAAAGAGTGAACTTAGGACTCACTTGAATGGTAAAGTCACTTTATTCTTTAAGAATGTTGCTGCATTGAACACATTTACAAATATAAAATACTATTGATGCACATCGGCTTCGCACAGATACAATTTTTCCTGCAAAGGACACCGCCAATCTCCAATACCTCGCGAGGCCCAGAATTTGATGACCGGTTACAAGTTCCAAATTAGTACCATTTGGTAGGTAAAAATATGAGATTTATGCTACCTTAGTTTCAATATGGTGGGCTCAAATATATTATTTTTATTATTTATTTATTATACATGAAATAATTAGAAAAATATTTACAATGTCCCATAAAAGTAGCCTAATTTACTCTTTATAGCATCAGCCATTTTACAGTGAAAGCCTAGTCAAATCACTCTAGCCGTTTCGGAGATTAGTTGGAACAAACAGACATATACATTTTATTATATATATAAATAACGTATGTAATGTGATATACATTTAGTAAAAAGCAATAATTTGGACATAACAAACAGAAATTTCAATTATGATACGAATTAGAATCGATCTTATTTGAGCACCTGTAAGTAGTACTCGTTTGGGTAATAGGCGTATTTGAAAAATGAGTTAGAAACAAAAAATAAAATAAGAAGTAAGTAATAATAGCAATAAGTAATAATAGTAAATTAATTTAGGTAAACCCGCTTCGGTTTATCTCTAGTTTAAACACGAAAAATAAGAGTTTTTATTACACATAAAATTATTTTTGTATTCGCAATTGTCGAGTGGAGAAAAGGTTCAGTGTTAAGTGAGAAGCGGTAGCGAAAATTCAATTTGTTTTTTTAATTTTTAAATTTACAAAAGATAACTTTTGGAACAGTGGGGCCGGGTTTTAACATAGATAATGTATTTGGTATGCGGAATGAGTGACAATCCAATGTTCGCGTCAACTTCGATGCACTGGATTAACAAGAAACCCATACGTTATTATTTATATTTTTTTGACGAGCCCGTTCGATGAGTGGTACCCTAATGCTAATGGATGGTTTCCTAGTGGATGGTGCTTTAATGCTCTGTTGTAGGGTTCCCGTGTTGGATTCCCGGCAAGATCAATTTTGAAAATGAACTTTTTAAATTTGGTTCTGGTCTGGATCTGGAAAGTAGTGGCGGGATACACTACATTTCGCAGTCATTTGGACGGCTCGTCTGGCTGCAATAACCACCACCTTACAGAAGACCACGGTGAAACAACAGTACGTGTCCTGTTGTGTTTCGGTGAGTGAGTAAGGGATGCCAGAGCCCATTTTCCTATCCAGTCCCTTATCCTTAATCCTACTGTAGTCGGCAGCGCACTTGCAGCACCTGTGGCGTTGCTTGTGTCATAGATGACGGTAGCCACCTACCATCAAATGGACCGTCGGCATGTCAGCCGATCTTAACATAAAAAAGACTGGCGATTATGTTGGTGGAATAATACTTCGTAGGTGATATGTACAGGAATGACCTTAAATGGCCCTATTTATATACAATTTTTACAGTGGCATAACGATAGATATTAGGTATGCGACGACGCATGCCTGTTACCTGAGACAGCAAAATCGCGGTGTGTGTATAATGTTTGCTTGTATCAGCACGCGCGCACTCCGCAGCGATGCGACTATAAAAGAATGGGACGCGTAGGTATTTTGCCCTTATGCGTCGCCTACATCAGAGAGACAACATCTCGTCGATTGGCCATTCAACATAGTCGAAATTCCGAAGAGTTGGATGTGACGGCAGCTGCTGGCTCCTATTCATCCTGCGTCGTGAATGCAGAGATATTGGTTAAATAAATATACAAAAGCACGCAGATAAACAGCTCTTTTCAGAACTATTAAAGTTTATCTGTTAATGGGTTGTTTATATATTTATTTCCCACAACTTCACTCGCTACAGTAGTTATAAGACCAACTATAACAATTAACATCCCGTCTGGCGGCAGTAACCACCCTCTTACAGAAGGCCACCGTGAAAAAACAGCATATGTGATATTGTGTTTTAGTGATTGAGTAAGGGATGCCAGAGCCCATTTACTTATCCCATGCCAATCCCTATTCTTAATCCTATTGTAGTCGGCAGCGCACTTGCAGCAGCTTTGGCGTTGCTTGTGTTGTAGGCGGCGGTAGCCACCTACCATCAAGTGGACCGACAGCCTGTCTGCCGAACTTAACATTTAAAAAAAATGTTATTTGGTTTTATTAATATTCCATCTTATGACTTATACCACTCTTAGTAATGTGACGCAATACAGAATTCTTTTAGGAAAATACTTGTGTCAGTCGAAAATTGTATATTGTTTCCACAGCGGTTACAACGAGCGCAATATTTGGGGAGGATATTTGCAACATTGCCTTTAGGAAGTAGTTTAACTTTATGTGTTCACCTTTATTTGGTTTTCGTTCAAATTTGCGTCTGTCCAACTTTTACTATTCTGTTTAAACGTATGTACGTTTATTCACCCGTTCACAAAGTATTTCAATTTAAATTCTCAGTGTATTTATATATGTATAACATCCCAGGCTGGTTTCCAAAGACCGGAATCATCATCACAGGCGCAGGAGGTCGACTGCTGGATAAAGGCCTCCCTTCTAATTTTACAAAAGGACCGGTCAGAAGTAGCCTGGATCCACTGTCCACCGTGGATCCAGGCTACTTGGATCCAGGTCTGTCCACATTGTGCGCTTGCCGATCTGTGGCCTCCTCTCGAGAACCTTCCGGTCTCAGCGGACATCGGCTCTTCGTGCTATGTGTTCTTCCTACTGCCACTTACACTTACTCATCTTTTTTTTAATGTTAATATCGGCAGATAGTCTGACAGTCCACTTGATGGTGAGTGGCTACCAATGATCTATAAAACAAGCAAAGCCAAAGCTGCTGCAAGTGCGCTGCCGACTGCAGTAGGATAAATAAAGGATTGAGAAGGGATAGGTAAATGGGCTCTGGCATCCCTTACTCACTCACAAAAACACAACAGCACATATGCTGTTATTTCACGATGGGTAAGGATGGGCAGGATCTTTTGTAAGGGGGTGGTTACTGCCGCCACATGGGCTGTCCAAATGACTGCGAAACGCAGTGTGCCCTGCCACTACTTTCCAAACTTCCTTTTTCAAAGTTGACCCTGCCGGGAATAGAACCGGAACCCTAGAACAGAGCGTTAAGGCAAGCACCCTAACCACTCATCCAACGGAATCTGCCGGGTTATAAAGGTAACTTTCGGTAATGGTATGAGCTTATTTTAAAATAATTTGTTAAAATTACATATATTAAATATTTGGGAATTATCATTGATAAAAACTTGCCTTCCCAAATCTCCTTATAAAAATAACATTTGCTATTAAACAATACACTTGCCTTATATATAAAAATTAGTCTTATATATAAAAATGAATCTCTATTTCCCTTGGTCACGGCATCACGCGTGAACGGGAAGACCGATTTTAATTCGGTTTTCATCAATGGAAAGAGGGATAAACGGGGAGTGTTCTTAGGTATAAAAATTGCACGCCGGGCGAAGCAATAAAATTGATAATTACCATGATGTTCAGAAATGAAACAAAAGTGAGTTAAAATTTGAACTAAAGCATATCTTTAGTTCAAATTTTTCAAATCTTTAGTTCATTTGAACTAAAGCTCTTAGAAATTGACAATAATAAGACTAGAGTGTTTTAGTTTAATAAATAGTCACATAATATTATATGTGACTATGTATTATACTATATAATCACTTGTTCAATGTTTCGCACAGGTACGCACGCACGCGCACACACACACACACATGTTAATTCTTATATTTATACTTTATTATAGTTAATATTAGTTAATAATTTAAGCAAACATAAAATTAGATTGAATATCGGCTGCCACGGCACGGATCTCCAAAACACAAGCAATCCTAGCTTGGAGGTCAGGGGACAATCAACAATGTATTTTAAAGCCTATAATATTACTACCTAGCTTTGTTGTGAATAGAAAATTTCAAATATTTTATGTAATATTGCTAACAACGTGTAAAAGCTTTGTGAGTTAGCTTTCTTAAAGATTTTCCCCCTAATAAAATCAAATGAACGGGTAAAAATGAGGAGTATTTTATTCATTCAGTGGTATTCATTATTATGTAAAAAACACTAGTTATACGACTATAATATATATTTTTGTTAAAATAAACATTAAACTTTTGACGAATACCGATAAAAATTGAATAGGTTATTTTTTGGTTTCCGTTAAATATTTTACAACTGTGCTCTCTGGTTAATTCAGTGAATTAATTTAATAGGGAATATGCACTTTTTTTTAATATTTTTTATTAATTTTTTTTTATATAACCGTAAAAAATATTCAGTGCCAAAAAAACAGAAATTTAGTAACAAAAGAAAATGTTAAAATCAACTAACAGCTCTAAGGGCTCTTTCAACACCCGCCCTTTGTGCGCGCTTGTCCTGACGTCACAGTCTACAATAACAATCAAATGTTATCTTATCTTGTCTAGGATTGTCTAGGGTAAGCCCCCCCACCACAACAAGGTCATGGCCCACCTAGGGGAGGCAATCAAATGTTAAAAATCACAAACATCTACGCGCTTGTTGACATTTCATAGACTTTGACGTCACATTCGAAATGACCGTTTCAAGTATTTTGAATTTCCCAACATTTTCTTTGCACTTTTTAATAATTATTTTCTTAACGAAAAAGAAATTATATTAAAAAATATTTACATAGACACAATTCTAAAGCAAAAATGTTGATAAAAAAATGAAGCCTTATTTGAATTAGACGCATATTTCCTATTCCGTATTATTAAGTTAAACTCTCTTGTAAAAAAAAAATTTGTATAACCTGATATACAATAACTATACATGTAATGTGTTTGATTGATTGGTTGTATAGGATAGTGTCAATTATCAATTAAATTATGTTTTCACTTTAATGTCTCCTCATTTTTTTTTACCTCTTTTGTTATAAGAAAAATTCTCTGCTTCTACGATATAGATAGTACTAAATCTACTTGCGATTCTTGTCAATAATAAATGCCGCAACAAATAGTAGACATTAGGCCTTCAACTAAAAAAAAATCAGACATAATTGAGTGTACATTTGGCGATTTATGGCGAGCTCTTTTCACAATAAGAGCGCTCATATATTCGAGATGTGTTGACGGAGGCACTAAGGACGACCGCAATTTATCACAAGTTTACACATGCGAAAATAAATGGAACAACTAAACTACTAGGTTCAACCTGAATTATTGTGTATTATTTTCTTAAATATTTAAACAAAAAAAAAGACTGAGCTCCGACATACTTATCTGGACGGATAATTATTTTTTGTGTCCCCTGAAATCATGTCAATCGTTATATCCGTTGACCAACCAACCTCAGTGATAATCTGAGATGGTTGGCGTTCCGTGGCTCCGTGGCGGTTCCTTCCCGGCCCGAATCAGAAGGCGATGCTGCTATATACGGCTAGGGTCGTGGGTCGGGTCATAACATTGTCTCCTTGAACTATGCATCCATCTGTCGGGGGTAACACCGTCTCATCCTTATTTTGGGTTTTCAATGGATGGAATTATGAATATCATAAGAAAATGATATTTATTTTAATGACATTAAATATTTCAAAAAAAATTTTTTTTTGTTTGCTTTGATATAGTTATGTAATTCAGTGTACCTAAAAGTAATAATAATATATGTATTATAAAAGACATAGTGATGGATAATGTCGAAGTAATTAAGAGTAAGTAAGTAAAAGATTGAGGCTATCTGAAATGGCAAATATATTAAGTAAGTATCTGAATAACGCAAGAACCTATTAACCAAAGCATTTTATCAAGCCTCTAGTCACAGCTTAAGTCAACTTAGTGAACTGCGGAAAGTGACATAGAGAGAGAAGGAATTATTAACTTGTGAACGATTTACAATCATTGTCATCAACTTCAGAGATGAAAGATATTCAAGATTTTTTTTAAAATCACTTAAATAGTTTTTCAGTTTATCCATTACGATTCCAAAAAATGTTAGTGTAGACTGTATACTATCTGTTGGTTATTTTATGCAAGTTACAAACGTTTCTCTCTCCTTTTAATAAATTATCAGAAATTTGAATGTCCGATGACATGTGAATGAATTTTTTGGGCACATTTTGTAGCTATAGGTTCTTTACAAAAGTATGGACAAAGTACCGTTAAACACACTCTGAACACATGCTGTTAAAAAGATTTTCGTGTCATTAAAGCTAAGGTGGCAACGCTAAATTCCACTGAGTGTAACATTGTGTAGGAGGTTTTTCACGTTTTGAAGAAATGTCTCCGAATCTAGAGGAACAATAAGCTGAACTCTAGTGATCAATTTATACCTCAACTAGCTGATACGGCTTCGCGCGGACACCAGCGGGTACCGGTAAAAAATAACGCCTAACTAAATATTGTATATGACCAATGTAACGCCTAACATCTTTATTCCAGATAACATTTGCCAGTCGTTAGATGATCCTCGGGAACAGTACTTTTTTTGGATAAAAGGTACCCTATGATCGGTTCAACGGTTTAGGCGTGAAAAGTTAACAGACAGATAGACTTTCACATTTATAATATTAGTAGGGATTAGAAGATTTGAACAGCGCGCTGGTTTTTTCTTTCTCTTATGATGCCTGGAAGTCGTAAAAAAGTTACTATGTAGAGCATATCTATAAGATCTAGCGAAGTTTAAAAAGGTAAGGCACTCTACCTAAAAATAAATAAGTTCGCTATATACGTACGCACACTTTCAAAGCGTAATAAAGTCTACCCGACCGCCATTTTTCTTTACTTGACTAATGACAATCCTCTGTTCCCCACTGTTCATACTCCAATGCGAATGAAGAGCTTTCAAATTATAGAAATAATATGCCTAACGTTCAAGCATTAGGTATTGTTTAGCCAAACTTTGTCCATCTTTTTAAATTTTCTTAATTATTCACTCTTTGATGCTTGAGGTATTACTTTTTTCGTTGCAAAAATGATCAATGTTTCGTAGCAAGGACTGGATAGTCCTTGCGCGTATCGAAATGAGAGTAAACTAGAACTTGCTCGAGGGTATGCGTTTGTTTGAAAATTTGAGTCTTTTTAGGGTGAAAGAGCCTTGCGTCCGTGAGTCAAGAGCGCGGGATGAGATAGATATAGATGCATCACATACTCATGAGCTCGAACCATTGAATGTTGAATACACACTATCAGTAATAATAGGGAATACTTTACATTGTCGTAGGGCAAGCGCAATAGATGGGAGACGGATTGGAATAGGTATGGGTTATTCAGAATATGCTAATTAGCGAAAGCAAGAAGTGCCGCTATAAAACAATATTCTATAAAACAAGGAACCCCTTGGACGAGAGCTTGCCTTAACACTCTGTTTTAGAGTTCCTAGGTTCGATTTCCCGGCAGTGTCAACTTTGAAAGTGAACTTTTGAAAATTGTCGCTGGTCTGGATCTGGAAAGTAGTGGCAGGGTACACTGCGTTTCGCAGTCATTTGGGCAGCCCGTCTGGCGGCAGTATCCACTCCTTTACAGAAGACCACCGTGCTTGTTTTTGTGTTTCAGTGAGTGAGTAAGGGTTGCCAGGGCCCATTTCCCTATCCCCTTCCAATCCCATTTAGTCGGCAGTGCACTTGCAGCAATTGTGGCTTTGCTTGTGTTATAGGCGACGGTAGTCATATTACCATCAAGTGGACCGTCAGCTTGTCTGCCGATCAAGAAAAGGGGAGTAATGTCGGTGTCGAATACTGTAGTTTTTACGTAAATGTGCTGCTACGCCGTAGCATTCGTAGCACTTTGTAGCATTTAAAGCATGAATATACTTTCTGGATGTGTTTGAGATTACATAAGGCGATTTTTTTTTATTTTGCTACAGTATGATTCTTGCTTAATATCTGTAATATCCAATACACTTTCGAAAAGATTATGTAATCAGGTACCTGAAATTCGTGATTTTATTTTAGAAATAGTGATTTTCATAAAATGTAGATTTGTTTGTACACAAAAATCAGAATAATATATATGTCGCGTCCTGCTAGAGAGAGGTTCAACAGGGAAGCGTAAGCGCGCCTCGGGTGACTACAATCGACAGTAAATACGATCGGGTCTCTTCGGCTGCGCTTCGTCAGAGTCTGAGGGACGCTGTACCTGGGGCCAGATCAGCGAAGGCTCGGTCGGCCTTGTTCGTATCGCAGCGCCATCGAGTGCAGACGTGCTTTGAAACTGACCTACCTCGTCTCTTTGTGTTACATTACATAGTTGAACTTTTAGAAATAATGTATAGCAAATAAATAATAGTGTATTTGGTAACCTTGCACGGAGACCACACCACAGTCTCCAGAAGTAATAAAAATAGTACAAAATACTGATGTCCCCACGGAGCATATACAAAGAGGAGATGGCCTAAACAACTGTGCACTGATTTCAAACTAGGTCCTGACGTCATTTTTTGTGGGCGTGGTCTTGGTCAGTCTGCTGTCGACATCGGCACGGAGTGGTGGCGCTTGTTTGTTGTAGTCAAAATTCATTTGCAATTTTCTATTAACTTTATAATTAAAAATAAGTAAAAAAATATGAAGTGTTGTGTGCTATCGTGTAAAAACTATTCGGATAGACGTTCCGATGCCATGGATGGAATCACATTTCACTTATGAGTAATTTTATTCATACTTTATCGAGACGAATTCTAGAAAAATCTCTTTGCATTGCCATAGTTATCCTACTTGACTAAAGATGGCGCAATATTGTAAATAAATAATTAGTTGAAAAATAAATAATTCCTTGAAATTCAGTACGTCCCTGTATTCGATACTAGTGCTATCTAGCAATACATAGCTAAACAACGTAGTGAAAGGTCGATAGACGAAGGTTTTCTTTTTACCGCTAGATGGAAAAAGTATAATTGGGCGGGGTGTGGGCGGGGTCTAACTTCTTCCTTGCCCCGCGCAGTAGTCACGCGCCGCTCCATAGAAAAATTCAATAACAACATCTCCTCTTTGTATATGCTCCGTGGATGTCCCCTACGTATGCATAATCAATTGATATGTATAGCTAATAAATATTCCAATCTGAGACGGATTATTTATTTAGTTGGTTTTATTTGACTGATGATGATAATAGATCTGTAATAGGCCATGACTCTGTATACTTTACATAACTGTATCACATATGTGTATTTATTATATATCTATATCACAATATTTCACAAGTGTGACATAAACATTTTTTTTATAAAATTGGACCATTTAAAAGGGCTATATACAGTGTATCGTAATAATTATCATAACCTTCTTTTTGTTATTATTTTCCTTTTTTATTTTGAGTCTGTCCTCAGTTTCTTATAAATTTGCTATAATAATACTGTGCTTTCCTGTAATTTAAATTCGTACTTGTAATTTTTCTTTCTGTGTTGTTGTATCTTATGTCTAAGTATGTATTTAGTTGGTAAGCTGACGGTCCACTTGATGGTAGGTGGCTACCGTCGCCTATAACACAAACAACGCCTAAGCTGCTGCAAGTGCGCTGCCGACTGCAGTAGGATTAAGGATAAGGGATTAGGAGTGGATAGGGAAATGGTCTCTGGCATCCCTTACTCACTCACCGAAACACAACAGCACCCGTGCTGTTATTTCACGTTTTTGGGCAACACTACTTCTAAACCATCCAATGGATTTTGATACGGTTATCTACCACTAATGAAAAGAGCCATAAACGAGAAAAGTTTGTGTATATAATTTGCAAAAAAAAAAAGGAAAAATAATTATACGAAACTAGCTATCGGCTCCCAGCTTCGCATGTACGCATGTATTTTTTCTGTTAGTACTTAATACAGTATTTACATTTAAGTTTAATATTTACAGTATCTAAATTTAGGAAAGAAATTAAAATTATGTGTCCTTTTTATTGGCTCTCAAATAATAATTATTAAAAATATTTTCCTAAAATTTCTTTACAACTTCTTACATAGTATGTATTACTTAAATTATTTAAGTGTACATAAATATAAAAAATCACATATTTTTGAATTTTTGAAAATTTGATAAATTGTGATCGTAGTAGCGATGAGTGGAAATGAAAACGCGCACCCACGAGAGTCACCAATAATAAGTGGAACGAAAGTGTATATTATGTCTCCACCAGAAGATGAACCTAACTATCCACTAACTTTCGTATCCAAAAGTTAGTTTGTGTATGTCAATTTTTAAATGGATTCTAAAAATATTTTCAATAAAAAAAATCCGAATTTATACTATTTTGCTTGTGTATTTCTTTAATCTAAATATTAATATTTGAAAGGTTTCTCAGTCAACGAAACAAAAATGTTGCAAGCATCGTTTTTATGTAGCACAAAGTACGCGACCTTCATTAGTACAAATCGCTACAATCATTTGGGGAACTTACTCGCGCGTTAACTAAATGTTCTATGTAGCAAAAACGGTCTAACTCCTGCTAATGACTGTTCGCTTTCTAACGAAAAATATACAATTTTTTGCATCGAAGATATATGTAGTTATAAAGAAAAAGTCAATTAAATGTACTGATAGACAAAAAAAATTGAAAATAACTACGCTGACAATTAATAACTGATGAGGCCAATGATCCAGTGGTTATTCCATAAATGTTAAACAGAAAATTTATAACGATATTTAGGTAGTGGTTACTGATTTAATCTCAGTTAAATAAATTAATCAAATTGTTTTTTATGTTAAGATCGGCAGACAGCCTGACGGTCCATTTGATGGTAGGTGGCTACCGTCACCTATAACACAAGCAACACCAAAGCTGCTGCAAGTGCGCTGCCGAGTACAGTAGGATTAAGGAAAGGGATAGGATTATCGGAGGGAGATCTGGAAATGGGCTTTGGCATCCTTACTCACTCACCGAAACACAACAGCACAAATGCTGTTATTTTACGGTGGTCTTCTGAAAGGGGGTGGTTACTGCCGCCAGATGGGCTGCCCAAATGACTGTGAAACGCAGTGTGCCCTGCCACTACTTTCCAGATCCATTTTTTTAAAGTTGACCCTGCTGGGAATCGAACCCGAGAACCCTAGAACAGAACACCCTAACCACTCATCCAACGGGCTCGTCAAACTATTATTATCAAATGATAACTTAAAACTATACGTATTATCTCTGCCCGGATTCGAACCCAGGTATCCTGAGACAAAGGGACTAAAAAAAGCACCTTTAGCACTGGGCTTAGAAAATTCAGAGCCAATTCAGGCGGTGTGTCAGAAAATTCCAGATTATTTTGCTTCAGAGATGTACCGAACCTTGTCCTTTTCATAGCTCCCTTAGAGACTTCCAATTTGTAGACAAGACATATGTCTTAAAAAATACGATGTCCACATTTATTATAACAGTGTACTGTAATAATCAACGTCGGAGTGATTTATTTTCTGAACATCACTCACGCTCGCACGAAAATAAATCAATTTACACGTTGTTAATTCTCCGTTTGTATTAGTTTGTTCGTAAATCAAGTTTCGTCTAGTCTCGCTTTAGTTTGCTACAAAGAGAACTTTAGCAGCGAACACAGCAACGTTTTTGCTTAGTCACCTTTAGAAGGATACTTAATGTTATTGGTAAAGTTAGGAAAAGATAAAGATAACATTTTTGTTTGAGTATCTTCTATCATTCTTTTCCTTTTTTTATATCTGTATTTTAAGTTTCTCAGGTTAAAATGTGGTGGATAGGCCGATAGTCCACATAATAAAAGATAGATTCCAAACCCTAATTCTAAATAGAACATTTTGGTTTAATGCAATACCAATAATAATTATAATAATAGATTTTCTGATACATAATAAACGTTAAGGGCTTCACTTGGGCAAATGACATTTACAATAGAACTCGCGGAGACAATTCAACGGGCCTAGAAATTGTGTTTTTTTGTTTTTACCAATAGAGCAATACACAAAAAAAAATTATTAATTCAATTTTTTAAACTAACATTAACTTATTAATAGGTACAGGATTTATATGCGCGCAATAAGCAGTTTTTTCGAGAGAATTTTCAATAAAAGTAAAATTCTTCTTGTGTTCTAACTTTTTTTGTGGAGTTTCTATTACTTTAACGAAAATTCTAATTAATACAATTGGTTCTTCACAAGTTTAAGTATAATATATATTTTTTTCAAAGCAATTGTCTTGTCTATTTCATGTAACATCTTCATTAAACAATGGATATTTTTAATATTTAGCGTTTGTCTCCACCTTAATTCGAAACATATATTTTTGGCACAATTTCTTACGCGGGCGACGACGCCTCGGTTTTTTTTTGTTGGATTGCGTGCCAATCAGTCGTTGTCTTTTGATACGAGCGCCACTTTCAGTTTTGATTTCTCGCATCATCGAGGTTCTTAGTCTCTAGAATAGGTAAAGTTAACCACGCCCGCACTTAATAGCACATTACATGTGTCTTTCCAAATGTTAATTTTTTTTTTTTTTTTTTGACGCGGGGAAATGTCGTTACGCATACACACACCGTCTGGGGAGATGGTGCGGTTATGTGGGACTCCCCTTCCTCATAGTGAGGTAGGTATACCCACTAAAACCCCGCGGCGGTCTTCCTCGGCGGTCAGGGTGGGTCCTGGGATCGCATTAGCGCACCAAGTCCCGCCCCCATTCCAAATGTTAATCTGCTTAATTTAAACTCCGCATATTAAAAAAGTCAAAAATTCTCGTCCAAAATTCCTCAGTGCCTTAAATTAAATGTTTTCGACCAATAATGTCTGCTGCAATGATGACATTTGGGGCTGAAACGTATTCTCAAGCTATGAACCTCGTAAGAAACTCAACGAGCTATGGGATATGCTCGGGGTTACTCTGCGAGATCGATCCAGGCATGAGAAGATCCATTGAAAAACGATAGTAACCGACATAACCCGGTGTCAGTACGTTGAACTGGCAGGGAGCAGGACACATAGTACGGAAGAGCAGATGGCCGCTGGTGTCGAAGGTTCTCTAACAGAGGCCGCAGACTAGCAAGCGCAGCGTAGACCCACAAGGTGGACAGTCAATTTAATAAGGGCCACGGGTCTACGGTGGACTCAGGCTGCTTCTGAAGGAATATTATGGAAGAGGCTTATATTAAGGTTATACTGGGATGATGATGATATTTAAAATAGTTAACTTCTCACTTAGTTATAGTGTCACTTGCATTCATGGAGTTGCAGGTCGAGCAAGAACCTGGATTTCGTAAAAAAGCGCTAAGGTATATAATTACCCTGTTAACATATTCGCAAACTAAGCGATTTAAGGTCCGTCATAACAAATCCATTTTACAGTCCACCCTCCGCACTAGAACCATGTATATATTATTTACTTAAAACCGCATTTACCGAAACTATTTTTTAATTCAAATATCTACAAGTACAAGGAATTTTCTTAATTTTCGAATTACGAATGACACTTAATTGTTGGGGACATTGTTTTAAGTAAATAGTGAAGTTTATTGTTGAGAACATTTAGTCCTTCAGCTTACATTCTATTGCTGCTTCAAATGGAGGATGTTTCCGTTGTATGGTCGTGTTTTTATCTTTGATTACGCAACCCTATCGCTTGTCTTACCAATCTTCTAATGGATACGTTTCCCAAGTGTGTAAAATTTATACCTACTAAGAGTAATAAAACACCGACAAAAGTCCCATTAACGAATGTTATTACACGCTTCATGATTTTTATGATTATACGATCGTGGAAACAAGGTTTTTATGTCGCAAAATAAAATAATGTAGGGTAATTAATTATACTTTCAAATTGAACTCTGTTTTCAACATTAAATAGAAAAACATTAAATAGAAAAATATATTTCTTGTCTCTAATAGTGTGAGCAAATCTATTCTCCATTAATGCCTTCCGCCAACTGATTTTGGTAGATTTATCACTAACAGAAGTAGCAATAAACTGGGAAGATTAGGAAGTTATTTCTATATAATTTGTCAAGGGAGGGTCGTCAGTAAATTGATATTTATTATTATTTTTAATTTAGACCTTAATTGACGGAAATTTAGGGTTAATTTCCCCTTGGATACAAAAATATGTGTTCGTTTGTTTCAAAGTCTAAGCCCATGAATTGGTTTTAAATTACCTACATTTTCAATGGACATTTACATTTACATTTTCATATGCAACAGGTTTCGTATACAAAATTAATTAAAAACTTAGAAATCTTATCTTCTCTGTATATAAAAATGAATCCCCAGTTCCCTTGGTCACGGCATCACGCGTGAACGGGTAGACCGATTTTAATTCGGTTTTCACTAATGGAAAGAGGGATAAACGGGGAATGTTCTTATATATAAAAATTGCACGCCGGGCGAAGCCGGGGGCGGGTCGCTAGTCTATTATATAAAAATGAATCCCCATTTTCCCTGGTCACGGCATCACGCGTGAACGGGTAGACCGATTTTAATTCGGTTTTCACTAATGGAAAGAGGGATAAACGGGGAATGTTCTTATATATAAAAATTGCACGCCGGGCGAAGCCGGGGGTGGGTCGCTAGTCTATTATATAAAAATGAATCCCCATTTTCCCTGGTCACGGCATCACGCGTGTACGGGTTGACCGATTTTAATTCGGTTTTCGCTAATGGAAAGAGGTATAAACGGGGAATGTTCTTATATATAAAAATTTCACCCCGGGCGAAACCGGGGGCGGGTCGCTAGTAAGATATAAAAAGGCATATTTTTAAATATATCCTACCAGATATCACGAATAAATATATGAAGATCGGCAGAGCAATTGCAACCTCTATGGCTTTGTTTGTGTTAAGGCGATGGTAGCCACCAATCAACAAGTTAACCTTCGGCCTGTCTTCAAACTATATGTGTGTCTGTCTATATAGTTATATTAGTATCAATCAATAAATCAAAGTAGTTCTCTTCACCGCTGAAGATCGTGCCCGCTCTGAAATGCCTTGGTTACATCGGCCACTAGCTGTTTCCAACCTCTCCTGTCCTCAGTTTTCATCATAACGGTCTTAACTGTGAGACTTGCAAGGGCTAACCTGAGCTATTCGTCGGTCAAGACATCGGCCACGAGACCTCTTGCCATCCACTCTTCTTACCACCACCAGCTTCTCTAAGTTATCAGGTTCCCTGCGATTATCCTAATATTATTATTTATTGCAAAAGTCTGTATGTTTGGATGTTTGTTACTTAATCACGCCAAAACGGCTAAACGGATTTGGATGAAATTTGGTACACAGATAGTTTATCATCTGGATTAACATATAGGATACATTTAAACCTGGAAAATTTTTAAGTTTCTGTGGGTTTTTCAAAAAACAAACTGCAACGCGTACAAAGTCGCAGGCACAGGTTTGTATGGATGTTTGTTACTCAATCACGCAAAAACTGCTGAAGGAATTTGGATGAAATTTAGCAAACAAATAGTGTGTTATCTGTATTAACCATTACGATACTTTTATCCTGAAAAATTGTGGGGTTACTGTGGGATTTTCAAAAAACGAACTACAGCGCGTACGTAGTCGCGGACACAGCTAGTCTCTTCTAGTCTTAAATTTTACTGACAGACACCCAAACTATATTATTTTTTTTAAATTTTGTAAAATATTCATAGATAGAAACGGATCGAAAGGCGTCAGAGAGAAAGTCACCGCTGTAAACATTAAGGTGGATTTATATTAGACCGGATCGTGCCAGGGCTGGAGCCCGGTCTAGATAGATATTCATAGTATGCTTGTGTATGAACCAATTCATATTTCAGCGGGCCGTGTCCGTGCTACGGCCGTATACTTATATACATACATACGAGTATGTATATAAGCATATGCTATTGCAGATAGCATATGCTATTGCAGATACTCCAGAACTTAAAGTTTTTTGTATAATATAAAAAAGTTAAAAAAGATTGTTGTTATAATGAATTTTAAAAATGAAAGGAGATTCCCATGAGAAGTGAATGCAAACAAAGAGTTAAAAATTTAATTTGGAGTTAAAGCTGGTGTGTTTTCTTGAATTCCTCTATACTTTTTCTTATTATCGTGTGCTTAAGTCAACTTAACATTTTACTTTATGAATTTTTGGGAACAAATTAAAAGTAAATAAAATATGTGGTTACACAACAAAACAAAGATTGGTCGGTGAAAAAGAATGCAATTAACAATATAGTTCTTCTAACCATACTTTGGTAAGATATAGTTCTTCTAATTTAAGTATTAGACGAAAGAATGTTTGGTCTAAATCTTTGTATCCGCATAAAAAATGTGTAAGTACTACAAAAAAAAATTCTTCTAAGATTTCATATTAAATCCACGAATACCTACGTATTTTAAGTCATTATTATAAAATTTATTGTACATGTTTTTATTGTTTTATAAAATGAGTTTATATTGTGAACTTATGAATACTCTTTCACAAATACGACTTCAGTATTGTGAAAGTACAGTTTATACTAGCTGTGCCTCGCGATTTCGCACACTAAATAATTTGCCGAATTGTACATTAAATATGAGTTTCAATAAAATTTATAGAAATGTTTCAATTATTTGACATTGTAAAGTTTAAGATCTATTTTGGTGAATCTAACACGAAGGAAAGAATTCTAAAAATCGTGTTATCTTTGAAAGACGTTTAGATAAGACCACCGAAGAATGCAATCAAGACATTTATTTTCTTTTTAAGTTATGAGACAGAAAGGCTTTTTTATGCTATTATACATCTTAGATACCGGACTTTAAATCTTCAATTCCCGCTGGAGATATTTTCAAAAATATCTGCAATATTATAGAATGTAAATTTAATTTCCGAACTTTATTACAGCCACTCTTGAGACAATTCTGACGTCATACACGCCTCGGAGGCTTCAGAGGCGACATTTATTTTCCTTTATTCAATTTATCGTTTTATAGCTTGCGTTCAGAAGGTGAGATGATATTGGATTAAAAATGAGGTCACGTATTTTCTAATATAGTAGGTTAGATACAGTAAAACATGTAAAAAAAATCATTAAGGTTCTTACTTACTTAAGGCCCGTGTATGTGACCAGAAACTGCGGAAAATCGAAAAAAAGAAATACTAGGGCGGAGTGATAAGTCTGGTAAAAATCTATTTTGGATTAAAATTATCGCAAATTGCATGGAACCTCCTTGTTCACAACTCTTTTGAATTGCTTACACTCGATCTAATGCCGACAATTTCGAATAAAGACTGAATAGCCACAGAAACCAATCTGAATCAATGTTGTATGTCTGTTACGTTTTGACGCTGAATCCTATATTTAGATAATAAAGGAAAAAGATTTGTAGGGAAAATAAACTAGGCGATGAAAATTTGTATGGGAAATCCGTCTATGGACTATACCTATAATACGGGGGGAATATATTATCGTATATTCCATCGACGGGGGAACCAGTCGTTCATTAACTATTTAATTAATATGGAGATTTATGAAAGCTCTGAGAAAAAATCTCCAAATCTGCGCAGACAAAGTCGCTGACACCTATTTTATCATAAACAATTCAAAGTTTTAATTGATTCAAACTTGTATATCGCTACACAGATAATACTTTTTAAATTATGTGTTTACGAAACTGTTACCTAAAGTTAATCGAACAGAAGAACAAATATCCTCGTTTGACAGAACGTGCCGTACCAATCGTGTCCTGTCAACCCTTTTCATGTAAGGGATAAAAATATATTGCCCGATTTTTCATAGACATTACATATTTGTCATTGCACAGATTAAATTGCATTAGTTCCATACGGTCTGAATCAACTTCATAGTATCAAAATTTTTAAGTCGGCAATAAGACTGACAGTCTTTGATATGTAGGAGGTATTAGGGTAAGGTTCTCCGCGTGACACACAGAGGCGTTCCAGCAGCTCATGCCGGGGTGTGTTTCAGCACTCCTTCACACCCTTTCCGGCATGCAGAGCATAAATAGCACTGACAGGTTGCCCGAAATGGGTATGATCAAATTTTGCCCAGATCAAATTATGTTCGAATGGAGTGCTGGAACTGCGTGTATACGCGGTTAAAACAAAATTAGCCCCGGTCAAAGGAGTGCTTGAAAAACCCCTAGATGCATACATCATGGCAATACACATCAGGACAAATTTCAACTTGTTCTCTCATGAATTTTGAAATAGACGGCTTGCATTTTTTTTAATTTTAAGATCGGCAGACAGGTTGACGGTCCACTTGATGGTAGGTGGCTACCGTCGCCTATAACACAAGAAACGCCAAAGCTGCTGCAAGTGCGCTGCCGACTACAGTAGGATTAATAATTAGGGACTAGGAGAGGATAGGGAAATGGGCTCTGGCATCCCATACTCACTCACCGAAACACAACAGCACACGTGCTGTTATTTAACGGTGGTCTTCTGTAAGGGGGTGGTTACTGCCGCCAGACGGGCTGCCCAAATGACTGCGATAACGCAGTGTGCCCTGCTATTACATGTTTTTCGCATGTAAAATGAATATCGCGCGATCATAAAATTTATCATTTTGGATAGATTTGTGCATTTTGGATAGATACAAATGTGGGCTCCCTCGAAGATGACCCACATAAAGAAAGATCCCAAATCCCAACCACACTAGAAACCAATATAAAAATTGGTTGAATAATAAAACTATTAACCTGTTCTTAAATCTATAAATTTGTAAAAATTGACGTAACGTAGGGGTATATTCTCCTACTTGGAATGGGTAATTCATAAAGCAAACTCAATCGTATACCGAGCATAAACTATATTAGTTTCGAAGCGCTAAAATGCCGTTAAAAATCAATATTTTAATAATACGTTCCGCAAGTAAAACTGCTTCCAAAGAAAACTTTATTTTTTCAACAAAAAACACATTTCAAAAAGAAAATTGTGAATAAATTGATGAAAATCTTTGACAGTTTAAGGTTTACGAGTAGTACTTAGGTTTAAAACAATAGATGCACAGTTCCTCATTTTTTTTTTCAATAGGATGACAGGTCCACCAGTGGGCGTCTGTTGGCTGTTTTTGATAGTAATAATATCGAAAACACGCAATAATAAATATTTTGTTTTCTCCGAATAAATAAATCAATAAAATAAATGTCACATAAATAAATGCAAATACTACTTGGAAGTGGCATTTTAACGGCGACTTCTACCGATTGAAGTTATTACAGAGTGTCAGAGCGTGTTCATAAATGGGATTACTGGACGAAAAGTAAATTTCGATGTTTTTTTTATAAGCCAATTTGTTGGACTTGGTTTTCCTAACCTTTAAAAATATATCTAACTAAATGTTATTAGAGACTCTGACTGCACTGGTGTAAGTTTTTTTTATGTTAAGATCGGCAGGCAGGCTGACGGTCCACTTGATGGTAGATGGCTTCCGTCGCCTGTAACACGAGCAACGCCATAGCTGCTGCAAATGCGCTGCCGACTTCAGTAAGATTAAGGTTATGGGATTGGAAAGGGTTAGGGAAATTGGCTCTGGCATCCCTTACTCACTCACCGAAACACAACAGTACGCGTGCAGTTATTTCACGATGGTCTTCTGTAAGGTGGTGGTTCCTGCCGCCCAGCCGGGCTACCCAAATGACTGCGAAACGCATTGTGTCCTGTCACTAATTTCCAGATAAGACCAGAGCCAAATTTGAAAAGTTCATTTTACAAAATTGAATCTTGCCGGGAACCCTAGAACAGAGCGTTAAGGCCAGCACACTAACCACTCGTCAAAATCGGTATTATGGACTATATTCATCTTCATCATTACCTAAATTAAATATAATAAGATTATATTTATTGGATTGAATAATATAATTAACTCTTTTTTTAACTTTTTTTAACTGTTTGCTACAATAAAACATGTACGTATTATGTTAATATTGTGAAATAAAATAAATTTATTATTAAATTTATTATTATTTATATGAAAAAATTAATAAAAAAATTAAATAATTAATTAAAAATTTTATTTATATAACTAAATTAAATAATTATTCTATAAAAACACATGACTGCATAGAATGGGACATCCTGTGTAGCGAGTTGCACACGCACAAAGCATACCGATGTGTGCCGATGATTCGGTCGGCCGGTTTTGCATCTTTTAAATTGAGTTGTAACATTGTTATTGTAATTACTCGAATATATGATTTATAGTGTAATGTTGTATTGGCGTGAAGTAAATGTCTAGACAAACCAATAATGGTTTACAGACATTGTAAACATTGTGTATTATATTATGTATGAGATAATAAATAAATAAATAAATGGACTTCCACTGCCGGATATAGGCCTCCCCTTGAATTTTCCATTAGGGCCGGTCAGAAGCAGCCTGAATCCACTGTCGACCTGCGGCCCTTATCAGGTCGTCTGTCTACCTTGTGGGTGGATGCCCTACGCTGTGCTTGCTGGTCCGTAGCTTCCACTCGTGAACCTTCTGGTCTCAAAGGCCGTCGGCTCTCCGTACTATGTGTCCTGTCCACTGTCACTTCAACTTACTAATTCGTTGGGTTATGGCAATCCTGAACTTTCAATGTGTTTATGATTTTTTTTAGATTGTCTGGAAAATTCGAAATACATCGAGCTGTTTGGCGCCAAGTATAAATAAGAGACCAGGCGGGCGAGATAGTTAGTGGTGCGATAACCAGCGATAAGAAAGCGACTCTTCGAGATTTTGCGAAGTTATCTGCGACAGTGAACCGACGAAACATTAAGGGAATCATTTACGACTTTTTGCAAGTTTAACGGTTTCACTGAACAAGTTTAGTAAATAAAGTTCATCTTGGTTTGTGAAAATAAATCGTTCGTTTCGCCCTTACCTTCGGCATTTTTAACTCACCCCGCACGTAACAGTATGTTTGTTTGTTTGTATGTCAATCAGAAAAAAAAATCAAAATATTTATTTATCATAAGAGTTTCTCCAAGAAACTCTTATGATCGTCATTTAAATTTACCAGGGTTTCGGAAAAAAGCCAAGATGACGATCCTGAGAAGAAACCCCGAAAGAAACTCAGGATACTATTCTTTTTGTAATCTTTAAAAAAAATTACAACAATTATAATCATACACTTAATACTTAAAGTACATATACAATACTAAACATAGTATGAGCTCCGAATCCAGGCTTTAATTCCAGGCTTCATTGTCAATTAAATAATGACATCTTTAAATTTATCTGATCATGTCGGGCAGTTTATTATAAAACCGTATACACTGACCCATAAAAGAATTACTTATCTTGTGGAGTCGCGTCTTATGTAAATCTAAATTATTTTTAAACCTAGTACCTATATTGTGTACATCACATTTTTTATTAAATTGACTAATAGTTTTATGCGCATAAATTAAACTTTGAACTTTTCTCTGAGGGAAGACTGCGGATCTAGTTGATAGATGGCTCTAATGGCCCTTTTTTGTAAAATGAACCCAAAGAAGGATCGCATAACTCATTACACTGTGAAAGCAACTAAAATAAACAATCCAGCTGTTTCGACATCCGTTAGGCGTCGAATCTGCTTGACTGCATAAACCACAGACCTAAGTATTTTACTTAGTTTCTCAATATGTAGGAGATGATCTTCGAAACTATTCGTCCGATTTATAGAATTATTTCACCAATAGTTAGAATAGAATTTCTGGCTGGATATAGGATAAATATTCCACTCGGACAAAGCCGCGGGCACCAGCTATCTAAAAGTAAAGATCCAACGCTTGAAAAATATTAATGTCAGGCCTTAGTGTATGTTATGCGTTATATTGTTTACATATTTCGTCAGGCATCAGCTGGTATTAGATATTACAAGTATAACCTACCTGTCAGATAAAGTAAAAATAATCAAAACGACAATTTGTTTGAATATCAAAGATGTCATAACCGGTTCTCTTGACGGTTCGGTTTGTGACGTTATCATTAATTTTCTATACTCGTAGCTGGGAAAACTTTTTACACAAAAGCGTGTCATGGTAAGAATTTATTTTCCTGCTTCCGCTTTTTCACCTTTTTCTCCAAGTTAGCTTATTGTACCTTCGCCACAAAGTAAATTCGCCCACTTTTGTATAATTCCATATATTGAAAGTAAATTCGCCACAATCATAAAAAATGATTATAAATTCTCCATAGGTATATACGAGTTATTGTAAATTCGCCACAAGTCTCAATTTTATATTAATATATTGCAGAAAGTAGTGTCAGCTAGCAACATTCCGTTTCTTAATTATAATAAGTTTTTTAAGTTTAATAGAATATTTTGATTTTTCTTCTAGTACGTGTCTACATAATTTATGAATGTGACTAGTGAGTTTTGATGTGCTGTTGGTGTCTCAATAAAATAAAATAAAATAAAAAAATAGAAAAACATGTGAAAATACTTCAGTAGTAGCTGTGGTAGTAGGTAAGTCATGTGTTGTACATTATAATAGGCAAGTAATTATATGTACACAAACCTTCCCTATACTATCGCTCCTTCCATAACTGCAAACCGTATCAAAATCCGTTGGATGGTTTAGAACAGAGGTTCCCAGACTTTTTTTGCTCATGGACCACTTTCAAAATTTAGCCGATTCCGGTGGACCCCCTGCAGCTACATTTCTATCATATTCCCAAAACTCGACAAAAAATGTGAAAATTAGATCTAAATATGGAAATTTGCGTTGCGGCTGAGTTCCAACCACGAATAGGGAGTTTTTTTTAATGTTAAGATCGGCAGACAGGCTGACGGTCCACTTGATGGTAGGTGGGTACCGTCGCCTATAACACAAGCAACGCCAAAGCTGCTGCAAGTGCGCTGCCGCCTACAGTAGGATTAGGAGGGAATAGGGAAATAAGTGAGAATCGATTGTTTTTTTTTATCACCCCCAAATTAATAGTCACGCCAACGTAGACCCCGGTCGAGTCTCCCGTGGACCCCTGGGGGTCCACCTGGACCCCTTTGGGAACTAAGGGCTTAGAAGAAATTAGACAAATAGGTTTTCCGCTAGGTATTGACAATAAAAAATTCAACACCTAACAAAAATATTCAATAGAAATATATAATAGCAACAAATATTGAACAAGGCGGCGCGGTAGAATTCGCGGGCAAAATTATCATATTTTTGTATAATATTAAAACGCATTTTTTTTTATTAAAACAAAATAAGAATCGTATTTTCCTACTGATTTTATTCCTTAACATGTCTCAAACCAGGAAGGAAGTTACAAATGGGTACCGAATTGACACAAAATCACTCGTCTAAACAAGTCCCTCGGCAACCAAGTGACGATTTCCTTTAAGCTTCCGTAGCGTCGTGAATGAGAACCGGAAAATCAGAATTTAGGGATAAAAACCTTCATAATTTAGCCAAAAATATTATAATAAAAGTAATTTAAAAGTAATTTAAAAGTGTATATAATAAAAGTAATTTTTTTGAAGTTTACTCCTTAAGAATCGATTTTTATATAAGGCCTCAGGTATGGAAATTTTATTAGGAGTAAAATTAATACAAGCGTCAACTAAAAAGCGTTACGTTATCTGTCACTTTGACATTTGTGCGACACCTGAGGTATGTATTTATGTTCCCTAATTCTGATTAATAATTAATTAAACTATTTAATTCCCTGGGCTTCTAGAAGCAAACCTCGAAATCTTGTATGAAAATTGTAGCCTGCGTTGAAGAACGAAACGATAGCGCGTTATAAATTGTCGGCGCAGCGACAGCTGTCGTCGAAAAAAATGAACTATTTGAACTTATAATGCGTAGTGACATCTGTGTGTATCGAACGTAACTAACATAACTTTTATTGGAACACGTGACATCTGAGTATGCGGAATGTAACTAAATAAAGTAGTGGCAAGGCACACTGCGTTTCGCAGTCATTCGGGCAGCCCGTCTGGCGGCAGTAACAACCCCCTTACAGAAGACCGTGAAATATAATTTCGTATCGGGACTCTGGAATGACTACCTTACTGGTCTTGCTTACAGAAGACCACCCGGAAATAACAGCACGTGTGCTGTTGTGTTTCGGTGAGTGAGTAAGGGATGCCAGAGCCCATTTCCCTATCCACTCCTAATTCCTTATCCTTAATCCTACTGCAGTCGGCAGCGCACTTGCAGCAGTTTAGGCGTTGCTTGTGTTATAGGCGACGGTAGCCACCTACCATCAAGTGGTAGGTCTGCCAACCTTAACATTAAAAATATATATATAAAGTAATTTTTTCCAAAGTGATCATGGAATCATCAAATTCAGATATGTTGTTCTTATTCTTTTTGTTCTTATTTATGTATTTACTAGTATTTAAAGTAAGACAATAATATAAAAACTAAAATGACCTCATCAAAAAATAAAGTAATTTGGTATACTTTTATCTGAGGAAAATTTCATATAAATAAAAAGGATATACCTCTGTTGGAACTGATTGGAACGCGTTGGAACTGACATACACACTTTTTTTATAATTTACTAGCTTTTGCCGTGCGCCCCTATTTCTTAGGCGTTGAAATATTTGTTCAATTAGTATTGAAAATTTCATGGCATTCAATAGTAGTAATATGGGAGATTTTGGGTTTTGAATAACCAAATATTTATTTATTGTATAAATATTTAATTAATGTACATAGAGTAAAAAATTTAATAATTAATTTAACACAACGCCCAAACTAATTTAACCAAAGATTATGTTACGATTTTATTGCTGATCTAGCAGAAGGGGTTAATTTTTGGTATTGGCATTATAAAAAACTTTATTACTATTAAATGTGTGTAATACTAATTTCTATCGGAAACTTATTAAGACACACCTTATTATATTTATTTTATTTCACTATACCTCCGCAGTTCTGAACTTGCATCAGCACTTGACACAGCTGAGTAGAGTACTTTTATTGTTAAAACTTCCGCTGAGACTTTATAGAGACGCCATTGTTCTTTTCATTTATATTATGACATTCATTTTGCTCTATGCAAAGTTATAAACTTTATTTGCTATCAGCGGAGTATTAAAGTACGAGCAATCTTAAGTCTAAATGATTAGTAGACTCAAGAAGAGTCTTTATTTCTTGGCAACATTTCTTATTTAACTACATTTAAAAAAATAATAACAAAATTGTTTTGTCAGGATTCAAACCACACTTATCTATGAAGATGAATAAGAATGATAATAAAAAAAAAACTTTTTTTTTTTTTCATAACTGTGCCACCTTTTATGGTGTCGGCGTGTTAGAGTAAAGAGACACCCATTAATTTTAACCATATATGTATATAGAAATAATATTTTTTTTCGGCTATTGTTTTATTCAATGTAAAAAAAAACTAAACATATCACAAATAACTATCATTATTATGACCGATAAAACCGATAATTGTTACGTTGCGTGATAATATGTCATTTAATATAATAATTATTTTGTCGAAGCTAAACAAATAAAACTTTTTTTATATTTTTTTAAAGCATGTACAAATGGATTTTGCTGAAGTTTTTTTCAATAGGTTGATTTCTATGTATACCAATAATTAAAATGGAAGTGTCGGTTTGAAATGTCAAAGAAACGGCTTATTATTAAAAGTATATCAAATTATTACATATACGATATTTATAACAAAAAAAAAACACTTTTTCAAATTTCTGTGTGTCTGATTGTTCCGGCTTATCTCCGGCTGGATAAATTTTGACGTGACTTTTAGCTGGCAGATAGACGTTATAAGGAGTAACTTAGGCTACTTTTATTACCGTAAAAAAATTTGTAAGCAGTATCCAGTACCGCGTGTCCCATGCTCCATGTGCTAGTCGCAGAGAAGCGTTGCTGGGTTCAGTTAGTCTTAAATTACCTATTTCATAAAATACTACTATGACTAATATTAACTTGTTTTGCAATAATAAAGTGCCGACATAGTGGCAAATAGAGGTGAGGCTTTGGCAGTCGGTCTGTATATTGCAAAAGCATTTGACCGGGTCTGGCAGCGAGGACTTCTTTCCAAACTACCCGCTTACGGGTTGCCCGAGGGATTATGCGATTGGGTCGCCGACTTTCTAATTGGTCGGAGTATAAGAGTCGTTGTAGACGGATGTTGCTCCGCAGCTTGACGGTCAATGCCGGCGTCCCGCAAGGCTCTGTGCTATCCCCCACATTCTTTCTTTTGCATATCAATGATATGTTAGAAATCAACAGCATTCATTGCTATGCAGATGACAGCACTGAGGAAGCATATTACGAGGGCCGCGCTAATATCCCTCCCTCTGACTTAAAAGAGAGCCGCGACAGACTTGTGTCTTCCATTGAGACAATACTATCCGAAGTCTCAGATTGGGGTTGCTCGAATCTTGTTCAATTCAACCCCTGTAAGACACAAGTCTGTGTTTTCACCGCAAAAAAGGCCCCATTTGTAGCGACACCTAACTTCCAGGGCACTCCCCTCGAAATATCAAAGAGCATTGGTGTCCTGGGTGTGGACATTTCGAGCAGGGTCGAGTTTAGGTGTCATTTGGAAGGAAATCCTACTCTAGCTTCAAAAAAAATTGGCGTGTTGAAAGCAGTATTTCACACCGGAGCAGCGCCTTATTCTTTATAAGGCCCAAATTAGGCCCCACATGGAGTACTGCTCTCACCTCTCGGCTGGCGCGCCTAAGTACCAGCTGGATCCATTTGACACCTTACGATCCAATGCTCATACAGCAACGATTAGAACCACTTAGTTTAAGAAGAGATGTAGCCTCTCTTTGTGTGTTCTACCGTCTGTACAATGGCGAGTGCTCGGATGAGTTGTTCCAATTAATGCCTACCTCAAACTTTTACCACCGCACTGCGCGCCATAGATGCGAAGTTCATCCGCATTACTTGGATAAAGTGTCGCTGCGCACAGTTCGGATGAGTAGAAACTTTATCCCATGGACGCGCGATCTTTGGAACAGTCTTCCTTCTAAGGTGTTTCCATCTAGCTACAATATGGGCTTCTTCAAGCCAGCAGTAAATAAATTCCTGCAAGGTCGGCAGCTCACACGTACCCCCCCTGGTGTTGCTTGTGTCCATAGGCGACGGTAGCCACCTACCATCAAGTGGACCGTAGGCCTGTCTGCCACCTTTTAATAATATATATAAGTAAAATATAAATTCAAAGAGTGACTTTTTTGGTTTTAAACGCGCAGCAAATGCATGGCTGAAAAAACAGTATTATTTTCAAGATATATTAATTGTAAAGAATAATCGAAACTCCGAAAATTACAAGTCTTTGCGTACTGGTTTATGTAAAAAATTGCTGACAGGCAAACGGTCCACTATAAACATGATAACACCTTGATAGGACGAAGGAGAGGTCTCTTATTAACTCACTCGCCGAAACCCACTGAACACTGATTTTTGCTGTGGTCTTCTGTATCTGCGGATATGTCGCCGTATCTTGTTTTTCTTTACATTCAAACATAAGTTAAGGTTATGTTAGCGCAGGCCACATCAAGAGCCTAGCACACCTAGGCCCTTGTCATGGCCTACGCTAGGATCCATACTCGGCCCACGCGGGTATTAGCCGGTGAAAGACGGCACCTCTGGTCCTTGTGCGTCGGACCGAGGTATGGGTCTCGGGGGTCGCAGCGGGCGAATTCCCTCGGATGGTTCTGTCTATCAGTGCTAGTTGGGTAACGCATGCGAAGACGGAGCTCTATGGCAGGGAAGGACTGTCTGTTGCAAAGGACCTGCCTAGTAACCACCCTCCGCAGTCGTCCGAAAGAGTGAACACTCAGCTTCGCGACACGGCCTAGCTTCTCTCGAGCTGCCGTGATAGCTGTGGAAATGTCAGGTGGAAACCCCCTTTGGGCGGCGCACCCTTAGTGCCGTAGAGATGACCGCCCACAAGAGCAGGGATTATCCGAGAGTTTCAGGTGGAAGCGGCCTCCGACTCTGTGGTAGGTTGTGCCGCAGAGAAGAGGTTATTGGGTGCTTCAGAGATGAAATCCCTCGCTGACTGCCCGCTGCGAAAGGTGAGTATGGGCGGCTTGTGCCGCTTCGTTCGAGGGCGGCAGACATGAGGTTGTTCGCCGTCATCGCAACACCGGGCAACGAGAGGAGACGTGCTGTGTGTTTCCGGCACGTGTCCCCACGGCGCGGGGGCAGTCCACCTCAGAGACACAAATCTTTCTCAAAGTCATTGCATCCAGATACAGTGGACTACTTCTAGTTGTAAGCAACTTTAGTATTTTTGTATGAACAATTTCCAAAAAAAATTACCTTCGTTCATTGACGTGAAGTGTCGCGTCTTTTTGACATATATCATTTTGACATGAAAATAAAATTGGACCCAATAGGTGGCGCCACAATCGGGTTAGAGAATTATTTTTCTGGTTCGGGCAGGACAACGTCTGCAGGGTCAGGCAGTAAATATTATAAAAAGGATTCCAAATAGTTGAAGCATATTATAAGTGAGATCCTCACAATGGCCTGATAAATAGTCACAATCTTTAAAGAGTTTTAAACTTTTTCTTAACACGTAATACAAAACGTAACATTTGATACGACTTGTTTAAATAAATAAATGAATTTTTCTAATGAGTATTTAATTATATATTGTAAACCTTTTACGTAGAATTTACGTGCCATTAAAATGAGAGGTCTAATCACACAATTTGTATCTATATTGAGTTTCAAAGGGATCTAGTTACAGGGTTATTTGCGTTTGAATTATTCCCTTGAAATTATACTTTTCGACAACCCTGAACCCGATGTTTTACTGTCATTAATTATTATTAGTTGAATTGGGTTCAACATAAAAATTTTAAGGGTAATATGTGTGTGCGAGTTCTAGTTAAAAGTATTTAACTTATTTATTTATTTATGTTAGTTGTGTACTACTAGTAACTAACTCCTTGTAAAAGACCACCGTGAAATAACATCACGCTTGCTGTTGTGTAAGGGATGCCAGAGCTCACATTCCTAATCATTTCCTTATTTTTTATCCTTTATCCTATTAAAACCATTATTCTTTTGTATTTAAACCACATATTATTCTTGTGACTATCGTTGTTGACGGTATGTATCTCCTGTCCCCTAAAGAATGAACAGTAATTGTTATTTCAATTTGGTTTACTATGTGAGAAGTTACCCTTCTTACTATATGACAAAGGAACGTACACACACTGTAAAATTTTAAATTTAAACCTTTTGTTTATTGTGTTTTTGAAATTTTTATTCACATCACACCGACCTAATTCAAATTTGGTTTTGTACCATTCGGAGTCGAGACACTCGGTCCGTGGGGCCCTGCAGCAATAAGCCTCTTCAGACATCTCGAAGGTGCCGAAGGAAGTGCCCGAGGAAAGTGCCGAAAAGCTGGCACTTTCCTCGGCCAACGTATTAGTTTGGCCATTCAACGAAGAAATGCTGCCAGCGTACTTATATTATTGGTTTTTAATCAATTTAATATTAATTTATTTTTAGATTAGATAATTTTAGTTTTTAGCATTTAAATTTAAATATAATAGAAAGAACAAATAAATTTATATCGGAAAAAAAAATTCAAATTTAATTTCTTAAATAGCTCATAGCTGACTAAGGGCAAAACTTGAAAGCAGCTGGTCCAATTCGGCTATTCTTTTATTTAAATATTCTTTGAAGTTCGAAGAAGGATCTTATGAACAGAAAAATTTGAAAAATAGATTTTGCACGGATACGTGCAAAATATAAGCATGATGTAAAAAAATGTTTGGAAGGGCACTTCCAAAATAAAATTCAGTCACAGTGGACACAGTGTAAATCGGAGAGTTGGATACTGGCGAGCCCCTAAGGGGAACATCCTATAGGTTAAGTTAAAAGGAAAACAAAATAATGTAATTAGTAAAGTATTTATTCGGCCACACATTTGGGATTGAAAAGCAATTAAAAGAAAAGGCACGGTATTATCTACCTGGATTGATAATACCGTGGCTAAGATTTTTAATTTCGCCCTGGGTTCAATTAACCTGCTACTATTACATAGTATAGTATTACGAACTATGTTGTTTAATGTTATATAAATATTGTCATTTTTACTTTGCAAATGAATGTAATTTATTTCTCGATGTATCGTAATAATCGGCTCACCAATTAACAACAACTCCGACAAAATAACTACAGATGTGCGAGAAACGCAAAAGCGGGCCTGGCTCCTCTTTGAACGCTCTTTGAAACCTGATCTGATGTGAGCGGAGAAGAGGGTCCATGTACCACTGTTTAATAACATTGTAGGCACTCAGTACTTAATAGTTTTAGAGCAATGCAAGGGCGCCGAATTGTCAACCGCGCGGTAATATTCAATTCTGCCCCGTTGGATGAGTGATTAGGGTGCTTGCCTTAACGCTCTGTTCTAAGTTTCCCGGGTTCGATTCCCGGCAGGGTCAACTTTGAAAAATGAACTTTTCAAATTTGGCTCTGGTCTGGATCTGGAAAGTTATGGCAGGTTCGCAAATGACTGCGTTTCGCAGTCATTTGAGCAGCCCGTCTGTAATCACCACCTTACAGAAGACCACCGTGAAATAACAGCACGTGTGCTGTTGTGTTTCGGTGAGTGAGTAAGGGATGCCAGAGCCCATTTCCCTATCCTCTCCTAATCCCTTATCGTTAATCGTACTGTAGTCGGCAGCGCACTTGCAGCGGCTTTGGCGTTGCTGTGTTATAGGCGACGGTAGCCAGTGAACCGTCAGCCTGTCTGCCGATCTTATCATTAAAAAAATGAGATACATTAATTCAGTCTCTGAAAATTTTCTGTTATAATTCCACGGAGATAACGAGACGATTATCTCTTTTAAGTATTTTAATAAAACCGGATTAAATGAAGTGATTCAGGTACAAAGCGGAATTGTAAGCCGCTTTGCATACAGATTTATAGCTGATATTCCTTGTGCTCTACAATACATACCATAATTAATATTGGTTTTTACTATACTTATAAGTAGCTTTTATCCGCGTCTCTTTTTCTTAGACGTTAAATTATTTCTTAGTCTTTGTCAGCCGTTGATGTGTCTTTTTAGATAATTCCTCGGGAACAGTTTTTTTTTCTATATGAAAGGTAGAGAAATCCTATAAAATGTCTAAATCGATTCTGTTAACACCAGATTGGTCTATTCAACTAATAATAATTTGCGTGGTACATTCTATTCCCTTCGCCCTTATTTATCTCTAAACCCATAATTATATTCTGTTGCCACCGCGCCGATAGTCGCAATGCTATTGGCTTACTAAGAAAATGGCTAATGCTTAATTAGTCCGGTCAATTTAGACATTCGAAGTTACATCAATTCTCAATAAGCTGAAAATCGGTGAAATCGTTCAAAATATGATTATAAACAAAATCAGAAAGTTCCCCATCCCTCCCCTTTTTGCAAAATTTTTTATTCAAGGTCAAAGGTCGAAAAAATGAGTTTTTTGCGATTTTCAGCAAAACGGTAAGTTTTATCATAAAAATACCTCAGACAAAAATTGTAGATCATAAAATTATCTACAAAAAATGTATAAATACTTTTTTCCTACGAGCCACCGTTTCTGAGATATAACGATTCAAAAAGTTGTAAAAGTTGTAATCGTCATAATATGCACACGTTTCCACGCCACCTTTGAGGTAGTGTACTTAGCGCGTTTTTTTTTTAACGTGGTTTCCCCAATAGGCCTATTCCACGGGTCAGTTATGATCCCGTTTAATTTGAAACTATTCCAAAATAATGAAAATCAGCAAAGACTGGCAAAGATAAAAGCGTTGTAAGTTAAAACAAAATAGTGAAGTTTAATCATCAGATTCGTAGCTTTCAAATTCTTCTTCTTGTTCTTCTTCTTCTTGTTCTTCATCTTCATTCGAGGTGCATGTAAATTGCGTCAAAAGCGATGTATCGCATGTCACCTCGTCCGAATCAAACGAATCCTCCATTGTTGGTGATTCAACATTAGAGCACGACCGCCCTTGACAATTTGTACATGCCAGAGAACAAAACAGTCCAACTTTTTTGCAACCACATTTTGCACTGCATCCCTTTTTGCAGTTGCAAAAAATTGTGTTCAGCAGTTTTTCCGGCGCAGGTTGAAGTAAAGATTGGACTGGTTCTAATGCATTGTTCACCAACTTCCAACCCCAGTCTGTAGGGTCTAGTTGATTACCAAGCCACACTTGAACTTGGTAATATACCCGAAAAAGATGTTGATGAGCAGCAACTGAGGTTGGAGGAAGACAAGCTAATTGAACTTGTTTTTTACTTTTGGTATTTTTAACAAAACATGCATATCTATACTTGTCTAAGCACGTCGTTTTTTTAGGAGCTCCGTACATAGAAAGAAGAAAGCAAATGCTACAACTTATGACGATTACAACTTTTACAACTTTTTGAATCGTTATATCTCAGAAACGGTGGCTCGTAGGAAAAAAGTATTTATTCATTTTTTGTAGATAATTTTATGATCTACAATTTTTGTCTGAGGTATTTTTATGATAAAACTTACCGTTTTGCTGGAAATCGCAAAAAACTCATTTTTTCGACCTTTGACCTTGAATAAAAAATTTTGCAAAAAGGGGAGGGATGGGGAACTTTCTGATTTTGTTTATAATCATATTTTGAACGATTTCACCGATTTTCAGCTTATTGAGAATTGATGTAACTTCACTCTTATTTTTTGGTCTAATTTGACCGGACTAAATGTCGTACTGAAATGTCGTGCGATTCGTACCGTGCGACATCGTACCGAAACCACAGAATAATAGTAGTAGCGTACAGAAGTTGCACTCCTTTCACATTCAATGTGAGCGACGGTAGGCAATTATATCACGGCACACACGGAGTGACAGAGGCCTGCCGAAACACCGGGCCGTGTAATATGAATTGGTTCATATTACACACGGAGCGCTCCAATCGCGAAATTTCATAAAATGTTTGTTTTCACCGTGCGCTCGGAGACAGATGTTTTTTTGTTTTTCAACGAAAATGTGAATTTCGAAATTACGTCGAGAACGAAAAATTCGTATCCCCGAGACCTCTTAAATGAGTACCAACGAGGAGGGTCTGCGACGCACCGCTCCCGAAATATTTTCGAAATTCTTTTTTTGAAAAAATATTTAAGCAGAAATATATTAAACCTACCAGAAATATATTAATATATATTATTGAAAAAATATTATTTATTTATAATTTTAACAATTTAAAAAAGAAACTAAAGATACATTAAATGATACCACTAAAAAAAGTAATACTATACCCCGAGCGGGCCTCGCGAATGGAGCGCGATTGGAGCGCTCCGGCCGGGGCACGGACACGGCCCGGTGTAATATGAATTGGTTCATACAAAAGCATACTTACAATATCTTCACCGGGCTCCGGCCGGGGCACGGACGGGGCACGGCCCGGTGTAATATAAATCATCCTTTAACCGCCAAATCTCTCCACGCGAGATTTGAATTGTTCGCCCGCAAAATCGAATCTGAAAATACTCATCGTACTGAAACGACACCGCGCAGACTAATCCGCCAATCTCGCCCCGCGAGATTGAAGAGCTGAAGAGTTTATAGTCTCTTGTGGGCCCCTGACAAGGTGTATGCAAAATTTCAAAACAAATTTATGTTTGTTTGTTATGCTTTAAGGCGGCAAGCATAATAAAATAACCAAACAAACTGATTTATATTATAGACATAATATAGATCCATATTTAATATTTATTAGAACCTGAAAATTGTTTGTCTGATTGAACACTTTAAAGTCTGAAACTATATGTCCGATTTATAAATAATTTGAATTTTATGGCCTATAATTCTTATAGAACATTATTGGCTATAATAGGGGATCGGACAGTAATCAGATTAAAATCTAAAATGTACTTAGAAAAAATATATATAATTTTTTATGATTATTTATCGAATTATAATTTACTATAATTCATTTAAATACTTTTAAATGAAAAATAAAATTTTATTATTTACAATATTTTTAATCTATACTGAAACACCAATCACAGTGCGTGACGTCATTTGTGGGCAATCATTGTCTTATGCCAATGCAGCTGTTATGATATGACCACAAATGACGTTACCCGCTCTCAGATGAACTATCGTGGCGTTTTGGCGGCATTTTCAAACAAAAAATATTAAAACATGATTTTGAGTACCTAAAAGGCTATAAATAAATAAAATAGTATTTTTTATGGGAATAAATATCCATGAAGATTAATTTAAAACACTTTCTGAAAATTTGTCCGATCCCCTATTATCAAGTTGCGAGTAAAAGGTAATTTATATAATAATATAGCTTAGGATTGAATATGTGCGTGTCTGTGGTTGAATCAAGGACTACATTTTTTTTGATAGATTCATAAAACATCGACAGATTTACTTTGACTAGAAATTATTAAATTATCTATATTTTACATATAGAAATAACTTGTACCTAAAACCATGGCACAAGGAAACAAACGCAAACAAAGGTATTTAACACCTCGAAATAACTCGAGACATCTCAAAAGCGTGTTGCGATTTCTAGAACATGTATAGGGCAATACAATTATGGAATCCTGTCAGCTACAATTGACGGTAAATGCTAAACAATCCATGTTACACAAGGTAACAATGGTTACGCTCGTCAAATACACGCGCTCTTTTCGTGCGATTCTCGTAAACGTGAACGCATTCGATACATATTTCTACTACTGATTTTATACTTCCTTGACAAAAATATATATTTCTTCATCTCCATAAATTATTTGGTGTTCCTTTCAACTTTTCTTTTTTTAACTGTTATACTATACGCGAACCACCTCCTTACAGAAGACCACCGTAAAATAACAGCACATTTGCTGTTGTGTTTCGGTGAGTGAGTAAGGGATGCCAGAGCCCATTTCCCTATCCCCTCCTAATCCCTTATCCTTAATCCTACTGTAGTCGGCAGCGCACTTGCAGCACCTGTGTCAAGTGGACCGTCAGCTTGTCTGCCGATCTTAACATAAAAAAAGAATTATTTTGTGTGGGATACTAGTGATACGACGATACAAGGGTCCATTGTACGGAATAAACATGCAATGATTTCATTGCATATTTATTCAATGCATGTTTTACCTGTCGTAACAATTACGATCTCCACTACAAAATTATTTAATTCATATACATATAATTATGATTTTATATCACCGTTATTTCTCAAAGATAGGATGACAAAATCACTTTTTTGAAGTCGATTATATTATGTTTTACTAGGGTTTCGGTAAAAATAGCCAAGGTGATGACGTACCTGACAAGAAACCCAGAAATAAATTCAGGATACCATTCTGTTGAGTTATACGTCAACTCGCGGGCAATAAATTCGCGGATCTACGCGACTTGATAATAGCCAGACAGGCCCTTGAAGATACGTGGCTACCGTTACTTGTAACAACAGCAACGCCACAGGTACTGCAAGTGCGGTGCTGTCAATAGTAGGATTGAGATTTAGGGATTAAGATGGGATAGGGAAATCGGCTCTGATATCCCTTACTTAGGTACTCACTGATACACAACAGCACACATGCTGTTATTTCACAGTGGTTTTCTTTAAGGGGGTGATTTCTGCCGCCTGACAGATTGCTCTGCGATTACGAAAGCCACCACTTGCCAGACCCAGACTAGAGCCTTGAAATGTTCATTTCCAAAGTTAGCCTTGCCGGGACTCGAATTCAGGATATGTTAGTAAACGGAAAGAAAAACATTTTGAAGTTAAGTTACGCTTGAATTTTATTGGAGTTATATTTATTTATATTAAAGAAAATCTGAAAATAATGCCATTTATATTGAATTTTTTTTCTAGATTAACATTTTCTTCGCATTAGGGTCCTTTATAATTAATTCTTGCATTAAAACCAATGTATGAATAACTACTCATTTAGTTTATATAAATTTTGATTAAATGTTATGTTAATTTTCTGATGTTAGTCAACTAAGCACAAGCCTAATTAATTAAGCAACCCGTTATACATGCTATTACGTAAATTTGATATTCAATAATATTAGTGTTGATGGTGAACGCCGCCTCTAATCGATGATGCATTGAATGAGATTCTGAAATTAATGAAATATTAATAAGGTTATTTAACAGTCAACCCGCCAATATTACACAATTTTAATAGCAGTTCGATTTAACCGAACATATATTTGTTAATTAGGTAGTTAACAGTTTGTTTTAAGTGCTTATAAAAGGACACACTACGATCAGCAGATAAATTTGGGCAGTCAGTATTTTAGTAAAAATTCAGCCCATGTATGCTTTAATGTTTAAGAGTATATGTATTTTTATGTTTCGGTGAAAAGTGGATGCCAGGATGTTATCATTATCTCAACTGTAGGATTGCCTCCTCCATAATTTTCCAATAGAATCAGTTTTTTTTTTTTTGTTTTTTTTTTTTTTTTTTTTGTGTTGAAACCAATCCCTCCAGCATCACGCGCTGGAGCCTATATTCGCTTTCCTTTCATACAAGTTCTCGCTTATACTCTTCTCGTACTTTCATGCTTCATACTTAATCTTTCTTGCATACTTCTCTTTCATACTATGCGGATGGGATTTCCGCCTAACTACTGTACTAACTAATACTTTTCTTATTTCTATTTTATACCAGGGGGAATGAGTTTACTCAAATGTTTTATTTATTAAATAGAATCAGTTAGAAGCAGCCTGGATCCATCACATTTGTAGCCAGAACGTATTTATAACCAATACCATATCAGAGTAAGCCATAAGGATAGGATTGCTTATAAAAATATTTTATATCATAAATTTTTATATAAATTTTGTTACGACTAACTATAGAAGGTTCTGGAAAAAGCGTTCCGCCGGTCGAAAGTTTCGAACGTCCCACCCTATCGATGGTAGCCACGCCCTTTTCCGATTAATGTCAAAGGAAATCGGTCCTTATGTTTATTTATTTATTCATTTATTTATTTACACACCAACAGCTTAACATAACTATAATTTCATAATTAACTTTAAAGTACTATTAGATTTATAATGTTTACAGGCGTGAACAACATTTACAGTTTGAAGTTACATTAACACAAGTTACATACATTACATACACAATATATAGAGAGTGATTATATTTTATTAGCAGTCGACTGACGAGTGAGTTTCAGCAACTTACTCTTAAAATCTTTAAATGCGTCACCAAAAATTTGCAATATAAAGTTTACATTTCAACAGAAATAGCATTCCTGAACTTTCAATGGTATGTTTACAAACTCGCTTACATTTTCTAGTAAATTCGAAACACATCGAGGCGTTTGGCGCCAAGTATTAATAAGAGGCGGCCAGTCGAGCGTGAGTTAGTTGTGCGAGCAATACGAAACGAATCTTCGGAGCTTTTACGAAATTATCTGTGATAGTGAACCGGCGACCCGTTAATCATTGACGACTTTTGGCAAGTTTGACGGTTTTATCTTACAAGTTTGGTGATTTTGGAAGTCATCTTGGTTTGTGAAAACAAATCGTTCGTTTCGCTCTTACACGGCAGTTTAGCTCACCCTGCACGTAACAATATAAAATCCATAATTTGTTATATCTCGCCACCGATCTTGCCGCACGATATTTGAATTATTAACCCGCTGTAATCAAGCATTGCGCTTATGTAATCGACCAAAGTGATCGCGCCAATCCGCGTGTGCAACTGAAGTGTGCAGTGTGCTAAACTACATCTGGATACGTATCTGGCGGGGCCGCCGAAGTCTTCGCCGACCAGGAGACCTGGGACCTGGTTCACGAGGTAGGTTCACGAGGCTCCCTTTGATTGCACGTACTATCAATAAAAATATACAGTCACTTTTCTACATCGAAGATTCTCGAAACATATTTGGCGTGATCACATAGTATAAACAAAAGCCAGATAAAAGGTAAAGTTATTGAACAATTGATCAGGAAAGATATAAATATTTTTATGAATAAATTATTTATTTAATATCAAAAGTACCAAACCTTAACGAGAATGAAGTAAATTTGTCTCGCAAAGGGGCACACTTCTTTGTCACCCACCCTCATTCTCTGTTGTCTATGTGTATACATCCTAGTACACAAAACACGTTTAAACGAATGTTTACCAAGAACATAAATGTTCATTTAGGCGATTACATATTTCTGTTCTCATTTAAGAGTTTATTTAAGAGTTTATTTAAGAGTTTAGGATGTGCAAAATGAAATTTATTTCTTATCGCACGTATCGAAATTCATTTAATCTTCTTTGAATACCAGACCAGACCACGATTAAACCTACTAAAATCCAAATGATTCTTCTTCTTAATGTGCCTCACCATTAAGGTGTATTTATATAACATCGGACCGTGCCCCGGTCAAGATATTCGTAGTATGCTTTTATATGAACCAATTCATACTTCACCGGCCCATGTCCGTGCCACGGCCGTGTCCAGGCCGTTGAGAAAAACACGGCGATGGCACGGCCCGGTGACGGCACGATGTAATATGAATCATCCTTTACTGGAGGTTAGCCGTCGGCTCTGAAAACTTGTGTCTGTCTTGGACCAGACTGAACATAACGTTAGGCGATCCAAACGATTGGCACCCAATTGCAAGACTGAATGCAGTTAGTCTTGCAATTAATTGCAATTAATTGCATATTAATTTAATGCAATTTCCTCCTTAACGATTATTTATCTGCAGTTTACATACCGGGAGATATGGTCCTCCATGTCATAGGACTTGAGATTATTAACAGAGCAACGTTACAGCGCTCAAGATGTGACACAACGTTTATTGTTCTTACTAGAACAACGCTGGGATCACGCTGGGATCAATAGAATATCTGAATTATCTGAAGTTTTAAAGCCATTATATGGTGGGTTTTTTTTTTTCGCGACTATCAAGTGAGGATAATCACACAGAGGCATTTACCTACAAACACATTTAGAACAACATACAATGGTATTAAAAATATACATACCGTATACAAACGCCTGGAATGGAGATGGACAGCACATATACTGAGAGAAGAGAAAGAGAAGTGGACGAGACTAATAACGCAATGGTACCCGCGTGATAGTAAAAGGAACAAAGGTAGGCAAAATAAGCGTTGGGAAGACGACAGAATGGACACGCCCTGCAAAAGACAGGACATAATGGGTAACTTTGGAGGAGACCTTTGTCGAAGGACTTGCTGTAAAAGAAAAACCGGCTGAAGATAAAATTACTTTAAAAAAATCAAATAGTAAATAGATTAGGTTATAATTATATTACACATAATATTGTTAACTTATAGTAATAAAAGCTTATTCTATTTTATTTATTCACTAGCGACCCGCCCCTAGCTTCGCCCGGAGTGCAATTTTTATATATATGAACATTCCCCGTCTATCCCTCTTTCCATTAGTGAAAACCGAATTAAAATCGGTCTACCCGTTCACGCGTGATGCCGTGACCAAGGGAAATGGGGATTCATTTTTATATATAGAGATTTATATATGATCCATGGAGTACGTCTGTTGACTTGAAGATACGTTGATTCGCCATATTTAAACACGAATCGATTATGACATAGAATCCATTGACTTTGACGTTTAATGACATTCACATTTAATTGTGTACTGTTAATATCATGGTTAATTATATTAACAGTAAATGTTCTAACGTGCAATGAGACGAATTTTTTTATTTTGCTCCGAAACTAAAATAATTAAAACTGACTGACCTAGAAACACTTCGACGATTAAATGCCACAGGGAATGTTACTAAGTGAGCTGCCTAATTTGAATATTTGGATATTTATATGTAGCGTATGGGATGGCGTAGAAAGGGCTCTGGCATTTTTTACTCACACGCCGAAAAACGTGCATTTAACTCACGGTGGTCTTCTGTGAGTGTGTCTGACAGTAAGGGAGTCTCTTTTTCTTGTTTTCTCCTCTGCCACAAGGTTGTCTGGAAGAGATCGCTCTTAGCGATAAGGCCGCCTGTACTCACTTATTTGTAGTATTTATTTGTTATTTTTATTTATGTTGTGTGAGTAATAAAGAGTTCGTCTGTCTGTCTGTCTGTCTGTCTGTCTTGCTGCCACATCGATTCGGGCAGTCCAGTTTATAATTGGGGAAATCAGTGTGCGCTGCGTTTAATAAAGTGAGTTTATAAACATAAAGTTATAGAAAATTCATTTAATTCAAACTATTGAATTAAATGAAAAACTGTTCGTGTCATTTATAGTGTAAATGAAACTTTATCATTTGATTATATACACATTTGACATTGCATTTCTTCTTGAAACAACTAAGTTGAATCGATTTTTGTAACAAAGCAATACATTAAAATTTTATTTAATTTCTCGTAAACCATAATACTTAAAACAAATATGCTTCGTCAAAAATATAGACCACAAAGTTATGTTTCACATAATTATATTTTTTGTTACATTGGCTTTATGTGTGAACGAGCTGAATCGGAGAACAAAGCAGTGATTTTTTCTTATCGATGGCGTGGAGCCTCTTAACTGATAACCATGAAATCTTGCATAATTTTTCATGATAATTTGACAGAAACATGTGAGCAATAAAGATTGAATAAATTAATTGCTCATAAATTTTTGAAATATATTTTTTTAACGCTTATAAAAATATATTTCAAAATCGTGGGCAAAAGCTAGTCCATACTTACTTTTATAAATGTGAAAGTAAATCTGTCTGTCTGTCTGTTACCTTTTCACGCCTAAACAGCTGAACCGATCATCATGAAATTTTGCATACACGTTATCAGAGATTCAGAAAAGGACATAGGGTACCTTTCATCCAGAAAGAATACTGTTCCCGAGGGATCATCTAACGGCTGGCAAAGCTATAACTGCAATAAAGATGTTAGGCGTTACATTGCTCATAAGTTTAGTCAGGCGTTATTTTTTTATTTTTCAACGCGGGCGAAGCCGCGGGCACCAGCTAATAAAAATAACAGACACGTGTTTAAAAAGAGTTGTAGAGAATATCAAAGGTTCCGAGTAGAAAGACAATGCCCTGAAGACCTCAATGTTATATTATATGTAACCGAAAGACCTTGGACTCCGAACTAAATCAAACCACGAAATGTCCATTACACTATAATAAATTTTAAGTGGTTTTCTCTGTAGGGGATCACATCAAAGGTGAGACATTTGTTGTGTGACTAATATAATATTTAAGTAACATTTGTTTTTTTTTTAGCAAGATCTAGGTATATCCTTAACCGTTTGGTTGCATAACAAATCAAGGCTTTAAAAAGGTTTCGGGTGTAAACTCTTCACGTGTGCTGCAGACAGGGCCCGATTTAGGGGGGGCAAGCCGGGCAAATGCCCAGAGCGGCAAAAATGAGGGAGTCCTCAATTTTCTCTCTAGGAAAAAAAATCTTCTATGCTTGATAGACCCACAAAAAAGAATTCTTTATTTTCTATTTTTTTTAAATTTTACTTTATCAATTGTAAATTCTTATAGGTACTGAAAGATACGGAATGAATATATTCTTTACATTACGTAGGTAATCGAAAAATGGGCCTCACAGTAAAACTGTATGTGTGAGTACTCGTCTTCACAACTTAAATTCCAATATCGAACACGTATAACAACAGAGAGAGTCGACATAATTATGTATTCAAACCGTAGTAGCGTGAATAAGTTGACCGTATGAGTTACTACTGCGCATTTTTGCCCGGAGCGGCTAAATAGCTGGATCGGGCCCTGGCTGCAAAAACTCTTTAGTGTCGTTTATAGAATTAAATAGTACCATTTGTGTTGTAATGTTTATTTAAATGTCTAAATTACATATAAAAACATTACAAAACATACTCGTATTATAAAATAAAGTCTCTGTCCGCTGTTTCTGTTCCGCCGCTAATATTTTCTAAGCGACACGGTTTAGAACTTCTTTGATACGATTTTTTTTAATTAAAGATAGGTTTGCTCTTGGCCAGCATCTATCCGTGTAGAAAGATGAGGCCGACGATGGACCCCCCAGAAGATGCCTATTCACTCGAACCTTGAAAAGATTTGAATTATATGAGCTCGGAAACACAGACGCCGGCAGAGAGTTCAAATCCTTAACAGTGCGCATTGTAAAAGATGTTTTAAAGCGAATTAGAGGGATTTCGACAAAGTGAGGATGGTAACCAGCCGTACATCTGCATGTCCGATAGAAGAAAGGGGAAGGCGGTATGATCTCATACAGTTCCTGAGCACACTCATTACGCGATTTCTACTAATGGAAAAAGAGATAATTCAGGTAGGAATATGTTTTGCAGAAATATAATTTCAGGATAAATATTGATTCGAATAAAGACACGAATAAATATTGATTCAAGATTTTTGTTTTCAAAATTAGGATCTCTGTTTTTTCTTTAATCTTATATTCCGTAGGCATACCGTCGCGTTGGTCCACTTGATGGTATGTGGCTATCGTTGTTTATTTATATAAACAACCCCATAGTGATTATAAGTGCATTGCTGACCTTGATAGGATAAAGGAAAAGAGATGGCTGAAATCCTTATTCACCGAATCAAAACAGCTCAAGAAATTTTATTTTGCGATGGTTTTCTATAAGCGGGTGGTTACTGCCACCAGACGGGTTATCATGTTTGTGACTGTGAAACCTAGTTACCCTAGTGTTAAATTTTGCAATAGTCAAGAACATGAGTTGTAACATTTTATATATTCAATTAAGTTAGAACCGCACATAGTAATAGGTTTACTTGATAGGGTTGATGATATCCTCCTGAATAACTTAAATAAATTCTACTAATATTACAAATGTGTAAATGTCCGTTTATATCTTCAGACAACGAACATATCAGATAAGTAGCGTGTCAGACAAAATAATATTATTTCATATGATATGTAAGAACTAATTTATATCTAGCGTAACGTGTCCGCTCAGATGCCATCAGACACTGTCCGCACACGGACGGCATTCACCGAGAGACTGGCCGGCGGAGACCGGCCGCTGACTTGTCTGTTTCAGTCTGATATGGCACGTTTCTAGCACGTTCTAGATGTAAATAAACTGTATCTGACGGTGTCTGAGATGCTACGTATCTGATACGATCGTTGTCTGAAGATATAAACAGACCTTAATCCTTTCGAGATAGGATACCGCGATGTATCCTATCTCGAAAATTACCATATAATCCATATCCTCCATGTCGATGTAATCAATGAAATTTAAAATATTCATAGTCATTTCAAAAATCAAAAGAAATTTTGTAATCAATCGTTTACAAATTTGACAGAACACATCCAAGGAAGAGAAGCTATTAACTAGATAGACACTCGTTAAACAAGCATCTGGCGGTGTTTAAATTTAAATAATGCTCATGCTTTGTCTAACCCTAAACAATGCCTAGACACTCTTGTAGTAAAATTTTATTTAAACATGTGTTCAAAGCTTGTTTAAAGTGTGTTTAAGACGGTAAGTTTTTAACCGGACTTGGAGATAAAACTGGACATGCAAATAGAAATGAATACTGATCTTTCAGAACTAAAATATTAAATGTGATAATTTATTCTATTTTGAACACTTCTCTTCTTCAATATAACTGCTATAAGATAGACATTTCTATATCAAAACTATCTAGTTCTTTCATAAATTATGAGATTCTTATTCAATATAAGAAAAGATTTTTTCTTATATTGAATAAGATTTTGTAAGATGAAGAGTTAAAGACAATTAAATATTTATCTTCTTTCAACATACTACCCACATCTAGTTTGATCTAGTTAGAAGACATTTCGCATTTACACATGTTTTTGTGGCAACCCTAGACCTAAATCAATTCACTAGGCGTCTGAAAGATATACGACACCATTTGTTATCGCTTGTATCAACGCTCGCTGTCCGGCTATTGTGTGCCGAAGCATCCCACAAAAAAAGAAATAGAATAGAATTTACGAATATCATATAACCTTTACACATAGCTACATAATTAAGTACATACAATGAAATAAAAACTGTAGTGGCAGGGCACGCTGCGTTTCGCAGTCATTTGGGCAGCCCGTCTGGCGGCAGTAACCACCCCCTTACGGAAGACCACCGTGAAATAACAGCACGTGTGCTGTTGTGTTTCGGTGAGTGAGTAAGGGATGCCAGAGCCCATTTCCCTATCCACTTCTAATCCCTTATCCTTAATCCTACTGTAGGCGGCAGCGCACTTTCAGCGGCTCTGGCGTTGCTCATGTTATAGGCGACGGTAGCCACCTACCATCAAGTGGACCGTCAGCCTGTCCTACGATCTTAACATAAAAAAAATATCCATTAAGAAAAATATTAAAATAAAACTTTAACACAAGTTAATGCAGCCAGCATGCTTGGATCCTAAGAAACTAAAACTATATTAGAATCTATTATTATCTAAGACAAGTTAGATTCATATTAAATACTGGCTGTCTTATGCGTGGTATTCGGTATAGCGCGTAACTTTTTTGTTTGTAAACCGATTGGAATGAAACAAACACTAAATGTTACGGGAAACTTGCTACAATACATCAGTGAAAACTGCATTCAAATCGGTTAAACCATTTCAGAGTTTAGCATGCACACACGAACAGACAAACAGAAAAAAATTCTAAAAACTATTTTTTTGACCTCGGTAACACAAGTACAACGTGTACAAAGTGCTTTTTTGAAAAAATATTTAATGTAGACACGGCTAGTTTACGATTTTATTATATGTTTAGATATGTATGGATTATTTATTTGATAAAATTAAATAAAATATTAAATTTTCTTTATTAAAATATACTAAATAAAAATTTTGTTTTAATAGGAATTAATTTCTAAAAAAGCTAAGTATGTGCAACTAACTTGATGGAAATTATTCTGTCATAGTGTGGCAGGCTGGCTGGTGCCCCAAGGCCATCAGCTCTTATACATCTAAGCAACAACAAGAGGATTAAGAGAATACACCGAGTTTGTAAAGGAGATGAAGATAGGCGAATGGACTCCGGCATACCTTCCTTCTTACTCATACACCAAAGCACAATAAAACAGATTCTGTTATTCCATTGTGGCTTTATTGTAAAAGAATGCTCGTTTCCACAAGAAGGGCTACCAAGTTTATTACTGTGCCATTCCACTACTAAAATCCATCAACCAATTTCCAAACCTAGAGATATTGATATTATTGTCGTCATTGCTTTGATAGCAATGTCAACAACGGATGAAAAAGGTTTCCAACAAATAACTGGGTACAATGAAGAAGGTAAATTTTATTAATTTCTATTTTTAATTATACAAAATATAATTAGATTCGTTCAATATTTTTTAAGTAACAAGTTGATAACTTAATCGAAACAAAAGCAACTAAATGTTTTTTATTCCGATACGACGCTTCACTCAAACAGAACTGAAATCCACTTTGAATTTAAGTACCCAATTCAAAAATTCATTCATTGCATATTGCTATTAAATACATTTGTGCGATAAGCGAGCGCTTTCCAAGGATGGAAAATACTTTTTATTTTAACGGGAAAAGTTGAGATTTAGCGGTGAAATATGTTTTCAATTTTCTCGCACTGATAGAGCCGCCAAAGAAAATAGTTTTATGGAATTATTGGTTTCCCCGTGATTGGAGAACATTGGAAAAAAATACTAGACATCAAAGAGTCTTTTCGATTCTAAAAATCAAGGCGTTTGAAATATGTATATTTGATAAACTACCTGAGCCCGCAACTTCGTACGCGTGGGTATTCGGTATAGCAAGTAACTTTTTGTTTGTTAACTGATTGGAATGAAACAAACACTAGATGTTACGGGAAGCTTGCTACAATACAATACCTACAATAATAAGTCGTTTCTGAGATTACAAAAATTTACAACATTTTTTTGATATTTACAACTCATATTTTGATAGTTCTTAAAAGCTATCTTAATTAATAATTACTATTATCAATTATGTTATTTAATATATTTAATACTAGCTGAGTCACCAACTTTGTATGACATGCGTGGTATTCGGAATAGCGCGTAACTTTTTTGTTTGTCAACCGATTGGAATGAAACAAACATTGGATGTTACGGGAAGCTTGCTACAAATACATCAGCGAAATCCGCATTCAAATCGGTTAAGCATTCTGAGATTAGCGTGCACAAACGCACAAACAGACAATAATTTGACCTCGGTAACATAAGTACAACGTGTAATTTTTTTTCTTTTATATTTATTTTACAGACACGGCTCGTCTACGTTTTTATTATATGTATAGATATAGATAATAAAAAACAATTCGAAATTGGATGTGCCCCTACAAATCTTTTAGCCTTTCAGCACCTAAGATCTTTATCGTTGTGTAACAATGCTTAAACAAATTCATTTCAGTGAAATTCATTAAAATAATTAATCCCAATAATAGTAACAAACATAGCAGCAAGTTTATTCTTTTAAAGTACTTTTATCCTTTTTCACCCAATTTTGATTTGTTATCGATAGAATCCCATCGTCCTCGTTTACAGGGATTCCGTGGTGTTCTCCCTTCAGATTCGATAGGCAGGTGGAATCGAATGGAGATTTGTTGACACATTTAGTTCAGTCAATTTAATTTTTAAAACGTGACCAATGTAAATAATATTCCATTGAAGTGGCTAGAAACGAGAAAGAGAACGCCGGCCAATATTTGACACGACTTTGTATCTTACACAGAAATTAAAGAAAATATTCCACATTGAAATGGCAATTGTTTCTAACTAGTTCTTTGTTATGTAAATGACGGTAGCCAGGTTGACAATTAACTTGATTGTAGGCCAATACGGTCGCCCAAGTACACAAATAACACAAAAGGGAATGCTAGTGTGCTACCTCGAGAACTACCTGTATCTATGTGTGCTGTTGTGATTCGGTGAGTGTGTAAGGGATGCCAGGTCCTATTTCCCAATGTCTTCACAATCCTACTATGGTTGGCAGCGCACTTGCAGCACCTGTGGGATTGCTTGTGTTATAGGGGTCCACCATCAAATGGCCCGTCAGCATGTCTGTCGACCTTAATATAAAACCGTGATTTAAATCGAACTATTAGTCCGTGTCCCGCGTGAATAACTTCAAAAAACAAACAAAAAACAACAAATAAGAGGAAGGTTTTTAAAATATTGTGAAACGGTTGCCAAGAAGGCAATTGAGAGGAATAAATAATGGAAATAGAAATTAAATAGCGTTAGGGTTAGAGCGTTCAGCTCTAAAAATTTTAATTACTTAATATTTTAAAATCCAATCAGGGTCTTTTAAATGTTTAGGAAAATGCTTAATATTTTTTTTATGTTTTATTACATTTTATTAATTTATTGTTTTCAAATTTTATTGTAATGTTTATTTATTGTAATTTTATTGTTAATGAATATTTTAAAAATTGTGATTTAATGTTTATAAGTAACTAGCGACCCGCCCCCGGCTTCGCCCGGCGTGCAATTTTTATATACCCTAAAACATTCCCCGCTCATCCCTCTTTTCATTAGCGAAAACCGAATTCTATCGGTCTACCCGTTCACGCGTGATGCCGTGACCAGCAGAAATAGGGATTCATTTTTATATATAAGAAAAAATGAGAATTTTAATAATAATAAAGAACACTGATCCCATCGACTAAATATAAGAAATACAATGAATATAAGCAATAGTTAAAAAGAATAGAACCCGTAAGGAATGAATGAGGATGGATGCAAGAAAGACATAGGATGAGGAATGAAAGTACGAGAGGCACAAAAGCGAGAACTGGCATGGAAGAGAACAATAGAAATAGGCTTCAACTATAGCTGGAGGGATTCGCGATACAAAAAAAAACAAACAAGTGGGAGTTGTTTGTGCACCTTCCAGTGCCACCAGGTTGTGTCGACTAGTGGCCTTCCATCGACGATGATACTCACTGTAAATAGCGGAGACTTGCCATCGGGACTCGAGTTCTTGTCAGAAACCTCCTCTCCTCCCCGATCCCGGTCTATTATATTTTTTTTCCCTAGCGTGTCGAGACGATCGGATTTCTACGGATTGATGGCAAGTAGCCTTACACTTTGTAATAGCCCACGTGGGGAATGCTGGTAACGCTTGGTTTTACACATGAAACTGTAAGACCTCCACTGCGTATTTCCTGCCGGCGTCTGTGCTTCCGAGCTCATTCTACCCAAATATTTTCAATTCGAGTGAATAGGCATTTTCTGGGTGAGCTCGCTCCATCGTCGGCCTCATCCTTTCTACATGGATAGACGCTGGTCAAGAGAAAACCCATCTATAAAAAAATCCATTTAAAAAACATTTGGATATGCCGATGATACCACAGTGGTCGAGAGGTATATGTCCGATGCACGAGCTGGTAGCCTCGAGATCCGCTCACAGAGAGAAGGCATGGTCTGTAGATTGGACCAGACACTGAAAAATATCTCCGACTGGGGTGAGCTAATTTGGTCAGTTTCAATGACGCGAAGACTCAAGCGTGTCTTTTTTCAGCGAAACGAAATCCAATTGACCTGAACCCGTCATTCCGGGGAGTGACTGTTCCAATCTCGGATCATCTCCAACTCCTTGGTGTGGACCTTACAGCCGCTCTGAACTTCGGTAGGCACATCGAGTCCATTGCCAAAACAGCTGCCAAAAAGCTGGGCATCCTTTCCAAGGTTAAACGGTATTTCACTGCGAGGCAGCTCCTGGACTTATACAAAGCACAGGTCCGGTCTTGCATGGAGTACTGCTGTCACCTCTGGGATGGGTCTGCCCGTTACCAACTGGCCGCACTGGACTCGATTGAAAGGCGAGCAAAAAAGCTTATTGGCAACGACACCCTTGTGGATTCCCAACTTCAAAGCCTGCAGCATCGCCGAAAAGTAGCGTGCTTATCGATTTTCTATCGTCTACACTATGGAGAGTGTGCATCTATGTTGTACGATTTAATCCAACCGGAACCGTTCCACTTGCGGACCACTAGACGTGGGCAGGGGTTTCATCCCTTCGTGGTCGATGTACCTCGATCACGAACAAAGCGTTTCAGTTCCACCTTCCTTGTTCGAACTGCTAAGGAGTGGAACTCATTGCCTGCGTCTGTGTTCCCACAGAACTACAACCTCGGGGTCTTCAAAAGGGTAAATGGGCATTTACTAGGTAAGCGTGGTCAAGCGCTACCTCGATTTCATAAAAAAAAAAAAAAAAAAAAAAGAGTTCAATTAATTTTGTGGCCAGCATTCTACCTGACTAGATACCTAGGTATACACAAACCTTCCTTTTTCTATTGGGTGGTTTAGAGAAGCAGACAGATGCGAACAGGTCTAATATATATATGTACATATACTTATACATAATATGTCAACATCTTTATTACAATGAAATCTATAATTAGAAAGATTTATCTTTTCACAAAACCTAACGAAGCCGCTATAAATTACATTACAAATTACTTATTACAAATTTATTCTGAGTGAAATCCGAAGCTACTCGGTATATATTCCGAGATTATGAAAACACATGTGGTCTTAGGTTATTACATTTATTTTATGTCTGAAGATTATCCGTTATTTTGCTGCCTACATAAAATTTGTATGGATTAAAAAAAAAACAAAGGACACATTTAGGCGGTCCCACGCAGTCATTTGGGCAGGCCCTCTGGCGACAGTAACCAAATACCACCTTGAAATAACAGCGCGTGTGCTGTTGTGTTTCGGTGAGTGAGTAAGCGATGCATTTTTCCTGTGATCGGCAGCGTCTTGCAGCACCTGTGGCGTTGCTTGTGTTATAGGCGACGGTAGCCACCTACCATCAAGTGGACCTTCAGTCTGTCTGCCGATCTTAACATAAAAAAGTTCTAATACATAATTCTTCTTTTTGCAATACTGGTTTCTTATTGTGATGTTCTGTATTGATCTTATTACCGGAATGTAAAGTTTTTATAAACAGATTTTCTTGTACAGATCAAGTTAAAATTACTTTATTTAAAGGATATTGTCAAAACCTGTACACAAGTAATCTGTGGACCACCTACACCAAGAAATCCATCAACGTATTGCGAATCCAATTGTTCTATGTTCTCTCCAACTTGTTCTACGTTGCGTTTGCCGGTCGTGGCCTCCATTCGAGAACTTTCGGGCCCCAGCGGCCGTCGGCTCTCCGTACTATGTATCCTGCCCACAGCCACTTCAACTTATTGATACGTCGGGTTATGTCGGTGATTTTCGGTCTTCTACGGATGTCCTCATTCCTGATTCGATGTAACCCTGAGCATAACCCTCTCCATAGCTCGTTGAGCGACGCTGAGTTTTCTTACGAGGCCCATAGTTAGAGGCAACTTTTCAGCGCCATATGTCTTCACAGACCACACACATTAGTCGAATTTTTTTTTGTTTTAAGACACTGAAGAATTTTGAACGAGACGAGCAATATAAACCATTAATTAGTTGTTATACATAAAGTGAATTAAAACGAGGCGAGTTTATCTCGGTCGCTTTTATATACAAGTTGGCCTTTCACAAGACTCCCGGGTGACTAATTAGTTAATGCAACTGGGTTAATTTTTAATTAAACTATGTAAACCGTGTCGACATGGTAAAATGATTAATTATGCAAAGTTTGTTACCATACGTTACTAGAATCTATGATGGATAGAAATATTTTTTATCCTGTCTAGCTAATTTTTTTCTAGAATGGACATGAAAAAAATATGTTTAAATATTAAAGGAGTACATATTTTATGGTTTGAAGACAAATTTAAGTGGACATTTTATTTGACTTTTTTTTAATGTTTTTTTTATTTTATTTTTTAACTTTTGTTCATTTTTAAGGATACAGTTTTAACATAGGGAAGCTTTTTAAACTTGATTATTTTTTGAGGAATCTACCCTTCCGAATGAATTTCGTGAGTTCGTCTGCATTGAAAAATAACGCCTGACATATTTATCGCCGTGATGGCTGTGAGCTACTGCGACAGTGGCTCCCTATTTTTTTAATATTTTTAGATGATCCCTCGGGTACTTAACATTTTTCAGGATAAAAAGTATCCTATATGTTAATCCAGGTAATAAAGTTCGATTCCCGGTTTCGATTCCCGGCAGGGGCAACTTTGTAAATGAACTTTTCAAAGTCAGCCCGCTTGGCGGCAGTAACCACCCTCTTACAGAAGCCCACCGTGAAATAACAGCCCATGTGCTGTTGTGTTTCAGTGAGTGAATAATGGATGCCAGAACCCATTTCCCATTCCCCCTCCTAATTCCTTATCCTTAATCCTACTGTAGTCGGCAGCGCACTTGCAGCAGCTTTGGCGTTGCTGTGTTATAGGCGACGGTAGCCACCTACCATCAAGTGGACCGTCAGCCTGTTTGCCGATCCTAAAATAAACAAAAAAATACATAAACCTTTCTCGTTTACAAGCTAAAAGCTAACACACGCTAACACAAGCTAATGCTATAAGTGCCAGTGCGCTGCCGATTTAGGAGGATAAAGGACTTATCTTTTATCCTATTTGATTTTATCCAAGGCGGATTATCCTGTTTGGATTACTCTTTATCCTATTTGGATTGGGAGTAGTTGGGAAAATCACCGAAATATAACAGCACACATGCTATTATTTCACTTGTCTTCTGTAAGGGAGTGATTACTGTCATCAGACGCGCTGCCCAAACGCCTGTGAAACGCATTGTGCCCTGCCACTACTTAAATTTTCTCATAATTTAGACTTTTAGCGATTCCAATTTCGATGTTTATTAGTATAATTTATAATAAGAACAATCCTCAACAAGTTGGAACTGAAAATTTGTGTAAAGAAAACAATCTAAGCGGTTAGTGTCGTGTTTAGCAAACATTGTCAGTGACACTGTCAACACGGCTATATTTGTTCAGTCAGCCTGTTGGTACAGCAAGCCTGCTGTCACTAATGGCCTGCCACAATTCACTGCAGCCCCTTTGGAAGCGAGCTTATATTTTTTAATCTCAAAATAATCATGTCATTTCAATATAGTGTTGCCTCGACATTGGAAGTCTTCTGAAGTGTAATTGATTTTTTTTTATAATGATGAGTCGGTCATTTCAAAAACCTCTTAAGTCACATTTTTTTCCAACATGCTGTCTTTGCTGAAAATGGTTTCTTAAAGAGAGATGCGTATCAAGATAGCATTCTGGAAGAGCATATGCCATTTTATAACAACATTTTTAGATGGCCAACTGCAAATGTTGAAGATAATCCAGATGAGAATGATGGAAAATATGACTATGTACCCATAAATATATTAAAACATGACAAATTAATACATGTAAAATGATAATAAGATTATTTTTAAGTGTAATTCTCAATTATATGCAATAAAAAATATGATTATTACTATTGTTTTGGTTAAATTATATACCGTTACCCCTATTTCTCGCTAAAACAACATAAGTCAAGAACTGTTTTTCAGTTTTTTTTTTTTCATTATTTCTATTAATAAGCTGTAAAGATTATTCGCTATTTTAATTTTTTACCACTCAAATACTAAATTGAACATAAAAAAGTCCTTTAAAACTCATTTTTTTGTGTATGAAACAGTTTTTATTGATTTCTGAAAAATTCTAATTAAGTGACTTATGAGGTTTTTGAAATGACTGATTCAATTATATGTTCTACTAGCTGAACTCGGCCACGCTTCGCTGCGGCCCATACGGCGGCGGCGTGCGCATGGGGCGCGCGGTACTGGACCTTGCTTATATATAATACTATTTATCGTAGCGTGATGTTATATAGCCTATAGCCTTCCTCGATAAATGGACTATTCAAAACAAAAAGAATTTTTCAATTCGAACCGGTAGTTCCTGAGATTAGCGTGTTCAAACAAACAAACAAACTCTTCAGCTTTATAATATTAGCATAGATCATACATATTCATGCATTTTTAATGTATCCACTTATATTTATGTTTTCTATATCTATACATGTCATAAAATAAGACCGCTACTGTCTGTTTCTTCGCGAACTTCTTCTCGCCCAAAGGATTTAATACTGTTTTCACTCACTAAAAGAACGACATAATATAATTTTCAGAAAAAAAAGGGATGTTACGTACATTATATTAATAAAGGTAAGACGGGATAAAGGGCATGTCTAGAAATTTAGCTTATTGTGCAAAGCTTATTTTACAAGAATTCAAAGCAATCATGTAAAGATATTATAACTTAATAAAGTGTTTCAGTCACATATCTCATTCATTATAGAACACTTATTTATAGGAACTAATATAATAGGTTGCGGAAAAGGTTTCTTCGTATTTTATATGAAAACTCAAGACTTTTTTTAAGTTTATTTACATTTAATTACAGTATTTATGTGCCATTTTGTTCGATGACTTTTTGCCATCTTGTAGGTATTAACATGATCCCGTTGGGATAATGTCAACCGTAGAAATTGTCACCCAAACGAGCCGTGTCTAATACATTAAATATTTTTTCAAAAAACAATTAGTACCTACACGTTGTACTTATGTTACCGAGATCAAAAAAATAGTTTATAGAATATTTGTCTGTTTCTGTGCACGCTGATCTCAGAAACGGCTTAACCGATTTGAATGCAGTTTTCACTGATGTATTGTGAAACTTTCGGTACCATTTAGTGTTTATTTCATTCCAATCGGTTTACAAATAAAAAATTGCGGGCTCAGCTAGTATACTATATAAATAGTCAAAATTCTTTGTAAAGCATGAAGAGGTACAGTCAAGAAATAATCTTAGGATCATAAATATTTACTACCATCTTCCCGGCACAAATTCTATTCTTTTATTCCATAAGATCAAAAAACCATAAATTCAGCAATAAAAAGCTACTGGTTTACAAAAAAGAGAATACATTTTCGTAAGATACTTTATAAAGATAATTTAATTCCCGTAAGATTCACATGTTCACAATTTAAAAAAAAATGGTATGCTGCCAGCGTACTTGGTACAATGCCACAGGGTCCATTTTTATATTATTAGTTTTAATCCATTTAGTGTTAATTTATTTTTAAATTAGGTAATTTTAGTTTTTATTTTAATTTAATATAATTATGTTAATATTTGTTTTAAAGAATAAATGTATATTAAAATGCAAAAAAAAAATAATTTTTTTAATACAGAAGCAACATATCTAAGAAAACTTGACGATATTAAGAGTTGGTTACAGATTACTGATGTAATCTGGGTCACAGCATAAGCCAAATGAGTTTAAAACATCATTATAAAAACAACTTCTTTCTATAATTATTATTTTTAAGTTTAATGAAAGTTTAAGATCCATAATCTTTTAGACCCTTAGAATAAGCTTAGCACAGCCTAGATCTCTGTAAAATTTCAGTTTTCATGAAAAACCCTAAAAGATAATAATGTAATTATAATCAGATTACATTCAAAAAATCTACTGAGAGTTTCTCTGTATGATCAGGAAAACTGCATTAAAACAGTTGTGAAATTAGAAGAATTTACAGGACAAACTGACAGACACGCTCAACGACTCTATGCTATATACAAATCATGTGGATATCGTCCTTAAAGATATCCAAACTTGAAAAGATATTTAAGAATATTATTGTTTGAAGTAGGGTTACTTATACTCATAAGCAAGATGTTTGACCTCCGCTCGCAAACACACCTCGCCTATTAACAATCGAACGAAGGTTACGATGAGTTCTTAAAATAATAGTCATAGTCATACAATAATAATGATATTTTATTAAGCAATGAATTCAATAGGACTTGGATATTTTTGGAGAAACACTCAAAAGTTTTAAAGGCAAAATTATATGCTTTTTTGACGAGCCTATTGACTTGCTTTAGTGCTCTGTCTCAGGCGTCTAGGGTTCTATTCCCGGCAGGGCCAACACTGGAATTGAGCTTTACAAAGGTGACTTTGGTTTGGATGTGCAAGGTTTCGCCTCTTGTCCGTTGTATGGTTCTCTCATAACACAAGTCATAACATAAGTGTCTGTAAAAAAGGTAAATAAAAACATAGTTTTATAGTATTGTAATACACATTTATATCAGTATACACAAGCAAAGAGTTAGTTTGTTTGCTTGGTTGAAAGCATTTATTTTGTGAAACTATGATTACAGTTTTTTTTTTTAATGGCATTTCATAGTCCAATAGGTAAAAAGACATTGTTAGTTAAATTTATATCAACCAAAATTAAACGGTTGGTATAACCGGATACAAACAATATAGGTATGATAAAATTAGGTAACAATCTTCTATATATAAAAATGAATCCCTCATTTCCCTTCACGGCATCACGCGTGAACGGGTAGACCGAATTTAATTCGGTTTTCACTAATGGAAAGAGGAATAAACGGGGAATGTTTATGTATATATAAAAATTGCACCCCGGGCGAAGCCGTGGGCGGGTCACTAGTATATGATAAAATTTGACGAGCCCATTGGATGAGTGGTTAGAGTGCTTGCCTTTACGCTCTGTTCTAGGGTTCCCGGGTTCGATTCCCGGCAGGGTCAACTTTGAAAAACGAACTTTTCAAATTTGTCTCTGGTCTGGATCTGGAAAGAAGTGACAGGGCACACTGCGTTTCGCGGTTCGCGTTTCAGCCCGTCTGGCGGCAGTAACCACCCTCTTACAGAAGACCACCGTGAAATAACAGCGCGTGTGCTGTTGTGTTTCGGTGAGTGAAGTAAGCGATGCCAGAGCCCATTTCCCTATCCCTTTCCAATCCCTTATCCTTAATCCTATTGTAGTCGGCAGCGCACTTGCAGCAGCTTTGGAGTTGATTGTGTTATAGGCGACGGTAGCCACCTACCATCAAGTGGACCGTCAGCTTGTCTGCCGATCTTAACATAAAATAATAATAAAAAAACCGACCCAACTTATTAAAACGATCTAAATATGTGATTTCTTTATTATTAAGTTATTTTTTTAATATACATTTTATGTCGACGGCGGATCCTTTAACTAGGCCGATCGAGATCTGCCTGGCCATCTCACGATACGGCGGCATTTCTTGATATGCCGCTCTAATCGCGCCATATCCTTCAAAGCATAACGTTTGACGATTTGCCCGGGCATGTTTGGGCAAATCGATTTGTAGGATGACCAAGCAAATAAAATGAAGTTTAGGTTTTTACTTGAGATTTACACTCAAAATTTACTTGAAAAGCACTTTTTTTCTGCAATCGACTTACTGTTACCACTTTTATTGTCATATTTATCGATTTCTTGTGACGCCGCCATCTTAATCGCACGTAAACACACAGTTGACACGGCGTAAACAGCGCCACAACCGTTGCGCTCGCGAAGCGGAACTACATTACGAATTATGATGCGCCCAGCCATATCTCGATGTGGCCAAGTGACTAGAAGGGCAAATCGACGAATAGGTTGCTTTCATCGATCAGCCCAACTTTATACTGGGGCACATCATGAAATAATCGGTCAAATCAAGAAATGTCGCCGTATCGTGATATGGCCAAGCAGATCTCGATCGGCCTAGTTAAAGGATCCGCCGACGACATATATATATTTTAGAATTTTTTAATATACATGTGGGATTAAAAAAAAAAAGAGTGTGCGACATTACTTTAATAAGAAGATTGATTTGTGTTAAATGGAACGTAATGTATAGAACGTAATGGAACGTAATGAATGAGGTAAGGAGGGAGTGAAAGGGATGATAAGAATAAGAAGAAAAATGGCGAAGAAGTAGTGTGTTGCGTGTTGGTTGTTTTATGTAATTTTAAGGTTTAAAAAATAAAGACGCAATTTAATCGAGCTAAAGACGGATTTTTGACTGAAAGAAGACCCCACATACATATACATATTTTAAAATAGAATACGATTAGAAATAAATACCAATCTAAAATAAAATACAATTAGAAGGAATAAAATTAATCTAATTCGTTATTGTAGTTACCGATATTCGTGGTACTGTGATTTCCTTATGAAGTTAATGTAAACGTTGCTTTACATTTTGTTGTACTTATTTAACGAACTGTGTTTGATACAATGCCGCCTACACTTAAACAAACCAAATGGTTCTGTTTTATGTGTGACTCCTTTTAGTACTGTGTTACTACGTGTTTGAAGATTTTAACAAAGAATGAAAAGAATGTGAGAAATCATTGAACGTATCAGTTGTTTGTTAGAATCTCGGCAAATCACTAACACTTAAGACGAAGAAGAGGAAGTCGAACGCCGGGTGAATATAAGTTGGAAATAATTCTGGAGCTTAAAAGAAACTCTAAAGAGGTCCTTCCTTCTTCACCTGAAAAAGATTGTTCTTACCGTCTCTCACATACTACTGCTAAACATGGACATATAACAAAATTCTGGCGACCTGCCAGAAAGCGATGGAAGGAGTATAATGTAAATAAGAAAAATTCAAACAATAAGAAGCTAACGTTTAAGAAAAAAGGATCCTCTCAAGTACGCTTTAACACAAAAAGTTTGGCGTTGGGCAGGACTTCTAGCAAGTCCCCCCCTAGGTGGGCCATGACCTTGTCGTGGTGGGGGGGCTTACCCTTGGCAATCCGGGCGGTTGCAGGGGTCGGTGGGGTCACCGGCCTTTGCTCGACCGATCGGATTGGTTTTGGGGACAAAGAAGGCCCACACCGAGGTGGGCTCCGAGCGGGCTCCGCCCAGCGGAGCTCGTGGCGGAGCTGTTATTTGGAGGCTCCAACCTTCTGTTGGAGCTTCACCGGTCATCGCTCGCGCGGGCCGAGAATCCGTACTCGGCCCGCGCGATTGGTGGCCGGTGAGAGAGAGGGCACCCCGGTCCTTGTTCGTCAGACTGAGGTATGGGACTCGGTACTGCGGATGAGGATCGGCAGGTGAGTCGCAGCGGGTGGATTCTCTCGGACGGCTCCGACGCTCAGTGGTAGTCGGGCAACTTACGCGAAGACGGAGCTCATGCGACTGGGAAGGACCAACTGGCATAGTACCGGCAATCGTGGCATGTGGGGGGTGGGGAACACCCGGTGGGTGGGCACCGGCTTAGTACTACCCCCCGCAGTCGTCCGGAAGAGTGAAGACCCGGCCTCGCCACCCGGCCTAGTAGCTCTTCCGCGACGACAACATGAGGTGGAGCCCGTCTCGGGCTGCCGCGATTGTTGTGGAAATGTCAGGGGGACACCCCTATGGGCCGCCCACCCATAATGTCGTATGAGATGAGCGGCCACACGAGCAGGGGTCATTCGGGGGATGAAGGTGGAAGCGGCCTCCGACTCCGCGGATGGTTGTGCCGCGGAGAAGAGGTAAAGGGTTGATTCTATCACGAATCCCCTCGCTGACTGCTCGCTGCGACAGATAAGAGGAATATGGGCGGCTGGTGCCGCTTCGCTCGGGGGCGGTGGACGTGGGGAGGTGCGCCGCCCGCACAACACCGGGCAGTGAAGGAGTGGTGGCCTGCAGATGTTCCAGCGGGTCACCACTGGAGGAGTTTTTGCACGGCTTTCCGTGACGGATGCGGGTCCGCAAGGACATGGCGGTGCGTGGGGCCCGGGGATAAGGCCTCGCTGTGACTCCGGGTCTCACGATCACTGCCGATGGTGGAACATGGAGGCGGTTTTAGTGGAGTAGGACCGGCGGGGCGATTCGTTCCGTCGGGTGAGTCCCACACACCCCCTCGTCGATCGTCCCCGTCGACGAGGGATAGTGCGTAAATGCATTTCCCCTCCTTAAAAAAAAAAAAAAAAAGGACTTCTAGCAAGTGACACGGACAAAAGATGCACAGTAGAAATAACAACATGGAAATACCAATGGGCGAAAGAAGAAGGATCGACGAAATATTAGCAACAGCAGGAAAAGAATGGAGAAGCAAAACAAAGAATAGGGATACATGGAGTAAGCTGGAGGTGGCCTATACCCAGAATGGGGTTCCAAAATTTATATACGTAATTTTAAGAAAAACATGTTTTTTAAGGTTGTTGGTAATAAAAAAGGCTTACTATTATTATTATTTATGTAAATAAAGAAATATTTTTTAAAACCATTTCACTATCTGCTTCTGATTATTTTATTATATTTATTTTAAAATAAAGTCATGTCCACTTCTGTCTATTTTTCCAGCAACTTGTTCAAAACCACCCAACGAATTTGATGCGGTTTTCACTAATGGAAAGGGCATTAAACGGGAAAGGCTTGTGTATATTATTTACAGAAAAAAAAATTGCATACGCCAGTGAAGATAATAAACAAAAAATAAGTTTTTAAATTGTACTTTCATAACTAATGATTGCATAACGAATATAGGATGCTGCTTATTGACATTCAATTTAGTTCTAGGGATTTCAAGCTTTCATGAGGATTTTGATCGCGACTTCGTACGCGTATCTTTGTAACTTATAATGTATGTATTTTTCTTATGTTAAGATCGACAGACATGCTGACGGTCCACTTGATGGTAGGTGGCTACCGTCGCCTATAATACAAACAGCGCTACAGGTGCTGCAAATGAATTAAGGAATAAGATATTGGGAACAGATAGGAAAATAACATCTGGCATCCCTTACTCACTCACCGAAACACAACAGCACAAATGCTGTTATTTCACAGTGACTACTGCCGCCAGCCGACTGCCCAAATAACTACGAAACGCACTGCTTTGCCTCTACTTTCCAGATCCAGACCAGAGCCAACTTTGAAGAGTTCATTTCCAAAGTTGACCCTACCGGGTATCAAACCCGGGACCCCCGAGACAGAGCATTGATGCAAGCACCCTATACCGCTCATCCAAAGGAAAATATTACAGTGTGTGATGTTTCACTAAAAACCATCTAACACGAATGCCCACAACTTCGTTCGCGTGGATCTTAAGAAATTAACATATAATTTTATAACTGACGAGCCCGTTGGATGAGTGGTTAGGGTGCTTGCCTTAACGCTCTGTTCCCGGGTTCGATTCCCGGCAGGGTTAACGTTGAAAAATAAACTTTTCAAATTTGGCTCTGGTCTGGATTTGGAAAGTAGTGGCAGGGCACACTGCGTTTTCGCAGTCATTTGGGCAGCCCGTCTTGCGGCAGTAACCACCCCCTCACAGAAGATCGTGAAATAACAGCACGTGTGCTGTTGTGTTTTGGTGAGTGAGTAAGGCATGCTAGAGCCCATTTCCTCCCTTATCCACTCCTAATCCCTTATCCTTAATCCTATTGCATTCGGCAGTGCACTTGCAGCAGCTTTGGTGTTGCTTGTGTTATAGGCGACGGTAGCCACCTACCATCAAGTGCATCGTCAGCCTGTCTGCCGATCTTAACATAAAAAACGAATAAAAAATAAACTAAAAATAAAAATTGTAGGTAACTAATAAACTAAGCGTGGCAGTTTTCCACTAACCCTTACCCCCCGCCCATAGACTGCGCGAGGAAACACCGTGGGTTTTTGGCGTTTAAAAGTCCCACATACCCCACCGATCTCCCCATGGTTGGTGGGGATCTGGCTCGCAGATTTTCCCACCCACAAAAAGGGCTGTTTGCTCTCAACGTGAATAATTTAAAGAGGAGTTAATATATGTACATAATCAACCTTGATTACGTTAAGGTTTAATATCTATTATTTAGTTACTATTTTACTATTACTATTTAGTTAGATAAGGTTTAATACCATTATACGAATGACACCATATTTCGATTCTACCTGTGTTTTGATTAACTAATTTGTACAAAACACGGTTATTTTGACTTAACTGTAATAGTTAGACATATAGGTATATATAACTTTGGGAACGTTTTTTGTAGTTAATGATGAATATTATAAACAGTAGTACATTCCTTTATGTTTCATCAATAATTTTATTGGATAGCAATAAGCTCAGAATCAGTTAAGTAGTTATTGAGTTTATCCATAATAAACATACAAAAACAAAAACTCAATTAGTGTAGATCTTATGATAATGTTGTAATATATGATATAATCATATAATATCTAATAACTAGCGACCCGCCCCGTGCAATTTTTATATATATGAACATTCCCCTTTTATCCCTCTTTCCATTAGTCAAAACCGAATTAAAATCGGTCTACCCGTTCACGCTTGATGCCGTGACCAAGGGAAATGGGGATTCATTTTTATATAGAGAGAAGAAGATATAAGATTTGCAATAAAAACTGTTTTAAATTAAGAACATTTATAGAGAAAAACACTTTTTTCAGAAATATTCTATTTTTAAAATCAAAAATAGAGTGTATTCGTAGTATGGGCTTAACAAGTGCCGTCGAAAATTGGATTTTGGTTACGACTACCCAAGTTTACTGCGACTGCCGCTCGCTGTTTAGGCCCGATATCGCGCCTCTGTTGTTTTAAATTACATTCTTTTATCAAATTCCACCTTTTTTCTGGAATTTAATTTAGTATCAAATATCGAATTCCTTTTTGGGTATAATTTTATAATTTTATAACCACTCAAATTAGCCAAGCTCAAACCGATGTCCCTGGAAAATATAGAATGGGAAATAATGGGGGGCAATTATACTTTGTGTGTATTTTGCTTACTTGCATTCTCCGTTTATTGATCTGTTTTCCTTCCTGTCTCTAGTTGCAATTTTTGTAATTTAGTTATTTGAGCAGCCTGTCTGACGACAGTAGCTGCCCCCTTACAAAAGACGGCCGTGAAATAACAACATGGACATGTTGTTGAGTTTCGGTGAGTGAGGGATGCCAGAGCCCGTTTCTTCCTTAGTATTAAAAATACTAACAAGTTCGCACGGTAAATACTTTCAGCTTTTCCCACAAGAGATCGTAGACAATCAAATCAAATGCCTTGGACAAGTCGAGGAAACACGCATCTACCGGAGTTTTACGACAAATATAGTATCGAACAGTATGCCTTAAAACAAATAATAGCACTTTCAGTTGATAATCCCGTCTAATCCAAATTGATTATCATGCAAGGACACATATTTTTCCAACTGTGTATTAACAAAACTATCAAAAACTTTCGCCACAACCGTAACCAGAGAAATAGATCTATACTTACTGTATACATATTACTAGTTTTGAGATTTGATTCTGTTTTCTTGTCCGATAAATGTCTATTTCTTAAATTTGAGTCACTCTGGAGCCATGGAGAAGGCTCTGAGAAATATGGTCCAAATTACAGATTATTTAATCGGTAATTGTTGGAGAATCAATAATATTAAAAAAGACCAAAGAATCAGTCAGCTGAAACGGTAATGGGGGAAAATATTTGTCTGGCGGCGGATGAAAGATGAGTCTTGGACTGGAGATCAACGTAAAAACCCCACTTGGCCGACCACATGCTCGCTGGAACAATTATCTCCAGAGAACGACTGACTGCGACTGGATGCGGAGGGCAGGACATCGAGTGTGGTGGACGCTTATGGGCTGATGATGATGAAACTTCTTCAGAATTGTAAACAATTTAAAAAAATTGTTTTGTAGTATATGATTTACATTTGATATATATGTAATAACGAAAACACAACCAAATGTACTGAAATATTTGTTTTAAAGGCGAAGCCCGTCGGGACGCCATAATTCCAACGTTTCAAAGCCAAGGAAAATTTATTCTTAAAAAATTAATCCAATTAAGGAATCTTAAATTAATCCAATTAAGGAATTAAGGAAATCTTAAAAAAATAATCCAATTAAGTGTAAGTCAAAAATCTTATGATCATTTATACAATTCTCGGCCATTTTCTCTTGAATGTATGGAACGAGTAGTTAATTATGATCCTACTGACTATAGCGTTAACTGGAAATAGAAATAAAGACTAAGACATTGACTAAAGAAAATATAGACAAAATAATAGTACACGCATAAAATAAAAGAAAAATTATAAAATTCTGCAATAATACAGCCGAAACAGCAGCTACATAGATTAAACAGGACAACATAGTCGTTCCTTTCAATATATCAAAGCATGTACAAAATCCCTAATTATGTTAGGGGTCCTCCACTCTCAATTTAATGATTGGTTGAGAGAAAAAAACACTAAAATATAGTATGAGTATTAATATAATAATGATAAATTTGTGAAAATGATAAATAAACGATGTGAGGGCGGATTAACCCTTGGGAGAAATATAATTAAAAAAAGGCGTCTTAAAGCGAGGTTGGTATAAGCCCATGTTTGGTCGGCATGGAAGCTAAACGAATTCACATTTAATTTAATTCCGTGCTCAGTGTATCCGTTTGAAAAAAAAATCTGTGTTACCCTGGAGTCTGTGTATCCAAAAGGATGCATGACACCGAATTCTCTAGTACAACTATCTCAATTTGTATTTAAGCAAGATCTATCAAAACTATCAAAAGCTTCTTAGCTCCCTAAAGCACATTTTTGTACCTACATGTATCCTAATTGATGCATATGAATTTTTACTTATAAATCCACGTATCCCTTCCTATACACATAAAAAACACACACACACAAAACATGTCAGCCTTGCTGAAAATAGTAATAAAAGCAATAATACTTTAGAAAGAAACAAATAATTATCAAAGTGGACTTCGAAGTGGACTTTGTATGGGGGACAGGAAACGTATCAATAGTAGTTTTCTTGTAGTCTTTAGTTTTCAATAAAAGCAGAATATTGTGGTAAGCACATTTTCAATAACAATAAAATATCTATTTTAACAAAAATAAGAGCTAACTGATGGTAAAACTTGGAATTTATGTCCAAAACACGACTTCACAATATCAGAAACAATAACTTTACTATTGTATTTATTCGGCACTTTTGTCGATAACAATGTGAATTCGTTCTTATGGCATATTCGTAGTTTCGTTAATAAAGCACTTTAGAGGCTATCCCCTGGGAGATATCCGGTCGTGACTAAACACAATATGCCCGAAAATCGTGATGCCTCGGGATAAACGGGATACTCACGTTACATTCACAAAGTAGCTTCTACGTAAACACTAATAGGAAGTAATATGCTTTCAAGAGAGGCTTCTATGTTGTACAGCTCGGTAGTTACATACTTCATAGCAAAATATAGCAATCATAGAATTGTTTTTCATAGTAAAATGACAATTTATATGTTTTATATAAATATATAATTAAAAGACATTTAAACTGTAAGTTCGTCCACAGCGATTACGCTCAGAATTCAGTCATACCTACAGAATCTTTAGATATTGTATTATGGCAAATTTTGTTCAGCAGATTTGTACTGCTATCCTCGCTTACTTGCGAAACATTGCTATCCTTGAGGAATAGCACTGGCAACACTCTTATACCTAATATAGTATTGCACAAACACATATCTACAGAATCATATACATTCATATTATACATTCATATACATTTCATATCATATGATTCATATACAGCAGTTACAGTACCTACAAAATATGTTCTACCAAACAATATTTTATACCAACCCAATACCAACCAACAAGTATTTTATTGTAATAGAGATATGAATTAATGTGTTTCATTCAGTCGAAGTTTTTATAAATATGGGATCCGGAAATTCCTTTATGTTATTGGATAGGTTATTGTATTTATTTTTTATTTCCATTAGTTACACAGTTCCACTTCCAATTTCCAAGTTCACAAGTTATATTATAAAATTATAAAAAAAAAGTTTAAAATAAAAGACATACCTACTCGACGACGAGAATTGGGTGAATAGAACAGAATAAATTTTATTTGTGACAAAGGATACACAGATAATACATAAAAACACACACACCAACGTCCCCTACCACAAACCGGCTCCAATTCAGCATAATGCAGGTTGTAAAAACCTGTGCTGGTCTTCCGTTAGAGCCGATAGTGAAGTCGAGCACTTTGTCGTCAGTGATGACTCACACAAAAAATACACAAAGCTCGAAACAAATACAACGAAAGAAAGAATTAAAAACAAATTAATTATAATATAAAAGAACAATATAAAATACAACATAAAAGGTATTATACAATTATACAATACAATATAAAAGAATTAAAAACAAAAAATACAATTATACAAAATTGAAAAGAACCTAATAAATTATATTCAGAAGGCACTGGTATCGTTCCGCAGTTGTTCCTCGCTTTTTTGGTGCTCATATATAAATATTTTTAATTTATTTCTAATGTTATTAATACTTTGTAGGTCCTTAATAGGCGGCAGAATGCTTGCCTTAACACACTGCTCTAAGGTTTCTAGCAGGAACCCCGGCCTTCTAGCAGGAAATGCGAAGTCTTACAGTTTCATGCCTTACATATTCATGTGAAGAATATGCTTTTCTTTAGTTTAATATTTTTACCGCGTCCGCGTAGGTAAAATACTTTTTGGTGTTGCCTACTTACTGTAACAATACCTACAGTGTCAGTCAAATATGTCAAGTTAATTTATTTTTATTCTTACGTGAATTTGTTAATGAAAATTATTTTTTAATTTAAAAAGGATTTGGTAAACAATAAAGCTTTAATTGTAGTTTCTTTTATTACAGAGCAACAAATTCAAATTCAAATTAATTCATTATATCTAAACAGTACCTAATTAAATAAAATAAAAGCAAATTTTTATATGTATCTATTATATGCTGACAGTAATAAGATATAGTACAAGATGAAAGAAATAATAAGTAAATGCCTAAAAACTACCACCAATATGTCTATTACAACAATGTTGGATATATAAACAATCTAATTTATCGGCGATCATTGCTATAAGTTTGTTAGAGCTGTCCCGCACCCGCCTAACAAGTGATGCAAATTTTTTGCGTATGTTAGTATAGAAACAATCAGTGCTCATCGTTGCAAACATGCCCGAAGCACTACAGAAGCGCGCCTGACCCACCTTCACACCGATGCTTCACACCAGTGTTAAGATAGGGAAATTACTAAGCGGGGTAGCCCTAACATCGCCCTAAACGCAACGCAATAGTTTATTTTGCCAAATTTAATTAATAGAATACAAATAGTCTTATATATTATAGATCGGGAGCGGGAAGGAGGGAAGGTCTACCACGCCTTCTGACAAGACCTCGAGTCCCGATGGCAAGTCTCTGCTATGCACAGCGAGTATCATTGTGGATGGAAGGCCGTTATTCGACACAATCTTCCTTTACCGTGGGTAAAGGGACTCGGGAGGTGCACAACACCTGCTTGTTTGGTCTTTGAGGTTACGGATGATACCGGGATTAATAGTTTGATTTAAAATACAGTATTGTAAGTACAAATTCACAATCAACAAGACCTCGTGTTAGCACAACCAATCAAACCCAATTTAAGGCGGATGTTTTTTTTATTTATTTTTTATATGTTAAGATCGGCAGACAGGCTGACGGTCCACTTGATGGTAGGTGACTACCGTCGCCTATAACATAAGCAACGCCAAAGCTGCTGCAAGTGCGCTGCCTACTACAATAGGATTAAGGATAAGGGATTAGGAGTGATAGGGCTCTGGCATCCCTTACTCACTCACCGAAACACAACAGCACACGTGCTGTCATTTCACGGTGGTCTTCTGTAAGGGGGTGGTTACTGCCGCCAGACGGGCTGCCCAAAATTACTGTGAAAACGCAGTGTGCCCTACGACTACAATCAAATCCAATTTAACGCGAATGGCAGCTCGAAAACAACGCGAGCTAGGCCATAATAAAACGCACGTGTTTTCTCAACACCCTGGTTCGACCGCTATAGTCGCTATAATCGTACAGCGCGCCATCTGTCGCCGTTGCAACAATGTATACTCGACAAAGTGCGCGCGTGCGCATGAAATTGAATATCGGTTAAAATAGAACAGTGAGTGAGTAAGAGCCAGAGCCCATTTCCCTAACCCTTCCCAATCCCTTATCTTTAATCCTGCTACGGTCTGCAGCGCACTGGAGGCGTATGTTATGTTATAGGCGACGGTAGCCACCTACAATCAAGTGACCTTAACATAAAAAAAATAAACCAAACAAGTCCGTTTTTTATAACTTTTTAATATTTCTATTTTTTTTTTTATTAAATCAAGGTAGCGCTTGACCACTATCTCACCTGATGTGAGGTGCAGATGCGGCCGAAGGTGGACCACGCTTACCCAGTAAATGCCCATTTACCCTGTTTTTGAAGACCCCGAGGTTGTAGTTCTGTGGGAACACAGACGCAGGCAATGAGTTCCACTCCTTAGCAGTCCGAACAAGGAAGGTGGAATTGAAACGCTTCATGCGTGATCGAGGTACATCGACCACGAAGGGATGAAACCCCCGCCCACGCCTAGTGGTCCGCAAGTGGAACGGTTCCGGTTGGATTAATTCGTACAGAATAGATGCACACTCTCCATAGTGTAGACGATGGAAAATCGATAGGCAAGCTACTTTTCGGCGATGCTGCAGGCTTTGAAGTTGGGAATCTATTAATAAGTCTTAGTTTTATAAATCGCAAGCTTCGAGTAAATAACCTAAAGAGCTTACGTACAAGTTTTAAGCTTTCGCATAAACAATAAACGGATAACGTTAACAATAAACAATAACTGAACCTATTTCTCAACGTGAACAATATCACATACACTCCAAATTGGAATCCAAGTGTTTGCTCATGCCCGAAGCGATGTATCGGAATACGCGTTACGCTCGACGGCTCTTTTGCTCGATTTACCTCGTTCACTTGTTACACGCTAGTGGTGTTTGCTAGGCAATATTCTCTTTGTGTCAAACCTTTAAATAGTACTATTGTAATCAGAGATATATTAAAAGAGATACATAAAATGTACTTATGTAATATGGGATTGTAAGGGGCGGTTTTACGAGGTACGTGGCTACCGTAACCTACTAACACAAGCAATGAGATGGGAACTCCTAACCTTAGTAAGATAAAGTGGGCTCTGGCATCCCTCCATCATCGTCTGCGCCTTACTCAAGGAAATACGACAGCATTCATACTGTTATTTCACAGTGGTCTTCTGAAAGCGGGTGCCTGCCTAAAGAGTGCCTTTTGTATACTAGATGAAGACACATCTCGTCCTGAAATAAATATAAAGAGTGGACCAATGCACGCCTACTGATCATATAAAGAAAGTCTATATAAATTTAAAACCGTTACGAATAAAAAATTAGGTTTTTTATTATTATTTTATGTTAAGATCGGCAGACAGGCCTACGATCCACTTCGTGGTAGGTGGCTACCGTCGCCTATAACACAAGCAACGCCACAGCTGCTGCAAGTGCGCTGCCGTCTACAGTAGGATTAAGGATAAGGGATTGGATAGGAAGATGGGATTGGGTAGATAAGGAAAAGAAAATTTAATAAGTTTAAGTATCAAGTAGACCATCAGTATGTGTGCCGGTCTATTATATAAAATAATAATTAAAATATATTAGGTGTCATTTTTCAAATTCAAGTAATGTTATATAGTCATTTCTAACGCTAGATACTCATATAGACCATGGAGCATAGCATAGGTAGCAACTTTTTATAGAAGGAAACATCCCTTTATCTTTTAAAAGAAGCAAAACTGCTTTCAATTATTTTTGAAAATATGCTTGCCACACCCGGACATCGAAACAACCAGAATATCATAGTGTTATTTTCGGATTCTTGATTTATGGGTGAAGCAAACATATTTTCAAAAATATTTGAATGTAATTTTACTTCATTCAAAAAATAAATGAATTAGTTTTTTTTATGTTAAGATCGGCAGATAGGCTGACGGTCCACTTGATGGTAGGTGGGTACCATCGCCTATAACACGAGCAACGCCAAACTGCTGCAAGTGCGCTGCCGACCACAGTAGGATCAAGGATAAGGGATTAGGAGGGGATAGGGAAATGGGCTCTGGCATCGCTTTACTCACTCACTGAAACACAATAGCACGTGCTGTTGTATTTCAGTGAGTGAGAGTTGTGTTTCAGTGTCTTCTGTAAGGGGGTTGTTACTGCCGCCAGACGGGCTGCCCAAATGACTGCGAAACGCAGTTAGTGTGCCCTGCCACTACTTTCCAGATCCAGACCAGAGCCAAATTTGAAAAGTTAATTTTTCAAAGTTGACCCTGCCGGAAGTCGAACCCGGGAATCCTAGAACAGAGCGTTAAGGCAAGCACCCTAACAACTCATCCAACGGGCTTCTTTGAGTAAAATTTGCTATTTTTAGTTAGATTACTTTCCCTCCGGCGCGGTTAAATAATTACACCTATAAATCGAGTAGGTAAGTATACTGTCTTGAAAATTAATTATCTTTTACCTGTCTGTAATAAGCTATACAATTAAACGACACATAAAATATATCATACAATAAGCGTGTGTATTACACCTAAATTAATTGTCAAATTTGACAAGAATTAATTTGTTTCATATTTGTGATAAATTCGTATGAAATTAAAAAGACGAAACTTTAATTTCATACGAATTCAAAGAAAACTCAAACGTTTCTAAACGGAAGTTATGTCACATTATGTGACAGTGACAGTGACACGAAAACACAAAAACACAAACACGATTCCATCGTAACTACGAAGTCGGTCGCTCGAAATGTCAACGCAAATGACAATAATATTACTTCTAACAATTCAAATTTATTTCGGACATTATATTTTTAAATGAATACCTACGGTATTACCAAAAAGAATATGCGCGTTTATAGACTATGCGTGTCAGAAGTGAAACTTCTTTGACGATTGTAACGATTCTTGCAGAAACGTTACAAGAAGCGTCTCGTGATTGTTACACTGAAGCGTCACAGAATGTTCAATCGTGAAATTTTACTCTCATCGCCGGCAAAGAAAAACTTTGCCCGTTCCAAAAAAAACTGTTGAAAGATAAGCACATTTTTGTTACTGCACATAGATTTTGATAAGAAAAAGATTTTGAGAAGATTTTAAATATAGAATAAGTCAGTAGGAAAAATTGAGTTTAAGTATTGAGACCAAAATGGGAATAATGTTTGATAGTTTTTAATTTATTTATAGAAAATGCTGTAAAGGATTAGGATTGAAAAGAATACTTTATGTGCACATACATAAACGACATAGTGTTTTGTTGATTTAGATAATTGGATCCCAGAGGCATGATGGAAGATTTAAATTATAACTACAGCGTTCCATGTAAGCCACCCCAACCACAATTACAAGATGTTATACCTAAGCCAATAAAGCAATATCAAAACGCTAAAAAAATTATACTGTGCCTTTGTACGCAGCCACCTAGAATATGCATCACAAATATGGAGTCCGCATATCAAACATATATTTTGCGTGTTGAGAGGATACAGAAGAAATTTCTTCGATACCTTGATTACAAGCCATCAAAAATTGCAAGATTGTATGCGAAGATGCAGGTGCTACCATTTTCTTACTCTTGAGCATATGCGTAACATTAGTAAAATTGATTCAAATTATATCTAAATCTTTCGCATACTACCTTAAGGACGTATTCACAAATATCAATGGTTTTCGGTACCATTTATATATCCAGGAAGCACATCTGTAGAGATGCCATGGTATAAAATAAAAGGTAATGTATTCATCTCTAAAGATATCTAATAAAAACTGGACAGCCCAATACAAAATTTTCACATAAATACATTTTTACCTTCGCAAGAATCGCTAAAAATATCGAAAAATAGTGTCTGGATTGGTACATAAATAGCTAAATCCGCTGCATATTTTAACATGAAAATAATAAGAAATTGTAGCTTATACAGTCTTCTATACGTCTAGCTTTTTATTTTGTACACAAATAAATTACTTTTTCATTTCTGAGAAAGAATAGACACTAAAAAACGTACTATATTTTTTCTATACATTTTTCTAAGGGATCGCACTGCGTCGTAGATTTCGTTCGCCATTCCCCGCTCAGATGCGGTCATGGAAGCACGGGTGTATCGCCTTTTTTCTTTACCTACCTAACCTTCAAGTATCAAGATTATTTTGTTAATGTATAGAAGTGAACGTAAAGCGGCTTCAATGTTTGCTGTAGTGTGCTGGCGCAGTTAGCTGAATTCGAGCGCGTCAAAAATGTAATTACGTCCTTAAGGAAAAGGAAGGTAAAACAAACATAAGAAAAATTCATTCATGCCTCGTTCGTGTAGACTTTTTAATGAAATGTTATTAGATACAGATGTCGACCTGTTCCACAGCTCCATAGTTAAAACTAGAAATATTATAACCGAAAAATTCTTTCCAATGACTTTCTAATACTATAAATTCCTTATATTGTAATTAACTCGCCTTTAATGCCGGTTGTAATTAATCTTTGTAATCTTTCATGCTATAAGTGGATTTTTTTAATTTTTGTGTGTTTCTATTTTAATTGTTTACTATGTAATATTAGTGCCTGTAAATTTCCCTAAAATAAAATAAATAAATAAATTTAAAATAATAAAGGAACTATATAAAACCCCCATGCACAACATCGTAAACACATTCCAGATTCAAATTAACTCTAATTATGTATTTAGTTCAGATTTAATCTAATCTTTAAATTTAATAAATACAGTTTATGTTATTATTTTTACAATAAAAATATATTGAAGTGATATTTTATTTATGGCCAATTATTCTTTCTTTCAGTTAGAGTAAAAAATGATTTTATTAAAACTGTCTAAATGAAGATAATATTTACTTTGAAATCGTGAATAAATAAATTCAAACAAAAAAATTCAAAAAATATAGGTTAATTCTAAAGCTTCAAAAGAACAAACAGGCACTTTGTTCCAATTTGAAGGCATAAAAGTTGAAATCCATGTTTGTAGTATTCTTTTTTTTTATTTGGCAACATCTGCCTATCGTTGCCTAAAACTACAAGCAATGCTTTGCAGTTTTGCTTGCAATGAATAAGGGTTAATAAAGGGCGAATGAAGCCGCGGAAAACGACTAGTTATAAAATAAATTCGCTCTCCGTCTGTCTCTTAGCTAACTCCTTCTACCCAACGCATTTTTATATGGTTTTCACTAATGGCAAGAGCGATGAAAGAGGAAGGTAGGGTTACAATTTGCAGAAAAAAATGCATCTTTGGCGAATGCGGGGTCATATCGCTAATATTGTATAATCTAATTGTTAAGGTGACGCAGCAATAAACAATTAATACGGCTGTGATTGCGTACGAAAACGAGAGCGCGCTTGCTTATGTCGTAAGATTGTACGGGACAAAACGATTTTTATTAAAAAACTATAATGTATTTTAAGAAATCCAACTGTAAAATTAAAGTGTATGTTAATACTCATGTACATAGAAAATTTCGAGGTATAAATTGTAAAAATTTGCCTGTAAAATAAAATATAAATCTGTGTTTTAAAAGAGGTTTCTTCGAAAAAAAATTCTCTGTTATAAAAGTTTACCAATCGTGTAATCCAACTGACAAAATGAAGTCAGTAACATGAAGAAACATGATTTTGTCATTGCTGACCTAAACCTAGACATTTAAACAATAATATGAAACAATTCTGATGTGTACATTTTAAGGTGAGCGCGCACCTATCCGCGCCGAGAGAATCGAATCCACCGATCCGCACGAATCGACCGTGCCGAACGTCACAGTGTTGCCATTCTACTATATAGAAAAAAGAGCCGTTGTATCTCAAAAATCGAGCTAAAAAGAGCTCAATATTTGGGAGCTGTATTATATAAAAATGAAACCAAGCGTAACCTTAAGTAGGTTTATTAAAAACAATTAAACTAACTTCTTACTTACTTAAAAGTTAAAAAAATAACTTAAAATATTAGGTGCTGTTGTAATGTTCTTTAAACAACGAAGTCCTGAAATTGAATTCGTTGTCATTTTTGAGATTAGATTTTTTTTTTACATTTACGTAACGAAACCCCACAAAAGATAGGTTTAGCTCTAAAAGAGCTAAAAGTTGGCAACACTGAACGCAACTGGCAAAGTGCGATCGCTTCGTCCGAATCGTCCGCACTCTCCGAGCCGAACCCGATGACGTCATACGAATTAGTTTAAGAATTGGGAGCCCTCCGTATTTTTCTGATGATTCGCACGATTCGGCGCGGATAGATAAGCGAGGTATTATAGGATTTCATAGAAATAATTTTAAAAATCCTTTCCTTCGGCTCGGTCGGTTCTTTCGCCGCGGATAGGTGTGCGCTCACCTTTACAATGAACAAAACTGAATGTAAATGACATGAATTTAAATGTAAAAAGTAACACCAAAAAGACAATTGTACTACAATAAACTACACCACAACTGTATACTCAGCCAAGGTTCCTTTTCCTCTTGTTACTTGTTCATATATTGTTTGTATTAGAGGAATAAAAGTTTCTTTCTTTCTTTCAATTATTGATTATCTGAGTGAAAATAATAGAAAAAGTAGTAAGAGAACTTATTACGTGAAAATGCTGAGTAACATGTCACAAATACATAAATAATATATTGTAATATATTTTGATGTCTTTGATTCCTATTCGTAATACATTTTGGTAATGGTTGGTTATTGTTATACTCGCATAATATTTATTCATGCATTTGCATAATGCTATCAATGGGAAGAATTCGTTAAATAAATTAGTTTTCCTTGGGTAAGCCAGAAGACGCCTTTTTGTTGTAAGTGTACTGTTATTTTTTAATTGAAATTATTATGTGGGTAAACATAATGACTAAATCCTTAAAATTCTATGAATAGATTGTTGTTTTTGGTCTGGAACAAAGGAATTAGGCTCAAATAGAAGAACTAAGAAGACAATTTTTTAAACGCAACATCTGGCGATTTTTTTTATAATATACGATATTTATATTTTTGTATTTATATTTTATATTTTTATAATTTTGTACGAGTTGTTGGTTATACCAAATAGGAGATAACATGTAAATTTATCATATAATTGTATCATTAAACAGACACATTTACAGGAATAAAAACTTATTAAACATTCTTTGGTTGAATTTAGATTACATAATAGCCAGTATACCAACACACAGATAAGTAATCAAATAATTAGCTTACTTTCAAATAATGTCTACTTCTGTATAATTATTTGTGAGATTATTAGTATTCCTTTAATTACCGCAAGATGTCTTATTCCGGTTGAATTTTATTGTAAGTTTTCCACAAAGAATTTTGTTTAATATAAAAATAGTTAAAACCCAAAATTTAACGTTTTCAAGGATGCTAATTAAAATATTAGCATTAAAATAATTTCTATTAAAATAAATATTAGGATGCTATTAAAATAATTTCAAGGATGCTAATATAATAATCTTTGGTTCTTCTTCAAATACATAATTTTTTTTTTAAGGTCGACATGTTAAGGTCGACAGACAGGCTGACGGTCCACTTGATGGTAGGTGGCTACCGTCGCTTATAACACAAACAACGCCTAAAGCTGCTGCAAGTGCGCTGCCGACTACAGTAGGATTGGATAAGGGATTAAAAGGGGGGATAAGGAAATGGGCTCTGGCATCCCTTACTCACTCACCGAAACACAACAGCACGTATATGCTGTTATTTCACGGCGGTATTCTGTAAGGAGGTGGTTACTGCCACCAGGCGGGCTCCCCAAATGACTGCGAAACGCAGTGTGCCCTACCACTACTTTTCAAATCCAGACCAGAGTCAATTTTGATAATTACATTAAAATTTCCAAAGTTGACCCCGCCAGGAATCGAACCCGGAGCTCCTGAGACGTTAGGCAAGCACTCTTGCCACTCATCCAACAGGCCGTCAAATATTTCTTCTTCAGATAAATATATACATATTTTTTGGTGTAATTAAATGTCACTAGACTAGGAATTATACAATTTTAGAATACCTTATTACTTAATTGCGCTAATTTCTACAATAACTTGCCATAGTAGTGTTGATATATATTTTTTTATTGAGCCGTGTTAAGCTTGGTGTAAAGTAAAATTTTTATAAAATTAAAAAAATAAATTCATTTTATGTTTGTATCACAGTTCGGGGTCTGCTTGTGTTTAAAGTAATGGTGCATACACATCGCTCTGTAATTAATTCGGTTGATTATAGAAATATTCTTCGAAAACGTCTTTTTAAGTTACCCGTCCCACCGTTTTTAAGTTACCAAAATGCTGAAAGTAAAAAATATACTATTTTTTGTTTAATTTATAATATTAGTTTTTTGTTTATAAAATTATATATTCACATTTTACAAAGACATGCGGACAAAGTCGCGTGCAACAGCTAGTAATATAAAGCAACTAGCTGAACTCGGTCACGATTCGATGCGGCCCATACGGCGCCGGCGTGCGCATGGGGCGTGCGGTACTGGACACTGTTTATATATAATATTATTTATCTTAGCGTGATGTTATATAGCCTATAGCCATCCTCGATGAATGGACTATCCAAGACAAAAAGAATTTTTCAATTCGAACCAGTAGTTCCTGAGATTAGCGCGTTCAACCAAACAAACAAACTCTTCAGCTTTACAATATTAGTATAGATTGCGCTCAAGGACCAATTACCTACTCAGAATTCATAGCAACGATTAACAGCTGAGTGAAATAATGCCCACCGCTGAGATCGTCAATTGTGTCGACAAGACGCTGGGGTCTCCGATAAATTTATGGACCCTGGTTATGAAGATAAGGGAAAGGAAAAAAGAAAAAAAAAAAGAAAAGTTTTAGAAAACGCAACAATGAAAGGATATAAAAAAAGTTCAAAATTTTTAGGTGATTTTCAACAGGCTGTAACTTCGAAGAAAATGGTCGTACAGAGCTCATTAAAAAAGGAAATTGTAGCTTCAAGTTTCTAGTTTTTGAATCCAAGCTTAAATTTTTTTTCTCGTTAGCGATTTATGAGCAATAGTCAGATAATCAAGGATAAAAAAAAATTTCAAAATTTTTCTCGTCTTAAAAATGGTGTAAAAGCCGTAATAAATTATTTATTGTAATGGCACAGTAAAGATCTTTTAGAGAATTTAATTCCCTACAACGTGACCTCCTCATGAGCTCTGTACAATGATTTGTAACTGAATTATCGTCAATCAAAGCGAAAAAGATCTTTTTGACTTGGACAATCGATTACTCGGGCAATAATGGTCGTATACAAAATTAAAGTAGGGTTTTGTAAACTGCAAAATATTCTCTACAAGGTGGTTAAATTGGATTATGATAAAAAAAATTTTTACAAACCGAAAATGTTGGCCGAAGAAAAGGTAAAAAACTGTAAATTTAAGGATATTTGGATAACTTGCAATAACTTTGCAAATAATGCAGATACGAAAAATCTTTTCTATAGCTTTTCAACCTCAATGTGTACTAAAAAAACCCTGAAAGTTTCAAGGTGCTGCGATTTATTTTTCTTAGTGTCCGGAATGTTTAAAATTATCGTTTTTGCTGAAAATCAAGGTAACGGGCAATTTTTAATTTTTTTCCCTTAGTTTGAGTTTAAACGGTTTTTTTAGTAATAATCCATATTTTTTTTCATAAGAACTCTTTAATCATTAAAATTAAAAAATAATTGGAATTTCTTTTTCAATTTTTTTTTCTACACGTTAACGATGCTTTCCTGTGGAAAAAAAATGGTTGAATCCCTAGCTAGGCCCTTTTTTACCACCGGCATTAGCGTTACGAAAAGCGTACAACGTGGAGGTTGCACGGTAGATTTAAGCTTCTTTTTGCGCGTGCGCGCGTGCGTGTATGTCCGTATGTGTGTATGTTTGCGCACTTGTCTGTCTATCCTTTGATTTGCCACTGACGATGAGCATGGGCATAGTTCAGTCAGGCCCGACGATGTCTAGCTGTAAGCATGGGCACGCGATTTGGGCGTCGAGCATGTAGTCCTTGCTCTCGAAACCGATTTCGAACCGTTGAAGCCGAAATGAGTTGTTGATGATTTAAAAATTAATGAGCAATGGTATTCGCATGAACAGTTGGTTCCCGACGAACCTCTCGAATGATAGCTCGCTCATCGCGGGCGGTAGTGACCCGTTGTCTTCCTTGACCCGGACGTCGGTCATAAGTACGCTGATTTTCGTTAAATCGCGCATAGGCGCGACTGATAACAGACTGGCTCACTTCCATTGTGGCTGCAACTTCCACCTGACTGCGACCTTCTTGAAGAAGAGTGACGAGCCACATCTGTGGCAGATAAGTGTCGCCGTGGCATGTTAAAAGATTAGTTTAATAAAACTGTTTTTTCTTTTACTCGTAATCAGGCTAATGTGAACAATTTAGACTTCAAAGAATAACAAAAAAGTGAAAAATTATGTGAAGAAAAAAAAATTGAGAAAGAAATTTCAATATTTTTTTAATTTTAATGACTAAAGAGTTCTGATGAAAAAAATATGGATTATTGCTAAAAAAAACCGTTTAAACTCAAACTAAGGGAAAAAATGAAAAATTGCCCATTACCTTGATTTTCAGCAAAAACGATAATTTTAAACATTCCGGACACTAAGAAAAATAAATCGCAGCACCTTGAAACTTTCAGGGTTTTTTCAGTACACATTGAGGTTGAAAAGCTATAGAAAAGATTTTTCGTATCTGCATTATTTGCAAAGTTATTGCAAGTTATCCAAATATCCTTAAATTTACAGTTTTTTACCTTTTCTTCGGCCAACATTTTCGGTTTGTAAAAATTTTTTTTATCATAATCCAATTTAACCACCTTGTAGAGAATATTTTGCAGTTTACAAAACCCTACTTTAATTTTGTATACGACCATTATTGCCCGAGTAATCGATTATCCAAGTCAAAAAGATCTTTTTCGCTTTGATTGACGATAACTCAGTTACAAATCATTGTACAGAGCTCATGAGGAGGTCACGTTGTAGGGAATTAAATTCTCTAAAAGATCTTTACTGTGCCATTACAATAAATAATTTATTACGGCTTTTACACCATTTTTAAGACGAGAAAAATTTTGAATTTTTTTTTATCCTTGATTATCTGACTATTGCTCATAAATCGCTAACGAGAAAAAAAATTTAAGCTTGGATTCAAAAACTAGAAACTTGAAGCTACAATTTCCTTTTTTAATGAGCTCTGTACGACCATTTTCTTCGAAGTTACAGCCTGTTGAAAATCACCTAAAAATTTGGAACTTTTTTTATATCCTTTAATTGTTGCGTTTAGTGTATATTTAAACTCACTGTTCTACAAGCCGGTATGTGAACGAATATTTTTCACTTACGTCAATTAAACCCTCGTCTGCATGTCATTTCACGTCTGAAACAACAGTTTTGATGACGTATTTCATACGACTACGTGGGGATAAATTAGTTGCAAATGCTATACCGAACACGTCTCAAATACAAACGTCGCTTTAACAAGGTATCTTTCGCGAGCAAAATAATAATAACCTGTCACAAACAACGCGGTTAACGTAAAGCAATTAAAATTCAATCTTATTTCGATATATAAATTGAAATTAAAATTATTTCCCATTTTAGGATCGAGCTATGCCGAGTAATTACCTTTTGTGAATATTCAAGAAATAATTAAAACAAGAACGAGCCTTGTTACTGAAGCCTTGTTTTCAGATGTTCAAAGTTTCCAGGCGGTCTTAAATGCTAAATTAAGAATGCTGGTCTTTCCAAAAAAACAGCAATATATCACTTATGAATTTATGATTCACTACTAGAGACTTTTATTATTATTATTATTAAAACTCTTTATTTGTACTATAAACATAAAAAATAATTTAAAAAAAAGAAACAACAAGAAATAGTACAAAAGGGGGACTTATCGCTTTATAGCGATTTCTTCCAGGCAACCTTAGGGTAAGGAAAATTATATGAAAAATAAAACAATGTAGGTGGTAAAACTTATGGTAAGGTCATCATAAACTTACATTCTAATAACCAAATATTAGTACATAAATTGAATATACACAAATATTAATAACACAAATTAATAAGATAGATTAATAAATATAAATATTAGAAGATAAACCTACATATAAAAATTAAACAAATAAGTTTTATGACCTTTTAAAAAGACCATTATGCAACCCAGCAAATAGGAACACATGCATAATTGGAGAATACTAAAATTCATCAGGCGCCAAACCTATTTTAAACCTATTTACGATATAGATAATAGATATGAAATTTAAAAAAAATGCATGGCAAATAAAATGGAAGGAATATATTTTGAAAGAAAATATATATCGAACAATCGATCAGGAAAGATATAAATATTTTAATAAATAATTAAACGCAAAATTAATATAAATACTTCGATCATAATCAGTGTACCGTTGATAAGGTTCACTTTCGAATGCGTATTTGGTAATAAGATAAACACGTGTGGACTGTAAATTGATTTTATTTCAACTGAAATTGTTAGATTTGTAATATCTATTTAACCTCGCATACACACATTCATACGTCTCTTATATTCGTTCACGCACACATTGATACCTAACGAAACATACCGCCCACCAAGGACTCTCAGGGTCCTTAAATTTATACAAATAAAAGTTTTGGACTCTATACAAAGAAGTTGGGCTATGTTCATAACATACACGCAAAAGTTCATAACATGTTAATTAGTTACATTCTATTGGTAATAAACATAATTTTGAAAATGATCGCTGTGTCACATTGTCTCCGCTTTTCACACTGTACACTCTAGTTACGCCGTCAGAACCAGGATGCTTCTGTACAATTCGGCCCAATAACCACTTTCCAGGAGGAAGGTTCTCATTTTTTATTAAGACAATTTGTCCGATCTCCAATTCTTCTACTTTCCTCTGCCATTTTGGACGTTGTTGCAGTCGGGATAAGTACTCGCTCTGCCATCGGCGCCAGAAATCACCCAACAACTTTTGCATGTGTTGCCATCGGGACAGGCGACTCATGGGAATGTCTTGAAGGTCTGGAGTGGGGACAGTAATAGGTGCTTCGCCAATTAAAAAATGTCCAGGTGTCAGCGGTAGTGTTTGATCGGCGTCAGTAGGATCTATGGGACTCAGCGGTCTAGAATTAAGGCATGCTTCTATTTGGCATAACAGAGTAGTCATTTCTTCGTAAGTAAGATTGCATGTCAATATCCTCTTCATGTGATATTTCATTGACTTTACTCCTGCTTCCCATAATCCACCCATGTGAGGGCTGTAGGCGGGTATAAAATGCCATTGTGTACCATCCAGAGCAAGAGATTGAGCAACTTGGTCATCAAACACCAGCTTAGCATTGGCCCAGGCAGCAACAAGTTCTTTATTAGCGCCAACGAAATTTCTTCCTTGGTCACTCCAAAGATGGGCACATTTTCCACGTCTGGACACAAATCTCTTGAAGGCTCCAATGAACGCTTCCGATGTTAAATCGCTGACCAATTCCAAGTGTATTGCTTTGGTGGACATACAGACGAAAATGGCTATGTAAGACTTAGTCAATTTAGCTCCTCTACCCTTTGTCATTAGAATTTGGTAAGGTCCAGCAAAGTCAACGCCGCTGTTCAGGAAAGGTCTAGCAGGGGTGACCCTAACTCGTGGTAAGTCTCCCATCAGCTATGATTTTGCAGCAGCACTTTGCCTGGCACATATAAGACATTCTCTAATCTTCAACTTAACGACCTTTTTCGCTTTTAGAATCCAAAATGTTGATCTAAGATAGGCTAACATCAGTTGACAGCCACCATGTAAGGTTTTTAAATGTGCATCGGCAACAACGAGTGCCGTGAAATCACTTTCAGTGTCTAAGATTATAGGATGTTTACTAGCTTCATCAAGATCAGAGTGACGTAACCTGCCGCCCACCCTGAGTATACCGTCTTCATCCAGGTAAGGTAACAGAGCTTTTAAATTACTTCCTTCTTTAACTCTTTTATTAATCTTAAGATACTGCATGTCTTCCTTAAAACTTTCTTTCTGTGTTAACTTTATGCATGTTTTTAATGATTCCTCAATTTCCTTTGTAGTGATAGCTGTGATCGTTTTTTCTTTATTTTGTAGTGTTTTCCATTTCAAAAACCTTTTACAGTAGATTATTACTTTTAGTAGCTCTTGTAGTGTTTCAAAATTATTAAATTTCTTTGACAAACTTTCTTCTTTGTATTCTACATGTAGATTAACTTGTATGACTTCTTTCTTTTCCAGGTTTGTAGATATGTTCTTCGGTCTATTATATTTAATTTCTCCGGTTCGTAGCCATTCTGGACCCTTCCACCATAACTTATCTTCTTTTAGGTCAATAAGATGTGTTCCTCGTGATGCTATATCGGCAGGGTTGTCCTGTGATAGAACATGATACCAATTATGGTTTCCAATTTGTTCTAGGATCTCCACAACTCTGTTTCTCACGTAAGTATTCCATCTAGTAGGATCACCAAAAAGCCAAGACAGTACAATTGTGGAGTCTGTCCAAGCAAATATCTGGCCAGCTGATATTTTCATTGCTTCCTTTATTTGCTTCAGAAGCCCAGTTAGTAAAACAGCGCCACACAGTTCTAGGCGTGGTAAAGATTTGGCTTTAACAGATGCTACTCGAGTCTTAGCTGCGATTATTGATGTTCGTACTGCGCCTTCCACCGTTCGCACTCTCAGGTAAGCAACTGCAGCGTACGCTCGCATAGATGCATCACAGAAGCCATGAACTGAAACATTTGACATTACCTCCTCAGTCGTATGCAACCATCTACTTATTTGAATTTGAGGTAGAGATTTAAAGCTGTTTCTTAAGTTAATCCAATGTATAGCGGTTGCTTGATCTACTTCTTCATCCCATGATAATCCCAGTAGCCATAGTTTTTGGATCAATAGTTTGGTAGGCAATATTGCAGGTGCCAACCAACCGAGTGGGTCAAATAAACGTTGGATATCTGCTAACACCTTTCTCTTCGTGATTGGTTTACATACAGCAGGCAAGTTGAACGTGTATTGGAAGCTGTCTTCTCCCATGTTCCAGTGTAAACCCAATGCCCGTATACTGCCGTCCAAAGTAATGTCTAGCTTTATATGGGAACTTATTTGTGATGGTTCAAAGTTCTTTAAGAATTCGGCGTCGTTTGAACACCACTTTTGTAATTTGAAACCTCTTTTTTGTAAAATTATGTCCACCTCTTTGGCAGTACTGACTGCATCCTGAAGCGTGTCCTTGCCTGACATCAAATCATCCATGTAAAAGTCTTGTTTGATAATTTTCACAGCATCGGGATGATTAGGTCCTTCATCTTCTGCAACTTGATGTAATGTTCTTACGGCTAGGTAGGGAGCAGAAGCGGTCCCGAATGTTACTCTCATTAGTCGGTAATCTTTTACAGGTTCATCTTTGTTTTCACGCCAAAGGATTCGTTGCAAATCGCTGTCTTCTTTGGTCACCATAATCTGGAGATACATTTTTTCAATGTCAGCCACAAAACACACCCTCTTCATACGCCATCTCATTATCAAGCTTCTCATATCATCTTGTAACTGTGGTCCTATAAGCAGTTCATCATTAAGAGAGATATTGTTGGTTCCTTTTTGCGAAGCGTTAAATACTGTTCTTACTTTAGTGGTCTCTTTATCTTCTCTCACAACTGCGTGATGCGGTAAGTACACAGCTGGTTTATTTAAGTCTTCTATTGGTACGTGTTGCATATGATTCATTTTCCTATATTCTTGCATGACGGTTTGGTATGCTTTCTTAAGGGGTAAATTTGTTTCTAAATGTCTTTCTAACTGATATAATCTTCTCATTGCTATTTCTCTTGTGTTTCCTTGTGTTGATAAAAGTACTTCCGTTTTCTTGGGTAAGTTAACAATATATCGTCCGTCTTCTGTTCTAGTAGTTGTAAGTCGATAAATTTCTTCACATTTCTTCTCTTCGGGTGTTAATGTTCTTTTTTCATCCCGGTCCAATTCCCACATTTGTTTCAACATGTCATCTAAATCCAGATTTACATGCATAGTTATAATTTCATCTTGTTGATAGTTCTGTATGCTTCCGAATAGAATCCAACCCAGATAGGTATTTAGAGCACGTGGAGTACCTGGGGGACCCTTGATTACTTCACCCTTCAAAATCTCTGCAAATACATCGACACCCAGCAGCATATCCACTAATCCAGGGTGATTGAAACTTGGATCGGCTAGAGGAAGACCTTGAAGGTGTGGCCATGTAGTTGTTGGTATGGTTCGTGACGGTAATTGTTCGCAAATTTGAGTTGAAATAATATACACCTTGATCTTGAGCTTAAAACTTGAGTCGTGTCTTGATAGAAGTTCTATATCTGCGGCTTGGTTTACAGGAGTCTTCGTTAACCCAACACCAGTCATTAAACCTTTGACAGGACTTCGCTTGAGACGTAGCGCTTGAGCGGCTCTCTCGCTGATGAACGACGCTTGTGCACCAGGATCTATTAACGCCCGAAGCACAGTACTATTTCCTGCTTGGTCTCTCACACACAGGAGGGCCGTTGCCAATAATGATGTAGACTGCAAGGAAGTGAAGTGCGATGGTAGCTCGATGTGGGAATTCGCCGTGTTCGCTGAAATGATTTCAATCTGATTGTGGTGAGTTTGCATATTGTCTGGTTGATCGGGTGACGTCATTTTTGCTTGATGTAACATAGTGTGATGACGTTTGTGACACATGCGACAAGACATGCTAAGTTTACACTTCTTAGCGGCATGTCCTGGAGCCAGACAATTAAAACACAGATTTACTTTCTTTGCATATTCGCTTCGTTCCATTGGGTCCATTTTAGCAAATTCCTTGCAATGACACAAAGTGTGGTTATCGTGGCATCTTGGGCAACTTCTTGTTTTGGCAGGCACTGTATTAGCGACGTGTACCATATACTCCCGATTTCTCGTTGTTTTTTCCTTTGCGGCTGGAGCGATCATTTCTAAGGCGCGATATTTTGACGTTAAAAATTTACACAGGTCGTTCCACGTGGGCAAATTTTCTGGATTACCTTGGTAAATATGCTCTTCCCACGCGCGGTGCGTATCTGGATCTAAATTATGCACTGTCATATAGATTAGTATAGGATCCCACGAATCAGTCGGAATTTTTAAATTACTTATACTGTGTATGCATTCAGTGGTGGTATCTATTAAACTTTTAATATGACTTGCCGTTTGCGCTGGTATCCTTTTTTGTGCGAATAATCGTTTCAAAAGGGAATCCAAAATGACACGTTTGTTTCCATATCGGTTTTTTAGCATACCCCAAGATTGCTCGTAATTTTCGTCCGTGATAGGTATATGCTTTAATAAAGATGCGGCTTCTCCAGTAACACTCAACTTAAGGTAATGAAGCTTTTGGACATTACTTAAAGACGAGTTGCAATGCACCAAAGATGTATAGAGGTCATGGAATGCAGGCCACTCGTCATATGCTCCCGAGAACGTAGGTAAATGTATTTGTGGCAATCTCACTGTCGCTTCATTCGACGTACCTGGGAAACTGACTTCCTGATCACCATGTGTAGCTGGCTTATGCTGTGCTAATAAATCCGTCAAATCTGCTTTCGTATTTAGGTACACTTCTTCATGCGTATAATATTCTTCTTTCTCAAAGTATGAACACTGCTTTCTTGTTTCCTTCGGCAGCAGTTTGATAAGATCTTGATGCGCACACTTGAATGTCGCCCAGTAATCTTCTAAGCTTTGTATACGAGATTCAATGTAACCAGGTGTAAGCCGTGCTTTAGGACACTTTTTCAAATTTGTTTGCATTCTTTGCAGTAGATCGCCGGTATCTTCTAATATTGATAAAATTTGTTCTGCCGTACGACTCATATTGCATTAAAAATTGTTAAATAATCTTGCAAATAATTTTCACAATTCACAATTAAATGTAGGTAATATTTTTACAATATTATGGAATGCTATTGTTCTCCGTGGCCGGCCGGCTCCCGCTAGTGCTTATTGAAGAACGTCTTAAGTATCCGGCTCGATGTTCGACCATATGTACCGTTGATAAGGTTCACTTTCGAATGCGTATTTGGTAATAAGATAAACACGTGTGGACTGTAAATTGATTTTATTTCAACTGAAATTGTTAGATTTGTAATATCTATTTAACCTCGCATACACACATTCATACGTCTCTTATATTCGTTCACGCACACATTGATACCTAACGAAACAATCAGCATTTGAATTTTTCGCCTGGCGTTGCCTTTTAGTCTTGGCTTCATGGTAGTCATTTCTATGATGGATCATACTAACGATCATACTACGTTTCTGGGATCATACTGACGAACTATGTGGCAGAGCACACTGCGTTCCGCGGTTACATAATTATAAACTGGGCGGCCCGTCTGACGACAGTAGGTAACAGCATATGCACTGTTAAGTTTTGAACCTTTCCTTCGTTACCTTTCGTTATCCTTTCAAAGTGGACAATGTATGACCTAAACTGAGTAAAAATAGGCAAGCAGGCCTTCAGCTAGCTAACAATCACCTAAATTTTATTTTTATAAAAGCTAGGACCTCTAAACGATCTATCTAGCTAAAAATCACCTATTTATTTTTATATTTAAAAAGCTAGGCCGTCTAGACTATCTCTCATTACTAGCTAACAATCATCTATTTATTTTTATATTTAAAAAGATAAGACGTCTAGACGATCTCACATCACTAGCTAACAATCACCTATTTATTTTTATATTTAAAAAGATAAGACGTCTAGACGATCTCACATCACTAGCTAACAATCACATATTTTTTTAAACAACAATAATTTTTAATAATAATAACAAATAACAATATATTTTTATATTTAAAAAGCTAGGACGTCTAAATAATCTCAAAATGCATTTTGAGTTATCTAAGATTCTACTGCAATTTTCTGCAACTTTTACATTGCACATTACAAAATATACCACTACATAGACGAAAATTAATAAGCCACTTTTCCTTGTACGACTGAAATACTCTTTATTTACTTGTCCGTGAATTTACAAGCCAGTAAACATAATAATGTAACAAAAGCAACCGCGGTTCGTTAAACGAATGTTAACGAACATTTTATTATTGAAATCGAAACGATTACCACAACGAAAAACAACTCTTTGTGTATTTAATATTGTTATCGTTTTTAAAGATACATTAAAGTGGACACTGCGCATGGTACTATTAATATTTTTATTATTCTAAAATAAAAGTAGCCTGAATTACTCCTTGTAACATTAGTTATCTATCTGCCAATGAAGGTCCCGTTAAAATCGGTTCAGCCGTTTGGGAAATTAGCCGGAAAAAACAGACAAACGGACAGTCAGACAGACAAAAAATTTAATAATTGTTTTTTTTTTTTAAGTACCGTATATACTTCGATATACACATATTTAGTAGAAAAGCAGTTATTTCGACATTACAAACAGACCTTCAATTTTATTTATTTTTAGTAAATGTAGATTAACGACTTGCTTCCGGATTCCACAAATGTTTACGGTTCCATTAATGAAAATCGTACCAAAATCCGTTAGAAGAAGAAATTGTTAGAAGTTAGATTAGAAGAATTTAGCGAAGAAACTGACAGAAGCAGACAAAACAATTTATTTCATAACTAGTTGAGCCCGCAACTTTGTACGCGTGGTATTCGGTATGGCATGTAACTTTTTTGTTTTTACACCGATTGGAATGAAGCTTCCGGTAACACTGAATGTTACCGGAAGCTTGCTACAATACATCAGTGAAAATTACATTCAAATTGGTTAAGCCGTTTCAGAGATTAGCTTGCACAAACGCACCACGCGTAAGAAGTTGCAGTTTCAGCTAGTAACATAATATATAAAGACTTATGTAATTACACTAAATTTTTATACTGATTAGAAGTCAAAAGTTATACCTACTTACACATAGCAGTACCTAATTAGGCAAAAGCAAATTAGTCCATAATTATTTAATTTAAAATGTTCTATATATTATATTTTATGGGATAAAATATTGGTGTACATATTTCTTTTCTCATATTCAACATTCCTACTCTCAAATTAATATATATATATATATATATATATTATGTATGTTTTTTTTATGTTAAGATCGGCAGACAGGCTGACGGTCCACTTGATGGTAGGTGGCTACCGTCGCCTATAACACAAGCAACGCCAAAGCTGCTTCAAGTGTGCTGCCGGCTACAATAGGATTAGGGATAAGGGATTGGGAAGGGATAGGGAAATAGGCTCTGGTATCCCTTACTTCACTCACCGAAACACAACAGCACACGTGCTGTTATTTCATGGTGGTCTTCTGTAAGGGGGTGGTTACTGCCGCCGGACGGGTTGCCCAAATGACTGCGAAACGCAGTGTGCCCTGCCACTACTTTCCAGATCTAGACCAGAGACAAATTTGAAAAGCTCATTTTTCAAAGTTGACGGGAATCGAACCCGGGAACCCTAGAACAGAGCGTTAAGGTGAGCACCCTAACCACTCATCCAATGGGCTCGTCGAAATTTATGTATTAGATTGTCAAATTTTAAGCGATAAATGGATCTAGAAAAGCTTAATAACTTTTATATTTGAACGTTATGACAATGAGATAACGTCATCGTAGGTCTCATGTCCTAAAAAAATCCGTAGATAATGAAGTCTGTCAGGAAAAAAAGTTTAGGAACATTTTCAATTAAACATTCAATACGGGCACTTTTCGAACTTCAAATGAATCAATTAAAGCATTCAAGTTAAAACGTGATAAGAAAGCAGAGAGAACCTTTGATAAAGAAATCGTAACTTTCTTTAGTGAAGATTAAACAAGGGCAAAGTAGAACATTTGTGCCCACATTTTTTTAAATTATTTATTTGAAAGAAAGAAAGAAAGATTATTCCACGATAAAGTAGCCACTCCAAAGGTGCTGCAAATGCTCTACGTCCATAGTAGGATTAGGAAGGGATATGGAATGACTCCTAATGGTCTATTCCCATTAGTTCAATTCGAAGTTCAATTGATTGAACTACTTGGACTTTTCAGTTTCAGTAGTTCAATTACATTAATTTATTGGACTATCGAAACTCGAAAAGTCTCAATAGTTCAATTGTCAGAATTATAATTTGTTAAATAAAATAGACTTTAAGATATTGTTTATTACTAGCTGAACTCGGCCACGCTTCGTGCGGCCCATACGGCGGCGGGGGCGGCGGCGTGCGCATGGGGCGCGCGGTAGGTACTGGACACTATTTATACATATATAATACTATTTATCGTAGCGTGATGTTATATAGCCTATAACGATAAATGGACTATTGAAAGCAAAAAAAAATTCAATTCGAACCAGTAGTTACTGAGATTAGCGCGTTCAAACAAACAAACAAACTCTTCAGCTTTATAATATTAGTATAGATGTAGCGGAATTAATAATTGTATAAATGTAATTCATAGATCAACGTGAGAACAAATATTTATTGCTCGGCAAATCACGATACAAAGCTTGAGCCAATCAGTCAGGGTCTTTTTGCAATTATAGTGTGTTGTATAAATATAATTCACTGTTACCACAGTCTAACCATACTTACGTCATACAGTCAGGCAACGAATGTACTTGCGTAGAGCAACGTTTGGCGAACTCGCTTCAGTTTGCAGGCTCGAACATTGAGCGTTGCCCGACTGTATGACGTTATAGTTAGACTGCTATTACTAACCTTAATGCACACTAACTGCCTAAGCAGTCAGAATGGCCGACTTGACGTATCGAAACAATGTCAATGTCACGTCAAGTTTGACATAAGATAGATTAATGATTGTACGTTCAGAAATGTTATTAAACTATAGATTACTAAAAATTAATTACGATTCGTTACAATTATATTTATTTTATTTGTCATGGTAATTTAAAATGGATAGAAAAAGGGAAGACTGATTTTCTTACATAATTATTTAGTTCTAACGTTTGATTAAAACTGCAGCAAGTGTGGCATGCAGGCTGATGGTCATCTTGATGGCAGATGGCTACCGTCGCCTGCAAAATAAGTTAAGGTTAAGTTAAGTTAAGGTTAAGTTAAGTTAAGGTTTGGAAATGGGCATTGGCATCTCTTACTTAAACAGTGAATAGGATAACATAATTTGGGTTTGTATTTTTAAAAATTGTAGTTAAGAATAATTTGTATTTTTTTATGTAAAGTTCGTAAGACAGGCTGACGGTCCACTGGATGGCCATGTGTCTTCAGTCACCTTTTAACACTAGCGCTGTAGACCCTAAGGATTAGGATGATGTAGAGAAATAATTGGTACAAACGCGACGTTCCCATCTTTCGATAAATTTTTGTTTTTTAAATATTAAACAGGACTTTGTTCTTGGCTGTAAAAGTTTAACAAGTCCAATATTGAGGTTAAGGTAAACAAGATTCGCTCTAACAAATTACTTGAACGGAAAGAACTAAAACTTTGTTAACCGGTCTTCTAAAGTTTTTACATAAAAAATTGTCTAGAAGAAGAAAAATATTGAATAATTTATGAACGCTACAAAAATGTGTCTCTTGAGAAATTATATTTTCATAAACGGAGTTTGTCTCTGGATGCATTGTTGTCGACTGCAAATACTTGTACATTCTCGTGTGATATTGCATATTTACAGTGAATTTGCCATATAGATAACTAGCTGGTGAAATCATTCAGTAATTTTTAAGATCATTGCGATAATTTCAGCCATTGATTGTATAATCGTGTTCCGAATTGTCCCGCGAAAATGTTTTTTTTTCTTTGAATATCAGGTCCCTGGCTTATCAGTGTTGTGGTCTGTACCACAACTGTATACTGTGCTAGGGTTCCTTTTCCTCTCGTTACTTGTTTATAAATTTATTTGTTTGTTTATTTTGTTTGTAATTATTATTTGTTCATGTATTGTTTGTATTAGAGGAATAAAAGATGCTTTCTTTCTTTCTTTCTTTATTGTACTTTTTATGTAAAGGTAGCCATTAACTTTCAAGTAAAGTGTTGGACTTTACTTGAAAGTTAATGGCTACGCCTATTAACAAAATCAACTCCATAAGTGTCGAAAATGCGCTTTGGACCTTAGTTTTTTTTTTTTTTTAAATGTTAAGTTCGACAGACACGCTGACGCTCCACTTGATAGTGGGTGGCTACCGTCGCCTATACAAGTAACAGCACTGGGGCCTTAGACAAAGTAGCATTCGCTCCGTAGCGATGCGATATCGAAGTTCGTTATCGTCTCAGAGACAAAGGAATCGACACTGTAACACGTGATAAACACGTGATACCTTGTCATGATTTCTTTGTCTCTGAGACGATAACGAACTTCGATATCGCTTCGCTACGGAGCGAATGCTACTTTGTCTAAGGCCCCAGGTGCTCTAAGTGCGCTACCGACTACTGTAGGAATAAGCTCTGGCATCCCTAACTCACTCACCGAAACATAACAGCATTTATGCTGTTATTTCACGTGGTCTTCTTAAGGGGTTGATTACTGCCGCCAGACGGTCTGTCCAAATGACTGCGAAACGCAGTATGCCCTGCCACTACTTTCCAGATCCAGACCAGAGACAACTTTGAAAAGTTAATTTCTAAAGGTAATTCCGCTGGGAATCGAACCCGGGAACGCTAGAAGAGAGCGTTAAGGCAAGCACCCTAACCACTCATCCAACGGCCCAACAATTTATTACTACGAAACACATCATTTCTAACTACGAACTAAAATAGAAATGATTGTATTTCTATTTTAGTTCATCTTCTTTCATTATGTTTTTTTCCATCATTCCAATGACAAATTATGCAATTTTTTTCCAAGAAATAATAGGTCAGGGCTATATGGTGGATGCATTAACACCTCCCAGCCAAACTTTCTTAATTTTTGCTGAGTGTCTAAAGATGTGTGTGTGGTCTAGCGTTGTCGCAATGAAAAACCACACCCTTTCTATTGATCAATTCCGGCCGCTTTCTCTCAACTTCTTGCTTTAATCTCATCAGTTGTTGCCAGTAGAAATCCGAATCGATGGTTCTGCGTTCTGCAAGACGGTAAAAGCTCACAATGAACAATGCCCTTCCAATCCCACCATACACACAGCATCACCTTATTACAAATTAACAAATGAAAAATAGCTGGAAATGTAACCTTTTTAATGTCATTAAAACCAGCCAGATACAAATAGTACAGCCAAAGATATTTTATTACAAGTTTATACATATTGTATGAACAATATCCAAATAACCAATATTCAAATGATTTAACCGTCGTTCATTGACGTGTTGCGTCACTTTGACGGTTATGGTTTGAAAATAAAATTGGAACCGATAGGTGGCGCCAAAATCGGGTTACGGAATTATTTTCGGGTTCTGGCAGGACAAGGTCTGCTGGGTCAGCTAGTTGGAATATAATTTTTTAAATCCTCCTTATTCATCTTTAATTCTTAGATTAACATTTCGTATATGGTAACCCTTTTCATTCCCCTAATGAAACTCGACGCACAACTATGTGTCTAAATAAAACAAATATTTTTCCTCATTTCGCCACGGCCTTCAAACATGCAAAATAGTGTGAATGTTTCAGAGCATCAACGTCACATTTGACCTTATGCCGTCCGGAGTTCTCGTAATGTTTTCCCTCTGCCCTAAAATTATGTTAAGGGCATCTGTCACAATACACCTCATTTGAAATTACGTTATTCGAGACACGCTTCAATCTTTCAGCAAGTTGTTCGTGACGCAATATATAAATGGCTCTATAGAGATGTTGTTAGACATTTGTGAACGTGCCACGTTACGTGCAAAAGAGCATATTATTATACCTATAATTCTTAGTACTATTACTAGCGATCCGCTTTGCACGGATGCAATTTTTCTGCAATTTATAAACACGCTCTTTAAATTAGTAAAAACCCTATCAAAAACCGTTAGGCGGTTAACTTTATTTTATAACTATCAGCATGGTATTCGGTATAGCGCGTAACTTTTTCGTTTCCTACAATAGACCAGTGAAAACCGCATTCAAATCGGTTAAGCTTTTCTGAGATTAGTGTGCACAAACGCACAGACAAAGAAACATACAACAAACAGACAGACGAAAATTCTAAAACCTATTTTTTGGACCTCGATAACATACCTAAGTACAAAGTGTACTAGCGCGGAGTGATAAATCTGGTAAAAATCTATTTTAGATTCAAAATATCGCAAATTGCATGGAACCTCCTTGTTCACAACTCTTTTGAAAAACTAAATTAAAATTTTCAGCCAGTAGTTAGTTCGCCGGTTAGTATTTTTGTGACAGCCATTAAAGAAAAATAATTAAACAAATTTTTGCAAAGATGGAGAAAAGTGAATTTCGTGTCTTGTTGAAACATTATTTTTTGCGCAAAAAAACTATTACGGAAACGAAATAAATATTATGGGGACTCTGCTCCGTCGATTAAAATGATTCATAAGTGGTTTACTGATTTTCGCTGTGGTCGTACAACCACAAGTGATGCTGTGCGTCCAGGACGCCCAGTTGAGGTCACTACTCCAGAAATGATCCACGACATAGTGTTGAACGACCGAAGATCTTATTAATAAATATCTTATTAATATTTGCCGAGTTATCACGGTTTTTGTCAAAGAAGAAGGGAGCGAAGTGTGGAGACCGCACGCCACAGCGAAATGTGGTCGGGTTCAGCTAGTATGAATTATATATTACATCGCATCATATAATGTTAGATGGGTTGTTTGTGTAAACTTAAATTGTGAGTGAGCTTTCAACCCAATGCGGTACTGGAGGACCAAGCGTGACGCCTACGGTCACTGCAGCTGGAATAGAACTCAAGATCTTTACATGTCCTACTTTTGTTGGTGGTGGCGATTTATATTAGAGTGAGATCCCAGTCACCCCAGACTTACGTGATTTTAGGAAAGAAGAAATTTTTAGGATCCATAGTATAACATAAACTTAGAAAGGAATGGATACTCGCTAAACTGAAAGCGGGGCCGTTTTATTGGTAGCAAGTATCAAAGGTGAAGAAAAAAACATGCTAACTTACGTCAAAGTCGGAAGACTGGTTTTTACGCATGTTATATATGATATGGTTATAAACAAACGTTTACGATCCTAAAAATTTCATCTTTCCTAAAATCACGTAAGTCTGGGGTGACTGGGATCTTGGACTATAATTATAGTCGATATCGAGCTCTATCGACACTTTTCCTCCGTTCTCGACAGATTCTCACTTAGGCAGATTCGCAACTGAACGGACTTTTATGTTCCCAGTCAAGTGTCGACCCAAATGTGGAGGCGTACACCACACTCATAAATTGTTTATATGATAAACTAGCCGCCAATAATTTGTACATCATCTTCTTTCTGTGCCTCTCCATTACTGAAGGTTAGCAGTAAGGTTCTTAAATCTCTTCCGGTCTTTTGCGAGTCGAGACAATTGTTCCACGTTTTTAATTCACGTCACGTACCCATGACAACTTTATTCTTCCAACTCTCCGCTTTCCTCTCTAATTTCTATACTAATAATTATACTGATTTTAGTTAAAACTAAACTAAAATATGTAAGCATTAAAAAAAAAATCAGATTATTTTGCAGTTCAAACACGTAATATATTGATTGCTAGACCATTTTGAATTTTTTTGACACACAATAGCATATCGTCGCTTAGGACATATCGTTTTCAGGAGAGACAAAAAACTGTATTACATTAACATTTTATACAATATAAATGCATAATAAAAAGAAATATATACATATTGTGTTAAGTTATGATAATTATTAAACAAATATAATAATTTTGTTCTTATAAGGTCATTTTCAAGACTAACGCGGTTTTACTCCAACAAAATGAAGACTTACGCAGTGTTTTTACTTTTTATTTTTAATACAAAAAAATACATTTTACAAACATTTTTCAAATGCAGTATTATCAAACAAATAAATAACATAAATTAATTAAAAAAGTATTGCTAAATTCGCTTTTTATAAAAAAAAATATCACTTTTCGCTGTTATTTTCTTCTAATTTGAACAGGACAACGTCTTCCGGTTCGGCTAGTATAATATAATAGGAACTTATTGATAATTGAGGTTTTATTATTTGGCGAGATCAATTATTATTACCTACTGAGTTCAATAAAATTATCTTGCTTTTTAATAACTTTTAAGAAACTTGCAATCCAAATCAGTTCTCTTTTTTCTTTACTCCTAAGGTTAAGCTCTGCTAAACTTTTAGCCTCTCTTTTAGCTCTCCAAAACTTTTATTTAAATTGTACATTCATTTAACATACATTATAGTTATCACAAGTAAACTCAAAACAAAAATTAAAAAAATATCAAAAAATATCCTTTCATTTAAAAAGTACCTTTAAAACTTATAGATCTAATGACAAAAATAACATTTTAATGCTTATAAGGTAACTCATCATAATATGATTGCATACATCACACTGATCTTTTTTGGGATGAAACAGGCTTAGATTTAGTTTTAGGAATACATTGTCAAAAACCCTACGACTAAGACATTTTAAGGATTCTAATTGAAATTTACTAACGTATTCTTTGTATAATTGTGCCATAGTTTGAAATACTGGTTCTAAGTATTACCATGATGAGTTTGCTTGGCAGTAGTGTCATGGCATCTTCAGCAGGTTATCTAAAAAGTTTTTAAAAGTTCGTGAGCATCGGAGTTCTTTTTGGAGCGATCTATATTCCGAGAAACCACAGAAGGTGGTGCACAATTTATCGTTTTAAACCAGTATCGGACAAACCATTCTTTAATACCCCATGTATTTATTAACATTTTTTTACACACTTGGTAACCTTCGTTGTCAATCGTGAGAAAGTACGCAAGACTTTTGGATCTGTTTGAATCAGATTTTTTTTAATGATTTTTTATCATAAGCTGTCACATGAGAGCATATAAAAAGCCTTCGTTGCTCCCAAGACATAGTTTTCCAAAAAATTTCAAATAGGTTTTTCCTTTTATCCTCATCTATATTATTACAGTTTCTTAGTTTTGTTTTCTTGCAAAATGTTGAATCACACGCTGGTTTTATGAATCTGACTGGCTTAAAGACATCATGGTGTATTTTGCATTTATAATTATTTTCTTGTTTCCCTATATCCCAGGTATGCCTGCCCTTTCATTCTTAAATCTCGATTAATGTTCCTTTTCCATGTCCTCATATCTTTATTAACTTTGCTCTTTCTTTTCTTGTTTGTTGCTAGATGTCCATGATATGTAGTTTCATTGTTATTCTCATTAAACTCTGTTGTTTTCTGAAATAGATACAGTTTGAAGTTGGAGTCTCATTTGCAGATACTGTAATATTGCTTTGACCGGCTGAAATAAAATTCTTTTTAAAGTTTACATCAGATATTGGACAGCTAATGGTGATTGCATCAGATGCAGAATCAGGTGGTATTGCTACAATGCATGTATACATGGAATAAGCGTCTAATGTTGTATTTGAAATAACTCCTTATTATTTTCGTAAGGTGCGAGATGTACAGGAAGCTGTGGGCAGGTAAAATTACTGGAACATGCAATGTTTATTGGCTCATTAGTGAAAATATCCATTAAATCATAATCATCATTTATTATATCCATATTATACGGTAGGTAAATGGTTAATGTCTTGGTTTTCAATGTTTTTAATACGTTCAACCACATTAAAATTTGTAAGGTCTAAATCAAATTTACTCTGGAAGTTATTGATAACAAAAGTATCACATTGAGCCATTTCTTCATCAGATCTTGTGGGTTTGGGAGCTGTATAACCAAGAGGGAAAACTTTAGCTATTATTGTAGAGGTTGAAATCGTAGTAGCTTTTGCGGTTAAAGGGACATGCAATAAATAGTTTTTTTTTTTTTCAATTTTCTCCCCTCGCTTTTCATTATTTTAATTGATTTTCTTTAATATAATCATCTCATTTTCAAGCAAACTTGACGTCTCTTTATTAAGTCACGTAAAAGAGTAATCAGTATCTTTGCATTGATACTCAACCCTTGAAAAGTTTTCATCACTGCTGCAAGCCGTTGTATCATTGCCGACATCCTCGTCCATTTTCGAGTTCTAAAGCAAATAATTAAAATAGAATAAATTTAATAATTATATAAGAATAAATATAATTATCATAATTTAAAAAAAAATCTGCGTTTAATTCACTAATTATCCCCTTAAAACGTCCCATTTAATACCGCAGCAGTCAGAAACTCATAACAGAAATACAGCCCAAGTCAACGAAACTGTTCATTACAACACCGCTTAAATACACATGATTTTAATCACGACCATACATAGTATTTAAGTGAATATAACGTTAATGCTATATTATGTTTAAGTTTACTTACCTTTTAACTACAGGAGAGGAGCCACTTCGTTAGAAAAACTCTACTTATTTAAAAACAACAACCGATCTAACAACAAGCGACGTATCACTTGCCAAATTACTATGGCGGACGATGAGTTGCGCGGTATTAGCGCAACGAATGAGATATGTTTTGTTACTATTTTTTGAATAACTCGCTCTAATTGGACGATATCACCTCCAGTGAGAGCTCATTGGATGCGCGTTGAAAATATCTATCGAATGGTATATAAAACGTCATTTGGCCAAAAAATGACTTGTGCGGTATTGTTAGCTAAGCGACGATATTATACGTGTCATTTCAAGATCAGGAGCAATTTTGCAACTCCTGTTGCAAGTCTATCATCGTTCAGCCTGCCTGCCGACCTTTACTTACATTAAAAAAATTTCGACCCAAATCATTTTACGACATGGTGGACGATATTATTGAACATGTTATCCAAAATGTGCTACAATATTATCTAACATTTTGGCGTGAGTCCCGTGTTTTTTTTTTACAGCAGCTATAGCAAAACGTCCTCTCGCGTCTTACAACAAAATACGTGTAATATGTTATTTAATCTGGACGCACTAAAAGGACCAAATGTAGTCATTCTTTTTTCTTATACATTATTAAAGGTGGCAGACAGGCTGACGGTCCACTTGATGGTAGGTGGCTACCGTCGCCTAAGGACACAAGCAACACCAGGGGGGTACATGTGCGCTGCCGACCTTGCAGGAATTTGTTTTACTGCTCGCTTATGTATTATATACGAGATGATCTATAAATGCTACAACATTTTCAAAAACTCACATATCTAATATTATTGGACACCAATTTTACTTTATTTACATACCTTTATTTTATTGCCTTACCCTCTCATTACACAAGTATGTAGAATCGATAATATCGAGGAGTCCGTTTGGATGAGTGGTTAGGATGCTTTGCCTTAACGCTCTGTTCTAGGGTTCCCGGGTTCGAATCTCAGCAGGGTCAACTTTGAAAAATGAACTTTTCAAATTTGGCTCTGGTCTGGATCTGGAAAGCAGCCCGACTGGCAACAGTAACCACCCCCTTACAGAAGACCACCGTGAAATAACGGCACGTGTGTTGTTGTGGTTCGGTGTCCTTATCCAATAATCCCTTATCCTTAATCATACTCTAGTCGGCAGTGCACTTGCAGCAGCTGTGGCGTTGCTTATGTTATAGGCGACGGTAGCCACCTACCATCAAGTAGACCGTCAGCCTATCTGCCGATCTTAACTTAAAAAAATTCAAATATTTTTATTTTTAACCAAAATCCAAAATGTAAAAAATTTGTTACTGAAACCTTCATCAATTATTGATGATCAACTTCCAGACATTCAAATATTCTTGTACCTATAATGTAAAAAAATATTTTTCATTGATTCAAATACGTACAAAATTATCTTTCACAGGGTCCAACACAACCGAAGGGTCGCAATTGAAATTCTTTGGGCGTAAGACTGAATATCTCGTAGGAATCCAATATATATACAATTACTCCACGTTACTCGATGGGACCCCAGAAACGAAGACTGAGAGATCTTCGAGATTAAAAGGAAAGATAACCTTTTCAGAGCATTGGCAGAGAAACAAATCCCCACAGATTTCATACAGCAGACTAGTGAATACTAGATTTGACGTATAAGCCGCGCCAATAAAGAAACGAATCTAAAATGGCGGCGGCGGTCATGCGCTCTCACTCTAAACTATTGCTGTCTTTCGTCGCACACGGCGCGTACTGCATGCAAAAAAAAATATCATACCACATATTTCGTCATCTCTTGACAATTGTCGTCCCTAAAAAATTGCCCATGATTTCAATTTCACCCTGCACAGAATAGTTGTCACAGTTTTAAAATAAGGTGTTATATGAAATTAACATTCTCATTTGTTTTTTTAAATATTTGTTTACAATAAACAACTTTTTCTTTCTATCTTTCTTTTTATTTGTTGACCCTACTATCTGTCAGTGCAGGTACATAGACGCCATTTTCGATTCGTTTCTTTATTGGCCCGGCTTATATAATAAAAGTCTTACTTACCTGTGCGACGTATAACATTCGCGCAGTCAACTCTGAATCCAGGGTGCTTTTGACCGGTTCTTCTGAAAAATTATAGGAGTGATCTGTGTCCAGCTGTAACATCCTACAGCTATGATGATGGTTAAAAATGCGATTTTTTAAATTCTTAAATTTTGATCATTCAAAGACTAAAAGTAAGAAATATTTTATATTGTAATATACGGTTTAGATGGCGCTTAGCAATAGCATTTATCAATAGTTTGGCCTCAAACTAAAAAAATTACTTGTGCGTATGCGAAGAATACCATGGACTGGGGGCATAAACATAAGTGGTTTTCTTCCAGATCAATCATAACTTTTATTAATATTTCTTTATATTCAATTTATGTACTAGTATTTAGTTATTAGAATGTAAGTTTATGATGCCAACTTTTACCACCCACATTGTTTTATTTTTCATATAATTTTCCTTACCCTAAGGTTGCCTGGAAGAAATCGCTATAAAGCGAAAAGGCCGCCTTTTCGTTCTTTGTTGTTTCTTTCTTTTTTATGTTTATAGTACAAATAAAATAATAATAATAATAACAACTGTCCGTAAATAGTTTGATCCCGATCAGCCTCAGGGACAACCTGAGGCGGTTGGGATTCCGTGGTGGTTCCCTCCCGGGCCAGATGCAGAGATGCAGCCGCTCGATACGGCCAGAATAGTACGTCGGTTTCTGTCCTTGTCGCCCTGAACCCCGACCGACTATGCTTCTGTCGGGGGTAACACCGTCTCCCCCTTATTTTGGTTTTTGGAGGAAGAGACAAGTTAAAATTAGTTAATATAATAATAACTTTCGAAAGTTCTTGAGTCAAGTGCTAAAAAATTAACCACTTGGTTAAACTTACCCATGGAATAAAAGTTCGCTTGGCGGAATATCGAGTTTAAAACTTCGGAACATTAATAGGGAAATACTTAAATTCTTCTTCTTGTCAGTAGTATCGTATACTACTAACGGAGTGGTCGTGATCATGGATCGTCCAATAAATTAGTCGCGGCTTCTGCGATTCTCTGTCTCCCTCTATTAGTGGCACTGCATGTTAGGGAGTATTTTGTAGACGATTTAATAAGCTCTGTCCATCTTGTTGGTCATCAGCCGCGAGGAGGCTGAACCACTACTTTTCTTTATATCACTAATCGTTCCGATGTATGTATATCCAAACATCTTAAGGATTCGCACTTGCACAAACGACTTGACGAGACCCATGGTAGAGTGATTAAGGTGGTTGCTTTAAAGCTATGGTTCAGGGGTTCCTAAAAGCTATGCTTCCGGTTCTATTCCCGACAGGACCAACTTTTAAAATAAATTTGTCTTAGTTGACTCTGATCTGTATCTGGCAAGTAGTGCCGAGCACATTGTAAACATGTTCGAACGGCAGTAACCACTCCCTTACAGAATACCAGCGTGAAATAACAGTGTTGTTTCGGTGAGTGAGTAAGGGATGCCAGAGCCCATTTCAATATCTCTTCCTAATGCCTTATCCTTATCCTTAAGCAGCTCATGTGGCGTTGCTTGTGTTGTAAGCGATTGTAACCACCACGTACCATCAAATGTACCATCAGCCTGTTTGATGTCCTTTACATGAAAAAAACAAGCCTCTGTTTGATACGAAGTTTTTTCAGGATTGAAACGTTAGTGCGTCGAGCAGTCCATTTATATAATATACTAGCGACCCGCCCCCGGCTTCGCCCGAGGTGCAATTTTTATATATATGAACATTTCCCGTTTATCCCTCTTTCCATTAGTGAAAACCGAATCAAAATCGATCTACCATTTCACGCGTGATGCCGTGACCAAGGGAAATAACATAAAAACATTAAAAAAAAAGAAATAGGGATTCTTTTTCATATATAGAGATAACTCTTCGATTTTTAAACATTCATAAAATATGAATGTTTTAACATAATAAGTTTTTCACAGTTGTACATTATAAATTAAATAATAAATAACAATGGAACATGTTATCTGAACAAATAAATAAAATAAATAAATTTCATCCTCAGCAAGCGCATCCAGCAGCTTCAAATAATATTATTAGTGACATAACAGGAAGTAATGTGATATTATTAGTAACATCTAATAATGTCACATTATATCCCAAATCCCGTAAGGCTTAAATTATGTATAAAACATGTTACAGGAAACAAACCTTTCCGTGACGGGTGTTTGTAAGCTATAAGCCGAAGACAAGGCCGCTTTAAAAGTAATTACACAACAAATAACAGGGTTCAAAACTTTGACAGTTTTGACGCGTTCGAAATAAAAGTTTCGTTAATTATGAAAATTCTTGAGACAAATAAAGTCTTTCGAATAGGTAACTTGTCTCGTGTTGTTGCAAACGAAATAACTTGCGCAAGTAGCAATCATTCTACTTGCGCCACTGCAGGTAAGCTAAATTGCAGATTCATTTATTAGACTTTTTTTATATTAAGATCAGCAGACAGGCTGACGGTCCACTTGATGGTAAGTGGCTACCGTCGCCTATAAAACAAGCATCGCCAAAGTCCACAAAAAATGTAGCATCAATGCATATACATATTAGTTAAAGTAACTATAAAAAGTCCTGATAAGGCAAATTCTGCTCATTCACACAACCACGAGAAAAATTAGACATAATTATTTTGGATCAAAAAAATAATATATTATTATATTCGAGAGATTTCAGAGACGCCGAAACCATATCGAATCGAAATCAAATCTATAAAATATTGCATGAAGTTTAGTGGCAAAGGTGATAATAGCAAAATGAACTCTGGAATCTCTCACTTACGCATTGAAAAAGTAACACAAGTGCTGTTTTTTGCAATAGTCTTTTTTTATGTTAAGATCGGTAGACAGGCTGACGGTCCACTTGATGGTAGGTGGCTACCGTCGCCTATAACACAAGCAACGCCACAGCCGCCGCAAGTGTGCTGCCGACTACAGTAGGATTAAGGATAAGGGATTAGGAGGGGATAAGGAAATGAACTCTGGCATCCCTTACTTACTCACCGAAAGACAACAGCACACGTGCTGTTATTTAACGGTGGTCTTCCGTAAGGGGGTGGTTACTGCCGCCAGACGGGCTGCCCAAATGACTGCGAAACGCAGTGTGCCCTGCCACTACTTACCACCCTGCCATTACTACTTTTAGTAATGGCAGGTGTTTTAGTAATGTAGTATTAGTAATGGTATTAGTACTTTTAGTAATGTAGTATTAGTACTTTTAGTAATGACGCTCCCAACGCGAATACGAAGTGCTCTATGGCGTCAGTCCCATCTCGGGCTGACGCCGTGCAAATGGACTGTTGTGTAGTCTGTGCATGCATTGCGCATTGTCATTGTCATTATCTCCTCTTAAATTCATTCAAAAATTTTGTAACGAAATTTGTAAAGGGTAAAAAAAAAATTGTCTTCTTCCATTATTTACTTGAGAAATATCAGTTGCTTACTTATGTGATGTAGAACTTTAACAAGATACTTGACAACATTGTTAACAAAACCATGAATACTAGAGTGTTCTGTGAATTTGTTTAGGCACTAACTTTCCTGTTAGAACATTCGTTATCAATAACGACATGACAGTTTCCATACATGATCAGAGAATGGGTTTTTTTTCGTCGAATTTGCTTTTTGATTTGTTTTTATAATAATAATATGTTCTTTTTATTCAAACAAATTGGTCCATTCGTAGTAAATTACATAAAAATGAACTAAACTTAACTATTTACATCTTTATTCCATTAAAAAGGAAAATAATTTAATCTATCTACCTACATTTTGTACCTACATGTGTACTGTACATATTATGAGTCACATTACACCCGAGCGAAGCCGGGTTTTCATCTAGTATTAATAAAATTTATTGATTTATCTATTGACACAATTTATTATTATTTTTTTACTTAATTTCAAGCACAAATTTCACGTTAGATAAATACCTACATATTTTTAATTTATTACTGAGTGTTACTAAAGAAACAAAATACGTATTTCGTATATTCGTTAAAATTTTGTATGTAGAAATTGTTTTTTTTTTTATATTTAATTTACAGACACGGCTCGTTTACGATTTTATTATAAATATATTATAAGTATACGAGGGGCACAGCGAAATGATAGGGAATAATAAAACTATTTCCAGGTTATACATAAATTATGTTTTATTGTTTTTCGAAGTATTTCCCCTTGCAATGTAACGAAGCGTTACAAATATTAATACCGTTAACGTTGTTAACGGTTCTCAAGAGGTGAACGGGGAAGCTGCGGGGAAACGGAGAGGGGGGGGGGTCCACCGCGAGCCCGTGGGGGAGCCTTCAGCTTGAGTCGCGATTAGGCTGAATTAAAGGCAAGGCTACACCACTTTGCATAATCCCGTGCATTCTAGCCAGTTGCGAGAAATACTGAATGAAATAAGAGAAATTAAAAAAAAAACGTAAAAAAACTTATAAACTAATTGTGACTGCGGTTTAGAAGTATCATTATACCTCAGAAACTGTTTTCCCGCGTTAGGGATTACTGCTGCGATTTTTCATCACGGTTCACCTTCATCGTCGCGATTTACCATCGCGGTTTACAAACATAATACCATCGGCCGTGCGTATCCCCGGGACGACCACCATCACGTCTGGCTACGAGCAGCCTTTAAACTCCTTTAAACGTATAAAATTAAATGTATAAAATTTTCAATTGTGTCAATAGATAACTGGATACGTAATTACTTTATATTCAATCAATCAATTTTATTAATACTAGATGAAAACCCCGCTCGGGTGTAATGTGACTCATAATATGTACAGATGTAGGTACAAAATGTAGGTAGATATTTCTGTAGTTATCGGTTCTCAAGGAATATTAAAGGCAAAGCGGCATAGATTTCGCTCAATGTTTGCGGCAAGACGTTTCGTTTTACACAGTCACATGAGTGACAGTTCTTTGTAATGGACACTTTGTTTTTAAAATGAATGGTGCGACGACGTATTGAGTGGCGAGGCGTATGTGCGCTAGTATGAATGAAACGGAACGTTTATTTGTCACAGGTGTCAGTGAGTGACGTTTCGCTAGAGTGGCCAATATGGCGACTGCGATTTGTCTGTCAGCACCATTAGAATTTAACAAAATACTTGACAATCCGAATTTTGCGGATATATGTTGTCGACTCGAAATCTTTATTTTTTATATTTTATTATTCAGGTAAGGTTTCAATCGAGTCTACCGTATCCCTTGACGAAATTATTAATATAGATTACCCTAAAAGGGGCGGTCGTGTTTTCAAGAAACAAAATCTAACTTAATTTCAAGCGGCTAATAAAAACCTATAAAAGCAACGTTGACATGACATTCATAGAGGTGATATGTAAGTAATGTACGCAAAGGTCCAACGTTCACGTAACGCCTTCTGACGTCAACGATTCAGCGTTTTATTAATAGGACGAATTAGATTAACTTGTTCTCGTCATTCTCGTGACAAAGTACGTAGTTAGATCTATTTAAATTATTCTTAATAGTCTTAATAAAGTATGTGAAGGATGAAGATTTTAAAAATTAGAATGTTGCCAGAGCAGTAAATATTGAAATGAAGTTTTTATATGACTCTATTCTTTACTTTTACATACTTGAAACATAAATTATATCTCACACTAGCTGAACTCCGCCACGCTTCGCTGCGGCCCATACGGCGCGGCGGGCGGCGGCGTGCGCATGGGGCGCGCGGTACTATGGACACTGCTTATATATAATATGTACTATTTATCGTATCGTGATGTTATATAGCCTAATAGCCTTCCTCGATAAATGGACTATTCAAAACAAAAAGAATTGAAAAATTCTTTTTGTTTTGAATCAGTAGTTCCTGAGATTAGGGCGTTCAAACAAACAAACTCTTCAGCTTTATAATATTAGTAAAAGTATAGATTTAGATTATGCCTGTACAGGTACTTAAAGTAAGGCCTCGTTCTGAACTCGGACCCGCACATCACCGCTGATGGTGGAATCCCTTTTAGTGGGTATTCCTGACAAGTTACTTCACCGGGCGAGTCCCACACTCCCCCTCGTCGAACTGTCTCCGTCCACGAGGGATAGTTGGTAAACGTCATTTCCCCTCCTACAAAAAAAAAAGAGGTATAGAGCAACAACCTTTACGCTGTTAGTCTGCGGAGACAGTATTTTCTTACAAATTTCTTCTTCCAGGGTTGTCAAGAACTATTTATAACGTATCACTTTTATTTTTTCTCGATCAATTGGAAAATTAGTCTGTTAAATCAACTTCTGTTACAAAGAGAGCGTATCCTAATCCTAATAATATATTTATACCTAATATTATAAATGCTAAAGTTTATATGTTTGGATGCGCAACACACAACTATAATAATAATAATACTTTATTTATTAAGCCAGTATATGTACATTAGAACATTACAACTTATAACAAAGCTAGATGGAAAATTTAGGCTTTAAAATACGTACATAGTTGATTGTCCCCTGATCTCCAAGCTAGGATTGCCTGTGTTTTGGAGATCAGTGGCCCCGCTATAACTAAAGTGTAACCAGGGGCGTTCCGGCGGACGGGAATTTTTAAAATGTACGAGTTTTTAAGGATGATTCTTAATACACCGTGCCGCCACCGGGCCATGCGTATGTATGTCATAACATACATAACACACGTTCCAGTAATCTTTCGTCTTGCATTTTTAATAAAAAAAAACTCCCTACAACAGTTACCTCACTACGGTCCGCCATCAACTAATCTCCGAGCGCTCGGTGAAAACAAACATGTAGCAATTGGAGCCATGTCGCAAAGAATACCTACCCAGACCCGCCGACATTTAGACGGCCCGACCCGGTGGAGTATGAATTGGTTCATACAAAACCATACTATGAATATCTTGACCGGGGCACCGTCCGGTGTTATATAAATGTACCTTTAATCTTGCTATAAGGTGGATTTATGTACGGCCGTGGCCGTGTCCGTGCCACGGCCGTGTCCAGTATATGGCCGCCACTGGGCCGTGCGCTCGGCGTGTTTTTCTCAATGTTCGGGGCACGGCCGCGGCACGGACACGGCCCCGTGAAGTATAAATTGGCTCATACAAAAGAATACTATGAATATCTCGACCAGGCCCCGGCCGGGTCACGTTCCGGTGTAATATAAATCCACCTTAAATCCACCTTTAATCGGCTGAGACAAAAATACTGCATACTACGAGTTTATATTTATTATAGAGACATTAAATTTGTTGTTCTACGAAGGATCTAGGAAAAAAACGCTACGTGCTTAGTGACTATAGACTATAGATAGTAACATAATGGATTTCTATGAAAAGTAAGTTGTGTTTACTATTTCGTTTATTAGATATTGTATTTGAGTGTTATTATTATCTAGGTATCACTACAAATGTAACATTTTCCCGGTGAAAGGAAATTCAATTATACAAAATTCAATCGACTCCAATCGGAGCCAACAGATAATTATTGTCTCGGTCAAAGACACAGGTGTCGCTGAACTGCGAACGAGGGATTTTGGTGAGGCTTCCTCAATGCTGTTATTCATTGAAAGTTGTTGACTTCCAAAAGATGATTGAAATGATAAAGAAACAATATTTTTTCTGTAATATGCGGTTTAAGATCAACTTGATTTTATTTACGAGATTTTGTAAATAAAATCAAGTTCATTATCAACCTTGATAGGATAAAAAACAAGAGAGAAGGTAAAGATAAGATAGACAAAGTAAATCCGAATAGCTCATGTGCTGTTGTGACTCCGTAAGTTAGGGTTGGTCCCTTTTGCTTTCTTTTTTTTAAATTTTTTATAAATATTTATGTAAATTTATTGAGCAATTCGTACTGGTGGCAACCCTATCGTTGGCATATTGCCACTTTTCCGTCGTGTACACCCAGTGTTTACATTAAACCAGTTTTGTTGTTGCTATTCCCAACTGCACTTAAACGCAGTTAAAGTTTAAGAAGTGTGTTATCTGGTAATGTATGGGTTACTTACTGGTTATTCGATCCGAATAACTAAAACTTTGTACACAAGTTGAGATGGAAGAGCGTTTATTTTGTATGAATTTAAATTTATTTTTCTTAAAGAATACCTGTTTCTTTAATTTCAATATTAAAGTTAACCCTCAACCAGACCACGAAGAACAAAGTGTTTCTCAAAGGATTTTCACCTCCTACAATGTCTTATTTGAGAATGTTTTAAAGATATTTCAAAAAACCTTGTTTAAAGTACTAATAACACATCTTCGTGCTCCGCTCGTTTTTCGTTATACCCACGGGAAGTCTCTGGCAGTATTGAATATTATTTTCTAACTAGCTGTGCCCGCGACTTCGTACGTCCGTGAATTCGGAATAACGCGTAGCTTTTTGTTTGTAAACAGATTGGAATTAAATTTACACTAAATATAACCGGAAGCTTGCTTCAATACATCAGTGGAAACCACATAAAAATTGGTTAGGCAAACAACGATTGTATTATAGACAAAAGTCGCAACCGTTTTTCTGTAGCAGACTGCCGAGAAAGATGAGTTCTTTTTCTAGGCATTTTATTAATATAAGTATTATTTATACGATTCTCATCGTAAAAAAATATTTAAAGAAGCAGTTCGCTGAACACGACCAAGCGTCTGAGCCGCCCGCATTGCACATCATATGCGCACGTGGTACTTGATAAATGTTTTGTTGTGGAGTTATTTTAAAACTATGATATCTCCTAAGATATTCATTGAAATCAAATGATGTCAAGGGCAATATTGTTCAAAATTAAATACTTTTGATGAATAACGTATTTATTTGGATAAGGATTAATATCCTGTTTATAAGAACACCTTCGCAAATAATGCATTTTTATAGAACTAATTTGATTACCCGCAACGGAAGATCTCAAAAAGTATTTCCCCCGTTTTTGAAATATTTTTCATTGAAGCTCCGCTCTTATTGGTAGTAGCGTGACGTTATATAGCCTATAGCCTTCCTCGATAAATGGACTATCCAACACAAAAAGAGTTTTTCAATTCGAACCAGTAGTTCCTGAGATAAGCGCGTTTAACCATACAAACAAACAAACAAACTCTTCAGCTTTATAATATACGTAGTGTAGATAATATTCTACAAAACATATATAAAAATCAGCTTTTAGAAAATAAGTGAAGTTAGTTCTATTTTTACTTACCTTTCTCATCTGACAGCTCTAAATTGGCGTCTATTCAACTTAGCAGATACGCATACGTTCAAAGTACATAGGTACACTGCTCGATACCCCTTTTGTCCTTTAGAAAATAAGTTATATCTGACTTGCCAGAGATCTTACTCCATTGGATGACCCGTTGGATGAGTGGCAAGAGTGCTTGCCTAACGTCTCAGGGGCCCCGGGTTCGATTCCCGGCGGGGTCAACTTTGGAAATTTTAATGTTATTTTCAAAATTGACTCTGGTCTGGATTTGAAAAGAGTGGTAGGGCACCACTGCGTTTCGCAGTCATTTGGGCAGCCCGCCTGGCGGCAGTAACCACCTCCTTACAGAATACTGCCGTGAAATAACAGCATATACGTGCTGTTGTGTTTCGGTGAGTGAGGAAGGGATGCTAGAGCCCATTTCCTTATCCCCTCCTAATCCCTTATCCAATCCTACTGTAGTCGGCAGCGTACTTGCAGCAGCTGTGGCGTTGCTTGTGTTATAGGCGACGGTAGCCACCTACCGTCAAGTAGACCATCAGCCTGTCTGTCGACCTAAACATTAAAAGAAAAAAAAAATTTGGTATATTTACATTGAAACTTTTTGTGATTGACTAAGTCTATAAACTTTATATATTTTTATTTAAAAAGACTATTAATTTAATTTTTATAAAAAATTCATCAAATATAAAATCATTAAGAATTATTCGATTGTTAATATGCAATAATTCACAAGATAGGACTTCATATTATGTCTACAAGCCTGAGTAGTCTCGTAAAAGGGTTTACAACTGGTCTCTTTCCTTTATCGTTAGAGCAAGTGATTTTAATTTACAAATTACCTGAGGTGTAAAAACGACTGGGATTCAAACTTAAGCTAAGGTTACACTACCAAGGCTATGTTTGCCTATAAGCTCTACTTAAACTCCATATTTTATCTATCTATATAAATATAAATATAAATAAACCGTTAAATGTGTTACTAATCACAAACTCGAGAACAGCTGAATCAATTCGTCATTTTTTTTTTTTCAAATATTATTTGAAGGCCGAGAAAGGCTTTGTTTAGCTGAAAATTGTCCGGAAAATGTAATTTGAAATGAAAATATAATTATATCAAAATTATTCGTACAAATCGGATTAAGTATATAGTGACGGAATGTGTCCCAGATTTCAGTGAAAATTTTGTGCACGTATATAACTCAGTGGCATCAAATAACCCAGTAATTGGGTTTAGTCAGCTAGCCAGCAATTTACATTGGATTTGTGAAGGTACTACGCGAGAAATCCCTTTTGTATGCTCCCTTTGTCCAATTATTTTCACTAACAAACACCATTCGATACACTAACTAAGGATTTAGCGTTCACTCACACATATATTTATTTATATTATAGTTTCTTTATAATTTATTTGCATCAGAAACTGTATTCCAAAAATTTGATAAGATAATATGTACTGTTACGACTAACTATGGAACGTTCTGGAAAAAACGTTCGCGCCGGTCGAAAGTCTCGAACGTCCCACCCTATCGATGGTAGGCACGCCCATTTCCGATAAGTGTCAAATAAAATTGGTCCTGTTTACAACATAGAGTTTACATTTCAACAGAAATTGTATTCCCGAACTTTCAATAGTTTGTTTGCAATCTTATTTACATTTTCTAGCAAAATGTAAGGCGTTTGGTGCCAAGTATAAATAAGAGGCTGCCGGTCAAGTGTGAGTTAGTTGTGCGACAACCAGCGATACGAAAGCGACTTTTCGGAGCTTTTGCGATGTTATCTGCGACAGTGAACCGGCGACACATAAGCGTATCATTGACGACTTTTACCGGTTTCATCGGACAATTTTGGTGATTTTGGCAGTCATCTGGGTTTGTGAAAATAAATCGTTCCTCTCGCCCTTACATGCCACTTTAACTCACCCCGCACGTAACAGTATAAAATTCTTGATAACTTTTTGGTTTACGTGTATGTATCAGAGATCTCTTCAAAATAGATAAATATATTTTTCAATTCGCACTTATCTTTATACTGCACGTAAATATAATCGCCGTAGCAATAGTTTGCACTGTTTTTAATATGTTTTTAAGTAAGGCAGGCTGATGTAATCCACTTGATGCTACGCGATTTTGCATCGATAGAAAATCGATATAAAGAAAAAAATATAACATACGGGATAGGGAAGTAGATTCTGGCATCCATTACTAACGAAAACGGGTACCATAGAAGCAGTACTTCATAAGGTTACTTATGAAGATTACTTACTTATGACATGTACTTCATAGATGCAGTATTAATTATAAATGGAGGGAAGCGACAGACTTAAAGCAAATTGTATATTACATTATATAGTATTGTGTAAAGTTTGAATTGGGAGTGAACATCGATCCAACGCTACTGGAGGACCCAACATGACGCCTACGGCCACTACAGTTGGAATATAGGCCAACATCTGTACCTAATACTTTGTTGGTGGTTGCGATTTACATTGAGCGCTAGCTCAAATTTGGCAAATGCTACGGTTACAAAACAATAGATAGATGCTTAGATATTATTTTAATTTGATATTATATTCTTCTTCTTTATTTTCCTCTCCAATCAGAAGCAGCCTAGATCTGCGGCCATGGATCTGCGGCCCTTATCAGGTCATCTGTCCACCTTGTGGCTGGACGTCCTATGCTCGAGAACCTTCCGGCCCCAACGACCGTCGGTTCTCCGTACTATGTGTCTTGCCCACTGCCACTTCAACTTACTAATTCATTGGGTTATATCTGTAACTCCTCATTCCTGATTCGAATTCCCAGTGTAACCCCGAGCATAACCCTCTCCATAGCTCGATGAGCGACTTTCATCCAGAACATTAAACATGTTTAATATTCTGGAATATTTGTGTCAGTTCCAGGTGCTAACTGCAAGTGCTAAATTAGGTACTTACATTTACAATTAAATTTAAATGTTGCTTTTGACTTAAAGGTCAACACACAAGCTGTTGGTCCACTTGATGGTAGGTGATTTCCGTTGCCTAAAACACAAGCAAAACTACATGTGCTGCAAGTGCGCTACCGACTATAGTAAGATTAAGGTTTAGAAAAAGATAGGGAAATCGACTCTGGCATCCGTGAAATAACATGTTGTTATTTCACGGTGGTATTCTATTAGGGGGTGCTTTCTGCCGCCAGATGGCCTGGGCAAATGACTGCGAAACACAGTGAGCCTTGCCACTACTTGCCAGATCCAGACCAAAGCAAACTATGAAAAGTTCATTTCCAAATTTGGCCCTGCTGGGAATCGAACCCGAGACCTCTGAGACAGAGAGTTTAAGTTAACCTTAACCACTCGACCAAGGCCATGATACAACAACAAATTGCTTTTTAATAAAACATATATATTTGTTATTATTAACGTGTTACTGTGACTACCGATCAACATATATAAAAGTCCGAACTTAATATAATTATAATTATGTAGGACTATTTCTTTTCTATTTATTTTTTTGATGCAGTATAGCACTAATTTCAAAATCTAAGTTCAGGTTTTTACTCCTGTTTGTTTACTTTGAGTGTAAAAGTAGAAAATGTAAAGATGGGGAAAGTGTAAAAATAGAGTGCAGTGTTGGAAAATGCAAAAACGTTACAATGTTTGATTAAATGCATTATTAATTTTCAGTGTTCAGTAAATTGTTCAGAATTGTTGGGAATAAACAACAAAGTTCCGGAACTTTTAATGAAGCCAGCACACAGGCGTTCGATGAGTTTCAATTTTATTAAAAATACACAAAGGTACATAATATAGAAAAATCATTTGTTGCATTAATGCTGGTGGTACTACATTACATTAAATGGACTTACATTAAATAGTTACAAAGTTAATCAGTTAAAGAAATCGCATTTTTTCTTTCATCTGTTTGTTGGGAAAAAAATCTATCCTGTATCTAGGCACTAAAGCATTGGAGGTGAACGCACGATATATTCTTTATTGTCTGAACTGGCCGCACTACACGGCTGCAGACTGCAAGACGAAGACGTAAATGTGTCTATGCGATAACCCGTTTTGTATATCACTTTAAAACAAGTGAGAACACGCGGGCGGTTTTTGAACGCTATATCTGTGAGTATTCAGTGAGTAATTAAAGCTATCGAGATTAATAAATGTATTTATTTGACGATTTTTTTTATTGCAGTGTACTAAAAAATTTTGACGCATTCAGAACCTGTGGGTGATATGCAACCAGTAAAACACTATTTGTTTTAAAAGTAAAAGGAACTTTTTTTCACTTGAATATATTTTAAATTACTCTGATTTGTGAAAGAAACTATTTGATGTTTAATTTATTTCGGGCACAACTTGGTGAAAATATAAAGATAATTTCGTCTTGACTTATCGCTTTTTAATTTAATTTCGTATATCGTCGCCTTAGTGGTGAAGTGAGCTATTCCACACTAAACTGGTTCCAAGATAATGACAATTGAAATAAATAAGCACTCACAAAAAAAAAAATTTGTTTTATCTTCTCTATTTGTATCGATTTTAACAACTTTTTGTGAGAAAGTAATAATTAATGTGTTGAAATTAAGGAAGTTCGATTTAAGTGCGCTTTTCTTGATTTTCTTTTTGGCTCTAGTTTCATTTAACTCCTTTCACGTCTGAAGGAAAAAACAACTTCTATTTGAGCTATCACTTAGATCTCTTCACCACTAGAATCTCCGTTTAATGCTGAGTATGATGATGTTCATAACTCAATTTGGTCAAAAGTGTGTGTTAGCTCTTTTCACCACTAAGGCGACGATATTACTGTTAGTATTTTTTTGTATCTGATTGACAGCGATCGTATCGTTAAACTAACTAGGTAACTAAATTTTATTACGGAAATGTTAAACGAGGTATAAATGATGAACAAATTGTCTATCTGTGTGAAATTTTCAATCAAATCGTTACATACCTTACGAGTTTGAAACGGTCAATCATATTCACAATCCTTCTCATTTGAAATACTAATAAAGAATGACATCTTGTCTTGCAAGACATGCAGAATGACCGGAAATTTCACCATTTTATTTATTATTTCCTTATTTAATGGTTTTCTAAAATACATTAATAATTTTTATGGTAAATACTTTAATGTTGAATCAAGATTATTCTGGACAATTTCTAGACAATACATTAATTATTAACACAAACATATAAATTCATCCACTAATATATAAACACACACGCAATTGTACGTATATATACAATAGACAACTAACTATAAAATGGGTATACGATTTAATGTATTGTAATGATTACAAGGCGAAAAGTAGTTCGACGGGAAACTTGCAGAAAACTAAGATTGATGGCACTATCCGAAATTCGTTCATTGAATGGTTGAATGAACTTTGAATCATTGGTGTCTTTGAAGTCTACAGAGGATTTATCAACAACACAAACAAGGATAAACACAATTGGAATGAAAATAGCAAACAGGAATTAGGAATATAAAATGAAAACTTAATTGGCTATGCATATAAGTAAGGAAATAAGAAAGAAAGAAATTTATTAAGTAGCTAGTTTTGATAGAAATATTATGTTTTCCAATGAGTCCCACACCCTATGCTTGTATCGTGAGAACCATTCCATACCACTAAAAGTAAATTAACGCTAATATTTGATATTTAAAATTCTATAACGATAATTAAGAAATATAATAAAAAAATCCGTGTATATATAAGAAAATGTATATGAATTGGTTATGTATATGACATGAATGAAAACTTAACGGACCTTTTTTATGTTAACATCAGCAGACAGGCTGACGGTTCCCTTGATGGTAGGTGGCTACCGTCGCCTATAACACAAGCATCGTCACAGCTGCTGTAAGTGCGCTGCCGACTGCAATAGGATTAAGGAAAAGGGATTGTATAGGGAAATGGACTCTCGCATCCCTTACTCATCAATCATCATTAAATTTTAGAACAGGACATAGAGTCTTTCATCCAGAAAAGAGTACTGTTCTCGAGAGACACGGACAAAAGCATCTCAAACCACGACCAATAGGCTCCTCAATTAATGTCCTCAACTCCTCAAAAATTTTTAGTCTCGCATATAAAAATAAAGAATGTTACCTTTTTCAAGTCTTTCCCCTTCCTGAATTCCTCTTATTTAATTTTCGAACTGTGACCACCGCGAAACGAAATAAAAAGAAAAACAGCGAGTTCATTGAACGCTTCGCAATCCCGCCACCGAGTCGGGAACAACTGCGAAAAATAATCTCGCAATACCAGTCACTGCATCTCTACTGTTTGATTGATGAGGGTGCTCGTAGCCTGCAGACGGGCGTTTGGAACGCAACGGTTGAAACGCTCAGAAGAAATATTCACTTGACTATATAATGAAATTAACTTGGTTTTCCTATTTAAGAGTATTCTGTATTTACAAGTTACATCTCTATTCTCGAAGCGTGAGAAAGTATGGGTTATATGAGGGTTGGTTCAATTACCTAGTTCTACTCTTTGTTCCATGATAGAACAAATTAGACAAAAAAAAAATAGTACTACTCTTGGTATTTAAAGCTTTTTAAGCTTTTTAAGATGGGTGCAGACTATATAACAAAATCTATACTAATATTATAAAGAGAAAAGGTTTAAATGTAAATATTTTCATTTTTTCTTTTTTTTTTATGTTAATATGTTAATTATGGGATAGGGAAATGGGCTCTGGCATCCTTTACTCACTCACCGAAACACAACAGCCCACGTGCTGTTATTTCACGGTGGTCTTCTGTAAGGGGGTGGTAACCGCCGCCAGTCGGGCTGCCCAAATGACTGCGAAACGCAGTGTGCCCTGTCACTACTTATGTTATGTTACGTATGTTTAGTATAGAATAAACTCAAAAACTACTGGACGATTTTTAATTTTTTTTTTTTCACCTACAGAAAGCTACATTATCAGCGAGTAACATAGGCTACTCATCCTCCCGCCCTTAAATCCTTATCACTTTCACTAATTAGCTACGTAAAAATTAGTAAATCCTCGAAACGCGGGCTGTTTTTGGCTGTACCAGATATTCTTTACGCTACCACCTCTGCCTGTGTCAACAGGCAACAACAATATGTGTGAATGACATGTATTAATAAATATTAATAAATATATTTATATTAACAACAATCTTTTATTTCAGATATGACATCTTTATTAGTAATTACAAAATTCACAGTAAAATTACAATAAAATACTAAATTTTAAGTATATTTTAATAAGTTCTTAATTATTTTGTCGTGTTGAGGTACATCCAAAATTGTCCACAGGACTGTCGACTTTATCCATAGTTGTTTTCAAAATGTATATTGGTACTGCCACGCATCTTGAAGTTTAGACATTCTGATCGTAAAGTCAGGGTAAAAAAAGGTCCATCACCTGAAAGTCGATATTTGCTTGCACCAAAGATGTTGTATTAGTCTTGCACCATGACAATTATCCGTCATGCCAAAATATCATTTCAAACGTCTGTCAGTTGTATGTTTAGTGCTTTAGTTTCAAAAGGTACTAAGAGTCTACGACTTGATAAAGGAATTAATTTGAAAACTGACGACGGTTTTCGTACCCCGACTGTACATAACCGAGACAAATGTACATTATTATATTTCACTGTTATTTTAATGTTTACATCCATTTTTTTAGTTGGAATATTTTACAGCGTTCTTAAATTATATGGACGTGTTTTATAAGAAAGTTATATAACATGTTATATAATTTACATAACCAGCCCTAAAGCAATTCAAAGGTGTGCTGCAATTTTGGCATTCATACTCTCTTTATACTACTTACTATAGAAAATACACAATAACTATTCATTTACAATCACTTTGTCATTTTACTATCGCATGGAACCATCTAACCAAATAAATAAATAACTCATATAAATGTTACCCATCTGATATTCAAAATTCAGGTATTTAATAAAAAAAGCATTGGTGAATTCCAAATTATTCGCATTGAAAACGGCACGCCTGAAAAGCAACGAGGCTCTCGCAGTGTTGTGAAAAAAATATGTAAATAGTGAAACGAAGTTTGTTCGGTTCCTGTATTAAGTAAATTAAAAATTCCTCTTTATGCATATTTCAACTCAGTTTGATTGCATGCAAACTGCTTCCCTAGCAACACACAACTGGGGAAATCGTTCTAATATAAGCAATTGGTTCTAAGTATTCATCATGACACTATTATTACTAGTAACGTAACAATTACATCAATTAATCGCGATTAAAATTGGAAAAATTTTGAAACTTTTTATAGGTACTGATTTGGAGAACCATAATACGCGTTAAGCTTGTGTATCTGTGTGTATTACACATTAATGAGATCGGCGTTGGATTTGACTGTTTTTTATTTTTTATTTAAATCATTATAGCTGTAAAATACAATAATATATAAATACAACAATAATATAATATTTAAAATAACTGAAAAAAATATATATAAATAAATTAATAAATTAAATATAAATAAATAAAGTAACTGTTCAAGTGATTGTCAATTCTCTGGGAATCAAAACAAATGATTATTATTATCTTTTATCCACTTATGGACGGTAGGCATCAAATGGATATAAACTGTCAAGTATAAAAACAAGCAATTTCATGGGGGATCAGTTGTACAGCTTACAGTCCGTTCACAAGGGAGATGTCCAGCATTTTTGCCAGACAGTATTTTTTCTAGTCCAATAGTGGTCTATAATTTCCCATAGATACGTTCACATGGGCTACCTGTTTGCAGGAGTAAAAAAAAAACAGGTCCGTTTGACATTTTTATTCAGTTTTGTCAACTAAAACTGGACACAACTATTGTATCGGAATCGGATGTAGCCCGTCCTGTACATGCACTGCTCTACTAGCGCGATTAATCGCGACGCACCGCACTAGGGTGCCTTTGCAACACATTGGATTTTGAAATTGTGACAGCATACGCGCTATGCATTTTTATTATAAGTAATTATATCAATTATGCCAATTATTATTTTTTAATAATAATAATAATTTATAATAATAATTTATTCATTCATCACCAATTCACTTCTAACCCGCAGACACAAAATAAAATCACAAAAACCTTTTGGAGACAACTATACAGATTAGATTTGATACAATTTAATTGGATCTCTGACTTTGAATCTATTTTTAATGTATTATCAAAGTCATCAAGTATTATTATACATTATAATTAACATAATTATAATATAAATATAATATTATTTTTTTCGTTACACGACGGCGGCATGATTTAAAAAAGCTTTTTAAAAAATGACTCATGGCGTGCTTCCGTAATGAATACTCAATTCGGACCAAAGACTACATACATATTATGTATTAGCGGTAATTATAAGCGAGGATGCGGCCGATTATGTGGCCGGCTGCTCACGCTCATGTACCTGCACTGACAGATAGTAGGGTCAACAAATAAAAAGAAAGATAGAAAGAAAAAGTTGTTTATTGTAAACAAATATAAAAAAAAACAAAAACTTTAACAAAAACAACAAAATGACAACGAAATAACTAACAAATGCAACAAATAACAACAGAATTTGAGAGAAAACAGAGCGCGTCGAGACAGTGTGAGAACAAAGTCAGAACTGATATTTTTTTTGCATGCAGTACGCGCCGTGTGCGACTAAAGACAGCAATAGTTTAGAGTGAGAGCGCATGATCGCCGCTGCCATTTTAGATTCGTTTCTTTATAGAGATGTAACCCGCGGTTTTGGTCTGCTTTGAAAATTCTTCGCTTGGAAAAAATAATGTAATCTTATCGATCTCATTGTTTCTACTTTCAACACTTTAGGGTAATTAAAAATTTAATTTGTTATAACAATTAAATAATATTTGATGAAATGTTTACTTTTTATATTTTACCACCCCGGCTTCAATTAGGTTTTATTATAATTAAACACAAATAGGTTACTACCTGGATTAACATATAGAATACATTTTATCCTTGAAAAATTTTAGGTTTCCGATGGATCGTTATAAGTCATTTTTCAACGCCTACGAAGTCGCAGACACAGTCTACTAATAATTGTTACTCGTCGAGTTCATAATTAGCATAGACATCAAAAAATTGTGTAGTCATTATAGTGATTAAGCTAATGTAAACGTCTAAGGTTTCGTAAAAATAGTAATTGCCTGTGATGTATTGTATCATTGACCTTGATAAACTGTTATCTGTTCTGAGGCTCAATTTTAATTAACTGTATTAAATATTTGTTTCAGCCTACATACTTATTACATATATTATATCATCGATGTTTATTATATACATATATTACACACATAGTACCCCACAGTTGGACATTCCTCAATTTTAGGTACTAATAGTTGACAGACATAATATATTATTATAGGCACTTTAATTGATACTCTGCTGTTCAGGTTTCTCAGAAACAATTCTACATATAAGAACTTGTTTGATGAACCACCCATTAAATGGCCAAAACCTTAACAGAACTTAATGTAATTTTAATGTAATTTTCAAAATTGACTCTGGTCTGGATTTGAAAAGTAGTGGTAGGGCACACTGCGTTTTGCAGTCATTTGGGCAGCCCGCCTGGCGGCAGTAACCACCACCTTACAGAATACCAGTGAAATAATAGCATATACGTGCTGTTGTGTTTCGGTGAGTGAGTAAGGGATGCCAGAGCCCATTTCCTTATCCCCTCCTAATCCCTTACCAATCCTACTGTAGTCGGCAGCGCACTTGCAGCAGCTGTGGCGTTGCTTGTGTTATAGGCGACGGTAGCCACCTACCATCAAGTGGACCGTCAGCCTGTCTGTCAACCTTAACGTAAAAAAAAAAAAAAAAAAAAAAAAGAACTGCAATTTTTTTAAAAGATGGCTTTGACCTTAACCAGCATCCATGTAAGAAAGATGAGGCCGACGATGGAGCGAGCTCAGCCAGAAGATGCCTATTCACTCGGTGGTATGATCTCATGCAGCTCCCGAGCACACTCTCCGAAGTACATCCTATAGAATACACAGAGACAGGCAATTTTGCATCTATATGCCAGGCTCTGCAGCTTAGTTCTTGTTAGTGTACCGTCGCGAATGAACCTCCTAGTTTTGCGACCCACCGAGTCGAGTGCGGCAAGTTGGTATTTATGATCCCTAAGGTGAAAGCAATACCTACTCCATGCAAGATCGGACTTGTGCCTTGTACAAAGAGAAGAGCTGTCTAGGTGTGAAGCATCGCTTTACCCTAATTAGGATGCCCAGCTTTTTGGCCGCTGTTTGGGATTTGGAGTCGATAGAAGTTGAGTTTTGAGCACAACCTCATTCCAAGAAGCTCAAGATAATTGGCCACAGGTACGGATGCACCTCGGAAAGTTGGAGCCAAATCGAAAGGGCTCCTTTTTGCAGAGAACAAACACGCTTGCGTTTAGGTGGCGTTAAAACTAACCATATTCAGATCATCTAAAAATAATAATAGAAAAACACCTGGCAAAAATATTTGAGCAATTATGATAGAATAAATAATATAGTTTTAATGCCTAAAAGGGATGCGGATGAAGACGCAGGAAAAAGCTAGTGCCTTATAATTTGTTTAAAGTCATCTATCGTTATATTCATCATTTTTTTTATTTTAAGGTCGGCAGACAGGCTCACGGTCCACTTGATGGTAGGTGACTATAACACGAGCAACGCCTAAGCTGCTGCAAGTGCGCTGCCGACTGCAGTAGAATTAAGGATAAGGGATTAGGAACGGATAGGGAAATGGGCTCTGGCATCCCTTACTCACTCACCGAAACACAACAGCACCGAAACAAAACACCATAAAAGGAATGGTACATAGTATACAGTAGGAGATTAAGAATAAGAGATTGGGAAATGGGCTCTGGCATCCCTTACTCACTCACCGAAACACAACAGCACACGTGCTGTTATTTCACGGTGGTCTTCTGTAAGGGGGTGGTTACTGCCGCCAGACGGGCTGCCCAAATGACTGCGAAACGCAGTGTGCCCTGCCACTAGTTTCCAAATCCAGACCAGAGCCAAATTTGAAAAGTTGATTTTTCAAAGATGACCCTGCCGGGAATCGAACCCGGGAACCTTAGAACAGAGCGTGAAGGCAAACACCCTAACCACTCATCCAACGGGCTCGTAAATATATATTCAAAGTAGTAATTAATGATGATTAGTTAGTTTTGCTGACTCTGTTTTCTCAGAATGCAAACAAACTTAGGCAACGTAGTATATTTCCTGAAATTAGTTCAAACACAACAATGCTACGACAAATAAAAGCTGATATACTTAAAGTCCTCCCTGTAACCATTCCGACTGTCAATAGATTTTAAAATGGAACGGGAGAGTATATGTATGTACACAAAGGGAATATGCATCATCTATTATCCGCTTCTCTTTCGTTCTGAGTTAATGCTACATTATTCATAATAGAGTCAGTGCATAATACCGTACGACAGTCATACAAATAATGTACATAAATCAAACGTGGAAACAACGAATTTATGAGTTGAAGAAGCTTTGTGAGTAGTCGCATTTATTATTTGGATGTTAAGTGCCTAATTTTTTTTTAAATATTTTAAAGGTGAGAGACAGGGTGACCGTCTCCTTCCGGCCACAGCAAGAATTTGTTTGTATATTGTTCTATATAGGAAGATTATAGCTATATTGTAGCTAGGCAAAAGCAGTTCAGAAGGCAATTAGTTCTAAATCATCCTTCCATCGGGACTTTCGCAGCGACGACGTCTTAAGACCGGCGTAAACTTACGGCACAATTAAGACTTAATTTTTGGCACAATTAAGATATATTAAACTTATTTAGTAAGTAATTTTTTATAATAACACTAGCCGTTGCACGCGACTACATCCGTGTCTCTTTATAAAATATTACTCGCTGATAATGTAGCTTTCTATAGGTGAAAGAAATTTTGAAATCGGTCCAGTAGTTTTTGAGTTTATTCATTACAAATATACATATATATATATACAAATCCTTTCTGTTTATGATATTAGTATAGATATAATTATATTATAGATATAAAAATTATAACCTAAGTCTGTTAAGTACAGAGCAATCTCTACATAAACAATAATAATCACGTAAGAAGTATACTTAATCTGAAATTTGAGGCAGCGTGCCCAAAATGCTGGCGGCATTGCCTCGTTGAATGGCGATGCTAAGTTTTTGCCCGAAATAGAAACCAGCATTTTGGTCACGAGTGGCCGTAATTAACTTTCCAGACAGATCTTTGAAAATCTTTAACGCGTCCGTTCCCCATGGTCCAAGAGTCTCCACCCCAAAAGGCATAAATATATATCCTTTATCTAAATTAGAATATTTACGCCTCTTGAGATGTTCTGCATATGTAGCCGCACTACCGGCACTCACTGAAGTTTCTAAATGATGAGACGGCGCCAAGGTGTCAGCACATGTGGCGTCCCACACAAGAGGACGTCCCATCTTCCAAGGAATGAGAGTCATACCATCAGGCCTCTTGCCATCGTCGCGTGATAGGCTGTTTGGTTCCAAAATTATAATTATATAATTTTTTAAATATTTTAGACTATAAGTCCAGTTCCACTTTAAATATAATTTCAAGTGCTTGCGTGCCAAAGCTCTTGACTCGCTAACTTAATATTATTTGGATATGTTTAACTTTTTAAACATTTTCTTCGCGAGGAATGTTTATTGCCTACTTACCCGTGTAACATAGCGATAAGAACAAAACATATTGTTCGTACGACGCCTATCGTGTCACTGCCAACCATCAACCATATTACATTCCGAAATATTATGATGTCATCTTTATTTAAATACTTTGTTTTATTTTCATGTTATACATATTACAGCATGTACTAGAATTTATATTATGTTTAAGTTACCTACTTAAAAATGTTAGTGCTTAATATTTATAATGCTTTAAAAAGAAGCCGAATATATTTGGTAAATGTTTAAGAAAAGCTGACGATCTACTTAATGGCAGGCGGCTACCGACGTCTGTTAAGGCCCCAGTCTCCTAAAATTTTGTGTTATTGCATAATTTACAGAAAATAATGCGAAATTCGCAACATCCCTGGTACCGAGTAGCTACATGTCTTCTTTATTAATAAAAATGTTAGCTAAATATTATTTATTATTATTAAAAAAAATGTATAAATTATGTTTACCTGTAATATAGAGGTTTTTTGTTAACAAAAATAATGTAATTATTAAGTATAAATTATGTTTTATTCAAAATAATACGCTTCAAAATCACATACGCTAATAATTTAATAGTGGGATATTTTTTAAAGTAATTTATTAATATCAGCATCAGCATCAGCACCCGCTGATACAGTAACACCCTGAATCAGCAACAACCCTGATCCATATAATCTTTGCGTCAGTACTACGAGTACTCTCAACAATGCTGCTCTTTAATTTTAAAACCCTCAGATAGTTTATTGCATAGAAACCATCAACAAACAAGGACACTGCCATAGCAAACATCTCTGAACCGGAAAAGGAGCTAATTCGCGAGGTCACCGTATCAATTTTCATCAAACTTTCACCATTACTTCAAAAGTTTAAGTTTTAGTGCGACTTACTTTATCTCATCAAATCTTATCTACTAAGTTATATGAATGTCATTTCTTCAATCTATATTTTATTCAGAAAACTCTTTGATACTTTAAAAATTCTTAGGTCGTTACTCAGGTTTATGAAACACTAGCTGTGCTTCGCGAATTCTCCCGCGGTTTTGATTTAAAAAATTTCGACTGGAATGCTTCCGGTGGCAGGAACTACCTCCTTACAGAAGACCACTGTGAAACAACAGCACATGTGCTGTTGTGTTTCGGTGAGTGAGTAAGGGATGCCAGATACCGTTTTCCAGTGTCTTATCCTTAATCTCCTAATGTATATGTACCATTCCTTTTATGGTGTTTTATAGACTGAAACATTTTTAATAGGAAAAATCTGAAATCCTAATTTCAAATGAAAACTTTTTAAAATTTCCAAATATTATACATTAATTCTATTACAATTATTTACATATCATTTAACATAAAAACTAAAATTATCTAATCTAAAAATAAATTAATATTAAATTGATTAAAAACTAATAATATAAAAATGGACCCTGAGGCATTGTACCAAGTACGCTGGCAGCGTTTCCTCGTTGAATGGCCAAACTAATACGTTGGCCGAGGAAAGTGCCAGCTCTTCGGTCCCCCGTCGCATCAATAAGCCTCTTCGAGATGTCTTTGAAAAGGCTCATTGCTGCAGGCCCCCACGGACCGAGTGTCTCGACTCCAAATGGTACAAAACCATATTCGGCGCCGAGGCCACTATATTTCGAGATTTTATTTTTTTCCGCCGCCTCTGCTGCGGCTGCTGCTTTAGTGGATGTTCCATGGAGATGCGAAGGGGCTAGTGTGTCTACACAAGTAGCACCCCACACCAGCACTCTTCCCAATCTCCACGGAATCAGGGACATCCCATCCGATCTCATGCCATCGTTTCTCAAGATGCCTGCAGGCTCTAATATAGCTGGTACATTGGCTGACGCAAGAGACCGGCGGAGGATGTCGTTTAAGGCAGCATGCCTTGAAAAGCGGCCAGCACTTTTCTGGCAAGACAGTCCGTGGTGACCAAGACGGTCGACTATACTACCACAGGGACATTGATTTTGGGCGCAGACCGGGACCCCTAGGCGGAGGCAAATGGAAATTCTAAAGGTATATATGAAAACTTATATGTTTATGAGAGAAAATATAAACACATCGATACTTAATATCTAATTTTGTTAGTAAGAATTTGTAATATAATTAATTACAAATTGAATTTCCCATTTCCCATTTCCCTATCCCCTCCTAATCCCTTATCCTTAATCCTACTATAGCCGGCAACGCACTTGCAGCAGCTGTGTTATAGGCGACGGTAGCCACCTACCATCAAGTGGACCGTCAGCCTGTCTGCCGATCTTGACATAAAAAAGAAAAGACTCTCGTTTTCTCGTTCATTTTCGCTTAGTTTTCTTCCTTTTTTTAATTAACTTCACTCCTACGGGCTGTAAAGTGATAGTAATGGCTTGTAACCCTTCCTCAAGAATTGTTCAATCAAATGTAAAGTAAGAGATAACTAGTAATTTCAAAGATTAGTGCATTCAAACAATGAATAAAATAACTACATATACATATATTATTGTGACTCAATCGTTCTCTGAAGAATTGTTGGTCCCATACTCAATGTTAAGGAGTGACAGAAAAATGAAAAGCTTTATATAGACTATAAAAGCTATAAGTTTATATAGACTAGCTGAGTTCGTAACTTCGTACGCGTAATATTCGGTATCGCGCGCAACTTTTTTGTTTATAAACCTATTGGAATGAAATAAACATTGAATGTTACGGAAAGCTTGCTAAATTTCACCAGTGAAAACCACATTCAAATCGGTTAAGCCGTTTCAGAGATTAGCGTGTACAAGCGCACAGACAAACAGACAAAAATTCTAAAAAATGTTTTTTGACCTCGTTAACATAATTACAACGTGTACAAATTGTATTTTTATTTTTTTGAAAAAATCCAGACACGGCTAGTTTACGATTTTATTATATGTATAGATATAGATTGGTTCATTGTAATATAGGTTTTAAAAATCTTTACTCTACAAGTGTAAATACAAAGTAATATAAGTATAAGTGCTTACAAAACTTTAAGGACCAATCGGAAAGAAACCTTTTATAAAAAATATTTTAGCTTGAGAAAAATATTTACCTATGCAAAAATATTTCAAAGTTTAATAATTTTATTTCTAACGAAGTCTTTAACGAAGTCTTTTCTGTAAGGCAAAATTAAAACTGTTATTTTTTATGGAATCACTTCATTTAAAAGACACCCCAAAATCATTTCCCGTTCTTTTATTTAAACTAAAGAAGCGAAGCACCTTATGTTATTCGCGGGCACGTTTCCGCAAAATTTCCAAAGTTGACCCCGCCGGGAATCGAACCCGGGGCCCCTGAGACGTTAGGCAAGCATCCTTGCCACTCATCCAACGGGCCGCATTCCCGTGCGTATGATTCGGTTTCCTAGGAGTTTCATTCAGCGCACACGCGATGTATGGGATAAGCTTCTCTCCGAAGTGTTACAATATATAATGCTTCAGGAGGGCTGTTAATAAAGTTTAGAAGTATGTTTAATGTAAAATAGGCAGTATAATAGAGATAGGTCATCAATGACTAGGTGTGCTAGGACCTTGTTGTGGTGGGGGGCTTAACCCTCGACAATCCGGGCGGTTGCAGGGGTCGGTGGGGTCACCGGCATGGCATGGCTGATCGGATTGTCGCTTGGGAACCAAGAAAGCACACCCGTGATTGCTCCGAGCGGGCTCCGAACAACAGCACCCCCGCGGTCCTTGTGCGTCGAACCGAGGTATGGGTCTCCGGTTCTGCACAGTCGGCGTGGGTCGCACAGTCGTGAAAACCCTGCTTCGCGACCCGGCCTAGTAACTCTTCCGCGACGACACCACGAGGTAGAGCCCGTCTCTCGGGCAGCCGCGATTGCCGTAGAAATGTCAGATGGAAACCCCCTTTGGACCGCCCACCTTTAATGCCGTAGAGATGAGTTTCAGGTGGAAGCGGCCTCCGACTCTGCGGTAGGTTGTGCCGCAGAGAAGGGGTTATGAGGTGCTTCAGAGGTGAAACCCCTCGCTTACTGCCCGCTGCGAGAGGTGAGTATGTGCGACTCGTTCTGCTTCGCCCGAGGGCGGTAGACATAGGGTCGTCCGCCGTCATCACAACACCGCGACCGGGCAATGAGCGGAGACGTTCTGTGTGTTTCCTGCACGTCTCTCCACGGCGGCGCGGAGGTCAAACCCTGCGCCTAATCGGGGGGAGGCAGATGCATGTTTTTCACGATGATTAGACGGCGCGAGGAATCACCGTGGGTTTTTAGTGGGTAGAAATCCCACATACCCCACCTACCCCACCTCTGGCTCGCAGATTTTTCCATACAAAAAAAAAAGCAAAGGTCATCAACGACTTTCGACTTCGACAATTCCACTACTTAGTCCAAACCAAAGATTTTTAACTGTATAGATCGGGCAAGACGAAAGAATCCGTATTGTGACATTTAAAACCATGTGGTACAAAACCGCTCAGTACGTCATCAACTTTACAAGGCTATTTAGCTACGCCATGGTCATCCTGATTACGGTGATCAAGATCAATATTTTTGTAGGAAAAATTTCCCAATGGCCTCTTTATATATTCTATATTTTTAATATTTTTGATCCAAACGCTTATTTGGAATGACATTTAGGTATAATGGGATTTAGGCAGACTGCGTTTTTAGAGCTTATAAAGAACAAGGAGAATAAAAGAAGCATTTGGGTCACATTTTTTTATTTCTTTATAATTTGTAGGTACTGGTGTAGGAGTTACCGAACGATATAAATGTACTACGTACTAGCTTTCACCCTTCAAACACTCATCGCCTTCCAGAGAACGGTACTGTAATCTGTACACCTTAAATATTTAGTAAGTTTTTGATATTTTGATAGGACTTCATATTTTTAATTTTAGAGCTGCACCGTATTTATAAATATTATCAAAATCACAGAGAAAAACTTGTATTTAGGAAAACTTCTCTAGTACGATTAGTACATTATATCTCAATGGAGTTACGCACGAAATTATCGTGGACCGTATGGTTCCGTTGTGTATGTTCCGTTGTGTAATTTCGTAACGAAATGGGATTGATTGCCTTGAATTTAAATATCATTTTTTTTGACATTGAATCACATACATTGACTTAAACATTAACAATCATTCATTACAAAACTAACGAATCTCTACCTTGAAATACTCGTATTGCTTACATGACTCACATTGTCTTTTGACACTACAAATAATACGGTACATCATCATTACATAATTATTAATCTAAATTCATCACAAGGAAAGGTTGAACATCTAACTACGAGTATAAGAGTGCACATCTTGCGCAAGTTGTAGGGCGTTGATAAGTGAGATGGTGGAAACGTTATCGTACCAGGGGCGTAACGTCGGGGAGCGGGTGGGAGCAGTTGCTCCAGGGCGCCGGAGCCTGGGGGGCGCCGGCCGCCCAGCGGCGCATTTCTTTTTTAATTTTTTTCAATAGCCCGATTGGCTATTGACATTGACAATATTCATTATTCACCTAATTATCAATGCCTACCTAATTATCAATATTCATTATTCACTTTTTCGCAACATTTTTGTTTTGAACAGATGAACATCTATAAATGAAACAAATAGCCGGTAATTAAATTTGCTCCAAAAAAGGTACCGGAAAACGGAACTAAAATCAATTTCAAAGCAAAGAAACTTTACTTTTAGCGCCCTGGAGCAAAATACACAAACCTCGAAATGAATCATCTGGAGGTTTGTGTATGACAAATGTGTGAGTTCTTGGATTGACCTGACCTGATACACAAAAACCTATACTTTAGTATATCTTTCAGCATATTTTTTTTTATACTAATAATACTTTTATTATCTATATGCATGCAATGTTTAGTTACAAGTTCGCAAAGTTACAATGTTACAATCGATCGTTCAAAAAATGAGAGAGGGCGCTTGAAAAATTTTGCTCCAGGGCGCTGAAAGTGAAGCTACGCCACTGTATCGTACGCAATAAGTTGGCCACAATAAATGGATTTTCAATAAACATACGTTTCAAATTAAATATTGAATAAGCAAGCAAACAAAGTTTATTAGAAACCCTTTCTCCCTTACCTGTACATCAATTTGTTATTTTAGACGAATCGCGTGTTAGAACTGAGTATTGTCCAACTGCGATTTAAATGAAACGCTTATTAAACCAAAAGCGACGAAATAACAACAACTCTAAACAAATGGGCTAATAAAAGTCCACTCTCTGCAAATAGTTAGGCTAATAGATTCCTAAAAACGTAAAGATATTTTAAGTTTAAATCGCTATTTTTTTTGTGTATCGGTAGGACTAAAGGTAACTAAACAGCCTGTCTAGCGTCAGTAGTCCTTTAGTTCATAGCCATTCCACTATCCTTACCATTTGTCGTTTATTTTTAGCACACATTTTTCCCTATTCGCAATACTAGGTATTGTTAATCAGAGCAATCAAATATAGAAGTAATAAAAAATATGGGTAGTAAGCAATAACAAAATGGCGTTATTTTTTTTTTATGTGAAGGAAGGCAGGCTGGCTGACGGTCTACCTACATAATTGTAGGTGACTTCCGTCGCTTATGTATATTAACATCAACAACGCCTTAGGTACTTAAAGTGCGCCTCCGACTTTAGAAGGATTATCTAATTCGTAATTCTAAGTTTTTTACAATATGTATCTATCAAAAAATATATATTACAAAAAACTTAAAACTAGTTTGCCGTAGTAGGTAGCGGGGCAAGGCTCAAGCTACCGGTGGTTAGCGCTGCAGAGTGAGGAACCTTCTGACAATTCGTACCGTGTCAAGAAGTACCGCCTCTGTATCTACCCCTTGATCCAGCCATCTAACGAGAGCCTCTTGAGATGTTGGTTGAGGCTCTTCGCTAGAAGACCGTTCGCCGAGAAGACTATAGATAGGGATGATAATTGTCGAATCGACGTCCCACATGACGATTACCTCCGTGAACCAAGTATTTGGTAAGCTTTTCTTTTTCGGCTTTCACGAGGTTTTCGTCATGTGGGACAGCGATGTCAACAAGCATCGTCCGGCGCTGGAATCGGTCAATAATCACGATGTCAGGCTTATTGGCGACCTGGCGGGGGAGGCAGATGCATGTTTTCCACAATCCCTTTCCCCAATAGACGGAGCGAGGAAGCACCGTGGGTTTTTAGTGGATAGAAGTCCTACATACCCCACCGATCTCCCCATGGTCGATGGAGATCTGGCTTGTAGATTTTCCCACGCAAAAAAAAGGTTAAAGGAGCGTTAAATATATTGTTATTATTATTAACGAACCCATTGCTCGAGAAAGGTTGCAACTTTGAAAGGTTTGTTAGGTTAATTACAAATGAACCTTTCAAAATTGACTCTGGATGTGCACTGCAGGATTGCTATAACACAATTCCTTAACACAAGCTTATAAGGGCTTACTTTGGGGGACATACAATCGATGTGTTTAGTCTTGGCGAATTATTTATTTATTTAGCGATTTATTTATCTCGATATCCACTAATATCGAGAGGGTTTTGTTTTCTAATTGCAAAAGTTAAAGAGTGTATTTGTAAAAAAAAACCTTGTTCCGTCTAACTGTAGAAGTGGCTTTTTGGATTTTCGTTTTTTATAATTTCTCATAAATTCTTTACATAACTCCAAAATAATCTCTGTTTTACTAATGTTAACGCTAAACGGTCTCCAAGAGTACATTTGTAACTCGGCTACACCTAGGGTTGCCAACCGTACTATATTATATAGTATTGTACTATATTTTGGCTATCTGTACTATATACTGTTGAAAAAAATATAGTAGGTACGCAAAAATACTATATTTTTAAAATCGTTCCAATTGGTTAAAATTGATTATCAATTTTGTTAAATAGCAACACTACCTAACCAAATTATACCACGCATTGCGTTGTGCTGTATTGTATTGTAGTTGTGCGTGTTTCTGAACGTGAAGTCGTGAACTGTCATGTTGACAACTAGAGTGACAGACACTTGTCAAATGTTACGTTCAACTCAACGCCAACTGTTTGAGTTGTGTCTGTTTTGTTACTTGTGTTTACCAGTCAGTCAGAGGCTGATGAAGTGATGAGTAAGCAGTGAGTGTTCATGATCAACAGAGTGCCAGTAAGTATAATTAAAGTATTTAAACGTATATTACAATTTTAAGCTTTTTATCTTAGAGCACTATATTTTTTTGGAATGTACTATATTTTTGACGCCTTTATCTGGAAAATACCCAAAAAATAATTGGCAACCCTAGCTACACCTGTTATTCCCACCACGCTACCTATGGCGGCCAACAACTTGCGCACAGTCCTTAATTGCCAAAGTGAAACAGTGCTTCCAAACGGTAACACGGTTTTTAATATAAAACTAATGCAAATATCAACAAACCACGGAAATTACAAAATTTAAAAAAATCTCATATAAATAGATAGAAAAAATTTACAAGTGTTATAAAAAATAAAATACAATTAATTCTCTTACAAACGTAATATGGATTCGTATTTTTAATTAAAACTAGCGACCCGCCACTGACTTCACACGGTTGCAATTTTCCGGGTTTTTTTTTTGTTCAAATTTTTCTCTTCATGAGAACCTTCCTCGGATTGGATTCCTTCAACGAATATTTAAAAAAAAAAAGTGGTAAAAAGAATTGGTCCAGCCGGGTTAAATTAATGGGTTAAACTACACATTGCAATACAACATAGGTTCCCAGACTTTTTTTCTCATAGACCACTTTCAAAATTTTGCTCGTTCCGGTGGACCCCTGTAGCTACATTTTTACCATATTCCCAAAACTCGATACAAAATGTGAAGAGATCTAACTATGGAAATTTGCGTGGCGTCTGAGTTCCAAGCACGAATGGAGAATTTTCTAATTGAAATAAGTGTGAATTGGTTGATTTTTTTATCACCTCCATTTTTCTGTCACGCCAACGTAGACCCCCATCGAGTCTCCCGGAGTGTTCCATGTGGATCACTTTGGAAACTAAGGCAAACAACAAGTTAATGCAGCCAGCATGCTTGGAACCCTGCCTAAGGGACCGAAGCTTTATATAATACACTATTAATAGATACACTATTAGTAGATAACTAAGATTACGAGGGGCACACTGAAATGATCGGGAGTAAAAAATACCACATGCACGGTATAGCTAAATTGTATTTTATTGTTTTTCGAAATATTCTCCGTTCAACTTAATGCACTTTTCCATTCGTGCAAACCAATCATTAAAACAGTAATTCCAGTCTGAAGTTGATGTTGACAAAATGGCTGATTTGTACGCTTCCACAGCTGCTTCGGGGTCATCAAACCGTTGACCGCGTAATAAATCTTTCATTCTAGGGAATGTAAAGAAATCGTTTGGGCTCAGGTCAGGACTGTACGGAGGATGGCTCATCAGGTCAACGTTTTCCTGCTTCAAAAAATCATTTGTCTTCCGAGCCGTATAGGAGCTCGCATTATCGTGATGTAAGATGATGCGACGTTTCGGGTTATTTTTTCGGAGTTCGGCTATCATTTCTGGCAAACAAACCGTGATATACCACTCGGCGGTAACCGTTCTGCGTTCCTGTAAAGGAATTGTAGCAACATGCCCCTTTTTCGAGACAAACGTAGCGACCATTTTCTTTGACACGCTGCGGGAGCGAACCACTTTCGTTGGCTTGACCTCGTCTTCGAAGATCCAAACTGCTGCCTGTTGTTTTCTTTCAGGTTCGTATGAATAAATCTATGATTCGTCACCTGAGACGATATTATAAACGGCATTTGACTTCCCTCCGTTGAAGCGTTGCAGAGTATTCCGGCACCAATCTACACGAGCCGCCTTTTGCTCTTCGGACCAATTGTGGGGAACCCAGCGGGAAACTAGCTTTCTTACACACAGCTCACAGCTAAATTGCAGTCATTCCGACACTGATAACAGCCCGAATCTGCTCGTATGTCACATGACGGTCATCTAATATAATAGTTCGCACAGCTGCGATGTTTTCAGGCGTGACCGCTGTTCTTGGTCGACCTGCAGAAGAAACAGTGCTGAGCGACACACGACCGCGTCGGAAGTCGGCATACCAGCGGTATATTGTCGTTTGACTCGGTGCTTCAACATCATAAATCGAAACAAGTTCGTTGAGACATTTATCTTGAGATAAGCCGCGACGAAAATTGTGATAAATTATGGCACGGAAATGTTCATACGTGAGCTCCATTTCTGTTAACGACGTGTTAACTTTAAACCAACATAGTTTTTGTTTTTAATAAAAAAAATTAATTGTTTGAATGTCATTAAGATTCTAAGAGGCCAGTATTCAAATTCTAAAAAAGGTTTTATTGTAACTCAATCCGAAATATTCTATTCCCGATCATTTCAGTGTGCCCCTTGTATTATTATTATTATACATTTATTTATTTCTTTTCTTAATTTTAATTTTTTTACAATATATATGTATATAAAAACAATAAATATTATAAAAAACTTAAAACTAGGACCGGTGGTTAGGGCTGCAGAGTGAGGAACCTCCTGACAATTATTATTATTATTATCATAAAATCAATACAAGAAAGATACATATTATTTTTTTACGCACAAGAAGAAACTTGAAAAATTGCAAAATAATGAAATCAGTGCTTTATACATACAACACATTATAGTTATTCATTTTTATTTAGATAAACAGATCAAATACGAATTCATATTATTTATACATTGAATTTTAATCTATTAATAAATGAAAAAATATAATCATAATTTTTGTGTTGAATTGACAAGAATCTCTTCGATGATTCATATACATATACGCTATTGAGATATTTTTTTTCGTGATAATAATTATTAATTTTAAAACATCCTAAAAGTTAAGTACTTACATTATTAGTTCATTTTACTTCCCACGAGAGATTCTCGCCTTCCCAAGTTAATTTAAAAAATTAAATTTCGTCTTGTCAAGTAATTGGAGGATTTTCAGACATAATTTAACTTTATCTCGATATCCAATAACTGTGGGTTAAGCCACTTCACCAGGCTAGTGATCATATTTTAATTTAATACGTAATAAAAAAAAATTGTGCGTCGTGTCAAAAAGTGTAATAATATGTTGTTGTCACACAATTTTGATATTTATAATTTGATTGTAGATATATTATATATACATGAAACTTTACTAAATAAGTGTAAAATTGTGCTGGGGCCGGTCAGTTATTTATTTATTTATTTATTTATTTATTTATTTATTTTTTATTTTTTATTTATGTTAATTTTAAATGATATTTCGCTATTTATTGGAGTTTACTCCTTCAGATTCGATTTTCATATAAGGCCCCGTTATTAGAAGTAAAATTAATGCAAGCGTTACGTTATCTGTCACTTTGACATTTGCGGTATATCTGACGCATGTATTTATGTTCCCTAATTCTATTCTCTGGGCTTATAAAAGCAAAACGTCGAAATCTTCCATGAAAAGTGTAGTCCGCGTTGAAGAACGAAACGATAGCGCGTTATAACCACCGGCGTTACTTTTAATTCTATACGTTCAAAGGAGTAAACTCCAGTCATGAGTCGTCGGTGTTCGTCTGACAGATATACTTTTTTTTATTCATATTTTTTTTTAATTCTAACATCAGCAGACTGGTTGACGGTCCACTTGATGGTAGGTGGCTACCGTCGCCTATAACACAAGCAACGCCAAAGCTGCTGCAAGTGCGCTGCCGACTACAGTAGCATTAAGGATGAGGGATTAGGAGGGGATAGGAAAATGGGGATGGGGAAATCATTATATGAATGACGTCATCTTTCGATTGTACTCTTGTTTTGATTGGCTACTTTGAACTAAAAATTGCTATAGTGACTTAACTGTAATAATTAGACATATAGCCTTTTTTGTGAGTAATAATAAGTATTGTACGATTGCGTAGATATTTGATTTTTTTCCTGCAATTCGTAAAAAGAACCCCAGATTAAATTTAAATGTTTTTTAGATTAGTTCCAGGAATCCAGTATTCGTATTTAAATTGGGCAATCTCCTTAAATACCTATAAAAATATTTCATAACATTTATATTTAATTTAAATTGAATCAAATGCACAATAAAATTTATTGTTTCTTTTTTTCTATTTATCTAATTAATGTATCCCTAAAATTAATAAAAACTAATTTACTTAAGTCCAATATTGCCAAAATCTTTGAGTCTATTCTCTAGATACACATATAACCTACCTTATATATAAAAATAAAGTTATTGAAATAAATTAAAATTGTAAGTAGAAAACTTCCTAACATTTATAAAACGTTAGGAAGTCGATCTTATAGAAATAAAAATGGAAGTGCACTTCTTAACAACTAACTAAAGGAGCACTAGCTTTTAAAAGCCACTAACGAATCTCGAATCACATCTACATAAAGTTCTATGTTTCACAATAATATAGTACGTAACTATTCTAATAAAAAAATACTGTTGTTGTAGGCGTTATTGGAGGTAATATGTATTCGATCTACTAAAACTATGGATACTGTCACATAAAAGAGCAAACGGCCTCCTTTTAAACTCGTATCACTTTTTATGCAGACAGATTGACGGTTTGTCAGACTTTATGTTAGTTGCAACCAAAGATGTTGTATTAGTTGCAACCGTCGTCATTTAGAAATAGGGAATATGCACATTTTTTAATATTTTCATACGATAAGTTACATCGTTATATAACCGTTAAACAATATTTAACGCTAAAAAAACAGAAATTTAGTAACAAACAAATAATGTAAAAATAAACTAACAGCTACCGATACTTTAAAAACACCCGCCCTTTTGGCGCGCTTGTCGTGACGTCACAGTCTGCAATATCAATCAAATGTTAAAAATCACAAACATCTACACGCTTGTTGATATGACATTTCATGGACTTTGACGTCACATTCGAACTGACCTATTCACGTACATATTTCGGTTTTAACCCACAATATTTTTGCACTTTTTAATAATAATTTTCTTAACGAAAAAGAAATAAAATTGAAAAATATTTACATGGACATAATTCTAAAGCAAAAGTGTTGATAAAAAAAATATTTAAGCCTTTTTTGAATTGGACGCATATTCCCTATTGTGCAACAAATGTTAGGTTTCATGTGCGTTGACAACTCTAGTGGAATAATGGGAGGACGAGTGCATTTTAAAAATAAAAGATAATAGTTTTTTTATACAATAAAAATTTACTTATGTTTAAGATTATTTGAAATCATTTGCATATCATTATGTATCTTAAATAATAAATAATCTGTGATACATAAATCGTATCGTTTTATTATTTATTAATAGATTTTTTTTTGTCAAGGCTAAGTTCAATGATGATATTATTAAACATTTTGGAATTTAAATATTTTCAAACCTTAGTACTTAAAAAATATTCTAAACTGAATAGGCTTTGTTAAAATATAAATAAATATCCAAATGTAAATTAATAAAAACTTAAAAAAATCATGAAATACGATTAAGGCCTGGCCTTAAAACTATTGTATTGGAGAACAAGGACACATTTCTCTTGAAATTTTGTTCACCAATGTAACAATTAGGTTATTTAAACTATCCATTTTGAGTATCACTATAAAATACATAATGTCAATAATGACCATTTTTTTTAAAGTCCGTAATGTCACAATTGCTTTGAATGCAAACGTATGTATTATTTTTATTTATGTTATCATTTTTTCCATTTAGATAATATTTGCTTTATTGTTACTTATTATTAATAATTAATGTGAATTATTAATATTGTGCCTTTGTCTCCTGATTCCTATTCTAAAATAACAGTAAAAATCTTCTTGAGTTTAATGGTCTGTCACTTTTAGTGTTATTTTAAATTTATTTCGAACTAGGGGCCCGCCCCCGGCTTCGCCCGGAGTGTAATTTTTATATACCCTAAAACATTCCCCGTTTATACCTCTTTCCATTAGCGAAAACCGAATTAAAATCGGTCTACCCGTTCACGCGTGATGCCGTGACCAGGAGAAATGGGGATTCATTTTTATATATAAGACTAGCGACCCGCCCCCGGCTTCGCCCGGCGTGCAATTTTTATATACCCTAAAACATTCCCCGTTTATCCCTCTTTCCATTAGCGAAAACCGAATTAAAATCGGTCTACCTGTTCACGCGTGATGCCGTGACCAAGAGAAATGGGGATTCATTTTTATATATAAGCCTAGCGACCCGCCCCCGGCTTCGCCCGGCGTGCAATTTTTATATACCCTAAAACATTCCCCGTTTATCCCTCTTTACATTAGCGAAAACCGAATTAAAATCGGTCTACCTGTTCACGCGTGATGCCGTGACCAGGAGAAATAGGGATTCATTTTCCATTTAGAAGATTCATTTTGAAAAGTATTTAGCTTCATAGCTCATATTACCCTAAGATCGTCCAGCGATCATATTGGGCGAGTTCATTTTTAGAGAATTCAACAACGCCACCGAAATTAAGTTATTTATTTTTTACTTTATTCATACTGTCCTTAAACTGATTGTTGGATGCAGGCGACTTTACAGATGACAAAAACAGGCTTTTAAGATGACTTTGCCACTGCTACAGGGAAGATAAATATTTATTGCGAAGCCGCGCCCCCCAGAGGCAAAGCCAATAATAATCAGCTTAAGGCCTGCGCTGACTGACGGCATGGCACGGCATGGCACAGCTAAGGAATTTTTCTTAAACATACTATTTTTAACTTTATCGCAATGATTTTAGAACTCACATTGCTTTAGCGTTCAGGCAATAAAGGAGTGTGAGGAATAAAAACCATGCAATAAGGTTGAAAATAATATGTTTAGGAAAAAATCCCTTTGCTGTGCCATTGCCAAGCCATGCCATAAGTCAGCGCCGGCTCTTACTGTCTATGGCACAATTAAGCAAGAAAAGATCCTAACTCGTGTCTATTCAAAAATAAATCACTCTCTCTCACTATTAAGTGAATTATTTTCATAAGTTTTTCAAAGTTTCGTAGGTGTTGAATATGTTCATTAAAAAAAATGTATCCAAAAATATTGTAAAGCTCTTGTAGGTACTGTTTCATTATTCTTTTAAAGTTGGGTACGCTTCCAAAGCCGCACCTGGAAACAGAGTAAAATTATAATTTAGTTCATAATATTTTGTTTACGAACTGTTTATTAAAACTCAAACTCCAACATTTTTAATTTTAAATATTTTTTTTGTATAATTATACTAAAATTATATATGCACTATTCCTTTTATGGTGATTTATATACTGAAACATTTTTAATAGGAAAAAACCTGAAAACTTTTTTTTAGTATGACAAGCTTGTGGAATTGGAATTTTTATGAGAAAAAATATAAACACAGCTCTACTTAATATCTAATTTTTTAAATAATAATATTAATATAATTAATTATAAATTGAATTTCCCATTTTCCATTTCCCTATTCCTAATCCCTTAATTTTAATCCCACTGTAGTCGGCAGCGCACTTGCAGCAGCTTTGGCGTTGCTTGTTTTATAGGCGACGGTAGCCACCTACCATCAAGTGTAACGTCAGCCTGTCTGCCGATCTTAATATTAAAAAAAAAATTATGAAGCTTGTGGGAGCTGCGATTTATTTTTAATCTTTGGAATTAATTATTATAATGAATATATTTTTTATGTAATATTTACGATTCGAAACTGAATTATTGCAAATAAATGAATTCCAAATTGAGCATTTGCATTTATGTTAACCTATAAGTAAGATAGAATTTATATTTTGCTAGCCTTATCCCGTGACTTCGTCCACGCCCTTTTTTCTTGTGTCAGACGTTATTTTTGTCATACGGTGAAATGCTTATGTTTGTTATTGGATGATCCCTCGGGAACAGTACTTTTTTCTGTATGAGAAAAAAGCCTATATCGTTTCCCGTATCCCTGACAACGGGTACACAAAATTTCATGATGATCGGATGAGTAGTTAAGGCGTGAAAGGGTAATAAACAAACTCACTTTCGCATTTGTAATATTAGGATAATAAAAATCTCACCCGTGATATCAACCGTTAGAATTGACTCTGAGTCGGTGTCCCATCAAAAGACTCCTCGTTAATCAGTCTTAACTTAACTGACTCCCTCCTAAGGTTATAGCTCGTTGAAATGTGACAATGCTTCACATCAATAGTCAGCAAATCTTCATTCAACTCGACACCACTCCTCTCAACGTCCGCCGCTGCACTCGGCTTCCTTTTATGTCTAAACGAAGTCGACCTCTGAGAGCTCGAACCCAGGTAACTGTCTGTGGTTGTGTTACCATTAAAAGTCTTCTCAGACGCCCCCATGCCTATCTGTTCCAATTGTATACCTCGTAATTGAGCCGAGGAGTCAATACACGGGATTAGCTGCTTGAACTCCTTCCTGAAGTTCTCGTTCATCCACGCGTATATGAACGGGTTGTAACACGTCGATGACATTGCAACGACGTGCCCCACAAAAAACATCAGGAAATAGTACTTAAGGTGAATTGCGTATATGTAGTAATCGTTACACAAATTGATCACGTTCAAAGGCAGCCAGGATAACCCGAAAATTGTGACCATGGTAATCAGCATTTGATTTGTCCTCCGTTTACGACACTTGTCCAACTCCTCTTTACGCGAATTCTTACTGGCTGCTTTCGCCTTTGCCCTGTCATTCAATTTAAAACTAACACAAGTGTAGCAGAAGGCAATCACGATGAACGGCAAAACGAATTGCAAAATCGATGTTACAGTGCCAAAAATTCGCCTCAATTTCTCAGTCGGCCAAGTTTCGTCGCAGAACTTCCCTATTTCCAAATCGTAATACGTCATAAACACCGCATACGGCATCGTCACCGTTACGGAGAATGTCCATATCATAACTATAACTGTTAGACACGTTTCGACCTTCATCCTCGGTCGAAATGGGTAAATTATTACAAAGAACCTATCGATAGCTATAGACATAAGCGTTAAAGTGGATATGTATACGCTGCATCCTTGTGCGAAAGGCATCACGTGACACAATAGGGAACCCCAACTCCACGTACCACGAAACGAGTATAGAGGCGTGAACGGCACGGCGAAAATGCACAGGAGAATGTCGGATAAGGCCAAGTTTGTGATGAACAAATTAGTGACGGTCTGCATAGCTTTGTTTCTTATTACGACGAAGCACACCAAAATGTTGCCGAGCAAACCGAGGACAAAGATAATTGTGTAGATAACGCAGAACAATGCTTGCACCCATTTGTTGTCGATTATGTTCTCGTATCCGGTTGTCTGGTAACTAGTGTTCAGACTGTCCGGCGTCAAGTTCTTCAATCTCTCTGTTACATTGCGCAGTGTGTTGTAACTGAAATCGGTTTTATTCATTGTGTCTCCGTCCAATCGTCGGTTTCCTCCGTTGTAAAAAGCGGTTGTAAACTGTTTTGTAATTTATTTGTCGCCTTAAACGTCAGTTTTTAGGGGCTCTCTTGAATTTATTGTCTGAAACAAGGCATAACAAACATTGCAATGTCTCTGAAAGAAGATTTTATTATTTACTTCTAATATAGCAATTAACGCATAAAGATATAAAAAATGGAAACTTATTGACAGGTCAACATAACGTCTTTTTGATGTCTACCAAATATTTATTTAACTTGATATGAATTAAAAGCATAGAATGTAATTGTAAAAAAAAAGTAGGTCATATAGACAAATTTAAAACAAAATCAGACTGGCAGCGTCATATCTAGGCAAAGACTAAAGCACAACGTACCGCCGTCAAACATTGTTTTTTTTTATGTAAAGGTCATCAGATAGTCCGACTGTCCAAGTGACAGTAGGTGGCTACCGTACATTTTGGATATTTTTTTTATGTTAAGATCGGCAGACAGGCTGACGGTCCACTTGATGGTAGGTGGCTACCGTCGCCTATAACACAAACAACGCAAAAGCTGCTGCTTGTGCGCTGGATTAGGAGAGGATAGGGAAATGGACTCTGGCATCCCCTACTCACTCACCGAAACACAACGGCACACGTGCTGTTATTTCACGGTGGTCTTCTGTAAGGGGGTGGTTACTGCCGCCAGTCGGGCTGCCGTCGTCTACTGCCACAGACAACTTTGAAAAGTTAGTTTCCATTATTGGCACCTCCGGAAACGAGCCAGAGATCTGTATCATAATGATGAGGCACCACCTTAACCATTCAACCAATGGGCTCGAACAACAAAAGATAAGAAAAGCACATAGGTACAAAAGACCAGATAATGTAAAAGACGGCAAAATGCTGAGGAAGTTAGGCGATAAACAAAGACCAAAAAACCGTACGTGAAAGAGCACGCATGAAACTTATAGATTTTCTTACGAGTATGTTTCTAAGTTGCCTAATAAGATCCTATTATAAGCAAGGTCATGGGAATTACAACTGCGTTATTTACCTTGAGAGGATATAGGATAAAAAATAAGAAGTTGATATAATAGGGACAGATATGGCATCCCTTACATTATAATATATTATATTATATTATATTATATTATATTATATTATATTATATTATATTATATTATATTATATTATATTATATTATATTATATTATATTATATTATATTATATTATATTATATTATATTATATTATATTATATTATATTATATTATATTATATTATATTATATTATATTATATTATATTATACATTACATTACATTACATTATATTATATATCTGTGAGGGTAAATTGTGAAGTTTCTCTTATATTTCAGCTTATATTCAGCTCTTACTCATGTTTCCCTTTAATCCGGAAACGTTAAACTTATCCAAAGCTAACGTTTCAGAACCAATTTGCTTACAAAGCATATTTGCGGTTTGGAGTAAAACAATATTTAAGTTAAACCGCATTCGTGGAGCAATCAAAATGTTTCAACATCTGATTAGTCGGGAAACATACCTGTTTAGAATTATGTTTCTGTCTCACAAAAATTTCCGGTTATTTTAATACAAGTAACTATTTGAAAGTGAAATATGTTACCTTGAATTTTTATGTCAAAATCATTTAGTGAAACTACTTCAAAGTTTATTGAATTTATTGATAATTTAAAGAAGTAAAATTAATCTCGGTTTCCTAGTTCTACGCTTAACAAACTGATTCTTTTAAATGTCAATGCACAACAAAATATATCCGTAAAAGAAATATTTATTATGCACTCAGGCCTACTATAGCCTATTTATCTTGCTGACAAAAAAGCGTAGGAATAGTTTGTTTTAGTTCAAAATGTCTTGAAATTGAATGCAAAGTCGGAGCACGAAAACCTTCACTTTTTTAAATTCATTCTATCAAGTCGTAGGCGTTTGAAATGAAATGAATCATAGTGCCCTGGTGCAAAAAATGTCGACTTTAAGGTGACGAACCATTTCTTAACCCGACTGTACATTTACTACTTGATATTTTCTATTAATTACTACTTGATACGAAATTACTACTCAATTACTACTTGCACAGCTTTGGCGTTGCTTGTGTTATAGGCGACGGTAGCCACCTACCATTAAGTGGACCGTCAGCCTGTCTGCCGATCTTAACATAAAAAAAAGCTTGATACGAAACAATTATTTGAAAAGATTATTTTCTTTTGACTTGGATGCAGATTTGTTCCCCTTAAAAATGGGTTATAGGTTTTATTTCGGAAAATAAACAGTTGTACGAGTACACTACTGGTACCAATAGGGGATCGGACAAATTTTCAGAAAGTGTTTTAAATTAATCTTCATGCATTCATTCATTCAGTAAATTAATCTTATTCCCATAAAAAATACTATTTTATATATTTATGGCCTTTTAGGTACTCAAAATCATGTTTTAATATTGTTTATTTGAAAATGCCGCCAAAACGCCACGATAGTTCATCTGAGAGCGCGTAACGTCATTTGTGGTCATATCATAACAAAACAGCTGCATTGGCATAAGACAATGATTACCCACAAATGACGTCACGCACTGTGATTGGTGTTTCAGTATAGATTAAAAATATTGTAAATAATAAAATTTTATTTCTTCATTTAAAAATATTTATTAATATTAATATTAATAAAATAAGATTATTTATCGAATATATTAAATTATTATTCGATAAATAATCGTAAAAAAAATTTTTTTTCTTTTTCTAAGTACATTTTAGATTTTAATCTGATTACTGTCCGATCCCCTATTATATTTATTATAAAAATTATAATAACACAAGCAATTAGATTTAACAGCTTCAATAAAGTACTGTTGCATTTTTCATAATTAAAAAAATAAACATTTTGAGAGTAAGCACTGGGGGTACAGACAGAAGTATGAGAAGTAATTGTAAATTTTTGACGAACTATAAATAAATATGCAAATAATATAATAACAAATTAAAGTATTTATTTTAAAGAAACCTATACTTTTATTATAACTTGCTCATAGACAACGTGAATAGTAACAGACAAAGTAGGAAATAAATCGGTAGACTCAGCTATTTGGAGGCAATATTCTAAACTAGACTAGGTAAAATATTTTTTATAATTTATATTTTATCATTCTTTTAAATTCATCTCTTATGGAATTTACACACAAATTCACACTTCCGCTTTGGTGGAACTTCTTGAGGATTACTTTGGAATTTGTTGCTTGGAATGGAATTGAGTAATAATAATAATGCAGTAATAATAAAATATAAATTTTCATTTCTTTAGAATAATAATAATAATAATAACTTTAGAAAATATTTTACCTAATCTAGTTTAGAATATTGTCTCCAAATAGCTGGGTCTACCGATTTAGATCCTTCTTTGTCTGTTACCTATTCTCTTTGACTATTTTTTTTTTAAAGTAATTATTTAATTTCTTAAAACGTTAAAACTTCTAGAAACATATCTCCACCCTCACGCCATTATCGTCTTGTGAGTCATAATTTACCAAACAAATATAACATATGACACATCTCTCCGCTCCGCTCAACCGTCTCCACTGAAGCTGAGCGTAGAGACCACCTACCATCAAGTGGACCATCAGACTGCATGTTAACCTCAATATCAATCATAATGTTCAAATCTCTCTAACAAACATACTAGATTAAATGATACTTAAGAAATTTGTTAATTTCTAAAAAAGTTCTTAATTTATCAACTATTACATTTCCTTCGATTATTCCGTTTGCTACTTGTTGGGCCAACTCCGTACAAACTGGTATTGATCCGCTACACTAATAAATTTGTATCACCCGCTATAAAACTGACATCAAAGTAGAGTAACCGTTGGAAAATTATTAGAACTTTCATTATTATTATTTTCAACACGATAGAATAGAGCATGGGAAATGTCAGCAGGTTGAAATAAATGAGTGACTATGGGGGCAAAAACTAAAAAAAATACACGACATTTGCTCCGACATGCACACGGTTATCTATCTACAAAATCGTAATTGTATGTAATTAAATTAATTTCCGTTTTCTGTAATAATTTCTGTTGTTAATACATTTGTCTGTCAACAAAATTGACAGGTGAAATGTCAACTAAAGTAACAGGTGAAATGTCAACTAAATTGACAGGTCAAATGACGCTAAGCTGTTTCCGACCGGGTACTATTAGAAAATTATGGGGGAAGCCATCGAACTATAATAAGTTTTTCGTGTTAGTTGCCTTTGGACTTGAGAGAGCCGGCTGTTTGCTCGTCTTTGTAGGGAATTAGTTTTGTACGTTTATTATAGTTCGATGGGGGAACTCTACGTCCAGCAGAGAACATTGAAGCGCTATACAACTGCATGTTTGGTAAATGTTTACAGAATACTAATTATGATATTTTTTAAATGCTAGAAAAAGATGTTTGTGAAGAACTTTAAAAAAATTACATATATTTTTTTCTCGTTTCCTTAACTCTCGTCAATACATCCTACTAATGATAGCTCTACCAATCTATTTGACGGCCCGTTGGATGAGTGGCAAGGATGCTTGCCTAACGTCTCAGGGGCCCCGGGTTCGATTCCCGGCGGGGTCAAGTTTGGAAATTTTAATGTAATTTTCAAAATTGACTCTGGTCTGGATTTGAAAACTGGATTTGCACACTGCGTTTCGCAGTCATTTGGGCAGCCCGCCTGGCGGCAGTGACCACCCCCTTACAGAAGACCACCGTGAAATAACAGCATATACGTGCTGTTGTATTTCGGTGAGTGAGTAAGGAATGCCAGAGCCCATTTCCTTATCCCCCCTCCTAATCCCTTATCCTTAATCCTACTGTAGTCGGCAGCGCACTTGCAGCACCTGTAGCGTTGCTTGTGTTGCTTGTGTAGCGTAGCCACCTACCATCAAGTGGACCGTCAGCCTGTCTGTCGACATAACATAAAAAAAAAATTAAATAAAAATTGTTAAAACTACTTATGAATGAACTATTACCACATGATTAAGTTTAAAGAAATATATATTAATATTTACATAAATGTAAAAGTAACTCTGTCTGTCTGTCTGTTACCTTCTCACGCCTAGACTACTGAACCGACCATTATGAAATTTTGCATACCTACATGTGATCAGGGATGTGATAAAGGATATAGGGTACCATTCATCCAGAAAAAACGTATTGTTCCCGAAGGATCATGGCAAAGCTATAACTGCAATAAAGATGTTAGGCGTTACATTGCTCATATTTAGTCAGGCATTATTTTTTTTTATTATCAACGCGGGCGAAACCGTGGGCACCAGCTAGTATGAGAATATTCTTCGAATCTTATTTGAATTGACCTACATACTTCGCATGAACCTGCATTTAAAAATAATTGCATTTGGAATGAACTTTTCTATTATACCTATAACATTACGAGGCGTGCCATAGACCGCCATTCAAATGCGGGTATTGAAAGCATTTCATTCGTTCAAATGTTCAAAAGCAATGAGAATAGAACTCTGTGGCAAAATAATAATTTTGGAAAGATTTTTACAAACATTGAAAAATTAAATTTTTCAATCGAATTAATTAGAAGTTTGTAATTAATTCTAGACATTTTTAAAAGGTTGTTAACAGAAAGACCACGCAACGGATATGTTTGATAGAATAAAAAAAACACAAACTACCCCGTAACGTTTTTTTTTTCTTTTTGAATATCTGGTCCCTGGCAGAATATCAGTGTTGTAGTCTGCACCACAACTGTATACTGAGCCAGGATTCCTTTTCCTCTCGTTATTTGTCTATATATTTGTTTGCTTGTAATTATTATTTTGTTGTTTGTTGTATATTGTTTGTATTGTTCACATATTGTATTAGTGGAATAAAAGATGGTTTCTTTCTTTCTTTCTTTCGGTACCAGAGCATTTAAAAATTTCACTTACTCTAAATTTAAATCAAGTAAGGACATCGCACACCATGTCATTTTTAGGGTTCCGTACGTCCGAATATAAAGTCTATAAAGTCTTTGCAAAAGTGATTTCAGAAAGAATAGCAATACCATTAAAAGAAAATCAACCAACAGAGCAGGCAGGATTCAGGAAGAACTTCAGTACGATTGACCATATCCACACCATCAAAGAAATTTTAGAAAAGTATAATGAATATCAGAAACCAATATATCTAGCCTTCATAGACTATTTCAAGGCATTCGACAGTCTAAATCACAAATATATTTGGTTAAGTCTGGGTCAACAAGGAGTGGAAAATACCTATATTGACTTAATTAAAACCATTTACAATAAGAGTAAAAGCTGTGTGAAACTGGAGTCGAAAGGTGATACATTTCCCATAAAAAGAGGTGTCAGACAGGGAGACCCATTATCCCCCAAGTTATTTAATGCTGTATTAGAGACTATTTTTAGAACATTAGACTGGGATGAGTATGGCTTAAATATCAATGGTGGACGCCTAAATAATTTGAGATTCGCTGATGACATCTTGAAGAAGATGGAAGAAGATCCTAAAAAACTACAAATAATGATACAGACCTTAGCTAATAAAAGCAAAGAAGTGGGACTCGAAATAAACACACATAAAACAAAAATATTGACTAACTCCATTGAAATAAATATAGAATTGGATTCAAACCAGTTAGAAAATGTACAAGAGTATGTTTATTTGGGCCAAATTATATCGCCTAGAGATCTGATGTCCAGAGAAATAAATAAAAGAATAGCTATTGGATAGAAGAGGTTTTGGTCCCTGAAAGAAATAATGAAGAGCAAAGAAGTAAGTATAAATATTAAAAGAAAAGCATTTGACATCTGCATCCTGCCTTGTTTAACATACGGCTGTGAGACATGGTCCTTAAACGAGATCCACCGAAAAAAATTGGCTAAGTGTCAACGGGCGATGGAGAGAAGTATGACGGAAATAAAACTAAACGATAAAATAAGTAATAGAGAAATAAGGAACAAAACCAAAGTAGTCGACATACTCACTCGTATTGAAGTGGGGCTGGGCAGGACATATGTTAAGATGCAAGACAAATAAATGGAGCAAGCAGGTTATGGTTTGGTATCCAAGAGATGGAGTTAGAAGACAGGGCCGTCCTATAAAAAGATGGAAAAATGAAATTCGTATGACCTTGGGGCCATATTGGACAAGAGTTGCACTAGATAGAAGTCAATGAAGACAGTTGGAGGAGGCCTATGCCAAAAGGCACACCGAATTGAGGGACATTTTATAAAATAATTTGTAAAAAATAACTTGTAACACTTCGGAAATATATGGCTATTATTATTATTATTAGGTCCGAATAAAAAAACGGAACCCTTATAGGATCACTCGTGTGTCCGTCTGTCCGACCACCCCCCCCCCCTATCTCCGAAACTACTGAACCTAAAAATTTGAAAATAAAAATACAGAAATTAGTTTTCTACTTATAGATTATAGGAAAACCTATAAGAAGTCCATGATATTAAAATAACATGGTAAATCACTCAATATCGTACGGAATCCTCTTCATGCACGAGAGTTCAACTCGCACTTGTCCCGTTATTTTTAGACTCTGACATCTGTAGCTCTTGGACACTGAACAGGGAACCAAGTAGCCCTTAGTACGTAGTTGCAATTAACATATCGTTTCTCATAGCCCGTTAACTTCAGAGGAGCCTTTAGATTCGTTGGACGTACGCCAGTTCTTCGTAGAAATTATACTTCCACATTACGTTGATTCCGTTTACCCGGCTTTAAGAGGTACGGTGGCAGCATTAAAATATTATTATCAGATCAAACGGTTCCAACTGCTCCAGTTCTTGGAACTTGTGAGATTATGATGTACCTACTTATTATGTAACCAGAATTTTATAGTTTTTCTTCCACTCCCATTGCTGATATAACATTTCATATTTAAACCAACCTATTAAATTCGTTCAACTGTTTTTGCATGAAAGTGTGTGTGTGTGTGCGTATATATATATATATATATATATATATATATATATATATATATATATATATATATATATATATATATATATATATATATATATATATATATATATATATATATATATATATGTGTGTGTGTGTGTGTGTGTGTGTGTGTGTGTGTGTGTGTGTGTGTGTATAAACACATCAAAAAAGTGGAAGCAACACATACAAATTTCAATTTTACAATGTGTTTGTATTGTAAAATTGAAATTTGTATGTGTTGCATCACTCTCTTTAAGGATTCATTAAAATATTGTTCTTTCAGTAGTGAAAAAGCAAATTGAGTATTTATTGGTAATATGTTACAGTGCTTAAAAAGATCGTTTTCATCTTCGTAACATATATTTTTTAATTTAGGTGAGACTAATGTTTTTAGAATTTTTACCTGTATTTTGTAAATTTTGTTCATATGAGTTTTATAGGTGCGACCGTAACTAGTAAGGCCATATTGTATATAGGGTTCTGCCAGTGCATAATAAAGCATACGTTTCACTTTATACGGAATGCGATTTTTTAATATCGTAATATTTGCAAGGTAGGTCCTTGTTTACCGCAAACTTGTTCGATATGAGGCTTCCAATTAAATTTGTCGTCTATAGTTAATCCGAGATATTTTTGCGTTTTGACGATTTCTATAGATGGACAGTTAGTATTGAGAACGTGTAAACAATCATGTTCACGGGCTAGTAAGTTCTTTATAGGGAGTTGTCTAATGTACGGTGATTTTATAATTAACAATTTTGTTTTGTTTGCGTTAAGCACAAGGCCCGAATCATGACACCACCTTGTTAAGTCATTCAGATCGGATTGTAATTGTTCACATGCCTTGGTCGGATTTCTATCAGAAATTACATACGTTATACTATAGATTAGTATAACGCATAACTATATAACGTGGAACGTTTCGGATTGCACTGTTAGTTATATAAGATGTTAGGATGTGTAACTTCGCTAAGTGATCCGAAAACTCCATTACGTTGTAGTTTCGTATAACCGTATCGAAATTGCCGTGCCGTATTTACTTTTGCCGTATTTTGCTTATGTATAAAACACTAAAAACAATATCTAGTTATAAAACTAGTCTCGTAAGTGTTTTTGTGTTAACAATTTACGTGTTAAATATAAGCTAAACAAAAATATGTTTTAAGTTGCGACTAAGTATTTAGGTAGATCTTTCCCTTTTTAGATCTCTTTAATTTCAAACACACTTGTAAAATTTATTCACAGAGTGATCAATCCAAATGGGTCAGTAAGGACCAATCTCAAACCATAAAACAGACGAAAATTTGTTCTTAGGCCCACATAATCAATTTGATAATGATTAATACTATATCAAACCATTAACGTATTATGCATTACTCAAGAATCACTCTGTTGATAGATATAAACTGCATGAAATCCTTCAGTAGTTTTTAAGATCATTGCGATAATTTCAGCCATTGATTGTACAATCGTGTTCTGAATTGTAACGCAAAAATTTTTTTTTCTTTGAATATCTGGTCCCTGGCAGAAAGAATATCAGTGTTGTGGTCTACACCACAACTGTATACTGAGCCAGGGTTCCTTTTCTTCTTGTTATTTGTTTATATATTTGTTTGTTACTTTTATTTGTAATTATTATTTGTTCATATAGTGTTTCTATTTGACAGTGGGAGGTCATAAGGAATAAGTTTTGCTATGGAACCTTGTGTAAATTATAAACAGAAACGTCTACAATTTTAATAATTGCCAAAAGGTTAGTATCATTACCAATTCTCTGTAAAATAATTGCTGTTTTTAATGACATTTAAATGGGTAAGATTCCTGGTCACGTATGACCGTAATTTAAAAAAATATGAATGCTTTTTTTTTACCTTTTCAAAAATCGAAGCCTTAATAGTTCCTAAGAACACATTTTGAGATTTCCCCCTATTTGATTTGATAACCCTGTATACACATTTGTAAAGTTATTACAAATTTAATGTATATATCTTAGATACATATTCAATCGATGCGATACAGCTCCAATTCAGAATTCAAAAGTTTTCTATGCAACTGACTCATAATAGACGCGTTGTAGCGGTTGATTAAAAAATATAATTTTAAAAATTAAGCTACATACATAATACCATCATCATACATACAATAAAATCGTTGTTTGTCTGTGCGTTTTTGTCACGCTAATCTCAGAAACAGTTTAACCGATTTGAATGCGGTTTTCATTGGTGTATTGTAGTAGCAAGCGTCCCTTAACCGTTAGGGTTTGTTTCTTTCGACGAATTACCCGACAGAATCATAGGGGTGCATAAAATTTAAAATTTTCAAAAATGGGACTATGACTTTTCTACACTTCTTGTTAATCATAATATTATATACTTAAAATATTGAAGTAGTTATGGATCTGTTAGTGTATTGAAGATTATATAGAATGTTTAATAAAACGTACAACGAATAAATTATAACTAGGGAAGCACAAGTGCTAATATACTCGTTCGTTTGTAACGGTCGTAAGCATTTATTTTTTTCACATCGATCCGTCTTGTGACATTTCCGAAATGGCGTTCAATGAAACGAAAAAGGTAAGATCACACCATTCAATAATAGTCATACAAAAATCACTCTTATGGTTACAAACATAAGGATCATTTTAACTTGGAATTTACTTAAAAATTCACTTACTGTGGCGTTATTGGATTTGTAATGCTAAGGAACAGGGTAAGAGGAATGCTAAAGGAAAGGCGGCATTCTTCGTATGAGGAATAACATAAATTATGTACTTAATTGTATTACTTACTAATTACTTAGAATGACATACTATAGGTAATAAGCATACTATAAATGCGGCATTAATTCTGTGACTGTTTTTTTACGACTAAATTTGACTAATTTGTTTTTTTTTAATGTAATCGTTTTTATGTGAAGTTCCACTTGATGGTAGGTGGTTACCGTCGTCCATAATACACTGCAAGTGCGCTGCCAACCATAGTTAGCATTAAGGATAAGGATTAAGAGGGGATAGGGAAATGGGCTCTGGCATCCCTTAGTCATCGAAACACAACAGCACACATGCTGGTATTTCACAATGGTCTTCTGTAAGGAGGTGGTAAATGCGTATAAAGGATACTCGCTCATAACAGTAAAAGTGGCAGGCACACTGCTTTGTGCAGTGTTAAACTGAGTAGCCCGAATGACGGCAGTAACCATTCCTATACAGAAAATCACCATGAAATATCACATGTGCTCTACTAATTCGCTTAGTGAATACCTAAGGGATGCCAGAGCCGAATCCCCTATAATTTTCTTATCACTTATTCTTTTTGCTATAGTCTGCGGCGCACTTCTTTTTCTCTTGTTAATAGATCGACCTTCCTTGCTGACTGTTTCATAGAGATGATATTTTAGTATAAATCATAGTTTTAGAAGAATTATATGTAGGTTTTTTTTGTAGTAAAATAAATAATTATAGGCAAGGGGTCCTTGGGTCCTACATTGTTTTACATGGGTTACATTCTTTTTTAAATTTCATCTCCTAAGGTAATTTATTGGTACAATATGAATGTTAACTGTGGGTCTCTTTTTAAAGTTTAGATAATAAATAATAATTTTAAGTTAAGTTTAGTTAAGTTTAGATAATAATGCTTAATATCTTTTTTAAGTTTTTTAAGTTTAGATAATAATCTTTTTTAAGTTTAGATAATAATGCTTAATAAATAATATTAAGCAAATAAATTATAACATTAAATTTTAATTATTTTTTAAAATAGTGTCAGGTATAGGGGATTAAATTTGGTTTGGACTGCTATTATCTACCGAGATAAATGTGTAGATTAGTTTACTTAGATATAGAAAGGTCTTAGGTCACATGGGTGATCGTAATTTTTTGAGATATGTAATGAGAAGATTCATTACATATCTCAAAAAATTACTAGAAATTACTGCTTAGAAAAAGAAAGGTTAATGAGAAAATTATTTTCCAAATAATGGAGCAACATGTATTGGGTAATTCAAAAAAGATTGCATTGTATATAAATTATAAAAAAACTTGTGTATTCATTGAAATTAATGTATATTAAAAATAGCTTAAAATTTATTAAAAATTAATATAAAAATGCTAACTTTCCATATCTTTGTTAACATCTTAATACATCAAGTATATATGCCATAACAGTGAGATTATAAATATACGGTAATATATATTGTAAAATACAGAATATGTTCTAGGTATTCGAATAGTATATCATAAATACTTACAACACTTTTTTTTTAAATAAAATATAATTAAAAAGGGTTTCAAATTAAAGACCAATACGTATATTTCAAAGATTTCATTAGAGTTAAAAAAATACTACTAAACAAAACCCAACTACGATGTGGAAAGTGCACGAGATTATAGGTTATCCGTGGCAACTAAAGGAAGAAAAGGGTACGAGAAACATTCAACAATACATACTGTTTAAGACGAGAACACATGTCTCCAACTTCTCGAAATCATTAGGTATAAACAACATAAACTATTCATTTTTAGAACTGCAATAAAAATAGAATGACATTTTAAAGTAGGTATTTGTTTTTGCTTGAGTTTGGTAGCAAAATAGCCTCGTGACATGCGCTGAAATAAATTCACGCTTGCGCCGTGAACGCCGCGTAGAGGGGAAGACAATTATTCCTGTGAAATTTCCGCCGCAGCGACGATGGCCGATTATATCAGATATTTTTAGGGCTTGGCCGGCTTCGATTATTATTGGAATTGACTTACCTGTAAACCTTTAAAGGTTACATATTATTTACTAATAGGTGTTATTATGGCTCATGCATATCTATACTTACTAATATTATAAAGCTGAAGAGTTTGTTTGTTTGAAGCCCTAATCTCAGGAACTACTGGTTCGAATTGAAAAATTCTCTTTGTTTTGAATAGTCCATTTCTCGAGGAAGGCTATAGGCTATATAACATCACGCTGCAATTATATTATTTAAATCATCCCCCTTACAGAAGACCACCGCGAAATAACTGCACAAGTGCTGTTGTGTTTCGGTGAGTGAGTAAGGGATGCCAGCACCCATTTTCCTATCCCCTCCTAATCCCTTGACCTTAATCCTACTGTAGACGGTAGCGCACTTGCAGCAGCTGTGGCGTTGCTTGTGCGTCGCCTATTCAACGAATTCTGTCATCAAGTAGCCACCTACCATCAAGTGGACCGTCAGCCTGTCTGCCGATCTTAATATAAAAAAATCGGCGCGCGTTATTACACTTGTAGATTTTTGATTACGAATTGATTTAATTTAATCGTAATGATGGTAGTTTGATAGTTTTTATTTTCTTAGAACGGGCAACACCGAAAGGAGTTTCTGTGTTTTTATTTCCGCTTTGCAACAACTTAAACGTGCCACTCGTCATGTATCATTCTCAGGAGAGTGCTACTCGATCATCTGACTCTCCGAATCATCTGACGCAATTGATTTTGATGCGGTTTTCACTAATGGAAAGATCATAAAAACGAGGAAGTTTATATATAATCAATTGCGTGGTTTAGGAGTTAGAGAACATGCAGACAGACGCGGGCAGCAGTTCAGTTATTAAATATTAATTAAATAAGTTTATTAAATAACTTTATAAATTAAAATCGATGTGTCTATTAATCCTATTGACTCCAAAACCGCTCAACCGATTTTGTTTCACTCATAGAAACACCTATAATCAGAATACTATTAGTAGATGAGAGATCAGAGAACTATTAGTAGATGAATACATCTACTAATAGTTCTCTGATCTCTGGAATCTCTGGATTTTTGAGTGTCTTGATGTTTGGATGTTTGTTAGTCAATCACTCATAAACTGTAGTCCATCCCTACATTTGTACTAATAGCTATTGAATGACTTATTTGTTTCATATATGTATGTTTAGATGTATGGATATGTAGATGATGTGATTTGCTAGTTATCTAAACACTCTTAAACTTTTGCTATCAATTGGCACTGATTTATATAATATTAAGTGCTTAGTTTATTTTTTGTAGAAAACTTTAACTCTTGCTTAGACTGTTATAACTCTTGCTGAGTTGTGTATATCAACATGTTTTTAAAACTCACTGCTGGACGTAGGTCTCCTCTATAATTTTCCAATAGAACTGGCCTGAAGCAGTCTGAATCCACCATCGACCCGCGACCCTTATCAGATAATTTGTCCACTTTGTGAGTAAATATCCTAACCTTCCGGTCCGTGGCCTCCACTCGAGAACCTTCCAACCCTTTCAACACCAGCGGCCGTCGGCTCTCTGCCACTTCAACTTACTAATCCACCGGGTTATATTCGTATAACTTCGTAGGTAACTTCCGGGTAACTTTCGTTTGTCTACTGATCTCCTCATTTCTAACTCGATCTTGTAGATTAAACCCGACCGTAGCCCTCTCTACTATAGCTTCTTGATCGACTTTGAGCCCTCTTAGGAGGTTATCTGTGCAAGAGGCCCATAATGCAAGTAGTGAATGAACAAAAATTTTATAAATCATTTTATAATATACTAGCGACCCACGCGTGATGCCGTGACCAAGGGAAATTGGGATTCATTTTTATTTAATAGAGAAGATAGATATTGTGATTATAATTCATAAATTTCAAGAGTGGATTTCATTTATTTAAAAAAAAAAAATTATAGTTTTATTTTGCTTTAATCATTGCAGCTCTAATCAAATTAGTAAGCTAATTTGAAATAAATGTGCCACTAAAAACGGTTTCGTAATATTGATGCACGCCCAGCCAAAGCCCGTCAAGCCCACCCGGAAACATTCACCGCGGAGGTTATTGTATTGGATGGCAGCGGACGTAGCGCGGAAATCGTGACAAACAATTTTCCTGGTGTACTTTATTGCCTTTTCAAACTACCTTTGCCTCGCAACATCGCTTATCTATATCTTTATTAAGTATCCACTTGCAAATAAAACTTTTCTCAGGTATCGCAAATGAAATATTTTGTGTGTATCTGGTGTGTATATCAATAGGTATCTACACCAAAGTTTTCCAAACGAAGTGGGGTACTACGTTACGCTGTGGTTACTTCAACTATCTCATTAGAATTTAATAAACATAGATACATAAATGAGAGTAAAATAGACGTAAGTTAATGCTAGGTCCTAAGACTATAAGACTAGCTAGGGATTCGCGTGGATGCAATTAGGTTTTATTATATTTATATAACATTATATAAAAATCATCTAACTGATAGGGAAAACCGCATCAAAATTCAATGCGTGGTTTAGGAGTTAGCGAATGTACAGACAGACAAACGCGGGCAGCGACTTCAATAAGGATAAGGAAGGATATAAATATCAAAGCAGTTTTTTTGTATTATTTTTAGGGATCTGCGAGTTACGGTTAGATTGCGATAGGATTCCGCCCTAAGAAAGAGGTTGGGAAAACCTGATATACATATGTAAACATTGAAAAGTTAAAAATTCAAGTAAGAATTATCAACTCAACAGAATTATTTCATTTAATTTGTGGACTGTGAGAAAGCCTTCTGTGAGAAACTTGGGCAGTATATCGAAGTGTTGAAGTTTTTGTACAATAGAGCAAAATCTTTTCAAGCTTAGAGTGAATAGGCATCTTCTGAGTCAGCTCGCTCCATCGTCGGTTTCCTCCTTCCTACGTGGATCCTACATGGATGCTGGTCGAAAGTAAACCCATTTTTAGGTATGGAGGGGGCTATGCTCGACGTTATACTGCGAGATTGAATCAAGAATGAGGAGATCCGTAGACGAACAAAAGTTACCGACATAACCTGCCTCTACGTCGAAGAGGTAGTGGGCAAGACAAAGCATACTGGCGTTGCTTGTATTAAGGGGCTATGGTAGCCACCTACCATCAAATGTACCATCAGCTTCTCTGACAACTTTTACATTTAAAAAAAAGTGTCTATTTAATGTTAACCTTAAATTGAAATAGGCAAGAAACAAACGCTGTATAAAATATTCATTTAAACAGCCTTATTTATAAGGATGAAACGGTCGACCGCGTGTAATGAAACAACCTTTTGTAACTACTTAAAATGGGGGTCCTAATTAACATAGGATCCATCGATCCTTGCCATTCTAATGAAGTAAACTTTCCTGAGTTGTAAGCGTAAGCAAGAATCACTTTAAAATCAGTTGACTACCCCTAAATTGGGAACCGTTCTATGAAGATATTGAAAGGATTTCACGTTTTGAACGCTACATTTTGCCCGCGACTTCCTCCGTGTATTTTTAATAAATTATGGGCATTGTTTTATTCCTGTGTATAAAGTATATTTTATAAACTTTAGCGTATAGGTATGTGTAATATGTCAATCAATAAGAATAACAAAAAATATTCATAATAAAACCTTATACATCTCAGTCACAAACACAGACGCACTCACAAAAGTTATTATAAATGCTAGACTTTTTCCCAACTGATGCAGTTCGTAAAATATAACGCTTTTTTTACATTGGGAAATCCATCATGGATACCTAGCAGCGAAAGGGGGACGCTGTGGGTTATGCCCATGGGTTATGCCGGACTCCTACCGGCTAAAACCCAACGACTTTCTAGTGCGGTCGTAGATGGGCAGGTCGCAGGAACGTTGTTGCACAACTTCGGCGACCCGCCACGGCTGTTCAGCGCGGGGAGGATTACGCTCCCTGTCGGAACCTCGGCGTACCCGAAAGCGGAGGGACCCCGGCCATCTCGGGGACCTCACAACGGGCGGTAGTCTCCCCTTAGACTACCGCCCAGGTCCTGGTCAAGGGGGAAGGCGGCGGATATAACCTGACATCTTTATTGCTGTTATATATTTGCCAGGCGTTGAGTTTTTATTTTTAGATAGTTGGTGACCGCGGCTTCTCCTGCGTAGAATATATTATAGCCTATATCCATCCTGAAATTCTATTCTGACTATTGGTGAAAGAATTTTTTAAATCGGATGAGTAGTTTCGAAGATTACCTCTTACATGCAAACAAATATACAAACATTACCTCTTTATAATAGACTAGCTGATGCCCGCGGCTTCGACTGCGTTGAAAAATAAAAAGTAACGCCTAACTGAATATATGAGCAATGTAACGCCTGACAAAGTTCTAACTTATTGCAGTTCCTGCATTCCTGGCAACGTGGATGCAAAATTTAATGATGATCGGTTCAGCGGTTTAGTCGCGAAAAAGTAACAGACAGACAGACAGAGTTTCTTTATGGATATGGACTAGTATGGAAGATGATGTCTGAAAGTCCAGTACGTTCGAAGATGTTCCAGTAACGTTCCAGTACTAAAAATTTTAAAAATTCCCTTTTTTTCCTTTATATATAAAACTAGCTCATGCAAACGGCTTTGTCCGCGTTGAAAATTAAAAAGAATAACACCTGACTAAATTACTTACTTTTGTCCGTGACTTCGTCGGCGTATCTGTACATTTTATTATTTAACTAGCTGAACTCGGCCACGCTTCGCTGCGGCCCATACGGCGGCGGTCGGCGTGCGCATGGGGCGCGCGGTACTGGACACTGCTTATATATAATATCTACTATTTATCGTAGCGTGATGTTATATGGCCTATAGCCTTCCTTGATAAATGGACTATTCAAAACAAAAAGAATTTTTCAATTCGAACCAGTAGTTGCTGAGATTAGCGCGTTCAAACAAACAAACAAACTCTTCAGCTTTCATTAATATTCGTTCAGTAGTTTATGTGTGAAAAAAATGACGCTCTCTCCACGTAAAATTGTTTGGACGAGCATGTTTTTCTGTTTTTAAATGCCCTGGTAATAGGTCCCTTATCGTGTGAACCTATGGTAAAACCTATGGTATGGTAAGACATCATAACAACAGCAACGCTCGAATGTGATAATTACAACTTCTCATGGCTACACACGTAAAGACAAGTAATCTTCAAGTTGGATTAGAGAGCACTTAACTTATAACTTTAGAAGAAGACTTAAGCAGGAAAAAATCCACAATATTGTAAAAGTTCAACCGTTATGGCACCGAAGTTGATACGAAAAATTTACATACTTCTAGATATTTTACATAGTTCTTAATTTTAACATCGCCTTAGTTATGGTGTCTGAGAGCTCCTTATAAAGGAATTTGATATTGATTTTCAATAAATGTTACGACATGTACTGGCCACTATTTATAGTGTAATGACAAGGCCCAAATCTAACCCTCATCTACTCTGACAAAGGTACACTCACAAATTTGTCATGATAGCTTAACCGAACAAGTATTTCATTTGGGTACACTGTACATTAATATTTAATCAGATTTAAATAATCAACTATAGTTAATTACTTGAATCTCATCGTCCGCACGAGTTATTACTTCGTTTTTTCTGATTTTTTTCTTCTTGCTCTGCTTTAAGAATCATAGAGTGATGATATAATACATACCCCTCCTCAAGAATCAGTTTATCAAATGCAAAAATATTTTTTACTAGCTATTGCACGCGTCTTTCTCCGCATCTCTTTATAAAATATTACTTGTTCATATGTAGCTTTCTATAGGTGAAGGAATTTTAAAAATCGGTCCAGTGGTTTTTGAGTTCATTCATTACAAACATACATATTATTAGTATTAGTTTAGTATTGGTATTGGTAGTTTCTTTTTTATTTTATACAAGTACCGTAAGCCGAAACAAGCAATCGATAATACAGAGTTAAATACAAGGGCTTCGAAGACCAGACAGACGTCAAACGTCTTAACTTAGGAGCTGCAGACAAGGTTGCGATGATGGTAGGAGATGGCACCGAAACCAGTAGAAGCTGATGGCACATTTGATGGTAGTTGGTTAACTTGATGTCAATTCAATAACGACAACCGCTGCTCCGCATCGACATATTCAATTCACAAGGATACCGACTACACCATACGTAGAGTACCTATCCTATTCGAGTAAATCTTTTTTATGTCAAATTTGGCTGACATCGTCAGCTCATAAATTTTGTATTTCACATTGCATATGGCGGTCATGAGCTAGGTAGCCCATCTGGCGTAGTCCTTTACAGAAGTCTTAAGGTTCTCAAACAGTCTGACGGTCCACATGATGGTAGGCGGCTACCATCGCCTATAACACAAGGTACTGCAAACTGCTCTGCCGACCATAGAGGATAAAAGGTAAATGGGCTCTGGTATCCCTTACTCACATATATAGCAGATTTACTATCGTGTTTTGTTAACGGAATACAAGAGCCTTTCCCTTGTCCACATCAACCTATCAATCCTATGACGTAGCTTGTGTTAATAAGGAGCTGTAGCCACCTACCATCGAGTGATCTGTCAGCCTGTCTGCCATAAAAAAATCTTGTTTCTAAATGATGCGTTTCCATTATTTTTATCTACAAACATTCCATAACACATTCAATTGTTCATCACGCACAGAGAAAGGTTTTAGGAGCGTCACCTCAATTGTTATATATCATTTTGTTCAAATGTGTACACACCATTAATCAATTTTGCGTTAACGCTGCCATCGTCAATCTTTCCTATTGTTAGCAACGAAAATTATTTCTAATTTTACTCGTCATTGTCCGTAGATTTAGCGTAGTGGACAGTTAACACAAAATGTTACACAGTGGCAGGACACAATAACATAAAAGCCTGTGTCCCAGCAATAACCAACCCTTTAACTAGAGATGTGAAAAATTGTTTATTAAAATTATTTAAATTCAAAAAGATTATCTTATTATTTCAAATAAAAGTAGAAAGTTGTTTTAATTACAAAGCGCAAAATAAGTATTTTCAAAAAGAGATTTCAAATAACTAGTATTTGTTCAAAGACTTCATCTTTCATGTTCCGTCTATGTGGCTCCACCAATAGTCTCCTCATTCCACCAAAAGTGTTTCAACAGGTGCAGAACTCGGTAAGCAAGTATTATATTTAAAAAAGAGTTCTTATTTTTACATTTGGATATTTTTTTAACATTCTAAAATATTGTCTTCACCTTTTAAATATATTTCCAGGTCTATTGTTGTAGTACTGGCTGCGAAGAATCAGAGTCCTCAACAAAACATATACTGAATTCAGTATTTTCCTTCTTTTTATTAAAGTTGCAAGTTCGCTCCCGTTCTTAAGAGAATAAAAGATATGGGATAAGGAGAAATAGCGGAGTAGGCTCTGGAATTTCTCACTCACACATCGAAACACAACAATACACATGCTCTCATATCACTGTGGTCTTCTGTAAAAAGGTTGTTACTATCGTCAGACAGATTTCCAGTTTATGACTAAAAATTAATGAGGTAATATTAATTTGAATTTGTTTATGCTTAAATTATTTATTTATTTATTTATTTATTTATTATCTCATACATGATTCAATACACAATGTTTACAATGTCTGTAAAGCATTATTAGTTTGTCTAGACATTTACTTCACGCCAATACACATTACACTATAAATCATATATACAAGAAATTACAATAACAATGTTACAACTCCATTTAAAAGATGCAAAACCGGCCGACCGAATCATCGACACACATCGGTATGCTTTGTGCGTGTGCAACTCGCTACACAGGTGTCCCATTCTATGCAGTCATGTGTTTTTATAGAATAATTATTTAATTTAGTTATATAAATATATTTTTTAATTATATTATTCAATCCAATAAATATAATCTTATTATTATTAATTTAGGTAATATTTTTTTAATGTACTCTTTAAGTTTCTTTGTGCTATGAAGATATATTATGACGATGTTGTGAAGATATGATATATATATAAATATATGAATCATTATATGAAGATATATGTTAAGTAAATGAATTACTTTCCAAACCTTATAACCGTGAAAGTTACCACCAACTAAGTCAGACAGATCAGACTATCCCAATGCGGCAGCTATCCGAAGGGATGGTGAATGATAACACATTGCTTGTCACACAACACTTTATTTTTAAACAACACGCTACACATATGCACTGAAGGCGCTGACAATATTAATTACAATTATACTAGAGGAAGGTATGTATGCCAATTAAATAGCCCGATCTGCTGGATTTACTGAGGGGTCCTGCAGTCTTCCGCAGCGTCAGGGTAAACAGAGGCTCAACCCACGACATAAATGCAAAAATGAGTTTGGTTATTACGCTTTCATGCCTTAAATGCTCAACCGATTATCATGAAACTTTTGCATACACATTGTCTGTGATGCAGAAAAGGACATGAGTACCTTTCATCCAGAATAATGTTACGGGGGATCATCTCTATATATAAAAATGAATCCCCATTTCCCTTGGTCACGGCATCACGCGTGAACGGGTAGACCGATTTTAATTCGGTTTTCACTAATGGAAAGAGGGATAAACGGGGAGTGTTCTTATATATAAAAATTGCACGCCGGGCGAAGCCGGGGGCGGGTCGCTAGTCTTATATATAAAAATGAATCCCCATTTCCCCTGGTCACGGCATCACGCGTGAACGGGTAGACCGATTTTAATTCGGTTTTCGCTAATGGAAAGAGGGATAAACGGGGAATGTTTTAGGGTATATAAAAATTGCACGCCGGGCGAAGCCGGGGGCGGGCCGCTAGTCTAAAAATAAAGATAAAAAATTCAACGTCTGACGAAAATATACGAACAAATGTTGATTAAATGTATAAGCAAAATCTAGTACTTTATACTTATAGTTGAGCCTTGCGAATTTATAATGGAAATGTGGCCTCTTGGCGTGATTTAGGCTTTGAACACGTGTAAAAGATTTATTTACCCGTCGTAACCTTTCAACTTTTGGCAACTTTCAGTGATATTGTTCGACTTATTTTAGATTGCTTACGTGCCAAGTCTAACGTCGGATATATTCTTTTGATAGCATCTAATAAAACTAAGAGGTTATCTGTGCGATAGGTATCTGCTATATTCAATTCATGGGAAATTGCGAACTCTAACCGAACAATGACTTGTACGAGGAACATTCATTTATAAATGCAGTATCCACGTGATGCTGGCTATCACCCAAATAGAAAATAACAACACAAGTTTCTTACTTTATGTTCAATCACCAGCGCTTACTCGCTGTTTTGAATCTTTTCTTATCTTTATCCTCTTCTCTTATTAGAATCAATCATTAGGATTTTTCCTATCTCTGGGGTTTCTTATAGGTATTTTTCTAGGTATAAATATTTCTCTATTTCTAGGTATAAATAGATTTTTAATAATAGATTTTGTAGAAAAATCTATTTTGTGTCTAAAGAAATAGACTGATATTCTCAGACAAGATAAAAGGGAGTGAACAGGCGAACATTTGCTCCTACCCTTTCGAATGGGCATAAATTTAATACTCAAAAACCAAACAAATTTTGGGAATGACGATTAATAATACTTAGCAATCTATGGAATAACTGTACAAATGTTACTAAATAACATTTACTCATTAGTAGCTTAAAATACACCTTTTAAGTTCTGTCCAGAAACAAGAAACAGAACAACGCTGGTGTATCCAATGATATTATAATCATTGGGTGTACCTAATATTAATAATATTTGTGGTCGAGTTAGCATGTCGGTTGATTATGTAATTATCGGGGCATTACATGCTAAAAATCAATCATCCGACAAAGTCATAGCTAATAAATATCCAACTACAAAACACACCTTTTAACATAAAAATTACTCAGTATAACAAACGCTAGTATATTTTCAAGAAAGCTTTGAAAAGAGATATTTTTAAAATAATTAATACTCTGAATGCTAAAAAGGCATCCGGATTAGACGATATTAGAGCAATAGATTTTAAAAATATTAGCGAAAAAAAATCTGTCGCATTAACTAACTTAATAAATGTTAGCATACCAACAGGAGTCTATCCTGATCAGTTAAAAAAGGTTGTGTCCGTCCAATTTACAAAAAGGGTTGGCATTCATTATCGACCCCATTGACACTGTGAAATTGACTTTTAATATCTTTTGTTGCATCTAACTGTCAAGTAAATGTTTTCATTTTATCTTTATTAAAATTTAATATAATAATATTCAATTTTATATAGGTACGTAAAAAATATCTTGGACGGTCAACCTAAAAAATCCTAAAATTTAAAATATCGTAGAAACAAAAGGAATTGAGGATCGCATCTAAACAAATCTAAAAGTTCAGATGGAATTGCGACCACAACCTTACTCTATTTTCAAAATCGTTAACCTACTAAAGAAATAAACAAAGACATAAAACTTGTTCCATCAACTCGTTGAACGAATGAGTTTAACCAGATGAAAGTAGCAAACATCTACATTGAACTATCTCACTCAAGCCGTGCAAGGTTGCCACAATATATATTTACATATTATATAATTGAAATATATTTTATGGTTAATTTGATTAAATCTGAATGTGTGGTATTAGATAAGGTTTAGCTGGTTGTCAAAGACTAGGCCATAAAGTATCAGACATCGACATCGTATGAATAATGATAATGTGTTACTAAGCAAATATTTAAATCCATTTCAAATAACATAGACTACATTAAACTTTCGATATTGGTTTTAAATAGTTTTAATGGATGAGTTCATAATTATGTTACATTCAGAAACCTTTCTCAGTAACAACTACTTTTTGACAAACTTCGTGGCAACTTCGACGTCCACTGCTGAACAAAGGCCTCTCCTCTAATATTCCAAAAAGACCGGTCAGAAGCAGCCTGGATCCTCCTTCGACTCGCGGCCCTTATCAGGTAGTCTGTCCACCTTTTTGGACGTCCTACGCTGCGAATGCCGGTCTGTAGCCTCCACTCGAGAACCTTTCGGCCTCAGCGACCGTCGGTTCTTCTTACTATGTGTCCTGCCCACAGCCACTTTAACTTACTAATCCACCGAGTTATATCGGTAAGTTTCGTTCGTCTACGGGTCTCCTCATTCCTGATTCGAGAGGCAGACGACTGACGAAGTGTAACCCAGAGCATTAGCCTTCTCCATAGCTCGTTAAGCAACGTTCATCTTTCTTACAAGGCCCATAGTTAGAGACTAGGTTTCAGCGCCATATATCATCATTGGCAACACACAAAACTAAGCTTACAATGCTTTAAAACTACATTTAATCTCATAATCTAACTCCACTTTTTCTATATATAATATATATATATATATATATTTAAATAAAAGTGCGCGGAATGACGTTTCACTTGATGGTAAGTCTAAATAGTCGCCAGCAGGCAATTTAATTACTAGTTTAATTGGCTCCGGAACAATTCACCTAATTCTCAATTAACCAGATTCTCAACTGTTTTTTATTAAAGATGGGTTTTCTCTTGATCGGCATCTATCCATGTAGGAAGGATGAGGTCGACGATGGAGCGAGCTCACCCAGAAGATGCCTATTCACTCGAACCTTGAAAAGATTTGGGTCGTATGGGCTCGGAAATACAGACGTCGGCAGGGAGTACCAATCCTTAGCAGTGCGCATCACAAAAGATGTTTTAAAGCGCTTGGTCCGAATTAGAGGGATTTCGACAAGGTGAGGACAGTAACCAGGCGTACGTCTGCATGTCCGATAGAAGAAAGGGGAAGGCGGTAGCAGCACACTCTCCGAAGTACATCTTATAGAATACACACAGACGGGCAATTCATCAGATTCGCAATTTATTAGATTCCAAATTTACCACATTTTGTATACTGTCGAGTAGGAAATTCTTATTATACATGTCAACTACTTAATGTACCATACCACTGCTAATTTCCAGTACAAAAATTAAATTAGACACAGTATTGAAGCAATAAAGTAGTTTCATTGCTCAGAACCCTTAAGTTCAATTTAGTGCTTACAAGTTGAACAGTTAGCGAATACATTAGCAGTTACGAAGGGGCGCTACTGGCAACTTTGTCGCTAAAGTCTTCGGCTATGTAAAGTGGAGCAGCAATATTGTGCAAATAGTAAAACAATACGCTTATCTGAGCGCTTTAGTATACAATAAAATTAACAATGACCATAATGTTCTAAAATTAAATAGGTATGAGTTAAAATCTAAACTAAAGAATTGGCTCATAGAAATTGACTATAATAAGACCGAGAGTGTTTTAACTTAGTTTAATAAATAATCACACATAAACACACATACACACACTAACACGCACACACACATCATACATGCACATCTTATATTTATTTATTTATCTATTTATTTATATGTCTATATTATATGTCTTATATTAATACATAATAATAATCATTTGGTTAGTAACGCGAACATATTGTATTAAAGTGGCACTGCTTTAAATGAAGATCGGCTGCCACAGCGCGGGGCTACTGATCTCCAAAACACAGGCAAGCCTAGCTTGGAGGTCAGGGGACAATTAACTATGTACGTATTTTAAAGCCTAAATATTCCATCTAGCTTTGTTATAAGTTGTAACGTTCTAATGTACATATGCTGGCTTAAGAAATAAAAATTATTATTATTATTATTATTTATTATTATGTTCTAGGGTTCCCGGGTTCGATTCCCGGCTAGATCAACTTTGGAAATAAACTTTTAAAAATTGGCTCTGGTCTGGGTTTGAAAAGTAGTGGCAGGCACAATGCGTTTCGCAGTCATTTGGGCAGCCCGTGTGGCGGCAGTAACCACTCTCTTACAGAAGACCAGCGTGAAATAACAGCATGTGTACCGTTGTATTTTGGTGAAGAGATGCCAGACCCCATTTCCCTAACCATTCCCAACCCTTATCCTTAATTCTACTATCGTTGGCAGCGCTCTTGGAGCACCTGTCGCGTTGCTTGTATTTTAGGCGACGGTACCCACCTACCATCAAGTGGACAGTCAGCCTGTTCGCTAACCATAAAATAAAAAAACGCCATAAAAATGCTTGTGTTATAAGAGCCAAACAAAAAATTGGGAATTCTACACAGAATAAAGCTTTAGTTTCTATTGTCGATCTAAGGGGCTGCAAGAATCGAACCTAAGGCTCAGAAGGCCAGTGTGAAATTGCGAAAATAATCGTTACCTTTTATCTTTGAGTATATTAAAAATAAAGCACTGTACAGATATGTAAACTGTTAATAAATACAAAGATTATCTATACAAAGATTATCTATTGCTCTTACAATTCTTGTTGGACCATAGTCTGGTAAATTATATAAAAAACGGCAAGAAGGCTGACGGTCCACTTAATGGTAAAATGCAATTCTTTTGACATAATTGATAAAATTTGGACTTGGTCAGTAAATTGTTACTGTCACCAAACACAAACAAAATCACAATGATTACCATTATTAAATGATTAATTTTGATTGGGTACAGTATAATAAAAATACTTACTCACTGACACACAAGCACATGGGATTTCATTTCACTGTGCTATTCTGTAAAGGAAAATTACTGAAACTGTGCACAGCGGCTAAATTCTACATAATTGTGAATATATTTAAATTCATTAATTTTATTCGGCTCGACGCTGGATCCAAACTACTTATGATCGGTCCTACTGAAAAAATATGGGGAAGGCTGTGGTGTATCAAGGAGAGGAGTCAAGACAGACTTACCGGTAGATGTGAATCTTTCCTCGCCTGTTCGACTCGCGCTGGTTCGTTGTCCACCACAATACTCGAAGAGTTTTTTATTCGTTAAAGCGTTAATCCGGAAAGCCCGCTTTGTTTCACACAGAGTTTAGATATTTCACACACTACACACAAGATTAGCGGATAATCTTAATTGCGGGTTAAACTGCGTGTTGGGAGCGTTGCGACGACTTGGAATTGTCTGTCTTGATTTTGAGGGTAGGAAAAGGTAAAATAAATAGATAATAAGTAGGTAGTTGAGTGTGATGCGAATGTTTGCATGTGTGTAATGCGTGTTTGGATGTGTGCGTGTTTATAGCATAAACGGCGTCAACAGGCTGAGATGAATGATGGGATTCCGCAGCAAGTAGTTGACTTTTAATTTTAACATTTAATTCTTTATGGCTTATAATATAGTATATTCGAAAAAAAATAGCCGAATCGGTCAAGCTGTTTAAGGAGATTAATTTTTTTTAATAGATAGATATGTATAGATTAATTACAATTGGGATTTCTATATATATTAGGTATATATATATATCCCAATTGTCCAGTTATAAGTTCTGTTACAAATGAAAATGCATTTATTTTTCTATGAAGTAAGGTAACCTTAACAAAACATATTTTATATACATATTTACTGTCTCAGCAAAAAATAATTCTATTCAAAATGGCCACCTTTAGCTTTGATACAGGCCTTTAATCTGTTTGACCACGAATCTATGGATTTATGCCCTGTTTCCATGGATTAAAGTCCGGAAAATTGGTTTCGAGCCAGTCTTGAAAAAGTGTATTGCTGAGAGGTTTCACAACACGATCCAAGATGGTCTCTTGATACACTTTGGCTGAAGTCTTCACACCTTTTTCACAAAAATGAAGCTTTGTGACCCTTGATAAGACAAGCTTTTGAAGTGTCTTGAATATGTCCGACGGCTCCCATTTTGTTTAACACCCCATTCCATATTGTAATTTGATAATAAACACGGAATAAATATGTGAAATGGCGAGAAATCAAAAGAAGTTTTTGACATGATAAGCGCTTTCCAAATTCAAAAATAATAAAGAGTTGAAAAAAGAAAAAATATTTATGTAACCGTATTTATGGCCAAACTAATATATTTATGTTAAGATCGGCAGATTTTTTTATGTTAAAAAGCCACTTGAAGGTAGGTGGTTTCCGTCAACACACAAGCAACGCTACAGGTGCTGCAAGTAATATGCTGCCAACTACAATATGATTAAGGATAAGGGATCGGGAAATGGCCTCCGGCATCCCTTACTCACTCACCGAAACACAAGAGCACACTTCACAGTGCTCTTCTGGAAGGGGGTGATTACTGCCACCAGACGGGCTGCCCAAATGCCCAAATGAACGCATTGCCACTTCTTTCCAGATCCAGACCAGAACCAACTTTTAAAAATTAATCACCACAGTTAACCCAGTCGAGAATCGAACCAGGGAACCCTAGAATTGAGCGTTAAGGCAAGCACGCTAACCACTCATTCAACGGGCTAGTCAATCAATCAAATATTATGTCTCAAGAGCATCCAGCACAAGATTCGATAGCAGATTGATAGGACTTCGCGCGTCCTCTAAGTTTCTAATCTTCCCACAAACGCAATTTATTATCCATTTTACACCATTTTACGTCGGTTTGACATAAAAAAGATAAATGACGCGTTTTTATACAAAGCCATTTCGTCATAAAAAAAAGAGATCCAGGAAGGTTCGCTAAATCCTACGTCCCTAATACCTACTATGCATAATTTATTCATCCTTGAAAATTAGAAATGTTAATAATTCTGTGTGTTCAGTCCCGTAAAAACTGATCTGACTTGAGTTGTATCAAAAATGATGATTAAGTGAGATTGGATAACATTTAAGCTGAGAGTAGTTACGTTTTTCTGCTTATCGGTAGAAGCAGAAAAATATAGGTTATAGGTTTTTCTGGTTTTGACGAGCCCGTTGGATGAGTGGTTAGGGTGCTTGCCTTAACGGACTTAGACCACCAACTTGTCCTCAGCTTTTTTTCATAGCCGTCGTAACTGAGAGGCCTGTAAGGGCAACCACCTGATCAGCCCATCGGCTAGGAGACCGGCCAAGAGACCTCTTGCCGTTTACTCTTTCAACCACCACCAGCTTCTCCGATTGAGAAAACTTTAATAGCAGGTGGCGGTTAGTTTTTTCTGAACCAAAAGCCGTTTGATCCTCCTGGAGGACAAACATCTCACACTCACTCCTCCGGCCAAGGCTAATTTTGCTTTAACCGTATCAGAACTCCATTCTAGCATAATTTGATCTGAACACCATTTTACGTCGGTTTACCCGTTCCAGGCGTCCTGTCAGAGCTAATTATGCTCTGCCTCTCGGAACGGGTATGATCAAATTACAGTAGAGCAAACTTAGCCTTGGCCGATGGAGTGCTGGAACACACCCCTGATCATCCATTGATTGCGCGACATCCGTCTCCAGCACAACATCTCAAAGGGATATATTTTTTGCATTCCAGAGGTCGAATCGTCTATCGATATGCATGAATGTTGCCTGCGAGTGAATAAAGCAATTCAATGTGTATATGAACAAACTTAATAAAAATATTTTTGATATTATATTTTTCTTCCACAAGGGAATTCAAATAGCAGACTCTGAAGGAACTGATGTAAATAGATGATGCGTCACTTCGTTCGATTGATACCTACTTTCATATTGAAAGAAATATAAAAAGAAGTAATGGTATTGTCTCAGAACAAAGATTCGACGCACGAACGAGTTCTCGATATTTACTGTGATATTAAAAAATGTCTGTTACACAATGATTTTTGCAAAACGTGAAAAGAAAATAAGGAACTCATGTAACAAATTAGCAATTTTGACGTAGTCCAAAGCAGAAAATCTTAAAATAAAAATTTTCCACTAATGTCGCTCTAAATATGGGCCTCGAAGAAAGCCCAACGTCGCTCAACGAGCTATGGAGAAAGCTATGCTTGGGGTTACTTTGCGCGATCAAATCAGAAATTAGGAGATCGTTATATAAACAAAAGTCATTGACGTGTTGAAAGTTGAAGTTAGTTTAGTAAGTTGAAGTGGTAGTGGGCGGGACACGGTACGGAGAGCCGACGGCCGCTGGAGCCAGATAGGACGTCTACCCACAAGATGTACCGACGACCTAATAAGAGCTGCGGGTCAACGAGGGACCCAGACTGCTTCTGACCGGTCCTATTTGAAAATCATAGAGAGGAGACCTATGTCCTACGGCGGAGATGATGAAATCGAAATTAGAGAAAGTTATAAAATACTAACCATAGTTGCCACCTAAAAAATATTGTTACAAATTCGCAACCAAAAATATATTAAATAAATCAGAAAAAAATCACAATAAATTAACAAGTGTTATAGGTACCATTTTGGAATCTGTGTTAAATGCGCTAACTTTTGACATCACTTGCCAAAAATACGTAGTACCTACTTTTTTGTACAGTCGGTTAAAGTTGTGTAAAGTAATAATTGAAAATTAAATATTTTTGGAAAAATGTATTTTTTTTTAACTTGAGGCAGTTGTTGTAAACTTTTGGACCATAATATGTAGCTGTATTGTTAAAAGATACAACGAAAACAAAACATCCAAAGATGGTACATATCTGTATTAACAGATACGGGATATAACCAATACGGGACGTTTTCTCTTCCGATGCTCAAAACTCATAACACATTCAACACCGATACGCGGCTTTTCAACTACATAGCACGCATGTGTACATAGTGAGAGACAAACTATGTGTTTGTTTTTCTAACAGATACCCTCTAATTTTAACCGTAATGGCTATCAAAAGCCACCGTCACCTCCATGCGTGCGCCCCCGCACTTCCCCGCCGCGCCCGCCGGTCGCGGACATGTAATACGGGACATGTACTAATACGGGACTGGATGGTCAAATACGGTGACAGTCCCGTATATACGGGACGTATGACAACCCAACCAACTTGGGATGTTCGGCTTGACGTCGACTTCTGGGACACCCTGTATAAATAAAAGCGGCAACAGTCACACAGACCAACATATTTTGTTTGTTGAGTGGTGTTTTCAAAGTCTAGCTTAAAAATAAACCTTGTACAATAATTATTCCTTTGTTATTATGACTATTTTCCTTAATAATCTAAGAAAAACGTACCCGGTGGTCACTACACTGTGTACTTCAGATATAGCTCCAATTCTGTCTTTTTTTAATATTTGTGCGTAGAATATGATGCAATTATTTAAAAAATTTGCGTATAAATCCCTCAAAATTGATTTCAAACAATTGATAAATGTTTATACCTATATATTATGTAAACTTTTCCGTAAGTTTACATAATATATTACAGAAAACCATTGTGAAATAACAGCATCTGTGCTGTTGTGTTTCGATAGTCAATAAGGGCTAACCACCACCTTACAGAATACCACCGTGAAATAACAGCATATACGTGCTGTTGTGTTTCGGTGAGTGAGTAAGGGATGCCAGAGCCCATTTCCCTATCCCCTCCTAATCCCTTATCCTTAATCCTATTGTAGTCGGCAGCGCACTTGCAGCAGCTGAGGCTTGTATTATAGGCGACGATAGCCACCTACCATCAAGTGGACCGTCAGCCTGTCTGTCGACCTTAACATAAAAAAATGAGTTGCCAGAGCCTATTTCCCTATCCCTCCCCGATCCCTTATGTTTAATCTCACTAAGGTCTGCAGCGCACTTGCAAATTGCAAATAGTATTGTTTAAGCTTAAACAATACTATTTACAATTAACTACAGATAAATATAATTTTAACAACAATACAAAAATAGTTATAAAAAAGTAATACTAATTATTATTGTAAGATATTTCAATTCAGAATATGACACAAAATAATATATTAAAGTCTTAAAGTATCTTAAAGAAATTGAGGAGTCTGAAGTGTACGTTGGGCGTCAACTGAAGGTTTATTTAAATTTTCTGTAATCGGCACATGGTGTACGGTAAAACTCTAATGAGTTTTTGTTTACACCAATGAACACTATTGTATTAATAAATAATAAATAAAAAAATAAAAAAAAATAAAAAACACCGCTGTTGATAACAGACGACGGTAGCCACCTACCATCAACTGCATCGTCAACCTGTCTGACGAATTTTTCATAAAATAAATATATGTATATAGACATGTATAGGCTTCATTTTACAAGCGTTCATTTCACTCAAATGGACGTAAAAATCAGACTGGCCACGCCTGTTCGGTGTCGCCAACCTAAAATTGGTTTTTCGTGCAAATCTGTTTACTTTTGTTTGCATATTCGACTGTTTTATTTTCAAAATAAAGCCGTCCCAGTTCCGCTTAAGCATGGATCACTTCAATTGCAAATTATCCATAGTTAAACGATTACAACGAATTTTGCAATTCAAAATATTCAGGCGTCAGACAAATTAACATAGATAAGTATAAAAATATGAATAAAATGAATAATTTAGTGAGAACGAACACAGGACAGTTCCTTATGCAAAATAGATGTCTGTTGACATCGCCTAATGTGCACATTAGTATTGCTCATTTTAATGAATTTAACTTAAACTAACTGATAATAATTTTCTATGGTACGTTCCATCTCCCTTTTCCTTATACCTATGTTAACGCCAGATTGATCAATTCAACTAATAATAATTCAATTTTATATTATTAGTTTTAATCCATTTAGTGTTAATTTATTTTTAAATTGGGTAATTTTAGTTCTTATTTTAATTTAATATAATTATGTATATTGTATTATAATAAATATATAATAACCAATAATATATAAATGTTGCCACCTCGCCTATAGCCGAATGCTAGCAACTAACCAGTTGTCGTACGACTCGCCACCGATCTTGCCACTCACGATTTGATTTAGTCCCCTGCAAATCAACCATTGTGCTTAGGTAATTCACCAAAGTGGTTGTCCCAATCCGCGTGTGCAATTGAAGTGTGCAGTGTGCTGAACTAGTGTGCTGGGTGTTTTGGAAGAGATTGATAACTAGTGATGAAAAGTGGATTACGTACAACAAGAACATGCGAAAAAGTTCGTGGTCAAAGGTCGGTCAGGCTTCACAGACTGTGCCAAAATCGGGGTTAACTCCCAATAAAGTGATGATGTGTATATGGTGGGATTGGAAGGGCATGAACTTTTACCGCCGGGCAGAACCATCGATTAGGATTTCTACTGCCAGATTAAAGCAAGAAGTTGAGAGAAAGCGGGCGGAATTAATCAATAGAAAGGGTGTGGTCTTTCATCACGACAACGCTAGACCACACACATTTTTAGCCATTCAGCAAAAATTAAGAGAGTTTAGCTGGGAGGTGGTTAATACATCCGCCATATAGCCCTGACCTTTCACCTTTAGATTCCACCTATTTCAGTCCAAAATTACCTGTCGCGTTTTTTTTTTGATCAGAAGTCCCAAATTTTCTACAGCAACGGTATCATATCATGGCCTACAAGATAGCAAAAAGCCAACAAACATATTACTTTATTCTTATTGTTTTTGATTTAACGTAACGAAGAATGCGTTTATTTATTATTATATAATATTTTAATTAGATGTTACAAGTTTTTAAAACTAATATAATAATTTAAATACTTAATATAATTTCATTCAGGACTCTTATTATTTCGACAGTTGTTTACTAATGCGAAACACGTCTTTCTCCGACTATATAATTAGGACTCTTCTATCGCAATCCATCACAGCGAGTAAATCACGTTACAAGTCGGTTCCACGTCTAGATTTCATTACTGGGTCCCCATGGACGAAAGAAAATTGGTGGCCCTTGATTGATTCCCTTATCCGTACGTCTCGGCACGTGTCTATGTTGGGACGCCTTTGTGTTTTCACATTTAATGCTGACTTTACAAACATATAATCACCTCGTCATTGTTGTTCATTTTTGTTAGATATTGTGCGAATGTGCAGTCACTATCAAAAGTTTAATATTGAAATTGAGATATTAACATCGTCTCATCTTCACCGTACAGTTGCAAAATCTGGTACCACTGCAGATGCGGCCGAAAGGACTAAAATATACAGATACAAATTATAGATAGGGCACACACACACTATAATGTTTCCGGAACTGGCCACTTATATTTACAATATTTAAAAAGTATTTACAACATTGAAAATTGAAAATTCTAAGCCCTTTGGCTGTAGAATACAGTTATTTCATCTAACTGTTATTTGTTTTTAGGGTTCCGTACGTCCGAATAAAAAAACGGAACCCTTATAGGATCACTCGTGTGTCCGTCTGTCCGTCCGTCACAGTCAATTATCTCCGAATCTACTAGACCGATTAAGTTTAGTAATTAAATTTAGTACACATATGAATTTCTGTGACCCAAACGCAGAGGTGTGACGTGAATAGATGAAATCTATATATGGGAGGCCATTTTTACGGGGAAGGTGGAAAATTAAAAAAAAAAATTTTGAAAATTGCATCGTGTGACATATCAAATGGAAGGTCTTGTTGTGAAAATCTTAAATCTATTTTTTGTAATTTTAAAATAAATAGTTTCCAAGTTATTCAAGAAAATAGACGAAAATTGACCCCCCCCTTCCTATCTCCGAAACTACTGAACCTAAAATTTTGAAAAAAAAAATACAGAAATTAGTTTTCTACTTATACATTATAGAAAAACCTATAAGAAGTCCATGATATTAAAATAACATAATAAATCACTCAATATTGTGCGTAGATTTAAAAAAAAACATTATAGGTAACATCACACGGAACCCTCTTCACGCGAGTTCAACTCGCACTTGTTTTTATTATGACGTAATTTTAAAAATGGCGTGTTTTCGTAGTATCATTTTCTACGATTCAACGAATTCGAATTTGTTGAGGGACATGTAACAGATGACGAAACATGAATTATTACTAAAATCCCAAAACAAACCAGCAATCGAGCGTTTGGGTCTTTCAAGATGAGCTGAAATCAACTAAAGTAGCGCACGCGCTAAATGTCTCTAAGCAGATGATTGCTTCTTTTTTCGTTTGAGAGCAGTCAGCAAATTCACTTAAGTTTTTTTTTTTTTTTTAGACATGGCTTGACATGGAAATCGAACTCGGACCTCGCTGCGTCTTTCCCAATGAGCCAGTGACGCTCTTTTGTGGCACACAGATAGTTTATTACGTGGTTTAACATATAAGAATACTTTTTATCCTGGAAAAATCATAGGTTCCCAATGGATCGTATAAAAATATAAAAAATTGGACGCCATTCTCATCGTAGCGGTGCCACCTACATCACAGCGATAAAGACATCTTGCGTCATAATACTCATATATTTTCTCGGGTGTTATATTTTTCATTTTTCAACGCGGACGAAATGGCGGGCACCATGAATAATTTTATTTCTATTTATTTCAAGATCCTTTTAATTTCTCACACTATCTCCAGCAGTGGGAATCGACTGCCGGTCCATCCCTCTCGAAGGGCAAGGAGACACCGGGGAGTTTTAGTGGGTAGTGCCAGTGCCGCTATGACCTAGCATAGCGTGACACTGGTGATCCCCACATACCCCTACCGCCTGGCCAGCGGTAGGAAATCTGTAAATGGATTTCTCCTCGAAAAAAAAAAAAAAAAAAAAAAAAAACAGAGTAACTCTAACTATAACAATTGTACCTACTGCTCACGTATCACGTCCGTGGACAAGTGAACATCTAAATTAAAAAAAAAATAACATCATATCGCTTCTGAATTTCATTATAGAAAAGTTCATTTAAAAAAAATTAATAATTCTACACTCCTTTGCACTTTAAAGACAGACAACTCGACTCCATTGTCTGCGAGGCCATCAGAAATCCTTTTAGTGAGTCTCATTTTCCTTATGAAATTCCATGACAAAGCGAAAATTTTAACTTCAAATCGAGTCATTTATCTTGAGTGTATTGTTTCTTTTTTAAAAATACATGTCGAGAAATTAGGATGTTAAGGTATATATGCCAAAATATACCTTAACATCCTAATTCAAATACTTTATTTTAAATACTTTATTTAAGCTCGCAACTTCGTACGCGTGGTATTCGCTATAGCCCGTAACTTTTTTGTTTGAAAACCGTTTGGAATGAAACAAACATTAAATGGAAAGCTTGCAACAATAAATACACCAGTGAAAACCGCATTCAAATTGGTTAAGCCGTTTTTGAGATTTGCGTGCACAAACGTACAGACAAAAATTCTAAAAACTATTTTTTTGACCTCGGAAACATAAGTACAACGGGTACAAATTGCTTTTTTGAAAAAATATTTATTGTACACGGCTCGCTTATGATTTTATTGTATGTATAGATATAACTTATGTTATTGTGTAAAATAAAATGTGTAGGTAACTAATGGATTAAAAATAGTGATGTTCGCACTTTTATTGCCCTCGTAATAACTACTACACGCAAGGTCCGTTACGTGAATATTATATAGGCTAGGCAACCTTGACAGTCTAGTACTAGTATATATTCTGTGACCTTAATTATAAAACTATTTAGTTGGATAGAATTTATATCATAATACAAAGACCATCATGTTTTGATTCTACCGGTGTTTTGCTTGAAACGAACAAAAAACGGTTATTGTGACTTATATAGTTAGACATATAGCCTCCCGAATTACTCCTATAGGCAAATTTATATAACGTTGATCTAACAATGTGTAGGCACCATTATTTAATAAAGTACCTATTCCAAGATAATTGAGCTTACACATTGTTGATTGAGTACTTTATCATGAAGACAACCTGCGTTACGTTGTAAACCAAGCAATAGGCATGATGACGGTATTAAAGAATCAAAGAATAAATGGTTTTGGAGAAAAATATATGTTGAAAGGAGTTTAAAAAAATTACTAATTTTTTGTATTAAAATTGAGAATAATAAGATTTTCAACAAAATCGAAGTATAAATAACTGCAATCGGCCATGGTAACTGAAACACCAATCAGAGCGAATGACGTCACGCCCAGGTAAGCGCCATCGTGTTGCTTGACTTTGCTTTGACACAATGAAAAATCTGATGTGATGTCGGTGACGTCACGGTTCATCAGACGCGACGCCATGACACCTAAGAGCGTTTTCGCGCGTAATTCAAAATAGATTTAAAAAAGATTCAATAATTCGCGTTAAAATTTAGTTTCTTGCTGAAATATTGTTTTTTTCGGATATGGTAGACGTGTATCTACACTATGGAAGGGAATTTCAAAATCTGTCATCATGCCTATTCCTATATAGTCCAATCTATTAGGTCGGGGAAAAAATCTTTTCGCATATAGTATGTATAAACTTGTAATAAAATCTCTTTGGCTGTACTATTTGTATCTGGCTGGTTTTGGTGACATTAAAAAGGTTGCATTTCGAAAAAAGAAACAAATTTGTAAAATGTTGTTTTACAAAATGAGTGAATCTAATGAAGAAATTCGATACATTTTAAAATTTTATTACAAAAAAGGAAAAAATGCAACCCAAGCCGCCAAAAGAATTTGTGACGTTTATGTTTACAATGTCAGGTTAACAACATGATAGGACTGCAAAAACTAATTTTCGCGTTTTTTTTTTTTATTAGAAGTCCCAAAATTTCTACAACAACGGGATCATGTCTGATGTCACTACCTACAGGATGGCAAAAAGTCATCGAACAAAATGGCACATTGTATACTGTAATTAAATGTAAATAAACATATATCACATAAAAGCCGAAGAAACTTTTTCCCCAGCCTATTAGTTATAAGAATTTGTAAATGTCGTGCAAGTCTAAATCTATACTAATATTTTGTATGCTAATATTATAAAGCTGAAGAATTTGTTTGTTAGTTTGAACGCGCTAATCTCAGGAACTACTGATTCAAATTCTTTTTGTGTTTGATAGTCCATTTATCGAGGATGGCTATAGGCTATATAACATCACGCTAAGACCAATAGGAGCGGAGCTTCAATAAAAAATGTTGCAAAAACGGGGAAATTGTCCCTTTTGAAAGCTTTCGTTGCGTGCGCTGCGTAAACGGTTAAAGTTACGCAAAAATCATATATAACAAAATCGTTGTTTGCTTATTATGCCTTTGTGCACACTAATTTCAGAAACGGCTTAACCGATTTTCATGTGGTTTCCACTGATGTATTGTCGCAAGCTTTAGGTAATATTTAGTGTATAATTTCATTGCAATCTGTTCACAAACAAAAAAGTTACGCGTTATTCCGAATACCACGCGTACGATGTCGCGGGCACAGCTAGTCCATATATAAAGTGGTGTCTGCTGCCATACGGACTGTCAAAGGACTTCGCCCATTTCCCTTACATCGCGAGGCCCAGAATTTGATGACCCGTTACAAGTTCCAAATTAGTATCATTTGATAGGTAAAAATATCAAATTTATGCAACCTTAGTTTCAATTTGATTTTCAGTTGCATAATCGAGATATATGCGCTCAAATATATGGTTAGGTCATGTTAAAAACACTAAACTAGACATAGGCAATAAACAAAGACTTGACTTTGTCTTTTTTTCTTTGTCGAGCACAGAATATTTCTACACAAAACACAACATTAAAAAAAATTCTCTATTTAGCAACTGTAAAATATTTTTTTTATTTTTATTTTAGTTTAATAAAAAATAAAGGATTTTTTCCGGCATTTGCTTTCTCTGTAACAGGTTGGGCCCAAAAGTTGGCAATCAGGCACGTATCCAGACTTTTGGTTCGGGGGGGACAAACATTGAAACAACCATGTGAACTGTGTAAAAATCGCTGTAATCACTGTACTTTACTCTAATTTTTCTGAAAAATCTTTCACGGGTTTTTAGAGAAATCAAGAAACTACTCTTTTCCATCGCAGCTATGAATGTAGACGCAGTTTGGGCAACAGTTCTGTTTGTGCAGGATAGTTCTCTCAATGTAATGACAATAGGTTTGAGTAACTCACAAAATACATTTATAGAGTCGTGACGTTCTATAAATCTAGTGTCACACATGCCGACCAGTCTTTTTTTCTTACTTTCTGAATGAATGACATCTATCGTTTTTTTTTTCAGTCAGATTTCGGGGGGGGATAAATCCCAACTATCCCCCCCTCTGTATACGTGCTTGTTGGCAATCCCCTTTATAACTGAAGAACACCCTGAAAACTATTTTTAACAATATTATTAAACACTACTGTTAGTAATGCGTAACAGTTTTATGAAGAGTTATTATGAGTTTTTGGAATACTTTTTATGAGTTATTCGAATACATCATGTTTAAATAATTAACGTTATGTATTTCGATATTCGAATTTTGAAATACATAATGTTAATGTAAGTTTATTGTAAGTACTGGGTAACAGACGTAATTGGGACGTATCTATCGAACAATGCTTTCAATAATGAACTCCTTAGAGCTTCCATCGAGAAAAGCTGTCCCTCTAATTATAAATTTTCCTTTAACGGTGCGTTTATTAATTAATAACGGAATAAAGCAAGTTTCACAGTCTTCCGTTCTTCGTTCTTTGATTAAATTGATGAGACGTTGGTCAGGACTGCTCAGACGTTTGACGAAGCCAAAAATATTTGCTTCCAGTGAATTTGCAACAATTTATTACGTTATAAAATTAATGTTTTAACTGTAATGAAAGAGATCATGAATTTCTTTGGGACGTACAAAGAGGGATGTGCGCTTTTTAAAATATTGGCTTAGTATTATTTCATCTGTAAATATATTTTTAACTAGCTGAACGCGTGGTGCTTGGGCGACACTGCTTGCAAATATATTTTTATTTTCTAAAATGAAACTAGCCTAAGTTACTCTGTATAAGCTATCTATCAGTGAATGTCCCGTCAATATCGGTCCACCAGTAAAAAGCTGTTATTGTAACATTACAAAGAGACAATTCAATTTTATTTATTAGTAGAAATATGTATTTCAATAATGTAAAATATCAGCACACGTGCTATTGTGTTTTGATGTGTAAGTACGGGATGTCAAAGCCTATTCCCCTCTCGTATAATAGGTGACAATCAGACAAACAGAACTTAATTTATTATAAAATAGGTGATGCCTGCGACTTCGTCCGCGTTGAAAAATAAAAAAATAACACTACTGATGGCGCCATCTATTATTCTATGATATTATAATTAGGTGAAGCGGCGACATCTATCGGATTTTGGTAGAACTGCTGTGTATTATGCTTTAATTTGCAAACCCTCGGGAACCTAAGGATAAAACCTTAACGAATTATACACCTATAGATTCCTCAGGAATCACTCTGTTGACAGATGAAATCGGTATAAAAATGGTTCCGTAGTTTATGAGATTATCACGAACATACACACAGACAGACGTGGCGGGGTAGGTACTTTGTTTTATAATATGTCGTGATGCTTGTGTTTGTTACGCGAAACGAGGTATGAAGCCTTAATTATTCAACCGATCATCATTAATGTTGCATACAAATCGTCAAGGATACAAAAAGGTCATAGCGTACCTTTCATCCAGAGAAAAAGTTCTATTCCCGAACAATAAAGATTGAATAAAACTATATAGTGCAAACGATGCAAACTATGTCTTTAAATCATGTCTTTTGGATTTTCCTTTATTATTAGAAAAATTTGTCTTGATTTGCATATCGCTTGTCGGTAGAATATGTGGACATATATGTATGAAAAATTACAACTTGTATACCATATTCAGCAAATAAATTCATTTTAATTTGAATTTGAATTTGAATTTGAATAAATGTTTTCTACGACAAAGTTAACCTAATGCATGTTACGTAAAAAAATATTGTTTTTAATTTTATTAGGGAATATGCACTTTCTTATATTTTCACACGATAGATTATATCGTTATATAACCGTAAAAAAATATTCAGCACCACAAAACAGAAATTTGGTAACAAAAAAAAAGTTAAAATTAACTAACAGCTACGGGCACTTTAAACACCCGCCCTTTTGGCGCGCTTGTCGTGACGTCACAGTCTATAATAACAACAAATTTTAATGTTAAAAATCACAAACATCTACACGCTTGTTGACATTTCATAGACTTTGACATCACATTCGAACTGACCCTTTCAAGTGTTTTGAATTTACCACAATATTTTTTTTGCAAATTTTAATAATTATTTTCTTAACGAAAAAGAAATAATATTAAAAAATATTTACACAGACATGTAAAGCAATAATGTTCATAAAAAAAATATTTCAGCCTTTTTTTAATTAAACGCATATTCCCTGTTATTTCATGAAACAACTACTAGTGAATTTTTATGTGCGAATTATTGTGAAAAATCTCCATAAAACAATTTATAAAATAATGCTAACAAAATAAAACTAAATCTTATTAAATTCGCTGTCGAATTATCAGAATATTTTGTGGTCACATTTTTTCCTTTGTACTCGGTTTTCGTGTTGATTTTCATTTAAATAAATTTCGGTCCTTTTCTGGACGGTCAAATCGAATAATGTATACCTAGTAGACACGTCACGTGTACAACTGTATGGAGGTAAGCCGCTTTTAGATTTCCCTTTTGTAAAATGCTTTTATTTTTACACACTCGACCTTTTGTTAGGAGAGGGCGAACAATTTTTTTATTGAATATAAATAAGGTTATTATGATTATTTCAGCTGAATAAAAAGGAAGCGTTATGTGGCTACATTGCGTGATTTTATCATATCTACAAATAGCGAGCCGGCCCCGGATTTGTGCTGATGTTTTGATATGTACAAATTCATATGTTTGTACATATCAAAACAAATGTTTTGATATGTTTTGATATGTACATGCTCTCGTAAATGTATTTATAGAACAGTACAGGAAACAAGCCGACAACAAGCCTCAGAAAAGTTACTGTTTTAAACATTTTCTTTTTAATGTTAAGGTCGGCAGACAGGCTGACGGTCCACTTGATGGTAGTTGGCTACCGTCGCCTATAACACAAGCAACGCCTAAACTGCTGCAAGTGCGCCGCCAACTGCAGTAGGATTAAGGAAAAGGGTTTAGGAGTGGATAGGGAAATGGGCTCTGGCATCCCTTACTCACTCACCGAAACACAACAGCACACGAGCTGTTATTTCACGGTGGTCTTCTGTAAGGGGGTGATTACTGCCGCCAGACGGGCTGCCCAAAAAACTGCGAAACGCAGTGTGCCCTGTGAAAACTTTCCAGATGCAGACCAGAGCCAAATTTAAAAAGTTCATTTTTCAAAGTTGATCCTGCCGGGAATCGAACCCGGGAACCCTAGAACAGAGCGTTAAGGCAAACACCCTAACCACTTATCCAGCGGGCTCGTTTTTAAGCAGCATAAAATTGATCAATAAATTAATTTTAAACACTTTTTGAAAAACAGGCAAATACGAGTTATGCTTTTGTGTGTCGATATATTACATTTGAGTTTTATTATAATAATTATAATCTTTAATTTTATACATTCTTCTTGTACGTGTGTATGTCACTAAAGTCCTACTAAACCGATGAACCGATTTTTAAATAATTTTTTGTGTGTGTTTCAGTGGATATAGATTATATTGGCGCCGCTGCGATCGGATACAGCCAACATCTGCTGAGTCTACTAGCAATTAGGCATAATTCCTCCATCGGTTCATACAAATGAAGTAATAAATCCCAGAATATCGATATTCTATTCCAGTTTTCGTGTTACGCTGACTGCATACTTTATTTATTGTGAATAATAAATTTTATTCGGAAATTGGAGCACTAAAATATTCGCAACACGTATCTTTTAACATTTACGGCGACATATAAAAATTTCTGCAAAACATCGCATCGAACTAAACAAATACTTTTCTTAATTATCAAATTATCGTGGTACCTTTATATTCGTTAAATCTATATATATAATAAACTAAAATCGAAACTTTAGAGAATGTAAGCTTAATAATTTGGAAAAACAAATATAAAGAAACGCCAATTTTACGTTTTTAAAGATCGTCAGACAGGCCGACGACGGTCCAGTTGATGGTAGGTGGCTACCGTCATTACTACTTTTACTGTTATCCATTCTGTGCATTCAAGGACTACCAAAGGGTTAGTGTGTATTTGTTTGATAGTTAATTCACGTTGATTTTGCCTTAAACACATTAATTTGAACATTTTTTAAGAAGGCCAATAGGTAGGCTGACGGTCCTAATTGATGGTAGACGGCTACCCTGGTAATAACGCCAGAGATGCTTGCAAGTCCGCTGCCGACCTTAGTAGGGATTAATGATAAAAAGGATTAAAAAAAGGGTAAAAAAAAGATAAAAAAGATAAAAAGGCAAATAGGCTCTGGAAATAGGCATTTCAAAAAAATGTGTAGTGTAAAATTGATCAATAATTAATTTTAAACACTTTTTTGAAAAATAGGCGAAAGCATACTAGGCTATCGATATATTACATTTGTCTTTTTATAATCTTTAATTATATGCAATTCTTCTGTACATGTGTATGTAACTAAGGTGGATACACACGTACAGGTGGTCTTCTGTAAGTGGTTACTGCCGCCAAACGGTGTGCCCAAATAACTGCGAAACACAGTGTAGGGCACAAAAGGTTTGTAGGCCACTACTTAAAATTGTTAATTTTGTCAAACTCTTCTTATTATGATGAAAATAGTTATTATGCAAGGTACCTACCATGAAACGTTTTAAGTAAATATATGAAACCGACATGTCATTTAGGGTTTTGCTTAGATTATATTATTCTACACGACTAGGCCACTGTTTGATTGTAATTATGACGATAATGATTGTGTTACCTAATTATTTCCATTCAAAAATATCTTTTTTATATCTTTTTTACAATATATTTTTTAATATTTAAATACTAAAAACTAAAATTATCTAATCTAAAAATAAATTAATATTAAATTGATTAAAAACTAATAATATAAAAATTATGGACCCTGCGGCATTGTACCAAGTACGCTGGCAGCATTTCCTCGTTGAATATGGCCAAACTAATACGTTGGCCGAGGAAAGTGCCAGCTCTTCGGTCTCCCGTCGCATCAATAAGCCTCTTCGAGATGTCTTTGAAGAGGCTCATTGCTGCAGGGCCCCACGGACCGAGTGTCTCGACTCCGAATGGTACAAAACCATTTTTTAATTATTTTTTTTAAATCTATTCTATACATATTATAAAATTGTAAAAAAAAAAAAAAAAAAAAACAATTTGTACACTATGTACTTATGTTACCAAGGTCAAAAAAATAGGTTTTAAAATTTTTGTCTGTATGTCTGTTTGTGCACGCTAATCTCAGAAATGGCTCGACCAATTTGAATGCGGTTTTCACTGATATATTGTAGCAAGCTTCCCGTAACATTTAGTGTTTGTTTTAAAAAGTTACACGCTATACCGAATACGACGCGTACGAAGTTGCAAGCTCAGTTAGTATTTAATAATTGCACATATTTTGCACATATCTAACGACGACTACCACGTTAAGTGACAGATGCATTTATGTAAAGATTCTGTACTATTCTATTCTATTATTTGTGCACATACTAGGTTCACAATCTCATTTGGAGTTAGTCTAGCCAGCAACGGCTAGGCTGCCCTGGGGTGGATCGGAGTTGTTGCCTCGGCAGAGCCCGATCTGTAAGCGGGTTAAGCGGATAAAAAAAAGGTTCACAATCTCATGCATATTGCGGATAGTAGGTGTTAATGGTGTAGGTGTTCCACAATGAAAGTGACTGAGTTAAGGTCGCGAAACTGTTTAATTAAACACACCACGTAACAAAAATGAGAGAATGGTAGGTAGGTACGAGTACGTGTGTCCGCGCGCGGATGACTCGGAATCAAAGCAGAACCGTTAACAACATGTCGCTACGTCACACGCATATCTATTTACCTTAAAATTTAGCTTAAAACCAACAGCCTTTTTATCTAAGTAGAAATAAGAAAAAAAAGAATACACATTTTAAGCACGTCGCTAACAGTAGGTACTTTATATTTAAATGTCACTGATAACTGATAACTCATACAGCTCATTTAACAGACTTCCATCATAAATCTAAGATATGAGTTAAACAGTGAATATGTAGGTTTTACGATTAGGTCGGGGAAAAAGTCTTACATATAGTATGTATGTATATAGTAATAGGTACGCATATAGTATGTATAAACTTGTAATAAAATCCCTTGGGTTGTACTATTTGTATCTGGCTGGTTTTGTAACATCAAAAGGGTTACATTTAAAAAAAGAAACAAATTAGTAAAATCTTGTTTCCAGCTATTTTTCATTTGTTTTTCTTTCTGTCAAAATGAGTGAATGTAATAAAGAAATTCGATAAATTTTAAAATTTTATTACAAAAATTGAAAAAATGCAACGCAATCCGCAAAAAAATTGTGACGTTTATAAGACTTAATGCAGTGTAAAGAATGCACCTCGCTCTGGTCGCCCTATTACCAATAAAATGGACATTTTTGAAAAAGTGGAGCAAGATCGGCATATCAGTAGTTACGACATAGCTGAAGAACTGAGAATTGACACGAAACAGTTTTGACCCATTTGAAAAAGCTGGATACACAAAAAAGATCGATATTCGGGTGCCACACGAGCTCACTGAAAGAAATCTTATAAATCGTGTACTCATTTGCGATTCTTTATTGAGACGTAATGAAACCGAACCGTTTTTGAAGAGATTTATAACTGGTGATGAAAAGTGGATCACGTACGACAAAAACTTACAAAAAAGGTCAAAGGTCGATCAGGCCTTTGCCCACTGTGCCAAACCCGGGTTAACTCACAATAAGGTTCATTACGAGCTTTTACCGCCGGTCAGAACCATCGACTCGGACCCCTACTGGCAACAACTGATGAGATTAAAGCAAGAAGTTGAGAGAAAGCGGTCGGAATTGATCAATAGAAAGGGTGTGGTCTTTCATCACGACAGCAAAAATTAAGAGAGTTTGGCTGGGAGGTGTTAATGCGTCCGCCATATAGCCCTGACCTTGCACCTTCAGATTTCCACCTGTTTCGGTCCTTTCAGAATCCTTTAGGCAGTGTCAGGTTAACATTAAGAGAGGACTGCCAAAACTACTTGTCGCCTTTCTTTGGATCAAAAGTCCCAAAATTTCTACAGCAACAAGGTGATGTCATTACCTACAATATGACAAAATGTCATCGAACAAAATGGTTCTCTGCCTTGCTTGAATAAATTTTAATCTTCAAAAAGGTTAACATTAATGAAAGTAGACGAAATAATTTTAAGTTAGGGTAAAAAGCTGAAAAGCGAATAATTTCACAATCACAATATTTTAATATTGCCGAAACCCGGGATTGAACCAGGGACCTTTAGATCTTCAGTCTAACGCTCTCCCAACTGAGCTATTCCGGCTATACGGAATGGCTGCGAAATTTGTACATATAATTCATACGTCAAATCTTTTATTTGCAATAATTTAAATAAGGGAAAAAATAATTAAGTAAGAAATTAGGTTTAAATTATTTATAAGTATTTATATTAGTTTATAGAATATATAGATTTATATTTAGTTTAGATTATTAAACTTGTAAATATATTTAATTAGGTTAGATTTATACATACTAAATTATGTTTTATGTTATATGATTTATGTAAATTAGTAAGAAACAAATCAATATTTGTTTCCTACTTAATTATTTCATGTAACACGAATTAATTATTTATTTATATTTCAGCGCTTTTTAATAATTTATATAGAAAATTTTATTTATAGATTTCTCTTAATATAATTAAAAATAAAGTATCTTTATAAAACAGTAATTTACAATTAATCGTTTTTGCATCATAATCATTATTACTACACTAAAGACACGCTGTGATGGCCGTTTTGAAAAAACATTCATGTTTTTGTTTTATTAAAACTTTTTAAATTACGCATACGATTATATATATACTATATAACATCGATGACTATATATTATAAAAAAAATGTAATGTGTCATAATGGCCATCATATTTAACGTGCCGTTATTATCCTAACAAAACCGTTCATTCAGAAAAAGGTAATAATTTTAAATGACCAACGATCTTTTTTTTTGATGGGAGGTATTAATTTTGTTTACAAATATTGAATTCCTACTGCCACCTACCTAGTAGACCGCTAGGTCTTCCAGGCGATAAAGACAACGGCGGGCCCGCCTGCATTCGCCTGTATTCCAGATGTAGTTCAGCACACTACACACTTCAATTGCACTCACAGGAAATCCGCGATCATTTGTGGCTTACAAAAGCACAATGCTTGAATTGCGGTTGAGAAATCAAATCCCGCGTGGCGAGATCGCCGGTGAATTGCACGAAGTTTCAGTACGAACGTTCTTTTACGACCGTCATTGCGGTTCATTTTCGGCCACGGTGCCAACACTGCATAGGCATAAGGAAAAAAGGAGGGGGGCGAAACGTACCATAATAAATTACTATTATGTAGTTTCTCTGATTCGAACAATCTAGCGTTATTTTGTATCTAGCGTATCTATTTTGAAAAGAATGAAGGTTTTTAAAAATTACTATAGACATATTATATGCGTAGATCATGAGATATACAAACTATTAAAGTAATTTGTGAGAACATCTTCACATAACAAGTATTATATTTCGTAATATTCAACTCGCCATTAATTTATAATCATTAAGGCAACCCTGGAAGGTTCTTATATCAATTAAAACTTCAATTCTCGTATGCTTAGCCATAGCTAACATAAATTTAACTTAAGTATGTAAATGTGAAAACTTTTAAATTGTTTAATATCTTCTTATAAAGGCGTTACGAATATTTTTTCATCTTAATTAATCTAAAATTTCATTTCCAAAAGCATTTGTATGTTTTAAAGTTTTTAATTTTTTAATGGTGTTTTCAAATTAAGTGAGGCCCTCTCAGGTGTCGTGGCTGAATTATACAGAATGATATATTTTTGCTACGAAAATAGGAGAAAGAAATTTTTTTATGTTAAGATCGGCAGACAGGCTGACGGTCCACTTGATGGTAGATGGCTATCGTCCCCTATAACACAAGCAACGCCAAAGCTGCTGCAAGTGCGCTGCCGACTACAGCAGGATTAAGGATAAAGGATTAGGAAGGGGATAGGAAAATGGGCTCTGGCATCCCTTACTCACTCACTGAAACACAACAGCACACTTGCTGTTATTTCACGGTGGTCTTACACGAAATGTTCATATTTATCCTTACTAATATTATAAAAATGAAAGTAACTCTTTCTCTCTGTTTGTTACCTTTTAACGCCTTAACTACTCAACCGATCAATAAGGAATTTTACATACACATTGTCAGGGATACAAAAAAGGACATAATCAAGTAAAAAGATACTGTTCTCGAGGGAAAAATAAAATACCAACGCCTGGCAAAACTTGTAATTGTGCCAGGCGATTATAAGATTGAATAAATTATTGCTCAAATTGTCGGGCGTTTTATTAAAAGGGACGTGAACGAAGTCACGCACACCAACTAGGTAATTATAAAGATATAATTCAATAGGGGATCGGACAAATTTTCAGAAAGTGTTTTTTGAATTAAACTTCATGGATATTTATTCCCATAAAGAATACTATTTTATTTATTTATAGCCTTTTAGGTACTCAAAATCATGTTTTAATATTGTTTGTTTGAAAATGCCACCAAAACGCCACGATAGTTCATCTGAGAGCGCGTAACGTCATTTGTGGTCATATCATAACAAAACAGCTGTATTGGCATAAGACAATGATTGCCCACAAATGACGTCACGCGCTGTGATTGGTGTTTCAGTATAGATTAAAAATATTGTAAATAATAAAATTTTATTTCTTCATTTAAAAATATTTAAATGAATTATATTAAATTATTATTCGATAAATAATCGTAAAAAAATATATTCTAAGTACATTTTAGATTTTAATCTGATTACTGTCCGATCCCCTATTAATCGTTCTAAATAAGTAAAAGATTTTGCCCTCCCGCACTATCCTAAACCATTATTACTGATTAGGTCACTAATCTAACGACATTCAACGGATCAGGATGACCCCATCATAGCAGTAAACGCGTCGCTTACCAGTAATGACTGACGTCCAGCTCGCCCGCTACCAAATAAGAAGAGGAAGACTGACTCTCATCTTCAAGATGCGATCGACGTAATGCGCCTGCGAGGAACTTATCCGGATACCGTTTGTACCTTTCGTGGTTCGCGGTGACCGGTGTAGGTTCAAAGGACCAACAGCAGTGACGAAACATAGCTAATAAAGTATAGGTCAAGAGCACTGTTTCGCCAGTCTACTCGCTAATTTGATCAAAGGTTAAGTAATTTTAAATGGTGTAATATGTATTCTCCGTTTACGATGCTTTGTGCTGACAAATTAAAGCAGTATTTTCAACAGCTGATAATACGATGGTCGGGCATTTTCAACTGGGCCCTAATATGTAGGTACATAAAGTTTACTACAGAAAAAGCCTCATTGGTCGAGTGTCCTTCTTCGATTTACGGCAGATGATTAGCTGTTTGCCTTAGCGTTATGATTCAGGGATCCTTGTTTCAATCTCCAACAGAGCCATCTTGGAGGTTGGTCTGGGCGTTGTAATAATAATGAATTTTACTATAAAAGCATACTGCGTTTCACAATCATTTTGGCAGCCCATCTGGCAGCAGTAACCGCCCAGAAGATCACCATGATATAATGCGTACTATTGCATTACCAATTACTCTGTCTAGCCAGAGCTCCTATACTTATCCTTTTTCCTTACTAATCCCTTATCCTTAATCTATACTGCTATTTGTTTTGATATGTTTGCTGTTAGAAAAGCGACTTTTTTATAATTAAAAAGATAACTATAAGATAAAACAAACAAGATAAAAAACCATTTCCTTTTCTCTTCCTAGCCCCTTATCTTTAACCCTTAAAAGAAGTCAAGTAAAAGATAACAAATACAAATACTTACTAGTTAAATCTTTATAATATCGCTTAATTAGTGTTGTTTAGTAAAATCGAGCTGACCATAAATAAAAGCACATGTTTAAATTCCTTTATGTTTATTCCTTAGATGAAATTGGGTATTTAATAATTAACTCTAGTGATCTAAGCATTCATCCATTTGTTTCACTTGAAGATATAGTACCTCGCTGTTACTTCTCCTGTCTCTTTTCTCTTCTATTCTTGGCTCGTCGAATTCATAGCCCCGTGACATAAAATAGAACACCGTGATGGCGATAAACATGATCCCCGTATATATAAAATATTGAGTCTCCTGTAAATAATGCCAGGTACATAAGAACATGTATTGGTATAAAAGTGTAATTTGTATATTTTAATAACCTATTATTTATATTACTAACAGTTAGGCTATCGGCACACTTGATGACATTAATTATTTGGGCACCAAGCTATAGGGGCAAAAATTCGTAAATTTTTATCCACAACCTCACTTCAATTTTTAGACTGTACGCTATTCGTTAATCTTAAAAATCTTAAAGCATTGCGTCTAAAAACATACGAACTTTTTTATTTCTTTTGTCCAAATGGAGGATAAAATCTTTACTCCAAATAATAAAACACTTAAAACCCCAATGGCTACGCCACAGTCAGGTGGAAGGGCTCCCTCGATAAAAATTCGATACAGGGCCATCTAGCAAGCTACGCCACTGCTTTAAACTCAAGTACCATATAATATGCATGTACCATATGAAACTTTTACTAGCACATTAAGAAATATTTTTCACGATAACTTAGTACGGCTTATACGTCAACTCGCGGGCAATTAATTCGCGTATCTACGCGACTTGACGTAATTGTATTTTACCTATTTTTTACTACATTAATTCGCGGACAAATAAGAAGTACAGTGCGTTAGAAAAGATATTAAACATATTTTTTAAACTATTAGAATAGTAGTACTATCGTAGACCGTGAGTATTTACAACTTTTGGTAATCCAGCGAGAGCATAATAATATTTTTAAAACGGTGACAACTAGGACATTCAAGCCATTTCCTAGACTTTAAATGTTATGTTAGACATTTTTAGGACACAAAAATAAGTTTTCTGTCTTAAATTTTTTTTGCCAAAGGAGCCTTTGCTTCCAGGGTCTTACTTGTTTTTTTTTAAATGTTTTTTTTTTTTTAGTATCAAATAAAGATAAAGTTGTTACTAGTCGTGAAGAAATTATTGAAGAAATTCTAGTAAAATGCAGCAAAATCGAAAAACAGTGCTAACTTTCAAATTTACATTCAAATTCAAGCCAATATTTATATTTTCAGTAACAAAGATATAAGTCAGTCATAATTAAATATTGTTTAAATTATAGTCTACAAAATAATTAACCTAAAATGTCAGAGAAGATAAAACAGTTAACCTCTTCAGGCAATTTATTAAAAAGTTTGACCGCCCCATAGCCTAAGCAATTTTATTTTATGTATTTTATTTTATTCTCAACAAAAACCCTACAGCAATACAGCAGAAATAATATAGATGCATCACCGAGCACATTGCCATTTACAAGGCTTCATTATGTACCCAAATTATGTTGAAAATTAAGTTTAAAAGTAAAAATTGATTTTAGACGATGGAGAAAAGAATCTAGGATGTGTGTGTGTGTGTCTATGTGTATGTTTGTGTGTCTCACAAAGTCGTAAAGGGTTTAATGATTTAATTAAATGATTTTGTTAGTGACGTACAAGACATAACACAGTACAAGACATTTAAAAATGAAATGATAACTGTTTGCACTTTTCTACTGTTACCTTTTGGTATCCAACAAAGAGACGTGTTAATATAATTATGAGTATATTCCCAACAGCTTCGGTGAAAAGAAAGACAGCGGTCATTACAGCTTTCATACTATTTGGAGATTCTTTGAATGCGAATTCATTACCAGTGACTGCGAATAATACCTGTAAAATAATGATTAAGTAGTTCACAGTGTTCGTATTTTCAGCGGATGCTTATGTTATAAAATAAACCTCTGTTCCAATTTTTTTTATGTTAAGATCGGCAGACAGGCTGACGGTCCACTTGATGGTAGGTGGCTACCGTCGCCAATAACACAAGCAACGCCACAATTGCTACAAGTGTGCTGCCGACTATAGTAGAATTAAGGATAAGGGATTGTATAGGAAAATGGGCTCTGGCATCCCTTACTCACTCACCGAAACACAACAGCAAACGTGCTGTTATTTCATGGTGGTCTTCTGTAAGGGGTTGACGCCGCCAGACGCGTTGCCTAAATGACTTCGAAATACAGTATGCCCTGCCACTGCTTTTCAGATCCAGACCAGAACCAAATTTGAAAAGTTCATATTCATAGTTGACCCTGCCGGGAACCCTAGAACCGAGCGTTAAGGCAAGCACCCTAACCATTCATCCAACAGGCCGTCAATTTCAGCTTTCTGGACTTTTGCATGTTAATGTCAGCTCGTAGACAAACGATTTTATAAGTTTAGATGAGATAATATGAGATATTATATCTAAAGCCATAAAACTCAGTGTTTATGTTGATAATATCAGATCACGGCGACCTTTAGTAGCCGTGGGTATTCCGCAGGGCTCCATTCTTGGTCCGTTTCTTTTCCTTCTTTATCCTTCAGAAGTTTTTTTTACGGTTTCTGCCTCATAGAGTAATTTCAAACAGAAGGTAGTCTACATAAATTATGACACGCTTGACAATTGTGTAAGTTTTCTATAAACTTAATCATTTAAAAGAAATAAAATTTAATAATTTAAAAGAAATAAAATGTCTAAGAATCAAAAGCAAATGGCAAACCGAGGGGTTTATAGTGGGTAAAATACTACTTAACTATGCGTATGTAAGCAGTTCAGAGTGCTGTTTATCCTACACAATAGATACACTAGAATCTTTTAAAGATTTCTCTCTTCTTTAAAAAAAATACTTCAAATCGTTTTCCTACGGGAAGTAATATTATATGAAATTCCAGCGCTTTCTCAATGTAAAGTCTTCTAATATTAATATTATTATTTTTTAATATGAAAAATTACGAACATGAAACTTTTTATATTGATCAATTATACCAATCAACACTACATGTGTGCATGGATAGCCTTTTGAAATGATAATAAGGTACTAAGAAAGAACTGTAACAGAAAAAAATCTAATGGAATTGAGAATTCTTAAGAAGTTACCTCTCCCACGGCCATGATGAAGAACTGTGGCAGCAATAATGCCATAGTGATGGAATTTGCTTCCGTTATAACTATTAAACGTGTCACCTGTAACAGAAGGTAATAATTAATAATTTAATGAAAATGTATTTTCTTTCTTTCATTCATTCAAATTGTTATTATTAGATGAATTATAAAAATTCACTCTTTTTGCTATTTTTTGACAATACTTTTTATATTTATTACATGTGCTGTATTTTCAATATTTTTTTGTTCCGACGACTATTAGAAAAGTACCTATGCAAGGCACTAATTATTATACATTTTAAGATTTAGGTTAAATACAATTTATTTGCTGAAAGATATATCGTCATAATTATTTTTTAAATAATATTTTATAATATAATATACTTAATTATATATTTTATATATAATTTGCTGAATATGGTATTAAAGAATTAAGATAACAACAAACAATAGGCATGATGACGGTATTAAAAAATTAAACACAGAATGATATTTAAATATTGAGAATATTAGAGAAATATATAAATAATGAAAATATTTTTTTTAAATTACGCAGTTTTATATAAACGTTAAGATTAATAAGATTTTCAATAAAAATTTTAAAAAACTCCAACGCTATGTTAACTGAAACACCGATCAGAGAGAATGACATCACGGTTTCGTAAATATGACCGTGTCGTTTGAATTTTGTAAACTGTCAAACTGTTCCTGAGTTAAGAAAGTGTGACTGTCACAAATGACGACATTGCTATTCTAGCGTTTTAAAGTTTAAATTTTAAAATTTAGCATTTTGACGCAAAGTTTAAATTGTATTATTTAAAACATCAATATTTCGTTCAAAACCTCCATTTTTTTCTTTCTTTTTTTAAATGAAATTTATTTTGTTTAAAGAAAATGGGTAGAAACGCCGTGGAGTTGTTTTTTCAAAATTAGCCATCATGCGTAATAAGTATTACGTATAATTCGCATAATTTTCATATACTCTTATCATTTAGGAACTCTTTGAGGGAATAATAACCCTCAATGAGTTCTCTGAACACTGGCAGATTTCTGATATTCCTTATATTTTTGGGAATTTTATTATGTAAGTGCTGTGCCATACAAAAGACACTTCTGGTTTTAGCGCGGAACATACAAATTTATCATTAGGTATGCCGTTATTAAAAATAATTGAATCGGTCATTTCAAAAACCTCTTAAGTCACATTTTTTTCCAACATGCTTTTTTTACTGAAAATGGTTTCTTAAAGAGAGATGCGTATCAAAATAGCATTCTTTAAGAGCATATGCCATTTTATAGCAACATTTTTAGATGGCCAACTGCAAATGTTGAAGATAATCCAGATGAGAATGATGGAGAATATGACTATGTACCCATAAAGATATTAAAACGTGACAAATCAATACATGTAAAACGATAACAAGATTATTTTAAAGGTAATTCTCAATTATAAGCAATAAAAAATATGATTACTACTATTTTTTTGGTTAAATAATATACCACTAACCCTATTTCTTGTTAAAACAACGTAAGTCAAGAACAGTTTTTCAGGTTTTTTTTCATTATTTCTATTAATAATCTGTAAAGGTTATTCGCTATTTTAATTTTTTACCACTCAAATACTAAATTGAACATAAAAAAGTCCTTTAAAAGTGAATTATCACGATGTTTCCTCCAATAATTTTTTTACACATTCTTGGAACGTTAAAATTTGTAATTTTATTTTACACATGGTTGTAATTTCTTATAGATTGTTCTTTATCTATTATTATTAACACAAAAGTCATTTTGTTGTAACGCTTTTTTGTTTGTTTGTTTGTAACGCTTTCAATACTTGACTACTCAACCGATCATAATGAAATTATGCATACACGTTGTCAGGGATACAGTAAAAGACATAGGATACCTGTTATCAGGAAAAAAGTACAGTTCCCCCGAGGTAGCATCTAAAAATAAATACAAAAAAACGCTTGACGCTTGACAAAAATATAGTGAGCAATGAAGATTGAATAAATGTTTTAACCCTTAAGAAAAAGTGGCGCAGACGAAATCGGGAGCAAAAGATCTATTGAAGTAATTAAAACTGAACGAAATGAACAGCTAAATGAAGGTTTTTTTTTCTTAAATTATATTATCATACACTTTTTTTATGTAAACGTCGGCAGGCAAGCTGTCGATCCACTTGATGTTACGCGGCCAGCGTCGATCCTGATATTGCTTGAATTATAGGCTACGATATCCATCAAGCTTCCTACCAACTTTTAACATAAAAAAATTATACCGCTTGTCGTTTAAGAGTGATCGTGGAAAAGTTGCAAAGGTCAAGCTTTGTACAAAAGCAATTTCCCTTAATTTACCAGGCGCACTTGTGCCTTAAGTACATACTCCCTTACTTCCAAGCCCTCTCCATGTTTGCCAGCCATGTGAGGAAAATTCTTAAGCCATTCGTGTTTTACAAATTTTTAGCTACTGATATTATATGTAATTGCGAATGTATTATAAATACATAAAAGGATAGCTTTCATCTAGAAAATAGTACTATTCCCGAAGGTACATCTAAAAATATAACAAAAGATTTAAAAAGTTGTGGCGGCGCCGCCATCATTAACGACATACGTTGCCTAGCAACGGATAAACAAAATATGTTAAAATGTAAAAACACATAATTTCTCTGTACAATTTTATCAAGAAGTTTAATTTGTTTGGTCTTATGTAAGTAACCAATGTAAATACTGTGTACCTACAATAAATATTCTGATTTAACGAAGTCCATAATTAATTGCTTCCCTATAAATTATAGCTCATTATAGCTCATCGAAGTCGCAGATAAAAGCTGGTTAAACAATAAAATAGCTAGATATGCTCACATTTAAAACTACTCACATATTCACCGTTAACTTTATCGATCATAATGGTGTATACTCCTCCACTCGACATTTTTATGTCATTAAATATGATATCCTCACCAACTCTTATGCTATATGTGGAAGTAAACACGTCTATCTGTGGAGATACACCTTCACGTATAAATGCCTCCACCGCGTTACGTCTCTCATCAAATAATGTCATGTTGGCTGCTTGGACCTTGTCTGATACTAGAAATCTGAAATTGTTAATATTTAAGCCTAAAAACCTTAATGTCAAATCAAAAGCCACAATATTTCCCTAACCCTTCCCAATCGCTTATCCTTACTCCTACAGTAGTCGACAGCGCAATTACAGCACATGTGGCGTTGTTTGTGTTATATAGGTGACGGTAGCCACCTACCATCAAATTCACCGTCAGCGGATCGGCTGTCGGCAGAACTTAACATTAAAAAAAAGTCAACTATATCTTTCTAACACCTTGCTGCATCGAATTGCAGTCTACAATCGTTTGCTTTCTCAACAGCCGTCATTCTAAGTTTAAGCCGTTATTCTAACTAACATAACTTTTGTTGGAATACGTGACATCTGAGTGTGCAGAATGTAACTAAATAATATAAAGTAATTATCCATTATCCATAATTATCTATTGACAGGGAAAATTTTATACATTTAATTTTATACGTTTAAAGAAGTAAACTCCAGTCGGCGTGGGGCTGACACAAACACCTTTTTTTTAAATTTCCTATATTATTTTTTTATCACCCACACTTTGGGTCGTAAAAATTTTGTTCCACCGACACGCGAACTCTGGAGCAATATCCCTTCTGTCTGAGATGTTTTCGCCAAGCTACAATATCGGAATCTTCAGAGCCAACAGCACACCTGCATCCTGCTGATGTTGCTTGTGTCTTTAGGTAACGGTCTAGTCTTTGGTCACCTACCATCGCTAGACCGTCGCTATAAAGACCATCGTTAGACCGTCCATAACTAGATCGTTAGACCGTTTCATTATAAAGGATCGTTCCAACCATGTTGTATGTTTGTTACTCAATCACGCAAAAACAAATAAACAGATTTTTATTAAATTTGGCACACAGATAGTTTATTACCTGGTTTACCATATAGAATACTTTTATCCTGGAAAAGTTTTAGGTTCCTGTGGGATTTTCAATAAAACGAACTGCAACTACAATCTATTTTATACCTAAATTATAATAGATATGAACGCGTTACTTCTAAACGTTAAAAAACGTAATATTATTAAATGTCTTTATTTTTTTCTAATTAATTTTTTAAATTCTTGAAATAAAATTTAAGTTTACCTAAATATTTCCTTTTTACAAGTGGCGACAACAAACAATGTCCAATTGATAGACAATAAAATTAACTTCTCCGATTTCAAATATATATCTAATCACACTTACGGATATATTTCATTTCTCCGAAAACAAATATCAAACGGAACTATCTCATCTCCAGCCTCTTCGAAAGGTTTCAATAAAATCACTCAATCAGAACCCAAACCAATAACTTGACAGAATGAAAGTTTTTCTGCACAGTTTCACATGAGAGAGTAAAATATATTTTTGTTCATTCGCAAATTGAATGGTGAATTCTTTGTAAAATACCTTTTAAGTTGTATTTTCTCGAAAAAGATATATAATTGAATCTTCACGCCCGTAGATAGCGTTAGAAAAATCAAATGCACATTATATGAGAAATTGTAGGCATTGGCAGACAGGCCTTTAGATGAGATCTCGCCACAATCTGAGCAATGCTAGGGGAAACGATGAAAGATCAATAGGTAATTTGTGCCTTTGTTGTAATTTCAAAACGGCAATCGATAATAACAATAAACAAATAACAGGGCATATAACGGCTTGCAAATAAAGCCTTCGGCACGCGATTGTGTTTCGGCTTTTAAAAAGTGACTGAATGAATGAATCAACGAATACTATCGAATGAATGAAGGAATCTACAATTTCATTCTGTGGACAGACTGTGTATGTCGTTGTAATATCACATTTGTGTGTCATTGTAACAAAGATTTTCAACTGTACCTCTGACAACTATTGATTGGGCAAGACGAAAGAATCCGTAATATGACATTTAGAACCACATGGTACAAAATCGCTCAGTCCATCGCCAACTTCACAAGGCTATTTAGCTACGCAATGGCCATCCTGATTACGGCCATCAGGACCAATATTTTTGTAGCAAAAATTTTCCAATGCCCTCTCTATATGTATATTTAATCTTTTTGCATTGTAATAATATTTTGGGGTCAATGGAAGTATTTGGAAACTGTGTATGTGGCTTTATTTACACTTGCACATGAAGACGCTGCCTGCGTCTGTCTGTCTGTCTGTATCTGTCGGATTTTAACATTTAAAAAAATCCTGCCAGTCTCGAAAACTGTTTTCACTGGAAACGAACCTGCACAATTTTGATACTTAAGTTATTTTAATTTATTAGTTGAGCAACATTTGATAACTTATTGTTGTTCCCCCGGCTAGGCACGGATTTTTTCTGCAAAATATATACAACCTCCACGGTTAACACTTTTCCATTAGTGAAAACCGCATGAAAATCATTCAGTAGTTTTTGAGATTATCGCGAACATACATACATAGAGACGCGGCGGGGTCTATGTTTTATAACATGTTGTGAGAATGTTGGAGGATATAAGTTTTTTTTTGTACTTATGTATTAGATTCTACGCATGTAACTATAACATAAACTTGTGTCTGTTAATTCTCCGTATAAATAAATAAATAAATAAATAAATAAAAGATTTGCTTCAAAATATTTCTTAAGATCGCGCAATGTTTATCAAAATTGTATAAAAAGTAGTTTTTCACTTTCCAACTTACCTCACAACAGGAAATCCAGCTTTACTCTTATCCACATTATCAATGTACCGCACAACGTTATTTCTGGTCACATAGTAAGATACAGCAACGTTTTCTTCCAGCAATAAGGATCCGTTACTCGGATCAGTACAATCACCGTACAAAGTGTTAGTTAAGTTTTTGTTACCTATCACGGGTATATCTCTTTTGAAATAATATTCAATGACATTATTCCCAAGATCTCCGTCAAAAGTCATGTTTAGGGGGCATGGGTTACCGTTGAATATCCGCAATTGGGAATAACCAAGTTGCGGCAGCTGAGGGTACGTTGTCTGAAAGAAAAAATATTTTTTTAAATTATGGTAGTGGCAAGGCACACTGCGGAAGCACTATATATAATCAGTACATCCTGCCAATGGTGCCGAAACGGAGCCTCTTACGGCAGGACTGATCCACAAGATTAAAGTCGCTCGGCAAGCTATAGAGCGAGCTATGCTCAGACTTTCTTTGGTGGATAGAATCAGAATTTCTGAAATTCGCCGAAAAACCAATGTTGTCGACATAGCCAAGAGAACTTGAAGTGGCAATGGGCCGGTTACATTTGTCGTAGAGCGGATAACCGATGGGGTAGAAGTTCTCAAATTGAGCCCACGAATTGGAATGCGCAGAGTGGGACGCCCTGCGGCCAGGTGGATATATGACTTGAAAGGCTTCGCGGAAGCAGCTGGATGCGGAGGACAGAAAACCATGCGTGGTGGCTAGCCTTAGGAGAAAGCTACATCCAGCCTACAGCCAAAAGGGATGCCTTCAAAAGTCGAACGCCTGTGGCGTTACTTGTGTTAACCGGTTGATTTAATCAACTGGATCATTAGCTTTCCTGTCGATTTTATCTCTCTCTCTCTCTTTCTCTCTCTCTCTCTCTTTCTCTCAGTGCCTCTTCAGTCCTAAAAGTTAACCGTCAACTCACTGAACCGGTGTCTGTCAAGAGCCAACTAGAACAGTTGGTCGACTATTTCCCAGATGTATCGCAACCACGACTTCGTCATCATGATTAACTAAAGCAGACATCTGTCGTGTCTAAGTACCTTATAGAAAAATATCAAATTTAAAAACCGTAGCACCCAATATCGTGAGCAATTTTTTGAGATTATCGAGATATGCTCGTAGTTGCGTAAAATATTGAATAAAAAGGTGTTGTGATACTTTCAAGTTTTTAATAATAACTTCATTAACTCAATGACGTAACAAAACTATTATTACCTTCAAGTAAATCTCCAATATCCCAGACGCAATAAACGATATACCAGCTAGCACACCTCCAAGCGTCAACCTGTGTAATGGATTCTTCAAAATGTTACGTCTCTCTAAATACGGATATACAAACTGCAAACCGAATTAAGTATTAATTATATATTTAACAAGTATACGAATTATCAGTAATCAAGTACTCCTATAGTAGACCAGCGACCCGCACCCGGCTTCGCAAGGATACTTTTTTTTTTCTGCAAATTACTCGTATATACCTACCTACCTATGCCTACATAAACTTTCTTCGTTTATCGCTCTTTCTATTAGTGAAAACCGTATCGAAATCCTTTGTGTGGTTTAAAATAATTTAGCTAAGAACACCATGATATAATAGCACGCTGCTCGATTCATGACTCAGTAATGCCAGAATCTATGTCTGTATTCCCATACGTTTCTTAATAATTATTGTTTTATTCTTTTACTTCGGCTATCTATGATTATTTTGTACTAAAAAAATTAATTACATAGGCCGTACTAAAAGTTTTTACAACTGGCCAGAAACTAAACACAGAAATGAAAAATAAATATAAATTTTAAATTAAAAACTTTAAAAATTTAAAGATATTGTTCAAACGAATATCAGTTGTATGATAATGAATATCCTAATTTGAATATATCCTTTATCCTATTATCCTGCATCTTATGGGCGGGGTTCTTCAATATTATATCATTGAGATTTCTATGTTTAAGTCGCAAATAAATTTAAAAAAGAAATTTACTCACCTTCTGTGTTACCGGTATTAGAACAATACAAAATATAGGATTCAGAACTTGCATCTGATCCGGCTTAATGGTTACGAATCCGAATCGCCCGTCCATTTTAGTGGCTTGTAGGGTCCATCGCGAGCCCTAAAACAACACTCCACTTTGTGAAGGGCAAAGAAAATATTGTATCGAAAATTAATATACCACCTTTTCTGTAACAATAACACTGTTATGTTTGTTGCTGTATAAACTTACCTACGTTCTTTCTTTATTTTTGACCTGTTCATTTGTTTTCTATTGGATGTAATTATAATTTTAAAGGGCTTCATATTCATATTGAATAGCTGGCTGAGCCCGCAACTTCATACGCGTGGTATTCGGTATGCGTAACTTTTTTGTTTGTAAACCGATTGGAATGAAACAAACACTAAATGTTACGGGAAGCTTATTGCTACAATACATCATTGAAAACTACATTCAAATCGATTAAGCCGTTTCTGAGTGTTCAGAAACGCACCGACAAACAGACAAAAATTCTGAAAACTATTTTTTCAACTCGATAACATAAGTACAACGTGTACAAATTGTTTTTTTTTTAATGATTTTATTATATGTTTAGGTATAGATAGATAGATATAAATATACAATAATTATGTTACAAAAAAGTCTATATTAAAATGGATATACGAGTAATAAAGTCAACTTATTGCATCTACTAGTTACAATACTAATTACAGACATAATGTTGTATAATACATATATCCTATTGATATAATAAATGCGGATGTATGGAAAATAAATAATAAATGATAAAATAACCTAGAGATCAAATAACATAATGTTTTCTGAAATAATAAATAATAAATAAATAATACAAGGGGCACACTGAAATGATCGGGAATAAAATATTTCGGATTGAGTTACAATAAAACCTTTTTTAGAATTTGAATACTGGCCTCTTAGAATCTTAATGAGATTCAAACAATTAAAATTTTTTATTAAAAACAAAAACTATGTTGGTTTAAAGTTGACACGTCGTTAACAGAAATGGAGCTCACGCGTGAACATTTCCGTGCCATAATTTATCACAATTTTCGTCGCGGCTTATCTCAAGATAAATGTCTCAGCGAACTTGTTTCGATTTATGATGTTGAAGCACCGAGTCAAACGACAATATACCGCTAGTATGCCTAGTTCCGATGCGGTCGTGTGTCGCTCAGCACTGTTTCTTCTGCAGGTCGACCAAGAACAGCGGTCACGCCTGAAAACATCGCAGCTGTGCGAACTATTATTTTAGATGACCGTCATGTGACATACGAGCAGATTCGGGCTGTTATCAGTATCGGAATGACTACAATTCAGTCGATATTACATAATGAGCTGTGTGTAAGAAAGCTAGTTTCCCGCTGGGTTCCCCACAATTTGTCCGAAGAGCAAAAGGCGGCTCGTGTAGATTGGTGCCGTAATACTCTGCAACGCTTCAACGAAGGGAAATCAAATGCTGTTTATAATATCGTCTCAGGTGACGAATCATGGATTTATTCATACGAACCTGAAAGAAAACATCAGTCAGCAGTTTGGGTCTTCGAAGACGAGGTCAAGCCAACGAAAGTGGTTCGCTCCCGCAGCGTGTCAAAGAAAATGGTCGCTACGTTTGTCTCGAAAAAGGAGCATGTTGCTACAATTCCTTTACAGGAACGCAGAACGGTTACCGCCGAGTGGTATATCACAGTTTGTTTGCCAGAAATGATAGCCGAACTCCGAAAAAATAACCCGAAACGTCGCATCATCTTACATCACGATAATGCGAGCTCCCATACGGCTCGGAAGACAAATGATTTTTTGAAGCAGGAAAACGTTGAGCTGATGAGCCATCCTCCGTACAGTCCTGACCTGAGCCCAAACGATTTCTTTACATTCCCTAGAATGAAAGATTTATTATGCGGTCAACGGTTTGAAGACCCCGAAGTAGCTGTGGAAGCGTACAAATCAGCCATTTTGTCAACATCAACTTCAGACTGGAATTACTGTTTTAATGATTGGTTTGCATGAATGGAAAAGTGCATTAAGTTGGACGGAGAATACTTCGAAAAACAATAAAATACAATTTAGCTATACCGTGCATGTGGTTTTTCTTATTCCCGATCATTTCAGTGTGCCCCTCGTAATAATGGATATAATAAATGTGGATGTTTGTTACTCGTTCACGTAAAAACTACTGAACTGATTATTTTATCCCACAAATTGATTGGTAGGCGCATTCTTCATGTATCAATTTATTTATGAATTAAATCTTTTAATACAATTGTTATTTTAAACGAGTTGTAGACCTGTATGATAGCCATGATAACATTAATATTAAATATAATATCTATACTATAATATTATAAAGCTAAGAGTTTATTGTATTGTACTGGAACTACTGGTTCGAATTGAAAAATTCTTTTTTTTTTAATAGTCCATTTATCGAGGAAGGCTATAGGCTATAGTATAAGGCTATAGTATAACATCACGCTACGATAAATAGTATTATATATAAGCAGTGTCCAGTACCGCGCGCCCCATGCGCACGCCGCCGCCGTATGGGCCGCACCGCAGAGAAGCGTGGCCGAGTTCAGCTAGTATTAAGATAATCAGCAAAGATGGAGTCAGTGGGCACCGGGGAAGTGCAACACATCAGACTCAGGATGTTCCCAACTTGCGAGATAGATTCGACAGTGGTCAGTAGAAGACGAAGGTGTCACTGGACACTAGACTCTGACCTATACATTAATCAGAAATAATTCAGCCAAGGAAATAGCTCATTGTAAGAATACAGATCTGACTCGAAATCACTGAATTTTTTTGTGTCAGTCTCATCGGTGGTTATAGTAACAATTAGTGCAAGTACAGGCGCAATTGTATTTTTATTATATATATTTTTTATTTTATTAGACCCTTCTTCTAATAAAGAATTCAAAAGTTAATAGATGACTATAATACCTATTAAAATATTGCCCGCTTATCGTAGCGAGAATAAACGGACTCAATTTAGCGCCGCCGCCGTGCCCGTGCAGAGCGTTTGTGCTAGATTTGCTCGATTTTAATGTTTAAAAAATTACTTCCATTTAAATATTACTCAAGTACACGAGTGAACCCAGCATTAGAGGTATTCTGAATGTAAAATAATTTTGAATTTTTTAATCAACCACTGAAAATTTTTGCAAGGCTCGCTCAGTAGTTGAAGTTCTACCATACATAAACAAAAGAGAATACATATCATATAATACGTAGTGTCAAACGTGTGTACGATAATTGTAAAACGCACTAACGATTATGTACATTTTAATTAATTTAATGTATCTAATGAATATTATATAAAAGTATTAGCTTCCTCCAGTCCTACTCATATAAAAAACTGTAAGTGTACCAAATTTTACACTTCTCCGTGCACGCAATTTTCTTAAAAAGAGATCCAAAATTTTCTTTTCATGTATTAATATCGATATAGATTACGTGTTTAATACCTATATGCATCTGATTAATTGCCGGTAAACAGATTAGACGCCTTTTTTTAATAAGTGAAATAAAAATTACTATTACGTATTATATTATTAACTTCGTACGTGTGGTATTCCGTATAGCGCTTACGGGAAGCTTGCTACAATACATCAGTGAAAACCGTCAAGCCGTTGCAGAGATTAGCGTGAACAAACGCACAGAAAAATAGACAAAAATTCTAAAAACTATTTTTTTGACCTCGGTAACATACTCGTAAGTACAACGTGTATCTACAAATTGTTTTTTTTAAACCTTTAATGTACAGACACGGCTCGTTTACGATTTTATTATACATATAATAAAAATTATACATTTTATTATACATATAAATAGTTTTTTTTTTGTGCCTACATATCTACCTCTAATTGATTTTTAAAATAAATAAAAAGCTGAAGAGTTGGTTTGAATTCGCTAAATTCTAGAATTACCAGTGGAGTTTAAAAATTATTTAAATTCCCTTTTTGTATTTGATAGCCAAATTCGTAAGGAAGGTTTCAGGATATTTATCACCACGCTTAGAAACTGAGCAAGAGTCTAACAGACGAGAAACGAGCTTTAGCTAGAAGAGCCGAAATAATGCGCGCTTTGTCAATTTAAACTAAAGGGCGAGTGAAACCGCGGGACACAGCTATGTAGTAAGTTTTAAAATTAAAAATAGATCTTAATTACTCACCATTTGATCCAATAAAGCCCAAAAAACTGGCAATACAGTGAACAGCATCAATATTGATAAAGTTTTTTTACTGTCTCTGATGAAGGCTTTGTCATACTGATGTTGCGTGCTGTCCAACCAATGAGTCTTATTGTCTCTTCTGCCCTTCACTGCGTTCTTTATGCCTAGCTGTTCGAAAAGCGATTAATACATATATAATTAAAAACACAACTTAATTAATGAACAAAATAAAAACATTTCATAAATAGAGCCTTTAATCGTCGGCAGAGGTATTGCTTAAGTTATGGGGGACGGACGGTACCCACGTAGCATCAAGTGGACCGTCAGCATATCTGACGAACTTTACTTTAAAAAAATAACAATAAACAATAACTTACAGCCACGCACTTAACGAAATCAAGTATAACGTTCCCTTCAGGTTTTTTAATAACATATCTCTTTCTTGCACTAACGAAAATTACTGAAAATTAATAATAAAATTTTAATTATTGGCCATTTAAATATAATAGATTGTAGATAATAGTCGTCTTACATATTAATTTTTAATTAAAGTCATAATATAATCGAATCCTGGGGCCTTAGACAAAGTAGCATTCGCTCCGTAGCGAAGCGATATCGAAGTTCGTTATCGTCTCAGAGACAAAGAAATCATGACAAGGTATCACGTGTTTATCACGTGTTACAGTGTCGATTCCTTTGTCTCTGAGACGATAACGAACTTCGATATCGCTTCGCTACGGAGCGAATGCTACTTTGTCTAAGGCCCCTGAACTTTATACACTTCTCGTCAAAAAAATTGAAACACCTCTTAAATTTGGTTTTCTATGGTTTTTAGTTGTTTTTTTTTTACATTAGGTAACAAAATAATGACAATTAATTACGAATATTATAAGGTATCGTTTAACAAATATTAATGTTTCAAATTAAAATTAAATTTCCTTAACCATCGTGTTTTGTTCAACATGTGTCTTTTTACCCAGAAGAATTTGTTACGTATAAATGTTAGAAACAAATATGTAAAACAACAAAAAATGTTTAAAAAAGTTTATTCAGTATCTCGTATTTCCATCCCCGGGCTCTAATGACTGCTTTCATGCGGTTCCTTGTGAAAGCAATGAGATTCACAATCTTGTGTTGTGAGATATTATTCCACTCTTCTTGTATACCTGTTTAAGCCTCTCCGGAGCAGGATCTCTCGCTTTGACACGTCTCTTCAATTCATCCCATAGGTGTTCTATGGGATTAATATCCGCGCTTCTTGCTGACCATCCCATAACCGTAATACCGACTTCGCTGAGACATTCATTTACAATGCCTGCGCCCTGGCATTGTCCTGCATAAAAATGAACTCTTCGCCAATAAAATGTGCGTAGGGTACCACATGGGGCTCCAGACACTCTTCGATGTAACGTGATCCACTTAATGACGGTAAGCGAGGTCCAGATACAAAAGCAAGTTCGGTTTTTCCATGGGCACTTATACCTCCCCATAGTAACTGACTTTCTTCAATGCAGCACTGTGCAAAATGCTCTCCCTCTTTTCGATACACCTGATTTCTTCCGTCGTTACCTTACAGCATTATCTTACTCTAGTCAGAAAAGAGAACTTTGCTCCATTGAAGGTATGACCAATTTAAGTGCTCACATGCAAAATTAAGGCGCGCTCTTCGGTGGGCCATTAGCTGGTTTATGAGGTTTCATACCACGCTCCGCCAATCTTCTTCTAATTAAAGTGACGATTTCTTGGAGAAACCGACGCAATATACCGGTTATCTTGCTCATACGTGACTCGATATCTACCAGATCCTGGATTGCGAGTAAATATACTGTCTCCCGACAACACGCTGTCTATGCCCCGAATCCAGCAACGCCATGACTTGGACGGCTTCCGTGGGCGAGCTATCCATATTTATTTGTTAGGAAAAATCTCTTTGGTAGCTCTTTTACAGAGCTTAGTTATTAAGCTTAACAATCGCTATTAAAAAACAATATTTTTTGGAAAAAAATGTGATTAAATTGAGAAATTCCACATTGAAAACATTCATTTATTGAATGAAAATTCGAAAATTTCAATTCAAATTTAAAATTATGGTACACCATTTTGTAGGTAGACTAAACTGCCAGCTATTTATTGGAGTATTTTTCAAAGATATCAGTCTTCTTTTTTAGTTAAATACCACCTAAATAGTATTTGAAGCACTGTTTCGATTTCTTTGATGAGAACTGTGTTAAAACCCTTTATGATTTAAAAAAAAACTTTTTTTAACTCTCTTTTCTTAATCCTGACAATGTGTTTGCAAAATTTTATGATCGGTTGAGCAGTTAAGGCGTGAAACGGTAACTGACATTTTCTTGGAATCAGCCAATAGGGACGTGTCACGTCACTTCGAATTGCCTTAGCTAGTTGACAAAATAAATTTAGTTCAATATACTGTATTTTCGATGACTGCATACAACATTGGTAAGATATCAATAGGTAATTATCTAATGTTTACTCACCAGCTGAAGTTATAATAACAAGTCCAGGTGCCCCAAACGCTAAGGAATAGCAGTCTTTATCACCAAAACAATGGACCTCAGATCTCAATATGGGCGATAAAGTTTTCGCAATTAAGCTTCCAATGGAATTTTGAAAATATAATATGCTAAAAAAGATGGCGAGATACTTTTCTTGTTGTGGCAACACAAATTGGTCGCCTCCAAATGCGGTAACGCAGGGTTTTATGCCTCCTGTTCCGAGTGTAATCATAAAAAGTCCAATCAGTGTGCACAGACTAAAAAAATACAAATTTTCTAAATATTTCGTATAATTCCGTGAAATAGACTAAATATTTTTTCTCTTATTTAATGGCATTCGCTATGAAACATTTTATCAATAATAGCATTTTAGCAATGTTTAATAAGATATCCATGATAATTATAAAATACTACTTTTTGTCCACGACTTCGTCTGCGTTCCTTTTATTAGGTGTTAAAATATTTATTCAATATTGATTGATGAAATATATCAGCGTTGTTATTTTTATTTTTAGTTGATCCCACGGGAACAGTAGGCAATTTTTCTGGATGAAAGGTGGCTTATGTCCATTTCTGAATCCCTGACAACGTGTATGCAAAATTTGATGACGATCGGTTTCGTGTTTACAATATTAGTCAAGATGTCATTTTGAATTTGTGTAAAAAAATACCAATTTGTATTGGCAGGGCACATTGCATTCAGTAGTCGTAAACTGGGTACTACCGTCTGGCGGCAGTAACCACCCTCTTGAAAAAAAACAGCGTGAAAAGCTTGTTTGCTGTTATGTTTCGGTGAGTGAGTAAGGGATGCCAGAGCTCATTTCCCTGTTTCTTCTTAATTCCTTATAATTAATCGCAGTAAGGTCGGCAGCACAGTTGCAGCACCTTTGCTTGCTTTGTGTTAATAGGCGATGGTAGTCATCAACCATCAAGTGGACCGTCAGACTGCCAGCCGACATTTACCAAAAAAAAAAGTAATTACTGATAGCCAAAGTAATTACTGATAGCACAGAATCATGCAACATTTGGCCTTATAGATATGAACCAATATTAAATTTAATACTGTCCACTTTTAATTTGTAATATAAATTATTAAACAAAAATTAATATCATAACAAAAAAGGATATTTGAGACGCAGTCGGGGGCAAGAGCGTCTTTTATTGGAAAAGTACAAGAAAATATCTAAAAAACGAAATCTAGTTTTACGTGAAAATGTATTTGTGTATTGTGGAGTGTCAGCCTATCTATACCTTTAGGTACCTACAAAGTTTAATTTCTAATAGCTCAGAATTATGCGACATTTGGACTTATAGAAATAAGGATCAATATTAAATTTAATAAGAGACTTATTGCATCGCACACTTAGTGTATTCACTATAATTATAAGGTGTATGTATTCGTAATATCTCTCTAATAAAAAAAAATCATATTGTGTTGAAATAATTAATAAAATTTATAAATAAGTGTCAATAAAACATTATATTCCAAGAGTTTAGTTTCAACTAGACTTAAAATTAAAATTCTCAGTCTTTAATTTGAATATTTGCCTAAAAAATTGTAAATATTAACAGTACTTTACCGACTGGGTAATCCTAAATGAGGTACTGCGGTGACCGCAACCAGGATATTTCCAGCTGCGTAAACGAACATCATATATAAAATTGTTCTGAAAAAAAAATATAAAATTGTTGATAAAATTATAAAATTGTTTGACGAGCCCATTGGATGAGTGGTTAGGGTGCTTGCCTTAACGTTATTCACCGTTGTGTTACGGTGAATGAAGTAAGGGATGCCAGAGCCCATTTCCCTATCCCTTCCCAATTCCATATCCTTAATCCTATTGTAGTCGGCAGCGCACTTGCAATAACTTTGACGTTGCTTCTGTTATAGGCGACGGTAGCCACCTACCATCAAGTGGACCGTCAGCCTGTCTGCCGATCTTAACATAAAAAAAATTGCATTAACAATTTATAAATAGTAAGTAAAATTTTATTGCATATTTTTTTATTATTTATTTAATTTCTAGTTTTAATATAGAGTTATTTTAGAATTAATGTAAGTACCTGATACTATTAAAATGCAATAGTTTCATAATCAAGGTAAAAACAATTAATCGAAACTTTTATGTCTAAATCAAAGTAGAGTATTATAAATTGATTGAGACGAGATATAACTTGCCTGTATTTTCCCAGATAATTATCTGCTAATATTCCACCGATTATTGGGAAGAAATAGACGAATGTGTTGAAGAAATGGTATATTTCTGTTGCTCCGTCGTCTGAATAATGCAGTTTACTGCGAAGGTATATTGTTAAGAAAGCTAAAACGAATTAATATTCATAACAGATGACCTTTTCAAATAATTGATACACTGTAATAAACTCATATGATATGAATTTTGCCATTTTACCAATTATTTAAATTGTAGACATTTTTGTTACGAAAGAAAATAGAAGTGGCATAAACAGCGATAAGCTGCAATATTTCGGACATGAAATGAGAGGCGAAAGGTATCGTATTCTTCATGATCATCAATTAGTGTGAACACTCGCTCCCTCTTTCATGGAGCAGCTTCTAACATTAAAATAGCAAATTATAATCGCCAACCTTCATAGAGAAGTGGCAACATAAGGTAATTATGAACTATATTACTATAAAATGTCAACAATATTTGTTCAGTATTTTCTTTATTTACTTTACAAACATTAGTAAAACATAACACCATTGCAGAAAATAATTTTACTACAGTTACAGTACTCACCTCGCATACCAGAATATGAGAAACGTTCACAAAATTCCGTTAGAATTATAAATATTACTATACGAGGAAATCGCTCTTTTACCTAAAACAATAATCAGCTTTTATTTTATTTATTTATTTTATTCAGATTACATACAACCATAATGTAAAACTAAATTATATATTATAATAAAGTACAAATAGGCCTAAAAAACCATATTTTCATTAAAGAGATAACTAAATATAGGAGATAAGAAAAAAAATAGAATGTTATGTAGTGATAAATATAAAAAAAAATATGATTAAAATATATGATTTATAAATTGTGTCTGGCTGTGATATTTCTTCTTTTATGACAGGCTGACGGCCCACTTGATGGTATGTGGCTCCCGTCGCCTATTTTAACACAAGCAACGAAACAGGTTCTGCACTCAACGAAACACAATAACAAATAACTGCACTGTAAGGGGGTGGTTACTACCGCCGAACAGGTTGCCCAAATGATTTCTTAAAGCAGTGTATCCTGTCATTACTTAATTAGTAATCAATATAATTATTTTAGTAACGTACCGGACACATTGCGTTGTATAGACATTAGTTTGGGCAGCCATCCATGAAATAACCAGCGTGAAATAACAGCATGAGATAACAGTTTCGGTGAGTGAGCGAGGGATGCAACAGCATTTCTCTATCCCATCCTAATCTCTTATCCTTTCTTCTATTTGCATTGCGTTTCGCATTTATTTGGGCAGCCCCTCTGGCGGCAATAACCACCCCCTTACTGAAGACCACCGTGAAATAATAGCACGTTGGCTGTTGTGTTTCGGTGAGTGAGTAAGGGATTCCAGAGCCCATTTCCCTATCCCCTCCTAATCCCTTAACCTTAATCATACTGTAGTCGGCAGCACACTTGCAGCAGCTTTGGCGTTGCTTTTGTTATAGGCGACGGTAACCACCTAACCATGAAGTGCACCGTCAGCCTGTTTACCGATCTTAACACAAAAAAAAACCAGCAATATGGAACAAACATATACCTGAATATTCGGACCGAATCTTGAAGACAAGGATGTGAAAGGAAGTTTATGATATTGTCATTAGTAATTGGTAATAAATAGTATAAAGAGTAATAAATAACGATGACGCTGGGGCACCACAGATGGAGTTCGAATGACAAAACGTGCGTTTTTTTTTTCGCGGCAGTGCGAGGACCCGTGACTGCGTTTATTCTATCGTAGAGTAGAATAAACGCACCGCATTGCACCGCATGGCACTGCGCGCTAGGCCTTAGATAAAAAAGTAACGTACCTTAGGCGGTAAATGTTCATTTAAAACTTCGTTAACCATTTTAACACCCACAGTTATATCACTGGGTTAACTTAGTTAAAACCAAGTCGTTCACTTGAATGATAACCTCATGAATGACACGAAACATCCTATTTTGCAATTTATATTGTTTTCGAATTAATGTTTGCTCATTTAAAAAGTAAACAACCGTATCAAATTAAATATAACATTTGTTGTGTATCGTTTAACTACTAGTTTTCCACAAACTCGCTCATCTCATTTTTTATCTTGATTGTACAGTAAGTACAATCAAGATTGTAAATAACAGTTGGTGCTTGCATGTAGATATTTATGTTTTATCACATCAGACAGACGACGACCGATCATGATCCTTTGAGAAGACTAGATTGACATCAATGACACTGTAGGCAAACTGTTTTCTGAGAGAGATTCTCTGGTTTTTAGTATTTTCTCTGTGTTTCACAGTAAAAAAAATCTTATTTTATAAATAAAAAAAAAACTGTTATATTTATATAAAAAAGGGCTTTTTTTTAATTTTAAGGTCGGCAGACAGGCAGACGGTCCACTTGATGGTAGGTGGCTACCGTCGCCTATAACACAAGTGACGCCAAAGCTGCTGCAAGTGCGCTGCCGACTGCAGTAGGATTAAGGATAAGGGATTAGGAGTGGATAGAGAAATGGGCTCTGGCATCCCTTACTCACTCACCGAAACACAACAGCACGTTACACGTACTGTTATTTCACAGTGGTCTTCTGTAAGGGGGTGGTTACTGCCGCCAGACGTTATTATTGTTTTCTAAGACAGACTATTATTTTCTATAATATCAGGTTTCCCTGTACGGTCCCAATAAATTAAAAAAAAAAACAATAAATTTTATATATACATTTTTTGTATATTGGCTGATATTCGAAACATGAAAGATAATCTTTCACGTTTCATCACCAAACTTGACCATTCAAGAATATACACAAGGATATATTCTTCGTCAAATCAAATCCATTATATGGGTGTTACCAAACAAACAGAAAATAAATTATCTACCTAGCTTAATTTTATCTTAATTTGCTTTACATAAATAGTTCGTTAAAACTAACACTGGAACAAAGACATAAAGTTCTAATTTATGTCTTAAAATTAAAAGTGTCTTCTCCTTTTTTATGAAAATTCAAGACATTTTTTTAAATGTTTATTTAGGTACATTTAATGTGACATTTTGTTTGATGACTTCTTGCCGGACATCATTACGTCTCAATAAAGAATCGCAAATGAGTACAGGATTCATAAGGTTCAGTGAACTCGTGTGGAACCCAAATATCGAACTTTTTTGTGTACACAGCTTTTTTTCAAATGGGTCACAACTGTTTCGTGGTCATAACCGATCTTGTGCCACTTTTTTAAAAATGGTGTCCATTTTATCCGTAACAGGACGACCAGAGCGAGGTGCATCTTTGACATCAAAATTCCCGAATTGAAAACGCTTAAAACAACTTTGTGCTACTCTTACTGACACTGTATTAGGTCGATAAACTTCACAAAAATTTTTTCGCGGCTTGCGTTGCATTTTTTCTTTTATTGTAATAAAATTTTAAAATGTATGGAATTTCTTCATTAGATTCACTCATTTCAACAGAAAGAAAAACCAAGGACAAATAGCTGGAAACAACATTTTACTAATTTATTTCTTTTTTTCCAACCAACCAAATAGTAGACCAGTCAGATACAAATAGTACAGCCAAATAGATTTTATTACAAGTTTATACATATATAGTATATACTACTAGACCCAGCAGACGTCCTGCCAGAACCCGAAAATAATTCCGTAACCCGATTGTGGCGCCACCTATCGGCGTCACTTCATGTTAATGAACGACGGTTAAATTATTTGAATATTCTTCATACAAAAGTACTTAAATCGCGATTAAAAATGGGGGGTGGGGGTAGGAGGGTGGAAAATACTTTACGATCTATTCTCATACCTACCAAATGTACAAAAAAAGTAAAAAAAAATCGGTCCAGCCGTTTCGGAGGAGTTTTATTACCAAACACTGTGACACGAGAATTTTATATATTAGATATACATATATACTATATATTTTTATATATAGTAATATGCGAAAAGACTTAATCCCCGACCTAACGAGTTAGCAGTAGATACATACATTGTTTATTAGGTAATCATTAATCCAAAATTTATAATTGAATTCGGAACATATCTAGTACACTAAAATCTGTGTTATAAACAGAAATAGACAATATAATACATATAACAAGTACAAAAGTCGAATCATGTTCGGTGCGTGTGACGTTAAAAGGTGTGTGTCTCGGTACAACTCTTCAAACAAACGATATCAAAGATAAATCAAACCGATATTAATAGTTGGGTAAGCATTAAAATTAACTCAACAATAAAACAGTTTATTATAATATACAATCATAATATCATCATCATCATAACATCAGCCCATGTCTCTCCAATGTAGATGTAGGCCTCTCCCAAGGCTCGCCACCACGCACGGTCCTCTGCGCTTCGTATCCACCCGCTTCCCACGAGGCCTTTCAGGTCATATGTCCATCTGGCCGCAGTGCGACCCACGCTGCGTTTTCCAATTCGTGGCCTCTATTCGAGAACACGTCCGCACCATCGTTTATCCGCTCTGCGACAATCGACCGGCCCACTGCCACTTCAACTTCAATTCAACTAATTATTTCGGCTATATCGACAACTGTAGTTCTTCGGATAATTTCAGAATTTCTGATTCTAATGCAAATCTACTTGGCAAACTTCCTAAATACGCCATCCTCTACGGCCTTTGTAGCTGGATCTGATTTCTTGAATGAACGGTCGATTCGAGTAGTCATTGATGGTTGCTCCTCAGACCTCATGGCAATTGATGCCGGTGTTCCTCAAGGATCTGCTCTCTCTGCGACTCTTTTCCTGCTTCATGTTAATGACCTACTACTTCCCGGAGTAATTGCATACACAAATGACAGATGATCATGGAGAGATATTTGTCTAGCGCGGGTGGCGGTCGCGATGAAATTCGTTCTGAGAGGGAGGCAATGGTTGAGCAAATAACTCAATGGGGAGACAAGAATCTGGTTAGGTTAGGTTAGGTTAGCACCGCGGTGGGCCGAGACGCTCGCCGAGCCTACCGCCGGCACTCGCACCATCCGAGCCATCAGGCCGGTCCTGGAGCAGTGGTGCAGGCGCAAGAAGGGTGTGATCACATTCAGGCTTGCACATATTCTATCGGGGCCCGGTTGCTTCGGCAGATATCTGTGCAACATTGCCAGACGAGAGGCGACACCTTCTTGCCACCATTGCGGTGGCCCGGAGGATACCGCGCAGCACACGCTGGCAGAGTGCCCGGCATGGGACCGATAACGAGGCAACCTAACGTCCGTTGTAGGAGGAGACCTCTCGCTGCCGGCCATGGTTCTGTCCATGGTCGGCAGCAAAGAGGCCTGGCAGGCTATGATCTCTTTCAGCGAGGACGTACTCTCGCTGAAGGAGGCGGCGGAGCGGGCGAGGGAGGACGCCGCCCTCGCTGACGACATCCGTCGTAAACGACCCGGGAGGCGGAGGAGGCTGTACGGCCAACTCCAAGCCCCGTGATCAGCCGGAGGGTGAGCGGATATGGAGATCTGCTCACCTATCAACCCGGCTTCGGTGAAAGACGTGTCTGTGTCAGCACGTCCAGCACGTCTTCCCAAATTTCAGATGCCATCCGGTGAGGAGGGAGTCTACCATCCCTCCCCCTACCGATGAATCATGAAGGCGCTCGAGCGGGCTAACGCTGGCGGGAGAGCCGGACGAAATGCTCGCGCTGACACCTCTCTCCTGTCCCACGCGTACGTGGATAAGGAACACCGTGGGGTTTTAGCTGGTAGAAATCCCGCATATCCTGCCAGCGCCCCATTGCTGGCAGTTGAATCAGGATCGCTGATTTCCCCACGTAAAAAAAAAAGGTTAGCACCAAAACGGCACCAAAACGCAACCGTGTTTGTCCTCTGCAAAAATAAGCCCTTTCGACTTAGCTCCAACTTTCCGAGGTGCATCCGTACGTGTGGCCCATTATCTCGAGCTTCTTTTACTGAAATGTTTATTCACTTAATAATATACGCTCACATCAAAGTGTATGTATATTATAGCAAAACATTCACGGCATGTATTTGATTTTCGTGAAATGAAACACATTTACACAGACACAGATTCTCCTACAGTAACTTTTGACATTCATATTCACTTCCTTGATTAAAAACTAATTAGACAAAAAAATTACTATAATAATATGATGATAATGAAAATATTATTATAATATGTCATAATTTTTTAACTACAAACTAGCAACCTCCTTGTGAGTAATCAGTGATTACATTACATTCTCTTTGGTGATTATAACACAGAGTCCACCATGAGTCCACCAATCAAATACGCCCCTGCCTCTGGTTTCAAATCAGTGTTGCCATTGATACGGCAATTGCCGTAATATACGGTAATTAGAGCACATAAAATCAGATAATACGGCAGGTTTTTCATTACCGTATAATAATATACGGCAATCCAATGTATACGTCGATACGTGTTATGATTCCAACCAAACTTCGAATTAAATTGTAGTTTAGGCACAATCCCCGTGCTTAGTTAGATTAAGATATAAAAATACTCGTTTTGACATCTTAATCTATTTTCTTTTATATAATTCAAAACAATTATATATATAAAAATAACCCATGGACGTACAAAAACAGTCGGACGGAACTCCCGCTAAGACAAAACTGAGTCACCGTAATGGCGGCGGCTATTTATGTGTGCGACACTATTGGCTACACTTGATTTGGGATAAATTATTTTGTTCTAGTGAATGCAAATTGATTTTAATGTATAAAATCGGGAAATTATTAATTTACCTATGAAAAGTGATTCCTGGATTATTTTTCTTTCGGTTTTTAAACCATTTCACCACACAAGACATGATTTCTTTGATTCATTGGTTTGAAGTTGCTTTAGGTTGTATCATAGATAAAATACTAAAGTAGTATTTTATCTATGGTTGTATGCATATTCAACATTACTATAACAATGAAAACTTATGTATGAATTGCATCATTTTAATGTTCTGTATGTATTATGGTACCTACAATAGTGGTGAAAACCACGTTACCTAATTTTTACTTACTTAATTGTAAAAATATAAATAGTACAATATGAGTGATAGTGACGTGTATTCCAAAAAAAGACTAAAAAGGGCAAACATACAAAACAGAAGTACCGAAACCGAAGTTTTTTTGCTTCCTTTTTAATATAGTTATAATACCAAAATCTTTTAATCAATAAAAATAATACGGCAATTTCCTGATTTTTATTTATAAATACGGCAACTCTATCAAAACCTGATGGCAACACTGTTTCAAATCAAATTCAAATTCCACTCAAAAATCAACTGTCAAGTCAAAGTTCGTTGGAGGCTAAAAAAAAACGAAGTGATTACAATAAATTACAATTACATATAATACATTTACAATTTACATTCTCTTTGTTGGAGGTTGGAGGCAATGACTAAAGAACAACATAGTGTGTTTTGTGGCTAGTGTTTAGTTAATATAAAAAATGCTTAAATCAAGGATTCAATCGCCGGCCCGATCGCTAGGGACGCCGAACAGTCAAATATCGAGTAAATACACTCTCCGAAAATCTAAAATGTCCCGAAGCGTTGGATCTCCTGCACAAAAGGATACGTCTCTCAAATTATCAACAGTTGCGTCACGTTTCAAAGAAAATGATATTCCATCATTTAACCTTAGCGTGGACTCAGTTTTGTCTGATAATACACAAATCGAACAACCCAAGCGTAAGTGAACGTTTTTGGTTCTTTTAATACCATGTATAAATACAAAGCTTTAGTGTCGCTCCCTATTGAAAATTAATAGCATCATTATCAATAGCTAGCTAAATGCAAGGAATAAATGATTTATTCAGACCTATAAATTTTACTGTACAGACTTATCAAGCTGCCAGTTTGAGACATGCTAAAAATATATATATATGTATATAAGCATTATACCAAGTTATAATTTTTTCTAGACAATGGGACCATATAAAATAATAACATTTCATAGATTAAGATTACAATATTAAATTAAAAACAAATATTTTTTTTGTAATAAGGTTGACAGTCCTCTTGACCATAGGTAGCTACCATCAAGTGCAAAAGCGATACCACATGTGCTACAAGTGCGCTGGCAACCATAGGATTACATACTTAACATACATTACATAAAGGATAGGGAAATAGGTACTGGCAACTCTTACATGTGGCATTGCTTATGTTATAGGCGACCTGTAGCCATCTACTGTTAAGTGGACCCGTCAGCCTTTTTGTCGACCTAAACATAATAAATACTAATGCTAAAAGTAAGTATTTAATGGTATGTTGAAATAAAATAAAATTCCAGGTCGTAGCTGGTGGAAAAGAGTACAAAATACATCAAGATCTGTATTGGAGGTATTAGAAAACAATGAAATCAATTATAAAGAGGTTAATGAAATTATCCAGGAGTACGTCGATGTTGATGTACTGAGGTAATCATATCTCTGTTAACAATTGCTATACTTCTTCTTGTGGTGCCTCTTTAACAAGTGAATGTTGGCGATCAGCTTCCAACAATCCTCTTTGTCTTTTGTTTGTTGGAACAGCTCAACGAATTTTCCAGATTCTACACAAAATTAAACAAATACACTATATTGGTAATTCTCAATACTTGCTTGAAAGATTATGACTATAAATGAGTACTTATTACAAAACAGTCAAAACTTTCATATTTTTAAAAGTTGTATACAGGGTGGTAATTTGAGATGGGTCAGTAAGGGCAGCTACCTAAACCATTGTAGCTAGAACAAAACACTCTTAGGAGACTATCCATTATTTTAATAGTTATTTCCATCGGCATTCAAAGATTTTGGAAAAATGGTACAGTCAGCGAGAAAAAGGTCAATTTTCACGTTTTGTTTTTATAATGCCAATCGATTCTGTTACTTATAAGGATCAATTGACCCTATGGGACCACCTGAGGTTAGAGTACTAGAAACGTCAAAAAACTCAAAAAACTACTTCCATACATTTCTTACAGAATGAGATTGAAAAATAAGTTCAAAGATTGTTTTTAATTAAAAAATGCGGCAATCACTACAATGGAAACTGGCTAGGCAATGTTTATTTTAAATTAATTTGAATTTGGAAGGAAAACATTGTTTTAGAAACAAATGTTATTTATTATTATTCTTGCATGTCAGCTAAATTGTGAAAATATTGAAGTAAAAATGGCTTCAAATTTAGATCGCATAGATTTATTAGAAGCTTATTTTATAAATAATATCAGCTGCCATGGAATGGTATAAGATTAAATACCCTATATCAAAAGTTATAAAAAATCTCCTAAATATTCTTGTAGAGTGTAGCTCCTTTAAGAGAAATCCTTACGACAACAATGATCTTGATAAACAATAGCGGTTGCAATTTTAACACTCGTAGAAGTCGGTAGAAGCTTTGAAGTCGCTGCCGAAGTAGGCATTTCCCATAACCAAGTTTTAAAGATATGTAAAAAGTACAAATACAAATGCTGTCGTTGTGGTCGTTGAGACCTCTTGATATTTTTTTGGGATATCTCAAAAATGGAATTTACAAGAAAAATTAGGTACATTACAGTTCAAGAATTGTCACTACAACGGTGTATGGAATTAACGCAAACAAAATATCAGCGGTTACACGCTCATTGCGGAAACCGTCCAAACGGCAAACAAATAGAGCAACTACTATCGATCTCTACTTGTTTTTAAAGATTGGCAATTGTAGTGATTGCCGCCTTTTTTAATTAAAAACAATATTTGAACTTATTTTTCAATCTCATTCCGTAAGAAATGTATGGCAGTCGTTTTTTGAGATTTTTGACGTTTCTAGTACTCTAAGCTCAGGTGGTCCCGTAGGGTCAATTGATCCTTATAAGTAACAGAATCGATTGGCGCTATAAAAACAAAACGTGAAAATTGACCTTTTTCTCGCTGACTGTACCATTTTTTCAAAATCTTTGAATGCCGATGGGAATAACTATTAAAATTATGGATAGTCTCCTAAGAGTGTTTTGTTCTAGCTACAAAGGTTTAGGTAGCTGCCCTTACTGACCCATCTCAAATTACCACCCTGTATAATTAAAAATATAATCAGAATTTCATTTAATATTTCATACATACCATTATGACACCATATCTTCATACACATCACATCTACTGTGACGCTGTTCACTCGAGACGCCACAAGCAGATAAAAGTGGAGAAGAAAAGCGGGAGCTTCGCTACGGCAAGCTAGGGAGGGTGAACATGACTATCCTCTATGTACACCACCCGCAAGACCACAACCACTCTGACAAGAGTGTGTGACTTTGATATGTACATACCATTAACCAGTTATTTCTACGTCATGTTTTTGAATAAAACTGGGTTCCATCCCTAATTGAGCTTTTTACATTGTATTTTTGTCTGGTATAATATGGGTAGATAAATTAGACTAAATTTTAGGTTTTGAAAGAAAAACTGCATTTCAATAATCTAATGATTATTTATAATAATTTAAGAATAATGTCTAAATTTGATTTTAGTGATTTCTTTTTTCTATATACTATAGAATACAGTTATTTGCTCCAAATTGTGATCCTTGTGTTTATAATATTGCATATATTCATAGACTAATGATGTCTCAATATTCCGCTAATGTATTACGTAAATGACTATTTCAAAAATATCACATCCTGCAGCTTAGAATTTCACATTTTAATATTGTTCAATTCAGGGTGAATTGTGGGAATTAATTATTCTTCAATTAATTTTTAATTATTACTAACATTACTACTGTTTACATGAGTAACAATAATTGTGTTAGTTCACCAATGGATTCAATTCATTGGTGATCCTACTTGGATCATCAATCATCAAATGATTCTACTTGGATCAATTCTGAATTATTGCAACAGCAAAACATACATACTTTTTATGCCTATCGTATACAATAACCACTCGTAGAAAGTGCAAATATTTATAAATCATTTAGGTCCTAACTTAAGGTGGAATCATTTTTTGTTCATTTTCGACTTTCATTAGGTACCTTTCACTCTAAAAGTCTAAATGAAATGTCTGAACACCAAATGAAACACGAGTGCTGAATGAATTCATTAATGAACCGATCTAACGATGTTAGATATTGGCATTCTACATCATTCACTTCCATTTCGTTTTTTTAAGATTGCTTGTTTTTTAAGATTTTTTTCTTTTTTTGCTTACTAATGGTAATGTCTTATTTTTACTTTTACAATTTTACATTAATCTTTAGTCCAGTCCAGTCAACTATACATCACAAATCAAGATTTATTTCATAATTCCTTTTTACTACACCGTGCAACTGTTGGGTCTCTTAGTGCAAACGCACCTCATGCGACTACAGCCACGGCTACGAACCCGCTGGTCGCATGCATGCTGCACACATAAACTTCAATTTTGTATAGAAACGCAGGTTATGACCGCTAGCTTGTGCAGTAGTTAGGTCACAATGGTTTTTCGTATATGTGTTCGACCCTGTAACCAGTGTCCGATCTACGCCCATCGATACTTGGTGTTTAATTTCAGTTAGTTTAGTATGAGTTTATAATTAATGCACTCGCTAGCGAGAGTGTAAAGCATTATATAAAAAATTGTCAATTTCACATTTAGATAAATGTTTTGTAAAAAAATTACATTGAATAAATGATTTATTATTATTATAATTGAAAATTTTTTATGCTATCGCTAGCGAGTGTGGTCACTATAAACTCATGCTAGACCCACAGGATGAAGTTCAAAAAAAATTTATTATAGAAATTAATAACATACTATTATCCTTGTGGGATTTATTATAGATGATTACACTGTCAGAAATTAGAAATTAAAAAAACAGTGGGAGGAAATTATATAGTGAATATTTAAATAAATAAAACCCTAGCTCTGATGACCTGACTAGCAGAGGCTGTGGTCACATTGATCTTCTATATTTATGGTACAATCTTCTATATTTAATGATAATAATAATACAGTTAATTTTTTTTTATTTCAGTCAAGAAAAAAGAAATCAAACGTTTGATTTACCAGATAGTAGCGACAATGACTCATATAGGAGCATAGTAATTCCTCAAAGAAAATTATTTTCTCAACAACAAAAACTTGCAACAAAAACTAACTACCAACAACTACAAAGCCAAAGAGAATCTTCGGAAACTAACAATACTGTAATAGATGTAAAAGAAATCAGTGTGTCAAGAAGAAAGTTATTAAATCAAAGTACTAGAAGAACGAAAATAGAATTTCCAGCAGCTCTGCTAAACCTTTCCTCTAATAAATCTGCTAATAACAAAACTAAAGAATTGCTTAATGGGGAAATTAAAACTCAAACTCGCAACCTCTTTGGTAATAAAGAAGTCACTAAACGTAAAAATATTTTTGCCAATTTTGTTCTCTCTGATAGTGAGGACGAAATGCCAGAGGTTCAACCGCGGATCTTTACATTTAAAAAACCATCAATAACAAATCGTAGAAACAGTTGGAAATTGCAGTCTTCGCCAGCATCAAGCACTACTACTGACTTAGAAATGGATGAATGGAAACATCTGCCGTCATCAACAATGCTTGAAAACCAATTACAAGATATTGTAACATCACCTGTGAAAAGAGCAAGGTTGAGCAAATTATCTGAGGAGAAAGGTTCTAATTTATCCTCTAATAAATCTAAACCGTCCTTCAGATCCTTAAGAAGCAATACAAGCAGGCAATCTAACAAAAATGACAGTAAAATTAATGAAGAACATAATTCCAAAAACCAGCTAAGCAGAAGTTCAAGACGAAGTAATAATAGTAAAACCGTAATCGAACAAGGTGAACTAAGTTTGGAGCAAAATATTAAAAATATTAATAACAATGAGGAGGGCATAGAAATTGACAAATTAACGTCAATTGTTCAAATTGACGTCGCAGAGAATAATGATGAGAACCACGAAGAAGAAGTTTCTAGTGACAATGTTTCACTACAATATGTAGAAGAACAAATTGACAAAGATGTCGAAGAAGAAGAATGTGATGAAATAGAACTGGAAAGTGAGGAAGAAATCAACAATGTTGATGAAGTAGAAGGTAATCAAAGTTCCATGGAAGAAAGTGAAGACAAACAAGAAATTGACAATGATCTCGATGATGTAGAAGAAATGGAACATGTTTCACTACATGAAATTGAAGGTGATGGAGATGAAAACATTGAAAAAGAAAATATTCAATCTGCTGATGATGAAAGTGAAAGCAATAACATGAATGAAAATGAACAAGAAATTAACAAGCAAATCGACGCCAATGAGGAAAAGGAAGAACATCAAATTTTACAACCTGAAATAGGTGCGATTGAAGATGAGAATAATGAACTCAATGAAGAAGATAGAGAAATTAATGATGAGATTGATGTTATGGTTGAAAGAGAAGAGATACGTGATTCACAACAAGATATAGAAGATGATCAAATCGATGGAGATGGTGGTGACAACTTAATTGAAGAAGAACAAGAAACTAACAAAAAAATCAACCACATGAAAGCAATAGAAAAACAGGCTTCACTGCATGAAATAGATTCTATTGACATAAATGGGGACAAAATCAATGATCCAAATGAAGAAGAACATGAAACTTCAAAAGAAGTTGATGATGTTCACGAAATACAAGAAGAAGACGTTTCACTACAGGAAAATAGAACTGCAGAAGCAGCTTTATGTGAAAAAAGAATTACGAAAAGTCTAACCATTCCGATCAACAAACTCAGTTTAACGCCGATTCTGGAACCGCAACGTGCTAGTACTAGATACAGCAGTGAACTGAGGGATTCTTCAGGGGCTGGTTCCGGATGGGACTCTCACAGGATAACTCGTAAGACACTTCGACTGACTCTCGGAAAAGACTTCTCACCTCGGAAGTCATTGCGGACATTGGTCATGGAGAAATCGCTTAAAGGAAGGACTACTGCCAATCCAATCAATGAATTGAAAACTGGATCTACCAAATCACATGAAGAGGTAGCTGAGTCCTCGGAAGTTTCAGTTAAAGATGACATCAGTCTTGATTTAACAACGGAATCTGACCATGAAGCTTCCAGGATTAGACAGGAACGGGCTCAATATATGGACTGGATTCAGGAAATACGACAAAAAAACTTGGAAGTCGGTCGTAAAATTGTAAGTGTTAAATTGTACATATTTATTATTTATTTATAATATTATAAAGAGAAATTATTTGTATGTATGTATGTTTGTAATGAATAAACTCAAAAACTACTGGACCGATTTTAAAAATTCTGTTACTTATGGAAAGCTACATTATCAACGAGTAATATTTTATAAAGAAACCCGGACGAAGTCGCGTGCAACAGCTTATATTATGTTACTTTGTGATTCAGGCAGACGAGTTTTCTACGGGGTGCCTAATTTATAGGGATGCCTAAGAAATAGGTTCAAGAGTAAGGGACCATGTGAAGATAGCTTCATCTTGTCCCTTACCCTTAATCTCATGTCTAGATGATTAGATGCGCGAGTGTGGTTACCAAAGCAGCACACGTGCTGTTATTTCAAGGAAATGTATTAATTAAGGCAATATATTTTATTTAACGGAGGGCTCAATTAAAGTTGATTGCATATTTTTCTGATTTTGGTAACAGTTCCATTGTCTTAATTTCAGGAAGAAACCGTCAGAGAAAATCTAGCTCGTCGATTGAAGGACAATGTAATATTCAAAGTACCCTCAGTGCCGATACAACGGAATAAAAGTGAAACGAAGAAACCACGTAAACCTCAAAAGGCAAAGGAAAGGGTGTTTCCAGCTGGATTACCTCCAGAATTCTTTGAGGATATAAAATATAAGCCTCCAAAGAGGTTTTCTCCTAGAAACGCGCCATGGATCACTAAAAGACTGTACAAATACTTAGAAGATAAGTTGGAGCCACGGTAAGATATGTTTCTTATTACGATCATTCTGAGAATTATTTTGCTATGGTAAAAGTTTTTATGTGAAGTTTAAATTCTCTTTCAGCCAAAAAAGTTTTTTAATCATTATATCTTTAAGAAGTTGTGATTATATGTAACTTCTTAAAGCTTTTGAGCTACTCGTAAGCTCTGTGTACCAGGTGCTCTTTACTTGGAATATATTTCATTTTAAGTATACTCTCATTATTAAAAATGGGACGGGTTAATATCAATTAAATTTAAATATTATTAATAAAAGGAAGATTGTTTGGTATGTTTATAATGGATAAACTCAAAAAATACTTAACTGATTTTAAAAAAATTTTCACCTATAGATTGCTACATTATCAACAAATAACGTCCATACTAATATCATAAATGTGAAAGTAACTCTGTCTGTTACCTTTTCACGCCTTAACTACTCATCCGTCGCCCTGTTACGGAAAAAATAGACGCCATTTTTGAAAGAGTGGAGCAAGATATCCGTAGTTACGACATAGCTGAAGAACTGGAAATTGACCACAAAGCAGTTTTGACCCATTTGAAAAAAGCTGGGTACACAAAAAAGGTCGATGTTTGGGTGCCACACAAGCTCACTGAAAGAAACCTTATGAATCGTGTACTCATTTGCGATTCTTTATTGAGACGTAATGAAACCGAACCGTTTTTTGAAGAAATTGATGATGAAAAGTGGATCAAGATGTACGACAAGAACGTGCGAAAAAGGTCGTGGTCAAAGGTCGGTCAGGCTTCACAGACTGTGCCAAAATGCGGGTTAACTCGCAATAGGGTGATGCTGTGTGTATGGTGGGATTAGAAGGGCATTGTTCATTATGAGCTTTTACCGCCGGGCAGAAGAACCATCAATTCGGATCTCTACTGCCAACAACTGATAAGATTAAAGCAAGAAGTTGAGAGAGAGCGGTCAGAATTGGTCAATAGAAAGGATGTGGTCTTTCACCACGACAACGCTAGACCACACACATCTTTAGCCACTCAGCAAAAATTAAGAGAGTTTGGCTGGGAGGTGTTTATGCATCCGCCATATAGCTCTGACCTTGTGCCTTCAGATTTCCACCTGCTTCGGTCTCTTCAGAAATCTTTAGGTTGTGTCAGGCCTCTCAAAAATTCTACAGCAACTAGATCTGTCACTACCTACAAGATGGCAAAAAGTCACCGAACAAAATGGCACATATATACTCTGCAAAACATATATACTCAGCACATATACTCTGTAAATAAACTCTGCAAAAAATGTCTTAGTTTTCATATAAAATTCGAAGAATCCCCAACCTATTATTTATTGCCAGGCGTCAACGCTAGTAGCTAGTAGTCTATATTTTATTTTCAAAAAATTAGAGAGACGATAATTACAATAATGTAACCCAAGGTTTCTAAAAATTTGGCTTACGCTGAGAAAACGATTATAGTACCATTACTCATAAAAAAGTTCATGTGGCTATATGAATAACTATTATAAATAAATCACAATAACATTTTTTTGTTAAAATTAATCAATCAAAACACATGTAGAGAATTGAAGTATGATGACATTCGTATTATCCATCCCAATTACTGACCATCTCGGGCTTCTTAGTCTGAACCTGGATTCAAATCTAAACTTCGGTCGCTCTATTGAGTACAAGGCACAGACCGCTGCAAAGAAGCTTGAAGTCTTAACTAGACGACTCAGCTAAATATAGACTAGCAGCACTCGACTCGGTAGAGCGCCGGGCCAAGATTTCATCGGTGCTAAGCTCCAAAGTCTTCTTCAATGGTCCTTGAAATTTACAACTTGGAACTCTTCAAGAACAGAGTAAATAGACTATTAACGGGCAAGCGAACTCCATCTTCGACCTCATCTTCATATACCATCAAGTGAGATTGAGGTCAATCGCTTTCGCGTCTACAAATAAAAAAAAAAACGGATATAAAATTGTTTCAAAATGAAACTTTCTCGAATTATTTGGACCTCAATTCTGTGATTCTTTTAAAATTAAGATCCAAATGAATCATTTGTTCACAGATATGACTACAAGGCAAGAATTCGAGCTGAAAAACTAGTCATGTTGATATATGAATTTACCAAGATAGTTCACAAATGCCCCATTGCAGCTCCAATCGAAGATATTAATCGGCTCAAGTATGAAATGGCCAAATTAAATATTGTGAGAACACACTTCGATTTCAATAATTTCTTCGACGAGTTTATGCCGCGTGGGATACGAACTAAGGTTTGTGAATTTAAGGTTTTGTCAATTAGCAACATTGTTACTTGGATACAAAAGGAACTCTACTCACTGACATGTCAAAAGATTTGATTCAGAACAGATTTCAATAATGTTAAGTTTTCAAACTTCAGGAATTTTTTTCTCAGTGATGGCTAAGTAGTGCGTTCTAGGGTTTGAGTATATGAATACACTCACTAGTGCTAACTACATGCTGGACCTCCGTTCGATTTGAGGACCCCACACCCTTGCCGTCTCTTTAATAGTTAAGTCACAATGAACTTTCTTGTTCAAATTGGTCAATCAAAACAGGGGTAGAATCGAATCATGATATTAATTCTACTAAATAGTTCCATAATCAAGGTTGATTATATACACGTAAATTCCTCTTTAAATTATTCGAATCGTACTTTTCGTTTAGACGTTAAGACGGGTATTAAAATGCTCAAAAGTAAAAATGCCACGGTGTGAGCGAACAGCCGTAGTTCACTGGTAGAGTATATGAGTTTCATTTATACTATAAATGACACGAACAGTTTTTCCTTTAAATAACAAAGGTCTTTGATATTTTTGAGTAACGGGGGCCGGGTGTAGAGAGCCCAGTTTTCCAAGGTCATTTGCGTAGTAGATACGTTAAACACATTAGCAAAAGTGCTGTTAGTTATATGATGGAACAGTTGACAAATGAAATAATTAATAAAGGATGCATTGTTTGTTTCAGGTGATTCCCGATATTCTAAATGGATTACCTTTGCCGAGACCGGACCTATTTTCTGAGATACTACTTAACAACTCGTCAAATCGATGAATTTCAGGTCTTCCAATTATATTTAAGTGCTGTAAATAAAATTATATTTCTTTACTTAAATTGCATAAGAACCCTTTTTGTTCTTTTTTAATGTTAACATTTTTAATTGATGTCAATCTATATCTCTATATATAAAAATGAATCCCTATTTCCCTTGGTCACGGCATCACGCGTGAACGGGTAGACCGATTTTAGTTCGGTTTTCACTAATAAAAAGTGGGATAAACGGGGAATGTTCATATATATAAAAATTGCACGCCGGGCGAAGCCGGCGTCGGGTCGCTAGTAAAGTATAAAAATCAAAAATTATTACTAATTAGTTATTTGACAGTTTATGTTCGAGTAGTTAAGGTGCTTGTCTTAACGCACTACCTCAGGGTCCTAGGTTCGATTCCCAGCTGGGACAAGTTTGGAAATGGAGTTTTAAAGGTTAGCTTTAGTTTATATCTGGTAAGTAGTTATGGGCGCCGACAGCAGGGTGCAAGGGGATGCACGTGCACACCCCTGTCAGAAAATAAAATACATAAAGAATAAGTTTTTTTCTTAAGTTAACGTTTGAATAAAAAACATCGTTCAAAACCAGGCTATTTATTTTTTATTATTTTAACTTAGGTATACTTTGGAGATTTTGGTAATAAAATTCTTTTTTAGATTCAGTAATTCCTGTGAATATTTCAGATTTTGTAAATGGGCATAACATTAAAAAAATAAAAACTTATAACTTTATTGGGATAATTGGATTTTTTAAGAAAAATCTATGAAGCTCCATTACCAAATTACACGATATTTTCCCATTATCTATATTTCTTCTTACCTAATGGTACAAGTTTCAACCGTTAAAACGAAAATACCATACACTGATGGCCCGTTCTCCATATAAAACTGATTGATCTCCTTTGTTCATTACCTAGACAATTCTATCGACCAGACACCACATTGTCTCTGTGGTCGATGTGCGAAGCAAATTCAAGTAACTGCGCGATTTGAACTTGATATTAACTTAATGACATAACATAAGTGTATAATTATTTAGTGATTATATTTTATTAGTTAACAGTTTAGTGTGTAGAAAAGATGCACCGCCCTGAAAATAATACTGGCGGCGCCCATGCAAGTAGTGGCAAAAAGGGCACACTACGTTTTACAGGCATTTTGGTATCATTTTGCGGCAGTAATCACCCCGTTAGAGAAGCCTACCGTGAATGTTTTTCGATGAGGGAGTAAGGGATGCCAAAGCCAAGTACCCTATGCCTTCTAATCCCTTATCGCTAATGCTTCTATGGTCGGCTGTGACTTTGCTTGTGTTATAGGCGACAGTAGCCACCTAGCCACCGTCATCAGCCTGACTGACGACCATTGCATTAAAATAATGTTAGAACATTGTAAAGCTCACTTTATTAAATGAACCTACTTCTCCATTGTTCATTGGTTTTACGTAGGCCGCTAGGAAAGTTTTGAGACTTGTTCATACGCGTTAGCCGAACTGCAAAACACAGAATAAATAATAGTACTAGCATACGGAAGTTGCACTCCTTTCACATTCAATGTGAGCGACGGTAGGCAATTATATCACGGCACACACAGAGTGACAGAGGCCTGAACATACTCTGTCATTTTATAGTGAATGTCTTTAACATATTTATTGGCAACAAGAAACATCTCGAGCGTTTCCTATATTTGTTTTAATAATCTTAGTTTACTCCAAGATGTCGAAGTTGACGCCTCGCGACTTACGTTTCATAATCATGTACAATTTTAAGCGCAGTTTAACTGCTGATGAATGTGTTAGTGAGATGCATTTATTCCATGAAACAGCACCAAGTCGTAGCAGTGTGTATCGGTGGTACAAACAATTCGTAAGGACTTTAACCTGGACGATGAACCACGGACAGGTCGGCCGCGCAAGGTGGTTACTCCAGAAAACATAATCACTGTAAAGAAACTAATCATAGAAGATAGACATATAACCTACTGGCAGATAGAGGAAATCTTGCACTTTAATGCGTCAGCTATTCACGATATTCTTCATGACCACCTCAAAGTAATGAAGTGGTGTATGCTTTGGGTACCCCATGATTTGACTGACGCCCAAAGGGAGTGTCTCATCAAATGGTGCAAAAATATGCTTAAAATGTTTGACCACGGAAAGTCAGAGTATGTAAATAGTATAGTAACAGGTTACGGGTCTTGGCTGTACTACTACGACATTAGACATGAAGAAATAGCAACTAATGTAAAACAGTCGCTATCGGTGAAGAAGAAAATGATGGTGATATTTTTTAATAAAAGAGGTGTTATTAAAAATACTACCCTGGATGAACGGAAGACAGTCACCGTTCAATGGTACATAACAATTTGTCTGCCTCGACTAATTGAAGAGCTTAGAAAACTACGCCCGAATTCGCGGTTGGATACATGGCGCCTGCACCATGACAATGTACCTGCACAGCGGGCTGAGATAATAAGGACATTTATAAAGGAGTCGGGGCTGACGCTGCTGGAACATCCTCCGTACAGCCCTGATCTTGCGCCCTGTGACTTTGGTTTGTTGCCCATTGTGAAGGAGGCTATGAAAAGACGACGTTTTTCCAGCGACACGGACTTAATTGCGGCTTAGAACAACTCTTGTGCAGAAATCTCAAACGAAACGTGGGAGAATACTTTTAATGACTGGTTTCGGCGTATGGAGAAATGTATTGCTGGAAATTATTTTGAAAAAACATCAGGTTAAGGTACTTAATCTCAAAACTTTGCTAGCGGCACGTGTACTTATTACTTCATTATTTTTAAAAACCAAAGACAATGAAAATTATATAAATATTTTTTATTGCTTTTTAGATTTTTAGAACTTATTGTTTGTGTTTCATAAAAAAAAAAACTAGGGATTTGAATGGAAACTTTTCTTGGCCCTTCATTGTGCGTTCAAGCTAAAATTACGCTGCAACAGGTTTTTTAGTGTAATGAGTGTAATAGTGTTAACTTATTATTAAATTTTTTGTACTTGAATGATTTATTCTTAGTATTTTAGAATGTATTTTGAGTGTATAAGATAATGTTAATTAATAAAGGTTTTTTTTTCTATAATACGAAAATTTTATTAAATTTCAATTCACCCTTTGGTTGCAAATCTGCCCAGTTGCTACGGAGACACATATTAACTAAGATAATTAATTAAAACTAAATTAACATAAAATAATTAACATTATAAATAACAATTCCAAACAAATGAACAAGTTATATCAATAATGTCAATAGTTTAACCTAAACCGTATTTCAATAAAAATGTCAAGATTATTTACAAATTTATATTCACACACGAGTACGGTTAACTCAACATTACGCACAACGTAAAATGCCAATTTATGTTTCAAGTATGAGGTAGAAATGAGACAGTTTGTAAAATTTAAATGAAATTTATTTTAATTTCGTGATTGAAACTAACAAATAAATTGATTTTCTTATAAAGACAAAAAATTCTGATGGCATTAATAAGTTTCGTGGCTAAGCTGTGACAGCCTTCTGCAAATAAACACTCCGATACTTATCGATTTCAACAAACTTTGATTTGTTTATTTTTATAATAGTAGTGCTAAAGCAATAATCTAGTCTCTCGATCTTTGGATGAAATCACAGTGCTTATAAATTTTAACGATAGTTCTACGTTCTACGATGACTATATAGTTATGGGTATCCGCATACATTTCTTTCGAAGTCAAAAGGAAGTAACGTATTTAGCGCCATCTGTTGTAAATTTTCAGTAAAACGGCTAGGGAGTAGACTTGGGTAGGTAATGTGTTTAATGATTCTTAGAAAGCGCTTCTCGGACATTTCACCATGTCTCATGTCTTGCATTTGCATCATTTCGTTCGGTACGATTCTACGAAGTTCGCCGGGTCAGCTAGTTGAAATATAAAAAAAAATAAACAAAATGTTTCAACATCTGATTCAAATAAGCGACTTACCGTCCATTTCAAATAATCACTTTGAAAATACACGCAAAGTAGGTATAATAAAAACAAATGATATTGTTTTGACTCACCATGGAACGTTCTCGAAAAGCGTCTTCGCATATCAACAAATCTGGATAGTTCCACCTTTGAATAGAAGTCTGCCCACTCTCCGGTTATTGACAAGGGAAATTGGTCCTTATGCCCACAACATAGAGCTCACATTCAACAAAATAGCGTTCCCGAACTTTCAATGACCTTGTTTACAACACGTGTTACTTGTTTACTTATTTGTTTACCTACTTGTATTTGTTTGTACTAAATTCAAGAAAGATCTAGACGATTGGCAGCGGATATAAATAGGCGAAGTCGCGAGCTAGCGACACAATTCGATTCTGCGATTCGAAAGCGATACATCGGAACTTACCTGCGACCAGCGACTCATAAGGGAATCATTGACGACTCTTGGCAAGTTTAACGGTTTTATCGGACCTTTCGTTTAGCCATTTTGGAAGGCATCTTGGTTTGTGGAAATAAATAGTTGATTTTCGCCCTTACACGGCAGATTGACTCACCCCACACGTAACAATATTATACTTTCGACTTGTAACGTTACGACTAGCTACAAAATATTGGATTTTGTAGAGGAATTTTTGCTCAGATGCCGAAAACGCATATACGCGTAAAATAAATTCCATTCCCGGGTGCCCTTGATGCATTTATGAGTACATCGTATCCAAGCGGCGGCATGGCGTGTTTAGCGCAACATTTTCGGTGCGGAAAGCAATGGATTAAGAGACTGAAGTACTTTTTTGATAGAGGCATTCTTCACAAGCTATTGTGTCGGCTTCCTAGGATGTGACTGCGCTTGTGCATCAAGGGGCCACACTCGCACAGGATATGCATTGGTGTTTCTTCTGCCTCATGGCAGAAGCGACACTCTCCTGTGCTAGTGAGACCCATTATTTTAAGTTGTCTATTGAGGCGGCAGTGCCCTAGTTAGCTTGCACAAATTGCTCCTACTAAGCGACATAGCCCTGGTTTGGCACGTTTCGACTATAGGCTTTTATGAGCGCTTTGGCAACGGGAGGCCTATGGTCGGAGTTACTCCGCGAGATCGAATCAGGAATAACGAAATCCGAATACCAACATAATGAGGCAAAATTGTAAAATTAAATTGGTAATGGCAGAAGATAGTAGACGCTAGATCCAGACTGCTTCCGACCGGTCCTATTGGAAAATTATGGGGTAGGCTTATGTCCGTCAGTGAACTTCCTCCAGCTGAGATGATAAATCTAAAATATTTTAAAATTTTCTTAAAACACTGACTTGATTTTGATGAATATCGGTATAGAGGCAGCTTGACTCGTATGGAAGAGATCTACATTTTTTTTTTAAATCTTAAACCTGGAAATAGAGACAATAGATGATCCGGCAAAATAAAGCCTGAAAGTTTGTGATGGATTTTTGTTACTCTTTCACGAAAAAACTACTGAACGAATTTTGATGAAATTTGACATACAGATAGTTTTCATAGTGGAAAAAAAGATCTCTTTAAATTTGGCTCTGGTCTTGATCTGGAAAGTAGTGGCAGGGCACACTGCGTATCACAGTCATCTGGGTATCCCGTATGGCGGCAGTATCCACCCCTTTACAGAAGACCACCCCGACATAACAATATACTAACTAAACATGGTATTCTCTTACTAGCCGAGCTACGAAACTCCTGTTATTCCTTACTGAAATTTGTAAGAATATAAATAAAACACAAAATATTCTATAGGACTCGTTTATTTCGAAAAAATTATAGGATTACAAATTGTAAACTTACTTTAATTGGAGCACCATACAAATAAAATTAATATTGCAGTAGGTACACTCATGTAGGTACATAGCCATATAATAATATACATACATCAGTAGATATAGAACATAATTGATTAGACACGAAAAATACATCTCACTTACAAACTATTAACTGTGTATAAAAGGGATAAAGGCAAAGCTTAGTCTTTGATAAGTATAACTTAAATGCAACTTGCCCAATATTCAAATGAAACGCCTTTGTGATTGTAAATACCATACAAACATAAATTTAAATCAATACCAATGGTTGGGACTCGCATTTAATTATCTATATTTTAAAGTCTATGATTATCGCACGAAATATAATAGAAGAAAAAATTAAATAAAAGCAACTCATGGCAGTGACATTGTGGTTGTGACTTTTAAATTAATTATTTATATCTAAATGTGTTATAGTGTTGCCATAAAGAATTTAAATGTAATCTATTATTACGTGCAACATTTTTCATAAAAATTGAGAATGAAAGTAATGTCGAAGAGTTTTATTTTAAGCTATATTGTGAAGCACAATGCATAATTAAGTAATATAATTAAATGCTAAGCCAAATATAAGTAAGATTTACAATGAAATCTGGTCCCCGATTAGGAAAAAATAAACCAGAATATTTTTCGGGGACAAATTTTTACCTAGAGGTTAGAATTTTTAGAATGACTAGAATTGGTCTAGTCATGTTAAATTAATTCCCTAAAAATATCCTGCTCAATCGCGTGGAATTATCATTTAGGTGATTTATTTGTAAAGGGTCATTCAGACGGCGAGCGTAACAATATTTTACTAATAAGGTGGTCAACTAGACAGTCAAAGGAACGTTAAAACTCCTTTTTAATTATTACGCACAAACTATATCCAATGCATAACTGTCAGATAAACGTTAGAAAATGTATGTGGCAATGCAGTACTTGACGTGAGTACTTTAAATAAAACAAAAAAGAAGAAATAGTGATGGTAGCGCCTTTGGAGGCTCAGTGCCGTCTTAAGTAATCAGCCGGAATTCACTGCTGGATAATATAGGCTCAATGAATTACATTTGTAAGCAATGCTCTAGGGAGGGCGGCTGCAATACCCCTAGAAGCAGAGTCTAAACTAGCCGAAAGTCTAAAAACTTCAGAAAAATTAGGTTTTAGCCTATCTAGAGCTGAAGTAATCGCAGTTGTTCCTGAATTTATAAAAATAAATGAAATAAGGATAATATCCCAGGACCTGACTGGTTCATAGCATTCATAAAGCGATACAGGCTATCCGTAAAAAACCACAGCCAGTGCTTGCAAATACGAATGACCGATCCATTCGTCGTTTACGAATACTTCGCCCTTCTTGAAAAGAGTCCCTAGGAAGTAAACATGGATTACTTATGCAGGATATGCAATTTGGTGTTTTTAGATCCGACCCGAATTTAAATAGTCGACGGTATATCTACCATGTTGGTACATGAATGAATCCTTTAATAGTGTTTTAGGGCAAGAATGTCTATGAGCAGTGGAAGGCGGAACACAAAGAAGATCGCTTATGGGACCAGCAAACGTGGTGACATATTTTACAATTAAATACATAAAAAAAGTGATCATATCCGGTTTGGGAGAGCAAAGGCCATCATTGATAATTTATGCACAGCACACACATTGACGTTCGTGTTGTGGAATTAGCAGCATGGAATGACTTCACAATTTTTAAATTACAGGCATCTGCGCATTAGATTACATTTCTGAGGATAAGACTGACTTGGATATGAGATTTAGTTTCTTAGAGAAAGTTTTGCATGTTAGAATAATCTGCCTTAAAATATTTCCAACTTGTGCATGTTAATTTTTTTTTAATTTAGACGCAATTCGCCTGGACTCTATAACTTTTGTGAAATAAAGATAATAATAATAATTTTTAATCAAAAAATTTTTTATTTTGCAAAATATCAATCACGTCACTACTCTAAAATGCCAGTTTTATGAAATATTCGCCACAACTGTGTGTTGAATGTTAATTATTATTAAAAACTTAACATATTACCAAAGGTGAATGTTCGTTTTGATGAATGGAGGGAGTAAAATCGGACCCAAAAACTAGAAGAAAAAAAACTGACATTTTGGCTAACAAATAATTTTCAAAAAAATCTAAGATGGGTTCAGAGTATAATAATGGTGCATCCTGAGCGCATTAGCTGTTAAGTTTGACTGTCAGTATTTGAACCACTGTTGTAAGGTTCATGTAATTAACGTGTGTATAGTCCATTTATTTAAAAATGAACAATAAGGTAAACAACAAACAACTCACGACATGGATTTTTTAAGTTTTAACCTAAACCACATCTTTAAATATACACGTATTCATTTACACTCACTACGATATCACTGGGCGTCACAATGAGATTTTGTCTATGGTCTAGAGACGTGACATGTACCCGACCTGAGGCATTTTGAATCATATAAGCTTTTGATTGGTACATAAATTATCAAGTTCACAATTCTACAAACATTTTAAAGTTTTAGTTTATCGTAATTCATAACGAAAACTTCATGAAATTATTTCTGATTAAAAGGCATTTATTAAATAGATAAATCATAAACATTGTTCGTATACAAGTTCTAAATGAGTTACTCACGAGTCATATCTATTTGATATGCATATTGTACAAATCTCATCTCTAAAACAGATCAGTGATCCTGGGTGACGCCATATTTGTTTACCGTTTTGTTCATTCTTAAAAAAATGGATTATAAATACTAAAATACATTTAAGTTGTTATTAACATAATGTGATCCTTGTTTGTTCAGTGTTAATTATGAACCTTATATTTAGGATTTGTAGGTTTAAAATTGAAAGTAGTCCAAACTTACCCCACCTAGGTCCGATCTTTCCTCGATACATTGTATTGTACATTACCATTTTTAAAAAGTGATACTGCTGTAATGATTGCACTTAGGAAGATAATAAAATAATATATTTTTTTCATGTTATAGAATCGCCATGTTATAGAAGTCTTTTTTTTTTTTCGAAAATCTATCCAACTCACCAAAACTCCATCTGAATTTACCTCAAAGCATCGTACCTACGAATAGGCCTAACTAATGTTAAGTAACTAGTTATGACACAATAACTGTATTTGTACCAAATAATGGTACCAAAAAGGGTACAAAACACGCTTTTGGCACTACTAAGACACAATTTTGAGGGTATTGAGGTTAACCGATGTATTCTAGACATTAATTTGTGACTTGGATAAGAAAACTTAGGCCTCCATTTATCCAATGCTTATACTACATCTAAACAAGGAGTAAATATTTTACAAAGACGAACGATTTATTGATTATACACCATCCCACATTCCCATTGCTATTTGCAACTTACTTGGGACATGTCTTCTCTTCATTTCTCTTTTTCTGCTTACAATCTTAAGACATGGTCACTCTTGCCCTCGTTGGTGACCAAGTTTTGTCTCAACAGACAGCGCCGACCGCTTTTGACATTTTTACGTGCGAGGGGAAAAGGACAGGGTTTGTAAAACCCAACATAGGTCTCAGGTTGCTACATTGCTGAATTTTCTTGGTGGCTTTACCTTAAACAGATCTTAATCTAACGATTTGTGAATTAGTTAACGAGACATGTTACGGAACTATTATCAATTAAATGTGTGTTGTTCAAAAAAAGTTTTTTTTTTTTTTTCATGTATATGTAAGTTAATTCCATCTCGTTTGACCAAAAATCAACTAAAAACACTAAATCTAAAACAGTCAATGTCTTACACGAACTATTTTTAAAGCTAAAAAAAATAATACATTTTGGAATTTCATAGAAAAAATTGCAAACATGATTAATACTTTCGTTTTAGTGAGAAAAAAAAGACTAACAATACATTATTTAAATAATATTAGAAAGAGAGACAATATCTGCAGTTTCTTAAAATGCATATTTAAAAAATCATCTCAGCAAAGTAAGCTGTTAATGCGTTAATAATTTTAAATACATTTTGAGACAACCTATACAACAACCTTACAAAAGGAGAATTTCTTTAATCAAAATTAATTTTATAAACAAGTTTATCTCATATTTTAAATAAATTATATATAAGTTAATCAACTTCTCTTGATTGTTTTTAAAGAGTTCAAATTAAAAATCCTGAATTGAATAGTTACATAAACAATTTGCAAATAAACAAATCCAATATTATATCAAGCAATTAATTTTAAATTTAAATGGATCTACAGTTATTGTAAAGTGTAGATTTGAGGTTAGGTGATTCCATTGAGGGTGACATCTGTTTCTGTACCTTACACAAATTCACTAAACTAAAATACTTTTAATCATTTTTACGCGATTTTACATGGAACGATTGTATGGGACAATGTGGTATGGTTGAATGAGGTTTGTATGGGACACTTAGTACATCAATTCCCATTTCAAGCGAGAAGAGAGAAAAGGTGAAATAAAGGTCAAGAAAAGCAGGTGTTCTAAATAAACATTTTAATTTACTACCTAACAATAGTAACTTATTAGAAGGTTCTATTGCCGGTTTACTAGTTGCATTTAAAATAAGTTTCATCAATGATTTTTTTGTTGCTGAGCTGAGCATGAGCATTCCTGGAGTTATTCTACCAAAGTCTTTACGATACACACAGATCAATAAAACGCATTTTTTGCGTTTTATTTAAGACTATCCACATATCACGTTTAATTAGTCAACCCTACATGTAATTCCAAAACAGAATAAACTTTAATAATTTTTCTATGTATCGCAGCCAAAATATGATTTTTAATTATTATTATTATTATCTAAAAGAAAATTAATATGTATCCCAAAAAAAAGAATAAAACTTATCAAAAAGTGTTTATCATAATTGTAAATTGTTTTTTAATTTTCTCTCTTATCAACTGAAATGAACTAAAGTGTAGTGAGTGAGTGGGTTTGATGGTATCTCTCACTCGACCTACCAACATTCAGCGACGATTCAGCGCGGCGTGGAGGGCAATAATTCGACATAATTGGCAGGAAAGAGGCCGAAGAGACCCCTCGGGCCGAGCCCCTGCCACCATCCGGCGTCGATTTGCTCGATGTGCGTTATCACATCGCCCGGGTCGAATGTTATCTCGGACTCGTCCGCTACAAAGAAAACATTTCTCTCAAATTAATCTATACTTGTAAAATCGTTTGCCCTGAATGATTTATCAACGCACAACTAGAAAACTACAAGTTGAGAAAGCTAAAATTTGGAACACATACAAACAGACCTTTTCATGGTAAGTGGCTCCTTCGTGTAGGGACATAAGCAACTACAAGGAAAGCACTGCCAATTTTGCCTTTGGTAGCAGTAACGATATTGAATCCTCGTAGTACCGATAATATTAACTGGTCGTTGTTCAATCCTTTCAACACTAGCTGAAACCGGCCACCCTTCGCACGTGGGGTGCGTGCGGTACTGGACACTGCTTATGATTTTTTTTTCTAAAAAAAAGTAGCCTAAGCAACTCCTTATAACATCAGCTATCTGCCAGTGAAAGTCCAGTCAAAATCGATGGAGCCGTTTCGGAGATCAGTCGAAATAGACAGTCAAATTTTTTTTTTTATTATACTGTATATACTTTTATATATATTTAGTAAAAAGCAGTTACTTTGGCAATACAGTACCATAACAATTTATTTGCGATGACATTAGTTTCCTTGTCCTTCATGGCCAACCGATAAATATAAGCTGTGCAAATCTTGAATTTTGAAATATTGATTCTTGACATTACAAACATTTCCATTTTATTCATTAATATATATTATGTAATATAAAATAGGTACACTGGCAGAAATAACAATAATTATATAATAATTATATAGTCGTAGCCTAATTAAGTGTTAAGTAGATTTAAATTCGCTAAAAACACGTTTAAGTATTTATTTTTTCGAGTTTTTATCCTCCAGAAACCAACTTAGAATTGGAGTTGGCGAAATGTAGAGGGAAAGCTTCCGATTTGACGTCTCTTACGACCGTGACTTACGTTGTCTCTTAAGTGATTGAATGTACTTACCTGCTTGGTAGTCGTAAAGAGCACGCGCCATCAGCCCTGGATCATCATCTAGATCCTCGTATATGGCACCCTCTTCCTCCATATCTTCGGGAGATACATCTGAAAGTAAATAATTCAATGCTTATGAACGGACAGAAGAAAATAATTGATAGAATAAAAAGCAGTAAGAAAAAAAATACCGTTTGCACTGTATAAAGCAAATTGGACTCATTAAAGGCGAAATAGCTTTCAAGACCCATGAGGTCGATAATGGTTGGAAATTTTTAGAAGTAATTAACCATCTACTTAAAAGTCAACAACCACATCAAATGTGTTACTAGACATTTCGACCAACCGATTAAACGGGTACATATTAGCGCGAGTGCTGGTGGTTCAGGCAGTTTTTAGATTTAAGGTAGAAATACAATATATAACTTATTTACTACACAAAAAGGTACAGTTCAGTAAGTAAACGAAAGTGTTGTCGCAACGTCGCTATCGTCGCACATCACCACGTAACGTGGGTTCGCAGCGCGAACTCTACTTTAGATAGCGCTGGACCCTTAGTAGTGGCTGGGCACACTGCGTTTCGCAATCAAACAAGTTGTGCGACAGAAGACAACCGTAAAATAACAGCATGTGTGCTTATGTATTTCAGTCCTCACTATCATTTCACCTATCAAAGTCGGCAAAATCATCAGACATGCAACACCTATGTTGTTGCTCGTGTTAATAGGAACTAACAGCCCGCCTCATCTCCAGATTATAAATGAAAATAAAAAAATCCCTTATGTTTTATTCATACCAAAAAGAGATTCGCAAAATAAGAAAAATACCTTCGAGTGTTGTCCCATTTTGATCTTTTTTGTAATTAACATTTTCTATGACCGTATTCTGTCTGCTCAGCTCTGCCCTCTCGTTTTCTTCGGCTATATTGTTCTTGCTATACGGCGACCGCTTTATAGTACTGAACTTATTATCACTATCATCATCGTCGTTCTCGTTTGAACTCGAATATGATGCATCGAACATGTCATTCTCTAGAATATTCTGCTTTATCATAGGCTCGCTTTGTTTTAATGCCTCAATTTCTCGGTAAGAGTTGTCCTTGTACTCTGAATAATTGATGGCACTGAAAGAGTCCGGGTCGTCTTCGTTGCCAGGACTCAAGTCTGTGGGGTCTATGATTGGTTCGTATTGTATCTGCGATGGACTCTCTAAGCTCAGTTTGATCTTATCTATGTTTTTCATGGGGCTGGTCTTCTGCGGTGGTTCAGATTGTTCCTCTAGTGTCGTTTTCACTTCGGCCCTTGGTGGTTTGGTCGTAGGCGAAACGGGTGCTGTTGGATTCTGTGAGAATGTGTTAATGCGTTGCGTTATCACCGAACTTCGGATCGGTTTTTCCGGTATGCTAGCGTTTGTTCTGGAATAAAATAGTAAAAAATTAGTCAATATTTAAAAAAAACAAAGACAACATAGTCAATCAACAACAAAGATGTTCGGTTTATCAGGAGGAAAATTTAAAAGGATATTAAGGTCCTAAATTATTAAAACTTTTTCGAAAAAACTTTTAAATTCTCAAAAGTTCTTCTACACTTAAATTAATATGTTATTTTGATTTTTTTTATGTAAAGGTCTAATATCTAAATTAATGATAAGTCTTTAAGTGGATCGTCAACTTGTCTGACGATCCACTTAAAGACTTATCATTAATTTAGATATTAGAGTTATGAATAGAGTCTGCATCATAAACTGAGCAATGTGGTCAGTAAGGGATGCCAGAGCTAATTTCTCTATTCTCACACTGTTTCTTATCCGTTATCCTAACAGCGTACTTATAGTTTTGCTTGTGTTTATTGACTATGGTAACCTAACATCAAGTGGGTCGTCAAAGTCTGCCTGCTTTTACTATAAAAATTAAACACGCACTTTTGATAAATAAACTATCAATGTCAATATATCAATAATGCTAAACAACACTTTAATATTGAACATTAAAAAATGGTAAAAACTGTAAAAATGCAGATGTATAATTAACATATTTTTTTAAATTTTCAAACATAACGTATCATAAGTCCCATTTAAAGTGTCCTAAGCCCACCCCACGTTCTCTCCCCGAAACTAATTGTTACGTTTCAATTAATAATTTGCTAATAATAACTAAATAGAAGAGTTTGAATATTTAGTGACCTGTTGTTAATCTGTCCCTGTGCTAGGTTCTGTTCGAAAAGTGCTCTCGCAGCGGCCGTGGAGGTGCCGATGAGTTGTCGCGCCTCTGCAGACCGCTGACGGCGGACCGCCTCGCCCCCCACCACACCAGCACCTTGCCCCTCTTTCGACCCCTCCGTCGTACTACGTCTACCGATATGAAAACCAATATCAAACGCACGTCTTGGTTGTTGTCTGTTGTCCTTCACCATTAAAGTAAACGGTCATTATGATAATTCACATATGAAATCGACCTAGGTTCGAACCTTGGCAAATACAATCGTGCGAATACTATAACTTCTTAATACCATCGCATCATGTGTCCTCGTAACTAACAATTTTCGATTTCAAGGGAATCCCAAAGATAATATTGAAATACAACTTTTAGTTAGAGCTTGAAAAGTCATAACTTTAAGTTAATTTTTCTTAAACAAACAAGCTTGTTGCAAGACGATTTGACGTTTTCTTGATTTGGCGGCTTTTACCACCGCACTGCGCGCCTTAGATGCGGAGTTCATCGGTTTTATTTGTATAAGATGCCCGCTGCGCACAGTCCGGACTAATAGAAACTTTATACCGCGAACACACTAACTTTGGAACAATCTCTTTTCTGAGGCGTGACCATCTAGTTACATTATGGGCTTCTTCAAGCATGCCGTAATCAAATTTCTGCAGGATCGGCAGCGCACATGTTAAGTTTCGGTATGTACTCATTAAAGTTAGTTTATGTTGACGCCTAGGTTTTACAAAGATGAAAAAATACGGTCAAATAAATTTTAAGAAAATTTACCTGCACTGTTCATTGTGGCCATAGTGGATAAGAACTATAAAAACCATTGTTACTTGTTACATTGCGGGAGAAAGAGACAACATTATATTTTGTAAACGTTGTCTCTTTCTTTTCTATTATCCAATGCAACTGGGATTTCGTATAACTTACGTTCCTTGGTAACGCATAAGCAAACTAGAATTATTTAAGGAACTTTTTACTATTGCACTGATCACTGCATTCTTAACGCGAATAGACTCTAACTCAAAACGAATTAGTAGTGAGTATCGTAGTGAGTAACGAATTAGTGACGTTTTGTCACGTGTATAAATCGTGTAAAGCCGGCTTTATACAAAAAATATTTAGAAATATTTTTGGTATCTAATATCAGAATGGATGGGCAGCGCTCGGGAAGCTCCGAGACATCTTCTCGTTCAAAATTCCCCAGTATCTGAAAACTAAAACAAAAGTTTTCGACCAATGTGTGTTGCCAGTGATGATAAATGGCGAATAAACGTGTTCTCTAACTGTAGGCCTCGTAAGAAAGTTCAACGAGCTATTGAGAGGGCTCGGGGCTATACTCGGAGGATTAGTAAGTTGAAGTGGCAATGGGCAGGATACATAGTACGGAGAGCCGACGGCCGCTGGAGCCGAAAGGTTTTCGAGTGGAGGCCACGGACCGGCAAGAGCAGCGTAGGTGGACAGACGACCTGATAAGGTCGACGGTGGATCCAGGCTGCTTCTGGTCGGTCCTTTTGGAGAATTAGGGGGGAGGCAAGACATCTCGATATCTACTGAAAATTAAGGAATTGAATAAATAGGACAAAAGTTCTGTTCACTGAAATTCTGATGTGTCCCGGCTCATTTTGTTTGACCACGACAGTCTACAAAGATAGAAATAATCAAACTGATAAAAACTTAAACATATTTGGATTCTGAGCATAATTATCCCAATTTGCGAATTGATAAGACTTTACACATTACACATAAAATTTATTAATGACGATATATTCCGTTCTAATACCAAAAACTAATACCACTGGTATTTGTTTGAACTCATTGACGAGATTTTCTCCTGGTGTTTTCCTTAACCGTTAGAGTAATAATTAATCATTACTTAAAATTCACAGAGGCAATAAAGACCACTCCGGTGCAGAACCAATCAGGATCGGAACTCATGCCGTTGTGTTAACAGATGAAAGTTCGCTTCACTGGGCTCTTTTGCAAACCTATATCTATTGATTTTTTACAAAAAACTAATCACTCACCCCTGCTGCTCTGCCTGAGCTCTTCTAGCGGCTTCTAATTCGTCCCTCCTTCTAACTTCTTCTTCTGCTTTCCTTTTTTCCTGCAGCACAAGACAACTATTATAAAGTTTTTTTGAAAAAAATATTTAATGTACAGACAAGGCTCGTTTACGATTTTATAATATTATTTATTTTTAGACATTGAAATACCTCTTCTCTTCTTTTCCTCTCCGCCTCCACTCTCTTTTTCTCCTCTTGTTCTTCTTTCAACCAAAACTGGTCTCTTTCTTTCGAATTTATTTCTTGTACTGCAAAAAGTTTAGTTACGTTTATCGACAGATTCCATTGGCGAAATTTAGTATGGAGTTCAATTAAACCTTGGGGAAGGACACTCCCCTATATGTATATTTAACTAGCTTTTGTCCGCGACTTCGTTTTCTGATGATCATTTATTCAATCTTTATTGCTCACATATTTTTGTCAGGCGTTGATTTTTTATTTTTCAGTCGAGAACAGTACTTTTCTAAACAAGAACAAGAAAAAGTAACATACAAATTCACTATTAGTTAGGATAATTAATACCGTTTATTTGAAAAATGGCAACTAGAATGGAAAATGGATGTAACTAGAATGCAACTAGAATGGAACTAGAATGGAAAAAATGGCAACTAGAACTAGAAAAATCCACCCTCATAAAGAAGACCAATTGCAACAACGGCACTGTACTGTTATGTTTTGGTGTGTGAATAAAAGATTCCAGAATCCATTTCCCCATCCTCACTTTGTTTCGTATCGTTTATCCTCCTATCAGGGTCGATAATGCACTTGCAAGCCTATTTTATGTATTGCTCATGTTAATATACACGGTAGCTTCCTAACGTCAAATGGGCCTTAAGCCTGCCAGCCCGTAATACAAAAAAAAGTTATGGTTAAACTTTTCACACGAGCCAAGTCACTATGAAAAAGTAGTATTTTATTATCAGAGATGAACTAATAAAACCAAAATATTTGATTTTAATGTCGATAGGCCACTTATTGGTAGGTACTATGTACCACTTCACCATGGAATGCAACTCCATTGCTGAACCTGAAAGAAATAAGAATAATCAACTGTGGCATCCCTTCCTCAACGCTCCTAAACAAATCGTCCCCTGCTTTATCACAGCTAATGAATATTTAAGAGTATTTAAGAAAGTAAGTCCAAAAGACATCTAAAGATCTAAACTTAGCTAAAAGATTGAGAAATATTAAAAAAATATATGTAAAATGCATCCATGCTCACACGGAAGCATTTTTTTTTCCTGGAAATAATATACACAAACCTTCCTTGTTGACCGCTCTTTCCATGAGTGAAAACCGTATCAAAATCCATTGGGTGATTTAGAAGTTAGTGGAGAAACAGACAGATGAGGACAGCGACTTCAATTTATAATATGTAGAGATGTCTCACATTAAGAGTTCAATCATGGGAAATTATGTTCAATGCAAAATAGTCAAATGACATAAAAAATGTTTCAAATTTTTTTATTTATTTTGTTTACATGTTGGTTTACAGTTCTTATTTTTTACTAGCAATCTCTTTTAACCCAGTCAAAGTTTCCCAAGTTAATGACATAAAGTAAATGAGTCATATGATGTGTTAATTGACGACGCGGTTTAATTAGTTCATCAAGTATTTTGATGTGTTTCACACTTGTAAATTTACAATTGTTATCAACCAAATATTTGTATACTATAGGTCTTGCGAATTCAATTTAGAAACTGAATTAATGTAACCTAATAATACTTGTTGTTTTGTATCCATAATTAATTTGATGGACGATTGAAATTATGGCAATTGAGGAAAAATAATTGTTTAACAAATACAAATCAAAGTTTGTACAAAACATTGATTTAGTATCAAAACAATACAATACAGTTATTTGCCTAAACAACTGTGTCGATTTTAATGTAAAATGTAAAGGTTTGCAGACAGATTGGCTGTTAGCAAAGCAAGGCCACGTAGAATGCCAATTAGCCGCCGACCTTAATAGGATAAACAATAAGAAATAAAGAAGGGAATGGGCCACGAAAACTTGATATTCGAGAAAACTAGCAAATCTTTTAGGATTTGTGAAGTCCTGTCACATGCTTAGTGAACTCCTCACACTGAGAAGTGGCCTGTGCCCACAAGTAGGTCGTATAGACCAACACGGAACTTAAAAATATCGCTATTATTTTTCAGCGACATCTATAGCCATGTCATAGAAGTAGTAAAACACTAATAAACTTATCGAAAAGATAATCTTCTCGATAAGTTTATCAACGATAGCTGAATCTTGTGACAAAAGTGCACAAAGCAGTGAACAACGGCTTAATTGAAGTCCTCTATAATTGACATTAATGTCCAATTAAATATGGAAGAAATAATAATTTCCTATTGGAAAATATATTTGTTTATTTATGTGTAACCAATAAAAACCGTGTTCCCAATAAAATTGTGTCTAAGAAAAAATTTAAATCAGATTAATCTGATATTAGGCCCCACATTATTGTTGGCTCATTCATTAAAAGTTGATTTAAAGGCATTATAATTATACAGTAAATATCACATCTATTCTATGGGCCTAGGATGAATGCTATCCCCATACTAAATTTGAAAAATGAAAACAGCTTAATCTATGCTTACTTTACTTTCACCTTTATTTTATTGTGTATACAGGTAATTTGATTTCTCCAGGGACTCCATAAGACTGTATTAATTTCATTTAAATATTATAAGCCTACATTCTTCCCCATATATCATGGTAATTTAAGATGGTACTGTTTGCAACATAGTAACACTTCTAAAAAAAATCTACAATCTATCACTATCATCTTACCGGGATTAACTTTCTTATAAGTTGTACCAACTGGACCACTAGGTGGGATTTCATCTGGTCTACTGGTCTTGATGTTAAAGGCGGATCCGGCCTTGGCTACTTTATCGAGCATGACCTTCTCATCGAGATCATCCTCAGTCCTCGCGTGCATCGTCAGGTGGAATCCAGGGAAAAATTGAGCAACTTGTTTGACATGATTGGCGCATGTGCCTTTACGTACTGTTGGTGCTCCTTCACCCTTAAAAAGACCATAAACCGCCCAGTTATTACTTTCTAACGGACAGAAAAATTCAGTACAATTGAAAATATTTACATGCGTTTGTTAAAATGTGTTTTTTTTTACACAACAATATCACTACATTTTTACTTGGTAAATAGAAAAACCTATAAAATTAATATAATATTAAATGAATCTAATATGAGAAACAACATGGATAGCATCTGAGTGTGGTATTTTAAAATATAAAATATTTGACTCCAAGTGTTGAGTAGTCCTAAGATTCTTCACCCTCTATGTTGAAAACTCTAGTTAACTATCAGAGGTCAATTTTATTTTGAATAATTTGATAAGGATGTTTCCCGACCCTATTAAATCAATTTCATTTTGTCAAGATGTTTTGCTTAAATATTGCTTAAATGAGAAATGATATTAATTAAATATCATTTCTCCTATCATTACATTTTCATTAGTATTCATGCATCACATGATTTCATTCCATCATTATCTGTAGGAAGAAGTGTAAGGTTGAATTGAATAGATTTCGCTGGTTTAGTTAAAAGAATAAAAGAATAAAAGTACTTGAGTACTTTTCAGTGTAGAATAAAAGAAGAACTTGAGTCAAAAATCACCACCATACTTTCAAGTTAAGTTTATATGTATGTGTACTTGGCAATTATATGTGTAATAAGTGAAGATTGAATTATCAAAGGAACAAACAGATACTGAAAACAGCATATACCTACTAAAATGACTATGACTGTCTTTAATTTGATGATGATTTGGATGAGTCACGTGAGATATACAGATGAGGATGATCACAGGATAAGATAATAGACATGACAATGGACATCCAATCTGATTATAACCCAGGTGGCTGATTGCAAATGGAAAGTAGAAAAAATAAAAAATAAAACTAAGATTCTCTACTAAAAAAAATAGTAGGTAATCAAAATATAACTTCAAAGATTAAAGATTTGCTTTTACAGGTAAGGTATCCTTTCAATACCTATGTAAATACTTTTCTTCAATTCAAATTTACAGTTCAAATGACTGATAAATATGTTTAATTCACGCATGAAATCAAAAATATTCAGAGTAGGATACAAAACAGGATTAAAACTGGTATCACAAAAGACTGTCCAGTGGCACCAATATAATTGTAAGGGGTCGTTTCAAAATTAAAATCGTAATTAATTTATGCTTTAAATTAATTAAGATTTGTATTGAGACTAGCATTAAAAAATATAAATATAAATGATCATTTTGTACTTATTGCAAATAAATAAACAGATATACATAAAAAAGGGCATTTTTCTATTGTTATCTACAAATTCTAAATATAGATATAACACACTACTTTTCTTTTAGATTATCTTATCTTTTCATTATCTTACCTGCCAGTTGATAAGTACATATTTGGATATGCTACCATTGGGAAGGTCCATTTTCAAGAATGCATATTGTATTTTGCCACTGTTAAAGTCATCCGTGAGCTCAGTAAGACCACCATCGCCTTTGCTTATGAACTTTAGGTCATTTGTTAGTCCTTCATAGCCAAATAATGCCCTATGAAAAAGAGCATAAGATCTTAAAAATCATCCCAAATTTTACCAATTTTAATGAGTTTTTTCAATATTGATCTCTCATTAAAAGGAAGTGGTTTGGGTTATAGCACCACTAAAACATTTTACTATCAGATTCCTTGTGGAAGATTTCAAAAATACTGATGTAAGGATGTTTTAATGATATATTTATTTTCAAAGGTTTTATGATTTCATAAGCTAAAAGTTTTTTCATTGTTGTCCATTTGATGGTAAGTGGCTACCATTTTCTATAACACAAGCAACATCACAGAGAACTTTGGCCGAAGGAGTGCTGAATTTTCTGCAGTATAGGTTTGCAACCATATAGGCATATTAAGTATGCAATAAATATCCTATGTAAGTCTTATAAAAATTTAATAATGGGACAATTAGTAGTGACATATTTTATAAGCATCACCAGTCCAAGCTGTATAGACAAAGTTAATAAATTGTGCATTGATCACACTGCATATAAAAAGCCAGTCTTTGCAAGTACATAAAAGGAGCGTTTGTGCATGCCTCGTTAATAGATTCAATTCGTTATTTTCATTAGGCATGACTGTTTATTTAATATTGTTTGCAAGTAGGTCGACGAACACTTGCACTTACCAGTTGGTTTCAGTTTTCTCATCTAATACATCTTTCCACGCGGCAATCAATGCATCTCTATGTTTATTTAAATTTATAGCCATTGTACATTCTTTACTTTCAAATGTGTTTTCACAAAATATTGAATTATTTTACTGAGAAATGTAAACGCCGACCAAATCTCTGACAAACTTTATGACTTTGTATTAAAATTAAATTGACAATCAAATTCTTGTTTTTGACATTCAGTTGACATTTTAAATGACATTTAAGTATTTTAGCTGATTCCAAAAATTATTTTTACGACAGAGCAAAAATAATAATAGCAGAAAGCATAGATTAAAGACAAATATATTATATCCAGTGTTGCCACATGACAAAAATATGTTTCCTATTTAAAACTTATATCAAACATATTTTTATTAATGCGCGCGCACCACCGACTGAGACTAACATACGATAAAAGTTATCTCAGTTTGAAAAACAGACCTTCAGTGTTGTAATTTACTTTTTGTTACTTGTCAGCGTCAGTATATATTACATTACTCTATGCTTATCAGCAGTCACTAATCACTAACTCACTAGCAGCATATAGGCGGAGAGCAGTGTTTCCAGATACACTGTAATTACAGTAGATTTACTGTAATTGTACTAAATCTACTGTACACTGTATTAAGGTGAATACAGTGTATGAAAAGTACTGTAATTTTTGTTTATATGAAAACCTTTTATATCTATAGAAAAAAGAAACGTAATTGTAACTCCAAAAAATATCTATATAAATGCGTGAAACAAAACGTTTTGTTTAGTCTACGATTCAGCGGCGGGGAATACCCTGAAGTTTTATGGAGCTATTAGGCAGTCAAATTATCTTGTTCGATTCTTGTTTCGGTATGGGTTTTAATGTGAGGCTTTTACATTTAGCGTGGTATGTTGTGTGATGTTTTATATTGTGTTTACTGTCACTGTCTATTTATTACTTAGTAATTCGTTGGACAAAGTACTTACTTATTAGTGTGTTACTTAGTAGTAGTTATTTCAGGTGAGCCTTATGATCGAATTTTCTTTAGTTGCCAAATTTATGTTAAATATTTTGACACTACCGAATTCAAATGCCGAATGTGAAAGGAAATTCAGTGAGATCAACGATATAAAGACCAAAAAACGGAATCGCCTTATCACAAACTCAATAAAAGGGAATGTTCTAGCACAGCAGGCCATAAAACGTCAGACTACTAGTCAAAGACTACAATTATACATACGGACACTACTAGTTGTGTAAATTTCAAGCCTAATGACTATATGATGAAGGCCTTTAATTCAAACATTTATAAGACTGAGCCAGCTCCTGGGCTAAACCAAAGTGACAGTGAATAAAAAATAAATTATCATTTTTTCAATTTTAATTATAATAATACATTTAATAGCCAAAAAATTTTAAAATTTGATTTCAATTTACTGTAAAACACGCTTTAATTTTGCCTGATAAAACACTGTAATTTTAATCAAAATACTGTAATTTCACATAGCCCACACTGTAATTTCAATTTTCCAATCTGGACACACTGGCGGAGAGGCACCAATCCTATAAAAGGAAATACAGGAAATAAAAAAATTCCTGTATTTCCTTTTTTCCATATTAATTTGTATAATAAATAGCTGAAAACTTAAGGAAGAGATCAGAGGTAGAAGAAAGACTCCAAAAGAAATGTCATCAAGTAAGTAAAATCTAAAATCTATGATAGTATAATCCTCACCCACATAATAAAATCTGGTATGCGCGATACTTTCGGCAGTTTGTAAGCACGCATACCAAGATAATTATGAATGTAACATTGAAACGCGTGAAATGAAAAAAAAAGAAAAAGGTTTCCGTGATAATGGATAAATTTTACCCCCTATCACACCATCCAAATAGGTATGCGTGACCTTTCCGGCTAAAAATCATTGGTCGGCCGGATTTTTTCTTGATGAACATGATATTTTGCACGATTCTATATGAGATTGATCAAAATCCGTGATGACGGAAAAAATGATGGAAATTTAATAATATATAATTTATTTAAAATATTTCCAGCCAATCAAATCCACGCCGACCAAGCAAATCTTGTTCGTCTAAGTGTAAATCTTGTCCTATTTTTGAGAAATGAGAAATAGACGATTTCATTTGATTTGATATGATTTTTTTTATTTTAAACTCGTCAGCCTGTATCTGTCACCTATAACACAAACAACCCCACAGGTGATACAAGTGGGCTGCTGCTTAAGTACAAGGGATTATTAGGAAGGGATAGAGAAATGAGGTCTGGCATCCCTTACTAACTCACTGAAACACAACGGCACACATGCTGTTAATTCACGGTGGTCTTCTGCAATTGGTAGCTTGCTTATGATTACTCTATTATTAATTTATTGATCTCTAAACTTTGCAATTACAATTAAAATTTCTGTTTGAGTCGAACTTCAGCAGTCGCTTTATACAATTTGTAATTTCTTTCTGACGGTCTACTATCCTCATTTATTATGAGGATAGTTCGCAATGCAACCCCATATTACAACTTATCTTTAACTTTAAGAACTTTCTTTGTTGCGCGCGCATCGCCGCCTTCATCACATTTAGGGTCACGAGAATGGAGGTAACTAAGCACTTTCATCGTACCAGTCACGAGTAAGATTTCTTGCTGTCTAAACGTCGCGAGCGCCAAACACTATGGTGTCATGTGTTTACATTTCAAACATACAAACAAGAGTCTAAAAAATTGTATAAATTATGTGGGTAGACGTTAGCGGACGTGAGAGACGAAATTATTTGACACAGACGAACGGATCGTTCATACCGGGGTGAGTATTTGTTTGTGTACCTAGTTACAGAATTGGGGGGAGGGGGACAATGGTTACGGTGTTTCGTTAATACGAAAACAGAAGGACTTAAGTGCGACTTGAATTAATGATGAAAAAAATTCAATTACGTGACGTTTTATGCTGATTTATTGTTTATGAACCTTTTTTAAAAACCATTGACACTTGGCTTATGCTCCTGTTATGTGTGATATAAAATTAATAAATAAAATCTATCTTCAAACTATGTTATTATTCAAATCCTAATATCTTCATAATCTTAATCTTCATATTTGTGGTTTGTATATAAAATAAAAAGAACTATAAAATTTCTCTCTTTATATTTATATGTTTAAAAAAATACAAATTGTCTACACTATTATAAAATATAAAACATTTTTTATCTTCCCTACACATAACTTCCTATCACCAAATCTTTTTTCACAATTTTAAATCAATATATTTCTGTCAACCCATTTTCAAAATTCTAAATTTAATATTTTACCAAAGACAATTTTAAGAATAAAATTCACCTCTTTAACAACTTATACCATTAATAAACTATAGCTTGAATCTTGGTCAGACCAAATCTTATAAATACGACAGATATAATGCAAACACGACAGAACAGATATAAGTATACTTAACTTATTAAAAAAACTCCTTGCCAATTGACGGAAAGTTGAGGAAAGGCGCCCAGTTAAGTTATTTCTTAAAAATAATCTTCTATACCTACATACAATAAAATCGTAAACGAGCCGTGTCGTATAGTAAATCGTAACGAGGTCATTAAATTAATGTTACCAATGTCAAAAATATCGTTTTTAGAACTTTTGTCAGTTTTCTTGTTTGTCTGTTAGTTTGTGCACACTAATCTCAGATGAGGCATAATCGAATTGAATGCAGTTTTCACTTATGTATTATGGCAAGCAAGCTAGCAAGCTTTGTTTCATTTCAATCGGTTTACCACGCGTACGAAGTTGCGGGATAAGCTTAGTTATTAATATATTCAAGTAGAAAATCATGCGAGATGTTTTTTTTTGATAGATAATAGATAAATACGTGTTACGTTTTTTTATACTTATATAGAATTTCGAAGAAGTGAAACACTATGTGACGATAAATATAGTTGATGTTCGCCCACTGATCCAAATTTAATTTTTCTACACAAAAAATAATCGCCAGCATGTTAGGAAAAGGTTTAACTGTTTTATCTTTACCTATTTATTAATAAGCTATATAATAAGCTATATCATAATCTCAGCCGTAAGACTTCCAGTGCTAGACAAAGGTCTCCCCATAATTTTCCAAAAGGACCGGTCAGAAGCAACCTGGATCCACTGTCGATCCGCGGCCCTTATCAGGTCGTCTGTCCACCTTGTGGGTGGACGTCCTACGCTGCGCTTGCTAATCCGTGGCCTCCACTCGAGAACCTTCCGGCCCCAGCGTCCGTGGCTCTCCATACTATGTGTCCCTGCCACTTCAACTTACTCATTCGCCGGGCTATGTCGGTAACTTTCGTTCATCTAAGGATCTCCTCATTCCTGATTCGATCTTGCAATGCAACCCCGAGCATAGCCCTCTCCATAACTCGTTGAGCGATGTCGAGCTTTCTTACGAGGCCCATAGTTAGAAATCACGTTTCAACGTCATAATTATATCATTGCTAGCACACACATTGGTCGAAAACTTGTTTTGAGGCACTGAGGAATTTCGGACGAGAAGATGTCTCGGAGCTTCCTGAAGGCTGTCCATCCGAGCTGGATTAGACAATTGACCTCCTTCTCGACGTTGATTCTCCTAATTAGACTGTTAATTTAATATGTATAATTATGTATTTTTTCACTATCATAGACAAGCTCCTTCTCATGAGATTTACTTTGGACTTAAAAAAACAGTCACTGTTACGTGTATTACCTATGTGTAATTTCATGATGATCAATTGAGTAAACAAACTCACTTTCGTATTTATAATATTACTAGCCTGGAATTAGTAGTTTTGGTTGGGCGTTGAAGTCAGTCAGGACAAACGATTTCATAAGTTAGGTATAGATGTATAGATATGTAGATAGATAGACATGTATTTTTGTCGAATTAAATGTACCTAATACTTTATTGACAGTAAAATTACAGCAATTAAGAAATATACCTATTAATTAACAAATTTGAATTATTTAACAAATTAATTAACAGTAACAAAAATAAACTAATACACAAATTAGTAAACTTTTACGAAACGAGAATTTTTAATTAAAAACGAAACTAGGCAAATGTGCTTTGAAAATATTTTCCCAAAATTCAATTTCTTCTCTCTCTGGTTGCACTTTGTTAACCATTTCTTCGCCAATGTCCAAGTAGTGTTGGTCATCTATCGTGTAAGGTTTCCACTTCACCCCTAAGCTGCTGTCAGGAGTTGGATTTCTAAAAAATATAAATAATTATTTATAGCTCCCCTAGCCGGCGCAAATGCTATCTCCATACCAAATTTAATCTAAATCGATTAAGACATTAATTAAGCCATGAAAACGATAAAGGCAGAGTAGCGTTGACATTTATATCGGTATGGATTTGTTATTTGAACGAAAAGATAGGGCACCAATTCATACTTCACCGGGCCGTGTCCGTGCCCCGGCCTTTGGGAAAACATGACAAGCGCACGGTCCGGTGGTGGCGGCAAAGTGTAATATGATAATAATTTCGTCAACCAGCCGCGCGATCGCAGCGGAGATATTTTATTAAGGCAAAGTATACTTTGTTGCCACTATATAAAGTTAATTTATGAAGAATCTTCATGGAAATATTTGAACGGGAGAGCACACGATCGCATTTTAACCGCGCGGTGGCCGTGCGGTTAGGTGATTGGGAAGATTTTGAATTTTTTTGCCTAGAGGGTAGAGTTTAAATTTATTGCGAATGAACACAATAGTACCTATGCGGGCGCTGCACGGTGGCCGCGAGAAATTTTTCGCTTTCGTCTAACTGCAGCCTTAGCGAATCAGGCATTGGACAAACTTAACAATGTGCGCTGGTAATCAAAACAAAATCATACTGATTTTTATGACTACATTGAATCTATCCATAATCATACATTGATTATTGGTGGCCAATATTGTATATGTAGTTCAAATTTTTTTAATAATTTGAATACGCAGCAAACGAAAACGTTTTTTTTTAGAGATACACACACTAACTAGATCTAATACACTTTTCCCACATTTATTTTATTTGCCTTGAAAAATAACTAATATCGTTTATCAAAGAACTTTTTGCCCCTTGTCTACCATAATTTGGTAAATTCAAATTATCCTTATTATTTTTTGAAGTAAAAACTTCTTTAGGTACGTTAGGCACTTTTGAGATGGGGAAAAAAGCGTTGAAATCGCATCACCGTCACTCTACATTTAAGTATATAGTTTGTAAAGCCAAGAAGTTTTCACTTCTGACGTGCAGTCCTACGACTAATAGTTTTTTCATGACCGATGACGCAGACAAAAACTTGAATATCTAAATCTTTTAAGATTCAAAAAAAATTTTATTGAACAGATGTCCCAATAGGGGATCGGACAAATTTTCAGAAAGTGTTTTAAATTAATCTTCATGGATATTTATTCCCATAAAAAATACTATTTTATTTATTTATAGCCTTTTAGGTACTCAAAATCATGATTTAATATTGTTTGTTTGAAAATGCCGCCAAAACGCCACGATAGTTCATCTGAGAGCGCGTAACGTCATTTGTGGTCATATCATAACAAAACAGCTGCATTGGCATAAGACAATGATTGCCCACAAATGACGTCACGCACTGTGATTGGTGTTTCAGTATAGATTAAAAATATTTTAAATAATAAAATTTTATTTCTTCATTTAAAAATATTTAAATGAATTATATTAAATTATTATTCGATAATTAATCGTAAAAAATTATATATTTTCTTTCTAAGTACATTTTAGATTTTAATCTGATTACTGTCCGATCCCCTATTGCAAGAGACAAAAGCATACGATCCATCATCAAACAGACTGAATCAAGAGTGAAGCTATAAAAATATTATATGAATCTAATATATGAAATTTGTTTGTTTGTTTCTTATAGGTAAGTAGGTACATAATATGTAATGCGAAATCTCTGATACTCGTTTATATTAACACATATAATTTATATATTAAATCTGTTTCTTAAAATTCTTTTACCTATAGATATTTGTACAATCGAAATTTCAACATCTGAAAATTAAATCATAAAAACAGATAGTCACTTTGTCGAAAGCAAAATACTGGTACGCTCATTGTTTGCAGACACTTGATAAGCGCCACCAATAACATGGTGATTTAAATCATTATTTGGTAAAAAGCGGGGCACAGTTAGTTAAAAAATAATTAAAAAAGATTTTAGTTACTCACCCATATTTAGCAAAGTTGGTAAAAAGTTTAGTTACTCTTTCAATATATTGGTAAGCCTTGTCGTCTTTGCTCACATCTATTCTCAACATTTTCACTGGAAACGTATAAAACATATCATCACCGTGGGATACATACTGCTTATTTCCAATAATCTTATTTAGACCTGAGATTTTAGTAATGTAATTCCTCTCGGATTTGCAGGATAGCTTATATATAAACAAATTATTCTTTCGTCTGCTTGCACAGATTTTGTTCCACTGTACAGTACCGTATATAATCATTGCCATGCTGTAATATTTGATTAAGTGTTCAATGTTTTCTAAACACACTTTCTTCTTACGAAAGTAGTACTTCATAAGTTTCTGGCCAATTTCTATCTGTTCACTCATAGGACAGTGCATAGCAATAGGTTTTGGAACGAGAAAATCGAAATTGTTATTGCACTGATTGAACAAGCGTTCAAAACTTTCTATAGTTCTAATAGACAGGAATCCTACAGTGCCTTCGTCTGCGGCATAACCATGAAGCACGTCGACATCTTCATGTACATTATACTGAATAGCTTTTATTACGTCACCGTGGAAGAATCTCTCGTTGTTTCCAAATTGTTTCTCATCAACCACAGCAAAGTACAGTTGTTGATCTACTCTTGCGTGTTCTGCAAGTGTGATAGGTGTTTCTTTATTAACCAGCGACTCGACTGGTTGTGATTTGAAAAATTCATAAAGTTCTCTATCGTCTTTAGAATCGCATCCCAATTGGCGTGCTAGCGCTATGGCTCTTTCACGAGGTTTGTCAATGTAACTCCACCAGCAAAAGGAAGAGCCACTTTGTACTATCGCTCTTTTGAATAAGCCTTTTGTCATGGGTGACATTAAATGGTATGATACACTAGCACCGCCCGCACTCATACCAAATATTGTGATATTTTCAGGATCACCGCCGAAATTTTTTATGTTGCCCTTAACCCATCTGAGTGCCGCAACCTGATCTTTCATACCAGCATTGCCAGGCACATCTTCTGTGTTCAAACAAAGAAAACCTAATACTTCAAGCCTATAGTTAATTGTTACAAGGATCACGTCATTCGTAACAAGAAATTCTGGCCCAAACCAGTCGTCATTACCGCTGCGTAGTTTAAATGCTCCTCCGTGGATATAAAACATGACAGGTATTGGTGTTGACGGTTTTAAGTCTGGTGTGTATACGTTCAGATAAAGGCAATCTTCACTGCCTACAAATTGGGATAACATTTCATTGTACTGATAACATTGTGGTCCATGAGTTTTAGCGCTTCGCACTCCCGTCCATGGCTCTGGTGGTTGGGGTGCCTAAAATGGTAATTACGTTTTGTTGATAAAATTTTAGAAGTAATTTTATAAATAATCACTCCGAGGAAAAAAATATGTTTTCCGAAAAATTGTAAATCATATTTATTTATTTGGAGCAGTTTTCTAAGCAGATGTACCATAGGGTACGTGCTATCCATGCTAAACCTATTTGACAAAAATGCATAATTTTTACATATAAAGTTAGTGATTATAAAATATACATAGATACTTATATACCAGGCATTTAACTATAGGGATAGGTGACCAACTGTAACAAGTAAAATATTCATACCTTAAATCTTAGGTCTCCAACTGGAGGTTTAGCATAAGGGATCCCTTTGAAGCTATAAAAGGATCCTCCATATTTATTTTCCACCGCTTCTCCTTCCAAAATGCCTTCGCTCACTTCAACTTGAACCATGATACGTGTAACACTACCTACAACTAATTTAAAATTTGAAATTATTTATGCTATATGCTATATCAGGCTAATGCCTGACCTTGAAATAAAAAGATAAAAAATTAGATAACAATGTTTATAGCAATTACACGTAATAATCTGTTTGAAATAACCTTAGTGATAGCCACACCTTTAGTGATAATAATAATTCTGATAATTTTAGTGACATGGCAAAAATATGTGGCAGGTTGTATGATCGAGTTGGTCCACGAATACCTTGTGCCAATATCAAAGGTGGTCGGTGGGCTTGGTCAGCAGCGTACAAGTAATACTTGTCTGTATATCTGTAAGTACTTACTGGTGCTTGTGGTTGATGTTGCTTGTGTTCTTAGGCAACAGTAACCACGTATCATCAAGTGGACCGTCAGCCTGCCTGCCACTTTTAATAATATATCGTCGTCAAATATGTTCATATTTTCAAAAATGTTGACCGCTGTTCGAATGATTTGACGTTATTGCATACTACCTTAAGTGTTAAATTATTTGTTCAATCTGTTTGCTCTTATATTTTTGTCAAGTCTTGAATTTTTAATTTTTAGCTGTTCATCTAATCATCTATTTTTTCAGAATGAAATGATATTGTGACAACGTGATGATGATGATCGATTGATTAGTTAAGGCGTGATAGCGTGACAAACAAACAAAATGACTTCCGCATTTATAATATTAAGTTAGAAGAGCCCGTTGGATGAGCGGTTAGGGTGCTTACCTTATCCGAGGATAAGGCCTCGCTGTGAACTCGGACCTGCACATCACCGCTGATGGTGGAATCCGGGGGGGTTTTAGTGGGTATTCCCGGTGATAAGTCACTTCACCGGGCGAGTCCCACACTCCCCCTCGTCGACTGTCCCCGTCGGCGAGGGATAGTGCGTAAACGTCATTTCCCCTCCTAAAAAAAAAAAAAAAAAAGGTGCTTACCTTAACGCTCGGTTCTAGGGTTCCCGGGTTCGATTCCGACAGGGTCAACTTTGAAAAACAACTTTTCAAATTTGGCTCTAATCTGGATCGGGAAAGTAATGACAGGGCACACTGCGTTTCGCAGTCATTTGGACAGCCCGTCGACGAGTAGACCATCGTGAAATAACAGCACGTGTGCTGTTGTGTTTCGGTGAGTGAGTAAGGGATGCCAGAGCCCATTTCCCCATCCCCCCCTAATCCCTTATCCTTAATCCTACTGTAGTCGGCAGCGCTCTTGCAGCAGCTTTGACGTTGCTTGTGTTATGTAAGCGACGGTAGCCACCTACCATCAAGTGGACCGTCAGCCTGTCTGCCGATCTTAACATAAAAAATAATAATAACGAAACTTGCGTGATTTAAAAGACCACCAAACAAGCCTATGAAATGAATCTCTAGAAGTCTTGTAATCTTCGAAGACATCTGAAGTCTTGTCAATACCTTCTCATCTAGAGGAAACTCCTGTGCCAAGCAATAAAACATAACATATACTTCTGTATGATACAGTATGAGATTATCAGTGAGTAAGATAAACAAAAATTGCCTTCGTGAATCAGTGGCAAGATATAAAAAATTGGACTCACCCTATCTTTTGCCTTTTAACCTTTACCAAGGAAAAGGAAATGTTCGTTTAGGCAAGCGGAAGAAAGCTATAAAATATAATAATGTTAACCGACGGTTGGATGATATTGCATTTTCACGGATGATTACTCTGTACGATTATTATATCGATAAATTCCCAATAGGAACGACGGATAAAATAAGGAGGTAGATATGCAAATCCTTACGTATTATAAAACAAAGTCCCCGTCGCGTCTGTCCGTATGTATGTTTGCGATTATCTCAAAAACTACTGAATTTATTTTCATGCGGTTTTCATCTATCAACAGACTGATTTCCGAGGAAGGTAGGTAGGTTTTGTGTAAATTGGTTGAAATATTATGACTATGATTGTTGAAGATGTCTTAAAAAATCAAGTCGTATGGAAGCTTTCATCGAAAACGCTACCTAATCCGTTTGAGATATAACAAAACAATGTATGGTGGGATTATTCCTCTTTTATAGGTCTACAAAAAAGTCCGAGATGGCATATGTTTATTTACCATTTTACTACTATACCCCACTATACTATCTTATTATACCCATTTTAGCTTCTAAATAGATGATTTACATACAAAAGCTATTTAGACGGATATAGTATTAAACATTATTAAATTAAATACATTAGTTACCTTAATTAAGCAGTTCATACACATTATATTATAATAGCCCTTTACACTATACAATTTAAATGAATATCTTATGAATATCTTAATTTATGATATAAATTAAAACTACGCGCGAGAAAATAAATTCAAGACGTAAGCGGTTGTTTATTAGATTACTCATATATTTTTTCATTTTTCAAAACGGACGAAGTCGCGGACACCAGCTAGTGTGTTATAAAGACAAATAAAGGTATTTGAAAGTGGACGTATAGGCGCATGCTATCCTATGCTAGACAGGCTGGACTCAAAAGGTCATCAAAGTAAACGTCCTGCAAATGATTGTCCTAAAACGCAACTTCATGATTTTCATGAGTTTCCTACCTGGGTTATACTTTTAGACATGAGCGATGCGATGCGACATAGCTTCAGCTGGTGATGATGGGTAAAGTCGATGGAAAGAGAAAAGTTGGCCAAAAGAAGAAGTCGTGGCAATGGCAAGAAAATCAGGCAATGGACCAATCAAGCAGTAGAGCTGTTAGACAGAGAGAACTGTTCAGGCTAATCGTTGTTCAGTTGGAGAGGCGCCGCGCCGCAAGAAGAAGATGATTTTAACATTGTATTTATTATTGAAATGGAGCATGTTAGAACATATGTTCCAAACATGTTTTTCATGTTACGAATACATATTACACCACACCACAGTCACCACACGCGTGCGGATTTTCAGTAGGAAACATACCTATATAAGTAAACTGTCTCTGTGTAACACATAATTTTTTACTTAAACTTATTTTAATATAACAAGTTATTGTTGTAATACTTCTTGTGTCCCTCCCAAAAAGACAATCCGAAAATAAAAACTTCAACACCTTAGAAAAATAAAGGAGCAATGGAGATTGAACAAATGTTTCCACGTCTAAAAAAGGTTCGCGGATAAAGTAACAGGCAACAGCTAGTGTTTAGATAAATCTAAGGAAGTTTACCGAGAGGTTTTATACGGAAGCCTTTCACAACACAATTCACAAAACAAAGCTAAACAAACGTCATTTCTCGTGAGAAAAACGCACCACAATAGAATGTAATACGCAATCTGTTTTTCCTGTCTTCGCATGTGTTACTCAATAGCGTTTGTATGGTACATCAATTTTATTTATATGTATCTATATTATTATTCCATACACACATATCAATAAAATTGAAGTGTCTGTTTGTAATATCAAAATAACTGCTAACATTTTTTTTATTTTGACTGTCTGACTGTTCCGGCTAATCTCTGAGACGGCTGCACGGATTTAGACAGGACTTTCACTTGCAGATAGCTGATGTTATTAGAGTAACTTAGGCTACTCTTATTTTAGAAAAGAAAATCTATACTAATATTATAAAGCTGAAGAGTTTGTTTGTTTGTTTGAACGCGCTAATCTCAGGAACTACTGGTTCGAATTGAAAAATTCTTTTTGTTTTGAATAGTCCATTTATTGAGGAAGGCTATAGGCTATATAAAATCACGCTATTCGCCAGAACAAGCAGATGGTCCACTTGATGGTAGAGGATACAACACAACCAACAACACAATCGCTGCAAGTGGGCTGCCCTGAACACAGTAAAATTAAGGATAAGGGATTAGGAAGGGATAGGAAATGGAATATGGCATCTGTCACTCAATCACCGAAACACTGTTCACATACTGTTATTTAACTGCGGTCTCCTGTAAGGGGTAAGTTGAAATTTAAATGCGGCATACTGTTTCACGCTATTTACACCATTCAGTAGTGATAAAGAGTGACAGGCGCGTGACTGTTGTGTTTGAACGAATAAGGGATGCCCGAGCAAATTCATACACTCTCTTGTTGGGACTACTGATACTAAAGCCTTTCTTATATCTTCTCCTATGAAGATGTTACTTGTGTTATGCTAGCCATTTATTATACATATAAATAAATAAAAATAAAATTGCTGTCGCCGCTGACTATAATTTGAAGAGAAAAGTTGCATCTTTCTGAAGCACAAAAAATAAATTAAACTGCATTTATTATTTCAGTTTTCATTTCGCAAAAACTGTCTTAGTCATATATGTCACAATAATACCCATGTTATAAATATATTACATAGTGTAACTATCTATTGCAATAGATAAAAACAACAGAAAGGATCTTCCGGATGAGCTCGCTCCATCGTCGGCCTCATTTTTACCATTTTACTGCACAGTTAGATGCTGCCCAAGAGCGAACCCATATTAAATAAAAAATGAAAAAAGTTGATGCAGAAAATGCAGAAAAAAAATATGCAGATATATATATACACATCAAAAACTGATTAAAATAGCCTTTTAGTCAATTGCACACGGTAAAGGAGTCGGGTCGCTATATATATATAAATAATATATTAGCAGTGTTGCAGGATAACGTAATTTGGTAGAAGTTTCCTTATCTAATTTGATCACCAAAATGTTATTTCGAGATTGTTTTTAGCCATAATCTTAAATTACCCTCCAAGCTTAAGAATTAAGAAAAAATAAAAATAAACCAATTATTTTTACAGGTTTTGATAGAATTTTTTATTATTTTTTTGGACTTATGCAAGTATAGAAATACGAGTTATTAGTAATAGCATAGATAAAATACTACTTAAATTGAAATATTTATACCATCTCCCTTATCCTCAATCCTACTATGCACTTGCAGCACCTGTGGTGTTGCTTATGTAATAGGCGACGGTAACCACCTACCATCAACTGGATCAACAGCCTATTTGACGATCTTTACATTTAAAAAAAATATCATTAGGTCCAATGAAAATGCAATAGTTAACTATTAGTTCGTTTATCATTATGAAAACTGCGTGTTATCTGATGTTCCTTCGAGCCGATTTGAATTAGAGATGGCGCAGCAAGGCCGCATATCGCGAAGACTGGTGCCAGCCGGGCACATCGCCCCGCCGCCGCCGCCGACATATCTTATAAACACGAGTATAGTATAGACACAATAAGGTAATTATAGCTACGGACCTACCACCTCGTTACCTATTTATTTATAGGCTAAACGAGTTATTCCGTGTTTCATGCTAGTTTCAAAGGCAGATAGTTTGCTAAATTTTCCAAACAAGAGTTAGAAACTCGTAAGTAGATACTCTGGAAACTTCGCTGCAATAAATAAGTACCACTGGTATTTACGTGCAATAACTTTTCCCGATACATTTCACAGAAAATGTATTTGCACATAGGCTTAAACATTTTTCCAGAATAAAAAATATCAGGTAATAAACTGTATGTCTTCGCGTGTTTAAAATGTATAGATTTAAATGTTTACCACACTGAAACATTTTGCAATAGTTTGATTTAAGCGATAGTTGATAGTGGCAGAGCGCACTGCGTATCTTAATTTTTTGGGCAGCCCGTCTGGCAGCAATAATTACCCCCTAACTTAAGACCACCGTAAAAATAACAGCACGTATGCTGTTATCTTTCGGTGAATGAGTTTCGGAATGCCCAGAGCCCATTGCCCTATCCCCTCCTAAACCCTTTTGGTAATCCTAACCCTACTATGGTCAGCAGCGCACTAGCTGTATCAGTGGCGTTGCTTGTGTTAGAGGCATGGTACCCACCTACCATCAAATAGACGGTCTGCTTGTGCTTGTGAACATAATGAAAAAATATTTCACACTTGTCTTATGTAAGAAGTGGTTAAAAGTAGTATGTTCTGCTGCGACTGGGCTATATTAACATAATATCAAACCCATTCCGTTTTAAGCAACAACATAAGTATAACATATTTACATAACAAAAGCTTCATTGTGAGAATTGCTAATTTAGAATTGTATTTGTAGTCGGACCACGGTTTAAGAGACACGAATTATGAATGTAAAGTTTCCATTGCTCCTCCTCACTGTATCAACCGTGAATTCAATAGAATATGGCAAACGATGTTTACTTTATAATAAAACTTGTAAGTTTTTTTTTTATTAGATATATTTTTGCAACACAACACTGGTAAATACATAAACTTAAGTGAATCTTTTTCCATAGTATCAGTATTTTCTAATCGTCTTGTTGATCAAACTGTTTAAACGTCTGTGGGTTTTAATAGTTTTAGAATTTTAAGAATATTCAATGCAGTTATTATTATCCTAACTAATATTTTAAATACGAAAGTGAGTTTGTTTGATGCGAAACCGATCATCATGAAATTTTGCATACACGCTGTCAGGAATACAAAAAAGATCATGAGGTACCTTATACTTTGCATCTAAAAAAGTAGGTACCGTACCCGAGATATCATCTAAAATAAAAAATTCAACGCCCTTTAAAAATATATGAGCAATAAGAAAAAGGGGCGCGAATTAAGCCACAGCTAAAAACTAGTCTACTTACATAAAGTGGGCAGTCCGTCTCGCATGGTTAACTTGTCTCTACCATTGTCTCCCCTGTAGAGACTTCTTATTAGGTACACTTGTCTCTACCGATCGGTTGCGACAAGGAAACTTCAAAAAAATATTATTTTAAGATCCACTTGTCGCTGCTATGACATTTTGTGTACATTATGTGCAAAACAAAATTTTATATTAATGCCTACTATCTTTCAAAAAAGAAGCCTTGCTTTGAGACCCTATAAAAATCACCGCGAAATTACATGTGCTATTGTGTTTCGGTGTATGAGAAAGGAAATCAAAGCGCATTCTCCTATACTCACCTAAGTCACCTAACCTACTCCCCCTTGGCCTTGCTGGTAATCATGACTAAAATAAAGGAAATAAATGAGAAAACAAGAATTTGATGGTACAGTTTTATATGTAACTACATAATACATAATTTACTTGAGAAAATGCGGATCACTTAAAATATTGTTTTAAATACTTTAGGAATGTGGAACACTAAAATGATCCTCGATCAGCGTTTCGCCAAATGATGATGATATATAGCCTTTATTAACAATCACTATTCCATCTTATTTCTACTTAGTACTACGAATGAAAATTAGTTTAGATTAGTAAGTAAATGTAATGCTATATGCTTTCCAACATAGGCCTTCCCAAGTGTTCTCCACAACGATCTTTTTTCTTTTCTCGTCCAAGTCGTTCCTGCCACCTTTTTGATATCATCTTCCCATCTACGATTAATGATGATGACTTGTGTCTAACTATAAAAAATATAAGTTAAATGCGTTTTAAAAAAATATGTTACATGTATGATATTTTTATGCAGTAGGTACTGTATGGTGTCTAAAATAAATGACAATAAAACAAGAATTGGTAGATTAACAGTAAAATTAGATAGAATGTAAATAAATAAATAAATAAATAAATAATATTCTAAAAAATAATTTAATACATACTGCCTATATGGGTTAGTGTTGGTATAAGGTAAGAAATTTTGAATTTATATTTTTATTATCTGATTGACCTATTTTAGGTATAACAATATGCCCACGACACATGCACGCCTACCATACGCAATGTGACGGTCAGACTAAATCGCAACGCACATGTCACTCCAGAGAAGTTTACCTATTGGGTATATTTATTTTATTTATTTTAACTTCGCCACAATTAATTAGCTGATAAGAAATTACGAGATTAAAATATCGGAGCCTTTTACACCTCACACAATACTCATCATAACTAAACATTATAAGTTAGTTGTTATTCGTAAAATTTCAGGCTACACATGCGGGTGGTCTCGTTGTGATTGTAACGAAGCCTTACTACTCGATGAGGACATCCAGCAATGCGTACCCTTAGACGCGTGCCCGACTAAAACTAAAGGTTCCAGACGTAAGAACCAAAGGAATCCCAGGAAGAGATACAAACTCTCCAGCTTTAAAGTCTCTAAGACCTTCGATGATGACGAGACACAATAGGGAAATCAATTAAGTGCAGCTGTAGTGTTCGTGTATTTGTTTACTTATTAACCATGACTTTACGACCTTTAAGTTTATGTGATTAATAACTTCTTATTTAACTTTTTAATTCAATGAAAAAAAAGTGTTTATATAATATTGAAGTACTTAGAGACCCCGCAATTATTTTCTGCAAATATCGGAATATGGCCATCTTTGCTTAAAATTTTATAAGGAACTAATTCGATTAGACAAAAAACTGAAAAAAGAGCGATTTATTTTTTTTGTTTTTGTTTTTGAGCGATTTGTTCCCGACCTCACATGAGGGCACAATTTTAGGACTGTACTATTCACATTTTTTTTACTAATTTTTAAACCAAAGAAACACCATTTATAATGTTTTTGGGGAACGGGTATGTTTTTGAATTAATTCAGCCGGACTGAATTGACCGCCAGCTTGCATGCCAAAAAAATACCTGTAGCTACTAATTAAACTGAAATTACATTTGTGTAAACTTTTTGTAGAAGATAGTTATACACTTCCTTAAGAATCAGATTGCAATGGTTTTGTATGCACTCGTTTTCTTTTAATGTTAATGTCAGCAGACAGGCTGACGGTCCACCTGATGGTAAGTGGACACCGTCATCTATAACATAAGCAACGCCAAAGCTGCTGCAAGTGCGTTGCCGACTACAGTAGGATTAAGGATAAGTGATTAGAAGGGGGATAGGGAAATGGGCTCTGGCATCCCTTACTCACTCACCGAAACACAACAGCACACGTGCTGTTATTTCACGGTGGTCTTCTGTAAGTGGGTGGTCACTGCCGCCATACGGGCTGTCCAAATGACTGCGAAACGCAGTCCCTGCCACTACTTTCCAGATCCATACCTGAGCCAAATTTGAAAAGTTCATTTTTCAAATTTGACCCCGCCGGAAGTCGAACCTCGGGAACCCTAGAACAGAGCGTTAAGACAAGCACCCTAACCGCTCATCCAACGGGCTTGTTGGATTTTTGTTTGTTGTCAATTCGCGATTTCCAGCTTACCTTTACAATTGAAGACAAAGAATATAAACAAAAACCATTGTAACAAACTGCAAAATCAGTTATCAATTGATACTCTACCTCGCATCTCACTGTAAGTAGGACGGCAATGGAAAAAATATTATTTCTAAATTTTTTTATGCATTTGGTGCACTGCATGTATTACGCTAAAGTTGGACAACCTGGATGCCTCTCTTTTAATAATACGTGTAAGTATGTAATGACAATTATATTGTATTTGTTTAAACAAGACGAAATTTGTGTTTACGGAATTAAAAAAAATAATAGAGAAGCTCGTCTCCGTCACGAAAATAACTCATCAATCATCTATTATTCTGTATACATATAATAAAATCGTAAACAAGCCGCGTCTGCAAATTAAATATTAAAAAAAAAAAAAAAACAATTTGTACACGTTGTACTTATGTTACCGAGGTCAAAAAAAATAGTTTTTACATTTTTGTCGGTTTTTGTCTGTGCGTTTGTGCACTCTAATCTCAGAAATGACTTAACCGATTTGAATGCGGATTTCACTGATGTATTGTGCAAACTTTCCGTAACATTTAGTGTTTATTTCATTCCAATTGGTTTACAAACAAAAATATTACGCGCAATAACGAATACCACGCGTACGAGGTTGCGGGCTCAGCTAATCTTCTAATATAAAACATACAATAAACTACCTAATAATATAAAAGAATTGCCGGATCCTAAATTTAGAAGAACATTAACAAAATGGTTATTAGATTGTTGTTATTATGATGTTAAAGAATTTTATAATAAGAAACATTAATTCTTTTATTAATATTAATATAGTTTACAAACAATTAAACACAAATATTTGCATGCCCTTGGCGGGTAGAACGTACTTGGTACTGTAACTGCTGTATACAAATTAAAATCCTGTAAACATGTGTTCGTGCAAATAAAGATTTATTTTATTTATTTTATTTTATTTTATTTTATTTTATTTTATTTTATATGTATATCTATTCTATACATATAATAAAACCGTAAACGAGCCGTGTCTGCACATTAAATATTTTTTCAAAGAAAAACAATAAGTACACCTAGTACTTATGTTACCGAGATCAAAAAAAATAGTTTTTACATTTATTTATCTGTTTGTCTGTACATTTTTGCACGCTAATCTCAGAAACGGCTTAACCGATTTGAATGTAGTTTTCACTTGTGTATTCTAGCAAGTAACATTTAGTGTTTGTTTCATTCCAATCGCTTTACAAACAAAAAAGTTAGGCGCTATACCGAATACCACGCATAGGTAGTTGCGGACTCAGCTAGTGTTAAATATATTAAATACCATAATTGATAATAGTAATTATTAATTAAAATAGCGTTTAGGATCTATCAAAATATGAGTTGTAAATATGTACCTATGTAGTTTTGCTTAAATATTGAAATAATAAAACCATTTCAATGTTTTTTTTTAATATAAATTTGAAGAATGTTGCCGGCGTCTGTAATTTCCGAGCTCATATAACCCAAATCTTTTCAAGGTTCGAGTGAATAGGCATCTTCTGGGCGAGCTCGCTCCATCGTCGGCCTCATCCTTCCTACATGGATAGATGCTGGTCAAGAGCAAACCCATCTTTAATAAAAAAAAAAAATTAAAAAAGCATAATAGAATGTCTGCGTTTCCTATATCAAGTTCAGACTATACTTAAACTTAACCTACATATTTTCAAAGTAAAAAAAATTTTACATTCTTAAATTCGCTTCTTAATTTTTGTACAAATCATGTGAATAAAAAAAGGTGCTTTAAAGAATAAGCGTGTATATAAAATTATTAATTTATTTTATTTGGATTTTAGGTGTAAATGAATGTCCAGAAAATATGCATCGATTGAACAGTGAATGTAGGCCGACCCCGACTCAAAGAACATGCGATGAACCAGTGGCCCTGTCTATGGGTGTCATTTGCGGATGGTCTAGATGTGACTGCGACTTCCCATTCGTCCTGCACTTGCCTTCGGGCTACTGTTTCGCTTACGAAGACTGTCCATAAATGCTAAATGAAACCAGAAAAAAATCAGTAGTTTTATTATGTAAATTTCTTTGCAGTTAGCATTTAAAGATATAATAAATTAAGAAATACGATTTATATTTTATTTTTTCATTTTTAAATAAATACATACCTACTTACATATAAATTGTAGATACAAAATCAAGCCCCGAAGTTTAAAAACATGTACAAATTTGCTCTGTCAATCGTGGAATTTGGTTATTATTTTCATCATTCTCTGAAATAGAATCATGACAATTCTTATTCTTATCATGACAATCATTATTACTAATTTCCATGAATTAGGTACCTAATTAATATTTTCCCTACATCCACTTAGGTATACATTTATCAGCGAAAGGATTTCATATATGTGACTATACTTATATACCAACTAATATTTTTGGTTTAATTTTTTATTTAATTTTTAAAAGAAACTAAATAGGCAGTTTTTAAAAGTTACTTTTAGTAGTGGTCATTTGTGCAGCCCGTCTGGCGGCGGTAACCACCTCCTTACAGAAGATCACCGTAAAATAACAATAAGTGTGCTGTTGTGTTTCGGTAGGTGAGTATATAGGCTCTTCGCACATTACGATACTCAAAGATGACTAGTATCCTACGCAAGTCTCGAGGTTGAGTCTCCTCAGAGAATCTCATATACCTACATTTGTAGTGATACGTACACTTCAATATCATATCCTGCTGGTATGATAAAAAAAATTATATTATTAACATACAAAATTTCCGATTTCCTGCTTAAATTTAGTATTTAATTCGTGCTTGGCCGCCATTTTGAAGATATTTTTTGGTAAGGATACCCACAGGCGATCGACATGGCGGATATCACAAGACTAGTTGCGGACTCGTAGGATACTGTCAGAAAATCAATAGCGAAGTGTGCGATTCACCATTCACCATGTATTCACCTCGAGATTTACGTAGAATGCTAGTTCGTCTTTGAGTATGTATCGTAATGTGCGAACAACCTTACGATACTCGTCGTGATGGATGCCTGTGGGTATCGTTTCACAAGTATCCTCTAAATGGCTGCCAAGCAAAAATTAAATACTAAATTTAAGCAGGAAAACGAAAATTTTGCATATTTATACAATATCTTCATATATTTCAACTTTTTATTATTTTATTGTAATTCTTGCGAGGCGACAAAATCTGTCCAATTTATATTAATGAAGGACTCGACATATCTATCTATCTTGTCTTAGTGGCTATTTCTGTCTGCTAGAGTACCAGTATCACTTCGTCCATTGCTGAAATATTGTGATCGCCACGTGAACTAAAGCTCTCTACCTATACCTACCACGTTAAGGAACTGTAGTACTTTTTTGATAGAGGCATTCTTCACATCTTCACAAGCCATTGTGTGGCTTCCTAGGATGTGACTGCGCTTGTGCATCAGAGGGCTACACTCGCACAGGATATGCATTGGAGTTTCTTCTGCCTCATGGCAGAAGCGACACTCTCCCGTACTAGTGAGCCCCATTACTTTAAGGTGCCTATTGAGGCGGCAGTGCCCCGTTAGCGCCCTAGATAGCATACACAAATTGCTCCTGCTAAGCGACATAGCCTGGACTCGACATAATTAAAAAAATAACGGAGACAAAATGTCGTGTTATGTAATTAGAGATGATAAATTTGGTTCATTTTCAGTGGCGTAATATACCTACCTGGTATATCTACTGAAGTATCGTATCTAATGAGTATCGTAATGTACGAAGGGCCTAAGGGATGCCAGAGCTAATTTCCTTATCCCTTTCTAATTTCTTATCCCTGTCTGTCTGGCGACCCTTACATAAAAAAGTCTATATACAGAAAATTCGATAAATCGATCGATTCGAGAAAACCTAACCTAATCCTCCAGGGTTAAGTAGATCTTATTTTTGGTGACAGATTTTGTCATGTAGTACAAAACGAAAATTGAGTAAAAAAAATATTTTGAATCATATTTCTTTAAAAGTTCTAAGTATTTTTTACACATTATCTGATAGCTAACACTTCGACACTTCTTATAGATTACATTATTATTATATTATATTATGATGTATGGTATCAGTGGCATGATGTACTACGATATCAGGCATCAGTGTATGGTATTTTCGTTTTAACGTTTTAAACTTGTACCATTTAATACGAAAATATCATGTACCTAATTTGGTAATGGGGTTTCATAGATATTTAAGTTTGAAAGTATTAAAAATCCAATTGTCCCAATAAAATAATAAGTTTTTTAATTTTTTTATGTTATCCCCATTTACAAAATCTGAAATATTCTTACTGAAATTAAGAAAGAATTACCAAAATCTCTAAAGTGTAAGTTGAAATAAAAAAAACGGGACAAGTGCGAGTTGAACTCGCGTGAAGAGGGTTCCGTACGATGTTGAGTGATTTACCATGCTATTTTAATATCATGGACTTCTTATAGGTTTTCCTATAATCTATAAGTAGAAAACTATTTTCTGTATTTTTTTCAAAATTTTAGGTTCAGTAGTTTCGGAGATAAGGGGGGGGTCTATTTTCGTCTATTTTCTTGAATAACTTGGAAACTATTTATTTTAAAATTACAAAAAATACATTTAAGATCTTCACAAGACCTTCTATTTGATATGTCACACGATGCAGTTTTCAAATTTTTTTTTTTCCACCTTCCCCCCCAAAAATGACCCCCCATATACAGATTTCATCTATTCACGTCACACCTCTGCGTTTGAGTCACAGAAATTGATATGTGTACTAAATTTCAACTTAATCGGTCTAGTATATTCGGAGATAATCGACTGTGACGGACGGACAAACGGACACACGAGTGACCCTGTAAGGGTTCCGTTTTCTTATTCGGACGTACGGAACCCTAAAAATGGCCTGGTTATCTTGTGACTTTGGAAACGCAAGAGATTTCTAAGAAAAAATCTCTTCAATTCAACTTTACGATGAATTTGCATAAAAAAAGTTAAATCGAATGTATCGTATCTGCAAGTTACCTACTACAATAAATTCGTTATTGCACTAGCTATCAAAAATTGTAAAAATGTTCGCAGAAAAGTCAAATATAAAACCATTAAAGTTCGGAATTAATTAACTAAACAAGTAATTTCCGTTGGTTTTAAATGAATATTTCCTTGTTGCAGGTACACAGGCCATTGTCCTCTACTGAAATTTCGTTACGGCAAATGCTACGGGGACAACACAAGACAGATTTTGCGGGAAATACGTTCCAAAGGGTTGTTCAAGTAAATTATCTTTGATTCCATTGCATGCTTGATTTGAAGCTTTTAAATCTGATAGTACCTATTGCCTGAAACTTTTCTAGAAAAAGATAGTCACGCTAGCATACCTACGCTGATCTACAAACATTAAGCGAAATTGATTTTATTTCGCTCACGTATTTTTGTTAGGCGTTGAATTTTTTATTTTTATTTTTAGATTTCCCTCGGGAAAAGTACTTTTTTTCTGAATGAAAGACTATGTCCTGCCTTTTTTATATTCCTGACAACGTTTCTGCAAAATTTCATCATAATCGGTTGAGTAATTAAGGTGTGAAAGCATAACGAACATACTCACATTCGCAGTTATAATATTAGTTGGGATTTTATTTCTGTTTTAATAGATTCAAGTGTTTTTATTCCATGCCAGTTTCTTTGTTAAGGAATTGTTTATGCCACGGAACTAATTACCGATTTACTCTTGTAATTATTGTGATTATCCCATCAGTCCGGCAACGCTCAATGTTCGAAGATGCAAACTGAAGCGAGTTCGCCGAACGTTGCTCTACGCAAGTACATTCGTTGCCTGAATGGTGATCCCATTCATTTTATGAACAGATATTCATAAAACTTTAAAATAATACAGATTATACATCCTACTTACCTACTACTTCTAATATTATGAAGGCAAAATTTGGGGCAAATGTATGGATGTTTTTTACTCTTTCACGTAAAAACGGCTCAACGGATTCGGATGAAATTTATTTATTTATTTTATTTATTTATTTTAAAATTTACAGATTGGCATTTGGCACACACATCGTTTATATTGCCTGGATTAACATATAGGATACTTTTTATCCTTCAAGAAGGTTAGGTTCCCGAGGGATCGTCTAAAAATATTAAAAAATATACCTACATGTAGGTAACCGTGGCGGCGTTACCTACATGTTTGAGTCATCACAGCGATAAATGCATTATAGTACGGTCATTCTATGAATGCGTTTTTGACATTTCTTTATGTCCATTGTATAAAGTTGGTATAAAGTTCATTTCCGAATAAACGATACAGAAAATGTATGGAATTGACACCTGTCAAAACAGGACTCTTATAATGGCCGGAGTATATAGTTCATTTTTCAAAGCGGACGAAATCGCGGGCACCAAGCAGTACCTAGTTTATAAAATATAAAAATACGCATTCTTATTGCACGTATTTTCTAATTAGTTAGTTCTAATTCTAATTAGATGTCCGAAAATCCTTTATCGATCACCATAAAATTTTTCATATATATTATCATGTTTACTTTTTATCCAGAAAAAAGTACCTACTTCCGAAGGATTATCTAAAAATTAAAAAAAATTACATATAATAATTATTTTTTCAGTAAACCTCTCGAATACCGGCCAGGCGATAACTACGAACTTGATAATATGCCCAAACACGACAGGCCTCAACAAGACGTCTATGACGGTCTGCAAAACCAGCAAACAGCTCATATGACAGGATACACAGGCTATGTGCCTGGGATGAATTTTAGGTGCGTAATCTTTCCATAGGTTTCAAAATTCTAAAGAAACCGAAATCCCTGTAATTTTATTAGTTAATAATGAGGAAAAAGAATAATCTTAAAACAGTTAAATAGTTCATTTTAAATATTGCAAGGAAAACATATTCATTTCATCAACAACTGTTGACAACAACAACAGACAACAGTCTGGTGACAACAACCAAGTGACTGTGAAACGTCTGCTTGTATGTGTCAAACTATACATTTTTTATCAACCAACAGATACGGAAAATCCTATGGGCGATCAGCAGACGACTGCATGGCGGACTTTACCGAAAAGCAACGAGAATTGAGAAGAAAGGCAGATTTGCATCGAAGTTACATGCGATCAAAAAGTGCTCCTAAAATGGAAACTATACACACGAGAGACGAGATCCGACGAGATCTTAGCAGATTTAAAGAAATTAACAAATATAAAGGTATAACAAGACTTAAAGTAAACATATTCATAATTGGATGTACCTACCTACGTTCAGTATTTAACCCAGCTCGGAGCAGTCGTCGAATCCAGCTCGGATGGGCAGCGTTTTTGAGATGATTCTGTGAGATTTTTAACGAAATCTGCTCATATATTTTACTATTTATATATCCATTATATTTCCATTATATTTCAGTTTTACACATGTTACGGTTCCTACAACGACAATGGGATATCCTTTTCCCACATATTTTTAGAATTTTCAACAAAATTTTAGATATTTTGCAATGACATTTTCTCAAATAAGACATTGTTAGAGGTGAAAATCCACACAGAAAAATACTCTCTAAATTGGTTCTTCGCGGCCTGGTTGAGTTATTGGAGAATCGATTTTCATATAAAGCTCTGGGGTATGGAAATTTTATGAGGAGTGAAATTAATACAAGCATTAACTACAAAGCGTCCATGTCCTTCCTATTCCTAACTAAAATGTCTTTCCAAGCAGTTCAACCCAATACCCGAATCCGTCGTGGAGTAATAGTGTTCTTAGATCCGTTGCCGCGCCCTGCTTCAACTAATTCTATTGTAGTAGGTATAGGTAATAGATGGCGCCATCAGTAGTGTTATATTTTTGAAGTTCACCAACCAGTTCTACTGAAATCCGATAGATGTAGCCGCTTCACCTTATTCTATAGTAGTATAATTTATATTCGTATTTATATAGTAGTATAATTTATATACGTAGATATAATTTATATTCGTAATTTTATATTTTAAAGATGACAAAGGATAGTATAGGTATCCTGAATTTCTTTCGGGGTTTCTTCTCGGATAGTCATCTTGGCTTTTTTCCGAAACCCTGGTAAATATAAATTTAAATTTGTAATGACGATCGTAAGAATTTCTTGGAGAAACCTAATTGATAAATAAATATTTTGATTTGATGGCGCGTTTATTTACCCTATTTTCTTATTCTCAGCCAAAGACAGAGTACTAAACCATAAATAAGTGTGTGTATATTATGTAGTAAACTCGAGTCGTGCGTCGGAGCTGGAAGACTCACTTTTTTTTAAGTATTGTTATAGTTTTTTATCTATACTAATAATATTATAAAAAGTTAAAGTTTGTATGTAGGAGGTAATCTTCGAAACTAATCATCCGATTTAAAAATAATTCCCCAATAGTTAGAACAGAATTTCACAATGGAAATAGGCTAAACATTCCACGCAGGTGAAGCCGCAGGCACCAGCTGTCTAAAAACAAAGATCCAACGCTTGACAAAAGTATAATGTCACGCGTTATATTGCTTTACATATTTCGTCGGGCGTTATATCTTTTATTTTTCAACGCATACGAAGCCGCGGACATCAGCTAGTTAATAATATGTATAATAAATAACCAGAAATATAGTGTGATGATTTTTTTCAGGTAAAAATACAATATCGCCAGAATTTCCACCAATAGCTGGTTACACTGGTCACATACCGAGAATCAAAGGTTCAGAGGCATCGTTGAGTCAAAGATACCATTGCGCCGCAAGAAGGGGCTTAGAACTGTTAAGGATGGAAAAAGACAATAGAAAAAACCTTCAAGATGCTGGTGCGAACATTCACAACATATTAAAAGGCCGCGAAAAGAAATATTCGTCTTACTGCAACTGGGGATAGCATACAGGCAGAAGAATGTTCTTTGGCAAATGTCGGTGATCATTCTTCTGTTAACGTACCTATGTATTTTACACGTGTGGTTCCTGTCAATTTTATAGGATAATAGTAGAGTTATTTTACAAGACATTATTATCAAAGATAATAATTAAAAGAAAAAGTATTATGTAATTAGGTATTTGTAAGTTCTTGTGAGCTTTAAGCTTTATCTTAGCATTGGTATTAAATACACTGCATTTCCACATTAAATTTTACATATTTTATTATTATAATAAAGTAGTTAATATAGTTTAAAAATTCATTGTTAATCAAAGGGCATGGTGACATTTTTTAAATTTTATTTCTTTAAAAAAATATAAATAAATATATAGGTAGGTACATATATGAATATAGTTTGTCAGTAGGTACATAAAGATTATGTACGTAATTAATATGACACAATTTAACAATCAAATAATCAATTATTATTATTATTATCAGCGATTAGTTATGTTAATGATTAATTTAAATGTTCTTTGCCTATATTTAAAAAAGGCTTATATTTAAAATGAAAAAATTCTTTAATCCACTTCAAAACTTCCTATCTACAAAGTCTGAGGGCTGGAAAAAAAAAATTTCTTATAAATACATAGGTACTTGTAATATTTCGTTATCGACAAGCAAGAAAAAAACGTGTGGTGGTAAACGAATTTTATAATATTATCGTGCGATATTCCCGGAGATAGGCGGAGTTTTCTGAAGTCTAATTTAAGTCGTATTACTTTGTATATACATATTTTGGTAAAAAAAAAATTTTTTAACCAATTATTATTATTTGTCAAAGATAAACTTGTCCAAAAGTTTTGTTAAATTACTAGGTATATAATCTTTAGCACCACCTGCAGCAGGCATAAAGAATATTTCTTGGGATTAATTCTAACGAAAGTTATATGTTATATGGAAATGCTTTTCCCTGATTAACTTCAACGCGAGCTGAGCATTCGATACTAGAACTCGTCCAGATACGAAGCTCAACATATAGGAACTAAAAATACCTATGTTATGCAACTATGAAATCATTAGTGGGTATTTAGGTTAATCGATATTGTTATTATTAAATAGCTGGTGCCCGCGACCGTCCGCATTGAAAAATATCTGACATCTTTATCGATGGTCTATTTTTTTATAGACCATCGCTCGGGAACCTAACAATCCTGCAGGGTAAAAAGTATCCTATATGTTAATCCACGCAATAAACTATCTGTGGAAAAAATTTCACCCAAATCGGTTAAGCCGTTTTTGCGTGAAAGAGTAACAAATATACATCCATCCTCACAAACTTTTTATAATATCAGTAATAGGAAGTAGGATGTGACAGTAACTCTGTCTGTCTGTTACCTTTTCACACCTAAACCACCCGACCATCATCATGAAATTTTGTATCATACACTGACACACACACAATTTTTATTTTTCAATGCGAACGTAATCGCGGGCAAAAATAGTAAGTATAATTCCATGTTATAGACACAGTATAATAAAGAGTACTAGCGTACTATAGTGTACCTATAAATTATTTTAATATATCGTATTTATTTTAAAGTTTAATTTTTTTTGTGATTTAAAAAAGGCATTCAAAGAGTATGTGTGCATACTTCTATATTTGAAAGTGTCTCTTTATAGAAAGACATCATTTTATGCTGTTCAAAAGATCTTTAATAAGTATTGTCCGACACTCACCTACTCGTAACTCGGTGACGAGACTCGGTAGAGAGCAGGCACGTATCCAGACTTTTGGTTCGGGGGGGGGGACAAACATTGAAACAACCATGTGAACTGTGTAAAAAACGCTGTAATCACTGTACTTTACTCTAATTTTTCTGAAAAATCTTTCACAGGTTTTTAGCGAAATCAAGAAACTACTTTTTTCCATCGCAGCTATGAATGTAGACGCAGTTTGGGCAACAGTTCTGTTTGTGCAGCATAGTTCTCTCAATGTAATGACAATAGGTTTGAGTAACTCACTTTTTTATTCCTTTCTGAATGAATGACATCTATCGTTTTTTTTTTCAGTCAGATTTGGGGGGGGGGGGGGAGGATAAATCCCAACTATCCCCCCCTCTGTATACGTGCTTGGTAGAGAGAGATCAAATAACAAATATTAGTTTTGGAGATGTTCGCATAAATTATATTAGTTATTAATGCAGCAGTAATAGCCCAGCGAGTTCTCATTCAGGTCTGTACAATAATAATTGTTACAACACAAAAGAACTGGCGCTGAAACGTGGTCTCTAATTACTATGGGCCTCGTAAGAAAGCTCATCGTCGCTCAACGAGCTATGGAGAGGGCTATGCTCGGAGTTACACTGCGAGATGGCATCAGGAATGCGGAGATCCGTAGACGAACGAAAGCTAAAGTACGACGAAGTTGAAGTGGCAGTGGGCAGGACACATAGTATGGAGAGCCGACAGCCGCTGGGGCCGGAAGGTTCTCGACTGGAGGCTACGGACAGAAAAGCGCAGCACTAAGACGTCCACCCACAAGGTGGACAGACCATCTAATAAGGACTGCGGATCGACGCTGATCGGTCCTTTTGGAAAAATAGGGGGGAGGCCTTGACCAACAGTGGACATCCTACGGCTGAGATGATCACAATCATTAGCACTTGCTCAGCGTTATTATTTCTAATCCATTCAATTCGCACATGTGATGTTCCGATGCTCATATCCAACAATATGATGTCTGTATCCAACAGTGGTACATTTATACAGATGCCTTACCAGCCTGTGTATATACCGGTAGATGTTAAAGCATTTCCAAATGTGAACAAAGTGGTAAATAAATATTGCAATGACAGCTTCTCTAGGAATATTATAGATTTTTTTTTCGTTTTATGGCAACACACTCGTATATTATTTGTCTTAAGTATAAATAAATTAAATACAAATATTGCTCACCTGAGTGGACCTATAGTTTGAAATTTTTTTTACAATTTATTATAGACATTTTTTGAAGTTTTAATGCGCGTTAGGCACCATCAATTTGTAATTTAGTATAAATAATTTTACAATTTATAAATAAGCTTGGCAGTAACATCTACAGTAAAATTTTCATTTTATTTCAGTGTTTAAAAACGTACAATAATTGAGTATCAGTATTAAATTTAATTTATTAATTTGTTGTAGGTAAAATATGTAACTATGTATCTAAATTGAAAAAAAAAACTATTGAGATTTATATTATTAGGTAGTAAATAAAATGCAATTTAATTTATTAAACTATGTTTTATTTAATATAACATTATTTAATGATTACATAAAAATACTCATGGTCGTCATACTTAGGTACAACGAAATATATAAATATGTATGTATAACTATAAATTCGTATTTAATAGAAATAAATAAACTTTTGTATAATGTAATTATATTAATTAAAACTATTATTATTAATTTATTTTACACTTATTATAATATGCATTTTATAGCACCAACTTATTAACAATAAGGCACAAGTTTTCCCTATTTTATGATTGCACTAATAATTTTAAGACTAATGTATTTTTTATATAACTATTGTAAATTATTGGTGAGGCCTATATCCAGTAGTGAATGTTCTACCGCTGAGATAATGATGATGATGAAGATGATGATATAAACCACACTCACACAACAGTAGTACACATAGTAAGCAGACTGATATGAAAATATATTTTTTACTAGCTAACCTGACAGTCGTCCTCTCAATTTCATATAAAAATACCATTCAATTTCCGTGGATTCCTTCTACTGACAATTAAGAAGACAACAAAAAAAAATGACAAAACACTAATGACAATGAATACATTCTTTAGCACAGATATCATCAAATCGAACTTTGTCATCAACTTCAACTTTGTCATAGATTTTTCAACTGGCATAAGAATCGAGTTTCTAAACCAGTTGTATAGACTGGAAAAAACATTCTTTTATTGCCAACGAGTGGCCCAAAAAGAAGAAAGCAAGATAGGCATCTTTAGATATATTTATTTAATGTTTTAACACATTATCTATACTAGTCTATACTAATATTATAAAGAGAAAAGATTTGTATGTATTTTTGTATGTTTGTAATGAATAAAGTCAAAGACTAATGGACCGATTTTAAAAATTCTATCACATATAGAAAGCTACAGTATTAGAGAGTAATAATTGTTAAAGATATGCAGATGAAGTCACGAGCAAAATACAGTATTTTATAAAATAGACAGAAACTAACATTTCTATTTTAAAAACAAACTTATTACGTAAAAAATATACAAAGAATATCCAAAATAAAATGTCATGTTATTTTTTTTTATTGACGTGATAGAACTTACTTAGATTAGATGAAAACAAGGGTACATAACATAGTTTTAGAAAAAATTATCTTACATTTAAACATTATTACTGCTTTGTTGTTTAGTATTAAAGCAGTTAAATAAATGCTTATAAAACATCACTTGAGTAAATGCAAAAGTTATTTATGATTAACTTCATGTTTTTTGCATTTAATTCTTCGCCAATTCAACCATTTTACCTGTCTTCTGATCGACACCGTCTACTATATCTCTTGGCTTATCATCATAATCATCACCATCATCTTTTTGAGCATTATTTTCATTTAAAACCCCATCATTTATTTGAAAGTTTACTTTATTTTTATCACTGGCAAGTTCGAGCATAAGTGTTTCCAACTTCTGAGCTTTTCTCCTTTCATTGTGGGTTATTAGAGAGCATAAGTGCTCAGTCAACAATTCCTTTTTCTCTCTCTCCTTTTGTAGATTCATTTTCGCTTGTAAAAATTCCTTCTCAATTCTCAAATAATGTTTCCTGTAAATTAAATATAATATTATAAATAAAAACCTTATCTGCATCAACAAATCTTAGTCATTTGGGCAACAGGTCAGGCAGCAGTACAAGCGAACAGTCTCTCCTCGCGCGAGTATGCTGTGATCATACACACGCATTACACTAATACGCACAACACACCCTGGTGTAGGGCACGCTCACAAAGAGAATGCAAAACATGTATATAATAGTGATCAAATCTTAGCAGATAAATATCCTAGAACACACCCCGAACCCTAGGTAAGGGAGAACTAAAAATGTAACATATAACACACAACTTAGCAAAATAAATTTTATTCTATTCTATTCTATTCTATTCAGGCAGCAGTGAGACCACCGTGAAAAAGTTACGGAAGACCACTGTGAAATAACAACGGTGTGCTGCTGTGTTGTGGCAAGAGAGTAAAAATAAATTACTTTTATTATTATTTTTATTTCTCCTCACTTGGAGACCGTTTCTAGTTCTTGGCTCCACTGATAGTACAAACAGTCTCTAATGTGAGTTCTAAACCTAAGTTCGTTATTGTTTATAAGAGATGAGCGTCAGATTATCCTGTATACTGCTTCGAAAGTCTTCTGACCAAAAAAATAAGGCCAAATTCGGAAATAATTTAGAAAATAAGTTTTATTCTAAAAAAATTTATAATAATATATTTCTAAAGTAACTGAACAATATTGAAATAACTACTGTACATTATTAAATTACTTTTTAAAGTTAAGTTACTTACTATGTACTTTTACTAAAATACAATTCTATGAGGACCCATAGCTGTAGCCAGTGCCTTAAAGTTTTCCTAGAATTAAATTCCTGAACATGGAAGAAAAGCGTTATTTCGTCGCCTAATTTGATTCGTTAGAATAAAATTAAAACTTAGATAAAAATACAGAGTATAATAGACTACATTTAAAAAAGTTAGAATCTGGCAAATTTATAAAAAATAATATATTTTTTGAGAAAAAAAAAACAGTAAATTACTGCTCAAAAAAAGCTTTCTTGTCACAGTACTAAACATTTTCAGCGACAGCTACAGTATTATTTAAGCTTATTAATTAAGTTCTGTACTAAAGTTTTCTTTTATTTCTTTTTCCATATTTTACACAATATTTACGAAAAAAAAACTGTTCTGTTATCTCCAAGAAGCTACAAAAATTTGTTGTGCAATATTGAACCTATTTGGTTGCATTCATTTTAGTAAAAAATGTGTTGTCTGACGGTGGTCCTCATCTTAAATTGTTCTTACTTAAACGTAATAACCATGCCATAAAACTGAACTCTTAGGATACTATACAAACCAGTATAACATATCTATAACATCTTTATATCCATGAAAGAGACTTCAATTAATACTTACTCTGCTTCCGAATAACTGAGACAAGCCTGATCAATCTTTTTCCTTATGACTGCGACATCTTGTGAGAACTGGCCATCGAGCACTTGTAATTCCTTTTTTATCTTCTCCAATTTTAAAACTTCCTCTTCTGTTTGTCGAGTCCTGAAATTTAAACTTTGAAATTAGAACTGGACATTAATAACTACTTGCATTTAATAAAGTGACACTACAAATAAACAGCACACAGAGACAAACAGTCCATGTTTGAGATACCAAACAAAAAATTGAAAAAATTGAGAATAAATAAAAATAAAAAGATTTGAAAGATTTAATAATTACAGGCCTAACACTTATATGACATACTATTTAACTGAATTTAAATATTGTGTAGAGAAATGCATGGTATATATTAAATTACACACCATATTGGTTTGCTAATAAGGTGAAAAAATTTAGAAACCATACTTAAAAAAATATTAACTACATGTTTATACTATGAACGAAGAATAAATTTCAACATGGTTTATTTGGAAGATTTGATAAGAAATATCTTCCAGATAAGTAACTTAGATAACATGATTCAATACTATTGATGGGAAGATAACAATATAGACCACACAATCTGTAAACTTTACCAGAGCTTGAATGCATTAACTGAGTTTGAAGCATTAAATGTAAAAATGGAATTAGTCTATCCATTCTTCTGGGAGAAATCAAAATTCAAGTATTTCAAGAAAATTTAAAAATATAGAACATTTGTATATCAATGGCATAGAAAACAGATGTGGTATGTGCAGAAAAGTAAAATTTACAGCAGAGATTTTAAAGTTGCATTATCTAGGTCATTTAGTGAAGTTACCAACCTTGAGCTATTAGTTAATCCTAACCAGTACATGGGATGCTTGCCACATACCACAAAATTGATGTTACAAGGATACTTGGTGTACTTCTCATTTTTGAAAAAAATGTACTTACCATATCTGTGCACAATGCCATTGATATTTAGTATATTAGACTAGTAAATTTGTCTTCACCTAGTCAAAACCAATGTCCTAAAGTGGGTCATAATTAGCACAATTAATATAAAATACCTGTCGGCCAAAGCCTTTGCCAGCATCTCTTTCCTCTTCTTGTTCTGCTCTTCCATTAACTTCTGTTGCAGCTGTAATTTCTCTAACTTGGCTCTATGATTTGCCAACTCATCTTCAGTATAATTATTAACTTCTCTAATTAGATCTGAATTCATATCTGAATTCACACTGCTTTTTCTATTATCTAGTTCAGTATCACCATTAAAATCGCCAGAATTACAGTTACCATCACAGTTTACATCTGAATTTCCTTGTACCTCTCTTTCCATATTTTCTTCCAATTCACTGTTGTTGGAAGCAAATTCAGCAGGTGATGTCGATGTTGGAGTCTTAATGCTGAGTCTACATTTATCAAATTGAATGCTGTCTATACTCTCATCTGAATTCTGTACTGGCAACTTGATTTGTGCAATATTTCTAGATTTAACTCCTAATTTATCTTTTTTTCGTGTATTTGTTGTTTTCCATAATTGGCCTAAAAATTTAAGAAGTTTAAAAAGTTGTATGGTTGACAAACATGGGCACTAACAGAAAAATTGGCAAACAAAATAAAAGTGTACCAGAACATTTGCATTAAACAAAATTGGTTGCAAGTGAAAAAAAAATTAGAAACATGCAATGCGTTAAAAAGTTAAAATGACATGAGCAGGACATCTTTTGTGAGAAAGAAGTAAAGAGAGTAGCGGGTCCTCTATGGACACGATTAGCCTAAGATCAAGGAAATTGGAAATCTTTAGAAGAGGCCTTTGTCGCAATACAGTCAAAGGACCAATTTATATAAATTTAAATTATAATCATAATAAGTAGGAGTAACAACTGCAAATTACATAAACTAACAGCTCAAAAGCTTATTTTATTTTTATGTTTCGTAATTACAAATTCATAGGAAATAAAGGTATTGCAAGCTCTCTCCATACCCCTTACAATAGGATATCCAAATATATATTTTTATATATATTCCATATATTTTTTATGAGGAAAAACTATAATTGACCCATATGCATTGCTGTGTTACATAGAGTTGAGACGAGACCAAACATTTATTAGGCTTAATTAAAAATATGAGATGAAATCAGTTACTTGGGTATAATATCCGGATTCATTTTAAGAATTCAAAATTCCGAACTACATATTTCATGATGAACAAACTTATTTCACAATAAATAAATAACTGATGTTAATATACGTTAGCATCTACTGGTAATTTAGTTTGTGATTAAAATAAAGTTGAATGAATTTACCGCTCTTTGAACTAGTTTCACCAAACTTCATACGTTTCAAATCTTCCTCGCTAAAACCAGTAAATGTTGACATTTTACTTTTGAATAACTTAATAATAAATAATTTTAATAATTAATAAGAACAAAAGAGCCGGATTCATACGAGGAATACACTATAAAAAATTAGATTCATACACAAACAAACACGTTTTAAAAAAAGGAAAAATTGTAATAAATAAATAAATAATCATAGGCACAGAACACTATTTTACTCGGACTCGGTCGGTGTCTGCCAACTGCAACTGCCATGTTTAATTATACGTCAGTGCTGCCATATCTACTAATCTACGCATCAATCACAATCACAACAAAATAAATAGATAGTTTTCTGTGTCTCACAATCTATAAAAGCACAATTATTTATTCACAAGAAGACATAGATTTTCAACTATATAGATCAAGTAAGACGAAAGAATCCGTAATGTGACATTTAGAACCACGTGGTACGAAATGGCTCAGTCCATCGCCAACTTTACAAAGCTATTTAGCTACGCCATGGCCATCCTGATTACGGCGATCAGGATCAATATTTTCGTAGGAAAACTTTCCCAATGCCCTCTCTATATACATATATATTTAATCTTTTTGCAATGAGATCTATAACAACTCTATACCATAATAGAACATACAACACTATATACTCACTCACAAGGAGTAGTGGCCCTGCGGCCCTGGGTACATTACATACGTTTTCCGAATTCGTTTTCTTAATGCGGAATCTCAATTCGAAATTCCATGGGCCTAACGCACACACTTGTTTTAGAAGTGAAAACTTCTTTAGGGATTTTTGGGATGGGGAAAAAGCACTGAACTCGCGTGACCACCACGCTCAGATACATAATACGTGGGACACAGTAAAAGTTTCCGTATGAATAAGAAAAAGTTACTGTGAATAGTCATTTCATAGCAACTTTTTCTTAAATTTAAACATTTCTCAAAATATTCTCCGTTAGGGTGTAAATGCACTTTTTCATAAGAATAAACCATTCTTGAAAACACTCCTCCATGGTAACTCAGAAAAATGTTGTTCATATTCTTCGGGAGCCTCTTCTGGTGGTGAAAATCGTTGACGGCGTAACTGTAACTGGTTCTTAATTTTTGGGAACAAAAAAAATGGCAAGGTGCTAGGTCGGGACTGTATGCAGGATGGCTCATAAGTTCTACGTTTTTCACTTTCATAAATTCCTTTTTCTGTCTGGTCGTGTGAGAACTGGCATTATCATGGTGCAATATGGTACCGCATTCACGATTATTTTTTAGGAGTTTGTGAATACCGGCAAACAAATGATGGTGTACCAATCACTATTCAAGGCACGACGGTTCTCCAAAGCAACAGTAGCCACGTGTCTAGTATTATTAAAAAAAGAAGTATTCATTTTCTTAGAGGAACTTTGCACGCGCGCTACTTTGGATTGGCTTCGGCTCAACTTGAAATGCCCTTACGTTCGATTGGCACTTATTTTTGGGATTGTACCAATAAAACCATGTTTCGTCTCCTGATAATATATCCCACACCAAATTTGACGCTCCTTTGTTGAATTTGGTAAGCATGACAATTTTATGAAATTATAGAATGATCTCACTTTATAGATGAGCTATTGCATAGCTATTGTTCTTTTGTCATTGGAGTAGTCGAATATCCAGAACACCATTTTAGTCTATTATTGGAATAAATATAGGATAGGTACATCCATAGAATAACTAAAATAAAAATCCCTGATTAAAATAAAAATCAATATTTATAGTGTGTTGCTCCTTATGCTTTTGCATTAAGACCATAAGTCAAAAAGAGATAAATATAGAGACTTTGTTCTTATTTTTAATCGGCGTATCTAGGTCAGACGTCAAACTTGGTTACTTTACGTATTTGGTTCCGTTTTATGATACCGATTTAAAGAGGCTAGCCAACGTTTGAATAATTTGTATAGATCACTGTGGTACAGAACAGCCAGACGAACGACTAGTGAAAGTATATTTGTCTCTTTTTAATTTATGGCCTTAATGCAAAGGTGTACGAAGCGCCACACTATAAATATTGATTTTTATTTTAGTCTGGATCCTAGACCTTAGTTTTTATTCTGTGGTACATACGTTACTTTACTTACTTTGTTCTATGGCGATTGGCGAATGCGTACCTTGCTTGACTGACTTGACTTGACTAATGACTATAATTTAATTTCCTGAGCCGGCAATTGGAACGTAAATTTAGTGGTTATTTGGTGGTTATTATAACTTTTTATATCTCAATTCATTAGATAAAAACTACAAATGACAGATAAAATGGCTTCGCAACAGAAGACGAAAATGCCTATGAATCCTAAACCATTTCTAAATAATCTAACAGGTAAATCGGTTTTAGTCAAATTGAAGTGGGGCCACGAATATAAAGGTCTGCTCGTGTCGACGGACGGATACATGAATATTCAACTTGCCAGTACAGAGGAAATTGTAGAGGGAAATTGTACAGGTCAGTTTTTTTTAATTCACAAGCTTTGTATTGTAAATGTTTGATACCATTTGAAACATTGCTACACAATAAAGTCCTTATTAACATTCCGATTAGTGGCAAGTACTTGAGATGCCAATAGCAATTAACCGTATCTAACAGAGTTCTTCCCAAATTTACCTCTTATTGGTTGCCTGAAAGATTGTGTGACAATCACTGGCTTCCTAATAACCACAGTTTCTTTTGTCATTGCTCGTTTCATGTCAACAGCATTTATGCAGATGGAAATTTGTTTACATAAAATCTCTTCTTCATTTGACCTATGAAATTGCCATTCTGCAGTACTGGCCATTACAAAAAAAATCATGGATATGTTAAAAATTAGAGTAACTATGGAATATGAGTACTGTCGTGAGGCACTAGCGGGCACACAAACTCAACAAAGTTTTATGAACACACAAACCATTACGAAACCTCATACTGCACAACAGACGGTCTCTAAGCTAAAAGAGTTGGGGTTCGAAGCTCTCTCCATTTATGAAACCTGAATCTAGATATAACGAGTTTATCTTTATTTATTAAACTAGCGGCCCGCCCTCGGCTTCGCCCGGCGTGCAATTTTTATATACCCTAAAACATGCCCCGTTTATACCTCTTTCAATTAGCGAAAACCGAATTAAAATCGGTCTACCCGTTCACGCGTGATGCCATGACCAAGGAAAATGGGGATTCATTTTTATATATAGAGATTAAAATTGTGGAAGTCACTATTTTTCTTCGTTGATATATTGTAAACATATTGATAAAATGATGTTCAGTTTTTTCATAAATATATTGTGTCAATAGTGTTAGATTTCTTTATTTCTGAGAGAATCCATTTTCTACATGTAAATATTCATTTTATAGATATTTAATTAAAATAACAGTATGAAATGTGAAATAATTGGAATAAACCTGTCTCATAGTAATGTCAATAAACAATAATTTGTCTTTACGAAAATTTATACTCAAAATAAAATTTACAGGTAAGTAGGTACTGTAGTTCACGCTGAAATTTTTTAATACTGTGATGAGGAATTTTTTTTGAGCAGTAATTTACTAAATATTTTTCTCAGAAAATATAATTTCTTGTGTAAAATCTGCCCTATTCGATCTTTTTAAAATACTTACAGTCTTACTACAAAAACATTAAACATACTTTAAACAGGCTCTGTACACGTGGTTAAATAAAACTTTACTACAAAAGAGTGTCTAGGCATTGTTTAGGGTTAGACCAATGCTTGAGCATTATTTAAATTTAAATACCGCCAGATGCTTGATTAACAAGTGTCTATCTAGTTAGCGGCTTCTCCTTGGACGTGCTGTCAAATTTGCAATCGTTTTGCGTAATATTAAAGATTTCTTTTGATTTTTGAAATGACTATGGATATTTTAAATTTAATTGATTACGTATGGAGGATATGAATTATTTATAAGGATATATAATTTTGTGAGATAGGATACATCGCGAGCGAATTAATCCATTCGAATATTACAATGACGCAACGCCGCGCTCACGTTTTTTATCCATGTTAATAATAATTATTGGAATTTATGAAAATAAGAATATTAAATTAACAAATCCAACTTGACATTTGACAATTACGCCCGTGTCAGTTACGTTCCATTAAGCGCAATGTTTTTTGATATAACAAAATTTTATAAACAATCTAACGTATTTGTTGTAATTTGTGCCTTATTCCAATTTGATAATTTACTTATATCGTTACTATAGTCCGTAATAATAGCTTGTGAAAACCAAAATCTGCGTAAAATGAAAACGACATGAATTCAGGGCGAGTGACTGAATGAATGTTTGTCAGGGTTGCCATAATGCAATATCATTCTCGTACTTTAACACTATCTACAAAAACAAGTGCTAAACAAGGTTTTGTGGTAAGGATATTTTAAGCGCTCGCCTAGCAATGTTTAAATAGTTATACATTGTCTACGTAAGCACGTGTTTAGACAGTGCTTATTTAATCTTTTGTAGTAAGACGGTTATGGTCTATCATGCTTCTCCAAGGTTTCAACTCCAAAACTCATATTTAACAAAAAATTGGTTTGTTATAAGTTATATACTTAGTTATATCACTATAACCAAGAATAACTGCATTTGCATGTCCATTAAACAAGTTTTTTAAATGTTTTTTTTTAGTATCTGAAGATTACAACTTGAAATATACTTGATCGACTGATTTCTTTGATGTACTTTTCCAAGTTTACTTTTAAGGCTGTAAATGTAGCATAATATGACTGCTTTATTTTTAATGGCAAATCCTGTATCACCTCCATACAGAACCAAAGCTTCTTGAACTTTATCTTTTAAATGTTTAGAAAGAGGAACTAATAGGATCAATTTTGTGCAGTTCCATATTATTTGTAAATTGCTTTGTTGATTTGCCAGTTCTATAAATCTTTGTCTAAACCAAAGATTTTCAAGAGGCAAGAGGCAAGACAAAAGAATCCATAATATGACATTTAGAACCACATGGTACAAAATCGCTCAGTCACTAACTTCACAAGGCTATTTAGCTACACAATGGCTATCCTGATTATGGCGATCAGGATAAATATTTTTGTAGGAAAAATTTCCCAATGCAATCTCTATATATTCTATATATTTAATCTTTTTGGTCTAAACAAATAGACAAATATAAATGACTACTGCTATGTGTAGAGCGACAACAGAATCCTGATAATCTAGTATTAATAGAGAGATATGATAATTTGAAAATAACTTTGGTGTAAACTATTGTTTTCAGGTAATCTCGGAGAAGTTCTCATTAGATGTAACAATGTTCTGTACGTGAAAGGAGCAGAGGAAGAAGACGAAGAAGGGGAAATGAAAGAATAGTTTTAGATTTTTTTCTTACTTAAATTTAAGTGTATTCTTCACCAGAAACAAACTCGCAACTGGTACAAGTGGTTTTGTCAAACACTTATTTAGATTACATATAAGGTTTTCATTCCAACATGTTTGTTTTCATTTATTCCTTTACATCTTAATAAATATTGCTTAATTTTTTATGTAAAATGAAATCACATTCCAGAGGCGTGTCCACAGACAGGTAATACAATACACATAAACGAGTTTGAGCAGAAACAAAAAAATTGGTCTGATCTGTTTGAAATTTACTGTTGAACTGATTGAGTTTCTTGATTGAACTATAACAAAATTTAATTCATTGTACAATTCGATAACTGAATAACTGATAACTCAACACTATTGCCAAGTAAATTTACTTGTTGAATACTTTGGCTTGAGTTCAGTATTGAAGAAGTCAAAGGTTTATGAAAGGGTGCAATTGAAGTTTATGGAAGAGTTTAGAAAATCATGTGCCTACATATACTGAAGAGTTTATCTTAAAATTTGGCTCTGCCCTGGATAGTAGTGGCAGGGCACACTGCAATTCGCAGTCATTTGGGCAGCCCGTCTGGCGGCAGTAACCACCCCGTTACGGAAGACCACCGTGAAATAACTGCACGCGTGCTGTTGTGTTTCGGTGAGTGAGTAAGGGATGCCAGAGCCCAATTCCCTATCCCCTTCTAATCCCTTACCCTTAATGCTACTGTAGTCGGCAACGCCACTTGTAGCAGCTGGCGTTTTGTGTTATAGGCAACGGTAGCCACCTACCATCAAGTGGACAGTCAGCGTGTCTGGCGATCTTAACATTAAAAAAAAGACGAAGTCCACGCGGGCAACGCCTAGATAGCTGTATTTAATTATTTTTTTCTTATATAAAGGGAACAACTACAGTTATTACTTTTCGAGTTAGATCATTCTAGGTATACTTTAGTTATATATATCTCTATATTTTATTATCCAAACAAATAGGCCAATGTAAATGACTACTGCCATTACCATGCCATTTTTTATTAATCAAAACATGGCATGGCAGGCAGGCCTTGTGTAGTTGCCATGCTATAACAGAGACCTGATAATTTGGTATTAATAGCGAGATATGAGAAGCAATAGGTAGGGTAAGCTATGGTGCATCTACCTATTGTTTCTTGGGAGTTCTAATTAGTTGAAATAATGTAATGTACACGAAAGGAACAGAGGAAGAAGGGTAAATGAAAGAATCTCTTGTACAAGGTTACCAACATGTTCATCTTCATTTATTTCTTATCGACTAAATACATAATGTTTACATATTAGTGTAAAGATGAGATCAGTAGATTGGCCAGAGAGGTGAGCTACTACAAATGTTATTATTTTGGAAAGTCTTCTGTTTCGATGTGTACTTTTCCGAGTGTATAATAATATACTGCGAAAATTGAAAATACCAAAGGTACTTATTTCAGTTTGAAAAAAAAAAGTATGTGTGTGTGTTAGCTCCGACGCACGACTGATTGTTTTTGACTATGTGATAGGAAAAGAGGGTAAATAAAACCGCGATCTTTTATACTACAATAGAATTAGGTGAAGCGGCGGAGGATTTGGGTAGAACTGCTTAGAAGGATATAACGCTTTTTAGCTAACGCTTGTATTATTTTATTACTCATAAAATTTCCATACCGAAGGCCTTATATAAACTCGCAAAAATACTTGCATACATTTTTCAAAATATAACGAGTTTATTCTAGATATAACAATGCGGATTTGCAACCATTATATTAGTAATAATACTATACATCCAAAACAGTTTCTAGTTGCCCACCTCTTCGGCCAATACATTACAGAAATACTTGTTGGATGAAACTCAACGTTACTCTGACAGTATTTGGAAAATTAACAAGTTAAATGCAAACAAACTTCAATAATAGGTTAATATATAATTAATAGGTTTTTCTTGTCAACCAAGAAAACGTAATACAAAAATGTACAAAACTTAAAACATAATTTCAAGACCAAATTACAAAATTACTCATATTTTCCACATTATTTAATTTTTTTAATTTCACTTTAGTCACACCCGAACTTTCGTCTTCTACTGACTTACGAAAACAAAAGCCGAGCACAATACTTAACATTTCGTTTGAGCTAATTTTAAAACACTTATGGTTAAACCAACTTATCTCTCTACACAACACTTCACAATAACACAATACAATTTATTATTAATTTTAAGAACTTGTTACTTTAATTAAAATTTATTAATTATTGCCCATCAATATTTAAAATTACCACTTAATGTATTGTTAGTTATACCATGTACAAAGATCTAATATTATAAAACAAAATAGACACATCACATATACTTAATATTCTATTATACTAAGTTATAATATGCGGAGATGGCTACGTATCTCTTGTCTATATAATTCTGTTCTATCTCTAGAGAACCGCCACGAGTTTTCGCTATATCCAGGAGCTGAAAAGAATAATGTCTCATTAGATAATAACATAACATATTGTCGCAAGAGCAATAGCTGTATAAGCTTGCACTTGGAGTTTAGAGAAAGAAAGAAGAAGAAAGAATCAAATATTATATTTATTTTAGTAATCTAATAAATGCATTTATAAAATTCAAATTTAAAATACATATATAATACCTACACTCTCTTGCTGAATTTTTTCATAGAATGGAAAAGTAAAAAAGTGCAGAAGGTTCCACAAAAATCGTGAGAAGTTGGTTCAAGAAACTTCTAGTACACGCCTATACGACGACCTAATCATATAAAACTTCGATGTTGGAGGTGTAAATCTCCAGAACTTATCCTATTTAAAGAATTATTCAATCAAAACCCAGACAAACCTTAGTAAATACTTTAGTATTTTAATAATAAATGTGAAAATAACTGTCTGTCTGTTACCTTTTCACGCATTAACTACTCAACCGGTCATGAATCATGAAATTTTGCATACACATTGTTAGGGATATAGGGTACTTTCTTTTAAAAAAAAGTACTGTTCCCGAATTTCATCTAAATATAAAATCCAAATCCCGGTAAAAGCATAACAGCAATAAAAATTAATTAAATTATTGCTCATATATTTTGTCACAGGCGTTATATATTTTTTAAAGGGTCACGAACTTAGTCGCGGGCACCAGCTAGTATAAAATAACACAAACCTGATCAGTCATAGTGTTCCTGGGCACATACAGCCCTACATTTGTGCTGATGCTGAACGCCACCCTCATCAGTTCCGAAAGCGGTTTCGGCTCTAACATTAACTCTAAGTCGTAGTGAACATTCTAAAACAATTAAAAAGATTTTAAAATAATGACAATTTTGAATATTTTTTAGCTTAGGTATACGAGTATTTATCATATCATCCCTTGATATGATAGTCATAGCGATAGAGACAAAGTTTTGTTGACATATTGTTAAAAGACAAAAAATTTACTTAGTACTTAGATCTACATAGTTACATAGGAAAATTCTATTAGAAATAAGAGGGATTACATCTTTATAACTCGACTGATAGATCCACATTCATAACGTGTATTCACGACTTTGTGGAAAGATGTATTTTTAAAAGAATATTCCTAAGAACATTTAAAAATCCATTGCAGTTATATCACCTAATAATTGCAATTAATCGTCAATCGTTTATGTAATAAATTAATTGTTTAAATACTCACTTGATTATAATTAGGTCCACCCCAAGGTGGACTTAAAAACACAAAGTCCGCCTTCAATTCTGACGCCAACTCAAAGAAATCACCCACAATAAATTCAATCTTATCTAACACTCCATATATGGCCGCGTTATGTTTCGCTAATTTGATTTTCTCAGGGTCTATATCGACAGCTATAACTGTAACAAAAAGAAACGGAACTGTAAATAAACTGCAAACGAAAGACATTTTATCCTTTCGAAAGTCTAAACCAAAGTTTTTTAAACTTTTAAATTTAGACAGTACCTTAAGAAAATTTTGTTTACAAATGAAAGGCAAGAATATATATTTACCTTTTTTGCAGACCATAGCGAACTGTATAGTGTTTCCGCCGGCTCCGCAAAAAGCATCAAGTATGACGGGGTAAGCGATACTTTTCTCCGCTATGTGTCGAGCCACCTTCTCAGGGGTAATGCTGAACCAACTTTCAAGATCCAGACGACAACCTTCGTCGTATCTGCAAAGGTTATACAATATCAATATATATTTAGACTATTTTATTTTAGAGACTGACGAGAAATTTTATGGTAAGTGACTACTATCGCCTAAGAAGGATTTAAAACAAAATTGTAGAACGAATCTTCGAATTCGTAAAGAATAATAAAGCGAGGTTAAGATTAAAGAAATAGAATGCTTTAACGGTGGTGCCTCAGTCGTTGCATAGGTACATAAGTATATAATATACTAAAAATATTTTTTTAAAATGTTTTGCGCAAAATAAATATATAATTAAATTGTTAAAAAAAACTCAATATAATGCAGGATATTGCCAACTGCTGACTGCCGGCTGCGAGAGGTGAGTATAGGCGACTCGTGCTGCTTCGCCCGGGGGCGGCGGACATGAGATCGTCCGCCTTCATCACAACTCCGCGCCTAATCGGAGTGGAGCCCGCATGTGTGCGAGCCTCGTCTGGCGGGAGGAGGCAGATGTATGTTTCCACGATCTCTTACCAATAGACGGCGCGAGGAAACACCGTGGGTTTTAGTGAGTAGAAGTCCCACATACCCCACCGATCTCCCCATGGTCGGTGGGGATCTGGCTCACAGTTTTCCCACGCAAAAAAAGGATATTGCCAACTACAGGTATATTTTTACTTATGAACTTGTTTGTCCTGAATAGCCATAGGCAAAACTATTAAGTCTAGAAAACTTAAGTTTAGAACTTAGACTTAACTAGATGAATAACTTAAGATGAAGTCCACGCGAACGAAGTCGCGGGCATCGGCTAAAAGCAGCGCAAAAAGAATTTAGGTAAATATTAAGAAATATCATGATGACCCGTAGTGCCTAACATATTATAGATAATTGTTGTTTATAATCGTCATTGACTTGCAATGTTATATTTGAAGTAGAGTCGGGCGCAACTGTTGTTACTTTTAAAATGTTTAAAGCTATTGCAAGTTTAGTGAGTATTTTTAATACCTATTATAAGTTTTAAAAAAATATTTAGTTTAAACCATATCAAATTGATTCCACTCTAAACTGTTAAATTTTAAAAATAAATCATTAGTGGCAATGTCCACACAATATATACATCGTCGTTTCATTGTAAAGTATATTATCTTTAAAAAAAAATTGAAACATATTTTAAACAATAGACTGCTACAAATTTAAAAGAACGAGTCTTTTTTTTACTTTTAGCATTTTGATTCCCGTCGTAACTTCTAAACGAAAGATCCGATTCGAATCATTTAAAGAGGAATTTACATGTATATTTATCAAGCTTGGTTATGAAACTTTTTAGTTGGATAAAGATTAATAACATAATTGGATTAAGATTAATAAACATACATAAAATAAAATATTAAGAATCTATGTTACTCGCTGATAATGTAGCTTTCTATTTTTAAAATTGAGTTTCCCCATTACAAACAAACATACAAGAATCAAATCTTTATATATTATAGTTTACACCCAGTATAAATCAACGCATTTTTTTGGCGGCGTGTGTTTGTGTTGGCGTTAAGAGTGTTATTACAAAAAAGATAAACATACATTGAACATGTGTCTAAAAAAATGTTTATTACAAAAGCGTGTTTAAGCAGTTAGAGTTAGGCACGGTTTAAATAATACTTTTCATATTTAAATACATGTCAATACTTGTCGAAGACTCAAAGTTAGTCTAAACTGCTTTGTCTCTAATTTTCGCAAGTTGTATTTAGTGGTGTGGTTTTCTTCACGTTCACGAATTTTTATTTTAATATTGCAATTGTCCATTTTTTTCCATAATTTTTATTTATATTATACTCATTTGACAATGAGTAATGACGATTGACAAGTCTTGATAAACACATTCCATTCTTTCAACCGATCACTGTTCTATGTGTACAATGTACTCATTATATACGTAAGTTTTGGTTCCAAAACATACTTATGGCGGTGTATTTAGAGCAATAATTAATTTATAATCACACACGTCACTGTTTTATTTATATATAGATAATTTTAAAATATTTTCTGCGTAGGATCTATTAGCACATAACAAATTTGCATAGAAAGGAACGTTTCGGATTGAACCAAATGAAGTTGAATGAACGTTTTGTAATGTTGCTATTTTATTGTTACTATTTGCTATTTTATAATTTTAAAATAGCAACATTTGGTTGCCTATAGGTTGCCTAGCGATGTTTTGGTAAGTCAAAGGACAAACACTATTTTGTAATAACGAAGGTTAAACATTATTTGAGGCAGGGTTTAAACTGTGAAATTGTATACAAATGTCATTAGACGCTGTTTGACAAAACACGTGTTGAGACATAGTTTAGTATTTTTTTTTGTAATAACACTGAGTGTTTAAAAAGTTACTTTGAGTATTCAGATGTAATAAAAATGGATTTTACGACATCTGCTGCGCACGGTTGCTATTTTAAACATACGTATTCCTCGTTTATCGCCTTTTCCATTAGTGAAAACTGTATCGAAAATACGTTGCGTGGTAATTACACGGACAGCAACTTAGTTTTATTGAATAGACGTATGGACAACATCCAAACTGAACTATTATTATTAAGTCTAAAAATGATAACAGAAGTATTGTATACTAGCTGAGCCTGCAACTTCGGATGCGTGGTATTCGGTATAGCTCGTAACTTTTATGTTTGTCGATTGGAATGAAACAAACGTTATTGCACAATACATAAGTAAAAACCCTATTCAATTCGGTTTGGCCGTTTCCGAGATTAACGTGTTCAAACGCACAGACAAACAGACAAAAATTCTAAAAACTATTTTTTGACCTCAGTAACATATGAGTACAACATCTACAATTTTTTTTTTTTTTTTGAAAAAATATTTAATGTAGAGACACGGCTTGTTTACAATTTTATTATATGTATAGATATAGTTTGTAAACTAACCTGGATAACAGCGAGAATCTCTTCACCCAATATTTGTACATCGTCGGGTCGCCGTTTAATTCCGGCGGCATTTTAGCCAATTCTTCGGTGGTCGCATATAATTTTGATCGCTTCTTTCGTGAATAAACGCCACGCCCTGTGAAAAACCAACAATGTTATTAAATCGAATCGAATTAAATCGATTAAAACTGACACGAAATTAAACTATAGATAGTTGTCTCTCCACTGTTTGATATGGGCCTCTCCAAAGGCTCACCACCAGACACGGTCTTCTGGCCTTCGCATCAAACCCCTTTCGGGTAGTCTGTCCACCTAACCGCAAGGTAACCCACGCTGGATCTACCTTATGCCCTCTACTCGAGAACTAGTCTGCCCATTAGTTATACACTTCAGCTTCTAATTCTCTCGACTATGTCGAAAACTTTGTTTATTCGGCGAATTTCAGAAAAAAAACCTCCCGAAAATACCCTGCTCCATAGCTCGCTGAGCGACTTTTAACTGCCTCCTGAGAGACCACGTTTCGGTACCATACGTAATTACTGGTAGGACGCACTGACCTGTGGCGAAAACAGATTCCCGAATGCAGCCCAACCCAGCTGGATTCGACACACTAAGAGCTTAAATTAATACACTTTTACATAAATACAAAACACTAAATTCAGTATGAGCGCGGTTATGACATTTTAAAAGATTATGTACCTGTCATGTTGTACTGTGCCATAATTATTTGGACAGAGTACAATTCTCGCATTGCTTTGTGAAATAAGTTCCTACTGGACCTCTTCATTGCAGAGCGTCGAACTATATAAATGAATTAAACAAGTTACGAAAGTCTAGCGGTGATTGCCATTGGGAAGAAATCGTAAATAAGGTATCCTGGGAGAGTTGCCAGTCGAAGGGTGGGCGTGCGTATCAGCCAATCATGGCCCCCAGTCGTACTCTTTCTCCCGCACCAATACGACGCTCCGCCCTACTTTTGGTGTACAGTTGCAGTTCTTTAAAATTGTATTATTATTATTATTTATGTTGTTTTCGATTTGATTTTGTTTATTATATTAATAAAAAAAAGGTAATCAAAGCTTCTCATTTTCCAGATTAGGCTACGAACTTTTCAAACGCATTTTTCACATACACAAATTATTTCTTTTATTAAAAAAAAAAAGAAGGTGAATAAATAAATAAAACAAGCAAAGTATTATTTATTAAATATACTTTGAACGCAGTACCTTTTTTCTCTGCAACTACTTCTTCAACTTCTGACTTTGATTTTTGGTCATCTGAATCTTTCCCATTGTCTGATATAAGATAATCCTTTTCTTCCTCGGCTTCACTCAAATTAGAAGTTTTATCCATTTCTTCATTTTCCAACGCAACAATGCTATCATTTGTTACATTAAATTCAGCATTAGTGGATTCTTGACAGTCATCATCGGTTAAAATTTCCCTCTCGTCTTGGGACTCTTCAGCCTGTAACATTTCAAATTTAAATTACTATTATCATTATTTTAGATGGAGGACGTCCACTACTAGAAATAGGCATCCTCAATAACTTTCCAATAGAACTTTATTAGGTCAGTTGTTCATCACGTCCTATGTCAACAATCAAATGCAGGTAGGTTAGGTTAGGTTAGGTTAGGTCAACAATCCCCCTCTAGGTGTGCTAAGACCTTGTCGTGGTGAGGGGGCTTAACCCATTGGCAATCCGATCGAGTTAGGGTTAGGTTAGGTTAGGTGATGGCTAGGGTGGATAGGGTGTGTAGGTAGGGGCCACCACCGATGCGGGCCTAGGTGATCGGATTGCCAATGGGGAACTAAGAAAGCACACAACAGCGGGTCCGGTGTGTGCTTTAGTGCACAGCCGGACGCAGTTCTTACTGCACCGCTGCACAATCTCGTAACTCCCTTCGGGGAGCCGAGGGTCCTGCCTATTGGCCGGACCGCGAGGAAGAAAACCTCTATAAAAAATCACCCTAGTGGGCGAAGCCGTGGCTTCTTATTAGAGAAGTCCGGAGCTGTCGCCCAGGGGAAGGCGCGCTCGGCGCAAACGCACCAGCGCTTTTGGAGGGGCCCAGCGATGGGCCAGCGGAGCTTCGGCTCGTGGTTTGGTGGACCTGCAAGGTCCACGGGCGCGGCGCGTGACCTAGGTCACCGTCGGGCAACCCGTAACCTCGCGATCTGCGAGGCCGGGGGTCCGGCGCACTGAGCGTCGGACCGCGTGGAAGAAAACCACTATAAAAAATTACCCCAAACCCAAGGTTTGCGTGCCGAGGGGTTGAGTGGCTGGGGGGTGCCCAGTCCCAAGCGCACCTACGGTCCCTTGGGAAAGGGCCGTAGGTAATCCTCCCACCAACAATGAAATGTCGGACAAACGAATCACGCGTATGTCATGCGATCCCGCTGACGCCGGGCGCTCGGAGCTAGCTCGGGCTCCGAGTGAGAAATCTGTTACGAGCGGCCAATGCGCTCCGTCTGGCCAACGGCGTCAACCGGTTTCCGGGCCGGTTGATGTGAAATGGACTACCGGCACAAACGAAGATGTAAGGGTGAGACAACCGGTCGTGATGCTCGACCGGCTGTCGGTGCGGCGGGCGTCCAAGACGTCCGACGCGGAAGGAGCGGCGTCGCCGTTTCCGAGCGACTTGGAAGGGGGGGACTCAGACATGTCGGCGTCGAGCTTTCGCTCCGCCAACTCAGTTCCCTCCAGGAAGAAGAAGAGGGTGGAAGGGGACTCGCCCTCTGATTCGGACTCCCAACACTCGTCTAAACCGGGTCCGCCCAAGAAGGCGAAGGAGAGCGCCAGGGCGAAGGCCGAGCGCCTGGCGCTCAAGAGGGAGGAGCTCCGGCTGCTAGCCGAACAAGAGCTCGCTGACACGATGCTGCGACAGCGCGCCCAAAGGTTCGCCTCGCCGTCGCAGGAGCCGACGCCCTTGTCGTTGCCGTCGGAGGTGCTGAAGGACCGCGCGAAGGAGGACCTCCAGAACATCGCGCAGGTTGCCAAATCCTCGGGCAACCTCAAGGGTACCTTCATAGCGGCGCTAAACCGGTCGGTGGACTCGCTCACGGCGATAGTGGACGAGCTCGTCCTCCGCACGGTGAGCGAGGAGTCGGCGGCCCTTCGGGCCGATAAGGGATGCCTTGCCCCCGGGGACCCTGCCCCCGGCTGCCCTCAGGGGCAGGGTGGAGGCGGTGGAGAGGGAGATGCGCGAGCTGCGCGCCACCATCTCCAGGGAGACTTCGGCCCCAGCTCCGGCCGTTAGCGTACCCTCGACGGTCGAAGCGTCGTTCCTCGAGGCGCTGGACATCCTGTCGCGCCGCATGGATGCCCGCTTTGCCGGGCTAGAAGACCGCCTTCTCCCGGAGAAGCGGATAAGGCCGCCGCTTGCGGCAGACAAGAGAAGGCGTCGTCTTCGGCGGCCGATCTGCCTCCTCCGAACAAGGCCACGCCTGCAAAGCCGCCTACACGCCGAGGCGCTGTGCGAGAGGCGGCACCTGCCCGCCCTGCAAAGGGCAAGGCAGGGAACAAGAAGATGGGGCCCCGACCGCTACCCCCAGCACCAGCGTCCATGGACGAGGGCTGGACTACGGTGGTAAAGCGGGGCCTCAACAAGAAGAAGAAGGTGTCTGCGGCGGCAGCCAAACAGCCCGCGCCAGTCGGCGCTCGCTCGAAGGCGATTCCGCCCAAGCTACGCCCCCCGCGCTCGGCGGCAGTGGTAATCACGCTGACCCCCGAAGCGATCGGGAAGGGCGCCAACTACAAGGACGCCTTGACTGAGCTGAAGTCAAAAATTGACTTAAATCAGCTGGGGATCCCGTCTCTCCGCGTCAGACCGGCAAAGCGGACAGACGCGAGGATCTTTGAGTTGCCAGGCACGTCGGCTGGCGAAAGAGCCGACGCCTTGGCCGCCAAATCGCGGGAGGTTCTCGGAGACCGAGCTGTGGTGTCGAGGCCGGTAAAGACCGCGGACATGCGGATCACCGGTCTCGACGAATCGGTCTCCGAGAAAGAGGTCGCCGAGGCGATCGTCCGAGTGGGTGGTTGCCCTCTCGAAGCGGTCAAGACCGGCGACCTCAAATTGTCGAGGGAGGGCTTCGCCTCCATATGGATTCGGTGTCCAGTCACCGCAGCCGATAAGGTGGCGCGTAACGGCCGCCTGCTCGTTGGCTGGGTGTCGGCGCGGGTAAAACTGCTGGCACCCAAAACAGCGAGATGTTTTAGGTGCCTCGAAACGGGGCACACCCGTCACAAGTGTACCGGGACCGACCGCAGCGCGCTGTGTTTCCGCTGCGGAAAGCCCGGACACAAAGCCAGAGAGTGCACAGGGGAGCCAGAGTGCCCCCTGTGCAGAGATAACGAAAAACCTGCGGGACACAGCTTGGGCAGCAGAGCGTGGGCTGCCCCCCGCAATAAGGACAAAAATAAGACGATGAAGGCTGGCAGTGGTCATAAAACTCCACAGCCCGCCACCCAGCCCGCAACGTCAGCGGCTGAGGAGATGGACGTGGAAACCGCTGCCAAATAATGGCCCTTCACGTCTTACAGGCGAATCTCAACCACTGCGCCAGGGCACAGGATCTCCTGTACCAGAGTCTGGCGCAGTGGTTGATAAACGTTGCAATAGTCTCGGAGCCATACCTTGTCCCGCCCAGGGATGACTGGGTCGGGGACAAGGATGGAGTAGTGGCCATTGCGTCGCGCCCCGCGGCCGGCTCCCCCGTCTTCCGGGACATTGTCCGGGGAAGAGGTTACGTCGTCGCTCGTCTCGGCGGAACTTTTGTCGTGGGAGTGTACCTCTCCCCGAACAGGAGTTTCGCCGACTTCGAGAGATCTCTGTCAGAGTTGGGAGAAACAGTTCTTCGTTGCAGCCCGCGTCCGGTGCTCGTGGCCGGGGACTTCAATGCCAAGTCATTGGCCTGGGGTTGCCCGGTTGCGGACGCTCGGGGGCGGCTGCTCGAAAGGTGGGCCGTCTCTGTCGGCATTTCGCTGCTGAACCGAGGTTCGGCAAACACGTGCGTGCGCAGGCGGGGCGGGTCCATTGTGGACCTCACATTCGCTAGTCCTGACCTGGCACGCCGTGTCCGCGGATGGAGGGTCCTCGAAAGCGTGGAGACCTTGTCGGACCATCGTTACATCAGGTTCGACATCTCCACCTTTCCGGATGCCCCGAACGGCTCCCGTTCGGCAGCGGAACGGAATGGTCCACGATGGTCAGTCCGGAAACTTGACAGGGATCTCGCCGAAGAAGCGGCGATCGTGCAAGAGTGGGTACTCGGGTCGGCGGTCTCGGTCGACGTCGACACGAGCGCCGACTCTATCAGTAGAGCATTGCAGCAGGTCTGCGACGCGGCGATGCCACGTTGTAGGCACGTTACAGCGAAGCGACAGGTCCACTGGTGGACAGAGGAACTAGCGCAGCTCCGTCTGGAATGCGTCAGAGCGAGACGCCTGTTCACCCGAAGCCGTAGGCGACGCAACAGGGACCCAGCGCGGGAAACCCAACTGTACAGCGCGTACAGGGAGCGCTCGCTACGGCTGAAGGTGGCTATCGCAGACGCAAAGGCGAAATCCTGGACGGAGCTGCTGGACAGCATCGACGGCGACCCGTGGGGCAGGCCGTATAAGCTTGTTCGGCAAAAACTGCGTCCATGGGCACCTCCGCTGACGAGCAGCCTCGAGCCACAGCTCTTGGAAAGAGTAGTGGCCCAACTCTTCCCCGACCGGGCCCAAACTCACCACACAGGGCCGACTTCGCCTGCAGATGCTGCGGTCGAGGAAGAAGAGGAGGAGGCTCTCCCACCGGAGGTAACTGAGGCTGAGCTGAGTGCTGCGCTACTGCGTCTTCGCAGGAAGGCAGCTACAGCCCCAGGCCCAGACGGAGTGCCGGGCCGGGTTTTAGCTTTGGCCCTAGGCCCACTCGGTCGTCGTTTTAGGGACATGCTGGACCTTTGTCTCCGGCACGGTCGCTACCCGCGCAGATGGAAGGACGGTCGGCTGGTGCTGATCAGGAAGGCGGGACGGCCGGCGGACTCTCCGTCGGCTTACCGCCCCATTGTCCTGTTGGACGAGGCGAACAAACTGTTCGAGCGAGTCATCGCCACTCGCCTCGTTCAGCATCTTGAGGGAGTCGGTCCGAACGTCAGCACCAGCCAGTATGGCTTTCGACGTGGTCGGTCCACGATCGACGCGGTGGCGGCAGTGCGCGACCTGTCGCACGAAGCTGCAGCCCACGGTCAGGTTGTGATGGCGGTGTCGTTAGACATTTCCAACGCCTTCAACAGCCTGCCGTGGAGCAGCATCATGGAGGGACTCCGGTACCATAAGGTACCGGCATACTTGCGTCGGATTGTGGCTGCGTACCTCTCTGAGCGCTCAGTCAGCTATCCGACGCAAACCGGATCGGGACGTAGGCGCGTATCGTGCGGCGTTCCGCAGGGGTCGGTCCTTGGACCGCTCCTGTGGAACGTCGGTTACGATGCGGTCCTAAGAGGCGCAAACCTGCACGGCGTCGGCGTGACCTGTTACGCCGACGACACGCTGGTGACCGCCCGAGCGCAGGACCACCGACGCGCTGTCATGCTGGCCACTGCCGGCGTGGCACAAGTTGTGACAAGAATCCGGCGGTTGGGGCTGACCGTCGCCTTGGACAAAACCGAGGCTCTGTGTTTTCATGGGCCTCGGAACGCTCCGCCGCTGGGTTCAAAGATCATAATCGGAGGCGTCACCGTGGGCGTAAAGCCCACGATGAAATACCTCGGCCTCGTCCTGGACAGCCGCTGGAGTTTCGAGGGGCACTTTCGGCAACTCGAGCCGAAATTGGTGGGAGCCGCTGCCGCTCTAGGCAGGTTGCTCCCAAACCTTGGTGGGCCGAATGCCGCCTGCCGTCGTTTGTATGCGGGGGCAGTGCGTTCGATGGCTCTATACGGAGCCCCAATTTGGGCGGACAACCTGAGTGCCAATTGCAGGACGCACCTGCGGCGCGCACAACGTGCCATGGCACTCAGGATTGTTAGGGGTTACCGGACAGTGTCCTTCGAGGCTGCATGCGTGCTGGCGGGCACGCCACCGTGGGACCTCGAGGCCGAGGCACAGGCGACCGTATATCTGGGCGTAGCAGATATGCGGTCAAGGGGAGCTCATCCTTCGCAGGGTGAAGTCGCGCGACTCCGTTCGCGCGCACGTGGTGACCTCCTCCGACATTGGAAGGAGCGACTGGTCGAGCCCACGGCCGGCCATTACACCGTGGAAGCCATTCGCCCTGTGTTGGACGAATGGCTCCAGAGGAGACACGGGGCTCTCACGTTTCGCCTGGTGCAGGTGCTCTCGGGGCATGGTTGTTTCGGGAGTTACTTGCACCGGGTGGCTCGTAGGGAGCCCACGCCGGAGTGTCACTCGTGTGCGTGCACCGAGGACAACGCGCGGCACACCCTTGCGGAGTGCCCTAAGTGGACAGAGCAGCGACGTGAGCTCGCTGCTGTCATTGGGCGGGACTTCTCGCTGCCGGCTGTAGTGAAAGCTATGGTCGGCAGCAGAGAGGCCTGGAAGGCGATGCAATCCTTCTGCGAGGACGTGATCTCGCAGAAGGAAGCGGCGGAGAGAGAGCGAGAGGACAACGTCCTGTCCCACCCTCTCCGCCGCAAACGGATCGGACGGAGGCGACTGGCGTATGCCCGCCGCCTTCCTCCCTGACAGGGCTCAGGGCGGTAGATGAGGACTCTACCGCCCGCCTAACACCCTGAGAGGCACGGCGCACCTTGTTCGGGTGCGCTGTTCCATACGGCGTAACCACGCGGTTCCTCGAGGCGGAGTTGCGGTAGTGTGCCCGACCGATCACGCAACTCCGCTAATAACGAGCGAGGAGGAACATGGAGGGGTTTTAGTGGGTAGGACCGGCGGGGCGATTCGTTCCGCCGGGTGAGTCCCACACACCCCCTCGTCGATGAGTCCTCATCACCGACGAGGGATAGTCCGTAAATGCGATTTCCCCTCCTAAAAAAAAAAAAAAAAAAAAAAGGTTAGGTCAACAATCAAATGCAGGTAGGTCTTCCGTAGGAACCCTTAGTTCAATATACACAGCCACAACTGTTTGAACCAATATTGAGGAATGATACAAAAAAATGTATAGAGACCAGTTTCCTGCCTACCCATTACCATTTTAACTTACTAATCTGCAGGGTTATATCGGTTAGTTTCATTCGTTTAGCTTACTTACAAGGCCTATAGACATTATGAGAAAGACCACATTTCAGGGCAAATGTCATCATTGGAAACACATGCCGGTCAAATACATAACTTTGTTTGGAGGCGTTGAGAACTATGCAACCCATCCAAGCTGGATTCGACGATTGAGTTCCTTCTCGAAGTTGGATCTACCTAATTACGAATTACCTAATACTAATTATTCCACATTACACACACAGTGAGGATAATAATTTCAAAACGTGTTTAATCCAATTTAAACAGTTTGTCAGAATTAAAAAAGAAACTTATAAGTAAACGTATGAATAAATATTATTATTTTTTAATGTGAAGTTAAAAATGTTTGTCTTAGTAGCTTATAATATAAACTCAAAATACCCTTATAAACTTAGTGATTAATGATTAAAAAATGGAAAAATGAAACAAGTTAAAAATCTTTATTTTATAAATATTATTTTGAAATATGGAATAATCACGTTTTGAAATGTATGAAATATGAAAGTGTATGAAGAACGGCAAAAGTACCTGATAAGGATTTCCATCATAGTCAAAATAGATTTTCTTCGCCATTTTTTTATTTCTTGGCCCACGAAGTATAGCATTTCTCCTTTTATATACAAGCGAACCTTTTGGCATCTTGTTTGGTGATATAGCAAAACCCATGATTTCGAAAGTCGTTTTTATTTGGTCTGCAGTCTCTTCCTCGTCTAACTCATGGCTGAAAAAATATATTTTAATTTTTAAATTTAATATGAATTTATAGACTCACCATATTTATTTTTTGTTCTTGGCTTTCTTTAGTAAACCATGTTTCTTATCTGTTACTTATTTATTTATTATGATTAGAGTATGTTTTACAACATTTTTCATTTATTTCTTCACAAAAGGGAGACCGATTACATAAAAAAAAAAAGAAAAAACAAATATACACCAAAATATTAATTTTCGTTTTACTTTCGAAAATGCGGTTCTCTACATTCACTTATGTGGCATATTTGAAAAGCAGTGAAGAGTCCTGCTTGACTCAGCAAAGTAAGTGAAAGTTATAAGTTAATTCCAAACATAAAATATTATTCGTAAAATACTTCCCAATGTCAAACAATTTTTATGAAAAACGCTTCTTCATGACGACTTTAGAATTTTACTGCGTCGTGGTCGGAAAGTATTGTTGTCTAAGAAGTTCATATTTAAAAATAGTATCTATGGTATTATTATCTCTATTTGTAAATATTTCTAGGTTGCTAATAATATATTATATACAATTAACAGTTTCTTTTTTCTTAATAAAAATGTTCTTTGTTCAATTATATTTTGGGATAATGTTAGTTATATATTTCCATTATTTTATTAATGTGCGGTTAATTTTACCTTTGCTTCCTAATTCTATTATTCGTCTTAAGTATAATAAATCGTTTCTTGATTTCTTGCATAATCCAGGCAAGTTAACTTAAAAAATAAAGGTAAAGAAAATTGAAAATTTACTAACTAATCAAAATTTTAGTCCCTCAGGGAATGCCCCTTAGTTAAGTTTCTATAATTCAGGAAATGTCCCCAGGAATAAGTAACTAGAAAGTATAAAATATCAGTGGGTGAAAGAAATTTTTGATTTCACATGTAGAAGGGGTGGAAAAAAATAAAAATAGACCTTACGAGGGGTGATCCAAAAGTAATGATAATCAGATATTTATAGAGCACATAAAAATATGAAAAAAAATTTTTTTGCTGCCTCATATATCCACTAGTTCAGCATAAAAAAATCATATAAATAGGACACGATTACCGGGAGGTACATTCATTTGAATACGAACAGTCGGAGAGTAAACATCAAAATGGAGAAAAACGAAATCAGAGCTGTCATCAAGTACCTCTGTTTGAAAAAAATGTTTACCAAAGACATACACAGCGACCTAGTGGAAACATTGGGGGACTCTGCTCCTCCATATTCCACGGTTGCGCGCTGGGCAAAGGAGTTCAAGCTGGGTAGAACATCTACAGAAGATGAACATCGCGAGGGCCGCCCATCCACGTCCCTCACTGCAGAAAACGTCAAAAAAGTCGAAGATATCGTATTGGCAGATCGAAGAGTGACCATAAGGCATGTGGCTGAGGTCACAGGGATCTCATATGGTAGTGTTCAAAGAATCTTTGCGAACGAACTGCATATGAAAAAGGTCTCTGCGCGTTGGGTGCCGAGAATGTTAACCGACGAGCAAAAGAAAAAACGAGTCGACATTTCGAGGGCGAATCTCGAAAAGTTCCAGACGGATCGGGAACTTTTTTTGTCTCGTTTCGTGACCATGGACGAGACCTGGATCCACCATTTTGATCCGGAAACCAAACAGCAATCGATGACTTGGAAACGAGCCTCTTCTCCGACGCCGAAGAAATTCAAAGTGTCAAGTTCGGCAGGAAAGGTTATGGCGTCCGTTTTTTGGGATGCTGAAGGAATTATTATGGTGGAATACCTAGAAAAGGGAGCCACTATTACGGGCTCTTACTACGCAGACCAAATAAGAAGATTGCGGGAAGCCATTAAAGAAAAAAGACGAGGCAAACTCCGAGCTGGAGTGTTGTTTCACCAAGACAACGCACCGGCTCACAAAGCCGCCGTCGCGATGGCTGCCATTCAAGAAACGGGATTTGAACAGTTCGAACACCCACCCTATTCGCCAGACCTGGCTCCCAGCGACTTCTATCTTTTTCCTCGACTCAAGGAACACCTCCGAGGCAAAAAATTTGAGGACGATAGCGAGGTGATGACTGCTGTAGAAGCGTTTTTGGAGGGTCAAGACAAAGAATTTTTTTCAAAAGGAATTATGGGTTTAGAGAAAAGATGGACTAAATGCATTGACTTACTAGGAGACTACGTAGAGAAATAATTTTTTTTTTAAATTAAAATACCCTTATTTTATATTGATTATCATTACTTTTGGATCACCCCTCGTATACCTTATTACTATTATTGTTTACCTCAAAACCTTTATAATTAAAATATAAAACCAAATTTTTAACAAATAGACTCTACTGAAAGTTATAGAAGTTGAAATACGACTATGTCGTGAGCGACGATTTATTAAAAACATACACCTGTACTAATATAACAAAGCTGAAGAGTTTGTTTGGTTGGTCAAACGTTTTTTTAATTCTGAAACTACCAGTCCCAATTCCTGAGGAAGGTTATCGAGAATTACCAACACGTAAATACCTTTGGCGTTTTAAATTAAACGGCGCATGAAACAGCGGCACATTTAACAGTATGAATATGACTGCAAATCGTTTTCAGGGGTATTTTAGTCTATATGAAAAAAAATCTAAAAGTATATTATTGAGATAGCTTAGGCAAAAAGCAGTCGGAAAATGTTAGTTTTAGTTCGTAAAATAACAAAATAAATTTTAAAATTAAATTCAAAATTTTCAGAATTTTTAGTCTGTTCTTAAACACAATGAAATAGTAGCCGCCATGTTTACGTCATACGGTTGTGTAAACAAAAAAGTGTCAGTCAGTGTCATGTCAATTACCGGCGCATTTTTTTACACAGCCAACTGACGTCATGACCACAGAGAAAAATAGTTTCCAGCGTTTTCGTCAAATTACGCGCGAAATTTGAAAATGTAAATTTTAAATGCATTTTTATTAAACTTATTGATTGAATAAAAATTTGGTGTTTTTTTTAGTGGTTCATTAGCACTACAGAATCTAATTGAGACACTTTTTAAAAATGGGCGTAATACCCTATTATGTAAAATGACTACCCAATTAATAAAAAATATGGATATGGCTCATGTAATCTACACTTCATGTATCTACACATGGTCATAGTAAGCAGGATTTAAAAATATGTATATCTATTTCGTTATTGTCTATCGCTGTTAATACGTTCTCACTTTTTTATTACGTACTGTTAATATACCAAGCAAAAAGTCTGGAATGAAGTTTTTTTTTTGTAACCATGTCAGCAATTTAGACTATGTGAACGGAACCGGAATTGCTTACCTTCTTTTTAAAGTAAAAGGCTTTTCTTCAGGAGGATCGTCATCGTCATCATTATAATCTCGATAGAGGTCTTTGCTTTGTTCTATTGTTGTCCGTGTTGAGGTTACTGGACCATCCACTTGATCAGTAGATTCAGTTTTATCTTTTTTATTATTCTTCTTTTCTCCTGCATCTACAGGTTCATTCGTTTCTAATTTTTTCTGTTCTTCCAGCAGTAAATTCTGTAGTAAAACACCAACAGAATCAATATACTTAAAGCCGGTTTTGTTATTTCGTCTCTTTTGCGGTTTTTTAACTTCTGCTTTCGTTTTATCTGTTTTTAACTTCTCTTGTTGTGTTTTTTCCATAACCGTTGGCATTTCTTGAGAGTTACCTTCGCTGTTTTCACGTTCAATCTCTTGAACCGTCTCATTTACAGTATCACTGTATGTTTCTATATTTATCGATGGTAACAAAGTATTTTGTGAAGTGTGACATTGAACATAAAGTTCGTAGTGCAGCGCATATTGCTCTCCAAAATGTTTCTTCCATAGGAGTTGCCAGTACTCTTCCGAGTCCACTTCATTTGGAATAAAATCGAAATTTTCTTCAACATTTGCAATTCTTGTTTGGTCGTTCTGATCGTCAGAGGTTGACGTGGAAACACTGTAATCATCAGTGGGCGTTGAGTCCGACGTGACGTGACTCGAAGTCACATCGTAACTTGACATCGTAAGTTTCGTGACATTAGTCATTGAATCACTAGTTGCTAAAGTCCTTGGGCTCAACATTCTCTCATGTTCGGAACAAGATCTCCTTCTATTTATTGGGGTGAATGTATTATCTTGGTTACAAGCTTTTTCACATTTATCACCTTGATTATGACCATGACCTTTTTTATAAGGATTTACTTTAGAGTCATAGGAAAATTTGCGTTCTCTAATATCTTCTTCTACTTTATGGTTAAAATCAAAATCTTTGTTCACATTTTCTTTAGCTAATTCCATCGGGGTATGGTTATCATCTAGTAATAAATCATTATTTTCATCTAGATACGCAGGATTAATATAGTTACTGTATTTCTTGATCCAAGAGGCCCAAATAAGCCTCTCGCCGTTTATACCCCAGAATTTGTCCCATGTGTCCTCTGAGAAGTAATTTTCATTGGTCTCTGTCGTATTTGGCAGGTCTTGTTCCATCTTTTCAAACTTGTATTGACTGTAGTCATGGCACTCTTGATATGTGAGATCAGCTCCACTGTCACTTGTTTGCAATGTATGAGATGTAGTGCCATGAGGTTGCGGCGGATCATGTTCATCGGTAGAACAATAGTTATCAGTATGGGATGCACTGCAATAGCAACTGGCATTTTCATCCTTCTGGAAATTTAATGGTAATGTCTTAATTTGATGTACATGACATACATGATTATGCAACAACATAAGATGGAAATTTGTTAATTACTATACAAAATGGTGAGTAGGATATCTAGTAGGCGGGCATAATCTACAGAGACGTGGAGCTGACGTACCGCCCCATGCAGTACCTCAATCTTGGCCATATACATCGGAGCCCTGGACGGGGCTGCATATAAACTTCTCAGGGCAACTTCACTAGTCAAAAGATAGACAAAAGATAGTTTTATGCGTAACAATGGAATGAAACATGTCTTTGCATCGGCATATCACCCGGCGTTCAATGAAGTTGCAGAGAACGCAGTCAAATTAAGCAAGAACTTAAAAACGCAAAGATGGAGAAAGAGAACTTAAATGTAGTGTTACAGACTTACCTTAGGCTTATAGAAATACCACCCACGGCACGACAGGGGAGACATAATCCTCACACAAAGACGTATTCTTAGGTTGTGGCTTGATTTATTCCAAACAACGAGGTCTTTGGAAGGACATGTTCAGAAGAAACAAACTGTCGCTGTGGGAGGTGCCTTACGACAATTTAAGGTTGGTGGGAAGTATATGTTCGCGTACACTCACAGTTAGATTGCTGGGCATAATCAGTGACACGGCGGGCTCTCGTAATTAGATAATAAAAAAGAAGGATGGTAGCTTGATAAAGAGACATGTAGACCACAGTAAAGATCGAATTAATAGGTCAATGGCGCGGTGACTCAGTGGCACGGTCGATGCAGTGATTGGTAGTGGATCAGCGGGCGCGTTTAGTAGGACCAGGAGCAGACAGGGAAGGTGTCCAAAATCCTACCTCGCGAGTTGCGCGTGAGTCAGTCGGTCGTGTGATTAGTCCCATTAATCGGTGCCTAATTTTGTATTGTGTTATTCATTGTTTATTCTTTATTTTTTTTATTCATATTAATAATGGTTATTCAAGTGGTTGTTGTTTTAGTATGGTATAATGTCTGGAGGTTATTATTAAAGAAGAGTTATGTCTATTATCTATTGAGACATAATATACCAATAATTTCCATTAATGTCTTCTATTGTAAACATTGTAACATTGGTCACTTGCAGTGAATTTTTTTCCAATTTGCTATGTATAATAGTGTTTTATATTATTTTTTATAACTACTGATCTTACATAAGACATGCCATAAGAGATCTTACATAAGAGCTTTTAGGGCCCAAAAGAAATGCATCAGAGCAATATGTGGCGTGGGCTTTATGGAGAGTTGTGTGCCACTATTTAAAAAGTTACATATACTTCCCTTACTTTGCTTGTATATAAAGACGTTGTGTATATTTGTTAGAAAATATCCGAACTGTTTTGTCGAAAATAACGAAATAGGAACCAAAATAACTAGGCAAGGTAATTTATTGCAAAGACCAAAATGTAGATTAGAACTATTTAATAGAAATGTTTATGTTATGGCAATAAAAACATACAATAAACTACCTAATAATATAAAAGAATTGCCGGATCCTAAATTTACAAGAACATTAACAAAATGGCTATTAGATTGTTGTTATTATGATGTTAAAGAATTTTATAATAAAAAACATTAATTCTTTTATTAATATTAATATACTTAGTTTACAAACAATTAAACACAAATATTTGCATGCCCTTGGCGGGTAGAACATACTTTGTGCTGTAACTGCTGTATACAAATTAAAATCCTGTAAACATGTGTTCGCGCAAATAAAGATTTATTTTATTTTATTTTATTTTATTTTATTATTTTATCAGGGTGATTTGTTGTGTAAACATCTTATGACGTTTATTCAATTGACACCCATTGAGCCCAATTGATGACACTGATGCAGAGAACCTAAGCCCTCCTGTTAAGTTCCTGCACCAGATTTCAGACAAAATAAAATTGGTCAACACACTAAAAAACTTCTCTAGCATAAGTGGCCAGGGTTAAACATCCTCTTGTTATCTTTCTAAGTTCCAACAAAGACCAACATGGCTTAAGAAAGATTATAAGTTTGAAATCGATGCACTCATCCTCATTAAAAATGACAGGGAAGTGGTTGAAGGGGCTGATATTTAAGAAACACCCAGTTTTCGATGGGATTACACATGTACGCACCATTAAAAGAAAGTGGCGACAATGTAATAATTGTGTCTGCTGTCCATTGACCATCATATGGATTAACATTTGTTTTAAAGCCTTCAAAATGTAATGTATTCTTGCAGTTGTTAAAAATAACTTTTTCTTAAATTCATTATTTGAGCATGTAGTATGTCTATGACATACTAGGTACACATGTTTAGATATAAAAAGAGTCAGTCTTTTTTATCTGGTGGCATGTTGTTTATTTTCCATAAACTCATGTTAGTTTTATTTGTTTCATTTTCGAGTGGTTAAGATGGTGCTTTAGCAATCTGACTCAGGGGTTCAGTTCGCAAAGAGGACCAACTTTGAAAATTAACTTGATAAAGTTGGCTCTGGTCTGGAGGGTTTCATCCCTTGTGTTGCATTGTCATCCCATAACACAGGCCTAATATTTAATACTTTAGAGGGTCAGGCAATAGTGTTGGTGATTTATTATATTAATTTATATCATATTTATTTATATTAGCCAACGGCATTCAGTCTTGAACAAATTGTAAAACACATTACACATTATTTCATCAATCTCGCCATCAAACCAGGCAACCTGAAGTGTAGCACCAAAAACACAAATACTATACAAGTATACATTATGGCGCAGAGATGTGAAGATAATTTTAAAAAAGGGCAAAAAAACAGTTTTTATTCACAATAACTGACTCCAGAAAGTTGTGGGATAAGTTCAGTGCATGAAAGTATGTTGATCCTAATTGTAGCTCTTTTACAAAATGAAATAAGTAAGTATTATGGATACATAGAGCGTATTAAATTGTCAAGAGAGGTAAAGTAGCGCATTTAGTATGGAAGCGCGTGGACACCGAATTGTATTCTGTGTGTTCCGTACTCTATACGAAGTCTCACTCACACAACGATAACCTGATTATGCGCTAACTTAGTAAGGATAAGATCGTGTGTTACAATATAAAGAAATATTAGGGTATTTTTTTTATTATTTAGTTTAATGTGATTTATTATTCTGAAAATTTAATATCTTAGAATGTATAGTGCTTTTAAAATCCTCTTTCCTACTTTATGTAGAAATATTACCGTATTATATTTTCTTCCCTTAAAAACTGGTATAAACTTGAATTTCTAAAACTTTGTAAAATAATTTCAGAAATATATTATAAATTATAGTTTATCGACACAAGCTTATGGCCACCTTGGTTGATAAGTTGATTTAATTATTGACACAGATTTATTTATTTATTCATCACATTTTTTTTACTTTTTATTTTGGCGTATGGGAGAGATATCGCCACGCGTCGACAAATATCCCTGGAATCTAAGTCACTTCAACTAATTTTAAGTTCCTCGAAAAAGAGTATTATTTTCAGTTTTTTTTTCTCGTTTCACTTCACATTGAGGAAAGCTAAAGGTGTAATAAATAAATCGGTTTAATCGTTTAATTAATACCTATAAGTTTTGTTACCTAAAATTCCATGAAATGTTTATTTTCTATCATTGTAATAATATTATATAATATAAAATTACTTAATGTTAATTAAATAAATATAAAACTAAAAGCATACATTTATATTGGTTTAATTATTTCATACCAGTTAAAAAACTTAATTAAATTATTTTTTAAACATAAAACCTTATCCATATTATACTACCACTGCCATTTTTGCACATTCCTTGAACATGCTTGAACACAATGTCCTAGGTATGTCGAGGTCTACTGTCTCTGTCTTTCGCATCTATTCACTTTACGCGGGAATGAAATGCAATTATTTTTACCAACGGAATTCTTGCCTGTACCTAATTTCAAGGTTAAGCAATAAAAAATAGTCGCTTTTAAAATAAATTCAATAACTTGCGGATGAAAACTTATGAAAGAAGTTTTGTTTTGTTTATCAGATTTACTTTTACAACGTTTTACTACACAATTCACTATTTTAATACCTAAAATAATATAAATTGTTCTCCAGACCACACTGTCACACAGACGATAGTTTGTAAGCTCGGTGGCCAACATTTTAAAATTTGGCCAACAGTTTAGTGGGGTCGAATTCTGCGCTACTTGACCTCTCTTGACAATTTAATACGCTCTATGTATGGATATCACACAGAAATGTCACGGGTATCTGCCGTTTATAACCTACATTTTTAGTGTTTTTATAATATAGATTTACACACCCATAACTGGGCATATTTTTTTAAATAAATTAAAAAAATATGCCCAGAATGCGTTATTGTTCTGAATCCGCAGTGCTGTATGATTTTTGCGTATATCTTGTCCACAGAGGAAAAGTATGAAAAGATGTATGTACTGTATGCTCTCTATACAAACTAATTCTTGCCAATGTATGCTCTAAACAAAATAATAAGTTAAGTAAAGTAAAGTTCAACTTTTCCAACATAAACACTGCCTTACAAGTTATGAAATTTATATCATCTAAATATTGGATCATCAAAATGGGTATTAAAGATATGAAAATGGTAGCAAATCACTTACTTCACATTTCACTTTGTATGAAGTATCAATTGAGAAATGCACATGTGATTGGTCTTCAAATTCATTATTTTTTGACTCTCTTGTAATATCCAAATCGCTTTCACTGGCATCTTTTTCAATGTGATAAACCTTGTCCCTAAAAACAGGTTAGCATGATTAAGGTTAGCATTTTAAGATTAAAAAAATAAAATAAAAAATAAATAACATTTTACCTTATTAAAACACGACTGCACAAACAATAGAAATATTCATCTTCGCATGGTTCTTCATCGTCATTTAAATTAAAGTGAAACTCGGCTAAAGGTTCCCATCGATAGTTACAAGATGTATCATAATAATCGGACATTATTAATGGAACAAGTAGTTTTTTATACTTATTGAAACTAAATAATCCTTTAAACAGGAAATTAATTTAAAAATACTCCACAGTAAACTAGTGTGCGTAATGTTACTTTCAAGTTACCAACAAGTTACAAAATTACAGCAAAACAAACTGCATTTCATTTCATCACAAAGATGCAAAAGATGTGTACTTATCGAACGAAGTTTGGCTGTGACACAGAATAAGACAAATTAGGGCTGTCTGCTGTCATTGCTGTCAATATTATTTAATACTCCTATATTGCTAACGTAAGTGATAGCGTTGCCGAGCAAGAGAGACGGCAACTACATATTTTCTCTCACTCATTGATACTTGACGAGTTATGCCATATGCCATAGCCCACTGTGCAAACAATAATAGTAGGCTATGGTTATGCGCATGCGTGGGAGAAGCCCTCATCTCTCGCAGCTTATAAGATGCTTGCTTATAAGGTAGTTCCCATATATTTAATACTCCTATATTGCTAGTCCCCGTAAGTTGCAGCGTTGCCGAGACGGAACTACATATTTTCTCTCACTCGTTGATACTTGACGAGTTAAGCGCATGCGTTGCGACATGGTTGCGACAGTACTGGGAGTAGTGAGAGAAGCCCAGCCAATAAGATGCTTATAATGTAGTTCTCGGACATGCGCACAACGTTCGAAGTCTTCATGAGGGAGACAGACATATATATGTCTGCACCGTTCGGTCGTCATCTTTGTCAAGACCCCTACTAGCAATATAGGAGTATTAAGTATATGCTGCTGTTTGACTAAATATAGCACAGAACTCATTAAATGAAATGCGTTCCATCGACGATGAATATGTTTAATTGATGGTGACTAAAAATTACCTATGTGGAGAGTAGCACAATTCATATGATATTAATTTATATCAAAATTTCTTAACTGCTTTCCGCACAAATAAACTGAACAGCCCCTCTAGCGGAAGTACGGAAATTTGCAGAGGCATCTCCTTATAGAAATAATTAATCCGTTATCCTATCAAGATCAATAGCGGATTTCAAATATTGTTCAAACCCTCCAAAAATTGCTAGTGCTTGCGAGCAACAGGAAATAAAAACTCGCTAGTTTTGAAGTCATCATGCAGGGCATTTAAATGTTGAACGTATGCCTGAATATCCTCATCAAGATATTCTGCCTATGACAAGTTTGAAAACTGGAAGAATACCCGTCGACTAATATTTTGCCTCATAAACTTAAATTTTCCAAGAAAAGCTGAAATTACCTACACTGAAATATTTTTATCATTGCGATAGGTCTCTCCCTGTTATATTTGTACTAGGTACTCAACTTATTCAGCAACAATTTGTGGCTAACTGTATCAAAGCCTTTTTTAAGTCTATAAAAACTCCTAGTACAATTTTCTTTGGTCAATATTTATCTTTATTTTGCTCACCAGATCAATTGTTGCTGATAAAGTATTGGATTCAGTAATTTCTCTAGACATTTCTTGGAATTCATTCCATATTTCTTCACTACCTTCATAGTTGCGTTTCACATTACGAAAATTTATATTTGGATTGGAGGTTGGTTGGCTTAATATATAAATTATCACTGGATAGTTCTGGTACAGATCCATCAAATCCGGTCACTTGTAGTGGCATATTTATCTGAGTATTTGACCGACGGTGCCTTTTCTAAATGCTCTTAATTACTAAGTCGTAAGAGCGAGCCGCAGAGACAGTATGTCTCTTTTATCCGAGGCGATGCGATGAAGTATCGCCGCACGTTAGTTGCACAGGGGGGTAAAGTTGTAAGAAATTGACGAAACCACACCTAGTTCATTGACTTAAATTGATAAGTATAAGGTTCAATATGAAACCACCGGTTCTTAGTTTAAATAAGTTTTTGGTATAAAAATACAAGCTAACACCACTACCACGTCCGTACCGTACGCCTGCCGAATGCAACCTTCACAATAATATACCTTAGATTAATAGAATTCATTTCTATCAAGTTTTTATTTAAGAATGGCCATTTGAAAAGCCAAAAAATACTGCATCGCATACCTACAGGTGCTTAAACAATATCTTAAGTTGTAACAATGCTTAAACTTCCTCAAGTATAGAGTTTGTACTCCTTACCTCTATTCTCTATGTTTTGTAGAAATATTACTTAGTTTTTGTTAGCGGTGGGCGATTATGAATGATTGGTATAATCGAATTACTTAGTAATACTAATGTTGATAATCGATTATGAAATTAGTAACTAATATATTTTCATAATCGAATGACGTTACTAATTAGTACTACTAATCCTGTTATAAAAAGTTGAGCGCAATACTGAATTTGCGCCGTTGAGAGGTTCTTGTTGAACATAATGATTAAAATATTGATATCATTGATAGGATTAGTATATAAGTGCAAAAGTATCATTATTATTACGTTTGGATGAGAAGTTGTCTTTTACGTTTTGTTGTTTTATAGAAATATTTAATTAACAGTTGATTATTATTCGTAATATTTCGTTCTTGATCTAAAATTATTTGACATTGATCTCAATGACAGTGATTTATTGTTACTATTTATATAAGTTTTTTTATAATTTTTAAGCATATTTTTACTCTTAAAGGCTGAAAATGTGCTATTGTGTATATTTATATTTTATAAAAAAAAAGTAAGTAACAGTTTTATTTTGTTTTGATGAGAAGTCATCTTTTTTTGTTATATTGGTAATTGTTATACGTACTTTAAAAGAAATGCTTTGTTTAACGTTGATTCTTAGTTATAAATATTGTTCTTAATCTAAATTAGATTTATTTATTACTTCTAAGGATGCTGAAACTGTGTCATTGTATTAAAAAAAACTAATTATAGTGGTTAGTATTATATAAATATGATTAATAGTAAATATTTTACATTATAAAGAGAATTTATACTAATTAATTCATTACCTGTATTTATTTGTGTGCCTAAATCCAACATTCACCATGAAAACAATATTCTTAATGTGTTAGTAAATAATGAATAATTAATATCATTATTCATCTTAATTATCTTAATATTAATTATCTTAGTATCTTAATGAATGATTAATATCATTGTTGCAGTAATATGTGCTGGTAGAAGACTAGTAAGAAATTTAAAAAAGTCTGATACAATATTATTCAGGACGAGGGGCGTAGTACACTGCTGTGACGATATCCGTGCGACCGAGACAGCGCACAGCGCTCGCCTCTCGCCTTGCGTCGACTCGCGATCGCGACTACTAACTAAATTAGTAACTACTATAACCTTTATAATCGAGATATCTCGAGATATCTTCATAATCGAATGATTTCATTAGTATATCTCATAATCGCCCACCTCTAGTTTTTGTAGTTACCATGAACCTCTACGTCCGTGCTAGTTACAATTTAAAAATTTGGAGTATAATTTTCTATTCTTGATATTATTATAGTCTGTTATCCTGATATCTATTCTTAGCTTTGTTCTTTTTTTATTAATAGTTGCGCTATGTAAACTGTTGAACCATAGAAAAATAACTAAAGAACAAAACCACGTGCACCTTTCAAACTTTTATTGTCAAGATGTCATGTCATGAAGTCAATTGTATTTGTATTTGATTTTGAATGAAAATTGTATAATAATAATAATATGGTTACGGGGGTTTATGTATGTGGTTTATTTAATAATTTGTTTTGAATTTGATTTTTGAAATTGTACATATCTGTTCGAACTCATTCATATTTCACTAACATAAATAGGTATATCTATTTAAAAAACACACGGTTTTATATTACCTACTGAGTAATAATGGGTAAAAAAAATAAAGATTCTCTTGGACGATCACTCATAAAAGATAAATTTTCCAAAAATCGGAACCGAAAACATGTCGAAGATAATATGGTATGTAATTTTTTTTCCCATTATTTTTACTTAAATACTTCATCATTATCAGCCTGTGTCTCTCCACTGCTGGATGTAGGCTTTTCCTAAGGCTCGCCAACACGCATGGTCTTCTGTTCAAATAAATACTTAAATAATTTTTTTTATCTATTTGAGTTAACTTTTTTTTTTAATATTTTTAATGACGTGACATAATCTGTGTTACAATGATATTAATGTAATCATAATATTTTATAACTTAAATAATTGTATTAAATGGCCCAATTAAGAACAATTATCCACATTATAAGTATCTCCGGCTGCCTCCAGTCCTCGACACTGTTGGTCGTATGCCTCAAGTTCTATAGAATTGAATGAAATAGTTATGGAGGCTGCACACTCTCGCTGACATATCTCGAGATGTCCTGAATGCGAGAGTGTATGTGGTAGAGCAACAGCAGCAGCAATTTCTCCATTTCTTCGGCGATCACAAGTGTAACTGATCTAGCGCAAGGAATTTCCGCTCTGCCAGCTACTAGATGGCATAGTCAACACTTTCCATACAAACCCTAAGCATTGTTTAGGTTTTTCTTTCTTTCATTCCAAGACTTAATTACTTCTGATATGATATGCTAGAATTTTGCTTTTTGGATAATGTTTACTCCACAATATACAAATAGAAACTGGCGGCCAAATGCGCCTTGAGTTGCCCTGAGCACGAATATTATTATTACTGCAGTCTTGAGTAGCAGGCGATGCGGCGATTCCTTGCTCTGTGAGCTGGAGTGTATGTGGAGTGTACACTCGTGCACAGACCTCCCGAGAGTGTACTGCCGCCATTACAGTGCTACACTGACAGTACACATGCACACATTTTAAACATCCACATTTTAATAAATTATTAAGTATTTTATTATTTATAAAGTTCAAAATAAATTTCAGTCTTATTTTGAAATAAATAATAATATTTTCTTTAATAAAATATATGATACTTTATTTTTGGCAGCTACACACTACTGAAGTAAATGATGGCTATGATTGGGGTCGTTTAAATCTTCAATCCGTTACAGCAGAGTCTTCATTACAAGAATTCCTCTCAACTGCAGAATTAGCACAAAGGGAATTCACTGCTGAAAAGCTCAATTTAAAATATGTTAAATCAGTACCTAGTGAAGTTGAAATTGCCACTTCACAGGGGAATTTTGATGAGCCTTTAACAGTACCCAGAAGGTAAGTAGAATACATAATTATATTTTTATTTTTTATTTTATTCCCACTAAAAACTTGCGACTAAATATGTACACTAATGTCTTATAAAACGTAGGTCCAGTCATACAAATACACTAGTGATTTATTGACAATTGTGTCGAATCTATTGACATAGGAAAATTTTATACATTTAATTAACATAGTTTATATTCAACTGTATGCACTATAAATATAATTAAATATTAAACAAACAAATTTTATTATTTATTATGTACAAATCGCCTTTCCTGATTCTATTGCAGTATAATATATGGTGCATAGGGTAAATACCCTCTTTTCCTATTGCATAGTCAAAGACAATCATACTTAAGAAGTAATTCCAGTCATGCATCAGAGCTGATACACTCTTTTTTTTACCTGTGTGCCACACGGTTCTAAAATTCAGCTAAGAAATGGTTTAATACTGTTCTAGACCAAAATGGAGTCCAGAGATAACGGCTGAGGAGCAATTGGAAAGAGAGAGGGATGCATTTCTTGATTGGCGCCGGAACCTTAATGAGTTACAAGCTAACCTCGGTGCAGCGCTTACACCATATGAAAGAAACTTAGAACTTTGGAAGCAGCTCTGGAGAACTCTGGAAAAATCTGATATAGTTTTAATTTTGCTTGATGCTAGGAATCCGCTCTTGTTTAGGTAAGTACAGAACAGAAAAATCTGGCAAAAATTTACTCTAAATAAATTGCTATGAGCTGTTTAACTTACGTTAACTTTTGGTTTCGGACTTTTCTTTGGGGAAATTTAAGAGTTTCCAGTCATTAGTAACCTTTAAAGAAGATAAACATCTGCTATTTTAGTCAACTAGATATATGCTGCTGCTATAGATATATGCTGTCGCGAACTTTTTTTAGAACTTTTAAAGGCGAACAATTTCAGTAACATTCAGTAACTAAAAATTAAAAAAATTACAAGCCTTTTCTAAAAAAATATTTTGGATATTTAGTAGACTGTGGTGCATTTATTTTTGACAGTCTATTTGCTTGTCTATGTCTTGTTTGGTTGTTGGTTATATTTTTACTGGTAGTTTTAGAAGTGATCTTTGTTCTTCAGCTACTAAGTTTATTTCAAAAACAGAAGTACTATTAAAAAATTCTCAAATAAAATTAGAAAATGGAATTATTTATTGCATTATGTTCTCTCGTTTCAACTGAGTGTCAGTGTTGCCAAGTCTGTTTGTCATGGGTATGTCAGTGTTGGGCGCTAGATCAGTTCAAAAAAAGTGCTAGATTCCGCTAAACAAGCGTGATCAAAAAAATAGCGCTAGATTATAATACTATTTTTAAATTAGGAGTTAAATAGCTGCATTCCACATAATACCCATATTGTTTGATTGGCCAAAAAATTAGTGCTTGTGGGTATAGTTTTGTCGTCATTTCAAGTATGTATAGTAGTACCCAACTGATAAGGCTTACCGATGTACCTGCGCAGAAGACGAATTTTTAAAGCGTTGGAAATGCTATCGCGCCTTTTTCCAGTACCGCTACTGGTTGCCAGCTGCCGCCGTGTGAGCGTGCGCCGCTTGGCATTAGTCAGCCGGACGGACTGAATGAACTCGTGCGAGTGCGACGAAAGTAACAGCTGCATTGTATTATGAAACTTATAGATAACGAATCTAAGGTTAATTGTAACTTTAAGCTTTCTTTAGTAATCGTCAGAGCCGTACTTTCTTTTCTGCGCGAACGAAGATTCACGACGTGCCTTATCAATTGTGTACTACTATACCTATCATTTTTGCTCTGAACAAAAATGGCTTCACCTATGTATGTTGTGGCAGGGCACGCTGCATTTGGCAGTCGTTTGGGCAGCCCGTCTGGCGGCATAACCACCCCCTTACATAATACTACCGTGAAATAATAGCATGTGTGCTGTTCTGCTTCGGTGAATGGCTAAGGGATGCCAGAGCCCATTTTACTTATCCCTTCCTAATCCCTACCCTTAATCCTACTGTGATCGTCACAAGCAACGCCACAGGTGCTGCACGTGCTCTGCCGACTATAGTAGGAATAAGGATAAAGAATTGGAAAGGGATAGGGAAATGGGTTATGGCATCCCTTACTCATTCACTGAAACACACAAGCTTTTATTTCACGGTGGTTTCACGGGGTTATTACTCCCGCCAGACGGGCTGCCTAAATAATTGCGAAAGCTCTGCGTGTGCTCTGCTTCTGACACCAAAAATGTTAAGTAAGGAGACTTCAAATAATAAGTATGTTTGTATGTTTTGTATGTCTCTGAAAAAAAAATTATACAAAATAAAAGTTTTTATATCAATTGTTGGGCATAATAATAAAAAGTTTCGCATAATTTAGCACAGGTAACCCTATATTTTAAACACTAATCTCGATTTGAAAACGGGTCACATTGGAGCGTTCCTTCGATGACCTTCGGTGACCGTCCACACTGAGTTCGATCAAATGGTTTGATTCCTTTCATGTTACCGCCACGCTTCGGATCGCCGGCAAACGCCAACGAACGATCATCATGTTATACATTTTGTTCACCTTGTTGAATCCACTATAGTAATGTAAATTGCATAAAAATAGGTTATCTTTTCTCATGACAGGTGTGCTGATTTAGAAACATATGCATCGGAACAAAAATGCAAATGCATTTTGCTTCTAAACAAAGCTGACTTAATTACTGAGTTTGAAAGGAAATGCTGGGCCGAATATTTTAGTAAAGAGGTATGTTGAAATTCATTGGAAGAAAATGTCTTGTTCAAATTTTCTTATTAGGACCACCTTATGGTACGTGATAATTCTTTTAACTACTATTGTCGTGTTTTACAGGGGGTTCCAGTTATATTCTTTTCTGCAGCAAAAGATTTGAATGCAAAAATTATTTTGGAAGATGAAGATGAATCGCAGAATGCAGAAGAAGTTGACAGCAAATCAAATTTAGACTCAAATGAAGATAATAACAGTGTTATAAGTGAAAAGGGTTTAGAAAGTAATGAAGAAGACATAGAGTTAATAAGAAAACTATTGGGGGATCTTCATCAAGCTGTTACTAATACTGGCAATGAGCTTGATAGGATTCAAGTGGCTTTGGAAAAAATTTTAGAAAACTTTAAATACGATACTGATATTGATCTACGTCATGTTAATGATATGATAGTTTCCGAAAAAACAATTCAGGATAAAGATGATAGAACAGATGAGGATAAAGATAAAGTAGTAAATTCTTATGAAATAATGGATAGAGCTAAAGTATTAGAGGCATTGAAGGAACTAAAGCTAGAAAGTTTGAAAAATGGCCCGAGAATTACAGTTGGTTTGATTGGTTATCCAAATGTGGGGAAATCGAGTACTGTCAACGTTTTAATACAGACAAAAAAGGTAGCTCATCAAATTGAATTTTCTTAAATATTTTTTTATACGAAGCTTTGTTTTTTTATTTTAGTTTTATATGGGCGGGTTTTAATCCTAGTCTTATTTAAATAAGCCTCTATTCTATGAACCTATATAGAAGTGTTAAAAAAAACACGTTGTTTAGAATTCTAAGAATAGTTTGTTAAATCGTTTCGTTGCTACAAAAAAGCTCTTGAGTTATAAAAAAACTTAAGTAAAACAAATCAGTTATTAATTTGTTATTGAATTATTATTACAAAATATTGTTAGATTGGGGTGTTTGTGAACTTAAGAACTTTAGTCAATATCTCACTTGAAATAGTTTTGTGTAAAAAGCAGGGAGTTTCACATTATTGAAATTAATACAATTTGAAATACTTATCAAAAAAACCAGTACCTTACTTTTTTATTATAAAAGTCTGGTATATATTATATATTCGATGGTAGTCTATAGGCGATACTATTGTCGTCTATAGATACAAGGAATACCTAGGAGTATACAAATCCGATGCGACTTTAATAGGATAAGGGACTAGGTGAAGATAGGATGACTTTCCATAAGAAGGATGTAAGAAACTCCTGTAAAAGATGATTTTTGTCGCCAGATGAGCTGCCCTTGCTTTGCCTCAAGTAGTTATCGCTTTACTTACTCAAAAGTAAATGAAATCATATTTTATTCAATTATAATCATAATACTAGAAATACATAGTAATTAGTGTATTCAATAATAAATCTAGGTGAAAGGAAAATTATAATCAATTTTGAACTTTTTTGCGTTAATATACACAAAGGTACAGAAATTCGTTAACTTACAGGTGAGCGTCAGTTCAATGCCTGGCCACACTCGCCACGTTCAGTCCCTCATCCTGAACGATGATTTCGAAGTGTTGGACTGTCCCGGCTTGGTGTTGCCAGCGTACGCTGTAGCCCCTGACTTGCTACTTACCGCAGTGTTGCCAATAGATCAGGTACGCTACTAATTTCATATAGGTTAATGAAAACATGTCAATTCATATATTTTATATGGTTAATTATTCGATTTACTTATGTTTAAGGACTAGCTGTATCCTGCTGTTTCACTCGCCCTTTAATTTAACTTCACAAAGGCATGCACATTTCGGCTCTTCTCGATAATGCTTGTTTCCCCCCACGACCCCTGGACGAATGCGTCGCATTCGCATCTCATGGCCCGCATGCACTATTACTTCTTTCACTTAGCATTCTTTCTTGCTTCTTCTTTTCTTTTTGCTTGACTTCTAAGAGTCATGGCGTGATCATGAATAGCCTATAACCTTCGTCAAGAATTGGGCCATCAAATGCAATTTTTTTTGTCGCTATTTAAATTCTATAATTAAAAATAACCCTTTCATTGACTATAATTTTTGTGGAGTTTAGTTGACAGTTTTAAAAAATATTTATTTAATGGTTAGTCAATTATTTAATCTCTTAACTGGTCTTTAATCAGGTTAAACTTAATTTTACTAATAATTAACATTTTTACTGTGCAGCATTTCATATATATTGTTTTGATTAAAGGTCAACTATTACTTTGTGAATATTGCTGTTGTCACTGAAGCTATGATGTTTATGCCGACCTGTTATTCTGATGTATAAACTAGGTTACTGAGGTTTCATCAAAATTCGTTCAGTAGTTTTTGCGTAACACACATCTCTATATATCTATTCTAACAAACTTCTCGTTATTAATAAGTAATGTGTACGTAAATATTATGAAGCTATAATACTCACAGTGTACCCTTTTTACATTGAGATTTTTTTGGATTCAGCATAAAAATAAAAGGTTCCAGTTTTCATTACATCAGAACAATGATAAAACAGCTGTGCTCAAGACTTTATAGACGTGGTATGTCGGTAACTTTTTTATTTGTAAACTGATTGGAATGAAACAAACACTAAATGTTACGCGAAGCTTGCTGCAGTGAAAATTGCATTCAAATCGTTTAAGTTGTTTCTGAGATTTCCGTTCACAAACGCATAGACAGACCTGGGCAACATAAGTACAAGGTGTACAAATTGTTTATTTGAAAATGTACTTTCGACTTTACAGACACGGCTCATTTACGATTTTATTATTTTGTTACGACTAACTGGAATGTTCTGGAAAAAGCGTTGGCACCAGCCGAAAGTCCCGAACATCCACTCTATCGATGGTAGCCTCGCTCCTTCCCGACTATTGTCAAAGGAAATTGGTCCTCATGTTTACAACATAGAGTTTACATTTTAACAGAAATAGCATTCCCGACTTTCAATGGCTTATTTACGATGTTGTTTAGATTTTCTGGAAAACTCGAAATACGTCTAGGCGTTTAGAGCAAGAGAGCAAGCGGGCGAGATGAGTCAGTTTTGTGCAATAACAAGCGATTCGAAAGCGACTCTTCGGAGCTTTTGCGAAGTTACCTGCGACAGTGAACCAGCGACACATTAAGGGAATCATTGACGACTTTTGGCAAGTTTAACTGTTTCGTCGGACAAGTCTAGTGTATTGATATCATTTGCTGATTGATCCGATGGTGTGTCCAGATGCGGTCTCACGACGCAGCTATGGCTCGCCTCTGCCAGTTGGTGAGCAAACACACTTTCGAAGTGAAGTATGGTCTTCTTCTGCCGCAGGACGATAACAAGGAGCCTGATTACAAACAAATACTTACTTCCCATGCATGTAAGCCATACATTTTATCTTATTCTATAATAAAAAAATATATATTGAAGGCCAGTAGATAGCGTGACAGTCTATTTAGCGGTAGGTTGCTCTGGCTACCGTGGGCATATTAAAACAAGCAACGCCATGCGGCATAAAAGTTTGCCTAAGAACTAAGGCTAAGGCGAGGTCAATTGTAGGGTATTTTTTTTTTTACAAAAGAAACAAAATTATTTTAGTATGCATTTAGACTCTATTCATAGTTTAGGCTACGGATTTTGTGAACTGTAGAATATCGTCATTGTCAAACCAAAATCCTGCTACGTGCAAAGTATATTTTTGAAATATTGACAAAAAAAGTTTTTCTGAAATTTTTTACATGAAGGTTAATTTAGTAAAAAAAAATATGTTTGAAACTTAGGGTTGTTATACGTAAACTTATTGGTCTTTTAAACATGAAATGTAATAATTTTGTTATTACATATTTTGATAATAGAGTAAATTTTGCACTGTTATGTGCAAAATTGTGTAATGCACATAGCATGAAGTTTTCATAAGCTGTTAGCAGTTGTTTTATACGATAGACAAAGTAGTGAACTATTCACTAAGGTCAAAGTGTTGGAATCTCAAAAAAGTGCACATTTAATCTAGATTCTGAATAACATTTTGGGAATTTTTGCTTACACACGTCGGGGCCCCTGTAGCTCGGTGGCTCCATATAATTAATGGGGCGGTAGTTACGCCCCTACTTAGGGCATTGGCTCTGGCATCCCTTACTGGTGTTGTTGTTTCACAGTCCACTGTAAACGGAGTTTACTGGCTGGCGCTACGCAGTCTGCTCGTTGGCACCTGTAGAAAATAAGCGGCCCGCCCACGGCTTCCATTCGTTCTTTACATGAGTAAAAACAGTATCAAAATCCGTTGGGTAGTTTAGAAGAAGTTAGCGGAGAAACAGAAAAATGCAGATTTCAACTTTAATTAATATGTAGAGATGAATTTACTAAATAACTAAAATCAAAATTTACCAAAATATAATAAATATTAAATCATGGAAAGCTAAAGAAATTATTCCACTGAATGTTTTTTTAAAAGTATTTTCTTTTTTAAAAATTTTTTATACCTTATTCTAAAAAAAAAAATTGAAATTTAAAATTTCTGTCTTTTCTTTTTAGTTATAGCAGGGAACTAAGATAAAGAAAATCACAATGAAAAACAGAATGTGTGTTTTTACGAGTGAGTAAGGGATGTCAGAGCCTATTCACCTATCCTTCCTTATCCTTTATCCTACTAAGGTCGGCAGCGCATTTGCAGCACCTATTGTGTTGCTGGTATATCACCTTCATGTTCGTTGTAGTCATTCTATGCTTTTAGCTTTCTATAATTTATGATTTACATAGTTGCATAAATAATAAAATTTTGTAATATTTTTTAAAAAGTTAACCGTGGTTTTATGACGGCTGCCGGTCAGCCCGACCAGTCGCGTTCAGCTCGGTTGCTCCTAAAGGACGCCGCTAGCGGTCGCCTGCAATGGGCTTGCCTTCCACCGGGATACCATCGCCGTCAGGAGCTAGAACTGACAGTGGGGGACAAGAGGAAACCCACGCCCAGGGAGACTAGGGCGGTTGAGGTAATTGTATTATTATTAAATGTTTACGCCGAATTTACATATTATTTATACATATTATTGTTATGAAATCGACAATGTCATCGAATTCATGGCTTCGATAGCATCAAAGCTTTATTTTGCAAAATTTTGCAAAAAACGGAATCAATGTCAGCGTCAGAGCTGAACTTGGAAATTTCACACGTGAGGTACACATACACATGTTTCCTGTGTGTCGTCTGTTGCGTATTCTATCTTTGAACTTTTGCCCATACTTAAACATATTTGACACTGATAATGTAAAAAAAGTATTGCCTAATGAGGGTTGTAAAATAAAACAATTATTTTGAAACATAACTAATATTTTTATTTATTTCTGTGATGTTCAAATCATCACTTTGTCAGTGTTTTCAAATTACATCTGAGATGAAATTTGGATATTCCTTGTATGTTTGGAATTCTTTCAGCTGCTTCAATTAAATTTCCTATAAAATAAATATATGCGTTTTAATGCACCGCACTATTTAATGTATCAAAATTACTATTCCAAACTAATGAAATCGGATATTTTTGTTTCTGCTTAAAAGATTTTAAGTTTTCCTCCTGTTTCTCTTCGAATTTGCTTAAATATCTTTGAATTCTATTTAGAGTTGACTTCATAATTGAAGTACAATGTGAATAATAAATGAATTCTGTGAAATGCTAAATTGGTACGAATCATTTTAAGAAAATGAAAACTTTTCATGCATAAAAGTTTCTGACTACCATACCATATGGTACTGTATTAATTCATATCGCAATATCAATATAAATTTGTCTATCCAGTCGTGGAGAAGAATTTCAGAAATACCTTTACTCTACCTTTGTCAATCAATTCAGCTGGGCAAAAGAGTGTTGTAGCTCTCTGTTGTGAATGCCCATGTCCAACAGTGTAGGAATAGGTTTTTAGGCTGATGGTGCTCGTAAATATTGCATTATTTTCAGGTTATTGCTGCATATCGATGCAACTGCTCAACTAAACAATGTAACCGACTTGCATTCGTGAAATGCTATGATAAACTTATTTTCGTATATGTATATAAATAAATAAAGTATGAAAATGAAATTTTATTTCCTAGGGTTGGCTAAATAAATCTGCCGAGATTGACAAGGCATTCTTCTCAATGGCAAAAGGCACAGCACATGTCCAAGGGAAACCTGTTTTAGGGTGAGTAAAAATGCATTATTAGTTAATTTAACGTATATAAATAATGTTTAGGGTTTTCGGCGACGACGACGAATCACCAAACATGTTATTCACGGCGATCTTCTATAAGGAGGTGGTTACTCCCGCCAATCCGGCTGCCCAATTTGTAGACTGCGCAAGCAGTGTAACCTGCCTCTGTAAAATATAAAATAACTAATAAAATTAACCGAGCAATTCTTATTATATATATTTATACCAACTGATGCCGCCGACATTCGAATTTTTTTATATTTTAGACGTTCCCTTGGTAATCTTAACATTTTCCAGGATAAAAAGTATCATATAATGTTAATCCAGCTAATAAACTATATGTGTGCCAAATTTCATCCAAATCCGTTCAGTAGTTTTACGTGATAGAGTATCAATCATCCTTACATTCATTCATCCTCAAAATTTCGCATTTATAATATTGGTAGGTTATAAATTTTAATATTTCGCGCCATTCGAAAACGGCTCTAACGATTTGGATGAAATTTTATATTTAGATAAAGTTTTGCTTTTAAACTCTACGTAAATATGGTTGTATTCCTTGTAAAAAATGCAATTTGAAACAAATAGTTTTATTTATAACTATTTATTAAAACGCCACCTGTGGTATTTTTGCCGACGGATGATAATCAACTGTTACCTCAAAATTTTTTTAGATGGCACTATATGTTAGATTAACATCCAATAATAACAATGCAACTATTGCGTTAACCGGCGTCGGTTGCAATACAAATATTATGACAATCTTGTGATTCACGTTGGCGTAAAAAATAAAATAAAAAAAGAGAGAAAGTTTGAATGTTTGTTATCAATGATACGTAAACTGTTAGACGGATGTACCTAAACCAATCTTGGCACTAATATATTTTTATACCAGCATCTAGGTGTTGTTAAAAGGGGGGGATATTCCAAATATGAAAGAAATAAGAAGGGATGAGGGTTCAAACCGTGGGGTAGCCTTGGGCCCTATTCTTTCCTACAATAATTATTATTATTTCACCGTACTTAAGTTCTTTAATTGTAAATTTGTAATCGAACAAACTATTAAGCTGAGATTTTATGAAAACTACATATAATTCAATCCGATTAATTAGTAGAAATGAATCTTCTCTTTAAATAAGATAAAATGACAATCTATATAAAATAATTTACTGCGTTCTCAGGCCCAGTAAATATAGGAAGCGAATAAAATAATTCGATCTGAGCCGATTAATAACAAAAGAAAACAATGATGTTAAATCGCATACAACGTCAGTATAAAGTGCTCTGTGCAAACAAGGCACAGAACTATTAAAGGTATGAAACAATATTATGGAAAATATGTCACAAATAAAAAAAAATGTGACTAAGGTTCCGTAGGATAATACAATTATTTGAATCTATAAATTATCAACAGATGGCAGAACGGTGTTAAATAATATAAAATATTAATGTTTATAAAACATACAAATGTGCTATAAAGAAGCCACAACTTCCGGAAAGATTTACGTCAAAACCATAAACATTCAAAGCAGTTTCCAATTATAAATTACACTTATTTTTATATTTAGCCTGAATATTTGTACTAATTTTATTTGCATTCGCTCTACATATGTATCTGTCGTAATGTTATTTTGAACACATTTTTTTTATAGTTTATACTAAATAACTTGCTAGATTTACTAAATAAATTGCTAGAAATTTAGAATTAATTATATTCGCTAAAATTGGATAGTGCTAATATCATTCTAAAAAGATTAAAAATAACATGTTTAGGGAAAAAATCCTTTGCTATGCCGTGCCATCTTCTAGCGCCGGCCAAAGCTCAAAACATAGTATACAGACTATGTATACTATGTTTTGATGTTATTACCTTTTGCTTATTATCCGAAGCTCAAAACTCATAATTATCTTAATTTCTAGATGGAACCTTTATCTTTAATATAAAATTATTTCTTTTAAAATGTAACGTAAAAGACAAAATAAATTGAAGTGTAACGCTTTTAATATATGAAAGATGAAAGAGATCTCTCAGTGTATATTATCAATTGAGCCAAGGGAAGTGTAAATAAACGCTACGGAGACCAAATCGGCATCGTGGACGGTTGCCAAGCGTTAATTCATAAAGTTGAACTTCTTTACGAGGCGACTAGGGGGTTAACGATCGTGAACATTAGTTTAAACAGAACCACCGACTTGTGTTGCATACGCATCAACAACTTACATTAACTAGACGCCAGATGAACTCATTTCATATGAAACGTATCTCTACTCATACATAATGCGTTAAAACGCCGAGAAATCGCTATAATGTTATAAGAAATCAACTGTGAAGTCATCGAAGTGTTCCTTCCACGCAACTTTATGTTGCTATTTTATATATTGATTTTTTTTTTCACCTACTTGGGTCAACAATAAAATAAAGAGATTGACTAAATTGGGAATATTAAATACTAGCTGCGCCCCCTTACAGAAGACCACCACGAAATAACAGCATGTGTGCTGTTGTGTTTCGGTGAGTGAGTAAGGGATGCCAGAGCCCATTTCCCTATACCCCTCCCAATTTATCCTTAATTCTATTGTAGTCGACAGCGCATTTACAGTAGCTTTGGCGTTGCTTGTGTTATAGGCGATAGATGGCTACATCTACCGTCAACTGCTTGGTGATACACTTGTTCATAGTATGCTCCAATTTGCAAACCCTCGGGAACCTAAGACAAAAAAACAATTCTCAGTTAAATCTATCTGTTTTAACACAGATAAGAGAAAAAACACAACAGACAGTTAAATCCTACTAATATTATAAATGCGAAAGTTTGTATGGATGTTTGTGCGTTTGTTACTTCATCACGCCGAAACAGCTTGACGCATTTGGATGAAATTTGACACACAGATAGTTTAATTAACATATAAAATATCCTGAAAATATGTTAAAGTTCCCGGAGGGTCGTCTAAAAATATAAAAAAAATCGGCGCCACCCGATCGTCACAGCGATTAAGATGTCAGGCATTATATCACTCATATGCTTTTTCAGGTGTTATATTTTTCAACGCGGACGAAGTCGCGGGCACCAGCTAATAGAAAATGAATATAAACGATTCACTACCATGGAAGTAATAAGTACTGCATGCAACAGTAATGAGCTGTTGTCGCAAAATTGAAGCCGAAAGAGAGCTCAGCTCAGTAACTGTACCTATTATCCCTCTCTGGCGATGGTGACTATATTGAAATATGATTTAAGGACAATAATTATAAAAAATGATTTGTGATTTGACGTCAGCATTGTGATTTCCCTAACATTAGGATCTTTAGGAAATCTGAAATTGAACCCGTTATGTTAATAGAATTAAGTATTTAAGTTATTTGTTATTGAACTAGGATTGCATAGTCGTGCATTGGTCACCCTAAGTATTCACTAACAAATTATGTAACTATTACCTGTGAAAAGATAAACCACAATCAGGATAATACTCGCTTCCGCAAGTCTCCACGAAACAAATTCTCCCCATTTTAATTAAAATTCTTCAAAAATATCACGAAATCAAAAAACATTCCGCCATTGACGTCAGAGTCGGCGATTTCATGTGGGGTTGTCAAGTCAGGTGTCCGTATTTCATACAAATAAAAGAAAACCTATACGCCAATCGCAAAATTTTTGCGTTAATAAGGCTTTACACGTAGCAACAAATAATATTGCTTTAACATGTCGGTAATAAATTATTATTTATATTTAGAAACATTTTAGAATTAAATGTTTTACTTCATTACATTACATTAATCGCATATTTTTCTACCATTTCTACCAACTTAACTCTGGCAAGTCTATAGAACGGGACAAAGCGTTCAGTGGTTGCCTTCTCACTCGGCTTCATTTTTATTTTGCGCGCAACAAGACTTACGACCTTAGCATTTTTCTTTATTTATTTTCTTTATTTTAGCTGCAAGATGCACAGATAGAGCTTATTCCTGTTGTATGTAGTACTTATTACTTCCATGTTAACTACTTACTTTGATTTATCCCAACATATACATTTATATAAAAAGGTTGTATTTAACCGCACATCGGAAGAAAGTGACTTAATTACCTATTCTAGTACCAAAAATACTGAAATATGCAAGTGGTCCGTCAGCCAGTCTGCCACCTTTAATAATATAAAAAAAAAAAAATGTAAAGAAATCAGACTCGTGCATACCTATTATACGTTCTTTTTAAATTGGAAAGTACTTCCGCGTGAAGTTCTTCCAGTATCCCTTACTAAGGGGAAAATGCTGCCTCGATAATTATTTCGCAAGTTTCTCGCTCCGCTATTTATAAAATTTTTCTATGGATTGTATAAAGATATTACGTACTTCGTGAAAATTGGGTGATAATCCAATGGTACATAATACGGGGTGACAGCACTTGGTTCTGGTGATGAATTCGTGTGAAGATTGATGTACAAAAATATGCTTCTCAACGAATGAACTTTTTCCTGGACAGACTTTTTCAAATACCTAACCGAACTCGCACTGAATGTTAAGAACTTACTAATCTCAGTGACACACATTAAAGAATTATATGTGCCACTGAGATTAGTAAGTCTGTCTGTACATTGAATATTTTTTTCAAAAAACAATTTGTGCACGTTGTACTTATGTTATATCGAGGTAAAAATAAATAGTTTTTAGAATTTTTGTCTGTTTGTGCGTTTGTGCACGCTAATCTCAGAAACGGCTTAATCGATTTGAATGCGGTTTTCACTGATATATATATTTTTTCTTTATTTGTTCAAAAAAAATAATATCAATAATTTAGAAGAAAACTCTACAGTGATTGTGCCCATTCACAATGCAAACGCAACTCAACAAAATAATGTGACAGTAATAAACAATATTAAACAATAAGATAATAATAAACAAAAAGATCCAATACAAAAATAAAAGAAAAAGCAATAATACAAAATAAGTACCTAAATAAATAAATATTAATATAAAATAAAAAACAACTTAAAAATAAATATTTATACATAATATTAAGTAGTGTTATTTCTTAGTTTAACCTTCAATAGAGGCCAAAGAATCAGAAAAGATGTCAAAGTTATTTTGTAATGCGTTAATGGCCCTACACAGGCGTGGGAGAGGGCGGAGTGAGGGTATATTGTAGCAAGTTTCGCGTAACATTTAGTGTTTCATTCCATTCGGTTTACAAACAAAAAAGTTACGCGCTATACCGAATACCACGCGTACGAAGTGGCACACCTAGTCATTTTATAGTTTTTGCCTGCTACTTCGCCCGCGCTCCTCTTACTTAGGTGTTGTCTTTATTGCTCATATATTTTTGTCAGGCGAAATTTTTTTGTTTTTTGATTATCCCTCGGGGACAGTACTTTTTTCTGCATGAAAAGTACCCTATGTCCATTTCTGTATCCCTGCAAAATTTCATAATGATCGGTTTAGTTAAGACGTGAAAGCGTAACAAACAAACAAACTCATTTTCCCATATATGGTATTATAGTTAAGTTTTGTAATTAAAGTGTTGTCTATGTCTAGTAGTGGCAGGGCACACTACGTTCCGTAATCATAAACTGGCAGGCTAGTCTGGTCGTGTGCTGTGGTGTTTCTTTGCGTAAGAAATGCCAGAGACTGCTGTCTCTTCAACAATCTTCTTGTCTTTCTTGCAGAGTCTCAAAAATCCAAGCTGGTGACAGAATGGTAACGAAACCTTGGAAATTGGAGAAGAAACATGCCAACAAAAATAAGAGAGAGAAGCTCAGAAGAGTGTACGCACACTTGGATGAACATTGAAACGATATTTGTTATGCAATTTTTGACTAATCGTTAGTGACACCTTCAAATATATTGCATTTTGAATTAAAAATATATAAAGCTACACATATAATTTGAGTCGATAAAAATGGCCTTAAAACCAACATTCTTATCTTCTAATGAAGCTACTACTTTTTTCAGAAATAAATGTATTTGTTGATGATTTGTGTTTTTTTAGATACATTTTTGTATACCTGTATTATTTCCCTATCCCTTCCTAATCGTTTATCCTTAATCCTAGTATGGTCAGCAGCGCACTTGCAGCACTTGTGCTTGTGCTATAGGTGACCATCAAGTAACCGTCAGCTTATCTGACAATCGATGTAATAAAAATGAGCTTCTAAAACTTTATTTTTTGAATGACAATGAATGAAATGTAAATGATGAAAATTAAAAAAAAAACCTTTTTTTTTTAATTTTCTTAATTGCATGAATTCTTAAATGTTTACTAAATTAGACAGCGTAGGACGCATTTTCAAAAGTAAGTTGATTAAAATTTAATTTTTTGTTAACTGCATGTCGCCCTTGATTTTCATTTTGTTTTAACTCTTTCCTATTGGAGGGTTCATATTCATAAGTGAGAGTAATTCGGCATCTTCACTTATTACTTTTAAGACACAATAGGTAAACCCTGATTCTAAGCAGTGGTCATGGTAATTTCCTTCTTATCTATCTTATCACTATCTATTACATTAAGAATATCGAAATAATGTTAATAATCCATTCTTTTTAAAATCACTAAACAAAGTCGTTTATAACTAAACATTTATTTGCGAAAAAATCATCTGTATGCAATTGCAATTAGAGTCGAAATCCTTTTGATCCTTCGCCATTTTGATCCTATACAAAGCTAACAAGACTCATGGGTATTTTCATTGTAGACAAGGCTTTGTCAAAAAATCTTTGTCAGTTTTTTTTACATTATAAGAGTTATAAGGCAGGCAGGCTGACGGTCCACAGATGGTAGGTGATTACCGTCGCCTAAGGACACAATTAACACCAGGTTTACAGATACGCTGTGGACCCTGCAGCGATTTGTTTACGGCTCGCTTGAATAAGCCCATGTTGTAACTAGGCGGAAACACCTCAGAAGAGAGATTGTTCCAATGCTCGCGATCCGCGGGATAAAGTTTCTATCCATCCGGATTGTGCGCAGCGGCATCTTATCCAAGTAATGCGGATGAAAACGAAAGCATTACTGTGGTAAAATCTTGTATTGACTGTTGTACTTTATTATAACAGACAGACAAAACTGTATTATAACGAATGTGTAGGTAAAAGTTGATTAATAAGACAGCATATGAACATAACATAACCCATATTTTATCTAATGTGGACAAACTAATGAAAGCAATTTGTACATTAATCCATTTTTTTTTCTATTTCAGCTTATATCACAGTGATAAAAAATATTTTAAGAACTTATTTCAAAACCTTCCGACCCAAATATCTTGATTTACGACATTATTGGTCGCTAATATAAGACAAGTGCACGCGTTTTGAGTTCGTAGTTTAAAATTTATTTATTTTCTTACCAGTTTCTGTGTTAACAGCAGAAAAAATATTTCGTCGTGCGCCCAAACTATAATTTGTTGTTCATCCGTGAAATGATTTATGATATTGGTTGAATGGTTGTTATGATTTCAGAACAGATTTATATAGAATTATTATGTCAGAGAATATACAAATTTATTCGTATAGTATACGGAAAGCTGGAAGTGGATTGTTCGAAATTTAAAATTTCTTTATTGCATACGACCACAGTCACCAAACATTTTTTAATTACCACAAATTCCGATTCTACGAGTAGGTGAAACGGTTTGTTCTCAAAAGGACAAATTCTTAAAAAGACGGATTCTCAAAAAGAATCTCAACAGAAAAGAAATAAAAACGAGAAGACAAAAACATTTCATTTAGGTACTTTTTGTGTTACTATACTAATAAAAATAAAAATAAACTTCATACTAGGTCTTTTACCAGTTATATCTCATGAATACGCTGCAGTTATCATGGTAACAATTTGTAAAATTGAGTAAATTATAAATTTAGCAATCTCCAAGTATTTAGGTACTTGACTGAGGATATCTTAAGTCTATATATATATATTTAATTAAAAAAGGAGGCAATCACACTACAATGGAAACTGGCCACGCAATATTTATTTTAAATTAATTTGAATTCGAAAGAAAAACATTGTTCCAGAAACAAATGCTTGTCGTTTATTTTTCTTGAAGGTCAGTTAAATTATTAAAATATTGAAATGAAAATGGCTTTAAATTTAGATCGCTTAGATTTATTAGAAGCTTATCTTAAAAATAATAATAATATATCAGCTGCCATGGAATGGTATAGGATTAAATACCCATTACGCATACTGCCAATAAAGAAAGTTATAAAATCTCTTAAAGAATCTTGCGGAATGTGGCTCCTTTAAGAAAAAACCTTACGACAACAAGATATTCTTGATGAAAATATAGCGGTTGCATTAACACTCGTAGAAGCTTTTTCTCGAATATCTTCAAAAGAAGTCGCCGACGAAGTGGTTATTTTCCACAACTAATTTTTTAAGATATGGAAGAATTACAAATGCAAATGTTATCGTCGTGGTCGAATAGTGCAAGCACTATATATCGGAGATAATATCTGAAGAACTACTTTTTGCGGCTGGTTTAGGGAAAAAATAAGAGATCAAAAACAAATTTTTGAAACAATGGCTAGTAAGTAAGTGATGCCAGAGACCAATTTTTATTTTCTCATACCTAATCTTTTATCCTTAATCCTAGTTATCATTACATAATTTATGGCAGCTACTTAATGTATCATCAAGTGGACCAGGAGCCTGCCTGCCAGATTTCCCTTAAGAAAGTCCAGTGATTGTACGTGTGATTGGACTATTGATACTAGTCGATCCTTCACATAATTTGCTCTATAACAACAATAAATTTGTAAACGTGAAAGTTGCCACCGACTGCTCTGTCGTATGTACTTGTCACGCAACACTTACAATATTTTACATTATATAGATAAAAATACGCTGACTACATTAATTAATCAAATACCCCGACCTGCTGGTAGTGTTGAGGGGTCTTGCAGTCCACAGCGTCAGGGTAGGCAGTAGTCGCGTCACGGCCGACGGATGGCGTCCAAAGAGGCGCCCGGTAGGCTATCGCACAATGAAATTGGTAGCCAATACAGGAAACGAACCACTCGCTGTATCTCGCGCCTGTTGTACCCACTTCAGTTGACGATTTAGCATTGAACAAAAATTTTATACAGTTTTATTAGAAAAGTGTAAACTTCGTAAAGTTCCATCTTCAAGGTTCTGCGTTTTCGTCCTCTTCTGTTCTGGAGTACGTTCTCATAAAGGAGACCTTTTCACTTTGCTGTTGACACGAAACCGAATAATCAGCAGCAAAGCGGAAAAAGACAAATTTATAGAGAACTGCTTTTCTATCTTCGTTTCACTCTTCATTCTTCTTTTCTTCGCTTTTTTTTTGTGTATCTATATGAATATTCATTATAATATATGTATATAATACATTAGGATACATAGATATCTAAGTTACCTACATTTATTGTTAGTAGTGTTAGCCTACTGTTCCAAATTTGACCATAACATGAGAAAAAAAATGTGCCTGCGACTTCATCCGCGTTGAAAAATAAAAGATATAATGCCTGACACGAACCCGTTCGATGAGCGGCTAGGTTAACGCTCTGTTTCAGGGGTACCGGGTTCGATTCCCGAGAGGGCCAACTTTGAAAATTTACTTTTCAATGTTAGCTCTAGTCTGGACCTGGAAAGTAGTGGCAGGCCACACTGCTTTTCGCAGTAATTACGGCAGCCCCTCTGACGGCAGTAACTACTCCCTCACAGAAGACCAGCGTAAAATAACAGTCTAGGTATGTATTTTTTTTAATGTTAAGATCGGCAGACAGGCTGACGGTCCACTTGATTGTAGGTGGCTACCGTCGCCTATAACACAAGCAACGCCAAAGCTGATGCAAGTGCGCTGCTGACTACAGTAGGAAGGGAAAGGAGATAGGGAAATGGGCTCTGGCATCCCTTACTCACTCAACGAAACACAACAGCACGCGTGCTGTTATTTCACGGTGGTCTTCTGTAAGGGGGTGGTTGCTGCCGTCAGAAGGGCTGCCCAAATGACTGCGAAAACGCAGTGTGCCCAGCCACTTCTTTCAAAATCCAGACCAGAGCCAAATTTGAAAAGTTCATTTTTCAAAGTTGACCCTGCCGGGAATCGAACTCGGTAACCCTAGAACAGAGCGTTAAGACAAGCACCCTCCAACGGGCTCGTCAAATGTGTGCTTTTGTGTTTCGGTAAGTGAGTAAGGGATGTAGAGCCCGTTTCCCTATCCCTTCCCAATCCTTTATCCTCAATCCTACTATGGTCGATAGCGCACTTGCAGCACATGTGGCCTTGCTTGTTTATAGGCGACGGTAACAACCTAACATCGCGTCAGTCTGTCGGTCGACCTTAACAGAAAAAAATACATTGACGCCTAACAATTATACTTTTGCCAAACGTTGGACGTTTATTTTTAGATAGCTGGTGCCCGCGGCTTCGCCCGGGTGGAATATTTGATTTAGGACCCACTGGCCCGGGTGAATTTAATAATTTTATTAAAATCTCCAAAAAATTACCGATTCACCGTCTCTTAAGGATGATTAAGATTACACCAGGCCGCGCCCCGTCCGTGCCTCGACCGGAGCCCGGTGAAGATATTGTTAGTATGCTTTGTATGAACCAATTCATATTGCTCCGGGCCGTGTCCGTGCCCCGGCCGGAGCGCTCCAATCGCGAAATTTCATAAAATGTTTGTTTTCACCGTGCGCTCGGAGACAGCTTCGCGGGGCCCGCTCGGGGTATAGTATTAGTTTTTTTAGTGGTATCATTTAATGTATATTTATTTTCTTTTTTAAATTGTTAAAATTATAAATAAATAAATTAATTAATTAACCCGAGGCTGACTGCCTCGAGGTATAATATTTTTTCAATAATATATATTAATATATTTCTAGTAGGTATAATATATTTCTGCTTAAATAGTTTTTCAAAAAAAGAATTTCAAAAATATCTCGGGAGCGGTGGATCGCAGAGCTCCCATGTTGGTACTCATTTAAGAAGTCTCGGGGAGACGAATTTTTCGTTCACGACGAAATTTCGAAATTCACATTTTCGTTGAAAAACAAAAAAAACATCTGTTTAAAAACAAAAAAGTTACGCGTTATTTCGAATACCACGCATACGAAGTCGCGGGCACAGCTAGTATAGTAATATTAATACAAAATAGTATGATAGTACTTGGAAATGACAAGGCACGGGCAAGGCCCGGTGGCGGCCCGTCGGTGGCACGGTGACAAATAGCAAACCCGGCCGGGGCACGTTGAGAAAGACACGGTGAGCGCCCGGCCCGGTGTAATATGTTTCATCCTTTATTTTGTATTCCCCACTGACCCGTGGAATTAGCCTATGTCCATCCTGATACCTACTCTATTCTACATAACTAAGTATTCTTGTTTTATGTATGGAATGTTAACAGTGCCGTCTTAAGTCTATTCGGCGCCGGGGTGCGGGGCTCAGCCTGCGCCCTCAGCCACCCGGACGTCTATGTCAAAGGGCGCAATTACTCGCCTATGACAGACGCACAGGTGCCGCGCCCCGCCTCGCGCCCATTTCAAATGAACTTACACTTTATTGACTTAGAGATCATTTTGCTTCAAGTGTGGGCGACCGGGCGGCAATGTGTCAAAGGTTATACACTATCTTTGGTTTAGAGATTTTGCCGCGCGCGTGTTGCATTTAATAAAATGGTTAAAGCGCCTACACACGGCCCTAAAATCGGTGGCAATGTCGGGAGAGTGGTAGTGGGGATGAAATCGGCCGCTACTCAACACACGTCCCTGCCACTAAGTGTGAAACCGACCGTGCAACAAAGAGCTCGTCTATTAAGATGCCGCCGACACTCTCAAAACATCAGAGAATAGGCACTTTCTACAGTGCAACCAAGTCAAAGACGAAAAAGGAAGAACTGGTTGATGAAACGCCATGAACTTTTTTTTAATATTATTATTAAAGGTGGCAGACAGGCTGACGGTCCACTTGATTGTAGGTGGCTACCGTCGCCTAAGGACACAAGCAACATCAGGGGGGGTGCATGTGCGCTGCCGACCTTGCAGGAATTTGTTTACTGCTAGTTTGAAGAGCTAGATATTGTAGCTAGATGGAAACACCTTAGAAAAGAGAGAGACATTTGGAAGCAGCTGAAAACTTTTTAAGAATGGATATAGAATGTGTTGAGGAACTCCTTGAAGAGATCATTGACTTTCGTCCAGGCTTCTCGCTTCTTTTCCTTCGCCATGTCTTCGCACGGAATACAAATTAAAAACACAAAAATACGTCTTGTCGCCGCTGCAGTCGCAGACACACTGCGGTGAAATCGGCACCGATTTCGCTATACACGATGCGACAACACTCCCTAGACGATAATCTCCCCTAAATCGTGGGTTCGCCTGACCCGATTTCAGAGTTAGGAGGAAACTGATTACGATTTGCCTACACATGAAGCGATCAAAGGAGCGATCTGGGGCGCTCCCCACCACTTCCCCGATATTGCCACCGATTTTAGGGCAGTGTGTAGGCGTTTTTATTTGTGTAGTAATAAGAGTCATTTTAGCTTTCACATTATGAGCGGTATGACAAGCACCGAAAGCGTAAAAGCGCGTACACACGGCCCTAAAATCTGTGGCAATATCAGGAGCGTGGTAGTGGGGATGAAATCGGCCGCTACTCTACACACGTCCCTTCCACTAAATGTGAAACCGACCGTGCAACAAAGCGCTCGTCTATCAAGATGCCGCCGACACTCTTAAAACATCAGAGAATAGGCATCACTCTGGCATTTTCTACAGTGCAACCAAGTCAAAGACGAAAAAGTCGCCTAAGGACACAAGCAACACCAGGGAGGGTGCATGTGCGCTGCCGACCTTGCAGGAATTTGTTTACTGCTAGTTTGAAGAAGCCCATATTGTAGCTAGATGGAAACACCTTAGAAGGGAGAGAGACATTTGGAAGCAGCTGAAAACTTTTTAAGAATGGATATAGAATGTGTTGAGGAATTCCTTGAAGAGATCCTTGACTTTCGTCCAGGCTTCTCGCTTCTTTTCCTTCGCCATGTCTTCGCACGGAATACAAATTAAAAACACAAAAATACGTCTTGTCGCCGCTGCAGTCGCAGACACACTGCGGTGAAATCGGCACCGATTTCGTTATACACGATGCGACAACGCTCCCTAGACGATAATCGCCCCTAAATCGTGGGTTCGAGACAGAGTTAGGAGGAAACTGATTACGATTTGCCTACACATGAGGCGATCAAGGGAGCGATCTAGGGCGCTCCCCACCACTTCCCCGATATTGCCACTAATTTTAAGGCCGTGTGTAGGCGCTTTAATAAAAGTAAAACAATGTTTATTGTTGATGACTATTTTTTTTTATATTTAATTTTGCGCATACTTATTTGTCGTAACAAGCATATGAAACTATGCAATGGCGTTAAGTTCAATAAAATATCTAAATACTCCGCGCTCGGCAGGCGCCCCCGGGCGCTCCGCGCCCGGGTGCACCGCACCCCTTGAACCCCCGGGTAAAGACGGCCCTGGGAATGTATGATATTTTGTCACGGTGGCCAAATATTTTTGTTTTATAGGTTCGTATATGGAAAATAACTAAGAGAAGAGAAATAAAATTAAATGTGTGAAAAATACTTTTCACCGGATGTCACGCACATAAATATTTTATCTTTTTATAAAACCAAAGAGTGAATAACTATTTACATTAAAACCTCCACACTAATATTGGTCAAGGTGGGTCTAAAAATAAGTTTTTTTCTTATATCGGATGAGTAGTTTCGAAGATTACCTCGTACATACAAACATACAAACTTTACGTCTTCATAATATTAGTATAGATTAGTATAGATATAGATATAGACATGGAAAATATTAGTAAACTCAAAAGTTAACTAAGACATAAGTATAGTTAAGCAGTTACGTAATATTAAAATTAGACTTGTTTTGTTATATGGAAATACAGTTGGCAGTAGGTATAACCTCAGATAGCATCCTATAGCAACTGCATTTCGCGTAGTGTAAACAATATTAATGTTTACAAGAATTTAAACGAGCAAGATTGAGCAGGAATGTGAAGGACGAAACGCAGGAACATTTTTCTCTCACTTCTCTGATGCTTCGCCGGATCAAAATAGGATTATTATAAACAACTTCTTACTGGCGGTAATCTATTTGGTTGGAACAGTAGGAATTTAAAAGAGAGTTTTTTTCCCTACTTTTTTTTTTATGTGAAGGTGGCATAAAAAAAGCAGGCTGTCAGTCCCACAGGTCAGTCCACTTGACGGTTTTTGTTTACACTCACCGTGATGCTGCAAGCCTTAGATGCTGTAAGTGTGCTGATAATCTTACTATCGCTCTTTCCAGTAGTGAAAACCACATCAAAATCTGTCCCCTGGTTTAGGAGAAGTTAGCGGATATATAGACAAACAGACACGGGTAGCGATTTCAAGTTATACTATGTAAGGATTAGATATATATAAATATAGATATAGATTTTTATATATATAGAATTTTTATAGATTAAAAAGAGAGACGCATCAATTTTTCTCATTTTTTTTATTTTTTAAAACAAAGTGCTAAGTTATAGCATTACGCATATAAAATATATCTAGAATACTTATCAGGGCCGGATTAACCCAATCAGTGCCCCCAGGCAAACGTCTCAGGGTTCCTTAACCGTTTTCTAATTTCCTCGTCTATGCAATTCTATTCATAACTACTTTACCACAGAATAAATAATAGTACTACACTACCAAGATATGCTGCAAAGTTTGGAAGCGTCTTAGTTTCTAGTCTGTTAAAACTTTCGCGGTAAATAAATGGTCTGGGAAATGTTTCTTCGCATTTCATATGAAAACTCGAGACATTTTTTTTAAAGTTTATTTACATTTAATTACAGTCATATGTGCCATTTAGTTCGATGACTTTTTGCCATCTTGTAGGTAGTGACATGATCCCATTACTGTAGAAATTTTGGGAGTTCTGATTAAAAAAAAACGCGACAAGTAGTCTTGGCATTCCTTTCTTGGTGTTAACCTGACACTGTCTAAAGAATTCTGAAGAGACCGAAACAGGTGGAAATCTGAAGGTGCAAGGTCAGGGCTATATGGCGGATACATTAACACCTCCCAGCCAAACTCTCTTAATTTTTGCTGAGTGGCTAAAAATGTGTGTGGTTTAGCGTTGTCGTGATGAAAAGTTTTTTTTTAACTTCCTGCTTTATTCTCATCAGTTGTTGGCAGTAGAAATCCGAATCGATGGTTTTGGCCGGCGGTAAAAGCTCATAATGAACAGTGCCCTTCCAATCTCACCATACACACAGCATCACCTTACTGCGAGTTAACCGGGATTTTGGCACAATCTGTGAAGCCTGACCGACCTTTGACCACGATCTATTCGCACGTTGTCGTACGTGATCCACTTTTCATCACCAGTTATCAATCTCTTCAAAAACGGTTTGGTTTCATTACGTCTCAATAAAGAATCGATGAGTACACGATTCATAAGGTATTGCAAGTTTATACATACTATATATGCATATATATGCGAAAAGACTTTTTCCCGGACCTAAGTCTAATATTATTCTTCAATAACTTGAAATACGTTCCGAAATGTACTGAATTGACATTGTTATCAATAAATCTTCTAATTTAATTTTCATTTGGAATGTTTAATTAGGTTCTATTTATTTTTTTCACTGAACTCGGGGGCCCTTAGCCGATGCGGACGCCAAGCAGTTGCCTACAACGCCTTATGGATGATCCGGCCCTGTACTTAATACTTTAATATCTTAACTGAAGCGGAGTGGAAATATGTTGAAGTACACCGTCCAATACTAATTGATTAAGCAGTATTAAAGAAGACTTCCCGTATGTCTGATTTTAATTTAAATGCGATACTTTGTAGGCCATGGTGTTCAACACGTTCATTGAGTTTATCTGGCAAAACTCCAATCAGCTGCCATGTTACACTGTTACAGGTGTGTGCAATTCACTATTAAATTCGTTTATTTTAAAATTGAAACGAAATGTATTTTTGTATAAACAGATCGGGCGAGGGTCGAAATATCCCAAGGTCGATCTGTAAATAATCATCGTCTTCACGCAAAGCGTAGGTTTGAAGCGCCCGGATACAATTTATAGTATTCAGTACTTATTTCAATAATTCATATAAAAGTAATAAATTCAAATATACAAGAGAAATTAAGATTGAATAAATATTTCAATGCATAAAAAAAAGGGGCGGACGAAGTAGTATATAATAAAGTATAATAATTATACAGTACAATCTATGATATTGTAATATATGTAGATAATCTATAGCCCTTTATATGTATTTTTTTTTTATAATGATAGATCAAGCATTTGACCGCAGTCTCACCTGATGGTAAGTGATGACGCGATCTAAGATGGAGCATGCTTGTCTATTAAGAACCGATTCACTCGCGACTTGAAAAGTCCAGGGTTGTAGGTTTGTGGAAACAAGGGTGCTGGAAGTTCGTTCCACGCGCTAGCAGTTCGAATCAAAAAAGTTGTCCCGAACCGCAATGTGTGGATTTTAGGTATATCAACCATATAAGGGTGACATTTAAATGTGCGCCTTGTTGTCCGATGGTAGAAGGGGCTAGGGGGGACTAGCTGGTGCAAGTCCAACGCACACTCTCCGAAGTAAATCCTGTAGAACACCGAAAGGCTGGCTACCATGCCAGCCTACTATGGCTACTATGTCCCCACTGCAGTGGCACAGGCCTACTCTCAACAAGGGCGTACAGTACAGGTTAGGTATATGGTCCACCACACTGGCCCAGTGCGGGTTGGTGGACTTCACATGCGCCTTAGACGTCTTCTTTGGTGTCCTCGCGATGTTTTCCTTCACCTGAAAAAAAAAACCAATTATACATGTTATGACCGGGGATCGAACTCGGACCTCTGAACATGATAGGCCTCCACTTCCCCACTGCGCCACCGACGCTCTATATATATTAGTTAATGATAATTACTTTATAAGGTGTAAGTGAAATGCTAAAAAATTTTTTCTATATAAATGCTCATTAGTTAGTTAAAAAAAAAGAATTATAGGTTTGTAAATATTAAGTTATTACTGCTTATACTTACTATTTTATTAGGCCATGTCCTGTAAAAATAGATGTAAGAGACCAAATAAAGTAATAAATAAAAATATTTTCAGATAACTCTGAGTTTCTACAGGACGTGCCGGAAGATGGCTATATACATACAGGTGATCAATCAATCTGAAACCATACGAGAATTTGTTCTTAGGAACTAAGGCTTCGATTTTCGAATTAAAAAAACTGCATTCAAAATTTTTTAAATTAGGTACGCTCATACGCAACCAGGAGTCGAACCCGAGTTATTAGAGAAAAACTAAATGCCTTTTTTTCTAATCTTAACTTGTTTATAACTTTTGCAATTATCGCACATATTTTCAGAAGCTTTATATTAACACCATTTTAAACTTGTGACCTAGACTATTTGTCGTATTGGAGTCGGAGCTTAGGGCTGGAGTCACAGGACCATTCTATTAATTGTTCTTCCTTTGTCGAAAGTGTTGAAGATGAGGTCGACTGGAAAAGGGTTTCTAGCTCGCGACGCTCACTCGACTCGGTCGCATCTACACAGATTAGCCAGTCTACGTGGATCGCCTCACGAGGCTCTCTTGGGAAATCCTCATACCCGGTAGCGTTGCAGGGTTATGCCGGATTTCTACCGGCTAAAACCCAACGAGTTTCTAGCGCGGCCGTAGATGGGCGGGGTCACGGAAAAGTTATGACATGACATCCGCTATCAACCTCGGCCTACTCGAAAGCGGAGGTCTCACGACGCCCCTGAAATAATGGCGCGGGGCCCCAAACACTTAGGGAAGTCCTTATTTTACTTTCTTCAGAGACCCTACATCGAGTGAACTGTTTGTCTGACATCTGTTCTAACACGCTCACCATAAACTAACGACTTTATCGCATAAAAAAGACACAACAATGACGTGCGACGTTAAAAACAATTTGTTGACGTTACAAAATATTCGAAAACAAGTCATTTTTAGCTCCACATGTGGGTTATGCCGTCTATTAATATTATTTATTAGCTATTGGTGTGAAGAGTACTCGGTAGACATCCACGCTTAAACGCCTACAGCGACTAATTTCTTTTCTTCACCACTGTCCAATTATTTCTGTGTGTTACACAAATACTTATGCACGTCTGCCACGAATCTGTCCCGGGGTCGTTGACTTTCTGGAATGTGTGTATTCGCCATGGAACGCTGGAAATTTAAATTTGACATCGAACTCTTCAGTTATCTATGTTTTGATTTTAGAATACAATGTTTAAATTTCGAATGTGGTCAGTGGAGCGAGCTAGTCCGCTTGGCTGGAAATATTGAACTGTCAACGAGGTAATTAGTGAATCCGGAACGTTACAAAATCTGCGAGTTGAACGTACTGGACCATTAGGTAACAAATCTCTAGGATTTTGTACAAGATATTTCGCGCTTAATTATCTAACATTATTAGGTGTTGTTAATTAATTTAGTTGTGACAAATTACCTAAGCATAGTTTGTTTCCGTGTCTGTACGTTTTGGCATGAATGCAACGGAACGTAGCCGGTGGTCGCACGAAAGGACTTCAGTGACGCAAAACTCTTACCGCTATGTGGGATGTGACTAATATAAATTTTACAACATTTTAATATGTTTATATATTTTGTTTCGTTATACTTCTAGTAAAGTATTTTTTCACTGGTTGCAATTCAATCATGGTGGGGAAAAATCCTTTGTCAAAAATATTTTAAGCTTGAATTATATGCATCCGCGCGACCAAGCGACCGAGCCGGCCGCTCCGCTGTGAATTTGTATGAAACTGTACGTGTCAGTATCACGTCGAAGTCGGACGGCCGCGCCGCTGTTCATAAAGGTTTCTGTCCACTATATCGAACCATACCATGAACGTGCTAGGAACGTATCAGCACGATACGCCTCTACTATGCCCACTGAAACGGGTCGACGGTGTTTTGTGCCCGTATGCATCGCGGATAATGCCCGTATGCTGCCCGTAGATACCCGTGGATGATGTCAGTAACTTGCAGTACCGGTTCATCCTCGAATACCTATCAGTGTTGCATGGACGTCTTGAAGTGCTAGTAAGTTCTTTAAATAATAAATAAACAGTTTCATACAATGTCAACAGCGCAGCGGAGCGGCCCGGCCGCTTGGTTCGCGGATGCAATTCGAGCCTTATTGATAACATTAAAGCACGTCCATAAAACGAAATCGGTTCACAAACAAATTAGAAAAAGAGATTCGAAGTTTCCGCTTCACTTATTAATTTAATAATTTAATAATATATGTACTTATTTTAGTGACTCGCCCCCGGCTTCGCAAGGATGCAATTTTTTTCTGAAAATTATATAACGTTCCCGTTTATCGCTTTTTTCATTAGCAAAAATCGTATCAAAATCCTTAAGGTGGTTTAGAGGAAATTAGCGGAGAAACAGACAGAGGCGGACAGCGACTTTATTTTATAATATGTATAGATATAGATTAGATAACAATTTACTGTTAATTACAGTCCTATTGGAAAATTATATGTGGGAGACCTATGTCCAGCAGTGGACGTCCTACGGCTGAGATTTGATTTTAATCCTGTTCAAGGAAGGTTACATATTATATCTTTCATATTTATTACAAACTAACTGAGCCCGCAACTTCGTACGCGTGGTATTCGGTAATATAGAATATTTAGAGAGGGCATTGGAAAAAATATCCTAGAAAAAATATTGATCCTAATCGCCGTAATCAGGATGGCCATGGCGTAGCTATATAGCCTTGTAAAGTTGGCGGTTTTGTACCACGTGGTTCTAAATGTCACATTACGGATTCTGTCGTCTTGCCCGATCTACACAGTTGAATATCTTTGATTATATTATAGAGATATTTATTGCCGGTTACAACCCGGTACAAACCCAAAAAATCCTTTTAATAAATCACTACTGATATTTATAGAATATTTACTTATCATTAATTTAACTAACTAAGTTTTAACTAAGTGTTGGCTATTCGCTTAAAATATGTGCATTAAAATGAAGATTCATTTACAAATGTACCTGCGGACATTCGACCGTTCAGTCCATCCACGTCGGATGATATTATGAATGAACGCATGTGCTCTCTCGAAATACACGTCTAATGAGTTGAGCACACTGTAAATTATCATTCTCATAGTTAACAGTTCCTGTCTTCGTCACATACTTACTACGTCTAGCTAGGTACACATATCACAAATAATGTCTAATGTATTTACCTACTTTAAAAGTATATTTCAAAAGCTATTCAATGTAGGTGATTATTTGTATAATGTTTTCCGAGTGGTTAATGACTATTCGACCAATGGGAAGACAGTCCGTCAAGAATTTTTATTTCTCAAATAAATCTCTATTAGGTATATTATAATTCTTAAAGAATACTGTACAAGAAGAAATATTATTAAAGAAATACATTTATAACTGAAAACGATTTTGGCTTTTTAAGATTTTCTGCCTACAAACAATTTAGATTTATCCTACAGTTATTGTCACACGATAATCATAATAATATAAGAAATTATTTACAATTTGGTAAAATTTTGAAAAGGCTTTCTAATGGATATTCAATCAGAGAGTGAACTGATTTAATTTATCATTCCTTTTCTTTTCTGTACCCCAGATAACGAGTACTCAAAGTTTCATCAAAATCGGTTAAATATTTATGACGTCAAATAATCACAAACGAACAAACTCACTGTCGCGTTATAATATTAGTTATGATAGTAAATGAGCCCTTTTTTTACGTTGGAAAATCCATCATGGATGCCCAGCAACGAAAGGGGGACGCTGTGGGTTATGCCGGCTAAAACCCGGCTAAAACCCAACGACTTTCTAGCGCGGCCGTAGATGGGCGCGGTCGCAGGATCGTTGTTGGCGACCCGCCACGTCTGTTCAGCGCGGGGAGCGGGGAGGACTACGCTCCCTGTCGGAACCTCGGCGTACCCGAAAGCGGAGGTACGCCGGCCATCTCGCCTTAATAGTAAATGAGCCACGGAGTGAAATGAACCCTGTATCAATCCGTTCCTGTGGATGTGTGTTTCACATCGAAAAATTTCGAAGCTCTCAATCAAGCGAACAAACAAATTATCACACAAATAAATAAAGCAAACTCCTATCTGGCAGCTTATTTTTTATCTTGTAACTAGCTTTTGCCTGCGATTTCGGCCGTGCCCCCTTTTCTTAGATGTTAAAACATTTATTCAATCTTTATTGCTTATATATTTTTGTCAGTCGTTGACTTTTTATTTTTAGACGATCCCTTGGAAGCAGTACTTTTTTCTGAATGCAATCTATTCTATGTCCTTTTCTGTATCCTTGACAACGTGTATATACAATTTCACGATGATCGGTTGAGTAGTTAAGATGTGAAAGCGTAACAAACAAACTCACTTTCTCTTTTATAATATTAAGTTGGGATATTTATGTTAAGAGTTTAAAAACGCCAACACCAAGCATATATTATACAAAATAACCAAGATGTTATTAAGGAAAAGGAAGCAGGAAAAGAAAAAAGGTGAATGTATGCTAATTAATTATTTAGATTGTTCTTCAGAATATAGATTCTGAGATAGACGACCCTAGGGTCGTCTATCGTATATATATTATATTATACTTTCCTGTCTAATCCTACAAGGAACATAAGAATTGACGGCAATATCTCTTTTGCATTCTTCGTCTTTCAGGAAACGGGGTATACTAAAAGCAACACTATTTATAAACACCGGAACACAAACGAGAGTTAATATTGGATATAAGGAGAACTTAACGCCCTTATTTTTATCCTCTCAAATAATCGGAAGCAGATCGTGTGTCCATTCTTGTTGGGTGTTAACAGAGTTAAAGTTTGTACAGAAATCAGACTTAAGTAAATAGAATTCCGATAGTTGTTTAGGCTTCGCTAGTTATAAAAATGCGATGTAGCTACATACGAAAAGGTGCTAATACGTGACGTTTGAAATGTGAGAGTTCATTTTAATTCTCAGGTGTATGAAGAACTGTGAGTTAGGAGGGTTAGTTTCTCGTATTGAGCTGGTTCTGAGCGTTTTGAGCTGTCACTATTTCTGAGCTTATCAGCAATAGTGATCTTTAATAGTAAAAAAATACTGTGTGGAAAGAGGAATACCCATATTCAGTCATTGAAAAAAATAATGTCTGAGATGAACAAAAATGACATTTATCTAGGTAATTGTGTCTCAAAAGCAAGCATTAAAATTAAATCATTTTGTAAAAACTAGGCAAAAAGAATTTTTTGACATTTTTGCTTATCTGTATTGACGGCCGCTTTTTCACATATATACGAGGGTACAACTGAAAGTTTTTAGAAACTCGAAAACTAAATAATGTAGGAAGCTGTTTGTATTCTTATTGTTTTTCGAAGTAGTCTCCATTCCTTTGTGATCAGCGTCGCATGCGATGGAACCATGGATTTCTGTGTAATTATGGGGTATCCATCTAGCGTAAAGCTTCCCCACGCCTAGATGTTCGTGTAAGAGTTTATGCACTTGACACATGCCAATCTCTAAACTTGGCAGAATCTGTTGGAATGTCACTCTTTTATCTGTTTCAATCATGAGTCGCACAGAACTCAAGTTATTTTCATTTGTCGCCGTAGTTGGACGTTCTTTACGAAAATCATTAGTGAGGTTGCTACGACCACGTTTAAAATCACTGAACCAGTTATAAATAGTCACAGGTTGGGGCCTCGTCATGAAATGCCAATAGAAATCTATTATAACTGTCGATTAAGACCGCAATGAAAGTCATAATAAATCATAGAGTAAAAATTTTCTCTCGTCAAAGTCATTTTTCGCACGACACACAATTTTTAAATAAACACAAATTTGTAAAAATTAAATGAATGAAATTATATGGACAGCTTCCTTTAAACTAGAAAGCCGACAAGTACGGATTTATATTTACTTATGTATTATTCTTCCCAAAGTAAGAGGCAAAGGAAATTTGGACCATATTAGCCACCGTTTAGTCATTTTTACTAAGTCGTACAAATTAGGGAAACCTCAATGAGCTTCTCTGGATTTATTTATTTCTTCTCAAGACGAGAAAGATTTAAGGCCGCCTCATTTTGCTATGAATCTTCATAGCAAAATATTTCTCTAAAATATTTAATTTTATTAACAAACATTTTATATTTTAAAATTAAATTTTAAAAAATATTATAACTTAGGGGCATGCTTTGTTGTACCAATATTTTATTAATGATTAAAAATAAGCTTTTTTTTTGTCAAAAACGCAATAATTTGTAGTAACCAAAGACCTACCGCAGTTAATTTCACATTTTAGAAATTCCATATTATAGAAACATATCTACTCAACAATTTTTATTTGTTTTAGTCAGAACAGTCCTTTGAAGTCCGAACGGTCTCTGTTTGTGGTTTCGTAGCGGGGCTTATTTTATTTTAAAAGAAAGTGTTAACATTTCTTATGAAACCGTAGATATACGATTTTATCGTCTCATTCTCGTGTGACATTAATAGGGTTTACGGTTTTTTTAACGTGAACATTCGTTTTCTTTCGGACAGCCGGATTATGAAAATGTTAAAACATAGAAAAGGTAATAAAACAAAATGAGTGACGATAGCTATTCTAAATTAGAAATGTTTTCGCTTCCTACTTCATCTGAGTTTTGAATTTTTCAGGACGTGGGTAAGCCGAAAATAATATAAAATATACCTACACCTCACTACTGGCAAATTATTAGCTCAATTCACATTATTTTGATTTTTATTCAGTCCAACAGCTACAATACATAGGCCGCACTGAAAGTTTTTAGAACTGGTCAGAAAGGAAAGACAAAAATGAAAAATAAATGTAAATTCGAATTAAGAACTTTTTAGGAAGCTGTCGATGTTATTTCATTCAGTTGACATTTGTTTTTACAAATTTGTGTTTATTTAAAAGTGTGTGTCGTGTGAAAAAATGATGATGATTATGATTTATTATGACTTTCTTTGCGGTCTTAATCAACAACAAAGTTATGATAGAATTCGATTAGCATTTCATGACGAAGCCCGATCCCATGCCACTGTTTATAACTGGTTCAATGAGTTTAAACATGGTCGTAGCAATCCCCCTGATGATTTTCGTAAAGGACATCCATCTACGGCGACAAATAACTTCAGTGCTATGCGGCTCATGATTGATATAGATAAAAGATTGACATACCAATAGATTCGGTCTAGTTTAGGCATTTGAGCTAGATGGATGCCCCATAATTTGACAGAAACAGAACGAAAATATAACGGAGGTGAGTCAAATGCTTTGACGTCGTCACAGGAGATGAAACCTGGATATATTGTTACGAACCCGAAACCAAAAGGCAATTTTCACAATGCGTGTTTTCTTTCGAGGATTTACCAACAAATTCTCCAAAAGGACCGATCAGAAGCAGCTTGGATCCACCGTCGACCCGCGTCTGGTCGTCTATCCACCTTGTGAGCGGACGTCCCACGCTGCGCTTGCCGGTCCGTATGGCCTCCACTCGAGAACCTTCTGGCCCCAGCGGCCGTCGGCTATCCGTACTATGTGTCCTTTTTTTTACGTTGGGGAATCCATCATGGATACCCAGCAGCGAAAGGGGACGCTGTGGGTTATGCCGGACTCCTACCGGCTAAAACCCAACGACTTTCTAGCGCGGCCGTAGATGGGCGCGGTCGCAGGAACGTTGTTGCACAACTTCGGCGACCATCCGTACTATGTGTCCTGCCCACTGCCACTTAAACTTACTAATCCTAAAACTACTAAGTTTGCGAATCCAGTTTGATACTGCAACAATATGTAATTTAAAGGTGAACTTCTCGTCAAGTATAACACCAAGATATTTTATGTTATCAGATCTTTTGATGTTATTATGTTTTGTAATTTACAAGTGCGTATTGTAATCCAGTCTGAAATGGATTTCGAAGCAGATGCCTTTGTCTTGTAAGAACAAATAAACTTCGATTTGTCTGCGTTTAAGGTAAGTAGCTTATTGCTAAACCAATATGATATCTTTGCCATCCCCGCTACGGTATTTTTGGAAACATTATCCCAACTTGGAATATTAAAAGTGATGTCGTCAGCAAAACATATAACATCCGCTTATGACATTCGACGGCAATTTATGAAATATCATTTATGTATAATATGAAGAGAGTGAGACCAAGGATGCTACCTTGCAGAACGCTGTATGAGATGTGTCTCTTCCTGCTTGAGAACACAAATATTAAATATTTAACAATTGCAAGAAAATTTAGTTAAAAAGTATACAGAAATCAATAGCACATCAGAAAAGACTTATAATCACCCGGTGCCCCTGCATCTAATACGTATAGCAACAACAGAAAACGAACTTAAAGGTAAGGCAAACAAAAGAAAACCGAAAGAAAAAGCAATAGATATTAAATATCCTATCTCTCAATTAATAAATAAACCTTTCCTGGAAAAGCACAGAGTGTTCACTTTTCAAAGAACTATAAATGAAATAAGGTCAAACAAAATGTTAACACCAAATCAAAGAAAAGAAAAAGAGATGAAAAGGTGAACCACCAGTCTATTAAGTGGTTAGTGTTTAAGATGTTGACTATTGAAGGTTTTTGTGACTTGACTATGGAATTAGTGAGTCATCCTCTTTATAGTCCCGACTTAGCACCATGTGATTTCTATTTATTCCCAAAAATAAAAGATAAATTTAGAGGAATTCGCTTTAGAGCCCTGAAGATGCAGTGAAAGCGTTCGAAAACGCCGTGAAAGAGACCCCTAAAGAAGAGTGGGCCCACTGCTTCAGACAGTGGTTCCGTCGCATGCGACAGTGCTTACAAAGGAATGGAAAGACTTGATATCTTTTTAATTTGTAATCACTTATCGATTGAATCACGAACTTTCTTTATGGGAAAAAAACTGTCACACTAAAGGAATGTTTTAGGGGGTCAGTTTGATCATAGTACAGAATATGCATCCTAAAAGAGACCACGAAATCAAGTTAAAGTTAGTAAAACAATACAACTTCGGGAAAACCTAGCGATCACATAAGGACTATGGTCTACTAGGAAATGGATTCGTAAACTATCCGACCTTCTAGAGAAAGATAAAACCCTCAAAATTCTCTGTGAATGTGTAAATATTGTAACTATGTAAATATATAACATTGGGCATATCCCTTTTTTCTTATCTTTTGCTCAGGTCCATATAACACGCCCTGGAAAGCAAAACGATCTTCTCTCTTCTCAAAAATATACATTACGTTACAATGTAAAATGTGTAAGTGAACAAAATTTCACTCGAAATTCTTGTACCGTTGAGTAGAGACAACGCATGTCCGAGATGGAAGTTTCAAATATACAGATGTAGGTTGAAGTGAGTTATGATTTGCCATTGTTTATGTTGACATTTACACGAAATCACAGCTGGGGGTAAATGTTTCGCTGATTACGAACGCAGCTAATTTTAACACGCCAAGGAAATGGGCTGAACTTTGCTACCTACACTCGGATTCGGTTTGTGAAGATTGTCTAAAACATTTTACTGTTTTCACTACATAATTATGTATACCCGAATTTAATAATATTCCCGTTAGATTATCTTAAGTTAAGTTCTTAAGTTAATGAAGTCTTAAGTTAATTTCTACTAAAAGGAAGTGTCCAATAGGTTGTCAGAACAACAACCATTCAGTTCCAAGTAAAATTAAAGAAACATGAAACTAAATAAAATAATAAAATAATCGTAAATGCATATTCTATATGAACTACTGGACAAAATTAAGGGATCAAAAATATTTCCTAAATTTTTAGTGTTTTTTTTTTTGAAATGCTGTATCTCAGTGAAGAATGGTCGTATCGAGATAAAAAAAAGCATTTTGATGCTTCAAGGTTTTAGTTTTCAGATTTTTTGGCCAAAAAATTTCATCAGCTACGGTTATCACTTGTATGCAATCCTAAGCAATAGCGCGAAAAAATAATTGCAATGTTTTTTCTTATTACTTTTTTGGGTCCACGAGCTTGAAATTTCCGGTTAGTTAAACCAATGCCAGTACCGAATGCAAGTCATTTTAATAAATCTTAACTTAATAACTTAACCTTAATAATGATTATGAAGTTTTTACGAGCAATAAATGTGATGCTTTATTTTTTTTCAAAAGTCATTATTTGAAACAAAAATACGGTTCTTTAGATCAAATAGGAACTCTACAGGGTTTTTGTTGGTATATTGAGCTGTATAAATTACGTTTAACATTAATTGTTTCACCAATATTTGTAATTTAGCGGTTGATTTTATAAAAAATTATAAATAACCATTTATTTCTTGTTTTTTCAAATTCTACTCAAGAATGATCTACTGACATATCTGATCTATAGCCTAAACTAACTAGCCCTATAAGTTTTACCATCAATTTTGTTTTGTTTTGCGGATATTCATAGGTATATGTATCTGTACCCGCTAATGCGGAACTTCTGCATCCATATTCGCATCTGCAATAAATCAATGCGGATTTTTTTCGAATACCGATATTCAATTGTCTACTAAAAGTTTGATTAGTTACTCAATGATAATTCATTAAAAATATCAATTTTAATCATTTATTTCTGCATTAATAATTATATCTATTAAAAAACTTTAAATCCACTAAAGATCCGCGTCCGTATTATATCGGCATTTGCGGATGTTGAAAATATTGAATACCAACAAAAACACTGGTAAACGCTGCACATAAATGTTAATTGTTCACTTGATGAAACCGCACGTCATAGGAGTCGCAAGTGCCTTGCCTGCCGACTTTGATGAGAGGGTAATATAGGCTTTTACATCTGGAAATTTTCCGAGAGTATTGAAAATTGGTGATTTCGATATGCTCTTTCCGTATTTTTACTTTGTCACCTCGTATCTTTGCTGCTCGCGCCGCCATGTTGGAAAAATGGCGCCTAAAAACAGTTTTTTGACAAAAACTCCTTTCTGACTCATTTTAAATTAAAACAGTTCTACAATAAATTAAACTAAAGAAAATTTCCATAATTTATGTAATCACCCTTTTTTTATAAAATTCAGTTTTAATGTACGAGCGCCGCAAAGTTTATACTATTTTGATCACAAAAACTCATTTCCACATAACATTCGGGGCGCTTTTTTTTGTTATTTGCAAGGATGTGAAATGAAAGAAAAAGGATTGGAGATTTTTCGTAAGTGTTCAAAGAAAGGACAACAAGGTTAAACTTTTGGAGGGACTGAATTCGATAATGGTTCACAATTAATGTCGAAAACGATATAATAATGAGAAATTTAATCGCTGCATCTTTGCGTAGAGCACGCGATGTACCGACTTCTCAACTACAACTGCGATCCACATACCTATCCAACATTCTCATTCGGAGTTTTTTTTTGTGCGCTGATTTATTTATTTATTGATTCTGATAAGAAAAAATCAGAATCAAAACGCACGTTGAATAGACTTTGCGACGCTCATACGCTAATTTATTGTAGGACTGTTTTTATCGTAAAATGAGTCTGAGAAAACTTTTCAGGCAAAAGTACTAAATGAGTGTACTATAACAGCATATAATAAGCTGTTATTTCACAGTGGTGTTATATATCGGTGCGGTACGCAGTGGTCCCTGCCACTATAAATAAAATAATAAAATAAAATAAAATAAAAATAAAAATAGCCTTTATTTTCTACTACAGTTAAAACTTGACATGAATAGTGTAGATTATAATAGTTTAATATTTTATGACATGTATGATTATATTATATGTATGCTGTATATAAGTTAATTTATATTGGTAGTAGTCGCCTCTGCGGCGTAGGCCTCTCCTAAACCTTTCCATACATTTCTTTCTCGCGCCTCTCGCATCCATAAGGGTCCACATCTCTGGTTGAAAATGTCTCTCCACCTTTTACTTGGTCTCCCTTTTTTCCTTTTCCTGTCTCTGGGTACCCACTCTGTTAAACGTTTTGTCCATTTGTTATTATTCATCCTACAAATATGCCCTGCCCAATGCCACTTGAGTAATCTAATTCTTTTAATTACATCTATTATTTTTGTTCTTTTTCTGATATTGACGTTGTTAATCTTATCTGATAGTTTCAGACCAAGCATGCTTCTTTCCATTTTACGTTGGCAGATAGCAATTCTTTCTTCGTCTTCTTTCCTTAATGACCACGTCTGGCAACCATATGTAAGACATGGCAATATCCCTATTTCATAGATTTTTTTCTTTATATTTATACTGATATCGTTATTTTTCATTATTTCTCTCAATGCCCAATATTTCTTCCAGGCTAGAGTTATTCTTCTTTCTATCTCCTTTTCCGTACTATTTTCGAAAGATACTAGCTGTCCTAAATATACATATTCTTTTACACATTCAATCTTTTCATTTGCTATTGTAATGTCCCGGGGTATTCCATTGGTTAAAATCTTGGTTTTCGTAGTGTTCATTGACAATCCTACCTTTTTACTTTCCATTGCTAGTTCGATCACCATACTCTCCAATTCGCTGGAACTTTCTGCGAAGATCACAATGTCGTCAGCGAAACGCAAGTGGTTCAGTAGTTCTCCATCCACCCTTATTCCCTTCGTTTCCCAATCTAAACGTCTGAAAATAGATTCGAGCACAGCTGAAAACAATTTCGGAGAGAGAGGGTCTCCCTGTCTTACTCCTTTTTGTATGGGGAATTCTGTACCTTCTCGCTCTAGGCGCACTTTGGCATGACATTTTGTATATATATTATTAATTAAGTTAATGTATTTCTGGTTGACACCTTGTTGTGTTAGTGATGCCCATATAGCTTGGAAGTGCAAAGAATCGAATGCTTTTGTGTAATCTATAAAACACATATATAACGTCGTTCCATATTCCTTTGCTTTTTCGATTAGTTGTGTTATAACTTGTATGTGATCTATAGTCGAGTAACTTTTGCGGAAACCCGCTTGTTCACGCGGTTGGTTTTCATCGAGACTCTTTGTTATCCTATTTAATATGATCTTTGAAAAAATTTTATATAAATTTGTCATGAGACTAATTGGTCTATAGTTTCCTAGATCACTTCTATCTCCCTTTTTGAACAGTAGTATGATTGTAGATTTCGACCATTGCTCTGGTGTGGTTTCGGTTCTAAGTATGTTATTGAATAATGCTTGAAGCGGTTTCAAAAGTGTAACAGATAGCGCTTTAAGAACTTCGTTGGCAATTTTGTCGTTTCCTGGGGCTTTATCATTTTTTTGAGATTTTTTTGCGTGTTCGATTTCTGATCTGAGAATGGTTGGTGTCTCTGTATTTGTATTCTCTGCATTGTATTTGTATGATTTTGTACATAAGAAGGAGCAATTGGTATCCGTGACCGTGTAAAGGTTTTTATAAAACTGTGTGGCTTCATTTATTATATCAGGACGTCTTGATTGGATAATTCCCTGTTTATTCTTAAGTTTTCCTGTCCACTCTGACTTATCGCTCAACTCTTTATATGCTTTACGTAGAGCCCCTGTTTTGCCTATGAATTTTTCGAAGGTATTTTGTCGTATTATTCTTTTTTGTTGTGTAATATTTCTATTGATTTTTTTGCTTATTCTTGTTATTTCACATTTTACTTCTTTTGTTCTCTTCTTCGTGTATAACTCTTTTCTCTGTTTTAAGAGATCTTTTGTTTCTTCATTGATATATTTGTTTATATGTTTATTTTTTCTTGGCAGTTGTTTCAGAAACTCTTGTAATTCTCTTTCTAATTTGTCATATTGGTTTTGTACCTCTGCATGTGTACCAATAGCTCCCATAAATTTATTTTCCCAGTAGGTAGCGTCGTCTTCTGAAATATCTTGTAGTTCTCTAATGTATTCGGCTGATTTTATTTTCCTTCTTTGTGATTTTGAAACCAAGGATAGTTCACATCTAATCATCCTGTGATCAGAATTGAAGTTCAGGTTTTTTATTATATCGAAATTCTTTATATTGTTTGGTTGATTTGTTAGTATATAGTCAATCTCGTTGAGATGTTGACTATTTGGGGATCGCCATGTCCATTTTTTGTGTGGTTTGCATGGGAACATGCTGTTCATGAAGTAGTAATCATTTTCGATTGCAAATTCTACTAGCCTTTGGCCGTGTGGGCTTCTTCTTCCGTATGTATATAGTCCTATATTTTTTCTCTCGGTTTTTTGCGCTTTACCTATTTTTGCGTTGAAATCTCCAAGTAAAATTATATTTTTTGTGTGGATAGAGTCTAAGGCGATTTGCACTGTTGCATAAAAATATTCCAAGTCTTCTTTAGTGCATTTCTCTGTAGGGGCATATGATTGGACAAGTGACCAGATAGAGTTGTCAGATGTTTGCATTTCTAGTATCGCAACACGGTCTGAAAAGCTTTTTATATTCATTATATTGTTCTTTAAATGTTTTTTAATCAAGAATCCAACTCCATTTCTTCCATTCGTCCCAGATGTATGATATAAGATAAAATCGGCGTGTTCTTCTATTGTTTCCTTTTCTCTTCTTGTTTCGCATAGACCTATAATGTCCCATTTTATTGACATAACAGCGTATCTTAACTCTTCTATTTTACTGTCCGATAATAAGGTTCTTACATTGATACTTGCTATGTAAAGATTTTGTGATTTTTTACTTTTGTTTAAGTTTTTATGTTTTTTGTTTATGTTTTTTAGGTCCCTGCCACTATAGGGGTTTCAAATTGTCGATTTGTGGAGAAAACTATTTTCATTGTAAACTAGTGCCCCAGCTTCGCATGGAAATTTTTTCCAACTTTTCTCTTCATAAGAACCTTCCTCGTATTTCAACTAATATTTGAAAAAAAAAAAGCCGAATTAGTCCAGCCGTTGTCGAATTTTGGGCTTAGCAACACATTGTAATTATAGATAATTAGTTTTAAATTTAAATACCTACCTAAGTTTATTACTGTCAAAATAGCCCTCGTATGTACAAATAAGACTTGATATTTGATTAGCGATTAGTTAATAAAACGCCAAACGTAATTGTTCCGCTCGAGAGGAATGTTACCTGTCTGAAAAGCCATAAATCATACCGCGAGGCCAGTATTAAGGTTGGCGGGAGCCAGATGCGTCCTTCTATTTCTGAAACAAAACTCTCAATCGCAACTCGACTGCCGTGCTTACAGATTTATGCATAAATGTAGACTGAGCGAATGTTTATAACTAATACGTTACCGCTCCACTTTACGAAATATACGTCTTGGGATTCAGTTAAAAAATTGGGTGCCGAAATAAGTGTGCAAGCCGGCCTGAACCGACGGATGTTTGTGTGTTATAGGTTAAACAAAAACATGTATGTACTATAATTTACATCGGTTCCGTGTACCTGCAACGCTTGCAACGTGCCCTACATTTCGATTCTTACTTTATTGCTTTCTCTGACAATTTTTAGTGCGCGATGAAAACGTTATTTGCGTCAAATCTTTCCCACTGCGAATAGTTAGAGGTAGTTTGATTTCGAAGCGATTGCTTTTGTTCGAAAGAAAACTAACAATTCAATACGAGGGTAACACTGAAAGTTTTTAGAAACTCGAAAACTAAATAATGTAGGAAGCTGTTTGTATTCTTATTCGAAGTAGTCTCCATTCCTTTGTGAGCACCGTCGCATGCGATGGAACCACTCACTGAAGCAGTGGGCCTTCTAAGGGCTATTCTTTAAGGGTCTCTTTCACGGCGTTTTCGAACGATTTCACTGCATCCTCAGTGCTCATAAAGCAAATTGCTCTAAGTTTATCTTTCATATTTGGGAATAAATATAAAACATGGTGCGAAGTAGAGACTATAAGGACGATGACTCACTATTCTACAACTTGACGAGCCCGTGGGATGAGTGGTTAGGGTGCTTGCCTTAACGCTCTGTTCTAGGGTTCCCGGGTTCGATTCCCGGCAGGATCAACTTTGAAAAATCAACTTTTCAAATTTGGCTCTGGTCTGGATTTGGAAAGTAGTGGCAGGGCACACTGCGTTTTCGCAGTCATTTGGGCAGCCCGTCTGGCGGCAGTAACCACCCTCTTAGTGTGCTGTTGTGCTGTTGCCAACCTTCACTAGTTGGAGAGGCACCGCAAGAAGAAGAAGAAATTAAATCCGTTTTGCAATTCAAACAAATGAAGCACAATTTATATTTTTTTATTCGTTAAAGCAGTCTTCTAGCAATAAGATGTAATAAATAAATAAATAATAATAATAAGATAAGAATGATGAGATTAGATAGTTTCTTGTATAAATATTGCCAGCAGTACCTACCTACCTATAATATAATTATGCCCCGTAAAATATAATACGTGATAATGGGATCTATAACATTTTCAAGTCTTGGTTTTTGTATTTACTTTGAGAATATGTGAAAATATTTTAAAATTCAATTGTTTCAAACGAGTGTATTTTTTTAATGTTTTCTTTTCAACTTCACCGTAATGAAGTCATTATCGGCAGAACGAGACACAATCTAATAATATATATGTTTATGTAATTAATTTTTCAATGTCAAAATGTGGAAATAACATTATTTTATTTACTTGAACAATCATTGTTTTATTTATTTTCATGAGTATTGAAGTCAAAGCCCATTTCCCTATCCCTTCCTAATCCTACTAAGGTTGGCAGCGCATTTGCAGAACATCATGCATTGCAGAACATAATAGGCGACGGCACGCTAATAGACCCTTAGGTAATACATATTTAAAAAAAACTTGAGTCACTTGCAATAGGTAATTTGTTTGTTTGTTAATCAATGAACTTTAGTAAATTAAATTAATTGTCTCGTTTGATGACGTCACTCGTGTCAAATCATATTAGGTCGAGGAAATTCCTTTCGTATATAGTATGTATAAACTTGTGATAAAATGTCTTTGGCTGTACTATTGTATCTGGCTCGTTTTGATGACATTAAAAAGGTTACATTTCTAAAAAGAAACAAATTAGTAAAATGTTGTTCCCAGCTATTTTTCATTCGTTTTTCTTTCTGTCAAAATGAGTGAAAATGAGTCTAATGAAGAAATTCGATACATTTTAAAATTTCATTACAAAAAAAGGAAAACTGCAACGCAAGCCGCGAAAAAATTTGTGACGTTTATGGACCTAATGTGGTGTCAGTAAAAGTAGCACAAATTGGCTTAAGCGTTTTGAATCTGGGAATTTTAATGTCAAAGATGCACCTCGCTCTGGTCGCCCTGTTACGGATAAAATGGACGCCATTTTTGAAAAAGTGGAACAAGATTGATCACAAAGCAATGTTGATCCATTTGAAAAAGCTGGGTACACAAAAAAGCTCGATATTTGGGTGCCACACAAGCTCACTGAAAGAAACCTTATGAATCGTATACTCATGCTATCATAACTGACGATTAAGTGGATCAGGCTACACAGACTGTGCCAAAACCCGGGTTAACTCGCAATAAAGTGATGCTGTGTGTATGGTGGGATTGGAAGGGCATTGTTCATTATGAGCTTTTACCGCCGGCCAGAACCATCGATTCGGATCTCTACTGCCAACAACTGATGAGATTAAAGCAAGAAGTTGAGAGAATGAGGCCGGACGACTACGCTAGACCACACAGCAAAAATTAAGAGAGTTTGGCTGGGAGGTGTTAATGCATCCGCCATATAGCCCTGACCTTGTACCTTCAGATTTTCACCTGTTTCGGTCTCTTCAGAATTCTTTAGGCAGTGTCAGGTTAACATCAAGAGAGGACTGTGAAAATTACTTGTCGTGTTTTTTTGATCAGAAGTCCGAAAATTTCTACAGTAACGGGATCATGTCTCTACCTACGAGATGGCAAAAAGACAACGAACAAAATGGCACATACGAGTATATACTGTAACTAGTTGAACTCGGCCACGCTTCGCTGCGGCCAATACGGCGGTGGAGTGAGCGGTACTGGACACTGCTTATATATATAATACTATTGATCGTAGCGTAATGTTATAATTAGCCTATAGCCTTCCTCGATAAATGGACTATTCAATATAAAAATAATTTTTCAATTCGAACCAGTAGTTCCTGAGATCAGCGCGTTCAAACAAACAAACAAACTCTTCAGCTTTATATATTAGTATAGATTAATGTAAATAAACTTTGAAAAAAAAATGTCTTGAGTTTTCATATAAAATGCGAAGAAAACCCAACATACCTATTAGTAATACAATTCAGTAAACTATTAGCTATTCTTCGAAATGTAATATTTTAATAATTTAAAATTTAAATTGAAAACAGATCAATCAGTGACTGTTTCACAATCTAACAATAGAATCCGTTTAATTATAATTCAATTAGCGAATTTAGATGACGACTTTGACAGCTACCTTGCAACAAATAGGTTAAGTTATATTTTTTATTATGAATAGCTCTTTATTCTTATTTATTATGTCTTAAATAACAAAATCAGCAAGTGAATAAAAACTCATTTTACAACTAAATCGTGCTCTTCACTTGCCGTAGAAAATCGTAATTCTGTACAATGCAGTATAAGATAGTGGGAACTTATCATAAAACCTAAAATTAGTTGTCTACTGTACTGTAGTCGTAATATTAACAACTACATAAAACTTTACGGCCCGGCATACCTACGTCTAACATTATTTTCAAAAATAACTCTAATGTGCACTAGATACTTTCTTAAATAAACGTGTTTTTTTATTTAGTGCTATGAAAACTTATTCTCCCGATATAGGCGTTTTTATTAAATTTATCTCGTTAATACCAAAAATCTGTGTTTTCAATGGTAGACTTGAACTCATTTCTTTGAACTACAAAAAATCTTAGAATTGCTAATATAAATTTGTTGTTGTAAAAAAGAAAAAGAATTAAAAGGTTTTGTTTTTAAAAATTCTTAATACCTATTATTAATTATATAATTGTAGACATTTTTTAAAATCCAAACGGTTAGTTACGATTAGTTAAGTTAGAACTTTTTAATTAAGATTTTTCTTCTGAACCTCATTAAATAAATAAAGATAATATGTCATCTTACTTGGTAGGTAGGTACTTAACAAAAACTTTAAAATCAGAATCTTCGCCTAAGGCCTCGATTCAACAAAATACTATTTAATAAAAAAAAAATTTTAAATAATGCACTTACAAATTTCCAGCGTAGGTACCCATGTCTTGTGATCCTTGCACTCTACGGATAAATAAGTTTATCTCCACATCCCACAGACATCGCATACGCCACCCGAAACCGTCCCGTAATATGTTTAGTATAAAAAGTTTACAAGGGCCGCGAATCTAATCATAAAAATCGTATCATCGACATATATTTTAGAAGCGAAAGAGCGCGCCGCACTGAGCACGCTTCGTCTAGCCATTGACGCATTCGTACTAATTTCAGTGCAGCCGACTATTCCGCGATTCTGTAAACACCACAGCGGGTGGCAGATGACCAGTTAATTTGGACACTTGCTGTGCTTCTGAAAATTTCCCAATCCCTCATCGATTCATCTTCGGGAGGGAAGCGCGAAGGGTCGCTCTAAAATGGTGCATTTAAACGGTCTTACAAATTCAAACGTACAGTTCCAGTGGTCCTTATGTGCATGTGTTAAGAGCGATGTTGGAGCTTTTTAGATTGTTTGAATTTGTAAGCTATAAGTTCTGTTTTGGGCACACACTGAGTCAGCGGTGATGAGGAAATGCGTGCAAAGTATAATTTCGGCGCGGTCGCTGGTGGCCAACAATGTTGAATGGCTTAAAAATCAGGCTAAGTACCTTCCTAGGCTTACGATTTAAAAAATATTACTTCATGAATACTACTTGAATTTTTTAACAAAAACATTATCGAAAAACTTAACAGTTGATGGTGGGTGGCTACCGTCGCCAATTAACGCGAGTAACGTTACAGGTTGTGCAAGTACGCGCTACCAACCTTAGTAGGATTAGGAAGAAATAGGAAAAAAAATTCGTGTTGTCATAAGCACCCACCCATTTTCTTTTTACTTTATATAACAGAGGTTAAGAGCCAGTTTCAATAAAAAACACAAATACACAGCTATATTTTATTTTTATAGTTAGCCATAGTTTACTTTAACTTAGCCCTTACATTAAACATTAAACGTCATTTCGTTATTAAAGTTTTAAGGGCGTCACAAGCTTCAGTCAGCTCCAAGCCCTCCATGATGTAGAGTAAATTCTCAACTGAAGCGTCTTCGTCATCATCGAACCACAACTGAAGCATATTCTTGGCCCGCAATGGATCTGTGGCGTTTTCCGTTTCGAAGAACTGTATTTCGTCCTCTTTGTATCCCAGTTTCATCGCCAACTTCTTCCAACCACCAGTGAGTTTAGCGGACACCGCTTCGAGTTGTGCTGGAGTTATCATCGTGATGCGAGAACGACCTTTCATCTCGTCATCTTCGCCTGGATTCGTCGAGTCTGGGACCTGTTAAAAAATTAAAAAGGTTTTATTCAACTTTATTTGAAAATATACTGCAGACAATAATTTAGAAAGAAAGAAAGAAAGAAAGAAAGAAAGCATCTTTTATTCCTCTAAATAAACACTTGGTTTAGTTGAATATTTTCTTTATAAACTTAAATAGGAAATTAATTTTTTATTATGTTACTATACCACAGAAAAACTTTTATCAAAAATATATGAAACATGACGTTTGTGAACATTTCGTTAAAAAAAATATCATTTTTTGGCATGACAGACAGTCTGACGGTCCGCTAGAGACACCAAGAGGGGTTATAAATGTGCTGTCGCTTTGATAGGATAAAGGATAAGGAGGAGATGTTCATACTAATTAAATAAATTGTTTATTTAATTAGCAGTGGAGCATGATTGGAGTTATTTTGCCAATAAGTATCAATAATAGTAATAGTATCAAGAGCCGATTTAATTTTTTGTGGTGTACATTGTACAAGCCACGCTGACTTTTAATGTAATTACAACAGAAATAAAGCTTTAGGCCAGGGGTTCCCAAACTATTTTTTGACTGCTTAAAATGAAGTACCCACGCCCCCCCTTCACTTCGATGTTAGGAACAGGAAGCCAGTGGGCTCGCCAAGTATCCTAACGAATATTATATATATGCAAACATGAGTTTTGCGGGCCAAGGCTAGTTTAAAAATTTAATTTTATTAATATTTTTTTACAGATAATAAAAAGAAAGTCATAATTGTCACAATCAATGACAATCAATGGGCTGGCATATCTTTGAAAAGATTTTCAATAGTTAGATGAATATAAGAAAGTGCACAACGTAGTAACTAGAGATATTGAGTTTGTACCTGCACTTTGTTTCTTTAAAAAGCAACGTTTTAGGCATTAGAATAAAACTCGAATGACGGTCTTTTTTAGTTAGTAAATGCGTGTACAGTAGGGTCAATTTAATAGATCACATTTGACATCTGTCAGTCTTAGGTTATGTGTTATGTTTAGAATGGTTTATTAGTCAAATTAATTTGTGAAATTGCCTTCTTTTGTCATTATTACGATAAATAATATGTATTTTTAACTGAGAACTGTTAATCAATTGTGCAGTTCGTACTTTGAAAATATCGAATTAAAAGGCGATTCTTTTAAGTATTTGTTTTACTTTGATCGAATGCAAAACATTCATATAATAATTAGCATAACGCAGCGACTTTGATATAAATATTTAAATATTTTCAATAGGCAGTATTTTTACACCATAATTATTGCGATAATGGGTATGGGACATTATTCTTAAGTAGCTGTGCCCACGACTTCGTACGCGTGGTTCTTGAATGGCGCGTTTTTTTTCAATTGATTTAACTTTTAGTTTGTAAACCGATTAGAATGAAACAAACACAAAATATTACGGGAAGATTGCTACAATATATCAGTGAAATCCGCATTCAAATAGGTTAAGCCGTTTCCGAGATTAAAGAGCACAAACTCAGAGATAAAAATTCTAAAAACTATTTTTTGACCTCGGTAACATAAGTACAAGTGCAAAAAATTTTTTCTTTGAAAAAATATTTTATGTACAGACAGCTTCTTTACTATTTTATTACATATGAATGTGGCGGTAATATTAGAAATAGAGTTTATTTTATCTAATAAATGTTTATTAAGACTGTATAAAAAATAAATAAACCAAAACCTGTTCAATGTCGTTGGTGTCCTTCAGTTCAGTCTCTATTTGTTCCTCCGTCAGGTCTTCTTCAGTAGGCTCCTGTAATGTAGTTCATTACGGATATAATTATCTATATTATTTGTTTCTATGTATTTGTTTCCGCTTCGCGATACGCCGTCACTCAGGACACACACTAAGACGAAGTCGCGAATAATTTTGCAACTTTGTAATTACAGATTAGAATCGTGCATTTATAACAGTAGTCATATGAGGTTCATTAGTATTTTTAATGTAGTAACGATCATTTTATGTGTCAGAGCACATTTTGTTCCGTAGCCATAAACTAAGGAAACCCCTTTTAGCGATAACCACGGTGAAATAACTGCACGTATGTTGATGTGTTTCTGTTAGACAAATAAAAAAAACCAAAGCTTATTCCCCTGTCCTTATCTTCACCTGGTCCCTTATCTTCATAAGGAGGCAGCGCTCTTGCTTCTCCTTGGTGTTGCTTGGGGGTTTATGGGCGACAGTATCCACAAGTTGACCGTGAGCCTGATTATGAAAAAATAATCTCTAAAAGTGTTTCATTCTTCAAAGAAGAGTTATCCGCATATTCACCGGTATACTCATATTATCTCCTCTTTTCTGTTCCTAATATTATCTTTGTTGTAGGGAAGCAATGTAGTAGTAATACTAACCAGTTTAATGGGCTTATCGTGGTTGTTGGCTATCGCATTTTCGTTAGTAGCCATTGCAGCTGCGTCGCGAGCTACACGCTTCACCTGAAATAAAATATTTATTCAATGTTTATTGCTCATTGTTTTTTTTCGAAGGCGTTATTTTTATTTTCCTGACCGCTCGTGAACAGCACTTTTTTCTGTGCCCATGCTACGAGTGCCCATGTCCCTTTCTGCAGCGACGTGTTTAAAAAAAATTCGTGACGATCGGTTGGGTAGTTAAAGCGTGAAAGCGAGACTGTTTGCATTTATTATATTCTAGTCTAGTTGGTATAACAAACAACTTAAAGCAAATTTTACAGTATCGTTATTACAACCGTACAACCAGTACACCGTTATCCACAAAACAACTACACTATAGTCTATTCATGGAAACGAGTTAGTAGAGCGCTATTTTACTCACACAATTGTTTAACCGTGATTGGTCAGTGACAAACGCTAAGGCGGTGTACAAATTGCGAGTACTTATTAGTCTATTCATACTTCCCGTATTGTGCAGACGTGCTCTTACTTGTGACTATAAAACTCAATAGTGCTATAATGGCAGATATCGAACAACCTGCTGAGAAAAGAAAACGGCGGGTTTTTTTATCTACCGAGAAGACTATGATTTATAATATGTACCATGCTATGAGAAATGCAGACTCTTCGGCCTCAAACGGTGACATTCTAAAAGCTGTTGCATCTTCTTTAGGTGTTCACTGGGCTTCTGTTCATAGAATTGTGAAAGAGAAAAATGAATGTAGTGTACTAAAATCCCACGTGTGTCAATTGTTGATAAGATCGATAACTTTACAAAAGGTGCCATCAGAACTATAGTCCACAATTTCTTCGCGCAGAATGAAATACCTATTCTAGACAAGATTTTAAAGAAAATCAACGATGATGGTACTTTGGGCAATATAAAGAGAACGACGCTACATAAAATATTGAAAAAAAAAAAAAAAAAAAAATGGTTTGAAATTCTGTAAGAGAAGCTGAAATAGCTTATTGCTGGATTGCGATGACATATTCTTTTGGCGAATAAATTATCTGCGAGCTATCAAAAATGCACGAGAAAATCTTCAAACAATTTACTATTTCAAATCAAATCAAATCATTTATTCATCAATTAGGTTTACAATAAACTCTTATGACCGTCAATATAGGTATAATTTACCAGGGTTTCGGAAAAAAAAACAAGCCAAGATGATGACGATCCTGAGAAGAAACCCCGAAAGAAACTCAGGATACCACTCTTTTTGTCATCTATAAAATAATAAATATGACATTTACAATTATACACATGTCAAAGTATATACAATACTGAACATAGTATGAGCACAGAATCCTCAAGTCCAGGCTTCATTATCGCTTAAATAGTCAGCGATTTTATAATAACTTTTGGAAAAGAGTTTGGTCTTAATTACACTTTTAAACCTATTTATAGGTAAGGCTCTAATTAACTCAGGAAGTTTATTATAAAACCGTATACATTGACCCATGAAGGAATTACTTATTTTATGTAGTCGCGTCTTGTGTAAATTAATATCATTTTTAAATCTAGTATTGATATTATAAGTATCACATTTTTTATTAAATTGACTAATATTTTTATGCACATAAATTAAATTTTCATATATATACTGGCAAGTAACAGTTAAAATCTTAATTTCCTTGAATTTTTCTCTGAGGGAAGACTGCGGACCCATTTGATAGATGGCTCTTATGGCCCTTTTTTGAAGAATAAAGATAGTATTTATGTCCGCAGCGTTGCCCCAAAGAAGAATCCCATAACACATTATACTGTGAAAGTAGCTGAAATAGACCATTCTAGCTGTGTCGATATCTGTTAGGTGTCTGATCTGTTTAACGGCATAAGCCGCAGAACTAAGCCTTTTACTTAGTATTTCAATATGAGGACCCCATTGTAATTTAGAATCTACAGTAATACCTAAGAAAACTGTCGATTCTACGGGCTTCAATTTTTCATTACCCAAAATCACATTCGTCCCAATATCTTTAACATTAGGGGTACTGAATTTAATAAGTTTAGTTTTCGTAGCATTTAAAAGGAGATTATTTACACTAAACCAATGCACTACATTTGAAAGTGCGTTATTTATTTCATTATAGCACCCAAGTTGTCTCCTATTCTTGAATATCAATGAAGTGCAGATGAAACATAAGTGAATGAAGGACAACTCGCAGCCTTAGTGTTAGTAGTTACTGAGTAAAAATCTCTTTAGCAAGTTATTTAATAATTCTACGAAACAAATTATCGACAATTATTTTTGTCTGTTCAATTAATGGAAACCAAAGCGATAAGTTCAAAGGTAGTATAAAAGAGTCTTGCGTTATATAATAACCAGAACAGCATAAATGTTCGTGTAAGAATTTTTGAGTGGTCACATTTACCTGTACCCTAACTTTTTTGTTCAGCTAAATAAGGCATTTTAAAATCACTTCCCAGCAATTATTTCTCTTTGATTATTTTCTATATATCTTTAAAAATTATAAGTTCCAGAGTTGCCAGACAGAAAGGATTCGTGCAACGTACCGCATCCCTATAAAACTTAAATGAAAAAGTAAATGTGATAAAACCTGTAGACTGCTCTCGTAATCGTTGCCAGTTCTTACATATAACCTGTCTGGCGACAGTAACTACTCCCTTAAAGAAGACCACCTTAAAATAACAGTAAATGCGCTGTTGATGAGTAAGGGATACCAAAGCCCCTCCTTAATCCTTATCCTATAAAAGACGGCAGGGCTTTTGCAACCTTTATGGCGCATTCACTAAGTGAAATGTCAGCCTGCCTGCCGAATTTTACATTAAAAAAAATATCAATTATTTGACTCCAATCTAAATTCTAGGCTTGCTCTATATAAACCGTAGTCCCATGTAATGGACTTACTACTAAGGCCGAGACCAACTTTTATAAATTCGTTTCCATAGAAATTTTGACGAGCTCATTGGATGAGTATCCAATCGTACTATGATCGGCGGCGCTACTTATAAATAAGTTAAAAATAAATAAATTGTGAATTATTATATAATATTATTTATAAGTTAATACTTATAAATAATATTATATACTTATCATGGATCGATTCTCGGCCCGTTTTTATTCCTAGTTTATATTAATGATTTACCATTCTGTGAGTAAACACAATATTGTATTGTTTGCTGATGGGTATGACACATCATTAATATTTAAGGTTAAAAGGCAACTTGGGTGCTATAATGAGGTAGATTATGTACTTTCTAACGTAGTGCATTGGTTTAGTGTTAATAATCTCCTTTTAAATGCCACGAAAACTAAACTTGTTAAATTCAGTACCCTGAATGTTAAAATATTGGAACGAATGTGATTTTGGGTAGTGAGAAATTGGAGCCCGTGGAATCGACAGTATTTTTAGGCAGTAGATTCTAAATTACAATGGGCTCCACATATTGAGAAACTAAGTAAAAGACTTAGTTCTGTGGTTTATGCAGTTAAGCAGATTCGACGCCTAACGAATGTCGAAACAGCTAGGATTCTCTATTTTAGTTGCTTTCACAGTTTAATGAGTTATGGGATGCTTCTTTGGGGTGGCGCTGCAGACATAAATACTATTTTCATTTTATAAAAAAGGGCCATTAGAGCCATCTATCAACTAGATCCGCAGTCTTCCCTCAGAGAAAAGTTCAAAGAAATTAAGATTTTAACTGTTACATGTCAATTTAATAAATATTAGTCAATTTAATAAAAAATGTGATGTACACAATATAGGTACTAGGTTTAAAAATAATTTAGATTTACATAAGATGCGACTCCACAAGATAAGTAATTCTTTTATGGGTCAGTGTATACGGTTTTATAATAAACTGCCTTAGATGATCAGAACCTTATCTATAAATAAATTTAAAGATGTCATTAAAACCAAACTCCTCTCGAAAGGCTATTATAAGGTTATTGATTATATTATTTAAGTAACAATGAAGCCTGGAATTAAAGCCTGGATTCGGAGCTCATACTATGTTTAGTATTGTATAATATACATGTACTTTATGTACTTTCATTTAAGTATTAAGTGTACATAATTGTTGTAATTTTTATATTTTAAAGATGAGTTTTATCCTGAGTTTCTTTCAGGGTTTCTTCTCAGGATCGTCATCTTGGCTTTTTTCCGAAACCCTGGTAAATTTAACTGGTAAATTTAAATGACGATCACAAGAGTTTCTTGGAGAAACCTAATTGATAAATAAATATTTTGATTTTTTTGATTTTGAATAAGTTATTATAGGTGACGTAAGCCACCTACCATCAAGTGGACCATCAGCCTATCTGTTACAATAACATTAAAAAAAGAAATCCATGCTGTGGATGTACATTATAAGATTATTTTCTTGGCTCATTCTACTCTACTCCAGTACAACATACCATATCGTCCAGGTAGTCCGGTAGACAGCCGATGGGGTTGTTGGTGTGGGTGAAGAAGTGTGTGGACCTGCGAGACAGCAGCCTCAAGGCGCGCCACCCCCACGCACCGCACGACGTGCGACGCGCCCCCGTACTCCCATCCGCAACCCCTCCCGTCGTCTCACCACCTCCTAACGCCTCCACGCCACGCGACATGTAGCACTCTACATGGTACACATATTCATATTGATATACTATAATTAGTTACTAAATTCAAAGGATGGACCAAAAGTAATAAAAAAAACTCGATTTTTTTTTGTTCTGAATTAAATATATTAGTTTAATTGGATTTGTTTGTGAATAGATTGTGCTCTAAATTAATTGTGAATTAAAAACAAGGACGAAAAAAAGGCCCCATTTGTAGCGACATCAAAATATCTTAACATTGGAATTCTGGGTGTGGCATTGGCAAGGTCAAATTAAGGTAACACTTGGAAGACTAAGCTAAACTCTAGTTTCAAAAAAATTGGGCGTGTTAATGAGGGCAAAGCGGTATTTCACGCCGGAGCAGCAGCGCCTAGTTTCCTATAAGAAGCAGTTTAGGCTCCATATGGCTTCCACGAAAAAATATCCGATTCTTTTGACACCTTGCAGCGTTGAAATATTGACAATCCTTTAACTCATTGACGGTTAGAACCGCTTAGTTCAAGAAGAGATGATCTTGATCGTTTGAGTAGATACTGTACTGATAATAAATTGTTTTTAAGCTTACCCAAATGTAAATCAATAACTTTTACTAGGAAGATAAATACGATTGACTACTGGTATAATTTGTGTCATACTCAATTGGAAAAGGTGCCGGTTATAAGAGACCTGGGGGTTTTTCTCGATTCTAAACTAATCCTGAATCAACATATTCAGCATATCTGTAACAGGGCTTTTCAGTTCTATGGTCTAGTGATAAGAACTTGTTCAAATTTCAAATGTCCTGCAACTTACTTGTACCTGTATAAGACTCTGGTTCGATCACAACTTGAATATGCCTCGATAGTTTGGAATCCCTTCTATGATAAATATTGCAACAGTTAGAATTAGTGCAGCGTAAATTCCTTAAAACACTTAATTATAAGTGCTTCCGCTCAAGCTTGCCGTATGTTGATGCATTAAATAAGTTTTCACTACCTAGTTTAGAACAGCGACGATTGCTTCTGGATGCTATGTTCTTATATAATGTTTGCCACAACCGCTATGACTGTAACTACTTAGTAAATAACATTGTATATCGCTTACCAAGCAGTTCGCAGCGTATACGAGATTGTTATACGCATAAACTATTTATGCCGAAACACTGCAAAACTAACGCTGGTGAACGTGCGCCTTTGTATCGTGTTACGCATGCATATAATAGTTTCTTTACACAAATTGACCTGTTTGCAACTGGTCCACAAAAATATAGAAAAGATATAATGAAATCAATGCATTAGCTTAATGAGTTTTTTTTTGTTCTTTTTTTTATTGATTTTTCTCTCTTGGTTTTTTTTATTGGTGTGTATTTATATGTCCTCTCTGTATAAAATTTATTTACTACTTTTTGGAAAATGTTGTTGATTGCACTATTATTTAAGCTTATGTATGTTTTTTTTCTTTTTTTAGTCTAATATACATGGTGTAATTGTTTGTTTTCCCTAATAAAATAAAATAAAATAAAATAAAAAAATAAAGAGATGGTAGCCTCACTTTGTGTGTTCTACCAGCTGTACAATGGTCAGTGCTCCAAGAAGTTGTTGCAATTAATGCTTTAATTAATGCTCGCGTAGATACAGAGTTCATACGCATTACTTTGATAAGGTGCCGCAGTCGCACAGTCCGGTCGAGTAGAAATCCAGCAGACGCGCGACCTTTGAAACAAACTCCGTTCTGAGGGGTTTCTACCTAACGACATTGAGACTTCAAGACACAACCGTAAACAAATTCCTGCAAGGTCGGCAGCGCACCTGAATAGCCCCTAGTATTGCTTGTGTCCTTAGGCGACGGTAACTACCTATCAAGTGGAACGTTAGGGCCGGCGCTAACTTCCAGCATGGCTCGGTACGGCACATCGAAGGACCTAAACATATTATTATAAACCTTATCGCAATGATTTTAGCATTCGCACTTCTTCAAGGGCCGTAGTGTTCCATGCCGGCAGTCAGCGCTGGCCCTTAGTTGTTTTCCAACCTTAATATTAATTTTAAAAAAAGACTGATTTAATTTTTGTTTTTTTGATTTTTTTTACTAGAGACAGAGCACACTTCGTTTTGCAGTCAACTGTGCAGTCCGACTGGTAGCAGTAACTATACCCATTTACCACCTCCATGAAATAATAGAAAATTTGTGCTTGTTGTGTTTTGTTAAATGAATGAGGGATGTCGAAGCCCATTTTCATGTCACCCTTACTCTTTATCCTATTAAAGATGACAGTGCAATGCCCCCCAGAACACCAAGAGGCAATGCAAGTGCACCTTTACATAAATCAATTTAATTCTAGCATTTGTTTTTGCAGCAATAAGGACTCATGGAATAAAACCAATAATTACCTAAAGTCGGCATAAAATCTCTCTCCTTAGTGCGACAAGCAGCCAGGTTGTCAGGGCACAAATTCCATAGTCGCGTCATTTCAGTGCTGAAAATAAATAAAGCTTTGTTTATTTCTGGCACCTTTACAAATGAAACTTTGCTATATAATGTAATATCCCTTTCTTAAGTATTTTCCAAGTGAGGATGCAATGATAATTCCTTCGAAGAGCATCTCTTGAGCCGTTGCAGTCTTGAAACGTCAAATGCTACTTCAAAAGTAGTGACAATCCTAAGCATCGAGGATAACGCCTCAAGAAGGATAAAGACAGGATGTCTGTAAGTTTCTGTATGTAGGAGGTAAGCTCTGAAATTTGTCCTTGGATTTAAATATTTATTTAAACCATTTTTTAAAATTTCCATAAACCTTTAGAGTAGACATGAGATTTGTATTTTCTCACCAGTGTTTCCTTTTTTATCCTATTATAATAAAATCTTATTATTATAAAGCAGTCTTTATGGAGACCTATTCTTTAAGGTAAGTTGATGAGATAATCTTCCGAGTTGATGAATTTTAATCAATGCATTTGCATTTATTTATATTTATAAATAAAACATTAATTGTAAGATATATTTAGTTTGGAGATAGCTTAAACCCTGGAAAAGGGAACCATTTGAGAAAGCATAAAACAGCATAAATATAAAAATAAAGTTTTAGCTATGATTCAATTAAAAGTTACTCACTTCCCCATAAAGATTTTGTTCTGACTCTCATATTCCTTGACGATGTCACCAAGAGGACGACGACGCTTTCTCAATTTCTTTTCTTCTACCAAGTCGGCTTGAACCGGCGGCTTGGGTTTTTGGAACTCTGGAGTAAAAGTAAACAGGGTGTGTCCAATTCTCATATTAAATAGATCTTACAACAGAATTAAAAATCATATAACATTGGCCCTACACATGTAGTTGAACTATTGCAACAAAAAATGTAGACTTTTCATATAACGTTTTATATTGATACACGACTCAAATATTTATACTGGCAGAAAACTGCAGTGACTGTGTTTTTCTAAGTAACGTTACAAGTCAGTCTCATATTTTGATTAGCAAGTGGTTTTAGTGCAGAAATGTGCTAAGTGTAGATTTAGTTTCAATGCATATAATATGTTTGTCGGAAAGAGCAACAGAAAAATCTCAAAAGATAAACTTACCTGGACATCCATCATTTTTCCATTGATTCCAATGTTCCTCCCTCTTGAGTATATGCTTGACAATCTCACCAAAACTTTTACCATCGGGTGGTGTTTCACTTAGCAAACGGTACACCATTGATGTCGTCTCTTTAACCCAATCTAACTGATCTTGTTTCAACTCTTGGGATTCCCTGTAAAATTTATTTGTGTCAAAAGTTAACTCGGGTTGATATTTAGGGGGCAAATAAAAATTGCAGAAGTATAGAACAAAGAAACAGTGGCTCTAAATTTGGGACAGATTGAAAACGTTCCAAACCCTTTTGTTGCACTTTCCTGTGTTACAACTACTCTGTTGGCCTTGAGGGTAGTATAGTAAATTAGAGTAAGTTAAAGCTTTAATACTTAGAAGCTGTAGTGATATTGGCATTAATACTATACAAAATTGGATAGCTTTGAGAGCACTTTATTAATGCAATGCATTTTCTCTCTATCAATATATTCAGTACAATGTGAGAATGCGAATGTAAGCGAATGCTATTTGTTGCATGATGGTCAAAGGGAAAATGTGCAATAGTTAAACCAGTAGGTAGTTACAGCTCTATTTGGTATTAATATTTCACTTGGCGCTTACTTCAGTAGAAATTGATCCCAAAACAGATTAGAGTATGACAATATACAAGCAGTAAAAACAGCAAAAACAAGAACAAATACTTTTTTGTAAAAAATCTTACTTCTTTTCTGTTTGGCATGTAAAATTTGAAAGTAATTGAATATTTAATAGGAGTGAATACACTTATTCAGCTCGATTCCGCTTTTGTGCGTACGCGCGTATGTGTACGCTTCTCTTCAGCTTTACACGTCTATTCAACATGTAGATAATGAGAACAAGTGTGTTTTAAGGAAAAGTGAGCATGGTAACAGTGTACAGCTCTATTCCGCCGCATTCAGCACTGTACGTGGACTGTTCTCATCTTGTGAAAACGATTTAGATTTACCGTTTTCGCAGTTCTCAGTAATCGATAGAAACGGTTCAGCGGGGATTGCGCGGTATGACGGCCTTTCTCAATTACGATAGCGTTACATGCAGCTGATAGAAGTGAAACTGTATAAATGTAACCAACATCATCCAGCGCATCGCAAATAAGTGTAGTTACTCTATATCTGATACAAAGTAAGTATACATTCAAAGTGAGAGATCAAATCATATTACCTAATTCAAATCATTTTTTTTTTTCAATAAGACATAAAAATTGATAAAAATATATCTTACGATTTCTCTACAAATTTTCATCACAGTTACAATAAATTAAATTATTTTTTTTTAAAATGTAAGGAAATGTCTATTGCTTATGATTTCACTCAAGCTCCCTTTAATTTTGTAAAGGCACACATTATTAGGATAAAAAATATCTTATCTTAACCTATTCAATGGTTCACACACAATTGTTTCCACATTTTATTATTTTTGTTAAATGATTGAATTGATTTAAGTGTGATTGATGAAATGAGGTAAGGAGACGGTTGTACGCTGAGGCCTAGGAGAAGGCAAGCAAAAATTTTCAATATATGCCTGTAGGATTTAGGACACAAATTAACCACGATAAAAGTGAGTATTCTTAATAAATCCATTGACAACTTACATTTTGAATTTAACAGCAGACTTTAAATATTGGAACAAAATCAGAAATTGTATGAGGACACATCTTCTGAAATTTGAGTCCGACAATTGTAGTTCAAGAAGCTTCTGATTAGTGAGGAATTTTGCAAAGTAATGCTGCTCTTTGTTGGCCCCTTGCATCTCAACATCTGTACTCACAGCTTTTAGTCTGTTCATCTTGGATTTCTGTAGTTCTATAGATTCTAACTTATATGATGAAAATGCAGACAGAACACTGCCGGCATGCTAAAAAGCAAAACATTATGGTTATATTTTATTATATTTAATTACCTTAAACAGTTCATACACATTATAATAACCTTTTACACTATACACCAGCTAATGTTATATAAGACCAAGTTATTCACCAATGATAAAGACTTTACACCAGGTGCGGGGTGTTAGTCAACTTATAGGACCATGTAAACATTTCACAGCAAAATTTTTTAAAGTTGTCAGACAGGCAAACAGTCCACTTGATAATTTGTGGCTTCTGTCACCCATAACGAAACAACGCCACAGGTGTTGCAAATGTCTTCTGTAAGGGGTGGTCATCGCCACCAGACGGACTCCACAAATGACAGCGAAAAATAGTATGCCCTGCCACTACTTGCCAGATCCAGACCAGAGACAACTATGAAAAATTAATTACAAAAGTTGACCCTGAGGTAATTGAACTAGGGACCACTGAGATACAATGTTGAAACTTAATTTAAATACTTGCATCTGAACCAAAGACCAAGGGATCATCAATTTAATTGAAACACTAAACCATTTAAACTAACAGTTTACAATATTGGAGTATTTGGCTAACATATTTTTTATGTTAAATTAGAGGCTTACAGAATAACAGAATCAGTAGTAGAGTAAATTTCTATAAAAATAACTTACAGCGACAAAAGTTTTCCATTGAACTTTGTTGTAACAATTATTTGGGTTTCTAAAAAAATCCTGTAAGCTCCAGAAACGACAATACAAATTGTAATCTATTGTCAATTTGCTCTTCTCATTGTCCACAACTATTTCCTCATCTAAGGCATCCTTCAAGGTGCTGGAACTCTCTCCACCAAATTCAGTCACATTCTCGAGATTAAACTCGGAGACAATGTTGAGACCAGAGCGTTCAGAGAATGGGAAAAATTTTGCCAAGAATAATAATATTCTGCCACAAAAAACCGTGTTCTGTGATCTTGACAACCGACGTAGCAGATCATTACACATCCGCAACAGATTGTTTTTGCAAGCCATAAAGAAAAGGTCTTCTTTCCAAATATTTACACCGTTCTCCACGTAACTAAACATCTTTTCACATTTATTTAAAGTTAGGGCATCAAAAATGTCACCAAGGAGAACAACAGGCATCGTAGGAGTTACCATCTGCAGTCTACAAGATTCTATACAAAAACAGACGAAATTTTCTAGAGTCTTAGAATTTTCTACGAGCAGTTCCAACAGTTTGTCTCTAAAAGCTTGATCCATTGCTGCTTTTCTGTCAGTCTCATTTGCATTCTTCGAAATTGAATACAGCAAGTCAATATTATTCGTGGGAAAGGCTTTCGAGAGAACATCCTGTAAAAGAATATTAGGTTATAAGTTAAACTATGTAGTTTTGAAATTATAACCCAGAAAATGCGTACCTTGTATTTCGCGCGAAGTTCCTCAAAACCCATTTTTTCCGTCATATTATATATGAAAAAACTTTATTACTTTTTAAAACAGTTGAGCCATAAGAAAGATTATAATAAACAAAGTACAAAATAGAAGTAGAGTAGAGTAGTACAACAAAACAACAAACCACAGACTATCATAAATGCTAGCGCACAACATGCGCACCACAAACAAACCAGAGACCATAGAACAATACTCCCGCCAAAAAATATTATTTTCATATTATAATTTTCAGATTCTCTTTGTGAGTATATAGTGTACTGTGCATACTATTATACTCTAGGAACTTTATAGGTCCTATTATATGTAGCAGCCCTCGTCGCCACTTGTAGCAGCCCCCAGTCGTGAGATGAATCACAGGCTCGAATACGCACTCTCGATCTCGAACGGGCTGCCGACACGTCTAATCTCAGCCATGTCTCGGACTCGGCGTCAACTAACGTGGTGCTGGTAGGGCTGCCACCATCTAAATTACGGCCCCAGGACAAAAACTTCGAAAACCCCGGACATTTGGGTGAAATAAAGATTTTCCCCGGACTCCCTCGAAAAAATATACAATAAAATAATAACGAATACAAATAATACATATACGAAAATGGGTGCTCATGTCAAAACACTATTATCCCATTGGTTGGTTTTGACACTAGCGCGCAGCGTGACCACTTTTTCGTCAGATAATCTACCAAATACACTGCTAAAATCTACCAAAATCTAATTCAAAATTCTACTAATGATATTTAAGTCGTTCTAGATAAAATAGTTTATAAACAGCACACATGTTTTTATATTTTAATATCAATATTTATCATCCACTTTTTTTTACATTTTTATATAGTGTTGCATCACTTTTCATAACTTGTACCTAGCATGAATGATTCGGGTTTAAAATGAGTATAGTTTTTGCCTCTTACACACTCCTTGAGGTGTAAAATTGACTGTACGTTTCGATTATAAAATCTATTGCGATCGTCCCTTTTGATCCTGTTTATTGCCGAGAATATGCGTTCGCATTTTGCGTTCGACACTGGAAGACAAAGTATCTGCATCGCTTTTGCTTGCTTTTCACGATTTTAATAACGCACGCAATTGTCAAACAAACGACTAGACTTCTGTTAATGTAATAAAACAAACTTACCAACAACAGTCAACAACTTACATGAGTATACCTAAGTATAAAATGTTTTAAGTGCCATAACTAATTTGATAAAACAACCTTAGTTGTTAATCAATAAAGTTTATTTTCCAAAACCTTAATAGAAGTATGGGGAAACCCCTTCCATCAATGCTTCTAATCGTGGGATTCATACATTTTTCACCAAATTTTCTTAAATATCGATTTTCTACTAGAATCTACTATACAATTTTACACTACTAAATCTTTGCTTGTATATAAAGACGTTGTGTATATTTGTTAGAAAATATCCGAATTGTTTTGTCGAAAATAACGAAATAGGAACCAAAATAACTAGGCAAGGTAATTTATTGCAAAGACCAAAATGTAGATTAGAACTATTTAATAGAAATGTTTATGTTATGGCAATTAAAACATACAATAAACTACCTAATAATATAAAGGAATTGCCGGATCCTAATAATCTAATGGTTATTAGATTGTTGTTATTATGATGTTAAAGAATTTTATAATAAGAAACATTAATTCATTTATTAATATAGTCTACAAACAATTAAACACAAATATTTGCACGCCCTTGGCGGGTAGAACATACTTTGGACTGTAACTGCTGTATACAAATTAAAATTCTGTAAACATGTGTTCGCGCAAATAAAGATTTATTTTATTTATTTATTTATTTATTTATTTGCTCCCTTGCCCTTAAATCTACTAAAAAAGTAGAAATCTACTAAAAGTGGTCACGCTGAGCGCGCATTTTAACGTCAGAAATACACCCGTGGAAACGGTGCCTAAAAAGTAGGTAGGAACTAGGTATTTTAAGGGCTTAATTTTACCTGCGGAAACGGGGTGTTTCCGATTAACGAGAAGCCCGAATTCTTAGCAACGAGTTTTAGTGCTAGATGTTAAAGAAATACAAAAATGTTCAACAAATACAAAAATTTCAAAGCCACTAAAAATACCTACCCCTAAACATATAAAGCCCTTAAAAAAATCCCATCCCTCTAAATTGGGGGGAGGACCCGATAAATTGGGAACCTTGTTTTAGTTAGATCACAGACTATACATTGATGCTGAGTTAGATACATAGTACTTACTATACACCCACAAACAAAACATGCTTGAATTCGCAAATCTTGCGTTTCATTTTACTCAACAAATCTTGAATAACGTCTATGATGACTTGAAATCTAAAATAATATTGTATATATCATAGTTTCATATTGGGCTAAAGTTTTTTCAACAACTTAGGCATAATACTTCTACTACGGTCTAAAGCTTGAAAAATTTATAATTTCGCTTTGCTGTGAATCGGAACGTCTAGCAATGGTTGTCATATCTTCCTCGCTCGCACTTATTCGATGTGCCGTTCATTTGTTCTCACTCTGTACTAAAAACTGAAGACGAGGACGAGGATATATAATTTTAGTAATTACAATATTGCCAATATGATGCAGCGCAACTCGTGGAATAAATTGACGCTGGCGACAGCAGCGCTACAGCAACAGATGGCACTGTTGCTGTAAATTCGAAGTGTCCGGTTTTTGAAAGTGTCCGGTTACCCGGACACTTTCAAAAACCCCGCCCGGACGCTCCCCGGACGCCCTCCAAACTAGGACAAATCCGGGGAAACCCGGACGGATGGCAGCCCTATGCTGGTGCATGGTGCATAACAAGTCAGTGTTGCCCGTGTGAGGAAGAGAGTAAATAACCGCATACACTACAGTAACGTCAAAAAAAATCCAAAGAAGAAAAACTAGAAACCTTTTCACATTTGTGTCTCATTTGAAAATTCATTGTGTAAAGACACGTAACATAATAAGACATATAAAAAAAACCAGGAAAGTTAATGTTATCTGCCTTAAAAACAAAAATTAATTAGTAGTATATTATTCTTTTATTTCTGTCTTCCAGTTATACATACAAATATCATGTATTCTAAAGTGTTCTGTCCAACCTAACATCACATTTTAGAAAATATGAACAATAAATGATTTTCCTTGTTTTCTGAAATTTATCGTTTGTTTTCACGCAATTAAATAATTTACAATGATTGTAAAAAAAGCATTAAACTATCTCCAATTTCCAACAACAAAAATTCTGTACTTATCCAATGATCAGCGGAAGTGCAACGGAATTTGACAGCCGTTCGTTTGATGTACGTGTCCGGTCCGACTGCTTTTGGCGTCCTCCTGTCTATTTATCTTTCTTTATTTTATTGTTCTTTATTACACTACACTACACTTGCATTTTATATACACTGTGCTATGTTCAGGAGTCATTGGCAGTAATGGTCGCTAACCTAAAAGTGACCCGATTGCCATAAACAAAAGTTGAAGTTGAAGTTGATTTACGAATTTTGTAACTAGGTTGTAAATTAGAAATGCATTAAAATAATAAGGGATAAGTATATTAGTTCCCTTTGATATAATCAAAAATAAGAAGAAAGTTGCTTTGCTGATATAATTTTAAGATGGATAGAAACAATATGAGGTGAGATATTTTATCTACTCTCTTTTCAGTTAATTTTGTATCACAGAAAATGCTTACGACAATTATTTAACACAAGTTTCTTTAAATGTTTTTATATTTTAAATCTTCACTGATTTAAACATTGTAATTATAGAAATATGATAGTAAGTATTGCATTTTATAAATGGCTGAATGGTATTTCATTCTTTGTATTGAAAAACGGTCTAATGTTTTGTTTGTTTTAATGGCTATGTGAATTCTGTGCTTTATCTAATTTATATTAGTCTTAGTCACATACATCTGAAGTATGTTTAAACTTTTTCATATTTACTTTTTTCAACACCTTATGAAACAACTATTCCATACTTTTAAAGAAGATTCAACATATTTCAAGCAACGTGTGTGGCTACTTGTGTTCCATAATAGAAGTCCTTATCGATTTGGAAGTGGAGATCGACGAAAAAATAGATAGAGAGAGTATTAGTGAAATTGTACAGAGAAAGGATTGTCGTGATAAATTTTTGGAATACTGCACAAACATTGCAGAAAAAACCATCAAAATGAATAAATAAATAAAACGAAGTAATTAAATTTAGATAAAAAAGATCCCTGATTACGTCAGGGGTACGAATCATTCCCCTCAGAACGGGGAAATAAATAAAAAAAATAGAAGTCCTTAGACTGGTCAATCATCCATTGTTCAAAAATGTAAAAATGTGAGTATGCACTTACCTACATGGTAAATACATCACATGTTACTATGTACCTAGTAAACAAAAAGTTGGGTTCCCTTTTGCTTTGGCCTTCAACTGTATTCAAACTAGGGTTCGCGATCTGCAACCGAAAAATCAATCTCATGAATTGATTTGAATTGGGGAAATTGAGATCGATCTGGGAAAAATCAGCCATAAAATCAATATTTTGAAGATCAATTATTGGACTACTTCTTTTCAAAGGAAGTACCTACTTCTAGAGAAAGCGAAACGAAACAATACATTTTATGAATTAGTCGTTATTTGTAAACTTTTTTAAAACTGTTTAGAAAAACTAGATGTTTGAGTTGTTCTTCACTTAACCTATTTCGCTCGTGTGTCAAATTGTTGGCAGTACGTGAAAACAGTCTCTCTGATGGAACTGATGTTTCTACCACGCAAAGAGAGCGCATTTTTGTTTGCAATAAAATTATTGTACATGTGCAAATAAAAGACACTTGCTCAATGTTAGAGCCCAAGAAGATTTGCGAGTATTATAAGAATAGTCTGTGAGTGTAAAAGTAAGTAAACGAAATTAGTGAATGAATAACGATTACATACTCTTTGACCATAGCTGCTCAGTGTCAGCACAGCGAAAGAGTTGAAACAGAGTAATGAGTGTATAAAATCATGTACGTACAGAGATAACAAGTGTCATGAACATATTAAAAAATATTGACAAATGTATTATATAATCAAAGATCATATAAATAAATACAATATTAAATACAAGTTAATATAAATCATGGCATATATTGGATCGATCTTCGATCTATTAATGTTTTAGTGATCTACAGATCAATCAAAGGAAATCGGGATGTAAAAGATCGATCTTCGATTATATTGAATCGAGATCGGAATCCCTAATTCAAACTAGATGTTATCTTGTTAATTAAATTCTTATCAAATAATTTGTGAATATTAATATCACCCTTAAAAACAACTTTCGCAACCACTAAAAAAAATTGCTAAAAAACTATGATCTAGCATTGCAATGGTTACTGTTCCATAATTTATAGGTTTCTTGCACCTGATATTCAGCAATTTGGAGTGAAAACAGTAAACACACATATTTAATTTCATATAAAACTAGCTGTTGCACACGACTTCGTCTGCGTCTCTTTATAAAATATTACTCGCTGATAATGAAGCTTTCTATAGGTGAAAGAATTTTTAAAATTGGTTCAGTAGTCCTTGAAAGGTTTAGCCGTTTCTGAGATTAGAATGCATAAATACACAGACAAAAATTCTAAAAGCTATTTTTGACTTCTGTAACATAAGTAGGTATGTGTACAAATTGTTTTTTTGAAAAAAATATTTAATGTACAGACACGGCTCTTTTACGATTTTGTTAATGTATTGATAGATAATTGATAGATCACTGAGGTATTGTAGCAAGCTTCCCATAATAATTACCGTGTATAAACAAGAATAGTTTAGAGCATCCTAATGAGTAGGTAAAAAAATTGCTCTCTGTGACATGTTATAGGTTTAAAAAGAAGCTGCACTTGGCTGCTCTTTTGTAATATATGGAGATTTTATTGGACATTACGTGAATACATTGCTACACAAGTGTTGAACACCCTCCCACAAGGCAGTTTGCATAAAACAAGACCTAAAAAGAAGTTGCCCCTAATATAAGGTCTCCGTTGTTCCTGTAATTTTATTTAGATCTTCAGCAACCCAATAACAACCATTGTTTCTTGGTCTGTCTTTTATACAGTAGTCAATAATGACAGCCATTCTGGGACTTTTAAATTCAAAACATCCCAATTCAAAATCTGATATTTCTCAAAGGTCTATAATTCAATTATTTAAGTAGTACATAATAATTTCAATTTTTTTTATCCAAGCCAATGCAGTTGCATCTATATAAATAAAGATCAATTAATTGCTACATGTAGGACCGAGCATCACTTGAGAACAGCATGATCGATTTTTGGAAAATCCATGGAAAAGTTCGAAATTTATTTGGACGGAATTTTATAATTAAATTGACAGGGCAATGACTGTCGGGTAAACTAGTTATTTAACATTAATGGATCCTATGTGCTTCATTAGGGTACTCACCTCAATGTATGATTTACATGTTTATAGATAGTGAGATTCTTGGTCTCTGTTCCAAATTCAAATGTACTTTTTAAATTACTCTGGTATTTCAGATCAAGTTACATGAACAGTGGGCCACGTTCCCTGCCTCATATGAGCGGGAACAAACGTCACAATGGGAATGGACACCACAATGCACGGCTCAGCCCACCCATGCAAACGCAGCACTTGCAACAAGACAGACCCATGCATAACAACAATAACCACACTAATCATCAAGACGACATTATTAATTATATTTATGATGCTTGGAATAAGGTGAGACTTAGGTTGAAGTTACGAAACCAACGGAGCGGGCGGGCGACAGTGTATGGAACTTAAGCTTGGTGGTTTTGAACATGGCAGAGCGGGACGATTATATATTTGATCTGATCGCTGTTGCCCACCCGCTCTGCTCTGCAGGTTTTGTAATCACAGCCTCAAGTTTTGTAGTCACTCTTTTGTTTACCTTCCAGCTAAAAGTCAAATTGTCTCACTCTCATTATCATCATTAGCAACTCATTATGGATCTCCATAAAGAATGACTTGTCTTCCATTGTATGTAAAAAATTTAAAGTTGCATGGTTATGGGGCTAAAGTGGGTATAATTTGGCTAGGCTAAAGGTACCCCAACCTCTTTCCTAATACGGACTAAAACGTAACTTTGCGGACCCCTAAAAATAAAATAAGAATGACTGTGAAATAAATGACATTTAAATTTGAATACAAATAATATTTGTTTTTTTAGTAGAAACAACAATGAAAAATAAAAATAGCAACTTGATTGTGCATTTGGTGCTCAAACAGAAGTGATATTAATTGTTTAGGTGATAGTTCGTTCTTTAAAAACAATGGTAAAATTATTCAGCCTGTATAACTTTTTGGTAAATAATTTGTTTAATATTTAGTCATCACTTGTATCCCTACTATTTAATGTAACATTAAATGTATAAATTACACGACTACTGCACCAAACTTACTACAGCAATCATCTTTTTATAAAAAAAAAAGTTCATAACATTAAAACCTTATTGCATTTTAAATCAAAATGAATATAATGACGTTTGATAGGGTTTGAAATTTACTGTACTGTGGTAATGTACCCTTCTATAGGCAAATAAAACACTGTTGTCCTGGTCTACCTTATCCAAGTGATTGAATAGTAATCTAATTAATATTTCCTTTAGTTACTACTCTAAACTAAACAAATAACAAACATTTCTCTGGCATTAACGTTTTCGTAACATAGATATCTTAGTCACTTTTCGTTTAAAGGTTCCATCATATCTTATGAACAATTTATCTTAACAAATTGAATCATAAGACATCAACATGCAATAATTTGAAATAATTTCAGTTACACATTGTTAAATGCACTTACATTAAATCATCATCATTTCAGCCATGGGACATCCACCTCACCCATAATTTTATAATCCGGCCTCAGCAACCTTCGGTTCTCCGTACTATGTGTCCTGCCCATTGCCAATACAACTTACTAATCAACCGGGTTATGTCGGTAACTTTCGTTTGTCTATGGATGTCCTCATTCCTGATTCGATTTCGCAGTGTAACAACGAGCTATGGAGAGAGCTAACTAACTAACTCCGAACTTAGCTCTTTTCATAGCTCGTTGTTACACTGCGAAATTGAATCTGCAATGAGGACATCATTGAGCGATGTTGAGCTTTTTTACGAGACCCATAGTGAGGCCAAGTTTCAGCGCTATATGACGTTGGGTACCGGCTTCGAATCTCAATCAGTAATTAAGGTGGCGTACAAAGCAAAAAAAATTTCTAATTTCACCTGCGTGGCCTAATAATTGAATGGACACGACACCAACACAACAGAGTTCCTTCTATTAGCCATACATTTGCACAATCTAGTTAAAATAATATGAAAACATTTATAAATATTCTATACACAACACACTTATAATAATCTACTCACAAACAAGTCTTTTAAATAATTTACGTCTAAATATTCTTGCGCACAGAAACATAGTCTTCCCGTCTCAGTGGAGCAATTGTGAATGTGAAACAATACACATTGAAGTATTCATGACATGTCACGGAAGATAGCGCATTTCGCGGAATAAAAATGTTATAAGTGCCAAAAGCATTAAATATTAATTACTCGTAAACTATAATGTCAAATGAAAAAATAATTCACAAAGGCCTAGATAATCTGTGAAGTGGGATTAATAATAATTTTTTAGGTTTGTAATATATGAAATTTAGAAATTAAAACAAAAAACGATGAAAATAACAGGTAACTTGGTGATTTTGTTCTATCGAGAAAATTTCATTGTATATATATATTTTCTGTCCACATTTCACTTTTATTTATAATGTATTATGTATTAATCTATATATAAATATTTTCTTATTTGGACTTATATACTTAGATAAAATTCAAATCTCGGATTAGTTATATGCACTCTTAAGGATGTTGTAAAATCGGAAGGTCTGCCCAGTATAAACTTGGCAAGATTTCACAGTTGTAGTCATAAGACTTTATAAATTTTTTTCTAATAAATTCCAGGTGAACAATAGTGATGAAGCCAAGTACTACCAAGAGATTCCGGCACATCAGCTCGGAAACTTCAGACCGTTTAATCTGGAGGAGTTGTGGGCTCGGCGGTTAGTGCAGAACATTAGTCGCAACAAACACCGGTCTTAGTTATATCCATGACTAATCTAATACGTTATAAGTGTCTCATTGAACTGCTAGTCTCTTATAAATGGTATTAAGAATAAATAACTAGAGAACATGTTAGGGTTAAGTATATGAAGAAATTTTTCTTTTGCATTTTCCTTCATTGTACTATTAACCCATTTTTAATTATTAATATGTTTACTTTTTGACTATGAAAATTTTAACACTATACGGTACACAATACATAAGATCCCCAAATACCACTTTGTCATCATTGAAATAGTGAAGTCTTGTTAAAAATTTTCATAAAAATTAATACTTTATTTCAAGTAACGACACGTAATTAGATACCTACAGCTTGTTTTTTTTTTCTTTTTTTTTAATATAATGTATGTTTTAATTATATAATTTAATAAATATAGCGTCGTGATACATGAAAAAGGTTGATGGTGAAAAAATTTGGATACTTAAATTGAATATCAGAAACTGGAGTTTGATTAGTTGTTTGAGAGATGTCTTTGTTTTCGTAATAAACAAGTTATAATTAAAAATTAATAACTAACCCCTGATTTTCTATTGAGCCCAAACACACCATATCCGCTGTAATTTGGATATCCCGCAGATCATTTATTTTAACTGAATTTGAATTTATTGTATTTTGATTTTGTTGGTACTCATTATAGTGTAAGTTCTTTAAGTTTTTCTCTTGTCTTTGCTTCAATACAATGTAATCTTATTGTGTAGCAGTCGACTTGATTTCATCATTATTAATCATTTTATTAACATCTATTCCACGCTTATTTATTTAGTTTGTAATTAATGACACATAAGGAAACAGTGCAAACTCTCATTTGAATCTATTCAATAGAACTTGAATGTGTGTTGACAAAGATGGAGACATTGCATTTTCATTAGGTACTAGCGACCCGCCCCCGGCTTCGCCCAGGGTGCAATTTTTATATATATGAACATTCCCCGTTTATCCCTCTTTCCATTAGTGAAAACCGAATTAAAATCGGTCTATCCGTTTACGTGTGATGCCGTGACCAAGGGAAATAGGGATTCATTTTTATATATATCTATGTAGATCTTGAATTACAATGATTCGATAACTATATGGTCAATTCAAACTGTTCCTACTTTACATGTCGAATGAGACATTTTATCATAAATAATATCGTAGTTGATTCGTTTAATTGAACAATATTTTTTGTGAGTTGTCACGGTTTCCCTTCGTTGTGTTGACATTGTGTAGCGCGACTTTATTTTACATAATATATAGAGTTGATAAATATCAAAACGCCACAAGTCCATCAAATGAATTTTCAAAAAAGCTTTTTATTATTTTGTGTTAAATCTTTTAATAATTGGTACTGTATAATGTTAATACAAATGATTGCTGATCTTTGTAAATACATTTTTATGAGATTTTTGATCTTAATTTTCATAGAAAATGGTAAAATAGTAAATAAAAGTTGGACTTATTAGATTTAAATATGAAACATGTGGACTTACAATGTTTTGAAAAATACAAATCTTGGGTTGAGATAAAGGCCCGAACTCACGCCCCACCAATTTTAATAAAATGACAACGGAAATAAAATGACCTAATAGGGGATCGGACAGTAATCAGATTAAAATCTAAAATGTACTTAGAAAGAAAATATATATTTTTTTACGATTATTTATCGAATAATAATTTAATGTAATTCATTTAAATATTTTTAAATGAAGAAATAAAATTTACAATATTTTTAATATATACTGAAACACCAATCACAGCGCGTGACGTCATTTGTGGGCAATCATTGTCTTATGCCAATGCAGCTATTTTGTTATGATATGACCACAAATGACGTTACGCGCTCTCATATGAACTATCGTGGCGTTTTGGCGGCATTTTCAAACAAACAATATTAAAACATGATTTTGAGTACCTAAAAGGCTATAAATAAATAAAATAGTATTTTTTATGGGAATAAATATCCATGAAGATTAATTTAAAACACTTTCTGAAAATTTGTCCGATCCCCTATTAGGTGTAAAGTATATTATTTATTATGTAAATTACAAACGCATCAGACCCAGCAGCCAAAAAGCCAAAAAAATAATATTTCTTTATTAAATGATGATTACGGGCCAAGCGCTTTAAAACATCTTTTATAATGTGCACTGGTAAGGATTGGAACTCCCTGCCGGCTTATGTATTTCCGAGCTCATACAACCCAAATCTTTTAAAGGTTCGAGTGAATAGGCATCTTCTGGGTGAGCTCGCTCCATCGTCGGCCTCATCTTTCCTACATGGATAGATACTGGCCAAGAGCAAACCCGTCTTATAAAAAAATGAAAATATTAATGACTGTATTACAGGATGAATATTCAGCAGCCTACTTGATAGAAAAATTTAACCAAAATTCAATTGTATATTTCGTAAGCTACATCAGTAGCTGCGACGTTTACGACATTTCGACAGAGTAGCGACATTTACGTAGCTACTCGTTTACTGAAAGAATGCTGGTTTTTGGAATTCATTAAATAATATACGATGTTCCGTCTGTATTGTTAGTTATTACGAAAAAAAACAATTTCAAGCTAAATGAAAAGCTTCATCCATTAAATAATTTTCATTATTATTTAGAACATCTTCATTTTTTGGTACATTTATATCCTTCGCCTTCATTGTTTAAAATTGTTTTATAAAACTTTAAAGTCTCCAGTTTTCGCCGTAGTGCTTGTTGAGCAAATTCTCAACATCTTTAAGCTTTTCTCCCTTAACTGGAACTCTTGTACGAAATGTCTCTGATTGAAAATCCGACAAGCGTTTTCCTTTTTTTTAACACCTATGTCGTTTCTGTACGAGATTTTACCCCGTAAACGTATTCCGTAAGTAGTACGTTCCTTGAGCAATAATTTGAAAGTGCTTTTTAATTGAAAATAGTACGCTTGAGATATTCCTTGGACTTTGATTTCCAATCAAGTATTTCTATGTCTTTCACAAAACAATGTATCTTGCATGTTCAGACATTATTTCATAATATTCTTCTGGCTATACGATAACTTTTGGGCGTTTTTTTTTTTTCGGTTAACGTAAATATTTGGTCCGGTGGGATAAATGTCACTGCAAAAATTATTTGTATCTTTGAAATGGAATGCTCAATTAGCTTGCTCAAAGCATTTCATGGCCATTGCTACTACTATTGAATTCTTGTTTTGGCAGCCACAACCATCGGCGACCAATAGCACACTTCTTTAACATCTAAATTTAAAATGTTTAAACACTGGTATATACCAGTGCATATCTCATTTAAACCTTTACAGAAGAGCTCTTTCGGCCACACATATGCGTGTAGATTTTGAGGGGGAGGGATTCGTGAGAAGTGCCAACCACCACAGTAAAATTGTGGCCGTATAATTGTCTAGCATAGTAAGCCGACTGATTAGGGATGTTTGGTAACAGCAAGTTTTTTTTGCAATAAACTCGTATTAATTATTATCTTGTAAAATTTTATAAAAACCATTAAAACTCAGTCAAATATTTTAATAATTTGAAACGAACATAAAACTTCTAAAGTACGGCCCTTTGTTACCTCGCCGCTTAATGAACACGTGTAAACAAAGAAACACTTATTATTTACAGATTCTTCATTTTGCTTTCTTCGCTATAGACTCAAGACTGGTTCTTTTCCGAGCTTATCAGGCTCAACTATTTATTTAAGTTTTTATCTATCATTCAATTTTTATTTCAAAGAACCCAAATACCACCTCAAGACGCACAGTATTAATGAGCACCAGAACCTTATTGTGTCGTCGTGAATTTGAAAAAAAATATAATAGGCTTTTTCATACAATCATATTCATCGGACTTATGATGTTTTGAACTGAAGTGGTATATTTACAATTGAAAACCGAAACTTGCCATATTTAAAAAAAAAAGTGTTTATGGTGTTATAGGACTTACTGGCGTAGTTTGATATTTATCAACTCACATTGTACTTACACATAAGTAAACATTAAATATCAAATTTAGACAACCATAGAATAATCTAACTATCTCAATATGGCGATTGATTTGTTACTGGAATCTCTTATCTGGAACTGTTATCTTGAAATAATTTTCTCTGTACTAAGCCACTGTCGTTCTTGTGGCAGCCGTTTTGAAATTTTGCAATTCAACAAAAAATATACCATTTCTATTGGTTTATTGAAAACCCGAGTTTTTATCAGAAAGGACAACACGCTTAGTGTATGCCCACTCAGTAGTGTGTGGCTAAAGTCGTCTTTAAATACCAGAGGGATGCAAGTTTGTTGTACACCGTGAAATGAATAGTGGATAAGATAAATATGTAATAGGCGACAAGATGAGGATAAGGAAATGGCTTAATTCATCCCTTACTCGCTGCAGTCATTTCACAGTGGCTCAAAAGTCGTATGTCATAATACACTATTAACGTATGTTATTGCCAATGTGATATAAATTATTTTAAATACTAACATTCAATTTGAAGCAATAATATATGTAGATGATAGTTGACATGAAGTAGGGAAACTTGAAATAATGTTCGATCTAAGAGACTAGTAAGTAATGTAAATACTTTATTGTTTTAATTACTACTTTAAAATTCGTAATTATTTTTTAAGTTTTCGATTATATTTGCCCCATTAGAATCAGCTAGCCTACGAGTATATTTAAAGCAATGAAACTGTTGAAACGCTTATAGACATTTTAAATATTATTTTTGACTTTGATCTGCCCTTTAGCTATGAGCATTTTTCGAATCGCCCTGGAAATAAATTACCTTAATTTTCGTTTTGACCAACATTTTGTAGTTACGAAAGATTTTGTTACTATTTTGTTATCCCATTTATTTAAATTCATTAAATTCCAAAAGTTTTTTTTTATTGATCAAATTGTTCATTGATCATTTCAAATGCTTTATTAATAAATAGGTATTTTAATTTAAGTTATTATATTACCAAATTTTATTAAATTTTTATTACCACATGCGATTTGCGTAAAAAAATGAGCATAGGTACTTAAATTGCGGATATCAAAAGAAATTTTTAATTTGTTTATAGAAAAAAATTACATTCCAAGTGTGCAGTACTTAGCATTTGAAACTATTGTAAATAGATTTTAAGTGGCAGCCCTGCCTGAATGATTTTGTGGATTTGGATAAAAATCAATAAATTTTTCATATTAATTGAATATTTTTTGTTTTATTGGGTTTATGTGAGCAGTTATCTTTTTGTGTAATTTGAAAAAAAAAAAGAAAATCGAGACTCCTATTTCTTTTTTATTCCGGAATCAAAAGTTTTCGTATCTTCTAAAAACTTATATCGAAAATGTCCCTGAAGAACTCCCAATTTTGATTTGTTAGTAAATTTTCCTGCACTAAGTCTGCTGTCAACATGTAATCTAAAACTCATAATATTCGAGTTTAAAAATTCGAATATTATGACTGTAGGAAGCTGTTTGTAATTATTCTTATTGTTTTTCGAAGTAGTCCTCCTTTGTAAGCACCATCGCATGCGATGGAACCACTGTCTGAAGCAGTGGGTCAACTCTTTTTTTAGGAGCTCACAGCGTTTTCGAACGCTTTCACTGCATCTTCAGGGCTCACAAAGCGAATTTCTCTAAGTTTATCATTTATTTTTGGGAATTAATAGAAATAACACGGTGCCAAGTCGGGACTATAAGGATGATTCACTAATTCCACACCTTCCTTAGTCAAATATTCGATTGTTTGACGGAGTGGACTGGAACATAGTCGTGGTGAAGGAGGATCTTACTTCTTGGGCGCTTCTGTCGAACATTTTCCAAGATAACTGGCAAACAATTTCTAATATACCAGTCTGCAGTAACAGTCTTTTGACTCTAACGCAATGGTTGCAAAATGTCCCGTCCGTTCAAAGAATGAAGCAATCATCTTTTTCCCATCACTTCTTCCCTTCTTCACTTTTGTTAGTCGAAGGAAACATCCATTGTGCAGATTGCCTTTTGTTTTCGTGTTCGTAACAATATATCCCGGTTTCATTTCCTGTGACGATGTCAAATATAGCATTAGATTCACCTCAGTCATATTTTTCAATCATTTTACGGCACTAATCTAAACGATGGCGTTTTTGATCTTTTTGATCTAACGCAAAACTTCCTCACGCCTAGATGTTCGTGTAAGAGTTTATACACTTGGCTCATGCTAATGCCTAAATTTGATCGAAACTGTTGATATGTCAAATTTCATAATAATTAAGTACGCTGAGGAAATACTAAGTAGGTAACAGCGTCGCAGCCGTTTGCAAACCCGACGAAAAGCATTTCCGGGAGATAATCCGTTTTCTTTTAAATTGAACACCATGTGAAACCGAGAGATAAAGCCAATGTGTTTATATATCAGTTTTAAAAAATCATTTTATCTTTCATATCTTATAAAAAAGTAAATTGTAACCCTTAAATGATGAAAGGTATTAAGAGATGAGTTTGTAAACCACAAACGCAGGACAAGGGTCTTTTGCGTTTTGGTCACACATGACTCAAAACAGCGTCGTCCAAAGCGAGTAGATATATATTCACGTGACTGTGTACACTTGCCGCGGGCTCACTCGACCAAGTTGCAAACACATAATGAGTTCAACAAAGTTCTCATTTTGTGTAACTTAAACAAGGAGAATTACATGATAACTTTGTTAAGGAGTTTCACTTACCAACGGTTAGCGGTGTCGACTTGTTTTGGGTTTATTTTCTAATCTTTCTCGTTTAGTTGTTTGACTATACATAGTCTTAATATTAATTAAGTGAGTGAACTTTATAAAAATATATAGGCACCTAAATAGACATAATTCACCTTGTACCTATATAGGAACTCGTGCTGAGTAAGTATGTAAGTAGAGTAAAAGATATGCTTAAACAACTTTTCCACATAGATATTCATCAGACTACACCTAAATTGGAAGTTTTAAATGTAACGTGTTTTACCTATCTAATCAATTCAAGTTTGGCAATTTAAATTTTCAAATTTTAATTTTAGTAGATTTCGAGCATACTGCGTTTCACAGTCTCAATTTGGGCAGCCTGTCTAGCGCAGTAACTAGCACCTTGCTGAAGACAACAGTGAAATAATAAATACAAATATCAGAAGTTTCTTTGGATTTGCTATCCAGTCTCTTAATATCTTCGGCTTAGCGTCAAGCCCTTGAGGAAATCGAAACCATTCCCCATTCTTCTGACCAGAAAAAATATTTTATCAGAGCAGAAGTGGGAGGCCACACTAGGGTTCGCAGTCATGAATTTGGAAGCACGTCTGGTGGCAGTAACACCGTGAAATTACAGCATGTTTGCTGATGTGTTTCAGAGAGTGATGCCAGAACCCATTTGCCTATCTAATCCTTAATCCTACTATGGTCAGCAGCAGACTTGCAGCACATGTGACGTTGCTCGTGTTAATAGACAAGGTATTCACCTGCCATCAGTCTCACTGTCTGACAACCTAAATCTATAAAAGAATAAAAGCATATGGAGAGTTTACAACTTGCCTGATTTGAACTTCTTCTGTAGGTACTAATACTTCGAGCAATAAAGTAGTATTTTAACTAAACACTGGACTGACCATGATTAAACCAATGAATCTTGTTAAAAAGTATCTAAATAAGTTTGTTGTTGATTGTGAATTCTATGCAGTCGCTTAAAAATTACAAAGTCAAGTTCACAATGACTAGTTGAAGGCAGACCTATGAACGAAACGGTTTTATCGTTTGTGCGTTACCTTCACCCATTTTTAAGAACAAAAGTGGCAACAAGTAATTTACAATGTTTTTAAATACTTTAAACAATGTGATTTAAATGTGAATGTGGAGAGTAAAGTTCACTAATAATTTATAAAATTATTAGTGAACCAAAGGAAACCAACACCTTAAAATCGCCAGTGAAAAAAAGAGCTCCACGATTGATAAATTCGTTAAATTCGACAAATTTGCAATAAGAAGAAGAGTTCATTGAATATATTTAAATAACGGCTACTCGACATTAAAAAAATTATGACACTTTGTGAAGCTAATGAAGATATTCCGACATTCAAACGTAACTACTACACTTCATAAAATACAGCATGAGCTAGGATTTGATTTTAATAAACGAAACAGAGCATTATTATTAGAAAGAGAAGACATTGTTTTATAGCGGCGTAAATATCTCAGACAAATAAATGAATACAGAGAAACAAATAAAACCATATATTTCCTTGCCGAAACGTGGGTAAACGCGGGACATGGTTGGATGGTTGCATGGTTGGATACAACTATAAAAAATAAGAGACATGCTTTTCAAGAAGGTTTATCTACCGGTCCAAGAGCTCCTACGGGAAAAGGTTAATTGTTTTGCACATTGGTAGCGACAATTTGTAGAAGATGGTCTTATTTATTTATTTATACTTTATTGCCTTAACATCATCGTTTATCGTTGAGTAATAATTTAATAGAACATGTAAATAAATGTAAATATCTGGGCAGTTATGTAAATGAACGTTGGGACAGTGAACAGGAGGTTCGGGTACGCATTGAACAGGCAAGAGGAGCCTTTGTGAAGATGAGAAAGATCCTGTGTTGCAGACGATTCAGTCTTTTGAGAATTTTGAGCTGAGTTTGCTCCGCATGAGATTGGTTCATTGTTATGTGTTGAGTGTTTTATTCTACGGTGTGGAGAGTTGGACGCTAACTTTAGCATTGTGTTCAAAATTGGAAGCATTCGAAATGTGGATATATAGGCGTATGCTCCGCATATCATGGATGCAGACAAGCACGTATACAGAGGGGGGATATTTGGGATTTATCCCCCCCCCCCCCGAAATCTGACGATAGATGTCATTCATTCAGAAAGTAAGAAAAAAAGACTGGTCGGCATGTGTGACACTAGATTTATAGAACGTCACGACTCTATAAATGTATTTTGTGAGTTACTCAAACCTATTGTCATTACATTGAGAGAACTATCCTGCACAAACAGAACTGTTGCCCAAACTACGTCTACATTCATAGCTGCGACGGAAAAGAGTAGTTTCTTGATTTCTCTAAAAACCTGTGAAAGATTTTTCAGAAAAATTAGAGTAAAGTACAGTGATTACAGCGATTTTTACACACTTCACATGGTTGTTTCAATGTTTGTCCCCCTCCGAACCAAAAGTCTGGATACGTGCCTGGATGCAGAAATAACAAATGCTGAAGTTCTGCGTCGAATGAAAAAGGGAATGGAGGTGTTGGGGACGATAAAGGAGAGGGAAGCTGCAATATTTCGGGCACGTGATGAGGGGCGAAAGATTCTTCCGTATTCTTCAGCTAGTGATGCAGGACAAAATTCAAGGAAAGCGTATCAGAGGCAGAAGAAGGACATTCTGGTTGAAGAATTTGAGAGAGTGGTTTGGTTTGAGCACTCGCTCCCTTTTTCGGTATTCGGCATAGCTCATAACTTTTTTGTTTGTAAACCGCTTGTAAACCGATTGGAATGAAACAAACATTATGTTACGGGAAGCTTGCGATAATACACCTCTGAAAACAGCATTTAAATCGGTTAAGTTGTTGCTTGGATTAGCGTGCACAGACAAACGGACAAAAATTCTAAAAACTATTTTTTTTTACCTGGGTAACATAAATACAACGTGTACAAATTGTTTTTTAGTACGGCTCGTTTATGATTTTATTTTATTTATAAATTCTTGTATTTCGTATGTAGTGGTTAATTATTACAGTTCAATACTGTATTTTATATTGTCTGAAAATGTATTGTTGAAAATTGTAAGCGGTATTTATGCACTAAAACTTTTATATAAAATTCGATGTGTATATATACGCTCCAATACGCTCAACCGATTTTGATGAAATTTTAAGGCAATCTTCAGATTATTCCGCCACGGCGGGTGATTTTGTGAAGTTTAGTAGCGACCTAAAAAGCTATAATATTAATTTTTTTTCAATTATTAGTTAAAAGAGAAGCTTTGTAATAGGCTTATCAATTGTTTATTCTATCTAGATGAAAAATATTATAAGTCGTAGGTACTTATAATTTATTTAATATTCACAAGTAAACATAAATTTAAATAGGAGATAGAGAAGAGTGAGAGAAATTGCCATTGTCCTAAATCTTGGCGGTAGTATTCTTAATTTGGCCCAAGTTGAGATTTAATTAAGTGTAACAAAGTGCGAACGGAGGCGAATGGAGTGTGATAGATTGAACTCCGAGGTTTCAAACCCGTTTATTAATTGCCTAAACTTGAACAGTAATTTAACATATGCTTTTACAGAGTTAACAGCAATTGTTAAATGATGAAAAATTCTATTTATTTTTTTTAAATTAAATTTCGGCAACCCTGTAGTCTCTCTATTAAGAGTCTATTCTATCTACTATTTGTAAATACAATAGTAAGTGCCTTGATAAGTTGTTCCAATTAATACTTACTCCCGAGTTTCATTGCAATACTGAACGTCATATATTTGGGAATTTATCACCCTTATTTGTATAAAGCGTCGCTATGCACAATTAGGATTTGTAAACTCTTTGTCCCGCGAAGACCAAACTCTTTTTACTGATGTGGTTCCCGCTTAACTACAATAGGCTACTCAAAGCGGCTATACAAATTCTTGCAGAGTTGACATCGCATTGACGCCTCTCCTGGTGTTTCTTATGTCCTTAAGCGACGGTAGCCATTTACCGCTTCAGCAAGCCTAAAACCCACTTGGCGCTGGGAACCCATTTTAATATAAAAAATACCATTTCGTAATATTAGATACGTACTAATAAGTTTTAGTTCAAATTACACTCGATTAAAAAGTAAGATTTACGCCAAAAATGTATAAGCACGCAAACGTGACTTATTGTTTTAAAAGCACGTAATAGTAAATTATTGAATATCCTATTTGCTCCTGACAGATTCGTCTGGAGGAGACGAAAACCACACCTGTTGGCCATACTGTCACAAATGTTTAGGGTAGGATTATTTGTTATGCGTTATAAAGTTCAGTTAAGTTTACAATTTCTCATTTATAAATTAAAGTCCATCTTCTTTTTTAAATTAAGTAACTATCGACATCGCATTAGATATATATTCCCTTAATGATTTGTGCGTGTATTTTGAATGAATAAATAAATAAAAGATTGTGTTAACGATTTACTAACTTTCGCTTTTAACTTGCTAACCTGAAAAGTTATGAAGCGGCCTTTGTATCTCCTTACCTAATTTTATTATTTACCTTTCAAGCAATGATTTTTTGTTTTTCAAATATATCTATATGTGAAGTAATAATAATCTAAATAGTTTCTAATAAACTAGCTGACTTGACAGAGGTCGTTCTATCAAAAACTATTGCGACTATGGCAGCCGAAGTATATTATCAGTTTGAAACGTGTTTTTTTTTATGTTTTACCGAGCATTTTTTCCAGTTTTTTTCTTCAGAAGTTTTCGGATTTCAACGAATATTTGAAAAATAATAATAATAGACGAGTTGGTCCAGCCGTACTCGAATTATGCGCTTAGAAACATATTTAGCGATTTTATTTAGATAAGATAAAGAAGAATAAAGGTAAAGACTAATATTATTGATAAACCTTAACATGCCTTTAATTTAAAGCAATTAAAATGAATCTTTTTCTAAACAATTTGATGTTGGAAGGTACACCAGCATAACCGTCACGGGCGCCAGTAACCAATAGCATGTTTTTCGATGCGTAAGTAAGGGATGACAGAGCCCATTATGCTATCCCTACTTTTATCCTTTTTCAACCATTTTTCCTTTTTCAAGTTGGCAGCGTACTTACATCCACTTGGTATTGTTTTAGTTTATAGGAGACGGTGGCCCCTTAGCGTCTCGTGGACCAATACGGGCAAGGCATACCTACTGCGTTTCGAAGTCATTTGGGCAGCAGTAACCACTACCATCAAGTGGATCGTCACCCAATCGTCTTACATAAAAAAACCTGCTTGCCAATTTTAACATAAAATCTTCCAAAGATTAGTGCTTGTACCATGACGCAGCACGCTTTGTATCTACGGTAGATGTAGGGCTATGTAGAGAAGGGCTAATTGGCTGTTAATTTTTATACCCCAATACAAGAAGAGGTATGTTATTAGTTCGACAAGAAACAAAGTATGTTATACAAAAAGAGCTATGTTATCAGTCTGTCTGTGGCAATATAGTTCCCAAATATTTTTTTTATGTTAAGATCGCAAGACACGCTAACGGTCCACTTGATGTAGATGGCTACCGTCGCCTATACCACAAAAACGCCACAGCTGCTGCAAGTGCGCTGCCGATTACAGTAGGATCAACAACAGCACACTTGCATTCATTTCACGGTGGTATTCTGTAAGGGGGTGATTACTTCCACCAAACGGGCTACCCAAATGACTGCGAAACGCATTGTGCCCTGACACTGCGATCCAAATCCAGACCAGAGCCAAAGTTTTCAAGTCATTTTCAAAGTTGCCCCTGCCGAGAATTGAACCCGGGAACTCTAGAAAGTCAGCCGCTCCGAAAATTCTTAGTACTTTTCCTAAATATAAATGTATCAACATGTGACGCTTCAATAATTTCTTAACGTTGGCTAAAGGCGAGAGTCAAACTCAAGTCCTGAGGCATAGGATGGTTTACTGTTACATAGTAATTTTATATTGTAATTTGGTACGAAGACACCTTGTTGATCCAGAAAGCCGCAGACGAAAAGTATAGGTAATATAATAAACAAAGGAGCGATCTTTGAATTTTGCAACGAGCAATGTTCTTTCATAACTTCCTATAAAATATTTCATCCGTCTCGCTAAACATTTTAACGATTTAAATTCCAGTGTCTAAACTTGTTGACGGGGGAAATCTCTTGTCTAAAACATTTGTGCTTGCTCATTAAAACAAGCCTGGCAATAAATGTATCTATACAAAAAAGATACTTATCTTGTAATCATTCTCGACATTTCTCTTTAAGTAACATTTCAATTCGTTCAAGCTTGTGAGTATGAGAAAGTAGTATTTATTATGAACTTATAATTTGTGCGTACGTGTCTAATTATAGTAGGTACGTATATTTCTTCTAACAAAGGAGAATCCTGCATTAAGTTCTTACAGTCTTCATCATCAGTACTACATTTCGCACCCTCTTACAGAAAACCCATGGAGGAAACAGCTAAGGAGGACTAACTTATATGGGTGTTAAACTGAAAAATGGTCAACCTAAATAGTGGTTCATGAATTGGCCAGAATGGCGTTTGTGTAGCATTGGTGTTTGATATGATTGGTTGATTGCATAGTTCACGAACGTTATATTATTTAGATGTAGCCGATTGATACTTTCTCATGAATAGAGATGGTCCGGTGCTCCTTTCCTCTATTTTCTATGAGAAGACCTATACATATGCCTATAACATAGAAACTTTCTCTAGAAAAAAATACAGATTTCGTAGTGTTCATTGTACAGTTATAATTACAAATGTTAAACCACATACATATGTCACTCATTAAATTTGATACGGATTAAACTTGGATTCTATAGAATCCCAACCGTTGAGACACAATTCACCACTTGTACAATAGGATTTCAAAATTACCATGGAACCCATTAGTTGATTCCGTAGTTTGAAGGGGAGTAATCATTGTGTTCTCATAAATTTGTATTTAGGACAATTGATAGAAAACGATTACAACATCTAAAAGGTTTTCTTGTTCCTACACCTTGCACTTCGAAAACAGCCTCTACTGACTGTTAATAGTAAGCTTAGATCGTTTAATCTATGCTAATATTATAAAGAGGTCAAGTTTGTATGTTTGTATGTAGGAAACTACTCATCCAATTAAAAAAATTCTTTCACCAGTAGTTAGAATAAAATTTCAGGATGGACATATATTCTCCCTTAAAATAAAAAGGCTTTTTCGTAGTAATCGAATATGCAAAGTAATTCAACGAAAAAACGATCGAAGTCGATATATGGTTGATTGATATGGAAAAGTTGTAGAGCTTGACAATGCCTACAAATAAGTCAGCCACAGCATATATCTAACTTTTATATTTAAGCCACAAAAATTACTTTTTTATTTAAAAAAATCGTTAGGGTGATGTTTATTATAAATCCTTATGAAATTCAGCAAGTTTATCGTCACCAGTATTTAATACACGTGATTTTTGCTTTTTATTGCATGTGTTTTGGAGATATATAGTTACGATATGTAAAGCGTGACCGCGCCGTGAAAAGACAGGCAGTGCAACATACGCTACTACTGCGAGGTAAGTAATTGATTCTTACTGATACCGAGAAAAAAAATCGGAATTCCACGTGGGCGAAGTTGCGGGCACAGCTAGCGTTTAACAAATTTGTCAAGAACATTTATCATCTTGAACTCAAAGTTTAACTTTTATGGCTCAAAAAGTCAACTCAAGTTGATATTGTAGTACATGTACAATATCAACTTTACAAGTTGTATAATGTACACGAATAACAATGAATAATAATTTACTAAATTCCCATTGACTCTCTGCCTGTTCTGCCTGCCTGAAAATGTGTGAACATTTTCACGAATAATCATTTTCATCAATTTTCAGGAATCATTTAATAAAGATATAGGTATAATGAATTTTAGGAAATAAAACATTCGCTTTGTATATTTCTTTATTTGCTCATAATATGCCTGTCAGTCGTCGGGATCAATCGAAACATTTGTTTTTTTTTTTTTTTTTTTTTTTTTTTTTACATTTGCTTCAAATAAAAAAGATATATAAACGCATTTGACAAATCAATTTTACATTGCAGTCTCGTATGGGTAAGTAAGTAGTCATTTAAAACAAGTCCGTTTAACTATGAACTGATACATTGAATTAATTTTTAATTGCAATACATTTTCGTACCTGTAATATTAATATAAGAAACGAACATCAACTTAATATAAACTATATGTATTAATTCATGTGTGAATAATTTTCAAATTTTCAATATTGAATTTCTAAGAAAATTCGATAATTTAATTGGTTTGAAGAGCCAGAGCAAATAAACAATGAAATTCAATTGCATCAGTCTATTAGTGAACTTCAGTCTACATGGAATTTAAGCATCAGTAACAGTTTGAGGTGCCGTGGCTGTGGTTTTGGATGATACGGTGTCTGGGTCTTGTTCGCGAACGCCCATCCATGGCACTCGTTTTGTTAATTCCGCCCTGAAATTTGAAACAACCATGGAATGCCAAAGAGGCCTCTAAATTACATAGAAAACCAAAAAAAAATATACGAAGTGTTTTTTTGTAACAGGGCCAATATAGAGAGATCCAAAACTATACGAGGAGACGGTTTTTGAAAATAATCTATATTTTTTTAAGAAACAACTTTTGGAATCGTTACCTTTTTGGTCAAATGTTAATTAGATATTTGTATAAAAATATTTAATTAACTAGGTAACTTAATTTTCTGCTTTTTCGATTTATTTCTTCCCGTACAATGATGACGCTTACACAAAACTGATTCGATCAGTATAAAAACATATTGATTAATTTTTTAATGGACAATTCACGATTGGCCAAAAAAGGTATGGTGTCAAATTAATGTACCTAATGACTAAATTATTGCCGACAGATTTATCTTTATGGTTTAGGATTTCTTTATTATGTACAGTTTTTTTTGAAAAAAAGAAATTTGTATTTATTTTCTTTTAATTAAAAAGATTAAGATATAGAAAGAGCACTGGGAAATTCTTCCTACAAAAATATTGATCCTCATCGCCGTAATCAGTATGGCCATGGCGCAGCTAAATAGCCTTGTAAAGTTGGCGATGGACTGAGCGATTTTGTACCACGTGGTTCTAAATGTCACGTTACGGATTCTTTCGTCTTGCCCGATCTATACGGTTCAAAATCTATGCTTTTACTAATTTAGATTGTTGAACGATATATGTAAAGCGCGACCCCACCGTGAAACGACATAGGCAGTACAAATTCAATACGCTACGACTGCGAGGTAGGTAATTGATTTTTATTGATACGAAGAAAAAATCCCACGCGGGCGAAGCCACAGGCACGGCTAGTATAAAATACTATAAATGTATGGGTACAAAAGTGAGCAACACCATAGTACGAGTTTCTAACGTCAAACAAAGTCTTCACGCCATCACCAATGCAATGCTTACTCTGTCTGCAATAAACTCATGACTTCAAGAACTTGCATGACTGCCTGTATTTGAATGTAGAATTAGATATCCCGATTTGACCACATACAAACCTGTATCTGGGATGGTTGATGGCATATACCCAAGGATCTATGCAGGAGACAATTTTACAGCATACGGCTGGCACCATCGTTGCCACAGGCGTCAGAATGTTCCTGATAAGGAGGAAAGTCCATATGAGTTAGCTGACCATAAGTAGCATTTTATCGATGCCATAAGTAACGTTTCAGTTTTAATAATATCAAAATGCTGTTTTAATTTTAATGTTTTGCAGTTTTAATAATGCTTTTTATTCCGTTAAATAAAAGTTAATTGCATTGAAAGAGTTCTTAAAAAAAGTTTTAAAAAAATGAGAATACAAATGTTCAAAGGAAGTAAGTTACATTTTAAAAGTGTATTCTTTTAATTGTAATTATGAATAGTTAAAACAACAACAATTAAAAATAAGTAAAATTATACCTACTGCTTCCATAAAACTACCTACTGTGTAAAATAATATTTTAAAAAGGTAATCATATCGATAGCGTCCTTATAATTCTAACCATATTTAACTACAGTAAATAATTTTAAATCAAATTCATCGTTCAAATGCGTTTTTTTTTAAACTTGTTGCGATTAACTAACTTAATTTTCAATATGTTAATTATTTATTATTATAATAAAATTTCACCTAATTAGGTATACCTATTTTTATAAATTGTAACCAGCACACTCTTATAAGGGAAGGCTTAAACAACACGTTTGCATTATATTTGTAACGCTGAATCGAGTCATTCATGCCTTTGGGATTCTTGGTGGTCAAACCACGTGGCCACAGCCTTACCTGTCACCAAATGCTCCAGTCATTGCGACGAACGCATACGGTGTCCAGGAGCAGACGAAGAGGAAAAAGATTGTGAAGGCCACCTTCGCTATCCTGATTTCAATACTCTTGCTGGAATCTTCTTTGTTTGCTGCTAACGATTTCACATTCATCTTCTTCGCCTGTTCTTTTAGCATTTTCTCGTGAAGCCGGACCTATATAATCAAATCTATATTTAATAAAATAAAAGAGAAATCTTCGTTTTCTCATTTTGGAAATAGTTCACTACCATTTTTAAATAAAATACTTGAGTTACATTTGTCTATTGAATAATTAACATGTTTATAATCTTCAGATACACTAGCAAAAACTTTATAATTATTTTATTAAAGTAGTTAGAACGTACTTTGAAAGAAATATACATAAAAACATAAGACTAAATTTCAGGTAATAAAGGAATGTGTAGTAGGTATTATATTTATTGTTTACCAGCTATTCTTGTAACTTCAGTTTACGATATATCCGAAAGCGCCATCTAGTTCAATAGTGGGTAACGAAGCTTTTAATAGATGAAAATATCCATCTAATTTAAACACTAAAGCGTGAAATATTATTCCGCGGGAATATACTATTGCTATTAAAACACGCTATTTTTTAACACAGAGTATAAACACGTAGAAACTAAGATAATATGTTATAATTATGACTTTTAAGCGTGAGTATTTGCACGGACATAACCAAGTAGCCAGGATCATTTATCAGCAACTTGCCCTTCAATACGGCATTATCGAGGCTGTGGTGCCGTACTAAATACAAGTATGAGCCTACGCCCGTTCTCAAAGATGGTCATGCTACGCTCTACTAAGATCCCTCCATAATCACGGACATGACTATTGTCGCCAATAAGCCTGATAATTATCGTGGTTACCGACCTATCCCAACGCCGAACGACACTTGTTGATATCGCTTGTTGATGTAAATATTATGAAAGCTGAGAAAGACAAACTTACCAAGTACATTGATTTGGCTCACGAGGTGAGCGCCATGTGGGACTTCGATTCAACAATTATCGTCCCGATAGTCGTTTCGGCGAACGGTCTTATAGCGAAAAGCCACGACCAACACATCAAGAGGCCCTAGGCCCTAGCTAGATGGCTGGATCAAGGGACAGACACAGAAGGCGGCACTTCTTGACACGACACGAATTATCAGGAGGTTCCTCACTCTGCAGCCCTAGTAGCCTTGCCCCGCTACTAGCGGATATCTAATTTTAATGTTTTTATTATATTTATTGTTTTTATATAAATATTGTAAAAAAATAAAATTAATAGAGAAAATAAATAAATGGATAATATTTTTATTAATTCAAGTTACATAGACTAATTTTTTTTAAACTAGATATCTAAATAATTTATCATACAATCTAAATAACAATTATTTATTCATTAAATTTATTTTAAAATTAAATTAACAAATATTTGAATATGCTGCTGAATATGGCACAGCAGTGATTAATGTACCAACAAGCAAGCAGCATTCATATTCAGAATGGTGTTGGTACATACTGCTGGGGGCCTAGCCAAGATGCAAACTATTGCAAACGCTTCCTTTGCGTACTTACGAAACGAAAGAAATAAAGCCCGGTGATTGGTTGTTGAAGTTACAACTGTTACAACAACCAATCACCGGGCTTTATTTCTTTCGTTTCGTAAGTACGCAAAGGAAGCGTTTGCAACAGTTTGCATCTTGGCTAGAGCCCATGCGCTGCGAAATCGAGGTAATCGCAACAAATTGCACGTGTAAAAAGAAGCACAAAATACTCTTAACTTATACTGGTGAATCTATTCACCAGTAAAAAAGATACAAAAATCTTCATAATTTTTCACAGTATTGAAGAGTGCTTTATTATTCTTCAATTACGTAATCCATTTGGAGCACATTGTAATTTAAGTTTGAGATTTGGTTCAGTAAAATATTAGTAAGAGAGTAGAGGCGGAGTCGCCCCTTAAATATAATATTATTATTCGTTATTAAATATTAAAGAGGTCATTAATTTATTTTCACATTTGTAACTAAATGCCTTTTTACATCGTTTCTGTCTACACCCTCGGGGCGAGTTTGATGAAGGTACGGTCTAACTCAGAAATGCGACGAAAACCTTTGAAGCCCCAAACCACAAATTAATTTTCAGCCAAATATTAACAACGATTCAAAGAGATCTAGATTCGTTTTTAAAATGTGTAATTGAAACTTGAAAATTTTTGAAGACTCAAAACAATAATAAAAATAAATTTGTTTAAGAATAATTTTAAAACTTTCAAATATTTCCACAAAAAAAAAACCGCTTTTAATTTGCAAACTGAATCAAAATTTATTTGTTTGTATTGAAGTAGTTAATTTGTATTGACAATTCATGTATCAGAACATTGCTGTTCCATTATAAAATCAAGACTTCCGGAAATGTACAGAAAAAGTTTCTGTCACTTCGATAAAAATTCCGGCAACTTTTTGTTATCCGATGGAAATGCTTTTTTTATATGATTTTCTAACGTTTTGAAAATAGACTTGATCCAGGATTTGGAGCAAATTTTGGTACATTTCTCGTTCCTCGTGATTAACGGGATGCAATGGAATGCATTGTTACCTGGTGTAACAATGCATTCCATTGCATATTAAACCTATCTAGCTGGTTCCCGCGACTCCGTCTTTATATCTTTATAAATTACCTACTAGCTTTTGCTAGCAACTTCGTCCGCATTCCCTTTTCTTATGTGCAAAAAATTCAATTTTCGTTGCTCATTTATTTTTGTCAGGCGTTGATTTTTTGTTTGTTTTGTTTTTGTTTTTATTTTTAGATGATCCCTGGGTAACAGTACTTTTTCTGGATATATTTTTATGTTCCTGACAATTTGTATGTAAAATTTCATGACGATCGCTTGAGTAGTTAAAGCGTGAAAGCGTAACAAACTCACTTTCGCATATTACATATTACATTAGGATAGCCCACGTGTTATTCAGATGTATAAACTGTATTCCTGTAAAGTTGAATAAAAATCTGTTCAGTAATTTTTGCGCGAAAGAGTAACAACCACCTCATATCCATCTCACAAGTTCAGTACGATTTATTTCCCTTTGAATGCAGAGTTGATTATCAGACTGCACTCTCAACATCAACTACATATATACCCAACATTCCTCGTATATGTATATATTATACGTTCATACGGTCGGTTTAACGTTGAGGAAATCATTTATCAAATTTATGAGTCGTCGCCAAATTTATGAGCTGTGTACATTAGTACTTACGACGTGTCTGGAGTGCATATATTGCCTATAGTAAACTTGTTGAGACAAAACTTAGTTGAGACACTTTGAGTAACATAAATATTTTTTTAACATAAGTTTATTTCGTTGTTAACTTCTAGGATGACCGCGCTTCACGTCTAGTATCTATTATAAAATAAATATCTGTTCGCTCGCTAACTTCTAAACCACCCAACGGATTTTGATACAGTTTTTACTAATGGAAAGAGCGATAAACAGAAGAGATTTGCTATATAATTTGCAGAAAAAAATTGAATCCCTTTAAAGTCGAGGGCGGGTCGCATTAGCGCATAGCAATAATTTACATTAATATACTATTCTAAATATTTTCTAAAAATCGTGAGTAGACTTGTCTGTAAATGTTTATTTTTTTCGTACATGAAATTCAAAAAAGATGCAGAAATCCACTACTTTACTCGGACGCTTTGTCTGAACACATATTGGACTAACTTATTAAGGCTAAGTCCGACTATAGTTGAGTCTACATAGAATATTGAAACCTAGTTCTCGAATGAAATACCTTTTTTAAACTAGTTTTATATAAAAATTGAAAATATATACCAAAATATCTTTCTTATTGATTTAGAAGTTTAAAATATATTGTCACAATAAAAGTGCCATGAGTTAATACTTACAAGTAACTAAAAGTGGTGCATACAAATAACCATTTAAATGTTTAATTTAAGATGCACTTATTTTGTAATTCAATTATGTTCCTAATTATTACTATAGAAACAGCTGGAGGAGGCCTTTAACAACAAATTGAGATCAGAGATTGCTCTAATGGCGATAATTTTTAAAAGTTAATCTGCATTAATATGATGGAGGTGAAAGTTTTGTTTAATCTTTGAAATTGTAGTCGGATTTGAAAAAATATTTTTTTTACAAATTCTTGGGGAATGTTGTAGGCTATCATCACATCACGCTACGACTTTACGGAGCTAAGCTAAAAGTAAGGAATTCAGAAAAAAATACCAAGCGAAGACTAATATTGCTAGAGGTCACGGACGGCCTTCCGACAAGAACCGAGCTTCACCGAGATTAGTTTTCAATTAAACGGCCGCTATAACCGCGGGACCCAGTTATTTTTTATTCTTGAAGTCTTTCTTTAATCTGAGTAATAAATGTAATTAATTAAATGAATTTACTCTTTAAAATAATACGGGATGTATTGAAAGGGCAATAGTTTAATTTAGTTTGCGTATCAAAAGATTATTAAAGTCTTAGTTAAGAACAAGGTTTTATTTAAAGTATTGTTTTTATTATTTACTGCACAAAAGTTCAGGTCTGATGGAGTCTTCAAATAGCCGTACACCTATATTCCTCTTATAAAATTGATCGCGTCACTGACTTGAGCATTGTACGATCCGAAGTGTACTGAACCACAGAATACAATAATAGTACAAGTACTGAACACACGCGGGGCATGCAACGTGTGAAAGCAGGCCTGCAACGTAGACGCGCTACGAATTGTGTAGTACTATGCACTCGTCGCGAAGAATGTTGTTAACCTTGTTCTCTGTACGTAGATCTACATATGTTTTCTTATGCGATACTTCTTTGATTTTGAGATGAATATTTTTTTTATATTAATGATTAAAATGAAGTCATTATCATCCATCATCATTATTAGCCCAATAGCGTCCTTTTAGTTGAAGTCCTTTTACAAAGAACATAGCCACCACATTCGATCGTCCATCACGGAACGTAGACGGCTCTGCGTAGACAATTTATTTTATTTCTGCATGTTCATTTGATTAGATTTTCCTCGGCTGGTAGAGGTCTTTTCAGAGATTATTCTGAGCAATTTACAATTCTGAACAACACTTCAGAAACCGCGGGGGCTCACCTAAATTTGTTAATAAAATAAAGTGGATCAGTGGTATTATTTAACGCATAACAAGTCCGCGGCAAAATTAATAATTACGAAGTACATCCTTCGCTGTTGGATAACACCCAACTGGGAACTTATTTAATCCATTACGAGTTTATTCGGAAACAACAGTTCGAGAGGTGACGAACTTTAAAACCAATTTTCCTTCGAACAGCGCTTAAACTTTACGTAGATTTTTCCATTTGCTCGTCTGCGATTGATGGCTGCTCGAAGAGCGAATTCTTTCTCGCCTTTCTTTTAATTTTCTTTCTACTTCATTTAAAATTTTAATCTTTCGCACCACATATACATATAATCGTATCTATACCTGCTATACCGGTCTACATATTACACTAGCGTTTAGAACTGCAAGCCGGAATAGGAATGAATAATGTGTTTATGTCGTGTCTATAACCGAGCGTTCTACTCATTGGTCTATAATTTCTGATGCTTTCTATAAATAATATCGTCAAATGTTTCATATGAAATCAAAAGTGACAGATGATTATTTTATGTTAAGCAGGACATAACAATATGTTAAGAAAAATTTAGCAAATAAAAAAGCCAGACAAACAAATGTTAAGCAAAATTTTGTGTACTTTCATAAAATAAATCAAACGGAAGTTCCTGAAATCATGAAACAAACCGTAAAGCGGAAATCTTTCAATTAGGAAAACTAAATTGTTCAACAAATAAATTGTGGTTCTCCTTGGGGCGTAGATTTTTCAATATTTATTTTATGTATGTTATGTACGTAATATTTTATTATTAACATGATTGAATATAGTTTCAAGGTGCTATAAATTCTAATAATTTAATTGTATGAAGAGTCATCATCGAGTACTAATAAGTGGACAGTTAGCGTATATATTGTACTTTTCAATAAAAAGAAGACTTACGGCACCGAAGAGCTGCGAGTAGAAATAGCAAATAAGGGTCATCGGTATGCAATAACTCCACACGAAAATACAGCCGACAAACACCTTCGTGTCCTGATCGTCAGTGATGTAATCAAACGAACACGTTGTTAGGAAGCCCTCTAGAAAACACATTTTTTATATGTACCACACACGGTGTAAGATGCTAAAATATATGTTTTACCTTCACAACACCACCACTGTCCCACTACGTTGACGGGGTGAATATACAATACTAGCTGGTGCCCGCCGCTTCCCCTGCGTGGAATATTTAGCCAATGTCCATCCCGAAATTCTATTCCAACTATTGGCGAAATATTTTTTTAAATCGGATGAGTAGTTTCGAATATTACCTACTACATACAAATAAGTAAAAAAAAAAAAAAAAAAATCTTTATTTGCGCGAACACATGTTTACAGGATTTTAATTTGTATACAGTAGTTACAAGTATGTTCTACCCGCCAAGGGCATGCAAATATTTGTGTTTAATTGTTTGTAAACTATATTAATATTAATAAATGAATTAATGTTTCTTATTATAAAATTCTTTAACATCATAATAACACCAATCTAATAACCATTTTGTTAATGTTCTTGTAAATTTAGGATCCGGCAATTCTTTTATATTATTAGTTAGTTTATTGTATGTTTTAATTGCCATAACATAAACATTTCTATTAAATAGTTCTAATCTACATTTTGGTCTTTGTAATAAATTACCTTGCCTAGTTATTTTGGTTCCTATTTCGTTATTTTCGACAAAACAATTCGGATATTTTCTAACAAATATACACAACGTCTTTATATACAAGCAAGGTAAGGGAAGTATATGTAACTTTTTAAATAGTGGCACACAACTCTCCATAAAGACCACGCCACATATTGCTCTGATGCGTTTTTTTTGGGCCCTAAAAGCTCTTATTATTTCGACAGAGTTACCCCATACCAATAAACCGTATGTCAAAACCGAAGAAACGTAGCCATGATAAGCAGTGATCGCTGCCTCAATAGACACAGTCAATCTTAACCGACGTAGTGCATAAACAAATCTGTCTACTTTATCACAGACCAGACCGACATGAGATTTCCAATTACAATGTTTATCTAGCATTACGCCTAAATATTTTATACTATCTACTTCTTCAATAATTTTACCTTTGTCTATAACTTGAAGAGGTGTAGATTTAGTTTTATAAGTTACGAACTGCATTATCTTACTTTTATCAATATTTAGATGAAGGTTATTTTTATCTAACCATTCTGTTAAATTTGTTAGTAATGAAATTATTTCCAACTTTTAATGGTCTTTATACTTGTTTTTTAATACAAACAAACATACAAACTTCACCTCTTTATAATATTATCATAGAAAATACAAAACATATTTCGTATACTCGTAGACCGTGACACAGTAAAATAAATACATATATTTATAGCTACGTGTGTGCTGGGCTTCATTGTGAGAAGCATTGTTCCATATGCCTACTTTGTTTAAAGATTGCACTAAACTGCTAACTTTGCAGAACTTTTTAAAAACTTCTTTGAAAATACGTGAAAATCTTCGAAGAGAAGCTCATAGGGAAATAAAGAAACTGTGTTGTTCCGCGTTTGTGCTGCTATCACATATTTTTCCTACCCTAAAGAATGTTTTTTTGTCTTTATTTGTTACTATTATGTTTTTTTAAACTGAAGTCTTAAAAGCCCCGAAGCCCATAAAGGGTGGTTATGCTGCTTTATGGGCTTCGGTCAAGTAAGCTCTTTTAGCGTGACGCCTGTAGTGCAAACCCATGCTGTGCAAGTGCTTCCGCACTGTCTCCGTACAGACATCGAACTCTTCAGCATAATGACCCTTACGTGTGACGTAAGCCCGTATCATAGTTTTTCTTTGCTTGTTCGATATCGCAGAAGGACGACCACTCCACCTGCGATCTTGAAGATTGCCTACCTCGCCTTCTCGTGTAATGCAGAAACATACGGTATACCGCGATATTTAAATTTCTCGAAATTTGGCAACCGTTTCGTCTAAAAAGATGTAAACTGATAATTTCTGCCCTTTCAGCAATAGTTAAATTGCGTGACACGAAGAATTCAAAAAGAATACAATATGGTAGTGATATATTTTCAAATTGCTTAATTAGCGCATTTTATTTATTAGGTAATTAGCTGGCGCCCATCTTTTTTTTTCCTTTCTTACTCTACCGATTGCATATTATTATGCCACCATAAGGCGGCTGTGCAACAACTTTAAGAATTATATCATCAAACGATAACAACTGGCTTATATAAATTATTATAGTCCAATATATATTAGGTCATAGTCAATAGATATTAGTTAATAGCATAATAATCTTAGTCCATTTTATAAAAAATGTAATAGATCAATACTAAATATAAAAGTGTAATCAAAACTAAACTTTGTTCGAAATGTTATAATACATAGAATTGCTGATTATATTAATAAAGCCTGGATTCTATCCTCATATTATGTTTAGTATTATAAGAACTACGATTTGTTTATAATAGGTGTAAGGAATTTAATTGTTATTTATTTTATTTTATAGATAAAAAAGTGTGTGTATTAGCTCCTATGCACGACTGGAGTTTACTCCTTTAAACGTATAACATTAAATGTATAAAATTTTCCTCGTGTTAATAGATAACTGGATATCCTATTACTTTATATTATTTAGTTACATTCTGCATACTCAGATGTCAACAAAAGTTATGTTAGTTACGTTCGGTGTACACAGATGTCAGTACGGTTTATTAGTTTAAATTGTTCATTTTTCGACGACAGATGTCGCTGCGCCACCGGCAGGTTATAAGGCGCTATCGTTTCGTTTTGGTATCCAGACTTTTTTTCGAGGTTTCTTCACAGATCGTCATGTTATCATCTTGGCTATTTTCTTTTCGAAACCCTAATAAGATTGGGAATTGAAAGTATTTCTTTGAAACTTATTTAATGAATAAATTACGTTTTCATTACTTCACCGTTAAGTCTACTATCATTTGTGAAAATCTTCCATGCACGGATACATGAGCTCTGACTGCTGCAGCCGTTACAGATTTGAGCAATTACTTAACTACACTCTATTTGCAATTTTTTCAAGCGTGCTTATTTTTATTATTAATTTTTTTGTATATTAGAGATAGTTTTCGATTTCTAACAGTATTAAATCTGTAAAAAATTGTCATAATGTTAAAAAAAGCTTAGTTTAAAAAGCGCACAATTATGCAGAAATAAAAGAAAAAAGCTCCCGGTTTACAGTAGGGATTAAACTGAAAGTAGACTTCAAGATATCATTTCGAATAATTATAAGCCTAACAAAGTCGTTAACAAACAACACTGGGCGTCAACTAGCTATAGCAATATATGCAAGTGTAAAAATCGGTCGCTGACATTGCACGCACGCGAGCCGCGCCTCTCAATGACTTGCATTGTGGTGGGTACTTAGTTTTAAACTTCCGCAATCTTGTTAAAACATTAAACTAAATTAAAAAGAAACGCATGTCACCCAATTAAGTGAAAAAATTAATGCAAAATTAATGCAAAATTAATCCATCCAACTTTATATTGGACACAAAATACATAGGATTGCAAATTCCTGAAATTTTAATTTGGTATTTTAATTTACAATGCCAACTGAGTCAGACTTTAAATGCTTTTCAGAAGTTATCATTAAAGTTGAATTTAGTTTAATATATTGAAATAACAATGAATATAAAGCAAGCATTTTCCTTGTTTGATATAAATTTTGTTCGCTTGAAAAATTACAAAGAATCCTGAGACCTTTTTGTCTAAAGTTGCAAGTTATCCCTGTATTAAATTCCTTCAAAATCGGTTCAGTTATCTGTGAACACGGTACAGACTGCTAATTTACATTTTTTGTATAAAGTAGGCCAACATCAATTAATATTTATAACTTTTGATGATTTTAAAATTTTTTATAATAGGACATATTATTTATTTATTACTTTAAAACATATTAGTATAATAAACTGAAAAATGTAAATAGGAATATTTGCATGCACTTGTCAGGTAGAACATACTTTATAACGTAACTGCTGTATATAAATGAAAGTCCTGTAAACATGTGTTCGCGCACATAAAGATTTTATTTATTTATCTTAGCAAAGTTGGTAATAAGTTTTAGGGGCTGCTTCCCTTAATCTGAGATTCCCTAAAACAAAGAGAGCATCCCTGGCTCTCTTTGTTTTTATAGGGGAAGATAGCTAGCTACCTATAAAGGAAAAGTGTTAAAAAAAAGTGAAAAAAAAAAGAAAAAAAAAGTTATAAAGTGTTTAAAGGAAGGGTCATAAACAGATTAGCAATAAACATTTAATCAATGTCTTTTACAGGGTTGCCATGTCCTTTCATGTACACCCGACCACTTGACTTCGCCCGCGCAACTTTTTCTTAAGTGTTAAGACATTTATTTAACCTTTATTGCTCACATATTTTTGTCAGGCGTTTAATTGTTCATTTTTATTGTTAGATGATTGCTTGGGAACAGTTTTTTTTGATGATGAAAAGTCTTTTTCTGTACTCCAGACAAATACGAAATTTCATGATGATCGATAGAGTAACTTAGGCGTGAAAGCGTAACACATAGACGCACTTGATATAATATGTATATATATTTGAGCAAAACAAAACAGAGGTCATAGAGGTAATCAGCGAGAAATAACACAGCTACTTGTATATTTAGTATGCGGTAGTTATTGCCGATATGAAGAATGGATAAGGACAATTACACTCAAATTGTTGATTCATAATATTCCAGAGACAATAGAGGTAATCTCCTGTTTTCAGCGGATGCAAACAATTTGTCACTAAATTGGTGCATATAATCATTCGTTTAATTCCAATTTGAGGGTGCAAATTGTTGCCTCATTTGTGTCGAATTAGTGTTTGTCACTTTGACCTGTTTGGAACCTTGGGTTCAGTCTCTTAATAACAATTTGAGAGTTTAATCCTTGCATTTCATACATGTACCTCTGCCTTACTTACGTTACGTGATTCTAAAAGAAGCATTTAGGTGGAATCAACGTGCCACTCGTAAGCACAACAGTGCTTATCATGTATTTTTTATATAATGTAATGTGTTTACATAAAAAACGGATAAATAAACAATAATACTAAAAAACTTAACAATTCGTAGGTTCACTTAACGAGAGCCGCCTGGACGAAGTGGGTTGGCCGCTGCGACCTGGCCGACTAGTGGCGCTTGTACACTAAAGGTCGACCGACAGGCATGGTCTACTTGATTTTAGGTTGCTACCGTTCCTTATTAACACGAGCAACGCAAGTGCAACGCTGACCTTAGGAAATGGATTGTGGCATCCCTTACTCACACATCATAACACAATAACACACATGCTGCTATTTAACAATGGGCTTTTGTACAGAGCGTATGCGAATGTATGTGAACCGCACTATTATTGTTATCACCACTGTAATCCTTAGCATGGCTTATCAGCACTGGTGGGAAATTTTACAAAATTTAAAAATACGTAAATTCTAGATCGATAGAGTGTAAAAACGACAACAGCACGATCACTGGTGTGCAATGAAATATTCTGTCACATACCAAATTAACATTAAAACTACGAATATGAACAATGAAAAATATTATGCAATGAAAAAAAAAAATTTAAGAAAATTGTTGAAATGCAAAAACTACAGATTTGATTTTGTATTAACTAAGATTTAATAAATCCATATGTTATAAATGGGCTTGCCGGTGTGACAGTCGCGAATTGAGACTCTTTATTCCAGGAAAATTTACTAACAAATCAATATTTAAGTCCCTCAGAGGCATTTTTGATATAAGTTTCTAGAAGATATGAAATATGGATGTATGAAAGAAATTTTCGATTTCACCATGTAGGAGTATGAAATTGGTATTTTTTCCAAATATGGGTGAATCAAAAATTTCTTTCATCCATGGATACTACATATCTTCTGGAAGCTAATATCCAAAATGCGGGACTCAAATTTTGATTTGTTATTGAATTTTCCTGGATTATCTTGACATCTGTAACAGTCAAAGCCTCAGTCAATAGTCCTCTACTGTCACACCTTTCTAGTCATTCGTTTCATTTTTGGATCCAAACTTAGTCCTCGTTCCGGTCTATATTCATGACAAATTAAATGAACCTTTATAACAGTATCAACTACTCACCAGGCACAAAACGCCCCCAAATTTTAAAAGCCGGCAAGAAAGTAAAAGGAAGTGCCCAAATCCACGTGAAGAGAATGAGAAGCGATGCTTGCACCTTGTTGATTCTTCCGTCTAGTGGGCACGAAATTGTTCTGTAATAAAAAAGCATACAAAAATGACCTCATTTCTTTTTAACTTTCTGGTCTATTTTTTGCGTAATCGACAGCATCACTGCAAGGCTCTCTATAGTAAAAGTTAAAAAGGTAATCATGAAAAAGTTTGGTTTCGTGTTAAGGTCGTCAGACAAGCTAACAGTTCACTTGATGGCAGATAACTACCGTGCTGCTGCAGACCATAGAATAAGGGATTGGGAAGGGATAGGAAAATGTGCTGTGAGGCTCTGGTATGAGTTTACGATACTACACTCGCTAGCGAGAACGTAAAACTTTTGTATGGAGTATCGTAAACTCATAATAGAGCCACTGGTTTCCATTGCTCACTCACGGAACACAACTGGTGGTCTTCTGTAAGGGGGTGATTACTGTCACTAGACAGGTTGCCTACATGACTGCGAAATACAGTGTGCTCTGGCACTATTTAACATGAGTAAAATAATATCAAGTGTGTTGTGCTTCGCTATGAACGTGCTTATCTTCACTTTATTATCAGATTCAACAGCACATTTGTGGTTGAGTGTACAGGCAACGGTTATCGCCTCCTACCAAGTCACTGACGTATATATTACTTGTACCAAGTGGACTGTGAACTCATTACAAATCTTACTTGTATCTGTCGAAAGCAATAACAGCGTTCGTAATGGCTCCACCGATTCCGGACAGCGAGCCCTGGACCCCGTAAATGTCGCAGCCCAACCGGTATCCAATGAGTCGTTGATGAAAAGAGTTGATGATGAGCAGAGGCATCTCAGTCATCATCAAGAGGTCAAATATTGCTAGATTTATAACGAACATATTGCTGGGGCTTCGCAGCGATTTTGATCTGAAATCATAGACAAGTAGATTTGGCTCTGGTCTGGATCTGGAAAGTAGTGGCAGGGCACACTGCATTTCGCAGTCATTTGGGCAGCCCGTCTTACGGCAGTAACCACCGCCTTACAGAAGACCACCGTGAAATAACAGCACATGTGCTGTTGTGTTTCGGTGAGTGAATAAGGGATGCCAGAGCCCATTTTCCTATCCCCTCCTAATCCCTTATCTTTAATCCTACTGTAGTCGATAGCGCATTTGTAGCAGCTTTGGTGTTGCTTGTGTTATAGGCGACGGTAGCCACCTACCATCAAGTGGACCGTCAGCCTGTTTGCCGATCTTAACTAAAAAAAAAACAGAATTATCTAGATACTATTGCTTCACTATTTTCAAAGGGAGTTTGATGGATTTATCAAGTACTAGATCTAAAGAAACTCTGCTTGAACCGTTAATATTTAGATTAAATTATAGTATAGTTAAAATGAGATTAAATTAACCCAAGGAAACCCAAAAAACAATTGTTATTGCAGGACATGATCTATCTGTCTATGAAATGTAACATTGTATGTTACATATGTTTTTCTGGTATAGTGTGCCTTTAAATTAGAAAAAAAAAAATAATTAAATAGTACAAAATCTGGGGATTGCCTCCACGTATACACAAGATCATATTTGCACTTTCTCTTTATAATAATTAATTATAAAGAGAAAGTTTTGCTTTGTCGGCGTAAATCGAAATAGCTTATAATAATAATAAGGGATTAAGGAATCATGGGACAGATACAGAAGGCTGTACTTCTTGACACCGCACAATTGTCAGGAGGTTCCTCACTGTGCAGCCCTAACCACCGGTAGTTCGGGCCCTGCCCCGCTATCTGCTGAATCCTAGTTTTAAGTTTTTTATGATATAAATTGTTTGTTTGTTTTTTATATATTTATATTGTCAAAAAATTAAAATTAAGAAAATAAATAAATAAGTGAATAATAATAATATTTAGACTCATTATTTTTTAAACTATCAAAATAATTTATTACGCAAAAATTTATTTCAAATTAAATTAATAATTATTTGACCTTGCCGCTGGATATGCTTATGCTTATGCCCTTTCCCAAAACTGAACCACACTACCTAGGGAATTACACAGTTCCCTGAGGTGGATCGGAGCTGTTGCCACGGCAGAACCCGGTCCACTTCGCTCAAGGGCAAGGTATTCCCAGTACCGCTATTATCAGGTGCTGGGCGACCCCCACATACCCCTATCGCCTGCCAAGCGGTAGGGTATCCGTAAACGGATTTCTCCTCGTAAAAAAAAAGGGAATTACACAGTCAACTTTATGACGTTATTTGGTATTTGTGTCACACTCCACAGACAATCAGGTGTTGCCATTTTAGAAAAAATATAAAGGAGTAGTAAAAAATATAAACACATTCCGTCTTACTACAAAAGATTAAATAAGCACTGTTTAAACACGTGCTTACGTAGACAATGTATAACTATTTAAACGTTGTTAGGCGAGCGCTTAAAATATCCTTACCACAAAACCTTGTATAGCGCTTGTTTTTGTAGACAGTGTTAAAGTACGTGAATGATATTCAATTATGGCAACCCTGGCAAACATTCATTCAGTCACTCGCCCTGCATTCATGTCGTTTTCATTTTACGCAGATATGATAGGCGTATAATGATGAATTTTGGTTTTCACAAGCTATTATTACGGACTATAGACAAATTATAAAATTGGAATAAGGCATAAATTACAACAAATACGTTAGATTATTTATAAAATTTTGTTATACCAAAAAACATTGCGCTTAATGGAACGTAAATGACACGGGCGTAAAGTAATTGTCAAATGTCAAATTTGATTTTCATAAATTCTAATGACTAAAGAACAACATAATTACAATTATCTATCATTATCAACTAATATCAACATGGATAGAAAATGAGCGCGGCGACAACTGGAGTTTTGTAATCTTAGCTTTCATTAAGCAATGAGCATTCATAAAATACTACGAGATCATAACTTCTGTGTACTGGACGTGTTGAAATTATTTTAGGACCTCTTCCTGCAAATGAGTCAGTCTGGCGCAATCATGGAAAATAAAAAGACGGACACCAACACCAACAAACGAAAAAGTCTTGAGTGAATTAATGTGCAAAAAAAGTGAGTACATATTTATCCAAAATATCGTGGATAAATATGTACTCACTTTTTGCGTCATCGTAAAAATCAAAATCTGTTCAAGTGATAATTATCTGGTTCGAAATTTTGCGTCATCGTAATATTCGAATGGATTAATTCGTTCGCGATGTATCCTATCTCGAAAATAATCCATATAATCCATATCCTCCACGTCGATGTAATCAATTAAATTTAAAATATCTATATTCATTTCAAAAATCAAACGAAATGTTTAATATTATGCAAAACGAATATAAATTTGACAGAACACGTCCAAGGAAGAGAAGCCGCTAATTAGGTAGACACTCGTTAAACAAGCATCTGGCGGTGTTTAAATTTAAATAATGCTCAAGCATTGTCTAACCCCAAACAATGCCTAGACACTCTTTTGTAGTAAAGATTTATTTAAACACGTGTCCAAAGCCTGTATAAAGTGTGTTTAATGTTTTTGTAGTAAGACGGATTATGTTTTAAAGCCCATTGCCACTTGGTAATTTGAGTTGTAAAACTTTTTTGGTTTTGTGTCTAATCGCCCCGTAAATTCTATCCACCCCGTTTTACGGTAACCATTCAATAACCAATTGAATTAAAAAATGAAATTCGCCATTCAATAACTTTTGATCAAGTATTTTTTTGCCACAGACTATCAAAAGCCAATTTCTATCTGAATTCCGTTCTGTACCTCACGCGTAATTGAGTAAGAAACATCGATCTCCACAAATTTTCACACCTTTATTATTATCATTATCACACACAGGAAGAAATAAAATAGTATAGATTGGCACAATTTAGATCCATCATATCACTGAAAATAAGGAATATCACTGAAAATCGTTAGTGAAACAGATTTTTAATATTTTTATTGTCCACTTAATGGTAGGTGGCTACCGTCGGTATATACTCGTAGCACAAGCAATGCCATAGGTGTTGTATGTGCGCTGTCGACCATAACAGGATTAAGAATAAGAGATTAGAAAATAGGCTCTGGCAATCCTTACTCACTAACGAAATAGAATTGCACATACAGTTATTTTATTGTGGTCTTCTGTAGGGCACCCAAGGCGCTAGATCTAGTGGCGACAGACGGGCTGCCCAAATCACTATGAAACGCAGTGTGCCCTACCATTACTTGCCAAATTCCAGACCAGTGCCAACTGTGAATTCAGCCAGCAATCGAACCCGGAACTCCTGAGATAGAGCATTAAAACACCTTAATCACTAGTCAAAACTCGTCAAGGGGCTCGTCAAAACTAAAATACTACTAATTTTTATGTCTGGTTATAAAAGATAGTATTCGAAACTACAAAAATTAGTAAACTAATAAAATCGTATCGAAACCACGGGGTCCATCAAATTTCAAGATAACAAAACCACGGGGCACAGTTACTAGTAAATGGAGTTTACTGAATCTAACATCCTTTAACGAATGCAAGTTTCTCTAGTCACAACAGCAAAAACTTTAAAAAACTGCACTTGCGTCAACAGCACCAATTAAGCGACTGCTGACTTCGGAGTATGAATGAGAGGCGCCCGACACATGCTTCAAATAATTTAGAGAGTAAGTTTCCTTGCACAAACCACGTACTATAACTTGCACTGTTTCGCTAACTTAACTTACTCTGTACTGTTGTAATTTAAGTTGTCACGAACTGACACAATTTGAAACGTGCTCTACCTATATATTCTACAGACTTAGTGGTTAAATTTCACGTCAATAGAGACCGAAATCAATGCATGAATTATATATAAAGAGAGCTTTTACTTAATATGTAATCTTTTTTCGGTTCATTAAATTAGTTCACAAAACAAAATTTATTTTTAACTAACACGTGTGGCAGCACGTTGTCTAACAACGTTGTTGAATCTCCAGTATGTCAAACTAAAACTAAGGTACCCCACCTTGTACTTAAAATTAACAGAAAGATATTCCTTGAGTTCATTCGAACGACGAAGTGAGATGAAGTTATAGTGAAAGCTATGGGAGTATGGATTAGACTGCCCGGACTCAATTCACAGTTGTTATGAGAGATTTTAATGCTAATATAGGAGTATAGGGACGTGATGGATCTAAGGTGATGGTCAAAGTCACGACGATGACCGTGCAAGTATAGGACTAGCAGACGAAACCGATCCAATAGCGAAGAGGAATTCTACAGGGGGAATGTAATAACCCCGAAATTGTTTACCAACGCGTTGGAAGATGTATTCAAGACGCTGGACTGGGAAATAAGAAGTTAATGTAAACGGCGAATATCTCTCTCACCATCGTTTTAATGACAATGTATTCATTCTGGTACAGTTGCTGGAAGAATTCAGCGGGATGTTGGATAGCGGGATGTAGGACTTGGAATGAATTTGGATAAGACGAAAATCATGTTCAACAAACATATTCTCCCAGTACATGTTACTGTTGATAGTGTGACTCTTAAAGTTGTGCAGGACATGTCTATTTGGAACAAAAGATTCAGGGACAGACAAAAGAATCCAGCTGAGTTGGGCCGCTTTCAGGAAGCTACGCCATCCTTTCTCATGATCACTGTCGCAGTATCTGAAGACCAATCGCTACAATCAGTGCGATCTGCCAGTGATGAAATATGGTGCCGAAAAGTGGCCTGTCATGTGACCGATAGGGTAGAGGAGTACTCGAATGGAGGCCAAGGATGGAAAACGCAGCTTAGGACGCCCTGCGGCCAGGTGGATAGACGACCTGAAAGGCTTCGCGGGAAGCAGCTTGACGCGAAGCGCAGAGGACCTTGCATGGTGGCGAGCATTGGGAGAGGTCTACATCCAGCAGTGAAGTGACATGAAGATGATGATAATGCATGCCCTGCGGCTACACCTCCGTTTTTGGATCCATTGTGCCAAATTTAATTAAAAAATTTCAAATCTAATGAGGAGCTGCCTAGATTTATGGGTTCAACATACTTTTTAGTCGGCCACAAATATAGTTTATTACTCATATATCTTATTTTTAGATAATCTCTCCGAAACAATATTTTATTCCGGACGAAAGGTACCCAATGTCCTTTTCTATATCCCTGACAACGTGTATGTATGGTTGAGTATTTCAGCGTTAAAATATAACAAACAAACAAACTCACTTTCGCATTACTAATATAGGTTACTTAGGATATTAGTAGATACGGTTAATTTAAGTTTCAATATTTGTAAAAGAATCGGAATTAAAATTGAAAGAATCTAGAATTAAAATAGGTTTAATTCTAGAGTTTGTATACCTCCAATATTAAAACACAAAAGCTTACCTCATAAAACGTATACAATAATAAAATTAGGGTATAGATTTTGGTGACTATTGCTATACATCGGTTTATTTACTTACGAATCGCTATAACTATAACAATAAAAAGAATTCATAATATTATTTTTATTTTTACCTTACAGAACCGGCATTATCTTCAAAGAAATATAAATAATTAAGTGTTCAGCCGAATCAATTCCATGTAAATAAGATTTTCGTTGCCATTGTCGCTAGACGTGGCTATAGAGAAAATTTATATACTAAGTATATTTAAATACTATATTGTATGTTAATTTCTGTATTTATTTGTAATAAATTGTTTATTTACCATATTTTTACAACTTTTTTCGCCCGGATTGAGAGATAATCGATAAGCAATAAACAACATTTGAGTTGTATTGAAGTACAAATAATATTGTTATATAAAATGTTGTGTGTAGCGCGAACATAGGAAACGTTTTCCGAGGGTGCAATGGGGTCGCGGCCGGGCGCAATAGCGCGATGGCGGTCCGCAACTTTGCCGCTGACATTCGTTTCAGATTTCCACATCCGTTGTGAACTATATTAAGTTCTGTTTCTTAAGTTCTAGAAACTGTTTTTTAATTCATCGCCTGATTGATAAATTTGCCAGCTTATTGACCTTATGTACCGCTATTACCGCTATTACAGAAGTTTCAAAAATAGTACATAAGTATAAATCTGCAGTAGGTGTTAAGATAACAAGGAGATCTAGCTTCAGAATAAATGTATCGGGAGTCCCTCAAGACAGTATACTGGGGCCATTTTTGTTTTTAATATATATAAATGACCTTCCCAACATAACACATCATAGCACATTTCTGTACGCTGATGACACTACAATTGTATTAAAAAACAAGTATAAAAACCAACAAAAGTTGAAAATAATTTCATTACTAACAAATTTAGCAGAATGGTTAGATAAAAATAACCTTCATCTAAATATTGATAAAAGATAATGCAGTAACTTATAAAACTAAATCTACACCTCTTCAAGTTATAGACAAAGGTAAAATTATTGAAGAAGTAGGAAGTATAAAATATTTAGGCGTAATGCTAGATAAACATTGTAATTGGAAATCTCATGTCGGTCTGGTCTGTGATAAAGTAGACAGATTTGTTTATGCACTACGTCGGTTAAGATTGATTGTGTCTATTGAGGCAGCAATCACTGCTTATCATGGCTACGTTTCTTCGGTTTTGACATACGGTTTATTGGTATGGGGTAACTCTGTCGAAATAATAAGAGCTTTTAGGGCCCAAAAAAAATGCATCAGAGCAATATGTGGCGTGGTCTTTATGGAGAGTTGTGTGCCACTATTTAAAAAGTTACATATACTTCCCTTACCTTGCTTGTATATAAAGACGTTGTGTATATTTGTTAGAAAATATCCGAATTGTTTTGTCGAAAATAACGAAATAGGAACCAAAATAACTAGGCAAGGTAATTTATTATAAAGACCAAAATGTAGATTAGAACTATTTAATAGAAATGTTTATGTTATGGCAATTAAAACATACAATAAACTACCTAATAATATAAAAGAATTGCCGGAACCTAAATTTACAAGAACATTAACAAAATGGTTATTAGATTGTTGTTATTATGATGTTAAAGAATTTTATAATAAGAAACATTAATTCATTTATTAATATTAATATAGTTTACAAACTTTTAAACACAAATATTTGCATGCCCTTGGCGGGTAGAACATACTTTGTACTGTAACTGCTGTATACAAATTAAAATCCTGTAAGCATGTGTTCGCGCAAATAAAGATTTATTTTATTTATATATTTATTTATTTACAAAAGTTATGCACATATACTTATATTGTTTATTTATTAGAAAATGAACAATTTTTCGTCCAAAGGGTCCAAAATAACTAGGCAAACAATATAATAGAAATGTTTATGTAATGGCAATTAAAGCATAAAAGGAATCAATTATTAAAAAATACTACCCAATTATACAAAGGTATTGTGCATACTAAATTTACAAAACTTTTTTTATGTTAAGGTCGGCAGACAGGCTGACGGTCCACTTGATGGTAGGTGGCTACCGTCGCCTATAACACAAGCAACGCCAAAGCTGCTGCAAGTGCGCTGCCGACTGCAGTAGGATTAAGGATAAGGGATTAGGAGTGGATAGGGAAATGGGCTCTGGCATCCCTTACTCACTCATCGAAACACAACAGCACACGTGCTGTTATTTCAAAGTGGTCTTCTGTAAGGGGGTGGTTATTGCCGCCAGACGGGCTGAAGACAGAATGGTTATTAAGATTCTTGCTATTATGACAAAAAGACCCCCCGCTCCCCCAAAGCCACGATTGCGGTACTCTGCCAGATGGTCCTCCTTAAGATGGAGATCTTCGCATGCGTTGCCCAACTACTACTAAGCAACAGGACCATCCGAGAGAATCCGCCCGCTGCGACCGAGACCTATACTTTGGTCCAACGCACAAGGACTGGGGGTGCCGTCTCTCACCGGCCAACACCCGTATAAACCGAATACGGATCTTCGACCCAGCGAGCGGTGACCGGCGAAGCTTCGTTCTCCAGCGACAATCCGATCGGCCAAGCGAAGGCCGGTGACCTCATCGACCCCTGCAATCGCCCGGATTGTCGAGAGTTTAGCCCCCCTCTACCACGACAACGTCCTAGCACACTGATATGACTAAGTCTAAGGGACAAGATGAAGAAAATGGGTTATGCACCAGAACACATCAGCACACAATTGTAAATTTAATTTAACGTGTTAGTTTAATCGTATTTTCATAACAGTAAAACGGTACACAGAACGATAAACTCGCATCTGTGTGGAATATGAATAAGCTCTAAAGGCTATCTGAGAAACAACCTTTGAATCTAACTCAGCTGCTATTAACTAGTAGGTAAACTTTATGCAGTTTGAATTTTAATCAAATATAGTTTAATTTGTAGCTCAGTGACGCAGAGGGAATAGTGCTTCGGTGTACGACCATCTTGTAGCTGTCTCGATGCGTTTGAAACTTAATTAAATTACAGACCAGTGACGGAAGTCAACAGCACTTGAGCGGATCAAATTGTTATTAAATTGGGCAGGTTTCTTGGAGTACTGATTTCTATTAATTAATCATTACATTTTTAAGATGATAATAAAGCAAATAGGCTTAAAAAGGACCATAATTCATGAAATAATTTTATTCATTAATTCTGAAATTTTACCTACTGTAACTAAATTTTCTCTTAAAAAATGTCCAATGACATATTTATAATGTCATTTAAATATTTACATAAAATTTTACATAAATAAATGAAATGTTTATATTAAAAATCAAATTTCTGTAAATAATTTAAATAAAATGTAGTGCGGCGATTACTATGTTTTAGCAAAGAGGTATATGAACGTAATGAAAGGTGGTCGGTTGAGTGATCTGATCAGTCACTGTCTTTACTTGTAAATATGTGTTTATATGTATGTATGTAACGACTAAAATTTATTACTAATACAATTGGTAAAAGAAATGGATTGACCCCACAATCAATTTCTGTTTGGAAATTAAGAGTAACTTATTATTACTCTGCAGTTACCTGTACATAAAAATATGTTTAGAACTGAAATAATTATGTAATTAATTTAAGACCCCACGCCGATGATCTACTCGATGGTATGTCTGTCTATAGCCACCTGGCAGGCTTTTCCAGTAAATTCAAGCAATGCCCGCAACCTACTGGGCATTGCTTGAATTTATAGGAAAAGGAAGCCTTGAATTTATAGAAAAGTGCGTTGCCAACATTGATAGAATAGAATAAGATAATTGAAATGGACACAGATATCCCATTACTCACACGTACCGAAATAAAAAAATCGCATTTGTGTTATCTATAAGAACCACCCTCTGCTGTCAGACGACTAACTGTGCTTTGCCAAAAACTTTTATGATTTTAAATCGAACCAAAAGTTTGTTACATTTATAATTGCATTTAAAATTTCACCTTATTGGCGTCTAGAAGGATTGCATGAGGTTTTAAGCATTTTCTAAGGTGTTTGCATATATCCTATTCCAGGAGGTTTTTTTAACTGGGTTTGATATACCGAAAAAGCTCTTCGCTTTTTTCGTATAGCCCTAACACGTCGGTCCGTCGCTTCCGCTACCGTCGGTGTCTTCATGAGCCCCATCGAAGCCCGAGGCAGTTCTAGTGGCGCGTTGCGGACGGCTTCGACGTCAAGATAGAAGTTTGGTCATTTCCGTTTTTTTATTAGTATTTATTTTTGGTATTATTACATTTGAGGCGTTTCTCCGTCCGAGACCTTCTTTTATTTAATTCACGGCTTCCTTATCGGTGGTTAGGCCCCAACTTCTCTCAAGAACCCCGAAATTTATTTTGATTTCTGTATTTTCTAGATTGTAGATATCCAATATCTTTTCCTATGTGTAAATAATTTAATAAGTATTCTGCGACTCGACAAGTGTTTTTTTCTTTCATTTTTTTTTTGTTGTCAGCTTGTCGGTGCACTCTGTGCGGATACATAAAAAACGTCACAAATTGTTAAAATACATTAGTCTAAGTTGAATTTGTGACCATTGTTTTAAGTTTTGAAGGCCAGTGTATATTGAATTCAAATGAAAATATATGTTATTTCACAAAAACAGCATAATTTTTTTAATTTTTAATACAAAGTATACGCTTCTCAAAGTGTAAATTCCAAGTCACTCCTCTTTTATTTTCGTGAAATAAGCTAGTCATTCTCGAATGTATGCTGGGGTCGTTAATAGAGTTAGGAATACTACGATGTCATGACATGTAACACAGTCTGTTACACTGTTCATTCACATTGGAATATTAATTAATTCTATGATAAAGTACGGCCTTGAGAAATAATTTAATTTTTACGAATTGAAGGAAGCAATTCTTACCACAATCAATATGATGACGTCTTACGAATATTTATTTAATCTCGAAAAGATGCGAAATGGAAAAGTTATCATTAGTTCATTGTTATCATCATTTTAGTTTAAGTTTACATGGAAACAAAATTGATTTAGTCTTTATATTAATGACTAGCTGTGCCCGCGGCTTCAGTGGTATGCAGTGGTATGTGAACCAAGTGTTGTGCAATGCCGGACGAATCGTTGCAGTAGCGTGCAGTGGCGGATGCTCATCCAACGATGTAAGCTCATACTTTTCTTTATCGCCACATACTTTTCTAGCAACCTTATCGCGATAATGCACCACACCGCCGGTGTTCTGATCCTATATACCACATTGGTTGGAAGATTGCGTAATTTTCATACATTTTAAAATAGCAATGTCTCGTGGTAAAAAAATATTTTTAAATATATTCAAGTTGAATATATTTAACGAACATGGCGAAGAAAATACGGTAAGTAAGAATAATAAAACTTACGTGCTAAAAATCCAAACCACGATGCCATTACCAACTAGAGATATCAGCATGAGTATTGTGTAAATGAGGGCCATGCCGTAGTGCCAGTATTTGTTGACGGCTGGGAAGTTCCTCCAATGTTCGTGGACCAAGTCTTGGTGTTCTTCTGGTATGTTCCAACCCAGCATATGTTCCACAACCTCCTGTGTTACCCTGAAAGTATACTTTATTATTAGTAAATTCACAATAAAATAGACAAGTGAAGTAAGACGCGTTTTTTTTTTATTATATTAAAGTAGGCCAGCTGTGAATTTATTTCGATTTTATGGAAGTGTGAAGAAAAATGTTATGTAATTTCAACATAAAATTTTTTAATCAATATCAACTATAAGCTAAACAGTGCTTAGAAATATATCATTATATCAAAAATACTTTTAAATAGATAATTAAGGACACATTATAAAAAAAATACAAACATTTTCAAAGGCTGAGTCATTGGGCCGGCGTAGTGTGTGTAATTCTCCATTTTGCGAAGCTATAACTTAACAAAATGGCGCTGAAAATTGTCACGACAATTTTATTTGAACATTTAATTAGCGTTCTTATTTTATGTTTTATTGACAAAGTGAGCAGTTCGACGGCAGTCGCTTCTCACTTGTGGTTATTTTGTGTGGTAGCCGTGTTTTATATCGGTCAAATAGTGCGTGACACTTAATTCTTTAATTCAATAAAAAATGTAAAGCTTCATGTTATTTGGTCAAGCGCAAATGTATATCAGTGCCTGTTGTTCTCAATCTGTTGCGGCATACCTATATGAAAATAATTTACATTATGTTAAGCTCAAAATAATTCCTAGAATACTCAGATTTTATCATAAACCAAAGTTTGTCGGTGACAAGACGCTGCATGCATGAAACTGCAAAGTAAATACTACAGCTTATGAGGCTAGATAGTTCTAAAGAAGGTTTGTGTTTGTAAGTACCCTCTGATCAGAGAGCGAATCGAAAAATATTCAATAAATTTTGATAAGAACACATCTTCTATATTTAAAGTCGCTGTTCGCCTCTGTTTGTTTCTGCGCTGGCTTTTTCAAAATCCTCCAACGGATTTTGATACGGTTTTCACCAATGGAAAGAACTATAAATGAGGAAGGTTTGTGTAAAAAATTACATCCATGCGAAATAATCCTTCAAAAATTGTGTATGACTATGATTAGATTGTGGTTGAAATGTTCAAATAAAAAAATAAATAGCGGCGTGTAAATTTTAAGAGTAGACCAAGGGCAGCTCATATTTATTGAGAGCAAAATTATATGCTCCGTGGCTTCAATTGAGTTTTCTAAACGTTGGGCCTTAAGATGAATATGGATAAGAGGAAATGTCTAGTGTCCATCTTGTGCCGACCCTAGTAACAGTTGGGAACTCAACTCTCGAAGTTATTGACGAGCACCTCTACTTGGGATAAGGTAGATCCAACTTCGAAAAAGAGGTCAATCGTCAAATCCAACTCGGATGAGCAGGATTCGAGAAGCTCCTCCAGCCCTCCTCCTTCTCGTCCAAAACTCCTCAGTGCCTTAAAACAAAAATTTTGACTAGCGTGTGTTGCCAGTGATGACATATCGCGCTAAAACGTGGTCTTTAACTATGGGCCTCGTAAGAAAGCTCAACGTCTATCAACGAGCTATGGAGAAAGCTGTGCTTGGGGTTACACTGCGAGATAAAATCAGGAATGAGGAGATCCATAGACGAACGAAAGTTACCGACATAACCCGACGGATTAGTAAGTTGAAGTGGCAGTAGGAAGGACAGGATTCATAGTGCGGAGAGCCGACGGCCGCCGCGCGCCGGGGCCGGAAGATTCTCGAGTGAAGCCCACGGACCGGCAAGAGTAGCTTAGGACTGATAAGAGCCACGGGTCGACGGTGGATTCAGGCTGTTTCTAAACTAATTGAAAATTATAGAAGCCTATATCCAGCAGTAGAAGTCCTACGGCTGAGATGATGATATATGGAAATAATGGCAAAATGGCAAAATGGCACTTAAAATTAATCTAACGTCATTATCCTTTGAAAAGTTACAATATTTCGATACCATTTTTTTATAAATATTGTTCATATTGTTATGACTCACCATGGAACGTTCTAGAAAAGCGTCTTCGCATATTAACAAATCTGGACAGTTCCACCTTAGAATTGAAGTCGCCCCACTCTCCGGTTATTGACAAGGCAAATTGGTCCTTATGCACACAACATAGAGGTCACATTCAACAGAAATAGCGTTCCCGAACTTTCAATGACCTTGTTTACAATACGTGTTACTTGTTTACTTACTTGTTTGCCTACTTGGATTTGTTGGTTGTTTGTTTGTACTAAATTCAAGAAAGATCTAGACGATTGGCAGCGGATATAAATAGGCGAAGTGGCGAGCTAGAGACAGTTCGATTCTGCGATTTGAAAGCGTAACAATATAAATTTATTATTTTCTTATTTGCTTTACTAATCACAAATTACCTAAATTTGTTTAGCCTATTGCTCAAACGGTTTAGGTGCTTACCAACAGTCTGTCCCTGGTCCGAAGTTGCCTCGTGATCTAGCAAGTAGTGACAGGACACACTGCATTTCGCAGTCATTTGGGCAGCCCGTCTTGTAGCAATAACCACACCCTTACAGAAAACCACAGTAAAATGCTGTGAGTAAAGGATGCCAGAGCCCATTTCCCTATCCCTTCCTCCCTTAACGGCAGCACACTTGCAGCACCTGTGGCGTTGCTTATGTTATAGGCGTATACCATCAAGATAACCGTAGTCAGCTTGTCTGAGGACCTTTACAAAAAAAACATCTTCAATGAAAAATTCAAAAAGTAATAAAATACCTATATAAAATGTCTTTTATCTACTTAACGAAATATAAAAAGAAACGTTTGTGCCCCATCTCCCTATCTGTAGCAATAACTTCAAACATCTCCATTACCGAGACAACGAGATTGTAAAGCCATTCCCAGTTCTGGAGGCGTCACATTTGCGAAATTTTCGCGTCACGGGCCGACAACGTGCTTGGAATTCAGTTCTATTATGTTTAACGTCCTTATGTACGAGGTACGGTGTAGTATAGAAACGGGAATGCTAATGGAGTCGGGCTAATGTTTAACATCTCTCAAGACCGAATGAAATCCTATTTAGGTGAGAGCAATTTTGAGATTTATTCGTACAGACTTTCTCATAATATAAATAGCAGTTGTAGTCCAATGGGTAGAATGTTCGGCTGGGTAAGAAAGCTCCATGTAGCTCATCGATCAGGATCAGATCAAATCAGGAAAGAGTAGATCTGTAGACAAACGAAAGTTACCTTCATAACCCACCGAATCAGTAAGTTGAAGTGGCAGTGGATAGACAGACGACCTAATAAGGGCCGTGGATCCAGGATGTTTTTGATCGGTAGAACTAGAACTAGAAGTAGGTTAGAAAACAAGTTGGTTGTTACCATTGCTAAGAGCTCCTGTGGCACCATCTAATACCAAATCTGTTGAACGAATTAGACGCTAAATTAAAAATATTCTATTAAACAAAATAACATTACGATTTTGAACAACAAATAAATAGTTAATACATTAAGAAATAATCTATTGTCCATTAAAAAATAAGATGATATATACAATAAATATATTATTATATAATATTATATAGAAATAGTATAAATACAAACAATTCTATTGATAAATTGAAGTCTGCATTTTGTATTTTATTTTGAAGCCTTCTTGGCCTTCGAAATACTGTATCAATTTTCTAATAATAATTTGTATTAATGATCGTAATGATTTAATAAAAAAAGTATATAAGAATTACATAAACATAAATTATTAGTGGGTTTACTAATTGAGAAACGGTTTGAGAAGAGAGGTAGGAACACTTGAAGACCTTATGTTATGCGATAATAATTATAGCATTAATAGAACTAGTAGTAAGGAACAACGTTCATTTGAAAGTTAAAGTAATTTACTATCATTTGTAAAGGGACAACCTACTTTTCCGCACATTGCAAAATTGTATACCTACGTGTTCATTTTCTGTGCTATTCAAAATTCAAATAATTGATTTCTGGGTCAATAACGTGGCTTTGATTGGTTCTAATCGATTGAAACGTAGCCGTTGACTTTGTGTAGACAATTTTCACATTTTCCCGGTTAATACGTAAACGAGTGCACGTTCGTGGATTCTATTGTGTCTATAGTGTGTTCTATTCCAGAGAAAAATGATTCTAACACATTAAATGACATAAATTAAGTCTTGTATTTGTATATAAGTCCATAATTACGCTTAGCGGTATCTATTTTATGGAGACCTGTTCGCCATTTACCCCATTTCTGATTTGATTCATAATTTCTGACATTGCTTTTTTGCCCCCAATTTCGCACCTAAGCTTATTAGTTCATCTCGCTCTTTTATAGTTTGCCCCAATTTTTGTTAATAAATTTATTGTAGTTTTATGCAAAACTACAACCGTCAGTTTGTTCGTTAGTTGTTTAATCAACAACAAAATGTGTATAAAATAGGTAAGCTTGTTTTTGTTTGAGTTCTATTACGGAAAAAGGTGCAGTTGCCAGTTTTCATCATTAAAACCGTATACCCTTCCTTGGTTGTTATAAATAACAATTCAGATAATTAATATGCCTCCGCATGTTTCATCAAAAACTCATGGAAACCTTATGGGAGGTCTAATTTACAGATTTGCTTGAAAATATTTCACCAAAATAATCTAATTATTAACGAACGCCGAATCTCGATAATAATAGAGCCCTCAAGTTGCTTTAAAGAAAAAGAAGATAATGGCGAATAGATCCTTAGAAAGGATTCATTTGTTACTTTGTTAGCAAAGTTGACAAGACTGTCGAACTGCCGAAATTATACATTGTCAGTAAAAAAAAGTTGATTTTAGTTTAATGTAATGTCTATTGACGGTAAAGATTCCAGAAAATCAAGCTGGCTAGGGAGGTTAGGGGCGATACTCGGTCGATGTGGTGTCTGATATTATAGATGGATTACTTGTCGAGTTCATTATTTCCAAACCAAAGATTCATAGGGACAATCTGAAGGAAAACAGATCTGATTATAAAACTATCAATCCTCTATGATAATTTGACAAATCAATCCTGGCACACCACTGCCAGGAAATAATATATAACTAAGTGCTATGTCATACCACCTTCCCCTTTCTTCTATAGGACATGCAGACGTACGGCTGATTACCATCCTCACCTTGTCGAAATCCCTCTAATTCGGACCAAGCGCTTTAAAACATCTTTTATAATGCGCATTGCTATTAAACTAGCTGAGCCCGCAATTTAGGATTAGGAATTAAACAAACACTAAATTTTACGGGAAGCTTGCTACAATACATCAGTGAAAATCGCATTCAAATCGGTTAAATAGTTCTGAGATTAGCGTGCACAATCACACAGACAAACAGATAAAATTCTAAAAACTATTTTTTTGACCTCGGTAACGTAAGTACAACGTGTACAAGTTGTTTTTTGATGTACAGACACTACTTGCTTACGATTTTAATATATTTTAATAATAAAATATGTGTAAAGAAACTTTGTATGTTTCTCTAATTTTAACTATTATTCTCATTATATACGTTCTATGAAGTATAAATACTTCATAGAGGTACCTATGTGATGGTGGCAGTCAACAAGTTAAAAAAGATGATTGTCATTGTCTTGTCATTAATTGTAAAAAATAATGTATAAAGTTATAACAATAAATAAATTTATAAATAAGATACTTACATAAATGAATAATAGACTTTAAATGTCGTTTCTTTGTTTACAGGTAAATTATTTTATTTTATTTTTGTATGTATATCATGTAAATATTCGATTTTGTGTAAATATTAATATATTAAACTTTGTTTACAGAGCAACGCAAGTCTATTTATTTATAACTTTTAAATAGTCTTATATATGTAATAATTTTAATAGATAGTCGCTGTCTTTTTCGCTGATTTTGATAAGATTTTCACTGACAGAAAGTTCTAGAAACAAGGAAGGTTTGTGAATATAATGAGAAAAAAAAATTCTATCGATGCGAAGCCCGGGGGCGGGTCGCTATTCTATCATATTTTAAATAATAATACAAAAAGTATCTATATCAGCTAAAATTTACAACAATAACCAAATTTACATATGGAATTTCGTAACAATGAGTATAACAATGTTATCAATAATCGTTTCACCTCAATACTCGTGTAATAAAAATAAAGCAAATTTTTGAAAAAGGTAGATCTGATCACAATAATATCAGGTTCATTTCCTAATTTTCCCGTGTAAACGATTCGTTTTGATCTCAACCCCTTATACGGGCCTGCGAGATTACGCATCACTAGACGGGGCTTACTTATTCTTTCAAGGATGAAAACTGTTAGACCCCACAAAAAACTTATATGATGTTTGTTCAATTCTATTTCCCACCGAATCTACGGGTATACCTAATTCATAACTTTTTCAAATATTTACAAACTAGTTTTTATAAAAAAGAAATCGAAAGATCTCTTTATTTTCAGCATTGAATAACAGAAAATATTGGTTTATTATATATATAACTAGCTGAACCAGCGAACGCTGCTCGCGCCGCAGCGTGGCTTCGCTGCGGCGTGAGTGTGGAGATAATATATTTTTTATATTTTTCTGAAATAATAGCAGCCTAAGTTACTTATAACATCAACTATCTGCCAGTGAAAGTCCCGTCAAAATCAGTCCAGCCGTTTCGGTAATGTTGCAATACAAACAGATACTTCAGTTTTATTTACATTGAATATATGTATGGATAAGGTGGCTGTGATTCCTTGCGCTATCGCGTCTTTTCAACCCTGACGATTTTGCTTCATATCAAAACAAGATTTCGCCCGCGACTTCTTCTGTGCCCCTTTTTGTTAGATGTCAAAACATTTATACAATCTTTATTGCTCATATATTAATTTTTATCAGTTCGTTGCATTTATTATTTTTATTTTTATATTATCTTCTAGAACAGCACTCTTTTCTGGGTCGGTGGAAGCTATGTCCTTTTCTATATCCCGGACAACGTGTATGCAAAACATGATGATGACGATGATCGGTCTAGTAGTAATGTAGTTAAGACGCGAAAACGTATTAACAAGCAAACAAATTCGCCGTAGCATTTATAATATTAGTTAGGATGTTATATTTGACATAGGTTACGTATGTAAGACATATAAGTTTAAGTTTATAAGAGGCCATTCCCTATACATCCATTCGTGTCGATTATCCCATCAGGGTCGATAGCGTATTTGCATCGTCTATGTAACTGACGATAGGCACTTACAATCAAGTTGTGTTGACGGCCTGTCTCATTCCCATAATAATAAAAATATGGAAAAAAATCATCCATTTCTTGTAATAACAGTGAACCATTTGAAAATTGTTCAGATAGCTCAAAGAGCTTCGCCGGAATTCATGCGGTTGTTTAAATTTGAATAAATGATCGTTGGAGAGGAGACGCGGGGTGTGGCGGCCGCTTTTGTTCGGCCACTCTGCAGTTTTACCCACATTAAGCACCGTACACAATAGTTTATTTTTAAAATTTTATATTATGATCCATCTGACTGAGTCGGACTTACAACTTTTAATGAAGCACGTTCAATGAAGGGAGCATGTTTCTCCAAGCTCTACCAAGCGTAATCATGGGGAAGGATATAATCTATTTTTGAAGTTAAAACTTCTATAAGCGATGTTGTTGCTAAAGAGTGAACGTAAGTGAACCGTCACGATCGACTCGCTGACGCTAAATCGGATTTATTCGGCTCCACTCGACATCAAGCACGCTCGTATTAGTGCACGGATCGCTCATCCTACGCTGGGCTTGCCGTTCCGTTGCCGACCCTCCAGAACCTTTTGGCTCCAGCGGCCGTTAGCTTTTCATACTATGTGTCCTGTCCACTGCCACTTCAACTTACTGATCCGCCGAGTCAAAAATCAACACACTGATGTCGGTAACTTTTGTTTGTCTACGGACGCCACATTTCTTTATCAATCTCGCAGTGTTACCACGAGCATAGCCCTCTCTACAGCTCGTTGAGCGACGTTGAGCTTGCTTACGAGGCCCATAGTTAGACTTTGGTCGAAAACTTTTGTTTTGAGGCACTGAGGAATTTTGGACGAGAAAATGTCTCGGAGGTTCTCGAAAGTTGCCCATCCGAGCTGGATTTTTCGCACTTCATACTATTACAAGCAATAAATTTATTAATGTTAAATTAAATTCAAACTAATAATAAAACAATGTCATTTGTAAAGTGTGTAAGCCCGTTAACAATAGTCATCCCTTTTTGAACATGCACAAGGATTTCCCTACGCCGGGCTTTGAAGAGGAATTTTTTTTCGCAATGTATGTGTTTTTGTATTAAATACAAAGCTCGAAATGATAGCTCTATATCAGGATAGGGGTTGAGATGAGTTGTACGAAACATGTATTGTTTAAAGTATCTTTAGCGTGAATGCTACGTAGCTCTACGTATTTCAAATTCAAACGATGTTGAAATAAATTCTGTCTAGAACTTGAATTATATAACAACAAACCAAATTGTTCATTGATTTCACAAGATAATTAAATATCAAATAATGAATGTTACAGTTTGCGAGAATGTAGTGAACAGTATATTTTCTGATCGATCGGAAACTTTATATTATTAAAAACGCTATAAATCTTAACCAATGAATGATAAAAGAACATTGGGGAGGCAGGTAAAGGCATGAAAGTATGACGTTGGTGATTTATTTAATGGGAGCTAGCTACCGTTGCCTATAAACAGAAGAAACACCATTGGAGTGCACTGTATAAGTAGATGACCCTTTTCACACGTCTAAGAAACAACAAAGAATGTGTTGTTATTTTACAATATTGCACTACTAAAATTAGACAAAATTAGTCAAAACATATATTTTTAATTCTGAATGTAAAGCACAAATCACTTGAGAGGAGCTGGAAATGAAATGACAGTAATTAGAATCACCGAAAAATACCAACTCAGACAGTACTAAAGCATTTAAAGTTTTAATAAATAGTGTTAAGAAAAAAACCATTGGAAACAGCCCAGAGCGCGGAATTCCGCGAGCTCTACTCAAACTTATAATGACATTTAGATGTCCTTGTCATCGGGGTCGAGTGGAGGCAACACGACGACGCTGCTCGGAGGGGAGGGCATCGCCTGGGCAAATTATCGACGAATATTTCTGGATTTCCAACCATTTGACATGTAATTTACTCGGCTTCGTCTCCAAAATGATTCAAGGGTGTTATTGTCAGACGATTTAATGTTATTAGGAGTTCTGTCGCCCGTTTTCTTTCGGCTAGATTGAAAGCGAGCATCATTAGAGTGGATATTTCATTTGAATATTTTACTGATAAGGGGATAAAGGGAAATTCGTTTCTTTTTCGTGTGGATTGTTCTTCGGTAAACGTGAACGATAATGACCCTTTAAAGAAGTTCTAAAATTGCTGTCTTTAGTTATTTAAATACTTATATAAGAAAGCAAACAAAACATTAACAATGATAGTTATATGTATCACACACATGTTTGTATTAATAGTTAAAAACTAAACAGTTCAGTTGGCTTTTTTCTACTCTGTAAACAGACTTTTGACGATAGTTAACAGACTATTGACCAGTTTGAGTGTTATTAAAAAAATGGATATGGTTTTTTTTTAATTTCGAAATTATTTCAGTCGAATTTTGAATTTTGGTCAAACTCAAGTCTATTTAAACAAGCACATCGCTATTTCCATAATTCTTTGTACACTGGACTGTTTACTAACAAGTAATAACAGTAATCTGTTATAGTGATCTGTTAATAATCTGAATTAAGTCTTTATTTCAGACTCGGACTTTGCCCGCGGCTTCGCCCGGGTGAAATTGAGATTGTTTCTCGGTATCAGTAAAAATCAATTACCTACCTCGCAGTCGTAGCATACGCGTCTTGTTGACTTTGCACTGTAGTTTCATGGCGCGATCCCGCTTTACATATATATCGTGTTATCTCTTTAACTATACGTCCAAAACATATGCAGTAAAAAGCGGAAATCACGTGTATTATACTTGTGATGATAAACTCGCTGATTTAGATAATTATGATCAATAAACATCATCTAACGTTTTGTTTTTTTTAAATAAAAAAGTAGTTCTTGTAGTTTAAATATAAAAGTTGGCTTAAGATTAACCTGTCGTTGACTTTTTGTATGTATTATCAAGCTCTACAACTTTTCTATAGAAATATACATATAATAAAACGTAAACAAGCCATGTCTGTAGATTAAAATTAAAAAAAAAAAAGTTTTTTTTACAGGTTTTCTTGTGTTTACAGGGGTAAAAAAATAGTTTTTAGAATTTTTGTCTGTTTGTCGTTTCTGAGATTCTGAGATCTTTCTGCGTTTGTGTACGCTAATCTCAGAAACGGCTTAACCGATTTGAATGCGGCTATACCAAATACCATGTGCATAAAGTTGCCAGCTCAGCTAGTCAATCATATACATATCTCTTCACTGTTAAAGCAGCGTTCGAAAGAAACGGTAGTTTGAGTTCGACTGTTTTTCTTCGACTTACTTTGCAAATACATACAAACATACAAACTTTACCTCTTTATAATATTATGTGACAGACTTTAGGTTATATAGACCAGGGGTGGCCGACTTGATTAGACCCAAGATCTACTGTTTACTGACGAAACCCTGTGCAATCTACCAATTACATACTTCTTGAAAACTTAAATTAAAGTATGTACACAATTATGTAGTATTTTTTATTTTATTAAGAGGGAAAACATAAAACTTAAAATTATTCTTAGTAACTAATATTAGTGTGAGCATTGCGTCTGAGCATCTTCCGCTAGATTAGCAAAATTAGGTCTGTAGTTGGAAATTGCTAACCGCTTATTGTTCATCGCGTGCCGAAAACAAAAGCGTTATACTGCGTAAAAGAGAGAATAAATAAATTAATAGACCATTATTAATAGTATTATTAATAGACGATATGACCGTAACGGAGCATATTGGGCATCGCTCGCACTCACATTTTTTATGTCACTGTGCAGACTCACAAGTGTTGTGATTAATTTTTGACTCATCTAGCGAGTCGAGTGTTTGCACCTATTATACTAAATTAATTTTAGAAGTTTTTATTTGTTCATCGCGTACTTCTTCCACGATCTAGCCGTTGGAAGAAGTACGCCTTTTAATGAAGCCTGCGTTATAACAAACAGTTAACTACATCGGATAGATGTATTGTGAAGATATTGTAAACAAGGGCACTCCTTAAAAGCTTCATCGCGCGTGATGCCGAGTCTGACACCAGCCGCGGGCGAGCATCCTGTATTTGTCATAGAGTCGTGCCTGTGACACGTCACTCCACAACTAATGGGTATATCCATGTACACATTGTGTTGTAAGTACCTAAATACGTGATGTTATTAATGTTTTACTGCACTTGAATTTAATTAAATACAATTTCATTACCGAAGTGTACCTATTAGTAAAAATAAAACATAACGCTTTTGCAAGAAATTAAAGCAAGTATGCATGAAAAAACTGCATAGAATAAAATTTTATAATTATAAGAACGTAACTTTTTGGTAGGTTAATTTTGATTTTTCTTTTTTTATATCCGACCCGGTTCACCAATTACATGAAAGGAAATTATTTTCTTACATGAAAGGAAACTTGGTTTTTGTGATTATTGATCATTAGAATTGAGAGTATTATTTTTATTTTTTACCAAGCAATTATTTTTTATCTCTTTTAATTGTAATCTTATACTAATTATTTTTCAAATTGAAATCAATTAAAATTACAAATTGAAATTTAAACAGTAAGACTGTTAAAACGAATCTATAGAATAGAGTAATAACGGTATACTCTATTACTTATCTCATAACCAAAGGACGATTTATCGGTCAAATGCTGTTTGTGTTTGTAGGTGACGCGACGGTAGCATTAACTAGCTAGGTACGATAGCCGTATGAAGAAAATTTATAGGTCACTTAATAACCATTAAACTGAATTAATGTCGCATTTATACGATAATTTGCAAAACATATTATTATATTCAACGTTTATTATATATACTTAACTTTTTTCTTTTTTTTATGTTAAAATTTGGAGACAGGCTAACGGTCCACCTAATGATAGGTGGCTACTGTCGTCGCCTATAACACAACCAACGCCATAGGTGCTGCAAGTGCGCTGCCGACTACAATAGGATTAAGGATAAGGCATTGAATAGGAAAATGGGCTCTGGCATCCCTTATTCACTCACCGAAACAGAACAGCACGCGTGCTGTTATTTCACGGTGGTATTATGTAAGGGGGTGGTTACGGCCACCAGAAGGGCTGCTCAAAAGACTTCGAAACGCACTGTGTCCTGCCACTACTTTCCAGATCCAGACCAGAGCCAAATTTGAAAAGTTCATTTTCAAAGTTGACTCTGCCGGGAATCGAATCCGGGAATCCTACCTTAACCACTCATCCAACGGGCGCGTACCTATGTTTTAATATTAATACACTTTCGAAATTATATGTAATTAACAGCGGCTAGATATAAACAATCCTAACTAATAATTTACGAACGGCTTAGAATGTGTCTTATAAATTTACTGTATGTACCTACATAGTCTTGTAAATGTGTGTATAAGACTACAGTCTTATATGTAGACGTCTTTATATGAATCTACGTCTGACTGTAGATACATAAACCGACTGCATTGTTCCATCATACTTACATCTCGTGTGAATCAATTTTAGAGAGCACAGTTTGAGCGGCAAATGAAAATGACACGAAATGTGGCCGATGCGTCGCAAATGGTTGCATTCGGGTGGGAAATGTGGAAACAGGAACGGCGGAAACAGCTGATGTCACGCTGCCATTTTGATTCTATTTTCGACATAATGAAACCAGCTCACGTTTCATATTTGTTTATTTTTATTTAATTTTGTTTTAATATTATATTTAATTTTTGTATTAGTATATAAATATTATTACATACAGCACACTATATGTTTCCGGAACTGGCCACTTACATAAACAATATACATATTTATAAAAAGTATTTACAACATTTGAAAATGGAACTCTGTGGTTGTAGAATACAATTTGTTTCATCTCACTCTCACAATAGATTTAACTCGTGAAAATTTTCGTAGTAAGATTTTCCACGATTTTAAGTTTAATTTGACAGCTCAGCAGAGCAGAGCGTTTGGCGATAAAGCACCATGCAAGAGGACTATTTTATAGCTGGTGTGCAGAATTCAAACGCGGTCGTGTCAATCTCAGTGACGAATTTGTGATGGTCGTCCGTCCACCGTTGTGAACAACAAAAACATCGTTGTTGTGTCCCCTATGAACGAAACAAATAGGACAGATGTCACCTACCGTGGGATCCGGGCATCCTTAGGCATAGGCATGAGTCAAATACAAACATTTGGGTGTGAAAAAGCAGTGCTCTCGGCGGATTCAACACAATTTGACTGAGTCACAAAAAAAAGACCCGGACTGCGTCACTTGGTGCAATGTCATGCTTACCAGATTCAACGAAGGAGCGTCAAATTTGGTGTGGGATATAGTAACAGGGGACGAAACATGTATTTATTGCTACAATCCCAAAACAAAGCAGCAATCGAGCGTATGGATCTATCAAAATGTGCCGAAACCAACCAAAGTAGCGCGCCTATAAGCATATCATTGTTTCCTTTTTTAATAAAACTGGACACATGGCTACTGTTGCTTTGGAGAATCGTCGTACCGTGAATAGTGATTGGTACACGACCATTTGTTTGCCAGAATTTATTGACATACTCCTTAAAAATAACTGTAAACGCCAGTTCTCATACAGCCAGACAGACAAACGAATTTTTGAAGGTGAAAAACGTAGAACTTATGAGCCATCCTGCAAACAGTTACGCGGTCAACGATTTTCATAACCAAAAGAGGATGTTGAAGAGTATGAAGAACATACTCTTCAACATCCTCACCACGGAGGAGTAGCATAATTTTTTTTTTAAATTGGTTTATTGTGTGTGTAAATGTGCATTTTTGACCATTCATAGTATTTTTTTTTTTGATTCCGGAAAATTCTAGTAAAAAATATGGGTTGAGTTACTATTAATACTTACTTAATGTATACGATTTTACATGTCAATTTTATTTTGAGGGTTCTTCAGTTTGTGCGTATGAATAATATGAAATAGACTATCCTCGACTAAATCGTGACTTAAAAAAGGAATCTAAAATAGGTACTTACCATAAATGTTTCATTTAAGCCATAAATGTTCATAAATGTTCATATTGAAATTAGTCAAAAATTAGACAAAAACTTTAAAATCAAAACTTTCAATTATGGCCGATGTGGTCATCTACTTATTTGCCTTTTGCCTTTCTTTTTTATTTGGTCTATTTCAATAATAAAATATATTAAAAACGAATAAAATTTACCATTTCTCAACTGCTTATATTATTTGCAAGAAAAAAAAAACAGTTCATAATATACCTATGAAAAGACTGGCGAAAATTCAATCGTGATCTTTGACATCATTGTTCAACATGACAGTGCAATGAAAAGAATTTATACATGTGATATTGATTAATTGGTAAATTATTGTTGTTTAAGTGGCTTATGACGAGTACTTAATAGGTATTAGATAGATTAGTAAAAGCATTGGCGCATAAGCCTTGGGATTACTGGCTTAACTAGCCCTTGATAGTTGTACAACGACTATCAAGGGCTACGACGATATGTGTATATACTTCATATACCTATATTTACTTACCAACCTTGTGTAGAGACACTTGATCAGAAATCTTTAAGCCATTGTCAGTTCATTGTCTGCAATCAAATCACTTATTTTATCATCTTCAATCGCCTCGATTTTAGTGCTTTTTAATCAAGAAATATCTTTGAAACTTTAAAATAGATATTCAAAATAATTCTTAATTTAAATTTTGAATTCAGCTCGAATGGGCAGTGTTCGGGAAGCTCGACATCTTCTCGTTCAAAATTCCTCAGTGTCGTTTTGCCAGTGATGACATATGACGTTGAAATGTGGTCTCTAACTATGGGCCTCGTAAGAAAGCTCAACGTCGCTCAACAAGCCATGGAGAGGGTTACGCTCGGGGTTACACTGCGAGGTCGAATCAAAAATGAGAAGATCCGTAGACGAACGAAAATTACCGACATAACCCAGTGGATTAGTAAGTTGAAGTGGCAGTTCTCGAGTGGAAACCACGGACCGGTAAGTGCAGCATATAACGTCCCGCGGATCGACAGTGGATACTGGCTGCTTCTGACCGATCCTTTTGGAAAATTAGGAGGGAACCCTTTGTCCAGCATTAGACATCCTACGGCTGAGATGATGATAATGATATCCGTATTTCTAAAATAAATTATTTAAATACTTAGTTGTAATCTTTAATTTTATAAGATAAATCTCTAATATTATAAAATAAGTCTTTTATTGTAAAATAAAATCGTTTTCCGTTCTCTGCGTGTTTTTATTTACAGATTTTGATACGGTTCCTCATTCACAAACATTCCTCGTCTATCGCTCTCTCTATTAGTGATAATAGAGAGAGCGATAGACGAGGAATGTTTGTGTGTATTATTTGAAGAAGAGAGCGCATTCGTGGGAAGCAGGGATTGAGTATAAACCCCTGATATAAAGTATATAGAGGGAGTATGTATAAACCATACATAAAATTAGAAATAGTCGGAGGTGCAGGGGCGACCAGGATTCGAATCGATGTCGCCGTTTAGTTAGCTGAGCGTTCGTCACGATTCACCCGTATAGAAAAAATATACTCGTATGTATGACATTTCAAAGAGAAATGTAGTAGTGGCAGGGCACACTGCGTTTTCGCAGTCATTTGGGCAGCCCGTCTGGCGGCAGTATAACCACCCCCTTACAGAAGACCACCGTGAAATAACAGCATGTGTGCTGTTGTGTTTCGGTGAGTGAGTAAGGGATGCCAAAGCCCATTATCCTATCCCCCTCCTAATCCCTTATCTTTAATCCTACTTCAGTCGGCAACGCACTTGCAGCAGCTGTGGCGTTGCTTGTGTTATAGGCAGAACATAAAAAAATAATGTTTCATTTTCTAACACAATCGACTTAAGATGTCTGCAGCAGGGACCGGATGTCGGGGACGTGTCTTAATAAGGTTCCTTTTAGAATTTTAATCAAGATTTCATATCACTGACAACATTAATTACTTACCCACTTTTTGTTCTTTAAGAAAGACCTCATAATGAAGTTCTTTGTCTCTTAAAATGTACGCACAATTTATATTATTTTATTGAAGAGACTAGTTGAGCCCGCAACTTCGTACACGTGGTATTCGGTAACCTTTTTGTTTGTAATCAGATTGCAATGGAACAAACTGTTACGGGAAGCTTGCTACAATATACAATATATCAATATATAATATATCAATAAAACCGCAGTCATATAAGTTATAAGCCGTTTCTGATATTGGGATGCACAAACGGGCAGACAAACATACAAAAATTCTAAAAAGTATTTTTCTACCCCGATAACATTATAATAGAAGATAATCAGCGGTAAGATGTTACAACAGGCGTACTTACGGTCCATTTGATGACAATATTATCTAAAAAAAGTAGATGCAATTTATGTAAGAGTAATTCAAAAATTTGAAAATAATTATAATAAATATAGGATTAATAATTGTAATAATAGGTAAGGAGTCTGAAGAAAAATGTATGTTTGTAGATAGTAAGATAGTAGATAGAAGAAGTATAGTAGAAAGGTGTCAAAGATTTTAGCTTGTTTTCTATAAATTTTCTGTGGAATTGTAATAAATATTTCATGGTATTTAGAGGCCTTAACTAAAAAAGATTTTGAAATAAAGTGAATTTAAATAACAAAATTAAGATTTTCAATAAGAGGGTTTATTTACCTCAAATTAAGAAAATTGGTTTTGAGTGAACATACGAAGTTATCTTAAATATATGTATGGTACTAAAATATTTTTTGATCGGGTTGAATTGGAAACTTGCAATTTTAACATTCCCTATAGACCCGAGCATGTGATATTAATTTACTTGATTTCCCATACGCTCTTGAGGAAAATTGCTCCTGAGATCATATTTTTTTCTTTTTCATGTAAGTACCTAGAAACCGATCTCTATTGGTTACATATCAATAGCAGGTGATTATTAAAATATGAAAAACGAAATTTGGCACCATTTTAAAAAAAATGCATGTTTTAAAATTAAGATTTTTACAATATAAATATAAAAAACAATAAATAATATAATAAAACTAGGATTCTGCAGATAGCGGGGCAAGGCTCAAGCTACAGGTCATTATGTATGGTTTGCACAAAGCCAATGCTGGCTTCCAGTGAGACTGGGAACCTGCGCTGGCTTGTTATTGGCCTCGTATAAACAGTATTTCAAGCCAAGCCAGCGCTGGCTGCTAACGCTGGCGCGAATAGAGCGCTCGCTTATTTTTCAAGCCAGTGTCTTCCGCCCGCGTGCCCCGCAGCCCCCGCGCCACCATTGCGGACACGTGTAGACGCATCGCGCCAGTGTTGTTGGCGCATATATGTAGAGTGCATATACAATAAGCGTTTGGTTTGGTAATGAACGTGTGCATACCCCAAGAAAAATCCAAGAACCACTTGGCCTCGTCTAAACAACAATGACGATTATGATGATGATGATGGCGGCGGCGGCTGCGGCGGCGGCGGCGGTGGTGGTGGTGATGGTAATGATGATGATGACGATGATGATGACGACGACGACGATGATTATGACGACGATAACAACGACGACGACGACGATGGTGATGATGATGATGGTGGTGGTGATGCTGATGATGATGACGGCAATATTTTAAATTAGATGTCTCCATGTTGAATTTTTCATAGCAACGTTTTTTTCTTTACGACGGCATTGTGGTAGCTAAAATGCAGTTATTATTTGTGTATAGATATACTGAGACATTTAGAAACATCACTGGTTCCATCGCTAAATAAATTATGCACTAAAATACTTCCATTTAACAATTATTAACAAAATTAAATATTCAGAAATGTTATTAAAACTAGGCGCACATCGTTTGTCGAGTGCAAAGTGCAGGCAATATTGGCAGAAGGGAACTTCAAATGCAATTATGAACCAGTGTGTTGTGTCGTCGCGCCACCGCAGCCAACGTCTCGTCGAGACAATCGGGGCCTACTCTGCCTCGCCTCACAATCAGTGTTTCTTTCAGACAAATTGATTCGGGGGAGCATTTAAGAGGTTTGGGGGGGGCGAAGTAAAAAAATGGACTTCATTATAAATTTTTTAATTCACGTTAATCTTCTCTATAATAAAAATGAATCCCTATTTTCCTTGGTCACGGCATCACGCGTGAACGGGTAGACCGATTTTAATTCGGTTTTCACTAATAAAAAGAGGGGTAAACGGGGAATGTATATATATATATATATCGGGGCGGGTCGCTAGTTATTAATAAATAATAGTGTCAAGCGTACTTTCTAATATTTTATAAAGTTGCATAATTTGAAATTACGATGTGCTACAGTAATAAAATAACGGAAAGATACAACTAAACTGAAACCAAATTGTCACAAATACTTATTTACAGAATATTAAATATTTATTTACAGAAATCTTATTCTTCGTGGTTTTTTTCTTGCATACAAATCAACAACTTTTTCTAAAAACTCTTCTGTTAGAGTCTTGGGTCCCTCGATGCTGATCATCATACAATGCATCAAGGTTCCCGGTAGCATTCTGTTTCTTGCCTTGTTCAGGATTCTATTCATCGCACTAAATGATCTTTCGACGGAGGCAGTCGTTACGGGAATAACAAGAAGGATTTCACAAAGTTTTTGTAACTCGCAGTACCCTACATCAGCTTCTAAGATTTTAGCAATTGGATTTTCATCTGTATCCTTGTTTATTCCGCTTTCTAGCATATATTTGACATAAAATTTAAATGATTTAAGGTCTGCTATTACATTTTCCGCATTAAGCATAGGAAATTTATCACAAAACTTTTTGACTTCTGTGTCTTGTAAATCTATTAATGATCGAAAGGTCTCAAAGTTACTTGAAAATGTCATGATATCAATTGATTTGTCATTAAACCTGTCTTCTATTTCACTAATTACGCTTTCACAATATATCTTTATCCCTCTGAATGTTTCAGTTGTATTCTCATCAGCAACTAAGCGCACTTCAAATTTGAATTTCTCTATTTCGAGCCGAACTTTTTTTTGCAAGGCGCTATTGACATCTCCGCACTGTTTTGCAATATCTTGCAAGTGCAGTTTTGTAGTGGTAATTAGAGGAATCACTTTGGCGAGACACAAATCCTTCTTTTGCAAAGCATTGCTGAGGTAAGATAATGCACTAAGGATTTCATTGATCACATGACAGGTTATGATAAAACTCTCGTTTCTGATTTCTAGTAAGATACCCCCTGCCAGTGATGCAAGATCTGCACCTTCCTTGTGGATATGTTCACAAGCTATTAAAATTGACTTGATGGTCCTTAAAACAGCATTTACTATCCTGTGGTGTGATAACCATCTGACTTCAATACATTCTGGAATTTTAAGAATGGGATCGTTAATCACTGATTGAATTTCATGTAGAATATTTTCCTTCTTAGGTGACTTGCTAAACAGTTTGTAAATGTCTTTCAATACGTGAAAAAACCTTTTAACCTTTTGGTTTTTATTTCTACAGGAAGCTGCTGCCAGAGCCAATATGTGAGCTCTACAATGTATGTAAGGAACTTCTTTTTTTGCCTTCTCTGATAGTTTCTTTCTCACACCACCAACATTTCCAGCCATATTGGAAGCTCCATCGAATCCGAAAGCAATAATGTTGTCATAATGTAAACTAAGAGCAGTCAGTTCAATGTCAATAGCATTTGCAATCGTTTCTGCCTTTCCATCGGGGATTTTTACTATCGCCAAAAACTTTTCCACAGGGACTTTATTTTCCATTACTCTGAACATCATGCTTAGCTCCATTTCATTTCTTAAAGAAGTACTTTCATCAGCTAAAATGGAAAACATCTTATTTTTTAATGTTTCCTTTAACTCATCTCGCAAAACTTCACCCATGCTTTCTAGTAGTTCACAAGCTGTGTCCTTACTGCTATAATTAGACCGATCACTTAGCGCATTTCTCCATGTTTTAAATTCGTCATTCAGTTTGTCAAGAATACTTTCAATCAAACTCTCATATTTAGTAGTGTGAGCTATTTCTTCCTTTATTAAAAAGTACAAACCTCGTAAAAGTACTTTCAAGCCCTTCCTATTCAATTCTTTTTCACTATCACTCTGTTGAATAATTTGAGCATGAATGGGTTTTTTCATTGCCTGCTTCCTGAGGTTTTCCATTTGAACACTTCTATTATGAGCTGCTGAATGCTCATGCTTCTGCAATTTGCCGTTCTTTCCTAAAGCCTTTTTGAATGATTTGAATGGAACTGTTATGAACACCCCACCTGTCTTTTGCAAAACTTTTGCCTCATTCTTCATAAAAAATTGGCACAATTTACAAAATGCACCTCCACTTTCTTCTTTGTATACTAGCCAATTATATTTCTGTTCCCATTGTTTATTATAGTGCCGTTCCTCTTTTCCAAATGGTTCCTCAATTTTTACAGAATGCAGGCTAGAAGACCCAGCACCTTTATTTACGATTTCGATTTGTAATTCAGTAGGTTTAACGGATGATCCTGCTTCCCTTTCTTCCTTCGATTTTTTAGTAGCTTCGACACGAAAATAGCAGTCTATTGTTCTCTTCATTGTAAAAAACTCATTAAGTATTTTGTCGTACGAATACACAGAGCAAGATACACAGCCAACGAAAGACGGGACAAATAGTTCACAAATGCGTTGCCGGTATAGTTTATTTACAGTACCTATTAATACAATTCGTAAAAACGTAAATTTTACAGACTCGGCTCGTCTCGCAGCTCCTTAGCTCGTCCAGGCTTTACACTCTCGCGACCCGATTCAGAACTTTCAACTAGGGTGGACGTCGAAATATTAGGCATTAGGCATCTTTAATGAACTGCTAATTCACAAATACAAAATGTAATAAAATTATTTATTTTAGATACTTTTAAGAACATACATTAATAGGGGGGGGGATACCAAATTAAATATGTAAATAATTTTCAATCGTCATAATTACTAATGAATTACATACTCAGCTATAAAGATTTTAATATTAAATGTCAGTTATACAAAATAATAATCTATACTAATATTATAAAGCTGAAGAGTTTGTTTGTTTGTTTGGTTGAACGCGCTAATCTCAGGAACTACTGGTTCGAATTGAAAAATTCTTTTTGTGTTGGATAGTCCATTTATCGGGGATGGCTATAAGCTATATAACGGATATATCACGGACGAAGTCGCGGGCACCAGCTAGTAATGCATATAATTATTTTTATTGTTTTTATATATCTATATGTTAAAAATATAAGAAAGGAAATAAATACATGCATATAATAATAAACACTGCAAATTATAAATTGAAATATGAATTATGATTAAATTATATTAATATTAAATTAATATTAAAATTATATTGAATTATGATTAAATTATATTTAAATTATATTAATATTTAATTAATATTTAAATTATATTTAATTTAATCATAATATATAATTTAATCATAAATTATATATATTATAATATAATTTAATCATAAAAGGCTTTAAATAATTTAAAGGTTCAGGCCTGCGTAGTTTGCAAAAATATGCAATAATCCGTCTGTCAATTACAAACATTTCTTTTTGTATAATCTGGACATTTCATGACATTTTCTGGCCCATGCATCATTAACTTTTTGATTATTTTTATGATATTTATCTTTCGGATCCCAAAATTAATGCTTTATTTTGGAATATCACTATAAAACGGAACGTTTCGTGTCGAAATATTGCGTTAACAATTTAGACAACAGAAACCGCAACCGGCACGGCAAAACGTTTGCACTTGAATGAAGACCGACGCGAGTGTAAACATCAAGCTTGCGCCTTCGGGAGCCCCTTTGACTCGTGCCGAAAAAACCGACACGAGACACGAGCCAGAGACACGGAACGAGCCACGAGCGCACTTTTTACACTCTCGTGTCGTGACTCCGCTCGTAACGAGCGCGAGAGTGTAAACGCCATCGATGTATAAAACGCACAGTGAATGAGCGCACGAATATTCCAATCGAGGTGATCCTTGCGCTGCCTGTATGTATGAAACTGTCTGTCTTTGCTCTGCGTGCATCTGCGTGCGCGTACGCGATACCACGCAGTGAGCGTCTGTGCGAGTGAACGCCCCCGCCCGCCGCCGCCCCGCTCCACACAACGGGTGGGTGGAGGAGCGGAGGCGCGGGGCGGATATCGAGTGCGCCGCGCGCGCCGCCCCGCGTTCCTTGCTCCTGTCCAGCCGCGCGACGACACGTGAAGTGAAGCGCAAATAACATTATATATGTCGATGGCCGATCGTATAATCCGGCATTTCCTCATGTGCCTACGCATTAGCAATATACATAGAATTACCCGAAGCCCACCACTGCCGCGCCAAGAAATTCTATGGCATGCTATGGCGCGGGCTCCGGGGGGGCGCTAGAGCTACTCCGGGGGGGCATCGCCCCCCCGGACAAGTACCTGAAAGAAACACTGCTCACAATCAGCCACCATTCAATACCAAATACTTACTAAACAACGAATGGAGCATATAAAATGGAGCGACTTCTTTATTTTTGAGTGCGGTTTGTATTCATCTAGTTTTAGGTACCTTTTAAATTATTTTTATTTATTTTCTTGTTATAGGTACACCTAAATAAAATATTATGTTTATGCAAAATACAATATAAAATGGAATACTAACTAGATATTCTAATATTCGAATAACACAAATAAGTCCTAATGAAACTTTACGGAACTGGCCACTAATATAATGACATATTTAAAAGTAGTAACGATATTTAAAAATGGAACTCTACAGAATAAAGTTTATTTCCATTATCCATCAACATAGAACATTTGATGGAACATGGAACATTCAACACGGAATAATAAAGTTTATTCCATGTTATCTTTCATTGTGGTGTAATTTTAAATGTGTAATGACAAATTTAAAAAGTTATATCAAAATTTAAGTTTTGGTAACATGATTTTCAGTTCAGCCATGAAACTACTTTTAGCGATGAAGAATTAAATAATCACAAGGTATCACAATATGTTACCTTGTGATTGTTTTCTCTTCTCAAAAATCAAGAATGAATTATGCGATAAATATTTTTCACACTAGAAGAGGCCGTGGAATAGCATGAAAATCTTGTTTGCAAGGTTTTAACGAAACGATAGCGCGTTAAAACTGCCGGCGCGGCGCAGCGACATCTGTAGTCGAAAAAATGAACTATTTGAACTTATAAAATGTAGTGTGATATATTCATACAGAACGTAACTAAAACATTGCTTTTGTTGACATCTGGGTATGCAGAATGTAACTAAATAATATAAAGTAATTAGGTATCCAGTTATCTATTGACAAGAATTGTTATTCGTTTAAAGGAGTAAACTCCAGTCGTGCATTGGAGAGCTGACACACATACTTTTTTATTTATAATTTCATTTTGTAATAAATTATAATCGTTTCTTAATATTAACTAATTCAAATTTTAAATTTTTTAGCAAATATCCTGACTACTGTAATAAATTATTGTACACTAAAGATACACAAAAGTGGGACAGTACGAGGGGCACACTGAAATGATCGGGAATAAGAAAAACCACATGCACGGTATAGCTAAATTGTATTTTATTGTTTTTCGAAGTATTCTCCGTTCAACTTAATGCACTTTTCCATTCGTGCAAACCAATCATTAAAACAGTAATTCCAGTCTGAAGTTGATGTTGACAAAATGGCTGATTTGTACGCTTCCACAGCTACTTCGGGGTCTTCAAACCGTTGACCGCATGATAAATCTTTCATTCTAGGGAATGTAAAGAAATCGTTTGGGCTCAGGTCAGGACTGTACGGAGGATGGCTCATCAGCTCAACGTTTTCCTGCTTCAAAAAATCATTTGTCTTCCGAGCCGTATGGGAGCTCGCATTATCGTGATATAAGATGATGCGACGTTTCGGGTTATTTTTTCGGAGTTCGGCTATCATTTCTGGCAAACAAACCGTGGTATACCACTCGGCGGTAACCGTTCTGCGTTCCTGTAAAGGAATTGTAGCAACATGCCCGCCCCTTTTTCGAGACAAACGTAGCGACCATTTTCTTTGACACGCTGCGGGAGCGAACCACTTTCGTTGGCTTGACCTCGTCTTCGAAGACCCAAACTGCTGACTGATGTTTTCTTTCAGGTTCGTATGAATAAATCCATGATTCGTCACCTGAGACGATATTATAAACGGCATTTGACTTCCCTCCGTTGAAGCGTTGCAGAGTAGGTATTCCGGCACCAATCTACACGAGCCGCCTTTTGCTCTTCGGACAAATTGTGGGGAACCCAGCGGGAAACTAGCCATCTTACACACAGCTCATTATGTAATATCGACTGATTTGCAGTCATTCCGATACTGATAACATCCCGAATCTACTCGTATTTCACATGACGGTCATCTAATATAATAGTTCGCACAGCTGCGATGTTTTCAGGCGTGACCGCTGTTCTTGGTCGACCTGCAGAAGAAACAGTGCTGAGCGACACACGACTGCGTCGGAACTCGGCATACAAGCGATATATTGTCGTTTGACTCGGTGCTTCAACATCATAAATCGAAACAAGTTCGCTGAGACATTTATCTTGAGATAAGCCGCGACGAAAATTGTGATAAATTATGGCACGGAAATGTTCACGCGTGAGCTCCATTTCTGTTAACGACGTGTCAACTTTAAACCAACATAGTTTTTGTTTTTAATAAAAAAAATTAATTGTTTGAATGTCATTAAGATTCTAAAAAAGGTTTTATTGTAACTCCATCCGAAATATTCTATTCCTAGTATCACTCTAGTATCACTCTTTGCTTGCTGTATGAAAGAGCAAGCAAAGAGTGATACTAGATTGCTTCAAGATCCCGTGTGATGAAGCACGCTTTTTCTTCTATGTAGCAAGTCTGATCTTACTCAGGAAATATTGCTGGATTTTCTATTCGGTTTTAGCTGCCAATTGATGGAGTTTTGGGTAACATCTTATCTTATGCATTTGACAGAACTTTTACCGTAGTGTTTGGTGTTTATAGGCAACTGTAGCCTCTTTCTTCAAATGAATCGTCAGGCGGCCAGCTAATGTTTATATAAAAAAATCATGAGAAACAAATTTCTTAGGATGCAATTATGCCATATTTTTTTAATGTTTCAAGGAATCACGCATAGTTTACGTAGATCTCTTAAATTCGGCATGAATCCGTCACTTTCTACTAAAAATGATAAAAGAACAGAAGTGTAAGCGTTAAAAGTGTCTTAATATCAATGTAGAAAGATTAGGTACAGTATGAGAAAATCTAGAACCGGCGGCGGCGGAGCTAATTCAACCTTGGCTTACCTGTGTAAACTATACTCTACCTACCGCCTAAGTAAAAGTGGCCGTGGCATCTGATGTGGCGTAGACTAAACGCGTATGACAGAAACACTTGCTATCAACTTAGGTTATCGATAGTACAGAAATTTCAATACTTATTTATGTTCAAAGTACTTAATATTTTGCCAGTGCTGGAAAATCGTTTCGCGGACGACTTTATTTATTCACTATAAATGTTAAATAGAGAGTTTTCTCTATTAAACAGAAGGTTCCGTAAGAAATTATTTTACTTATACAGCGGTTTTCACATTCGTTTAGGTATACTAGACGATAACCACATCATAAGTAATTCGTAGCATAGTTTAAGAACAAAGTGGGAAACTTTTTTGGTTCAAAAACACTTATTTTAGTCAATATTTAGCCTACTTTTATCATAAAGAATTAATAAACGTTTAGTAGTGTCTGGAACCGATGCTGGGACCATTTTAATATAATTTTAATTAGATAGGTACCTTACTTTTCAATATCAAATACTCGTCTTCTTTATCACTTTCACTGTGCGTAGAATTATGAGGATTTTAACATAATATACTACTTGTAAACTAATGGTAGAGTAGGTATAACGGTGGTGCCAATGGTTCACGATTATTAAATATTGAGAAAATACATAATAACTGAATTATATAAAAAAATTAAATAATGTGCTATACTTAATATGTAAACCAATCCACTGAACAGTTTTGTAAATAAGTACTTATTTAAGTTAAGTAGGTAGGTATAATTGTAGCTAAAATACAAATAAAAATTATATTAGGTACCTACTAAGTATTACCTGCCTAAGTTAAATAATAAATAAAAATAGAGCAAGCGTCTAATAATAAATTTTAGCCGCGATTTTTAAAAGTTCCTACATTTCTCTATTTGGAACGAATAAAAAAATGGAACAACGCCTATCTTTCTCTCTCTCGTGTATCTGTACTCTTTCATAAATCGAAATCAAAGCTCGGTCGTCGGGATTGGATCGCAGTGAAGTTCAAGCGATTGTCTTATTTAACTGAAGTGAGTCGCAATATGAGGTGCGTTCAGAACACTGTCGCTATGTAAAATTTTTATACTCAAATAATTTATATAATTATCATGGCTATATTTTGTAAAAAATAAAAATTACGAATACTTATTGGGCTTTCTTAAATGATATGAATGTTCGCAAGTAATATTTAATTTAAAAAAAATAGAATACCAGAACATGATTTTGTTGATTTCAACCAAAAGAGTCGACACAAGCGTTTTGAACAAGTAAGGAGCGAGTGGTTTTATCATGGTTTTATGAAAGGACGTATGTCCAGAACGTACCCTGCATATGGCGGACGCTCGTTTGTGTTTATGTCAATAAGACACTGATTTTTTAATATTTGCGCGGGTGTGGATTTTATAATTTATAAATGGTGAAGTGTTAGTGAACGCTGTGATTTGTGTTTTTCAACTGTGATAATGATTTACGTTGTCGAAGTATCGAACGTTTTCATATCATCAGTGTACTTATAAGGGTATGTATTTTAGTATGTTTCACTTTATATTTTCGATTTTGTCTAGACCGAACGGTAATAAGCGCCTTTAATTCAGTACTATCAATTATTACATGAACTTTTAATTAAATAATTGCATCTTATAATTTGTTATTAATAGTACTATCGGCTTTCTAGTCACCTCTCACCTAGGTTATCAATAGGTGATTGATAACTTGCAAATTTTAACAATATCCTGGAAATATTTTTATTCGAAAATGAAACGTGAATTCAATCGTTGTTTACGGCCAGGTGAGTGCGCCCTTGTGATTTATATTTTTGTCACATTTGAATCACCACTGTTAAATGTTCTTAGGTATAATGTTCTTATACATAATTTTCTGTGATTAAATTAGGAGGATTTTTTAAATCTTTTCAATTCCAGTATAACCTTGATTGTTCAATTTATATATTGAATTCTTAAAAACCAATATATTTAAATACAGAAATATAATGGGTTAGATTAGAGAAAATTTTGTAGAATTTCAAATAATCTCAATTTCAAACTGAATTGTATGTAGAGTACCTAAACCATTCAGTATTAAATAATAAACAATTAGATTGTCCGTTATGATATGTTACTGGGACTCTCTGAGTACATTGTTAATATTTAAGCTTATGGAATAGACACAGAGATGATTCATGTGCCAGATGTGTATGGGAATGTGATTTATAACAACAATCATAATTCTAAGAGTTTTTTTCTTGGCTTACTGAAACTATAGTTTCTATACTTAATGCTAGGTGTATTACTTAAAAACCATTTGTTTATTTGAAATATTTTATATTTTATTAGCAACTAGGTGAGCCTGCAACTTTGTATGCGTGGTATTTGGTATAGTGTGTAACTTTTTTGTTTTTTATACTGATTAGCATGAAACATACACTAAATGTTACCGGAAGCTTCTTACAATAAATCAGTGAAAACCGCATTCAAATTGGTTAAGCCGTTTCAGAGATTAGCGTGCACAAACACACAGACAAATAGACGAAAATTCTATAAACTATATTTTTGACCTCAGTAACATAAGTACAACGTGTTTAAATTGTTTTTTTTGAAAAAATCTTTAATGTACAGACTCAGCCTGTTTACGATTTTATTATATTGAAATGAAATTGAAATGTACTTGAAATGAAATTGAAATGGGAAAATTACAATTAATTATTTTAATCACCAATAAATAATTAGACAAATTAATACAACACTTGTTTGATTCTAATTTTATTTTATAATTAAGTAATAACATAAAAAAATTAAAACATTTTGGAAGATTGGGTTGGTTAAAAATCCATTATTCTTAAATATGAAAATTAAATATTATCTCTAATTATTTTCTATATATAATATGCATATATATGCAATGAAATTACATGAGTAAAATTTATTAGTTAATACTGAATGTAAAAACATTTTTAGAAAGCACCTTGTTGGTTCCTGACAATGATAAAATTTCTTTTTTTGATGTACCTATTCAATTAATAAGAATCAATTTTATTTATAATATAGTTACTTACATTAAATAATACCTAATATTTGTATGCAATACAATGTTCAAATTTAAAATTCCTTCTTGTTCAATTCAATCAAATTGTATTTATTTTAAACAATCTGATAATTATTTTTTAATATTTATTATCACTACTTTAAAATGGTGATTTAGTGAACCTTCATAACTTTCCTTTTACTATTTTATCATAACAGTTATGTCATATATTAACAAAATTCCAGTCATATAAATTTTGTTTGTTTTTACTAACATATATATCTTAAGTTTTTCAATAAGTATTAGTATTCGTCAACGAATACTTTTTTTACATATAATTTAACATCTTATTCAATACATAATACAACGTAGAGCAGGTAGAGCACATGTTCCTGTCCAACTACTAAATATTTTTCCAACTCTAATTTTAAAGATGCCTTCAACTTTGATAACAATCATTGTTATCATTGCAAATTTAAAAATATAAACTGGACATTCTTGGTTTGTACCACCATTTTAAGTCATTAATTCCATCTTGACCTAATCCTGTTGTAGACATTTTGGGATTTCCGATCAAAAAATTTCACCAGTTTTGACATTTCCAAAGGATTGGAAATTTGGGGGTGCAAGGTCAGGGCTAGATTAGGATGCTTTGCCCCTTCTCAGCCAAGATCTCTTTAATTTTTTTGATTAAAGTTGTGTTAGTGTGGCCTTATCTTGACCAAATTTATCTGTATATCTTCTGTTTATCAATTCCTGTGTTTTTACTCATTTATTGCCTAGTCTCTTCAGTAAAATACGAATCAATTGTTTTAAATAAATTTATAAGTGATATCACAGTTCATAAGATTTTTTTATTCAGCTAACTTAGCACCATGGATATTGTGCTTTTTGTACAGGTACCCATTTTTTTTTTTTCAAATGAGTCAAAACTGTGATCAATGTTTAGCTCTTCAGTATAACTACTAAAATGCGAATATTGCTCTACTTTTTCACAAATGTCATCAACTTTCATAGTAGGCAAATTGTAACTTTCATAAATCTTCATCCAAATTGTTCAGTTAATGTTCTCTACTACACTAATGACCGTAAGCAACTAGGCTGTTAACACGCAGCCTCCGCTATGGGCATCTGCTACTCGAAAATGTCAAAAACCATTGTTTTTCTTGAAATTATTGAATTAAATGAGAAACTATTTTTGTCATTTATAGTGTAAATGAAACTATAATTTGATTTATAGACACATTGGAATACTTCATAAAACAACCCAGTTGAATTGATTTTTATAACAAAGCAATACATTCAAATTTTATTTTATTTCTCGTAAACCTTTATAGTTAAAACAAGAATAACTTGTTAGAAATATAAATCAAGAAGTTATGTACCACATATATTTTTTTCTTATCGATGCTTTGGAGCGTCTTAAGTAATTATTAAAGAATATTATATTTATGAATTATATATATATATATATATATATATTTATGTAGATTTTTATCTAGATAGTTATATCAGAAAATATAAAGCGATAATGATGATCCATAAAGCTGAAAAACCCACCAACAATGTTACCTCTTACAGACCAATAAGTTTGTTGCCCATACTCTCTAAACTGTTCTACCATTACTAGTAGAGAATAAAATAATACCGGACCACCAATTTGGGTTCCGACAGCATCACTCTACAGTCGAACAAGTCCACAGAGTCTGTAATACAATTAGAATAGCCTTGGAGCAAAAAGAATACTGTTCATCAGTATTCCTGGATGTTGAGCAGGCATTTGACAAAGTGTGGCACAATGGTCTCCTGTTTAAAGTTAAGGAAAGCTTACCACATAGTTTCCATATGTTAATGAGATCATATTTGACTGAAAGGGGCTATTCCAGGTGAAGGAGGGAGGATCAACTTCTACCTTTCACAATAAAAACGGGAGTGCCTCAGGGTTCGGTCCTGGGACCTACATTGTATACAGCCTTCCCACACTGCCAGATTTGACCACAACAACGTACGTTGATGATACGGCTATTATGGCGCGGAATAAGGGCCTGACTGCTGCATCAAATACCCTGCAGCAAGGGTTCCATGAGATAAACAAATGGCTAAAAAAATCAAACTTAGCATTTCTAAATCCATGCAAATTACTTTCACTCTTAGACAGGGAAACTGCCCACCGGTAAAGCTAGATATATAACCACTCTACCCCATGCAAACAGTATAAAATATCTAGGAATTCATTTGGATTGGCGCCTGACATGGAAAAACCACATTAAGATTAAAAGAGATGAACTTAATATTAGATATAAGCATCTACTTTGGCTGCTTGGTCCAAAACAGTAAGCATCCATACTGACATTATAAATGTGAAAGTAACTCTGTCTCTTAACTTTTCACACCTAAATCGCTGAACCAATCATCAAGAAATTTTGCATACACGTTTTCAGGGATGCTAGAAAGGACATAGGGTACCTTTCATCCAGAAAAAGTACTGTTCCCTATTGATCATCTACTAACGCCTGGCAAAGCTATTTATAACTGCAATAAAGATGTTAGGCTTTACATTGCTCATATATTTAGTCAGGCGTTATTTTTTATTTTTCGACGAGGGCGAAGCCGCGGGCACCAGCTAGTAGATAATAAACTCTTTAATTTATTAATCCTGCCTGAAGCCAGTTTGGCTTGGTATACAACTCTGGGGTAGTTGCCGGTAATACGAATATGCCGATGCTCAAATGCCTGCTGAACAACATAACAGGTCGAGAAAATTTAGTACGCATATTTAGTCGAATACGCATTTAGTATGTATAAACTTTTAATAAAATCTCTGTCTGTACTAGTTATTTATATCTGGCTGGTATGACATTAAAAAGGTTACATTTCAAAAAAAGAAACAAATTAGTAAAATGTTGTTTCCATCTATTTTTCATTTGCTTTTCTTTCTATCATGCATCTCGATCTGGTCGCCCTGTTAAGGATTTTTGAAAAAGTGGAGCAAGATCGGCATATCAGAGCTACGACATAGCTGAAGAACTGGGAATTGATCACAAAACAGTTTTCACCCATTTGAACAAAGCTGGGTACACAAAAAAGCTCGAATCTTTATTGAGACATATTGAAACCGAAACGTTTTTGAAGAGATTGATAATCGGTGATGAAAAGTCGATCACATACGACAAGAACCTGTGAAAAAGGTCGTGTTCAAGGTCGGCCAGGCTTCACAGACTGTGCCAAAACCCGGGTTAACTCGCAATAAGGTGATGCTGTGTGGGATTGGAAGGGCATTGTTCATTATGAGCTTTTACCGCGATTAGAACAGAACCATCGATCTCTACTGCCAACAACTGATGAGATTAGAGCAAGAAGTTGAGAGAAAGCGGCCGGAATTGATATAGAAAGTGTAGTCTTTCATCATGACAATGCTAGACCACACACATCTTTAGCCACTCAGCAAAAATTAAGAGAGTTTTGCTGGGAGGTGCTAATGCATCCGCCATATAGCCCTGACCCTTGCACCTTCAGATTTCCGTCTGTCTCGGTCTCTTCAAAATTCTTTAGGCAGTGTCAGGTTAACATCAAGAGAGGACTGCAAAAACTACTTGTCACGTTTTTTTGATCAAAAGATCCAAAATTTCTACAGCAACGGGATCACTACCTACAATATGGCAAAAAGTCATCAAAGAAAATTACACATATATACTGTAATTAAATGTAAATTATCTTTAAAAAAATGTCATGACTTTTAAAGAAAGAAAGAAAGCCACTTTTATTCCTCTAAAGATATCAGCCAAATACAAACACTATATGAACAAATAATAATTACAAACAAAAGAAACAAAAAAATATATAAACAGGAGGAAAAGGAAACAAGAGGAAAGCAATGCGGCTTTCAAAATGCAGTTCACCATCCATCACTAGTCCAAGATTGCGCACCTGGTCAACTCGATCCACAGACTCGCCAAATAAAATGCGAAGAAACTTTTTCCCCGACCTAATATTAAGAATCATAAGCAATACTCATTGGTTTGTAACAAATTCTGAGATACATAATTATTTGCGCATGAGCATGAGCACGGTGAAGGAGGAAATTCGCTCAACTGCAAAGAACTATAAAGAGCGACTGTCGCTTCATCCGAATGAACTGGTAGTGCTGTTGATGCAAAATGTTGGTGACACGTCACCCAAATGAACCAATCTGATTATAGGCATGGCAGGCTGATTATATAAAACCTTTTAAAATATGCAAAACCTTTCATTAAGAAAACATTATTATGGAATGAAATGAAAATTCCTTTTTTCGTAGCTAGTTATGAAAAATGGTTATGAATGTGGATGAAGGGTCAAAATAATGATCAGAAATTCGTGTAAAACGACGCACGTAGCATTGAAACTGTAAGGGCTGGTTTACACGGGCAGCCTGAAGCAGTCATGATCAACTGCTTCAAGTTACGACTAAGATTATTTATTAGCTTTTCATAACCAACTATGAAAGTTAAAAAAGTCCTCTTTTCGTAACTACTTACTAATCAAGAAAAACCCATGTTTCACAAACGTTTTTCTTACGTTTTTTTGTTACATCCTGAGTTTTAGTTATACGTGTTTATAATTTTAACGAAATAACATTTGTTTTCAAAGTGTAATTTAAGAAAAGGGTGACATAGGCATGTTTATACACAGGAGAAGCTTCTGTTTTAATAAAACCTAACAGATGCAAAATAGTATTATTATTTTTATTCAGTATTAACTAGCTGAGCCCACAACGTAGGCGGTATAGCGTGTTACTTTTTTGTTTCTGATTGGAATGAAACAAACACTAAATGTTACGGGAAGCTTGCTACATCAGTGTGTAACGAATATAATTTTATTGTGCTAAGAATAAGACAAATAAAGGTATCCGCGAGTAGTCTGTGCACAGAATTTTTAATTCTTAATTAATTCTCTATTCCGGAATAGTTTAGATGTTCCTCGCTATTTTTATCCACACCCGAAACCAAGCTAAAATGTCTATGGTCGTCAGAAAAATGGAAGGGGATAGGAGGTAATAAGGAGGGGCGCGCTCGCGCGAGAGAGAGAGCGAATAGGAATATCTCGACGAAAGGACGAGGAAGATTTTTTGACTGGAGTGTACGCACTACAACTAAAGTTCAACGTACTACCCTAAGTTTCACTTTCTTGCACTCAACTCCGAAGTACAGATAAAATACTTGAGGATCTGCTCATCCGTCCTTGCCTAAGTCAACTTCTTGCGAGAGAGGGGAAGTATCTCGCGATAGCTACATCAGGTGGAGAAGCTTGAGCTGCTGGTGCGCGTGTCTTCATCGTCGGCGCGCGTGAGGACGGGGTCGACGTCTGCTGCGAAGACACATCTCCGCTGCTCTCGAAGAGATTTTGGAGCTGAGTAGCATCTTTCCTAATAAGCCCCTAATTGCTTCTTTTTCATAAACATAATATTAGCTTAACAATTTTGTTCTAATTGTAAATACATTTAAGTGTACAGTGAAATCTGTGTTTCCTTAATAGGATAAGCTCACCCATTCTCTCAGACAGCGGGCGCCCTACAGAGTCTCTTGTTCATTTCGGCTGAGTAAGTACGGTGGGTTCTTTTAGGAGCTGCAGCGAGCCCAAAAGCCCACTGCAACCTGAGGGGTTACAAGTGAAAACCGCATTCAAATCGGTTAAACTGAGATTAGCGTGCACAAACGAGCAGTCAAAAATTCTAAAAACCATTTTTTTGACCTCGGTAACATACATAAGTGTATTTTTTTTTACACCATTTAATGTTTATTATTTCATAAAACAGACACGGCACGTTTACGATTTCTGCATAAATTATTTTATATTACATTATTGTCAATTAAGGTCGGGGAAAAAGTTTTTTCAATTTTTTTATTACAGTTTATTTACATTTTATTAGTAATATACAAGTTGTCCCAAAATTAAACCGCAAGGCTGCGATTACGAAAAAAGCGGAGCGGGGCGGTCGACAGCGATCAAACAAAATGTATGGAACTTAGCTTGGTGGTTTCGATCAAGGCGGAGCGGGGCGGAGGGAGGTATCGTGGAGTCCGCCCCGCTCCACTCCTCTCGTTTCGTAACCGCAGCCTAAGCGAGCACCAGGGAGTGTTAATGATTACCCAGGGAAAAATAATAAAAAAAGTTGTAATTATTTAAAAAAGAAACTCTAACTTGACACTTTCACATTTTCGCATCTTTTCCTATCGAACACGTTTGTGACAATCTTAAAAGGCCGGTACGAAGTCGGGTTTCAGCTCCTACTCTATTAATGAGCAGAAGATTGCTGTGGTCGAGTAGTGGGAGAACATACCGCAGTCAGATATTCAAGACATCATGGATAGTCTTCCAAATCGACTGGAGGAGGTCCTAAGAGTCAGAGGAGACAATACTCGTTATTAAAGTTTAGGTTTTTAATGTCAACAAAAAGTTTTAGATTGTTTATCATCACCTTTGCTTTATTAATCGGTAATTACAATTTTTATTATTATTAAATAAGTAATTAAAACAACAGCCAATTGTTTTTTATTTATTTTTCCATCTGAAATTTTGCAATATGGCCAGGGGATTAAAATCGTTCCAAAATAAATTTTTGAAGTTACATCGGAAAATTTAAGTGGACGGTTAATTGTGCCTCTGAGTGTAGAAATAGCAAAAAAATATAAAGCACAAAATGCACAATTTTATTATTTAACGCTATTATTGCATGAAACTTATAAATACGAGTACACAAATAAAAGCACAGAATATTTTTACAGTAAAAGTAGTTTTCAAAACTTAAAACTAGGATTCCGCAGATAGCGGGGCTACCGGTGGTTAGGGCTGCAGAGTTATTATTATTATTTCTCATTTTAACTTGTCTCCCCCTCCAAAAGCCAAAATGAGGGGGAGACGGTGTAACCCCCGACAAAAGCACAGTCGGTCGGGGTTCAGGGCAACAAGGACAGAAACCGACGTACTATTCTGGCACCGCTCTCTGCATCTGGCCCGGGAGGGAACCGCCACGGAATCCCAACCGCCTCAGATTTTCCCTGAGGCTGATCGGGATCAAACCATTCACGGACAGAACAACTGGGATGATTTCAGCGGAGGCCACAGCCCACATGTCGACGATCTCGTGGGCCAAGTCGAGGTACTTCCTCCTCTTCTCGGTTTCAGCCTTTACGAGACCATCGTCATGCGTAATAGTGACATCCACCAAAAACACCCGCGACTGCTCCCGGTCCATCAACACGATATCAGGTCTATTCGCTAGAATAGTCCTGTCCGTGATGATGGGCCGGTTCCAGTAGAGCTTGGCACGGCTGTTCTCGAGGACTGGTTCTGGCGAGTACCGGTAGTAAGGCATCTTCTGCTCAAGGAAGCCGTATTTCAGAGCGAGCTCCTGATGCAGGATCCTGGCCGCTTGGTTGTGCCTGTGCAGATACTCAGTGTTGGCAAGCGCCGAACAACCGTCGGCGCATGTCGGAGAGTCTCTCCAGGATGACGACAGGCTCGACATATGTCTTCTGTGCCATCCTTTATGATGTACCTCCGGTAATTCCGCGTCTTGACCACCTGATCTTGTATCGCACAGACAAAACCCTCGGTCTCTCCGAAGAGATCACCGAAGCGCAGCCAGTGCACGGAGGCTTTACGGTCAACGTGAGGCTCATGAAGAGCCTTGTAAAACCGTCCGTGCAGCTCTTTCTCCTTCCATACGGCCTCCCTGGCAGAGATGCTCAGTACCACTGGCTCCCGCCATTGCTGATCGGATAGAGATAGAGGGGTGAGTCCGTTGTCACATTCTACGATCGCCCTACGGAGCCCGCCACCCGAATCAGTCAAGAAGAAATTTCTAAGGTTGCACATCTCGCGGTTGTGCATGGTCTTGGCACTTAATAAGCCTCGACCACCACACTTCCGCGGGATGTACATCCTTTCAACCGATGATTTCGGGTGGCGCACTCTGTGAGAGATCATAGTTGTGCGGACCCTTCTATCCAGGGTGTCCAGTTCCGTCTGAGACCATCTGAGCACGCCGAAAGTATTATTATTATTATTAAAACTCTTTATTTGTACTATAAACATAAAAAAGAATAAAAAAAGAAAGTAACAACAAGCAATAGTACAACAGGCGGCCTTATCGCTTTATAGCGATTATTTTAGGAACATTATTATTTATTCCTTATTTAGGAAAATATGAGTAGCTAAAAACAGGATTTTACATATATAAACAATATTTTTTTAATATTTTCTAGCAATAATGAAATGAAAAAGAATTGTGCTATCAAAGATGTGTTTTTGTTTTATTTTTATTATTCTTTTGCGAATAAAATCCCCTTCAGCCACATTCGCAACCATTTTTCATAACCAGCTATGAAAATGAAAATTTTCTTAACTCACTGTTTTCAAACTAGTTATAAAACAGTTAGTAAAACAGAGACAATTTTTCATTTTCGCAATTAAGAAATAATTCCATATTCATAACTAAAAAATACGCAAATAACAATAAAAATTCCAGAAACTTTTTTTACAGATTTATTACAAAGACAAAATTGTAACGTTTTTCATTTAAAACGACCTTCTAATGATTAATAACAATAACAATCAAGTTCATAATTTCGTGTAGAAAAAATAAGAGTTTGGTTTTATTTTATTTTTTCTTGGAAACAACGTTGTCACAAACATTTTTATCAATATATTCGGAATTCACAAACGATTTCCGATCGATTGACTACCCGGAAACCTATCTTATAACTATTTTTTTATATTTGTTGGCTAATCAGTATGCCTTAATTAACAATAAAATTTTTAATTAACTACGTAGTCACAAACAAAATTAAAGGCGTCACAAACGATTCACAAACGATTGTCCGAAGCAAAAGTTTTAAAATTTGATTTTTTTGAATTTGTGTTGGCTAAACCGTAGGGGGTCATATCAAGGAGGAAAGGAATGTAATTATATATTTAGTTATGAAAGAAAGGGATGCACTGTCAGTGACGTGGATCGAACGACCAGTTTGAGGTAAACTGCGCTAATACTAAAATTAACGTATCTTATTATTAACTAGTGACCCGCCCTGGCTTCGCCCGGGGTGCAATTTTTATGTACATATGAACATTCCCCGTTTATCCCTCTTTCCATTAGTGAAAACCGAATTGAAATCGGTCTACCCGTTCACGCGTGATGCCGTCACAATGGAGGTACAATATAAAATAGGAATCCTTGTTTACCATCGTAACCTTATTATTTCACGCGTAATAACACCGATTAAAGTTTATTTTCTGGTTACATACACCGCGTTTTAGGTATCTACCTATATGGTATTTAGCCTTTGATCTAAGGCTTTGGTCTTTGTCAAACGTTGTAATTTTACTTTGTGATTGGTTTTGTAACATCTGTACAACAGTGGCTCTAGCATGAGTTTACGATACTACACTCGCTAGCGAGAGCGTAAAACATTTATATGGAAAATTGATAATTTGACATTGACAGTTCATGATTTTCCATACAAAAGTTTTACGTTCTCGCTAGCGAGTGTAGTATCGTAAACTCATACTAGAGCCTCCGATGCGTTTTAAAACTTCCAAAATGCAAAAGTTAATTTCATCCTTATATTGTATAAAACCTAGGAATTGTAATGTTGCTGCTCATCTCTACGGCATTAAGGGTGGGCGGCTGACATTTCCACATTAATCGCGACAGCCCGAGAGGCGGGATCTACCACGCGTTGTCGTCGCGGAAGAGTTACTAGGCCGGGTCGCGAAGCCGGGTGTTCACTCTTCCGCACGACTGCGGAAGGTTACTAGGCCGGTCCCCTGTAAACGGGTCTTCGCCAGACTGTCCTTACCTGTCTTAGAGCGTTGCGTGCGTTGCCCAACCACCACTGAGCGAAAGAGCCATACGAGAGAATCCGCCCGCTGCGACCCGCGCCGGTCCTCGTTGGAGCCTCCCAATGTTTGCTCCGCTACGAGTTCCGATGTTCGGAGCTCGCTCGGAGCACTCATGGGTTTGCTTTATTAGTTTTTCAACGACATTCCGATCAGCTAACGAAGGTCGTTGACGCCACCGACCCTTGAAACCGCCCGGATTGTCGAGGGTTAAGCCCCCCACCACAACAAGGTCCTAGAACACCCAAAATTATTACGGCGACTAAAATTATTACGGATCCTTATTGTCTAATGTAGTGGTGCTCAAACAGTCGATTGCGAGAGCTTTTTGAGTCGATCTCAGGTAATATTGGCAGATATAACATTTTTTTGTTTGATGGCGACATGATTCACATTTATGACAGAAGAACCCCCTATTACTTTTTTATGTTCGAATAATCATGGGATTATTCGAACTAGTAGCGAAAGGCAGCTTTTTCAAAGGAAAGCGCGGTATTTGTCACAGAAGAACAGCGAACGTTTTGATTCCTGCCAAATCTTTTGAAAACTTCTGAAATTGATCTACACCTATGACCTACCTAACCCATGATACACTCTACCCACCTACACTACTTAAGTATGTGCATCGCACATACTTGCGGCATCTAACGAGTCGAGTCTTTGTAGTCTTAACAATTTTGAGGTCGATCGGTAGAAGTTGAAGTCTGAGCATCACCTAACTAACTACCTAATGTAATTTTGTAAATATGCCAAGATTGTATGCATACACTATAAAAGATCTGAAGACCACTAGTTCCTGCTCATAAAATAAGCATTCTGAACTTTAATCGAAAATAATCTATCTTATTGATATTTGTGCAAATTCAATGTAATGTACGTATACTGGTATTTAGTAAGTTTATGCCTCGAGAACAGCCGTGCCAAGCTCTACTGGGACCGGTCAATTCTGGCGAATAGACCTGATATCGTGTTGATGGACCGGAAACAGTCGCGGGTGTTTGGTGAATGTCACTATCCCGCATGACGATGGTCTCATGAAGGCTGAAACCGAGAAGAGGAGGAAGTACCTTGACTTGGCCCACGAGATCGTCGACATGTGGGCTGTGGCCTCCGCTGAAATCATCCCAGTTGTTCTGTCCATAAATGCTTTGATCCCGGTTAGCCTCAGGGACAACCTAAGGCGGTTGGGATTCCGTGGTGGTTCTCTCCCGGGCTAGATGCAGAGAGCGGGCTGCTCGATACGGCCAGAATAGTATGTCGGTTTCTGTACTTGTCGCCTTGAACCCCGACCGACTGTGCTTCTGTCGGGGGTAATACCGTCTCCACCTCATTTTGGCTTTAAAATGAGTTAAAATAATAATGATAATTGACTATTGACTTTTGGTTATTTGAAAATTGGTTATACCAGTGCAATAAAAAAATAAATAATTTTAATCATATTGATTCAGTACAGGATACCGATTACCGATAATACTCTGAAATAATTGTGTTGTGTTTAATAAAAATGACGATAACGAAAGCCCTGCACAAATATCGTTATCTGAATCTAGTAATCCATAATTCGAGAGCTAAGCAGAACGACGTGCAAGAACTCTGTGCCCAATCCAAGGAATCGATTTGTACACACGTGAAAGCCATTCAATTTTAGTCTTTGTTTATTTAGAAAAAAGATTAATAGTGGTTCTAGAGTAATAGTTCGATTTGCCGCCCGATGCGTAGGTATACCCACTAGTAATTTATGTTTTCTCTTGGTGCACAAAACTGCAGGAGGCGACAAGGGGATTGTATCGGGGTTGTTGTAATAAAGAATTTTTGTACCTATTCCTTTGAGAGGCTTGTGTACAACTACGAATACAGCGAGGTCAATGCTCCTTCAATTCAGAAGTTAAGCTTAGTGCACAATGTCATTTATAAGTGGATTTAATTTAATATATAGTTTATGGTTTTATAACAATATAGATTTTCACTTGAGAATAGTTTTACTTATCTTCTTATTCCATTTTAATTGTTTTTAAATTTTTTAAAATAATATTTTTTTTGTTTAAATTTTTGATATACTACTTATAGTCTGCCCTTAGCACACACAAATCAAATTAAGGCTACTAAAAATTGGTATTGTTTATTTCCTAAAATTATTTTTAGTTTTAATTGCAAATTTAAATCCCAACAAATGTGTTCATTACATGTTTGCTTTTCTTTATTTAAACACGTCTACATACAACATTAATTTATAATGTCTTAGGATAAGTCAATAAAGCGTACTTACATGTAATATGTACAATCTGATAGTAATGAACTCACACACGGTATAGACTAGGTTTAACGTTTTGACTAACTAAACTATACTTATCCTAGACGTCTGGATATCTTTTAAGATGTCACGTTTCAGCAACCATTTCCCTTGTCTATTATTCTTATTGCGGTGTGTACTACAATTTGTTATTTGTAATTCTTAACCTAGACTTGCGATCCCTTTCAGAGATCATTGACTTATCGGTGTAGGGATGTTCAAAACAGATGTGGTACGTGCATAATATTTAAATGTATCCATATATATATTATGAAAAAAAAATCTCCGCCGCGGATGTATGTATGTTATGTATGTATGGCATGCATAGGAAGATTTTTGTATGTATTTGTGAAACTATTGAATTAAATGAAGAACTGTTTGTGTAATTTAATTTATGGTGTAAATGAAACTCTATCATTTGATTATAGACACATTGCAATACTTCTTGAAACAACTAAATTGAATCAATTTTTGTAACAAAGCAAGACTTTCAAATTTTATTTATTTACTCGTAAACCATTATACTTAAAATAAAATTAACTCGTCAGATAATGTTATGTATGAAGTTATGTATCACTTTTATTTTGTTACATGGCTTTATGTTTGAACGAGCTGAATAGGAAAACAAAATCGTGATTTTTTTCTTATCGATGGCGTGGAGCCTCTTAATATCAATGCATAATTGCATATACATATATGTATTTCTATATTCCATATTTAAGCCTTACCTTTGTATAAATTTAAATAGTGAAGTAAATATTATGTGCAAAAGGCTCATGTCTTAATCATTATTTGACTGCTGAAGCTGCTTGGGATTAACTGCTGAACAATTTTGTTTTTTGTATTATGTATTTAGTTCTGATAACACAAATAGTTTAAGAAGGACCTATGAGTTTTCTTGTTAGATTCTTTCTCAATCCTTTGTCCAATTTCTTCACAAAGGCAAGGAACTGTAATCCGTGACTGAAATCTTGTTCTCTATGATATAAAGAATTTTTAATATTGCTTTTTAAACTGCTTTTTAATATTATTCCTAAAGGGTTTTGAAATTACTTTATATTTATGTTTGGTTGCGTATGTTTTTGCACGAGGAAGTTATTTCTTTGTAAATATTGAGACATCACACTAACATAAGTCTTGGAATCTATCTATACATATAATAAAATCGTAAACAAGCCGTATCAGTACATTAAATATTTTTTCAAAAATACAATTTATACTTGTACTTCAAGGTTCAAAAAAATAGTTTTTAGAATTTTGTCTGTGCGTTTGTGCACGCTAATCTAAGAAACGGCCTAACCGATTTGAATGTGGTTTTCATTGATCTATTATAGCAAACTTAATGTTTATCATTCCAATCGGTTTTCAAACAAAAATGTTATGTAAATTTAAAGAATCACGTCCAACATTAATTTGATAAAAGTGCAATAAAATAACTCTTCAGTTGAATTGACTGAAACTGTAGTTATATAAAGTTAAAAATAATAATAATAATAAATAATAAAAATAAAAATATTTTTATTCACAGAAAACTCGTTTACAAATTGCGACATTTTTAGTACACAAATTACAAATACTTATACATACTCACAACTATATTCGCCATTTACATTATATTGCATTATATATTTGCACAATATGTATGCCAATCAATGACTCTGACACCCGAACTAGGCAAATCCCTGTATCTCAGGTGCCAGCAACCTATTTAGTAGCAATTTAGTACCTATATAATTCTAAATTCCTTAAAATTTAATTTAAAATTATAAGTTTCTAATTCTAAATTTTAAATTTTATATGATGCAAGAGTACAAATATTATAAATAAATATATTTAAATATAAATATATGTGTGTGTGTGTGTGTGTGTGTGTGTATAATGCGCATGTTTGTGTATGTGTAAGTTACTATTTTATTGCTTTAAGTAGAGCTTCAGTATTGTCATAGTCTAGTGTGAATAACCATTCTTTTAGTATTGTTCTTTTAGTATGGATAGTTTAAGTGATTTTGAGGGTTCCAATGTAAGTTGACCTCAGATTTATATGAGCGATTCATATTCAGTTCAGCTGGGGATTTTTAATCTATCATAAAATCGTTGTTTGCCTATTATTCCGTTGTGCACGCTAATCTCAGAAACGACTTAACCGATTTTCATGTGGTTTCCACTGATGTAGCAAGCTTCCGATAATATTTAGTGTATATTTCATTCCAATCTGTTTAAAAATAAAAAAGTTACGTGTTATTCTGAATACCACGCGTACGAAGTCGCGAACACAGCTAGTGTTTAATATTTAATGCGAGATAGAATTACTAGTTTTTGTAGTTGCTGATTTTTGTAGTGGTAAAGCACCATTGCATTTGACAGTCACAATTCTCTTATAAAAGACAAATAGGAAGTAACAGTAAATGTTCTGTTGTCTCACAGTGCATGAACACATTATGCCAAAGCCTGTCTTCCTATCTCCACCTTTTCTTTACCCATATTTGTATCTGGGACTGCACTTTTGTATTTGGGACTTGCTACAGTTTTAATTTGTTTGTTTTCCGATGGTCAGTCTACCATTGTTCATCATAAAGATGATTATATCATAAAGTATGGAAAACATAAAATGAACATTGTTAATGTTAGCTACAATTAAAATATATAACAATTTAAAATGGGCCAGATATTACTTGGATTTTGGACTATTATAGTTTAAATATTATATGTAGTATCCATATTTGCAATGCTAGTTAGTTTAGATTATAAAATTGATCCGTCAATATTAAACAAGTTAGGAATGGATGTTATATCGACAAAATGATTCATCCTTACATCTCTAAAGATGAAACGTCTACTTGTTTTCGATTTATAAGCTAATAATAAAGGGCGCATATGAGCTCCATCAGTGTGTTTGTTTATCATTCTCCACAGAGAACCGAATGAATATCTAAACACACTTTTAAAGGAATAAATAAATAAATTGTTAGGCTAAGTTACATATGCTTCCTTTGCATCATAAAATATTTTTTATACATAATATTTCTATTTGGGAGTACCTACATATTCTAATTTAACAAGAACTTTTTTTAAATGTTTTTCAATTTGCTAAAATGTTAGTGTTGTCATTTTTTTTTCCTTTCAGACTTAAGTTCCTGGGCCTACTCTACAATGAATTTAGAAGCCACACCCGTAAGTTTTAGCGAATATTGATATATTTTGGGATTCACAAAGTAACAGGGAACAAATGACAGTTCACTGCATTTTCTTTTTAAATTACTTGTACTGTATTAATTTTATTCAAAAGTGTATTGCATAAATTATTATAAAATTATAACTTTAAAATTAACTTAATTTATAAATCATATAATTATTTATTAACTTTTAGCATACATTTTATCATTTGAACCCTGTTGTTAATTGAAATAGTAAGTTAATCTTAAAAAATAGTAAATTAAAAAACACTAAACATATCGTAACAGTTTTGCCAAGAAATGTATTGTAGCGCCATCTATGCAAAAAGAAGACAACTGTTTCAATGGTGTAGGATGGGAGTTCGAAACCTGAATCGTATTCTCTCGTCTCGGGTAGATGGCGGCAATGTGCCGCCATCTACCCGAGACGGAAATTATTTCGAGATGGCGTTTTTATTTAACGTCACCTATAGAGATTGTATGAAACCTCTTTAGCTAACAAATTCTCTACCCTCTAGAAAACTTCTCGAAGCTCATGTGAGATGTCGCTTTTTATTTACAGACAAACCGTGAAAGAATGATCAATGACAAACAAACCAACAGACTATTAAGGCAACTAAAAATTGTCAAATTTAAGGCTGGCAATACCAAGACAAATCTTTAAATTCTTAAATTAAATTTTAATTCTGTTTATTATATTTCAAATGCATAAATATAAATTCCTGTTTATTATTGTTTTTTAAAATATTATTTGCTTCTTATCTTATTTAATTTAAACCAGTATTTTTTAATCCAATCAAATATAACTATGAAATATGAGCTAACAATTTCCTTATTATTAATATAATATCATCATCAGTACACACATATAATAAAATAATAAAAGAGCCGTGTCTCTCACACAATACATAAAATTTAAAAAAAAAAAAAAAAAAAAACATTGTACTTATTAAATGTTACTGAGTTAATAGTTTTTAGAATTCTGTTTGTCTGTGTGTTTGTGAACGCTAATCTCAGAAACAGCTGAACAGATTTGAATGTGGTTTTCACTGATGTATTGTAGCAAGCTTTCCGTAACTTTTAGTGTTTTTTTTTTTTTTCATTCCAATCGGTTTACAAACAAAAAAAGTTAAATACACGCGTACGAAGTTGCGGACACTGCTAGTCCTAAATAATAAGGTTACCTAATTTTATGTGCGGTAAATTTTAATAATAATCGGTTGTCACGGACATGACGCAAACATGTTTCGGATGTGTACCATCCATTTAGAAATTTTAAAAACACAAAGCAATTTTTAAAAGCATAATGGCTTGTAGGGCCGCTTAATTTAATGCTCCATATAGACTGTGTTCGTTATATTTTTCGCACAATTTCACGAGGCACTCTAGCCCACGGTACGTAAGTGCCGAATTAAAACATTTTGGCACCGGATTTAACGTTTTAAAATATGTTAAAAAGATTGCACACGGCTCAGGACTACTGGCGCACAAGTTATTGTCCGTTGGGTAATATTTCGCCAAATTTATAGAAATCGTTTCGGTTCTCATATTGTTCGCTATCGGTTCATTAATACCAAACAACGATGTTGCCGATTCACACAATACAAGAGCCGCGAACCATTCAAGTATCTGAAACTGTTGGAAGCGCGAAATTTATAATGGTAAATTTGAATAAACTTGGTTCGATCAACGACCGAACGGGTTCGATTAACGAAATGTGTAGCAGGATCAAGCAGGATATAAATCGTCGTTGCAACCCAAAACCTGCTATGTGCACAAAGTGTACCTTTGAGATATTGAAAATTGTTTTCTTAAAAAAAGTTTTCTTAAAAATTGTTACATAAAGGTGTATTTAAAAAAAGTATTTTATTTGAAAAGTATTAGGGTTGTTATACGTAAACTGATTGTTATTTCAAAGATGACAATTAAATAATTTTGATTTAATAGTTTATTTTTTAGAATAATTTTAAGGTACGACAAACAAGTCCCGTGGTGTTTGTATAAAAATTTGTATTCTGGAGAGTCAAATTTAGTGCCTATGTTTCTAAAATAAAAAATGATAGCAAATGTTTTTTAGTATGCAGCTCACATGCTGTGGATTTGTTAGAACAAGATTGTTGACTAATAATTTTTGGTGTTTGCAATGCAATGAATAAAAAGCATGTATTAGTAAATTTCACGCCAGTAATTATAAAGCTAATATCCGTTTAAAAATCTTTTAAAACGATTTAGGTCATTCATCGGTGACTGTTATCATACAATATGTCAATTTGATTTGGTTGATGAATGGAATAATGGTGAAAATAAGTGGGAACGCGCCCTTAGGGTAGTGTAAGTAAAAAGAGAGAACTTGTGAATCATTGTATCTATAAGATTCACATAATCAATCGCCTTGGTGTTTGTTGTTGTATGTTAACATTACCAGTGAATGTGGTGCGATTCAAAAATATTGAGGAAACAATTTCAGACTTTCACCGTTTCAATTGGTGATTGTCGACATAAACCGGCGAATCTTAAGATTCACCAATTTCTGACATTAATATGTGTGATCTATAACGAGGCGAATTAGGTGCATGAAAAGAGCACCCATAGACGGTGCCTGTAAATAGAACTCTATCGTAAATTCAAGTGGCGTGAGTGGGCTCCGCCTCGAGCAAGTCGCAACGCGGCATCCAGCTCACGCCTGTTCCGGATATTCAACGTTACGAATGGCTTTATTAAGACTAAGTATTACAATTTCCGTGCAACTATTGCGATGGTTAGAATTGCTAATGCGCCCGCCGAAGGAGCCGAGTGAAAAGATGCGATTGCACCGAACGAGCCCAGCGCCGCGGGCTTCTTGTTTTACGAGCGGCAAAATTGCACTTTCATGCCGACTTTCCCGGCTATGCTACATTCAACACTGCCACAAATATGCTTATTGTTTCTTACTGTTATTGTTTGCGTTAAGTTGAGCGCGTATTATTTATCCACTCCTTAGTAAATTTAATAAATACTTGCTCTGCCCGCGACTTCGTACCCGTAACTTTTTTATTTGTAAACCGATTGGAATGCAACAAACATTAAATGTTACGGTAGACTTGAATACATCAATGAAAACCGTATTTAAATTGGATAAGTCGCTTCTGAGATTATCCTGCACAAACGCACAGACAATTTTTTTAAAACGATTTTGTGACCTCGGAATCATTAAAAAAATGTCATACTCGGCTTGTTTACGTTTTTTTTTATATGTATTAAGTTATATCTGCATCAACATTAAAAAAATTATATCCTTTACATTTTAGGCTTTAGATAAGTCGTCGAAAAGGGGCTGCGAGTTGCAACCACAAATTACTATGATTTAATATTGCTTAGTTATCTGCGGGTTGGTAATTTGTTAGCGCGCCTCTCGTCCCGCGTCGGGCGCCATTGTTGCTCCGCAGCCTTTTGTTCGTCGCCCACTCCCAGCGATACGATCTTGAGTTATTATGATTAGGATTCTTTGCCAAGTGACGGCGAGTCGCTAATTCCTTCATTATCCCTAAAGTTTTTCTCACTTCAACGCTTTACGTGTATCCGATAGCGATTTACAACTGTCTTATAGTAAACAACGATTAATACGCATCAACCAAAGCCCAAAGGTTGTTTTTCGTCTGGCACGGTAAATTATTCGATTAAGCGACCACATAAAAACACGTTTTGTCGGTGGTGGTTCACTAGATTAATAAACGTCATAAACGTCACCTCCGCTCGGGAAGTCATTGCCTTAATATGTCAGGTGGTCCGTGTCACGCCATGGCATTTCCACCTTCATTTCACGCAGTGCTCTTGTATGAATCGATATTCGTGCGGCTTTTTCAATTAGTGAAAACATTCGATTGTTATTGTGTTTATAGTGTAATTGCCGGTTTGTTATCCATCCATCTTGACCGGTTTAATGGGTGGCCATCAGGGAAATGAATCGCCCTTGTGTCCGGTGAAACGGAATGGGAACGTTGTACAAGTGTTCTGCGCGCGAAATTGCTTTCCGTTTTAATGTCCGACGTATCCAAGAGATGCGGAGTTTCCGTGCCGATTGCTTAACATTTATTATTTATGACTCCGAGTGTAATGTTTTATTTTTGTTCCTTAGGTATTGCCGATATCTTATTCACCTAAAAGATGTGATGTGTGTCTTGGGTCATCAGAAGTTTAAGCTGGAAAACGGATGTTTTTATTACTTATTTCAACACATAATCGACCACGCGGCGCCCTAATTGATATTGAAAATCCTAAAACGTCGCTATAATGTGCCTGAACAGTTACTCTATACTCCAACTAATAAATGGTAACCAAGAATGACGCTGACATGACTCAGGTGGGCGAATTTAAACTCATTCTACCACTTTCTCTCTAATAGATGTCATGGAACAGCCTACCAAGAGACGTGATATCAGGAGAGAGTAGGTATAAATCAGTTAAAAACGGGACAAGTGCGAGTTGAACTCGCGTGAAGAGGGTTCCGTACGATGTTACCTATCCGCACAATATTGAGTGATTATTTTAATATCATGGACTTCTTATAGGTTTTTCTATAATCTATAAGTAGAAAACTAATTTCTGTATTTTCAAAATACGGGGGGGGGGGGGGGAATGGTCGGATAGACGGACGCACGAGTGATCCAATAAAGGTTCCGTTTTTTTATTCTGACGTACGGAACCCTAAAAATTAAATAGATTTAGAATCAAAAGCAGACGTAGACGCACTAGCGCAAGCCGGCTGACTGAGAAATAAATTAAAAAAAAAAATCGCCTATGGTTTTACTGATGAATCATATCGTAAATATATCCCATTAGGACTTGGCAGCGCAGTTAGCAAGGGTTGCAGATAGTGCAATGGCACGCGGGGTGCGTGCCACACCCCATTCATTAGCCGGCGAGTGCTTCCGCGCATTTATCAATCTACACACACTAGGGTACGTCTCGCCGACCTTCCTTTTAATTTGAATAAACGATTTTTAACCACTATTATCTGTTTGAATCGTGTGTCTCGCTGCTGGATAGGAACCAGTAATTAATCCTTTTGTTGCTTCTTGTTATAATATACAAGTTCGTCGGCGTATCTATGATTTTATACCGGAACATACCACAAAATTTCATTAAAATCGGTTGGGCGATTTAGCTTGAACGAATAATGTGACATGCGATTTTGATATGTTAAGATGTAACAATCCAAATTTATTTATAGATATACCTAATATATAAAATAACGGGCACTATTTTAACAACATAAAATCTCAGGTAATAGGCATACCTATCATTATGCTAATGTAAAATTTTTATATAAATAGGGTAATTTTAGAAATAAATTCATACCCGTTCATACTACCTACGGAGTATTATTCCACCATCATAATCGCTACAATAGGAATAATAGGAATTATCACTGTAACAAAAACCAGTTACAATAATACATTATTTTTCTACATAGTCTCCTTGAGTGTAAATACATTAGGCATCGTGATAACAAATATTTTAATCCGGTTTCATACCATTTTGCCCTCTAGTGGATTGCCATCGCCACTTCTTGTTTCCAGTCAAGATTTTAAGCGAAGGAGCGACTGCCAGACTTTTTCTGCCTACTGTCATTACGAGTGCCTTATATCATTACGAGTATTTTTATTTTATTGTATCTTTTTTGACATGATTATACTTTAACACAAACAAAAAATACATTACCGTTAACAGTTTCTTAAAAACTATCGAAAATGTTATAATTATGTGCTCTATTGCGAATATTATGATAGAAAAAACAGTAATGGCATTGCAGCTATGAAATTCGCAATAGCAGTAATTACGAAGTCCGTATAAAATACGAGGAAATGAAGGTTTATAGGTCGCGGTAACGGTAACGGTCAGTGCAACTATCGATTCGCCATTTATTAGGTGTCACGCGATTCTGTTGGAGATTTTCTTTCAAATTTCCATAATCTCTTATAATGATGCGTGTTTCATATAATTGACAAACGATATATAGACACACCGGCACAATTAGCGGAACAAAAAGAAAGCAGGTAGTCAAAATCGTAATATTTCATAAAAGACTGGCCTGTTAAGTTACCTTTTTATCTTGAACTTTCATTTAAACATGGAACATTAGGCGACAGGTACTTTTTTGTTGGATTTATTTTTGTTTCCCGCTTCTCAATCTTGAATTTTAAAATTTTGTAAATTGTAATTCTCAATCTTGAGCATTTCAGTTGAAATTTCCTAAAATGTCCGATTTAACACCACAACAGATTATTAGGGCAAATGAAATCACACCCACAGATCTATTGCCACCAGATTTCAGCAATCAATTTCAAATATTTATCGCAGGATTCAACGTTACAGATTGACTGATTCTTTTGTAAGGATAAGGCGCCAAGACAGAAAAAGCTTCTCTGCAACTTAAAGCTCATAGGAAAACGCGGGCAACGGCTGTGCAAGCCCGAAATGAACTTGATATCGTGCGAGGAGTGCGAGTGAGTGGGCGTACAGTTCACAGAAGATTTGAAGAAGTGGGCATGGCATAGGCAAACTTAAAAGTCACCATCGTGTACATCGCTTAAACTTTGCACGTGATCATCGCCTTTGGGACCAATGGGGTCGGGCTCTTTTCACTGAGGAGTGCAAGGTTCTTTTAAACCAGATCGATGGAAGACAGCGAATATGAAGACGCAAAGGAGAACGTTACATTCAGTCTAATTTTGACAGTGTATACGGTGGTATATGGGGGCGGTTTAGTTATGATGTGGGGAGGGATATATTTGGGAGTTCGTACGGAGTTAGTGGTGGTCGATGGAGGTAAATGACCCCCATAATGATGACGGTTTTATTCTGATGCAGGATGGTGTTCAGTCCAGTCAGAAACGCAGTGTGCTCTGCCACTACTTTTCAGATCCAGACTAGAGCCAAATTTGAAAAGTTCATTTTTCAAAGTTGAACCTGCCGGGAATTGAACCCGGGAACCCTAGAACAGAGCGTTAAAGTTAAGTTAACTCACCCTAAACACTCATACAACGGGCTCGTCATAATTGTGCCGGTGTGTGTATAATAATATTAGGCAAATTCGTAATTGTTTCTTCAAAAAACTTGTAGTTTGGTATTTTGTACTATGTTCTGATATGAATTGCCCTTATAAGAATACTATACGGTCGTAATATGCGTCTGTTTATTGAATGTCCATAAGAATTATTTCCCCAAATCAATTACCAACGCACATAACTATGTATAACGGTTATATTTCTGAATCGTAATAGTTTGTAATGTATTAGAGGTATAACACAAAATATTTAGGTTGAAAATGTATTAAATACCGTTAATATTCCGGATCATATGATACACTCTACGGAAGGTTGTTAGGAAAATTCATCTATAAAGTGCTACTATAATGATCAGTTCTGACCGTTTGCGTCTCGGGACACCTGTGTCTCGTGATCCAAGGATTACTATAGCCGACCATCTGCCGAATGAAGGCTATGCTGATCATGATAAACTGTTGAGCGTTGTTTCATTATAAACAAGCGGAGAGAGACTGTTTTGTGTAGTTATTAACAGTAAACGTTTGGCAGATAAATATAAACTATAGATTTGCATACAATCGTTTAAAAGATAATTTTAATCTATTTTAAATGTCCTAGGGTTTTAGTTCTAGTCGTCCTAAACCATGTAGTCCTTAGCCATGTGAAATTATTATTAATAATTGTAGAGGTTATTGGTTGCAGTGGAAGAAGAAAGAAGCAGTTATGCTTTGTAACAGTGTATTTACATTATATACATGAGAAGGATTATATGAGTATGTACAGCTTAGAAGTTGTTACGACATTTACTTGACACTTGTAATTGTTTTTATCTATACTACATATTGTACAGCCAGCTCTCTAGTAGGTACCAAAGCATAGAGGTGATATCCAACAATAACAATTTAAAATTTAAAAATAATACAACTTCTCCACTATTTAATTTAAAATCTTAATTTATTAATGATTTGTATTATAATTTGTCTCATAAGCGTTTTTGGTCACACGAATTCTCCATTGGTCAATTAATATTTTCGTTAATATATGATATAGTTAGTGGTTTCCCGAAATTGTTGAGGGCCTTGTTTATTTATAACCCTTCAATTATAAGAGAGAAAAACGATTGAACTTGTTCGCCAGTTCATACAATAATGAAGAGAGCTGGGATCATAAGTGACACGTGTCACCGGTAGCCAATTAGTCAGGAATCGTCTATCGCGAATGACCCTCGGCGGGGGTGAGTAAATGATTATATCATCGTAGTATCTTACGGTCCGGTTACAAACGGGATGCGAGGGTAAACTCTCATTTGAAATTCTGCGTCCACCCCCCTACCGTAATGGAATATCGTTGTGAGTTCGCCAACGCCCCGGCGGGATCGATCTATATTTTATTTTCGCAAATTGTACGAAATGATGACCGGTGACCCTTGTCAAACCACTAAAAATCTATCGGATTTGCGTTCCATTCCGGTAAGTTCATAGTCATGTTTGTTGTTTTACTGTGTCTTTTATACTCCGAAAACGGTTAGGTTAACACCCGAGTGGGCAGTATAGAACAATAAAATGTAGAGCAGATTTTATGCGACACTAAGGCTCGAACTGCCCCAGGGAACTGATGCGTACAAACGTTTTAAGGCCTGTACTAATGCTTTAACTACCCACTAAAATAAACCGAACCCTGAAAAGGGTTTTGGTTTTTTAACCTACGTGCGCTATTTGATCTCTCCATAAAATAACTTTTGCCAACCAATCCGTCGGCGTGCATTTCACAATTACAATTAATTATAAATTAAGAAAATTAGTTCGCACAGTAAATACGGTGACCTAAAATTGAACTGCTGTGTTTGTTTGTGAGAAAATGCCAATTTAGTTTTTCCACATAATTGTGATATACTTCATTGCTATCTATTTGATTCACGGAGTGTACACTGTAATAAACAGTAATAGTGTAATGGACTATGAAAACAAAATAAATGAGAGAATGAAAACAGACACGCGACTCACAATAACAATTTTAGTTTTACATGGCTAAGCATTGAAAATTAAACTTTTTTACATGCAACGTCGATCAAAGGCGTTTTCCAATGTTTTATTTTTTTTTAATGAAACTTAACATTGCGTCTACAATGTCGTCATTGGCAAATGGACTGTTCTATTCAATGTCAAAATAAATATTGTTCGATATGTTTTCCGCCCAAATTTCCACTATTTTAAAGTCCCATTTAAAAAATTCAACTCGAACCTGCGCGAACCATCAAGTGGACATATTAACTAACAATGCGATTTATCTTCTAAGGTCCACATGCGATGGGGCCGATACGGTGGCAAGCTTCCCAATTTGTACTTATTAAGTGTGTATTTTATTATACTGGCCCATTATGGCTGCAGTCAAAAATTTGCATATCCTCTCATTATGTATTATGAATAGTCGAAATAGGATACATATTTCTAAAGTGGCATCGTCATCAACGATCACACGCTAACTTGATCTTCTATCAATATTTTAATCTATGTATCTAATCTAAATAATTTAAAAGAAAGTTTATCCGCTTAATACTTCTATTAAACTAAATGACGGATTTTTATACCGTATTTACTAATAAAAAGTGTGATGAACGAGAAAGCATTCGTGCTAAGCCGGGGCCATGTTGTAACAAAATTATTTAGTGTAGCTAATAATTATTATTGTTCTTAATTTCTTACTTTTAGGCACTGTGAAGAGATTTTAGCAAATCTGTTTCTTACTGAAATTAATTGCTTTGGTAATTATTAATTGATATTAAGTAATTTTTTAGGTTACCAGTACCAAGTGGCTGATTGGATATTGTGATAGCCTAGCATAACGTGCGTATACTCGTACAAAACATACGCAAACGCAACGTTTACATACAGGTTTTCATTGCGGAATAGAATTCGAAGCTATTCCGAAATGTTACTTCTAATCTTCCCTGTGGCTGTCTGAGCATGTGGACTATTTGAGCCAAACGATACCTCGTTAAACTGCATAGGTTTTTTTCTTCGTTTGGTTTGTTGCGGAGAAATAGAGTTGAATCAGACGCGTTAACACGTCTCTCAGGCCGAATTGCCGTTAAATTGTTTCGCCGTTTTGTCTGGCGTTTTAAAAGCATTTTATACTCTGGTTGCTAATGGACGCGGACTTTACTTACCGCGTCGTCGTTTCGTTGCGCTTGTTTAGTATTAATTGCGTCCTTTGTCGCTAACAGCCTCCTGTCTCGCCTACATACAGTCACGCTCAAAACTTATATGCTCATTGATTTCTCGCACTTAGTTTTTAGTGCCAGTGAGAGATTTTTACATCATTTGTAACTATACGTATTCATTCATTAACACATTATTTAACACTTGAAGGTTCATCTTGAACAAATTCCTCACCTCTGAACGGTATGGCAGTTATTTTTCCACTTTATTTATTTATTTATTTATTTATTTATTTGGCTCACTTACGTTGACTACATTATTATGATTACAGTAAGTACTTAATAATCTAAAATATTTTATAATAAATGTGTACAACATTTATAAGTGAACACCACTTGCGAAATTAAACTAAAAATTGAAATACTTACATATACATAATATACATATATACATATACACAATATACATATAAATATATACTACATTGCATTGTACGAGGCATAGAAAAGAATTGGAAAGAAAAGAAAAAAAGTTAGGCAGCAAAAAGATGGGAAAAAAGACGCCGGTAAAATCATTGGAACAAATCATTTACAGACGAACGAAAACGACCAATTGAGCAGGAATTGATGTCCAGGTCATCATAGTGGAGATTGAGAAGCTTGCTCATTCGTGACACAGGAGAGTTGGAACCAAATAATGTCTTTCGTGATGGGGGTGACAGCGGAGCACAAGGCTGCCGCGGAACCCTAAGAGGGACCTTAAACTTGAATTTAGCTAGCAATTGTGGACAATCTAGTTTTGAGCTTATAATTTTAAAGAGCATAATTAAGTCTAAACAGTCTCTACGGTTGCTAAGAGATAACATTTTCAGATGTTTAAGGCGATTATTGTAAGTTAACTTTTTAATAGTCCCATTCAAAGAATACACCAAATATCTAGTAAACCTCTTTTGTATTCTCTCTAGTCTCAAAGAATGAGCAGCATAGTGCGGTCGCCACACATGACTACAATACTCCAAAGTATTGCGTACAAAGCAATTATACAGAGCAATTTTTGTCTTTACGTTGCGAAATATTTTACTATTCCTGATGATGAATCCAAGACTTCTAGAAGCTTTTTTGATAACGTTTTCAATATGAGGAAGAAAGGTAACTTTTTTGTCAATGAGTATGCCCAGGTCCTTAGCTGATTCCAACTCCTTTAGTGGAGTGCCATTAATTACATATTCAGAATTTACGTTGGAAAGTTTGCGCGTAAATTTTACAAAAAAACATTTTTCAATATTCAGCCACATGCCGTTCCAGCACCATGCAATCAATCTGTCAATGTCACTCTGCAACAGTGAAACATCACTGGTCTCATTTATTATGCGTGAGAATTTTAAGTCATCAGCGAACAAATATGGAGTGGAAAATTCAAAACAGTCTGGAACATCGTTTATAAATATATTAAACAAGACTGGTCCCAAATGAGATCCCTGAGGAACGCCAGAAGCAACATTCGACAAATTTGACTGGTAACCATTTAGAACCACATAGAACGAGCGACCAATAAGGTATGACCTAGCCCATTCAAGCAAATTTCCTGTGAATCCATATACCGAAAGTTTCCAGAGCAAAATGTTATGCTGAACCCTGTCAAACGCCTTACTAAAATCGGTGTACACAACATCGACTTCTTTATGAGTATCCATAGCCTCAATCAAATTTTCCGTGAAAGTCATGAGGTTAGTGCATGTTGATCTAGCAGGGACAAATCCATACTGATTATCAGTAATAAATTGTTTAAAATGACTCTGAAAGATCGGGCACAATAAAGATTCAAACACTTTGGCAACTGCTGATAAAATAGAAATTGGTCTATAGTTACTGATTAAAGTTTCATCACCGCTTTTATGAATAGGAATAACTTTTGCTGTTTTCCACAAATCTGGAAAGATGCCTGAACTTAGTGATTTGTTAAAAATTAAAGATAGAGGTAAGGCTAAGGTTGAGGCACACGACTTCAGGAAAATAGCTGGAACATTATCTGGTCCAGCACCCTTTGTTGCATCTAGGGTCCGCAACTTCCTCATAACACACTCTGGATTCAAAACTATCGACGACAAACACGGACTATTAATTTTTAGGTATTTTAACCTGTTTGACCTAGGTTCGAATATTCCTTGACTGACAGAATTATAGGTAGAAGAGAAATGTGCTAGAAACATATTGCAAATGTCAATACCATTAGATGAAGTATGTATTTCATTTCTCATGGAAGACGGGTAAGAACCAGTTCCACCCCGCCTGGATTTAATATATGACCAAAAAACCTTTGCATTTGAAGCTACATTCTTCTCAAGCCAGCTCACATACGAGTTATAGCACTTTGTGGCTAAAGACGTACACCTTTTTTCCAAAAGTTTCAGGGCTATTTCATCCCTTGGGTTTTTGTATTTTTTAAATCGTTGTCTCACATTATACTTCTCACGTAGAAGCCCAGTTAAACTAGAATTAAACCATGCAGGATAACGATTGTTATTTGTCCTAACTTTTGGAACAAAATTAAAAATGCAATTTCTGATTATTCCATAGAAAACATCAATCATCTCATTTACACCATTAAGGCCAAAGAACAGCTGCTCCCAATTAAATTTCATTAACTCTTTATTAATCAACTCGTAATCGCATCTGTGAAACTTATGTTTATATTGCTGAGTATTGCAGTTGAGATTTCTTTTTACTACCGATCCAATAATTATTTCAATTGGAGGGTGTAGCGGATCAATCCGATCAACCAAGGAGAAAACAGAGGCATCGACTTGACATTGTGGTAAATCAGTTAATACAAGATCAAGGATTCTTCCCGCACCATTAACAACATTGTTATACTGTATTAGTCCATTAAGATAAGTAAAATCCACCAAAGATTGATAACGAGTAAATACTGTTGATGTACCACTAGTACTGTTTATATTATTCCAGTCGATACTACTCATATTGAAATCGCCTATGATACACCTAGGAAGATTGCATTTAGGTTGAATTAAATGTAAACTCTAGAAAGTTATTTCTGTACTTCGTATTTGTCGTATATTTGTTTTGCACGTACTCTTTAAATAATGCTAGCATATCTATCGCAAAATAATATATTCAGACATGGCTATAATATGTTCTTTATTACGAGTACAATATTTTACCGGTATACCGGTGTGTTAACAGTATTTTTTTTTTCAATTTTGTTTTACGTGTCAGTAAAATGGGCAGTGGCATGTAATAAATTGTAAAAATAACGATTAACCTATTATTTCCACACTGTTGGATCGTGTCTTTGAAATTAAGCAACGAAATAAAGCAGTATGAGCTAAAACTCTCTCTGCAGTGTTTTGACGCGAGTTGTGCCATGGGTGAGATTTTTTGTATTTCTTTTGCTCTGTCAACAAAATAATTTTATTTATCGTGTTCAGGGTAAATTTCAGTAAAATATACTTTAAAATTTTCTCTAACAAAATTAGAGTTTTTCTGAAAAAAAAAAATGATTTTAAATTCTGCACAGCTCAACAAAAAATTCCACCATGTTAGTTCAATTCTGATTGACAAGACTCGATGTGTTTTCGAAAATTATCAGTCTTACCTACGCGTTATTTCTTTACGATATTTACCTTCATCGTTAGTACGAGTAGGTACATCGTAATAAATTTCTAATTCATACAGGAATTTTAAAAACTCAAAGATTCAGACTCGACCGGCATTCAAATCTGTGTTTGCTGTTTCGGTAGCCAAGCTTTTGATTCAATGGATTATTACTACTTATATTATAGATATTTAGGAATATTTAATTAATCATTTCAAAGGAACACAAGATAACAAAATATAAGATTTTTTTTTATTTAATTGCTTTTAGAAATATGTACTTATCATAGGTTATTGCCCTTTGGGTTCAACAAATAATCTTCTGATCCCTAGCAGTCGTTTATTATCCATATAAAGCCTAGAAACCAGCCACCTCCTTCATCTTGGCATCCTGGTGCAAGCAAAATAAAATTATTACCACTCACATTTATATAAGGGAAAATTATGTTTATAATGAATCAACACAATACTATGAGTAAGCTAGAATTTAAATATAATGTATGTGACGTCTTGAAATAATAAACGAAACTAAACATGGCTTAATTTACGTGACTAGCGTAAAGATGGTATGTGGCAATGGTCTTAAAATTATTATTATTTTTTACGCTCTATGCAATTAATTACACCACAACTCCATTAAATTACAATGTCAGTGTGACATGTTCGAAATATCGTCATAAATAGGTCAAATCGAAAAAGCTATATTCGATTCAGTACGTTTATAAAATGAAATAGTTTCTAATGGAAACTAATCTTCAAAGTTCAACCTTCCAACCTTCAAAGTTATTTTTTTTATAACATTTCCATAAAGGAAATTTTATTACTACGATCTTGTTCAAGACTAAAAAGTCATTTTATTTTAATCTACTTTCTTAGGCTTCTGACTTTATTATATCTAATCTAATTGTGTCTATTATATCTAAGAATAGCTATGTTCAATGTCTTTTCTTAGTGTCTAATTAAGGCGAAGCACTTCTTTGTGTCTTTTAATGGCATTGTCACAATTCACGCACTTTTTATTTATTATATTACACTAAACTAATTCAAAATTTATGGTCCTAGTCTTCTTACTAAATCTGTGTTGTCAGGCAGGTTGATCGCTTCGACATTCATATAATTATGAAATTTATGGTAAGGAGCTTCGGCAAATTAAGGAATTTAAATAGCAGATACCATTGGAGATCATCGTTTCTTTTGTATCAGGGAGCGTTGACAATATAACTGAGCAGTTTATTATGGAAAGCACGATCCAAAAAAAATCTCACTAGATCCTTTATGGATCTACTCAAAATAGATCTATACCAATAAAATCGCAACTGTGCTACGATCAACTGCTACGACAGAGTTTCTTTGCTACGATGGATCTTCGCAAACACAGTGCTTATATTGTAATGTCATTCACAAACGAATGTGTACTCTGAATAGTCTTATTATGCTCTCTAATTTCAATTTATGCTTTAGTAGAATATACACATGAGATAAGAAAACCTATCTCTATTGAGCAGAGTTTTTTAAAAGATTGCCTTATAAAACTAAACAAAATTCATCTGAGACGATGTCTTGGTAATATAAAAATCCTTTGTTGCAAGTTGTTGCATTAAGAAACCCCTTTTCGTCAAAGTTTTATCGTGGGTTTTATGTTCTCTTGTCTGGTCTTTATGTTAAGTCCTGAATTGTATTGCAGTTGGGTGCCTGCAGGGGAGTAGGTATCTACTTAACTACTTACTTCTTTTGACTTATACAATATTTAAAAAAAAAAAACATTTTCGTCGTTAAATCCCTTTCTTATATTGTTATAAAATAAATATTGTTAATAAATATAACAGGAAACTTTTTTTTTATAGTTTTTTTATTCATTAATAAGTTTAAGTAGCAAGCATCTTAACGTTAAATTAAAATAAAACCTCACAAGTTACGCCCAAATTACATAAATTATATGTTTGATAAAAATAAATAAATACATAAAATAAATAATTTCCTCGCAAAATTAGGTGGTCTATTTTATACGTAGGTACAATCCACAAAAATATACACGATTCGGTGATCTTTAAGTGAAAAAATATTATAATGAATTTTGTAATAAAAATGTTTTCTCCATCAAAATTCATATTGTATTTGGCGATGAACTTTAATTTTTATGGTTTGAAAGGTTTTTGATGGCAATAAACTGTAATTACTGTACAACAGTAACTACAACGTGAAACAGTAATAAAAGCTTTCTTAATTACACGGTGACATATTTGTTGTTTTAATTTACATACCTATTGGAAATGTTCTGGATACATCATCAAGAATCAATATCGTGAAGGAATAGTTGTGTTATTCAAAAATCTAGTATTTTCTAAATTATATCATAAGTAGGCCCCAAATTTCAAGTATTAAAACAAAAGATGTCAAGCCTATTGTAACTAATCGTTTCAACGTTTTCCGAATTTTTTCCCAATCTGTCAACTCTTTTATTCATAACTTTTTAAGACTCGAAAGTTTTTCGCGATTTAACACAAACCAAGTCATATTTTATTGCCCTTGTTCAGTTAATATAAAAGTTGCGTAACTTCGCCTCCATCGATTAATGTTGCCAACTTCTCCGAAATTCTTAGAAGCTTTGCTAAGAACAGCATAAAATTATGTGCCGGGCTATCACCAGGCCTCGAATTCGGCGGTAAAATTGTGTCTGTAAATAAATATTGCCGTAAACTGTAAATGGCATTGTTAAGTTTGTTTTCTTTACACTCGGAACTCTTGAAATAAATCATGTAGTATTAATGACATTCTATGACACATTAAAATTAGTCAACTGTGGTGAGACATAATATTAACTGTATTTGAAGAAAATGCTACGAGGCTACTAATATAAGCTGTCTACATACCAAATTAATTCAAATCAGTTCACTGTTTAGAAAACATTTTTTTTACAATTTTTACAATAAAGTAATTTTATTTCAAAATACTAGAGATGCAGGGATGCAAATTTATATACAAACCTTCCTCATTTATCGCTCTTTCCATTAGTGAAAATAGCATCAAAATCGATTGAGTGGTTTGAAAGTTAGCGGAGAAACAGACAGAGACGGACTACGACATTATTATAATGAGTATAAATATAGATAGATTCACATTAGATTAAGAAAGTTAAATATTTTTTGAAAATTAAAATACACTGATAACTCGTTCGAACACTCGACAGATGGAATCGTATATTGAGATAAATATCACATCAAAATCCATCCACATTGCATGTAGTGAACCAGACTTATAGGTTTATATTTCTTTATTTTCAAATAAAGAAATAAGCTACTTACACATGAGAAATTATAATAAAAAACTTAATTAGGTTACGAAATGTTTAAACAGACAAAACAAAAATATGTATTAGAAAAAAATTATATTTAAAATTCAACAATAGTATTCTTGATTCTTGCCATCAAAACATGCCATTCAAACACTTAACATGTTTCGACAGTTTGGATCTAAATTATACAAAAGATTTTGCCTGTTTTATATGCAAAGTTTAATGCATTAAAAATTTGTGCACCCTCAAAAGAAACCATTTTTTTGCCACATGTAGTCTTGCCTTTGGTAAAACCACATACATGGCTTGCTCGTCCGGTTTTGCAGTTGAAAATGTCTTTTTGTTTAAACAAAGTAATATCGGAATGAATTGGTTCTATTATCTTTCGAACGAGTATACATGTAATTATTAAGTTCATATAATTGAGTTAAATTCATTAATTTTGATTCTTTATTAAATGTTGTTAGTAGGTGTTAAGTAGGGTGTAAGTTAAGTGTTAAGTTAAGTCAAACTGTAATATAAATACTTATATTACAGTTTGCATAACAATGTTTTCCAGCTAGATGGTACATTGTTTATGGGTAATAGATACCGTCGGGTAATGGCAGTACATGAAAAAAAAAAAAAAAAAAAAAAACGCGAGCGTTGGCGACAAAGCCCACCCGGCGCAGCATCTGCTTCCACCTATACTGTCTATTAAACTATGTTTCAAGTATGTTTCATACACTATTTTTGTAATGGCTTATTCTCGTGTAAATATATTTAACATTGATGCGATAAAACTCTACAAAACAGTACTAAAAACACATACTGTTAGAAGATCGAAAGGTAATAGAATGTTAAAATTAAAAAATACGTAAAGCTCCTCCTATGGGTAGCAACGCTTTTGTAATTATTAAGTTTTGTGCAATCAAAGAACTTATCGATATAAATTTTATAAGTCCTTTTATTTGGTAGCCAAGTTGTCAAGGTTTGTTTTGCAATCCTCACCTGCACAACTTTGTTCTGCAATGCTCATCTGCCTTTTATTATAAGCAAAATAATCGGCAACGTCATCTAATGACGAGTTACAATAAAAATAGGCAGCTTAAAAATCTTATATGTATACAAAAACTACTTAGTTTTTCATGGTGATCGATCAAACGGTGATTATGATAATCATTGATACTTATACAGACATAAATTTTGACTTATAGATTTTATCTTTCATTTAGAACTAGCTGATGCGTGCGGCTTCGCCCGCGTCAAAAAATAAAAAATAACCCCTTACTAAATATATGAGCAATGTAACGCCAACATCTTTGTTGCAGTTATAGCTTTGCCAGACGTTAGATGATCTCTCGGGAACAATACTTTTTTCTGGAAGGTACCCTATGTCCTTTCCTGCATCCCTGACAACGTGTATGCAAAATTTCATGATGATCGGTTTAGCGGTTTATGCGTGAAAAGGTAACAGATAGACAGAACAGACAGAGTTACTTTCACATTTATAATATTAGTTTAGTTAGAATAAAAGATAAATACATATTTCAAATACATTATCTGCGGTCAATGAAAACAGTTCAAAAAGTTAATGAAATGCCGTTATTGAATTTCATTAACTTACTAGCGATTCGCCCCTGGCTTCACACTGATGCACTTTTTTCTGGTAATGGTATAGAAAAAAGGTGTGGTTTTTCTTTGGTAATGGTACACAAAACTTCCTCGTTTACTGCTCTTTCTATAGTGAAAACCATATTATAATCCGTTGGGTGATTAATAAGATAGATTAAAAAAAAAAAGGATTTTATTATCATTTTCGGCTACGTCAAAATATGTATAGCCGTAGGTAACGAAAAATGCAAAAAGTAGTTTTCATTTCCAAACATATTAAACATAGAATTTGATTATTTGTTCATTCAATTGGCGTTCGTGCTTGTGTGTATACATTATTATAGCTCATATTATAATAGTTTATACACTCTTTCTAATATCTAATATTAATTTAACATGTTTGTGTTGCATGCTTAATCGAAATTCTTAGAATAACACGTAGCTACATTCTCCACCTTGAGCTCCACACCCTGCTAGCACTTAAGGCGCCCCCCGACCGATGCAGATTGGATGACGTCTTATGATTTACGCTTCGCACGCCACCCATACACTTATCCACTGGTGCCGTTGGCTTATACGTTTTTCGATAAAATGTCGCACCTAAGAGAATTGACGAAATAACACTCTGTTTTGATAGAAATTCACTCGACTTCTCTTTGATACATTTACGTAACGTTACGCAAATTAGGTTGTATGATGAGAATATTGGCGTGAAATGTTCATAAATTTCCGCTTAATATAAATGTTTTTACTGGGGAAATATACGAAAATGTTTTTATCGTTTTGTTAAAAAGCTACAATTTGTCTAAATATTCATATAGTTATATGTTATTTTTGTTATGTAGTCTTAATTGTAAGACGACTTGACATATTTTTGTCTTCGATATGGTATAAGCCGTTCTTCATTATAGCTTATTTAGAAATTTGGTAGATGAACTCATTCCATTACCATCCTGGTGGAAAAAGTAATGAGACAGGGAGATGTCTACGCCGCATGTATTCAAGATTCTACATTAAAAAGGATTTATTATTAATAGCGAATACATAACTCGCCTTCAATTTGCCGGCGATATAATTGTCGTTATTCTATATCCTCTGAATATTATTCTACTTCTCTGAATTTTACTTATATATATTACTAGTCGGCATAGCTTATAGAATCAACAAGCTAAAGTGCCAAAGTGGCCACATAATATCTCGTAGAAGCGACAACCGCTATGGAAGAAATTTTCTCTACAGTAGTAGAACCAAGAGACGCTATACTGGCTTGTCCCTACTAGGTGAATCGACGAAAAAATATAAGTCGAGGGAAAACGGTGGGTGCGGGCTATGACTAGTCGTGTGCTTTTTGAGAGTTTTATGTATAGTAGTGAGTGACAATCGGCTGTTATTGATTACAGTAGAAGTAGATAAGGTTTAGGCGTGCATGACAGCTAAGGTTATTGGACAGTTGTTATCGCACGCTTGTTGATTTTCCCACGCACGGAACGTTTGTTTTGTCGGCCGATCGACTCGGCGTACTCTGTACCGTAATAGCGAGATTTGATTGGCGACCGTGTTCACTTGGAAACACTTATATTGTAGTAAGTAAGCTTTCTACCGCGCTCTATATCTTAGCCAAATAGAAATACCCCAAAGTCGTTCTACATGATTCAAGCTATCAGTATATCAAAATTCATTGAAGTAGTTTCTTGACTTAGCTGTAAAAACACAATAGTTACAGTAACTTTCGCATTTATAAAATTTGTTAGGTATCCCGTGCGCAAATTACTTAATGCAAATCACTTGATAAATAAACTACTTAGCTATAGTACATAATAAATTGATTTGAAAGTTAAGTGCTCTTTGTTGCGATTAAGACTAACAGCGTCGAAGTACTACGAGGGGCACACTGAAATGATCGGGAATAAGAAAATCCACATGCACGGTATAGCTAAATTGTATTTTATTGTTTTTCGAAGTATTTTCCGTTCAACTTAATGCACTTTTCCATTCGTGCAAACCAATCATTAAAACACTAGTTCCAGTCTGAAGTTGATGTTGACAAAATGGCTGATTTGTACGCTTCCACAGCTGCTTCGGGGTCTTCAAACCGCTGACCGCGTAATAAATCTTTCATTCTAGGGAATGTAAAGAAATCGTTTGGGCTCAGGTCAGGACTGTACGGAGAATGGCTCATCAGCTCAACGCTTTCCTGAAAAATCATTTGTCTTCCGAGCCGTATGGGAGCTCGCATTATCGTGATGTAAGATGATGCGACGTTTCGGGTTATTTTTTCGGAGTTCGGCTATCATTTCTGGCAAATAAACCGTGATATACCACTCGGCGGTAACCGTTCTGCGTTCCTGTAAAGGAATTGTAGCGCTACGTTTATCTCTTTCGAGATAAACGTAGCGACTATTTTCTTTGATACGCTGCGGGAGCGAACCACTTTCGTTGGCTTGACCTCGTCTTCGAAGACCCAAACTGCTGACTGATGTTTTCTTTCAGGTTCTTATGAATAAATCCATGATTCGTCACCTGAGACGATATTATAAACGGCATTTGACTTCCCACCGTTGAAGTGTTGCAGAGTATTCCGGCACCAATCTACATGAGCCGTCTTTTGCTCTTCGGACAAATTGTGGGGAACCCAGCGGGAAACTAGCTTTCTTACACACAGCTCATTATGTAATATCGACTGAATTGCAGTCATTCCGATACTGATAACAGTCCGAATCTGCTCGTATGTCACATGACGGTCATCTAATATAATAATTCGCACAGCTGCGATGTTTTAAGGCGTGACCGCTGTTTTTGGTCGACCTGCAGAAGAAACAGTGCTGAGCGACACACGACCGCGTCGGAACTCGGCATACAAGCGGTATATTGTCGTTTGACTCGGTGCTTCAACATCATAAATCGAAACAAGTTCGCCGAGACATTTATCTTGAGATAAGCCGCGACGAAAATTGTGATAAATTATGGCACGGAAATGTTCACGCGTGAGCTCCATTTCTATTAACGACGTGTCAACTTTAAACCAACATAGTTTTTGTTTTTAATAAAAAAATTTAATTGTTTGAATGTCATTAAGATTCTAAGAGGCCAGTATTCAAATTCTAAAAAAGGTTTTATTGTAACTCAATCCGAAATATTCTATTCCCGATCATTTCAGTGTGCCCCTTGTATATAAAAGGCACACAAACTTTATTGCACTGTTGTCTTAGAAAATACCTCGTAGTAAGGCAACGTTTGCGTACATTAATTAGCATTATATGCCAGCATTATGTTGAAATTAGCTTAGTGTCAATCGTCAGTGTTTGCACCTGCTTCAGACCGTGCATAATTAACATCAGCATAATGACATATTTGCGTATAGTCCGTACTAACTAGTGTTGCCCGATTTTTAATTTTTAAACTGTACGCACCTTTTTTTTTGCATAGGAAAATCTGCGAGCTAGATCCCCACCGACCATGGCGAGATCGGTGGGATATGTGGGACTTCTACCCACTAAAAACCCACGGTGTTTCTTTGCGCCGTCTGTGGGCGGGGGGGGAGGAGGGGAAGGCATCGTGGAAACTTACATCTGCCTCCCCCCGCCAGACGACGCCCGCACACATGCGGGTTCCAATCGATTTGACGCGGAGTTTGACCTCCGCGCCGTGGATAGAAGTGCCGGAAACATACAGCACGTCTCTCCTCGTTGTCCGGTGTTGTGATGACGGCAGGCGACCCCATGTCCGTCGCCCCCGGGCGAAGCAGCATGAGCCGCCTATACCTACCTCTCGCAGCGGGCAGTCAGCGAGGGGTTTCATCTCTGAAGCACCCCACAACCTCGTCTCTGAGGCACAACCTACTGCCGGTCGGAGGCCGCTTCCACCTGAAACTCTCGGATAACCCCCGCTCATGTGGCCGCTCATCTCTACGGCATTAAAGGTGGGCGGCCCAAAGGGGGTTTCAACCTGACATGTCCACAGCAATCGCGGGCCAAGAGACGGGCTCCACCTCGTGTTGTCGTTGCGGAAGAGTTCCTAAGCCAGGTTAAGCCCCCCCCCCCACCACCACGAGAATGTCCCAGAACACCTAGGGGGGGGGGGAGCTGTACGCACCTATGGTTATTTAAATAGTCTTTGTTGTTATTATTTTTAACTAGGTATGTCATTTTATTTACTGTGTTATGTCGCTGTTATAATTGAATACAAGTTTTTTTTTCTCGTATCTGTATAATTTTATAGTTAACCTGATATAGATTGTATAAGCTATATATTAAAGTGATTTTAGGTTCAGTAGTTTCGGAGATAAGGGGGGATGGTCGGACAGACAGACACACGAGTGATCCTATAAGGGTTCCGTTTTTTAATCCGATGTACGGAACCCTAAAAACTCAAAATGAATTAGTTGTAGAGAACCTTAAACTTTTGGTTTATTAATAAAATACTTTGGGAGCAAATAAACCGTTCCTATTTGCGTTTTTTGGTTGGAAACATAATATTAACCTAAAAGATTGGATTCAATTCGGCGTTCTATTTTTTCTAGCTTACCCCCGTGGCGGTTAACAAATATTTCATGATACTGCAAGGCCATCATAACCCATAGACAATGATGATACCTCTCGGGTATCATCAGCCATGAATGTAAAATTTTCGTTTATTTACTGTTTTGCTTAGTTTTAACCCTTCAAGATAAAATTTTACAAAGATTCAACGTATCTAATTATCCGCCTTGAATCTGTTAATAAATTTCAAAATCTATGTAGTAGTTTTTGCGTGAAAGTATTCATTCATTCATTCATTCATTCATTTATTTATTTGTTTGTCGTACATAGGTTACAGTGGTTTTACAATAACAATAATTATGGTCCCTATATTCTACCCTTTAAGGGTGTGCAAAGAGTACTCTTTGCACATACTTTGTTATAACAAAACGTCCATGCATCCTCACGAACATTCTTATGTGTACCTAACATTAGTAGGATGTAACTAGTTTTCTACGAACGGCTTGATATTCCTCTCGAAAAGTTATCAAGAAATAGGTTCATATCTCGACTTCTAATTATTTTATTCATTTAGCATTATGCTAAATTTTACTACCTGAGGGTTAGAATAATTACAGAGAAGTTCCGCATAAATCGGGATATCTGGCAACTCTATTCATGACACACATCGCGTCACACAGGAAATACTACAATGGTCTCCGAAAGCGCAATTAACACTGAAAGTTTGGGACATGAAAGACCTTCCAATTAATTAACGCAATGTAGGCTGGCTTCAGGCTTCAAGTGTCTGCTATCACGCAACGTAGCCGTTTTAGTTGTGTCAATTTGTTTTCGAATTATACGGTCGATTTCGAAAATGACTTGCGAATTTGTAATTATTAAAATTAATAACACCTTAAATTGTGTAATTGGAATAATATTAAAACATCAATCTCACTTAAGGATTTCTATTTATAGTAGCTTATATTTAAAAAAAATTTATCGTAGGTTTAGCATATTTTATATTTAGTTTGAACAATCGCTAAAGAAATATGTGACAAGTCTTGACATTTTTTGTCACATATTCCTTGTGCGTCTAGGAAATTAAATATCAGATCTATAATTTATAACTTAATTTGCTATAAATAAGAGACTATTAAGACTTATTCCAGTACTGTTTGAACTTAGTAACAGTAATGTCAAGTGTTAGTTTTGTGGTGTACGCTCTACTTACAGAAGTGAAGGTGACATCGACCGAAATGGTTACATTTAAAAATAATAATAGCTCCTTACATTCTGAGTTTACTCGGTAATAAGTTTGGACGGTTCTTATGTTTCATTGCGAACAAAAGCGTTCTCGACACAGCGTCGGTTTTAGTTTATTAAGGAATGTTGAAAATATGTAATAACATTTCCCTCCATTGTTAGGTTTATAATATCTTACAAATAATTAAAAAATGAGATTTCCTATTTTAATTCTAAGTTGGCAAATGATTATTTGATTTAAAACCTACTGCTCAATCTACATTGACAGTTTTGAGGTAATGTCAAGTAGGTCAATTGAACATTAAAAAGAGAGCAATGAAAAGTGGTTTAAATCGAAAATTGACATTCTTAAACTGTAGTTGCCCATTGCGGGATATTAGATTTGACGAGTTCAAATGAGAGTGCAAAAATATGTATTAGGATTTAATCCGACAAAGTTCATGTGGCATAAAGGTTAATTAAGCTGGTAGGTAATAAAAACGCAAGTTTCCATAATGATTTTGGTTAACTGGAATTCATAAATGATTGTGAAAAAGATGGACTTTGCTATGTTTTTATTTATCAAAATCGTTTAATTAATGCTCGAGGTTACTTCAAACTGCCTGCAAACACGCAACTAAAAGTGTCAACTTACACTTCTTGCGCCCTTCGCTCCAGCAACTATGTTTTTAATCTGAGCATGACTTTCATTTGCTTTTTAATTTTATGCAAATAATTGTATAAGCTAACAGGACATCTTTTTTTTTATTTCTAAGCGTTTATACGATTACTTCTTCGTCGTGTAATATTTATTTAGAAATTACAACTTGTTAAGGAAGATTTAGTACAATGCGTTCAAATAAAATTTAGCAATATGTATGTAGTTAAAAGTCGGTATATTTTAAGAAACAAAAAGTAAAAAATATTTAAATAATGTCAAAAGTGATACTGGTGGGTTTAAAATAGTACGTAATCTATATTTATAGGAAAACTTCACAGAGAATGCGGGGTCTTTAAGAAAAAAAAAAAGATCTTATATCTCTACTTATCCTTTCATCTGTCGCGGCCATATTGCAAACGCCAAACGTCAAACTTATTACAAAACGTAAAGAAAATAGTTGATCCAGTATAAAACAGAAATACGCACATATTTTTTATTTTCAAATCTGATTTCGCTTGCCTCGTATGAATTAAAATGAGTGCCTTAAATATTCAAGCATGTTTTTTTAACGTAGTCGTTATTCTGGGACCAGAGTAGACGAAATTGGACATTGTCCTTTGCGTTTAATCAATTTGACTCATGCAAAGACGGGGCGAGACATTGTTGTAGATATTTTATTGACTTGTTAGTAGCCACAGCTTTTCTACTTTTCCTTATGTGAGGGGCGCGTTCGCTAACAAATGTCGATTATTTCGCGGCTCATCCATTAGGACTACCTTCACTTTTCTCTCACACCCTAATCTAATAGCCTCAGTTTACTACCCTTGGAAATTTTTGTACGTATATATAGGCATAGATCTGTCTCTCATTGCTCCTAATTTGTTATTTACTATCCCAGCATATAGGTATTATTTGTAGATTGTATATGTACGTACAATGTAAATGAACTTTACAAAGTTGCCATTAGTGTGCGTGTACTCAGTTTCACCTCTAGTCTGTAGTATTTTTAATAATGCATAATGTTTTAAGTTAAAAGTTCGTTAGTACTTTAAAGCCATACGATTTGTGTGCTTATCTGATGATAATAAACATAATAATAATAATCATCCATTTGGTTTGTCTAGCACCCATGGCAAAGCTCCTACTGTAGGCGGCAGCGCACTTGCAGCAGCTTTGGCGTTGCTTGTGTTATAGGCGACGGTAGCCACCTACCATCAAGTGGACCGTCAGCCTGTCTGCCGGTCTTAACATTAAAAAAAACGTAAATTAAATGCTACTACAGCGCCTCTTATTTAATTGTGGTCGACGAACACTTTCTCATACATGAGTTGGTCCTCCTTACCTCTATTCTCCATGACCTAATGCAAATGTTTAGATGTATTACAAATTTATTAGCAGTCATATTAATAATGACAGTACATAAATATATTTTATAAAAAAAGTAATACGTAAATTGAATGATTCAACAATGTCGAGATCAAAGCTTAGTTAAAAATTGATCCTGCACAAGCAGGTAAGTAGATATTTGAGCCTGGGATCAGTGATGCGGTCGCAAATTGTCTGAAATGTTTCTATTGAAGTGACCATTATCGTGATGAGGCGCATCGCGTTCACATCACAAAATAAAAACTGGTCGGGCCACCTACTACAATTACTCGTACTGTACCGTATTAGGGTTCCCTAGTTTAATTATATTTTATATTAGGGTTCCTTAGTTTAAGTGTTATTCTATCAAAAAGCATTGTATGTGGTATTGCGTTATTTGATTAATATTATCGATAATATCAAACCTTTCTGGGAGATATAAGAAATATTTTATGACTATCAATCAATATTATAGAACGGCTATTTGCTCATGATTGTAAATAGTATATTCCCACTTGCCATGCAAAGATTTCAATAATTATAAGGCAATTGTTCTCCTTCGTAATATTGCAAAAAAAAAACTTCAATTGTCTGAAGTCTGAAAACAATGCATTTGATCCTGCATTTCACTTATATGCTGATGTGTCATAAGTCATGTTTGCAGAATCCCAAGTAGCACATACATGCATTATTGTTTTCGTTTCTATTATACGTATAGAAATAATATGTTGGTCGTTACGTCGAGGTTGCATACGGTTGCACTGCACTCGACGAATGTTACCTTTTGTGCGCTTAGCTTTGGATGACATGTTGTGTGTACGTAATTGACTTAAGTTTTATGTTTATATGCTTGCGTTCAACGTGCATTCATTTCGTAAATCTATTTAATTAGCTCTTACAATGCTACATGACAATGACTCGGTATAACGAGAGAACAGAAATGACAAATCTAAGGTTACTTAAAAATATTGCAAAAAGTTTCTAAGGTTTGGTGAAAGCTGGAAGCTCTAACGAATATACACCTACGGAAGAAAAGGTTTTTTCTCACTGATTTCTAAAATATGAATAAAGGCGATAGAAGAAATAACAGTACTAAGAAACACTATTTGTAGTTGTTCATTAATATCGTATTCAAGTAACGGATCGTATACATTAGTTGATTCTTCCTGTCTGCAGTCTGCACGCGCGGCGGTCGGCTGCTTGGGCGTTCACAAGATGTAAATAGTGACGCTCCGGGCGAGAACTTAAGGATATGATCATAGTAGGCAGCGGATATCCAGGATTATTTATTATACTATTAATAACAAATACCAATAATATGAGTAATATGACGCCACGCTTAATACCTGGCTGTAAGCGAGTTTTAAAATAGCGTGACACTACTAGAAAGTTAATATTTATGTAAAGAAACTACATATATATATTTTTTTAATTTTTAATTCTACCAGTAAACAGTCTATGGAGTATATTAACTACTCAATAGAAGTATATATGTTTGAGATATTTATGTTTGAGAGTTGACAATATTCATTGTGAAAAATTGTTAAAATGATATTTTTTATTTATAATAAAAGTACAAAAAGGAAATAAATAATAATATTTAATAAAGAGGCTTTAAATGTCGTTTCTTTGTTTTCAGAGCAACACATGTCCTATTTATTTATAATAAAAATGAGTCATATTTATAATCAGTTTTACTTCAAAACTATCTTCAAAAATGCCTAAAATCATGAAAATTTGAAAATGTCATAGCACAATTGTACACCTAACATTTATAACACATGTACTGTTTAGAAATCGTTATAGTTACCACCATACAAATTTGTACGACAGTTACAATGTAAAAGACGTTTTACAGCAAACTGTAATAATTTTTTGACCATATATTTGGTATATCGTTCATTTTCTTTAACAAATACTTTGACTCATATGAACTGTTGATATGTTTCTCCCAGATATGTAATATTAAATATTAAATAAATGTTCATATATCTCGATTGATATTGGCACAGTCTAACCATACTTACATACAGTCAGGCAATGAATGTAGGTACTTGCGTAGAGCAACGTTCGGCGAACTCGCTACAGTTTGCAGGCTCGAACATTGAGCGTTGCCCGACTGTATGACGTAAGTATGGTTCGACTGTGATATTAGTATCTGAAAGAGTATATACATTTAGGAATGGGAAGCGAAATTAATGTCCATGAAAAGTAAATTTCCGGCCGAAGTAATCTCTGCCTCTCTTTCTCTCTTCATTTATGCCTCTGAAAGGATGGCCGTGTCAGCTTCCTGAATTCCTTCGTGACAATAGTAAAACGTAATAGTTGTTTGTTGGAATCGATATCGGATCTTTGCATATTCAGATTCCAGATGTTGAGCAGCCAACCTTCACATGAGAAACAAAATTAAGCCAAATCAGTGAATGGAAAATACATATGTAACGTTATTCGATTGTTAATTTCCGCTAAAGCGTCTTTAATAAGTCCTCAATAATTTCATCTCATGATCAGCGACATCATTAGAAGTCCACACGTAATACTGGCACGCACTCGTGCAGCGTTCTGTCATTACTTGGCTATGTCACTCTTACAATATTAACGCCCTTTACGAAAAATAAGGTTTTTTTTGTGGCCATTTCCCCACTGGCACCTAAATAATATACTCAAGGAAACATTTATCATCACAATCACAACTAATAGATATATCTAACTTTTAAATACATTTTTATTGAAACTCCGTTAACATTAAGATTTATTTTTTCACCTTTTAAAATCGAATTACCATTTCGATTTTTGGTCATCGAAATGGTAAATTACTACGCAGAGGATTACCTCTGCGTAGTAATTTAACGTAGTAATTTGAACGCGTTCTGAAAAGTGATTTTTAATACAGTTGCTCAAAAAGTGGCGTATTGCAGGGACGTATAGCGTTCGGAAAGTGGGCTATTACACACTCGTGCTTTTTTTTTACCTTTCCCGCACTCGTGCGTTCTCTTTCCCAACTGTCAAAATAATGTCTATTAAAAAGAAAAACCAACCATGAAGTTTTTACTAAAAAGTTTTTATGATTCATGCAAATACGTATATTTCTAAAAAGAAGCTACGAATTTGTTTCAATATCAGATTTAATGATTTGATTTAATGAGTTAGGTTAGGTTTCATTTCATTTCATCTCATTAAATTTCATTTTCATTTCAAATCAATAAAAAAATTCTACTGAAGACTTGGCTGTATGGGCACATAGTTTCCTTTGCCTACCGGAATGCGTGAAGAAAAAAAATGTCTCTGCTTATATTGTACGGTTGGCGCCATTTTCCAGAAATTCTCTTTGCGAGTTTAGTTGTTTGTTTTATTAAATCGCTTCATTTTTTCGCAACTGTATTAAAAATAGTCGTTCAGTACACGTGCGGAACCGTCATTGCAACTTGTTCCGACTGTCAACCCTCGCCTTCGGCTCGGGTAGACATTTGTCGGAACTCTTTGCAATGACAGCCTTTCCGCACTTGTAATGAAATATACTATTCTTTTAACTTGCTCATGTATAATCTATACATACGAAAATTGTTTGTCCTGATTATCAACGCACAGCCATCTAGTAAGTCTAGAAAGCCGATATATTAACGATGTCCATTAGTATAATTGCGGTATTTATTTGTTGTCCGATAATGTTTAGCCTGTCAATAGGACGTTACTCTTTATTGTCACAACAAAGTGTGTTGTAACTTTTAATACCGGTAAAGTGCATTTAAAATACGAGTTAATTATTCTTAGAGCTAGCCAATCAACAAAGAGAAATGTCACTTAATTGCTTGTTTACACGCAAACTTTTACATTGTTAATTGTGATACAGTTTTGGCTGGCTCTATTTCGACTGGCTAGTACCCACTTTTTTTAGTTATGGTAACTACCGTTTAAGAAATAACAGAATTTATGATAAATGTAGAGAACCTGCTATGAAGTCAAATATTTTATCGAAAACTGCGATTCCTGTATTTTTGTTGTTGTAATGATTAACAATTTAACTGTATTTAAATTTTATCTGTATTTTAGATATTAATTTAATAATAGATACACCGGATTTATACTATTTAATATTCTATTTAGTACTTTATATTTAGCAGAATAATCTAGACTAGTACAAAAAAATATCCAGTCCATTCCCTTTGTTCCTACTTCGGTTTTAGCTTATTTATAAAAAGTGACACGAACATGATGGCGAAATCACAACGAAACGGTGTATTAGTATTTGAGAATTTTCTTTTTAGAATGGACCACGAATATAGCAATAGTTTTTATTTAATACATGCGAATGTTTTGATGTTTGCTACTCAATCACGCAATTTGGATGAAATTTGACACACAGATAGTTTATTGCCTTGATTAACATATATGAGCCTTTCTATCCCGGAACAATGTTAGTTTCCTGTGGAATTTTCAAAAAACGAACTACAGCGCGCACGAAGTTACGGGCAGAGCTAGCAACCTATAAAGCAAAATTTATTTTTATAAAAAGGGGTGCGTTATTATTAATGACATAACTGATATCTGCCAGATCATTCTACAGCGGTTACGCAGTTGGGAGACATTATTGACCTACCCTCGCATGTCCCGTAAACAACGTTATCGCAACGTCAACTTGACATTTAATGTCAAGTGTAATGTGATGTGAGGTTAGTGGACATTCTAGTTATTACGTAAATACATAGGTGCATATAATTATTTCGTACTTGTAACTGGTGTACATTTTCATATAAAACACAGTACCTACCTGTAATTGTTTTAATAAGTTTAGGTTAGGTTCTAGAAAATGTTTTTAAGAAAAACAATTTTCTTATTGTTTTTCATATCGAAGTGGGTTTTAGTGTTTACTCAGTCTTCCTTTTGCTTTAGGAAACACCAAGTTATTTACCCGAAAACGCCTCGCACGGAATTTTAAACAGCCGTGTCTGGTGCTTAATAATCTTTATCTATTCCATATATATTTAGTTTTAAGATCAATTTCAAAATGCCTATATGCATTCCTGTACTATTATTCGTTTTGATTTAATGAAATCTTTAATTAAAATGACTACAAAGAGATTCGTCTTCGTCGTAAAAGTTTTAAAGATGTAGGGGTTACATTACTTCTTTCGCCGATTGGTTCGTAACAAATCTTGTCACAAAAACCTCAAGTAAAGTAAAGTAAGTAAGTAAGTAAAGTAACTACGTTTCTCTTTTGACAAATAAGGCAGCATCCGTATCCCAAGTTTTAAATTCTGATAACAATAATAATTTATACACAAATTTTTGTGTGATTTGAATTTTTGTTACGCTCCTGGACTTTGTCTAAAACATTTTTTTTGCTTGCAAAAAATGTGTAAATGTATAAAGCCAGTAGGTACTGTTTTTGTTTACTTACATTTTGTAATAAAATAGAACTTCCTTTTATCACCGTTTGAGTATTTTAAGGGCGAGTTGGTATTCTAAATTGTCTGCTTGCTCCCCAGAGGCTTCCGCTATTAAAGAGAGTGCGTTTGAAGGCCTCGCCGCCATCAGATCTGCTCAGAATATGAATAAACGCAGTACGGATGGGTGCCTCTGCATTAATCATCTGCTGTTATATCGTCACGGTTATCTTTTGGTTGTGACAACTTTTATGAATCGCACTTTTATCGTAGATAATAACGTTAGCTCCACTCAGATTTATGTTCTGAAATAATGGTTTAATTTACACGAATAATTCATTTGTTTTTATTCTTGCTAACTTGCAAGTTCGCATTCTGTTCAACAGTTTCCTGTTAGTGACTGTTTATTATACATTACAATTGAATATCTGGTCTCACCGTAATTTATTTTACTATCCTTACTTATTCAATGCTACAGCTTCGTTCAGATTAATCTTGCTGTAGCATACAAAATTTAAAAGGATTGCGTTCTATGCTGCATCACGTATCATTGCTGGTGTTCAGTAAAACCGTGCATATTTTCTTCGGTTAAAAGAAAATAAGACCCAGACAGAATGCAAACGGTAGATTGAAATCAAATCTTTGCAGAATATAATATCTACAATAGTATATAACTTACTATGTGTTATTTTTCTATATAGTTACTTTATGTCAGACAAAAACTTGTTATTTGATTAATGATCTGTATCTTACAAATTTATATCGTTCTCTAAACTTTTCATTACGTCTGCAAAGTTGCGATTCAAAATGTCTTTAGTGCAAATATTGTTCCACAAAAAACTAAACTTAACGTTTCCACCATTAACGTTTCCACATAACTCGAAACCAAAATCATTGTTTCCTTTGTTTTGCGCCACGGATACAAAACTACATCCAGTAGACCGTTACAGAAGACGCTCAAAATCCGTATATTATTCACTTTTAACAAATTCTTCCCGATAAAGAAAAACACACGCTTCGCCTTCAAATCAATTTCGCCATCATGTTTTTTTACAACTAACCACAGACCACAGAGTAATAAAACCGACAATGACAGTTTTCTAAGAGGTTAAGGATAAGGCAAGGAATTTTTCTGCCTTATCCTTATTTTTTTTGCCTTAGTAAAGTTAAAAAAAAGTTGCCAAAATACTTGACATTTTAATAACAATACATTTAAAAAAATATTAGTAATCGAACGATCATTTACTTAGAATTATATTGTATTAATCATTAAACTTAATGTATCGACAGTTTTCTTTTTAAAAGCTATAGTTTAAAATAAAAAAAGGGAATAGTTCTTTATTTTCTACTACTTTAGTAGAAGGTATCGTGAATCTTGCACTCGTAAACCGAAGGAAATTGCTCGCTAAAAGTTTGTGAATTTATAGCGTATCTGTACGTCCAAGCGAGTGCTGTAAAGGATTAGAAACATTCCTTACTATCGCAACGATCTGATGATAATATATTGGACGAGTTGTGGCTCCGTAAGCCACCCACTTAACTTCGAAAGTTAGCGTATTAAGTTTGTTTTCACTCAGATGGATTTTTTCCAAACGTCAAATCTTTAATTTTCGCACATTTTAAATATTTAATAACCAAAGAGAAGCCGAGACAATTCTAAAGTTAAATGTTGACCACTTGGCGTCATCACTTAACAGATTCCCATTCTGAAGAAGCATCCTAATTACTTTATTAATCTATTGTTGCAGACTCTACTCTTTTGGAGTTAATTTAATTATGTATATAAATATTTTATCTCTCTCTGGTTTTATTAATTTTCATTGTCCTATTATGTTCTGATCTGAGTAACGATTTACCGTATTTATTATAGTGGATCTTCGTTGGGGTTTTATCTATTGGTTGAGTGAATTCAGCCCATATTTCAGGGTACACGCCGCAATTTACATAATTAACTAAGTAACCGCCTTACATACACCTAGAAATATTTCACGTGTATCAAACTAATCTTTGACTTTTCGAATATAAAAGATCTTATATACTGTTTTGTTTCTGTTTCAAAGTGTATACAGATCCATTCCGAGTTTATGTAATTTTAATTTGTTGATCCATCTCAGTAGTTAACAGCAATCAGATTGATAGCAATCAATTAGTTTGTCTTTGAATGTGCCCTTAAAGAGTATTCTTTCGTTTGGCCTATTTTAATTTAGTCTTAAACCTGAATATTTTCAGAATGAAAAAACCGCAGGACGACGAAATCACAGATGAGTAATTTTAATGTTCAACCAAAAATATTAGATGCCCCATGAAACTATTTCAGAATTCGCAGATATAGCCTGCAATGTTTCCACATAAAATGATAAACATTGCAGCTTAAACTTTATCGCATCTCATTACAGTTGCCAAGTCATAAATTCAGGTTTCTAAGCAATATTCCTCAACAGTTTCCAAATGTATAACCTCAGAAAATCCCATTCCCGCGACAAAGTATGAGCAAAGTTCTCATTTACGATTTATGCGTTCCTGAAAAATATATTTTAAATACAGTTTCAGTCATATACTTCCGGGGGAGAGGCGGAGTTTGGCAAAGTTTCAGAACTGTCGGCTAGCGACCGACATAGTACAGAGTTACGACTTGTCCGGCGAATGGTGTAAAAACGTTGCTGTTCAGGACATTCCCAATTTAACCCTAATGGCCGAGAAGTTAAGTAATTTGAACTTGAATTAAGAAGTGAAAAGACAACAAATGCCTGGATTTATTTCAATCTTTTGAGAAATTCACAATAGAATAATATATAATTATAGATAAACTTTCCACATGTAATGTGGAACGCAAACGCTGTTTACCTAAAGGTCATAACGATTGTCCTATTACCGAACATGAAAAACAATGTAACGTAGTCTACAAAAGCAACAAAGAACAAAGATTAAATATAATATGTTATTTGTAGGCTTGATTGGAGTAGCAAAAATTAAACAAATTGCCAAGGGATCGGTACGATGTTGTTATTAAAATGTTTTTTTACTGAAGTCGCCGAGCCTAAAGTCATTTACTGACACACTTAAATATTAATTGTAATTTTGTGGAAGTAAGCGGACTTCACAAACAAAGTAACATAATATTTGAGAAAGAAGAAAACGTTGTTTTTAAAAATACATGGCATTTTCTTTAATTTATTTTGGTAAGCTAATCTTATGTTTTATTTTAATTAAAAAATTATTATCGAATTTTGAAAATGTATTAGTAAGTATTTTCTTAAGGCATTTTTATTTATAAAATACAGGCTAATTATTTTCCAATTGTGTCAATGAATGACCAAATTTGAGTTAGTCCCCTAATGGACTTTAATAATATTTAACAAGAATTAGTAATGTAAAGGCTCTTCGGTCCTTATAATTTAGCCAATCGATTGCACTAAGCCTACTCCGCAATCTGACAAATGAAGTCAAGGATGACTGTCATTTTAACCATAACTTGTTTTATGCACTTATTTTAACTGTTTTGTATGAGGAACTAAGTTGAATCTCCTCTCAGGATTTTTGTAACCACCTATTAAAACTCGCACCCGGTTTCGATGATAATTCAAAAGAAGTATAAAAAGCTTTATAATTACAAAATTAATAAATATTAATTGTGGAAACATTCGATTCACATTAAAATTCATTAGGAGAAATAATAAATGAGGCTTTCTATATTAATGAATTATGCCCATCATCACTTTTCGTACCTATAATTTATTTAATGGAATGTCTGTCGTGAACTTTGAAATTTATTTTTGTTTGAAATTTATCATAGCTTTAAAAACCACTCTTTTAATAAACTTTTTACTTTACACTTACGAGTATGCATGAGTGATAATGATTTTTGTCTATTTTCATTAAGGTCAAGTCTATTAGACTCTTATGAATAAAAACTGACACGATGGTAGTTTTTATTTTGAGTAAATATATGATTCAAACTACGTTCTTGATTGTACTACCTTATTCAATGTTCATCCAATTTTTATATGTTGCTATCTAGTAGATATTTATTTTTAGAACCATATATTAAAAATAACTGTCTATTCACAAGGGCTATTTCAGTTTGTGCCCTTATTGACAGATAAATGACTCCCTAATTATATAATTGACGATCCCAGTTTACGAGTAAATACTTATGGCCATCTGCGATAAGATACCTTTTGAATACTTATAATTTTAATATTTAAAAAAAAATTCCTCTTTGTCCTTAGAGTGTTAATATAGATTTCAAAAGTTACTAAAAACATAATTTGTAAATTTAGTCTTTAATCCTGGTAATATTTACGAAAAGCAGTAAATTGTTTTATATCAATGCCCTGGAATATACATGCAACATCTTTTTTTTCCATGATATAGCATTTGTATATCATAGTCTTATAAAAGTGTAGCTTGAAACGAAGTCAGTTGTTATGTTTCAGTGAAATGAATACCCCCGCACGCCCTGTTAGATCTCACTATTAATTGTTTGTTCCATTTCCGTTTAATGCAGAAACAAAAGAGATTCGCTGATTCGCCAAACAAGTAGCTTTCACAGAACTAACCACCGCTGTAACCTCTTTTTTTCCGTAACAACGACAATGGCTCGACTCTGGAAGGGGACACCACGCCCCGTTTACGATTCATAAATCAAGTAGTGATTAATGAACCACAGGGACAGGGGATTGTTCGCCTAATCATATCATAGTGTCTGAGTTGTCCTCCACTGAAGCAAACTCTTATCCAAGAATGGACTTTTGGTTTTTATGCGACCATTGACTGGACCTACAATGTCTAGCTTACACTGTTAATTTATAGCGCATCTATACTAACGTACGCTTCTTAATTTAAATGGTTCACATTCATATCTTGTTTTTTTTTTTTTTTTCAATCCAAGGTTTTCTTAAGTTTTTATATTGTTGAATTGCGGTGTGTACAAGTACCTTATAATCCCAGACTTCTATTTTCACCACTATAATTCTCTAAATAAGATGCGCGGACATACGACAACCTCTCTGCTCAAACGCCTCTCGGCAGATGGCGGTGTCTGTGTTGCCAGCGCAACATTCGCACAGAATACGCCTTAATTATGTTAAATTCTAACAACATACACATATTATGTTGGATTTGTGTCAGTTTCACAGTTTGCTTGCTTCGCGTTGAAATGGATGATCCAGGTGCACCTCTTTTCCCTACTGCATATGTTTCTACACAACGGAAGTCAATTTTTATCAAGTAGAATGTCAGCTTGCTAACCACTCTATGAGAAAATATTTTAAATTAGACAAGGTTTCACCAATATTATGGATTACTCGAAACTCGGATTGCTTTGAAAATATGATGACACATGTCGTAAATTACGTCGCCACACAAATACAATTCTGTACAAGTGTAAGTGGGGGCCGGCCGTACATCTGTTTATTTCATGTACATGGTTTGTTTTGTGATTTATTTGCGCCATGTACTCAGATGGATGAAGCTCGACGGCGACCCAACGACCCAATGACATAAATTTCAACGTATACAAAACATCTGAACAAATAACATGTGTTGCGTGCACTGTGCTCAAAAAATACCTATAAATTTTAGGTCGAGTTGAGTATACTGTATCAACCTAGGTAATGAACGCTGGCCACAGACCATTCAATGTGAAGAGAGTTGTTCACCATTGAGATCTGTCAGACGCTAAATGACTACTCATTAGTTTTCTCCGGCATATGAGTTTATTAAACTTGTATAAAGATTTAAATTCAATGGGTGTAAGTTAAATCAGAGACACATCTCTATTTGGCTTCTAATATTTAACCGTTCCATCCACCTTAGTATCCTCCTTAGTGTTTAGTAGAAACACACCACCATATGTTTCATAACTGACAACTATTTTTATTTTTTCTTTAGTAACTAGTTATTTAATAAATAACAATAATTAGTTTTAATAGTTATTATAAGAATATTTTGTACTATTTATGTAGTTGGTTATAGATACAAGCTGTGAATTCGGTCGGAATAGTATTAACACCTTCTTTTTGCGGTCGTTTGTTCGCTTTGGTACTACTTAGTGTTTTATGCACATTTTTATATTATAAAAGATACTTTGTAGCAGTTTAATTACTCTGGTCGTTGTCATTTCATGTATAAATCTTGTATAATCAATTGTTTTCATGCGAAGTCGAATGACATCGCCTCCTTGAACAATTTAAAAAATTATCAAATATAACTTTTCAAATGGAAAAGTAATCATCATCCCACTTAAGCCGAACAAAAACAGATTGTTAGGATGTCAAACGAAATTTGAAACAACGTAGTTTAAAAGCACCAGTGACGTTTCAATAAATACAAAGCGGACTCATCTTAATAGATGAAAGAGAAACTTGCTATTGTTGGCAGCTTTGAGAGTACTCAAAAAACAAATAAGAATAGTACCGGGGCAAAAGAGCATGCGGACTTCTTTCATTCCAATGAGAGTTTTAAATGGGAAAAGAAATGAGAATATTTCTCAAATGTTTAACGCTCAACGTGGACAACTTACAACGCAGATTTATAAGGGCTTGAAATAAATCCCGACGGTTGTTGTTTAATTTTTAAATAGTTTCTCTTCATAATTTTATTTGTCTGCTTTGCTTGTAATGTGCTATAGAGACTCATAAACAGGGCCGTGCAACTTTCATATAACGCGAAAAGCTTCGTAAAAACGCCATCTAAGAACCAGGGAACAATAACTCCCTCTCTGATAATACTAATAAACAATTTAACTCGCGTTTTTTACTAATATAAATTCTGTTATTAAATATCAATGTAATATTAAGAAATGACTCTGTACCTATATATATTTATTACAATAAACCCTGAGATGCCTAATCATATTTTTGTGATATGGCAACATCTCAAAATTCAAATTTCGAATGGACGACGTGTACTGGTGTTTAGCAAATTTTGTTAATAATTTGGATGTTGTGTTAATTTGTTGTGCGCCTTTCGTTTTATTGTTTTATGTATATGTTGAGTCGAGTTGAGTTCCTCCTCCTCCGTTCAGTGATTCTGTTTTGAAATAGTGACTCTTTGTGTGTTTTGAAAACATTTTTCTTTCTGAAAACAAACATGCCACGGAAATCAGCTTTAAAATGCTATTTTGGCTGTGTAACTGAAGGTACAGAGTTATTTTTTTGTATTCTAATTGTATCTTTCTGTTATCAACTGCTTGGTAACGAACTAAATAGTTTTTACGGTTGTTAAAATGTCTTTATAATAAAGTTTACTTCAAATGTAAATGTGAATTTATTTCTTGTATGTGATAGTGATAACTCAATTTTTCAACCTTATTGTGATTTTTATTTCAACCTTATTGTGATATTTATTGTGATTTTTCTTTTTTAACTTGGGAAATACACAGAGAAAGTCTTCTAGGAGGAATAATAGAATTAACTACAAATGTTGTTGTTTACAGTTGGTGCAATAATGTAAATAGAATATTAACTGGAAAAATCAATAATGCCGACAGTAGGGACCCGGTAAAAGTTCAAGCCGCGACCTATTATGTCACACATAAAAAAATAAAGACCTGATTACTTATTCACATGTTTTTTTTATCCTGTTTATCTCTAACTATAGCTATTCTCTATAGGATTCGCCTGACCCATTATAAACGTGAACTTTTGGAAAGTGAAATCCGTAATAAAATTGCAACTGTATGTATGAAGCATTTATTTTGTCAATTTATTTCCACGTTATTAATTACAATCACTTTTTGGTCATTGTACAATAGTTTTGTTAATATCTATAATATGAATTTAAAGATTGTATCTGATTGGCAAAATTTTTGCTTAATGATTAATAAGTGGTAGTAATTAAAAACGTGGAAATAAATTGGTAACTTATAAATTAAAACGGAAAATTTAGCGCCATCTAGTAGTCAATAGCAGGAGATACAGTGCCATCTGTATTCTAGGGTACATAACAATTTATAATAAACAGTTTCAATTTGAGTGGCATATCTATCTCTGTATATAACATAATAGTCTATGCTCATAAATAAAAGTTCAATGAATAAGCCTATACATACATCTATACTTATATTTGTGTCGTTTGATTTTGATCGTTGATATATTTGTTTGAAGCGAAAAGATTGTAATATCTTTTGCATATTAGGATAAATAAAGCAAAACAAAGTTTCGAATTAATGAAAGGAAATACTTTTTCCACGCAACTTACAAATCAGTGATCTTGTAATAATAAGCGCTGCTGCAACGTCGAAGGTGATCTAAAATCAGGGTCTCCAGAAAATTTCTAAATAGATTAAATCATGTAAGTCTGTTTTTAATCTCGTTATCATAATAGTTACATTAAAATATTTTTGTTATGAAATCAAGAAAACTTTTAACAATATGATGTATTTGCTAGTGCTAGATGTGTTGTTGCCGTCCGAAGAGGGACAGTCAAATAAGTACGAATACCAATTTCCCAAATATCCTAATCTATGGGGTTCCGGAAGTTATGTACATTGTACATGGTCTCATTCTGTTGAAGAACAGGCTCAGAGCGCTGATTTGGTCCTGCCTGACACACGATTGGTAAGGCAACTCACGTTGCCTCGTTTCGCTCTCATTCGTTCGGTGACCACACGCATGTTTTTGTTTCCATAATAAGTTCACCACGATGCTGAACTTTATGAAGCTACTTCATTTAATATGCTGTTATACCTAACAATTTCGTACCATATTTCTAGTTCTTTTTTTAAGTTTATTCTAAGACCTTTTCTATGGAGATAAGAGGCGGAACTGAAATATCTACATAGATTTTTGATCTATGATGCGGGTACGGTGTTTAGCCATAATTTTGTATGGGACTGTGCAGCTACCAGTACATTTGATGGATGATCGACAGTTTTGTGTACTCTATTGGAATTGAGTACATAAAAATAGCAAAAAGAGCCTTCTTCTTCTTTACTTTAAGAAGAAAAATTACTTAATAAATTCCATTGAAAATGAAATAAATGCCCACTAAAAGTTCCTAACGTTGACATGTTACTTTTTGGCATTAAGAGAAAGCCCTGTGTATGTAATTTAACCTACGTATACAATTTTACTTCCATTAATTTGCTCTATAATCTAGTTTAGCAATAAAATATTAATACGTCTGCCGTAAAAAATAATTGCTTTCAAACAACTAAGGAACTATGTGCGTGCGGCAATATGAATACTATTAGATTGCAATTACCGATATGAATTCGCTAGCTCAGTCCTACAGTTGCAATAGATATTGTTTTATGATCCTTAATGTATATTTTACGAGGAACTTCTACCTTAGTTGTCATCCTAAACTGTAACAATGACTAATTAAAAAAAAAATTTTATCCCAAAATAAATAATAAAGTTTATTTAATAGATTTCTTATTTGAAAACTTTATTAATTATTAGTTTTGTTGCAAAGCTTTATTTACAAATTCGTACTGTTTTAAAGTTTATTTAATTTTGTAGCTTATATTTTTTTTTTAAATATATACAATAGAATACAACACGAATATTTCCTGTTCTTTTGACGTTTGAAAAGGTAAATATTAATAGCCATTTAACGATCTTCTAAGATTATGCGTTAAAATACTCCAAAACTTTCCGTTTTGGTAGCAGGCATTGAAAGGTTATACATACAAAGATTAAAAGTGATCATTAGCTCCAGAGTTTTACAATGAAGCTACATTAAAACTTTAATGAAGGCGGTTGCCGCAACGTCTGCCTATGATTGGATTAGGCTACGTCAGCTTAGGACATCTAACGAGCAAGGTTCATTTATCCATATCTGTAGAAAGCTGATTATCTCACAGTGGATAATTTTAATGAGAGCTTTATTAAAATATATCCCTAAAAGCTTATCCTGCTCTTTATAAGAGAATGATACCTCAGTTAGTTACCTAATAGGTTAATTACTGTAATAGTACATAGAAGTAATAAAAATTCTTGATATTTGAACATTAAAGCAAATAAAAATTTTAGCTCCGCTTTCAGTGCGATGATTTTGTCATTTTAAAGAAAGCCGCGTGCCTATCTCCAGCCCTTCGAATTAATGATCCCACGGTTTGATTTGTTGATGCTAAGTTTGAAAATTCCCAACGTGTGGGGAAACTCATACGGGTAGTACCAGCAATGTGAGCCGACTTCATAAGTAGCTGATTTAAAATTGTAATTTACAACCGCGGCGTCTCCCACATGCCTGTTATTTCAATAAGATTCGGATATCCTGGCGACGACGACGCTCGGTTTTTTTTTCTGTCTAGGTTCATACCTATAATTTATTTTGGAACTATAGCGGTGTTCAGATTTTTATTAAGAAATACAATTAGTTCCCTGTCTTTAGCATTCCTTTATACGTATTAGAATATACTATTGAGGAATTAAAGAAATACGCAACACTGAACTTATATTTATTATTTTATTGATTTCTTATCAATTATTTCTTGGTGTATTTTACATTCTATGTATATTAAATTTTTGTTTGTATGTAAAATGTAGAATAAGAAGTAATGTAGTTCGTTTTGTGTTATTCATTTGCTTTTATTTCACTATTAAATATATAACAAGTTTATTTGTTATTTGTCTAGTAAAAGCTCTGCTTAGCTGTTAAACTGTGCTATATGACATATACCAACATTAAAAATTAAAAGAAAATTATTGTACGTTTTATTGTGAATCATACTACATGTTAGCAGATTGGCTTGCCGTCCATTTATTTGGTGGTAGATGGCTATCAGTGTATACTGATATACATCAGCAAGTCGTTATATAATATGTCGTTAATTAAATTGAACTACGTACATCGTTTTCGATATTTATGACTTACTAGCGACCCGCCCCCGGCTTCGCCCGGCGTGCAATTTTTGTATATATGAACATTCCCCGTTTATCCCTCTTTCCATTAGTGAAAACCGAATTAAAATCGGTCTACCCGTTCACGCGTGATGCCGTGACCAAGGGAAATGGGGATTCATTTTTATGTATATAAGATATAGATTTAAAGTGAATTACATATACTTTTAATATTTTATCTGATGCTGATTTAATTATTATTTTAGCCTTAAACCTCCAGGCGAAACGAAGCAAATTCATATTTGAATTGAAAATAATGTTTTTTAATAACACTAGTATAATTAACATTATCAATCGCATTTAATTATAGAAAAAATTGTTATGAAAGCAAAAAGAAAAACACGTTCGTTATCAGCTATCGAGTGACAGATGGAGTTGACGCGAGCGTTTCATCAGATATCCCCGAAGTTTGTGTCTTCAATTTAGTCGTCAAATTTGAAAATTTAACGAGGCAATCCATTATCGGTCTCGCCGACCCTCGAACCATTAAAACACGATTGCTTTTTAGTTAATAACCAGAATTAATTTGTCGCCAGTAAATTAACAGTTCGTATCATGAAACGGATGTCGTCGATATCACCGTGTCATTTATATAATTAACTTGTACACTTTTTCTTACTTATAAAAGTGAGTTATAACAACTTGTTTAACAAGTCTATATACATACATAGTTTGAATCTTTCTTCTTTTATGCTAAGGTCTGCAGGTGGACTGACGGTCCACTTGATGGTAGGTAGCTTCAGTTTCGTATGAACAAGTACAGTTTCAAGTGCCCTGCCGACATTGGATAAAGAATAAGTAGACTTGGGGAATTTTTCATTATCACATTCAGCAAGAGAAAAAACTACAAAAAGAAGGTTGTATATCGATAAAGCGCGAAATAAGCACCTTGTGCAACTCCAGTAATGGAATATCCATTTTTCTAAGATCTTTATCAATGTATAATTTGATTAAATTGCTCCTAGCAGAGATTCATTTGTGGAAAGTCATATCACATGAAGCATAGTAGGTATCGTCCTGCGTCTCTTGTAAGAATTGATCCTTAAGCCAAAAATTACTCTTTTGGACATAAATATTACAGCCATCTGCTACGAAAGATTTTGACATTTTTAATTAAAATATAATTTTCTGTCAATAATATTTTGGATTTTTTTTCCAAAATGTAGGTATGTTTTAATATAATATCTTAATTTACTTTTTCTCATATGTGAGACTTTCTAAATAAAATCTTTGTTGTAGTAACAATCCACATCTAAATTTAGGTTCGGACAAGGGAAACCGGTAAACTAAAATTGGAACAAAACTTCTCATCTTACGAGCAATCATGAAGTTCAAAAAATTAATTATTCAGAGGCGAGGCTGTGTCTACTGAAGTATTTGTTTATTTGTGCAACACAGTTTAGAAATTTATTTAAATTTCAAATTATGTTTGTAATATCGCCAAATTTGTTAACATTTTTATTGCCTTTTCTCAACTATCTCCTTTTCTGCAAATTACTATTATTATTATTTATGTTAAGGTCGGCGGACAGGCTGACAGTCCATCTGATGGTAGGTGGCTATCGTCGCCTATAACACAAGCAACGCCACAGAACGCAGCGTGCCCTGCCACTACTCTCCAAATCAAGACCAGAGCCGACTTTGAAAAGTTCATTTCGAAAAGTTGACCCTGCCGGGATTCGAACCCGGGTATCCTAGAACAGAGCGTTAAGGCAAGCACCCTAATCACTCCATTTTGAATTGGTTGTGTTCGTTATAGAGCTTTGTGACCAATGGGTTTACTAAAAGCTATTTCCAATATAAATCGAAAATGTAGCGAAAGCAACACAAGTCCTGCTTTGAAGACGCTCGGCGGCCTACTGAAGCAAACTGAGAAGAGCGCACAATATCCCTCGTGAAAAGTTGAAAACTGTTTTGAGAAAAAGTAGCCATAAAATATTCTTTTAAACGTAGCTACATATTTTTTGAATTTTTTTTTCGTGAGTAAAAGTGAGATATATTTTAGTTACGACTCAAAAAACGATCCAAAATTTCCGTTTTCGGATTTTTTTTTAAATTTTTTTTAATATTAACCGTAAAGTAATCAAGGATATTTATTAAAAATAAATATACCTAACATATAATTGCAAAATCAAGAATTTTTAATTGTTTACCACTGAATCCAAGATAGGTTGACTTCGAATATTCTAGCCTTAATTCAAATGTACACGAATGAGTTTACAATAACTCTCAAAATATATCAAATATTTACGAAAATCTCTATTGACGAGATTAGTTCCGGTGGCTCTTTTTGAATCAAATAGGTACTTGTTATGATCTCTGAAGGGCGGGAGTATCGACATTATAAAAGCTTATCCAGAAACCGAAACAGATGCCCCGAAGCGGTTGATTGAAAAAGGGCATATACTTAAAGAAAGAAAATGTGTCAGTTCAGTTGAGAGTTACTTTGTATTTTTATTTTCACTGTTATATATTTGAACCCGACTACGGTGAAACAAAAAGGAGTGTTATGATTTATGTATGTTGGTATGTATGTATGTATGTTCATCTGTTCCCACATAACTTTTAAACGACTTATCATAACTTGACAAATGAGATATCCTTGGATGTCATGATCGTCAGCTGGTTATAGGCTATGTGACGTCACATTAAATTGAATACAACACTTTCAGATGAGAATATTTTCATGTTTCTTACTTTTTGAGCGTGATTTTTCAGTAACTTTATAGTTACTGAGTTGTTTATTCAGATTTAATTAAGATTTCGTCTTGTTTATAGATAGATACTTGACTTATAAGTTTTCAGGTCTGCAACTACTGTATTTGCTGAAGCAGAACTTAATACTTTATAACCAACACAAAGTCAAAAAGTTAGTAAAGTCAATGTAAAAAAAAGGTAGAGAGGTCCTCAATATATTAAATTTTATTTATTAACACCGTTTGAAATTCTCATTTTGCGTAATTTATTGTTAATTTATAATATTTTTTGTTTTATCTACGAAGCTTGCAACTGTAAGATAAGCAATAAAAAAATATTAACCATTAAACTTACAGACTCCGTTAAATTAGAATTTTATGAAGCTTGGTTGAACAATTTAGTGCCGTTATATAAAATACATCAGATTTATGAATCAGGTAAACAATAGCACTGTTTTCGATTAAAAGAAATTGTGTTTACGGTGTTTAAAAATTTATAGATAACGCACGATTCTGGTTCTGGCTGCGTTTAAAATTTGGCATAAACAATTATTCACAATTTACTTTAAAAATACATTAAAGATATTATTTTTGAATTTTGTATAAATACATATTTATGTAGTTGACTAGCTTTTGATCGCGACTTTGTCCTTATTCCTTTGTGAACAGTACTTGTTGTTTTTTTGGATGAACTCCAATATCCTTTTTGTACGCCTGACATGGAGTATGCAAAATTTCATGAGAAACGTTTGAGCAGTTAAGACGTGATAGAAAAAACAAACAAACTTATTTTAGCTTTTGAGATATTAGAACATTGATTAATAATTAATAGCACGGTAATTAATTCTAGAAACAAGTAAAGAATTATAAGAAAATGCATAAATGTGAGTTTTTTTACTTAATGTGACAATGTGAATACAAAAGTAGTATGTGTATAAAGAAAAATAAATAACATAATTACTCGTGGTAAGCTTGTATCCTAAACAATCATCTTATATTTCAAATGTATCATTTTGAATGTTTTGTTTTGTAATGGAAAATTTTGTACTCTTCTAGAAAATTTTTCGTTTTTGCGATTTATTATATTGGCATATATTAATTATTTACGTTACAACTTTATTATTTACTAGCTGTCTTACAAGCTATTTAAAAAATCGCTCTATTTTTACTATTTATTAGAGAAACTATATTCTCACTACATAGTATAGTTAAAAACTCAACAATAAAAGACTAAATACTCACCAAAATTATTACCTTTATTCAGATGTCGAAAATTTCACTATGTTGACAATATTATCATCTTTTAATTTCTAGTTATTAATTAAATTTCGTATTAGTTGTTTTTATAAAAAACGTCTTAGAATCTCTCTTTGTAATCTCTATATAAACACCATCTTTTCCCCAGACGTATTCTGCTTTTAAATTAGCACTAAATGCGGTAAACACTGTAAAATTTTACGGAAATTTACGGCAATTTCGGTGTTTTATTACGCGCGGGAGCAGCTCTATCGCATTAGTAAGCTTACTTTTAATTTAGGAAGTTGAGTTTGCACTCACTGAGGGAAAACTGCAAACGATAAATTAGCTGTATGAAGCAATACCGTAATTTATTTCCAAAATTTTTATTTTTTACGAAAAATAAATACATATTTATTTTTCGTCTCTGTATATTACTGAGACATTATTTACCAGATCTAAGTAGTGGCTTTGAAAGTCTACTATCGTCTAAAAAATCATCTGTACTGTTACCCTACTTTATTTCCACCAGCGGGGGTTAATTTGACATTTCTTCTCCCACTTGAGAAGACTAGTCTCCGTACCGTTAATGGGAATTTTTTTTTAAATGAAAACCTCGATTCTTAAACTTGAGAGGACTTCGGGCTACACAAAAAAGAAGTACATTGTAAGTCGAAGAAAAAAAGCAATAATATTTTTAATTGACTTGTAATTTTTTAAGGTTCGAATCTACACGTAAGAAAATAGAACATGTTCTTCTTTAATATTTTACAGATTTTTCAATAGTGTGTACGGACTGCGCCTTGACCGGTAACGGAACTTTCATCAGCACAAATGAGTTGCAATACTTAAACAAAAATAAAAAAACAAATATAGGTAAACGAGGACTCAAATTGGTTACTCAAATATCCGAATTCAATTTGTTGAAATAGTCATTGGTTTCGTATTTAACATAACATTATATTATTCAATAATTGTTTGCATGCATGCGTTTGACCGGAATCGGTAATTAAATGTCAAAAGTGTCGTAACATTTGAAACTAAATGTCATACATGATAATTACTGTCACTTGAAGCTCCAATAGTGTTCATATTGCTATAAATAAATAAGCGGTCTAAGCAGTAAAATTTATTTGAATACAGTACTTTATCAATATAGGTATAGGAGAATTCAATATAGGAAAGAACTGGGGTTATTTTATACCACGAAAGTATAAATTTGAGTAAACGTGCTAGTATCTAATACCTAACATATCCATTTCTACTTCAGTAATCAAAGTTAATCTGAATCTGTAGTCATTTGTTGCATTTATTAACATTCTTATAGCATTTTTTATGTTTAGATCGAAAAACAGGCTAACGGTCCACTTGATGGTGGATGGGTACCGTCACTTATAACACAAGCAACGCCACAGGAGCTGCAAGGACTCGCCGACCTTAGTAGGATAAGGATACGAAGCGCAATAAGTATCACATGTAGTTATTTCATGGTGGTCGATATCTTCGCCAGATAGGGTTCTCAATTTTTGACTATGAAACACAGTGTGCGTTTCCACTACTTAAAACTGCATTATAACTGAAGATTTATATAATATACTATGACTGAAGAAGCGAATGGCTTTTTCAGTAATATTTTTCGCACATATAAGTTTAATACCATTTTATATTGTACAAATAAATTTTAAAGTGTCTCCCAATTTAGTAGCTCTGAAATTGGAAGCATACATCATACATTAATAATTTATTCGCAAACTCGTGCCCCACAATGGGTTCGGAGTTAACATCGCTCGTTGAATGAACAATGCTCGCGATAGTCAAACGTTAGAAGCAAGTAGCAAGTAGTAACTCGGTACTAAAATCGTTTGCCACGTTTATACAGCTTTCGAGTCGTTGTGACTTGAATAAACTGCTGTAGGAGCCAGCCTGTACTTGCCTATACATGTTCAAAATGAATTTGTCATAAGCCTTATTACTGACAATTGAAATTATCCTGTTTTGCCCCCTACTGTCTAGCTGCACACTTAAAATGTACTCCTACTTTGTAATTCATTTTACTAATGCAAGTAGATAGTCATGTCGTGGAATAATAGATGAACTATATCGTTCGAGATACGACAACAGTGCAATCGGTTGTTTGGAGAATATTTGTCAAAGTTTAGAAAATCTATCAAATTATTGAATCCTCATTATGTGCTTCATAAACCGTATATACTCCTGCCTACTGGATTATATATTCTTGTATAATTATGTTATTGGAAAATTATGGGGGAGCCCTAGTTCCAGCAGTGGACGCCCTACGGCTAAGATGACGATGATATTATAGTATTAGTTATGGCAAGCAAGGCACAATGTGTTTGGTCGCGGTTGTCTTCGCGACCCCGCCCATCTAAAGTCTAGATCGCGCTAGAAAGTTGTTGAATTTTAGCCGGTAAGAGTCTTCGCTGCCGGGTATCCATGAGGATTTCCCAACGTAAAAAAGGGCACAATGTGTATTGCAGTCATAAATTTGGCTGCCCATCTGGTATCAGTAACCACCCTCTTACAGTAAACCACCGTGAAATGTTTCGGTGAGTGAGTAAGCGATACCAAAACCCATTTCACTTTCTGCTGCCTTATCCTTTAACATACTAAAATCGGTAGCAGCGCACTTGCAGCACCAATAGCGTTGATAGTTAATAGCCAACAGCATTCTTCTACCATAAGTGGATCGTCAGCTTGATTGCTGACTTTTAAACAATAAAAAATGGTAACTGTGTTTTAAAAAATAAAATAAAATATGCGGTCAGGTTTTTATCGTCCAAAATGAAGAAAATGTTATTTTGAGTTGATCTATTTTATATGGCTCCATATGAGAGCCATAAACTTATCTATGTAACAATTGGTGAAATTTTTTCCGTTGAACAATCACATTCAACGGAAAAAGAGTAATCTTCACGATTCCACTTCGACAAACTTTTCAATTTTATTTCTTTCAATCATCTTCCCCTCCGCCGTACGCTGGTCTTGCGATAATATTGACCTTTTTTTTTAATATGTGTACTTTATTAATGGAGAAGCAAGCGTACTTTAACTAAACCGCTTATTCACTCGAATCGGAGTTTTGTTATTTCCATTTCTTTCTTTTTATTTGTGGAGCCAGTGACAGCGGTAAGGTGGCTTTGAGACCGCCTTTTTGCTTCAACGACTGAAATGTTTACGTCCAGTTAAATCGGGGATTAATTGGTAGAATTTTACGATGAATTTGGGTTCTTTAAAGTATGTCGGTTTTTGGAAAATATTTGTCAAAGTTTTGAAAATCTTTTAAATTATTGACTCCTCATTTAAGTAAGTTCTTCATCAACCTTTGCAACTTCTGGTTTGCAGCGCCTGTGGCGTTTCTTGTGTGTTATTAGGTGACCGTATCACCGACCATCACATGAACCGCCAGCATGCCTAGTAATCTTTACATAATAAAATGAAAATATTTGTTTAAGAGTGTGCATATTTTGGGCAGGAGTGGAGCAGACATGGCCAATGTAAATCGTACACTTAAGACATCGTTTGTGCTAAGGAAACTAATAACAAAAGTATGGAGACGTTTAGTACGAGAGCTTGCAACGTCACGAAAAAGTTCATTTTAGGTCGATTAGTTTTTCTATATTTCTTATCCATGCTGACGGTCGGTAGGAATGCAGTACGTCTGGCACCTGGAAGCGGTTGCGTTTACCAGTGCGCATCACATCTGTACAGGGAAAATTGTGCATTTTGGAATTATTTTAAGACAAATTTTATTTCATTTATAATTTTATATGCCTCTTTAGCAATATAAATTTATAGTTGCCAGACATTTTTGTCGTTGCTAACATTGCCCCAGATACAATTTTAATAATTAAAAAATGACAATTTTCAAACATTTTTAGTATGTCTGTAATTTTAATAAAATATAGTTCTATAATTCAAAGAATATAATATTAATTTGCCAGACAGAAATTCCGTTGCTTAGTTAGAATTCAGATCAATTTAAGTATCGGGGAGAATAGGTGAGTTAGTAGAGTGCGGCAACTGATTGAATATAGAAAAATGGAAAAACTATGGATGGATGAGAAATATAGAAAAACTAATCGACCTAAAATGCATTCCTAAAAACGTTGCTCTTATACTAGTTGTAGTGGCTGTATTTCTGAAATATTACTTCGTAACGTGTCAGTGATGAAAGATACCGCACGTAATTGAACTTAATCACTTACATATATTGTGGTTATTGTGCCTTGTTGTTCCCATTCAATTTCTATGTATATCAAGAACTGTTGATCGCATACAGGTACCTTTTTACTTGTTGTATAAACTGAGTTGTTAATAAAAAAAAATCTTTTCAATTACGACCTTGAAAAATCTAATACGCAAAATTATTTCGTATTCTTCTTTCACGTAATTCACTTTTAAAGCGATTACGCTAAAATGTAAGGCAGGAAACATTGTTTTTACTGTTCTCTCATTGCTCCGACTGAATAACTGTTGTTTCTTTAGCCTCAGTGAAACGGGCACGATGTAAATTGTCCCCTGAAAGTTTGCGAATGTTATTTATTAAATTACGGCCGCCGTCCGAGGACGATTCGAGTGTCACGCCTCCTAGAATGTGATCCAAGTTATAAAATGAGCGGAATACCTTGAAGCACTATTGTTGATGATTTATTTTATTGTTAACCTGTATGTGATTTGAATCCCGTCAATTTTTACAAGCATATGGAATAATACTGCTATCACTACGTAGTTCATAGACTTTGACGTACATATTGGCCTTGGCCAATGTTATCAAGTATTAATACAGGTTTTTTTTATTTGAATTCAATACATCATTGGCTATACGCTTTGTGTGTCTCTCGCTCGCAAGTAGTAATCACGGCGTTCCATTTTCACAAAATACTTGACAATATACTTAGAGTAAATAATTAAATCCTATATTTACAATAGTAAATGTTAGAGTTTAAAAGAATACAATGGTTATTAAAAATATATGTTGATGTATATTATTGGCTTTGAAAATATTTTCACCTTTTCTGGAATAATGTTGACGTGGCGCATAATTTCTTCCAAAATTAATCTGCATATACAAACTGTTCTCTTCTCTCAACAATTACTCATTTTATGAATATATCTTAGCATAAAAGTCTAATGTGTATATGTATTGTTACCATTGGCAATAGAACCTTCTCGAACGAACGCGAGTTAGCGCTAGGGGGCGTGGAACGTTCAGGTAAAAGAGGTAATGTTTACCAATAGATGGTGACCACGCCACTTTAAACAAGTGCAAAAGGAAATTGGTCTTTACGATTACGATATAGGGATCATATTCCAGCAACGAAAGCACCATCCATAGAATAATCGACGTCCGATATTTACTATTAAAGTTTGAAACTTCGAGACCTTTCTAAGACTATTCAAACTGTCTTTGCGCGAATATAAAAACGGGCATGGATGCTCGAGGGGCAGTGTGCTACAGTAGATGATACGAAAGCCACAGTTAAGAGTTTTTACGAAGACATCTGCGACAGTGAGTTAGCGACACATCGAATGAATTAGCGATGACATTTGCGAGTTTAACGGTTTAATCGAGAAGCCTTGAAATATTTGGAATAAATCGACTCCTTTCACCCTTACACGGCATTTTTACTCACCCTGCATGTAACAGTATAAATGCAATGCCAACATATCAGAGCATAATTATGACGCTTGTATATTGCAACGCGTCCTGACGGGACCTGGCTCGGAACTTGTCCAATGTTTTTTTCTTTTTCTTGCTGAATTGTTCTGGTATTAAGAGTTAGGTTTATACGTAGTATTATTTATAGGATAACAATGAGAAATCACGTAATTAATTTTTTGGACACGAAAATTAATTTTATTAGATCTCATGTAAATTCAAATCATTTTATATTACACTAAAATTAACGGCATTTGTACAAATGGTTTCCTAAAGCGTTGATGTTTATAATAATAGAACAAAATAATAGTAAGAAATCTGCTCAGATTTATCGTTTTCTTTCTAAATTTCTTTGTGGGAAATATTTTTACGAAATGCAATAATTTTGTTAACAATGAATCGCAATAAGGTCTCTTATGTTTATATTTATTTGTAGAAGAGTAGAGTTTTTTTGTTGTACGTACACGTAAAATAATATTATAGTTCACTGTGGTATGTGCTGTCTCACTCCCACTATATACCTATCTATATGTCTGTCATTACCGCAAGCCGCGCGACCGGCCATTTTTAAAAACCGCAGTCAGTCTAAGAAAAAAATCGCAACAATAACACATGTAGACTCATCCGCCGATCTTGACCCGCGAAATTCGAATTTATTTCATCTGCTAATGTTGGTCTTGGTCACGCTTCCCGCTCCGCGAGTGCAATAATTGAAGTGGCGAAGTGCTGGAGCTTCTGGACTCTTTATCTGACGGGCTCGTTGCAATCTTCGCCGCCGGAGGACAAAGAACTTGTTGATTCAAGAGGTAGGTAATAGTTCTCCTTAATTTCTTCGTCCTTTGATTACATGTACCACAAACGAAAAATACAGTCCACTTTTAAAATAACTTGGTGTGATCAATTATTACTTAATACAATTTATTCTCGAGAAACTATTTTTAAATGTTGAAATTTACTGACATGTGGTCTATTTCCCACATTGATTTGCTTATTACATTATATAAACTCCTAAATATATAAAGTATATTCATTCATTCTCAAACGCAACAGTTCGTGTTGCGAAAGCCAATTGCCAAATAGAGGCTGAAGTGTGATGTCTGAATCTGTAAGCATATAACCCTACATGATATCTGGTTCACCATCGATCATCCGGTCCGGTAATTTTCCAGACACGCTCCCAAATCCGGCCCTTGTCGGATCATCCCCGTCCGCTAATGCGTCATGACTCCCCTGATTTGCGGAATATTCAATTTTTATTTCGCCCCTAGCTACTTTTAAAACACTTCGTTTCGGTCAGTTTTTTGTAATGTTACACATCGACCCTTAAAATTGCAATAAGAAAAATAAGAAATACGAAATTCTGTTCAGCATCAATTCACCATACTTACATATTTTATAAAATAGCTTATAGACTGTCTTGTCCTATTGTATAAAAAATAATAATATTAATATGATACATTTGAAAATTCATATGAATATTACCAAATATTGTTCCAACATAAACTATTTGAACGAACTTGAAGGAGCTTGGACATATAATGACATTTCTCATTTAAAAATAATATGTTTTGACGTTACTCGGTTCATGCTTAATATAATTGCCATATCAAGTTTATTACTAAGTCTACTTTGTATACGAAACAGTTGCAGGCATGGCAACGTTTTTCCAGGTAACTGGCAATACATTTGATTACTTAATCAAAAGGTATTCAAACCCTTACGAAGTATTTTATGGCACTTAATAACTACGTTATATTTTAAACATAATTATGTCTATATTTAACTTTATTGGGAACTAGCTGAGCCCGAACCAGCTTCACTGCGGCATGCCCGTGGCGCAAAATATTTATAATATTTTTATTTTTTTAAAATAAAAATAGCCTATGTTACTCTTTATTACATACTTATGCCAGCGAAGATCCCGTCTAAATCGGGCCAGCTGTTTCGGAGATTAACCGGAACAGACAAAAAAATATGTTGATAAGTGCCGTATATACTTTAATATATTATTTTAACATTACAGACATTTCGATTTTATTTATTAGTATAGATAGTGAAAGATGTGTCTGAGGTTATTTAATGTTTTCTAGTTAGTTAATATTTAGACATTTGCACGAAACTTAAAACTATACAAATATTGTAAAATAAATAATCATGCGTTTGACATTTGTACAAAGCGTAAGATGCATGTTAATGTTTTATATTAGCTAGTCTGAGCCCGCAACTTCCTAGGCGTGGTATTCGGTGTAGCGCGTAACTTTTTTGTTTGTAAACCGAATGGAATGAAACAAAGCTTACGGGAAGCTTGATACAAAGTGAACACCACATTCAAATCGGTTAACCCGTTTCTGAGATTAGCGTGCACAAACGCACAGACAAACCGACATAAATTCTAAGAACTATTTTTTTGGCCTCGGTAACATAAGTACAATCTTTTTTATATTTAATGTACAGACACGTCTCGTTTACGATTTTATTATATTATAGATATAGATAAGACCATAATAACATACACACGCCTTCCTCGTTATTGACTCTTTCCATTATTGAAAACCGTATCAAAATCCGTTGTGTGCTTTAGAAGTTAGCGGAGAAACGGACAGATAGACATTTAATATTTTAATTTTCTACGATTTAAAGTGATGAAGACAAGCGGACACTCGGATGTGAGTATTCACTCTCGCTTGTTTCAGTCGTTCGTTGGAAATTGATGCATTTAGCTCTTTTGTATAAAAATACAAGATGGTACATTATATTAACGATTATAAATATTTTGTGAAATTTTCATTTTCAATTGACTTGAATCTGTAATCGTATAAATAATGATAAAAAAAAACTTTTATGACACCAAGGGAAGGTTGAGTCGTACTGTTATTCGCTTTGATTTATTTCGGTTACAATTTTTCACTTTAACTTGCGATATAGTTTTGTTTCCACGGGTGTGGTAATTAGAGGCTAATGCAAATCGCATATCTATACATGTTTGACAATATCAATTACATATCCAGCACATTACGGTATCGTTACTGAATATTCATAATGAGCGAATATGTTTCTAGTGCGAACTATTAATATAATCTCCCTTTAGTCCATTGGGCAATGTTTGTCACCTGATTGCCCCCATTTATATGCAAATACGAGTTTGAGATCGTGATTAAGTTTATTGCAAATAGAGAACGCACATGTTATACGGACATTATTAGAAAAGCCTTTTGACATATTTTTTCATTGTATCTTTTCGTCAATCTTCCCAATTCACCTTTTCAATACTAACGGAGTTTTTTCAGGTTTTAACATTTTTGATGATTTTGAACTCTGTGAGTACTTCCTTTCGTCCCATTTATTAAAGAAAATAAATACTTAAAAGTGTCGTATTTATGATGTTAAATATTGTCGCGATAAAATTAATTTTTATCCTAATTCTTTCAACGGTTTACGAGTAAGAAACAAATGTCACAATAAACATCGTCACAAACTTTTACTGTTAACTTATTTGTGACTAGCGGCTTTGTCTGCGTGCATTTCGACTGCATTAACCAAATATTGATAAGCCTGCACCGTCTACGTCAATTATGATGAACTTAGCTTTAATTATATGCTAAATGCCACACTAGTCGACAATCTAACAACGACAAAATCGGACATTATATTGTAAAATGTTATCCCTTGGGAACTATTGCTTTTATTGTCACGATGAAAGCAATCTATGATTGAGCAGTTTATGCGCGATTGAGTAAAATCACCCGAACAATTTCACAATAAATAACGGCGAAGCAAAAAGGCATAACCCTCCTCCCCCTTGCTAGTAAAGTTTTGCTTTATTATTATTAAATAGGTTGACACTTTCAGATGAGAGTATTTTCTTGTTTCATACTTTTTAGAGTGTGATTTTTCATAAGTCGCGTTTTAGTTTTTGAATTTAATTTTTTTTAATATATTTTCTTTCCGCATATCGTTTCTTTCCGCATTGTCATTGGACTTATTAAGTCATCAATCAATCAAAAAACATTTTTGCGTGATCAAAAAAGAACACGATTCGAGCAGTATCGAGGACGAGGGAAGAGTAGATTTTATAAAAAAATGCAAATATTCTTTTTTTAATGTGTGTTATCTATTGTCAAAGCGTGCAATGTCAAAGCAACCCTAATTATGTATTTCAAGTTGATGATGCTATCTAAAGTTGACGTTTAAACTTAAAACCTATTAGATGTTATACAGCATTATCTCAGGGGACCATTTACTGAGTATGTGAAGTTGGCCCCCCAATATCGTGATAAAAAAAATATGACGTGAGTTCTAGTTGCCCCCCACATAGTTCTGGAGTTCTCTATACTTTATATCAATAGTTCTATTTATTTTCCAAGAAAAATTGATTATTGAACTTGATGGGGGGCCAACTTCACAAATCGAAAAGTTTGCGTAGTCATACCAACTACAGCATACGTCGGATCGAAAAAAGTTATAAGGATAAATTGTAGAACTCTTTGGGGGGCAAACAGAACTCCTTGGAAAAATTTCAAATTTTGAAAAAAAATTTTTTTTCTTTTCTTGAAAATTTTTTTTCTTGATCCCATAGGCATAAAACGCGAATTCGAGTTGCCTTTCATGCAGTTCTGAAGTTATGCACACTTTTTATCAATAGTTCTGCTGATTTTTCACTCGAGATTTTTTTTTATTTAATGAGAGGTTAATTTTTACAAATCACAAACTTTGCGTCGTCGTACTAACCAAAGTATTGCTCCTATCAAAAAAAGTTATTAAGATAAATTGTAGAACTCTTCGGGGGGCGAACAGAACTCCGTGAAAAATTTTCAAATTTTGAAAAAAGAAAAAATATTCTTTGAAATTTTTTTTTATCCCATATAACGCGAATTAGATTTTCCTACGATGCAGTTCTGATGTTCTGCACACTTTTCATCAATAGTTCTGCTGATTTTTCACTCGAGAATTTTATTTTAAATTAATGAGAGGTTAATATTACAAATCAAAAATTTTGCGTCGTCGTACTAACCAAAGTATTGCTCCAACCAAAAAAAGTTGTTAAGATAAATTGTAGAACTCTTCGGGGGGCGAACAGAACTCCGTGAAAAATTTTCAAATTTTGATAAAAGAAAAAATATTCTTTGAAAATATTTTTTATCCCATATAACGCGAATTAGATTTTCTTACGATGCAGTTCTGATGTTCTGCACACTTTTCATCAATAGGTCTGCTGATTTTTTACTCTAGAATTTTTTTTTTTATTTAATGAGATTATTATTACAAATCACAAATTTTGCGTCGTCGTAATAACCAAAGTATTGCTCCTATCAAAAAAAGTTATTAAGATAAATTGTAGAACTCTTCGGGGGGCGAACAGAACTCCGTGAAAAATTTTCAAATTTTGAAAAAAGAAAAAATATTCTTTGAATTTTTTTTTATCCCATATAACGCGAATTAGATTTTCCTACGATGTAGTTCTGATGTTCTGCACACTTTTCATCAATAGTTCTGCTGATTTTTCACTCGAGAATTTTATTTTAAATTAATGAGAGGTTAATATTACAAATCAAAAATTTTGCGTCGTCGTACTAACCAAAGTATTGCTCCAACCAAAAAAAGTTATTAAGATAAATTGTAGAACTCTTCGGGGGGCGAACAGAACTCCGTGAAAAATTTTCAAATTTTGAAAAAAGAAAATATATTGTTTGAAATTTTTTTTTATCCCATATAACGCGAATTAGATTTTCCTACGATGCAGTTCTGATGTTCTGCACACTTTTAATCAATAGGTCTGCTGATTTTTTACTCTAGAATTTTTTTTTTAAATTTAATGAGATTATTATTACAAATCACAAATTTTGCGTCGTCGTACTAACCAAAGTATTGCTCCAACCAAAAAAAGTTATTAAGATAAATTGTAGAACTCTTCGGGGGGCGAACAGAACTCCGTGAAAAATTTTCAAATTTTGAAAAAAGAAAAAATATTCTTTGAAATTTTTTTTTATCCCATATAACGCGAATTAGATTTTCTTACGATGCAGTTCTGATGTTATGCACACTTTTCATCAATAGTTCTGCTGATTTTTCACTCGAGAATTTTATTTTAAATTAATGAGAGGTTAATATTACAAATCAAAAATTTTGCGTCGTCGTACTAACCAAAGTATTGCTCCAACCAAAAAAAGTTATTAAGATAAATTGTAGAACTCTTCGGGGGGCGAATAGAACTCCGTGAAAAATTTTCAAATTTTGAAAAAAGAAAAAATATTCTTTGAAATTTTTTTTTTATCCCATATAACGCGAATTAGATTTTCTTACGATGCAGTTCTGATGTTATGCACACTTTTCATCAATAGTTCTGCTGATTTTTCACTCGAGAATTTTATTTTAAATTAATGAGAGGTTAATATTACAAATCAAAAATTTTGCGTCGTCGTACTAACCAAAGTATTGCTCCAACCAAAAAAAGTTATTAAGATAAATTGTAGAACTCTTCGGGGGGCGAACAGAACTCCGTGAAAAATTTTCAAATTTTGAAAAAAGAAAATATATTGTTTGAAATTTTTTTTTATCCCATATAACGCGAATTAGATTTTCCTACGATGCAGTTCTGATGTTCTGCACACTTTTAATCAATAGGTCTGCTGATTTTTTACTCTAGAATTTTTTTTTTAAATTTAATGAGATTATTATTACAAATCACAAATTTTGCGTCGTCGTACTAACCAAAGTATTGCTCCAACCAAAAAAAGTTATTAAGATAAATTGTAGAACTCTTCGGGGGGCGAACAGAACTCCGTGAAAAATTTTCAAATTTTGAAAAAAAATATGCCTTAATTTTTTTTTTTCAAATTTATCTTTACAACTTTTTTAATAAGAGCAATACTTTGGCTAGTACAACGACGCAAAATTTGTGATTTGTAATAATAATCTCATTAAATTTAAAAAAAAAATTCTAGAGTAAAAAATCAGCAGACCTATTGATTAAAAGTGTGCAGAACATCAGAACTGCATCGTAGGAAAATCTAATTCGCGTTATATGGGATAAAAAAAAATTTCAAACAATATATTTTCTTTTTTCAAAATTTGAAAATTTTTCACGGAGTTCTGTTCGCCCCCCGAAGAGTTCTACAATTTATCTTAATAACTTTTTTTGGTTGGAGCAATACTTTGGTTAGTACGACGACGCAAAATTTTTGATTTGTAATATTAACCTCTCATTAATTTAAAATAAAATTCTCGAGTGAAAAATCAGCAGAACTATTGATGAAAAGTGTGCATAACATCAGAACTGCATCGTAAGAAAATCTAATTCGCGTTATATGGGATAAAAAAAAAATTTCAAAGAATATTTTTTCTTTTTTCAAAATTTGAAAATTTTTCACGGAGTTCTATTCGCCCCCCGAAGAGTTCTACAATTTATCTTAATAACTTTTTTTGGTTGGAGCAATACTTTGGTTAGTACGACGACGCAAAATTTTTGATTTGTAATATTAAGCTCTCATTAATTTAAAATAAAATTCTCGAGTGAAAAATCAGCAGAACTATTGATGAAAAGTGTGCATAACATCAGAACTGCATCGTAAGAAAATCTAATTCGCGTTATATGGGATAAAAAAAAATTTCAAAGAATATTTTTTCTTTTTTCAAAATTTGAAAATTTTTCACGGAGTTCTGTTCGCCCCCCGAAGAATTCTACAATTTATCTTAATAACTTTTTTTGGTTGGAGCAATACTTTGGTTAGTACGACGACGCAAAATTTGTGATTTGTAATATTAACCTCTCAATAATTAAAAAAAAAAATCTCGAGTGAAAAATCAGCAGAACTATTGATGAAAAGTGTGCAGAACATCAGAACTGCATCGTAGGAAAATCTAATTCGCGTTATATGAGATAAAAAAGAAATTTAAGGAATATTTTTTCTTTTTTTATAAATTTGAAAATTTTTCACGGAGTTCTGTTCGCCCCCCGAAGAATTCTACAATTTATCTTAATAACTTTTTTTGGTTGGAGCAATACTTTGGTTAGTACGACGACGCAAAATTTTTGATTTGTAATATTAACCTCTCATTAATTTAAAATAAAATTCTCGAGTGAAAAATCAGCAGAACTATTGATGAAAAGTGTGCATAACATCAGAACTGCATCGTAAGAAAATCTAATTCGCGTTATATGGGATAAAAAAAAAATTTCAAAGAATATTTTTTCTTTTTTCAAAATTTGAAAATTTTTCACGGAGTTCTATTCGCCCCCCGAAGAGTTCTACAATTTATCTTAATAACTTTTTTTGGTTGGAGCAATTCTTTGGTTAGTACGACGACGCAAAATTTTTGATTTGTAATATTAACCTCTCAATAATTAAAAAAAAAATTCTCGAGTGAAAAATCAGCAGAACTATTGATGAAAAGTGTGCAGAACATCAGAACTGCATCGTAGGAAAATCTAATTCGCGTTATATGAGATAAAAAAGAAATTTAAGGAATATTTTTTCTTTTTTTATAAATTTGAAAATTTTTCACGGAGTTCTGTTCGCCCCCCGAAGAGTTCTACAATTTATTTTAATAACTTTTTTTGATTGGAGCAATACTTTGGTTAGTACGACGACGCAAAATTTGTGATTTGTAATAATAACCTCATTAAATTTAAAAAAAAAATTCTAGAGTGAAAAATCAGCAGAACTATTGATGAAAAGTGTGCAGAACATTAGAACTGCATCGTAAGAAAATCTAATTCGCGTTATATGAGATAAAAAAAAATTTCAAAGAATATTTTTTCTTTTTTCAAAATTTGAAAATTTTTCACGGAGTTCTATTCGCCCCCCGAAGAGTTCTACAATTTATCTTAATAACTTTTTTTGGTTGGAGCAATACTTTGGTTAGTACGACGACGCAAAATTTTTGATTTGTAATATTAACCTCTCATTAATTTAAAATAAAATTCTCGAGTGAAAAATCAGCAGAACTATTGATGAAAAGTGTGCATAACATCAGAACTGCATCGTAAGAAAATCTAATTCGCGTTATATGGGATATAAAAAAAATTCAAAGAATATTTTTTTCTTTTTTTCAAAATTTGAAAATTTTTCACGGAGTTCTGTTCGCCCCCCGAAGAGTTCTACAATTTATCTTAATAACTTTTTTTGATAGGAGCAATACTTTGGTTAGTACGACGACGCAAAGTTTGTGATTTGTAAAAATTAACCTCTCATTAAATAAAACAAAATCTCGAGTGAAAAATCAACAGAACTATTGATAAAAAGTGTGCATAACTTCAGAACTGCATGAAAGGCAACTCGAATTCGCGTTTTATGCCTATGGGATCAAGAAAAAAAATTTTCAAGAAAAGAAAAAAAAAATTTTTTTCAAAATTTGAAATTTTTCCAAGGAGTTCTGTTTGCCCCCCAAAGAGTTCTACAATTTATCCTTATAACTTTTTTCGATCCGACGAATGCTGTAGTTGGTATGACTACGCAAACTTTTCGATTTGTGAAGTTGGCCCCCCATCAAGTTCAATAATCAATTTTTCTTGGAAAATAAATAGAACTATTGATATAAAGTATAGAGAACTCCAGAACTATGTGGGGGGCAACTAGAACTCACGTCAAATTTTTTTTATCACGATATTGGGGGGCCAACTTCACATACTCCCATTTACTGAACACGAATACTTACAGTAATCTATTTTACTAGATATGGTTGCTGCAAAACTATTATTATTATTATTTTCTTACTTGTTTGTAGCAAAAATAATACTAGTAATGTCTAATAATCTTGTAATATAGGAGTATATTACAAGATTGGCTCCGTACATAGTAAAGCATTTAAAGCATAAGTAAGTAATATTTTTAATCACTTAATTTGTTGACATTTTGATCTTGGAATCTCGCAATATTTCGGCCAATATTAGAATTATTCTGTCATAAATAAATATCCTTCTCTTTATTCACATAGAAATACATGCACATAATATATTCTACCTACAAGTTTTTTCACCATGTTTCCAGGCCATATACATCATTTACATATCTTTCCTAAAACATTTGTACGTTTCCCAGAACAAAAAAAAACGTTATATGTTAATTTATCCAATTATGATTGAATATTAAAACTTAAATCAATATAAATGTTCATTGAAAGTTAAAATAAATAAATTTTACATTAAATATTCTTTTCGATTTCTAAAATAAGTAGAACTAATATTTTAGAATATTAAGTATAATTTTCCTGATGACATTAGATAGTGTAACGTTGGAAAAACTCTAACGGTAGAAATATCATGAATTTATGTGTTGTCGATTTTTCTTCTTAGTCCTCCATTAGCTACAGACGTCCGCTATGTTTTATTACCCTACGAAAATGCACATCATATTTATAAAGATGTGAATGTGAAATATAAGATTATGAAATTTAAACGACTAACATAAAAATAATGATAAGTATAAATGCGCGTCTATTTTATTGGCACTTCCAGTATGTGGACTTTACAGCCATGTATAAAACCTTAAGCAGATAATTCTGGCTAGTTACGTTAGAGTCCTCACCTGGGAACTCCTAATTGCCGCAACACACTCCCTCCAGGATCTGAGGTGTACTCTACAAGGTTTATTACTAATAAAATTAGAAAATACGACCAGCGTTCCGGATTTTCTGTCGTAGTCTTTATTGTATTAGCATAAAGTCGAAAATGGGGACCGCAATGTTTTACACATGTTTATTTGATTTAATAATCACGAAGAGCATTGAAATGTAGGACCTTGCTTCTTTAGAAAGGTAATAAAGGAAGGAAGGGATCGAATAGCATCCTATACATTGCCAGTTAGTAATGGATGTCTATTAAGTTTTAGTGGTTTCTGTAAGTGAATAAGAAACGCCAAAAGCTATCCTTTTACCCTTAACTGCTCCATTATCTTGCACAATTCCTATTTCCTTCTCTCTTTCTTTTGGTACAAGCCAACCTTTTTCGATTATTGTATTTTTTTTGTAATTGAATTAATAGTTGAATTATTATTATTAGTACCATTATTAGTAGAAATTATCTAAGTTCGAAAATACTTAACAAAATATCTATATATAAAATTCGCGTGTTTGTAACAAAACTCCTCCGAAACGGCTGGACCAATTTTAATGATTCTTTTTTTGTATATTTGGTAGGTATGCGAATAGGTCATAAAGTGTTTTTCACCCTCCTACCCCCACCCCCATTTTTAAATCGCGATTTTAGTATTTTTGTATGAAAAATATTCAAATAATTTAATCGTCGTTCATTGACGTGAAGTGACGCGTCACTTTAACATATGGTTGGAAAATAAATGTTGACCCGATAGGTGGCGCCACAATCGGGTTATGGAATTATTTTCGGGTTCTGGCAGGACAACGTCTGCTGGGTCAGCCAGTTTGTTATATAATTTTTTGTAAACCGGACAATGCAACAACGTTTTAACATTCTTATTTTCATTATTTCGAAAGGAGTAGGTAAAAAAATTTGAGATTTTACCAGTAATTTTAAAATACGAGGGGCACACTGAAATGATCGGGAATAAGAAAAACCACATGCACGGTATAGCTAAATTGTATTTTATTGTTTTTCGAAGTATTCTCCGTTCAACTTAATGCACTTTTCCATTCGTGCAAACCAATCATTAAAACAGTAATTCCAGTCTGAAGTTGATGTTGACAAAATGGCTGATTTGTACGCTTCCACAGCTGCTTCGGGGTCTTCAAACCGTTGACCGCGTAATAAATCTTTCATTCTAGGGAATGTAAAGAAATCGTTTGGGCTCAGGTCAGGACTGTACGGAGGATGGTCAGCTCAACGTTTTCCTTCTTCAAAAAATCATTTGTCTTCCGAGCCGTATGGGAGCTCGCATTATCGTGATGTAAGATGATGCGACGTTTCGGGTTATTTTTTCGGAGTTCGGCTATCATTTCTGGCAAACAAACCGTGGTATACCACTCGGCGGTAACCGTTCTGCGTTCCTGTAAAGGAATTGTAGCAACATGCCCCTTTTTCGAGACAAACGTAGCGACCATTTTCTTTGACACGCTGCGGGAGCGAACCACTTTCGTTGGCTTGACCTCGTCTTCGAAGACCCAAACTGCTGACTGATGTTTTCTTTCAGGTTCGTATGAATAAATCAATGATTCGTCACCTGAGACGATATTATAAACGGCATTTGACTTCCCTCCGTTGAAGCGTTGCAGAGTATTCCGGCACCAATCTACACGAGCCGCCTTTTGCTCTTCGGACAAATTGTGGGGAACCCAGCGGGAAGCTTTCTTACACACAGCTCATTATGTAATACGACTGAATTGCAGTCATTCCGATACTGATAACAGCCCGAATCTGCTCGTATGTCACATGACGGTCATCTAATATAATAGTTCGCACAGCTGCGATGTTTTCAGGCGTGACCGCTGTTTTTGGTCGACCTGCAGAAGAAACAGTGCTGAGCGACACACGACCGCGTCGGAACTCGGCATACCAGCGGTATATTGTCGTTTGACTCGGTGCTTCAACATCATAAATCGAAACAAGTTCGCTGAGACATTTATCTTGAGATAAGCCGCGACGAAAATTGTGATCAATTATGGCACGGAAATGTTCACGCGTGAGTTCCATTTCTGTTAACGACGTGTCAACTTTAAACCAACATAGTTTTTGTTTTTAATAAAAAAAAAAATTGTTTGAATGTCATTAAGATTCTAAGAGGCCAGTATTCAAATTCTAAAAAAGGTTTTATTGTAACTCAATCCGAAATATTCTATTCCCGATCATTTCAGTGTGCCCCTTGTAAGACTAGTTAATAACGCATCGTTGAGAGTGATTTTAATATACACAAATGAATAACGTTTTCGACGCGATTGTAAAAAAGGAATGAGGCATCGTAGTCACCAGCTCCGCTGTCACCCGTGCCGTACCCTTGAGGTTTGTTGTATAACAAAAGAGGACAACTTTAGCGGTTTAACAAGTGGAAGCAGGTACGGCAGCGACGTCTCGAGTGTTTGGCTACACGTGTATAGTGTGTGTACACTTCACGTGTGTACCTACTCCGTGTATCTGAATGAAACGGTAAATAAAACAGCCGTCTAACCGTTCTGCTGCGGTTTCCGAGTGTATTTGTGGTCAACCTGAAATATAATAATAAAATATTCGTTACTTACATAGTACCAAATTTTAAAATAAAGGTTTTCGACTTATGGCGTACTTTCCACTGATGACTTATGGCGCTGAAACGTGGTCTCTAACTATGGGCATCAAAAAAGCTCAACGTCGTTCAAAGCTCTGGAGAGAACTACGCTTGGGGTGACATCCATTCAGGAATGAGGAGATCCGTAGATAAACGAAAATCACCGACTCTACGGATTAATGGATTGAAGTGGCTTTGGGCAGGATATATAGTACGCAGAGCCGACTGCGGTTTGGACCAGAAGGTTCTTGTGTAGAAACCACGGACCGGCAAGCACAGCGAAGGATGTCACGGGATGAATCGACGAGTCAATAGGAGCCGCGGGTCGACCCTGGATCCAGGCTGCTTCTTACGGGTCCCATTGGAATATTATGGGGGAAGCCTATGTCCAGCAGTGAACGTCCTACAGCTGAGATGATTTTGATAATAATCAAATTTTAGTCACAAACTTCTTATCTTTTACAATTGCCGTTGGTGCAGAATTCAGATTATATGAGGAACAAACCTATAAAAAAACCTAATAGATCTTCTTTTCAACATAAGATATATGTACTTGCACTAAGTTTTGTATCAGTTTCAAGTAGCTCCGCAAGTCAAATAATTATTGCATTATATTTTTTAAATTTATATAACTGTAAGGGGAGGCCTGAGTATTCGGAATAACGCGTAACTTTTTTGTTTTTAAACAGATTTTTTTTGTTTTTCAACGAAAATGTGAATTTCGAAATTTCGTCTCCCCGAGACCTCTTAAATGAGTTCCAACACGGAGGTCTGCGACGCACCGCTCCCGAAATATTTTTGAAAAAGTTCAAAAATGCGAATTTCGAAATTTCGTCTTCACCAAAAAATTCCTCTCCCCGAGACCTCTTAAATGAGTACCAACACGGGAGGTCTGCGACGCACCGCTCCCGAGATATTTTTGAAAAAGTCCAAAAATGCGAATTTCGAAATTTCGTCTTCACCGAAAAATTCTTCTCCCCGAGACCTCTTAAATGAGTACCAACACACCGATCCAGAAATTTTTTTGAAATTCTTTTTTTGAAAAAATATTTAAGCAGAAATATATTATACCTCGAGGCAGTCAGCCTCGGGTTAATACTATTACCCCGAGCGGGTCTCGCGAAGCTGTCTCCGAGCGCACGATGAAAACAAACATTTTACAATTTGAGTTTCTATGACTTAAATTTTACGTATTTTGTTACCAAAATTGAATCAAGAATTCTTTTTAACTTTTTTATAGTTGCTTGTTTCAAAAGCAAAGCAAGAAATAAAACGCTGCGCAGTAGTTTCGCAAACCATCCCCCACTATTTCAGTGTCGGCCGAGCACAGTAATTTCACGCGGACGTCACGTTGCCGTAGTAGTTGTCGCCGCGATATATTACGGCTGCCCCCCAATACTTGTTTTCAACGACGTGACTTTGCGGATTGTTTGCGGTTGAGCGCACTTAAAACTCTAGATTACACGACAATAAAGGTGCTACTATAAAGTTTATCGAGCATTCACCACACGTGTGAAATGACGTGTGAAATGACAAATATGACGAAAGCAAGCAGTTAAGTGCGACTCATTTGTATCACAGTTAATATCATACATACACAACTGTGGGCCTAAACGCCTCTCATATTTGTGTTTTGTTATGGGTATGTGATAGACGGAAAAACAATAAAAATCATTTGAGCAGAATAAAAATCGTGCGATCATTGGTCATTGGTCTACACCAATGACTAATATAATAAATGCGAATGTCTGTGAGGATGGAGGTATGTTTGTTACTCTTTTAGATTTTGATGACTTCTTTTTGAAAGAATTTTGTTGAAACTTTACAGTATTTATGAATTTATAAATGTGTCGCCCGTCTGGCTCCAGTAACCCCAACCCCTTACAGTGACGATGTATAATAACAGCATGTTTGCTGTTGTGTTTTGGTGAGTAAGGGATGCCATAGCCCATTTCCCTATCCCTTCTTAATCCCTTATTCCCAGTCCTACCAAGGTCGGCAGCCACTTGCAGCACCTAAAGCGTTGCTTGTGTTATAGGTGACGGCGACTACCTACCAAGGCAGCCTGTCTGTCAACCTTAACATAAAAAATAAAACTGTATACGGCACCTAAGGCTTTCCTTGTGTTAATAGGCGATGGTAGCTACCTACCCACCATCAAATGGACAAAAAAAAATAGGACTACTATTTTCTTACTAACAAATTTAACAAAATGTCTAGTTTACTTAGTGAAGTCATTTAAGACCCCGACACTAGTTACGGAAGTGCACTCCGACAAATGATATGAATTTCAATATGTGCTCGAGTTGCGTGACTACAGTAATGGAGAGCATAAATCTTGAGGGCAAATTGGAATCCGGACATTAGACCGCGAACTAAAGATGGGGACGCTTTGGACTGCCTTCGTGCATCATGACAACCCTTTACTTGCGTAAACGACGCGACGGTTTTATACTGACAATAACGCTCTTATCGTTACACGACTAAAGTAGAAATTCATTTGTATTGGCATCAGGTATAAGATTGGATGGTTTACCGAAAATTGTAGTTCAGGTAAACTCTATTACGTGCGCACGAAAGTCTATATTCGTTTGTTCTGCGCGTACGGTGTTGGTATATCCGCGAGTCTCGGAAGTCCAAGTTAATTCCGGGCAAGTCACGTCCCGTTAGCGACGTTGGACAGGCGAGACAGACCGACATAGAGAATGTTCTTCAAGTTCTGTTGTCGCTTTTACTTCTAGACATGGTTTAATCTTCGAGTTTTTCAATATTGAAATTTCAGTTCTGTACATTGTATAGGTATTTTCACTAATAACAATCGTGTTCAAATGTAATGTATCAATTGCCTGCATCTGTGTTCCCACAGAACTACAACCTCGGGGTCTTCAAAACCAGGGTAAATGGGCATTTACTGGGTAAGCGTGGTCCACCTTCGGCCAATGTCTACACCTCACATCAGGTGAGATAGTGGTCAAGCGCTGCCCTGATCTAATAAAAAAAATATGTAAAAGTAGAATAGTAGCAAAAATGTACTTGTTTGTTTACCATAACATCCCATAATTCTAAATAAATTTATGTATAGGATAAAATAACGTATATTCGCATTAGCCTGTTGGTGAGATTAAATTTCGATGTGATGTAAACTAATTATTGTTTTAGGCATCACGCTCGAAAAGATAAGTGTGTCAGCTCCGACGCACGACTGGAGCACACTGTGTCAATAGATAACTGGATACCTAATTACTTTATATTATTTAGTTACATTCTACATACTCAGATGTCACGTGTTCCAACAAAAGTTATGTTAGTTACGTTCGGTATATACAGATGTCACTACGTTTTATAAGTTCAAATAGTTCATTTTTCGGCGACAGATGTCGCTGCGCCGGCAGTTTATAACACGCAATCGTTTTGTTTCCTCAACGTTTCATATAAGATTTCGACGTTTGCATTTATAGAATTAGGGAACTTAAATACATGCGCTAGTTGTCGCACAAATGTCAAAGTAACAGATAACGTAACGGTTTTTAGTTAACGCTTGTATTCATTTTACTCATTAAATTTCCATACCGAGGACCTTATGAAAATTGATTCTTAAGGAGTAAACTCCAAGAATACCTACGTTATTTGATAATTACGGACTTCGTTCAACTCGTAAGCGTAAACTGCATGCATAAATTGCCACCAAAAAAGAGTCAGCGAAAAGGACTAAATAAGCAACAAGAGTAAAGATGCGTTCGTTCTTTTCTAGGGAGCGGAGTCCTTATGAAGTCCGTTGAACTGGCAATTGAAAATGACAGGAACGTTTCCATTGAGAAAATGGTGAGCGGAGCGGACCAAACGAGTAAAAATGAGTCCGCTGCGTCATATGTTCGCCGACGAGTTTGAAGCGGACTTGCTTCCCGCGCTCCTTGTCAATTCCAACGTAAACTGAACTCTGGTCTGGAAATCGACTCTGTGATTTTTCATTTCTCGCTCAGCTCCCTCCGCTTATCTCAATTCTCTTTTGCAGTCTCTTGCAATCTCAACTGATCAAACTCTTTGATGGCGGTCATTTCCGCTAGTCATTTCTCGCTCATTACTCATTTGCGGTGGAAACCCCGCTTTATGATCTGTTTCTTCGACAAATTAATTCACATCTTAATATTGTAGATCTAGCTTCTTCTCGGACTTCATCTGCGTATCTCTATAAATTATCGATAATCTGATATATGAACAATTTTAGTGTAAAGTTTCATCAATATCTGTTCAAGTAGTTTTTGCGTGCAAGAGTAATGAAAACTTAAATCTTAAATTTTTCATTTATTTTTTTATTTTTTAATATACTTCTCTTTCTCTTGTAAGACGTGGAGTAATTTTATATAGACCGCTATATTTTATCTTTAAATCTCTACAAATAACACCTGGTATTATTAAATCTTAATAAAGTTATCTTAATAATATCTGGTATCTTAATAAAGTTGTCAAATAACCTGTAATTATTCACGTTGGATACCTATAGTTGAAAATTGACTCAGTTATTACATCCAATCCAGGTAGGGTTTGGTCGTGTCCGGGCTGCCTGATTTAAATTTAAAGAAATATCAAGACAACTTATAATAAATTTAAATTCTGATGTAATCGTGAATTCAGCCTTTGCAACAACGGAGTCTGACTAAAGACGATGGGTAGTTGCAAAACGTAGAAGTTTACCGAATAGTAAATTAGTGGGTGAGGAAGAAACCGCGCATGCATAGTTTCTAAACCAAAGATTTCAATGTTGCGCAAATTTAACAATAATGAATGTCAATGCGAACATGTGCCACACAATCCTGAGAAGGAACTCTGGTGGTCTCAATAGAGAAACTTCATATTTTCAATATAAGTTTTTAAAGCTATAATATTTTATTGTTATCTTAAGTTTTATCTAAATAAATATGAAATTTTGAATATATTTTACAGTAAAATCTCATATCTATTTTATCACATGTTTTAATAGGAATTTTTTTTAAACTATCAATATATTTACACCATTTTATATATATTCTAGTCCTTATTGGCTATGTACAAATTCTTAACAAACCAATAATAATCGTATGTACATAGAACAATAAACTAACTAAACGTCTACAGTTCGGGCTGTTAGGTCTCATTTCGACTAGATCTTGAAGTTTTAACTAATCGTTCTTACCTCTTTCAGTTAGATTTATTTACTGCTTAAAGTATGTACGGTCTTATAATTTACAGGCACCAATTACCATTTCACTGTCAATTCTTCTGATACAGACAGTCGCGTCAAACTTATGATATGTATTTACAAAAGCAAATTGAGATTCTCTAACATTTTAAGACACTGAAAAACAACGTATGTGATAATTTCTGTACTCATGTACTGAGTTCGATGGAGGTAGATTCTGAGCAAACATCTGCCACCACCCTACAACCGGAGTGGCTCGGCTTTGAGGCACGTCTCAAAGACTCTCGGCAGTGGTATTTGTTAATTTAGCAGCATGTTTACTTTGCTCTCGCAGGATGTCCCACTTTATTAGATTAAGTGAATTTATTTTCTTTTGTTCATGTCATATGGCACTTTTAGTTGGTTAGGAGGGAGTGTGGAAGCATTGAGTCGTTCTTGGCATCATTGAAGCTGTTTATTTTATTAGCTCGTGGTTAAAAACGATTTAACTATTTGAAAACTGTGATTATCGATACGTTTAAATGTTTCTGTCCTGTTATAGTCTGCCTCTTGTTGTGATTATAACATCACAGTAAAATAATTTTTCTCCCAATTGCTTAAAGATGAATTAATTATTAAAAAAAAAAGAATATGTTAATCGACTCCTTTGTCTACACGCCGGCAATATCCAAGAGGGCATTAATATAAATGGCTGACAGTTAAAGCGTAACCAACTGGATTACTGAAGCGCGACCAATTAGATCAGAAGAAGACTACTGCCATTTTGTTTTGTTCATATGGTTAATTCTTGTCTGTACTTTCAACAATTATGACATTTGGAAGTACTTATATAATAAAAATGAGTACTTTATCTGAAGAAATGAATTTTACCTGATATTAGCGTTCGCTATCATTGTCATACTGTACGATTTTAATATAGAGTAAGTTTTGTTTCTTGCCTGTTTTTGCTTAATATTTCCTCGCAAGTTTTATTTTATTATTGCATATTATGTTTTGAAATTTCAATTTGTCGATCCTTATAAAAATGTAGACTTTGTTCAATATACCTACTTGCAAAACCTGTTATGGTTTCCTTTGAATAAATAAATAAATACACATGTTTCCAAGAAAAACATCGAAGAAGGTTATAGGGTCCTAGACTACACAAATATATCGTTTTTAACTTCACTAAACTTAACTTTTCAATATTAATTTAATGTAAATCCTTTTACGACCTGAAATATGTTTAATAAATCGCTAATGTAATATTACATTGCACTCTTTCCAACTATGCAACTAATAACCGGCAGAGTATTTATGACTTGGCCGCGGGGCGCAGTAATTGCAACTTATGGTGATTTGTGGCCCGCCCTGTCTAAAAGTTTCTCTGCAATGAACTCCATGTGGGACGATGCTACACTCGTGTCAATACTTTACGTTCATACATTATTGTGTTTCAAATAGAAGCGCATATTTTTTGGCTTTAGAAAACTTCGAAACTTGACTTTACGAGTTGAAAATTGATACTAAAAAGACTTACTAACGCATCTATTGAAAGTTTTAGTCTTACGAATTTTCACAGAATGTTTAAAAATATAATTAAGACTGTTATTAAAAATACTATGGAAGACTAAATATGCTTCTCTTACAATCCTTAATGTTTTACATTAGGAATATACAATTTTTTTATTATTTTATACGATGCGTTATTTCGTTATATAACCGTAAAATATGTCCAGCGCGGAAAAACTAAAATTTAGTAACAAAATGTTAAAATTAACTAACAGCACTTTAAAAACCCGCCCTTTTGGCGAGCTTGTCGTGACATCACAGCGTACATTAACAATCAAACGTTCTTCTTTATCTTTTTTTGGTTTTTGCCCCATCAGATCTTCTCCGATGATTTTGCCAATGTCAGTTGTAAAAATAGCAATATAAAAAACTCAAAATTCAAATCAGAAGTAGCAGATCCCGAAACTAGTCAGTCAAGTCAAGTAAAATTTTTTTCTTTTAATTTTCCAAAACAGGTCCGTCAAGTCCAAAGCAGTCAAGTCAAGTCCCAATGAAATGTTAAAAAAAATCAAAAAGCAAACAACTGCGCGCTTGTTGACACTGTCTTTATAGACTTTGACGTCACATTCGATCTGACCAATAGCGTTGCGTTTCAATATCTTGAATTTCCCACATTTTGGGGAACTTTTTAATAATTATTTTCTTAAGAAAAAAGAAATAATATTGAAAAGTATTTACATAAACATAATTCTAAAACAATAATGTTCATAAAAAAATATTCAACCCTTTTTTGAATTAGACGCATATTCCCTATTACCTTACTACCTAAACAGTAACAAAAAAAAAAAAAACAACAAGAAGAAACCTCATAAGTGACCTTTTCATCTTTAAATTTGTGATGCAGTTATTAAATATACAACAATCAATCCAAACAATCAAATAATCACTACATGAGTCTAGTACAAGAGTATTAAATTTTATCTATTAATTATTACTTTCTACTTTTAAAAATACGTAATATATTTCCATAGATTTTCTTTACAAACTCGAATAACCAGATAATTATTTATAACTGAACTGAACTGAATAATAATGATTTTATTGACCGTACAAACAGTTGTATCGTCAAGTTTTTAATAATCATCCTTTTTTTGCTTTCGACCTATCTAACTACGATTTATTCCCAAATAATTGGGATTTCTTCGTGATATGCAAAGCTAATTTATATTTGATACTTACTTAAATTAAATATTCACTGTGTGGAGTACGTTGATCACACATTGGCCCCATATAAGGTACTTTAGTTAACATTACACGTTTGCAGGCAGCTCGGAGAGCGGCTAGCCGGCGTGTCTATCGGACACCTGCGGCCCGATCTATATATAGCTCAGACATGACTCAAATGAAAGTGCTCTCTATTTACGAACCTATCAAAGAACTCCTTGCCTAATTTAAAAGAATGGAGAAACAAGTAGTCTAAAAGAATATAAGTCTAAGTATGTATACTTTTAGAAAATTATATCTAAGATATTTTACAAAATCATTGAAAGAAAATCGGGCGGCGATTTCGCGCGAGGCTTTTATTTTAAAAAAGCTTCTTACAAGTATGCCGTAAATTTGACTTGACTTGCCGTAAAATTGACTTATATTGACTAAGTATATAATAAAATTTAATTATTAAGTTACTCTCGACCAGTACGCTCAACCGAATTATTTAATAACCCAGGAAACATATTATTTTAACGCTGTTCTTGAAAAACTCAAATACGTTTAAAAACAATCTTTACTTATGAGTACATGTAAATGATGTACATATTTTAATAGTAAATATGTTTTCTGTTTTCATTGCATTGTTCACCTAAACCACCCACCCGGTTTTCTTTTGTAGCATCGAAATAATATAACGTTTTTGTAGTCATTGAAAATACTGACTTATTGCTTTGTTAGTTTGAAAGGCCTTTTATTTTTCACTATTTACCACCTGAAAATGGGTCCGGCTTAATAAAAACCATCGTTTATCTATATTTTAAATAAAAACAGATCTTCGAAATGCATGTACGCCCATAACTTTCGAACGTGTAGACCGATTTTAATTCGGTTTTGACTAATGGAAAGAGGGATAAACGGGGAATGTTTATGTATATAAAAATTGCACCACGGGCGAAGCCGGGGGCGGGCCGCTAGTATATAATATATATGCCTAATTAGCAATTAATTATTAATTAGCTGCCTCCAGCTTCCCACGGATGTAATATTTTCTGCAAATTACATACACAAACCTTCCTTGTTTAGCTCTCTTTCCATCAGTGAAAACCGTATCAAAATCCGTTAGGTGGTTTAGAAATCAAAAACTAGTTTAGAAACAGACAGATGTGGACAGCAACTTTATTTTATAATACGTGTAAAGAGATTACAATATCCTTATAAACCTATATTTATACTTCTGGTTATGAAGTCTTTGGGCTTCTAAAAATAAACATATATTTTTTCTCTGTTTCATTAAATGTTTTATTTTAGGTAGGTACTTGTAACTGAAGCTTGAAGCTTGAACCAGCATGAAGCTTTCTTGTTTTAAAGCTGTAAATTGATGCTATCTTTTCTAATAAATCTACAAATGTTATACATTTTTCATATTATATGTGCGGTTTTTTTTTCTAAAAGCAATATCTTAAATTGATATTTGACACCGTATCTAATGTATCGCTCCCGAAGTGTGTGACATTTACTGCTGCTAGAATATATCTCGACCCCTTAAATATACATTACCGATAGGGTGTCTTTTTATATGTTTCTACTAGGTAATGCATCCAACATTGTACGTGTTGCTTTTGGGCAAAATATATGCTAATCGGGAATACATTTCCACTCGTAACTAAATGTTATCTAATTCTACGAGTACTTCAAACTTTCCAGCGTAGGGTTTCAAAACGAATATTCAAATTTAAACATTCATTTAAAAACTCGTACTGAAATTCATAAAATATTTTCTAATTTCATCTAGCTGTGTCCCACGGCTTCATTCGTCTCGGCTTCTAAGGGTCGTAGCGTGATGATAAATAGTAATAATAGTATATAACTTTCGTCAAGAAATGAATGAACTATCAAGTGCAAAAAGAATGTTTAAAATCCAATTGATAGTTCCAGAGTTTAACAAACAATTTCTCCGGCTTTATTATATTAATATTTTAATATAATAAATATTTTAATATAAGTTTTATTATTGAATATTATTTATTCGTACCAAGTGGAGATTGTATTCTAAATTTAAAATGTTTATAAAGATCACGATCGAATGCATTGAATTTTTCCAAGACCACGCGGGACTCACAACTCGCAATAGTTATATGCTCCACACTACAACGTCTTGAACCTAACTTTGCTCTCTCTTTCCCTCTAGTATAGCCGAGTGAGATAGAAAATCTTGTGTTAATTTTTACTCAGTTCTCAGTGGGAACACATTACGTTAATTCGTTCTAGGGCGCGTGCACTCAACACTAAGTTAGGGCGGACGTGAGAGTAGTTCTCGTTCTTTTTATTTTACTATTATGTTCCCTTGAGTTTCTTTTGAGGGGTTCCCTGTTTCAGTTAATGGCAATTCTGTGTCATAATTATATTTGTTCATTTACCATCACTACTTAATTGATATTGACAAGTGTTGCGGTTCCTTTACTAAGCAAACAAGAGTTCTTAAAGCTGATTAATCAAAAGTAATTTTTCTACACACAAACGCCTACTCAACACTGCACACTCTTTCAATTTGTTCACATACTACATTGTTTCGATACATCAATATCGTACTGGCATGATTACTTTCATTAATACATTATTATTTTTAACAGGTACTAGGCAAGGCATGCCTTTTTAACATTCTGTAATCTATCTAATTTATTATATTAGTTGAGCCAATGACAAATTATCACTTTTTAACCTACGAGTAAGTCATAATCTCTAAACGTTTTTATCCTCATCTTATCCCTTTACACCCTTTGGTTCATGATCTACAACGTCATTTTGGTCATGTTGTTAATCCGCCCATGGAATTTGTCATTATAAATTCTCTACACTAAAAAGAGCTGTAGAGGAGCTGAGTAAAATGTCATTTTATTCTATATTGTATTAAGAACTACTTTAGATTAGAATACGGAATACTTAAACTTAATCGCCTTTTAAGATAAGATAGCTGTCTTTTAAGACAAAGTTTAACAGGTAATAAGATGTCCTATTATCTCGTGGGAAAAAGTTTCATAGCTTCGTATTACAAATTTTAATGCACAAAATGAACATTTAGCGGGTGAGCTCATAACGTGGGTTGTAAAGAATATGGCCGCCGTCGATATTTGCTTTGTTAAGGAGCCAAGAAAATTTCCTTTCACACTATACTTGAATAATCTGTGAAATTTATAATTCCAGTTTTATGGTTTTTAAGTATTTTTGGGATCAAATTTATAGCATCGTTTTTTAAGATTAAGATCAATTGCAATTTTTAAGATTAAGATCGGCAGACAGGCTGGCGGTTCATTTGGTGGTAGGAGGTTACCGTCGCCTAAATATCAGTAATATAACACGGACAAAATACATAGGACAAAGCATGACGGAGCCGGGATAATTAAAATGGGCTCTAGCAACCCTTGCACAAGCAAATAAAACGTAACAACAAACGTTCTGTCATTTCGCGATAGTCTTCTTTAAGGAGTGATTAGATGCCAGATTTTTTTATCTGTTATTTAAATGCGCATAATTTTTTTAACGCATCAATTGAAGACAAACCTTGATGGACATACACCTCGACTCCCAATAACAGTTCAACTTTAATGATTCTTAGCAAACACTTAGCATTTTTTTAGTTGGTGCGAGCGAGAAACAACGGGTATCTAAAGGAAACGTTTTTTAATGTAAAGTTTTGTAGTGTGCTGAAATTGAAATCTTGATTATTTTGTTGCTCTCTTTTCTATAGTTGCACAGATATTAATTTCCTTTCTCTCATAAACGTTACCGCTTTTCTCACTATTACAGTTCAGTATTATGTGGCGAATGTCTACTAACCTAATTAAAAAAAGTTGTACAGGATGGATAAAAGCACGACGGAGAGAAAATATTTTAAGTTCATACTTGAATCATTTCAAAATATAAAGTGTTTAAATTTTTTTTAATGAAAAATTCCTAGCATTAATTCATTATTATATAATGTTAGATAATGTCACTCACTATAAATTTATAAAGATTTTGTCCGTATTAATATTCAACTGTTGGTTTGTCTCATTTGGTCTTGTCTGTGTATGTTGTGGGGCGAATTGCGGAAGTACTCAAGTTCTTGTAAGCAGGTCTATGTCTTCCAGGGTCCAGTTCCGAAATATTTTATTGTAAAAATATCATGTCATGTAATGTTATAATTATCTGCTTGGTAATTGGTAATCAGTAATTGTAAGTTGTTAAATGTGATGATTGTAAACGGCTTTGACTATATGATTTTTTATTTGATTCATCCAATTCTATTTATTAAGAAACGTAACAGTTTTTTTTATGAATTAAACTGAATTTCGCCACTTGCCGGCGAGTGTTGTATTTTTAATATACGTTTAGTTCCACAAAAAAAAATCTTACTATCTGCTGTCAATTATATTAAGCTGGTGTTCATAAGTGGAAATAAAAAAGGTTTAATATCATTTATGAAGCGAGGAATGTTACAGAAGAAAAAGAATAACAAGGTTACTTTATGACTGTTATTATAATTATAATAACAGTCATATAATAATAATATATTATTATATATTATAATAATATATTATTATATATAATAATTATATTATTATATTAATTATATTATATTATATTATTATGTTATTGTTATTATTGCATTATGTTATTGTTGTACATCAAGTTCAAACGTTTTTATAAACGTGTAGAAACACGATTAGAGTCCCCGGCATCATCGGTCCCGAAAGGACACGACCAGGATTCTTCGTATCATTGGTCTCCACACTTGATCACAGATAGGCGCGAATATTTGATCCATATTTGATCACGTTAGGTCACGCGCTGCAATTCCAAACAAAACGCCACAATCGGCACAAAATAAGTCCTCGATCGCATTGTCCACCAGCCAATCACACCAAATCAGATAACACTCCACCAAACACGTAGCACCAGTCCCTTGATGTCAACCGATTGCCTTCCCGTGAGGTACTCCCCGGCCGACGGCCTCTGCGCTAGCGCTCGGTGTTGTGTCCGAGTCAACGACAATGACATTCCGATCCCGCTGTCCAGTTGACAAATGACAGTTGTCAGTGCTGTTCACTCCCGCAAATCAAAAGCGCCGACACGGCCAGACTGACATGCGCACGCCCTCGTGCGCCTCTCGTCTCCGCCTCGATCCACGTTCGGTTAATATGCAAACAAAGAAAACAAACTATCTGGCTCACCACATTCATTATGCTCGTCCTATCCTGACCAACTAGATACAACTTCACACACAAGCAGGTGAGATCCCTACAGGTTTCATTAAACAACAACTTGCTGGACCAGATCGTCACCCACAAAAGCAGGTGAGATCTCTACAGCTTTCATTAAACAACAACTTGCTGGACCAGATCGTCACCCACAAAAGCAGGTGAGATCTCTACAGCTTTCATTAAACAACAACTTGCTGGACCAGATCGTCACCCACAAAAGCAGGTGAGATCTCTACAGCTTTCATGAAACAACAACTTGCTGGACCAGATCGTCACCCACAAAAGCAGGTGAGATCTCTACAGCTTTCATGAAACAACAACTTGCTGGACCAGATCGTCACCCACAAAAGCAGGTGAGATCTCTACAGCTTTCATGAAACAACAACTTGCTGGACCAGATCGTCACCCACAAAAGCAGGTGAGATCTCTACAGCTTTCATGAAACAAGAACTTGCTGGACCAGATCGTCACCCACAAAAGCAGGTGAGATCTCTACAGCTTTCATGAAACAAGAACTTGCTGGACCAGATCGTCACCCACAAAAGCAGGTGAGATCTCTACAGCTTTCATGAAACAACAACTTGCTGGACCAGATCGTCACCCACAAAAGCAGGTGAGATCTCTACAGCTTTCATGAAACAACAACTTGCTGGACCAGATCGTCACCCACAAAAGCAGGTGAGATCTCTACAGCTTTCATGAAACAACAACTTGCTGGACCAGATCGTCACCCACAAAAGCAGGTGAGATCTCTACAGCTTTCATTAAACAACAACTGGAACTCTCTCATAACAGTTAAAAAGAGCAAGCAGATAAAGCTTCCTCGGAATCTATGGATAGGGCCTCTTCGGAATCAACCGATAGTGTTCCCAAACCATTAATTAAAGGTTCCCCAGAATTAGTACGTCGGCAACTGCTACAATGCGAGAGCCCGAAGGCTCTCCAAGTTTCTCTCTCTCTCTCTCTCTTTTTTTTTTTTTTCTTCGGTCAAGAAGAAAACGAGTACTGGTAATGACTGATAATATTAACTAAAGCAGGGGTCTCTTAACTCGTAAGTATAGTAACGACAAGCGTTCGATATGAGGTCACTAGAAGTACAGTATTTAAATAAGAAAAACAATCAGGTCGTATTACATCCGCTTGCAATAATTAACGACCCCTGTCCATAACACATTTACATTCCACTACACTGATACGGGATGGGCGTCGCTGAACAATGCGCAATTCATCAAAAAAAGGCGTATTTATAACTGTCCGGTAGCTACACTGCGTTTAGAAACCTCTTTAGCAAGCAACAATACTCTCTGCGGTTATCCAACAATCAGAATTTAGAACTATCGGAGTGCAATTAACAACCACTCTTACAGGACTACTAATCTTTCCAAGTCTAATCTCACTTTTGGGTTCGTTTGGGTGTGATAACTCACATTCTAGTACTTTAAGTCCATCTAGAAACAAAACACGGTCTATCCCCCGCTTCACATTAAAATTTTTAAGATAATTATTCTCGCATAACAATAACTGGGTGGGTAGATCGAATTAGAAGTAACAACAGATCTACATGAAATAAAACCTCAATTAAATAACTCTCATTTAAACAGCTGATAAGATTTTTACTATTTTTTTTTGTTCCAGTGTTGTAGGTAGGTTTAGTAAAACTGCGCGATTAGCAAGGCCAGCCAACGTTACAACATCATAATGTCGATTTTCGCCCAACTTATGGGCTGTGCTCTCTACCCCAAAATGAAAACGACTCACCGTTATTATTCACGAGGATCAACCTCACTGCATAGGTTAAAGCCATCGAACCAAAAGCGACGACTTCTCGAAGTCGTCATTGCGCTCGGACCCAACAAGCCGCCAACAGGGGTCCCACAGCACCTCCACTCCGAGTCGCGGCCGCCTCGCGACGATCCATTGACCATGCGGGTCTTGTTGCAACAAGAGCAGATCCTGCCCGACTTGTCCAGGATGGGCTGCTGCTGCAACATCTTTATATTTTTTTTTTGCACGGTCATCTGCAACTCCTTGTAACGGTCCCTCTGAGAGGCACAGGTCCATGGCGCTGCACCAAGCCCACGCATCGACGTCGGCAGCCTCAAGGTTGAAGTCTGACAACTTTAAATTTACTCGTCGTAACCGGATCCTTTATGGCTTCGATAAAACTGACGATTTTCCATCACACTGCACCACATGATTGCGTAGTTTTAATTTTCATAGCAGTGCCCGTGAGACAATCCCACTTCTGATGTAGAAACACGATTAGAGTCCCCGGCATCATCGGTCCCGAAAGGACACGACCAGGATTCTTCGTATCATTGGTCTCCACACTTGATCACAGATAGGCGCGAATATTTGATCCATATTTGATCACGTTAGGTCACGCGCTGCAATTCCAAACAAAACGCCACAATCGGCACAAAATAAGTCCTCGATCGCATTGTCCACCAGCCAATCACACCAAATCAGATAACACTCCACCAAACACGTAGCACCAGTCCCTTGATGTCAACCGATTGCCTTCCCGTGAGGTACTCCCCGGCCGACGTGCCTCTGCGCTAGCGCTCGGTGTTGTGTCCGAGTCAACGACAATGACATTCCGATCCCGCTGTCCAGTTGACAAATGACAGTTGTCAGTGCTGTTCACTCCCGCAAATCAAAAGCGCCGACAAACGCATATACTTATTTCCTCACATTAGTTGTGTTTTAGGCGACGGCTCTTCTTCAAATGTTCTGTTGCTGACATTACTTAAAAAACGCTAACAAACAATATCACAAAGGGAATACTGTAGTTTATAAACACAAGCAACTTCTGAGGTATGAATATCTGTTCCCGACCCCGGTCAGGACACAGGACACATTTCTTTGTTACTCTGTGTTCTGACCGGGTGGGTTCTGAGATCTTAGATGATATATCTACACTGAAACTTAAGAACTGGTGGTAACTGTCGCCATGGAGCCACTTATTTTATGACTGAATGTCATAAAAAAAAAAGACAAATTTCCTCCAAAATAAAACTATAAACTAGCTACTTTCATCAAAGTACACTTCGTACCTTCAAATTGTATTTAATATTTGTCTAAGTCTTTATAGTCTTTTTATCTTCGGAAATTTAGCGTTTAATATTGATGCGTCCTTGTAAAATACACTATGTAGGCAATCTACTTATATAAATTATTCGCTAGTTCTGTGAATAAAATTGCAGCGGTATTGATTCAAAGAATAAAGTCGTATTGCGAAGACGTTCGCTGTTTTGTGGACCAATGAACTTTTTAATTTAAATTTTTAGGAAACATCTGCAGTCTGCTAGCTCGTTCATTAAATCTTAGTGGGTATATTTAGCGGAATGAAAATTTCTTGAGTCGTAAAATAAGTTATTATAAATATCTCTCAATTCGTAGCACTTCGCCAGATTTTTAGCGGAAAACTCGCTGATTTTAATTAAAAGTTAGCGCCGGTTGAGTGTGAATCATATTCATGGTTTCAGCCGTAAAATGTCTCAACGGAGACATTGGCTTGCTGCACTTTGGCTAATAAAAATTCTGTGCAAATTAATTTAACACTTATAAAGCGACGAATTAGTCTGCAGTATTGTACGGATTATCACTACATAAACGAGTATGTTTCGTTATCAATTTAATATTATAACTTTTTCAGAACACTGTTATATCTGCTGTTAGATATCTTTACTTAAAATGCTAGCATGTGTGTAGTGTCGCGCAGTATACACGCACACTTTGCAACAATTTTACAAGTTGAAGGTGTATGAAGTTGCCCTTCATAGAAGACCACCATGAAGTCACGTTGTTGTGTTTCTAAACGCGAATAAGGGTGCCAGGGCCATTTCTCCTTCATTATCCCGTCCTTTGGCCTTTACATTATTTTCTTTCTCCTCTATTTTGGCGATACATAACACATCTGCTACTCAATGAGTTGTAATGGTCTATTTTACAAGCGATGTCTCATCTCAATAGATGATTACTTCACTATCGACATCTGCTTGTTATAATTTGTCCCGTCCTGGTTCAACAAAAGGACACTTTCAATCATGTTTCAATCATGGGTGGTAAACAACACTTTTACCACTCGATACAATGTAATAATGTCTCCTAAATGCTTTAGGAACACTGCTAGAAAGGCAGAAAGTCGAATAGATGATACTTAAAAAAACGTCAACACCTATTTACGGAATATATTCACAATTTATATATATTTCGTGCCTTCCTGGCAGCGTTCCTAGCATTCAAGGGTCATTACTGTTTATATCTGTTTATATCTACAAAAATAAAGGCGCTGTCCACTTCAGTTTCATTTTCCGCTGACTTTTTCTAAACTTTTCAACGGATTTTGATAAGATTTTCACTAATGGAAAGAGAGATGAACTAAGAATGTTTGTATATACTATAATTTGCAGAAAAAATTCATCCGTCCAAAGCCGGAGGCGGGTCGCAAGTACTCAATAAAGAAACATTTCACACGTGAAATTTATTAAAACAGTGTGCACGACACCGCAGGCAAAGTTAGTTTTAAATATATACGTAAGATTTAATGAATTGCTCAGTAGGAGTAATTAAAGTAAGTTACTTTGCATAAACCAGGGAGTCGAATCTAAATGCGTACCTCAAGACCAGTATTAGCTCTTCAACAAAGGTCTGCCCAATTGTTGTCAAATGAAGATTCAATTGGCCCACAATAAATTAGTTCGGCGAATGGGCCGATCCCTTCATTTGCACAGTCTCACGGACCCCTCTTTGTGTATCAGGGACCATAGATAAACGGACGGACAACTGTACAGATCCTTTATTGTTAATTTTGGAATGTATTCGCTTTGCTGCCTATTGACTCTGTATTCCCGTATTTCCGTTGTCCTCTGGATCTTGTCCTTGTATTCGAATTATATTTTGTCTTTATTCTAAGTTTTAGATTGTAGTTATTCATAAATAATATTATGAAAATATACAAAGGAATCATGAAATAGCTGCAACATAGAAAGGCATACTTTTTTAATATAGAATTGTATGTTCTATTGTTTGGTAGTAAATGAAATTATGTGCACATTTAATTTTTATTTAATTGATTTGATGTTATAGTTCATTTTAAAGTCAATTCGATATAACGTAAGAAACCCTACCTTTACTTGTCGATCTGACGGTGTAATTTCTTCGTTATTACGTTATATTTTTCGTAATTTCTTTTAGCGTTATATATTATTGAAAAGTATTGTACAAAAGATCCACTGGCTTATAAGTACTAAATAGTAGATGCTAATCACTTATTACTGTATTCGGCCTCTTATTTTAATAATCCACTCGTATAAAATCGAATGAATCGTAATGTGAAATAAAATTCAAGATTGGAGCATTACTGGTCTAGTTTGCCTAGTCAAATGTTCGGTGTCACATCGTCCATTATTGCCTTCTGCACAAACACTGCATGGCAGCGGCTCACCCGGCTTAAGTATGAGCTCCTTTTGTCCTCTACCTTCGCTCAGCTCGAACAATATGGCGCTTGGGTGAGAATTGTTTGCGTTTTGTACTTGTGTCACGGTTTTAGATGTTACCCCACAATAAGTTCTAATATTAAGATTTTCTTTCATGCGCAGTTTAATTACCTTTTTTCACTTTCAAAATTTTATTTTAACTTGTATTCCCGTAATTTGCGTAGGTTTCTGCATAGTCATTTAGTGAATGTGCACTTAAATGTTAAATGTGCTTAGGGGTCCCATATTTTGAGCTCTTAATTACAGTGTGATTACATAACAACCAATCAGCTTAAAGGAAATTTTTAAGTTTTCGATAATTAAACTGCTTGGAGTGCAGTTAGAGATCTCCATTTCTATGTGCTTGTAGCCAGTCATCTTAAATACGACTAAAATATCTGTATCCTATATTGATATTTATTTAACTGGTTTTGTAAAATATAAAATAAAAGGCATCTCTTTTTCGCATATATATTTTAGGTTAATCAACTAAAGTTGATTGTCGTGCAACTTAGCTTTTAATAGTAAATTTGATAGGTTAGTCAGTTGTGTTCAAGTCAACAGCAGGTAAAAGTATTAAATAAGAAACGAACATGTAATGCACCGTGGTGGTCACAGTAATACGAGTTTCATAACAGAACACGGTCATATTTCCAACGGAGCTTGGTTTATGGTCTATAAATATGGGCCCGGGGCAACTAAGTTCATGTTTCAATAGACACAACGTTTATGACTATTCAGCGGTTGCATGCTCATTCGTTCGCCAAGTGTTTATTTATTTCTGTAAGATGAAGATTTTATTGATTCTTTGACTTTTGTGTTTTTTTTCCGCCATTTTCGCTGTTAAAGAAATGCTTAATTGATTTATTAAGAATGGCAGCGATTACTGCCTTCTGCGGTCATAAAGTGGGTAACCGCTATCTTGCAGAAAACAGCACGAGTGCAATTTGTTTTTACATATAAATAGGAATGCTAGATTATTAATTTTAGTAAGCTGTATTGAATTGTATGTAAAAAAGTTATAATATTTAGACAATTGAAGCTGTAAGAAGTTTGTGCAAGTATCACACATAGAGGAGACCAGAAAAATTGAAAGGGCTTCGCCTTCGCGATAAAGATAACACCTCTCAATTTGGATGCCATAGTTTTCCTTCGGGATAACGTATAAGATTTGAGATTTGAAGAAAGATTCAACCCACATAGAGTATAAATGAGCTAACACAACTTTGTGCCCTTTATATCTACCGCCTTAAGGTACAAAATAAACCGTAGGATTGTCGTCAGAGGCATTTCTTATTTGAATATCCAATATGGTTTTCCAAAGCGAGAAAAGGGATAGGATAAGCGTGGAACTTTTAACTGAAATAATATTGTCGTTTGTACTGAAAGGTTGATGGCTTCCCTTTTACTTATGCGGATCAGTTCTGGTTTCGTTTATCGAAGAAAAATAATTCTAAAGTGTTGACATGAAAGCTACACTAGTGTAAAGCGAACAACGACTTTGCCGGAGAACCTTTTATTGCATTTGAATGCATTGAATGAAATGATGTGACACTAAAGAAAAATACTTTTATATAAGTGTATAACATTTTTTTATCTATAAACATTTATTTTTTTATTTTTCTCTATAAACATTTTTACTGAACAAAAAGTAAAATGAGAAGCGAAATTTGGGATACGATGAGGAATAATCAAAATAAATTGAATTCAAGATTTCTTATTAAATTAAAATTTGAAACCAATTAGTTTTCAAATAAATCTTTGGAACTCCAATTCGCGGTCAAATAAGTGTACAAATCATTTGACTTACCGAAATCTTGTATTATTTGTTTTCATTAAATCTTATATATAAAAATGAATCCCCATTTCTCCTGGTCACGGCATCACGCGTGAACGGGTAGACCGATTTTAATTCGGTTTTCGCTAATGGAAAGAGGGGTGAGCGGGGAATGTTTTAGGGTATATAAAAATTGCACGCCGGGCGAAGCCGGGGGCGGGCCGCTAGTTGGTTATAAAAAATAGTTATTCTTAATTTTTTAAAAAATATTCCTTTAGTGAAAAAAGCAGTGAGACGTTAGTTTAGCTGCCGACATTCAGACGCTTGCTCGAAACCCGATCAGTCCACCAACTATGATTCTTCGATTTCCACTATGGTCTTGAAATGATGATCTAACGGAAGGAAATTTTGTTTTCTAGATTTTAGACTATAGACTGTATAGACACTGTCTGAGCCTAGTCATGGGACTTGTATAAATATGTACGCTTATATAAATCAAGATTTTTTAAGTACTCATTCCTTACACACCCATGTGTATAAGGAGATTAATGGTAGAATGTGTATGTGCAATTTTATAATAAGATCTTATTTTTCATTCACATTTTAAGCAAATACATATTTCTTTCTTTCTCTTTGAGGTCAAAGATGGAGTTTGCTTGCCCATTAATAACCTATTCACTCTGTTCTTGAAGAGTCGTAAGTTGTATGTTTGCTTCAGTCTCCTATGACCACAAGCAACGCTACAGGGTGCTGCAAGTGCGCTCCGACCATAGTAGGGTTAAGAATAAAGGATTGGGAAGGGATAGATAAATGGGCTCTTGCATCCTTACAAACTCACCGAAACCCAACAGTACACATGCTACAGTAGTTTTCTGTAAGGGGGTGGTTACTGCTGCCAGACGGGCTGCGTAAATGAATGCGAAATTCAGTGTGCCTTGCCACTTCTTTGTATCTTCTAACATATACAGCTTTGACTTATCATGATGGAAGGAACCCTAGAGCATATATTCACTTAAAAAACACATCCTTTACTGAATTTTTTTTTAAAGAATGTTTCCAAAAAACTTTTTTAAATATGGGTATTTTTTTGTGTCAATTTTTTAGTCACAATCAATCATTCTTTACACACCCATGTGTGTAAGGAATGATTGATTAAAATTCCGTTCATAAAGAGTTGAAAAGTTTTTTTTTTTTTCAGTTACAATTTTGTAAATTGTATTATTTGAAAGATAAAAAAGAGGTTCCGTTAATGAAGACATTAGGTTACACATGCAATAGTTGTTTTTCCAAGGACATGCGTTGGGCCTTGCAGCACCATGCGTCACGGGTAGTATCTGGAAGGAAGCAGCCACTTTCTACTGGTTTCTTTGTTGGCCAACGTCGTATGGTAATTTAGCTTCCTTCCTAGTGGCCGCAACGCCCATAAATTAGGTGCCAACGCCCGACCTCGCTACTGAAAAATTACCAACTACTGCGGAAACCTTAACAAAATCGATCTGGATGTGACAAAAATTTATTTGACTGGTTCTTGTAAGCAAAAACACTTTTTTTATACCTTTTTATAAAAATACACTTACATTTACAAATACACTTTTTTATACCTCGACGAAAGTATAAAACGTTAGTTTCATTTATACCTTCGTCTGTATATGTGTATGAGTGCGCGTATTGTGTATTTAAATAAAATTTTATGCTTATACGTCTAAAAAAGGTAGAAAATAAATGAATTTCTATTAAAATGTGATCTTATTCCTAATCGGAAATATCGTTCAGCTTTAAAGCGTATATCCAGGAGTTTTATTTCCACGGGGAGCCCATACACAAAGTAATGTGAGTTTTCGGAGCCGGTTTACGGACCGTTTAGTCAATAATGCGAGATGGGACGAGGAACTTTTCTCTTCCTATTCTTTTGCAGACTCGAAAAATAAGTAAAATGTACACTGCACTCGAATGAAATCAACTAGAACGTGAGTTAGGCGCTATCTGCTCTAGTAGTTACGCATACGATCATTTTAAATGACTATTTGCTTTTTGAAAAAAATTATAGTAATACCAGTAATACCCTCATTTGATTTCGATTTAATATAAATTATAATATTCAAGAAACCAACCAAATAGTCTTGCAGTATACTAAATGTAAGGAGGTATGGATTTTCGTCAACCACTCTAGATCACTTCTAGTGATCCATATTGACTATAATTCAAATGCTCTCATATTTCTAGGATACCTTCATATATAATATGTTGCATTACATTGTTTCCATAAAACCATAGATTTTTTCTATGACTAATTTTTAGTATAAGGATTGGAACTCCCTACCGGCGCGGGGCGTCTGTATTTTCGAGCTCATAAAGGTACGAGTGAATAGGCATGTTCTGGGTGAGCTCGCTCCATCGTCGGCCTCATCCTTCCCAAATGGATAGATGCTGGTCGAGAGCAAACCCATCTTTAATAAAAAAAAATGCAAGCATTTTTAATGTAAAGGTCGTCAGACAGGCTGACGGTCCACTTGTTGGTGCCACAGGTGCTGCAGATGCGCTGCCGCCTTCAGGAAATGGGAAAGGATAGGGAAATGGACTCTGGCATCCCTTACTCCCTCTCCCAAACACAACAGCACAAATGCTGTTATTTCACTAAAGTCTTCTGTAAGGAGATGGTTACTGTCGCCAGACAGACTACTCATTTAAGACTGCGACACGGATTTTGCTCTATCACTATTTAATTCGAAACCTTTTTTTAAATTTTTTTTATCTAATAATCCAATTTGTTGTGCTTTAGAGATGGTAAAATCGATTGAAAAATAGCTTAAAGAAGATATTTTTTAAAATAGGTGCACTCTATTTTGAAAACAAATTTTATAAGTTTTAGTTATGGGTATTTATTTTTTATCCTTGTTTTGGATCTGGATATTATTTGATTATGACAATTTACGTGATTTCTCACTTGTGAATGTTTTTTATTTTATTTTTTGAATCTATAGTTAATGCTAATTTTAATATTCTTATAATAATAGTTTTAATTTTATCTCAAGAATTGTTATGGGTATAACACGTACCAGGTATAATTAATTAAAATAATGCATGCACTCCAAATTCTTTGTAAATAGCTAGAAAATACCATTTGTCCTCTCCTGATACATAAGCTTCCTTTTAAGGCTGCCTCTCGGAGAATTAGTTGCAACATTTTAAATCGTATGAGCAGCAAGTGTAACAACGTTAAATGTAGGTATTGTTTGTCTACAATTTTCATTATAGAGGACTACTTTGCTTACAGTGACTTATATTATTATTACTTTACAGTGACGTAGGAATTAGAAATGTCTGACTGAATTTATCACATAAAAATCCAATATAATATAAATCTACCCTAAATTGCGGAACTGCCAGTCGAATTTAAAAAAATTTGATGTCCAATTCACACACTATGACCTTTAGAAAGCAAAAATATAAAAAAAAGAAAGAATGCTATGCGAAAACAAAGTAAGTACGCGCGCTGGCGATAAAATGCGACGCATAGAGCGAACCGAGGGCTTACGATAGACGGCGGCTGAAACCATAGTTGACAAGCTCGTTGGATGGGTGGTTAGGGTGCTTGCCTTAGCGCTCTATCTCAGAAGTCCCAGGTTCGATTCCCGGGCAGGGTCAAATTTGAAAATAAACTTTTCAAAGTTGGCTCTGGATTTAAAAAGTAGTGGCAATGTACGCTGCATTTCGCAGTCATTTGGGCAGCCCGTCTGGCCGCGTAACCACCCCCCTTACAGAAGACCACCGTGAAATAATAAGATTGTGTGCTGTTGTATTTCGGTGAGTGAGTAAGGGATGCCAGAGCCCATTTCCTTATCCTATTCTTAATACCTATCCTTAATCCTACTGTGATCAGCAGTGCATTTGCAGCACATGTGGCGTTGCTTGTGCTTAAGGCGAGGGTAGCCACCTACCATCAAGTGAACCGTCATCCTGTCTGTCGAGCTTAACATTAAAAAAAGGAATAAAATAACGGAACAAAGCATACAAGGGGCACACTGAAATGATCGGGAATAGAATATTTCGGATTGAGTTACAATAAAACCTTTTTTAGAATTTGAATACTGGCCTCTTAGAATCTTAATGACATTCAAACAATTAATTTTTTTTATTCAAAACAAAAACTATGTTGTTTTTAAGTTGACATGTCGTTAACAGAAATGGAGCTCACGCGTGAACATTTCCGTGCCATAATTTATCACAATTTTTCGCGGCTTATCTCAAGATAAATGTCTCAGCGAACTTGTTTCGATTTATGATGAAGCACCGAGTCAAACGACAATATACCGCTGGTATGCCGAGTTCCGACGCGGTCGTGTGTCGCTCAGCACTGTTTCTTCGAACTCCGAAAAAATAACCCGAAACCTCGCATCATCTTACATCACGATAATGCGAGCTCCCATACGGCACGGAAGACAAATGATTTTTTGAAGCAGGAAAACGTTGAGCTGATGAGCCATCCTCCGTACAGTCCTGACCTGAGCCCAAACGATTTCTTTACATTCCCTAGAATGAAAGATTTATTACGCGGTCAACGGTTTGAAGACCCCGAAGCAGCTGTGGAAGCGTACAAATCAGCCATTTTGTCAACATCAACTTCAGACTGGAATTAAAAGTGCATTAAGTTGAACGGAGAACAAAACAATAAAATACAATTTAGCTATACCGTGCATGTGGTTTTTCTTATTCCCGATCATTTCAGTGTGCCCCTCGTATATTGTTGCGTTGTAAAACCACGGACCAAATTTAGACGATACTATTGATCGAAACAAAAATGTCTCAACGTCGCGTACCCCAATTAACGTTGACATTGATTCCGTCTGCAGGCAGAATGCGCCGGATGGTTGGACCAAAATAGCAGAAGCCAGAGGCAATCGATTCGACAAACACCAAGTTCATATTTGGAGCGGTTTGACTCAATCTAAACCTTACTGCCATCAATATAGAGTTGAAAGTTGAGTTGAGTTTGTATCTATATAAAATTATACACACGTTACACCCCACTGCTGGGCAATGCCTCTCATTACAAAGATTCGGAGGGCTTACATGCATGGCTTCGAGAATGACTAATCTTTTCCACACGAAGTTTGCCTCGCTATTTTAAAACTTTCACTATAGTACCTGATGATGACTTTCATTAAACTTTATAACAGACAACAAAACATATGGGAGTAAAAACTATATGGGAGTAAAATCTCAATAGATACAAGTACCTACTATAAAATAAAGTCTATAACTAACTAAAATAAAGCAATATAAAGTCGATATCTGCGGGGTATCATGTTATTTTTAAGAATTATAAAACTCATATTTTATACAATCTGCTTTTAGCTTCAGACCAACATAGACCACATTTTAAAATAGGACCTTTCGGGTCCTTCTCTGTAATTCAGTGTGCTTGTTAGTTCAAAAATAAAAAAGTGGATCCCGATAGTGATAAAGATATATGCATTTACAAAAGAAAAAAAAATAGATATAAAAGAAAGAAATGACGATATATTACAATACAGACTAATATATGATATTCAAATCAAAGTAGTTTGCTTAAAAAGCTTAATTTTTCAAATTCAATAATACTGATTGTTCTTGCAACAACAGTATTTAATTAATAAAAACTTACTGTTTTGCTGTGAAAATGTATAAAATTTCTCAATTGAATGTGTTTAATTTTAGTCTGCCTTGTATTACCAACATAAGACTTTCTCTAACCATATTATATAGTACATAGTAAATCTAGACGTGGTCACCTAATTGGAGCTAATGTCAATAATTAATGTGTATCTGAATATAGCTAAATCGCCTCGCAAACCAAACAGAGTACCGGTGCCGAGCGAACAGCATTAACTCTTCCAGAATTTAGAATATATTTATATAATGCTAATCTGCGTATTAATTTGAATAAATAGTAAAATTTTATCTTCACCGTTATAAACAGTTGGATTTATAGACGAGCTTTAGGAATCCTACATAAGCTTGTTCCAGGAGTAACTGGACTACAGATATAGTCATCAATCAAGTTAATTTGGAAAGGATGCAGGACCGAAGCTGGAATAAGGATGCAGACCGAAGCTGGAATCAGATTTCTTCCGACCGGTCCTTTTGGAAAATTATGGCAGAGCCTATGTCCAGCTGTGGATATCTTCATCTGAGATTATGCCAAAAAAATAAATGCTTTGTACATTAATTTAAAAAAAAGTTTCAAATTGCGCTAAAAATTTTAATCAAACGTTATGTAATAGTATGTATTATGTGGTTATGTAACGTTATGTAACGTTTTTCATATGTAAAATAACAGTGATAACAATAAATTTTCTTAAAAAATTTTTTGACCCCTTTTTTATTTCTTTGTTGCTACAATAAATCATAATTAGATTACAACAATTAGAAATATTACAAGTTGATAATCACTTTAAGACTGCTCCGAGCGTAAGACGCGGGCCTTGTTTAGGTATTTCGCTAGATGTGTGCGTGAACGCACACAACAGCGAGTGTGCCTAGCTTGACCGACCGACCGAACGCAAAAAAACGTAACTCATATTTTTTACAATGATGTACTAGTATAGTGGCTTTTATATAAAAAACTTTATAAATATTTTATTTCAAATTTTTATAAGAAATCGTGAATTTAGATTTATACAATGGATATGCGTATTTTTTTGATCATTTAAGTATGATAGTTCACCGTCAGATAGTTGTCCAGGGTTTATATACTTGTATGTTGGTGATAGTAATACACGTGTACAGGGTTTATAACTTTTATTTATCTGTACTACATCCACATTATTATTTTACAAATGCCATGGTGTGTTCATGGTAGTGATTGCATTCTTTTTGATATGTTTCCATTTTTTATGATTTGTGCATGGACTTGACTAGTGGAATTGATTGTATATAGTTAGTTTTTTTTTGTTTCTGTTTTGTTTCTCTGGAAGTTTCATCTAATTTCCCCTTTTTTTCTTTGTTATTTCTGTTATCGATTGCTTCCAGAATATAATCTGATTCCTTAATTTCCATCTGTCTATCTAATCTTGAGTCAATTAATTCTGGAAGAAGACAATCAAAATAGAACTTCTTTAATTTTTTTTCCATATCATTCCAAAATAGTTTTATCTACATTTGTCCAAACGGCAAATATGCATGTTTTTCTTTGTGTAATGTGAAGTTGTCCCTGCACTTGAAAGAACCAACATGTCTTTTATTTAAAATAGTATTTCCATCTTTATTTATTTTCCAATAATTTTTTTTTTCGCTTTGATAGCATCGTCGACACTTAGTTCCCGAGCCGCATATGGAAACTTTATTTCGACAATTCTGTCTTCTCCCACAAGTCCATCTGGACTTGCACCTAAATATGGCAAATCTTTGTCAATGAATAAATCCCACATTTTGACAGGCTTTTTAAGTTGCGATTCTAGTTGTTCGCGTGCAAGATGTTCATTATTTTTACCATAAGTAATTGATTTCACATGCTCTAAAAATTTTTCAGTCACTAAATCTTTGACCAAAGGTCCGCATTTGATCAGTCCTCGTTTGCACACGTTGCCAAATACAGATGCCGTAAGCCGTAGTTTTCTCTCCTGGCACCATTCCATTGATTCGGCCTGCAGAATGGTTCTTTTTTCGAGTGCGTGGCGATCGTCTTCGGATATGGTTATGCTTTTTAAGTGCTCTGTTTGAGCAATGTCAAAAACAGTCTCGCCTCGGTCAGGTTTTTGACAAGATTCGCCGTAGTTCTCGTCGTTGTGTTTTTTGATAGACTTTTGGCCTGTAGATTTGTGAGATTTGAAAAGTCTACGATTTGCCAACGTTGCTCTTTTTACATTTCTTTTCCATTCAAGTCGTTCGATTAATTTGTTTGGGCTTTGTAATAAAACTTTTAGTCTGCGGCAGTCTTGAATTAAAGGAAACAACTGATGCTGCACATCTTTCTGAATACGACTGTCTGCCTGAATAATTAATTCGCTTGCCGCCAATAAACTTCGCAATCACACTATTGAAAAAATTAAACCACCCTCTTTACTTTTCATACTAAATCGTCTTCTGGTGTTTCATTTTCTGCGAGTTTTGTGCAATAATAGGGTTTGCATGAAGCATGCATGGTTGCCAAAGTCGTGGTGCGGCGCATTCAACAAATCCGTTTTAAGTTGAAGTACTCCTCGAAAGTTTTATCTTCAGCATTTATATGTTTTACAGCCCCAGTAACAGAACGCCTTAAACGTAATATATTATTTTGTACACCTCTTCCATACTTTATTGGATAATTGGTATTTCTGGTCAGTTCATCTAACTTCGTGCAGTAAGTCCTTAATAAATGATTGGTGCATTCAATTTTCTCCACTAATAAATTCCCATAAGGTTTAGCTTTTTGTATACTGCTATGCGTGCTTGAATCACCATCAGTTATCAGTCTAGAGTATATCAGTTTGTGCGTTTCCATTGAAGTTATAAAACCTTAAACCAAATCTGTTGCTTCCATACCAATTGAGGAGCCCGTATAATTTTTAAAGCAAGTATGATCTGGCGTTGCCTCTTTTTTATTTTCTGTTCGAGCACAAACCATGCAATACTTATTCTTCACCGCCATAAATAAAACTATTTTTGTCCTTTACCCTATAATCACAGCGGCACCTGATAATGCATTATAATTTTTTCGGTAAGATTTTTTTTGACCAGCAAGCATCTGCAACCACTGTTATCATTGGTATTTCATTTGAATCAACTTCTCCCTTCAATATAGCTAAATCATACTCTTCTTTAGCCGCATCTGTCATGTTTTTTTCTTTAGCTAGTTCCCGTAGTTCACAGACCTTGGTATGGCACTTTGCAATTTATCAGACATACATGGTATGTTGAGACTGGCTGAAAGAAGTTCCAAACCAGAAAACCCAGCACCTATAGACATAAAACTGCTTACTATATTATCGTTGAGGTGAAATCTGTGGAGTTACCATAATCTGGACAATTTTTTAATTCGAATTTCAGATGACACATTTGACATATAAAATTAAATTTTGAAAGAAACCCTTTCTTTATTTCCTTGTAAAGTTATAAACAACTCATATTACAGCCAAGTGCTGAGTTATGACTTGAAATTTCTTGTAGCTGTTGATAAAGGTACGTAAAAGCTATAATAGGGGATCGGACAAATTTTCAGAAAGTGTTTTAAATTAATCTTCATGGATATTTATTCCCATAAAAAATACTATTTTATTTATTTATAGCCTTTTAAGTATTCAAAATCATGTTTTAATATTGTTTGTTTGAAAATGCCGCCAAAACGCCACGATAGTTCATCTTAGAGCTCGTAATGTCATTTGTGGTCATATCATAACAAAACAGCTGCATTGGCATAAGACAATGATTGCCCACAAATGACGTCATGCGCTGTGATTGGTGTTTCAGTATAGATTAAAAATATTGTAAATAATAAAATTTTATTTCTTCATTTAAAAATATTTAAATGAATTATATTAAATTATTATTCCATAAATAATCGTAAAAAAATATATATTTTCTTTCTAAATACATTTTAGATTTTAATCTGATTACTGTCCGATCCCCTATTCTGTTTCCATTTATTATAATTTCTTCTTGCTTTTCAATTTCATTTTCTATAATTAATTTAAAATCAGATGTATTTTCCAGTGATTTCTGAAAAAAAAAACAGCATTACTAGTAGTTACAAAAAATATGTAGTTATCTTAATCATGTGTAAGAAAACTTTACAATTTATATTAGAACAATTACAATTAGAAGAACCGAATTTACAATTAGAATAATTACAATTAGACAATTACAATTAGAATTTGTTACAATTAGAAGAAATGACCTGTTTTTTATCAAGTTCCGACGTATTTGAAGCTGAACTTTGTGCCAATTCACCATCTTTATCTTGGTTCGTAATCCTAAAACAAACTTTTATGTCATATAGGGTGGTTAGTAATATTCATTGTTAGTAGCAGTATAGTTAGTAATAGGATAGTAGTAGGTAGTTAGTGTACATTAAATCATAAAACATGTATACAAGCATAAAACCTACCTAAATACGTAATACAATATATACTTACATACATACATACATACAACTTTCAGGGCTCATTTCATCACTCAAATTGGTAATTAATCTAAATAAAATAAACTACTACTTTAATTTAAACGTACTTGTTACAAATCCCTTTTTTCTTGAATCTGGAGCTACTGATTAATTTATAATATCTTTGTTTACGTTTTCCCATTTTACTGAAAGAAATAAATTGTGTTTTTTAATTTCGAATAATACAAGCAAAAGTTAGCAATAAATATAAAATTCCCAAAAAAATACTTACATCTTTTTGCCAATATGCGTACACGAGACGACGACGAGACGGTGGATCGTTCTGCAATTTCACGTGCTCTCTCTCTGAACACTCGCGGACGACTGAATCGCCGAGCAAATGAGGCGCATATTTAAATCGACGCGCGGCCGCCATAGAAAAAATGTATGGCGGATTTGAAGCGCTTTTGATAAATATATATTTTAATTGTCAGACAATAATTTAAATATTTGAGACGGACGAATTGTAACAAAAATATCCGTGTTTCGTTTGAACTGAAAATTAATATTGATTTCTCCTTTTATAATCTATTAAATCACTTAACGCCTGCTTACGTTTTTGCAGTTTTCGTCCAAATTTACGTAATTTTGTAGGCTAAAATATTAATCATTTTAAGTTTTTTCCACGGAGTAATTGTTAACACATTCTTCGTTGTGGTAAATGTATATTTTATATATGTATTAAACAAATACTGTTCATTTTATCAACTTAACTGAGACTGCCTTTTTTGGCACATTTCGCTCGGCGCAGTCTTAACATATAGTTGTAGAAAGGTCTCCACGAAGCGAAATAATTTTAGAAGCTTTAGTTAAACAATTATCCGATTTGGATTGTTAAAGAGAACTGTAAAAAAAGTCTTAATTAACAATATGTTCATTTTACGAAAAAGGAATGAAAAAAAAAATCCCCATAGACAATGTTGCAAAAAGTATCTTGATGGCAGGTTAATTTATTTGATTGATATTTGATTGGTTATGACTGATATTTGACCTACAAAGGTTTATTATTAACAATTATATCTAAATACCTTATAATTTTACCTTAGTCGCATTATTAAACAAAAGCTATTTTTAATCTGTACACTGATTTGTTGAGCTTTATTATAAAATTGTACTCTTTGTTAAAACATATTAGAGAGGCAACAGTCGTGAGGTATATGGTGGCAATTATAACACCAGTACCGAAAGTACAGGATTTATCCTCTGTTATTCAGTCTTAACTAGCCCGCGACGAGAGGCTCGTGATGGTTCGCGCGGCTGCTTATTGGATTGACGTGCAATTTAGTGCTTGCACTGTGCGCGATTATCGTTTCTAAACTACACAAGCGAACGGTTGCAAGCAGTAAATGGACATTTAAGATAAATAAGCTTCATAGTTTTCCTGCTTTGCTTTCCTACTACTTCTTCAGTTTATCGACGCGGAATAAAGTCAGTGCTCCTTATTTAGTACAATCTTAGTATAATTAACTCCCTCCGGTCGACTTTTACCACTTACTTACTTGTCCATTTGCAATGTTGTCCACTTTCCTAATTCATCCACTCCTAAAATGTCTCTTTCTAAATTTTCACCAGTGAAGTTGTTATTAGTCCTAAAGAGTATAGTCTTAATACGTCCATTTCCTAAATAGTGCATTCCTAATTTGGGCGTCTCAACCAATTATAAGTTTCATCGAAAACGTAGTTCAATATGAATTGTGACTTGCGATCAACTGCGTATTGATCAAACTACGTAATGGAATTAATTAAAAAAATAATAATTTAAATTTACAAAAAAAAAAAGAATTAAAAACAAAATAAATAAATTAAAATGAAAAAAATATTATAAATAATAAAAAAAGAAAAACAGAAAGAATATTATAAATTAAAACTTAAAATTAAAAAAAAATACATAATTAAAAAAAAGTATTACAAAATAGGAAGAAACAGATACTGGACGATATGTCATTAGGTATAGGAATTAAATGGACAGGTTAGGAAATGGCGACTTTGGAAGTTGTCAAGTTAGGATGAAGACAAGTTAGGAAGTGGTCAAAGTCGACCGGAGGCAATTAACTCCCAGCCTATCTATGCAGTTTGTATTTTATGAAAGAAAAGTTTCGTAGGTATAACAACAAAAACAAGTAACAAATGCTCATTGGTACTTTATTCCCGAAAATAAACATGCTAAACTCTATTATTACCAGAGACGGTTGACGTTCCGTATCTTTTTCGACCTTATTTTGTGTCCTAACTTATAGGGTTGTTAAACATAGGGTTGTTTAAATAAAAATTTTGAGTCCGTATCAAAAATAAACTTTATTAACCGTTTCAATGCGGGCGGCCTTTTATACAAACTTACGCTCGTGGCGGCTAACAAATTTTTCATGATGCCGGAGGGGCATCATCCGCCATAGACGATAGTGATGCCTCTCGGGCATCATCAGCCATTCACATAAAATTTTCGTTTTTTTTTATTGTTTCGGTATTGTTCGGACCACGGAGACTTCAGTCCACGGCCAACACTGTATCTAAAAGGCTGTTTCTATAATTTAAAAGTGATTTTCTGTGTGTTTTCCTGAAATGGACCGTAATTCATTTATTTAAACCAGGTGTTTGAAACAGTTTGTGTAGCATGTCTTATTTTAGATTAATTAGGTATTTTTTTATCAGATAAGTCATAATGCGCTGATATCCCTCGATGTCGGTGGTTATATCTTCACAGTAAGAAAAAACTTTTGGCGAAACCGTCCAAAACCCGTTTTTATATATACCTAACTTTTTTTGTATACTACATTTTTTTATTTTAGTACTCTGGTATATTATGTGATTTTAAGTGAATATTTTTTTAACCAGAGACTATTTTTTTGTTTCTAATTCCCTTTTTTTTATTATTGTCCGCCTGTCCGCGCCTAGCGCGGAATAAGGCGTAACGTTAATTAGACTTATTTTGTGTTCTAATATTTTAATCAGCATATAATAACTATGTTGCTTGTCGTGGTTGGTTTGATTACCACAATTTCACAGAGCAAATAAATTTCAAACACATCTTGTGAAGGGAAATTTAACCCACCTCTAGTTCAATCGCATCGCAAGTAGTACAAAGTTTTGTTGAGTTCCAATCCATTTGTCTTTTACACTCTATAATAATCTGAATCCAAAAAAATATGAACGAACGTTCTTCAGCACTTCAGTGATAAGGGAGATTTATTTTGACACGTTGGCAACACTGTAATGTATCTATTAATTAAGTTAATTTAATATAATATTAACTTATTAATTATTTTTTTATAAAGTTGGAGAAATAACATTCCGAAAGTTGTCAACACTAATCTTTTCAAAGAAAAGTTCGTTTACATAAATTACCAAAAGATATATACGTTCGCACTGAGTAATAGGAATGGGGCATAATAATAAACGCCGATACCTCATGTCATTTTTAATGTAATTATTTATTATAAAAGTAACCTTGTAAAAAAGGTTTAAAACCACTGAAATCTTAGAAAAATCCATAATAAGGTAATAATTCACAAACGAAGACTATAGACATGATTTCTCGGAAAAATAATAGTAATTTTACTTAGTTTTAACCTTCCAAGAGACAATTTCACAAAGATTCAGCGAATCTAAATATGATGCCCCTGGGGCATCATCCGCCATACGGAAAAAATCTTTATGATGCCCCTGAGGCATCATCCGCCATGAATCGGTTAATTTTTCTGTAGCAAGTAGTGATTTCAATCTTTTACAGTATATGAATCTCTTCTAATCTACTCTGGTCGACGCATTGCAAGTATTTTTTACTTGCTGAACTCGGTTATATATAAGCAGCTGAACACTGCTGATATATAATACTATTTATCGTAGCGTGATGTTATATAGCCTTATAGCCTTCCTCGATAAATAGACTATTCAAAACAAAAAGATTTTTTCAATTCGAACCAGTAGTTCCTGTGATTAGCGCGTTCAAACAAACAAACAAACTCTTCAGCTTTATAATATTAGTATAGATGGGAATACAGGCACAGTTATATATAAGTTCAATTAAGTCTTAATTTCTTGATGAAGTGCCTTGTAGTACATTGTTGAAGCAAGTTAAATCTAGGCAAGTCACAAGATACAATGTTTAATGTCCACTTTCAAGCGTTGAGTGCAAGCTATTTCGCATTTTCTCTTTCCGAGTACTTTTAGATATATTACCTCTACCCCTACCAAGATTGCTACTGAAACTAATGTTCTATCTATAATCGAATCGCCCCGGCTTTGCTCGAGGGCAAGTGGGAGAATTAGTATAAGTATATAAGGGTTAGTATAAGTATATAATACTTAGCCTTTTTCCGTCTGGAATAATCTTTCTTGGAAATAGTTGTAGCGGTGTTTTGCAGAAGATATAAAACATTTATAAACAACTTACAACTCACATAATCAGCTTTCTATATCTTTATTATATTAGAATAAGTAGATTTCAATATTTTCAAATTCATTTAAGTATAAGGCTATCTTTGATTCGGTTTCAATTTGGTTGAAATAAAAAAAAAAATCTATTAACGGTTTTTAGAAATGACCAGCAGAATATCCAGCGTTGTGACTTGCCGTTAGGTCACAAGTATTTTAATATCAGCCAGCCTAGTTTTACTGGACAATAAACGCAAATGGACCAATATAATTAAAGTTATGTTGACTGTAAAAATTATTAAGTGACATTATTACAAAGTCAGAAGCTTATTATCTAAAATTGAAATGGTGTTCTTAATTGTAGAAAAAAGTAACGTTTTTTTTCTCTATCCTTGATATTTCCTTAGAACATATTCTCGATTTAAACTCGTTTATATTTAAATAATAAATATGGTTGGGGTAAGAGTATTATGTGGATTACACGAACGCTCGCCGGCGCTCAGATGACAAGTTAAGCACCTGCTCATCGTCTTAATGTCGAGGCGAAAAGATATCCAACACCGAGTGATAGAGGGTTATTAATCCGGGATCCAGATAAATACGTTTGATATTTTAAACATATTTGTTTAATATTGTGTGTGTTAGTCTTGGTTATGTTTTTTTTATTGTTCACTGTTTTTTTTCCAGTATTAGCATTATTATCTGAATAAGTTTGTTTTGACATGGCGAACATACTCGCAATGTTAAAATAAAAAAGTTGTGGCAAGAGTATGGCGGGCACACATTCATAAAATGCATGCAAAGACTACAGTTATATTTTAACACGTCTCTATTACCACTGCACGACAGTGAAGAAGGTAGCGATGACAGCTCAGGGACTTGAGACAATAACGATTCTTTTGAAAATAGAATACGCGAAAGTAAATACGAATATTGTCCTGCCCGAGCTCGGATAACCCGGATTGCAGCGTCACTTATCGGAATCTAAACCATTCAGGGTCCCTCAGAATATACCCTCACTCATACACATCACAGAAATTTTTATCAAAAGTGGTCCTGCCGTTTAGGAGGACTTCAGTCACACTCGGACAGAAGAAGTCCTTCACCTCTCTTCGCTTTATGTATTTATATAGACAAGATCTACGTTCATTGAAGGCATCAGCGTGAACAATTTATATATCTGATAATTCATTTTAAATTAACATAAGTATTTTATCGTGCTTTACTTAAAAATAAAAGTTTATTTTTTATTAAATATGGGTTTCCAGCATCTATCCGTGTAGGAAACACGAGGCCGACGATGGAGCGAGCTAACCCGGAAGATTCATTCGAACCTTGAATCTTATATATTATAGGAATATTATATTCAATATTATTTACAAATTCATAAATGTACAAATACACGTGAACATAAAAACACACTCAAGCACATTCTTATAACACCTATTATTATTTGTCTTTTTTCATTATATATAAAACTTGTAAATTCAAATCGTTATCTAATACCAACGCTTAACATTCAGCATCTTTGAATAGATAATTGTTTATGTGAGTATATAATGTCCCCAGCTTCGCACAGATGCAATTTCATTTGCAAATTTCTTTCCTCGTTTATCGCTCTTTCCTTTAGTGATAACCGTATCAAAATTCGTTTGGTGGTTTAGAAGTTAGCGGAAAAACAGAGAAACAGATAATTTTATAATTTGTAGTGGATATAAGTACGAGTTCTTTGCATTAATATTGCTGCCAGGATTAACATTTTCTCAATACTTAAAAACTTAAGTATTGAGAAAATGTTAAAAACAATTATTATTTCCACAGACATAGACATAGTATAGATGACGCAAGTTCGTCAAACTGTATGAAAACCAAGCGTGCCACATTTTTAGTGTCTACCATGACGTCACGAGCACGATTTAATGATGTTAAAACACAAACTAAATCGTTTCTTCTCACCCCGCAATGCAACGACGCGAAGACTGGTTTATCGAATGTTCAACGCCCAACTCTACAGCGCGCCAATTTAGTATAAATAATAGTATACCACCTACGTTCAACGTGAGAGGACGCGCGCACGCAGCTGGCTATGACATTTTCCAAACATTGATTTTAATTAAATTACAGCACATATTATAAATAACAAAATTACTTACTGATGATACGAAACGTCTCCTCTCACTCGACAAACCACTTTTGACGTATTTTTACAATTAACAACAGAGCAATTAGGCATTTTTTGTTTTTCGAAAGTCGATTTTCCGCGAACACAGTCGAAAACGAACTGAGGCTACCAACGGGCCGTATTTGAGCATTGCTCAAATTGAGGGCATGTAGTGGCGAACGGCTTGCGGTACTATACTATCTATGTCTGTGATTATTTATTTCTAATATCAAGTAGAAATATTTTATTCATTTTTTTGATTGAAATCAATCCTTAGCGAAAACTTGTACCTGGTCTATACCTTAAAAAAAATGTGAGATTTTCAGAAACTTTCACGCATGCATCAGAACTTGTGCACGTATAATATAAAGGTACGAATAAAAACTCTGAAAGTCGACTTCTCTCAAAGTAACCGGTACCCCTTGGTATTGACAAGAGTACCTTTCAAAGTACCTATACTATTTAATTTATATGTGTTTGATAATATATTGATATAAATTACAACTGTTCCGAAAGCTTTTTCTAATTAGAAGAAACCGCCGGGAAACGTCCTTAGTTGTTCTTTTCAAATTATTTTTTCATTAGAAAATAAATATTAAATAATAAATATACGTTCAATGTTAATGCAACTCATTTCCACGCATTTTTTTTTGTAGCAAGATGTTTGCAACACTGCAGTAGGCGTTTGTACACAATAAATTTAATCTGTACAATAACATAAATGAATGTTTTTTTTTCTGTATTTAATACACGTTCACACTTGCTGTCTATAAAATTGTATATACAGTTAGTTTAAATAAGAGCCCGTTACAGGCGAGATATTTTCCTAGAAGTCTCGCTTCCGGTCTGAAAACATTTTTGTATGCAAATAGTGACTAGCTTTAGTTTTGAAAACACACAATGCTGAAATCACGGTGTTTGCATGTGCTTGTAATATCAACTTTTTATTACTTGCGAATGACTTTCTTGGTACTAAGGCGGAGTGATAAGTCTGGTAAAAATCTATTTTGGATTAAAATTATCGCAAATTGTATGAAACCTTGTTCACAACTCTTTTGAAGGACTAAATTAAAATTTTCAGCCAGTACCGCCGTCGGTTAGTTTTTGCAAAGATGAATTTCGTGTCTTGATTAAACATTATTTTTTGCGCAAAAAATCTATTACGGAAACGAAAAAAAAACTTGATAAATATTGTGGGACTCTGCTCAGTCGATTAAAATGATTCGTAAGTGGTTTATTGATTTTCGCTGTGGTTGTACAACCACAAGTGATGCTGTGCGTCCAGGACGCTCAGTTGAGGTCATTACTCCAAAGATGATCGCTAAAATCCACAACATAGTGTTGAACGACCGAAGAGTATAAGTGACCCTAGATAGTCGAGATAGTAGGCATCTCAGACGAACGTGTGCGCAATATCTTACACCAACATTTAGATATGAAGAAGCTCTCCGGTCGATGGGTGCGCGTTTACTGACTGTTGATCAAAAACGTATGCGTGTGACCACTTCGGAGGCGGGTTTGGCGTTGTTTCAGCGATATAAAACTGAATTTTTGCGTCGTTTTATAACAGTAGACGAAACATGGATCCACCACCATACCCCAGAAACCAAACAACAATCGAAACAGTGAATTGCTATCGGCGAACCAGCTCCGAATTTTTTCGATTTAGTTAGTTACTTACAAATTAATAAAAAATACAATTTTCTCCGTCGTTTCTTGTCTTTAAGGCCTCGAAAAATGAAAATTTTTAACAACAAAACAGTGTATTCATTAAATAGATTCCAAAGAAACCATTTCAATAGTCAGTCTATTTTGGGAAAATCTTTTAAATAATGTTCATTATCGCTTAAATAATGAGTGATTCTGAAATAAAATTTCGAAAAGAGTTTGCTTTTGATAACACTTTTATAGGTAGCTCTCCAATTATTTCTGGAAGTTTATGCATTGACCCATATAAATTACTTTTGGAGACGCGTTTTATGTGTAGCAATATTATTTCAAAACCTAGTATTAAGATGGTTAATATTACATTTTTTATTAAATTTACTAATATTTTCATTACATTTTCATAAATTGTCATCATTCTTACATACATATATATGTAAGAATATACATATGTAGTTTCACTCAACACTTATAACTGATTAAGTAGTCTTATGAAAAGCTCTCACTATTTTTAGTCGTTTGAAAATCATTCCAGATATTATTAACCTTTGTTCATTTTGATATTTGTTTAGAATTTGCACACCTACGAAATTGATATTCATTTTCTATTCGTGTTAACAAGAGTTGTTATTCTATAAAGGTCTAGTGTGCTACGTTTCCATGGCGTTTAACACGTAAAGACACTCTATTTTACTTAATACCATGTTTAAGTGGGATACGCGAAGACTCTGACACGAATGTTTACGGCATGGTGTTAAATGTCAACAATATCGAATTTCCACTCCATAAACTATTGCGCGGGAACGGCTTCTCAGTGTACGGTGCCTTACTCGCCATCATGAATTTATTATTCCTTCAAATGACTGTCTTCAGTATTGGTGTCACAAAAACAACCAAACACATGTTATGGATAATAATATTATCAATCTTCAATATAAATAATAAAACCTATGATATATCCCTGAATACTTAAGTGCTTGCGCATTACGGCTTTTCAGACCAAAAAAAAAAAACTGAAAGGAAATCTAATTTTCTATTGAGGTTTCATTACAAGGTTTTTACACATTATAGTATATAAAACTTCTATGCGAAAACATTTCAAAATTATTATACTAAGAGGAATTTTGAATTGCCAGTCAAAATACAGATAATACAGTATATTAGACGAAGTTATATCTACGATATTATGTTTGCTATTTGATTTGTTATCCCACCCAGTATCCGTCCTGGAAGAGGCAACTCCCTGCTGGGAACTTCAAATGTTTATGTGATAAAAGTTATTCGTAGATACTGTGAATAATACTTTACCTAGCAGTGATACCTAGCAGTGATTTTTAACCGTTTGAGAGTTTCGTCCGGACAAACAAAGAGAACATACAGACAGTAAAAAACGAATAATTTTTTTATTGTATTTGATATTTAAAAGAATGAGAAAATATGTAAAATTCTTGGTTTAAAAATTTCGACGCAATTTGTGTTATACATTATGCACAATTATCAGTTCTCATAGCAATATCTGCGGCAGTTTTAGGATCCGCTCACGCAATAATATCCAACTGCGGGTGGAAAGAATCGTTCCGTTGCGTCGTAATACGGACCGCCCACCGCTGTAGTTAGTGGGAATACTTCGGAGCAGATGGGAGAACGAATACGATGAATGGACGAGAAACGTATTGCGGGAATCAGTCTTGGAAAGTTTGTTCTGGACAAACCAACTTATAGAACAAGGATATCGGAAAATATTGAGGAGTTAAATTTAATTAATAATGTTCACAATAAGAAATGGAGTTACAAGATAATTCTCTTCTTTTGAATTGGCTAGAAATTCTGTGCACCTTGAACCATGTTTATTATGAACTAGCTTCGCCCGGGGTGCAATTTTTATATATATGAACATTCCCCGTTTATCCCTCTTTCCATTAGTGAAAACCGAATTAAAATCGGTCTACGCGTTCACGCGTGATGCGGTGACCAAGGGAAATGGGGATTCATTTTTATATATAGAGATTAAGTCCTTTCTCAGCTTTCTAGACTTAGTAGTTTTGGCTGTGCGTTTATAGTTTGTCAGGAAAAACGATTTTACTAGTATAGATTATTTTACACGACTTACAAATTATCGTTGTTTTTCATAGTTTTTCATTACGCTCAAGATAAAATTTGAACACATAATATCTTTGTAAAAATGAAACGGTAATGGACTTACAATGATTTTAAATTGGATTTTAAATGTATTGAAATGTTTATATATTTTAAGACGAATTAAACATATTTAATTCTTTTTATCTTGATTGCTTATATTATTTGATTCTATTTATTTCTATTATTCTGCATTTTTTAAATTCAGTCTTAATTTTTTTTATCTAGGTAGTTATCGTTTGGGCTTTTAGTATCTTGTAACTAACTTAATTTCAGCATTTGTAAAACAAGTAGTTATGCTTATTTAGATGTGTATTCGTTCTTGTTTTGAGTATCCCTATAGTAAATATAAATTGCGTTCTTAATACATTGAAATATATCCAAATTATCTGACGGCTTGATCGGATGTCGGTGTTTCGACCGCACGGATATAAGTCAGCGTTTAATTGGTGCAAAACTTAGTTATCGAAGTTCGCCTCGAGTGAAGTCCAATCCATCCATTATTGATGACGCCCTCCGGTTATATTAATGAAGCTATTCAAAGAGATCATTTTCTACTATTTTTATTATATTAAATAAAACAAATTGTTACATAAATAAATAAATAATAATAATAATAATAATAATTAAATAATTTTGTTTGAGATTTTCGTTAATTTTAATTTATTAATATTGGTTAATACTTCTAGTACTCACCGACTCAGTATTGGATCTCTTTCGTAGAAGAACAGAAATAAACTTTAAATGAGCACTCTTAAGTTTTCAGTTTAATATTGCCTTTGTTTAGGATAAATAATATTTAAATTTTTTTAAATTCAAATAAGTACACATTCATTTCAGTAAACAACTAAATTTATAATGATTTCATCACATTGACATTAAATTATGCAATCGCATCTTACCTATCTTTTCTTAGAGGCTGTCCTCTATCCTGTCAAATTTTCATATCTTTACCAATGAGGTGACCTAATTTTAACTTATCCTATAGGTAATTTGAGGTAATGGGCTTAATTTACTACTAATTCACACCGCAGTTTTTAAGTAGATTCATACATCACTGAAAGTTACACTTTCGTGAATTATAAATTGAAACTGTTTCTTATTTTACTTGTTTATTAATTGGAAAATTCTCAGCATTTTTCTGCCTCGCGCGACATCTAGTGGCTTGAGCGCTCCATTACTGCACATTATGTATTAATGCAGCCATCTCAGCCTGCCCCCATTTCCCCACAAGCATCGCCGCCCTGGCCCTCACTGACTGATATAGTGTTATTCTGATGCATAAACTATATTTAATGTTAAGATTAATCAAAATCCGTTTATTAGTTTTGCGTGAAAAAGCAATCGATAGGATAAATAAAAAAAACAACGACTCTTTTTCGTAAAAAAAACTTCTGAAACATTACGATGAAATTTCCTTAGTTTAACTTTGTTCATCAGAATAACACATTTATAAAGATATGTGAATGAAGTTACGGGCTAAAGCTAGTAAAAAATGTTTTCACTAGAACCATGGCGAAATATTTATTTACTTTTAATATTATTTCTATAATATGTTTAATCACGAACACATTATTTACTTATTTAAGTGTAAACGTAACATATCTTATGTAAAAACAAATCAATTATTTAATATTAAACATTATAACAGAGTAAATGGAATAATACATTTCCTCTGTTGCTACATTTACCCTTAAATAGAAGCGTTACAAATTGCTGTATCAAGTGTTCATAAAACGCCCCATCACATACGATAATTCAAGGTTGCATTATTCCGCAGGAACCCTCCTAGAGAGCTTTATAACACTTATTACTTATCGTGACTTGCTTATACGACAGGTTATTGATGAAACTTTGTTCTAAACGACTTTTCTTCGTTGCATTATTTTTTATGACAGGGACATTTGAAATTGTTATAATAGGCGTGTGCTTATTATGTATCGGTGATTAAGAAAGTAATGCCAGAATTCCTTCCTATATATATTTCCAATCTGCCGTTATTCTGAATCCCATAAGAATTAGCTCCTATATATTATACTATATATTACCTATATATTTCCTCTGGTGTTGGTTTTGTTTGTAGGCGACGCTAGCCATTTAATTTTACAACCGAGTGAACCGTCAATCTGCCTGCATTTTTTCTCCATAAGAGAACGTAACCACTGTCAAAGCGCTCAACGACCGGACGACTTTTCGGTAGACAATTTTGTGTCAAGTGTGTGAAAGCTCTGTTTCGCCCGATTTAGCCTCTTTTGTGCCTTTTGTTCTAGTAGTTACTTCGTGTACAAAAAGTGGTAAAATCGCAAACAATAGAATAGGTTAATAAGTAAAGTTGCATTTTTAACAGAAATAACCCGTGGATATAATTTTTACTGTGTACTAATCGCAGGAAATTTGCTTTCAGTCATTATTAGCAGTCTTTTATGTTCTTTGTCTTCTAGGATACATGTATACAACTCATAGATATTATTAGAACCTCCGGTAACTGTGAAAAAATGTGTAGTTTCGTAACGGAAATTTACCATTAAATACCCACACAAATATCACTCGGTCTATTGAGCTTCTTTAAACAAAATATCGGGAACACTCTGGGTTAAATTGAAATCACATCGTCCCGTGATACATTAACACAGAAAAAAGCACTTAGGTTGTCGTGTTACACGAATCAAAATGCATTTGCACTAATTCCTCTACAGTGAGAGTCGCTGAATACTGATGGAAAAAAATTATTCATAAATACTTCAGTATGCAGTGAATTAACGAGGCCTCTTATTTTTCAGTAATCTCAGTTATAAATACATGTCAGTGCAATAAAATTTAAAATAATATTTCAATGCAATTTCTCTACAATTTTACAATTGACAAGGTACCTACTATTTTCTCTAAATCTACGTTTTTAAAATTACAAATGCGTTTGTTTTTTGCGATTATATATAACTAGCTGTTGCTACTTGTTTCGCTCGTACAATCTGTTTAAAATTTTTAGAACTAAAGTTATTTATCTCATTAGAACACTTTACTTGAGTAACAAGTAGTCTAGTTATATATTATATTACGCCATAGTATGTGTGTGTATTAACGGTTTATGGATGATTGAATAACCAATATTCACACTGTAAGATTGATTAAGAAGACTATACATTTCTGAATGCCAACTCTAAATGCAAACTTTAAAAAGTGTTCACTTTTAATTTTAGAATTTCTTGTAAATTCGCCACATCTTACTGGACTTTAATAGGTATTGTTTTTCCGAAAACCATGAATCTTAAACAATTACTAATAAGGTAACGATAATCATCGCATTTTTAAATTCCGTTTTAATTTTTTTGGACGAAGGTATGTTGTCTGATAACGAATACTTGTGCATTTCTTACAAATAATACACGACCTTTATCCAGTCTCCACTTTCTATAGCCTTGTTCCTGGCGTCAATGACAAACATTGCAATTGCACTACTTTGTTAGTTTCTGAATTAAATCGGGTTTACTCGTTTTCTTGGTAACTCAATTTACGGTAAGGAAACCCAACCCTTTATGTCGTGCTAACAAAGCCTCAACTTTACTTTTTCTTGGAAACGTGCGATAATAACTCAAGCTGTATATCTATTTTACGAACAAGACATCAAAATTTCATCAAATTATATGTATAAACATTTAATTTATTTTTAGCAGGAAATACATGGTGTTTCGGTGAGTGAATAAGTGATGTCACAGCACAGTCCATTTTTCTAATCCGTTGTCCTTTATCCTACTAAGATTGGGAGCGTCACTTGCAGCACCTTGGACGTTGCTTGTGTTAGGTTTTTGACGACGACGATAGCAAGTGGAACGTGAGATTGCCTGACAACATTACATAAGTAAATACAAAAAAGTGTACATTGTCAATACGCTCCGGTTAATGATGCAAGTCTATCAAGAAGCGCAAGGTAACCATTTAGTTGTTAACATTTCTTGCTTTGTAGCACGCTTTGAAGACTCTAGATGAATTTTATAAATATACTAGCTGGTGCCCGCGACTTCGTCTACGGTGAAAAATGAAAAATATAACACCTATGAAAATATCTGACATTTTTTATCGCTGTAACGACGGTGGCGCCCATTTTTTTATATTTTTAGAAGATCCCTCGGGAACCTAACATTTTTCTAGCATAAACAGTATCCTATATTTTAATCCAGGTAATAAACTATCTCTGTGTCGAATTCCATCCAAATCCGTTGAACTGTTTTTGCGTGAAAAAGTAACAAACATCCATACATCCTCACAAACTTGCGCCTTTATTATATTAGTAAGATGTAGGCAATGATATTTAACGTTCATGTTTTTCCGCCTAACGCTTTGAAAAGATAGACACTTACAGCTAGACAAATTAATTTTACAGCGGATGTGCCAGCATGTCCGCGCATAACTGTTAGTTTATAGATCGTTTAAAGGATTTAAAAACGAATGTCAAATTTTAAAATGCTTGTTAAAAATATATTAGTTTTAAGTGATTTTAATTTAATTATTTGTAAAAACAGGGGTCGAAGCGACTCATACGAAAATATTTTGTAAATCCTATTAGTGATAATATAGGATTTTTTTTTTAAATTAAAGATGGGTTTTCTCTTGACAGCTCACCCAGAAGATGCCTTGAAAACCTTGAACCTTGAAAAGATTTGGGTTGTATGAGCTCGGAAATACAGACGTCGGCAGGGAGTTCCAATCCTTATGAGTGCGGAATGCAATGTTCTCTATTACTCCCAATTTTATATAATAATATAATAATATGTGCATGTATAAGTAGTTAATTCTGCGAAGAAAGTTAATACTCCATTGCGTGGAACATCAGCGGATAACACGATGGGCCATTAAGGGGAGTGCTCACAAGATGACGGTAAACGGGCACTTAGCTTCCCAGATTATGGAGTATCAACTATCACGGCGCAAACAATTTGTACCGGAGCAATGTCATCCTGACGCGGAAACGTCTTGTTAATTTTCAGAGTGGATTGCAGGTGTAATCTCGTTCAAGGATTCTATGGACTTTATAAGTGATTTATTTATTTATTTATTAAACATCACATCAATATAATTTTATAATAATATAGCCTTGTTCCTTGAAGGATACCCTATGAAGGTCGTCAACGCGCTTCCAAACGCTGGTGTTGTTTGTGTTTATAATCTACAATCAAGTTGAAAATCAGCCTCTGTTTTATTATTTAAAAAAAGGTCCATAATAAGTTTTTAATAAATTCCAAATAGCTATTGAAACGGCCCTTATTACCAAGGGCCAACAAACCTATTTTATAGTTTCTTATTTTTCAATATATTTCGAGTGAGATACTTTCACATCATTAATATAAGGTTTTGTAACGTTTACCTAAAGTAGACTAAAGTAAAAATAAAAATAGGTAAGTACACTTTATTTACGAAAACAAAAGTGTTTTTTTTTTAAGTCAATTTAAGGAATTTCAGGAATGCTAAATACTAAAAGAGGTATGGTAAGACGAAATAAAATTATTTGTGAATTTGTAGATTGTTATAAAGGCTAATTTTTTATTATTTGGGCATAATAAATAAAATTAAGGTAACTAAACGTATAATTTCGGTACTTGCATCGTGCCGTGGATAAACACTTGGATCGTTCAGCCTAAATCTAAGGTTCTTCATTAGGCAAGATGAAATTAGGCATTTTTAGAGCGAGCTCTGTACTGAATTTTGTCACAACTTTGAAATAATTTTTATTTATGTGAATGCACAAAACCATCGTATACTAACAGTCAACTGTTCGTTTGTGTATTAAATCAATAACTGGTTCTGATAATATTTGCGTAGTCATGTAAAGGCAAGTCCAGTTGTACGAAGTTATTGCAAAGGAGCACAAGTTTGCCTTGTGAATTAAGTCGTCAATTAAACGTCGACTAGCACTGTGGAAACATTCGTCTCGGTTCGCTGGATTCACACGGAACGAAGTCTTATTACGACAAACGATATTACTTTGATATTGCCATGTTCTTTTAATGTATTTGTCTCGTTAAAAGTTTTGTGATAGAAATAAATTATTTTGATTTTTTTTATTGATTCTGTTGTGTTGACTAAAATCGACTACAAATACAATTACACTTAACATTCAAGTCAAAATATCTGACGTTTAGATTTACGTAATGTCAACTCATTATTAAAAAAATAGTTACCCATTTAGTGCAATGAAGTAATCTATATAGGTACAGTAAAAGTCAAGTGCATAAATATGTATCCAAAGAATCGTTTCATAAATATTTATTTATGTGCATTTTAATTAATTGTCATTAATTTGTCCCGTCTATATGTGGTCATATTATTTTGGAACATTGGAAGACTTATTAATGATTCTTTTATATATATATTTCATGATTCCTTTAGTACATCTATGTTATTGTAATGGTTTAGTAGGTACATATTTTTACACTTGACTGTATATAAAAGAAAGTTGAGTTAGTTACACCGTTTATAACTTGAGAACGGCTGTACCGATTTTTATGATCTTTGATTTGTTGAATTTGTCTCCGCCCCGAATAGCAGAATAATTACTAAAACATCTGAAATATTTACGAAAAAATTATTTCTCATGTATTTTGTATAGAACGGAGTTTGAGGCGCTACAAGGGTCAGCTAGTATTACATAAAGAACATGCGAAAACTGTCTGGTTTCAAAAATTATTCATTCAGTTTTTGACGAGCTTATGGTATTTTTGAGTTTTTGACGACGAGAGGTGGAGTGTTTAAGGTGTCTTAGCTCCGACTCGAGGAACCAGAGTTCGAATCCCTACGGGGCCAATTTAGTATTTTAGTAGTGACATGGCAAAATGCGTTTCGCAGTCATATATTGGGCATCTTGTTTGGCAACAGTAACCATCCCCTTATAGAATACCACCGTGTAATGACAAATGACAATTTTTTTTTTTTTTTTGTTTGGGTGAGTGATGCAGAACACTTTTTCCCTAACCGCTCCTTAACTAACGTCGGCAGCACACTTGCGGCATCAATGGCGTTGCTTGTGTTATTAGGCGACGGTATCCACCTACTATAAAGTTAATGTATATCATCATCTTTATGTAAAACGTCACCTTAATGTATATAATTTTTTTTAATAAATCGTTTGCCATGATTAGATCATTCATAAAAGTGCAATTCATCAAAGAACTTGTTACGTTCAGACTGTTAATTGGTCCTAGAAGGAGTACATTAGGAAGCGATAAGGGCAAAATTTATAACTACTTCTGTTAGTTATTTGTATGTTTTATGCAAATTTTGTATTTTTAATCGATTTAAGAATCAAGATTTAAGATCGTTGAGGCTTGCTGTTCTTAATTATTTTGAAGCATATTTCAACTTTGCTCTTTGTTTCCAGTAATTTTGTAAATGTGAAACTAATTAAAGTACAAACTCAATTAGCAGATCCGTTGGATGTTGTTAATCAATTATCAACAATCAATTGAACGAATCTAGATTCTATAATAATATGAAACTTGGATATAAATAGGCCTTGTCTTAAAAAAATATTTTTTATTAAATGTTTTTATTTACTAGCTGAGCTCACAACTTCGTACGCGTGGTATTCGGTATAGTGCGTACCTTTTTAATTTGTAAATCGATAGGAATGAAACAAACACTGAATACGGGAAGCTTGCTAAAATACATCAGTGAAAACCGCATTCAAATCGGTTGAGCCGTTTCTGAGATTAGCGTGCACAAACGCACAAACAGACAAACCGAATTCTAAAAACTATTTTTTTGACCTCAATAACATAAGTACAACGTGTACAAATTTTTAAAAAGACGGCTCGTTTACGATTTTATTACATGTATAGATTTTCAGTTTGCCATGAAGACATTTTACTTTGTATAGAAATGTAAGTTTTAAAGAGATTACTTCAAATATTTTTACAGCCTTATTATGTTCCGTACTTTAAGATACTACACAACATCAACAATCAATAATTAATAAGTTGTCCATAGGTTGTTAGTTCGAATCCGGCTCCAAGGACCAAATTAAACACGTTGAAAGGTCTTCATCCGCCTTTACGAAGATTTATTTATTTAAAGACTTTGAGTAGGCCTGAACTTCCTGTCGTCCAGTATCTTTTTCAAACGAGTAATTTGAAAAAGATTTATGACCACGTCAAAAGATTACTCATAATTTGTCATTATATAATTACTTCCTAAACTACGGTTCAAAAATACATCATACCTATACTATTATAACCTAGATACCATAAGTAGTTTGAACTGTAGTAGAAAATGAAGGCTGTTTTTATTACATTTATTTATTATTTTATTTTATTTATATGAAATAATACATAATAGGTTTGTCTTCATAACTAAAATTATGTATAGACGTGTCATAAATGTTAGTTAACTAGGTTGTTGCAAATGGCAAACAATAGATTTTATTGTAGGAGTGCTGGATAGTAAATTGAAGATACTTTACTAACCTCGAATTAAATATAATAAATCTTATATAAAAAAATGAATCCCTATTTCCCCTGGTCACGGCATCACGCGTGAACGGGTAGACCGATTTTAATTCGGTTTTCGCTAATGGAAAGAGGGATAAACGGGGAATGTTTTAGGGTATATAAAAATTGCACGCCGGGCGAAGCCGGGGGCGGGCCGCTAGTAAATAATAATTGGGAAGCTAACTGAGATAAACCATGTTCACTGAATGCAAAATTTATTCATATGTGTTAAGTGTTTTGATTTCTTTATCATGTCACAAATCATATATTATAACAATATACAAAAATATTGAATTGTTAAAAAAGTACTCATTTATAGCTTATGTCAAAATATTTCAACCAAAAATTGTTGTAATTACTTATTAATTAAAAGTAAAATCATGTCATCACATTGCAATCTCTAATATTAAAATGGCATTACTTTCCTAATACTTAAAAACTAACTGAATAATAAATGGTGATATTCTAAAAATAAGTTTGGAATCGTTCGTACTTTTCACAAAGACAGATGGCCACGGTAGAACTATAGTTAATAATTGATCAGAAAATCGAGGCAAACAGCCACCTGGCCGACGCGACGCTCATGATTGCCTTCAATAATGCATTGTTCGTTCGTAGCACGAAACGCATTATCCGGCTACGTTAAACCGCCCCAGAAATTCCCTTTGGAGCGAAATGTTCGGATCCAACTTGCCGTTGGTCGGGTATTCATAACAACCTCGCGGCATAGACGTGAAAACAGCCCGCCCTGCATTCCTCATTAAGATATTCTGGTTTGATATCTAAGAACTTAATTGGGATATTTTCGGTTTAACTTGCAAACAAACGCTCGTTAGATCTCCTCATTTGCTACTAAATAAGTACAAGAATCGTAGGTTCGATTTTATATTTCAAAAATATCGCATGTATAATTTTATTATATTTTCCTACCGATCGATAGTTATATTACCACCAGAAATTTACATCTATATGCTATATTAAATAGTATAAAACAACTTCTACACATTTCTCCCCTTCGTTCTTTAAAAGTATACAACGGATTTAGTTACCTACAGTTTTCACCATCAATTAGAGAATCTTTTCTGAAAGGTTTGTACACTCTAAGAAAATGTAAATTATAGAGATAGGTAAGTAGATGATAGGATTATCAATTAGCAATCAAGTCGTGAAACAAAACGATTTTTGGATACAATTGCTACGCTGTCATGAAAGATTTAGTTATTCTAAAAAATAATAAATTAAATCTAAAACTTATTAAAATGTAAAACTTCACTAACTACTAATAAAATAACTTATCTTTAATAACCTCCGTGCGAAGTCGAGATGGGGCGCTAGTCCATAGAATAAAATGATTTGTCGACCTACAAAACGAACCGAATACAAACTCGTAACATCCAAAAACAAACTGTAATTAATAAAGGACTTTAACAAACCAGTTTTTAAGTCATCCCCGTCAATCAAGACATGGCCATCATCCCAGGCAGTTGCGGGCGATCAACAGACACCTGTACCCAATTAATAATACCGCTGAGTCTCGCTAATTATAAATTGAGGCAATATATTATATGCTTAACAAATTTGGTAATTTCTCTCTCGGGGCACGTTTAGACTTACAACTACATTCTGTGATGTACTGGCCTCCAGTGTAATACATTTACTGTCCAGGTTCACAAGACTGTTTTAAATGGGTACCCACTTATAATCTTAGCTTAAAGTCTGTCGAAGATCTCTAATTTTTATATTATATTTATTAGCATTCATACACAGCGTTCTTCCCTTAAATTGGGTAATTTACGTGACAGAAATTTAGTAGTGACAGCACCTTTTATGTTTCCCTTCCATAGCCGCTAACCTATTTTTTGTGGATAAAATTCGACAGGCAGACTGACAGTCCACAAACAGTAATTCCACATAAACACAAGCACCGCCGGGAGCGATACAAGTGCGCTGCTACCTAAACAGCACAAGGTATGAGTATGTCGGTAACCCTTTACAAGAGTCAGAAGCCCTTACACGCTTCAATTGGGCTGTACTCGTAGTAGTCGCGAGTTTAATTTTAAAAGGACTACTTGTCCTTCCAAAATTACGGTAGTAGTATTGTAAAAATAGTATAAAAATGTATTGTAGTCATTAAAATAATATTAGAAACCCACATCTTCACAATTTTGTGACATCATAAATTTGGGAAATGAAAAGAGAATTTTAATTTTTATTCAGATTTGCGGATGTGAAAAACATTTCGCGCATCGCTGACCGTTTACTTGTCTCATCGTTTCCTTATTTTGTTTTCGCAAAGCTTCTTTCGTAAAATCCGTGGTGGACAAAAAACGGAAGGACAAGGAAAAATCCGTGATGTAACAGATACTTTCTTGATGCATAAATCATTAGAATGAACAATAGAGAATTTTGTACAAGTATCGGACGAGTAAATGTAATAATACACAATAATAAAGATCTACTATCTTCTGAGCTTTGTAGTTCAATCTAATAAATTTCTTTTTCTTTATTTCTTTAACATCACATCAGGTTACATTTTACATCGAATGAGTGCTGAGAAGTTTAGCCATTCGGATATTGTTGAAACGATTCAAAAATGAAGCTTTGGCTGCGCATGAATTTTAACAAAAAATAAAATAAAAAGAAAACACATACTCATGAAAACATAACAAAAAGTTAAACGAAATCCAAAATGAAAATCTAAATTTCTTTTGTATTCTTATGTAAGTTAAAAGTAATTGATATAACATACGTTACGTTTAACATACATTGAGATATCTTAAAAATTATACATCATTGGCGATATGTTTGTGATTGCGATAGAACTCTGTTGCTGAAAATAATGATAAAAATCACAGCGCTTTAAAATAAAATTGTCATTATTTCATATCGTCATGGAGATTACTGCCACGTAATCTGTTACTGAAGTACGGGGGAACGGTCAAATTGAATTTTTTATTTATTACCGAGAGAAGAGACTCGTCCGCCTCCATTCTCCGCTCGTTGGGAGTGTTCTTAACTTGTCACTGCAAACATATTTCATTTTGGACACTTTAAGCGTCCCTTACTCCGTAGTTCACTGTTAACATTTCAGATTTTTTCCCACTTTTCATTTGTAAGGAGTGAGTTTCCACTGATTATTTTTATGGTATAAAATCCTGTTACAATAGTTTTATGTTTAAAAGTGTTAAAATATTTTTTGCACCTAACTCAAGGATTCAGAACTTAATTAGGAAACAGGACTTAGGATTATGGATGTTTTTTAAAACATCCATAATCCTAAGTCGTGTTTCCTAATTCATTCCTAATTAATTCCTAATTCATAGTCCTAATTCATGAATATATGAAACCCCAAGACTTAATTTTTTTTTATAAGTTGCTTTTCTGAAGTCCCCAATAGCGTTTCTCATAATTTCTTCATCATCCCATTTCTTCATATTGTCTCTTGTCCTTTACCCTTTCAGGGTCGGGAAACCACTTGCATCCGCCTGGTGTTACTAATAGCCCACTAGTAACACCAGGCGGTTACCGTTAACCTATATAGTCTCTTGTAGCTCCATGTCGGCCTGTCTGGCATTATTCTTTTTTGAAAATGTAATAAATATAAAGTCGTTTTATTTATTGCCTATAAAAAAAATCGGAAATCCCCATATGTATAAAGTAACAAACAAAAACCGGCCTCTTTTGTAATGTTGAGGCAACAAAGCAGTTAATTGAAACAGTGAGTGGCTCAGACTGAGCGCGGTGTGAGTCGCACGATATAACTGAGGCATAGTCACCTCGCCCGCCGCGGCCTTGCGTCAGTGCTACGATACTCGTCGCGTAGACCACCCGTAGCCCATAGCCCGTATCTACGAGATACAAACGTAGCGTAGCTACGAAAGTTGCGAGACTCGTGTGTGTTTTTGATGTAATATTGTTTTTGTGATTTGTGTTTTTTAAATGTTATAACGGAATTGGAATGCGCATATTTTGGTGGTAATGTTCAGTTTTCCAAAGCTTATTTCGCAAAATATCTTCTATTTATTTCTCATATTTTATTCACAAGACGACATGTATTTTCTTAAGTACAGCTGTGAAAAGATTTCACACGCTTATGTATATTGTGAAGACTGACTGTATGAAAACAAAATTCATGCGAGTCTTTTATTTAGCCTGGGAAATTTTTTATGACTCCTCGACACTACAATGAAATGAATCAAATTTTATAACGTTGACATTTATTTTCAAATAATTCTTTTAAATAAATATAATCTAACTTAAAAAATACACATTTGTAATCAAATTTTGTAAAATAGTTAAAATGTTGTCCTCAAAAACCGTAACTTGGAATCGTTTTACTTCACTGCTTAAAAAATTTGCGTTCCCACAAGCTTTTAGACATTCGATTGATTTAAAATATTTTATTAATTCGATTCAGGATTAAAATATTCGCAGTAGAATTGCTTTTGTTATACCCCCTTTTATAATTTTCACTAAGCCAAATCATACACTTTTATAATATATACATATAATAAAATCGTAAACGAGTGGTGTCTATACATTAAAGATTTTTTCAAAAAACAATTTTTACACGTTGTAACCGAGGTAACCGAGGTAACGTTTTTACCGAGGTCAAAAAAAATAGTTTTTAGATTTTTGTCGGTTTGTCTGTTTGTGCGCGTGTTTTTAACCAAACACTACTTGTCGAATCGGAAATACAATTTTATAAAGTTTAGTTCCATCTGTACTTACCTTTTGCCCGATTATTACCTTAAGTTGTGATTCGCGATTACTGTGTTGTTTGGTGGACCTTGAGATTAGTTAAATATAATCTTGAGAAATACAATTTTGATATTAATATAATACTATTTAACGCTGATATTAAAATAACAGACTAAAATTTCAAACGAGTTACGGAAACAATTATTGAACGAAACAGATAAGAATGCTAAGGACACGTGCACGTGTTGATAACGATCAATCTCAATCAATGTTGATGTTTTCTAGTGTCGTGACCGCTACTTACCACTAGTTGTGAACGATAACTGACTGAGTTTCCACCTCAGGCCCACTCCGGTCGATAGCTGTTCCACACGCGATGCTTTCTTTCCTCGCTTGTAAATCTCGAGATTTTCGGATGTTTTTCGTTTGCCCTATTTTGCATTGAATATTTAATCTGTGCTACTTTTCGAAGGCAATTTTTAAAACGATTTACGAGGGAATATTTTGTTAATCTTTTTTCCTAATAAACCATGTCTTTATTAAAGAACTAATTTTCTCTACGCCTATGCCCGTGTTAAGAGTTAAAACTACCCATCGCTACTTTTAACCGCTATGAAACGGAAACAAACTACTTTTTTATGCTCCCCTTAAATGGTTTCAGTAAGGTTTGTTTTCTTCGGACCATGTATAAAAAGTGAAATTTTTCAAATAAAGAAATGATTATATATGAAATGTACCTTAAAAACAAAATACTCGTAAATGCTTATTCGAATAAATGTGCTTAAACAAGTAATAATTTTCTACGTAAACTGAAGTCAAAAGACAAATAGGAGGGTGAGGTCCTAACTTTTTATATTGTGTCCGAAGTTTGTTTGTTAAATAAAGCAAGTCGACTTTTCCAATTTGCTCGCGGGGATGCGAAAAAATACTCTTTCACCGAACAAATGGCTCCCAGAGTATTCACGACGTCCATGGGCCTATTGTGAGGATACTCATTTTATTAATTGGGTCGTATTAAAGTTATTGCGAGCAATGAATGATATTAATTTAATTGAATGTGTGAAATAACAGAACATATGTTTCTGTGTTTCGATGCTAGAGTAATAGTGCTGAGCTCATTCCCTTTACCATATTTAGGATAGGTAGATCACTTACATCCCTATAGTGTTTTTGTATTTATATCCCTTACTCACGCACCGAAACGGTGTTTTTCTGCAGCTACTAATATTGCGTTACATTTTCAAATCTTTTCCCTTGTATAAAATTATCAATCAATCAATCAATTTCAATTTATTTGTAACTTATAAAACATACATTTAACAGACACAGAGAAAAAAGAAATAACAGTAACAGCAAGAAAGAAAGTTACAAAAAGGTCCCTACTCAGCATTTTGCTGGCATAGGCCAGCACTGATCTTCCGTAGGAACCCTTAGTTAATACATTATGAAACTGTTTATTTGATAACTTTTAATGTAAAATAAATCATAGCTTTGATTTACTATAAAAATAATAGATTATAAATGTTTCAAGAACTCTGTAACTATATAAATGAGCAAAAGTTTCATATATTAATGAGTAGACAAATATAATATGCATATTTTACATATTTATTAAATTAAAGTCTCTTTTTGTTTTCAAATATGACTTGAGTGATGCATGAGTTATGCATAAGCCTTAAGTTTTACTGTCTCTTTAGGATTTTCTAGGCGAGGATGCAAAGTCGCAATATACGTGAGACACTTGACATTTATTACTTGACTGTCTCTTCTGGGGAGTATTAGAGCGGCTTCTGTTTGCGCTGCCTACCAGCTTATTGCACTGGTCCTAAACCAACAAGGAACACCAGTGTAACTTTATCAATTGGCAATGTTATCTTCAACGTTATACACATATCAATAAGTGTCACGATTACATTTCTCGAGTGCAGTTTTAGTTGGCGCAAGTAGATAACACATTTTGTACATAGACGAAAAGTAAATATCAGCAATAACTTTCTTATTGTATTAAACACTTATCAATCGTGATAAGTTAAGTGACGCGACTTTCAACTAGCTTGTTTTACATCTGCACATCAATAAAAATGTCAAAAGAAACATAATTATTTAATTATGTTTGGTCTACATATAAATATTTGAATAAGAGTGTGTATTGTTTGAAATCTACTTTAATTTGTTTTATTTTAATTATTAAGAGCGCGTATAAAGAGAAATAGCTAATCCTAGAATAGAATTTTATCTGAGTTTGTAAAGTCCAAATAAGAAAATATTTATATATAGATTAATACATTATAAATAAAAGTGAAATGTGGAAAAGAAAATTTTATACGATGAAATTTTCTCGATAGAAAAAAATCACCAAATTACCTCTCATTTTTATCGTTTTTTGTTTTATTTTGAAAATGACACATATTACAAACCTAAAAAATTATCCTTAAGGGCTTCACTGAGGCAAATGACATTTACTATAGAACTCGCTGGCGGCGGAGACAATTCAACGGGCCTAGAAATGGTGTTTTTTTGTTTTTACCATTAGACCAATACACAAAATAAAAAAAATTATTAATACAATTTTTTAATCTGATATTAACTTATTAATAGGTACAGGATTCATATGCGTGCAATAAGCCGTTTTCGAGAGAATTTTCAATAAATGTCAAATTCTTCTTGTTTTCTAACTTTTTTTGTGGAGTTTCTATTACTTTAACGAAAATTCTAATTAATACAATTGGTTCTTCACATGTTTGTATAATATATATATTTTTTTTTCAAAGCAATTGTCTTGTCCATTTCTTGTAACATCTTCATTAAACAATGGATATTTTTAGTATTTAGGGTTTGTCTCCCCCTTAATCTCACTTCCCAGAAGGGCTTTGAGGATTAATTTTTCTTTTGACATTGTAGTTTACGGGTAATTAATATTTAATATTTTTGGCACTTATAACATTTTTAGTGCGCGAAATGCGCTATCTTCTGTCTCATGTTATGGCATACTTCAATGCGCATTGTTTCACATGATCAGTCACAATCGCTTATAGGGCCACGCGGGTGAAATTAGAAATATCTTTTGCTTTGTACGCAGCCTTAAGGAGACTAGCTTTTGCCAGCCTCTTCGTCCGCGTCCCTCGGGAGCAGTACTTTTTTGTGGGTGAAAAATTTCTCATTTTAAATTACAAAACTGAATGAGGCAGGAGTGAAATTATATCCGTTAATTCTATTATCGCTATGAATGCTCTTTTTAAGTAACTTAAAACATGCAATAGTTATAGTTAAAATAACTCAAAAGTTCATCTGTTTATCATTGGTTAAAATAGATCCAATCATATATAAACTAATTTTGAACAAAAAAAACCGTCTTTTCTTTGTTAGGCCCGAGACTTTTCAGCCCATGTAATATGTCAAGAGCGAAAAGAAGGAAGAAATTATATTAATAAACACAATTATTTTTTATCATCGCGTATTACCTAAAACGATTTCGCCGAAATGACCGTGGCATAAGGTAATCCAAAGTGGCGAAGATTTATAAGAAAAATTACCCAATTCCAAACGATCTTTAACAGCTCATTAATCGCGCAGATTTGGGTCGTTGTCTTTCTAAATTCACAGGCTTTTCAATAAATAATGGCGTTCGGTGCGATTTCATTTCCCCTACTGACTTGAATGTAATGGGAATTATAGGAATGCTTGATTGTAGGTGAACTACAATAGATTATCTAAGACTTCCGATATTTGACTGATCCTTAGGAGTATGGCTTGACACTGTTCCATCAATAAGTAACAACAGGTGTTGGTAATGGCAGGGCACACCGTGTTTCACAGTCATCAATAGAGCAGCCTGTCTGATGGCAATAACCGTCCCCTTATAGAAGACCACCGTAAAATAACCACATGCGTGATGTTGTCTTATCCTTTATCAGCCAGTCAGCATACCCGCTGACCTTTACATAAAAATAAATAAATAAACAGTTACGAATTGTCATGCCAGATTCAACATTATCACTGTTTTCATAAAATTTGCGTCAGATCCTAATATACCTAAAGAAATATGCGTTGATTTTACACTGTTTGGTTACTTAAATACACATTAAAGCAAAGGCTTAATTAATAGTTAAGTCACCCTTTTTAAAACATATTTTTGTTATTCTCGAATATTGTACTATATAGTAATCCACTTTCGTGTGCCCACGGGCAAACAATACTTCTGGAAACGAAATAACTTTAAAGCAACAAGTTCTCTAGACTCTCACCATTAACTTTTTCAATTCTATTTTTACCTCAACTCAACTGGATCTTGGCAAAGAGAAGATACATAAAGAAATCTCATTAGCGACATCCGTTGGTGTAGCCTCCATTATATTCAAATGAATCATGCACCAGAATAATGATCTTCTGACTCGGTTAGGTGACTGAGTTATTTTCGTATATGTAAATTTCTTGTTATTCTAATGTGAGACTAGATCTTTATTTAAATACTAATTGCCAGAAAATTCACACATAGTTTAACAGGCTTAAACTTTAAGGAGCGTTGAATATTTTGATAGAAACTGATGTTTACGTTAAAATTATTAGCTCATTAAAGTCATAGACACATATTTCTTTAAAATACACTAGAATTGCTCCGTTTGGACTGAGATATCTTTGAGTGTGTAATGATTCTTTAATTACGATGATTTTGGTCTCACCTTTAAAATAGTAACTGATTAAGTGTTGTCCAATATTTGTATTTTAATATTTCAAGATAATTCCTAGAGGGCAGTTAAAGATTTAGTAAACGAGCAGAAAATATTGTAATTTCTGCAGTATATAGTAATATTTGCTCTTTAATTTAGTTAGTTCAAACCTCGAGCATGTTTTGTTCATTGTTTTAAATAGTTGCTTGATTAAGACTGATGTTTTTCAACATTTGTTAAGAAAACTGTAAATTGCGTTTAAAATTTGATTTAATCGAACTTATTTGATAATGACACGAACCGCTTAACAGTAAACATAGTTTGCAAATAGATGGAGTAACAATGTTCGCTACACTTCACCCAGGTAAGTCTTTGTGCGAAGATTTTCTTTCTAAAATTGAAAATAATAGCGGTTGCGGTATAAAAATAAATCTTGCAAGAAACTACGACCCTTTCAACGCATGCGAGACAGTCGCAAAAATACAACTCTTAGAATTTACACTAAATCGAACTAGGAACCAGCGTGAGCAAATTGAAAACAGTTCGACTTTGGCTCGTTATGGAGCCGACTACACCATTTATCTTCATTCGGCCTTTCAATAGAATTGCCGGCGACGTTTTCCGCAACTCAAACGGTGGACCTACTTATTATTTCGAACAGTTCCAGCTTAACGATTTGGCCTGCGTTCAGCGCACCTGTCTGCTGTTAGTTCGGGATTGTTTTTATGAGATATAGAGCATCAGCCAGGCTGTCGATCGACTCGATATTAGCAGCTACGATCGCCTAAAAGCGGGTTATGTTAGATTCTTACTCACTCTCAAACTCACTCAAAAGTTGGTAAGTACACATATCTATAAATAACAGTAAATACATCCTATTATAAGTACTACATAAGGGTTACCTACCCTAGCAGCCAATACCAGAACCCCTTTTAATATAGGCTAATACCATTATCGTATTTCTAAGGTTGCAGACACTTCTCAACTATCGATTAAACAAACAGTACCATTTTGGGTTGCTATGTGTTGCCAGTGATAACATATGGCGCTAAACCGTGGTCTCTAACTATGGGCCTCGGAAGAAAATTCAACGTCGCTCAACATGCTATAGGAGAGGGTTATACTGGGAGTTACACTGCGAATCAGGAATACGGAGATCCTTAGGTTATGAGGCCACGGACCGGAAAGCGCAGCGTAGGATATCCACCCACAAGTTGGACAGTCGATCTAATATCTGCGGGTCGACCAAGTTGCTTCTGACCGTTCTTATTGGATAATTATTCTGAAGGTTATGTCCAGCAGTGAAAGCCCTATGGTTGAGATGATGATGACCATTCTGCTAAAAGAAAACAAAGAAATAAATTTTATTCATATTCACAAGACAAACATTACAGAAACGCACTATCTATATCTTCTTATAACCCTTGCTGTTTTAGAGTTGGTTGCAAGTGTGCTGCCGACCCCAAGAGAAGGAAAAATATGATAAGGAATAAAGCGAGGACAGGAGAAGAATGCACTCTAGGATTCTTTTCTCAGGGAATTTTTCATAATTAGTCTTGCGACTTTGCATGTCTACCTTAATAGAACTTCACATGTCTGCAGGATTCTAATTTCTCACACAAGCAAGTTTTCTCTCGATGTTCTCTCTTACCGTTAGGTAATTAGTTGTCATTTTATATCTAATACACATATGCATTAGAAATAAATAGCCCGACCGCGATCTGAAACTGTTGTAGTGTAACAACTCTAGATCACTGTAGGGGTGGCGGGATGGAAGGAAAGATAGAGACTTGAGGAAACACCACACTTTAATTCCACTAAAGTCCCTATATGTACACTGGAAGTCACCGCAGTCTTTATTAATTTTCGTAAATATATATATATATATATATATAATTGTCCTTCGATGAGCACGTCTTCTGAGCTAACAGCTGTTGGAACAGGATCTTCCTCATAAACTGTTAACTCAGAAGACGTGCTCATCGAAGGACAATTATATTTACGAAAATTAATAAGGACTGCGGTGACTTCCAGTGTACATATAGGGACTTTAGTGGAATTAAAGTGTGGTGTTTCCTCAAGAGTCTCTATCTTTCCTTCCATCCCGCCACCCCTACAGTGATCTAGAGTTGTTACACTACACTGTGTCTGGTAAGGCTACACAGTTTCAGCATAAAATTTGTATATCTTTTGCTCTGATATCAGTTCAAAAACATCATAATCTATAATCGCTTCTTGTTTGCTAGTTGTGTAATCGGTATAACCACAGCCTTCGAGATATATGCGGCGTTCTATATATAGAGTTGCTTTTCCAATGGATGAATACAACAATGACTACAACAAATATGTTTCCGTAAAACTTTTGCTTTAAATTTAATACTTGTGAATTGTGATATTTGCTTTGTTCACCGGCTGATATAGTTAATTTTTTTTTTGTCACAAAATAGCAAATTAAAGGTCAATGTTATAAAAAGTATAAGCCGATTATGGTTACATATCTTTTGTATACTTAATTAATAATTAATATACATGCAATAATTTTCCAACCCACTGGGCTATCACTGCTAATGTTTTAATAGACTTAATATCGTTTAATTAGTCGATTAAATTATGTATACGGCTAATCGACTAATAAAATTATCCATCTATAGTGTCGAATAGATCGAGCGGAGGTCCCAAAAGATGTGCTGACAATGCCAATAGGTAACCGTAGACAATGTTGGAACATTATACGTGGCTGAAAAATATCCGCTTTACCGGTAGTGGGCTTTGTCGCTTCTGCGTCTCGGGACAAGTTAAAAGCTTATCACAGTCAGGGTTCAATTAGCGGCCTTTGTAAACCACATTGGGAGGCTAGACACGTGCTGCTTTTATAAATGTTGGCTTCTATGACGTGACGGCGGATGTTCTAAGGTGGGTTAAGTGTGTGCTCTCTGATTGAGACAGTTTTATGGGACGATTTTCATGGTTTAATTAAGTATAGCTAAGCTTTATTATTATAAACCTTGTAATATTTGTTTTAAATGGGATTAAATCTCCAATTAAATTTACACAATTTCTTCCGAAAGATTTATTTTTATACATTTCTAATATCGTTTATATAATAACTAACTGAATAGCAACAATCATCCTGTCAATTTCTTATAAAAATATCATCTAAAATTCCGACTTATTCCGTGGATTTTCAAAAAAAATACAGTTAGATCCTTGAGGCCTGACATTTTATATAATGTTCGGTTTGATCTGTTTAAGTCTTATTTTTTTCTCATAAGATCTCCGTAGTTAAATTGCATCGTCCCTTCTTATTGTCAAATTACAACTTACGAGGGAAACCGTGTGTGTTCGTACACCTAAACCCCACACAATAAAATTTAAGGTTGAAGAAAGAATGTTCGCATTTAGCAATATTATAGTCGTGTTCGCCTTTAGTCGTGAACTTGTGCCGTCGCCGGCGACGTGGGGTGAGCCTTTGTCCGCGTCCTTTGTTGATCGCGGATGATCGCGCGTGACTACACTACAAATTCGCGTCACAGTTACCTCGTGTTTGTCGCCTTTAAGCGAATCTCGTTCCTGCCGTGCCGTTTGCAACTATCCCTTTGATTGACAGATAACACTTGACATATTTATTAAAACGCGTTTTGTGTGTATTTCTTAATATTTTTTTATTATTATTGAAAACTTAACATGAACAAGCCGTATGTAAGCAACTGTCAAATAATTTTATTTTTAATTTAATTGCAAAATACCAACATTTTCCTCCTAATGCATTTTTTATTTTTATGTCCACGCCTACATATTGGTTGTCAAATATTGTCAAATATAAGCGACTTGCTCTCTTATTTATATTTGGCGCCAAACGCCTCGATGTATTTCGATTTTACTTGAAAATCTAACAACATCGTAAACAAACCATTGAAATTCGGGAATGCTATTGCTGTTGAAATGTAAACTCTATGTTGTTAACATAAGGTCCAATTTCCTTTGACATTAATCGGAAAGGCGCGTGTCTACCATTGATAGGGTGGGAAGTTCGAGTTTCGGTCGGCGCGAACGCTCTTTCCAGAACGTTCCATAGTTAGTCGTAACAATATACCTAATAAAATCGTAAACAAGCCATGTCTGTACATTAAATATTTTTCAAAAACAATTTGTGCACGTTGTACTTATGATACCGAGATTAAAAAAATAGTGTTTAGATTTTTTTCTGTTTGTCTGTGCGTTTGTGAACGCTAATTTCAGAAACGGCATAACCGATCTGAATGCGGTTTTAACTGATGTATTGTAGCAAGCTTCCCGTAACATTTAGTGTTTGTTTCATTCCAATCGGTTTACAAACAAAAAAGTTACGCTCTATACCGAATACCACGCGTACAAAGTTGCGGGCTCAGCGGGCGGTATATATTAAAATAATAAAATGCTTACAATTAAAGCACTCTTTGAGAATATGTTTGAATGAATCTAGTAAACGATCTCGAAGTTGGTCGTTTCGTAGTAGGAGTATGCGTGTTCTATTGCTGCTCAGTGCGTTTTTTTTGAAGTGCTGCTCAGTTAAACGCCCACTTTGCCCTACTTTCAGTTACCGCACCTCGTGTCATCGAAGCGCGGTTCACCGCCCATTTCCTATACAATCACTTGCCTCGAATACTCCAGTTTAAACTTAGATGAATTGTATATTTACCAATCGAGCACCAATGATTTTACATCTTTTTTTTCTTTTTAATTTTTTTCATTACAGCTCGGACGTTCTTAATTCTCTGTCAGTTTACATCATCGACAGGTTGAGGTCACTATGGTTTTCTCTATGAAATGATTTCCTGGCGATTTTCTCTATGAAATGATTTCCTGGCGATTACCCCTGATGCATGTTTTGCCCCAGGTACAATAGGTATTTTTTAACGATATGATTTATAGATATTGCAATTTTAAACAGAAAACATACCTTAATTGTATTAAAACTTACTATGTTACTTACTGGTAGTGTTGCTGCGTATTGTTAAAATAATTTCTAAAATCGGCTCAGTAGTTTAAAAAGATTAACCCACCATGTATAAATAAATTAGCAAATTTGAAAACTATACAAACATTTAAAATTGAATATACATATGAAAAAAAAAACACGCTTGCTTACTTTAATAAGGATCGGTAGAAGGGTGATGAAGTTTAACAATTACTCTATATATATGTACAGATAAAATAAGAGGTTGTTGTTTATTTTTTAATGAAATAAGTGAAAGCGTATCAACGTCTTAAGTGTTGAGGCGAGAAATGTCCGTAAACCCTCCGACCCACTTAATTGTCGATAACGAGGCCGATACGAACTTCCGATTGCACTGTATTCTTTCTTGTTACAACTTGCTAACTAGACCGGATTCATTCTGTAAGGGATGTTAGCACCTTCGCCGTTCTCAACTTACCTACTGCATTTCCTCGAACAGAAATATTGAAGAAAGTATGATTTTGTCTCCCATTTTAAGCGATTATAGAGGCCTTAAACTTTAACCGAGTCGTTATTAATAGTTGTGAGTGATTTTGAAATAATGATTCGTGAATATGGTGTATTGATAAACGGTGAACATAACGGTTTAGATGCATTTAAAAAAATTCAGGTATGATTTATTCTTTCCAAAATTTATTGTACTATAAATTTTATTAATTAAACTGTGTAGATCTGTAAGTATATCAGTAAATACAAAAATGTTATTTCACATCTTCTGTATAGAGTGTGGTTGATTAAACGCAAGTTCGGGATATCATGTTTAAAGCGATTGTAGCAAGTGCTCGTATCAGACAAAATTCGAGTTGTAAAATCGGTCGAGTGTCAACACGAGCTTGCTCACACACAATCACTTTTGCACACACATAATCAGCTGTGCACACACATAAATTGTTCGGGTGGGGGCTTTGTGTGCACAGGCTAATTGATTTCGGCTTGTCCCGCCTTGTCGGCGAAGAGTTTGCGATAATGGTCCGATTGCCCTTCTGTAGAATAATTAACACCAAATTAGGGCTACGTCCGCGCCCTCTAATTGTTGACTTACTTAATGTTGTATAAAATTTCCCTTTTCTGAAGAGAACATTTCTGTATCAACAAGTCTCTAAGAAATCCCAGAGCGCTGTATTTCTGGTTTGTGCTAAAAAATAAATGAATAGTACGTAAGATTTTCTCGTACTTTGCACTATTAGGTTTTATGCGTATTAGCACTGACTTTATTACGAATTTTTCTATGAATGCACTTCAACAGCTTATCATTTCCAAACAACGATTGGGCCTTTGTTTGGGTATGTCCATTTTAAGTGGGTATACATTTTAACGTTATAAAATACCCAATACAAAAGTGCATTACAAAATTGAATATTTCTTATAATTTGGTCCTTCGAGCCAAATTATAACACGAATACGTTCAATTCGAGCGTTTCAAGTAAATTTTTTTAATAAAGTACGCTCTACAAACTACTCGGTAGCTACAAATTTAAATTAGATATTCATCCCGATTAGATTAGATAATTAGATAAAATTACAAAAATTAACAGAGCAAGAAGTTTTCCTCTAAAATATATATATAAAAAGCGTCCGCGCTCCGCACCGGCCGTCTTGAGAAATTGCAATAAGTGACTTTCCCAGTACCTTTCAGTGCGAGGTTTAAAATGAAAGCTTTAAAAGTTCAACCTCCATGTTTATTCATTTTCGTAATGGAATTTGTGGGTCACACTTAAAGAGGAGGTTGTGTTAAATTTTAATAAATTGTTTCCCTGATATAATTAATGGCTTCCTTAAATATTCGAAAACACCTTAATATGACTTGACAGTCTTAAAAAGCGCCAACGATGAAACCGTCAAACGCAGTTAATATTGCTGTTATTAAATTTTCTGTTACATCTAATTTACACTCATTGAATAAAATGGCTGCCAGCAGACATGACGTCATCATACTTTTAAGTATGTAGCTACTGCAATTTTAAGCTCCTGTACACTTGACGTACTAGACTTTATTTGTCCTAATTAATATTATTTATGCAAAAGTAACTGTATCTGCTGTTACGTTCTCTCTGCTAAAACATAAACAACATTTTGTCAATAAATTTGGTACGAAATTAGTTTGAAATGGTGAAGCCCTGCCTACCATAGTTTGCTTTTAACTTTTCACGTTCAACATATAAAATTTAAAAATTAGTTTTATTAATAGTACATTTGTTTATTATGAACTTTAATAAAATCGTTCCTTTGATTTTTTATTGTTACAAAAAGCTCTGCTTATATTTATACTAACGAATAAATCATTGTCAGAGCTAGTGGAACAGTTCTAGGGAGTGGCATGTTCTTCGCTCGACACAGTAATTAGGAGTTTTGGCAACAAGTTAGCAAAAGCTTTAGTGCCCCGTAACGATACTTGAGATTCTGTAGCATTTTAAGAGAAATTACCTACAAAAGTCAAGACTGCTGTACTGATCGACCATTAGCAACGAAAGTATATATGCCAATTCTTTTATATTCGAATAAAAAACAAATATAAGGTGGTATCTATTTGATACTGTGTGCTTAAATGTACTTGTATTTTTGGATACGAAGTATATTATATGAAGATATTGTGGAAAAGTTTGAAAGAAATTAGTAAAATAAAACGATGTTATAAAAGTGTTTTATTTTTTATATCTTGAAAATCTGTTTCGCGAGTCCCATGGGATCCCATAAATACCTTATCGCTCAGCCTGATATTAAGGCCTTTTTTTATTATTGTTTTTGTATCGATATTTTGATTTACTTTTCATTCTGTCTGTTCTGTCGTCATTCTTCTAACATATTTCTTGTTCTTCTTCATTGTTATTATTTTGTTACTGTCTTTTTCTTTGTTATGATATCTGTTTTATCTCTACACTTTTGGATGCTAGAAAGCATTTTGAATGTTCCCCTATTCCTGCTTGGTGCTTGCTTGTCAGAAAAATGTATTAGGAATTAGACTAATTTTGAAATATTTTCTTAAACTACGCACCCACAAGCGAAAACTTAAAATTTTACATTCATATTTTTATGATTTCCACAGCATAATGTGTTTTAAAGTAGGTATATATTTTATTTTATCATAATCTAGGTGCCATCTCGTTAATAGAATTTCCCAGACAAAGGATCTAACATTGTCGTGGTTATCCTTGCTTCGCGAAGACGTTCTTATAATACAGGCGAAATAATATTAGCGTTTTGCCTTTTAATGAGTCTTTAACAGAGGCCCTGACTGCGCGGGTGCAAATGAGATTATACTAAAATACGAGTATAGTCCACTCAAAACGTCGTCGAAAAGCATAATATTAAACAGTTGTGATTATTATCTCTTTAAAAGGGTCTCACGGGCTTTTAAGAGCTTATTATTTAATTTTTGTCGAAATGAAATAAAAATATTCAAACGAGGCCGGAAAATCAACTTAATTTTTTTACCTAAGTAGATGTAAAGAAGGTGAACCACCTTCATATTTTGTCGAATTTTTCTGTTTTGATGGACAAAAAAACTGTTGAATGAAACAGACAGCAGTTTTTTTATAAAACATGAATCTATCCTGCATACATTTCACTGTAAAGCCTTAGATTTGATTTATAATTAGAATATTAGTCTAAATTTTTTGTTGGCAGCTTCTAAAAGAGATAAAATCAGTAGTTGATACAATTGAAACCTCAATTTGTATATTCAAATCCGAAATGTAAAATTTATTCAGTAACTACAGCTTAACCCCCAATAGTATTAAAGAAGTTGTGCACGGTTATTTAGAATCGTGTCGTTCGTGTATCGCGTTTCGCGTACCTCAATCCACATAGATTTTACGATTCGATACACCTCGACGTCGATACGTGATTACAAGTGGATATCTTCTTATAATCTCAGGATTTCAGTACTTGGAAATCTTGAAGTTCAAAGAGATCGAATTCCACGCGTTCAAAGTGCCTACGTCTTGTTAGCGTATGAATAATAGGGGATAATGGCCATAGAAATGTATTCATTGCGGCATGTCAAAGGGAGTTTTTGTTTAGGCATGCTCATCGAAGCAATTACCGAGTCAATGTGCACGTTAATAGGATATTTTCCACTAGCATTATTTGGGTTACGCGGCGGCTCCCCATTTTGAAGTGACTCAACATCGCTGTGGCGGACTATTTTGATTATAATTTAATTTTTTGAACGCCATACAGTTTTTATTAGCAGTGCATTGTTTTCAAGTTAAAAGGTGACCGAATAATTATATACGTATTTGCCACGCACCTTTCTCCACTTAGGAGATTAATTTTATAAAGTATTCCCAAATTTTAAATTTTAATTCGTAGCTATTTTAGCCCCACATTGATAACTCGGTCGAGTAATTTTTCAACTTCAATATTATAAAATAAATAATTGTGTATTAAATATAAATATTTAAAAGTTTATATTTTTTATTTACTGACGTCTCTTATGCTAGCATACACGATCAAGTGCAATTTACATGATGAGTCCAATCTGCACGATACTTTAGGCTTAATCAAGCCAATTTAACGGTTTATGGATGACGGTAATTTGGATGACAGCCATTGGCTACCATAATATATTTTTAGATACATCCAATGATTCGTCTAAGCAAGTCCGTAATGGTTCTTCCGGCTTCATTTAAAAATAAGAGATTTTGAAGTTCAGTTTACAATCAAAATCAAGAAAAATCAAAATATGATTTGAAAACAAAAGATATTAATATATCTACAATGTAATAATGTAAAATTAAATATTTTTTTAGTTGGAAGGAAAATTTACGTTGCAAAATCATTTTGAATGGCCAATCAGACTGCTTCGCTTAATACGTTTGCAACTGGCCATTACGGATCTTTTTTAAAATGAACTTTAATTTGGTTTCATAGAAATGGAGATGAAAGATTCAATGTGTTTTTATTAAAACTTTTTTCTTTTCAGATTACATATTAGGTAATCTGCGTCTACAATACTTATTTAATATCAAATTGCAAATTTTGTATAGTCACGGTTTAATAGTTTTATATCTTAATAATATAACTACAAAATTAATATATAATTAATACCCAAATTTCGAAATTGTAATCTTGGAATACAAAAATTAACCAGTTAAACGATAAAAATCTAAGTAATAAATTTGTGGTTAAACCTGCCTCAAGTGCGACTACTCAAACGTCATTGACTTTGAAAATTGTTATTGACATTACTATATTAAAGTAATGTTGATAACGTATATAATTTTTTTAATTTACATAAATTGACCTAAATTTATTTCTTTGGTTCTTTATGTTAGGTGGCTACCGTTGCCTATTTACACAACCAACGCCATGTGACTGCAAGTGCTTTTGCACCATTTTAAGATAAAGGATAATAAGAGGGGATAGAAGAATGGGCTTATTTATTTTTTCACTGAAAGACTGTGGAACCAAAGTGTTAATTCACAGTGGTACTGAAGTAAGGCCAGTTGGACTACTTAGCTTTTGATTGCGAAATTGGTTCTACCACATAGTGTACTAAAAAGTTAAATACCTAAAAGAATTTGAAAACAAAAGTACCTACTATGAAACTTATGAATTATGAATTGTGAAAATTGGTTATGAAACTGCCCCATTCCTAGACTGCCTTCTAGATTTAGAATGTTCAGAATCGACGATATTTGAAATAATATAACGTAATCGAGTCAATTGAGAGTAAGTAGTTTAGAGGTTGTTTACATTTGTGAATGGCCACTTACCTACAGTTCATTTATTTATTTATTTTCTAAAGGTACACCAACAGCACAAACAAAGAAAAGTTTAAATACGAATAGGTAACACAAGGCAATTTTAAGGCATACACATATAAACTACAAACTAGAAATTGAGACGATCGATAATACACGCACAGCAACACGCAAATTCTTTCCAAAAAAAAAGGACATGAAAATGAAAATTAAACAATGAACAACTGAAATCAAGAACAAGAACAAAGAATAATAAACTAATTTATCCATATTTAAATAACAAAGATAAAATTAAATACTAATAAAAGGAAGAATCGCTCAACAAAACAGTATAGCTGTCAATTTACGTTTAGCTTCAGCCGATTTACAGTTAAATATATCAATATCAGTATCAATACCCAGCCTGCTGAACAACATGTTTAGGTTCCTGCTAGCCCGCCAAAGAAAGCTATTCTGTCTATAATAAGAAGAAGCAAATGGAATTGAAATTGGGTTAAACCTAACAGATCTAGTTGGTACATTGAAATTTATCAACGAGAGAATATCAGAGCAGTCCACACGACCATTAATAACATTAATTACGCTAGATATATAGTTGTTGACAACAACAGCTTGAGACCTATTAGCTATGTAAGACTCAAACCATCTCAATAGATTCCCCCTTATAACAAGGTTGTACAATTTGGTAATAAGTAAATCATGGTCAATTCTATTAAAAGCCTTACTACTCGTACAGTCCGTATAAATGGCATCAACCTAAAAACCGTCATCCATGGCCTCGGAAAATGTTTTCAAATTTAAAAGTAATGTTTTCAAGTTTCTGTTCATTCTACATTTTATTTTCTGCGCCGAAGATGCTCTATACCACAACGCATTTTTTTAGATTTTTATTCATCCCGAAGTTAACGGCAGGTGCAATTACCGTCCCAGTAGGTATCTAATGTAAAGAATTTTCATTTCAAGAGAACCTTTAAAAAGAGTATCAAACGAAACATTTCCTTCATTATATTAGAAGCAGTACATTAAGCTGCACAGCCTGCAGATATAACCATGAACAGCTTCCTATTTTTGTATTTGCAACAGAAAATGAGCACAAGGCAAAATACACTTAATGCTGTAGAACAAAGGACGTCAGTCGTCTGAAATTTTTCCCTTATTCTATTGTACTGTTCTCCAATTAAAGCTTTTGTATCCGTATTTATCAATGGTACTTGGGATTTAGAAAGCTAGAAACTCACGCTCATCCACTTGTATGTTTTGGATTATTTTAAACTGACTTTAATATTGCTTTTAAAATTTGATAAAAATTTGATAAATTAGGGAATCCTAAATTTTTACTTTCTTATCATGTGATAAACAATGGCTGGCTGATCGATGGTTCCTTGGTGGTAGACGGTCGCCATCACCCAGAAACACAATCACAGCCAAGGATTCAGGAAATACGCTGCAGACCCTGGTTGAAATGAAAGGTAACACACAAAATGAGCCTGGGACTTTGGAATTTCAATGAAATCCACGAGCACACGTTCTCTTCTTTAACAATAATTTTATAGTATCACCCGAAGTGCTACCTAGTTTATGTTTGTGAATTTTGTTGCACAGCAAACAAATGGTAGAGAAATTTTCATTTTTTTATGTCGAGAGTTTCCATGAAACTCAATGGGACAATTTACGACTGTTGTATTTATAAGTAAAAAAAAAATGTGCTTCGCTATAGATTTCGCTCTAAATGAATAATGCAATATTGGTAGCGTTCGTGTATTTATCATAAACCATTCGAAGGTTAAGCCAAGATGTTTAGGTCTTGTCTTTGGTCTTAGCGTCTTTGCAGTAGAAGGTATCCTCTATATATTTTTTTGTGATTCCAGCTGTCGATTTAGATCGGGTTTAAGCAACCAAAAATAGCAAAATTGCACTTGCTCGGCCTAATTAATGAATGTAAAAAGAATTATCACACGATATCTACAGTATTGATCCAGCTTTAAAAGGCCTTTCCTTATTTAAAATCACGTGACAACTTACTGTACATATTTCATTGGTGTCGCTTAGCTACAAGCAGCTACCCCAATGTAAGCCCACAAAAGAATAATGTAAGCGATCCCGCCTATTCGACCCGCCGCTCAATCTACCGCTCCGGCCCCAATGATCGACCTTTTTTTTCGTTATTAAACTTTGCTTTATAGTTTCGGAGATCCATCGGCATATTGGAGAGAAATGTAGACGATTTAGTTCTGTAAAACTGTTGTTATATTTGAAACTGATATCTAGTGCCTCACGGCTAATTAATTCTGTCTTGCGTTTGTGTGCTTGAGCATGCAGATAAATAAGGTTTATCATGATTCTATGTTGGTTACAGTTAAATGTTTTACTACATTGATAATTATAATAAGAAGAAAGGAACTATGTAAGAAAATTTCGACACAATTATTGCACCAAACCAAAAAAGTCGTCGAGTTTATCACACCACACTAATCCGTGATTTTATTCACTGCTTTATAATCATATCACTGCCTTATAATCAATTTGGCCCAGTGAAATGAATACGCTCGTCTGCAGATGTTCAGATGTAGGTACGAATCCTGGTTTGGACTGTACCCCTTTTTTTTTCTAGGACGGCTGTAGATGGGCGTGGTCGCAGGAACGTTGTTACACAACTTCGGCGACTTGGACTGTACCCCTGAATCTTTTTAATTTTATGTATGGGTTTGAAATTATTATGATCGCTTCATCTAACAGTGGCGGACGGTGTCTGGAAGGACTAGCAATCTTTGAACAAATATAAGGTTCCACCAATCCGCAGTGGGTCTGTGATAACTTCTAGTATTCTTTCTAATATCAAACTCTTACTTTTGCAAGACTCCTATTATATATTTTACGAATATTAACTAGGTATTTTGTATGTTTAAATATTTTTTTAATAATTATTGTGTGGAATATTGTCTTGTATTGCCTTACTCCACTCCTACAGGCTTTTCCTAATTTTAAATTCTAAACAAAATTAGATGCAATAAAGGTTTTTTAGCAACTCTCATAAAGTAGTAATCATTTAGCCGTTTAATTAATGTTCCCTTCATATTATCGTTAAAAACACGAAAGCTGTACAAATCGTCTTAAAATGAAACATTATATCTTTGATAGGTATAAATATATAATAATAACTTATTTCTGGCACCACAAACATATTATCTGTAATAAAAAAGAAATTCTGTCACGCAATATCTAATAAATAGTTGAAATTTACAAATAAATGTAATTTAGCTATGAATAAAGGGGAAAATATTCAAAGCCGTTGAAAGTGGTTTAGTGGAAAGTGGCCCGCAGGTCAAGCAACATGTTTGCTCACCATTGTCCGCTGACGTCTCAATCGTAGCCCATCCTTTTGTTATCGAATACCCTCGTAAACTGGAATACGTAAAGGGATTGTTTGGTTACATTGCACACATATAATACAGGTGTATTGACCACCGGCCGCGGATCGGTTAGTTTACCACTTTCAACTTACGTTGGTTTTGAGCTAAATTAAAACGCACCACTGTGTCCGCAATGGTCAAATTATATTAAGCAACCAAATAACAGTACAATATAGTTTTGTTGAAGTTTAATTTAAAAATTTCAATAGAAAATTTCATCTATATAATCGTTCTGGCTCGGCTCAACGATTAGAGTATAAACCTACACATTAAAAACGGGGGTAATCGAAACAAATTTTTAATAATAATTTGTTAACTATTTTATAAGAAACGATACAAAACACTCTGACATTTACAAATAATATTTTTCGTTTTCATTTAACATATTCTTTGCTAATTACTGTAAAATCTTGAAACCTGGACACATTCGAATGATAGATTGGCTTACTTTTCACATTCATTCTTAGGGTCATCTCGTGGTCTGCAGTCCAAGAAAATTGGTTTTCAAAATTTTTAAATTACTTGATTTAGTTAAAATCGCATATTTCAATACTACACTAATGTTACAAATATTATCATGTAATCAAGATTTCTATTCTCAAAAGTGTAAAGATTTAAATTGTAAATTGCGTGTGTGAGCATGAATATATGTATAAGAATATATTATGCAGTGTGTAAATTTATCTTACTCTCAATAGTTTCACTCTTACTTCACTTAGAACATTTTCTTATAAATTGATTTGAGATATATAGAGACGTAGAGAAATACTTGGTTCATTCACGGACCTATCCCTTTTTTATAGCCATACGGATTTTGTTTATTTTACCTCGACACACTCCCTAACATACAAATAGAGCATAAATAGGCTATTTCAAGCGAATTCACGCACACAAACGACTACTATAATTCATCCGGCCGCGGGCAAGAGAAAAAATGACCCAATAACTAAGTAACTCCTTGGAAAAGCCGAAGCAAAAACGGAGTGGATGGACAAATGTGTGCTTAGCGACTTATTTATCTCCCAAGCGGCCGTAATTAACGGAATTCCTTTCGGGAAACAACCGCGGATTTCCTTTCGAGTTTTTTCGCGAAATTTCGTCGAGGGTACAAGACTGCTCTGATATTCATTAGCGACGTGACAGGCAAGAAATACTCCCTAATTATTCATCGGGGCCGTCGCTAAATCGTCAGCCGGCCCGCCTTTTAATGGAGAAGAAAATAAAAAAAGTTTAAACATAACAAGTGAGGCGTGTCTGGACCCATAAGTTATTCATGAGCGTCAAAAAAGTTTACTGGAGGTGTGTTCCCAGGACGTTCGGATTAACAGCGCAAGATGCATACGATGATAATTTGAAACATTGAGCCAACCATAAATTATAAAAGTTATCTGATGGTAATTAAGCCAAGCGTACCTTATTTACAAATTATATACCTAGCCTCACAAACCAATTATATCAGAATCCAAAGGACATCAGATTGTAATAAAACCTAAAACAAGACTTCAATGATTGCAAAAAGTCTCTGCAAAAGTAAATACAAATTAAACAACCAAAATAAATGGAAGCTAAAAATAATAAACTAATTAGAATCTTCTTTTAAGGTACGACCTTGGTAAGTTAGCCAAAATGTGCTGATCATCGTTAACACTTGGCTCCAACTTACTAATTAGTTCCAGATGCGAAATATCTTTAAGATTAATGTAGAGCTTTCGCGGCTTTGCTTATCAATCATACATAATTGCGGCCGTGTTCGCGGCCAATTTGATAGGCACCATTAATTAGTGAAAAAGAAACAAGCTTATTTACCTTCTTTTATTTTAATATAAAATATAACCGAAAGAAGAAGATGGTATACCTTTATTGAATAACCGAATAATGTTAGTTTACTTGTGAGAAGTATGGATCCAAACCTTCGGCCATGACACAACATTTGTGCATTTGTGGTCATATTTTTGTTATTTAACAAGTTCGTGTATGAATGTAGTCATCTTATGAATATAAATCTTTACTCCCCCTTTCTAAATAGATAGATGCTTGATTATATACGAGTAAATGTACATTGCTTTCTACATTATTGTCGGATAAGCTAGCTAGATACATTTTATTAAGACATCGCAGCAATTTTCTGTTTGTATAATTTTTTTATACTCTGAAATGACTTGTGAACAAATCAATCCATCTGCCTTCTAGTGTAAAATAAGTTATCACTTAATACGAAATTAAAGCAAAAAGTAAGCTACGTGTATAGTGTTGGTTGAAAGTCTCAGAAAGTAATTTCGTTGCACTAAAAGCGACTGAAGCCCGGAAATGTTAACGTTCCTCCATTGGAAGTTATCCCAGTTTCCAACTTTAGACGTTCTATCTTCCTTCTCTGTTTAATTTTATATGGTGTTTAACCACAGGCTTGGCATAAAATTTCATGCCACTTTTTATCTTGGCTTTATAATTTTCAATTGAAACATACGTATTTTCTTTTTTTTTAATTCTCAACATAAACCCTACGCAGAAAATAATATACAAGAGAGACAGCATCACCAATCACATTGCCACTTACAGGGCTTCATTATGTACCCAAATTGTGTTGAAAATTAAGTTGAAAAGTAAAAATTGATTTTAGACTATGGGGAAGAGGATCTAGATAAAGAGTTAGGATGTGTGTGTGTATGTTTATGCGTGTCCGCGCGTGTGACTATTTGTTCTTCAGCGTATTCACGACACCTCGCTTGAAGGATGCTCTCGGCAGGTGGAAAATGTCAAAGTCCAACTTGTCATTGTAAGTTGTGCGTAATCTGTGGTATACTGAGTTAATGTCGTAATTGGTTCGTGATAGTGAGACAGTTTTATCCTTCTTCTACACCTGGGCCCTGCTTGAAGCTGCAACATTTTAGACAGAAGTTTTGGACAGTTAAGAGTTCCAGAGAATATATAGTGGAGGAATGACATATCGGAGACAGTACGTCTATCCTCCAAGGTCAGCAATGCGTGACGTTTGCAAGAATCATCATAGTTTAAGGGAATGTAATGGGAATGGCGATTAAGCCATCTCACAAACCTTTCCTAATACGCTCTATGTGATTCTTGTGCGTAACATACCGTAGGTTCCAAATCGAACTACCAAATTCCAGGACACTACGCACATAGGCGTTGTACATATATCAACTTCACGCAGGACAAGTTAGTAACATCTTTACTAACCCGAAACACAAAACCCAAAATCCTTAAAAGCTCTACCCACAATATTATTTAGATCAGAATTAAAAGTAAGTTTTACGTCCAATGTTATGCTAAGGTCCTTCAATACGAATTTTCCAATTTTTTGAATGCATGCGTTGCCTGTTTTATAAGTGTAATCATAAAAGACTTATGCTTCTTTGTGAAGGTGATGTGCGCGCACTTCGATACGTTGTCATTAATTCTGTTAGCGATATAGTAATCCTGAAGTCTGTCGAGGTACTCCTGCAAAACATGAGCATCACTGAGATCAATATTGCGCTAAATCTTTTTATCATCTGCATATAACATAAAAGAAACTTAGAATGGGTAAAGCAATTCTTTATGTCATAAATGAAAGCTATATACAATAATATATTTACATATATATTTATGCTATTTATTTTTTATTTATTTGCTTGTTTATTTTTTATAAATCTGATTTACAGTTTTTGTCTTTAATGACTGCAAGTGACTTTTTTTTATGCTTTTTTATATGGGCTAATTTTATAGTATTACTATCACTCGATTGTTCAGTAACTTTTAACAAACAATTCTCCGATTTTGATGTTGATGTTCCTCGTTATTGATGTTGAAATAAGTTTCGAACCTTTAACTCACAAGATACATATGCGAGTATAAAACACACTCGTATGTAATCGTCTGGAGGTAAACCTTGAAATGTACTATAAACGTAAAGAGGAAATGCATCAGACGTACTCACGGAATTACTGTACGTTCTGAGTCTATAATTAATGCAAAGCGGTCTAAGACCAACGTCTCTAAAAGAGCACTTTGCGAGCAAAGTTAGATTAAACGAAGTATATCGAAGCGTATTCACGTTGATGTTTATTGCGGCTTCGCAGTTTACAGGCATTGTATTGCAAATTAGTTCCGTGGACGGATTGTTAAGAAAAATAGTCACGTATGAAAAAGTCCTTTAATCCGATTGGATTGCGTATTTATTTACCTTTCGAATTTTAGTAACATTATTTTTAATTCAATGACTCGATAGTTCATAGAATCATTAATGTTAATTTTATTTTGTTACTTGAACATATTATGTCTATCACACATTACTTATCAGTGTCGCGAATACGTTGAAGGACAAAGTCACAGACGCGCTCACGCGCGCACGCGCACGCACGCACACACACACACACGAATTTCTTCATTAGATTCACTCATTTTGATAGAAAAAAAAAAACAAATGAAAAATAGTTCATAAACAAATTAGTAAAACAACATTTTATTAATTTCTTTCTTTTTTTAATGCAACCTTTTTAATGTCATCAAAACCAGCCAGATACAAATAGTATAGCCGAAGGGATTTTTTTTCTGCGAAACTACTTTTTCCCCGGCCTAATATTAAAATTTAGTAACATAGCCAAATTATCATACCTGTTTGTTTCAATTCATACCCAAATCATATGTTTTATGAGTGTAATATACAATTATTGTTATAATACAATTGTGTCTGCCGTATATTCAACTGACGAACCGATATGCTAATTGAAACAAAAACAAAAACAAACTACTGTAGAACAAAAATCCTACAGTAGTTACATTCAAAATGAAGACAATTACAAGTTATACTTCACTAAGTTTCATTAGGGGTTTCGATCCAAAAAAGTCTGTGTTCTTTATATAATGAACAGTTAATTAAATTTAATGGTTTTAAACTAAATGTAAACATATCCTAATGTTGGAGTAATCTCATACATAAATACCGAATAAGTACAGTCTTATCCGCGTGAATAAAAATTTATTACTAAATCGAAATACGTACTTCGTAAATTCCTTCAGCGCTATAAATCGCGCATGTATCGCCCGAGTGTCGCGATAGGGTTCCGTCACGCCAGAGAGTGATCTACTGTAATATTATTCAAAACTCGATACGGGCATGACTACACGAATCCGATTGACATGTGTTTTGTATGTGGCAGCTAATTCGATGATGGAAATTTCCTTTTATTTAAAACTAGACTGACCCCGCCCAGGTTTCGCCCGGGAGCAATCACGTAATATCACCTGTGCTATATGTAAGCGTTAAATGACAAAAACAATCATCTCATCTGCGCCATCTATAGAAAATTTCAGAACAAAAATGTAATTAAAATACGTGTAAAAATTGCGTTGACCTACAATTTCACAGAACCACATTTCCGGTGTAAAATGTCTTATGTTTAATTAATCTACCTGTGTCTTAAATTTTACCTTAATTCATACGTAATGATTGAGTTACAAACTATTAAATAATATTTTTTATTTTCATAATGAGAAAAGGCATATTCTGTTTCAAAATATTAAACGACAGCATTAACCACCTCTTAACAGCTGTAGTCATCTCGCTGCAGTTAGAGGGACGCGAAAAATTCCTCGCGGCAAATTGTGTTATTTTGTAGCAAATTCAAACTGTATTGTCGAGGCCAAAACATTCAAATTCTTCGCAATCACGTTACCGCGCGGTGTCATCGCGGCGGTTAGTCGGCGCGCTCTGCCATTCAAATGTTCTAATGAAAATTCTTTATAAATCAACTTTATATAGTTACCACAAAGCTTATTTTTCAATGAAGCTTATTTTTCTATAACAACAGATTGACTACGCGGCGACCATGCGGCTGGCACACGAAATAATTCGTGTCATATAAACCCTTTACCCTAACAGGCTAGACGGGCTTCTGTGGCGACAGTCATCATGTCGTCCATGTGACTGTCTTGTTATTAAAAATAATATTCTAAAATCTTGTCGAGGACGTTGATGACTACAGTAAAGAAAAAAAAGTGAGCTCATAATAACGAAACGAACTGACTTTAATGCACAAAAAGAATATTTAAATTACATGGCGAGTAGTAGACAAATTTGGGAACTAGTCTGATGCGAACTGAAGATATTTTTATTTATCCGAACTGTAATATCATTTTCGTTTATAATCTGATGATGGACAGAGAGAGTCATGAAGTAACTTCCATATTCTGTTTGTATTTTGCTATACGTCCCGGGTAATATGTAGGTAAATGTAATTAATTAAACGGACACAAGAGGTGTTAAAATACATATGGAGAAATATTGAAACATCGAGTCCCCCACATCAATCAGTTAGCGTGGAGTGTTTCCCAATATCGGTGGGTTCAATAAATCATTCCAAGGGCCCCGATAGACCTCCGGGTCCCGAGTGTTAGATATGTACTTCGCCTTGTGTAATTTATGTTTCGCTGAAAGGATCGTTGTTGCCGTTGTTTTAAGCTTTTTTATGCATAACTATTGATTTCTCTCGGCTTCAACAGCCGGAAGTTTTCCAACAGCATTCTACCTTTAAATGCTATTGGAAACAGCATCATTTTTTTTGGGGTTTGGAATAACTAATCGGATATTGACATCGGATATTCATTCCTGGCCGCTGCTCAGCCCGATGAAACCCGAAGTTTCACGAGTCTTCACGAACGCGCCCGCCACTGTCACAGGCGTAGTAGGCGGGGGCGAGCGCACGCTCTTTTTATGACTGGGCTGTATGGCTGTTTCCTTTGCACTCATTGAAAATAAAAAATAAAAAGGCGGGAAAGTAGACTTTTTTCAGTACCTACCTAAATATTTATTGCTTTTAGTAAACATTTGCGTTTGTTTTATTCTAAATAAAACTGTGTATATGTAAATTAATTTTTTATTATTTTTTTCATATTATACTAATTTTTCCTCACATTTATTGAGAAAAGCACTATACCAGCCTCGACCGGAATGAGGATTGCTGGACTCAGATCTTTATCAAAGCCTCGCTAAAGCTCGGCCTTGAAACCACTTCATCCGGCAATCCTTCACTTCCTGGACTCTGCAGTAATGTACTATATTTAATGAAATGAAGGTCTATTACTTGGTTGGTATACTAGATAATAGAGGAAGAAATGAAAGTATTGACTTACGTGGTACACATTGTTTAAAGTTTAAAGCGCAATGCATACTGGGTGGTAAGCGGTTCAGGAGCGGGAAAGCGGAAGCTAATGTTTTCCGGGGCGGTCGAATACCGCGCTATCGCCGCGGGAAATCGACACGGTATTCCCCACAAATTGGCAACGCTGAGTACAACGGAACACAGCTACCGCTCCCCGTGCCGCTCCCGCCCGGCCCAGGAACGCGCCCGCCTAGTAGCGGTGAAACAGTACCGCGATGCGCCGTCTCGCTGCCGCTGGCGGTTTCTGTGTGCACGCTCTCAGTGTGTGTGTGTTGCGCTTTAGGAAAGTGTTAAAGCACAAAAGTATGTTTAATAAAAATGTAAAGTATGTAGTTTTAAAATGACCTATTTAATTACTTCCATAAGAAAATATTTTAATTCAAAGTAGTAAGCGTTGTTGATTTTGTGCTCGGTTTTATTTTTGTATTTATTCTTTATTTTATTTCGGTTTTATTCTTTATTTTTGTTTGTTAATTGTATATTGAGAGCTGTGGATTTTGAGTGAATGTATAAATAAATAAATAAGAGTTCTTACAAATTCGCACAGCCTCACTGAACCAAGTAACTCAAACCGAAGTGAAAACTTGTAACTAAATGTAGTTCTTATTCAACCACTTATTAAAGCCACAGCCGAGAACTTACTAAGGAACCATAAATTCGAATTTTCTATCTGCAAGACGTAGATGATGACTCTTTATTGGCTTCAATTTTGTTAGAATTTAACTTACCTTTAAGAAGATAAATGTTCTCAATTCAAATGCACGAGTCGGTCAAAATTAAGTAAATTATCTTTTATATCGTGTGTTGCACGTTTATTTCATACTAGTTTTTACCTGCAACTTCATCCAGGCCCCTTTTTTTAGATGTTAATACATTTATTCAATCTTTACTGCTCCTATATATTTTTCAGGCGTTGAATTTTTTTATGTTTAGTTCTTATAAATGTTCTTTTCTGTATCGCTAAAAACGTATATATGCAAATGTAACAAACAAACTCACTTTCGCATATCATAATATTAGTTATTTTATTTTATTTATTTATTTATAATTTTAACAATTTAAAAAGTAAACTAAATATACATTAATATAATGATAGCATTAAAAACCACCTAGGTTTAACCGTTTGCTATCATACTATGCTTTAAATTATTATTATTATTAATAATAATAATTTAGGATCATTATCACTAGCTAAAGCTGATCTAAAGCCCCTATCAGACGAGAAGTCACAACATAATAAATTATGTTATGAATCCAATGGTTGAAAAATTTTAGTAGGTGCATTCAAGCATATTTCGTAATTATATATGAGTTGAAAATTATCTATTCGCTAAATGCATAGTGAGGGCTATCTTAATTTAATTCAGTTTATGTAATTCTGAAAATACTTAATGTATCTGGTACACAGATACACCTAAAGCAATAAAATTTTATTTCAATCCATTTGGATTGAAAATGACCTACATTGTACTGTAACGTAGTATATTTATATTTATAGTTTCTTTTATATATTTAGCCATTTATTTATATTTACGTTGTATATTTTATTCATTTCATTACCTATTCAACCTTTTTTTTTGTTTATTCTATTTCTTTATTTTCTTAAACTAGTTTTCTTTTTATACACATTTAAATCTCGACATTGTCATTACGTTTTTTTGTTTTTTCGATTTTCTGTCGGGACGGACATTGGTCTCTCAGAGCTGATGAGCCGGCCTCATATTTTTATTTTTTGAAAGTTATTCTTTATATTATAATTAATCCTATTGTTTATATTATAAACAATAAATATAATAAGCCCCGTTTCTTTCCTTCGGGTATGTAATTTTATTAATACGTCATCTTATTTATGTTTTAATATTTTTTGTCTTTAATGTGTTAAATTATTGTATTTGTTCATTTCATGTTATAATCGAATTCCTTGATGTCTGGTTTTCTCATTTTAAGAATAAGAGTATCAATGTTTTTATTTATCTAGCTTTGCCTGACCAAGTAAATTAATATTATAATTATTGTCTCTGTAAATGGTCAGGCGATTGTTCCTTATGGTTTTGTTTGTGGTTTTTTCTTACTTTACCTGATTGTTCCAGGGAGCAAATTTATGATTACCAAATTTGCGTTTTGCGAATTACAATATTGCTCTATTAATTCAATAAGCAGCTTGCGGTGAAGATCTTCGCAACCATTACATATTACTTCAGAACACTAACGGAGCTTAATAATTGCATATTTGGACTTTTGCGACCGTCCTGATCATAAGTTAAGTGTAATGGTGTTTTCTTATTGACTTCTATATTTTCTTCTGTATTTTTTCTTTTGTATTCTTCTGTATTTCTCTATGTTAAATTTTAAAAGTATAATGTTCATAAACTAGGGGTTTTTGCCTTCGCCCTCTAGAGTCTCATTTAATTAATTCTTTATATATATTTCCTACCTATTTTTTTGTGTTATTAAATTTTAATTATTATCAAATTTGTGTTTAATTTAGTAGGTAAACACTGGCGCCCAATCTATATTTTCTTTTGTTCAATTGTTAACACTTCCCATGTTTAGCTGGGTTGGGAAGGAGTTACAGTACATAGTCTGTAAATTTTCTACGATGTCTTGCATACGATAAACAAAATAAAGTTCTTTTAAATGTTAAATAATTCGATTCCACTTTGTAGAGCATTTGTATTTCTTACTGTCTAGTTGCATAACATGAATATTAATCTCTTATGAATATTACATTACGATATTCTTTTGTATTTTCATATAAATATTCGGTATAGTTAAGAACAAAAGCTGTTAATTTTTTGCAAGCAAAGGTTAGGGTATGCTAAATAGCTTATTATGCCGACCACGGAACGCTTAGTTTCCTTGTTTCAACAATTTTACACAGATTATACTTTGTTATTTTCCATAATTAGCATTCCATCTGCATTTATTTGAAACGAATGTCTTATTAAATGAAACTCATACTTAATTCATACATTTACATATTATGTATTACGAAATTAACTTTGAAGACATGTTAGAATGCCAGCAAAATTTGTTCTTTATCGAACCATACGTCATCAGAACGCGGTGTGTCCATTGACAAATGATCATTAGAGCATTAGAATGATTAGAGTAGTCAGTTCATTTCGGGAATTACGTAATACTATGTCCCCTCTCGTTTCGTTACTGAATGGCATATCACTTCTTAACTAATGAATACTGCTGAGATGTATCAATAGGACGTGTTCGTAGTTGAATCAGAACTGATTTATTCGTTTCACATAAATATAGAAGTACCTGAAAACATTACAACTAGGTACTAGTTTATTTTTTTTATGAGTTCGTGAATTAACGAGTGTTGGGCTGTCCAGAACTTCTAGTATTTTAAAAGCTTGCTTGGTTTGGTTTGTTTTGGTTTGGTTTCCTTCATTGGATCTGTGTTACTTTAAGACATTTTTAAATGTATGAAAAATTACTATTACTGTTTATTCTGTTGCTGTGTAAGTATAGATAGAGGATTGATCGATCGATATATATATATAATAAACATGTATATAGTGTATGTTATTCCATTGTTTGCATAAAAATTCATACCAACGAAAAACTAACAGTTGCTAATTTACCGTCGACTTTTTGTGAAACGCAACAGGCGCACAATTAAGCTAATTGCTACGTCTCTCGTCTGTCGCTTAGTTATTAGTGCTGATTCTACGAGTACTTCCAATACTTGGACGTCACTGATCAAACATTTTTTCAAATGTCACAACTTCAAAATGGAATAAGCGATTGATTTTGAAGCTACTTTCACTGTGGTATAATATATTTTTAATTATTATGTAATAGAGAAAAAGCGACGCTTTTTCAAGTCTTCAAAATCAGTTCACATGTAGATTCAAATTCATATGACGTATCATAAAAAAGAATACATAATGAGTACTTATCTGTTCTATTGAGTCTTTAAATTCTAATGGGATAAAAAGACCAGTTTATAAGTCAGTTCAGTTAAAAATTACAATAAAACTAAAGTGCACCGTGTACTCTGGGGAGAGAAGTGTGTGATATTTTTCTCTCGCGAACAAGAAAAATATCGTAAGTCAATGCGCGCGTATGGCCGCCCCTTTAGTTATTTATGTGAGCACTTAGCTGCAAAGGCGGAATCAATTCCTTATTTTATACAAACGAAGAGTTCATATGAGCTCGTAACTATTGTGTAATTTATTTTGGTGTATGTTAACTGTAATGCGAAGGGTGAATCAATAATGTCTAGAGATTATACATCATTTATACTAATTAATTATCCCTTGTTTTATTTCAATTGGCTTCAGCTTTATTTGTTCTGTTTTTGTGTTCAGTTAGGTACTTGTTCGAATCTGTTGGAGCAACCACTCGGGAGGTTACTTTTCTAGGGATTGGGGTGACTGACCAATTGACTCCACTAAAAACTTGCATATTTTTGGAGTTTACTCCTTAAGACCCCCGGTATGGAAATTTTATGAGGAGTAAAATTAATACAAGCGTTAACTAAAAAACGTTACGTTATATGTCACTTTGACATTTTTGCGACACCTGAGTACCTGACGCATGTATTTATGATCCCTAGTTCTAAAAGTAAACGTCGAAATCTGTAAAGTGTAGTCCGCATTGAGGAACGAAACGATATCGCGTTATAATATAACCTGCCGGAGCGCGGCGCAGCGACATCTGTCTTCGAAAAAACGAACTATTTGAACTTATAAAACTTAGTGACATTTGTGTATACCGAACGTAACTAACATACCTTTTGTTGGAACACGTGACATCTAAGTATGTAGAATGTAACTAAATAATATGAAGTAATTAGGTATCCAGTTTTCTATCGACACAAGGAAAATTTAATAAATTTAATTTTATACGTTTAAACTCCAGTCGTGGGAATCTTATTGAACTGCGATCCCCAACGGAAGAGTACTCTTTATTATACTGTGACGGAAGATAATTTCTTTTGTGGCCTGTGTTGTATCAAAGCACGTGCTGAGTTGGGTGCCCATTTGAGGCGATTCACTGCCAAGTGCGATATAAATTACCATATAAAACAATTTAGTGTTTATTATAACTCATTTTGTGTGTACTTGATGTTCGTTTTCAAACAAAATGTTTTATTTCGTTCTTCCTTTTCTTTCTTTTTTTAGGGCATTGTTATTGCGATAAACGTAATGTGCTTGCCCGTCGATTTAATTGTTGTATGGACATGATAAAATTAAGTACCCCCTTTAAGGGATTCTGACAAGTTTTATAACGGCAACCTTATTGCTCAATATGGCTGTTTCTGTAAAACGTCAAATGGTTCTTCGTCACAGGAGACACTCGACTTGATTAAAAAGGATAATGTCCTTTATTTGTTACTTTGAAATATTCGTTTTCAAACGTTAGTTTTAAAACATGTTTAAAAATGTTGCCAACTAGTTTTATATCTGAATATTAAATCTTACTAGTTGTGCCTCGTGGATTTGCCCGCCTTTAAATTAAACTTCTACATGAATAATTTACATGATAATTACCAACTGTCATGGGGTCGCTTAAACGGTGTTAAGCTTACAAACTACGATACACATATATGTGTAAAAAGGGCCTTAGTGGATCTTAGAGTAAATATTAAAATAAACTTATTAAAAAACTTATACTATTCAAGTATTATTATATAAATAATACTTGTTTAAAAAATTTAAAAAAAATATGCATACGTTTTACTTGTATGGGTCCATGTTGCGTGTTGAAAAAAAATTATCACAATAAAGCGCGGGCTTTGTTATATCCGAACGGGGTTGTTATGTTAACAAATAAAGCCAGAACGGATGTTTTAATTGAAAATTGAATTTAGAATGTGTAGAGATAACATTTTTTTTTTTCAGTATTTTTTGCGATATCTGATGGCTTAGTTCTTTAAGTAGAACACGGATGTATTATATTTTTTATTTCTTACCGGTTTGTTCATATCATTGGCATCGCCATGGCTACGATCCAATTATCGTTGTATAAACCGCTCAGCAACTGCTACATAAAATAAGTTTTAAAAACAACTCGCCGACTATATTACTCCACTTCTGTTTGACCAAATTAAGGAATCTAATTGAGTTCATTCTGTTAAATTCAGTTTTTAGTAGATAAAATTGCTGACAATATATTAAAACTAACCCATTTAATTAAATTGAGCAGCCGAAAAAAAAAATTATAACGATCACTTGAATTAATTCATCATGGGTTGATAAAATATATGTCATTTACCCACATGGTTGACACATGTTTTTTTTTTATAATTCGAGCCTCGAATAGTAAGATAAGATAGACGAAGATAGACGTGTAGATTTAATATATATGTAAATAATTTAAAAAAACTATAGATCCGTACATTCACACTACAATCTTTTCACTGCTATTAACTATTATTTAATTTTGCAATTTTAAAAACATCAAACAAACACGCCGAAACATCTGTAAATTGATATGTCTATAAAATCAGTCACTCTATGGATTTTTGAGGTGGTAATGGCAAATTACCTTCATAATTATTTAACAGACAAGAGTACGAATTAAAACCAACAGCAGCATTTTTGGTAAGTTTAATAGCTTTAAAAAAATTCTGCTTACCCTGTCTAAAAATTCTGTGCACGCCACTGATTCGAGGCGCCTTTTCGCAGAATTTGTTGTAGATGGCTTCCTATATTAATTTGTGTCAAAACTGTCACTAATAATTGGAAATAATTAAAATGACAATTAGTTATTTGCCTCTCTTTTAAAAAAATATTTCATTTGATTTTTTTTTACTTTTTAGAGGTTGTCTAGAATTGCATTGAGTTTATTATTTGCAAAGTAAAATTGACCAGAAAATAACACAAATTCAGCTGTAAAATTGTATAGTCAATTCATATTACAGTAGTTTTACTTCGCGGGTTCACCCGCCTTGGAATTGCCAGTACAAAAAAAAGATAAAACGTCGCGAAAAAATAACATTTATAATATACTAGCGAAACATTACGTCAATCTTGTTTTGATGGGAGGAAATACATATTTGGTCTATTTATTGAGAACCACAGCATAACAGGAAATGTTTGCGATTCTCCAATTTGATATACGCTGAGAACTGAAGATTATTTTTAATAAATATTTATTGCGTTGTTGGAGTGGATTTAGATTGTAAGGTGAATATAAATACGAAAGCAACAACGAGATACAGTTTTCTAGTTAAAGAGAACTTGCTCCGTTTTGATACAAAAGGGGTGGGAATTTTCTACCTAGAAGATGTCGAACATACTTTAAGAATGTATTTGGATTGCTTGGTGGAACAACCACACGTCTACTTTCCAAGCTTGTTCGTAATGTCACACTGGCAGTGCATTAGAAGATTACGTCGATACGTGACGCCGAGCTATTTTACAAGGATTGGCAAAGCTTACTAACATCCCAAACTAACGCTAATCGAAATAAAGAACCCAGACCGGACCGGGGAATCAGACCGGATTTTATAAATTATACCTAATTTAGGACATGTTAGCTTAGTTAGTTTTAATATATTTTTTACACTATTTTCTTATTATTATCCATGGTCTAGATTTACAAGTTCTTCTAATATTCTGATTCATAAGCCTTTGTCCAGCAGTGGACGTCCTACGGCTGAAATGATGGTGATAAAGGTAAATTCATCGTATAATACATATTAAACCTCCCATGGATGTCTTGATAGAACATACAGACATACAGTGAAACATACAGACACACAGACATGTAACTTTGTATCAATTAAGAAAACGAGAAAGACAGGGAGGGAATAGAAAACAAAGAAGACAATGCAGCTTATATTTATCATGTGTTTGGTTCCATAATATAAATAGGAAGTTTAGTTTTTGGACGTGTTTCCCTTGCCAAAGTGAAATTTTGTGTTACGTGCTTCTTTCAAGTACACAGACATGTTCTGAATGCAAATTCACTTTAGAATAGCACATTTAAAAACGTGAGAAGCTATTTTCTGACAATAGTAAGTCAGAAATATTACACGTATAAAAATGCTTCTAATATTATAACTGGGCACGGGCCTCACCTTTTTACGAAGATGTTCATTATGGAGTTCATTATTTCCGATCCACATATAAAACCAAAAATACTCGAAAGATATAGGCCCAAACAGAATTAGTACCCAAGCTCCCCAGTGTTATCGCGTCTCTGGGACTCTAAAGCTTTTACCACTACATTTTAATATTGGCTAATAGTATATTCTGCTGTACAGTATTTTCAAATTAAGACATTGTTGCAGATGGATATTTGTCAGAGCGTATCTCCCATTTCGCATGTGAGATGGATTCTGTTTCATCCCATCAAGCGTCCATCGCTGCGTTTGATTCAATAAGCAAGCACATTCGGTGCACATAGCCAGAACAATTACTTGTATTCAAATTGAATCTGCAACACTATCTGTTTTAATTCACCTTAGATTCCTCTCCTAAACTTGAAATATAATTCAAGCTTCTCATAATTTTAATGTGTTGCACGAATATAGAAATTCTTATACGTAAATTCTAAATAAGAATTTAAGCAGTAACAAAATCTCACACTTAATAGTTTCATTTTTTTTTGTGTATTTGTATACTTTAATCACCGAAAAGCCTGAAGACATTATGATATTATGAAGACAGACAACAATATATACTGCCAAAAAATGTACGCACGAACACACGAGTGATCGCAAGTTTACAAATACAAGTTGTAGTTCTTTTTTGTACATAATTTTATGTTAAATGTAACTTCTATTTCTTATAAATTCATGAAATCCTGTAAAGTTAGTTAGTCTTCATTACGACGCTGTTTCTTTTGAGATTTCTGAGATTTTTTTCCATTCAACGCCTTTTTATGAATGCCTTTTACCCCGACGAGAACATTTTCTTTAATATTTTTCTAAAACTTAAGAATTTTCTAGTGCTCCTGTGATTTCTTGTTCTCTTGTTGAGTATCGAAGTTTAATTTAATTGCATATAGCGATGTTATAAGAGGCTTTGGTGGTTTCGTGCTTAGTGGCTTTTTGTTGCTTAAATTTCTGCGTCAGCTCTTGTAACTTTTAAGCTGATGAGTTGTGTTAAGGCGACGGCGTCCGGTATACTAATTAAATTCTCTTCAAGTTAGGCGAATGATGGTTCGCTGTTCACTAAGCTGGAATTGCTATTTCTTTTTAAACTCCATAACTTACGTTTTAATTTAATTATGGATAAGCTTACAATTTCGCTCCGGGTTACTCTGCGACGTAAATTGGGAAAGTTATTATTAATCGTTAAGATCTGTTGAAGTTTACGGTGACAATAAATATGACGTCGATATAAATCTTTTTGATTTCTTTTATTTCCTACTTATTTTGAAATAGATTGGTTATGGGACATCACATTAGTCTTGGTATGGCTGGCATAAGAAAAATGGTTCTTCTCCCTACGTTGTGAACCTATTCTATGCTGTTTACAACAAACACACTTTCAATGATCGGTTTTACTTTGGTTGCAACATTTGCAGTGATGATTTCTTAATCTTATGCATAAAATAATTAAGTCAAATGCTAATAATAGACATAATGACATTACAGAACACGAATAAAATACAGCCAATTCGTTTAGTCTGCAAACATGTAAACCTTTTTAATGGCTCCGTCCATTACACATAAAAGGTTGTGATTAAGATGAGTACTGATGACTGGCTCTGGCATTCATATACTTACGCACGGCAAAATAACAGCACTCTTGAAGATTTTAACTATGGTCGTTTTTTTTTTGTAAAAAAAACGTAGGTTACTCTAAGTGTTCATATTTTCTTACGATTTCGTTCTCATTCGATATAAATATATCCGTAGCTGTTAATTGCACATGGCCAATCTTCCGCAGATCTTCAACAAGCAAAGCATTCATTCACTTCTCTCCCAAGAGGTTTCACTGGGTCGTGTATTTAATGTGTATCGTCTTAGCCAGACCCACATATAACGCTTTTGCCACTACGCTTACCTAACTCTATTGAACTAAAATCTTATGAAATATACAATGCTTTATTTCGATTGTTGTTTTTTTACTACGGTTATTATTCATCCACACAAACTATCGACCACTCTTTACTATTGAACCATGACTTACGTTAATTAAAATTTATACGGATAATGTGGTTTCGTGTAAATCTATCTATTGTTTATCCTGACTGAAGTCTAGAAAGCTGAAATTTGTTATTCAACTGTTGAAATTTTCAAGGATTTTTGAAAATTTCAACTCCGTACGAAGCAGGAGACGGGTTGCTAGTTTTATATGAAATACGAATCAAGTAAAAAATTAAAATGAATAAATGGATTTTTTTGTATTATGTAAATACGGTTATAACTGAATACAGATAAATTATTTTAGTTAAATTAAAACTTTGTGTAGGTATTAGTAAATATATCATTTCCTTCGCTTCAATACTATCTAATAATGACATTAGATAGTATTTTAATCATACAAAAATGGTTCAAATGTTGACGGTGATGTCCCTTAGAGAATGCGCTTAGAAACAGGCCAAAGCTGCCACTGTGGACTTGCTTGCCCGTAACCACACTGTTGCCTTTTTTTTAATTGTATGGCGGTTTATGTCGCTTTTAATTTAAATTTTGCTCTCCTAATATAGTATGTAGGTACTTGTTGAGTAGAAATATTTTCTTTTTAAATATTTATACAGAAACGGTAGCACGTTTGGTTAGAACCAAAGCGAACGTATACGTTGAAAATGAAAAAAGCAAAACTCTTCGGTTAAAGTAATAACAAATAACGGCACGTATTTTCTACATTGCGCTCCGAGGAAATGTTAAGTAATTTGATTTTCGTTTTAAAATTTTGTCCGGCTCTTATCGACCAGCATTTCATTTTATATTATCAGAAGTACCTCTACCAAGAAATTGCAAGTTAGTTTCATGGTAACAGTAATAAATAGTAAGTATTGTGTTTTGTTTAAAGTGTTTCATCGTGAACCAATTATTAATTTATATTCTTGCTTTTTAATGAGTTACCAACCAACCCATCTTTCTGAAGTCACAATGGAGGAAAATTTTATTTGCATAATACAATATTTTAGAACAGTCTTATTTAGATTGACGTAATTTTTATTGCGAATAAGGTTCCAATTTTTATAAAGAAAATTGGAAAAATATACTTCTTACGCAGATCTAATAGGAACTCTCTAATTTACCATGTACATTCCTACGTACGTTTGTGTTTTAGTATTAACTGTGCTACATACACACAAATTCAGTGTTCCACATCTCTTTGATTTATAATAACTTAACGCGCAGTTATATTGCTTAACTAATTTACGCAGAACTGATAGGTATGAATTTGTGCTGAAATAAACATTGATGCTGTATTAAGTTTACAGTGGAGTTCTCTAAATATATATTTATAGATAAGATAGTTTTTCCCAACCAAGACTTCCCAAAACAAAATCACTGTTCGAATTTTGAATGGCGCAACGGATTTTATACTTTTTTGCGATAAACAATCAAGGTTTGTGTTAAAACTACATCATGGCACACGGTTTATATGTAGTCACAATCTGACTGCTTGTACATCTCTGTTGTTGTTTATAACCATTTACTATAATCAATCTATAATACTATAATTATAATAATTTACTTTTGCAACCATATGGTTATAAACCTATAGTATTCTTTACTAGCGGGCTTCGCCCGCCTGGAATATTTAGCTTATGTCCATCTTGAAATTCTAACTATTGGTGAATTTTTTTTTTTAAAATCGGATGTGTAGTTTCGAAGATTACCCCCTACATACAAACAACCTCTTTATAATATACATTACATACTAGTTGAGCCCGCAACTCCGTACGCGTGGTATTCATTATAACGCTTAACTTTTTTGTTTGTAAACCGATTGGAATGAAACAAAAACTAAATGTTACGGGAAGCTTGCTACAATAAATGAGTGAAAACCGCATTCAAATCGGTTAAGCCATTTCAGAGACAACGTGCACAAAGACACAGACAAACCGACAAGCAGACAAAAATTCTAAAAACTATATTTTGACCTCGGTAACAGAAGTATAACGTGTACAAATTGTTTTTTGAAAAAAAATCTTCAATTTACAGACAGGACTCGTTTACGATTTTATTATATGTTAGATAACGCTAAATAAAGAGTCATGAGAGTAATGAGATAATTTATATTGGCAATAATTAACCACGTTTTTGATTTTTTTGAGTAATTGGATCGTTTTGTTTTTGATGAGCCCGTTTAATGAGTGGTTAGGGTGCTTGCCTTAACGCTCTGTTCTAGGGTGCCCGAGTTCAATTCTCGGCAGAGTCAATTTTGGAAATGAACTTTTCAAAGTTGGCTCTTGTCTGGATCTGGAAAGTAGTGTCAAGACACATTGCGTGTCGCAGTCAATTAGGCAGCCCGTCTGACGGTAGTAACCACCCCCTTACAGAAGACCATCGTGTAATAACAACACTGTGCTGTTGTATTTCGGTGAGTGAGTAACCCTTATCCTCCTATCTTCCAATCCCTTATCCTTAATCCTACTGTAGTTTACAGCGCACTTGCAGTACCTGTGGCGTTGCTTGTGTGCGACAAAAAAATGAAAGTGAGAGACGCCAGAGATGTATGTATATCGACACTGGAGGTTATATCTTCCCTGAGTTATACTGTTTAAAAAATAAATAAAACTAAAATGCCACATTTAAATGTAATACAATACACAGAGAGTGGAACAAGTTTAAAATTCAATATTTCCACAAAACAAAACGATGTTGAAGTAAAATGAAAACTGTGTAGTGGAAACGAACAAATTGATTCAAAACTCTGTTGAGGTCGCCTCGATAAATCTGCAAGTTAGCCTAACTTTTACTGCAGCCTCTACAGGACAATGCGTCCTTGTTTACGAATTCGACAATGGATTCGTATATAACATATATACATATAAGAATATTAATTCAAAGCTGTAAATTTGTTTACTTTGTTATAAAAATGTAACTGCAATAAAAACTTAATTGCTTAGTTTAGATAAACTAACGCAAACGGACAGACTGATTTAGAAATATTACGAATTTGTTTTATGCTAAATGTAATAAAGCTGCCGGAAGATTTTTTCTGAAAAATATCCACATCAAATAGTTTGTAGATATCTATAAAAAAACAGATATTGATGAACAGTGTTTATCAGTACACATCAGTTTTCACAATCGTAAATTTGGATTCCTGTCCTGTATTTAGCTCACTGAGATGTAATATTGAATTTTCCAACAGAAACATACTTTCATCGTAATAATATAGTCTAGAATCTGTTTAGCAGTACCCATTATTTATAAACAAATTATCTCCTTCATAATATTAGTGTAAACTAATTTTGAGATAAATAAATACACAATTTTTCAAATTTTACAATCACAATAATGGATATGGAATTCACTTGCTTTTTCTCTTCCTTTTTAAAAGGAAAACAACTTGAATAGAGAAATCAGCCCTGGCCCTTACTCACCCGGCGAGACATAACAGTGTTCACTAAAGGGACGCTTTCTGCCAATAGTTGAACTTCCCAGCTTATGACTGCAGTACGTAGTGTGCTCTACCACTCCTGAATTGATAATACATATTAAATACCTAGCATTGCTTACTCTAAATTAATTTTAATCCCTATTGTAACTTGTTAGACAAGGTTAAGTGTTTAAATATAATTTTAGACTTTACTAGAGATATTAAAAAGTTTACCCAGTAGTCTAAGCACCCAAACGTTATGTTTCCTCCATAAGCAAAGCTCAAACGAAGTTCGCCATTCTAAATGCTCCAAAGCATTTTACTGTCTTAACTAGTACTGGCGTTCAGTACTGAAGCAAAGTTTTTACTGCAACTTTTAATATGGTTTCAAATTTCAAGCTCTTTGCCTATAGTGAGAGTTTGGCAAACTATTGTAGCAAATTTATTGTTTTGCACGTACAATTACCTATGTATTTTGGGCTGCAGTTTCTAATATATTATAAAAACCGTACTCTAGTTCATTGAGGGCTTATATTCTGTCACAGAATATAAGGCGTCAACCTCATTTTTGTCTAAAAAAAGGTGTGTTTCTGAACGGTAAAATTTATGTTTTATTATGCATAGACTCTGCCATATTAGTCTCATATTAATTTAAATTATTATTGTTATAATCTTCACAATAGCTGTGTCATGAATTAGCCGATCTGATGGCAGTAACCGTATCTTTTTAGTAAATCACCATGGAATACCACATATACGGAGGAGCCAAAACCCATTTCCCTATCCTTGCCCCTTAATCTTTATACTATCAGGGTCTGCATTTCACTTGCATCACCTTTGGCATTGTTTGTGTAAACTAGGTTGACGGTGGCTACCTGCCATAAAGTGGACAGTCTACCTACCTTCCGATTATCATGGAAAAGAAAAATGACTCGTCTGAATAACGGACGTATAATATTCGTCTGAATAACGGACGTACGTAAATGTAGCTACATACGTCACTTATAATCACAATAAAGTAATGGTAAAAAAAAATCACTGTTTAAAATAAAAATTTCATAGACAAAAACGAACAATATTCAATAAGCCAGATCTATTCGGTATCATCTTCATTAATACGAAATCCAATGAAACAATTTTATCGACAATAAATAAATTTACCGGACGCGTTGACGATGAAACCCTCGTACCTTTAATTTAATTATCGTGACTTTAGTTTTGTTTGCGGATACAATATCAGTTTTTGCTGAATAAGGGACCAGCTCATTTATTCCCAAGGCAACACTAATTGTTTTTACCGAAGTCACGGTGTCGGTGTCGATATAGAACGGTATAAAAAATTGAATAGTTTCGATTAAAGCTTTGGTCAAAGCTTCATTTTCAGTAATTTCCTTTAGTCTATTTTCATTGAACGGTCCGAAGGTCTTCTGTGAACGAGCAAAACGAAATTGCTATGTGAATAATTTAAGAAGTTGGTAAAATAAATAAGTATTGAAACATAAAAGAGTGTTCATGGGATGAAGACAGAACAACCTCATTATTTATTCTCTATTATAAGACGAGCCGGAACGTTTCGCGGAAGGGAAGTCACTTGAAATATGCACGTACGTTGTGTATTTCTTGCTAACAACCTGCCTCGTATTCCTCTAACTCATTACACGAACGAAACTTAGTTCATTTAAACAGTGTCGTTATCGGAGCTAAACAAACGCGTGGTCGATGCTAAATTAACGGCAGAGCAAGTAGTCGGGAACACGTACATATGTTAGTAAATCAGCTGGTAAACGAAGCGGTGAGGCACGTACGAACAATCTGCACACTTTTTGATTTATCGCTGTGGATTCCGTCCTGTGGACGCCGCGCCGTTGTGAAGAATTGGGCACTTGGAATGTAAAGTGGTATGGATTAAGACGATAAATTAATGCTTACGACCACTACCAGGCTGGTGATGTGCTTGATGGTCATCTACAAACATAACAAACACCATGAGTTCCTATTGCGCTGATTACCCTGTTTTTCTTTACCGAGGATAAAGAAAATAAATTTGTTAAGATTATGATCATGGTGGTAGAAATAGAACAGTAATGCCAGATAACACTACGTTCCGTAAAAATAAACTGGGCAGCCCTTCTGGCGGTAGTAGTAACACTTTTGTTGTTTTCGGTGAGTGAGAGGGGATGCCAGCCATACATTTGTTCCCCTTATAACCCGTAACAAAAACTTTATGCGCTTTTACTCAGGGTAGTACTTCTCTTCTGGTTTTATTTTTATTTAAAGGCGACCGTAATTTGTGTATTTATTTAATTGGATATCTGATAAATTTGCAGAAAACTAGAAATATATTATAAGTCTTACTCAAATGGCGAGTATGTTTTGGTTTGATTGTAGGATCTAAAAAAGAAAACAGGCTTAACAGAGTGTGTTGTGATGTTATATATTGCTGTGTTGGGTCTATTGCATGAAGTGATTTTCTATAAAGCAACCCTCCACGTCAAAAGCCTACACATAAATTGTTTGTTATCTTTTATTGTTTTTGCTCAACAAACATTAGATTCCGCAAAGTTGATTTAACACGCATGTGACATCTTCCAGGTAGCCCGGGGATCGCATAGGTAACAAACTTTTACAATTAATGGCCGGAACTCGAACGGATTTTGGCTAGAAATTAAATCGATCGAAAGGTCTCGTGTGGGAAGTCACGTGAATATACTAATTTGAAATCAATAAAATATCTATAAGATTTATGATGATGTTAACACTTATAGCGGTGAGTAGAAACGTTTGGAAACAAATAATTTTAAATATTGTTATTTTCACGATAAACACCGAAATATGCGACCAAAATTTTCACGAGACTTGTGTTATTAGGGGAGACTTTTCGGGAGTATTCAAAGAAGAGCTTAAAGTTTTATTTTATCTAAATATCTGTCGTCTAAATATTGAGTATCTGTTTTTAAAGTTGTCATTGTTGAAGACAATTCCCATGGTTAATATTGAGTCTTTGTTACTGTTCTCGGATAAATTAATTATTATCAAATATAAAACCAATGAACTAACAAGAAACAGCCGCGGGCGGTGTACTCATAAAAATACCCTTCATATAAAAAATAGGACACAAAAAAGAAATTTTTGAGAAAAGTTATTTTCGATAAAACGCTCATTTTTTACAGAAGCATGATTGTATTTATTGCATTAAGAACGTCCATGGTAGTGGTTCTACTGTCAGTTTGCTTGGTATCGAAGTAATCAGTATCTGTGCTGTTCAATAAATGTTTTGAAATTACGGGTCCAGTACCTCTCACAAGTTATTTTGCATTCAAGCTATGACGTTGCGAGCGATAACGCATTCATTGTTCTACCTATATTATGTACTTACACACGTAGGTACAAAATGTACATATGTATAAAAATAAGCGTTTTCGTTTTTATGAGCATACCTTCAATTTTATCTTATTAATTTTGCAGGTTAAACAAATAGAATTGATTAATTTTTTTTAATATAAGACTATTCTAGGCAACTTACAAGTTTTGAAATATCAATAACGATACGGACTTATATAGAAAATATTATGTGAATTCATTCCAATCTTTGCGGTGTGTTTGTTAAACTTCCACACATTGCTTTTCACACAGCACAAGGTTAAATAAAACTTCTTTCTTCGTTTGATACAAGACAAGACAAATTATATTATACTTAAATTAACTTTTTAACTACTAAATAAATAAAGAAATGGTAAGAATTACTAGCTGTAAAATACTAACTAGCATTTCTATACAGCATCCCGCCAAGGAAAATTGCATTTCAAGTTTCATGACAATTGATTCAGCGGATTCAACTTAAAAACTTACCAAACATACAGACAGAGTTACTTTTGCATTCTTAACATTTTTATATTTACTAATATTAGTACTCGTAAAATAGTTTCCCGAGAAACTATTTTACGTGTATGTTGTTATTGAAATAACATAATCATTTGCTTTAACCAGAAAACAGTTATAGTAAGAGATATTTATCTGTTCCAATCTACAACTAGTCGAATATGTAACACAGATGTGCAAACACAACAGGGACACCTCGTTCAAACAACGTTCGGTGTAAATGCTTCCCATTTTAAGTGTACCTATGTATTTGCGAATTTCACGAGGAAACTTATATACAATTCAAAACAACCGATTCTCATTTCAATGTATGTATAAAATTCAAGCTGCTTCTGATATTTTTAAATACATATTAATAGCTAAATTATATATGGTCTACAGGATTACCGGGAACTGTGAACTATCGTCCTATAGAGCCTTGATGTAGACTAACTAGTCTTGGAGTGGAGACCACGGTCACGAGCTAATAAGAGCGGACCGAGTGTGTTCGTAGTAAGCTGATCGACACTAGTAAGCTGATGATGATGTGTTGACAAAAATTTAATATTAATAAATATTAATTATATTAATAAATGCAATTTTGGAACTGCTATACAACCCTGTGTGTAGCGTGAAAGATGTCTCCAAGAAACTCCTCGGGGCAATTTAAGTAGTTAAATTACAAGACACGAAACATAAGGCAAGTTTACGCAGTCCCCTCAACGCCACCGGATTCACACTCATTTGCCGCCCCAAGACGTTTGCATATGAATACGACTTCACTCATTACAATGACAAAGATCACGTCTACAACAGACTTAATTAATCATTGTGTTTACTGATTAACATTCGCCATTCAGACAACTTACTTAGTTAGCGAATTTACATCCTGATGGAATAGTTAAATTATTCTGGATCGGATTCTGTGCGGTGTAAGTTTGGAGCGGTCACGGAACTTGTTGAATAGATACTGTAAAAAAAGATTTGCTAATTAATAATAATGACACTAATTTTTTTTTAATATCGTCAAGGTTGACGCCACAAACGATGGTGACTGGTATTTAATAATGACGTGCATTTACAATGTGCAAGTTATCCCAATCCTGAAAAATGATCTGTCATCATCAAACAATCCTGTACCGCTCTATAATCACCGACAGATCTGTTGTAGCCAACTAGCCTGATACTCGAATCGTGGTAATCAATTCTCCAATGCCGGTTAATATTCACGGCACTAAATGTGCCGTGAATATAGTTTATAGCAATGATCCGGATCAACCTGTTTTTTACAAAGCTTGAAAAAAAAGAATCAAAAAGTTGGATTTTCCGTAAAAGGAATTTTTATACATACGAAATACTTCTGCTGACAATACTTCAGTTTTGGTTTTTTTTTTGCATAGCTAATAATTAGACATAGTTATTATTCTTTGTCCTTTGAAGGTGTTGATCCTTCTGAGATAGATAATTTCTTCTAAATATGTGGCAATAGAAAATTTAAGATATTATGATTTATTTACAAAATTATTACAATGTAGAACCATTATTTTTTAACACTTTCTACATTACCTGTAGAACATACTCGCTGGCGGTTACTGTCTGCCTGTATACTTATTTGTTCAAAATACACTCGTTAGTAGATAAATAAAATTACGTAGTAATAAAACAGCACTTAAAGAAATCCATCACGTACAGTAAATTAGGAACCTTTAATAGGAGTTACGGATTAAACGACAAATTTTGAGATACTCATTAGTATCTTGCCAGCAAAATTTTACATGTTGAGTTTAAGAGTGCATTATGTATTCTTAATAATTTGAATTCAAAACAAGTAAACAGTGATGACAAAACTTGTACCATACAACTAGTTGTCGGGTCAGTAAGAGTCGAAATATGGGTTAATGAAACACCAAAAGGATAGTTGGCCCTTCTGGTGATATGTTCCTTTACGCCGGGAATTGGATTTGTTGAGACCTCCGAAAATTGCAAATGTACCGCTTCGTCGGTTGTCGTTTTATGTTATTGTACCTATTTTCTTCATGTGTGTAATTTCCTATAATAAGTTATTTTTGTAAATGCAACTTTTTTAAAAATTTCGTTTCACTATTTCATCAATTTCTCCATTTTCCATGTTGTGTTTTTCATTTAAACCCTAAATAAAAAGCACTTGTTTTCAGAAATGAAATTTCTGCTGTATAATTGAAATTGGTTCTTAACATTCAATTTTTAAATTATTGATACTGTATTTTTATTTTATTTTTTTGACTGTACCATTTATACATTTCATATTTCAGTAATATGAAATGACATGTTCCTAGATGTCTCTTTTGTTTGTTTTACAAAAAGTAGTAACATTAAATTAATATAAAGTAGGTACACTTATTTCATGTTATTGACCCATATATAAAATAATTAGAATTCTTCTATTCTATCATACCAGAAAGAAACAATATTACTATATATAATTGGGCTTATTTTTAATATTTTATTTTCCATACCAGGGTTGCAAAGTTCCTCTTTGAAATATGTAGTTTATTAGTTCTAACAGAAATTTAAGTTTTTCTATTTTGCGTAGTTTCAAGTACGTGTTCACCGCAACTATAAATATATACTATCTAGTGTCACAAGTTTATTAACTAGAATCTTATTTCCTTCTGACTGAGATTTATTCCATAACAAATTTCAGGCCTATTTCATTGACGTTCATCAGAAGGTCGTCCAAGTGTGGAAAACGTGTAGAATCGTTAATAAATTCGCAATTCATCGATATGTATTTTATTTCATTGCGTTCCTACGGTCTCTTGGGCGGATATTGAATTTTCATACCGATCGTTTGTTATTGCAAGTCCCGTTTTTATTTAACGGACATTTAAACTGGGCCGTTTGTTGACAGGAAATTAATGCATCGACTGATTCAATTTGTATTAACGAGTTGAAATTCTATCTCTTTCCGCTCGTTTATTCCTCATACGTGAAAAACAATTCTTTGTGATACATAGGGCAGACTATATATTTCCGGAACTGGCCACTTACCTAAACAATATTTAAAAAGTATTTACAACATTTGAAAATGTTGAAACTCTTTAGCTGTAGAATACAGTTTGTTTCATCTGACTTTGTTTTGAAATTGTAGCATCATTTTAAAAATTACGTGATTATATCACCATGGATTAAACTCCTGAAAATTTTTTAGTATGATTTTCTACGATTTCAAGTGTTGACGCTTCAAAAGTTTATTTCGCTCGGCTTCAAACTGTCGACATTCAAACGTCGATGCTATGCGCCGTATAATCGAAACAGACAGGCACGTGACCTACTATGAGATTCATCCTAAAGCATAGGCATGAGTCAAATACAATCAATGCTGCACAAACATTTGGGTGTGAAAAAGCTGTGCTCTCGGTGGATCCCACACAATGACTGAGGCTCAAAAAACAGACCACTTGGTGCAATGTCATGCTTATCAGATACAACGAAAGGGCGTCAAATTTGGTGTTGCGACGAAGTAACAGGTGTCAAACATGGATTTATTGTAACAATCCCAAAACAAAGCTACAATGGAGCGTATGGGTCTTTCAAGATGAACCAACCAAAGCGTCGCGCGTGCAAAGTGCCTCTAAGCAGATGATTACTTCTTTTTTTAATAAAACTGGACACGTGGCTACTGTTGCTTTGGAGAATCCTCGTACCGTGAATATTGATTGGTACACGACCATTTGTTTGCCGGAATTTATTGACGAACTCCGTAAAAACGATTGCTCCACGATAATGCCAGTTCTTATGAGGCCAGACAGAAAAATGAATGAACTAGTCCCGCGGTCAGCGATCTTTATCTTCAGAAGAGGCTGAAAAACATATTTCCGAGGTCACCACGGAGGAGTGACATAAATGTTTTCTAAATTGATTTATTCGTATGAAAAAGTACATTTACGCTAACGGAGAATATTTTGAGAAACAATATATTTTTGACTATTCTAACTAACTTTTTCTTATTCATTCCGGAAACTTTTAGTGCGTCCCACGTTTATAACAAAGTGTTAGGCTGGGTTGCATCATAACATTGGTTATAATAAAGATTGACGTCAAATTTGTCACTAACAATAACCCTGACTTTAACAGTTGCTGCAAAACATTCATAAGCTTAGTTAAAGTTACCGGGTCGCCATTATAATGAGCTGTAATTTACCTCAGAATCGTTGTGGGAAATATTTTTGGATATTGCAACACTAGAAATAAACTCGAAATTTTTCTATAATTTGAATTAAAACGTTATTAACATATTGTCTTGGATTTAAATTTATTTTGGGGATTGCACGTCTCTGTTTAGTTTAATTAAAAAATATATTTGTACTTATTTCTCAATCTCATTCTGTAAGAAATGTATGGAAGTAGTTTTTTTGAGATTTTTGACGTTTACTCTAACCTCAGGTGGTCCCATAGGGTCAATTGATCCTTATAAGTAACAGAATCTATTGGCGCTATAAAAACAAAACGTGAAAATTGATCCTTTTCCCGCTGACTACCATTTTTCCATAATCTTTGAATGCTGATGGGAATAACTATTAAAATTATGGATAGTCTCCTAAGGATGTTTTGTTCTAGCTACAATGGTTTAGGTAGCTGTCCTTACTGACCCATCTCAAATTATCACCCTGTATAGGTACTTTATGCATTACAGCATTTAGAGCCCGTGAGTAATTACACTTTATTTACAGCAAAAAAATAATTATTTAGAGGTAACCTATTTAACGCATCTGACTGACAGCCTTTTATTTGATATTAACTTTGACTTTAACTGACCATGTTTAAGCGGTTACGTTTACCGTCAACATTTTAACTTTTGTTAAATGGTGCAACTCAATTTTTGCCTAACCGGTACTTTAATTGCCGGTACGGTCTTTGTCAAAGTTGTAGTAAGATGATGCAACCCAGCCTTAGTAGTCTTAATTAGCATCTGGACCTCTTTTATCTTTATCTGTGTTAGTTTAAAAAAATAGCAACTCAACTAAAAAAATAGAAACCACAGAGTACTAACATTATGTCATTTGCTCATCCAAGTCTACTGCTAGCTCGCATCCGTTTTTTCCGATTCCATGCTTGTACATCCGAAGGCAAAAATAAAACACAACTACAATGCGAAACGAAACGCATACTCACTCTGCTGTAGGCCCATATTCATACAATATCCATAACGTGTATTCAATTCTTTAAATGTTCTTTCCACAAACATACAGTCCTTTTCGTGATATCTCTTTTTTGTTACATTAATATTTTGAAAAAAAGTCAAAATCATGACGATTACTCCCTACAATGTTCTCGCGCCTGCAGGATCATTTTGTTTTTGTTCAAAATGTACTCAATGCTTCAAATTGATACATCTGCGCTATCGAAGCATACGATTGCAAAATGGAGTTCGTAAATCAACGGTTCATTCTATAGCCGATGCGATAGTGCAGCGTCATGAAATCATCGCCTGTTGTGAATAACTGACTAAAATTGTTGATTCTCCTAAAATATTTGCAATGTTTATCCACTAGATTTATATATTTGTCAAATCATATAAGGTCCTTGCTTATGAGGTGGCTACCGTTGCCTATAACAGAAGCAACGCCACAGCTGCTGCTACTGCGCTACTGACTACAGTAGGATTAAGGATTGGATAGGAAAATGGGCTATGGCATCCCTTACTCATTCATCGAAACGCAACAGCACAGGTACTGTTATTTCACGGTGATCTTCTGTAAGGGGGTGGTTACTGCCGCCAGATGGGCCGCCCAAATGACTGCGAAACGCAGTGTGCACTGCCACTGCTTTTAAGATCCAAACCAGAGCCAAATTTGAAAAGTTCAATTTCAAAGTTGACCCTACCGGGAATCGAACCCGAGAACCCTAGAACAGAGCGTTAAGGCAAACACTCTAACCACTCATCCAATCTTTAAGATTTAATCAATAGTTATCTCCTTAAAAATGACCACCAAAAAATAACATCAATTGTGCTAATCCCTTATCCTTAATTCTCTATGCTCTGTTCTCTGGCATTGCTTGTGCTATATATTATAGGCGACGCTAGCCACCCACCACGAAGAGGACAGTTAGTGTCTGATTACATAAAAAAAATTACATAAAAATAAAAATCATATAACATAAAAACCTTTACATAAAAAAATCAATATAATTTACCTATTATTTAAATTTTAATAATTTAATAATTAATTTTAATATTTTAAATTACAATTTTTTTACATTTTAATTTTTAATGTATATTGCCTGTACAGTTCCTATTTCGTCTATTCCTTTATTGAGTTTATGAGTATCGACAAAAATTGTTCAAAAGACGTCACATATTTTGGTCCTATTTTCAAAAATAATTCGACATGTTTATAAATATAAAAACGTTTAGTTACCTGTCGTCCTAAAGGCCACGTGAGGTTATACACAAGCAGTGTAATTGGCATTTCACGAAGTTGGTATGAAGTTTTATTATGTAATTCAGTCCTATTCGCATTACTTCAGTACCTACACATAGTTGTTTTGGCATGGTGTTTCATACTTGTATGGAAGCGTGACGTCACGAGAGATCGCTTTGACAGACACTGTCAAAACGTGTTTATACAAAAGTGTGGAACTGGCGTGGAACACAAGAAAGGCCGACACGTAAATAATTACATAATATATACTCGTATTTATGTCATGACTTGAGTTGTTTAGTTTTTGAATTCAGAAAAACTGATTTAGACTTCACGTTTTCTTGTTTGCTAGATTTACACGTAATTATAATGTGGTTTATATGCATTTATACAATAATAAAATAGGGATACAAAGATAGAACTGGATCATTCGGCATGTTTGAATTGCGGGTTTGCATTTTTTAACTTTTTCATTGCAATATTCGAGTAGTGGTACACGGCAATGTTTGTAAATGGACTAATAGATTCGAATCGTGTTTCCTGAAGTGTATATTTTCAATTCACTAATATAGTTTACAGATATAGTTATTTATTTCATGACTTTTTATACGTACATAGGTACTCGTAATATTATACATATATGTAAATAAAACTGAAGTGCCTGTTTGTAATATCAAATTCACTGCATTTTACTAAATGACTATCAAATTTATATACGGTTTTTTTATAACTACAAAAAATATTTTTTATAATTTTTGTCTGTTATTTGGTCCGGCTAATCTCCGAAACGGCTCGGTCGATTTTAACAGAACTTTAACTGGCAGATAACTGATGTTATAAGGAGTAACTATGACTAGTTTTGTTTTAGAAAAATAAAAAAATATATTTTATATAAGCAGTCTCCAGAACCACGCGCCCCCCACGCGCACGCTGCAGTGAAACGTAGCGGTGTTATGCTAGTTCGTTATAAAATACTCTCTCTATGTTACCGTTGGTTAATATTTAATGATACTTTTCGTACTTGCTAAAAGTATCATTAATTTAAACCTAGCAATTATTTATTCATATTGCTCTATGTATAGCTTCAACAGCTTGCCGCTCTCCATTCTACCACAACGCCCATCAGTTGCACGGCAGATACGTCCCGCCTATTCTTACTTCAGCTAAATGATTCTTTCTTCCAGCTAAATTATTTCGATTACTTTGATTTTCCGAAGGATCTATATTCTACAGAGAAATACCTCTAGCATTGGACCTCTCCATAGCTCGTGATTTACAATTTGTAGAAAATACTTTTCGTCTGTTTAAAAAGTTGTTTTGTGCCTTTGATTTGTAGTCTCTTTACTCTAAGTTTTATATTCGTTGATGCACTTAAATTTGAAGGATTTTTATTTTTTAAATAGTGCAGCGACAGCGAAACGCAGCAAAGTAAATAATAATAAATAAGCAGAATTGCAGCCCTAGAAAAATGTTTTGCTGTAATATTCATTCGGAATATTTTTAGTATTTTTGCTGACACCCGCATCCCTGGGATTAGCATGACTTGACAACCGCGTAATTATGTCGGTGGTAAAGCACTGCCACGCTTCACCAATATAACAATAAAACAGCTTTATTTGATTCGTGAAAAACAGTTTAGTTGTATTTTATTAATATAAAATGTATATGAATTATAAATTTATCTGTCAGTTTGTATGTTAGTTCTTCTTAATTTTAACAAACAAATTCAATAATAGTTATCCTAATTGAATAGTATGTTTTCATTTCATATAAGAAAATGGAATTCGTATGAATGGAAAATGCTTGAATTTCTTTTATTGCAACTTTTTTAATGTTAATTATTATTATTAAATTCCTACTTTATAATACATTAGCTTATGTCCACCCTGATTGTCCATAGGTTATAGAATTTTTATATCTAGTTAATACCTATTACCGTAGATTATTTCCCGCATCAAAACCTACAAACTTTACTTTTAACTATATATAGATGTTTTTTAAATTAAAAGTCGCCAGACAGGCTGACGGTCAACTTGATAGTAGTTGGCTACCGTCGCCCATTATCACTAGTAAATCTGTAGGGGTTGCAAATGCGTTTAAGACAAGGACAAACGTCAGACCGAACACATTTTTATACATTTCTGCCCGATTCAAATTTTTTTAAATATATTCTTATTATGCTCAGCATTTTTATCTAAATTACCTGCAAAGTCGATGAAAATAACGCTTTCCTGCAAAGTTTTTGCCTTAATAGAATAAGGGATGAGGGGATGGGCTCTGACTTCTCTACTCAATCACTGAAACACAACAACATACGTGTTGTAATTTCGCGGTGGTCTTCTGATGTGATACTGATATTGTCGCCAGATACTTTATTTAATCCACGTTCATAAATGCGGAACGCATTAGCAAAAGTCATGTTTTATATAGTAGGTATATCTTTTTATTACTTTTAACTTTCGTTTGTGTATCTATATATATTTTATACAAAAAATAAGTACTGCAGTACTAGTAAAGTAATTATTACATCAACAACGAAGAAATATTAAAGTGAGTTTAAAGAACTAGAAATGTATATTGAGTGGTGTCAGCTGGAGTTCTGTAAATTGTTAGGAGTTAATTAAGATGGAGTTGTGATTAAATGCTTCCGAGTCGTCGCGTGATCGATGATTATTGCACTAATATGAAACTTGATAACTCCGGCTCAAGTTCCGCACTGCAAAGGCTACAAATTAAAATGTTTCTCTAAAGTTACTCAAAGATATTTCGATTATGACCGATAATATCCTACTCCTAATAATATTAAAAATGCGAAAGTTTGTATGCTTGTATGTTAGTTCCTCAATAACGCTAAAAGGCTGAAAAGGCATATATAGATACTTTTTATCCTGGAATAATGATTCCAGGATAAAAAGTAGTGCTAGTGCTAGCTAGTAACTTTTAGCTAGTGGATTCTTGTAACATTCAACAGATATTGCTAAATTAAAAAATAAAGAATAATGAAGGTGATTAATTTAATTTTTTGTATCATTTAATGAGAGTTGAGATTTTTTTTTTTTGATATTTTTGCTAAAGGCGTTTTTTTTTTTCTGTAAAATAACCATCTACACCGTAATGAAAGAAAATGTTATTCCGTTTTAAGGCGAAATCGTCTTTTTTAATTTTGTGTATAAAAAATATTCCTTAGATTGTTTTAAATTAATGCATTAATAGCAAAAAGTATTTCACTATTTGTCTGTTATAACTTAGGCTGTTTATATCACACAGTATTGCGGACAAATTCGCATCCATAACCTATATGGATGCGAATTTGTCCGCAGTACTTCATCAAAATCCGTTCAGTAGTGTTTTTAGGTGAAAAAGTAACAAATATCTACACCACACATCCGTCCTCATAAACTTTTCATTTATATTTGTAGAACAATTTATACTTACGCTAAGAAAAAATCAGGACGAAGCAGTGTCTATAAGTAGTCACATTTAAAAAATAAATAAAGGAATCCCTTGTTGTATTTTTTTATAAAAAATTAGAAAGTAATGTTTATTAATGTAAAGTATCTTTATTTATTACACATAAGAATCTTTATTATTGTAAATATATGATTATATGAAAACCTAAACAGAATCTTTAACTCGTAACAAATACCAGCTTTTTTGATATGCTATAAAACAATAAATATTCACGTTTTAATTGTATGCTTTCAGCGTTCAGATTAAAGGAGATACAATTAATATTAACATTACGATCTAGATAAAAACGAGATTATAAAGTTTGATAAATATGCATTTCACCTTCATACGCCACAATTGTAGGCACATAACAAAACACGTTCATCCTTTTACACACAAAGCGTCCTTTTATACAAGAGGGTTTGTCATAAAATTTGCAAAAGCTAATCCATAAGCTAAATTGGAATTGACTGAGACAAGCTCTCAACTATAAATGTCATACGCTTAATAGTGAGATCAAAGTCAACTTCATAAGGTTATGCAAATAGCTTTATTCGGAGCCGCTTCGGTCACACCTGGTCTGGTATTATTGAAGTTATAAGTTACCCAAACTGCGCACCGCCTCTCTATCATTGAATATTTAGTTGTCGATGCAGCCACTTTGTATTTACAGTTGAAATAGTCAAAATAACATAGAATCGCTATACTGCATAGCCAATAGCCAATGTTGCAACTGCTTCAATTTTAAGCTTATATTATTTTATAAATTTATACATAAATATATGTCGGAACATCAGTATTTTGTACTATTCTTACACTGTGGCTTCTACTTCCACACACTGGGCAATGAGGTGGGTGTCCCGTGCAAGGATACCAAATTCATTGTTATCTATTTACACTATCTCTAAAAGTTTAACTGTGTAATCTAACACAAAGAAACGAGGTAGGTCAGTTCCTAAGCACGTCTACACTCGATGGGTCCGCAATCCGAACAAGGCAGAGCCTCCCCGGATCCGGCCCTAAGTACAGCGTCCCTTAGACTCTAACGAAGCGCAGCCGAAAAGGCGCGCTTACGTTTCCCTGTTGAACCTCTCTAGCAGGACGCGACATATATATATTTAAAATTGTAACAAAAGTATGCCCAGCAGCAAACATGCTAAATTGAAATGCATTTTATGAAATCCACTTAAACATGTACTTTTACCTTTTTAATCCTAATTTCCCCTTTTAATTTCAAATTTATTATTATTATTAAACCTTTTATTTGTATTATAAACATATAGAATAGAATTTAAAAAAAAGAAAGTAACACAAGCAATAGTACAAAAGGCGGCCTTATCGCTTTATATTACAGCGATTTCTTCCAATCAACCATAGGGTAAGCAAAATTATATGAAAAATAAAATAATGTGGGTGGTAAAAGTGATCATCATTTACATTCTAATAACTAAATACTAGTACATACATTGAATATACACAAACATTAATAAGATAGGTTAATAAATATAATATACTAGCGACCCGCCCCCGGCTTCGCCCGTGGTGCAATTTTTATATACTAAAACATCGTAACTAAAAAGTCGTCTTCAGTTTGACAGAAAATGTGTCTTGAGTGCTTTTTTGAATATGTCCAGTGAATTAGATTGTTTGATGTTCAAAGATTGTGAAGATTCAATTAGATTGCTTAAATTTTTTTTATAAGAATAATTAAAAAAAAAAAAAAAAAAATTGACACTGACATAGCGGACTCTCAAGACTTTCACGTACGAGTACAGATAGAAAGGAAACGCTCAAAAATGTATTTTAAAGATTCTTTCGAAAAAAAAAATTCAAATTTTTAATTATACAATTAGGCGGCAAAACTTATGCAATCGTGAACATAAAGCAACTTTTATGCGTATAGAAGTGTACAAGTTGTTGTAATCTGAAAGTTTAATTGGATACTGGCCATTTCACCTACTTATCGACCTCCACAGACATATTGACCTCTAACCACTTACAAGGTGTCCTTAATTGATGCACCGCATAAGAGGGTTCCAGCATTAGAACGATATAACTCTCTGGTAACTGGTAAGAGGAATTTGTTTTCCATAAGTAAACATATCTTATTCATGGTTTCTTAATGAAAAGTCATTTTTCCTTGTACCCATAATTTTACTAGCTAGCTTAATATCAAAACATTTCTTCTCAATATGTATTAATGAAGTATGTTTATTTATCACAAGTCTACAGATATAAATGATTTAGTTTAAAATTATCACTTAAGGATTTTAATTAATAACATTGATACATATATTTAATATATTGTTTTAATAGTCGCCTTTTATTCGAAATATCGTTTGTCTTTCCTATTTATCTGTTTCCACGAACAAACTTTTGAAGTAATCCCTAAATTGATCACTTTTTTAATCACATGTTTGTAAAATAAATCAACTATACAAATTAATTTTAATCTATTTTAGAATTTATTAACACCTGCGGTTTTGTCTACCTTAATGTTGAATAAAATACAGTATTCATGAATATACCACCTTGCCAAGTTCCAACACCGTCGTTCAAACGGTCTTGGATATAACGACATCTATTTTCACATATGTACATATGTATGTATGTTGGCGCTACTTTAAAGTATATTGCTCTGTGTTGTGTATTAGGCGATAAGAGTACTCTTTTCCACTGGAGGATACTCTTATTAGCTATTGGTACTCAATTAGTGATTGTAATTTGAAAAGTGCTTTCAAAGTTCAGGACAAAGTTCTTTCTTTAATTACTTACCCGTCAGGATCTTGATAATGACGACATGTAATGTCTTTTGTAATTTAAATATACTTAAGTGCTGTTACAATGTTAATACATTCCTCTCTAAACCGATAACCGTGAACATGTATAAGTTCCGGATTTATAAGTAGGTATAAGTGCTGTGTACAAGTTGAAGAAGTCTAAGAAGCTATGCTTTGTTTTGTCACTCCGTATTGCGCCACTCATTAACGTTGTGGTAGGCGAAACCCACTCTAAACCACCTTAAATGTTACTCGCGCTTCCATCAGTACAAGTACACAGTGCTCGGTACGCGTCAAACTTCCTCTCAAGCACTCTAAAGGCGCCCTTTTAAACCGAAAAATGGTGCGGTTTTTTGGTTCCTACAATCAAATGCAACGACCATACTGGCAGGTCATATGTTACACTATGATAATTTTTTTGAAATACTTATATTTAAAAACCATTTAAATTATAATATATACATAATTATATTAAAATTTTAAGGAATATTATCAAGCTTAAGTTTATATAAAAATGACGATATACTTAATTAATCATGTTAATTAATAAAAAATAAATAACATTAATTAAAAAAACAACGTAGTGTAGGTATGCAAAAAAATACCACTTTTTTAATAATTATAACTAATACTCACTCTCCCCGACGCGGTATCGTCATAATTTTAAACGCCGCATAATGGTCACTATTCGTAGTTTTTATATTTAAAATTTTTATTATTTGATAAAAAAATATTGAGGCTTTTATGCGAAGTGAAATCCTCACTTTCTTGGCAGTGCGTTTTTACTATACCTATGAGGTCTAAAACTATACCTACGAATTTTAATACAAAAATAAAGTGTCATGCAATCATCGAATTGAAATGCGCATTCTTATTCCGTTTTTGGTTGTTGAAATGTTATCCGTCAGCACGAAGACGTGGGTCGCTGACTCGTAACATTGATTTTTTACAGGTGCAGCAGCGCGACATCCATGATTCTGTTGACAAACATTAAAAATGTGTTCTACTGATGAATTTAGCTTGCGTAGTGATATCAGACGAACGTGCGAGTGCAGTGATAAATTAAGATCGAGTTGAGAAGAAACAGTGAACAACAATGGAATATGGTTGAATGTTCCACGCCACGGCCTCACCGAAACTGTGCTTCCGTTATGCTCTCGCGTACCCAAACAGATTATTAAACGAAACGAACGAAAAAAAACCCTTAAAATACACTCGAAATCAATTGTTGTAAATATAAGTCGACGTTGTCTACGTGTTCTACAATCATAGTTACATATAAATAAATAATTACTAATTTGGAAATTTTTAATCATCGAAGCGGTTGTCGTATTTTTGTGATAAAAATAAAATCAATCTATAATTAACTTCCTAGGCTTAATTCGTTTTGTCTATATGAAATGGTATTAAGTGGCAAAACTCGGTTGTGATGTGTTTAGTGTGTAAGTTTTATCGTAAGTAAGCTTAAGGTCGCCTAGTTTGAATCGGGTGTGTACACCCGGTCGAATGGTTGGTTGCGCGCACGCCGCGCGGTGATGTTGGTAACGGAGCGTGCGGTGTGTTGTCACATCTGTATTGACGCAGGCGCGGACCGGCGCCGGTAAGATGCGAGAGTGGCGTCAGGCCCTCCATCGCACCGCCGCTCTGCTGTTTGCCTGCATCCTCTTCCTCAGCTCTCAAGTCGCTGCCACTGGTGAGTCTCACTCTTACATTACTCAACCTGAACTCTCATTTGTTCATTATTAATTAATAATAGTAAGCGGCCCGCTCCCGGTTGCAAATTATGTACACAAACTTTCATTGTTGATCGCTCTTTTCATTTGTGAAAACCGTATTAAAATGGTTTAAAATAAGTTACCGGAGAAACAGACTAGAGGCGACAGATAGAAAATATATAGGTATGCTGAACAGAAGAATGTTGTCCTTTAACCGTTTACTGTTGAGCCCCAAATGTAACTGTTTTTTGAACCAACAAGAATGATTGTGAAACTTTTTGCATTCGGACATGTGTTTCCTTAAAAGCCTACCACTATCATTACTTCATTGTCCAATATTTTGGTTCGATATACGTACCTAATACGTTGGAATTGAACTGAAATTTGGAAAATGACCGTTTCGAAATAGTTAAGTTATCTGACAGGCTTGACATTCGCTCAATTAGTCGTTGAAAATTAGTAAACTCCTAAAGCATGGGATATTTTAATTTCTCTCTATTTATTGCCAAACTAGAAAAAATAAATTGAAGAATTTGTAATAAAAAAATAGTTATTTTCATGTATTCATACACACGTGTTCACATAAAGGTTCCTTATTTACAGTAAGATAGTCATTCTAAACATATCCAAATATAAGAGAAAAGCAGTGCCTGATTTTGAGTTATGAGACCCCTAGGATAACTATGAATAAGCGCCCCCACCGAATGTTATATTCTATTTCGATACCCCCACCCCTTTTCCAGACCTGTTCTGTCGGTGCCTAAGGCAAGGTTATCTGTTCAGCAGACCTTAAAAGGAAACTGTAATGAAACGGCGAAAGCGTGGTACAAACTAAACATTTATTTCACAGACACACAAAGGTACATAGTTTATAGCAGTTGGCGCTAGTAGTGACTGATTACATACATTTTGTTACAAACCTTCAACAGAAACAGATAAAGATAGACCTAGGTACAAATGGGCTGAGGGGCAGTGTTTGTCTAGTGAGCTCCAAGTTCTAAGCCCCAATTCAATTAGAGGCTGAGAGGAGAGCCAACTCTTTTTGGAATCATAATCAGCCAACAAAAGAAGAAGAAGGAAGAGCGCGTATTTGTTTTAAATTCAAATTACATAGTCTTTACGCGCGTATTTTCAAATTACCAAATTTTACGAACCCACCAGCGTCCCCTCCGGACTTGCGCCATAGGCTCCAGCCTGAATAGCCTGTAGGTAAATCAGGCCCTGGATATAAGTTCAACTCAAGTTTACTAGTAAGCTCAGTCATAATTACATAATCAAAGTAAGCTTTCATAAAATTTGTGAATAAATAAACTTTCGTAATCTAACGAAGAGATCAAAGAGTAGCAGAGTACCCAGAAAAAAAATTGTATAATATTTTATCAGACAGATAATGAGATCAAATACTACAATAACAAATTAGTCCGTTGTTTTGCATATGTAGGTATGGTTAGTTATCCTTTGTGCGCCAATTATAAAGAATACCTCATACTCCTAATGAATTTCAACAAAACACATTCTTTGGTAATCTAAAGCGTGAGGAATGCGTTCTTAGCTCGAGTTAGGCCATGAAGGTCCTCTGAATACAAGCGCCCTTTATACAAACGAAGTTTGTTTTTATTTGTAACTAGCTATGTTACAAGTTTTTTTTTATAGTTTCACCCACCGGTTAAGATTAAGAACATTGAACTGTTGCGACTGATACGAAGCTAAATAATTGCTATCCCGAATTGGACAGACAACAAATTATTAATCTTCATAATAGCGAGTCTTTGTTCTGTGCAATCTATTTGGAATGTTCGTGACATAACTCTACCAAACATTAATTCGAATGAACAAATGGGAGTTCTTAGTTTTGCATGCCATTATTATAATTGTAAGAATTTAGAAATGTACGAGACATTTGTAAAAAAATTACTGACGAAGTAACGGAATTAATAAATGTACTATATGAAACCAGAGCATAATTACAGCTGTGGGGTCACCACAAATTTATTTCGTAGAAATCGTTATGTTTGTCACGGGGCCCGATATTTACCGTACGTAATTAAAGAGGACGTCAGGGTCCCACCAAACGGCGATTACTTATTCATTAATCCATCATTAAGTAAATTAATCACCAGCTATTTAATAATAAATGAATCATATTCTCGTTAAAATTGTTATATTGATAAATTATGCGAGAGGACAAAGCTCTCGATATGTGTCGTTGAAACTTTTGTGTGTATAATATTGAAAAACATAATTAATTAGCATATACGGTCATCATTTTGCCGTTAATAATGTTTTGAAAAATATATTTTCATAATATGAATTTCGTATTGTGAGAAATAATTGCAGGATGATAATGAAACAGGCCATAAGTTATTCAATAGAATCTGCGCCGATCATTGATTCCACAATAGAAAATTAACATATATTTTCGTTTAGAGTACTCCATTTATGCTTATTTTGATTCGCAACAGAGGCGCGTCGAGGGTTAAATAGTGGTTCCATACGAATACGCCTCTCATATTCACTCATTAGCATAGAGGTACGTTGGACGTTAGCACATTAACATAAAATTCCGACCAAAAATCGCATCCCTGTCCACCCTTTCCGCATAATTATACGAACCCACATAGTCTTTATTAAAACTTTAAGTAAAAATGTTCCTATGTAAATTACTGTCTTATACATCCTAACGACCCGCCCACGGCCTCGCACGGATGCATTTTTTTCTGCAAATTATATGTACATCGTTTATAACTCTTCCCTATAGTAAAAATCGTTTCTAAATCATTTTGGTAGTTTAGAAAAAGTTAGTGGAGAAATAGACAGAGCCACTTTATTTTATAGATGTCTACACGTTTGAGTCGCCATTGTACATATTATATTTTATTTGAAAATATTAATACAGGCAAACATTCTTAGTTGGAATGTCGCTTTCAAATCTATCAAACCCAGGTTCAGTGACGTTGTCAATCAGATAAAAATGGATAGAGAAAGGAGGTTTTAGTATTTTGTTTCTTACGCTCTGAAATACAGCAGCACCCGTGCTATTATGCGTACTCGTATTTTAAGATGATTTTCTTTAAGAGTAGTTTAGTGCTACCAAACGGTCTACCCGGTCCAAATATGCTTCAAACATGTTCGATATTGGAAATAAAAAATCTATTAAATCTATTTCGCGCATTATTATTATTAAATCTATACGAGTATGTCGATCAAGTCTTACCGGTTGATGCATTTGTAGCGTTTGAAAAGTAAGCGGCTCCGCGAAAATTGGCATATCTACATAGGCAATATCCCTTGTTTCGCTCTCATTTGCCCCCTGATCACGCGCGTATTTTACACAGATTTATTGCAACGGTAATACTAAACAGCAGTGGATCTTTTATTATGAAAATAATAGGCATCTGTGATAGTTTTGTCGTTGTAGTGGCTGGGCACACTGCGTTTCGCGGTCATTTGGATAGCCCATCTGGGGGCAGTAATCACCCCCTTAGATAAGACCACCGTGAAATAATAGCATATGTGCTGTTTTGTTTCGGTGAGTGAGTAAGGGATGCCACCACCTATTTACCAATACTTACCTTTAATCCTATTATTGTCGGCAATGCACCTGCATAGGGTTGCTTGTGTTATAGGCAACGTTAGCCACCTACCATCAAATGGACTGTCAGCCTGTCTGTCGACCTTAACATTTAAAAAAAAAACTAAAAATCGATCTAAACTCATATAATCGAAGCGTTGCGCATATTGCTTCAAAAGTTTAATTTTCGAATTAACTGACGCTGACAATTTTTCCAAGTGACAGCTAATTATTTAATAGAGAAATTGATATAACAAGAGAAAAAATCAATCTCGATTTCTTGATTTAATATTTAGGTCACCAAGCTCACTTCGAGTGTGAATGCGAATCCCAGCGGCGCATACGTGACAGCTGCATTAACCTAAATGTCTTCAACTGACTCAACCCTGACACGTGTAAAATATATTACGCCTATTTCCCAGTTGTATTAGGGTTTCCTTTCCAGTACGCACACTTATTGTTGTTTTACTTCTTAAATTGTTATAATGCCGACATTAAGGACACGCGGCGCGTGTCATTTGCATAAGCGAGCGGTAGCGGACGCGGCTGCGTCGGCGATAAAGCGCTCCGGCGTCGAACTTATGACAGCAATTAATGAACTAAATGATACAACAGCTCGGCCTTAAGCGAATTAAGCTTTTTGCACACCCGTCACCGTGAACACCAAACGTCGGAGTTAATTTTCGATTAAGAGTTTTATTACAATCGTAAAACAGAAAAAAGGAATCGGTTTATATCCTCACATATTGGAATAAGTAAAAAGATTTCGTATTAGATGTCTTTACGACACCCTGAGAAATATATTACAGACGTGACTATCCGCGTCGGTCCCGATTACGATTGTCGAATCGATTTCTGTGAAAAAAAAAATATGGCTTCGCCAGCTACCAGCCTCGATTTGCATTTTAATATGCACAAGGGGATAACGCGGAACGAACCTGTCATACTGTGCAGAAGTGATTGGATGCAAACAGGATGTATGAGGAAATTAATACAGGAACTATGGATATTAATATGTTATTAAATAGTTGAGGCTCCATGTATCGCATAACGGATTTATTTATGAAGTTCAATATTAAGCTATTGAAAGCTTCTGATGCTATTAATTATTACGCAATAAAAGCTTTAATTTTATTCCAAGAATACTTAAGAAAAAAATCGAATATTCAGTCGAATCTTGTGTAGGTATATGCGAAAACCAAAAGCAAACTTCAGGTTAAAATTGTCATGCTCTAAAAAAATAGACGCAGTCACTAAAAAAATTTACAAGATTAAAATGAATACATTTTAAGTTGGTTGCTCTCGACAAATTTGTTCAATTGTTTCAATATTTTTAAAAATTTAGCAGCCTTCGCTTATATTTTGAAAATATAGTTTCCTTATAGGAGTTATAAATTTTAAAATCTAATGAAATTATTATAAATAGATTAATTGTGTGATTCATACAAATTATTATATATTTATAATAATTTGTACGTTTTCCTCATTTTTTTTTGTTTTCCTAACTTTGACAATATATATTAAAAAGAAAAAAAAAACAGAAATTGACTAAGTATTCGCATATGAAATACATTAGCAAAACGTAAATTTTAATGTCCTCGTAGAATTCCCCGCTGCCTTTATTTTAGTTTACCAATCGCAAACAAAAGAAATGATTGTATTTTTTCAATAAATCTGTACGAAGAACCGACTTTTCTGAGACATTCATACGAAACTATCAACTTTCATATTGCTTCGGTGAGAGAGAAAATTCGCCCACCCCTTCGTCAGTTGACGTAGATAGATTAGCATTTATATTATCTTCAACGTTGGCCCCAGTTTTTTCTCGAAACCTTCTGATGACTGCCATAACCATTACGTCGATATGCTCAAATAGTTTGGCGGTTACGTTTATTAACATTTTTTCGTCATTTGATTTATATATAAAACTGTGATAATATTAAATTTATCACAGAACTCAGTATTTGTCTAGCTTTCAGTTCGGGTGTTAACGTTCCTAATTATGGTTTTCGGAATTCTCACATGCTTATAAGATACAGTTCTACTGTATAATTCTACTGAATACTGTTCGTACTCATAATTAATTTTAGTATGTAAAAACGTCAGACAGGTTGACAATCTACTTGATGGTAGGTTGGCTACCGTCGTCTACCAACGCCAGAGGTGCTGCAAGTGCGCTGCCGACCTTAGCAGGATTAAAGACTTGGCATTATAAAGGGACAGGAAATATGCTTTAATTTAGGTTATATCATCTGGGGATATACCCATCCATACTACAAGAATTATATTATACAAAATGAAAATAAATATAGGTACAAAGCATAGCTAACAACAAAATTCTATTCAATATTAACCCTAATTTTTTTTTAAATTACACACGGATGCTAGAAATCCTTATACATATATCACTTATTCGATTAGACGCCCGGTAAGGTCACGTGCCCGCCGCATTGAACCACGCAAATCTAAATGCTAATACTTCTGTATCACTTTCAGGACTTTTTAACACTTATCTATGGTGTATTGGCTATTGGCGTTTTGAAGCCATAATGTGTAGTTTCATTTCCTTTTTGTTAGTCACGAAAATGAAGTTGGATTTTATGGCAAGAAGACTTGTTGAATAAAGATATCTGGTTGTAATTTTATCTTTTCATTTTAAAAGATTAAGGACTATTATGCAAGCAATTACTTTATTATGTATGTATGTTATTGTGGTTATAATTTTGGTTATAATATAACCAAATTAGCATAAGGCGGGTCTTACTTCAATTCCAAATAAGAAATTAAAAATGAAATTTTATACGTAACAGATAAGGCTGTCTTGTCTTGATTGTTAGGATGATTTATATTACACCGGGCCGTGCCCCGTTCGTGCCCCAGCCGGAGCCCGGTGAAGATATTGTTAGTATGCTTTTGTATGAATCAATTCATATTACACCGAGCCGTGTCCGAAATCGCGAAATTTCATAAAATGTTTGTTTTCACCGTGCGCTCGGAGACAGCTTCGCCAGGCCCGCTCGGGGTATAGTATTATTTTTTTTAGTGGTATCATTTAATGTATATTTAGTTTCTTTTTTAAATTGTTAAAATTATAAATTAATAAATTAACCCGAGGCAGTCAGCCTCGAAGTATAATATTTTTTCAATAATATATATTAATATATTTCTGGTAGGCATAATATATTTCTGCTTAAATATTTTTTTCAAAAAAAGAATTTCAAAAATATCTCGGGAGCGGTTCGTCACAGACCCTCCGTGTTGGTACTCATTTAAGAGGTCTCGGGGAGAGGAATTTTTCGGTGAAGACGAAATTTCGAAAGTCGCATTTTTGGACTTTTTCAAAAATATCTTGAGAGCGGTGCGTCGCAGACCCCCCGTGTTGGTACTCATTTAAGAGATCTCGGGGAGACGAATTTTTCGTTCACGACGAAATTTCGAAATTCACATTTTCTTTGAAAAACAAAAAAACATCTGTTTAAAAACAAAAAAGTTACGCGTTATTCCGAATACCACGCATACGAAGTCTCGGGCACAGCTAGTATAGTAATATTAAAACAAAATAGTATAATAGTACTTGGAAATGACAAGGCAAGGGCAAGGCCCGGTGGCGACCCGTCGGCAGCACGGTGACAAATAGCAAACCCGGCCGGGGCACGTTGAGAAAAACACGGTGAGCGCCCGACCCGGTGTAATAGGTTTCATCCTTTATTCTATCTATATGAACAATGGATGAATAAATTGTGATAATTTATTATTTTATATAGTAAATAAAAACATTAAATAAATCTACATTATAAAAAATAGTGTGTTGAAATTTTATCTAGTTATTTGAAAACCGCATCACGTTAGCAAATAATGTAAGTAATTATTACTAAAATAATGGAATTTTTCAAATTCCTAAAACCGGCTAAAATATCTTAGAAACCTCTCTAAATTATATACAGTTAAGAATTTTTGTTAGTCGGTGTTCCAAAACGCATTATTTTTTAAGGATTTTCTGATACTTAAAATATGCTAATATATAAAAATGTAGTTACACAATTATTATTATTATATTATATCACATTTTTTTCCATATTCATAGAAGTGACAAAAATGTGCTTTTATTAACTATCTTCCAGTTTTAATAATTAATATAAAGAAAACATAATGCGAAAATCTTTTAACAATATAAGTACCATTTTATTGTTTAAAAAATAAGAGTCCAATGCACAAAAATGTTGAAAGCCAAGGCTTTGTATAATTTTCGAGTGAAAATACGAACAGCAAATCCAAGCCATTCGTTATTTTATTACGAAACGGTTACATTTAAATGAGTCAACCCAAAATATAACATTTTCTCGAGCTCTACGCCTCGGGTGCGTTCGCTTCTTATGAATATGAATGAGCGATAATTCCGAGCCTCTTTCAGATAACTGTTATTGTTATTTTGAATAGCAATTCTTGTATCGATATCGTAATACGGTTGGCGTGTAAATATAAAGCGTTCTTAATTATACGCTGTTGATAAGGCCTCTTTACATACTAGATATTTCACGCGGTTTCGCCTATGATAAATTATAGCCTGCTTACATTTTATTGTATATATTATTCAAGTAATTACTTAAATAGCTCCTACTTCTAAACTTTGTTAAACCATAATGTGGCTTCTGACAGAAGTCAATGTGTCAGGAATAATATTATTATTTACTATTGACTGTATTTTTTAAGGATTTTCTACATAAATAATTGTTTATCATGGTACTCAAAGTACGCATCGATAAAATAAGTTTTGGGTACCTACTATATATAAAGGTAGAAGTCAATTTTGAAGAGACAGAATCCAAAATTCGCAAACCAGGAAAAGGTCGAACAAGGTTCACGATAGCGCGGGAGGATCGATATATGGTCAACAATGTTAAGAAATCGATTTCAAACGGCTGTTAAGTCAAAAATCACCTTTTTCGCAGCTATCCGAGCAGATGTACAGTAAGGCGGCGTCTTGCTGAAGAAAACTTGAAGCCATTTAGACCCGCAAATGGTTCAAAACTCGAAAGGCAGCATCGAAATTCAAGTTACGCTGGAGAACACATGAATTGGACTGATCAAGAGTCATGCTATACACGCGCGATGGTTGGCAAAGAGTCTACAGAAGACCAAGAGAGCGCTATAACCAAGCTTGCGTAGAACAGAAAGTTCCATACGGCCGAGTCTCCATACACGTGTGGGTTGGAATTTCTTCCGAAAGCCGCACCGAGCTAGTGGTGATAGAAAATGGCACTTTAACTGCAGAAAGATACATAAATGATATCTCAAAAGAGTATGTTTGCCCATTTTTAGTAAACGTAGGTGAATACGCAATCTTTATGCAATATAACGCTCAGATAGTATTTGATTACATTGAAAATGTCGTTATCATAACCATGAACTTTTATGACTTTGATTTAAGCACTGTAAAATTGTCTATAATGCAGTCTTTATTCCATAAAGCTAGCTCCAATATTTTGAAAGTTATTGAGATTTTTGTTGCCTACTCGCTTTCTTTGAGGCCCAGTTTAAAATCTCAGTTTAAACTCAGCTCAGCCTCAGTTATTTAAAAACTTATAAAATGCTAGTTCGTATGTGTTGAAAAATGAAAACAAAATATATTAGTTAGGTAACGCCTGACATCTTTATCGTTGTGACGACGACGGTGGCGCGGAAATTTTTGTATTTATTGACGATCCCTCGGGAATCTAACATTTTTAAGGATAAAAAGTATCTTATATGTTAATTCAGGTAATAAACTGTCTGTATGCCAAATTTCATACAGACTTTAGCATCAAACTTTAGCATTTATAAAAATATTACGATGATGTCTTGGAGGGTCAGCATTGCACTTGCATTTTTGCTTGCCTTCATAGCTGACGGTTTCTATACTACCATTTAATAAATTATATTAAAAGCCATTTACTATTTAACGCTGATATAATTATATTAAAAGCCATTTACTATTTAAGACTGATACGCTGCTTTGCTTCACTGCCGCTTTGCCAGGGTGCAATTCGACGAGTTAATATAGATACATAATTTTTTTTTCTCGAGGAGAAATCCATTTACAGATTTCCTACCGCTGGCTAGGCGGTAGGGGTATGTGGGGATCACCAGTGTCACGCTATGCTAGGTCATAGCGGCACTGGCACTACCCATTAAAACTCCCCGGTGTCTCTTTGCCCTTCGAGAGGGATGGACCGGGCTCTGCCGGGGCAACAACTCCGATCCACCCCAGGGCAATAGATACATAACCTATGTAATCCAGTGGTTCCGGAGATAACAAACTCAACAAAAAGTGCGCTCTCTCATTATTAATTAGTATTTAAGACGTCGAGCTTCTTCCATTTTATTCTGTTTTGCAAGAGTATACGAAAAACTTCTTTGTAAACAAGGGTTAGGAATATTTCCGTTAACCCATGTTGACTGATAACGCTACTGTCTATAATATACGCGTCAAATAAATATCTTTTGAAATAATTATAATATATAGACATTATGTAAAATAAGTAAGTAATAAAATTTCTGATTTCCCAAGAGTCTTCCTAAAATTAAACACCCACCGCGCGGGCTATTTGCAATTCTTTGAACTAATCTAATTTGCATTTAGTTATACATGACGCCACATACATTACGTGTCTTTCTTGGCATTCGTTTGTCATGATAAATATGCTTTTAATGATTACATTTTGTGATTTAAGTTTATTTTCAACATTTTAAGTTAATCAAAGTTAGATGTCACAATTTATTTACAAAATTTTACAAAATTTAGTGTTAATTATTCATTACTATCGGCCCGCCCCTAGCTTTACGCAGATTTTTTTGCAAATTATATACAAGGAACCTTCCTCGGTTAACGCTCTTTCCATTAGTGCAAACGCATGAAAATCCATTTAGTAGTTTTTGAGATTATCGCGAACATATAACATACATGCAGACAGACATTCGCGGATGAGGACTTTGTTTTATATGTAAAGGTTGGTCATGGTTATTGGGAAGTTTGCTAAAGATGCCTACTTTTTGTTCATGAATTTAAAATACGTAGGCCTCTAGAAAAGTTTTGAGACTTGTTCATACGGTTAGCCGAACTGCATCATACTCTGTCATTTTATAGTGCATGTCTTAACATATTTATTGGCATCAAGAAACATCTCGTGCGTTTCCTATATTTGTTTTAAATATCTTAGTTTCTCCAAGATGTCGAAGTTGACGCCTCGCGATTTACGTGTCATAATCATGTACAATTTTAAGCGCGGTTTAGTGAGATGTATTAGTGAGATGTATTTATTCCATGAAACAGCACCAAGCCGTAGCAGTGTATATTGGTGGTACAAATAATTCGAACGTAAGGACTTTAACCTGGACGATGATCCACGGTCAGGTCGGCCGCGCGAGGTGGCTCCAGAAAACATAACCGTTGTAGAGAAACTAATCATAGAAGATAGACATATAACCTACAGGTAGATAGAGGAAATCTTGCTCCTTAATGCACCAGCTATTCGCGATATTCTTCATGACCACCTCAAGGTAACGAAGCGGTGTATGCTTTGGGTACCCCATGATTTGACTGACGCCCAAAGAGAGTATCGCATCAAATAGTGCAAAAGTATGCTTAAAATGTTTTACCACGGAAAGTCACAATATGTAAATAGTATAGTAACAGGTGACGGGCCTTGGCTGTACTACTACGACATAAAAACTAAATCTAAGAACAAAGTATGGGTGTATGAAAATGAAGAAATGCCAACTACTGTAAAACAGTCACGATCGGTGAAGAAGAAAATGGTGGTGGTATTTTTTAATACAAGAGGTGTTATTAAAAATATTACCCTGGACGAACAAAAGACAGTCAGCGCTCAATGGTACATAACAGTTTGTCTGCCTCAACTAATTGAAGAGCTTAGAAAACTACGTCCGAATTCGCGGTTGGATACATGGCACCTGCACCATGACAACGCACCGGCACATCGGGCTGAGATAACAAGGAAATTTTAAAGGAGTCGGGGCTGACGCTGCTTGAACATCCTCCGTACAGCCCTGATCTTGCGCCCTGTGACTTTGATTTGCTGCCCATTGTGAAGAAGGCTATGAAAGGACGACGTTTTTCCAGTGACACGAACTTAATTGCGGCTTGGAATAACGCTTGTGCAGAAATCTCAAACGAAACATGGGAACATATTTTTAATGATTGGTTTCGGCGTATGGAGAAATGTATTCTGACTGGAAAATTTATTCTCAGTCATAAAATTCATCAATAAATAATATTCCTTATATATAGCTACGAAACATCTTACCGTACGGTTTCAATGTATGCGGTGGTGCATACACGATATATTTAAGAGAATATTCTTGCAGTTGTTTCTGTTCCTATGCAACTTTAGCCGTAAATCATCAAGTGGATTGTCAACAGATCGCCATTCAAAATAATAATATTGCTATATAAAACTGAATCCTAAGTTGTAAAAGCAACGTGTGCTCTCCTACAAAGGGCTTTATCTCGTTAAAATCTCATCCACGAGCGTTTAGCCGCGAGCGTACCAGCCGATAGATATTAATCCCGATCCAATAATCGCTTTAGATAAGAGATTTTTCTTCCAATCCCAAATAATAGGATGTTTCTGCATGGCCGGATGTCTCTTTCATTTAACTTTAATAACTCTTTAAAGCCGACTGACCCGAATAAATCTCATGATGAATATAATAAACACAATTATTATTACTCTGCATGGGTTAGTGTTAGACTTTGGTAAGGATAAACGTTAGTGCCTGATATTAGACATTTGCGTAGTCGTAGTACTCTCCGGGAAATCATATGCTATCCCAGGTGAGACAAGAAATCACTGCGATTCTTGGCTGTAATAAGTTCTAGCGGTAAGTTGTAGAAACGGGCAGTGTAGTAAAAATAGTAGCAATTATATTGGCCTCAAAAGCTCTGCTATTTTACCTACTTAAAAGGAATAGAATAGACAATCAGACAAAGTTGTCGTAACAAACTTTGTCCGAGAGCCAAAGTTAGTCTTCTAATTTATACTTTTTTATTTTAATACCTAAAAAATATATTTTTACGCCAGCCACTATTTGTCAACGACATTTCTATTTTTTTTTTTATAAACTTTTAGTAAGTTTGAAACTAAGTCTAATGAAGTTTGTATGGGAGCAGTGCTTCAGACAGGACGTTAATAATAAATTTGCCATAATCGATTCTTTATTAAAAGTTAATTCCTTAAATTATTTCTGAATATCCTAAATTATAAAATTATTTCTAACAAGACTATTTATAAACTGTAATTATTTTTATTATTTTGAATAATCATTGCCTACTACAGTTCGTAGTCATACACTGAGCAGCTTGTCTGGTGACAGTAATCATTTCCTTTCAGAAGATTATCCTGTAATATAAGCACAAGTGTTTGGATGCGTTAGAGATATCAGAGCCCATTCTGCTCTTCCCTTCCCTTGACACTTATTCTTTATCATATCATGGTCGGTTGGCGCATTTACATCCTTCGCGGTATTTATAGTTGTGGTGCCGTCTACCATCAAGTCCACCTTTGCATAAGAAAATCTATAATAAGACCATATTCTTATTCTATTAATCGTTGTAGTTTTAGAGAAACCTAAGGAACAAATTTACTTCCGTGCCATTAATTTCCCATTTCGCAACGCAACCGCAATGAGTTACTGCAACGAAGTAGGTATCGTCATCTTTCAAAGCATCTTTGTAAGATGTTATTAGATTTTTATGGACCGATTGGCTTTTTAAATTTTCTTGTACTTACAACGCGAAATTTGTTCGTTATGCTCCTTGAAAGTTTATCACTGGGATTGTGTTTCACTTTGCAATACGATCTCATCAGAATGACAGGCGCTATCTTGTGTTGCGTTTATAATTTCCAACTAACGCTACAAAAATTGACGCGCAATAGAGGTTGTTGGGTCTTTTGCTGAAGGTGTAAGCAAACAAGCCCGGAGATAAGCTGCATTCACGGCAAAATTGTAAAAGCGTTGAAAGCTCGCGACAAAGAACCTTATTAACCTCCCACAAACTAATGGACGATAGGACAGAACAGAATGACCCGCTACGAAAGGCATCAGAGATACCTTTGTAATGTTAATATGGGATGTTGTAATTTTTGCCCTACCTAAAAGTTATTTTAACTTGTAAATATTCAATGTGTGAACGTCACATTCCACATTTTGAACTATTTTTTATCAACAGTTGAAACTGGAGCTTTTTTTAATTGTATTAATAGCAAAGTGCACATTTTTAATAGTACCTAATCATTTTTAAATTCCTAAACCGCTTATGAACCACACTTTGTTCATGTTCTTGTGTCACTTCTTGTATGCAGTTCTTGTGATCATTCTTATGATACTACCAAAACTTTTCCACAATACATCCTTGGAAAGTCGCATTTAAAGTGAATGTCTTATTATTGAGGGCATTAAAATTTGGTTAACATTTTATTGTATTGAATTTTAACACAACAAAAATTATAGGAACGCAATTGTTGCTGGAAGTAATTTTGAATTCATTTAAATACCAATAATAATGAAACAATAATAGATTCTGGCAAGTCAATAGCAGATACCAAATGTGGTTGAGTATAGCGACACTTATTAACACGTGGGCAGCGTTGATTTTAAGTGCAGTCCCTTGTAGTTTGTCAAAAAACAATTTTAAAAAATTGAATTACACACAATTTCAATACAAACATAAAAATACATTTTATATGCTTTAGTTCAAATTGATAAATTTAAATGACTAGCCCATCGGTCAAGTGGTTAAGGCAAACGGGCTTAGCACTCTAACTCAGGGATCCCGGGTTCGATCTCCGCCAGGGCTAATTTTGGAATTACTCTGGTCGTTATTGGTCGTCATATAATTTAGTCAAATTATTTATTTATTCAATAGGAAATTAATTATATTTACATTTGATCGGTTAACAGGAATATGCTTCGTTTTTATGCATTGGAATTTATGCCTGTCAGGTGCAAAGAGACACTCGTCTATTCAAATGTTCAACAGCAAGCGATCGAATTCGCTCCCCTCAAAAGATGGCATCTCGAGTGTTGTTGGCAGAACTGGGAGCACCCTTTGAACGGACTTTTTTCATGTCTTTATACACGTTGTAGGCAGAATGTTAACCAGTGTGAAGCGTGGACAGCGAGAGGATGAATAGAGATGTACACACGATACATGCATAGTAAAGACTGCTGTTTGCTTTCCAAAGTTAATGGAACGTCTAAAAAGAGATCCATGAAAGCGTCTGTCTTATCGCTATCGTCTAACAGTTTCATGTTGGACATTTACCTTTGAATGTCTTAACTTCTTTGAAATACATTTTATAGATAAAAATAAAAAGCTTTCCTGCTTTTAAAATTGTTCTTAAAAAGCGAAAGGAAACCGTGCAGATGAATGCTTCATTTTTTTTATAGAATTCACATCTAACATTTTTAAGTGCATTGAGATTTATCATACATTTATTTGAGAATGAGTCGTGGAGCAGAGTAGGTACCGTTTTTATCTTTTCGGTTCCGTAATATAAAAGCTATTCTTTCTAATTTGTCTTTTAACTGAACTTTTAAAAACTGTCGAAAATAAACTATGAAACCTAATACTTATTTTGAAATTAAAATCATATGTCATATAAAAAGTAATTTAGTAAACTGATCAGGAGTCTTTGTCTGTGGGAATTCTATTTAATTAACGCCGACAATGACCGATAAATATCTCGGTCTCGGATGATAACGGCTTTGGTAACTTGAAACTTGCAGTATTTCTGAAATTAACAAAAACCCTATTATTAAAGAGACAAATTGCCAATTAAAATCAGTTCCAAAAATGCGAAATGGATTTGGAATTTTGTCTTAATTTTGCATCTAAAAGTTAGCTGAGAAAGGATGGAAACATTCTCATTTACACGTTTTTAACGCTTAAATTCCACTCTTGAAAGACAGATAAAAGAACTCGCTGAAATGGACACAGAAATCTGCATTTAGTGCAGCATTCTGTGGGAGAGCGCGTCCTATTTTTGTTCGTTGCAGATTTTATTAAGATTTTTTCTTCGCTTTTTGAGTTAGATTTAAATAAAAAAACTTGAAGTAATGTGGATTCGGGGTCTATACATTTACTGTTTCATATTGCATGCCACTATTTACATATTAACCAAGAATTGTTTATATTTTGATATAATAAAAGCTAATTTTCTGTTTATTTTACTAAATAAATTTGAATAGATAAAATTGATTTAATTTACTATAGGTAATTTATAGTGAAAGTATTATAGACAATGCAATATAATTTATTTCATTGGATTATAATTTACAAAAGCGAAATTCCCTGCTGCAACAAATTGTAAACATTCTGAACATTTGATACTCAGTCACGTGTAAAAGCCATTAAATAGATTAAGATGAAAATCAACGTATTTTTTTAGAATATAAAAATGCTTTAAAAAAGATGCTCTCCGCTTAAATATTGATATACACTTGTTAATAATAACTGGAACCCGCCTTTGCCATTAGTCACTTAGTTTTCTTAAAAAAACTTCGTTTAATACAAAAAAAGCAATGTCTAAGTGCTTTTAAAAATGTTGTTCTGCGAACTCGTAGCATCTAAAAGGACATAATGATAACTGCAAAGTAACATAAGTACCCGAAATGCGAGAAAAAATTGCGTGAAAATTAAAAATTCTACTAATTTTAGGAGCCCTTCTCGCCAAGAAACGAAGAAATGTGGATAGAATACTTAGAAAAGAAAGGTTTCTACTTAAATCCTTAGATTACTTCTACGTGCATAAGTTGGCTTCAAAAGCTCTTTCTTAGTGTACTTATTAACAGAAACTTCACCAAGTGGACCGTCTTTTTTACCGATGTTTACATTAAAAATACATAAGTTATAAAATACATATGTTATGAATTAATAGCAACAATAAATAATTATTTTCTAATTTTATATCTATTTACTCTTTATTGATATTTTTTAAAATCTTACAGTACAAAAATGGTTATCGATTAGTAAAACCAAATAAAGCTAATTTTGACACCTAAAAATGTCGGCAGAATATAGTGTTAAAGTCGATATTTACGGTAGTATTTTGACGTGTAATATTTACTTTTTTTTAGTACTTGATGATCTAATAGAGAATGTAAAATATAGGCAATTTTTAATTAATATGATTCAAATATGACAATATAACATTTGGATAGTTTTTAGAGTTGCTTTGAGTGCTAATATTATCCATTTTCAGTCCAAACGTCTAATTGCGTAGTCATAATTTTATGGTAACACACGGGATTTTATGAAAGGGAAAACCAGCAACTCGTTTCAAGTTTTATGTCGCATGCACCCGTACGAGATTAGCGGGGAACTAGATTTTAATTACTAAAAGGTGCGAATTCTTTTCACAAGAGCCCTAGGGTAGCGTTTTTAATTATAGTACTTTTGTTACAGTTGTAATTTAAAATCGTAGCATTTGTAATTGGTACGTATCTGCACATTGTGCAACGTTGTGAAGGAGTTACTTAATCGCGGTTAATATATAAATTTATGAAATAATAAAACTAAAAGCAAGCTTTAAATAATTAAATAAAAGACACATGGCCTATAATTACTCAAGCCTTTTGAGTCTGTATTATATACATAACTTATTCTTTAGTTTATTTTTCTTAATACTCAGCGTCTGTACTTTCTTGATTAGGCTGTCTACAGACATTGGCCTTTATTTATTTATTTTTCATGTTAAGATTGACAGACCGGCTGACGGTACACTTGATGGTAGGTGGCTATCATCGCCTATAACACAAGCAACGCCCACAAGTGCTGTGTCCTGCCGACCATAGTAGGATTAATAATGAGGAATTGGGAATGGAATAAGGAAATGGGCTCTGGCATCGCTTACTCACTCACCGAAACACAACAGCATCCACGTTGTTATTTCACGGTGGTCTTCTCTAAGGGGGTGGTTACTACTGTCAGACGGGCTGCCCGAATGACTGCGAAAGATAACCCTGACGGGAATCGAACCCTGGACGTCTGAGACAGAGCGTTAAGGCAAGCACCCTAACCACTCTTCCAACGGCCTCCTCATTTATCTCTGTCTCCAGCTTTCCCCCTCAATGCTTTTGGCAAATCATTTTTCCATCTCCTTTGTTTTCCCTTTTCCATTTTTTGGGTACTACTCCTTTAAGTTTTTAGTCATTTTGTTTTTTTATCCCTCTTCATGTGTCCTATTCAAGAAATTTGATAGATGCAATTGGATACAAAGTAATATCATTAATACAAGTGCATTAAATGCACAGGGCAATTCAAGGTTTAGTTAGTTAGAGTGTATATGAATGAAAGAATTAGTACAATAATTGTTAAACGAAAAAGTCGAAGTCAAAAGTTTGTGGTATGTTTCGAAGTTTGTAACTCGATCAATCACACATAAACCGTTGAATTTATTTGAATTCAAACTTTGCACAAAAGTAAATCATGTCCTGGATGTTAACATATATTTTGTAACAGAATGCGTTCCCGTGGGATAATATTTATTTTTAATGTTTAAAAGTTATCAAATAGATTACACAAGAAGATTAATGACATTTTTTTTTAATGTTAATCGCATCAAAATTCTTTAGAAGAACTAAGCGGGCAAACTAACAGACACGAATTCGACTTGAGTAATATTTTATTTAGAGATAAAAAAATTAAAAATACATTTTTGCAAACTAAACAACAGAAAATGGCATGTGGTGAATGTATATATATATATATAACACAAACGCTCGCATGCATTCGTTCGAGTTGAATATCGAATTGCATTCACGACCGACCATCCATTTGCGGTGTAAAATATAGAAATACGCTAGTGCATTTTGACATTTCGCTATATTGGATATTTCGTAATGCTCTATTTGGTTTCGTCTTTCATGATCTAATGGAGCGCACGAAGAAATAATAACCTTTACGATTTTTCTGTTATCACCCACCGTGACAAACGAACCGCGTAAAATGTTTTTGAATCCAAACGTTTAAATAGGCTGCTTAGATTCAATTGGCTAATATCTTTTTTTTGTGAGGTTTACATAATGTCTTTTTCATTAGTAGAATTAGATCCATGGCTAAACGAATATAATCCCAGGCGATGGATAAACGAACATCGCCTGGGATACATGCAACACTAGGGGCGATGCAGTGCCACTGCCCACACTACAGAAATTTGTTTACAGGTCTTGGCTATACCTAGTCTAAATATTCGTAATGTCTAAATATATACTGAATGATATTTATAGGTATTGCTTGAACACACAGAGAAAACTACTACTACTGTCGTAGACTATGGTTACTAACTACCATCGCCTATATCGATCACATACACAGTAACACAGGCAACGCAATAGGGGCCACCGAACTTGACAATATATAAGATGATGTTACATTGTATTGTTGTTTTTAAGTGAGTAAGTAATAGATGATTCTTCATCTATTACCCGGGACTTTTCTCTTATATTTTATTTTATAAAGTTTGGCACACACTGCAACTGCACTGCTGATTACAACTAAATTTGCCTATCATCGACACTGTCAACTTGAAGTATGGTATGGTCATTCTATGAATGCGTTTTTGACATTTCTCTATGTCCATTGCATAAAACTCATTTTCGATTAAACGATATAGAAAATGTATGTACACCTGTCAAAACGTCAATCTTATTAATCGTCAGAGTATAACTTGACAAAGCCGTTGCTTGTACGCTTATAAGCGATGGTAGCCACTTGCTACCACCGCTTAAATCGACGTTCAACTTGCCTACCGATCTTCATTTTAGAAATAGAGAAAAAAAAATCAAACGATACGCGTTCGCTCGCAATTTGTGTCTTACATTTCCTCGAATAAAATGCGCTCGTATTACGTTTACGCTGTTATCACTCATAATAATGTTATGATTTTCATGCCTCAAACATTAAAGAGTGTATCTTTGAATAACGAATTTACTCGTGATTTTATTATGTATGCGTACTTTACATCGACACTGTTGCAGAATTTATTTATACGTAGTTATATATGGCCCCAATAGAATTTCCAAATTTGACAGTTGCGGTCTACTCATTAGACCATCGATAACCGTTTTGGGTATCATTTGAAAAGTCCCAATGAGAACAATTAAATGTTAATTAACTCTCATTTAATTATTCTTGTTGGCGCGTTATTATGTATACACAAGTGACCATACGAAATGATTGAGTGTCTATAGTATTAGTAACACTGATATATTATATGCTTTGCTTTGTATTATGCTCATCTGTGTCTGAAAGGCCTAATCACATTCTCAGTGCGAGTTACTTAGAATGTTTCATTCCTTCGAAATTTCCATGCGTATTTTTTTATTATGTTTCATTTTTTACCATACGTATTTTTTGAACCACTTAGTTCTAGTCAGATTATTCTAGATCTATGCTGAAAGCTAAGTTAATTAATTAAGTGTTAATTAATTGTTAATTAATTGTAAACCTATTCAAAAATAAACAAGACATTACAATTTTATTAACAATGGAAAGCTTTGGGGGTTTAATAACAATTTACAAGCAATTTCAAATTTCCTCAACATTCTTTCCTAATAGAAGGATATGGATCATGATGAAATATTGTGGAGATTATCTCCGTAACAACTCCTTCTCCATTCCCAACGCCCCTCAGGCGGGTGGGTGCTTACACAAGAAATGATGTAAAACAGACAAAACACGACAATGTTTGAATTCAGAAACAGAATTAATGCAAATACGCAATTGAGTAGTAATCTTTAAAATATTCTACTACTCTGTTTATTCTCATTACCACCGACACGTTAATTGTTTCCGGTAAGAAGATGAAAAACTATAGTGTAAGGTTTTATTTTTCTTTCTTTACCATTACATATTTTACCATCTACTGTTACTACATAGTACCTACTAAACTCTGGCAGAAGTTATGGCCAACGGGAAGTGTCCTGCAGTGCTATTATTTTGTAATAATATTCTACAAAACATATATAAAAATCTGCCTTTATAAAATAAGTTAAGTTAGTCCTATTTTTACTTACCTTTATCACCTGATACCTCTATATTGGCCTTCTACCGAAATTAGCAGATACTCATACGTTCAAAGTACATAGGAACACTACTCGATTTCCCACATTTTGTCCTTTAGAATATAAGGTTATGTCAGGCATGCCCGGGATCTTAAGGGGCCATGATTAGCCTCAGCCCACCCCCACTATTTTCCGAGACTTTTAAGTTTTTATTAAATTAGAATAATTCTTTCTATGTTGTTTTGTAACAAATCTAGTCGCTTAGTTCAAAATGCTGATTTTAATAAGGAGAAGGTGACAATAATAGGTTTTTGTCTTGAAATACTTAATTTCTTTTTACTTAATTTTCTTTCAGTCTATTTTTTTAGGTTATAATTAAAATATAAATAGTTATGCTACAATAGAATCATTTTCATTATAAAGCCAACCTTTTAGCTTAGCTAGGTTACGGCCTGCAAGTATAGCTCAGGGGCTTAGTAAAAGTGCTACCTAAAATTTGAATTAAAAGGTTAATTTATTTTAATTTCTATAATTTTAATTAAATGATTACATTTAACCCATTTACTCAATTTAGTAAATTTATTCCGTATAAATCATTTAAAAACAATAAAAATAATTATACCTACCAAATTAATAAAAAAAAAATTGCACTTAATTTTAAGAATTTATTGTGGTCCAAGAAAATTTACTAACAAATCAAAATGTCTGAAACTTTTTTTCTAACTCTTACCATTTTGTATAGTTCGGAAAAGAAAACACCTGTTTTCTTTCTAGCCCTTCTAAAGGGTGGAATCAAAAATTTCTTTCACCCATCGATAAAAGCTTATATTAAAAATGCCCCTGAAGGACACAAATTTTTATTTGTTATAAAATTTTCCTGGACTATTGGCAAAATATATTACTTGAGTCTTTTTATACAGCAAGTACACATCTACGGGCTTGTAGGATGTCAATCACATTGCTACCAATTTACGCCGAAAACCGATAAATATGCAAATAAGATTTTTCCAAACTTGTGACAGGGGTTCTTAAAAGGAAGTGAAACCAACACTCTGCGAAAAAAGCAATTTTTTTTTATTCGATTAAACTAAAGTCATGTTTGTATTTTAAAAATATTGTGTTTTGAATAAATTGCTTAAGTCTGGTCCATTGAATTGATTAGACGTTGGCTTTTTTTTAGGATATCTTGAATTCATTTTACAATTAGCATTTTGACACTTTTTAAATTTAAAGTTGACGTTTGAAATGCACTTAGAGCTATTTGAAAAGTCGATATAAGAAATGGATTAAAAAAACTATAAAACTTTTTCTTTTTTCTTTACTTTTCTTTACTTTTTTTTTATTTTATTTTTTTCTTTTATTTACTTTTCTTTTATTACCAATTGCAATCAGCGTCCGGTTGAAGTAATTATTGCATTCAATAGTCCGAGAACAATGATTATGCGCAGGAACTCACAACCTGCTATTATGATGTTATTTAAGGATGACACATTATACCAATGATTTTTATGTCTATACGGAATATTCCTTAAATTTACCTAATTTGCGGGGCTTGCGCAGGTGATATTGCTAAATTAGGTGTTATTTATATAAAAAAAGGAATAAACAATTCATGTTTTTTAATGCACGGTAACATAATATATGGTCTATCAATAACGCGTCTTAAAAATTAATCTTGTACTGTGCTACATTTAAATTCAATTAAATTATTCAAAAACATTTGCATACAAAAATGTTTAATTATTTTATAGTTTTATTTGACATTTATTTTTTTATTATCTATAATCAATAAACTCAAAAACTACTGGGTCGATTTTAAAAATTCATTCACCTATAGAAAGCTACATTATCAGTGAGTAACATAGGCTACCCACCCTCTCCCCCATCTCCGCCCTTTACCCCTCCCCCTCCATACAAAATTGGCGTTTTCCACGAATAATATTTTATAAAGACACGAAGTCGCGTGCAACAGCTAGTAAATCTATATATAAAACAAAGTCGGGTTTGTTCGAACACTTTAACTCGAGAACGGCTGGACCGATTTTCATGGTTTTTGATTTCTTGTATTTGTCTCCGTCCCGAATAGCAGAATAACTATTAAAAACATTGGAAAATTGCCGAAAAAAACTAAAATAAAATAAAAAACATTTTCCCATAAGAAATGTTTATAGGTTTCATAACTGTCAAACATTTAATTTTCATCCCGTCGATACGGTAAACTCCACTCAAAGAAGTTTCGAATCGACAAGATATATCCTCAATATTCGGATAATGGCGTATTTTAGATTTTAAAAATGTAGAATAATGTCAGTAATATATTGGCTGACATATATATTGGTTGTCAAATATTTATTGCGTTCAGAAATTTATTTTATGTAAACTAACGAAAATATATCAAGCTACTTAAATATAAAACAAATGAACAAATGACTTAATTAAAAAAAAAACGTCAAATCGATTTGTCTCACTGAATCATCAGTCAGTCAGTATCTATATATATGTATTAAAATAAGATTCGTGTTAGTTACACCATTTATAACTCGAGAACGGCTGTATCAATTTTTATAATCTTTGATTTGTTGAATTTGTCTCCGCCCCGAATAGCAGAATAATTATTAAAACATCTGAAATATTCCCGAAAAAAAAAATCATTTTCTCATATATTTTGTATGGAACGATTTTTGGTAATTGACAGATTTCAAGGAACGAGAACGGATTGACAGATTTCGATGATTTTTTTTTTGGCTCGAGAAGTTTCCTCGCGCATTGGAAAATTATTTTAATGTTAAGGTCGTCAGACAGACTGACGGTTTATGACACAAGTAACTCCACAGGTGCTCCAAGTGCACGCCGACCACAGCAGGATTAAAAATTTTCAGAAAGAGGATGATTACTGGCGTCAGACGTGCTGCCTAAATGACTGCGAAACGCAGTATGGCCTTTTTGAGCGTGGGAAAATCTGGAACCAGGCCTCCCGCGATATTACAATATGGTGATCGTGATCCCATATGTGGGATTTCTACTCACTAAAAAACGACGGTGTTTCCTCGCGCCGTCTATGGGTCAGGGATCGTTTAGATACGCAACCTTTAAACGCCTGTCAAATGCAGTATATAGAGTAAGTAAATAATTAAAAACAAAATGGTATACAACGCTATGTCTGATACATAACAGATACAAAAATATAATACTCGAATTATTTCGATTCGCTTCAATAGAGAATTACATTCATTTCAATGTACATTCACTCAATTAAAAAAGATTTATTTTTGATTTTTGTATAATTTCCTTTTGTTACACTTGGAACTTAATTAATTTTGAGTATTCATTTATTAATGAATTTAATTTAATTCATCTAATAAGTTAATACAATATTTATTGATTCTGAGGCGGTACGAAGTTCGCCGAGTCAGCTAGTAATAAAATAAAAATGTATGTTTATAGTCTCAATTGTTCTTCGCAAGTTGCTTTAGAATATTTTCTCAACGTTTTGTATGGTTATTTTTTTTTTACTTAAAAGGGCACGAGCCAAGCAAATAAATGTTTTTTTTTTTTTTTGTTTAAATTACAGACTTTTTTAAATAAAATTCAGAATATTTTTTTAAAATATTATTGTGATGTTTGTCTGTGGAATAACGAATAAAGTGATTTAAACCTAAAACGAAACTGTTGGTAGATATTTGAAAGGCTGATAAAAAGAATGAGTGGCACGTTATGGGCTGTTTGGGCAGCAGCTATGGAGCTTTTATTAAGTCGCAAATATAGGTCGGCACTTATTACAGAGCTGAGTCCGTCGCGCGGCGGCGGGCGGTCACATTTATTTCGGTCCATTTTCGGGTCGAATCAGACCAACATCCGGTGTCTGAAGTATATTTTATGTCGGGGCCTTTTCACCAATCTACAAAATTTCTGTTCCATGGGGGTTACGTATTGATTGTATTATATATTTATTACATTTTTATTGAAACAAAAACCCAATAGCAATACACTAATATCACAGCTAATATTATATTATGTAATAATAGAAATTCTTTAATTTGCATTTGAGACAATTTATATTGCCTCGGTTGTATTTTGTAAACAGAATAACGGAAATATATCAGAAACAAAAATTAAACAATACGCATCAAGATGTTAGATGGAGGTGGTACTTTTTATATTCAGGAGGTTCCTCATTATGCAGCCTTGACCACCGGTAGCCTGGATCTCACACCGCTCCCATCAACAGACATATTTATGTAAAAAATATATCGTAAAAATTAAAAAGAAATAATAGAAAACCAGCAAATTTTGAGTACAGTAATAAAAAATCTTTAATCAGGCGAAACAATTTACAGAGAAAAAACGCTATTGTAACAATATGTTTTTTTCCTTAGTAATACAATAAATGATTTGATTCATAGAGCAAAATAAAGTTGGTAATGGCAATTTCGATCTAATGTTCTGTATCAGAATACAGAATAAACCAGAATACGCGTTTAATTATGGCATGGCATGTCATCATGCCATGCACTACAAACAACATTCACGAATAAATTTGTAATGAACAACAAATCCAATTGTAAATAGATCTATGAATTTACTACTTATTAATAGAATTTAATACTTACAATCATATCATATTCCCCGCAAAATTAAGATTACTTTAGGCGCTTGAACGACACAAGAAAACATAATTTAATTAAAATTATGCGACTAAAATTAAAATAACTTAATGATACGCGCTTAGCCTCATGTATTAATTGCGCTAGCAAGTGAAACTATCAAACAGAAGTAATTTGCATATGGTCACCTTGTAGTTTCTGATTTTTTCCGTATTCTGAGTGTTTGACTCTATGTGTGCCTTTGTAAAGATCTTTTATTTACCTTTACGTTGCGGTAACATATAGACCTTCATTAGCTTTGATATAGAAATGGCGTGTACCAAAATATCTATTTTGCCTGTTAATAAGTAGGTCAACTGGAAATAAATTTGATACTATTTCTAACTTACAAACTCAGTTCAAGAGAATAAAATTCAGCTGAGAGGCATGTTGTTTAAATTCGAAATAATCGAGTTATTAAACAAATTTAGTATGTGCTTGTTTAAATATTATATAAATCTAGCTTTTATCCGGAGTTTCGACTGCGATATTACAACTGCCTGGTCTTTCCTAGGTTTCGAGCTACCTGCACACAAAGTTTTGTAAAAATTGGTACATTTGGTAATTTGTATGGATTGTCTGAAGATATTCAAACGCTCAAGTATATTGCACACGCACAAATATATAGTTAAGGGTTCATGATAAATGAAAAATGGTAATAACTGAAATTGTAGACCATGAAATTTCCTATAAATTTCATTCGAAACTTTTTCCCGTAGCATTTATAGTTTAGGAGCTGCAGCTAGGTAAAATTTGCACCTCGTACATTATCAGTGACAATATTGCTCGTTTGTATATGAAAACCATTTCATAACGCACAAAATGGCATAAAGTGTTCCAAAAAATGTCTATGCAGCTGTGTAACGAATCTATTAAAATTATAAATAGTGTGGAGAACAACGAATAATTTATCGATCTTTATTGTTGCTTAATACAGTATCATCATAAAAGTTATTATGTAAAAACGTGGCGCATTATTTTACAGGGCGAGTCGTAATTCATTTATCATGAACCGTTAACTATATATTTAGCAAAAACCATATTGTAAAAAGTTTGAAGCGCTACAAATAAAAAACTATGCATTTTATAGAAAAAAGTTTTAAATAAAAAAGATGGCAAATATTATTATCTACAAAAATGATCTGTACTATTTTTGTCGTACGATGCGCGGTTCGCGAGATATTCAATAAAACGTGTTTTTCAAGATGGCGGCTGACGCTCACCCCCCGATGACGCCAACTTGGATTTACAATCAGGGGACACCCTGAACATATTCCAAAAAAAAAATAGCCGGTCCCGAACATTTTTTTACGAACCTACTTTTTTTGCTCCGGCGCTTGGACTAAATCTGCAAATGAAAAATCGAATAATACATGAACATTTATTAAAAGTTCTTTTCTCATTGTAGGTACTTTGTAGACATTAGATTGCAACACAAGGCCGCTCCAAGGTCATTGCCGAATAGCAGACTAATACAATTCAAACGTTTTCGCTTAATTGTTGTCGCGTGCGTTTCCCCGGAGCTACGAATATCGTGACAAAGTGTCACTTTCACGTGACAAATGTACATAACTGATAGAAGGCATATTTCTGGAAATATACAACGTTAATACAAATGTGACGTATGTTCTACATTTAAATTTGAGCAAAAATGGACTTATTATCTGACATTACTATCTTGCAACCTGCTTTTTTTTTATTAAATCAAGGTAGCGCTTGACCACTATCTCACCTGATGTGAGGTGCAGATGCGGCCGAAGGTGGACCACGCTTACCCAGTAAATGCCCATTTACCCTGATTTTGAAGACCCCGAGGTGTTCCACTCCTTAGCAGTCCGAACAAAGAAGGTGGAACTGTAACGCTTCGTGCGTGATCGAGGTACATCGACCACGAAGGCATGAAACCCCTGCCCAAGTGGTCCGCAAGTGGAACGGTTCCGGTTGGATTAATTCGTACAAAATAGATGCACACTCTCCATAATGTAGACGATAGAAAATCGACAGTATCACAATCAAAATGCTTCTATTACCAGACAGAACTAGGCATTATTCTATGTATTAATTCGTTAGGTGCACGGTGTTTCTCCGTGAAAAGTTTAATCCAAATAATCAACGAAATATTACAGATTGAAATAAGTATAATTTGTATTCCTGTTTATTAAGAGATCAATTAGTGGATATTTAAATAATAACCGCTTTGTATGCGTTCTTGAACATCTTATTGACACTTATGCAAGCGTCTTTTGCAGCGACATGATCATCCCATGCATATCATGAAAATAGTAAAAAATATCAGACTAGTCCAGATACATAGTCTACATCGATTTATTTAGTCTACATCAGGGGTTCCTAAACTTTTAAACCCTTTTATTTTTACCAAATCCCTTTTTTTTTTACGGAATCCCATATCAAATATCAAATTATGCCAAATCATTAGGGTCAATTCACACCGGAACGCGACGCGGCGCGCACTTTTTAAGATCGTAATAGAGTGTAAAACTTATTTACTACATGAAAAGTTATAAATATAGTTTAGAAAGTACGCGAGTGGTGTCAGCGGCTTCACGCTGCGCCGCGCCACTTCACACGAATCATTGAACTGTGTACCTTTAAGTGTAGTAAATAAGTGCTATATTCTATTGCTACCTTGAAAAGTGCGTTCCGCCGGCATCGCGTTCCGGTGTGAACCGACCCTTATGCGGAAAGCGTTTTACGTCACGCTGCTCAATAGTCCGGGTTAAATTCTCGCTAACTATACCCATCTACTTAAATAACGATAATGAGCTCTTCTCATTTACATAAATATAACTCTATTTCAAAATAATAATGCGGAACACCGAACCCCTACGTTCCGCGAAACCCATTTTAGAAATCGATAGTCTAGCTGGCTGGCGAAAGTAAATGTCAAGCATGATAAAACCACAAAATGTTTTGGTGGGCAGAAATGGCTGAATTGTTCTTTGGTGTGATGGGCAATTTGTTCTAGAAAGTTATCGCAGTTGGGCCATATACACAAAACATTTTTTTTTTTTCTAAAAAGCTTTAAGTTAATATCTGCTGCATAATATATTGACCGGTTTTTTTTTTTATAATGGTGACACATACTTACACTTTCCTTGTAGTAAGTGAAGACTTGAACGGCTTAACTAAGCCAGCTTGGTAAACACAAGTGCCGCGACATAAATAATTACACGGGTCGTGAACACAAGAACGAGTTATTAGCCCGAACTGTGTCTAGAGGTCGTCGCATTGTTACATGTGTGTTTTGTACCTGAACCCGTCCTTCTCCGCTAAGATATATTTACTTTCGGATTCCGGGATTAAAGTTCTTTTGGCTAATCTCATTTCAATCTGTACTTTAAATTAATTTTTTAATTGCTTTAAAGATTTATTTAAAAAATATACATAATTATGTCGTTAGAATCCCAGTAATTTCATAATGTTTTTTACTACAATATTTTATACCATAAAATTTTATATTAATTCCAAAATACAAATAATTTAATTCAAAAAGTCTTAGTCTTTAGCTATGAAAATAGTTTCATCCAAAGCAATTAAACGGTTTTCCTATCACTAACGTACACTTGAATAATGTTCTCGTTTATTGTAGTGTTAGGTACCAGCTTTTCCCGCGACTTGGTCCTTGTATCTTTATAAATTGTAGCCTATATATTATTCTGATGTATACAACTATATTACTTTAAAGTTATCTCAAATCTACATAACAAATCTGTAGATTTTGCATGAAAGAGTAACAATCATGCATCCATCCTCACAAACTTTCTCATATAATATTAGTTACGTAAAGATTTATCAATGAAATATAAAATGCTCATATATTTTTCATTGATACTAATATTTTTATACGCTCGTGAGATTAGACGAAGAAGGGGGAAACGCGACTTCCAACATGAAGCGTAATAACGTAATAATATGTTTCACCCCTCGTCATGGCTCTCGCAAGGAGCAGGTGTGCGGTGCTTTAATTGTAAAGCGTTTCGGATTACTGAATACCATTTTTTGTCACCATTCGCTTCATTTTGTTTCCTTCATATTTTATATATTATGGTTTAATTTATCACTGAATTTATTTCATCTGTACTTAAATATGTAAAAAAGTTGAAGAATTTTCTTTTTGCCTGGAAGCAGCAGTTAGGTTTGAAAATTTAGTTTTGCATTTCAGGAGGAATTGCATTTCTTGAGAAAGGTTATAGGCTATTTAACATCACGTTTCGACCCGTAGGAGTCGAACAAAAAAAATAACGCGGGCGAACGGTGGGTTCGTTGCCAAAAGCAGCCGCCCAACGAGAACAAAACCCGAGAGAATCCGTTTTCTTTTTTAAAATTAATCGGCGGCCGTAACCGCGAAATACAGCTAGTGTTTTTAATATTGGGGAAAGCTATTCCAAAATTAAATCTGTTTGCTTAGCCTAGAAACCAAGTGATAGTACCTAGTTACATACAATCAGACTTTAGCAGACAGAATACTGAGTACAGTTAATGTTGCCCGCACTATGCAATGCCTAATTCACGGAGACAAAGAGAACATTATTTACCATTAATTTTAGTTGTACTTGTCATGTAAACAATGCTTTTAATATACCTACTATAGCGTCTATGGAGTTTTGAATTCTAGCGTTTAATGCTGTTGCTATTTTAAAAGCAATTAATTTGGAATGAATTATCAATAACATGGACAGGTTACAATCATCATAATATAGACAGTCGTTGTCTATGCATCAGTAGTGTCAATAGTATTCAATCAATAGCGCTGCAGACCTTAGTAAGAGATGAAGAGATTGGAGAGGATATAGTGTTGCCTGCATCTTGTTTTACCGAAATTTAACAGAACACTTTTATTTCTCTGTCGTGCCACTATTTGTTTATTTTAGTAATAATTTACACTATAATCATAAATCATAAAAGGACTCGCTAATGGGTCTAACGGACTCAGGCCTTCGTATTTTGTTTAATAACTTTTAAATTTAATGTTTGTGACGTTGTCGCTCTTAGTACCTTTTAAGCATAGTACGACTAGGTATGGCATGGCAGATGACGATCTTAGTCGTCGTCAGTTAGCGCGCTGCGTGTGAGTGCAAGTCTTACGTTATAGCACAGTTTTGTTATAGCATAAAAAGTAAGTAAGTAAGTTAGTAAGTACGTAATAGTAGTATAAAAAATATAAAAGATTTTGTTTAAAATAAATAATACAGAAATTATAACAATTAACCGTAATCTTGCCATAAAAGTGTGGCGAAATTCCTTTTATTTATGTAGTGACTTTTTGATTAAAGTAAAAATATTAAATAATAAATATTAGTATTTGATTTAATATTGTCTCTATTTATTCACATATTATCCTTATAAAAAAGTATACGTTCACTTTTATTGAAAAGTTTTGGAATAAACATAATATGATATTATGGTGTAGCAAGTATTTGTGTTACAAATTAAGGCGCGAGTCCTTAAGTGTTTTTCTACTTTTTTTTTCATAGTTCCAACCTGGATGTTTCTAGCGTTTCGTAGTTTTGTTAGGTGGGTAAAAACTAACAAGCTTTATAAAGTTTTTAGGCGGCACAGCGTCAAAACTTTGAAGGTTGTAAAAGACAGATTCGAATCTTTAGTATACGCCTGCTGCATTTCCCCCTCTGTATTTACGTGAACATTTATGTTGAAAAAGTTAATACAACTCGTGCCTGCCTCAAAACATGACACCGCCGAATATTGCGTAAGCGATTACTGTAATTCTGTTGTCGCCCGATGTTTGTCTTTCACGCACCCCCATCCGCGCGTATCATACATAGTAAACACAGCTCTCTTCGTAGGTGTTGCTATCGCACATGTTTTGTTTACTGTGCCCCTGTTGAAAAATGCCTCGGGCTGACGATTGATTTTGCTTATTTTGCGTGTACCAGCCGATATGTTCCGCTCGCATTTGTTTGAATTTGCAACGTTGTGTCGTGGAAGCTTTTGAATTTTTGTATATTTTATATGGATCATTTATCCAAATAATTACGTTTTTGACATACACTCAAATTCTTAATCTATAAAATTTTTATGGTAACAGAAAGGCCCAACGATATGAATGTTTTTTTTTCTGTAATCATAATCACTTTAAGGAATTGACCGCCGTTAGGCGAGCTACTCCATTTATATATTGTTTATTAGATTTTGTCCTCGTCTTCGTCTCCGTCCCTCGGGAACAATACTTTTCTGTATGAAAGTTATCCTGTGTACTTTTCTGTACCCTAGACAAAGTGTATACAAAATTTCACGATGACCGGTTGAGTAGTTAGGGCGTGAAAGCGTAACAAACTCACTTTCGCATTTATATTATTAGTTACCAGGCTACGCACGGGTGCAATTAGGTTTTATTAAATATATAAACTTTCTCTCGTTTATTGCTCTTTCCTTTAGTAAAAACTGCATCAAAATCCATTGCGTGGTTTAATAGTAGTTAGCGGATATACAGACAGACAGGGCGACTTCAATAATATAGTATGCAAGGATAAGGATAAGGAGGATACCCTGATTATACTAAAAACGTAGTTTGCCTTGCCTTTACGAATGTAATTGTTCAGTTTACACAAAGTTGTAATTTACCTAAACTAAACCTAAAATTATTTATTTTAAACTAAAAGATATGCCTTAATTTAAAATATCACTAATTTTAAAAAATTACGAACTGTGAACTTCAAAAATTGTCGCTAGGACTAACTTTGGCCAACTGAGCGACATTTTTGGAAGTTCACGGTCCAAAGCTTGTGGAATATATTAGTATGAAATATTAAATAAAATTATACACTAACTTAAACTCTGACGGCATTTCATAGTAAGCAAAAGAAAACAATCTTTTCGAACCTGTAATATTAAATGTAATCCTTCGATTAATTTAAAAACGAATCTATTACAGTAATAATTGTAATTTGAATGTTTTCCGCCACACAACATCACCGGTGGTCCCCTCAGCCCTGTAATTAAGCAATGCGCAACTAAGTACCGAAACAGTTGGTTTGCGGCGACGCAATTCTGTTTTACATCCGGTGCAAATGAGAAATTGTTTATTAATTGAAATGTAACTGTTATTTTGTTTGCTATCACATGCTTTATTGAGTGTTTAATGGTCATTATACAAAATTTTAACGAAACAGTTGAACTAACTTTGGCTCTCCATTAGATAATGAATTGTGGTTTTTGCTTAAATTATTGTTATTTACCCGTGAAACATATGTTGCTTTGTAGTAATTATGAGTTCTCTTTGGAATAAAGTTTTATGCAAAAAGCAATACACTCATTTAGTTTATAAATATTTGGATATTTTTTAAATATAATTTAAAAAAATATATAGTAAAGAATGTATATAGTAATGGATATATATATATATATATATATATATATATATATATATATATATATATATATATTGAAACGATAGATTGAACGATCTTTATATAGATTGAAACGATGAAACCGGTAACATTAATAATTATTTTATCAGAAAAATACAGTTATTTAATTTGTAATAAAATTATGGCATAATAATTCTTATAACATTAACGCTCGAAACGGAACGAAAGAATAAGACGTTGCCAACTCGCACTTGTCGACTACCAAATCAGCAGATTTAGTTATGAGTTGGATGATTGTGAAACGCAATGCAAGTTAATGGAAGGATTCATCTGACAAGTATTTTATTCGTCGAATTACTATTCGGTACTTTATTAGCACACTGTGAAACAAGCCCTAAATTTAATACAGCAGCCACGTAAAAAGTAAACCTGAATCACTAGCCACTCGATAATACAAGAAAAAAAATATTACAAGAACTATCCAACGTTATTCCATATTTGTTTAGAAAATCCAAGTAAAGCGGTTCCTTTATTACGGTGCTTTATCATCAGCTTTTGCATCATTTATCTGTTATCTAAGCGCGGAAGTGTATAGCTATAAAACCGTAGGTATACAGCACGATAACGTCTGTTATAGTACTTATAATATAAATGCAGGATAATGCCACAGTGGCTGTATTACGAGCCAGCAGTAAACCTCTAGAGAAGGTCGTAATCGTAAAAGTTCACAACAGGTGAGGATATCGCGAATTGGCAACGTCGCATCTGCTCTGTTAAATGAACGTTGTCGTTCATACTTAATATTAATCTAGTATGCTAAGATTATCGCTACACGAAAATCTCTGTTCTAAATTTTAACTGCGTTACGGAGAGAAGGGAAATATGGGTTACCTACTGAAACTATAAATACTTACGAAAGTGAGTTTGTTTGTTTGTTACCACTTAACTGATCATCACGAATATTTGCATACACCTTGTTAAGGATACAGAAAAGGACATTGGGTACTTTCATTCAGAGAAAAGCACTGTTCCCGAGGGATCAATTGAAAAAAAATATTCAACACGTTACATAAACATATGAGCAATAAAGACTGAATAAATGTTTTAACACCTAAGAAAAAGGGGCGCGGATCATATAGACTCTTCCATGAGCCAAAGCGCCCAAAACATAGCTTCCCCGCGAACTTCACTTATCAGTGGTCAATCAGTACCTACGCGATCAGTCTGCCGAGAAGCTTTCTGTTTTAACGTTTTAGATTCTATAAGCTTTATGGCCTATTAATTTTTTCTTTAACCTTTTAATACTTAGTCTCTAGTCTAATGATAATATTTAACCACAATATACACACATCGACATTTTTAAACTGTAATGAAAATGAACTAATGTAACATTTCTTACAATTTTCGATCGTTCGAGTTAAGATTTCAAGTTATTCTAGCGACCCGCCCCCGGCTTCGCTCGGAGTGCAATTTTTATATATATAAACATTCCCCGTTTATCCCTCTTTCCATTAGTGAAAACCGAATTAAAATCGGTCTACCCGTTCACGCGTGATGCCGTGACCAAGGGAAATGGGGATTCATTTTTATATATAGAGACTAGCGACCCGCCCCCGACTTCGCCCGGGGTGCATTTTTTATATATATGAGCATTCTCCGTTTATCCCTCTTTCCATTAGTGAAAACCGAATTAAAATCGGTCTACCCGTTCACGCATGATGCCGTGACCTAAGGAAATGGGGATTCGTTTTTATATATAAAGATAAGACTTATTAAATTATTTGTAAAGTACTATTTAGGTGAATCGTGGTATTTAAGTGAAGGCAATCTATGAGGATAAAATGGTCTTTTTCTTAACGTCATATAAAAAATTACCGGTACGCAACTAAATTCCATAAAACTAAATGATTAATTTTTATTTCAAAGACGAAAACGTTAGAAATCAACTTATACCTAACTCACGTTTCAATATCAATGAAACGCATATGAAATACATATCTATATATTTAATATGCATCATATAAAATATAAAAGCCTATAAAAATAAACAAAAAGTAAATTACTTACAACTCTTCTCCACTAAGGTTGGATATCGGCCCTTTCTTTTGAAGTTGCTATACAGAACAGCTACCTACTACTAAGTCTAAACCATTCTCTGAGATTCTTCAGTCAGGGTTATTTTCCGGGTCTTCCAAAATATTCCAAAATAATTAAAACTGTTTTTTTAGTTTTAATTTTTTATAAAATTAAAAAAATAAGCCCAAGAACTTTCAAAGCGATCTTAGACTTTGTCACTATTAAAATTCTGATAAAAAAATGTCTTTATCACTTACACCATACCCAAATCATGCAGTAGTACCTACACTCAAATAGGCTCAAATTATGACACACGACGGCGCACCTCGGAAGTACTTTAGCTGCCACGAACATAATATTACTTTATGGGCGATAAAATTTTTGGGAGGCCTGATAAGAGAATTTTTTTGTTTGTCATTTACATATTACGGCAGTACCATTGTGAAAGATTTTAATTTTCGTTGAAGAAATGTTAATTTTGATATTTCTGTTGGAATATTTTTCCCGGTGTCAATAGGGTTTATTTTTATATATAGAGATTATCCCATATGATGTAGCGATTATGCAAAAATTGCGGATAACGAACTCATTTAGCCTATCTCTCCGACTTGGAGATTCAAGCCATGTGTACGGTGTTTTAGATTTAATAATATTTACATGTTGTATTCATCTAGATATATGTTTTAACTGTCGCTTGAAAGTTCACGAGAATTATGTTATAAGTATGTATTGTATTTGAACTGAAATCAAGTATCTTTGATTCTAAAAATCTTCTCTTTTTCGGTTCCATCATTTTTTTGTCTATAACTGCCAACACTAACACCGTATTGATACTTTCATCTCTCCAAATAATTACTTCTTTAAATAATTTTATTGTTATAATGATTTTCATGTACTTAATAATAACTTTTATTTTAAGAATATTATGTATATAAACATTCCGTGGAAAATTACCTGATAGTGAAAACAACATTAAAATCCGTTGTGTGGTTTAGGAGGAGTTAGCGTATAAACAGATAGACAGACGCGGGCAGCGACTTCAATTTATACTATGTTATTAGGAAAGAATGATTATCACTAAGATGTATAAAATATAAACCTTGTTGGCCTTAATGTTTTTATATGATTTTAGTTAGCTATTTAACTGAACGAATTTTCGCACATCTTTTGCTCATAAATGCAACAATTAAAAAAGTGCAATAACATTTATTTCTGTATTTTTTTAGAAAATTGTCTTTAAAGTTATTTTAAGAGCGAATGCGCTAAAAATTTAGAAAAAAAAAATTTACTATGGTAAAATTCATGAAATTACATTTTAAACCACTTTAAATAAGAAAACTAAAGCATTTCTCAAAAAAGTAACTAATTTAGATTATTGTCAACGATGTGGTAGCAATGAGACCTTCAACGCGTTTAACCTAGATATAGGCATGTTTAACGCCTAATAGAGCTAATAAAATGTGCATCAAAATAAAATTAAAAAAGTATTTTGCAAAATCAAATCCAACACTTGGATATAAAATATATTTTATTTATTTCTTTGTTAATAACTATAAAAAATATTTATTTGCTGTAAATTTTGTAATAACACAAATTTTTAGAAGACTCGGGCTTTTAGTAGCTCAACCTCTAATCTATCGAGTTATTAAAATAAAAGGCACTTTATATAAAAAAGATGCTTAATATTTTTTATTAGACGAATTAAACTTGTTAACAGGCCTTAGTCACATTTGTGGCTATTTTTCTCTCGCACCCTCGCTTTGTGCTGGTTTTGAAAATAACCAAGGTCGCGATTCATGGCATCGATCGACTCGACCTATTATTTTAATAAGGGACCCTGATAAGCCTCCTTTGTCGCCTGCTTGCCACTATTTATGTTGCTAGTGTTAACGTGTATTTATTCGAGTGTTGCCACCACCCTAATTTCGAGATTATTTAACTTTATGTTGACGTGTTACACGTATTACTTTGTGGGAGTTATGTTGTTTGTTTCGTAATAAAAATTGTAAATACTTTTTGTTTATTTACTTGTATCACACAAATTAATCCATTTATAATATAACACTAATAATACTTCAGTAATATAAAAGCAATTAAATTAACAATAACAGGAAAAAATGTCGAGAATTATAAATTTTGTTTTGATTCATTGCTTATTGAAATTAAGATATCAAATATTCAATAGTTTTAACGAACTATATTTAATAGAATCACTAATCTTTTGTATAGTGTACCCTTCTCTGTATTACAAATTTTAAAATCACCTCCTTTATCAATAAAAAAATAAACAATACTTTTATAAAATTTACAGCAGTGGAAAACATAGCCTCAATAAAGGCTCAATAAAGTTATAAGCCTCTAAGTATGTAATAAGTACGTTTATGTAGGTATTTGTTTAAGTAAGTTTATGTGGGGAGAATTCATATATGCCCCATCATATTGTGAAGCCACAAAGCTCCCGTTCCTATTGACTTAAAATATCTTAGAGCGCCCGTCTCCATTTGCATGCGTACAGTCGTACACGATCTTATCACTTCTACTATTACCCTATGAAAATTTTTAAAGAGCCTAATAAAATATTTAGTAATAATAATGTAATTATTATTACTAAGCAATTTCATTTCATTATTCCATGAAGAAACTACATTCCAAGCTTCAAACATGCATTGTTCATTATATCTTTGAAATAAAATACATTTGTATAGCCCTAAAAAGAAATTTACGATAAAATGCAATTTAACAGCGTTCTGCAATTCAAAGGTTGATTACAAAACAGGTTTTATTTGAGACCAGCTGAGCCCGCAACTTCGGGTCTAGGACAATTCGCCGCCGCCAATTCGTCGCCGCCCTTTCGCCGCCGCCATTTCGCCGCCGGTCGTTTCGACGCCGGCCGATTCGACGCCGGCCATTTCATCGCCGTTTAATTTACTTTCAGTTATCCACCTATCCTGAACATGAATCGGGCGAATGCGGGCCGCATTCGTGCAATGTCCGAGTTGGTATAATTCCATATATCAACTACATGTACCCTAGATGGTCTATAATTATGTACATGTATTCATGAATTTGGTCTATATAAGTAATTGATGAAGTGTACTAAACCTCTATCCTTATTTTTATTTTCAATACTAGCGACCCTCTCCCGGCTTCTAAATGTTCTAAATCTAAATGTTTATCTACCTTGGTATGAAAATCAAATCAATGAAAATCATGAAAAGGGTATCACCATGATTATTTAAACTTATCCCATGGAAATGGAAAGCGTAAGAACACTTACCGATGAAGAATATGACAAAGAGCTAATTGACTAAAATAAAAGTTATTTATAATAATAAAAATAAATAATAACGTTTTTTACAAGTTTTGATTCGATAGGTTAAAAAAGGTTTAACGATAAACATCTATTCTGGTAGTAATTATTTTGCTTTCTACAATCTGCGCATAATAAACAAAAGACCACATCGAATGGTGATGAATTGACCGGCGTCGAATCGGCCGGCGCTGAATTGGCTTGGCGCTGAATCGGCGGCGACGAATTTTCGGCGACGAACCGTCCCATCCCGCGCAACTTCTTACTCGTGATATTCGATACAGCGTGTAGTTACACGCGTGTAGTGTTTTATTTGTATACCGATTCGAATGAAACAAACACTAAATGTTACGAGAAGCTTGCTGCAATACATAAGTGAAAATCGCATTCAAATCGGTTAAGCCTTTTCTGAGATTAACGTGCACAAAAGAACAGACAAACAGACGAAAATTCTAAAAACACAAGTACCTATAACGTGTATTTTTCTTTATTTTGAAAAAATATTTAATGTACAGACACGGCTCGCTTACGATTTTATTATATGTGTAGAAGAAAATATCTCGTATTTGGCATATCTCGCTTCCTTTGAAACACAATATAGCCCTTTCAATAATTTGTCATTTACATATTTTATATATATTTATATTTAGGTAACCTTTTTGCCGGACTCTCACAATTCGTAGACTGCTAAAATATTCTGGTATTTCAGGTCGCTCCTATTTTTAGCGTTGACACGATCCATAACCTAACCTAATTCTTAATATAGGTATCTGCCACTATATATTGCGAGAAAAAGCTATAAATATTTCCTACGTATTTTTGAAAATTCCGTCATTATTAGCATTTCAGAAAGTAAGTCGGCAGTTAGCGTTAATACCCACGTATTGTATATTAGCACTAAATTAAATGCAATTCAAAATAGCCACGAATCAAAGTTATGCGGAAGATCTTCAGTTGGATACTGTTTCAACCTTCGGTCTTTATTCAAATTCTGCAAATAGATTATGGCCTGTTTTATGAAGCCCACGGCTTGTCGGACCGCATGACATTATTTTGTGATCCCTATAGAAATTTGTTTATTAGAACCTTTAATAAACCCATGTTTTTGTCAGACAATGTTTATTATAAAAGGAACCATAACTATAATTGGGTTCTCATTGTAAGAATTTCGCTTAAATTAACCATAAAAGTGGTAGGTATGTTGACAAAAAACAATAATCTCTGAGAAAATCTCAAAACATAATCTACATTATTAATTTCGATTTAGAAAGTCTGAATATATTTCAGCATATGTACAACAATTATGAGCAAAAATTACAAGACCTTAGAAATTAATCGCGCATCTCCTCTGATTTTTGTTCTTTAACCGCAGGGCAATAATAATTTTTCCTAATTTGCATTCACTTGCTCCATTTACACAGTCGCTTTTATAGCGATCTTGTGCTTTGTAGGCTCAAAGAAAACAAATATTTTTAATTAATTCTTCCTCTAAATGATTTTAATCAAATATATTTACAAACAATTAAATGTGCTTTGTTGTTCGGACTCACTTAAAATATTAGATAAAGATTTGAAAGACCTAAAGAAATTCTTAACTTCGTTATACAATCTATGTTTATTTTTTAGCACCAGAGGTATTCAATGAAACGTACTTACGACAATTTACAACAGTAACTTATAAAACGGCTTTGCATTTACCTTAGACATACTATGTCCATTGTCCTCTTCTTAATAAACTAATCTTACATAAGATTTATTTCACTTATTTCACTACACTATACTCCATGTGTTCTGAATATTTAATGAAATCAATTCACAAAGTTAACAGTGAAATCGTAACATTTCTGCTGACAAATATGTTTAAAGTAAGACTAAGTATTGTGATCATAATATGGACAACTAGTGGCAGCAATAACTGCCCTTTTAAAGGGGACCAGAAGCACCAGGTGGCCTAATGTGTTGTATACGTGAAAGCCCATTCCGTTATTCTATCCTTGTCCTTTGAATACATTTAAGACCACTCCACTATTCTTGCATAGGTCCATTAACTGTTAGAACTGTTAGGTCGGATAATCTAACAGCCCAACAAATATCGTAGATTCCGTTGCACGCTATATTGTTTCCAAAATCCACCGATTAAATATATGGGATTTTTCCGAAAGATTTCCGTAGCTGGTCAGTGAATCGATCTCATCAATCATTAGCCCTACGGCCCAGGGCTGATAGATGTTGCCTCCGACGAGATTGCGCTGCCCTTCCTTGACGTATCAATTTATAAGACGAAGAATGAACTGTCAGTCCCTCAACGGATTAGTGTTAAACATTCACTAGCATCTTGTTTTCTTTATCTAACAGCCCAAAATTATTAACTTTTTTGTTTTAAAATCGTGTTAGTCTAATGTGTTTAAATATTCTAAATTATTACGTTAGTGATTAGACCGACCCGCCCCGACTTTGCCCTGATGCACGTATCTAAAGGTTTTGTAGATTACAATCTTATAAATAAACTTACAATTTCCATATAACAAATCTTGTTATAATAGTATATATTATACATAGCAGAGACGAACGCTGCGCTCGATTGTCGAAACGATAGACTCGGAATCGAATCCAGCTCAGGCCTGTATTCAATTTCAGATGTGGATGAAAATAAATGATCATTCAACTCAGCATGAAGGAAAACATCAGGGACCACCCAACTGACAGGTCGAAACTGAATACACCCAAAGTTATTTTGAAAAATTCTTAAATTTAGCTTTTTCTAAAATTTGGCTATCTAATAGTTATAAATTTGGCAGCCCGTCTGGCGGCAGTAACCACCCCTTTACAAAATACCACTGTGAATCATGTTTGCTGTTGTGTTTCTCTGTAGACTTCCTGCTGACCTTCCAAAAATTTACTCTGGATCCCCTAAGTTAAACTTTCAACCAACGGCTAGTCAAACGTACATCTACTTCATGTAGTAAATATGTTATTTATTTGTTGCAAAAGCCAATTCTACACCAATTATCCAACTACCACCGCAGACGGCGTAAACTTGAACAAAGCAAGATTTAACAGTATATAAGCAAGTTATTAACGATAACATCAAGCAACCTCGAGGCGAAAAGCCAGTAAATAATAAAATCAAAGCTGTATATATAGTTGCTTATATGTTGTTATCGTGGCTTTACCGGCAAACTAAGTTATCTAACACGCCTCAACTCATAAACAGTTCCAGCAATAATATCTGCCCGGAACATAGTTTGCGCTAACTCCTCTATTTAAAACTCCTTGCGTCCGAAGTGAAGGAAGGTAAGACGGAACTTTTACTTATTAGTTGTGCCAGATTGACGCCACAAACCAACAACGAAGTTTGCTAATGGATTCAAGATTTTGTTGACAACTTTAGGTCGATGTACTACTTCATGAGAAATAATTCATTATATTGGAACGGACAAAGTGCTAAGGTGTTTTTTTTTTGGTTAATATTGTCTATAATAATAATAATAAAATAATAATAAAAATATTTATTTGTTCCAGCAAATTACAGTGGGTAATATTAAGTCTAAGGTCACAAATTATAAATCTTATTATTACAAAAACTATCCTTACATCTAAACTAGGCCGAGCCTGTATTTTAAATGTAAGCCACTTCCGATGGATTTAATATTTGGACATTATGCTTGCTTAAACATGATTACACTTTAATAAAACAAATAAAATTTAGTAGGTAATTTAAAATTTTAAAGCGTTCCTAGTTTTAGATCCACCCGCACATTACATTTATTCCTAACAGTTGTTCATTTCTCATGGTTAGATTACTATATGTTCGAACTTAAGATTAGTTTTTTAAAAAAAATTCTTCTTATTTTTTATTTACATTTTTAGTTCATTATAGTACACATTACACTTTATATTATTGTTTGTTAGCTTAGGATGGCAAAAATAAAAGCAAATAAAACATATATTTACTAAAGTATCTTTTAAAAGAAAATGTGATTATACAAAACTATTTATAATTAAAATTGCCTGCAATTAGAATCAAACTATCGAAATAAAATACCAAATACATATACTAGGAAATTAATAGCAGATACAATACATAATTAACAAATTATATCTAGGGCATTATAGTCTTATAGAGGTAGGTGGTAAGCAACTGCGAACATGTAAAACATTGGATTAAATCTTTATTGTCGTCAATAGGTTTTCAGTTTCTTCGTAAGTTTTATTTTTCAGCCAGTCAACAATTTTTTTTTTACATCAAGTTTGTTACATGGGTATATTCCTAGAATTTTATTTAGTTTGTTATAAAGCATAGGGCCCATATAACATTGGAATTTATGAATAAAAGACGTGTTAAACATAATAACTGGACAGACCCTATCTTTACGCCTTTTCAATGTTAGGTTATTGTCATAGGGAAGTTTTATATGTTGAAATAATATGGTATCTTTAATGAAATCTATATATTATCACACAGCATATATTGATAGGACTTAGCACGTTTTCTAAGATTGCTAATCTTCGTGGACACAGAGATTTATTCATGATATTTTTATTTATTGTTAGATCACTGCTGGATTAAACACATTTTCAAACATAGTTATCTTTGTTTATCATGGCAGAAACTAAGTACATAATATGATATTATTTTTTGTTGTAAATTAAGGACGTAGTTTAAGTTATTAGCATTGTATAATAGTCAATAATTGTTGGTGATTAACAAGCAAGTTATTTAAGTATGACGCTAAGAGAAAAACTGTAAAGGACACAGCAATTTGAGCTTATTATGAAAATATTACTAATAAATGTATACAAATGCATGATAATACAAGGTGTCATACCTTGTCATCTTAATTTAAAGTCTTCATTTGTACTGCTGTCGTTTTGACTATAGTACGTATGTGAATTTAAGAGGCCTATGGTGATTTTGCAACGATTTCAGTCAATTTATTTTAGAGATTTTTCATAAAATAAACAGAGTTGAGTACTTTGTAATATGTCATTAGAAAGATTATTTCAATAGTAATGGAATAAATGAGCCACATTTTTGTTTTATTTCTGTAATTTCGATTTATCCATCATGTTCTAACATCCGTTTCAGAAAATTTGATGTTCGGGGACTCAATTTTTTTGCTGTTTTCAGTCGACATTGTAGTTTAAACTTAACGTAAAAAATACTGTGCATTGGCATAGAAGTCTTCTAAGGAATGAATGAAACAATTTTTTATTTTCGTACAAAATTTTCGAAAAATAAAATATAAAACGCAGTGCAATTTTCGAAAATATCCACCCAAAACTGATGATTTTTCTGAATAGGCTAAATGTTGTTTGCTAAAAATAAAAATACCACTGTAAACTTTACATCATCAACTACTTGTGTGCAAAAAATTAAATAAATAGATTTACAAAAAATACTAAAAAAATTTTTCGTAAAAACACGCAAATCTTGCAATATATTAGAAGACACATTCCCTTAGCCGGTCAGTCCGCGCCAAGCGCTTCTAGAGGGAGGACGTATCGCTTTTCGTTGTGCGCCCACGTGACCACATCGAGCGATCGAACGGCGAACCGGGCAAACAATATAGCGCAACCAAAATGTTTTGACAGTTTTCTTTTTATATTTTTTTTGATGTCTACTAAATATTGATGAAAACTATGTTTTTGTTTATAAAGTATAATTGCGATGTATATAGTATGTAATTTATATTTCAGATATTCGTTGTTTTTTCTTTATTACGAAGATAACTATATATCGAAGAAAAATAGAATAGAATTATAAGTAATCCAATATTTTATTGATCTAACAATGACGCGTGAGAGAAAAAACTGCCTTTCGCATTGTGAAATGAAAAAAAAATTCATGAATTCAGAAGGTTGATAGGTGCAAAAAAATATTTAATGGACATAATTTTTACTACCTTTAAGGATGATTTATATTACACCGGGCCGTGCCCCGTCCGGAGCCCGGTGAAGATGCTAGTATGCTTTTGTATGAACCAATTCATATTACACCGGGCCGTGTCCGTGCGCTCCAATCGCGAAATTTCAAAAAAATATTTCTTTTCACCGTGCGTTCGGAGACAGCTTCGCGAGGCCCGCTCGGGTATTAGTCTTTTTAGTGGTATCATTTAATGTATACTTAGTTTCTTTTTTAAAGTGTTAAAATTATAAATTAATTAATTAATTAATTAACCCGAGGCTGACTGCCTCGAGGTATAATATTTTTTGAATAATATATGTATATTAATTTATTCCTGGTAGGTATAATATATTTCTGCTTAAATATTTTTTCAATAAAGAATTTCAAAAATATCTCGGGAGCGGTGCGTCACAGACCCTGCGTGTTTGTGCTCATTTAAGAGGTCTTGGGGAGAGGAATTTTTCGGTGAAGACGAAATTTCGAAATTCGCATTTTTGGACTTTTTCAAAAATATCTCGGGAGCGGTGCGTCGCAGACCCCCCGTGTTGGTACTCATTTAAGAGGTCTCGGGGTGAGGAATTTTTTGTTCACGATGAAATTTCGAAATTCATATTTTCGTTGAAAAACAAAAAAAAACATCTGTTTAAAAACAAAAAAGTTACGCGTTGTTCCGAATACCACGCATACGAAGTCGCGGGCACAGCTAGTATAGTAATATTAATACAAAATAGTATAATAGTACTTGGAAATGAAAGGCATGGGCAAGGCCCGGTGGCGGCCCGTCGGCGGCACGGTGACAAATAGCAAACCCGGCCGTTGAGAAAAACACGGTGAGCGCCCGGCCCGGTGTAATATGTTTCATCCTTTACTTTTGGTCTGTCTGTCTGCAAACAAAACTGAATCAATTTCTCAGCCACTTCACGTAAGCCTAGCGATCTGAAACTTGGCCAACATAGACTAAGACTGCAGGTGGAACAAGAAAACAAATTATAAGCGCGAAAAAGCTACAAAACTTTTTCTTTTTTCTAGTCTTTATTCATTTTCAATTTGGAAAACACTTATGTCAAAAACTTCTTTTGATTTCTCGCTATTTCACATATTTTTTCGTGTTTATTATCAAATTACAATATGAAATGGGGTGTTAAAGAAAATAGGATTGCAGCCTTACACAGAGTGGGTATGGAGCCGTCGGTCATATTCAAGACACTTCAGAAGCTTGTTATCAGCTGTATGTTCGTATATATCGTACTATCGACAGATATACTAACACTTCTTCTGTCGATGACCATAAAAGATTGGGACGGCCGCGTGCTGTTAGAACTACAAAGGCTGTTAATGCTGTTAAAGCCAGAATTCGCCGAAACCCCATAAGGAAATAAAAATCTTATCGCGAGAAATGAAGATTCCGGGTAGGACTCTGTCGCGTATATTAAAACAAAACCTGAAGCTCGGTGCTATTGTCGATATACAGGACATGCCCTAAATCAATCCCTACAGATAGAGAGTGACTCGATCAAAACGCCTTCTGTCCCGATACGACGGTGAAAGACACAGAAATATCCTCGTTACTGAAGAAAACATTTCCACGATTGAAGAACACTACAACAAGCAAAATGACAAAATGTACGCTTTGTCATTGAACGCTTTGTCACCTCAACCCTATATGAACCAAAAAGAATTTTGAAAATCGGTTTACAATTGGCGAAGATATCACGTAACATACATACAAAAAAAGACATCAAAATTGAAAACCTCCTTATTTTTGGAAATTGGTTAAAAAAACCATGTATTTTCATTGTACAGAGCTCATGAGGAGGTCAAGTTATAGGGAATTAAATTCTCTAAAAGATCTTTACTGTGCCATTACAATAAAAAATTTATTACGGCTTTTACACCATTTTCAAGACGAGAAAAATTTAGAATTTTTTTTTAACATTGATTTATCTGACTTACTCATAAATCGCCAACGAGAAAAAAATTTGAAGCTTGGATTCAAGAACTAGAAACTTGAAGCTAAAATTTCCTTTTTTAATGAGCTCTATACGACCATTTTCTTCGAAGTTACAGCCTGTTGAAAATCACCTAAAAATTTGGAACTTTTTTTTATATCCTTTAATTGTTGCGTTTAGTGTAGAATAAAGACCTTTATCAAAGCTAAAGGTGGCCATTTTGAAAAGAATTTTTTTTTGCTGAGGCTTCAATAAATATGTATACGTAAGTTTAATTATGATTACCTTACTTCATAAAAAAATAAATGCATTTTCATTTGTAACAGAATTTATGGCTTTATTAGGTACCTTCCTTAATTTTATTAATAGTTTCGGATTATTATAAAATTTTCAAAAAATAATAAATAAACAATCACAATAAATAATAATAATGAATGAAATAATAGTAAACGATAAATAAAATAATAATAAATAATTAATTGGCTTTCTCTACGATTTTACTATTAGTGATTTACTTTTTCACACATATGTATCAGTAATGGAGGTACATACTCAAAAATATTTAATATTTAAACTAATATAAAGTAACTAACATTGTATAATTCTTAATAAATATAAGAGAAAAAAATATTGAAAAAAGACATTACTAATTTATTAATTACTATAAAAATATATGGAAAGGATCAAAACCGTTTACACCGACTCAACCGCTGTCCGTAGTTTAGTTCACGAAAGATCACATGGCGGCGCCACCGCCGCGCGTCAAATACCTATTGTCGAGCGGCGCGATATCACCTACGGGGCCTTAAGGCAGACATTATAAGGCACGCCTATTACGTCCCCTCTAGATTGTATATCGAACGGTATGTGGAATTCTAGGATTGTTCTAGGATTATTTGTTTTGTAATAATAATGAGATTTGACGAAGTTGAAATATTACGAGTTTTTGGTGGTTAATTAAATAAATAAATAGTTAAATAATTAAATAGTATGAATTAGATAATTAAATTATTATATTTTTTATCTATATATGTGATAAGAAATAAGTTTAAGTTACAGAAATAACCGCTCAAGGTTATTTTGACTTGATAATATTCGATATCTGAAACTTGCCAAAACAGACACCGCTTGAATTATGATAATTAAAATTTCTCAATTCATTGTCTCTTCCTTCCTACCCTCATTGTTCGATAAACAATTGTACTCAACTGTAATCGGAGCGACAAGGTGGGTGGCCTGGAATCCGTTATTTGCACCCGAGCCGCAACCACCTCCGGATTCCGACCTGACGCCCAAGACATTCCACTGCTCAGATTTTAGCTTAAGCACTGCGCTCATCCTTTGATATTGAGCCGTTATGTTAATGGTGATCACATGTCAAGTATCAGCTTAACAGATAATTTAAACTATGTCTTGATTCCATTTTATCACTGACTAGCTGTGCCCGCGACTTCGTACGCGTAGTATTCGGAATAAGTAACTTTTTTGTTTGTAATCAGATTGCAATGAAATTATGCACTAATTATTGCCGGAAGCTTGCGACAATACGTTAGTGGAAACCACATGGGAATAGGTTAAGCCGTTTCTGAAAGTAGTGTGTATAATCGGCGCAAACTTCTTGGGCTCTGGCGATATCACGTGTCAAATCTGCGCAGTAACCGATTTTGGGGTTGTTTTTGAGGTATTGCGACGCAGCCACGGAATGAGCGAGACGCAATGATAACATTTGTAAAAGAGAGAAACCCATTGCGCCATATTGCTTATTCGGATTTCGCAGTTGTATTTTATTAACGATTTTATTATAGACTAGCGACCCGCCCCCGGCTTCGCCCGGCGTGCAGTTTTTATATACCCTAAAACATTCCCCGCTCATCCCTCTTTCCATTAGTGAAAACCGAATTAAAATCGGTCTAACCGTTCACGCGTGATGCCGTGACCAGGAGAAATAGGGATTCATTTTTATATATATAAGATTAAAATCTACCAGCGTAAGCTGAACCCTACTTAATATGATTAATCATATAGATCTGAAGTCAACTTATTTTGAAACTTAATAATCTAAATTGTCCACCTTTAACTATATATAAACTTTCAATCATCATCGTTTTACATATGATAACATATAGTTAACTAAAGTTTCAGACAATTCAACCGAAGAGTTATTTTACGAGTATTGTATTTTTATCTAAAAAATGTTGGACGTGATTCTTTAAATTTACTCACATAACTTTTTTGTTTGTAAACCGATTGAAATGAAACAAACATTAGATATTAACTGAAGCTCGTTACAATACATCAGTGGAAACCACATGAAAATCAGCTAAGCCGTTTCTGAGATTAGCGTGCACAAGAGCATAGGCAAACAACGATTTCATCCGCAGTTTCATTACCGCAAAAAGTCGCAGCCGTTTTGTTGTAGCAGACTGCCGAGGAAGCTGAGTTCGCAAAAAAATATTTAAAAAACAGTTCGTTCCGTAGGCATCCGACAAAGCGATCTGACCGACAAATTTGATTACCATAAAAAAAGTTATAGTGAGTCAACCTTAAAAGATAGACATATGCTGTCGCAGCCTTTTTTTTAGAACTTTTAAAGGTGAACAATTACGTCTTACATGTTATTTGCATAAGGCAGCGCATCGCACGTAAGAAAGCTTTCAAAAGGGATAATTTTTCCGTTTTTGCAACATTTTTTATTGAAGCTCCGCTCCTATTAGTCGTAGCGTGATGTTATATAGCCTATAGCCATCCTCGATAAATGGACTATCCTACATAAAAAGAATTTTTCAATTCGAACCAGTAGTTCCTGAGATTAGCGCCTTTGTATTCTTAAAAGTGTTCACGGTACTGCGATGGAAGGATGCTTTCAATAACTGGAAAATGTCTAGATGATATGGTAATATCGAAAGGAGAATGGTTAAATGGCCGCTACCCCTTTATTATTTTAATTTAAATATTTTTGTTTATTTTTATCCCACAATATAAAATTTTGAAGTATTCTATATTCGATATTATCTTACATTACACTCTTTGTATTCTTAAAAGTGCTCACGATACTGCGATGGAAGGATGCTTTCAATAACTGTCTAGATTTGTAAAGTTGTCATTATATTTTTAGGATAATCGCTTCCTAATAGTAGGATATCGTCTTGTACTTTTGGGTCCGGTACGTAAATTAATTACGTTTAATTCCTATTATTACTATAATGAAGTGTATTAAAAGTAATTATGACTACCTTGTATCGATTGACTAAAATTTTGTAGGCAAAAAGTGTTATAAATATCGAAATTAGTTCTTGCCTTATCATTAACTTGTATTATCAATTTCTGCAGAAACAAGCTTTATTAATTCATATTTCCTTCTATTTGTCCCTCGAATGAACACTTGTACTTAGTTAATTTAATAAACAGATTCTTATAAATTTCAATTCCGAAGATTTTCCCGAATTCTACCCCTTTTCCGCCAGACCGTTGAACTTGAAAATATTTTGTTTATCTTACCTTGTTTGTTAATTTCGTTAACTGGAATTGTTTTAAAGTGTATTAGCCGTTTTTGATTAATAATTCTCGGTTATCTAAAAGGTTTTAACATTTTATGATATTTAATTTTATTATTCCGATTTTTTTAATATTGACATTTAGCTCACTGAATCAAAGCTTCGAATTCTATTCCTGGCTAGGTCTACTAAAGTCAACTTTGAAAGTTAAGGTTACCGATTTTCTAAGGTTTCAGTGTTGTATGGTTGCCTGTAAGAATAGCCTATGTTGGATTCATACAATTCGTAGTAATTATTATTAGACACTTATTATGAGTGTCTAAATTATAATAAGATTGTTAAATCCCTCTATTTTTAGCTGTAAAGGATTTGTAATTCTTACTGGGTTGGCAATGCACTTACACCTTCCCTAGTGTAGCTTGTGTCTCAACAAATCGTCAATGTCTGCAGAGCCATATTTATCCTATTTAAAAGACTCTTTAAATAGATAGAGTTCTTAGTATATCCACTTTTTGTTTTTAACTTTTAAATATTTCTGTAATAATTGCTAGACTACATATGGACAATAGTTAGCAAAATAAACAAAGCAAAACAAAAAGAAAACCCGTGGCAAGCATTCTAACAGTCTACTTGTTGTAAGATGATGGTAGATTGCACCATCGTCTACGAATAGAAGCATCAAGACGATAGATGCAAGTGCTATAAACCGAATAGATTAGATGATTAAATGATTGATAAAAATAACAAAGAAATAATAAATAACACGAAATTATCTAATATTAATGTTAAAGCATCCCCTTATAAATTAAGTTAATATTAATTTTAGGTTTTTAATTTAAATTGTTTGAAATTATAGAAGCACGAGACAGCGAGAGAGCGAGAGTAGCAATCACAAAAGACAATACACGCGAATGTTACAAGGGTGGATAATTGTTTTCTTGATTAATTCAGAATAAGGAAGCACGCCGCGCAGCTACTCTCCCCGGACGAATTGTTCTACAAGCTATATAATTAAAGCCATCAATGTTTATCGCCGTGTAGTAAAACAAAAGATTTGGACGTTAACTAATAATTAAGTTTTGGTAACAATGCTTTCAATACAATTTATAAAATAGAGTTTTAATACATCATGAAATAAACGATTTTTAATAGATACACATTTAACACTTGTGAGAGAGTGGTGGACATACCTACTACATTCTGCTGCCAAAATTTTGATAGTCCATCTGCCGGTAACCTTCATCTAACTAAGACTAAGTATAGCATACCTGAGTCTGTGTTTCTAAACTCATATTCATCTATTCTTCATCATATAAAATTTTCTATTCAAACTTGCATGTAAAACTACACTCTTGCGACTCTCTTGATTTCTGTCTTTCTGCGTGTTTATCACATACTTTAAAAAAAACTCGTAGACATCCTGACTGTGTTCAAGGACGCATGACTACGGAAGTGGTACAATTAGACCCTCATTTGTACGCGAGCCGAATAGGCAACCCCTGATCCCCAAATCATTCATGTATGCCTTGATACGTGTGCACAGTTAATTCGGCAAACAAGTGGCTTATTGAGCTCGTGTGAAAATTGAAACGATTGAGATCCGATCTCTGAGCAAATAAACCGAGTATGTACATACTTCGCATTTTCTAAATTTTAATTCTTTAACTATATAGAAGCCTATCAAATATGCTGATAGATAATTTACATTCACTTACAAAGTACCTACATACTAAATGCCTATTCATAGAAAAACCCTAAAGTGTGATATTAAATTAGCGTCAAAATAAATCTATATAAGGTCAACATCGTTGTAGGTCGGCATACGGACTGACGGTCAACTTGATGTCAGATGGCTGATGCCACATATTAACAAAAGCAATGCAATACGTGCCACAATTGTGCTGCCGATTTGCCGTGAATGTTGATACTGTTCAGGATAAGTGATGGGGGGAGAGATAAGGGAATGTGCTCCGGCATCCCTACACACTCACCGAAATATAACAACTTGATTTATTATTAGATTCTAGATTAGAAATTATATAAATACTATAAATTAGACCTCTGAAGCCGTTTGTTCAGTCCATTCTCAACAACAACTTGATCTCTCCAATCGAGCGGAAATCAGCATCGAATGCAAACAGCTACAGTGTTCACATTATTAATAATATAATATCCACCAATTCGTGCAAGTTAAACTGCGACCCGAAGCTACAATTCTTATATTTACAAAATGTTCTGCCGACTATAATGAGCTCGGAAGCATTTGTATTCGTCGACATTTGAATAGCCGCCGACCGTTCTCATAACAATACACATGTAGGTTGAGTTTGAAGAGAATATTATTCATTTCCATAAAATTCAGTAATAGCCGAGTTCGTACAAAGGGCAAAAATTAGATATAACTTTCCTAACGACCGTAAAATATCGCTGTGTACAATTTAACTCGTAGATAAAGCGGGTGAATGGAAAATTTCGTAATGAGTACATAGCATATTGTTAGAAAAAAACAAGTAAATAAGAAGTATTTGTAACATAAAATAATAAATTATTAAATCTATTATTAGGCAGCATCGTTTAAGGCACATTAAAATGATGGAAAAAGATAACATATCTATTATACATATAATAAAATCGTAAACGAGCCGTTTCCATACATTAAATATTTTTTCAAAAAAACAATTTGTACACGTTGTACTTGTGTTACCGAGGTCAAAAAATAGTTTTTAGAATTTTTGTCTGTGCGCGCTAATCTCAGAACCAGCGCGAATGCGGTTTTCAGTGATGTAACAAACTTGGCCTAAAATTTAGTGTTTGTTTCATTCCAATCGCTTTACAAACAAAAAAGTTACGCGCTATACCAAATACCACGCGTACGAAGTTGCGGGCCCAGCTAGTATTAAAATAAATTACATGATAGCGCTCTTAGAAGAATCATCAGATAATCACTAGCTTTTATAGCAAAGAAATAATTTCGTCAAAATCTGCGTATCTCGATCCGCAGTTCGCGGTAGACTGTAGCCGCCGTTACGCAATTCATTTACGAAAACTAATTACGTAAACAACCCTCATAAAAGAAATAAAAGAATTACATCGTTAATTTGGGGGATTACTTATACCTTGTAAGTATTCTTTTTAATGAGAGAGAGAGAGCTGATTTTGTTTATATGTAGAGGGTACCTATTAAAAATTCTTTCACTGTTTCAAAGGTACATTACTTGAAATGGCAATATATTATGAATACTGACTCCCCAATTGCACCCGAAGCCGGAAGGGTTGACGCCAGCGCGTTTTTTATATGTAAATGTTATTAAAAGAAATGGTTAGTCAGAAGTCATATGACTGTTGAAAGACCAACATATTTTGCCATTTTGCAGAGTGTAATCTAATTATTTAAAAGAGTAGAAAACGTAAAATAAGGGGATCGCTGGACCGAGAATTAATAATAGTAAAAGCGAATAAAATAAAAAGAAAAGAAATTAGTAATTTAACTTAAGCGCCTTAAGCGTAACTGTCAGAGTCAGAATAAAAAATAAACATTTTATAAGTACAGAATTTCCGCGGAGCGGACTGAGTTCCTTTCGAATGAACGACGTGACTCCAAATTGAAATTTAATCCTGGATCTCGCGAATAATACATTAACACCCGTGTAAAATGTTCATGAATTCGAATTTAGACTGAGTTTATTGTTTTTCCTTATAAACTGCACATATTTTATAAAATGGTCATAAGTACTATGTGACATTTGTTTTTATGGCCATATATCGTTTCAGGTCGTATGTCGTCATCTAAATGCCAAAACCTTCGTGTTAACCAAACGTCTATTACACTATATACGCAATAAAAGTCTTGAAAGGTAATAGAATAAAAGGTAAAGGAGAAATGGGAGTAGACGCAGTGGCTCTGTTATATCTTGCTCGCACATTAGGCATGTAGTTGTACCTACTCTTTAAGAAGGCGGTTAATGCGTACTTCTCAGTTTATAATTGCGAAACTCATGTCTACTTGTCAAATTTTATAGTATGTTTTTGTCATATTTGTGATCAGTATAAATATTCAATATTAAATAATACAAGTCACGTTACACGCCGTTTATGTTTTACAGAAGTTTTAATAACGTTTAAAATGCCTCCGTCTGCTTAAATCTTTCATAAAATCTGAATAACTACATACTCAAACTTTATGTATAAAAAAATTATTGTATTTTTAGAATTTAGAGAATAGACGGACTATTATTAAATTGAAATTCTATTATTTCTACGACCTATATTTTTTACCATGTAAAAGTTTATATTTATTTTTATGTTAAGCTCCGACCTTAAAGTCAGGCTGACAGTCCACTTGATGGTAGGTGGTTACCGTCGCCTATAACACAAGTAACGCTACAGGTGCTGACTATAATGACTAATCATTATCTCTCACTTTATTCCTGATTTTTCTCATACACGTTGTTACAATACGCGAAAAGGCGTGAAATGAAATTTTATTACTATTTATTTTTATTTATACTTTCTAATAAAACATGTATTAGAGATATTTATTTTAAAATGCTTGTTTGCTATAAAGTAAAATAAAAATTGTTTGTATGAACTTTATTAGCAACTGTTATAACAAGAACAGATAATAATAGAGACACATGAAATATTGTTTTCAAGTATAAAGAAACTCATTGAATGCAAACGTGAACATTTTTTCATTTTTTTTTTCTATTCCGTTTCGACTTTTGTATCGCATTGTTTGCAGTCAATGGCTGTAGGCAGCGTAATAAACCCTAACAATCGTAGATTAGTGGATCGTGCGCTGAATACTCATTTGTAATCCCTTTGTTAACTATACAGATAGTAAAGAGTTGGTTTATCGAGATTTTTATGTTATTTCATCGACCGTGTTAATGTTATGTGATGATTATGTTACGTAACGTTATTGTGACGCTATCGCCTCGTTGAATAGGGCTGTTGATTTTTATTTGTTCGTCCCCGATCACTATCAGTTTTATAGTTAGCGTTTTAAATAAATAAATATTGGGCTGTTACCTAATTTTAACAATAGTACTTTAAACCTTTATTAAATTTAATTATATTGATATTTTTGCTATCTTAGTACCTATTCAAGTAAATAGTGTTAAACGAAATCACTTGCAATATGCATTTTCATTTACAGATTTTCTTCCAATTGAATATTTGTATACGTTATAATTAAATTCATGAATAGTACAAGTTTTGTGTTAAAGTCGTCAAAAATCATTGTCATGTAAACATACCTTATATATAAGACATTATTATGGGTGTATGGTGTCCAGAGAGACTTGTTTACCTTGATAGTTAAAACAGATTAAAGTCATTTATTGAAATAAAATGCGTACGTAACTGAGATGTGTCGCTGATAAAATAAATCAATCGAATTGTAGCAACAGAGCGGAGTAGCGCTAGGCGTCTCGTAGGCAATGACGTAATCCTGTGACGATTCTCTTAATCGATCAATGTGCACTGTGCAGTGGCAAGATGGCGCATGTCATTACTGTAAAAATACATTAAACGATGAATATGAAATTAAGAGCCGGTTCTCATTTCGAATAAAAAATGCAACAGAAAAAGGGTTTTGGTATTTTAGAGGAGAAAATACTTAGGGTCCTTTAAATAAAACTAATAATTACCTACTGAGTTTCATAATTTGATTCTTTATTTGAGTTGTGGGTTTCCGGGATGATTCTTTATTTGTACTCTTTCTCTCTATCTCTCGCTCGTGCTCTTAAAACCTCGATATACATATATGTTGCGTTCTTATTTTTATATTCTTGTCCAAAAATTCCTTCGTTGAGGACCGGTAACCGTCTGTCATATTAATCGTTCAAAAGTTGTCCCAAATTATCTCCTATTTGAAATAATAATTCTTAAATAACGTGCTTATCCTATTATTTTATTAGTTGTGATAGACCGATAAAAAAATAACACTGTAAAATAATTTAAAAAAAATCAATCTTAACTTAATGTTATACGTCTGACTTTTGATTTTGCATTTTGTAAATTTCTCCCTAATTGCTTTTTATTTTTAATCATATTAAAAATGGACACATTCCCTCACAAAAACGCATTCCCTAAAATTAATTTATATGAAAAATTTCCATTGTTGTGTGGGATTATATTTTCTGATCCATGCAAGAGGGGGTATTTTGCACAGATGACTGTAATTCCGCCATTAAGGGGTACAATAAAGCCGAAATGGTCGGTCGCGCGCGCGTCGGTTAACCGTTTTATAACCTTTTTATGCAATTTTCTTTCGTACGTCCGCTGATTTTAGTAATCGTGTGCCGTGCAAGCGGCACGCGATTTTTCTCGATCGAATTAGTATGTAGAAAGTTTAAAGTGTATTTTTCTTTAATTACAATAGCTTCCTATTGTCAACTTTTGCCGTAGCAGACATTTTTAATGCTATATATTTTAAAAGAAAATTTAATAAAAATTGTGGCTCTCTTTCGAAGTACCAACTTAGCATTTGTGATGTACAGTGCAAAATATAACGAGTAATAATAGAGAAAACATATGTGTTGGCGATACATGTTTTTTTACGTTATGCTCGTCAGACAGGCACTTGTTTCGCATACAAAACACAAGCAACGCCACAGGTGCTGCAAGTGTTCTGCTAACTAAGTATGATTAAGGATAATGGATTAGGAAGGGATAGGGAAATGAGCTCTGGCATCCCTTACTCACTCACCGAAACACAACAGTGCATATGCTGTTATTTCACGGTGATTTTCTGTAAGGGGGTGGTTACTGATGCCAGACGGGCTGCTCAAATTACTGCTAAACCCAAAGTGCCCTGCCACTACTTAAATATCAACTATTTAGTAAAAATTCTAAAGTTTTTTTTATTTACTTAGATAGAGAGCAAAAAACACAGTATATTTTTAATGTTTTTCGCCGTAAGTAAAGTCAATTGTTGACAATTCTCTATTATTTTGTATTCTCTCACCGTCAATTAAATTAACATACTCCCGTATTCGTTCAGCGTTTCGACTCAATTTTTTCGCGGACCGCACTGCCCTTTACGATTGCCCATAAAAGCGAATGACCGGCCAAATAGACTCCAACTAGCTCGATACACTTTCCCCATTCGATTCAGTTGGGAAATCGAGTGAGCTGTCCAGATTCACCTTTTTTGCAGTCAATTGTACTCCAAGCTGTGTTATGATGTTAGGCAATAAATCAAAAGGTTACACTCGCTGCACAGGTACTACTACCTGTGCAGCGAAAATGCTTTTTGAATTTTGTGAATTAAGCTTAGTTAACCTCAATTATTAATAAATTAACCTATTAACTATACTGGACTACCCATATACTAATACTTAATTTACGCACCAACTGAAACGGCTACTTATTTTGAAAATACTTTCAATACTTTCTCTAAGTAACATGAACTCTAATTCAGTTCTAAATTTCTAAAGATTCATGCAACGGTCACTATACGAGTAGACTAACTAAATCATTGTATACTCGTAGAAATATGTATCGTACTTTATACAAAAATATTGGCTCTCAGTAGGTTAATATTTTGAGTGTTCATCTCAAGGGGGTCGAGAGTGGATTAGAATAGACTTACCTACTAGAAATATCAATTTAACCCGAAGTAAACCGTGAGCCATATCTATATTTAAATAAGTTAGCTTTTATAACAGATCGCGAATCGCAATCGAAGTTTTGTGCTTCATAAAAATTGTTACTACGGCAATTTTTTATTAATGTTCCATGTTTGTATTTATTTGTACAGTTAAAAGAACATGAATATACTCGTAATTACAGCCTTCACTTCTACATATTGAATAACATTAAAGCACCCTTTTAAATGAAACAATGCGATCTACCATTACGATACGTTTCATTTGAAAGTGAACTTTTTTCCCAACCAACATTACGACGTCCATAAAGAGAATGGCCACAGCAATGGCCGGTCAAGTTGCTTTACGTATTTTCGATGAGCCAAACGTTCTACGTTCCACAAGAAATGGATCGACTCAACCTCTGAGGGTGTGATATTAACGTAGTTCACAGTTTGTATAATGTTACACAGTACTAAGTAGTTATTTTTATAATATATAACAACTACAATGCGGTCTTTTTTGAGCGTTACGTAAACAAATTCTTATAGGGTTGGGCAGCGCACCTGCATTGTCCTGGTGTTTCTTATATCCTTAGGCGACGGTAACCGCCACTATCAAGTGAACCGACGGCCTGTCTGACACCCTTTTCACAATAAAGTTCTAAAAAATTCACCAGTTTGGTATTATGTCATACCTAATTGATGTTATTGTTTGAATTCTTTAAACTTCACACTTTAAACTTTTCCTCGTTGTTTTTTTTTTTTTTTTACTATAGATGGGTTTGCTCTTGACCAGCATCTATCCATGTAGGAAGGATGAGGCCAAAGATGGAGCGAGCTCACCCAGAAGATACCTATTCACTCGAACCTTGAAAAGATTTGGGTTATATGAGCTCGGAAATACAGACGCCGGCAGGGAGTTCCAATCCTTAGCAGTGCGCATCACAAAAGATGTTTTAAAGCGCTTGGTCCGAATTAGAGGGATTTCGACAAGGTGAGGATGGTAACCAGCCGTACGTCTGCATGTCCGATAGAAGAAAGGGGAAGGCGGTATGATCTCATGCAGCTCTCGAGTAAAGTTGTCTTTGTTAAGTATGAACACTAATTTAATACATCATAAGTAAATGTGAGGGCATTGCAAGAATATTCAAATACACATAACCTCGCAGTACCTCCTTCGTATGGAATAAATTTAATCGTAATTTACTGTAATTGATTCTCTAAATATTATATTGCGTGCTGTTTGTTTTGTTTTCTGTTTCGCTTAGTAATTTTTGCTATAATTGCTCTAGCATGCAATGGCTTCTTGCTAGTTTACCAGTAACGGTTAAGATTATTTACACATTCATACAATTTTTACTAGAAAAGCATAGATAGTATCAAATTTAAGAGACTAATCGCCGTTATCTTCTCGAAGTACTTTTTCTGTGTGACAAATTAATTAATCATAAATAAGTTTTATTACAATAAATACTTATTAGTCGGTTTGGAACCGGAAGTTACGGAATGAGACGCCATTAATTATTAGGTTCCATTTTAAAACAACCTCCTGCAATCGGAAATTTAATTTATATATAAATAGTGTTTTAGACGTTAATTATTTAGTTGGTTGTTGATCTATTCAAATTTCAATATAAACAGACAAATCGCTTTAACGTGTATGTAGTTTGAAGGTGGAAAGTTTGATTATAGACTTATTTTATCAGTCGGTGGGTAATTAATAACTTTAATTCTGAAACCATGCTGCCTGTATGTATACTCGTAAAAAGGTCTCGCATAGATTCTATTCTGTCTTTTTATCTTATATCTGTACACGGTTCTATTCACTATAAATGATTTTGGCACAAATACCTACTGAAAGAAAGAAATATGCCTTTAAAGAAGATGCTTCCACCATAAATTATACAGACTCGTTAGTATTTTAAGCCAAATCAGATTATATTAGATTCCATTAAATTTCACATTTAATCCAAATAATTCAGTGTTATAATGTTTATAACATTAATAAAATAATAATCCCATATAGATATAGAACAGTTAGAAAGTTTTATTGGATATATTAAACTTTAATGCTTTTAAGTTATTATGATCAAAATTGCTTTGATATCAATATTCAAAAACAGTACATTCTAAACAGGTAAAAGCTATGGCTTTTACCCATCGATGTCTCTTAGTAAATTATAATAAATTTCTGTGTTTACCTTGCATTTATCACTATTATCTTATATCTTTAGGTACCTACCAATTTGATTACTGTTACTGAAGTAGGGAACGAACGTCATCGGTACAAGGTCATAGGACATCGCTCCATATCGCTCGATCAATTTGGGCAAAAAGAAAGATATATCCCAAGGGCCGGACTACCTTTGGAATCCATTACCTACTGTATCGTACTCGGAGCACTAGCTTTGTATTCATTTGACTGTTTCCTCTCTATGTTTTTGAAGGATAATTCATTATCGAGTTAAAAGGTTTTGTCAAGAGCGGCCGTGTCAAATTGGTTGCTAAAATTTCGTTTTGTACTCTTCACTTAAGGCGTATTTAATCCGATCGTATACCATACTTACGTATTCTGCTAAACACTTTCTTTTGTGGTAAACACACATTCTCTCTAATGTGAAGTTACTATTTGATTACCATTTTACTATCTCGCACACTATATTTGATGTATTATACATTTGAACGTATCAAGTGTCTTGCATCGGTAATAGATTTTTGGATACTTCCCCAGCCGACTCTTTTGACTGTTTCTTCTTTCTCTCTTTTGAAATCAAAGTTTGCGTCAATTGGTTTATCTGTTTAGTTGTTGAAATAAAATGTAACAATGCAATGAAAATACAACAAATATTTTGTTATCTGCTTTTCAGAACTTACTCGTATGCAATGTTGTTGTGTTCGACAGTTGTGACACAAATGTTTACATTGAACGACCGTAGCGGCGCAGAAACTATAGTTGTTCCAACAGCCGCCGTCGGTCGAGCTGCACGCAATATTGTATTTAGAGAATCAATTTTATTACAACATAAAACGCGCCTTTACCAATTCCGAGGAAACCGAACGGACTGTCTGCAACTAATGCGATCCATGCATTACATTTTCAAAATTTATTTTGATTAAGTCATGTTTACTTTTTTTTAATTTGTCGTATTGTACTTCAAAGGGTGGCAGGCAGGCTGACGGTCCACTTGATGATAGATTGGTTACCGGTGCTTAATGCCACAAGCACAACACTTTTGGCTGCCGACTCTACACGAATTTATTTACGGCTCGCTTGAAGATGTCAATATTGTTTTTAGGTTTTGTTTTTAGTATCAATATTGTTTTTAGTAGTAATTGACGAGCCCGTTGGATGAGTGGTTAGGGTGCTTGCCTTAACACTCTGTTCTAGGGTTCCCGGGTTCGATTCCCGGCATGGTCAACTTTGAAAAATCAACTTTTCAAATTTGGCTCTGGTCTGGATTTGGAAGTAGTGGCAGGGCACACTGCGTTTTCGGAGCCATTTGGGCAGCCCGTCTAGCGGCAGTAACCACCCCCTTACAGAAGACCACTGTGAAATAACAGCACGTGTGCTGTTGTGTTTCGGTGAGTGAGTAAGGGATGCCAGAGCCCATTTCCCTATCCACTCCTAATCCCTTATCCTTAATCCTACTGCAGTCGGCGGCGCACTTGCAGCAGCTTTGGCGTTGCTTGTGTTATAGGCGACGGTAGCCACCTACCATCAAGTGGACCGTCTGCCTGTCTGCCGACCTTAACATAAAAAAATAAGAAAAAAAAAGTAAAAGATATTGTTTCAAAGTTCACGCGTACCGTGATATAGTTTCTAGTTATCCGGACTGAGTGCTGCACTTTATCCAAGTAATGCGGATGAACTCCGCTCCTATGGCATCGCAAAAAAAACATCTAAAAATTGCTTTACATTTTCTTCTGTTTGCATATTATTTACTTATTGTTTTGTTAGCGGTTACGTTAAATATTAAGTTATCTATTAATTTTATTGGATGTAATTATGAAGGTTATATTTATGTTTATCTTCATCAGGACTGTCGAAGGTAATAGAAAAAAATTACACATGAGTACTGACAAGTCGTGTCATGATATCAGCAATTTAAAAAGCGTGAATCGATTTTCACAAACTGTTTCTGTATTCATAGGTTTAGTATAATAAACATGTTTGGGTTTAGGTAACAGTAATAAAAGGTAAACTTTAATTTTTTTTTTTTAATTATTTTACTGACCGTACATTCAATGCCTTTAGGTATTGCGTGAATGTTACATGTAGCATTACGGCCAGTAAAGTTTACTCTCCAATTTCCTAAATAGGTTTGACCAATCGATTTAGCCCACTAAATATTCAAGTTACAATTTCAGTTGCTAATGCTCATTATGCTCAGTTGCTAATGCTCATTAAAAGCGTCCTTGTTTTATAAAGCTTATCTAAATTAATTCTATCTTATATTTGTACATCTATACTTTTATTTTAATAATAATTTTCAATACTTCGAGAATATGCTCAAGTACCTAAACAACCTTTCTAAGAATGTAAGACATGGTTTTTACTTTTTAATAAATAAATGATGATAGTCATACAATACAGTCATACAGTATACCATACAATCATGATACAATAATGCAGTCATTATAGTTTCAATCCCAAAAAGTTTTAAACAATTACTTCATTATTTTAATCCTAATTTTTGTGCTATTTTTGACAAACATTTGTTTATCTTAATGTTTCAGGCTTTAAAACCTAATAAAACAGTGCTAGCCTGACGTTTCAAATTTTTTTTTATGTTAAGATCGGCAAACAGGCCACTTGATGGTAGGCGGCTACCGTCGCCTATAACACAAGCAACGCCAAAGCTGCTACAAGTGCGCTGCCGACTACAGCAGGATTAAGGATAAGGGATTAGATTAAGGAAATGGGCTCTGGCATCCCATACTCACTCACCGAAAATACAACAGCACACGTGCAGTTATTTCACGGTGGTCTTCTGTAAGGGGGTGGTTACTGCCGCCAGACGGGCTGCCCAAATGACTACAGAGCCAAATTTGAAAAGATCATTTTTCAAAGTTGACTCTGCCGGGAATCGAACCCGGGAACCTTAGAACAGAGCGAAGGCAAGCATCCTAACCACTCATCCAACGGGCTCGTCAAATTTGACTTATTTTGTCTTTGGTACAAAATACATTTCATAAATTAGATAGTTCAACATCAACTGTCTTCTGATCCATTCTGAGATGCCTGGAAGTTGGGTTATTCAGTTTTCGACCTCATTAAACAGACATTTCCTTACATAAAATTGCTAATTGCGAAGTTAATCAATTGTGGTGCGCGCTTGTTACTTGTTTGGCGCTGATGTTTTGTTTTTTGCAAAGCAACTGCTTTTAAAATATTTAAGTCAAATTTAATGCAAGGATCTATTGTTTCCATTGTAAAGTTTTGCTTGTTAGAATGCCTTTTTAAACGACATATTTTTTCGTATATTTGGTACAATTTTTATACAGCTATTGAATTTAGCTGTTTGCTTTCACGCGCGAGCATATCACTTAATGGCTCGCAAATATCTTCTGTGCGTATCACAGTTAATGCTTGTGGCTTGTTTCCAATTAATATAATGAACAGTGGTCTGTGCGGTTAGCTTTGCCGCGTTCAAAACATTGTCCACGGACGCTCCAGGGTATTCACTTACGGCAAATACATGTTTCATTTGATGCTTTTAATGGTATAATTTAATATTTTCATCAGTTTGTCAATTACATTAATTAATTTACGAAATGCATCTCGAAAATTATTTATTCCGCCTACATAAGTCGGAAAAATATCGCTGAATCTGTAAGTAAGTATTTATTTCCTTTACATATATGTAGTATGATATATGAAAACTATATTTTTGTACAATAAAATTTGTTATAAATCCTAGGTACCCGTATAATAATCAGAATATACGATCTTTAGTTACAAATGGATTTTATGGCGTTCGTCAACTTTTTCGGGAAAATTTTAACATTTTACGAGCAACTTATATTTTATGGTTCATCGTAAAGGCTAGAAATACATGTGAGTGTTTTTGCCAGCTTTGACATTCGGCAGTTCACTTCTTGTTGTTGACTTATGGCTTTCCAAATTCTTTTTAGTACCACTTATTATATTTGCAGTGACCTAAGTCATTAATTTCTTTTAAAGTGTATTTTTTTTAATACTAACTGAAATTAACCTTTATCCCTTTTTATTTCATTTTACGTCTATAAAAACACAAATAAAAAAGGTAGTAATTTTTCGAAAGCAGTTTTTTTTACCGAACGTACTTTTAAACGTGCTAATTTTAATATGTTTAATTCAATTTAACTGAATTCGTACATTTACGTCTCAGTACAAAACATGTATTGAATAACATTGATACCCATACAAACTTAGTGATATATAGGAATATATACATAAAGAAATGAATGCGGCAAAGCCAGTTCAATCAAAAAGTCTCATAAAGATCTTTTGGATGAACATAATACTGGCCTGAAAGGCGAAATGATTTGGTAAGGATCGTAATTAAAACATTTTCCTGTTATACATTTCTTTTCTACGCCGAATGTCGATATGTTGTCGAAGTTTCTTTTTGAGAGAAATTGTATTTAAGGTTTTCGATTATCAGATCTGGTATTTCCAATAACGCCAGGCGGGAGATAGGTAAATAAGTAGACGCCAAAACGGATTGCCTTCTCAAAAGACAATACTAATACATAACCTCTCAGTCAAAGGTGAAGAAAGAAAGCGACGAATCTAATAAACGGGCTACGTATCCATTCCGTTTGTCGGTTACAACCAATGAAACGTGACCCCCACCTTGCCTCCCGTACACCCTTCGTTACCCTTCATGATTATGAGTTATGCGGAACGGAGAAAATCATTTTACACTGGTGACCGGTTCACGTCCAATTTTCCGAAATGGAAGGGTGCACCCACGGGACGAGCTTTCACAATAGACATCTCAGAATGAGACCCATTAATTCCCATCTTTGTTTTATAAAGACCAATGTCGCTGAATTGACGCTACACGCCGCCGCCATATTTTATATTCTAGTCACAATTTTTTTTTCGGGCATTGAAATTTGAACAGGCAGTCTCTACAAAATATCTGTAAGCTGATAAATATACTAATATAATGTGCCTGAAGTTTGTACTTAGTAGGCCTATTATTGCCCCGAATGTTACATTAGCCTCACCATTATGAGACAACAATTTGACACCAGTACACGATTAGGAGCGCAAACAAACTAAGTCTATTTAAAACAATACAAATACATCTTACATAGCTTGTTAAAAATGATTATTACCAACTCACAAATATAACGGGAAACTATGTCGGCAGTAATCAGAAGACCACCGTGAATTAACAGCGTAATGTGTCGCAGTAAGTAGTGCATTACTAAGTAACGCAGCTCTTGTCTATACTTTATCCTAATTTCTGCCCTAATCCTTTTTAGGTGTTTGACAACTCAACTAATCTTCTTCCAGCGACCATTTTTGCTAAACGTCATGCTAACAATAAAAAAAAATAGGATGCACTAATTCTATGTAAGGCGCATATTGATATTGATTTACTGTTAATACTAATTTAAATTACTATAACTACAGATTGGTCATGTCCTATCTAATAGACTGTCGGCCCGTCCGTAACATATTATTTTAAAAAAATAGAAAACAGAAATCTTAATAAGTATCCACACTAACAAACATTGTGGTTTGCCTAATATTCGCTTGCTGCAGCACGTGTCACCTTCCTTGTTATTTTCCGGAGCCGTCCATAACGTTTCCGTAGCTAACCATAAATGGGATTCAGACAATTCCTTCAGGTTTCTCAGGTAGTCCGTAATTCTTCGCCAACAAGCTTATTAATGCTTTAACTGGTTTATGGGTCTTATTTTTGAACGTTACTGAACGTACATATGCACAAAACTTTCGAATGAATTTATAGTCTAACAAAGACGGACTCGAGAATGTCTTAAGCAGTCGTTCGTCATTTAGCGACAAATAATTATGCCAACCTTTTATAGCAATGTACATGCATTGAAAAATGCTTGCTTTACATAGACACAATGCAGATATGGTGCTGCGTCAAACCGCCGGTCTGATAAATCTGACAGGTCTCGTTCCCATTCTTATACGGATGTACATATTGAACGTACTTAAAAAAGGATTCCAAAGAAAGCGTTTGCGTATGAAAAGAAATTTAGAGGGAAGTGGATAAGACGCGTTTATTGAAATAAATCACGTCCACGCCGAACAATACCGTGCTCGTTCACTTGTATACGATTTTTTATTAAACTAGAGAGGGGATCAAAGCAATGTTCAGGATTTACGACTGTTTGTGGAGCACGAATCTGTTCATACCAGTTCGGGCGGTCCGTATACGGGAACATAAAATCTGTGCCAGTATTGGACCCCCAATGAAATTTTCGGTTTTATTTCTTAGATGGATGAATGGTTACTCATATAGGGTCTGTGGTACAACTGGTGAAGTGAATTTTTTTGTGTATAAAATTGTATACATTTAGATTACCGGGAATCATGAGTGTGTTCTGTTTTGTTTGTTCAATTTGAACCCATACTTTGTACTCCTAGGAAATCTAAAAATATTCACCATATGGTTAGAATCCCCTAAAAAGTCCCTGGTTATTGGTGCTATTATTGGTGCTACCCTAATTGTTTACCGTTATCCGTTTTTTCCCTTTACGGGCGGATAGCAATAAAAAAAAAAAAAAAAAAAAGATATGCTTTAGGCGAATAATTTAATAATATATGTATAAGCTTCGTGGAGAGCAGTCGCAGTCCCTACCGCCGCCGACTATATAAAAAAAAAACTAGTAAAAATAAAATATTGGGTTCAGTAAAAAAAATAACACGTATGTATCTGTTCGGGCCTCGAGATGATCGCTGGAAGCGGTGCCCTCACCCGGCGTCTTCTTGGACGCTCGGACTCCATTGACGCAGCAAACCAAGACTCGGAATGGCTACGGTTGCGCGCGGGACGTGGAACTCCGAACCACCAAAACAGATCAGAACTGACAGGACAGTCCGGACACGTCAGATCATCGAGGACAGCACAGGACGTCCAGGACACCTCAAGACATCCAGAACACCCCTGAAACACGATGAACAAATGTTTTAGACGCAACCCTAATTACTAAATCTTCGGCTGTCGCCGAAAATTAAATTGAAATCAGTTACGGTAGACGGAAAACTACCATCACTCGGCAATGGTTACGCACCAACCTGTCTACCTGTCTAACGTCTCAAACCTAAAGAAAAAAATACATGCCGCGGCCCCTTAAGGCTCGTGGCATGCACCTTTGCAAATAAAATACAGAAAAGAAATAATCTATTACACAAAAGTCATAGGGATTTCTCCTTTTGGACATTGATTCCAAAGTAATAAGAAAGAAAATAAACTAAATTCTCTTCCAATTTGACCAAACACATGCGGCGGTGCCAGGAAATAAGCTAAATAAATAATAATTAATAAACTACGTCCAACCAATAAGAAAAGACTTACCGATTTTAATTGGGGGCGACGACGATCCAAGAATTAAAAATGGATTGACTAGCGGGTAGAAAATTTAGGACAATGACAACCGAATAATTGGTAGTAGATAGGCACAGGCAACGAAGTGCGTCGGCGGCTGTCCTCTCCTGAAAGAAAGACCTCGGCCACCCACTTGCCGGCATCGTCTTGCGTCCCTATACCGCACAGTCGAGTGGACTCGCTCCCCACTCGCTGCGCATTGGTTAACTTACTGTTTAATAACTAACGGTTTGGTCATAGCAACGAGTTGCAGAAAATATTATTCTGATCAATTATATCAATTAATCTATATCAGCATTTGCTGCTAAATATATATACATATTACGTATTTGATAAGGAATCAGATTATTTTTTTCTTCTACCTTGCGACGTCCCGCCCTTCCAGTACTCATATTTGTTTAATCAGCTATCACAAATTCAATATAAAGCGGGCCTGATTATGCAGCTTCCAACGTCGACGCATTACGGTTGGCGTAATGGACCAAAAAATGGGCCCACAAAATTAAACTTAGCTTAAACCGGTGCTCTCACTTCCAACATAAGTCCTTTATACGGCATTTACATCGATACGAGCCGAATTTTAACATTTACGACTTGCCCGTAATATTTTTATAGGCGGTTCATAAAATAACTTTTTGGAATACATTATGAAACATTCATCTCAGAAACGTTTGCTGTCAAGTAATATTTTTAATGTTTATTCATATATATATATATAGCCTAGACTCCTTGTGAACTTTAGTACATACTCGTATATTATTGAACAATATTAACTTAGTTCGCAAATAAACTTGTGTTTAATCTTCAAACATACCAATTGCTTTACATTGTTAGTTATTTGGACACGTCAACAACTATCGCCAATACGTATTCAACTTCAACTAACGTTTCGCTGACATCTGAATCCTAGCTACCGCCGCCGCCTTAACACATTCAGTGCCCTAGGTGCTGCAAGTACGCTACCGACCATAGTAGAATAAAGGATAAAGGATTAGGGAGGGATAGGGAAAGAGTAACAGAAGCTAAACTTAAAAATGTATACATAATTGCATATATTATCTCCAATAAGTGTTAAAACAAGACGTTTTAAAATAAATTTTATAATTCTAGACTTAAACTAATTAATGATGATATCAATAAAATGACTGCAATGGAGTATTTGAAAGAGAACTATATTTTCTGTCACCAAAATTTATATTTGTGATCAAGTTGTATCACCAAATAATTAGATCTATCGCCACGAAATATTTTCGTTCTCAGTTAAACAAAATGTGTTCCCAGGTATGAATCACCAATTTAATGTTAATATAATGTGTAAAATAAAAGATAGATCACCAAAGAAATTGTAGTGCATTGATTGAATTTATACTTCGTTTTCATAATAATAGTTTTGTTACATAAATAATAGGTTGGTCCTCAAAATGGTAGATCTATCACCAAATAAATTGATTTCTCGTTCCCAGACTGCGATTCCCTTTAATTTGTTATTTTGTCACCAATACAGTGGTAACACTTTATTTCATTGAATTATCAAAATAATATTGTTCGTTACCTATTTAATACATTAATTGTTAATTTGAATGAAAAAATGTTCAAATAGGCGGAGCCTAATTGGCGTGCTTTAAAAATTATTAAATAATACTGATTATTCAGTAATACTAATATTAACATTGTTTTTACCGTTATAATTTTAGTCGAGGGAAAATTGTGTGTCCCTAACGCTGAGATAGTATGATTGCACATAGTCCGTTCAGTAATAATAATTTCACGTAAACTATGTGTTTTATTTACTATTCTACTAGAAATTTAATCTAAATACTGTTTTAGCTGTGGGAATTATTGGGGGAGGCATATGTCCAGTAAAGTAGTAGTTAGACTCTTTTCGTTGGAACGATGATGATGATAACGCCTAATTTTTTTGAAACTTTTTGACATTTTCTAGCGACAAAAATATGATTTATTGGTGATCACTTTAAATTAATTTGCTTCAATGCTTATTAGGACAAACCTATTAAAATACATTCAATATATTAATTTGGTACTAGACCCTATATCTCCATGATTTTAGGTGATTTTTCGTGGAACTGATTTTATATTGTTTGGTGACTAGATTTTGATGACAAATCTATTATTATGGGTGCAAACCCTATCAAGTCTGGTACGCCCAAGTATCTATTTGACAAACTTACCTGGGAACAGACTAACATTCGCTATAGGGCTTGCAAATCTATTCACCCTTTGTCCATTCCCAGGTTCCGTTCCGCTTTCTTCAGAGGCTGTTTTCGTTACCGTGCCTCGAAATGTTGGAATAATCTTCCGCCCCCGCTACGCGATCTTACATCTCTGGGATGCTTTAAAAAACGATTTCGCTCATCATTGATGGATGTGCAGAGAAACGATTAGACGAAACAGTTTATGGGGGCGGCCGGTCCATTTTTTGTACATTCTCGTGTGCTATTGTATATTTAAAGTGACGTTGCCATATAGATAACTAGCTAGTAAAAGCCTTCAATAGTTTTTAAGAAAATTTGCAATAATTTCAGCCATGGATTGTAATCGTATTATGAATTGTCCCGCGTTAATGTTTTTTTGTTTTCTTTTTCTCAATTTCTGGTCCCTGGCAGAATATCAGTGTTGTGGTCCGCACCACAACTGTATACTGAGTCAGGGTTCCTTTTCCTCTTCTTACTTGTTCATATATTTGTTTGTTTATAATTATTATTTGTTCATATATGTATATTGTGTTTATTTAGAGGAATAAAAGATGCTTTCTTTCTTTCTTTCTTTCTATTATTATGGAAACAGAAAACGAATTTAATTGGTGACAGCTTAAATCATACCCTATTTGAAATAATAAAAATATTCGTAAAATAATATTAGGTTGGGGAAAAAGTTTCTTCGCATTTTATATAAAAACTCGAAGTCATTTTTTTAAAAGTTTATTTACATTTAATTACAGTATTTATTATATTTACCATTTTGTTCGATGACTTTTTGCCACCTTGTAGGTAGTGACATAATCCCGTTTCTGTAGAAATTTTTGGACTTGTGATCAAAAAAACGCGACAAGTAGTTTTAGCAGTCCTCTCTTGTATTACCTGACACTGCCAAAAAAATTCTGAAGAGACCGAAACAGGTGAAATCTGACGGTGCAAGTTCAGGGCTATATGGCGGATGCATTAACTCCTCCCAACCAAACTCTTAATTTTTGCTGAGTGGCTAAAGATATGTGTTGTCGTGATGAAAGACCACACCATTTCTATTGATCAATTCCTGCCGCTTTCTCTCAATTTCTTGCTTTAATCTCGTCAGTTGTTGGCAGTAGAGATCTGAATCGATGGTTCTGCCCGGCGGTAAAAGCTCATTATGAACAACGCGCTTCCATTCCCACCATACACACAGAATCACCTTATTGGGAGTTAACCCGTTAATTATTGCAGGTTTTGACACAGTTTGTGAAGCCTGACCGACCTTTGACCACGACCTTTTTCGCACGTTCTTGTCGTACGTGATTCACTTTTCATCACCAGTTATCAATCTGTTCAAAAACGGTTCAGTTTCATTACGTCTTAATAAAGAACCCCAAATGAGTACACGATTCACAAGGTTTCTTTCAGTGAGCTCGTGCGGCACCCAAATATCGAGCTTTTTTGTGTACCCAGCTTTTTTCAAATGGATCAAAACTGTTTGTGGTCAAATCCCTATGTCGTAACTACTGATAAGCCGATCTTGCTCCACTTTTTCAAAAATGGCGTCCATTTTATCCGTAACAGGGCGACCAGAGCGAGATGCATCTTAAACATCAAAATTCCCTGATTGAAAACGCTTAAACCAACTTTGTGCTACTCTTCTGACACTGCATTAGGTCCATAAACGTCACATTTTTTTCATGGCTTGAGTTGCATTTTTTCCTTTTTGTAATAAAATTTCAAAATGTATCAAATTTATTCATTAGATTAACTCATTTTGACAGAAAGAAAAACAAATGAAAAATAGCTGGAAAGAACATTTTACTAATTTGTTTCTTTTTTTAAAACATTTTTAATGTCACCAAAACCAGCGGAATACAAATAGTGTACAGTCAAAGAGATTTTATTACAAGTTTATGACATACTATATGCGAAAAGACTTTTTCCCCGACCAAATATATAAGTAAAATCTTATTACAGACAATCGAAAACAACGTTTTTTTGTTTGTAACATTTCATTTCAGCAGTCAATGCTGTAGGGAAAATAAAATATATTCCATAAATTTGAATAGAGTTCATTCATAACCTAGTTTTATCTACATACATGTCAAGATTTCAGTTTCAACCATCTAAAAGAACTCAGACGTATGCTCCCAGCGATCTTGACTATTTTTCACGCCACTCCGGAATTCATAACCCGTACTGACTTGCGACTCGAATCGTGTTGGCTCATTCCCCTCGGAGCACTACTTATGATGCTGTCATGAGTCTTTTATGCGTTCCCGTCATAAGTTCATGACGTAAACACACGTGTACACACACAAAAACGCAAGCGTGGTGTAAAACTCAAGAGGTCTTGCTCATGTTTTTTAGAGCGAAAAACGGAACGGAAATTCCCCTTGTAATGTGGCGGTACTTAATTATATTTCGTAATTAACTGTCGTTGAATGTCTCTGTTCAAACCTACGGGGAAGATTGTGTTGCCGCAAAGAAGAATAAAGTAACTTACGTATTATGTTGTAAATAGTGGTAAACAATTTTTAATCTTTCTAGTTCTATTAACTCTTATTAAATTTTGAGAAATTTGAAACTCTGATTAATACGTATATATTGTCAGAAACAATATTAATATATATTTATAATGTGTATACGTGTAATATACATATACACATTATGTATATAATACAATATTGAAATTGTAGAAAATGGTCGATTTTATGTTAATTGTTAAGTCTTCAAGAAAACTACCTATATATTTAAATATTTTCGAATGCGCTTACATAACTGGCGTTGATTTAAAACTAAGTGTAATATGTATTTTATTTTTTTAAATTTTTATTTCGGTCTTGTCAAGCCAAAGCGTGTCTAGCTAAATAATAAGTAAACATTATTACATTTAATTTTCCACATTTTAATATAAGCGGTACAACAAAATGTTCCCAGACTAAAAACGAAGAATTTTCTCCTTACACATTACCTAATAGAACTAAGAGAAAGAAGTCAATTGTTACGAACTGTTGACCTATTTATAGTTTGATACAAGGGAATATGAAAAAGAGAGGTAAAATTAGACGAAATGATGCATTGTTCCCCCTCTTTGTTTGTCACAGAGCCGATAAACCGGCGGAATGAGCCGCGGTTTCGCTCAATATACGCCAAATAAAGCTTTATCATCTATCCAATATTCTGCTTCCGCGAACCGAATATGCCACTTGACATGCTGCCAAGAATAAATCAAATTTCCTTTACCGCACGACCGCCTATTCGTGCAAGCCGTTGAAACTTACGTGGATACATTTAAAAGCGAATATTTCTTGTTCGTCTGCATCAACCACATTAAATATATTACGACCCACTGCTGGGCACAGGCCTGTCTGCGTGAGAAGATATAGATTATGTTCACAAAGAATTATCAGAACTTCACATATCTTCTAAGATTGGTGACATTTTATCACTCTTGCAATAACCCTCCCCAAGTTTTTCTTCCACCATATATTATTATTTATTCTTCCATTATAGTAGTTGATCATGATTTTTAATATATTCTTGTAATAAAAGAAAATCCAGAGACTGTTATTCAAAACTACTTCTTATCTGAGTAGGCTGACAAATTCACACGTAAATTTTTTTTTAATAAATAAACCTTAAAATATCTTTCAAGTAAAATTTGTATCTTATTACAAGTTACGGTAAACTTTCAATTTCTCTCAGCATTGCGGCAATCTGGGCTGATGCCTCGCCTGAATGATAGAGTTCGCCTCAAAGACTCGAATTTTCTAAAGATAACATAATTATACGTAAACCAGTATTATTTATTTTTATATATAAATATAAGAAACCATGTCATTTTACAGTTAAAGAAAAGATAGTTTCATTTTTAGTATTATGGTTTTATGGTTATGTTTAGTATAGTAATTATGGTTTATGTTTTTTCAATTTTTTTGTATCCAAAATAAAAAAATGTTTCTTTTCGTAGTTCCGAGTGCGAATGTACTGGCTTACCTTTATTGACAATAATTTAAGTAGTGTTCTTGATGTCGTTGAATTAATGAAATTGAAATTTTATTTGCTTACTGACAGACAAGTTCAAGAGAGACTTCATTGTTAGCAGCCCGCGGCCACTTTGTGGACCAAACGAAAACTAGACACTGGATTGCAGTCAGGAGAAAATCGCTCACCGGATGGCATTTGCATATTTTGTTCGTAGTTGTTTTCCAAAACTCAGCCTCCCGAGCGGAGCTCCGACAAATATTGTTGAAAACGTTTCCATTCAGTATTAATTTCGTACACTGCCGGATTTTGTGTAAAAGTTTGGTCTTTTTTTATTCTCATAACTCTTTGAACCCTGTAGTTATTCACAGAAGATACACCGCATTTATTTCGCGTCTATTTCGGACTTTCTCTTCCTACGAGTAATGCTCAACATTACTGTCGAGTACACTAGCCATTTTGCATTTTTTCTCTTGGCTGCAAATCCCTAATTGTTGTCACTTTCTATATAAATATTTGATCGCCAAAGAAGTTTCATTTCTGGCACTCGTACACGTGCATGTTTTTGATTTATATACTAAATAATTTCTATTTTTTTATTGTTACATTATTGTATTGTTACACATATTTTTGCATATGTGGACTTACAATTATGTGTTTTTAGTCTATACATACACTTAATGCAAAATATAAATAGGGCTGTTAAGTTTGCTCTAAAGAGATTAATAAAATTCTTATCTGAAGTTGTTAGTTAACTTTTAGCACTAACTGTTACCTACACTAACTAGTTGCGAGGATAAAAATATCCTACAAGTGTATTAATCCAGCACAGGTGTGTTAAGTTTAACCTAAATCCGTTAAATTTTAGAAGAGTGATTAAGTAAAAAAATAGCCTAATGTTTTCACAAACTATTTATTGTAGATATAAGTGATGAAAGTTAGAATGTATTTTTTACATCGTTAAATAAGATACAACTGCGATTCCCTAATAATATAAATATGTTGGCAGGAGCTATGGGTTTGTTATTTCTTCAAATAGGTATTAGTTCTGATCTTCTTCTTTTAACCTCCATAATTCACTGCCCCACATCTAACTCTCCTTGTTAATCCTCACCATCTCTCACTCGACGTACCCGAGATTCTACTTCAGTATTTTTTTTTATTTTTCCACATCAACAAGAGATGAAAACTTTACCGGAGGGCTGGGGAAACTTTCCATACACTAATCCCTCGGCGGCTTCACTAAATTCGCGATTTACTTTGTTGCTGAGTTACGAAGTAGCATATTTTTCAAGCAATTTTTATACTTTCATAATCAATCTTATTAACATTAACAGCCGACAAACTCTTACTGCTGGAAAAGGCTACCCCATAAACAACTATTAACTGCAACCCTCAACCACTATTTATTATGTCCTTCTGGAGGACCGTCCAGCTCAACATCACCAGGTACGCGGCCACCACTGGAGAACCTTTTTCCTGCAACGGTTGTCGGTTTTACAATTTATAAGAACCCCCCAAAGCCACTTCAGCGTGTCAATTCTTTTGGATATTTCAGTGAATATAGTTCTGCTAAGGGTATTCTCATTTTTAGCAGAGAAGAATATAACTCACGGAAACTCTGAGCTTAAATATTTTCATAACATGCTGTAGCTATAGAGAGACTTAACTTTTTCGCTAGGCTTCCGCCAGGGAAAGCAATAATTTTAATTTAGCGTTTTGTAAACGCATCTTAAACTGGGCCACCTATCTAGTAACCACTAGGTCTCTAAAGACAGAAGACCACACGGCTTAGGTGTTTGAGTAAGGGATTCAGGAACACATATTTATTTCTCTCACATTATTCCTTCTCTTATTTTCTTACCTTCTACATTATCCTTTTTTCTTCCTACAACATTTTTGGGTGAATGATGACGTTACTACGACCATCTAATAGAATATATTAGTTTAATTGTCTATCGCATATTTTCATTAAAAAAAACTTGACAATGTTATATAGCTCCAGTCTTCATAAAAAATCTTTTGACAGTCGCAAGGTAAAATTACTTTTGAACTATTATTGACAAAGTGTGCGGATCCCCGTTGTAGAAAAGTTTGAACTGACCGACCGACGACGCGACGTCCAACTTTTACATCGTTTTCTTCTGTTATTGATACTGGATGGCCAGCAGGGAATTTCGCCGGGACTCTGGGCAGCTATAAAACTACGAATATCGCACGCTGCGATCCCAGTACATGTCCCGTTCCAATAAATAACTAATATGACTGCAATTTATCACACGTAGTTTATATTACACACAGCCGTCATCTTACTTCGACTGTGTGTAACTTTGTACTTGGAAGGAACGTAATATCTATTAAGCAGTGTAAAAAGTTCGTTTTATTCTATTTTTTGTATCACGTTGCTTCCAAACAGACACCCGGCTGGCGTCATTCGTTCTTATGTTTACGTGCCGAGCGCACGTGTCGATATGATTTATGATCCACTGAATAAATAACCTTAGGATACTGCTCATGGACATTTTTTTCCAATGTATCAATGTTTGCGTATGTTGTACAGAGGGGTTGAAAGCGTTTGAAAGCCTACAGTAGGCAATCGAGTGCCGTAAATATTTGATTAGCATTCACCAGCTGTTATTGCCTAAATTTGATGCGTAATGGTTAAAATTATTTGCTGATATTGTTAAATGATATCGGGAGACGAGCCTAATAATTATACCGTTGTCGTGTTGTACCACGCGTGGTCATTTACCAAATCTGAATAATTAATTGCTTTTGGGGGTAATATCGGTGTGCAAAATGGATCCATTAAAAAACCGTTTTGTTTACAATTTCCAATGTCGACACAGTATTCAATGAATATTGTTATGAAGGTTTTGTAAACGATTAAATATTAGGTCGGGAAAAAGTCTTCTCGCATATAGTATGCATAATAAACTTGTATTAAAATCTCTTTGGTTGTACTATTTGTATCTGGCTGGTTTTCATGACATTAAAAAGTATACATTAAAAAAAAAAAAACAATTTAGTACAATGTTGTTTCCAGCAATTTTTCATTTGGTTTTCTTTCTGTCAAAATAAGTGAATCTAATGAAGAAATTCGATGTATTTTAAAATTTTATTACAAAAAAGGAAAAAATGCAACGCGAGCCGCTAATTTTTTTTTTTTGTGATGGGTCCATCACATCATAATGCAGTGTCAGTAAGAGTAGCACAAAGTTGGTTCAAGCGTTTTCAATCCGAGAATTTTGATGTCAAAGATGCACCTCGCTCTGGTTACGGATAAAATGGACGCCATTTTTGAAAGTGGAGCAAGATCGGCATATCAGTAGTTACGACATAGCTGATGAACTGGGCATTAACTACTGAACAGTTTTGGTCCATTTCAAAAAAGCTGGATACGTAAAAAAGCTGGATATTTGGGTTCACTGAAAGAGCTCACTGAAAGAAACCTTATGAATCGTGTACTCATTTGCGATTCCTTATTGAGACGTAATGAAACCAAAACGTTTTTGAAAAGATTGATAACTATGATGAAAAGTGGATGACGTACAACAAGAACGTGCGAAGAAGGTCGTGGTCAAAGGTCGGTCAAGCTCACAGATTGTGCCAAATCGCGGGTTAACTCGCAATAAGGTGATGCTGTGTGTATGGTATAGTGGGATTGGAAGGGCATTGTTTATTATGAGCAGAACCGGGCAGAACCATCGATTCGGATCTCTTTTGCCAAAACTGATGAGATTAAAGCAAGAAGTTGAGAGAAAGCGGCCGGAATTGATCAATAGAAAGGGTGTGGTCTTTCATCACGACCACGCTAAACCACACACAACAACGGGATCATGTCAGTACCTACAAGATGGCAAAATGTCATCGAACAAAATGGCACATATGTATATACTGTAATTAAATGTAAATAAACTTTGAAAAAATATGTCTTGAGTTTTCATATAGTAGAATGCGAAGATTTTTTTTCCTCAACCTATTACCTTTTTAATTTTAAATTTCGCATCCAGACTTGCACATGTGTAGTTTCTTAGTAAATAATTCATAACAGCTCTGTCGAGTCCCGATATTGAGCCTCGGCAAGTGTATCTTGTTTATTTACCCGGTGTTCTCAGCTCGCGCTCTCTGGGCGCTGCCACTTTTGAGTTACAAACTTTGAATTATTTTACTATAAATCGTGTTTATATCTTTGAACTGACATACGAGTACATAATTATGATAAATGTACATATTTAAAGTATAACAGTAGGTACAGGTTATTGCGGTATAAATTTTGAAAAATTACTCGCAATTTTTTTTGTGATCAAGTTCTATAGGTATCGAAGACACACAATAAGGATATAAGTGGACTACGATGTTGATAATAAGAACAGTAAAGTACGAGGAAGGTTAGCCGAAATTGGCTTAGGCATTCCTTGTGCACCAGCTACGATGACGGAACACAATGTAAACGTCTGTGGGGAAGAAAAAAGCAAAAAAACGCACATGTGCTATTTAAAATAAAACATTTTTACAACCACTAAGTATACAATACAATAAAAAAATGTTCAGCCAAAAGACAAATAATTGGTACTTGAATGAAATAGGTTTTCTGCATAACTTTAACGTTGCTGATGAAGCAACGTTAGTTATATGGCTATAACGTTATATAACTAATGTTGCTTCATCATCTCAGCCGGAAGACGTCCACGCTGAACCCCTTTAATTGCTGCCTTCCCTTTAATTTTACAAGTCAGAAGCAGCCTGGATCCACCGTCGAGCCGCGGCCCTTATCAGATCGTCTGTCCACTTTCTGGGTGGACGTCCTACCCTGCGCTTGCAGGTCCGTGGCCTCCAGTTGAGATTCCGACCCTAGCGGTCGCCGGCTCTCCGTACTATGTGTCCTGCTCACTGTCACTTCAACTTACTAATCCTCCAGGATATATCGGCACTTTCGTTCGTCTACGAATCTTCTCATTCCTGATTCAATTTCGCACTGTAACTCCGAGCATAGCCCTCTCCAAAGCTCATTGAGCGACGTTGAGCTTTTTTACGAGGCCCATAGTTAGAGACCACGTTTCGGCGCCATAATATATCATTAGCAACAAACATTTGGCGAAAACTTTTGTTTTAAGTCACTGAGGAATTTGACGAGAAGATGACTCGGAGCTTCTCGAACACTGCCCATCTGAACTGGATTGACGATTAACTTCCTTTTCGAAGTTGGCTCTACCTAACTTCGAGAAGGAGGTCAACCTTGCTTATGCCGAACTAATCCAAGTTGAAACTAAATGCACTGTATTATTTTTGTAGAAACTATGACATGTCTACTCAAAGAAAATGTACTTTGGCCTGTAGGTAATAAAATTACAAATTTAATGGTTAAAATATATAACAATAAAGTGGTATTTTCATTCCAATTCTGAAGTTAGTAATACATAAATATTATCAATGTCCTATAATAAAATAGAATTAATAAGTTAAAGGAATGGAAGAGTAAGAAAAAAACTTGATTCTGTAGCAAGCCTCGAAAACTTTCATCACGTAGCCAGCATCCTTTACCCTAACCTCACTATATCATGCGTTATGAAAGTGTTCAAACAAAGGGGATAGAGAATACGTGAACCGGCTCGTCTGTGCAAATACTCGCAAACGGAATCGATAATAATGTACTCGATTCAGTGTTGATATTCGATTTTGTAGACGTGTTTGTTTAAATATTACTCGAATTTTCTTTAAAATCGAGCCCTTTACTACATTTTAAAAACAGCTCATTCCGGTTTATTGGTTGATGAATCGACAATATCATAAATGTATCTTATAACAATCGACAGTATAATTACTTGCCCGTCTGTTTAGTTGTCCAATTAGGTAAAGCATTCTAGAATATTTATTTATATAAAGTAGATTAAATTTATTCTAATTTAATTTATAAATGGTAGAGAAAATTATATGTTTAGTATTAAGTTATTTTTGTATAGCTGCATCTCATATACAAGATCTTCGTGAAATAACAGTACGTATACTGTTCTTTTTTCACTGCATGAGTTAGGGGTGCAAAGGGATATGTTCCTATTTTAACACCCCGCTTTTTCACAGTATAATATATAGCGTTCCTTTGATTATTAGACCATTTGACCATCCATCATACATTGGCAAAATGAAAACCATATGTATGCTGTATAAGCTGAATCTGAATTGAAGTTAATTAATTGCTTGGGTACAATTCCTGTTTTAGTCTAGGTTGCTGCTAATATAATTCTAAGTGTCTGTGGTCACGCAAATTCAACCGTAATTAAGTCACTCAGTCTCAATTCTGTCGCTATGTCAGTAATATTTTAAAGTTTTTTGCCGACACTCTTTGCAATCCTGACCACAAAGTATGTGTCCGTGATGTGAAATATTTTATTTATAACACAAGCAGGTCACCAAAAAAGTATTTTTATAGTATGTACTAGGGCGGAGTGCTAAGTCTGGTAAAAATCTATTTTGGATTAAAATTATCGCAAATTGCAAGGAACCTCCTTGTTCACAACTCTTTTGAAGGACTAAATAAAAATTTTGAGCCAGTACCGCGCGCCGGTTAGTTTTTTTGTGACAGCCATTAAAGAAAAATAATTGAACAAATTTTTGCAAAGATGGAGAAAAATGAATTTCGTGTCTTGATTAAACATTATTTTTTGGGCAAAAAAAAAAAAACTATTAGGAAAACGAAAAAAAAAACAAACTTGATAAATATTATGGGGACTCTGCTCCGTCGATTAAAATGATTCATAAATGGTTTACTAATTTTCGCTGTGGTCGTACCACCACAACTGGGTTGTACGACCACTACTCCAAAGATGATCCGTGATCGCTAAAATCCACGACATAGTGTTGAACGACCGAAGAGTAAAAGTGAGGAAGATAGTCGTGATAGGCATCTCAGACAAATATGTGCGCAATATCTTACACCAACATTTAGATATGAAGAAGCTCTCCGCTCTTTGGGTGCCGCATTTACTGACTGTTGATCAAAAACGTATGCGTGTGACCACTTATGAGGCGGGTTTGGCGTTGTTTCAACAAGATAAAACTGAATTTTTGTGTCATTTTATAACAGTAGACGAAACATGGATCCACCACAATACCCCAGAAACCAAACAACAATCTACTTTTTTGGAATCAACCAACTTTTTTGGGATGCACTTGGAGTAATCCATATTGACTACGTAGAGAAGGGTAAAACGATTAATGGCGAATATTGTGCTAATTTATTGAACACAATTTTACGTGAGAAACGACCACACTTGGTGGCTAAGAAAATAAAATCCTCTTCCACCAAGATAACGCACGAGTGCACACCTGCGTGATTGCCATCGCAAAACTTCATGAGTTGCGCTATGAGATGCTTTCTCACCCACCGTATTCGTCAGATTTAGCCCCTTGTGACTACGAATTAAAAAAAATGGCTGGGTGGTCATGAACGAAACCAATGCCTATTTTGAAGGGTTGCCTAAGTCATATTTTATAGAAGGGATTGAAAAGCTAGACAAATGCTGGGCGAAGTGCATTGAGCTACACGGAGACTACGTTGAAAAAGAAATAATAATAATTTAATTAATTTTACTCCTTGTTTAATTTTTACCAGACTTATCACTCCGCCCTCGTATAACTTGTAATAAAATTTCTTTGGCTGTACTGTTTTCATTACAAAAAATGAAAAATTGCAACGTAAGCCGCGAAAAAAAATTGTGACGTTTATGGACCTAATGCAGTGTCAGTAACAGTAGCACAAAGTTGGTTTAAGCATTTTCAATCTGGGAATTTTGATGTCAAAGATGAACCTCGCTCTGGTTGCCCTGTTACAGATAAAATGCACGCCATTTTTGAAAAAGTAGAGCAAGATCGGTATCTCAGTAGTTACGACATAGGGATTTGACCACAAACAGTTTTGACCCATTTGAAAAAAGCTGGGTACACAAAAAAGCTCGATATTTGGGTGCCACACGAGCTCACTGAAAGGTACCTTATGAATCGTGTATTCATTTGGGGTTCGTTATTGAGACCTAATGAAACCGAACCGTTATTGAAGATAACTGGTGATGAAAAGTGGATCACGTACGACAAGAACGTGCCAAAAATGTCTTGGTCAAAGGTCGGTCAGGCTTCACGGATTGTGCCAAAACCCGTGTTAACTCGCAATAAGGTGATGATGTGTGTGTGTATGGTGGGATTGGACGGGCATTGTTCATTATGAGCCTTTACCGCCGAGCAGACCCATCGATTCAGATCTCTACTGCCAACAACTGATGAGATTAAAGCAAGAAGTTGATTAAAGCCGGAATTGATCAATAGCCAGTCTACTCAGGAAAAATTAAGAGAGTTTGACTGGGAGGTGTTAATACATCTGCCATAAAGCCCTGACCTCGCACCTTCAGATTTCCACCTGTGTCGGTCTCTTCAGAATTCTCTTCTGCGTTTTTTTGATCAGAAGTCCCAAAATTTCTACAGCAACAGGATCATGTCACTACCTACAAATAAACTTTAAAAAAAAAAAGTATTGACTTTTCATATAAAATGCAAAGAAACATGTAAATTTTAGCTATGTACACTAATGTACACTTTTTCTCAATTTAAATGGGTCATATAGTATTCTAAATGGTATTTTAAACAGGTTTTTCATCTCCCGGCGCACAATCTCACATTCGCACAACGCATCGACGTAATATCCAAGTAGACGGCTAATACCTATTTATTCACAATGCAAACATTTCTGGCAACTGAGGTGCGCGGGCGCGGGGTACTGAACGCCAATTGGTCCGATCAAGGTCACGACGAAATTCTATTAGTCGTTACTGCCCACAGTAACTTCTATTGGTCGAACATTACTGGGCGTGGAATTATATAATATCTATTTCTCTAATGTGTTGTCTGAATGCGTTCGCCTTGTACTAGAAGTCTAGTTGGATATTACGTCGATGGCACAACGTCACTTTCGCAAGATGTCACATAACTTAATGTACATTATAATGACGTAGACGATATTTTATAATATATTCTGTAACTTCTATTCGATAAAAAAATCGTGAGAGTCATCTCTCAAAAAAATAATACAATTTACAATATAATACAATTTTTTCAACAAATTATATTAACAAACCTTCCTCGTTTATCGAACACTCTTTCCATTAGTAAAAACCTTATTATAATCTGTTGGTTCGTTTCGAAGAAGTTAGCGACGAAACTGACAGAAGCAGATACCAAATTTATTTTATAATACGAGTATGTAGATATATATTATAGAATTATAGTTATTAAAACTGTTGCTTCCAATCTCCAATCTCCAATTTTGCTAATTCAAAATCTTGTTTTTTTGTTTTAGTACCTACTTTAATTCATTAAATTAATGAGACTAAAATCGAAAGGAAAAATACACTAGACACTGTTAACCTTTTAAATATGCTGATTGAACAAATAGCAGTTCGTTTAAATGGGGTAAGATTTGCATGCAACCAGACACCTTAAACGCTTCCCTCGTTTGTCAGCGTTTACCCGCCCGCATCCTATCCAGACTGAAAGGCTCCTGAACCTGAGATTATTAAGGATAAGTATACCTATATTACACAATGCAAATAATATATTCTGTTCTATATTCCTATTATTTGCTTTTATAAATAAAGAAATATCAAAAGTATGAGAAATATCTTATTATCTATTGGAGCAAGATCACACAATTATATACTCGTATATGTCGTACAGGCGGCTCTACAATTTATTATCACACTATGTTTGGTTTTGATTCATTATGTTTACAGTCAAAATATGTTATGTTATTATGTTTATAGTCAAAATATATATGTACAAGTTATTATTTTCTTTAAACATTTTAATATGTTGAGAAGTTTGGATGTTACTTAATCACGCACCTACAAGCATATATTAGATGTCATAATAGGTTTTTGATCGGGTTTTAAAGGATCTAAAAAATGGATGCAAAAACCTCAAAAGAAAATTAGATTTTATATTATACTAGCGACCCGCCCCCGGCTTCGCCCGGGATGCAATTTTTATATATATGAACATTTCCCGTTTATCCCTCTTTCCATTAGTCATTTTTATATATTAAGATAGATATATGATATAATAGCTCTTGTATAAAATATAATATATGGATTTTGATAACAATGCCTTTTAACAGGGCCTTCGATATGGAATATAATGTACTCATGGGAGTTTGGAACGTAAAGTGCTTCCACATTGTCTCCTAGATTGTATAGGAGCATAATAAATAATAAACCGTTCGCTCATAATATTGGGTACATTAAATATTAAATTCGTATCGTTTTTGTTTTATTAAACACTTGTAGGTTACATTGTACATTTTCCGTTTCGCGTTTCTAATTTATTATAACAGCTTTATGTATTTTTACTAACACCTCACACGTACAAGCGCTTTAAAACATCTTTTATAATGCTCACCGATAAAGATTGGAACTTCCTGTCGATGTCTGTATTTCCGAGCTCATACAACCCAAATCTTTCAAGGTTCGAGTGAATAGGCATCTTCTGGGTGAACTCACTCCATCGTCGGCCTTATCTTTCCTACACGGATAGATGCTGGCCAAGGGCAAACCCATCTTTAATAAAAAAAAACGTACAATTGCTAAATAACGTAATTCTAAGATTTTGGTATCGAATTCCTCCCAGCTAAGGCAAACTTCCTCACAGCTAAGCTTTGCTGTAACCTATACTCGGGCACAATTGGGGCAGTTAGAATACATATGATATTGCCTATGTCCATCTGGAATAATATACCTTTATACCTTTGAAATAGTGCAAATTGTTTTCTAATAGTAATCTCTTTCTATTTTTTTATTTTTAAGATATAATCCTTTTTTAAAGCTTGAAATGAGCATTTTTAGATGAAAACAGCAAAACTTATTTGAAATCGCCAAATCATCTCACGAGCTAAGCTACATCATAATTATAAATGACAATGATTAAAAGCATAAATACACCTTTCATATAAGTCATTTGTCGTATCACAATGCGACTCCGCTAACAGAACGATAAAAGTGCCTATGTTTTCCTATATATTTATCCATCAATGAAGCTCTCTTCTTCTCGTATCTGGCGCAATCCACGAACAATAAGTGTAGGACATCTTCTATATGCTCCCGTAAACTTCACAATCGCAAGAGAAAACTTTTCTCATTAAGAGCAAGTATTTATTAGCTTGCTATTTTTATTTTGGGAAATACTTTACCATTGCACTACAAAATTTTGGCGAAATTTCGCCATTTGTGTAGTTTGTAGTAGTTTCTATATTATTTATAAATCTTCTATATATAAAAATGAATCCCTATTTCCCTTGGTCACGGCATCACGCGTGAACGGGCAGACCGATTTTAATTCGGTTTTCACTAATGGAAAGAGGGATAAACGGGGAATGTTCATATATATAAAAATTGCACCCCGGGCGAAGCCGGGGGCGGGTCGCTAGTAAAACATAAAATCAATTGGAATGAAAAATATAAAAAAATACGTGTACCGTTAATGGTTCCCATCTCGAGTTCCAATTGAAGAGGATTAAATTTTAGATAGTAACCGTGTTCTGTTTGATAGAGTGAATACTTTTTATTCCGTCAAAATGTTCCCACACGAATTACATAAACCTTTTCACGTGTCGACAGTCTTTGTGTTTCAATAAATTATAAAGTTATATATATTTAAGTTTTAAGTGAGCCTTAATCACTGTATCGCGTAAATCCTGAAAGGTCACTCAACTCCCTCACAACAAACTTTAGGATAAAAGTCCTCATCCATTAGGTGTTCTAACTTCACCAAGAGAGATGTTTCTTTAAATATTTAACGAGGACGATCCAAACCAGACTTTGCTCTTTAATTTAATAATTGGATAGCTTCCACCTACTCCCGAGTTAAGAAAAGCCTTTAATGCTTCGGATTTTTATAACGTCATTGACCTCTTTCCACCACTCTTAAGAAAAATTCTGTTTTTTTTTTGCCATTACCTATAATAATATTCTTAAACCTCTTTTTTTAATTGCAATGAAATCTAAAATTAATATTTTAAATTCTCTGTTTTTTTACAATTTTATTCGCTCAAATGGAGCGAGTAAAATAGTAAAAAGCAGAATAAATATCATAACCTCACCAAATTAAAAAAAAAAATGTCTGCACTAGCTGAGCCCGCAACTTCGTACGCGTGGTATTCGGTATAGCACTTAACTTTTTGCTTGTAAACCGTTTGGAATGAAAAAAAAATGTTGCTACAATACATCAGTGAAAACCTCATTCAAATCGGTTTAGTCGTTTCTGAGATTAGTTTCACAAACGCACAGATAAACAGACATTATCTGTTTGTCATTTCATCATTTAATGTAAACACGGTTCGTTTAGATGTGTGCCACATTTAATCAAATTTTGTTTAAGTATTAAACATATGTAAATGAATAAATATAAATATTCTTTTTTGAATATTACCAAATATCAATTCGTCATAGAATCTGAATTTTTCAAGAAACCGCATAGATTATTTTTCCAATTACTTGATAAACATGACCAAAAATTCAGTTGGTTCACTTATCAATCCCAGAAAGCTCCAAGTTTTAAATTTATAAAAGCGTGGGACCTTGTATTTCTTCAGAATTTAGTAAATTAAATAAGCTTAAGCCAGTCCTTCTTTCTGCTTAACACGATACGATTTAAAGATTAATGTCACTCTGTTTAACAAAAAACGCGTCTCCATGAGATACATAAGTAATTCTTTTATGTACGATTATAAAGTCGTACAAATTTCAATGTGATTTTATAATAAACTTCTGTGTACAATCGAGATACCTATAATAAAAGGAAATATTATTGTATAATAAAAAAATTAAAAGTGTAATCTAAACAAACTCTGCTGGAAAAATTATTATAGAATCGTTTATTTTGAAGTCTAGGTGAAACGGTTTAGAGCTCATATTGTGTTTCACATATACTATACTACATATACTACATATTTGGAAGTATGTAAAATAATTGTATTTTAATCTATTTCACTTAAAGGATGTAAAATGAATGATATCTTTTCGAAACCCTGGTAAAATAGCCAGATGTATATTCTTGAAACCATTTAATGAGTAAAATACTGTTTCACTGTTTTATCGTTTCTAAATTTCAGTATTAAATTTTATAGTATCGTAAGCGCAAATATTGCTACAACAATAGCCGTTGATTCGCCAATTATTCATTGGAGCCTCCCAAACGATTATTTGAATTAATTACTGACGCTGACGATTAAATATTAAATTGCGTTCGAAAAAAAACTAATTTGCAATTTGCGTAACCATTTCGTGGTGCTGTTAATACACTGTTTCCACAATGAGTAGACATTAAATGTATATTGGATTACCCAATTAATTCTGTGTAATCGCCGGCCAACTAATTAATATCCCTCTCCATACAGGGATTGAAATTTAATAGTTTTCGACGATTATTAAACCTACAAATATGTTTTATTTTACTCCCAACGATAGCCTTATTCTGATCAATATGAAACAAATATTACAACGAATTAATTACTTGAGCCAGTTAATAAAGTACTTTTCTTTGAATAAATTCGTATGTTTTTTCAAAATAATGTAATGTATGTGTGTAAAATAATTGTATGTTTAACTAGCCCCGGCTTTGGCTCCTATGCCAGGGGTCTGTCAGTGAATTTTGACGGAAATCGCCGCGGTTTATATAGGCTGGTGGAGCAATTATCCCCACAAGTTTGATCCTTAATGTGAAGATGTACAGGCTACAGTCAACCACAAAAGCCCTCTGCGGATTGAGAGAACTTCAAAATATTTCTTATCCACACATGAAATCGGGAAAAAAAAATAGAGTTGCAGACCCAGTCGGGATTTGAACTTGCAGCTGCGATAATGACAAAATCTGCTTGAACTAACAGCATTTTATTAAGATTCAATTTTTAATTTGTTGGCAATGTTTCAAGACAATATTTTACCTATAAACTTATAACCTTAACACACAGTCCACAAAACCTCTATTAGAGAGCTATTAGCCTAATCACTTGGTTTCAAAACGTCCTCAGAGAGAGCCCTCTCTCGTTAAGGTGGGTTGCGGAAAGCTTGCGGCGGTGCGGGAACGCCCCAAGCCACGATGCTTGTCAACCAAGGAATATTGTAAACAGACCTTTCAAATTTTAACATAGTTTTATGTAAGATTTTCTTCGGTTGTATTTGATCGGAAAACGTTTTTAGTATTTTTCTTTTTTTTATAATTTAATAAGATACGGAATGTCTGTCACCAAACTCAACATTGCACGACGATACCCAGACCAATATCTACATTACTCGACGAAATATCAATTGGATTAGTTGTAATATTAGTTGGAATTATATTTTAATTTAGTCTCTGCCACAGACAAGTAATTAGTCATTTCTTGGCGTTTGGCTCATTTCTCTCTTTTCGTCCTGAGGTCCATAGTTCAACCACCATTTCATACCTTTTTAAATCGTCACCAATGTTGTAATTATAACCGATTATAGTTCAGTCACACTTATTGCTTATCGACGGTATGTTAATTCATTAATGTAATAAAACTGGATATAAAAATGTAATTTTTATATCTAATTTTTTTTCGAATCCTCGAAACATTCAAATGTAACGATTGGAATAATTTTATATACCTGTTTTTCTGATGTCTCAAAGATACTTACCATAAAAATAAATCGTCTATTTGTGAATTTTTTGTGTCAACCAACTAGTTCGAGCGTCATGTATTTATGGAATGGAATAAACAAAAACAAAAACTTCATGTTATGAGGTCAGCGTTCCCCTTTTCTTCAAGAACTCTACAGTAACGTAAAAAATTTGTTCAGCGCCATCAGTAATACTGTTGTCGCGTTCCAGTCGAACGATATTATCTTTTATAAGTTACTAGCGACCCGCCCTCGGCTTCGCCCGGGGTGCAATTTTTATATATAAGAACGTTCCCCGTTTATCCCTCTTTCCATTAGTGAAAACCGAATTAAAATCGGTCTACCCGTTCACGCGTGATGCCGTGACCAAGGGAAATGGGGATTCATTTTTTATATAGAGATAATAAAATCGGTAGCTGGGTTAACGAACAAGTTTATTCTGGCGAAATTAGATAACAATTCACTCGAAGCCACATCTGTGCAACTAATGTTTAAAAAGTCCTCAATAATTTACCAGAAATCCTAACTAATGAACACCATAAGGTCGCCAAACGAGAATATTGTCCATGTCCGCGTCCCTTCCTCGCACGTTGTATAAGGCGCCTTAAATATCTTGGACATTCGTATACACACCTATTGCGGATAATTGAAATTTATTTCGATATTGCTGTACTTACGTGAGCGCAAGTTTCCTTTGTGCGCGTCCGCCGGCCCGTCAAAGGCAAACCGTAACATTTATTTATTATTCCCTTTACTGTTTGACGGGACCAGGTAAAAGGTTTTTCAGATTAGGTGATGAATCCTAATGAAGATAAAGAGTTGCCTAATGGTGTGTTGCGTTGCCAAAAGAAAACTGTAAACTGTAATGGACGCTGCTACTAATTGGCTGAGCGATGTTGCTCTTTGGCTGATTTATTGCTTAATTATTCACTCTTATATGCCCTACCCGGAACTTGGGTAATTTCCCTTTAAGCTTTGTTCCTGTTTTTTTTTTTTTTTCTTTTTTTCAAACAAGGGTCCGTATTCACCCCTACTTATTAGGTTCGCGTTATCCTCCATCAAGCGGAATACCTAAATAAACCGTGTTCTTTTAGTTACGACAGATTGATTTTTATTGATTTCTTGGTTTAGATTTTGTCTGCGGCTTCGTACGTGTACAAAGTTAAAAAGTAGCCGAAGTCCTTATCGACTATACAAGCTTTTTTTTTTACTACATTTCATCAAAATTAGTTAAATGATTATTTGGTCGCGAAAAGGTAAAAACAGATAAAGTAATTTTTGTATTATTGTGAAATTGACATTGATTCGTAAAATGCTAAAAAACAGTTCAATATTATAAATGCTTCTGATATAAAAATCCAAGAAAGAATAATAGGTTATGTGTTAAGGAGTGACATTTACATGCTGGTTGAAAGGCACGTTGTATTTTGTAGTTGCCGACTTTTTTCTCTGTGTCTGATGAATGTTATGTTTTTATAAGGTACAAATAAAATAAATTGATTGATTGATTGACTAGTGGTAACGACCGCGTTATAGAAGACTTAACACTGAATTTGCTGTAGTATTTCGTTGCATGAGAAAAAAGGGCATAAACGATTTCTCCTGTTTCGTCTTGACTTTACCATTTTTTTCTATTTAGTCCCTACATATGAAGATAGATTTCTCCACTATTACAGATTACACATCACCTTAATAAGTGTAGTTTAATATACCTAAACATAAACACTGAAATTATGAGAGTAATGAAGAAACAAGTAATCGGATGGCGTATTTTTAAGCGGTTCTGCCGAAAAAGTTGCGTCCAAAGCAAAGTGTTTGCTTAGCAAAGTACGCATTGATACTGAGATCGTTCGAAATCGGATTATTCTGAGGAAGAAACGCGGATTAAGGAAATAGGTACATTTCGGTGCTGTGCCGTACCCCATTTAAATTCACTCCTAAGTCGAGTTCGTGTAATTGAAATGAAATTCCACCCTGTCTCGGCGGTTAATGTGAGTTTCTCCTTACGCTCGGATTTCAAGTTCGCTATTGGAACTTTTTTCCTTCAGAGGCGAACAATTTACAGCACAAAGGTTGCATACCATTTACATCCTGTAACGCCGCTTCGTGTACTGTGAAGCAATTTAGACGGAAAGATACGTAAACATTTATTTTAATGGGAAAAATGGCTAATGGAAAATTTATTTACACGATGATAACCATATGGAAAAACATAAATTCATGCAGCCTGGCGCTATGATTAGCTTCGATAAGGAAAAAAGGTACCGGAGCACGCGGCAACGCATAAATTGGCATCATAAATTTGTTTGCCACGGAACAAACAACGTGGATTGCGCTCAATTATGGAGATCGCTCCATCTTCCTTCCTGATAGGTGCTTTGTATTAGAGTAACACTTTATCTTTTTATACAGATAATTGTTGTAGCAGTTTGGTTAAATGTTTTATTTCATTTATTCATGTTCAAATCAGTGGACAGAAACAAACCCCTTTTTGACACAGGTTAGGTATACCAGAGAGGAGAGCATAATCTGTATTATCATAATGAACCTAAAGAATGTGTTATTTGTTTGAACGCGCTAATCCCATAATATTTCATAATCCAATTCCACATCACGCTACGATACTTAGGAGTAAATAGAAAAATAGTCAAGAAGAATGCTAACCAAAAAAGGAATGATAGCGCGGGTGAAGCGTTGCGATGCGATGTATCGTTGAACGAGTTCCACCGCCCGATGCCGAGACAAAGGATTCGATTTCTTTCAAATTTACAGCTAATATATTATTCGTTGCGAATAATAGTAGGCTATAGCTAGTTAATAATAATAATAAATACTAATAATCTCTTGTATACTTTATACATTTTTGAATAGATTTGAAGTTACAATGTTTGTTACTCAACGCGTTGTACGGATAGAATGAGATTAAGTTATTCAATAAATGGCTCGAGCTCAGCCGCGGTTGAAAGCTATCTTCAATGAAAGAACGCCCAAAATAATAAGTCTGAGTCCGTTTGGTAGCGTGGTTATGAGTGAACGGTAATCCAACAAGTGTTGGCGGAAAGGAGTGCCTTCGCGTGTCTCGTTACATTTGGGGCCCTAATATAAAAGGAAACAACTCACGATCGACGCCTCGATGTCTTTTCTCACGCATTTTTGGTGTTTGGAAGTCGATACGGTACCAATGTAATGAAGATTGAAGCTAATTTTTGTTTGCCATGTTTCCTTTTTGGACATGTGAAGATAATAGAAATATCTTTTTGTGAAACGTTCTACCAGTCCTCTTTTAGAATAAGCAATTCCCCTCTAGAGTTCGCACGGATTCACACGAGGAAGGTTTGCGTATATAATTTTCTGCAAATTATAAATGCACAAACCTTTCTTGTTTCTTGTCATTAGTGAAAATCTTATTAAAATCTGTCGGGAGGTTTAGAAGAACTTAGCCAAGAAACAGATAAAACGAGCTGTTATTTCACGGTAGTCATTTAGAATGCTCCCTGCCTATTTAAAATTTGACAGTATTTACATACATTAATCAAAGGCTTAAAAATGTAGACTCACTGAAGGAAATAAAGGTAATGTCTTAAAGGTTTCAAGTTGAAAGGTAAAAGGGGGAAATGCACAATCGCAGGTTATCGAGTAACACCCTGATAAATGAACCGACACTGAACTTCGCACCTACACACGAATCCCCTGGCAATATTTCAGATAGATAATCCCGTACTATTACCCGTTTTCAGATAGCTTTTATTGAGTTGAATAACTGCAGTAATATTTTGATATCACAATTCTGTCCTCGTACTATGTGGCTATATGTGAAGTTCAGCTTTCGAGCCACATTTGTGAGCGTTAAATTTGTTTTGATTGAATTTCAAAACTGTACACGTTATACTCATGTTACCGAGGTCAAAAAATTTGTTTTTAGAATTCTAGTCTGTGCGTTTGTGTAAGCTCAGAAAAGGCTTAACCGATTTGAATTTGGTCTTCACAGATGTACGAGTATTATAGCAAGCTTTCCGTAACATTTACAGTCTTACTTATAAAAATCGACTAAAATTCTTCTTAGCAACTGTTTAACTAATTACTACTTATCTCCCTAATCAATGATTAAATATTTTCTACTCAAAAACGTTGCTTAGGTACAACTTAGCTAATGAACAGTTAATTACACAAAAAAAATATTTTACTCTGTCAATACTGCAAAATGTTGACAGCATAAAATTTTTTTTGCTGCTAATGTCCAACCTAAAACGCTTATAATAGCAACATTCTGTCACTCAATTTAAACAACTGTCATTGTCAAGAAGGTTGTTTATTAAATTATTATGTTTTGTTTGAATTATTCAAAGAAAGTTTTTAACGTTGTGATTGTGGAAGTTTTGGGTTTGTATTTATAATGGAAACTTCGACAAAAAAAAAAGAATACGCACTAGGATGAACAAGAAAAGGTATTTTCAATTATTATACTATTTTATTGCAGCGCAGCGTGTTATTTTATTTGGCCAAATAAAAATACAACGGACGTAGGTCATGAATAGTTCTCTTTTTAAAACCTACTTAACTATATATTTTTTGCAGAGATTGTTGACACAGCTAGTCACAAAGAGAATGCATATTTTAGAAAATAAAGACACTTCAACTAATGCCAACATTATGAAAAAAAATCTGCTTGGCAAGATGTTTATTTAATAAAACGATTTAATTAATTTTTTTTTATTAAATAAAACGACAAATTTCTCTATCCACAATCCACTCAAACGCAACTACAAAATTTGAAACAATAGATTCGAGCTAACTGAAATTGACTGAATCCTGTTGTCGTCAGCTGATACACAGCCGCCATTTTGTTACTTAGCGTCTTAACAAGGAATCGCCGTTCATTAATTTGACAGCTATTTAAGTACGTTACTAAGCAACTGATTAAGGTTAAATAACGTTTATAAGTAAGAAATATTCCTAAATGGCTACTAAGTATTCGTTAAATTTTAAGTACCGTTTATAAGTAAGGCTGTTAGTGTTTGTTTCATTCCAATCGGTTTACAAACAAAAAAGTTAGACGCTATACCGAATACCATGCATACAAAGTTGCGGGCTCAACTAGTACTAGATAAATTGAGAAGATAACGATAGTATAAAAGTATTAGTAAAAACTATATATCCAGAAACAAAAATAAAATGTAGCACCACTGCCAGGGATCGAACCCGGGAACCCTAGAACCGAGTGTTAAGGCAAGCACTCTAACTACTCATCTAACGGGCTCGTCAATAAACCGTCTCAGCCTGCCTGCCAATCTTGATATAATTCCAACAAATAAATACAGTCATATTTATAGACAATACTTTATATGTATAACCATTGATGTTAAAATATAAGTAATTTTATTGTGAACGTCAGCCGCGTTCATTGGTTTTATTGTGCCAACGCTGTCGGCACAGCGCTTAGCCAGATTAAAGGTAAACTAATTCCCCAAATGGAACCATGAAAGGTGTTTCCCGGACTGAGATAGACGTGACGTTTAATTAATACAATGTCACCTTTTATTTGAAGCTATTCATGTTTTGCTTTCATGTTAATAAGACGAGATTTTATCACAATCGAGATATTACTGTTACCTTACACGACTCAGTTGTTTGTGTAAATACTAATACTAAATTATACTTATTATACTTATTGGCTGTCCACATTCACCCACTGGCAACAGCTCTTTTCAGTTTTTTTTTTATTTTTAAATTATTATCTCTCGCTCAAAACAAACTTCGCGACTATTATTTGCGACTATTAAATAAATTATTTATTAAACTACTAAACTAAAAACTAATATTAATTACTTAAACTATACATTGTTGCCTGAGGACCCCAGCTCCTACGAGATGAGGATGACTGGGGTCATAAGGATTTTGTTTGGTCTGTAGTCCGCTCTTTTGAAGTCATCTCTCGAACAAACAGAGATCTTTTTGTACATCAATCTACAAAGTCAACGAACACTTTACTTTTCAGTGCCTGCTGAGATTCGAATCTGCAGCAATTCAACAATGACTATGACAAAAGTTGCTACGTCAGCTGCATTCCATAATTTATTAAGAATATATTTTAAATGTGCGTTTATTTTATTGTTTTTATGTTCCCATAAAAGTTAACTGTACAAGAATCCGTACGCAAAATCAGGCTACACCGAAATCTGCGTTCCGAGTTTAATTAAATCGGATAGTTTTACAGGAGCCCTTTGTCTCGCGTGAAAGTGCGCGCGCCCGCAGATGCTGTCGCCGCGCTTGCGGTCGACACGCCGTGAAATGTTGCCAGCATTCTTGTTTTTAAACAAATTGCTACACTATTTACTGCAAGCAGGTGCGAAATTAATTATCATTTTTACCACAATCTTTCTGGAGTACAGCGAAATTAGAAAATTAGGTAAAAGAAATGGATATTAAAATTAAAAATATTATATGACTTATTGGATTTTCAACACTAGATTCATAACGTTTTTCGGAAAAAACATAAAAAGATCTTCTTGTTATAGTGACCGGCACATAACTTGGCAAGATTTTAAGGTAGTGGGGGAAAGTTTGCGCATCCTACATTCACGTACAATAAAAATGGTCCCTCTTGTTTTAATAATACTTAATGTTTAGGGTGGCATCTTCATCACTGTCGCTTTGTAAAGGCGTTAAAAACGACTTTTGCGCATCTCGCCATTCTTGCCAACTAGGTGCCGGGAATTATATTAAACTGTTACTGACTGTATCTTCACTCAATTACAGTACATAATATACCATCCACTGAATTGTCGGTCTGTCTGCCACCTTTAATAATATTAAAAAAAAATGTACCTCAACTTTGTGGTGTAGTGGCTACTGTCGTTATACTGGTCGTTTCTTATCACTTCATATGCATTTGCATTTACGTCCAACAGTCAACAACCAGAACTCCGGTTAAGTTAGCTCAAAAAATAGTGGTAAGATTACTATAATTCGCATAAAGCTGAAAATTGATACGAATGTTGGAAACACCGTTACAAAAGAATTGTGTAAAGTTCCCATTGATCCCACTTGTGCAAAAAAATATTCAAGGTTAAAGTTCGCATTTTTTAACCAAACGGTATTTTTATCGCTAAATTGGCTAGACAAATATTGTAGATCAAACATTTTACAAAAATTGTTCTTACACTTTTTCCCTAAGAATCACCATTTATAAGATATAGCGATTAACAAGTTGAAAAAGTTGTGTTCTCCATAAATGTACACGTTTCCACGCCACCTCTTAGGTAGACTATACTTGGCGTATTTAGGCATATTCCACGTCCACGATCTATTGTACTCCTATTTAATTAAATAATATGTTATAAATGCGTAAGCGAATTTCCATCTATTTCAACTTTATGCGAATTATAGATCTTGAATGTCTATTTTGACCGAACTACGGACTTCTTTCCCAATGTGAGCTATAGGTTTCAACTACGCTAGTTCACTGTATGCCAGGCCTTGGAAAAATTGCTAGTCGTCTAGTTCACGTTGATCTTTCGCGATGTTTTTCTTCACCGTAGGTAGGAGCAAGTGCACATTAATTCTAATTCACATATGAAATCGTAAAAACGAGTATATAAGCTATAGCCCGTGGTTTCGACAGCCAAACGTTTTGAGCTACTATGCTATCATTCCTTGTATTGCACATATTTTTAACTGGTATCAGCTAGCTCCTATAGCCAGGCTATCATGTTCTTTTATATCATAGTGATTAATATTAAGGGGACATATCTAAGGGAATAATGAAAAAGAATAGAAAATTAAAAAAAAAAAAAAAAAAAAACAAGAAATTAGAGCCAATAACTGTCAAACTTGACAATGGCATATTCTCCTGTATTGTATATCAAATCCACTTGATTCATTGATCCACTGGTATCATACATATTCATGACTACTTGATATAGGACCTATCTGTAAACTTAAAGTTGCACTTAGCTATATTACAATTGTATCCAATTTCATCTTCCCGAGCCACTCAAAATCATAACAAGAATTACAGACAGAAATATCGGATATTATTTTGAGTTTAAATTAAGCTCACGTGCTCACTCGAAAAGATAAAGAGTAGCGTGGCTCACAATAGTTAAAATAACACGGAAAAGGCACAAGGGTATGGATTAATAAAAAAATAAAGCGATTTTATGACTAATTAATTGTAATCGCTTACAAACATTTATTTACTTACTATTGAACAAACTTTACCAACATTTTTAATCGTCGTGTCTTTGTTCATTCCCCGCACACTTTGCGGATTCCTATTTCAGAGCGAAACTAATATTATCGCTCATTTCTCTTTTGTTTAATCTCCCTCCGGACTAGACCGTCTGAGCTAAGCCCGGCCACTGAGGAATGGAACAAACTATTTATACAAGCTTTATAAAAAATGCACCAGCAGTCTTCTCATTATGCTTAAGTCTTGTGCTGTTCTAACGTCGGAGTAGAAACATGTCTATTTTGTAACACAAAACTCACCTAGGTGAGCAAGAAAAAATATATTAGACAATCTATACATATAATAAAATTGTAAACGAGCCGTATCTCAGACATTAAATATTTTTTCAAAAAAACAATTTGTACACGTTGTACCTATGTTACTAAGGGCAAAAAATAGGTTTTAGTATTTTTGTCTCTTTGTTTGTATGTCTGTGCGTTTGTGCTGCACGCTAATATCAGAAAAGGCTTAACCGACTTGAATGCGGTTTTCACTGTTGTATTGTAGCAAGCTTCCCGTAACATTTTGTTTCATTCCAATCGGTTAACTAACAAAAAATTTACACGCTATACCGAATACCACATGTACGAAGTTGCGGGCTCAGCTAGTTGAAAATAATTTAGGACACCTGGTAACTTTGCCATTTAATGAATTGGCAATTCAAAAAGGAAAATACAGTAACTAGTGAAATTAATTATATCACCAACAGATTTAAAATACCAGTACATGTCTTTGCCCAGCAGTGGGACGTGATGAATGTTTTAACTAAAAAAAAATAGGTCACCTAGTGAATCCTTTTTCCATTTGGTGTGTTCGGCAATAAATTTCTTTTAACCCAAATATTAAATCATCCACTCTATCATAAGATGCTCGTACCGCTTTTATGTTGTCATCGCCTACTTTGTACGCGTATTTATTGAAGTTTTCTTTCTTTATTCCCAGTTATAAAAGGACCTCGACCAAGTTTCTCGAACTTTTAATGTGTATGAAAGCGCCGTCGTCGCGTCTTGTAGCTACTTCGCAAGAAAGAACCGTTCTTACATAGATTACAGAGTTTTTTAGTGGATAACATAATTTATCATAAAGTTTCTCTTTACTTCCTGGATATTTTATTTATTTTATTTTGAAAATATCCACTGAACTTCTTAAAAACTAATTTCCTAACACCACACATGTTTTCGCATATGGAATCTAATATATAATAAAATAAAAATACATAACGATTTAAATGCATACCGTAAGGAAAGTGGGGAAATAAAAAAAATACAAGTTTTGATTTTTATAAACATCCATCATGTTTTAGATAAATATCCATTGATTGTGCATGTCTTTGAATTAAATAAATTAATGCCCAGGAAATTTAGTGAAGTTATTGAGATAGTTTCATGATCTAAGAAAGAAAGAAAGAAATATTTTAGTAATCGACTTTTGACGAAGTATTTCGGTTTACTGATGAATAGAAAATAAAGAAAAATTACGAATTTACTGACTCTCGTGAAAAAGTTTTGCTGACCTATTTCCCGTTCAGAATTAACCGTCACGAATGAAGGAATTAAAACTTGTGTCCGTCTAACTATGAGCAAAATAGAATTGCAGAAATTCGACTCACTTTCACTACTGGAGGTAGGTTGGAGATGGGAAACTTAAGAAAGCGAATTAATTAAATAAATGTAGGTACAAGAGCAATAAATTCGGCAAGTCTAAAGTCAAATTGAACATTTCTAAATACAAATAGAACGAACAAAGTTCGGCAACTCCTCAGTTTAATTTGGGTAATAACTAGGAAGCAGCAAAAAGGTCAAGGCACCTACTGAATAACAAATTTCCGATCAACAGTTTATTCATTACGAACAGTCGCTGATTAGCATTCATTAACGTGCGTTACACACTGCTGTGCCGTTCAACCGTTAATATGACATTGTATATAAATTCACTAAAAAGATGCCTACGTTAGTACGTATAAAATACGTATAATTAACACGAGAGTTGCGAAAGAAATATAATACTACATTGGAATCCACTAAGAAGACAATATTGCAGTTGAAAGTTAATGAACGATATTAATGGGACAAGAAATTTTACTATTAAAAATATTTTAAGCAAACTCATCAATCAATAAAATCTATTAAAATTAAGAAGTCACATAAAAAGTATATCTTCTTGTTTCTTTTTCCTCTCTAGTATGCTTTTTACGAGCGCATTGGTCGAGTGGTTAAGGTGTTTTTCTTAACGCTCTATCTCAGGGGCCTCTGGTATGATTCGCGGCAGTGCAAACTTTGGAAATGAACTTTTCATAGTAGTAGTTGGGCATACTGACTTTAGCGGTCATTTGGGCAGCCCGTCTTGCGGCAGTAACCATCCCCTTACGGAAGGCCACCGTGAAATAACAGCATGTGTGCTGTTGTGTTTCTGTGAATGAGTGAGTGATACCAGAGTATTCCAATCCCTTCCTAATCCATGATCTTTAATCCTATTATGGTCGGCAGCGCACTAGCAGTATCAGTGGCGTTGCTTGTGTTATAGGCGACTGTAGTCACCTACCATTAAGTGGGCCGTCAGCCTGTCTGGCGACATTCGCAATTAACAAGTTACTTAATTGTATATCTATTCGTTACAAATAATCCCTACACTTAGTACGTTAAAAGACCTCTGTTACGAAGGACACCTCTGTTACAAGGGATGTCATAAAATATTCAAACGCTGCTTTTAATAGGCTTTTTTATTTTATTTTCTATTTTTTGCAACATAAGAGTAACGTAACATAGTCTCTTTGTTCATCAAGAGATTGACAGACTTATTTTCAAATATTATATCTGCTGTCTGCTCATGTAATATCTACTAAATCTGCTGTATATGTATAAAAGGTCGGTTTGTGACGAACGTATGTCTCTCAGGAGTCAAGTTTGACGCTCAGGAAACGCGACAACCAGTCGTCAACATTTACTTGTAAACTTACACTAACTTTTTCCAGGAAAACGCGATGCCTCTAATTAATACCCGCTTTCATTAATTGCAAACTTTTAATCCGGGACGATGGGTTTAGGTTGGATAGCGGTATTGTATGGATTTAAGGATTTAGTCTTAACGTACCGTTTTAAGTTTTATTTATTGGTGCCATCGTCTGAAAGTTAACGAGGTTTAACATTTATTCACATACTAGAAAATCCGGGATTCGGTAAAGATTTTAAACATCATTTAATTTTGTGGTACTGTTGTTAAATTCTATGTACCTATTGATTTCCAAACTCATGCAAGATTTGAAATAGCATAATCGCTGCAAATTTTGAGATTCTATTTTGGTCGATTACAAATAACAAAATTCATATTTCATTATATCTAGAAGTTATAAGTAAATTTTAATTACAAGTCGCTCAGCGAGCTATGCAGAGGGCAATGTTTGGCCTGAGCGCTCAGAGATAGGGATCCGAAATAGGGAAATCCGATGGAGAACCAATGTAGTGGTCGATATAATCATTGAGAGCACAAATAATCATTGAGATTAAGGGGCAATGGGCGGGATATCTTCATGCAGCGTATGGGCGTTGGGAAATTAGGAGATCGAAACTTCCCTTGGGTCGACCATCTGCTCGCTAGACCGAGAGCAGTTGGCAGTGGATGGAATCGGTATGCGGCATGGTGATGATCAATTAAAAAGGCGTATGTCCAACATTAGGCGCTTCTGGGCTGATGATGAAGATGATAATGTATTTTTTTTTAATATTATGTCGACAGACAGGCTGACGGTCCACTTGAGTATAAAGTGAAAGTGAAAGTAAAAAGTAAAAGTAAAAAGTTTATAAGTGAAAGTAAAAAAAAAACTTTTTTCCAAATTTTAATTGTCTTAATTTCTAATCAAATAAAATTTCTGCAAATCTTTTACTTCGTTGAGTTTTTTAGAATTAAAATATTCGCAAAAAAACTGTTTAAAAGAATGATATTCATTCGCAAATCCTTTTCGAATTCCTCTTTTATATTCAAAAACGTCATTCCAAAAGTCTTAAATGAATTGGTCCAGACTGTACTCACTCTATTCTTCGTTGACAATCCCTTGACGTGTTTTATGTCCTAATTTAAATTGCTTTTATCGTGAACGCGGCAGTTACGGGGAGCCCCGGAATGGTTGCCTCGGACTCCCGTTTTTCTCCTACAAAGGCCAAAATGACTGTTTTTGCCTCCTCTAATTATTTTTGGGAGTTATTAAAAGATCTTGCGTTTTATTTAACTGTTGCAAGAGAATATGAGAAATAAACTGTGCCCCGCTGTTTCATCAGCTGTTTATTTTAAATTAATATAGGCATGCAATTTTTAGATATTTCCGGTAATGCTCGGTTCATGTCGGGCGGCGTAACCCTGTGCCATAACCCTGTGCAGCATACAATTTAAATAAATATCTTAGGAATTATCGTAAATTAAAAAGTACGCGCAAAAAAATAAATTCAAGTTGTCTCGCACCAAGGCGACGCGAACGACGGGACTCCCTTCATGCAGATGCAAACGTTATGTTACACATATATTATCAACGCGGACGAAGTCGCGGCCACCGGCTAGTTACTTATTAAACAATCAATAGATATGAATGTCATTTGCTCAGTCGTGACTGTGATCGATAGCGAACTGTTAAACTAGTGGAAGACATAACACGATGATAATTGTAGCCTTGATACTTGGTTGTTCTTAATTTGAAGCCAAAGCGGTCAACTTGAGCAGGCGTAAAATATTAACAAAACTCAGTCAGTCAACACATTACTTAGTCTGTCCATAAAGGACTCAGTAGATTGGTTGTATAACGGATGACGACGAATGTACCGATGCATACACTCTAAAACCTCACTGCGAACTACGTCTGGATTTACCTTGCTCGGCTATTTTGAGTGTATCCACAGGAAATCTATTGGATACAAACCTCAATCCAGTTTGTAGTGCAATATTTGTGAGACGTCAACGTAAATAAAATTTTATGCTCGCCGTTCTATTCCATTGAGGGAAGGAACTAGCTCTGAAATTATTTTAGCCTAGCTCTAAAGTTTCTGGATTTCAAGTATTAAGAAAATAAACTGCTATGTCAAATATATTAATTTATTGCTAATACCGTCAAAAGGATCGTCAGTCGGACTAAAGACATCTATAAAATCACATTTCTGTATATAATTTTTTTTTTTTTAATAAAACAATTTTTACACGTTGTACTTATGTTACCGAGGTAAAAAAAAATCGTTTTTAGAATTTTTGTCTGTTTGTACGTTTGTGCACGCTAATCTCAGAAACGGCTTAACCGATTTGAATGCGGTTTTCACTGATGTATTGTATTAAGCATCTCGTAACATTTAGTGTTTTGTAACAAAAAAGTTAGGCGCTATACCGAATACCACGCGTACGAAGTTGGGGGCTAAGCTGTTCCTAATAAAAGAAAACTGCCATAGGATTTTCAGAATATATTGTGAATAAATCAGAGCAAATTAGGTTAGCATGGCGCAAATTGTAAATGTTACAATTTAATGAGAATTTTGGGTCCTTGATGTGACAAAAATAACTGCTGTTTCCGTGATCTTCGTGTTGATGTATAAAAAATATTATTTTCATTTTATTTCATATAATAATGCGCTCCTGTTTCGTGCATTTGACTCGCAGTTACATATTAAAGTAATTACGGGTCGAGGGACGGAAACGTCAGAGCCACAACAAATCGGCGCGCCTTATTTATCCGTTGCAAACATTCGTGTCTTAAAGAAATACAGAAAAGCAACGGGTAAAGAAAACCATCGAAGTGTAAAGTGAACGTAGGTGAGTGCCTACTTCATTACATTCCGTTATAGGCACATACGCGCCCGTATTTTAACGTACAGGCGTTTCTATGGCGAATATCTCTTTCGTTGTTCTAGTGTCTTTTTTGTAACTTTAACATTATGGAGTCTTTTAATTGCTGACTAGCTACTGTAATAATTAAAATACTTTAGTTTTACATGCAGTCTTCTTGCCACTGCAATAAATTATAATAGCCTGGCCTAATTTTGTCACCAGTTGTCGGACCATAAATATTGACTTTGACCAGCCTTCTCGTTAATATAGTGAGTTACAATTTATGTACAGATTCCAACAAATCTATCCAGTTTGATATCTGACTCGCTTATATTATAAAATAATGGATTTTATATAGATGTCGTCTCTTTTATGGACAGTCGACATAATTTGTCGACACACACACCCCGCACTCCTTTGCATACGACCTCTACACAGATCGGAGTGAATGCCAGCCAACCCGTTTATTTTTACGGCAAGGCTTTTGTTCGGCTATAGCTCACATCTGGAACCTCAGACACGGCAACAGTAAAGTAAACGATCAGGGTAACTTATATTCAATCTTCTGTTTTTATTGATTTTCTATAAACAATCTTGATGCTTACATAAAGCTCGCTGAAAAAAATTCACCTGTACACAAGACCACATTATTAGCAGGTCGTTTTATTTTAAATCGTTTAAAAAAACTCTCTGAAACAATGCTAATAATTTTTTTAACATAGTTTTATGACTAAAATTCCGATTTCTGTTTCCTGTTTTACGTTTCCCTGTTTTAGTAATGTTGGTTAAAATTGGTTAAAATTCTATGTCCCTAATCTTGTTTAGAGCCATAGAAAAACGAGAATATGTAAAAAATTAATAAATAATACAAAATAATAATAATAATAATCAGATCGCAAATAGCAAAATTTGATTATTTATTATTCATTATTTCGATGAGTTAGTAAGGGACTCCAGAGTCTGCTCCCTATGTTCTTTTATATCTTTACCCTTTTTTTATCTTGTATCCCCACTGGCGTTGCCTGTGTTTATAGGTGACGGTAACCCATATACTAATTGCATCATCAGCCTACATGCTATCCTTTATTAAAAGGAAAGCGATTTAAGTAATAAATTTTTAATTTTTGTTTATTTAACGATTTGTCAATATTTGCAAAAATAAATTCACCCATGTACCCTCAAAATAATCGTATGGTGTGTCGACAAATAAATAAAATTTCCTATACCATTCTGTGTCGTTAAGGTCATACGATAAATGTCACTCATCCTTATAATATTAGGGTTGCAACCTTTGAAACGACAATTCCATTGTGAAGCGGAATTAAAGCCCTAAGATAATTTACTTACCAACTTTATTCTGTCGACCCTTGCTACGTCCCGCCTAAATTTTATATGATACAGCCTCATTGTACCCCTGATGTTTTGTAAAAGCCATATTTATAGTACATTTGTAATTTTAAATTAGGGTTTCTTTAATTTGTGGTTATAAACCCCCGTATCTCTCTAATTAAATGTGATTTGTCGCTGAAAGATACGAGTAAGTATGATTACTTCATGTATGATAGAATTTTCAGTATTATTTAGTTGTGCACTTGTTGTTCTTGCCAGTCTTTCAGTTACTAAAACCAATAAGAATATTTCAGAGAATCGTTTAATATATTAAATAAAAAGTCAGAGAAAAAGAAACTGAAATTGTGAATTACACTAAAATAATCAAAAATACATCATATAAACATCCATCTTCATTCAAATGACACAAAAGCTATTTTTTTTCTTAGATTGATAAAATACACCCAGGATATACCAGTTAGCAATTAAATAAGATTTTTAATGTTACAGATAATTTTCACTTGTGTTTTCACTGTGAAACTTGTTTAATAAAGAAGATACTCATATCGTCTACTAACGGCCAATAAGCTTACTACTCAGTGTCGCCTGGCAACACATTACATGTAGGTGAAACGAAGTGAGATTCGCCTTGAGGCACGAGGGAAAAGGTTAGCTGGATTTATAAGATGGAAAATACCTCAGGCCTTCTTTGGGATAGGATATCGGTTGCGAGTTTCTCTTTCTGTTTAATAGTACGGAAAATAGAAACAGAAAATTATAGTTAAATATGTATATTTATTTAAATAATAATTCAATTCATATCACAGTTAAAAAGATGCATGATTTATGTTAGCAAAGACGTTTTAATATTGTCTCAGTGGACAATTTTTCCCTATTCCCGCCGCATTCTAAAAAAGTATAATCAAATTGAACGACACCCCTTTCGACCTGGAAATAAATTAAAAAGGAGTCATAAATAACTTTAGAGCTCAGACCGTGAACTCTAATGAGTTAGAGGGGTGGTCAGGGCAAAATTGAAACCGTGTTGGTCCAATAAACCATTTTGTATTCAAACGGTCCGCCGACCAGCCGCATTTTAATTTACTTACTCGAATTAAAACTGCGCGTGATTCGAATTCGATCCTTTTTCGCTTCGATACTTTATTTTTATAGTTGATTGAAGACGGGGCCCCCCTTCCATTATGGAGGTTTTCTTAGGATCCACTTTGAATTGAATTGAGTATTCATCTCGGCCCGTTCGGCATATTTCGCGAATCGACGTGGCTCTCAAGCATATTTTGTAAATTGACTATAACTTTCTCGTGATGAACTCAATTGTCTCCGATTGTCTATTCTTTCAATTTGTATTTATATTAAGAAGGTCTTTCCTCGTTTTGTTTCTGACGAGCTTTTGTAAACGGAGTGTGAACGATTTTATTTCCAATTTTTTTTTTATGCAGAATTGAATATCACCTTTTTAGCTATATTTTCACTCCTTGCATTTTGCAATAATGCATCGTTGTTTACGTGTACCGACTACCAAAACGAACACATGTGACGTCGTGGTTCTACAATGTATGACTGTTATTAAATATCAACTAAAAAATAATAAAAAGTACAAAAAAGATTACACACTCTTTTGATATGTGGTAATTGTAACAATATCAGGTTATAATATGTAAAAAAATCACATAACACATAGCGAATTAAAGTGTTAACTCGACATTGAAAGTGTTTAATATAAAATAATCTGCTACTATTTCACGCTGTAACAAGTACAGTGTGTCCCAATTATTACTTTAAAGTAGTAGCATTTGGCAACCCAATAACTTCGATACCGGTTGTCTGATTGGCTGGTTACAGCCAGCATTCGAAACGTAAGTCTGCAAATTTTTACTATGGAGAAATAAATACCACAAAAACCCGCCACTATTGTGCATAAGTACAATATCAATAAGTATTCTATTATAAAAACGTACAGATCAAAATTTATAGTGAGAGAGACGAGCCTTCTGGTCTGAGATGTCATGGTTCAACCCGATTTTCGTGGTATTTTTGTTATCATTTTACCTGAATATGGCATATACAACTTCGGGTTCCAACGTAACGGCGGCGCCACAACTCACTCAGCAATGTCACCTTCGCCTTATTGCAGTGATATCGCCTAATTTCTAAAACGAGATTACTGGTTACCGAGATCGCCCGATTTGACGCCACCGGATTTTTCGCGTGAAATTTTTTGAACTCTAAAGTCTATATGAACAAGGTATAGACTGTTGAAGAGCTCAAGGCGAAATATGCAAAGCGAGCGAGAATATCTATATAGCTTCTGTAGAGCCCTCACACTTTTGCAGGCAAAATGATGGAACATACTAAAAAACTAACTATTTTCGCCATCCCCTGTAAAGGCTGTCATTTACGCGATATTATAATTTTCTGGAAGTGATCAGAACAAATTGTCAAGTTCCAAAATAAACAACTTTTCTCTTAACAGCAAACAAACGTTTATTTACAAAACAAATTGTAACACTTTACGTTGCGCCATCCGTTATTTGTGCAATTTAATTTTTTATGCGCATAATATAATGTAATTGGATTAAAAATGGGTTGTGCTTTCCTATTTCATTTTAACGCCTATTTTAAAAGTGTATTTTAAAACAATAATTATTTAATTTAACATGGTTATTAATAGTTTGATTTTTATTTTCTTGAAGAATTTTGAAGAACAATATTTTTTTTTCTTTCAAAATTGTAAATTAAAAACACAATTTATCATTGAATAGGTTAAGAAAGTAGAATTTCAGAGCTTCAGACTGTGAATTTGAGGGACGTATAATGAAAGTGTACGTGTGTTCATCAATTGAATTAACGAGGTCACTTTTTAAAACATTTAAAAGATCCGTGTTCATTTTTATGCGAATGAAATGTACCGGATCCCGGATAGCTTACATTGCCCTAAAAAGGCAGTAACACATAAAGACGATTTAATATTAATTTTTTTCACGGAGGAAAGAGAGAAACAGAGAATCGGTGAAACCTCAACAATACTGATTAGAATGCTTAATATTCACCGTTCTTGTGTCGCCGTTATCGTTGTATTCGATGTTTATATTTGCACAACAATCCTTTGCAGCGCTGCGCAGCGCTGACGGTGCTTTGTTGTGGTAATTTCATTAGACGCGGTCGCTAGCCGCTGAATATTAATTGACGTGGACTTCTCTTACTTTTTGACCGGACGTTATTGTTGACTGTGAACACTGAATTATTTATTTAATTATTATATGAACATGGCAAACATCAAAGAAATTAAAGCAGTAAAACATATGTTTGTATACGTTTGTAGTCCAGGAAAATTTACTAACAAAGAAAAATTTGAATCCCTCAGGGGCATTTTTGATATAAGCTTTTGAAGATATGTAATATTGATAGGTGAAAGAAATTTTTGATTCCACCACGTAGAAAAAAACAAAAATAGTATAACAACAAAACATTTTTTTAAATTACAATTTTCAAGCATATATTGTAGATTATTTAATTTTACATAAAAACTAAAAGATAAGGTTTAGACACTGTGATTTAAAAAAAATATATCTTTTGGCCTCCCTAACTATTTTAATTTTAGCAAAAAAATTATATGAACATTTTTATGTAAAACAAAATTATCCACAATATTTCCTGAAACTTTTTTTCTAACTCTTACCATTTTTGTATAAATTGGAATTAACACATTTTTTTTTCATACTTCTACAGGCTGAAATCGAAAATTTCTTTCACCCATCGATATTTCAAAAATGCCCCTGAGGGACACAAAGTTTGATAACATTAACATCTGGACTAATAAAAGTATACGGTAAATTGTACCTATTACAATATGTTATCAAACGATGCGCAACCACTATTACATAACTAAATTCAAATAATTTATCAAAAGCAAATTGCATACGTAGTGTATCAAACGATCTTTGGCAAAAAAATAATATAATTTTTGCTAATTGAAGATTTATTTCAAAAGAGCTACCGCGGAGGTTTCTTATTGATTTTGTTCCCCGTAGAAACAGTTTTCGTAACCGGTGGTAGATTAATTTATTTTTATTATGTTTGACGATACATATTAAATACCTTTTCACGGAAAGGAACTTTAGTAGCGCATTTTAGAACAATGTATTGAACGAAGTATTTTCGCTTATTTATCTGTAAAAGTAATGCGAGATTCGTCACCTATTAAGAAGGCAGATGATGAAGGATGATTTATGGTTTCCACGCGTTTTTCCTCGGAGCGGGTGTAATTAGATTGCCGGCGCGTCACGGAGGAAAAGTAAACACCTCAAAGGCATCAGGTGGCTCGCCAACGATATTATATACCTGCCCACAATGTTATTAAAGATACTACCGAGTACTTTACGCGTCGCATACTTTGCATTAACCTCACGGTATACAGAATACAGTGAACGAACACTTTGAGCTCTGTTGTCGTTGCCTTAAAACCCAAATATACATATTTCAAAGATAATAAGAAGAAGTGTAGTCACTTGAGTGCTTTCTTTATAATAGTAATAGGCGTACCTATACCTAAATGAAACTACTACTATTGTCCTTTTACTTTGTACTATGAGTCGGCAACCCCTTTACATTCCCTCTAGTATGCACCTACTTTACATTCGATACTGTAAAGTAGGTGCATACTAGAGGGAATGTAAAAATAAAAATAGACAACACTCAGCTGAATAAAGCCTTAAACCCAAGATTAAGGCTAACATTGAAATTTCTTTCTATATTTGATCTTGCTAGAAAGTCAGAGAGCTTCACGTCGCGCCTATAAGCTCGATATTTTATTATGGACTAGACTAGCAATATTTGAAGTGCTTGCAACCCAGTGAGCCAATCTATAGATATACTTCCTCAGATGAAGGAGCCAGTGCTGAGTTCATAGTGGCCATAGTCCATCTCACAAGCCAACAGCGGATTGGCCAACTTCACATTTCTTTAAATATTGTTAGTTTTCTCAGACATGTGGGTTACTCGTATTATACTCGTATGTATATGAATTACATATGTTGAAACAGAAATCAATACAGTACTCCGAGAGAAAATAATAAATACGTGTACTTATTCATTATGTTTGTAACTAATGCTTTAAATTAACATCAACCAAATTTCTATTGTATTAGTTCTCTTTGTTTCCGCTACTAACAATTAATTAACAAAAGGTGAACGCTTCTATTTGTGTTAAGACAAAATGTTAAACTCCGAAATTTTCCCTTTGTTGTAATATAAAAATCAAGACTAATTTAAATCTCAAAATATTCCATTAAAGACTTATTTGCACAGATGTCTGCTCAAATCGTTGTCAATACTTTGCGGCGTATTTTTCCACTGACTCCCAACTTTGACACCTTATTGCCTCTCATGCAATATGCATGGTAATACGCCCCGAAGACACGGTCTTCCTCTACCCCTCTCGTGCCCCCGTAATTGCTGAAAATCAACCCCCTCTCTCCCTGCTATCATAACTTTGACGAAAAATATTGAGAGCCAAATTTAAAATGACCTCCTGTACTTAGTGGCGCCGATACAAATTAGAGTTCATTCTGTTCTTGTCTAACGTAGGACCCACATACGCGTTATGTTAAATGAACATACTCGTAGCTTGGAGGCTACGACTAGCCTGTTTTTGTTTCCTAGTACCTCTTTTCTTGTAGGCATCGCAAAAGATGTCCATTGAAAATAATCAAGTTATTAGTGAAAATAACACAGAACAAGTTATTAGTGTTATTACTAATAATACTAATAACTTGTTCTGTGGCTCAGTTAGTGAATGGAAAATGAAAGTTGCAATTTCAGAAATATTATTTTCCTATAATATAGAGCTTTAATTAAAAAATTGCACATGATTATGCTTTAAAAATACAAGTCTGGGATATTACTCTTTTGCGTTACTTCGGATTTAGACCTATGAATCTTGCTGTGACTTCTATGTGTGATCACTTTTTAACGAAAGGGAAGCCATTTTGTTTTTTGTTGTTATACTCATTTTTGTTGTCTTTATCAAATGTAATCTTAAATTCAAGTGATCATGACAATACTTTCAATGACTTCATTCCATTTTCAATTCCATTGCGCTACATTACATATAAATAAAGATAAGATCCTACATAACATCTTACATAAAATAAGATAAGATATATATATATACGCAAAATGATGTAGGTGTGGAGCTTCAGACGTCTGTAATACTCTATTAAAGACAGATGGCACTGTGCTGTACACACGCTATCAAATTAAGTTATTATTAACCGAACAGAAAATTTGAGGATCTAAAATTGTTACAAAGCATATTGAGGCACGTTCGCCAAACGTCGCTGCCAACTAAAGGCACGTATTCCACACGTATATGTTTCACACGTACGTATGAAAGAAAAGGGAAGGAAAGTGAGAAAAATAAGTGTTTAAAATTTCAATATCTTCTCCACCTCTAGCTCACGACATGCGAGTATTTCCGCGTTATGTTGTTTATGGTAAGCAGAAAATCTTGTAATGCCTTTATTCCGCTCGCATAAGTTCGTAACTGGAATAAAAGCGAAAGACTCGTGAGGAGTTTTGTCGCCTTAAAAACTCAAGATTCGTTGTGTTTAGTAATTAATGTGGGTTAGGTCTATTTTATATGTAAAATATTTTTTGCCTCTTCAACTAGTTCAAATTCCGAAATATACAGGATGATCAATTCGAATGGGTCAGTAAGGCAAATCTCAAACCATAAGAGCTATCTCTTTTGGTTCTTAGGAACTAATGCTTCGATTATTTGAAGATTTTTTAAATTTTATTATTGAAAGAATAAAAACTGCATTCAAACTTTTTCAAGTTACGCTCATACGCGACTGGGAATCGAACCTGGTCAAATTTGTGTAAAAAAAAACTGCAATTATTTTTATTTCTGTAGAGGATAGTCTGGGTCATAAGGAATAAATTGTAGTCTTGTAGTAAATTGAGTCTTGTATAAATTGTAAACAGATTGGCTATTGTACCTAACACAATTTTAATAATTGACAAAATGTTTCAATACGTTATTTGAAAAGATCACATTATGTGCATAAACTTTTTCTAGTTGGTTCTGACAAGTAATGGAATGCAGATGTTGTTCTTAAGAACACATTTTCGTATCTTTTATGGTTTAAGATTTCCCTTCATTGACGCATTTGGATTGATCAATGATCATCATGTCTACATTATTAATTGCTTGGAATATCCATAAATAATATTGTTAAATCATCTATTATACTTACTGATTTTTTTTTAATATAAATAGAGAAAATAACATAAGTACTATAATTTTAACTGTTAAAAATCTACTACATGAAGAATTATTTTCTAATGCTGTTTCTCTTCGTCAGTAATTTTTGTGTTAGTTTTTAAGGTTTACTTTAATATTGTTAAATGTATGTATAATAAGTGCCGTTTGTTTTAAAAACACTTTAGAAAGATAATTTATTCATCGCCAACTAAGCAACGCTGTATTTTGTTGAGCGCTTTCTAAATCAATGCAAAAGTTGCGATTAATTTTAAGTTTATATCTTCAGTGAAGTAATATTTGGTTGACTGAAGTGTTTTTAAGTTCTAAACAGTAAATTACTTCAGACTTTCCCATGAAGTTTGTTTGTAAAGTTTGTATTGTTTTTAATGTAAGATTAAGGATATTTAATTGAATAATAGGTCGTGTTTAAGACGATTATTTATATTCGGTCGTTCTTATTTTTTCAGTATGACATTAAAATAGTTATAACTCATTTTGTATGTGGTAATAAATATTGTTCCTGCAATTTTCGTATTGTTCAGCAGGCTGACGGTACACTTGATGATAGGTGGCTGCTATAAGCAAAATTTAGTAGGGGATAGGAAAATACTCACCGAGACACAACATAGCTATTATTTCACTATGGTCTTAAGGGGTTCTAAGGGAGTAGTTTATGCAGCTATATTTATATAAAGTATTTTATAAAACACCGATCCAGCACATGTTAAAAATTGACATCATTCATCTTGAATTTTTAATTATTTATTGTGATTACTCATTTTATTAGTATTTCGTTTAAGAGATAAGAAAAAGTCATTAAAATGGACTGTAGATGGCAGTGTTTATATTTATTTTAAGTATTATGAGAAATGAATGTTAAAGTTATTACTTTGTTGGTTAATTTCACAAAACAACAAAGTGCACAACAAAATGAAAGCACTAACAGCGCAAGCAAGTTTTATGGCATATAAAACATCATGGGCGCAGATGGAGCGCTTGCATCGCTTATTTTATAAACTTTATGCACTTTACATAAAAGCTGGGGCGTGAGAAAAACGTTTTAAAACTGAAATAATTTTTCACGCCATTTTAAGATACAATTATGAATAACCGTATATCTTCGCCATTACTCGCGACCCTTATAAATAACATTTTACGTCTCAATTCTAGAGGCAGGCATCCTTTGAGCGAAGACATATATGGGGTATAGACCAGCATACTTCAAATGTCTTCGAAGGTTGTAATAGGTTAAACATGTTTCATGCTCCAAGACAGGAAATAGTACGAGTATGTCTTGGAGCATGAAAAATATCGTCCAAAAGTTCAACTGGAAATAAATATTAATGTACTTACTTCACTAATACTCGTTTTGTTTAAGAAATCGGTTCACAAATTCACAGTTCAATTTAATTTAAAAAAAGGAAAGGTTTTCTCTTTTAAACTAAGGTTTTATGACTACACAAACATTAAAATTTGTGAATAATAATTAGAAGCATATTAGCTCCGTTCATTGGATACATTATCTCAGTAAAATGGGTTTAGTCCAAAATTTTACAAAATATTCGCTTTCTAAATAAAACTAATATTTATCTATGCACAATATACAATAAATTCAAATTAAATTTGAAGATCTATATGATATTTGTTTATAAATCTCTCCGTGCTGAGAAAGTATAATAAAGTATAATGTTAAGTAATGCTCATGCTTTATATTCCTCAAAATAATAACCATATAAAGTTCTGACTGAAGGGATATAAGGGAAATCATATGTATCGTCATATGTATTAATGGGAATAATACAAAATCTAGAATAGGTAACATAAGAGATTCAATAGAAATGAAAAAATCGTGCCAACTCGCCAAGAGTAATATGTAGACTCAAGTCAACTCCGAGACGACTACGTAATGGGTTCTGGCCATGAAGTGGAGTGCACTTCGACATAAAGTATATTAAAATATTTTATGGCAAGCATAACCTCAGACTCTCGCGAGTAGTTAAACATGATAATGATAAGTAAGACGCTTTTGTTGGAGTCTCGAAGTCAGCACCCTGACGTACTGTTGAATTATTATTCCTTCATAATCGGAGGTACTATCAAGAAAGATTACCCACTGTCACGGGTATTTGGCTGTATTCTTTTTAATATTTCGAATCATTGTACTTTCTATTTCTTTTAATAATAAAGTCAGGCTTAAGTAGATCTTAATAATCCAATTAAATTCCAATGTCATTAAATATCCTAGTTATATTTGTCATTAAAGATAGATTGATCTACAATTTAGTATATCCATCTAATTCAAGAATTCAGATAATGTTCTCTGAAAAAGAATATTAAAAAATATTTACATAGACATAATTCTACAGCAATAATGTTTTTTTTTTAAATATTTAACCCTTTTTTGAATTAGACGCATATTCCCTATTTAGACTGTGGTATCAAATTTTCTTGTATAAATACTTTAGAGAAGATACATAGTATAGCTGGAACTTATATTATTATTAATTGAATTTTAAATATTTTATAAAAGAGCTCGTTTATTCGCCCGAGCTAAGGTCTTTTTTCCTTCTGTAGACTCTAATCGACCCATACAACAGCACCTACACTCCATTATTAATGTGTACTTTGTGAACAAACTAGATCTAATTTAAATTTATTGAAGTGCTCTGTTCTTTTACATTATATATTTTGTCCTGTGTCTGAATAAACTCTGTTAAGCATATCTCTCTCTCTCTTTCAATTCACATTACACAATATGTGAGCAATAAATTGATACATTCGAATTTCAAATACGGTTAAAGTGATCCCTATCCAAAATTTGGGCTCCCTATCAATATTTAAACAAGATTAACTGATTTGGATTGATACCTTGCAAATGATTGGACGATTGTCTGTTTAATTGACAGCTAATTATATGTGCCTAGTTGCCTAAATATAATAATACCTTACATGTGCCTAGATCATTGCATCGGCCTTTGCCTTTCCTACCGCAGGTAATTTCTTTGATTTAATATTATAAAATAAAGGTACGATACCAATTATAGTATATTAAGTGGATATCAAAATGAGAGATTCAACAATATCTATCATCACGTAAATTGGTTGGATTGAGGAGCATCGTTTGTGCTTAATGGCCCCTAAGGAAGCCTCTATTAGTTGGATACTGCTCAGATTTATAGTCCAATCTCATACACCGTCTATGTGTAACATTTTTATAACTCGGACGAGAGTTTTCGTGATAACTACAAAGTTGTATTTATGGCTATTGAATATTTTATACTTAAGTTTATATATTACATATTGTACTGGTGTCCGGTTTATGGACCGAAATCACATTGTAATAGATTCTTGGACGTTTTTTAGGATGTTTGTGTTCATTTCAGTTGTTTATAGAAAGCCAAATTTAAATCTCTCTTTTGGTCTCTACATTTAGAGACCACTAGTCATTAAGTGTCTTTTAGCTTTCACAAAAAGCTATTTTTTTGGTTTAATTTTGAAATCTGCATTATTTTAATTTCCAAATCTATTAATTTAGTTTTGTAACTAAATTAATAGATTATTTATGTTGTCTTTATAAGTTTGTTGTAGTTCTTATTAGTAGACTTTATTACTTTCACATTTCATTAGCCATTAGGCTTATAGTTTCTTATAGCTACCGATCGAAGTTCGGGTTGGTTTGTTTTCTTTTTATTACATCTTTACATTATGTAATATCAGTGATGTTTATAGTCACTCGCTCAACAATTGCAATGGAAAACAGTGACACTATATTTTGCGTACACTACATACAGCGCCAGCTAAAGCATATAACTTCAGGTCTTCATTCCTTTAGGATACATAAAATATCCTTTGGTTTGTTGTGTTTGGTTAAATTAAATTAAATTTTGTCTGTAGATGGTGCTTTTATGTGTATTGATGTGTGCATGATTAAGAGTTTCCCATTTCTTCTCTTTGTCTATGACTTCCTCATTTCTCTTTTACCTGTTGTTCCATCTGACTCTGGTGCATATGCTTTTTAGGAGACTGTAGCCACCACCTTCTAATAAACCATCGAATAGTCTGCTGCTCTTTATTCTTAGGTTTCATATACGTACGTGTAGAACACATGTACTATCTGAAGAAATTTTTATTCCAAACTTGCATTACTTAGTTGATTAACGAGAGTGGTTATTGTCTATAATTAATTATGCAAACATCGTCGCTTATTGCTTTAATGGAATGTGTGTGACTTGTACACATATTATATGTATTCTGTTAATGTGCTCAGTACACGTATTGACACAGATTCAGCACTTTCAAAAGCCAATTTTCAGCTGTTTATCCTTACATAGTAAAAAATTGAAGTTGCTTCCCGCGTCTGTCTGTCTGTAAAAATAGCACTTGTGCGAAGCGGGTAGCTAGTAATGAATAATTTGTTTATTCATAGATTGAAATCAAGACACGGTTAATTATAAATATTGAAAATAATTATATATTTTTTTTTATAATAAAGAACGTGCACCAGAGGGAGGCAATAAGTGTGCTGCAGACCCTCTTAGACACAACTCAAATTGAGTACACTAATTTAAAAGTGGTTTTCTGTAAGGGGATGGCATACATGACTGGCCGACGCAGTATATCCTGCCCCAATGAAATCGTCTTGTTGTATTTTCCTCATCATACCTTTTCATAGTAGCAGTGGCTTTGGTGTGATTACAGCAGTTCTAATTAGGATTGTGTGTTGTTACGACATGACAAGCGAATATTCACTCTACATACTCCAATTAAGTGTACGTTCAATATATATTTTTATTCAATTTTTAATATTGACTTACTCCATTTTTGTTTTATAAATATTCACACTCCATCCAACAATCTCAGTTGTCAACAGTATCCGTTGTAATGATGCTCACAAACACAACCGATCGTTGCAACACGAACTACATTCTGCCAATGATTTTTTCTTTTTCTGCTTCGCCTTTTTCTTTTCAAACGCTCTTTTGTGCGACGCTTTGTTTGTTGTATTACCTGTTTTTTGCTGTCGAATAATGTCATGTTTACCATTCATATCGTAACCTGAATTGTACCAATATTATTTTAAGTCACTGACAAAAGTCTATTTAATCTTGCTCTTTTTAATAGTTTTTTATAAACTGTATTAATTTCATTTTATATGTTGGTTTTCACAAAAATATTTTTTCGGGAAGTCCTAAATTTGAACAGTGTTTGTTTTCAATTCTTTTATTATTCTATTTTTATTGGATTAGGTCATGTGACGCTTAATCTCCTTAATATACTGTGTAAAGACCAAGTCTCTCTAGGAACCAAAGTCCATTTGAGTCTAGTGATATTAACACATGAAAATAAACATATAATAATATATTTTTTACAAAAAGAGCATTATCGAATTATCGAATTTTTTACGGAATTTTATAAATTTGTATTATAAAAATGATTTTGTAAAGTGTAAGATTCCTTTATAGCATTCCTCCGTCATATAAAACTTGGAAACAAGCAAATAAAAGTACAACAAATTGAAACAAGGAACGCGTGACATTCGCGTCTTTGTCAAGGTTTTTCCTGGAGAAATTACTCCTCCGCCTTTTCTTCATATATTCAGACACGGTCCTCGTTCAGATTGGATTACTTCATTGCCACAGTATAGAAAATGTCATCAGGTTTGTTTGCGACATAAGCAGTATCGTAAACTCGAGTGCGGTAAGGAAATTGCGCACGCTCGCTGTACTAAGGTAGCGCTATTTGGACACCGATCGACCCGTTCTCGAACTTTCGATAACTCGTTTTACATAATAAGAAAGTAACATCACTTTTCTACTCGCGAGTTTGGCAGCGGTGTGCTGACTCGGCACAAATATATACTCCTTTTTGTTTACAAAAGGAATGTACCTATTACATACTTCTTTTTTTGTTTCGGGTAACATTTGTAAATCATTTACTGGAAAGAGAACTGTATAGGAGAATTGCAAAACACTCCCACACAATTTGACAATATTATGGTTACCAGAGGATTTGCTCGCGACATCTTTTGGTAAATTTTAAATTTATATATTACTAGTTATTTCCCTATCCCTTATCTTTTATCCTACTACGGTCGGTAGCACACTTGCAGTAGGTACGTACCTGTGGCGTTATTTGTATTAATGCGACGGTAGAAACCTACCATCAAGTGGACCATCAGTCTGTCGACCTTTACATTAAAAACATCATCCTAGTTATTAATTCCTGACATGATCTATCCCATGTAAGTAATTAAATGAAACATAAAACTATCTTTTGATTAATTTCAAAACTAGAGTGTCGCATTATCCCAACCATTACATTGCTTGTATTGAAAACTGTCTAGATGTTCAGTATGTAATATAGGTAACTAGATAATAAAAAAAATGTAAGTATTCCACAAATTTAGTTAACATTATCCTTTCCCTGTCCAGCCCTTTCGATATTTAGTAGTTAATAGAAACATAAAAGCATGTTTCATCGCTCACAATAGAACTCTTCACATGAAAAATGGTCGAACCATACACGTCAGACAAAACTGAGATATAAATCTTTTGATAATCGATGTTGGCTCGATGTTTATTTATTGCATCGATACTGGAGTATCAAGATTTCGGCCTCTTTTTTACTCGGTAACAATGAAGATGATTTATTGTTGAATGTCTTGAAGGTTTCACGAACTTTGTTGGTGTTTGTTGCGTTAAACATAGAATGAGTTTATGAACCTCGTGAAAGTTGTAGGCTACACCAAATGAAGCATTCCATTTATTTTTTATCAAACTTAGCGACCCGCCCCCGGCTTCACACGGCGTTGAAATTTTCAAAAATCCTTAGCGGATGCTTACGTTTCTAAATACTTGATATTTTTGGCTGTGCGTTGATAGTTAGCCCAAACAATTTTATAAGTATAGATCAATGTGAAGTTAGAACCAGCTGAATCAGGGCCTTTACACTTACAACAAGGTTGTCATATTAGCTCATTCATAACTGTATAAAAATACATTGTCTTTATGTCATCTTTATGTCCATTCTCATAGCAAGTCCATTCAAATGTTCACTGTATAAATATGTCTTCTTACAAAATCATAGATCATCATTATCTTAATGGGATATAATGGGACGTACAGTATTTTTATTCATGTATATCCGCCACACATTCATAATTAATTTTATTTTTATTGGTATTGTTTACATAGATTAACATCATTTTAATATTAATAACGCGTTATCCAATGTTAATATTCACCGCGGCTTTGTATCAATTTATGGTCAAACAAATATTTATTACCACTGCAAATTTCATAAATAAGTTACCAAAGTATAACCATGTTTATTTATATAAATAAATGTTTTAATAATAATAATGTTTATTTATATGTTACAATTACATTTATTTTGTAAATTCGTCAGTCATAACAACGGAAATATCTTCATTGAAATATTAAAAGTAAATAACTAATAATGTCAATTGATTTTACTTGAACAAAGAAAAGTTCTATATACTTTTCGTTCTAACCACACGTGTGATATAAAGTGCGTTTTAGTAGTGTTAAAATAGATTATGTAATTTTGTTTAGTTTGTTATGAAAAAATGTATAGAGCACTCAGATTTTTATAATATATCTTTTATTAAATAAGTTTTAATTAGAAATGTAAGTTAAAAGTATTTTCATGTACAATTTTCTTGTTATCATGACTGTTGGACCAAAATTCAATGTTTGTTAGATTTTAAATTTAAACACTGTCACTATATGCGAATAGACTAAATCAAAGTATTAAATAATTTAAAAATACGACAACCGCTCGCGTGTTCTAAGTTGAAATTCTTCTGACAGACGACGAAATAGAAGCGACAGAGGCGCCACCGCAGCCGGAATTAGTGACACAAGAGACAGTTCTTATGATACCTGTGCCGACTGTGAACGATTCACAAAATATATTTATACAATACCTCACACGTAAGTAATAGAAGGGAATATAAATGCTTTATGTTTCAGGTGGTCCACTGGTCTTGAAAAGCTACTACAATCAACACGTTTTGAAAAGTAACAATTATGTTTTCCGCCGTCTTTTTAGATGTTATGCAAATGTGTGGTAGAGACATACAAACAATACGGAATTTAATGGCAGCATTGTCATTTTTAATTCGCCAAACGTCTTTGCTTTGTCAGCTGTGCCTTTATTTAAAACCTATCACAGTGATTTGGGAAAATCAATTATTCCGGAATCTGCTCTACCATACCATTTCCAATGAGCTCCTATAATTAAAATTGTACTAGAATCTCTTCCGCAACGACTGAATTCAAGGTAATAAACTGTCTTCCTAGTTTTTAAACTACTAATACGATTTTCTATGACAATGCTTTTGTATCAGGCGGTCCGTCTCTATAATATGTAGGCACATTTTATCAGGATGTGATCAATGAGGGTGGCAATTATTTATTAGCCGCAGCAGCAAGCGCAATATGCTAATTAAACGCGCGTTTAATACTCGGAAATGTATAAATTTCAAGCAGTTTAAACCGCAGTTGCACTTCTATTTGAACCGTAAAACCTGTTTTGGGCGGACTGGAGCAGATTATTGTCATAAATTGCTTGCGCCAATGTATCGGCACATGCACGTATCGATTCACCTCACCATAACAAGTAAAGTCCCAATAAAATCAATCCGATTCTAAATCGATTAACGTATCGATGTTGAGAGGTCGATGCCAACTAACTATTGTAATATCGTTTCATGTCATACTAAACCCCACAACTACATAAGGTGTATCGCGTAAATCCCTTTGATGCCAAGTTCAGCTAAAAGATCCCACATAGGATTACTAATGTCAATTTTCTGCCGTCCTTCTTTTTCTTTCTCAATGTTTTTCCTTATTTTCGGTATATTTGTTCTAGGATTTAACATGTCGATAACGTAGCGGCGTAGACAAAGGTTAAGGATAATATTTGCTGTAATAAAGTTATAATTACATAGTAAACCAGACTACTTTCTATTATACCATTTGACGAATAAAAAAAGTTTGAAATTATTTTTAAATATAATAGAAATGATATGTGTATATGAAAACTGAGAAAACCAAAGAATAAAATCACCTCTTGCATAGTTTAATTTTTCATAAATATTATTAGCCTTATATCCAGAATTGATTTTAGTGTTTCCACTTTAAACGTTATCGATTATAATAATAAATGATTAAATATTATAATTCAATATTATTGATACATACGTATGTATGTATATATATGAAAGAAAAATAAAATAAAATAAAAGGGATTGTGCGGACAGTGCAACTCGGCACTTTTATCGGTCATAAAATAGTTCCGACGATAAAGCGGTGATTTTGTTTCACCGAATAATAAATACTGGACATTAATTGATTGTAATTCTCCTTTGTGTTCTGATTTCATTTACAGACTACAGACAGGAATACGAAATTCCGACTTGTATACGTTATATGTCTAAATTATTATTGTACTGCTCGAGAACGTGGAACTGATCATATTTTATAATAATTTAAATATACCTTAGATTTGAGACGAATACGGAAGATGAATTCGCTGCAATTTAGCATTTCAATGCTACCACCGTCTAGGCTTCCGTAATTTAATCCAGCTTAGTTGGCGAGAACGGCAACGAAAAAATGGCTGCTTTTTTATTTGAATGCGTGCGTCGGCACGTCCTGACGCCCCGTTTCAATCCCGCGTACATATAAAACGTGACCATTCACAGTTCCGTCACTGGGAATAAACATATCCATCACATTTTTTCAGTCTTCAAATACCAATATGCTATGCAACAATTGTGGGGCTTTCCGAGTCGCTTTAAAATGGGTTGCTATTGACCATATCAACATACTCTAATTACACCTCCCTTTGGTCATTAAGCCGTTAGTCCCTAAGGTAGGCGGGAAGAGATTCGAATGGCATTTTTATTTGCGGTGAGGGGCGTGAGCGGTGGCAATAATTTGTTCAAATCTACATGTATCGTCCTGGGAGCCAGCCACCGGCCGATATGAATTGTTTCACGCTCTCGAGGCTAATACCGTAGCCAAAGCCGATCTACCTTTTTTCAGATATCTCTAATCTGGGCTCGACCTCAGCGGTGTCCGTTCCATGAATATTTTAACTCCTGTGTGACAGTCCACCGAAAATACGCTACTCGTATTCGTTTATTAATGTCGCATCGATCTACCGGCCACCGGGGAGAGACCTCGCCGATACATATAAAGAACTAAATGGGATTTCATTTTCTAGTTCAGAAATCAAACGCTCCCCGCGGCACGTGTCCGATCTTTTTGAGATGGTCCCTTCAGATATTTTCGTTCCGGTTCGTTTAGTGGCTTGTGGCCTTTCCGGCGGCTCTTTACCCCGCCATTCGCGTTCCTTACACGCTCAACTCGCAGAATAATTGTTTCGTATCTGAATTCGCATTTTTCCACAAGATAATGTCATTAATCTCGCCGGGAGTAATGAAAATGTACCGCGTTTCAGTCAGCTATGCCATGCTCCACATCGTCGCCTCTTGAACTGCTCTACAAAATAATTCCGCTGTCGCATTTCCAGTCCACCGTGTGTCGCGTGAAATTTGCAACTATACAATATTTTATTGTAAAATTCATTCACTCTGCAGAAAATATATTTAGTTACCTACCCCATTACTCTGCATGGTAACGTGTAATATTATGTGCGTGTAGCTAAAGGTACACTCCGCGGGATAATTCCATCGGGGGTTTCTCAAGACGTCCTTAATTTATTCATAGTAGAAAATTGGGTCGAAATAGGCCAAGTGCTCAGTAACTCGTCTATCGCTCGTAAAAGTCCAGCTACCTTAGGATATATACATAATTCATATTACCAACTTGGTCCGGCTGTTCGGGATTAGTCCAAGTGAACGGGTAGGGACCACACATTTGCATATGGGTTGGCGAGATAAGTTTTTTATTAATTTTAATATTACTGTAATTACAGTATGCCGTGCGGTGCTTTAGATAAAAACGGTTTAAAGTTTCGCTGGAATATACTGTTACTTTGTGTAGATATTTTGCTACTCGAGTTCAAGCTTCGAACTCTAATGCTACTACTGTGCCATTTATTTGGATTACGAGTTTCAATAATATTTTAAATTGTATATTTGTGATTATCATATAGTTAATTTTCTTTTGTTTTTTGTGTGTGCAGATCCTCCTGAAATTACCATCCGACCACGCAATTTACAAGTTCGTGCCAACGGGATTGCCGCGTTCTACTGTGCCGCCAGAGGTGACCCAATGCCGAATATTCAGTGGCGTAAAAACGGAAAACGTGTCTCAAGTAAGTTATTCAAAAAACATTAGAGGGAAAAACATTACATACATAAATTAAAATTTATGTATTAAAATTTAAATTTACATTAAAATGTAAATTAAAAATTTTAATTTTAATTTACATTTTAATTTAAATTTTAAATTTAAATTTTAATACATAACTATGTAACAACTAATGTAATTTTAAAAATTATATTAGTTATTAATTTTATTTTGTGTCACACTGAATGTTTGAATTGCGTGTCCAATAAAATGTAGTTTGTAGTTAAATAAATCATTTAACTACAAATAAACTAAACTACATTTCAAATTATAAAAATGAACTAGGATCAAAACTTATATAATTAAGTTATAAAAGGACCGCATGTTATATTCACAATATAATAGAATAATTCTAAAAAAAATCTCAGAACCATAAGGTCTAATTTGGCATGAATATTAAAATACTGAGGAATTTTCTAGAAATTTCAAAAAGCTTACAAAAAGGAACTATTCAGATTTTCATCATCTGAACCATGAAATTAGGTAATGAAAAAAATATTTTTCATTCGAAACCAGTTTCTGTTAACACAACACCTATCCAATAATAGCTAATACCATATTAGGTCAAAATATGAAAGCTAAAAATTTATTAATATATTAAATAAATATTTAAGATTCGATAGTTTATAGGTGAATTTTTGTACTTAATGTCTCATTTTTCTCTTTTATGGAGGTTTTATGACATTAAATCAAAACGCCGTATGCGGAAATTTTTTCATTTTGATTGAAATGTAAAACCTCTGGTTTGAGCTCATAAATATCAGTAGCAGTAACGACGACCATAAGCCCCAGGCAATGAACTGTAAAAACGAATCGACGGCCGGCCTCGCGAACGAAAACGCTTTCTTAGATTGGGCTTCCGCTATTACTTATAAGCAGAAGCGATCGTGCACAAAGATACATTATCGCCTCATCTTATGAAAAAACAAAGGACAGAATAACCTTAAGCTAATCTGCTAACTACCGCATATGTACGAATCTTATCACTTTACCATTTTAGCAAGTTTACAGCTTAACTGACTTAACGACTTCTACCTAAGTATTTATTTGTGCTCGGCAGCTAACTATTAAAAATCAATAAAAAATATATAAATATTGTTAGTGTAAAGTAATAATAGTTTTAATGTTTTTTAGGGTTCCGTACGTCCGAATGAAAAAACGGAACCCTTATAGGATTACTCGTGTGTTCGTCTGTCCGACCATTCCCCCCCTTATCTCCGAAACTACTTAACCTAAAATTTTGAAAGAAAGAAATAAATTAGTTGTCTACTTATAGATTATAGGAAAACCTATAAAAAGTCCATGATATTAAAATAACATGGTAAACCACTCAATATTGTGCGAGTTCAACTCGCACTTGTCCAGTTTTTTAATGTTTAAAGTCGCCAAACTACAATATTCTAATCTAATTATACAATCAATGTAAATATTGGGATAATGCGACACTGTAGTTCTGAAATTAACCAAAGTATAGTTTCATGTTTCATCTACTTATATAGGATAGATCACGTCAGGAATTACTAACTAGGATGACGTCATTAATGTAAAGGTCGACAGACTGAAGGTCCACTTGAACCGTCGCCTATGAACAAGGAACGCCACATGTGCTGCAAGTGCGCTGGCGATCATAGTAGGATTAAGGATAAGCGATTAGGAAGGGTTAAGGAAATGGGCTCTGGCATTCCTTATTCACTCACCGAAACATGCTTTTATTTTACGGTGGTCTTCTGTAAAGTGGTGCTTACTGCCGCCAGACAGTCTGCCCAAATGATTCTATTGCCACTACTACAATATTCTAATCTAATCTAATTACTAATCTACATATATAATTTTGTATTTTATATGTCAATCAATTTTTTACTTTTCTTTTCTTTTTACATTACTTAAAATTAACATATGTATGTTTATTTTCCAATGCTCGCATGTGTTGGTTCTTATATTAAAAAAGGTTACCAAGTACTCTCCGCTTTACTGCAATAACACCATACCCAACCCACCGCTCTACATTCCTCACCATCTCCCCTAAATAGTTCCATCGCAACCCATGAAAAATGTAATCGCGTCGATCATCCCAGCCTGAAGCGCCAACCGTAAAAGAATAATGGAGCAGGTCACACCTACGTATCTCATTTCATATTCTATCTGCTTTATCAAAATAGTATCCAATCTATTCATTCGTCTGTCGTCGGACCCAACATCTATCACGGCCCATCGCTGACTAAAGATAACTGCAAACTACATTTTGACGTTTTTTTCTCACTCCCGTCGTCACACTGATGGACATTGGCAATCAATCGAAAATTTATTTGATGTTTGTTCCATTTAGTATTAGAACATTCATAATGAATGACAGCTTCACTTTAAACTCTTAAGCGTTTAAAAAGCGTTTAAAACTAAAAATATAGTATGTGAAAAAATAAAAAACTATATTAAATCAACAAATTGTATTTGTGTACGTGTGAATTATGATCTGTACAATACGTTTCTCAGTTATACTTTTCATATGAAAAGATTTTCATGTGAATGGTAAAATGGAAAGTACAATCCTTCTAAAATACAATTCAGCATATTAAAGAGTCCTATCAGCTTAGCGCTCTCGAAATAAATTGTTTTTATTTTAAGCGGTTTTAAGATATTTCGGCATCATACATGTGATGACAAGAGACCAAACAGAATGGACTTAATTATCTGCAAAACGATAAAAATCAAAATACAAGATCACAAATAAAAATATTTTTTCTCTTTTCTTAAGCGTTCATAATCTTCACTTTTAGCAAGCGTCTTTTGACGCAATAGAGGATCGGACAAATTTTCAGAAAGTGTTTTAAATTAATCTTCATGGATATTTATTCCCATAAAAAATACTATTTTATTTATTTATAGCCTTTTAGGTACTCAAAATCATGTTTTAATATTGTTTGTTTGAAAATGCCGCCAAAACGCCACGATGTTCATCTGAGAGCGCGTAACGTCATTTGTGGTCATATCATAACAAAACAGCTGCATTAGCATAAGACAATGATTGCCCACCAATGACGTCACGCACTGTGATTGGTGTTTCAGTATAGATTAAAAATATTGTAAATAATAAAATTTTATTTCTTCATTTAAAAATATTTAAATGAATTATATTAAATTATTATTCGATAAATAATCGTAAAAAACTATATATTTTCTTTCTAAGTACATTTTAGATTTTAATCTGATTACTGTCCGATCCCCTATTCGTGATCTCAGAGCTGGGCAACTATGTCAACTGAACTATGCATTTATACTGAGTAAATTACTGATAGCACTTTGTTCATATTTGTGCGTTAAATATTGATAAATTTAGGATAGTAAATAATTACAGAATTATATTCTAAATAATTTCCAATTTATTATTTTCATTCAATGAACACCCAATAAAATAGTTAAATATTTTCGACTTTTCTTATATAATATCTAGAAATAAAACCCACACGAAGCAAAAGATTACTTATCCCAAACGTGTTTAGAAAAATATGTGCGCCAGTCACCCTTAGTACAATTTCTTTGTGACTCCACTTTGAATTATTACTATTGTCTTCAGATAGTTTTGACGGCCCCTTTGTGTGGTCTCTCGTTAAGCCGGATGGCAGTTACTCGATTTATAAGAGTTGTTTTGTTGCGTAACTTTGATTTGGTACGAAGATAACAATGTCACACTTTGCAAATAAATTTTGACCTTTTTTTAGGTCATATTCTGTTATTTATTTTGACTGTTATTTTCGATTTAACACTTAATTTTTTTTATTCTACGCTTAGTAACACTTTTTGAACACTTTCACATAACACGTTTAGTGTTTATGATCGGCATTTAAAATTTTACCAATTAGAATTAAATATAGAACTTAATATCGATTAAAAAACAACATAGTCCAAATACATTTTTAGCTTCTTCAGTTTATTTTTGGCTGAGTTGATCTAACATGATTGGCATCCTCATTCTGTAAGTTTGAATAGTTTCCAAGTTCTACTATCACTTTGTTTTAACCTGAAATTTCGGTAACTTGTGCGTCTGACTTATTTTTTTTATGTTAGGTCGAGGGAAAAGTATATATGTATAAACTTGTAATAATCTCTTTGGCTGTATTATTTGTATCTGGCTGGTTTTGATGACATTAAAAAGGTTACATTTAAAAAAAAGAAACAAATTAGTAAAATGTTGTTTCCAGATATTTTTCATTTGTTTTTAGTTCTGTCAAAATGAGTGAATCTAATGAAGAAATTCGATACATTTTAAAATTTTATTACCAAAAGGAAAAAATGCAACGCTAGCTGGGAAAAAACTTTGTGACGTTTATGGACCTAATGCGGTGTCAGTAAGATTAGCACAAAGTTATTTTAATCGTTTTCAATCCGGGAATTTTGATCTCAAAGATGCACCTCGCTCTGGTCGCCCTGTTATGGATAAAATGGACACCATTTTTAAAAAAGTGGAGCAAGGTTAGTAGTTACGACATAGCTGAAGAACTGGGAATTAACCACAAAACAGTTTTAACCCATTTAAAAAAAGCTGGACAAAAAGCTCGATATTTGGGGGCCACACGAGCTCACTGCAAGAAACCTTATGAATCGTGTACTCATTTGCGATTCTTTATTGACGCATAATGAAACCGAACCGTTTTTGAAGAGATTGATAACTGGTGATGAAAAGTGGATCACGTACGACAAGAACGTGTAAGAAAGGTCGGTCAGGCTTCACGGACTGTTCCAAAACCCGGGTTAACTCGCAATAAGGTGATTGGAAGGCATTATGAGCTTTTACCGCCGGCCAGAACCATCGATTCGGATCTCTACAACAACAACAACTGATGAGATTAAAGCAAGAAGTTGAGAAAAAGCGGTCGGAATTGATCAATAGAAAGGGTATGGTCTTTCATCACGACAACGTTAGACCACATAAATCTTTAGCCACTCAGCAAAAATTAAGAGAGTTTGACTGGGAAGTGTTAATGCATCCGCCATATAGCCCTGACCTTGAACCTTCAGATTTCCACCAATTTCGGTCTCTTTAGAATTCTTAAGGCAGTGTCAGGTTAACATCAAGAGAGGACTGTCAAATCTACTAGTTTTTTTGATCAGAAGTCCCAAAAATTCTACAGCAATGGGATCATGCCACTATCTACAAGATGGCAAAAATTCATACAAAATCGCACATAAATACTGTAATTAAATGTAAAAAATTTTGAAAAAATTTAATTTGATTTCAATCTTAATAAATGTGATCGAAGTAGAGGTACTTAGTAAGACGATACATGGTCATTTAAAAATATAAATGTACAAACGCAGATGTAACCAGTATTAGAAAAGTAAAACAAGGTCACTTTTCCTTAACCACGCTGTGTGTCATTGCCAACGAAACTTTGTTTCGTTGTCGCTCGACCATCCATCACTGTACGTGTCGCCGCGACTTGTGACTGTCAATCTTGCGTGCTCCCGCTCGCGTGTCACCCTCATTGCTCACTTTGTTGGAAAACTTCAAATTGTATTTACGTGTGAAAACGGGCTCGTTTCCAGATTTTATTTCGGATTTGCCGCTTCACTCACGTGGAAGCTTGAAACAGAGTGGAACATATTTGAACAAACTTTTTCCTTGTTTAAATATTTTACTATCTTTTATGAAATTGCAATTTAGAATTATAATATACACTCTACTCCGACGATTAGCTTTAGAGTAGGTGGATACAGTCATCTGCCCTAAAGCTAGGCTAAGTTAGCTTTTTTTCATTATGGTTATTTAAATTTGTTTAACAAGTCAGTAACATAACCCATTTAGTTTTAATCATTTATTAACACAAACAAAATATGTGGATCGCTATCTATTTTCGTGCCTATATATAATTATATAAATCTAGCGATTCTCACTCAAAAAACAGTGTAAATTAAAGCACAATTCGAAAGGTTTTTTTATGAGAACTGCTTCGTCTCCCTTGATATTTTCCTTTCCATATATTTTTAATTTTATCGAAAAGCAAAAGAGTTTGAAAGATCCTAAGCATATTTCCCAGATCTCTTATAAACACTCGATTCAATGTTCAAACACGCCTGCGTAGGGTTGTTACAACTGCAAAAGCGTCAGCATCATGCGTATCATATACCTGCCGTCACTCACTCGTGAAGGTGTCATTTTTCGCAACCTTCGCATGTGTCGTGCCTATATTTTAAGGTGCTGGCTCAGATTTTATGGAGCATTTTTTACGAGCAGCGAGAGGTGAAATGAGAAGTGCTTTACCTGTGACGCTTGTTTAAAAGTTGATATGTAGAAGGGTGTTGCGAATATTGACACAACGAAAATCGACGTAACCGACATTCTAGATAATTATTTTGAAATAATAGCCTGCCTTACAACTTTTGCTGGGCGTTTTCTGAATTCTCTAAGTTTCGTTTTCTTGGTTCATCTGGTGTTTTAATACATCAAGTATTAATTTTATTTTTAATTTTTATTTTGCAATTTTGTTATAGAAATGGCAAGCTGGCGGTTCATTTTTAAGTAGACTTAACGTAAACTATAGAGTGATATGCAACATCAGGCGTGTCGTATTTATCCTCAGTAATTTATTTACACTCTTCCTTGAAGAGCCTCAATTTTAACGAGTCAGAAAAATCTGTCAGAGGTGCAACGGCACCTGATCCCCAAATAAAATAAAAAATATATACTAATACAATTTTATAATAAAAATATAATAATATTAGAATGTAATATTATAAATGACATAATTTATTACAGAATATTATTTATTACGTTGATATTTTAATGAATAGCCGAGAGTGTTCACGTATAGAGGATGTGGAGAACGCTTCGCAACTATGATTGCTTTCATAAATTACGGTGCGATATCTTAGCAAGTGTACGAGATATTTTGGTGCGAGGATAGCAACGGTAACTAATGGTTTGGGCACCTATCTGATTAATAGCTGTATTGTTTGCTCTCATCCATGTTGCTTGCTGTATTAATCTAACTAACGTGTGTTCAGATTTATTTCTAAACTATTCACGAAACATTCTCGATTATAGGCGAATGTTGTATCTTTTTCATATTTATATGTGACTGGTTCGGACATTATTATTTACAAATGTGAGAATCGGTGAGCTATTTTTAAAACTTTAGATCGAACAAATATGTACAATAAAATTAAAAACTTTTGAATTTTCAATTTCAATTCAATACATAAGATCCACCTTCGAATCGCGGCCCTTATCAGGTCGTCCGTCCAGCTTGTAGGTGGACGTCCTACGCTGCTCTTGCCGGCCATCGGCTCTCCGTACTATGTGTCCTGCCCACTGCCACTTCAACTTACTAAATTGGCGGGTTATGTCGGTAACTTTCGTTCGTCTACGTATCTCCTCCTTCTCGATTGGATCTCGTAGTGTAACCTCGAAGTACCAACTTACAAAATCCGCTCGTTGAAAGACGTTGAGTTTTCTTACGAGGCTCTTATTTAGAGACCACGTTTCAGCGCCATATGTCATCAACCGACGTCCGACGACCGACCGACGTGTCGTCGGTCGAAAACTTTTATTTTAAGGCTTTGAGGAATTTTGGACGAGACGATGTCTCGTAGCTTCCCAACTCTTTGTACTATGTTATTATAAAGAGATAGAGAGAACGGATTTTGTAAGTTGGTACTTTGTGGAAGGTAATCTCCGGAACCAATGTACCTATTTCAAAATTCTTTCACTAAGAAAGATTAACCCAGATAGACATAGGCTGTACGTAATGTATACAAACAACCAAACTTTCGCAATATCACCCGGGCGAGGCCGGCGAGAATACTAACACTTTAAAATATATATTGTATGATTAAAATAAAAGTATAACCAATAGCCGTTATTTGTACAGAAAATAAAGAGAACTATACTTCATTGTATTATTCACTTCACGCAATTTAGTTTGTTTCTCCGGAACAAACGAGTGGATACAGTCCCGCATAAATAACCAAGACACCCCAGTAACAAAGTGGACAAAAACCATTTACCCAGTTTAAACTCGTTGCTTGGCAAGACAACAATTATTCTCACTTGTTGTGAAATACGTTTCCTTGGCACCTACCGCTCGTGGCGATTTAGCTCTGTCGTCCGACCGAACTACTTTCACAATTTGCAAATGATAAAATGCAAATTGTTCTCTACTTCCTCACCGCAAGCGCCATTATTGGTAGCGCGTAACTTTGTTGGGTTTTTCCTTCAAAATCTTGAACGGGAAAAATGCAAAACGCCAGGACTCACTACAAAGGAATACAAAGATTACCAACAGACGTTCGAAGTCGTTCTCTATTCAAAATTAATTCTTGACGTCCACGTTTAACCTAGTTTAGTAGCTGACAAGATCTATTCCAACCCTCGCGTTTCTGATCTAATTCTTTGATTCTGACTTTGTACGTCGTTTATTTGTGCATTTCGTATTTGTGTGTCTGGATTTTTATATTTACCTTGAGTTTTAATTTCAATTTAACAGTGCTGACATTTACATGAAAATACAAAGTTCCTTCACGATATCGTCTGCTCTAATTGTCTCCATAAAGTTTTTCACTGCAGCATATTCTGCGTAATAAATTGAAGTTTTTAAAACTGACCTTGCGGTTTTAACGTCAAAAGGAATGTTGTTTTGCGATAATTCTTGGAACATTTTTTTCTCTACGTTACCATTGTAATGGAAAGAAGATTTTTACTCGTACTTGACAGCGAGAAATCCGGATTTCTATACATCAAAAAGTTGCTGACATCGCATGAAGGATCATCAATGAAGAAATTTTATAATAGTGAATTTGGACTAACTGAGTTGTCCTTTTATTGGCCTCTTGAAATATGAACAACATTCTTAATATTTAATAACTAAGATATAAATTTAGTTCGTTTCCTGGAAGCAGCACATTACAGAGCAGCTTAACATTATATTTTATATTTAATGATCGGCAGGCAGGCTAATGGTTCACAATGTTCTGTTACTGTTATACTTAGCAGTAAAACACAGCCAAATTAATTGATTACGAGCTTTATTTAATTGTAGTTTTTTATACCTACTGACACGTATACACTTGACACAGCTCAACTTTGATAGGATAAAGATAAGGACGGGGATAGGGCAAAATCTCTGGCATCCCTGAACAAGATGAAACAATATACGAGTGTTACTTATCGTTGCTCTGTTTAGCCTTCCTTGGCATAGTAGAATTAATAGTCAATTTAAAATATTTTATAGAAACAATCTCCATTACGTACTTATTATATGATGACCAGACATAGCTTTCCCCGCGTCAAATAAAAAGGGCACCCTAGGCGCTACGTTGAATGGTCAATAGTTTTGATATTTAAAAAGAGTACTAATACAGTCGCGCTAAGAAAAAACAATAAAAATATAAACGAAACAGTAGAATTGGGACAAAATAATGATGAATTACTTCGAATTGTATATGTGTAAAGTGTATGATTGTATTAAATAAAACGACTAAGTACTAATAAGTGTAGAGATTTAGAATGTTCTCCAGAAATGTTCTAATTCATAATACCACAACAGTAAAGCAGGAGAGAAGCCTTTGTGTTTAACCAAACAAATTTGTCGCATTGTGCTCATACTTATGAATGCTAGGTATCTTGAGACACACGATAACGTACTGGTACGTGACTCTATTTACAAATGCAACTAACTTTTACACTAACTTTTTACTACAGGGAATAGAGATGTTTCCGGAATTGTCACATGGAAATTAGACGTGTAACTTGGTTTAACGTTTAGATACATATTAGATTTGAGTAACACGATATGTTAAAGCTAAATTGTTCGACAGAAAACATTTCATTAATTTGATTAATCAAGATTGAAGTTCTTCATTCAGACGCTAGTAGACCAATATGCTGCCGAAGACCTCCCATATCCATCAAATTTTGACAATAAAAATTTATTTCAATGTTTTTTAGCCCTTTTATTCATAGAAATTTAAATAAAACACGCTGTTGCTCTGGTACCATTGATAAGTGCCACCAATAGTGACACATGTAAATTCTATTGTCAATTATCATTGATGTATATATAGTATTTTCACTGTGTGATGATATGCGTGACAGTTCTCACTTTTTCATGTCACGCATACTATTTAAAAAAAAAACCGGCACAAAAAAATAACAATTAAATAAACAAATGTATGAAAAAAAACTATTCGAAAAACACAAAAGGAATTATCACTTTTATAATTATTTTATTATTATAAAAAGTAAATATAATATATTTTAAAAGTGTTAAATGCGTGGAACGGAACTTGTGTCAATAGGGATTGACACTAGGGATATTCACTTATATTCGATACATCGAAAGTACTCTATGTTTGCCATAGGATATTCGGAGATTTAACAAATATTTTTTCTATTCTATATATTTATAAAAACATCGTATTTTCATATAAAACTAAAGCTGACTAATAATAACAATAAAACAAAAGTAAATTTTGTTCTGAGTCTGATACGAGTTGTCAAGTTAGGAGTACTGAAAGTAATGAATAAAAAAATTAATATTTTAAACAGACTGTATTGTATTCTATAATTTATTTAAAGCAACCTGTTTTTTAAGATTTAAGAATATTTCTAAATCTGAAAATCTAAAATCGGTAGTTCGATTCCATTTGCTTTGACAACTGATTCGATGTTTTCAAATAATCGATTAAATGTCATTAGGTTCCATCACTAAAACTGTCAGTTACGAACTGTCACGCATATCATCATACAGTGAAAATACTATAGTTATACTCGTATGATATTATATGTAGCACAATAAAACTCTCAACTCTGACGTAAAGCAGAAATGCAGTAAATAATAAAGTTTTCAATATTGGTTAATCTTTATTTCTGGAATAGTTAATAGCGTAGTAAGAAAGCATTGCCGATATTTTTAATGGTAGGTATTTATTATTACTTTATTATTTATTCTGTCTTTTAATTTGTCGCTGTTTATTTTATGTTTTAGTGTCACTATCAAAAATCGTTCAAATTGTGTAGTAGTGTATAGCATGGATATTTCAGTTTTAAAGTTCACTACTTCCAGTAATTGTACTTATTAACGACAATAGATAAATAATGTGAAATGTAAATATTTATTTTAGCTATAAAGGTTTTGTGAGTTTTCTCGAATTGTGTTCCTTCAAAACATGCTGTTACTAATAAAGGTTTAAGATACGTTTTAATTCTTCATTGGCTTTAGCAAATAACAGTTATAACTAAGTCAATTTTCGGAGATTATTTCGGACGGTGTAAAACAAATATGTAAATTGACATCGTTTTTAAATAAAATCTAAACGGAATTCTTACATTTAAAAATGCATTTATTTATAATAAACAGACGTAAAATATAATAACAGATCTAATTTAAAGCGAATTCTCGGAGTGATGCGAATTGCATTCCAAATATTTTTTGTAAATATTTTCGTAGGAGTACGGAACACATGTAAGGCCGACGCGACGACGTCCCCACAAGGATTATGCAAGGATTTGCTGTTGGAATACAGCATTATTGTAGTGCCTCAGGGATGTTTGCCAAATATCGAACAGATGGCTTTTTACATCGTACAGATGCGATTAGAAGAGGGTGGCATTTCTGTGGCACAGGATACGGGGTGGTGCCAATAGCATTCTGAAAACAATTGTAGATACGGTAGATGTTCAGCGTAGTTGTTTTGATAGGCTACTTTCAGGCAGAATTTTTATCGAACAGGTGTATATTTGATTTTATAATATTTTTTACTTTGTTTTGTGATTATAAATGTAGATTCATATTGATTTTGCTACGAAGGATATAATCTGTGTCTTCAATATTTATTTATACAACATACAATATTTCGATACACATTATACATATACAGACAAGAAAAACATAAATCAGCAAAGTTTCCACTGAATTACTAAAACATATTATAAGTTATAAGTCACTACATATCGGAACTGGGAGAAAACACGCAAAAAGGTATACAGGAGAAAAAAAAGGAAGAGAAAAACAAATAAATAAACCAATTAACAAATAATATATAGCATACAAAATAAACAAATAAACTGGCCACTTTAAAAAGAAGACTATACAACTATATTTTCGACGTCCTGCTTAAGGCCTCGTTTATATCATGCTCCTATAGGACAACTAAAAATATCCAGATCTAGCAAGTGCTCATTATAAAATTTGCAGGAGCGATGCAAAACAGTGTTGCTAGTATATTCCTTTTACAGAACGGGTTATGTAATGAACACTTACAGCGCGAATCTATTCGAGGGCAATTCAAACCAATATTGCTTAATAAGAGCGGCGAATCAATATAACTATTCATAATCTTATATAAAAACAGTTGATCGTTCTGAATTCGTCTATGAGCAAGAGGTGCGAACGTTATACAAGTTGTACATATATACATATTATACAAATTATACAAGTTAAACACATGTCTAACCTCCAAATTTGAGTCTTATATTGCGCGTTCCAAACAATAGACCCGTACTCGACTAGAGGTCTGACGTAGAGTCGAATAAAAGCGAGAGAGTTAAAATCCTTGCTGACTTTCGGAACAAATCCAAGCATGCGGTTGGCCTTGGAGATTGTGTAGATACTCGTCAAATGTAACTACCATCCAGTAATGTACCTAAGTCTTTCGTAACTATAACACGCGTTAAAGTGATATGGTCAAAATTGTACTCATATTTAATATGCTTAGGGTTTCTAGAGAAAGTAATAACATTGCGTTTCTTAATATTAAGGTCCAAATAGTTATTTTTACAGTATCTCATAAATTTATCAAGATCCCTTTGTAGGGACCTGCAATCAGATATAGTTTTAATTTTTCTAAAAATTTTCATGTCATCAGCGTATAGTAGAAAGTTGGACTGATCAAAAACATCAGCAATGTCATTAATGAAAAAGTTAAAAAATAGAGAAGCCAGATGCGAGTCCTGAGCCAAGCCAGATGTGACCGGAAGAAAGGAGGAGCAAAACCCTTTAATTTTCACTGCTTGGCTTCGTTCTTTTACGATGTTATCCATCGTAAAAGATCCCCGTGTATACCGGCTACTTGTAGCTTACGCACCAGTACCGAATGCCGTACCTTGTCGAATGCCGTCGAGTAATCGGTATATGTATATAGCGTCCATTTGGAAACCAGTTTCCATCGCAGAGGCAACCTGATGTACAAATTCACAAACATTACTTTCAGTGGACCTTTTATTGACAAATCCATGCTGTTGATTGATAAATGTAGGCTTTAATAGTGGAAATATATGGTCGTATATAATTTTTTCAAATAATTTGGCAATAGTGTTAAGTTTCGATAATGTTGTGTTTGTCACCATTTTTGTATAAAGGGATTGTTTCCAGACTTTACGCATTGTACCAGTACTCAGCGATAGGTTTAAAAACAAGGGCACAGCAAGATGCTCACGACAATTCCTATGAAAAATTGGTGGTATATTGTCCGGACTACAAACCTTTATTTGTGTCCAAATTTTTTAAGTAATTCTTCACGGTCTCCACGGAGACATTAATAGAATTGATGGTTTAGTTGTGCGCTGTAGGTGTTGAACGCAAGTTTGGGATCAACGTCTGGTTCAAAGACAGAGTGAAAACATTTTGTTGAATAACTCACATATTTCCTCGGTTCGCCAGATGAGAAATTGTTTAGTGTCATGATTTTGTTTATCATAATTATTATAAAAATAGAACTATAAAAGTTTTCATATTTGCAGGCATGCAGTCTCGATACCAAGTGTCAGCCATGGATGGTACCGCTGGTCCTGGTGCGAAAGGAGCGGTTCTTCGAATCGAGCCGGTGCGAGCGCAACGCGATGATGCCACCTATGAATGTGTTGCTGAAAATGGTGTCGGCGATGCTGTATCCGCTATTGCTACGCTGACCGTATTTGAACGTAAGTAATTTATGTGTGATTATTACGCTTACAATCGTGTCCAGGTTTTCATATAATTTCAAATATTGAATTAGAAAACCGGATTTCGAAAATGTCTGAAGCAATCAATTGCTTGCACGGTAAATGTTAGAGCATACAATCTATGGATTCGCTTCAGTAGTTCATTTTTCGTCTTGAATCAATAACAACAGTGACACCATCTGCAAACTTTGATAGCTCAGTGTTCAGCAGTGTGGACGCAGGTTAGAATCATGATTGTACCGTTGAATATTTTTTATTTATATGATAATCATTTCTAAATAACTTATGGATGTTAAAAGGAAACATCTTGAAGAATCCAGCAGTTCTGAGAAGGCTATTATTGAAGTCCTGCTAATGCAAACTGGGTCTATCACAATTAAATGTTTCTGTACCTCTGAACAAAGAAAAGAGGACCAACAATCAGACAGAAACATATATATGCAAAATAAAATATAATACAGATTGTAGATTCAGGTTTGAGTCGTTCCGTACTCGTCCAATGAAAACTCATCTTAATGTATAAAATTCCTTACTCGTCCGAAATGATATTCCTAACTTACAATATTTTTAATTGTTTTTCCTACTCAGCCCAAAATATGTTCCTTACTCAGTCCAAGGCAAAAAAACAGCATGAAAATAAGGTTTCAAATTTCAATAAGGTTTCAATTTTAGTTGAGAACTGTGTAGGCAAATGTACATTCTATAAATATAATTTCACATTCCCATTACCTAAAAGATTGTAAAATATCTAATATAAGTACATGTAATTGGCAATATAGGCCGCTACACAAATTACACATTTATTATATTTCTTTAAACTCAACGTTTTAAGAAATATAATAAATGTGTAATTATTATTTTGACATATTGAAACAATGATCTTGACAATAGGAGTAATAGAAGAAAATAGTTTTTTATTATCATAAAAAAATTATTATTATTGTTATAAAAAAATTTAAACCATATTTTAAAATATACGATACATACAAGCCTTTGTTAGGGAAGTATACTACAAGACCATGTGCGGGATCGTCTAGCGATTCGATTCCGAATGATATAAAATTGATAAGTACGCGATTAGCTTTAAGAACTTAGACAACACGTTGCACAAAATGATAGATGAATTTAGGTCGATCTTCGTCGACTTGTAACTTTTGCGACCTACTAAGCCAAAATAGCTGATGTGATCGAAATGGACCAAACAAAGCCATTTCATTCATTTCTATATTATTAAATTCCGCAAAAACGTTTTTTATTTTAATAAATCCTTACTATTTTACATTTATTCTGAGGTACAGTTTCCTTTTAACATAGAATTGTTACATTTTAAAATAGCCTGTCGACATTGCACCAGACTGTAACCGGCGACAATCACAATGGGTCGGAAACGTTTTCATTGCAATCCTTTCAGGAGACGCAGAGAGTCCGTTCCGATTGCGGCTTACTGTTACGACCCCCCACCCCATAAAACATGCTGAACGCTGACACAATGATCCTTCCGGAAAATAACTCGAAGACAGAAGCCTTTCAATAAATAAGCATTAAAACAGCCGCGGACGACGCTCTCGGCTATAACGAGTGTCACTAAATTGCAAATGACGACCTCCCTACAAAATAATATCACGACTTAGTCTGTTCTAAGAAGAATTTAGAGATGGGTTACTTATACTCAATATCGTGGTTCGCTGAAATCAGTGTGCATCCTCTTTAATGAGTGAAATGTTGTTTCCAAATACAACTTGTTGGAAAACTGTTCCAAATGCAAAATCTTACGAGATTTAAAATGCAACAGTGCTGCAAGTGCGCTGCCGACCATAGTAAGATTAAGGATAAGGGATTAGGAAGAGATAGAGCAATGGGATGTTTGCCATTCTCGCCATTTGGAACTTTCAAATGAGGAAAAGAGATACACAACTTATAGACAGGTTTATCTAAATGAATCTGCGTTTATCATTAAAAAAAGAATTACTATTAACTCCCTCTCATGGCTCATATTTGTGGCAGGGTGAACATTTGTTTTGATTTGTCACTAATTATTTCATTAGAAATATTTCCTCTGACGTATACGTAATAATGCAGACTCAAAATTTATGTTACAGGTGTGTATTATGTATGTATGTATGTATGTTATGTATGTTCACCAACAGAAAAAAGGTATAAGCGTAATATCTTGAAGAATAATTCAAGAAGGAAATAATTCAAAATATAACTCTGTCTTTGCGTCTGTTTTCATAAGTCCAAATGTCCCAACTCTATTAGAATTATTGTCACGATGACTTAAGTTCTCGATTTACGTACCGCGCCGAGACCGCTTGTAATTGACGACTAAATCGCGATAATTATGTCATATTTCAAGTCAGTTACGCCGTACTCCGCATACATTTGAGGGGAATTAGGGTGTAGTAGGGAGTTGTTTTGTTGTTTGCGTTCATGTTGATACAAGGAATTTAAGATGTTCATTTTGTGCGTAAATTATGAATGCAAGGATTTGTCACTGGCAAGTGGATTATGGTTGCGATGATTATGATACGATGACTTTGAACGTTAGAGAGTTTTTTTTTTGTGTTGGACTGTTTCATGAATAATGTTAATTCATTTTTAGACTTATCCATAGAACAGTCTCTGAATTTTGTAACGTTATTAATACAGTTATGGTATTGTTACATCCGGGGTGAGTTAAAATGCCGTGTAAGGGCAAAAGGAACGATTTATTTTCACAAACCAAGATGACTGTCAAAATCACCAAACTTGTCCGATGAAACCGTTAAACTTGCCAAAAGTCATCAATGATTCCCTTAAGGCTCCAGTCTCCTAAAAATTAGTGTTCTTGCATAATTTACAGAAAATAAATGTTTTTTTACAGTTACTAACAAAAGAATAAATGAAATATATTTTACATTTATTGAAAGTGATGGATTTGAAATTTCAAAAACACTTTTTTAATTTTATTTTGATACACATTTTAATAGCTCTATTGGGCATTAAAAATGCCTCTATTTAGGTTGAACGCGTTGAAGGTCTCATTCAAGCACATGCTACGTAAAAATTATAACAAAAATACGAAATATATTCAGTTTACATTTATTCTCATATCGTTAGCAATAATCTAAACTGGTTACTTTTTTGATAAACGCTTTAGTTTTCTTATTTAAAGAGGTTTAAAAAGTTGTAGTTTCATGAATTTTACCACTGCAAATACATATATTTTTCTGTTGAATTTTTTTTTAATGCAGTCGCTCTTGAAACCACTTAGTAATGACCTATTTTTTAATAAATTAATGAAAAAAAAATACAAAAAATATTTTTTATGTACTTTTTAATAATTGCAATTCATAACAAAATAGACGCGTGAAAGTGAGCTTAGTTCTGTTTGCTAAGGTAGAGTCGCAAAGCGAGACCGGAGCCTTAATGTGTCGCCGGATCACTGTCGTAAATAACTTCGCAAAACTCCGAAGAGTCGCTTTCGTATCGCTAGTTGTCGCACCACTCACTCATCTCGCTCGCCTGCTCTCTTGTTTATCCATGGCGCCAAACGCCTCGATGTATTTTGTATTTTCCAGAAAATATAAACAAGATCAAGATCGTAAACAAGCCATTGAAATTTCGGGAATGCTATTTCTGTTGAAATGTAAACTCTATGTCGTAAAGATAAGGACCAATTTCCCCTGCCACTAGTCGGGAAGGGGCGTGGCTACCATAGATAGGGTGGGACGTTCGAGACTTTTGGCCGGCGCGAACGCTTTTTCCAGAACGTTCCATAGTTAGTCGTAACAGTATGTTTACTTTACTATATATAAACTATATAGTATATGAATTTGTCATTGAAACCACATTAACTTTCTACTATATACGAGGGGCACACTGAAATGATCGGGAATAAGAAAAACCACATGCACGGTATAGCTAAATTGTATTTTATTGTTTTTCGAAGTATTCTCCGTTCAACTTAATGCAATTTTCCATTCGTGCAAACCAATCATTAAAACAGTAATTCCAGTCTGAATTTGATGTTGACAAAATGGCTGATTTGTACGCTTCAACAGCTGCTTCGGGGTCTTCAAACCGTTGACCGCGTAATAAATCTTTCATTCTAGGGAATGTAAAGAAATCGTTTGGGCTCAGGTCAGGACTGTACGGAGGATGGCTCATCAGCTCAACGTTTTCCTGCTTCAAAAAATCATTTGTCTTCCGAGCCGTATGGGCCAGAAAACAGCTCAAAAAGTCGGAACTAGTCGCGAATTACTGATAGATTCGATTAATTCTCGATTACGTATATAGTACAATATTTGAATGGTTTGTATTGAACAGCTTCCTTTGTATAACTGTCTGTGATTGATTGGTTAAAACTCCACGTGACTCGCCCTAGTCCCCGTCTTTTACAAACACGTTACGACGTGTACACGTCAGCATTACAAATCAGCATCGATCGTTGCTGATGATGATGTTGATATTAAAAACAATTCTGATTATGCGCAGATGCTGATGCTGATACTGATATTTGCAACAACCCTGGTGCCTTAGACAAAGTAGCATTCGCTCCGTAGCGATGCGATATCGAAGTTCGTTATCGTCTCAGAGACAAAGGAATCGACACTGTAACACGTGATAAACACGCGATACCTTGTCATGATTTCTTTGTCTCTGAGACGATAACGAACTTCGATATCGCATCGCTACGGAGCGAATGCTACTTTGTCTAAGGCCCCTGGATGTACACATGTATATACATTTTTATATGCCTTGCTTTTTCCACAGACACCCTAGAGACAGTGCACTTTGTTCCAAACGAAACAAAATTGAATTCGTGCATTTGTACCTGTCTACGAAATTCGTTAACTTCCCAACTCTCGGGCATTGTTTCGCACAGAGAAATTGTAAACTCACAAGAATTCTATACTTAGTACTTACCTACGTTATCACACACAACGCCGGTGATTTATGTCGGATGTAAAATCAATATTCTAATGTTAGAATCGTAATGCCAAATCTACATCTATCTATCTATATAAATGAAAATGAATCGCTAAATGTGTTGCTAAGCGCTAAACTCTAGAACGTCCGTTCTAGAAATCTAGAAGTACCAATTATTATTATTATTATTTTTTTCAAATATTCGTTGAAGTCCGAGGAAGGTTCTTATGAGGAGAAAAATAGACAAATTGCCTCAGTACGAAACCGGGTTTCTAGTAAAATATAACAGGTGACAGATGAGAAGGAACCGCTGGAATAATAATAGTAACTGTGATTTAATTTTCTTTGTAAGCCTATATTATTATATCGCTACTTCTTGCACACATTATTATAAGGCTATTAACTATGTTACTGTAATCCAGGGGTGCTCAAACGGTCGATCGTGAGAGCTTTTTGAGTCGATCTCGTGAAATATTGGCCGATATCGGTCGATTAAGAATTTTTGTTTGATGACGATACGATTCACATTTAAGTTGATTTACAATTAGCCAGAATAAACTCCTTATTAGTTTTTTTTCATATCGGAATACTCCCCTGCTAATGGCGAAAGGCGGTTTTATCAAAGGAACCCGCGCTATTTGTCAAAGAAAAGTAGCGGCCCGCGACGTCTTTGATTCTCGCCAATTCTTATGGAAATTTCTGCAGTGATCTAAACCTATGGCCTATCTATGACATGATACACTCTAACTAGCTACACTACTTAAGTATGTGTCACACATGTCATAGTTCCGACATCTACCGAGTCGCTAACAATTTTGAGATCGATCGCCAGGCAGTTCAAGTTTGAGCACCCCTGCTAAAATTTATTCAGTACTTTTTACGTAAAAGCGTAACAAAAATTCTTCCTCACAAATTTTTGTATTTATAATATGAATAAGATTATACAATTTATTCATATTATAAAAGCTTTTATCTTTATAAACTGTAGTTCATGTGCTGTTCTCATGTACAAATTATATTTTTGTAAAGTTTCATCAAACCGTTCAAATCAAATCAAATTAAATAGATTTTGCGTGAAAGAGTCTCTCAAACTTCACTTATAATATTAGTAGAATTAAGATTCATTGCTCGGCACTGGTCTCTTCCCAGTTTCACTGTTCCCCAGATATGGGCGTGGTTTCCACCACAGAAGCTCACTGCGAAGAGGCAGAACTTCACATGTCTTAAAAGAATGCTACCAGAGTACAATACACTTAGTAAAACAATGATTTCCTTATTATTTGTAGTCCATACATAAAACTCCAAATCACTCGGAGGTGTGAATCCAAATGGAATACTAAACTGATTATGGTGTTTACGGTCTAGCAGACCGTAAACACCATAATCAGTTAGTTTTATTAAATTTAATGATCGATATTTCAGATGTGATGTGCACTCCTGTCATTGATACAATTGATGTGTTTCGACTCGAATTTTATGAGCGTCGTTATGATGTCGATTTGTTTTGAATCAGGTTTAATTTATATCTGAAATTGAGCATTAATATTGATGATGAAACAATGCCATAATTCATATAAACAGTAGTAACATAAAAGCTAAAGGTTTCGTAAGTTTAAAATGGCATTTATTCCGTTATCCTATTTGTTTATTATTTATCGATATTTCTAGTGTTGCGGTGTTTCTCGGTCTGTGTTTCGCGGTGTGGACCATATGCCTATCTCTCGGTGCTTACATGAAAGTGCGTTTATCAGCCTTGGTTTAATCGAGAAACTTTTTTATTTTTCCCATTGTAAATTGAGAGAAACGCTTAGACGAAACAGTTTATGGGGGCGGCCGGTCCATTTTTTGTACATTCTCGTGTGCTATTGTATATTTACAGTGACGTTGCCATATAGATAACTAGCTAGTGAAAGCCTTCAATAGTTTTTAAGAAAATTTGCAATAATTTCAGCCATGGATTGTAATCGTATTATGAATTGTCCCGCGTTAATGTTTTTTTGTTTTCTTTTTCTCAATTTCTGGTCCCTGGCAGAATATCAGTGTTGTGGTCCGCACCACAACTGTATACTGAGTCAGGGTTCCTTTTCCTCTTCTTACTTGTTCATATATTTGTTTGTTTATAATTATTATTTGTTCATATATGTATATTGTGTTTATTTAGAGGAATAAAAGATGCTTTCTTTCTTTCTTTCTTTCTTTCAAAACTACTTAATTATGAGCTCCCACTTTTCTGACTATGCACCACCAACGTTAATTGAATGTTCAGGAACCTCTAGTATTTTTGTGTAGTGTCTCTAAAGCTTATGCGATCGATCGTTTCATATAATAATGTTCTTGTTTCAAATTATATATTTTCCTTATCTATACTGGTATTATAAAGAAGTAAAGTTTGTATGTAAGAAGTAATTTTCGTCCGATTTAAAAAAAAATCTTTCACCAATAGTTAGAATAGAATATCAGGATGGATATAGGCTAAATATTCTATATGGTCGAAGCCGCGGGTACGAGCTACCTAAAAATTAAAATCCAAAGTTTGACAAAAGTATAAAGTCAGGCGTTATATTTTGTCACGTGTTATATCTTTTATTTTTCAAAGCAGACGAAGTTCACCAACTAATAAATGCCAAAATTTAACTTCACACAAACCATTCTTATTAAAAAGGCGCCTTTATAAATGTTTTACAATACAATTATTCGAACTAGCCGTACAGTTAATTTACATGTTCCATATTTAAGCAATATATACAACACCCACCCACCATCTCTAGTTTACTTATCGCGATATTTGTTCGAAACTAGGTAAACATTATATCGCAGCTTGTATCAGGGGGTAATTAGCGTGTTGGTTTGTATCAAATATCAAGAGCCATACAATTAACAATATAACATTAGATTTGCTTTGGCTTGTGTATCGGGTTCCACGTTATTAGCATAAATCCACACAAGTTCCCACGATGAACACTCTGAACACATCACGCGCCGTCTCAAATGACGACACTCAACTATAATTAATTTCAAACTTCTCCCTATACATATATTTTACACGGAAATATGATTGTTAACATAAGCAGTGGAAACCCTGAAATTCTGTTATTTAATTCATTTCTGTAAATTTCTCCATCAACTTTTTTCGCATTTTATTTTTTTGTGTAGTATATCTCATATATTTGTTTATTTAGTTGAACTAACATATATTCTTAATTAGTGTGAAAAAAATAAATTAAACTGATCCAATAATAAGTTTACACTAATGGTTTAAGTAACTTTAAAATGCAATATACTCAAACCTAACCAAACCCAAACCTTCCAGTAAAATAAAAACTTGCAAAAATGTGGAAAATATATAGTTCGAAATTTTAATTCCACTCCAAATAGCCCGAATAACAACTTGCACTCCATACATGACAAAAATTAAATCATTTAAAGTATTCACTTAACGACTATTGTCATATAAAAATGTCTAAACTTCAAGGCTGGTGTCCTGAAATAACCCCTATTTATCTTCACTTCAGGATTGATGTGAATTAAAAATGTGATAATTATTATCCGCCTAAGCAAAGCAGACCGTTTGCTTGTTTCTTTTATTGCCTGTGATATGTTTGCATTGACGATGACATCATATCAAAATCTAAACCCACCACTCGGTAAATACTTAAATATTTCCATTATGAGTTATTCGATAAAGTATTTTTTTTTTTTAATATACATCGTGTTTATAAATTTAAGAAGAACCGAAACGAAAAAAAAAACAACTGAAGCAAAAAAATATATTGAATAAATTCTATATAATCACGTGAGTTAATGTAATATTCAATTGCATCCTCAGTGTTGCAAATCCTCGTACGCTATTTCATTTTGAAATGTGAAAACAAAGAATGGTTTATAAAATGAATTATCTTAAAAAAAAAATTTGTGTATAAAAAGATTATGGCACAGTACGCTCCGCAGCCGCTGTAACCACCCTTTAATAGAAGACCGCCTAAAACCTATGCCCTGTAGTAGTTTTCTCTATCCCCGCTTTATCCTGTTTTTCGGCGACATAGGTACTTTCATTTCCTTGCGTTGTCGCTTGATTACGGACCAATCATTATGGTTAGTCAGGCTGTGTCGACCTTTTCATAAAAAATTAAACAATCCAATCTATAATAATGCAGAAGTTAAATAAAGACTTAACGCTAATTGCTGCTGAATACAACCGCTGTGTGATTATGTTTAAACTTAAACTTTCACTTTATGCTTTAAACTTGTGATCCTTTTAAATTCATTCACCATCATAATTATCTCAGCAGTATGACGGCCACCTTTGGACATAGGTTTTCCCCATCCAGTAGGACCTAGGTCCAGTATGTCGACCCGCTTCCTTCATTATGCCATTAGTCTATATCTTGTGGGTGGACGTCACAATCTGCAGTTGTTAGTCCGTGGTCCTCACTCGAGATTCTTTCGGTCCTTACTAATGTCGCCGGGTTATGTCGGCGATTTCGTTTTGTTTTCCTGATTCCTGATTCAATCTCGCAGAGTAACCAGGGCATAACCCTCTCCATAGCTCGTTATGCAATCTTTTTCCTGGTAAGCCAATAATTCTGCAGTAAATTTATTTTTTCCTATTCGTTTTTTGATATTTAATTCAATGTGGTTATTTAAAATATTATATCAACTGGCAAACGGTACACGAAACCTCTGTGTAATTCATCATTCGGCTCTGTTTACTTACCTGAAAATGAATATAAATTATTGCAGCAATCAAAAGGTTCTCATATCTGAAATTCATAACCTGAAATGTTATGCCTATGAAATTGACTCTACTTACACAAAACATTGGGAAGCCTACCTGCGTGCGTACACACGTAACTTGTACAACAAGTTACTCGATACTTTCCTTGTTTACTTCCGAGTACCTACATTGCTAACTCCGCCAAGTTTCAGATTGGGGATGAAGGTAATATATATACTTCTAATAGGGTTGTTAGACCGGGAGTGCTTAGGAAAAATATAAATCGCTAATTAGAATTCACTACAATTATGTTCGTGTTAGTGGAGTAAATAAGATACATGTTTTTCTTTGTTATTTGAAAAGCAGCAAAATTTCAGAACTATTTGAACGAACTCTTGTCGACATAATGTGATGCTCATACTAATCGTCCTTAAAACTTTATTCACATGCATTACAACGCATACCCCCGCCTTTTACGAAAATCGTGATAACTCGACAAATCATCCTCAGAAATTCTTCTTTCCATCGATACAATCAGAAACAAAATCCGTTCACAACTTTCCGAAATTAGCGCATACATACAGACAAACAGAGAAAAAGGAGCAGTTGTCGGTCCACTTGATGGTAGGACGGAGGCTACGGTCTACTATTAACTCAAGCAACGCTAAAGGGGTAACAAATGTGCTTTTGTTCTTCTTGAGATAAAAGATAAGCAATAATGAGGAGATAAGGGAATGGGCCCTTGGATCACTTTCTCACTCACCGAAACAATACGGTACTCGTTCTTTTATTATAAGATCTGCTGCAAGGAGATATAGTTATTATCACCAGACGAGATTTCCATATTACAATTAAGGAATTCAGAGTCCCTTACTATCACTGCTACTTGATTCTTTGAGGTCATTAAAAATTTTAATGGTTCTTGTTTGCCTAGCAAAGTGTTTATTTTCATGGCGAACGCACATTAAATGGGCGGTAATATTAATTCTAAATTACCCTGATTATACTCCTATGTGACACAACCCTGTCTAAGGCCTAGGGTATCTTATATTATAAACCCATATGAACATTATAACGATATACACAAATTTAAGTGAATTTGTCTGGCAACAGTAACCACATGCTTTCTTTTCTTATGTTAAAGCCGACAGACAGACTAACGGTCTACTTGATGTAGGTGACTACCGTCACCTATAACACAAGCAACGCCGCAGTTACTGCAAGGGCGCTGCCGACCATAGTAGGATTGAGGATAATTGATTGGGACGGGATAGCGAAATCCCTTACTCCCTCACCGAAACACAACAGCACACACATTTATTTCATAGTGGTCTTCTGTAAGGGAGAGCTGCCCAAATGATTGTGGTGTGATACGTCGTGTGCCCCGCCACTACAAAAAATGCTTACAGTAGACCACCACGAAATAACAACACGTGTGCTGTAGTGTTTCTTTTTTTGACAACTGGATTAAGGATGATTCATATTACACCGTGCCGCGCGCTCGCCGTGTTTTTCTCACGGACACGGCCCGGTGAAGTATGAATTAGTTCATACAAAAGCATACTATGAATATCTTGACCGGGCCCCGGCCCGGTGTAATATAAATCCACCTTTATCCTCTGTACATCTCCAAATCCAATGTATGTCTAACAAACATTCAAATTCGATTCAACTGTTTCTGAGATTGTGATACCTCTGAACAAACACAACACAAAATAATAATAATGTGGGTTTATTAACAGCCTTCACTTAGAAAATACAGACATACGTTTCAATATTTTATTTATTCGAATATATTGGCCTATTAGTTTAAAAAACAGTAACGTTTACTAGCGACCCGTACATTCAAACTATATTCGTAAGTGTTATAACGTGTTACTGTTTTCAGTCTTTACCTACGTGAACACGTCTGACCATATTAGTTGCTGTACAAGTATTCACATTAATAGATAGTTACCACAAATGAGTTTACCGTCGGAATAACTCCCACTACAATCCTTTTACTACACTGACAGACGAAGCAAATACGCTGTATAATCACATTATAAGATACTTGAGTTAATATAATTACTGTGGCTGTGAAATAAATACATAACTTCACATAGAGATTTTGTAAATATAGGTATCGCACCTTCATTATGCCACTTATGGTAGAAGCAAACATTTATTTTTAAATTGAATAACTTTGATCATTAATCTTCATCAACCTTATCTATCCACAAGCATCCACTGTCATCATCTCAGCTGTAGGACGTCCACTGTTGGGACAAAGGCCTGCCCCTTAATTTTCCAAAAAATCAGAAGCAGCCTGGATCCACCGTCGACCCGCGGCCCTTATCAGGTCATTTGTCCACCTTGTGTGTGGATGTCCTATGCTGCGCTTGCCGGTCCTTGGCCTTCGCTCGAGAACCTTCCGGCCCCAGCCGCCGTCGGCTCTTCGTACTATGTATCCTGCCCACTGCTAGTTTAACTTATTAATCCGCCGGGTTATGTCGGTAACTTTCGTTCGTGTACGAATCTCCTCATTCCTGATTCAACCTCGCAGTGTAACCCCGAGCATAGTCCCCTCCTTAGCTTGACGTTGAACTTTCTTACGAGGCCCATAGTTAGAGACTACGTTTCAGCGCTATATCACTTGGTCGAAAACTTTTAAGACACTACGAAATTTTTACAGAGAAGGTGTCTCGGAGCTTCCCGCACGCTACTCTTCCGAACTGGATTCGACGATTGACCTCCTTCTGGAAGTTATCTCTACCTAATTGGACTGTTTGTCCCAACTGTTACTGGGGTGGACAAAACATGTATATTAAACATAACTCTCGTCTTAAGGCCCATCCTAGGAAACTCGGTTGAGGTCATCGTGTTGAGTTATCTCTTATTCTCTTGTTATCTCTTATTCTCTTGGACATAGGCCTTTTTGATTTATTTCATTTAATCATCCGAGCCATATTTATTTAATCATTAATAGAAGCTGACTATTTTTCATGATAAAGGTTATTTGACCGTAGCACCATACCTACGCGTAGGTATGGTGATGGTTGTAAGTAACCATCACCATAACCAAGTGGGATACATTTGTGTTGTCTACTGTGGCAGGATAGAGGACAAAGATAGGGATATAGATGCCTGCCCTAGATCACGCAACAACATCGCAACTGCTAAGTTACTACATATTTCAATTACCTACTCCTTAGTTTTGAAAAGATTTAATAGGTTTTTTTTTTTATGTTAAGATCGGCAGACAAGCTAACGGTCCACTTGATTTTTTTTTTTTTTTTTTTTTTTTTTTTATGAAATCGAGGTAGCGCTTGACCACTATCTCACCTGATGTGAGGTGCAGATGTGGCCGAAGATGGACCACGCTTACCTAGTAAATGCCCATTTACCCTAATTTTGAAGACCCCGAGGTTGTAGTTCTGTGGGAACACAGACGCAGGCAATGAGTTCCACTCCTTAGCAGTTCGAACAAGGAAGGTGGAACTGAAACGCTTTGTACGTGATCGAGGTACATCGACCACGAAGGGATGAAACCCCTGCCCACGTCTAGTGGTCCGCAAGTGGAACGGTTCCGGTTGGATTAAATCGTACAGTATAGATGCACACTCTCCATAGTGTAGACGATAGAAAATCGATAGGCACGCTACTTTTCCGCGATGCTGCAGGCTTTGAAGTTGGGAATCCACAAGGGTGTCGTTCCCAATAAGCCTCTTTGCTCGCCTTTCAATCGACTCCAGTGCGGCCAGTTGGTAACGGGCAGACCCATCCCAGAGGTGACAGCAGTACTCCATGCAAGACCGGACCTGTGCTTTGTATAAGTCCAGGAGCTGCCTCGCAGTGAAATACCGCTTAACCTTGGAAAGGATGCCCAGCTTTTTGGCAGCAGTTTTGGCAATGGACTCGATGTGCCTACCGAAGTTCAGATCGGCTGTAAGGTCCACACCAAGGAGTTGGAGATGATCCGAGATTGGAACAGTCACTCCCCGGAATGACGGGTTCAGGTCAATTGGATTTCGTTTCGCTGAAAAAAGACACGCTTTGAGTCTTCGCTTCATTGATGGTAGGTAGCTTTTTTTTTTTTTTTTTTTTTTTTATGAAATCGAGGTAGCACTTGACCACTATCTCACCTGATGTGAGGTGCAGATGTGGCCGAAGGTGGACCACGCTTACCTAGTAAATGCCCATTTACCCTAGTTTTGAAGACCCCGAGGTTGTAGTTCTGTGGGAACACAGACGCAGGCAATGAGTCTGTAGCTTCTGTCGCCTATAACAAAAGTAACGCTACAGGTGCTGCAAGTGCACACTACAGTAGGATAAGGGATTGAGGGGATAGGAAAATAGGTTCTGGCATCACTTACTCACTCAACGAAACACAATAGCACACTTGCTGTTATTTCACGGTGGTCTTTTGTAAGGGAGTGGTTACTGCCGCCAGACGAGCTGCTCAAATGACGCCACTACTTAAATGTGTTGATCTTGGTATCCTTTTTTTTTCTTCATTAAACCTTTTTAATGACTAACAGTTAAGAAATGGTAGACTCTCGATATAAATAATATTACAAAATGGAAATGGTAAAACACGGTTATAATGGACAAGTTGCTATTTTATATTTAACAAACACTATTTACTGTTTTATATTTAACAAGTTACTATTTATGTATATATTTAATTGTTAACAAAAGGCAACTTTGCCATTTCACACCGTCCTAAATTATTTATTAGTTACAAGTATATTAGTAAGAAATTAACTATGGCCTCCTTATTCTTAGCGTATTCTAAGAACGACTATTATAGTTTCAGAGAACGAGGGCAATAATTACTTTATATTTCCACAATAACTGTACATTTACCTTTTTTTTTTGACGCGGGGAAAAATGCGTTACGCATACACACACCGTTCGGGGAGACGGTGCGGTTATGTGGGACTCCCTTCCCTCTTGGTGAGAGAGGTATACCCACTAAAACCCCGCGGTGGTCTTCCTCAGCGGTTGAGGGAGGGTCCTGGGATCCATTAGCGCACCAGGGCCCCCCTCCGCTGTGCCGCCCGTTAGTTACGGTGGGGCGCCTCCCGGGGATGCGTTGTTTGCTTCCCCTTGGGGAGGGGAATGACGCTGTCACCAGCGGCTCCCCCAACTCTCGGCAACACTCCCGACCGCATGGCGTGTTGTCCGATCCCGGGCCACATGTTTTGACGGCACATCTTCCCCGTGATGTGCCACCAGTAGCCCGTAGGCGGCGTCTGAGTTACCTACTTTGGTTGTTGGCACCCCGACGTCGCCTCCTCCGAACGGGATCGGCCCTCTCTCGATCCCGCTCTGCGGCCTCCTTCTGGAGCATTACTTCCTCACAGAAACTGTACACTTACCTGGTTTATTTTGCTTTGCTTGGTAGTGAACTTAATAAATTGCCTAAATTAGCTTTAGTTCATTGCTACAATAATAACTAATTTGTATCGAATCCTACATTATTTAATCATTAAAAAACACACTTAAAAAAGTATTTTACCCGAATTTTATTGTAAAATCACAATGAAATTCCGGAGATTTTTTTCTATAAATATCTTGCTAGTAATCGAACCTAGAGGAATTATTGAAACAGAAGGCATGGTATTTTTGTTAGGTCAAATAGAACTTCGTTAAAAAATAATGTGTATTTCCTTTAAAGGTAAAATTAAGACATAAATAAGCTAAAACTATCATTACAACTAATTAGGTACAATAACAAGTTATAAAATTAAACAACTAAATGTAACTGGTAAATGAATGTAAATTTCTCACCTACACAAAAGTTTAAATTTGGCCCCCGAGGAAAAAGCTTCGGGCATATTATGTACATATTTATAAATTTATTTTGAACTCAATGCCAGTTATAATAGTCAAATGAGTGCTTTCGATATTATCATACAATATTACAGAGGTTGTTTCAAAGAAATAGTTTTTACAACTATTTAAATTTTAAATTTTCTAATTTTCTACTTTAAAATATCGTCATTGTCAAACCAAAAGGTACTATGTCCACTTTTTAGAGATTTCGACATTTTGACCTTAGGTATAGTTGGTATAGTTCACTGTATTATCTGTCCCATAAAAAAACTGTTAAGTGCTTATGAGCACTATTTGTGGAACCTCATGTTATGTACAACAGTTAGAATCTGTTTTGTGCAAAATTTACTTTATTATCAAAATAATAAATGAACTATTAAAATTTCATATTTAAAAAACAAATAAGTTTGCTTATAATAACCCTAAGTGCCAAATATAAAATACCTTCTTTTAAAATAAACCTTCATGTAAATTTGTTTAGGAAATATTTTTTGTCAATATTTCAAAAGTATACTTTTTGCACATATAGCAGATTTTGGTTTGGCAACGACGATTACATAACTTTGATGTTAGTTGGGTGGGGTGGGAGAGCTAGAGGCTTTTTAAAAACTAAGTTTAATACAATGGTGGATGTGTTACTTGTTTGAGGTGCAAAGCAAAAATGAAGATTTTTATTGTTAAAGGTTGTATATTACGGTTCGCCGTGGTCATAACAGAAACAATTAGTGTTATGTTTTACAGTTGAGTCTTATAAATTTTGACAGGGGAAGACATTAGGTATTAATTGTAGGGTAATTTTTCGTTTTACTTCCACGAGCTTATATACTTTAAAAATACTCGATTTTTAAAGTATGGATGGGAAACTCACAGGACCGTTCATGGTGGCGAGCTTTGGGAGATGCCTACATCCAACAGTGGAGAAACACGGGCTGAAGATGTATTTTTAAAAAATAATTGCGTAACCATTTTGTAAACTGCTAGATGACCTTATAAACACAGAGCATTTTCTGCATTGCACCAAAAATCTACCATATAGTACCCGATACGTATTAACATGTTTAAAAACATAATACATAATAATATCGTAATTGGTAATTGTCTTACTACATTTACGAATTATGAATACAGTTAACGATTTCATAAATGATGGGGCCCATAATGTAAAAATTGTCACTTTATTATCAAGTCTCACAATGATCTTAAAGTTATTGACAGTAATCCTCTTTTTAATACTTATTAGTTGTTATCTGATACGCTTATATAGAATTTTATTTAAAAACTAGCCGAGCTCGCAACTTCGTACGCAGCATGGTATTCGGTATAGCGCATGACTTTTTTGTTTGTAAACGGATTGGAATGAAACAAACACTAAATGTTACGGGAAGCTTGCGACAATACATTAGTGAAAACAGTATTCAAACCGGTTAAGCCGTTTCTGAGATTAGCGTGCACAAACGCACAAACAGACAAAAATTCTAAAACCAATTTTTTTGACCTCGGTGACATAAGTAAGACGTGTACAAATTGTTTTTTTTTTCTTTTTTTTTTTTTTAAATATTTAATGTACAGACTCGTTTACGATTTTATTATATGTAAGTATAGATATGTACAGACTACTATACACACTTATAATAGTTTTCAATAAACTAACATAAATTCCGAACGATATATTTATATGTCTGACCAGACATAATATCTTTTCCATTGAACTGCTTGGTCGTGCTCGTTCGCAAAATTCTCAATTCCTTCACGTCCATTGCCTGACGCAACACAAGTTTTGATTAGGTGCGATCGTCTCAAGACGTGCTAAGCCGATTATTGGCCAAGTTATAATGACAATCGACGGCTATGCTAATGAAGAGGCGAGCGAACCGCCAAGATAAGCATACCAGCTGGTTGGAGATTATCACATAAAATTTGATCGCCGTCCAAAAGAAACGCATCAACAGTTCACTTTTCCATTGATACGAGTATAATAGTTAACCGAACTTAACCTTTATTTATGCTTATAAATTATGTTTATATAGAAGACAAAACTTGTTAGTTAGCATAACTTAAATGCTTTAGTAAAAATATTTTTCATTGGTATTAAAACCAGTGCAACTTAAAAATAAAAATAACGCAAAATCGTCTTTATTTCTAGTATAGCCTGGGGGAAAATATGCTATTGGAGCATAACTAGTAGTTTACAAAGGCAATCTGTATTGACTTACTATTTGCAGCTAATGTCATTAATTGAGTCACTATCTTGATATAAGAAGTGTTTAGCTAATATTTTCTCCGCTGAATTGTTTATCTTGCATCGGTGCCAACAAAACCCCAATATCAGCAAGAATTCATATCTCCAACAAGCGTCCAAGCGGTCGCATTAGGGATATTTTGCTAATATGTATTAGCATACGCATTGCACATTCCATACCATTGCACATACCTATGTACATACCATAGAGTAACAGTATTGCTAGAACCAGGATTTTCGTTGATACGGCCAAATTTCCAAGAACTTAAATAAAATATTCTTGAACATAAATAAAAGTAATTATTAACATAAACTTTGTTAGATTATTGCATAATTTTATACATAATTAATTAAAATGACCAATAAATTAATTAAAATGACTGAAAGTTTTTAGAACTGGCCAGAAAGTAAAGACAGAAATTAAAAATAAATATAAATTTCGAATTAAGAACTTTTTAGAAAGCTGTCGATGTAATTTCATTCAGTTGACTTCGTTGCGGTCTTTTAATCAAAAATAAAGTTATGATATACTTCGATTGGCATGTCATGACAAAGCCCTATCCCATGTCACTGTTTATAACTGGTTCATTGAGTTTAAACGTAGTCGTAGCAATCTCACTGGTGTTATTCGTAAAGAACATCCATCTACGGCGACAAATAAAAATAACTTGAATGCTGTGCGGCTCATGATTGAAACAGATATACCAACCGATTCGGTCAAGTTTAGGCATTGGCATAAACTCTTACACGAACATCTAGACCTGAGTAAACTTTACGCTAGATGGATGCCCCATAATTGAACAGAAAATAAAAAACGCCATCGCTTAGATTGATGCCACGAAATGATTGAAAAATATGACGGGGTTAGTCAATGCTGTTTTTGACGTCGCCATAGGAGATGAAACCTGGATATATATGTATTGTTACGAAACCGATACCAAAAGGCAATCTGCACTATGGGTGTTTCCTTTCGAGGATTTACCAACAAAAGTGAAGAAGGGAAGAAGTGAAGGGAAAAGGATGATTGTCTCATTCTTTGGACGCACGGGACATTTTGCAATCATTGCGTTAGAAGATCAAATGACAGTTACTGCAAACTGTATATTAGTAATTCTTTGCCAGTCTTGGAAAATGTTCGACAGAAGCGCCCAAGAAGTAGAATCCTCCTTCACCACGACAATGCTCCAGTCCACTCCGTCAGACGAACAATCGAATATTTACTATGTAAGGTGTGGAATTAGTGAGTCATCCTCCTTATAGTCCCGACAGGCGCCTTGTGATTTCTATTTATTCCCAAAAATAAAAGATACTTAGAGGAATTCGCTTTATGAGCCCTCAAGATGCAGTGGAAACGCCATAAAAGGGACCCTAAATAAGAGTGGGCCCACTGCTTCAATCATTGGATCCATCGCACCGACAAAGGAATGGAGACTACTTCGAAAAACAATAAGAATACATTATTTGTTTGTTATACGGCTTCCTACATTATTTGTTTGTTTATATTCCTACATTATTATATTGTTTTACTTCTGTATAAGAAAGTCCTTCTTCTGTACTAAAGAATTTATTATATTACTAGCTGAGCCCCCAACTTCATACGCGTGTTATTCGGTATAGCACGTAACTTTTTTGTTTGTAAATCCATTGGAATGAAACAAACACTAAATGTTACGGGAAGCTTGCTACAATACTCGTACATCAGTGAAAACCCCATTGAAATTGGTTGGGCTGCTTCTGAGATTGACGTGCACAAACGCACAGACAAACAGACAAATATTCTAAAAACTACTTTTTTTACCCCTGTAACACAACGTGTACATTTTTTTTATATATTTGATGTATAGACACGGCTCGTTTACGATTTTATTATATGTATAGGATAGACGATAATATATTTAAAATTAATTAATTTTAATAATGTCGATGAAAAAACCATTAGAAACAACAAAATAATATGTTCTCTTTTTTGTGGTACTTTTTTATATTATAAAACGTTTCATTGTAAAATAATTTTTTTAATAGTTTCAACTATCCAAAAGCCGTTACAAAACGACCGCCAAATTCAGTACTGTTACCCACAAAAGCTTCCAGAAAAAATATGGCGCCGTTTGAGCTCGCATTACAAGGGCTCAGCGAGATAGTGCGTGGTCTAAATTAAAAACGAAGAGAACAGATGATTACAGTAGTAGTAATATTAGTATAATTTTACGTGAATACTATACAGAGATATTTATAACTTATATATTTCTCTTACTTAAAGTTTCAGTTACTTGTATAGTTACAGCAACAGGATATGATAATAATTAAAAATGCTTATTTAACTTTTACTAAGCAATAAACGCAACATTGTTTTATTTTCTCCGGTGTAAAAATGCTTGTGATCTTTATTAAAGTCCAAAATAACCCGATTGTATCTTATGATCTCTTTTCCCTGTTATTCTAGCCAATCAGCAAAAAATAATTTCGATTATTTATTTTACTATCACTTCATAGTCCCTTGTTCTTAATCCTATTAGGGTTAAGAATTGCTTATGTTAATTGGCGTCTGACGACATTTACATAAATAATATAAACTGGTATATTTATAACATTGAGTTATAATGTACTAACGTACTAGAGGCGCAATCCTAAGTACCAGTTTTTGATAATAGTTATAACTAAATACGGGGCAGCGCTAAACAAAAATTATCAAGTTTAATTAGACGATTCAAATATGTAGGCTAACCTTTGACACACGTCGATAAAAATTGCGCGGCCCGGCTTTGGCGTAATGACATTAAAAAATAATACAAACAAGTGGTTTTTTTTGTTTTTGTTTTCCGAGTATAATTGGAAGGCAAAAAAAACCTCTTTTACGACGCATGAAGGCATTTTGAGAACTGCAATATTTTATACACGCCTAGTATGTGGTGGAAGGTCGAAAACTGACTGATGCATTGTGATACAGTGGACCGCAATGCGAAGCGAACCAACTTACTTTGAGGTGTGTTCTCTAAGTACGTAGGACATTATACCTCAATGATTTATAAACGCATAATTAATTTTAGAACACTACCTTCAGATATAATATACATACGTATAAAAACTATTTCTGCTAAGCTAATATAGTTACTCTCCTAAAAATCCCATGCAATGTAGACGCTTGTTTGCGTGCCTCCTTTAACTTGTACCACAAACCAGGGCTTTGTTTCAAGTGGTCGCATTTATTCTCCCCGTGTCCGAGTCCTCTTTAATTATGGATAATTTATATTCAGATTAGAGCGGTCGGCAGGTGGGCGGGTGTCGCGTGGTGGTCTGCGGCACCTGCACGTGACTCCGAATATGCTCTCTTTATTGGAAATTCCACAATTGTACAAGGATTACGTCCGATGATAGTTCATATTCGCAGCTAATACCTTATAAGACAATTTATTAATGTTTTGAATTACTTTAATCTTAAGAGCGCACAAAGGGCCACGAGAGAAGAGATTTCTATAAAAAGAAGCCAATTTTTTTTTTTATTTTTTTTTTTTTATTTATTACCTAATACATAATCGAATACAAAATATTAAAAAATGGCTGTAAACCATTATTGGTTTGTCTAGACATTTACTTCATGCCAACATAACAACATTATTCTAAGTATATACGTATTATTATAATAACAATGTTACAACTCATCAAAATCCAATGCCTAACCAACTGAATCGCACAAGATGCAAAACCGGCCGAGCGAAGCATCGTCGGTACGCTTTGTGCGTGTGCAATTCGCTACACAGGTGTCCCATTCTATTCAGGCATGTATTTCATTAATTATTTAGTTTAATTATATAAGTAAGATTTTTAATTATATTATTCAATGAAATAAATATACTGTATTATATTTAATTTAGGTAATACTTTTTTAATGTATGCTTTATGTTTTTTTGTGTTATTCCATTTTTTATTTGTATAGGTAAATTATTAATTAGGTGGGGAATTATATATTGCGACGTTCTTTTGCCATATTCATTAATGAATTTTGGTTTATATAAAAACTTACTTGTGGCCCTTCTAGTGACTATTTTGTGAGTTTTGACTATTTGGATTTCCTCGCGAAAGTACTGTTCCATGAGTAATGTATAGTCAACTTTTTTATGAATAGGAATCACTCCACAATACTTAAAGAGTCCCATGGGATCTTCACTATATTTATTTTTAATTTTCAAGGGTACTATTAATTTCAATAATCTATATTCTTAAGTGAAATGTAATTTTGAATGGAAATAAAACCTTGCAAACAAATTGTTTATCTATATTTGAAATTTTATTTTGCTGTCGAAATATTAAATAAAATAAATGTAAAGATCATATTAAATAAATGTTAATTAAGGAATTAACTTTTTTATAAAAATACTAGCGCCCCGCTCCCGGCTACGCACATGTCCAATTTTTTTTTCGCAAATTATACTAAATATTAGGAACCTTCCTCGCTTAACACTCTTTCTATTAGTGAAAACCGCATCAAAATCCGTCGCGTGGTTTATACTATGCAAGAAAGAATGCATCAAATTCTTCTGTTTATATTTTTTTTTAATTGAATTCGTTATATAAATCACTTTTCTAACTTATATAATACACATGTTTATTAATATTAATAATTATATAAATAATTATTATTCTAACCAGTTCGACGTCATATTTATGTGGTTTTTTTTTTAATACAATGTGTCACAAAAGTTTCGTCAATTGTATTTATCAATTTGCATACTATAATATTTTATCGAAATATTTTGCTAAAAATTTTGATCTTTACAAGTTCTTTTTGCGTTTTTTTAGAACGTCAATCAAATGTTACAATACACTTATAAAAAAAAGATTCTATGACTGTCAGTTATAGACTAGACTATAACTATATATAACTAAAAATCTCTTTGTGAATCCAGAAGTCCAAGCAGACGAAGTCGTCCTAAAAATGTAACTATATTAACTATTTAAACTTTTACATGTTGATCTTTGTCGTCGAGAAGCATTCATCTTGCCTTCAAATAAATACCACTCGATCTCCATCCGTATCAAACGTTACCAAGGTTAGAGAAAATATATAGATTCTTTTTTAAAAATACACTCTTACGTAAACTCTGTGAATAAATTCTATATTTCTAACTTGGTACACTTTATGTTGATAACAAATTTATCGATCTCTCCAAGCGTGAAAACTTGTTCAGGACTTGTTCGACGCTAACGTATTTTGTGACACGTTACTCTATGGATCCTATTTGAACTATGTATTTTACGATGGAGAATCGAACAAAGTTTCGCTAACTTTTTTGGAATAACTTAACGTGTTGATCTTGCAAATTCAGTTAAAAGCTGTTCGAGAAAATTCGGTAATAATACAACCGTAATTCATTTAATTTTTAAGTACTATATTAATCTATATTACTATATTACTCAATTTGACCCCAAAATTTTACCATAAACAAAAGAGTATACATATTACATACGTAGTAGCGTCAAACGCGCTAGTGTGGTTAATGTTCTTTTAATTAATTTAGTGTATTTCTAATGCATATTATATAAAAATATGAGCTTTCTCCAGTACTATACCAATAATATATAAACTTTAAGTGTACCGAATTTCATCAAAACACACTACGTTCCATAGTCTTGGGGACATTGTTTCACAATGTCCGAATAAAGCAACAATTAGGCTATTTGTCGATTAACTGTATAGTAACCGCTTTGTGTGTGTTTCACAATCGTTGATTAGCGCTATTCAGCTATTAAACTGATGAATAAGTTATAGGTTAGATCGTATGGCCACTATCATATTTAACCGACGAACAGTACTGACAGTTGACATATTATTTTTACATTTTGGTATTATTCAATAAGTTTTAAATTAAAATGGATTTTTTTATTGCCCCTCACGCTTCTTTTGCGTTTCTGGAACGCTTCTTATAAAAACATTTGGGTATATAATCACTGGTTTTTCCGGTTCCGGTAGCTAAACTGTAAACACGCACGTAAACGACTTACAAAAAACGAAAAATAGTGCTAAACATATTCTGTGTTGTGATGCGAAAATACACTAAAATAAAGTTCAACACAATCACACATAAAGAAGGACACATTGCTAAGTTATAGTGCTAAGTTATACCACTTAAAGTCGATTTTAACGCCGACATTATAAACAAAAAAGAGTCGCAAGTCACCGCCATAGAATAGTTGATGTAGTGATAAGTGAGTGATAACTACTAGTACCAATCTCACGGAAATTCTAAACTCACGCCAAATTAACAGTAACACGAACAGTGTTGCCACAAAAAAAAGGTTTTCCATTGATTATCATCATATTTTTCTAATCATTATGATTAAACATTGTGAACTTTCTACATTTATTCTGATATCTGACTTTTTAAAAAAACAAATGGGTTGCACTAAAAATAGAAATAATCACAATTTTCTTCAAAAAATATACTTCGACAGCTCTTACTGGTGAACCAGCGAGACCTACATCAAAGATTCACACTTCATGCAGTAAAAAATACAATATTACCAATGTTGGAACCTGACTTGAGACATCGTACCAAGAGACAACGATATTATTTGATAATGATGTGAAACTTTGCCATATTTAAAAAATCTTGACGTCTTTTATTTATTTAATTATAATTGCGTATATTATTGTTACTTTTAAGTGAGAATAATAAGAAAAAATATGTTCTGATTTTTATGAAAAACTGGTTTTTTTTTTCTATACATAAACTGCTTTATCTAATGATAGATAAATCTTAGAAAATCTTAGAGTTTTTTCATGTGACGACACTGCATGTTATCAATATACATTTCGACAGAACACACAGTTCTATGCTTACTTAAAGTGGTAATTAGCTAACGAAGCATTTATTTTCGTCTCTGGGAGCCGCGGCTAATTATTGTCTTTAATTGTAATTAGTTAAATGCTAATTAGTACTAATTTAATGAACATCTCTCAGTGCGGCAGTAAGACTTGAAAATTAAGGAAAGCTTAATTATAAAGCGAAAACTATTAAAGCGAGTTCTTGTTACTTTTAATCATCGATAAATAATTATAACGAGACAAAGTATTGGTAACGAATCCACACAAAAATACAATGCGTAGATATCACATGTCTTAGATAAACAACAAGAAACCATTAATGAGGATATCAGAAACGCTTGGCAAAGAGTGAATCTCATCTATAAAAAATAACGAGTATGAAATTTAACCTCGTCACACAAAGTTTGTTTTGAGACAAAATGACAACGTATACACTTGTTAAGTCGCAATCTGTGTTTTCACTTTTAGAGATCCCTCCTTTTGCTCGTAAGCATTCGGGTAGTCCACGTTATAAGCGATCGCGACAAACCTTCTCCTAAAAGCGTCAACGTGCATAGAATTAAATTATCTAATTTATTTGATATTTCAGCTCTCCCTTATTTGGGGAACACAAATTTCGATAATAATTTTGTGTGAATTGGACGATCGTCCCGAAAGTCGTTTCGGCAAAAATCCGGTTGTAAGACTAATGCCTAAAGTATGTTACTATAAAATTTCATCAAAGTTTGTTTGATTTAATTATTTGAATATTGACATTAAAGTATTTATCTAAAGAACAATAACAAGATATTGTAAGTGACGATTTTGTCACTTATGCAAAATACTTTTATGCAATTTCCTGTGAAAATATGCAATAATTTTAAATAAAAATCGTAAAGAATATTATGTTTAGTGAGCGTAAATGAATAGGTGTGTATGTGAATGTGTGATCAAGGTTAAAATTAAAAATTCAACATCATGAGTTGTTTGTTTAAATTTTGATTATTCTTTAAAAAAGTGAACTATACCTCTAAAATGTAACATTAGAATTACATACATCGGACTACTACAACTACTAAAGTTTGAGACAGTATTAAATAATTGCTTGACATGTATTTGATTATACCTTCAGGGTGGTTACAGTTTTGGGCGGACGAAGCTACAAGCAATAGGTAGTTGTTAATTAATAACTACACACGACTTATGACTTGCACCAAATTCCCAACAATATTGCGAATCGCAGCAATCTTCTTCGCTTTGAAATTGTTTGTGATTACAGCATTTGAGAGCGGGCGAGGTGTAATTTCGCTTCCTATCAGCTATCAGTGCGCCGGATACAAGTGTCTACTTTGTTACTTCTGTTTGTTATTAAATTGCTCCTGTGGACCTTCAATAAATATGTTTTAATATCGGGCATCCAATTAATTTGATTAGATCTATGTAAATCAATAATCGGCTTGATTATTGGGAAAAAAACGCAAAACCTCTATAAATTCAATAACTTTACTGAAAACCGTCCAAAAGATTGTTCTGAGTTTGAATAAAAACTATGGCGATGTTTAATTTTTAATTTTTTTTTCACTTATAACAAGTTATTTAAAATGCGTATTTTCTTAGAAAATTCCTCAAAAATATCTCTAACAAATTTTCCTTTTACCGTTTCGACAAGTGCAGACGTCGCAGACAACTTATTAATTCGATTTCAAGTGTACACTTTAAGTAATGGTCTTGCTAGTTCTAACGGTGAAGAAAATATCTTGAGGATATCTGCCAATCCTCATTGGGCTGGCAGGATGGACTTACAACCAATATGAGGAGGTCATCACAAAGAGGAGATTCAGCAATAAAATCTGATATATAAACTGGCTTTCTTTCACATATCTTGATATACCAGTAAATATAAGACACACATTTATTATAATGAAATTACCGACATTTTACTTTTTAATGAACAATTTTAACTTAAATTGGGTTTTTAAATAACATTTATTAAGTCTACATTTACCCCTAAAATACAATATACGATTATTGTAATAAGTGGTTTGGAGTAACTGGAGTATATCGATTTTTTACGACATTAATATTATGAATACAAAAGTAACTCTGTCAGTTTGGCTGTCTTTTACGCCGCTAATGTTTAACGCGAAGATTCTTAAAATCTTGGGAGAATGTTCAGTTTTTTTTTTTTTTTCTTTACGCAGCCAGTAAGATAATGTGAAATGTGTCTAAGCGAAATAGAACCAATTAAAGATAACAAAAAACATTATAAAGAATTCCTTCAGTTACAGAAACCCAACTGCGATGTGTTTACCTAACGCGTGCATTAGCCTGCAGCAAGTTAGTAACTTCAAGTTAGTTAGAAAATCAGGACAGATTAGTTTGTGATGGGTCTGATTACATTTCAATTCCTTTTACTGACGCCATAGCAATTTAAATTATTTAAAATTAAGATTTTCAACGTAACGAAGATGGCGTGTTTTCGTTATATGTAAATTTGAAAATTACATGAAATTATTAGGTCCTATATGAATTGCATAGACTATAAATTCTGTAGAAAATGAATTTCTATAGACATTATAGTACAAGAAAATCGAAAATTAAAAATATATATACCTAGTCCAGCTATAAGTTCTGTTCCAAATGAAAATGCTTTTATTTTTTTATGAAGTTAGGTAATCTTAATAAAACTTATATACACATATTTATTAAAGTCTTACCAAAAAATAACAAATAATTCTATTTAAAATGGCCACCTTTAGCTTTGATACAGGCCTTTAATCTGTTTATCCACGAATCTATGGATTTACGCACTGTTTCCATGGGAAATCCATGCCACTGCTTGCTCCAAAGATTTCTTAAGAGACTTGTCGGCGTGTCGTTTAGAGCAGGCCATGTCCTCTAAAACTGACCATAATTTGTAGTCTAAGGGGTTCAGATCTGGGCTAGACGAGGGTCAGTCTTCAGCTCTTATAAAGTCCCCGACGTTGGTTTCGAGCCAGGCTTCGGTAGTTCATGCCTTGTGACCAGGTGCAGAGTCCTGCTGGAAAGTCCACGATACATTTTTAAAAAGTGTATTGTGATCCAAGATGGTATCTTGACACACTTTAGCTGAAGTTTTCACACCTTTTTCACAAAAATAAAGTTTTATGACTCCTTGATAAGACACCCTCCACCAAACCATAACTGCCGCAGGATTATGACCACGTTGTACCTTTCCTACCCTAGGGCAGCTTCTATGCCTTATAAATACGTATTACCTGAACGTCTCAACTAGTGGACTCGTTTTGATTTCAAAGGATCAGTTCATTAAAAAAATCAAGCATAATTGAACTGAGAGTACTCTTCAGAAAATCCGCGACTTTGTCGGTTGGGTTTACGAAGAACACTTCACTTTTCTGAAAGAGCTAAGATACTCTTTGCAAGTTACGAAACGAAAACAAGATATAAGAACAATTATATACGTATATAATTCTTTAGCGATGCATGGAATAAACTAAAGAAAGCCAACGGGATGAACGCTTGGCTCAGATACGACAGTCCAGGTTCATAGCTCGGTCGAGTTTGCACTTTTGAGTCTTTTAGGTTTCGAGCACACGTAAATGGCAGCTGCGTTTTTGAGCAGATCAGCTATGGATCAGCCAATACATAAGTGGCTCCTAAGTGAAGTCCTCCTAAGCGGTGGATTTCTTTTGTCGATTCCCAGCTTTGAAACGTAATATGAATAATAAGTATATTGATAAAGTCTGAAACAGGTAAAATAAAGAAGGCATCTACTAATAATAATCTAATAATAAATTAAGTAAATTGCACTTAAGCAAATAATGCATTTAGAAACTTAAGTCCACACCTAAGTCCTCATTGAGGTTTAATGTCGTATAACTTTAATGCCCCAATCAGGACCGATGCCAAACACGTTTGGCAAATGGCGGTGCTTTGTGCATTGAAATGAGCCCTATTTAGTTATCGATATTTAACTTACTGAAGTAAGTTTACGTTATCTTTATACAATCTTAATTGTTAAAAATTTGTACCAGTTCATGTTGCCTATTCTCCTATCAGAGGCGGTAGTAATCCCATTGCCCCGTTTCTTTGTGATTTCAAGCACCCGTAGTACATAGCTACATACAATATGAAACAAGTAATTATTTCAATAATTTGTTTTAACCAGAAAAACGGATAATAATAGACATTGTTATAATTTTGGTCTTTTCGTTAAATTCTTGGAAACAAGAAATATTATTTAGTTGGTTTCAGGTATTGATGGACTAGTACATGTATTGATGAACTAACTATCCAGAACAATGTCAATATAATTTCTTGGATTATATGATTAAACTATACAACCAATATAAACAATTATTTAATAGTAATAATAACTTGTACCTTAACAACTTGTAGATATTGAAGAATAAACTGCTGTCCAATATCTATTTAGTGTTATTTTTTAATCATGCCAGAAAAAAATATTCTCACAAAAAATAAATAATAATTAGTCATCCCGTGTCGGAGAATCCCCGTAAATAGGCCTCAATACAACGAACAGCGTCCTGCGTCCGCACACCGCCGCCACTGCCCCGCTCGCTTGCCAGTTCTCATGGTTCGGCCCTTACATGCACCCCTACATAATTCGGTCAAGGACGCGCGTCTAATTTTTGCAACGATTCTCGCCATGGCTTACAAATTTACGTCTCGCGAATACGTATTGATGCTTCGTGCACACTTTTTGGCTGGTGAAAATGTGAATGCAGCATTACGGATGTATCGGGACTTGTACCCGAATGCTCGAATGACTTACAGGACAATGCTCGATGGACCACGGCTTCTTTTACACGCCAACACATGCACAAGGACGAGGGAGACCTGTATACCCGCAAAACCTCTATAACGATAAACTGGAGTATTTTATGGAAGATCCTCGAAGAAGCACCAATGACGCAGCCCGTCATTTCAATATTAGCCAGCACCTTGCCTGGAATGCAGGCAAATCTAAATTACTGTGTTATTATTAAGTATCTATCAAATATGACCATGCACTCATGTTAATATAGATGATTTACGTGTATGGTTAAATTTTTTGGCGTCATTAAAAAATAGCACTGAATATTGAGTTCAAATTGAGCTGTTATTGGCTGTCTATACATTTACACTCTGATTCTGTATGGTAACTTTTTTACTATTGTTTTTTTTTTCTTCGTTTTCTTCGCAAACTTCGACATCGGAGGCTTCGTTTTAAGAAGAGGGCATTCAATTCTGTCGCCAAGGCTTGCAAAAGGGTGATCCGCTAGGCTCGTTTCGACCGTTTAAACGAATAGGGGCCAAGTTAGCAGCCAACCCTCCCGGTAGTAAGCAGTTCTGGCCCTTATTCTGGTCAAGAGCAAACTCTTGACCAATTTTTTAATAAAAATAAAAAAGTGTATGTGTGTCAGACTGGAGTTTACTCCTTTAAACGTATAAAATTTTCCTCGTATACGTATCAATAGATAATTGGATACCTAATTACTTTATATTATTTAGTCACATTCTTCATACTCAAATGTCACGTGTTCTAACAAAAACTATGTTATTTACGTTCGTATTACACAGATGTTACTACGTTTTATAAGTTCAAAGAGTTCATTTTTTTGACGACAGATGTCGCTGCGCTGACAGATTATAACGCGCTATCGTCAACGTGGATTACACTTTTCATACAAGATTTCGACGTTTACTTTTATAAGCCCAGAAAATAGAATTGAGGAAAATATATAAATTATAAACATAACATAAATTGTCGCACAAATATCAAAGTGACAGATAACGTAACGCTTTTTAGTTAACGCTTGTATTAATTTTACTCGTCATAAAATTTCCATACCGGGGATCTTATATGAAAATCTATTCTTAAGGAGTAAACTGCAAACAAATGTGACTGCTGAAAAGAAGGAGATATCAACAACACTTTAACATTAATTATTTTAAAATGCTTCCATTTCAATACAACGAAATTAATACTATAGACACAATCACATTTCCAATGTTCCTCCGTTTTTTGTTCTCTTATATTTTTCTGTTGTTGAGTCTGCCGAATTTTACTTCCGTTGTTGTTAAAAGTTTTCTGTCTCGTTACAAGACAGTGAAGTTTGCTTACGAAATAAGTTAGCTCATTATAGGCCCGATTTCCTTTTTTGTTTGACCCTCGGAGATTCTTCAGCTTTTGTATATCCAATCTTGTTTACGTCACTCCGTACTTTTTTTTTGTTATTTCAAATCCATATGTGTGTACATGACTTATGTCATAGTGTTGTTTTCTGTTTTAATAAGTTCGATATACCTATGTGGGTTTCCGGATAGATCCTTGGACCACAATGTTTTATCTATAAAAATATTATAAAGAGGTAAAGTTTGTATGTGTGCTTGTTTGTTTATATGTATGTAGGAGGTAATCTTGGAAACTGCTTATCCGATTTTAAAAAAATCATCCCACGCTTGGCAAAAGTATAATGATGTCGGGCGTTACATTGCTTTACATATGTTGTCAGGCGTAATATCTTTTATTTTTCAACGTGGACGAAGTCGCGAGTACCAGCTAGTTTCTTATATGTCTAGTGTGAGTGCTTTTAAAAAGGAACACTTTTAATCGGATTTCCGAACATGCCGCAAGTTGCTACCTGATACCTGCTGGGATTTACATCACGTCCCGAACATAACCTAATACTACCAAAAATAATTTCAATACTCCTGTTATGCTTCTGGATTATCGTGTATATTAATTTTTAATCTGTGTTCTCTCCATGAACTCACTCATTGCTTGAGTCCCCAAAGAGGACCACAGATACTCTCTGTAGCGTTTTCTGCAAAAAGAAACTCCCAACAGTAATTACAAATTTTGTGTTCCATTTGAACAATCAGCCAAAACAAATGTACCTTTTGTAGAAATTAACTGAGTGTATTCCACATATATATTCGCTTGAACTTTTAAATCGCTCGACTAATAAGAATCGTAATGTTTTAAAATATTACTACTTATGTTTTAATTTTCAACTACGAAATCACAACGAATATCTGTATGCTATAAAGTAGGCATTCATATTGTCGTCAGTGAATAACTTGTAAATTTTATCGCGTGTACCAAATGACTGGGCTGTTGGTTATTTCCTTGGAAATGTTACTTTTTAGGTCACCGTGAACGCAAATGTGAATGTAAATACTTTCCTAATTCATTTAAATTCGATTCTTTAAACAATTATTATCACAAAATAGACTGCAAAAAATTTATTCTGTCTCGCTACTGCGCACAGATCTATCCTCTATATGAAGATGTGTGGCCTCTGATTTACTGGACTTAACATATATTCAAAGGTAGGCATATCCAGACAGTATTCTAGTATTACCAGACACATAGGCTAACTCACTACGTTTTCCTTCGCCATTATAATTATCCACACATGACATTTGAAATACTCACAAAGCTTGCGTCTACCGTGACTGCTGCCAAACTTTTACTGAACGGGTTATAAAATATATCGTTGAGCAGGAGAATAAGTTCTTAGCACACTATTTATGAAGCAAATTTTTAAATTCGAGACCTTTGAATACGGCAAATCTTTTTTGTATAACTAATTTTCTGTAGAGGCGGAGCAGCATTTCTGGCAGCACCTTCTTATAATACGACTACCATTAAACAAAAGCACGTGTGCTGTTTCGTTTCCATTTTTGAGTAACGGTTGATTGAACATTTTCTTATTCTCACTTTCTGTCGTTTTTATTCTATAACAAAGTCGACAGGTCACCTGAAACCCTTCAGGCGGTTTTTGTATCACGGTATGGTAGCTTTTTACCATTAAGTGGGCTGCCAGCCTTCTTGTCTACTTTCACGTGAATAAAAAAAACTGTATTAAAAGATATACTATATAAATGAAAAATATAAGAGACGATTTTTAAATTAACTTTTATTGTTAAATGTAGGTACAAGTCGAAAGCTATATGGCTTGCGAACGAAATGTTCTGAGCTAGTTAACACTATCTTACGTGCTGTATACTGTTGCAGACATTGCAGGTACTGACGAACACAACCGTCTTTTCAAGTGAAAACTAGAAATTTCAGTTATCTGTTTCAATATTTCATACTTGATTTATTTTAAGTTCACCGTTTATGCTAAGCTTAAGTAGTGTTTGTAAACCGCATTTTTAGTATTTAAAATGAAGGTTTACACAAGCAATTTAGTACAAATAAATACATAAATTAGTCATAGCAGATTGACATAACTGTTGCAGTTGATCTCTATACTAAAAAAATAAAATCAATCTTATGGGGACAACCGTGAAATAGTTGCTGAAAACATGAAAACCGTGAAAAAGTGTGCTGTTGTGTTTCGGTGAGTGATTAAAATAAACCAGAGTTATTTCCCTATCCCTTCCTAATCCCTTATCCTTAGTCCTACTATGGCCGACACCGCACTTTCAATGCCGGTGGCATTGTTTGTGTTTAGGCAACAGTAGGCCAGCTACCTTCAAGTGGACCGTCAGCCAATCTGACGACCATTACATAAAAAGTGCCAACATGCATGCCATCTATGAATAGCTTTCGTATATAATGTGTTGCTAAAAGACAATTGTAGTTGAGCTGTTATAACATGGAAGCGCTTTACCTTAAAGTATCCTATGTTATTTCAGAATATCATATCTAAATGGCAAATTATTCCTAAACTCGTTCAATGTGTTTTAAAAACTTTTACATTGATAATGTTAGTAGGGATAACGGCATAATTTTGTAAGGCTACATATGTATTATATCACGTCTATTATGTCCTAATACTGAACACAGATTCTCCTCAGTTTTTGGAGTTATGGGTTTTAGACACAACTCCGCTGAACGAGGAGATCCACCACCCAAGCCCGTTGATTTGGGTTGGTAGGACTTCAATGTGTGCTAGTCTGCAAGGTGCCAGTGATATGGACGGTTTTATAATAAACACACTATTGTTATTAATCTTGTAAATCTGACTTAAATTGAAAATAAAACCTTAAAAATCCATAACAAACTACAGACCATAACACGTTAGATTATACAAAATCTACAATGCCTACATACATATTTCTTTGTAGTAGGTACTTTGTAACGAAGTTCATTGAAGTATCAATAATAAAACTTATATCCCACTGTTTTATTTAAACGCTTTCGAAGAACTCGAATTTCATAAAAATAACAATGACCTTAGCATTTTCAAAGTTTAATTAAATGATTATATAACCGACTGTACTAGTACACTACAGCACTGAACTGTCTCGAGTGTAATGAAAGAAAGTGTTCTTTTGAAGCTGAAAGCTTACGTCTGGCGCTCGCTGGTTCTTTTCTATTAGTAGTAAATAAAATAATGTTCGAAGTATATAATACAGTATTAAAGAAAAATATATTAAACACACTGAAGTGTGCTTAATTGTATGCTTTAAATGTATAGCGATCTAACTTACTTGCGTTGCGACAGTTATTTATACGTCGCAATACGTTATCAAGTATCTATTTTTATACGCATTTTTTTGCATATTTTTTAACTCGCAAAGACCAAGGCTTTATTTCTTACCTGCGCAACCTTCTCCTGCTGTTTTCCATTTGCAGGAAAGCTAGAAAATGGAGCTGTGCAAAGCCTGTTTGTCGACACATCAACGCTTTTAGTATGCGATACGCGGCTCTGCATTCCGCCTGGCTCGTAATCCGGAGATTATGCTCCACCACTCTTACCTCGTAATCAAATATAAACATTGGATTGACCTATAATACAAGGAGAGTATTGATCGCGTTGCATAAAAACAACGAACTGGAATATATTTAATAAAAAATAAAACAATTGCTGGTTGATAAATGTTACTACAATTTGAAAGATTATATGTCTGATAACTTAGTGTCTAGTTATTAATTTAGTGTTGGTAGATTATAATATTCTTAAAATATTTGCACACCCCAAAGGGTAGAATGTAGCGAGCCTTATTCGTTGTAAAACCATTGTAATTACCTATATTCAGCAAATAAATCATTATTATTATTATTATTATTATTATTAAAAAAAAAAATGTTTAAAAAAATAATGATAACCCTTTAGGTGCCTAGTAGTACTACCAACACAGCAAACGCTTTTAATCGCGATCGAGCCAGCACGTTAAAATACTTTTGATTTCATAGGTCGATTACAAACGATACTAAGATTGTAAAGGAAAACTAAGTATAACAATAAGTATAGCAATCTCACAGACACGGAATTTGTGTCATCATTGTGGACTACCGAAATGAAATGTTCCGGTGAATACGGTGAAAAAACCTGGGACCAGCAATCGAGACTAATATATGTAAAACTATCTTTTGCCAGCGACTTCGTCCGCTTATTTTTATAAATACAGCCTATCCATTCAATAGTTTTTGCGTATAGAGTCCTTGCACACAAAAAGTAGGATATAAAAGGCTGATATTGAAATTGGGTACAGAGTTAACAGTTTTCTTTCCCGAAGATGTTATTATTGAACTTACTCCATATGAATAAAAAAAACAAACAGATTTTATAATCTAGCGGTCGGATTTCCGTTAGTCGTGCAGGTCGATTAACCGTGGCCTCTAATGGCCGTTAATATTAAATGTGACCTTATAAACATGCATTCAGATGCTACACAGACAGAACAAGCTAATGCGTTAGATAATACTTTATGAGTACAAAAAGCCTCGCTTTATCCAATTTTCTACGTTCGCCTCTCAAAGACAATGAACCGATTTATCGATGCTTTTACTAGAGAATCGAGTTAGAGTGAATCAAATTACATTCGTACATATCTGTTACCCAAACATGGCAACAATAATGTACAAAATGTATTTTTCTTTCATCACAAATGAAAGTAGGTAAGTGTATTTGCGGGCGATCTTTGAGTTGAAATCCTGTTAGCATTATGGAGGGCGAGTACCGGTACATTTCATTTTGATAGTTTTGTTACATGTATTACTGATGTGGGATACGGAAGTTGTATATACCTACTACGAACACATATATACACATAGTATTATTCATATAATATGTACAACGTTACATCCTGCCTTCGCTTAAACCACGTACATTTCAGAGCAGAAATATTTTTCTTCATAATGGCATTTAAGCCTCACAATCATTCCTTCCGAATATACTCTTATGGATAATGGATATTACTTCATAAAACATTCAGTGTATCTTGAATATTCGTTTAATTATATACTTGAGATTTTATATGGTTTGAGCCCTGGATATACCTACTAATCGAAATTTATTTGCATATAATGCGATAATACCGCTATTATCATGATAATATCATGTCATTCGTTTGTTACATACGTATATAATTTTGCGTAATTTATGTTAGTTAATTAGAGTCGCAGTATTATTTCGTGATATTTTATTTCCAAAACAATGGTTGATTGTATATAACTTTTCAGTAACAGATTGGTCGCATAGCAATCATTCAACAATTTATCTATAAAAAGAATTTAATTCAATAAGGTCAAAAGCATGACTTTGTTGAAACAAAATATTCATAACTCCTTATTTTATTAAGGAAAAAGTTTGTAAATATTCATAAAAATCGTCTAAATCATGATTTTTCTTTTATTCTCTATGTATTTTTTTAATGTATATTTTAAATACATATAAATGTATTTATGTATATTATATCATCCTCAGGCCACAAGCGTCCACTGTTGTAAATATAGAGAGAGACCTTTTTATTGATCGCCACCACACTGCGATCCAATGCCAGCAGTTTGCTTTTAGGTCCAGCGAGTAAATTTTTCCAAGACTCGTCTACACCTATGCCCCGCATGACAGATATACTTCGCTTAGCTTCAGTTATAGCTTTTTTTCTCCGTATTCTCGATCGTATCCTTCAGGCATATAAATATAAACATAATAATATTCGACTTTTAGCAACATCTTTATTTTATTTATCTCATAACAATTGGGAAGTCTTCGAGAATTGAGTATCAATTAAAGTAATGTTCCTACCGTAGATATTATTAACAAACCAGAGTACAGTTAGAAAGCATGAATATTTAAAACAATATGGAGATTTCTAACAAAAACTGTCGCACGTATAAAACAAAAAGCGTTCCGAATTCTCATCTAATCTCAGAGTTGTACCGCACAATAAGCTCGGTCTCCGAGTAACGGAGTATGTTAATATAAGTTAATTATGTTCCACATGCGTAAAATAAGCTTGTTTCTCACCCGGAGATTCGAAGAAGCCTTAACTAGGCCCACGTATAAAAGTATATGGGAAAATGCTAATTTTTGCTTCTATGTGGAATGTTTTGGCATCATCGATTTAAAGATTCTGAAAACTTTTAGAAGATTCTGCACATGAAACTATAGGATTATATAAATTAATTCTGAAATGTTTTCAGAATACAATGTGACGTTCAAAGGATACTTTTCTCAGTAAATAAAATACCTACTGCCATATAAAATATTGCGCGCCATTATTAAGGGCTCGTGCTCTTTATGACTTATATTCAGTGGAAGTTACTTAGTTGACGACCGCACAAAAATTGCTCTTCACGTAGAGCGGTTATTGTTGAGATTTGAACAGCGCATTGTGTGGAATGACACGGCTTAAACTAGGTGCTGCGTTTACACTAAGCAAATCAACTTGCTTAGTGCTATTGTGATAGTGTATAATAGTATGTATTAACTGCTTTTTATTCTAAAATATTTTGGCTATAAATAAATCTACAAAACTCATTTGTCATTTGTATAGCTCCCAAAGTAAGCATTTATTTATACAACTTAAGGGAGGAACAGGGACACCCACACAAGATTTAATTTTGAAATGTACAAGCCCACATTACCGACCTCAGATTTTTCAAGCTCTTGTGAAATGATAGACTCTCTGCAATTGGTCACTTCGAGGATACCAGAGTTTTGGGAAGAGCAATCAAGATTATGTGGTTTGCCTAAGTCATTGTCATGTTGTCACTACGGAAATTAGGTGACGAGGCAAAGTTCAACCTGGGAAGAGAAACCAAGAGTAATATGGTTCCAAGTCATTGATATTGTATCACCTCGGAAATTAGGTGACAAAGTAAAGTTCAATCTGGTGATTATGAAGCTGAGAAAGGGAGTTCTGCAACAAATTATGACATTCTGCACTCGCCTTCTGAACACATATTAGGCTCTTAAGACGAGACTTATGGAATTCTATGAGGAAACGAAGGATCAGAGGCTGCAAAACTCCTTTCGGCAAAGACTATCACGAAGTTTGAGTCAATGATCATTCGTAACGCCTTAGTGTTGTGGATGCTCTTAGCTTTACAGTTGATACTGTTGCGGTTGTGTAGATTTTACCTCGCGCAATTACATACGTGTTAATGATTGTGTTCTTTTATTTTTATATATAGTTACTTTTAAATCTTAAGATATTTTATATATTGAATTTTATTAGCTGTGTTTCTATTATATTTTTTTTTTGTTATTGTTACTTATGTTATTTTGTATTTTTTTTTGTTTTGGAAAAGGGGGGACTACTGTAGCGACACAGCACTGCGTAAATACAGGCAACGCATGTTGGACTCGTAGTCCAATGTTCTGGTAGGCGCGTTGCATGTGTACAATATATTAACAATATAGAACAGGGAACTATATACAAATAGTTCGCTGTTAGCAAATTTTTCATAACTGTGGGTGTTTTGATCGCGCAAAAATGGCTTAATGTATTTGGAAACAATTTGACACATAGATAGTTTACTACCTATTTTGAAATATATAACACTCATCCTGAAGAAATGTTAGGTTCCTGTGGGATTTTTTAAAAACGAAATACAGCACGTACGATTTCGCGGGCACAAATTAATATGACCTATAACATTTCGGTCAAGTAAACTGGAGCGTGTAAACACTGGACGGCTAAATATGAGAAGTAAGGGAAATGGCAGGATTTCTCCACTGTAACTTGGTAGTGTTACAACTTACACGTGTCAAAGCACTTTTTGGTGACGACCTCCACTCTGTTTGTAATGGCCACGGCGAGAATAAGAATATGAAACACTCTTTTGTCAAAAGACAAGGTTGTTTAAAAGAACTTTTTCCGGGTTTCGGTGTACATTATCACTGATAAATTCTGACACGTAGAGAATCACCTGCACGTGGTGAGGAATTGTGAGATAAAGTCTCGTTCAGATTGTAGTTAAAAAGATAAGTTAAAATAAAAATTTAGATTTTAAAATTAGATTCCATTATTTGAAAGAAAGAAAGAAAGAAAGAAAGAAAGCATCTTTTATTCCTCTAAATAAACACAATATACATATATGAACAAATAATAATTATAAACAAACAAATATATGAACAAGTAAGAAGAGGAAAAGGAACCCTGACTCAGTATACAGTTGTGGTGCGGACCACAACACTGATATTCTGCCAGGGACCAGAAATTGAGAAAAAGAAAACAAAAAAACATTAACGCGGGACAATTCATAATACGATTACAATCCATGGCTGAAATTATTGCAAATTTTCTTAAAAACTATTGAAGGCTTTCACTAGCTAGTTATCTATATGGCAACGTCACTGTAAATATACAATGGCACACGAGAATGTACAAAAAATGGACCGGCCGCCCCCATAAACTGTTTCGTCTAAGCGTTTCTCTGCACATCCATCAATGATGAGCGAAATCGTTTTTTAAAGCATCCCAGAGATGTAAGATCGCGTAGCGGGGGCGGAAGATTATTCCAACATTTCGAGGCACGGTAACGAAAACAGCCTCTGAAGAAAGCGGAACGGAACCTGGGAATGGACAAAGGGTGAATAGATTTGCAAGCCCTATAGCGAATGTTAGTCTGTTCCCAGGTAAGTTTGTCAAATAGATACTTGGGCGTACCAGACTTGATCGTACCAAAGACAAACGCAGAATAATGCAACCGCATACGGGCATCCATTTTCAAAATATTAGCGTCGTTAAGATACGGCGTAACGTGTGTCCTAGGTGGTATGGGGAAACAGAACCGAGCACAAGCATTTTGAATTCTCTGAATCAAGCGCTTCGATCTCTTCAAAATACAGGGACCATAAACGGTTATACAATAATTTAATTTGGAGAGAACAAGGGTTTCACACAGCAAAATACGTGTTTCCACAGAGATGAACTCACGAATTGTGTATAGTACTTTTAATCTGTAAAAACACGCTCGAGTAACATGTGCAATGTGGCTTTCGAAATGCAGTTCACCATCCATCACTAGTCCAAGATTGCGCACCTGGTCAACTCGATCCACAGACTCGCCCATGACGTAAACAGAAGGTTTAAGTCTAATCATTGTTTGAATACGCTTAGTGGAGCCCATAATTAAGAATTTAGACTTGGAGGGATTTAAAACCAAACAGTTACTTGTAGACCAGTTGGCGACATTGATCAGGTCCGAATTGAGATCCTTGAGTGCGCAATCCAAATTATTCGTGTCACAGGGAACGTACAACTGCAGATCATCAGCATATAGATGATAGTTACAGTGTTTAATATGCTTCACAATGTCAGATGTGTAAAGTATAAATAAAAGTGGTCCAAGAATTGATCCCTGAGGAACACCCCGAACCACAGATTTATGCATTGATCTAATTCGTTCCTTACTGTGCCCCCATAGTTCAACAAATTGTTTACGATCACTTATTGTTGTATATTTTTAATTGCAGCATCAATTTACAAATTATTAATACAGTCACCAGAATTTTTTTAAAGAATTAGCATATATGTATAAATGGAACCCACTTTGATAGTCAGTTCTTTAGCTATGTCGTAACTACTGATATGCCGAATTTGCTCCACTTTTTCAAAAATGTATCCGTAACAAGACGACCAGAGCGAGGTGCATTTTTGACATCAAAATTCCTGAATTGAAAACGCTTAAACCAACTTTGTGCTACTCTTACTGACACTGCATTAGTCCATAAACGTCACAAATTTTTTTTTGCGGCTTACGTTCCATTTTTTCCTTTGTAATAAAATTATAAAATGTATGGAATTTCTTCATTACATTTCAATCATTTTGACAGAAAGAAAAACAGCTAGAAACATCATTTTACTAATTTGTTCCGTTTTTGAAATGTAACCTTTTTTAATGTTATCAAAATTAGCCAGATAAAATAGTACAGCCAAAGAGATTTTCTTACATAAAGTTTATAGGTACATACTATATGCGAAAAGACTTTTTCCCCGATTTAATAGTGAATGATCATTATTGTTATTTCACTCATGAAATTCAAAATATTGAGAGGTACCAGGTCCATCAGAATTCTATCTTGCGACCATCGTGTGACAGCCGTCAACAGTAAAAACTATAACTGCTGAGGGTATCTTACTTCCTTCTTTCCAATAAGTCTCCTCGAATAACAGAATTATTCAATACACGAGCACGCGTTCGATCTAATGTATTCGATAATATCGAGCTATATTCAAAACAGACATCAAATCTATCTAAGGAAAATATTTAATCAGCCCTCCTAAAGCTCGAGTTTCACATCTTTGTCAATAAACATATTAGAGAGTGTCAAATGTCTCGGGTAACTCGAACCCTGGGTCGGGTACTAAATCCTTCGCACGATGGAACCTGTCGTGTAACAGGAGTCAGGACGCTTTTCGATTGAAATATAAATTGTAAAAACAGCGCACTAAAGACGACTCTCGAATGCTGAGGTCCGTTTAGGCGGGCATTAATCGTCGTCTTCCCGTTCTTTCTTTTTCATCGACCGTTTTTTTTTTCTTTTTTCACTCATTGTGATTACCCCCTTATCCAAAATCATAATCATCCTCTCAGAGGCTGGCAAAAGTGATTCACATAATAACCTAATATAACCTACCTATCGCTAATTTTCTGTTTTTTTGTTTTTTTTTACTTAAGTACTTCAACTCTGGCGAAATATGAACTCTTACCAGTGTCACTGTCATACTCGAGTGGATATATACATTACTATATTGATGTATTTCTAAATTGAGATCTGCCCAAAAAAATGGAAATATAAGACATTTTCATCATGTAGAGTTTTTGGCAATTTTAAATTTAAGCTTAGATATCCGTAGGGGTTCACTGCTGGACAGTTGCTATTGAATTCCCCCATAGATTTAAATTGGACCGGTCAGAAGCAGCCTAGATCCTTCGCCGACCTACGGCCCTTATCAGATCGTCTGTTTATATTATAGTTGCTTTTTTATTTATGGTCTTTTGTGAATTCATTCATTTTTGCAAATAAAAATGTTCACTTTAAAAAAATACCCAGGAAGCTTAACTCGATCTACTCCGCAACGCTTCGGGATTGCCGCAGACATAAACTAATCAAGTCGAATTGTTTCTGATGGGTTTGTGTTTTATGTAATTTCGAATGTCTTTTGTTCTCTCAAAATATTGTTCCTATTTCTTTTTCATAATTAAGTACGAACGTATTTTTGGTTTAAGTTTGAAGTCCATATCATATTTCACTAAGAATAGGTTTCATGCACAACTTAAAAAAAAGAAAAAAAAACATAATATAGGATCCAGGATTTAATAAGATTTTTATTAACTTGCCAGGGTTTTAAATTGTTGATATTTTAATTTAAGTCTGATCATGTGCGCTAGCAGTTATTTGTCAGCCCAATTGTAAGTATCTATGATACGACATAGCTTTATGACTATCAGATACCTGTGTGGCATGAAGCGAGTCTATTACCAGTTCAGATCCACTTAAAGTTTGATATATATCACTCCTATACTTGGTTAGTTTGCACTTGTTTGATCTAATATTCAAAACAAACACATCCCCGTACGCAAGATGCAAACCATATCTGTTTCTACATACACATGTACGTTACGTGACTAACTTCAAGGAAGCTTCTTAAGATTAATATTTTATAGTGCATTTATAACAAATTAGTTGGTACCCGTGACTTCGTCGGCGTTGAAAAATAAAAGATATAACCCCTGACAAAATATGTAAAACAATGTAACGCCTGACATTATTATACTTTATTTTTATTTTTAGGTAACCGCTGCCCGCAACTTCGCCTGCTTCGATTATTTTGCCTATGTTCATCCTGAAATTCTATTCTAACATTGGTGAATATTCGAAAATTACCTCCTACATACAAACTTTACTATAAAAATGTTGATATAGAAGTATAAATATGAATTTTATACTACTAAAATGATTACAATAGCATTTATATTGAAACGTTTTTACACCTTTAATGAAAAATATTAACAAGGCCACTTGCATCTTTTATCTGGGCAGGACACTAGCAAACTGTGAGCACTTCTTCTCAGATGGCCACCATGAAAGTCAGCACCACGAAGAAAGGGATAATTACCCAGCTCCTTACTCCTTGTCATACCAGGGTTGTATCCTCTTGATTTTCTAGACACTAGAGGACGGTAACAAATCAGCCTGCCTGCTGTCCTTCATAATTATATAAATGAATATATTAGTAGTTAAAATATTGAAAATGTTAAAGTTAAACTTTAGAAAAGTTCGAAAATGAGTATGATAATCTTTCAGGATCTTTCAGTTTATACTTACAATAGATCCAGGGCTTAATTGATTGTTCGCTGTATTTAAAATCATAAGAAATTACAGTCAATGGTCAAGAATACTAAAAAAATGGGGTGTGGCTCTGTCGTGGATAAGGCCCTATGTTTTACGTGAATATATTTACGTCATATTAATTTTTTGATATACACAATCGATAAATCTCGATGAGAGGTGACGATTGAAATGCCAAAGAACGTCATAGCTTCTCCGAGTCAAAATTTATACTAACCTTAAAATGGCGGTGGTTCCCTCTTCAAACGATGCGTCACAGTCCTCACTCAACATAACGAATTCTTTGATCCCTTAGCTATTGAATGGTGTAATTAAATTTTGGATGTAGATGATAGATATGTAGCTACAGCATCAAACTGTATCCCCCGATTCTGTTATCATTAGTTTTCTGAATTGCCTCCCGCCATTGAAACAAATTTAAAGACGTATTCACGTCTACAATTTGTTACCTCGTAGAAGTCGTTAAAATAGTTTTGTACAGTGAAAAATAAACGCAGAATACTCCTCGAAAAAAGAAAAAAAATTGAGTTTTCTTTCGCTTCAAAATTTGGGTTTGGGCTGCCTAATTAATTAACCTCAGTTGTATTTTTGTATTGAAAGCAGCGAATCGTTAACAATAAGTCGAAAATTTGTACCGTCTGAGAGTGCTTTGAAAATTTTAATTAAAGACGAACGTACTCCTTTATAGGTGGAAGCAATTAAGCCTAGCTGTGTAAATATCAAAAGTTGGAAACTTTGACCCTGACTGACTCCGTACGAGGTTTCGTATAAAATTACCTTCGAATATTTTTGTACGTCCCTGATATTGTTTGAATATCAGTGAATATTCAGCTCTTTATTTGATCTTATTTGATTTATTTTATTGATTATGTCGTTATTTCCTTTTTTGAAGCCGTTAAATAGGCACGGTATCCCGTGTGTTTTGGTCACGCTTTAAATATATATTATTCTATTATAGTAAACGTCTGAAAATACAGGATAATAATAATAATTTATTGTGGATATTCATCCAATATCAATATATATAAAAATTACATTAATTTACACATAATAAATAAGTTCAAAGAACTTTAATTTTAAATTATTTAATATAAATATGTCTATATACCTATAAATAAAAATCATTTGCCAGATTAGTTATCAGGACAAAATTAGTTTAAAAGAAAATATTTGGAATTTGAAAATTGTTTTGAAATTCGGATGATATTTTTATATGAAATTGACAGATTTTACCGTCTTCAATCGCATCCACGTACATCCATTTATTGTACGCTCTTTGAGTATAAGTCACCCACAGATCGCACGCTTAAATATTTGGCAGAATGCTTTGAAAATGTAATTTTAATTTGATTAAAATACGAGTATAATTCTGCCGGCAAGTTTCCAATTAAAATTTTCAAAGATTTGATAGTCCTTGTATTTGTAGAGACAGACTATTTGTTGTTCTACTACGTATAAAATACAAAGTTAGAGCGATGCGGATGAAATAGCAATAAGAGAGCAGGGGGATGGATTCTAGCACCTAAAGGCAAATAGTACCTACATGACGGTGCATTTTTAAAAAATATGAACAACCAACTGGTCAAAATCAGATCGGTTGATGTAAACAAAATATAACAAAGATTAATTGTAATCTCTTGGGATATCAAAATGTATAATTCAATGGCTCGTGCAAAACTGAAAACATAATATAAGGAACCTGAACAATATATTACAATTTGCGGGCAGTCCTCGAGCTACCGTAATTAATATCAAGTTTGTGGTGAATTTATGAAGGAGCCGCGAGTTCTAGAACTTCTTAGTTTTGTAGGATTCATACCTTACTTCGCCGCGGTAAAGTGTATTTTCTTTCAATCTCAACCGCCAGAGAGATTTTCATTAAAAATACTCGCGGAGGTGTGAACAGTTTTATTTTGAAAGTATGAACTTTCTAGAATATTTTATTTATTTTGTCGGCTATATTTTATTCTGTACTGCATTCTGTGTTTTTCTGAGATGGCATGACCTCGTTAATATTACCACTGTACTGGTTTGTGGTTTTGTATCGCCAGTTCTATATGACACTAGTGTGCGTTTGTGTCTGTGTCTACCGGTGCAATCACTTTTGATAAGTATAGGAACACAATTTCACATAAACCACCTCGAAATGAGGTAAAACAAAAACTAAAACGCAGATTGGCATTAAACTCTACAATTGAAGCTGGGAGCGAGGCTAAACGAAACTTGTTCGTTTAGCATCGCTCATGTCAGCTCAGCGAAATGAGTTCACACTGGAAACGAACGATATGATAATGTTGCCATGTCAAGTGCGTGGCCCATCATTACTCCTGCGCGTAGGCTGACAATTAGCTTCGCTGGGATCGTCTGATTTACCAGTTCGCAAGTGGGGTTCGCTGACCTAGTTTTGCTGTGCTGTTCGCGATGTGAACCCATGTATGAAAAGACGCGCTAGCAACATGAGCGTAGCCCCCACCAATGTGGCTTGCTATGTAGAATTTTGGTTTGTATATAGAAACTTAGACAAAAAAATTTGAATGTCATCTAAAACAATCTAAGTCTTTTTTTTTTTAATGAAATATGGCTCGTTTTATACTGGATTTTTAGCAGGCACTTGCAGTTAAGCAACATTGTGTGCTTAACGTTTATGATATTCGTTTAACTCAACGACACAGAAACATCTTTCCGTTTTACTCTCCGCTTTCTTCACAAACTACGGTAATTTACTGTACAATGTAAATTTTCTAGGGGTTTGTTCATGTTGCCTCGCTGACGCGGTGACGGCGCTCACGACTTTCTCTCAACTCTCACGATTTGATTTTGCAATCAAGGCATTGACTTTTCACTGCTATTTATGAATTTAATTAGAATATTATAAACATTTTAATCTTCGGAAAATTCAAATTCCTTTGCATATTTAATAGTTGAACTTACATACGCATACACTACAGAATAATAACAACAAAGTTTAAGTACATGTAAAGCTTAAGATTTTTTTTATATATAAATGTTGGCAGACATGTTGACAGTCCACTTGATGGTAGGTACCGTCGCCTAAACACGAGCAACGCCATAATAACCTGTCGACTTTTATAGAAAATTAGGAGAGGACAGGCAATTGGCAATACTTATTTACTCGGCAATACTTATTTAACACAAAAGCTGTCTAGCGAACGCATTGTGCTCTGCCAATATTATTTTTAACAATTTGATGTTTTCTAATACATTAATAGTCTTTATTTAGTAAGTATTCATTTAAAAAAAAAAGATAAAGTTAGTGTTAAAAAAGTGAAATTTACTTTAATAATTTGAACCTATACTTGATTCTCTACTTTTTTCACATTTAAGGGTATCAGGCAGGCTGACGTTTCAGTTGATACTACTACTGCCTATGCCTAAGTTGATGATGCAACTTCTCGGCTAACCGTGACAAAGAGAACCCTAACAGTATAAGAGACAAATTGGAGATCGGTGAATGGTCTCTGATTTTTTTTATTTAACTACTTTTAATAGACATAGTCGTATTCTGAAAAAGTAATAATTAATTTCAACAATATTATTATTATTTATTTGTAATAATTAGTTTGTTGAAATTTTACAATTGTTATAATAATTAATGTAGAATGTAGGCTTCATCTATTGCCTTTTCAAGTCAACAGGGGTACACTTGTATCAGTACACTTGTATGCATGTAATAATGTAGCCCAAACAGTCCGTTTTGTGGTAAAATAATTATTAGGGTAACAATACGCGAGCCTAGTAGCGGCTGCCATTTCCGGATTAGGATTGTACCACTGAAGCTAAGTAACAAAATGTCTAATGTTTTACTAATTCTAGTAATAAAATTCAATAAAATATATTTGACATTCAGTTATAGCCAACACGCCGAAGAGGCACCATTATGTCTGTAGAATCGCCCCGAAAAGTATGTAATTGTTTTATTTGGTATGTTATGTGTACGATATACAACTTCATTCAATCTATTTTTGTATTTTATAAAGCACCGTGTACATTTACCAGGGGAACGCCCCAGAAGTGGATAATGTTGAACAAACAAACCAGAGTCCTTTGTTTATCCAATTAATCGACAAAACATTTCACAAGACAATGAATTTTATTCAAATCTCGGAAACTTTATAAAAGCAATCTCGCTGTTCGGATTGACCGACCGATCGTCTTCCTTCTCGCTCGCACTCACGTCGTAAAATCAAACTCTCCGAAGAGAGCTTACACACGTATTGTTTTCCTTGTACGTGTTCCTTATTTAAATTTAGCAGTATATTATCGTATCGGTTAGTTGCAAAATTATTCAATTGTTACTTTTGTCGTTAGTAAATTCCAGTAACAAGCTCATTGTATGAGCGGTTAAGGTACTTTACCTAACGCTCTGTCTCAATGACGCCGTCTTCGATTTCCGGCAGGGCCAACTTTGGTAATGAACTTTTCAAAGTTAGCATCTGGAAAGTAATGGCAGAGCACACCTCATAGCGCAGTCATTTGGGCATACCGTCTGGCGGCAGTAACTACCCTCTTACCGAAGGCCACTGTGTGTTGTTGTGTTTCGGTGATCGAGTAAGGGATGCCAGAGCCCATTGCATAATTATTGTATGCAGCAGCCGGTATCTGTCATGTCGCAATAGATGACCCAAGTACAATTAAGTACATACGTATATACCAATGTTAAACAATTTCTATAGTCACCGTCAATAACAATCACGACGATAAATCTACTTTCATTTGGATCGCTGAATAAATCATAACATTACTTTAAAGTTTCTTAGAAACTTGACTTTTGCCCGCGATTTCGTCCTTATATATTTATAAATTACTGCCTATGTGTTGTTCTGATGTATAAATTATATCAATGAAAAGTTTTATCAAAATCCGTCAAATAGTTTTCCATCCATCCCAATATTACTGCCAAGTTTCATCGAAATTTGTTGATTAGTTTTTAGTAGAAAGAGTAACAAAATGTCCATTCATACAAACTTTCGAATTTATAACAAGTATTGATGACACTTGCTTCTATAAATTTTCTGCATATTATATGTATGGGAATTATAATTTCATACGTAAATGTCTCAAATGTAAGCCTTTAAAAATATTGTTTAACTTGTTCAAAAACTAGCAACCCGCTCCGGCTTCGCACGGATGCAGTTTCATATAAACAAACCTTCCTCGTTTATCACTTTTTACATTAGTGATCGATCCGTATCATCAAAATCCGTCGCGTGGTTTAGAAAAGTTAGGGAAGAAACAGACAGAGGCGGACATCGACTTTTATTTTATAATTTAATTAGAGAAGAGATAGGCTTATCATTTTTTAACGTTAGAACGTTCTATTCGGGAAGGATTCAGGTAGGATTTGTAGTCAGTCACAGATGACCATCGTGAAATAGGCACAAGTGTGCTGATGTACTTCGGTATGCGAGTATGGCCTGCCGGAGTTACCTCACCTGGTTTATACATGTATCCTGTCTATATTTCTTCTCATCCTCATAGACATGATAGATGGCGACGATAGCGATCTACCCTTTATAATTTTAACTTTATGCGAAACTTTATGTGAACAAAACGGAACGCCAATCTTAAAAACCATCACGTGTGCACGGACCCTAATTTGAAACTCCCAAGAAATAATGCCAACCTTGTAACTTAATCAAATTTCGTTCAGAAAATCGGGGGAGATTTCATTTAGCGAATTAACATTTCACTATATTATATACATTTAACGGGCGTTTTAAGATTTCCCAGCGATATTAGGGTCGGTCTCATTATAAGCGGTTTCTAATTGACTAATAAAAACTATTTTAACAAATATCAATAAAGTGATTTGTAGTTGTCAAATACATAGTCCGCTAGGAAAGTTTTGAGATTAAGTACCTTAATCTGATGTTTTTTCAAAATAATTTTCAGCATTTCCAATACATTTCTCCATACGCCGAAACCAGTCATTAAAAATATGTTTCCATGTTTCTTTTGAGATTTCTGCACAAGCGTTGTTCCAAGCCGCAATTAAGTCCGTGTCGCTGGAAAAACGTTGTCCTTTCATAGCCTTCTTCACAATGGGCAGCAAACTAAAGTACCAAAGCACGGAGGATGTTCCAGTAGCGTCAGCTCCGACTCCTTTATAAATGTCTTTGTTATCTCAGCCCGATGTGCCGGTGCGTTGTCATGGTGAGAGCGCCATGTGTTCGACGGCGAAATCGGAAGTAGTGTTTTAAGCTCTTCAATTAGTTGAGGCAGACAAACTGTTAGGTACCATTGAGCGGTGACTGTCTTCTGTTCATCCAGGGTAATATTTTTAATAACACCCCTTTTATTAAAAAATACCACCACCATTTTAAGATGTTAAGACATGCACTATAAAATGACAGAGTATGGTGCAGTTCGGCTAACGCATATGAACAAGTCTCACAACTTTCCTAGCGGCCTACGTATTGTTATTTTATACTGATTTTAAAGCTATGAATACGAAGAAGTCAAAATTAGTGTATAATAAACCGCGTTACGTATGGCACAAGTGTTGTGCGTGTGCCTCCAAAAACGCTTCCAATGTTACCCCACCTTTAGCGCTTCAAACCCACCGAGCCGGAATAATAATTAGCCTGCAAAATGACATTAAAGTTCGTACGAAACTTCACCTGGGAATAACAGACAAATTAATTTGCCAGTTTTTGCCTACTAAGTCAAATATAAATTCGGATTTGACGACTACTCTGGTTCAACTGTTAACACTCTCATTTAAATTAAACATGCTGTTCTTTTGCAAGTTTAAAATAAAACCTTTGAAAGATAGACAGTACACATATTTAGCCACTCAGCAAAAATTAAGAGAGTTTGGCTGGGAGGTGTTAATGCATCCGCTATATAGCCCTGACCTTGCACCTTCAGATTTCCAACTTTTCGATCTCTTCAGAATTATTTAGATTCAGTTAACATCAAGAGAGGACTGTCAAAACTACTTGTCACGTTTTTTTTGATCCGAAGTTCCAAAATTTCTATAGCAAAGGGATCATGTCACTACCTACAAGATGGCAAAGAGTTAACTCTGAAATTGAATTCCTATTATTATATATAATATCCGATATCTGTACATATTATAAAATAAACTCGCTGTCCGTTTCTGTCTGTTTTTTATACGGTTTTCTTAAACGAAAAGAGTGATAAACGTCTGCGTTTTTATCACTGGTTTGTAAAAAAAGTTTGTGGTTTGTAAAAAAATATTTGGAGAGAAGAATTGCATCCGTGCAAAGCCCAGGGCTAGTTTATATGTATATTACCAATGAACACATAATTTTTTTTAGGGAATACGCATCAAATCTGTCAAATCAACATATCAAAAATTGGTCTTTAGATCTAAAGTGAATCGCTCTCTAGGGTTTGTTACTAAAATTATTATTAAATTTCACTGCAATGGAAAATATTGTAAGAAGTTTCCAGTTGATACAGGCAATGTCATATTTGTCAGCAATTCAAATAAAACATCGAATCACACGCCACAGTTTTTTGTCAACACAAGATTAATTGTATGAATGCCAATATGTAGTCACCGAGAATGTATTTATGGTATTAGTGCCAATAGGTATTTGAAGCACTCTTTATAAATACACGTTAATTAATAAATATTATTATCTTTTCTTTCCAGCCGAGAAGATACCTCCCGGTTTCCCCAACATCGTACCACCGCCGACCACAATGGTAGTGGAAGTAGGCCACACTGCCACGCTTCCCTGCCAAGCCACTGGCAACCCGACACCTAAGATAAGGTGGCTTTGGAACTCCTTGCCATTGGACGTAGCCTCAAATCCGAGATATGCTTTGCTCAACGATAAGATGCATGGTAAGTGACTTTTTTCTTGCAATTAGTGGCAGTTTTGATACATCGAAGTAGCAGTTTTCTGTTGAATATAGAAGAAAATAGATATTATTGAGGGAAACAAGCCTTCTTACTTTGTAAATATATTGAGAGGCAAAGAAACATATTATATTATATTATATTATATTATATTATATTATATTATATTATATTATATTATATTATATTATATTATATTATATTATATTATATTATATTATATTATATTATATTATATTATATTATATTATATTATATTATATTATATTATATTATATTATATTATATTATACTATATTATACTATACTATATATAATATAATATTGAATCTTGGTAGAAGAAAAATTGAATGTAGGTAGAAATAAAGAAAGAAGAAAGAAATTTATTTTCGATTTAAATTTTTGTATTAATATATTCCTGCCCCCCACCCTAAACGTAACAAGTAAACGATTTTACTAAATTTATTAGACAATAATATACAATAATCGAACGCCTTTGCAAGGTCTAAAAAGACTCCAATGCATTTAGAATCTTTGTCAAGATGTGAGACCACAGTGTTTATAAGAAGAGTGACAGCATCTTCTGTGCATCTACCTCGTCGAAATCGTAGTTGATTGTCGATGAGCACTCCATTTGACTCCAGGAAAGTCTTTTATTTATTATTCGTTCTAGCAGCTTTTAAATACTCCCAAGTAATGAAATAGGGTATTTTAGTCGATATGAAAAAAAATCTAAAAGTATATTATTGAGATAGCTTAGGCAAAAAGGAGTCGGAAAATATTAGTTTTAGTTCGTAAAATAACAAATTAATTTTTAAAATTAAATTCAAAGTTTTCAGAATTTTTAGTCTGTTCTTAAACACAATGAAATAGTAGCCGCCATGTTTACGTCATACGGTTGTGTAAACGAAAAAGTGTCAGTCAGTGTCATGTCAATTACCGGCGCATTTGTTTACACAGCCTACTGACGCCATGACCACAGAGCAAAATGGTTTCCAGCGTTTTCGTCAAATTACGCGCGAAATTTGAAAATGTAAATTTTTAAATGCATTTTTATTAAACTTATCGATTGAATAAAAATTTGGTGTTTTTTTTAGTGGTTCATTAGCACTACAGAATCTAATTGAGACACTTTTTAAAAATGGGTGTAATACCCTATTGGACTGTAATTGCTTGGATCATTCTTTTGTCCGACTTTATACATATTATATAGGTACTACAGCTGCCGTTTTCTAGGAATTTGGAAAAGTACCACTTTCAATGCTTAATTTGAAAATAGTAACTGGTTCTACCAGTGTGTGACCAATTACTTTAAGTATTTTATTGTTTATGCTATCCAGACTCGGGGTTTATATACTTACTTGTGTTTTTATCTGTATAACAGCTTGTAAAATTTAAAAAGTAGCCTCATGGTTTTATGTTCGAATTTATTTAGAGAAGTGAATCTTAAAGAAGAAAAATAATAAACAACGCACATTTTGTAACTCAGTAAACTAACTAGTCTGGCCATAAATACTGCTACATAAAAACTTTTTCTTTTTTATTCATTTTGAACTTGAAAAGCGCTTATTATGTCAAAAACTTCTTTTGGTTTCTATATATTTAACATATTTATTCAGTGTTTATTATCAAATTACAATATGGAATGGGGTGTTAAAGAAAATAGGATTACAGTGATTGCCTTACACTGAGTGGGTCATATTCAAGCCGTCGGTCATATTCAAGAGACTTCAAAAGCTAGATATCAGACTTCAAAAGCTAGATATCAGCCGTATGTTCGTATATCGTACTATCGACAGATATAACCAACACTTCCTCTGCCGATGACCGTAAAAGATCGGGGCGGCCGCGTGCTGTTAGAACTACAAAGGCTGTTAATACTGTTAAAGCCAGAATTCGCCAAAACCCCATAATAAAACAAAAAACTTATCGCGAGAAATGAAGATTCCCGCTAGGACTCTGTCGCGTATATTAAAACAAGACCTGAAGCTCGGTGATTATCGTTGAAACACAGGACATGCCATAAATCAATCCCTTCAGATAAAGAGAGTGGATCGATTAAAACGCCTTCTGTCCCGATACGCAGGTGAAAAACACAGAAATATCCTCTTTACTCATGAAAAAAAATTCCCGATTGAACAATTTATGGCTTGGTGGGAGGTTTCTAATCAAGGAGTCCCGAAACTTCATTTTGTGAAAAAGGTGTGAAGACTTCAGCCAAAGTGTATCAAGAGGCCGTCTTAGATCGTGTTGTGAAACCTCTCAGCAATACACTTTTTAAAAATGTATTCTGCACCTGGTCACAAGGCACGAACTAACGAAGCCTGGCTCGCAACCAACGTTCCGGACTTTATATGAGCTGAAGACTGGTCCTCGTCTAGCCCAGATCTGAATCCCTTAGACTACGAATTATGGTCAGTTTTAGAGGACATGGCTTGCTCTAAACGACACGCCGACAATGGCCCTCTTAAGAACTGAAAGAAAGAACTCTCTGAAGCAAGCGGTGGCTAAATTTCCCATGGAAACAGTGCGTTTCATAGATTCTTAGCCAAACAGATTAAAGGTTTGTATCAAAACTAAAGGTGGCCATTTTGAATAGATTTTTTTTTTACTGAGACTTCAATAAATATGTATGTATATATAAGTTTTATTAGGATTACCTTAATCCATAAAAAAATTAATGCATTTTCATTTGTAACAGAACTTATGGCTGGACTAGGTATATATGTAAATACGACGATATAGAAATTTAAAATTGGTACCTACACAGAGCCAAGGCTCAAGGCTACTTCTAGGTTGTAGTTCTGATAGTCAATGCAATTTTGACAATACTTCAACTTGGTATACTTTGAATAGAGCTAACTTTTATCGAGCTGAAAAAATTACTACTTAAACCCTAAATTCAATACTATTGCATGTACTCGTATGTTAAATAGCGTGCAAGTTTAAACACACACGCTAGGTTTCTTTGCATGCCCGTTGTGGCATCGCTATAAATCGCGGCTTCTTGGACAGATTTGCCAACTTCTTGCGCTAAAATCGTGTCAAATCCACCGATCCGCACCAGTAGAGTAGGTTGAATGTTTTTCGTATCCTTTGCGTTTGAGCGTTTGAACAGCGCCAACTAAAATTATAGTAAATTCGAGGGTGCCATTTTTTTATTTTGTGAATGTGATTCGATATTCAGATATACGATTATACCTTCGCTCTAATGGATATTTGTTTATATTGTAGCATTGGCTGTTGGGGTCCGATACAGGCTTTATAAGCATTCAAACGCTTTATACTAATAAACCCTTCTCTGTTGACCGCATCTAATTTGACCACATCTAATTCAAAATACCGAAATGGCTGTTCTACGTTCGTACATACTCTTTTCAATTATTTATTTGCGTTAGACACGTTGTACTATTAACCCTACAATTATCAACTATAAGCAGTTTTATCATTCAAACAATAAATTGACCTTTTCATGCATACTTTTTATATTAAAACAGTCTGAAGTCCACTTTATTATATATAGGTGGCTTACGGTCACCTCTAACTCAAGGAACGCTAGCGGGAATATAAGTGCACTGCCGACCTAGAATAGAATAAAGGATCCCTTTTATTAACAATTTTTATTACATTAAGGAAACTGCGGAACAGAGTTTACTTTTATTAAAATTGTTACTTTAAAGTTTTGTTTGACCTCTGACCGTAAGTTTATTTTGATGTTATTACTTGAAAATCTATACTCAAACATTACGTATTAATGATTTTATTTAATCTATGTTCAGTATGAACCTATTTTATTATTATTTCCAATGTTTAAATTGCAAAATTCACAATTCATAATCAATGTCTACATGTCTAAGTCTAAAAATGTCTACATTTTGTCCACATTTTTGATTTCGGTTCTTTAACAAGTGAGACCTAACTGCAGCATAAATGTATACGACACTGTATTATATTTGTATAATGATACCTGTTATATATAATAACAAAACACAAATTTTGACACGAGAATACATTTTGGAATTTAAATAAAATGTGAAATATTCACCTTTTCCGTAGAAATAATTAACTTGATTGATGAGTTCGTTTTTGTTTTATCGCATTGTCGACCTTAATTAAATAGCTTTATGAAGTTGAACAATTGATCGATATATTTTGTTATACAGCATGGTATACATGTACCTTTTCATTAAAAGTATCATTGCCTCAACAGAGTTAAAATCAGTACAAGATATCACTGAAGATATATTCCGTATAGGCCTAATAAAACCGTGAGTTAACACAAGAGATAGATATTTGTGACTGAAATAATTTTTACTTTAATCCGAACTATTCAACACAAGCGAAGGAGGGTCGAACCACACGTTATAAAGTATAACATGACTTAACTCTACGTCTTAATCTGTGATGATATACGAAGGGGGATTTAGCCTTAGGCGGGCTGTGGGTACCAGACAAAGAAGAGTGATGGGAGGGGGGGCATTTAATAAAGTTACGGACGTTATTCGTGATAATGCCTGCAAATCCGTAACTCTTTATTAACCTTGTGTCGGCCATTCGCATTTTTTCATGGAAACATTTAATAATTTCATGGCAACTATTCTTGATTACATATTTTTTTATATACCCTATATATTCAGAGAGAGGAGAATATATATTACTTGTATAGCCGAGGTGACAACTTGACGAACAGCATAAAATAGCTGTTGCTTTCGCATGAAACATCAACAACTTGCAACGTTTTCTCTCAAAATTATTTCCCATTTCTGACATAATTACATAATCTGACATAATATGATCATAATACTTAAAATACATTTTTAGATTGTTGCATAAATAATACATTGTCACATGAAATGTCACAAGCATACAAAAATGCTTTAAAATATACATACGTTTAATAGTAGATTATACAAAAACAAGTACACAAAACGAATCATTTTTCGGCCCGGGCTGATACATAGTAATGTCGAGAATAAAAATGGTTTTGTGGACGAGTTGTAAACTCTGCTTTTCACTTCGATTGCGAGGAAATAAAACAGTAGTATAACATAACATTTCTTTAACATTGACATTGACATCTTATGACATTGGCTTGGGCTGCACACCTATACAGCCTACTATTAAATTAATTTTGTAATAATAATTTTCTTAAATTAATTAAATAACCTACCGGACTTGAATTTAAATTTTAATACATTTTATGTCTTAAAAAACACATAAGGCAAATAAATTTAAGTAAATATTATAAAATAACTAATTCTATCTATGAACTTTTTATTGTGTTTGGCTGTATGGCTCATTTTCTTTGCCTTAATATAGGTACATTTATGAGTAGATACGTTAATGCACTTGTGCACAAAATTCGATTTTGTGCAGCCTATATCCTGCACAAATAAGCACTTTCAGAGCATGAGAAGTGAAAAAAATATTATCACGAAGTTTACATTGACAGATATGATTCAAGTTAGCAATAAGAAAAACACAATAACGTAGATATCATTAGAATTTGACGTGGCATTAGCGTTTGATGGATGAAAAGATTCCAATTTAGATTGGAGAAATTGAACATTTTTCTCTAACATTGTAACGCTTAAGTAGGTCACTTTTTTATAAAAACAAAATGATCATATATATAAGGAACGGCCGAAAGCGAAAGGAATAAATAATGTAAAATTAAAGACTCAACGATAGAATTATTTTATAGAAATTGCACTAATTAAATAATTTTAAGCATTTAGTTCGAGATAATGTTTTTGAGAATTGTAATGATTTTTACAAGTGCAATGCAGTAAGACAATAAAACAATAGATTTTTAAGATAAAAGGTGTCAGGCTGGATGGCTGCTTCTTGTTAGGCTCAAGATTGTTGCTTCCTGTCCTGCCACGAGATAAATAAGTGATGTGTTTGAACTATAAAACATAGGTTGGCTAGGTCCAGTATAGACGCGAAAAGGTAATATTGAAATTAAGCATTGAAATAATTATAGTTAATCGTAAGAACCAGCTTAACCAAAATAAATTTGATCCTTTATGCGATAATATTCAGCGCTATCACTTCATAAAAACATTTTTCATTTGGATGTTTTTATACGAAACATAATTAAAACTGAAATTGAAATATTAGTTATAGGTATAGTGTATTTCTAATTCCTCAAATCTTTAAATATAATATTGGTAGAGTTGTCATAGCCAGAGGGCAACCTGTGTGACGGCAGCAACCACTTCCTTACAAACGACCACTCTGAAACAAAACCACGGGTTATAAGGTACCTATTATGAAAGTATGAATAATTTATTTGTGTATTTTCCTTGGAAAACATATTGTAAACTTCTTAAATAATAACTAATTAAAAGGAGTAAAAAAACATAATAATTTGTTAACAATTCAGTAGGGAAATTAAAAAAAATGACCATGCAAATCAACGAGAACTTGTTTTAGATAAAAATCATTTGATTTTGATTAAGCTAAGAAATGTCAGTGGGGTTATTAAGATAGTTTGAAGATTTAGCAGAATTTTTCCTTAAATAAGTTGCCCAACAGTTGACGGTTAAACGCTCTCCTAAAAGTCATACTGGGATGGGGATGCCATTTTTACACCCTTTTATTAACAGGGTTAATCGTACAACTGCAACTCCCATTGGTTTTCTTCGAGTCCCTGCAATCTGAGCCCCTGTGTAACATCAGTTGTGTCGTTAGTCTGTCTGCAAAGCTTTATCGTAGAGAAAATTTAGTTTGCGATTTTTAAACTTGCATACAGTTATGATTTTTAACTATAAAAAGTACAAATTGAAAATCAAGATGTCGTTGTATTGTAGTTTGCAGTGCATGCGCGTACCCTGAATGCATGAGTTAGATACATTATTTCTTTGTACCAACAGCGTGTAATAAACACTATTCTGTAATAAATAATATTCTGAATAACAGAATTCTCGATAAACTTATTAATTTCTTCTTCTTCTTGCGATGCCTCTCCAACTAGTGGAGGTTGGCGATAAGCCTGGAACAGTCCTCTTTTGTTCGTCGGAATAGCTCTACTGTGTTAGCTATCCCGGCCTTATTCCTTCTGATCATGGCATGTTAAATGCATATTAAATGCTTCATATTTGTCGTGGAGTTCCTCAAAACGTTGACACTTGTCTCTATGTCAGTTGTTACGAGCGTAGCGAACTTCTTTCCTGATCTAAGGGTTAATGCTATTATTATACCGGTCTTCGTTATTTTTGTGAACTCTTCTTTCTTCCATAAGCTGGTAAATTTTATCAGTAATCCATATAATAATTTTATGTACTTAAACTTATTAACACCACAGTGTAAATTCCGCTAATCTTAGTACATGCATAAGATAAAAATCTTTCCAGCCGATTGAGCAGCGTAATTACGAACTAAGTTGTGGCTTAGCTATCAGTTCGGGGCCTCCCACTAACAACACTTATGTTAAGCCATTACACACTGATGTAAAGAAACTGGATACGGCTAACTGGTGATTTGGTAAGGATAGCTTGATAACAAAACAAAAGTACAAGTGCAAAATGGATATATTTTGAAAATTATAAGTTAACTCATGAAAGCTTATGCAAGCATATCTCAAGCTTGCATTAAGTGTACCAGTTATGACGTATCAGTGTTTTCCGTTTCCACTTCCTTTAAGGTGAAGGAAATGACTGAAAATTACTGGAAAGTATATGAATTATACCAATAATAATCTCTCGATTGGCTTTATCGAACTATACCCTAAACCTCCTCACCTATAATGAAAGTCGGATATATCCTCTCTTTTCCTCTCGTATATATTTCTTAATCTTGTAATGTGCATTCTAGTATTGGTGTATCAATGGCGGTTTTCGCTACCTTTAACCTTGCAACTTGCTACGTTGCGAAACAACGCTACAAGCCTAAAGTTTTCTCGGCTTATGTAATATTATGAATATTATATAACATACGTAATTTTCGGGCTTGTTGACCCTATTTATATAAAAACTGAGTAACAATCTTAGATGGTAAACGCGAATCATTTGAACGATTGAAATAATTAAAAGAAAATAATAATCTTAAGTCACTTCAAAAATTTTTGTTCAAGTTTATAGTTTCAATATTACACAGTCATGTTTTAAATTTGATTAAGAGCGCAGTGTTGTTTTTGTGGTGACATCAAGCTATAGATATGTACTCCAAAATTATTATTACTATAAACATATTGTTTAGTCTTTACTTAGTTAGAAATCTGGTCCAACAAAACAATTAATGTTTTGCTATCGACGAAAATTTTTATATTTAACAGACTTTTAGTTATCTGTTAGGCACTGAATTTGAATGTTATTGACTCTTTTCTTAATATCATGGATATGTGTATGATTTAATGACGCCTTTGTTTGTGATCCAATTTCTTGCAAGGGTACGCTCTTAGAAGAGCGACGCATTAGCATTTAAATTATGTTCATGTTTGTTAACCTTAATTAATGCAAGACCAGACAATAAAAACTCCGAAAGAAGAATGAAATTTACGTAATTTATCGAAAGTCGCCGACGACCCTAAGTTTTGCGGTCACAATATGATAAGCCCGGGAGTGGCAGCGGTGAAATGTTAATTACCGCAATATAAGGTAATGTACAGACTGAGAGGACCAAATGATTACATGTACGATGATTTTTTTATTAAATAATTAATCATTCTTTTAAATATGTGTGTGAAAATTAATTTTGTTATAAAAGTCTGCAGATGGACTGACGATCTGGTTGACGGCAGGTGGTTAAAAACGCCGTAGAGGTTGCTGCAGCCTTGTTAATATACATGATGAGAGATCCTGGGGAGATTTTTGACTCATAGAGCACTTAGGAGTAAACAGTTTGAATCTCTTTACCTTACGCTACTTTCGAAATCTACTTACACATTTAGTACAAACTCGCTTTTCTTCGCGGCTTTGCTCACTTGTTAAGTTAAAGTTAGCTTATATTCTTGCTTAGGGTTCAAGCTATATTAACAGATAATATAGCTTGAAGGGAACGCAAGATGACTACGAGTATTTTCCCCTAACGGTTTTCATTTTCGTATCGTTGCCGTAATCGAAATCTTATTCTTTATTTTTATACTGTATGCCGCGGTGTTCTCTCCATCATTGCATTGTAGTGTCTTATTGGTGAACTTCGAATTGTAAATTTCGAAACTTTCTGAATTTTATGCATGAGCTCCCTTTGTTTAAAAAGCTCTCATACGCGTAGCGGAGCTACGTCACGCCGCCGCGCCGTGCCATTCTTAAGCGCTACACGCGCTACGAGTGCTACGATATATGTATTTTCAAGTGCTACGAACGACGATTTAGATTCATCATGTTTATTCATTGCGTTTTTCGTATTTTACACTTGTTTTTATTTTATTAACAATATTTTCATGTGCCTTTAACTACTAAATAGCAATTTTAAAATAATACTGGGCGCAAATTAATCAGTCTTTAATAATAACTAATCATAACTTTAATTTTTTAAAGTAACTTTAACTACTTTAATTTTTTAACTATTTATTATAAATTTATTTCAAGAATAAGATGTCATAGGATTATTTACAAACTATTGTCAATAAACCGAGTTCAGAATAGAAAATCCTAGGTTTTATAAAATGTATCAGTTACCCGTAGTTTTTATAGCTGGCGTTTCTAAATGTTTCAGTTTAACACTTCTTAATTAAGCTATTAATGCGAACAACCTACTAACGAGCGCCTGCTGATCTATAAATAAATATTAGAAAAAAAAAAACTAACTATTACTGTAACGTGTCAAATGTAGGTAAGATAAATAAAATAATATTATGTGTTTGCATGTTTCGTATATTGCAGAACCGTGATACAATTTAGTAATGGCACCTACTATTTTGGCAAAAAATATGATCTTTTAGGAACTAGGGCACAATATTAATGGAATGAAAAATATTTTGTGACAATAGTAATTAAAACACAACAACAGTTACGAAATGTAAAATACTTCAAGGTTAATGTAATGTGTAATGAATATTAAGTACGAGTAAATTTAAATAAATGAGTTTGTTTAACCCTGCCTATAATTATATATATTATGATATATATTTATAGTGTTAAGTTATCTCATTTTAACCTTGACGAGGAGTTTATAATAAAGCGTTATTATTTTAAAAGTTTAGTTTTCGACAACAATTTACACTAACGGCATTCCTTAATCACTCATCGAAACACAACTGCACAAATGCTGTCGTTTCACGGTGGTCTTCTTTAAGGGGAGTGGTTACTGTCGTGAGACGGGCTGCCCAACTCACTGCGAAACACAGTGTGCAATTTTTTTTAATTTTTTAATTATTTTTTTATTTGGGTTAAATTGAGACAATTAAGTCAAATAGGATACACACACGATACTCTTCGATCCCTTTTCTTTTAACTTTAATTTGACTGTTGAATTTTTGTCTTCTGCAATATAAGCTTAGTGCAGAGGCCACTATAGTTTCATTTATAATTCTATCTGTAATCTTAGCTCAATTATAACTTAATTGAGCTTTTTTACCTTTACCCATGTCTATTGTATTCATTTTTTGATATCAAGCTGTTGATGTGTCAATAAATTAATTAATTAATCTCTAATCTAACAGAGTGATTAGGAAAATACTGTGATTTCTGAATCAATACTTAAAATATTATAAATGTGAAAGTAAATCTGTCTGTCTGTTACCTTTTCATCTAACGCCTGACAAAGCTATAACGGCAATAAAGATGTTAGGCGTTACATTTCTCATATATTTAGTAGGGCGTTATTTTTTAACGCGGACACCAGCTAGTTGGTAATAATTAAAACTACTAGGAATAAATTGAAAAGACAGCCGGATTATTATCAAACAATTTCATAGACTTAGCTTAAGCTAATGTACAAAGCTTTTGCATCCAAAGCACACTAGTGCGGACAAAGCTAAATTGTTAATTATTTCAATTTTAATGGCATTATGCACTTCACAAGAGGTGAGAAAGTAATTTAAATTCAGTTAAAACGGGACCGCGGACGACTTGGCGTGAGGTCTTTTAATCTCATTAATTTTAATTTATTCGTGCAGATTATTTCTCCTCGGTCGCGTCTGATGTTTTGTAGCTCCGCGGTGACGTAAGACATTTGCACGTAATAAAATCTACCTTAACTTCAAACCTGCTGATTCCAAACGATCGAACCGGAAGTGACTTTGTCGAGCAGCCCTATTCTGCTTATCCTTCCAAAAGTAAGACTTATTTTAGGTATTCAATTAGTAACATAAAAACACCGCCATATATCCAATACATTAATACTCACAAATAAGCAGTGACAGCGGAATGTATGTTTGTTTGTATCTTGCAGCAACCTGCGCTTATTATTTTCCTGCAACTTATACCTTGTCGTTGGACCACCTACCACCTAATGAGGGGCCACCCAATGTATGTCTTCCGGTATACGACTTTCACTCGAGAACCTTCCTTAACCAAGCTCTATGGATGGGTGCCTTTGGTTCTTCTATGGATTTTTTCTTTTGGACTCAGGAAAATCCCGAGCAATAGTTCTTTTTATAGCACTCTGTTTTATCTTGAACCTTTTCATCAGGCCAAAATTTAAGTAATGTTTAGCAAAAATTCAAATATCTCACAATAATATCCAGATCATTTCTTGTAAAGTATATTCAAAACTTGTTTTCGGAAGTGCTAGTCTTCCTTCTATTGAATAAAAGAATTACGACATAAATCGCAAGCGTTTACGCAATACGCATACACAACCATACGAGTTATCTAGATATTTTCTATTATTTTTTAATCAATTTGACTTCTTGTCTCATCTTAGCGCATATATCTAGGCGGGCAATGCTATTCCTAGTATATTACTACAATCGAGAAGTCAAGGCTGCATTTCTTGTAATACTGACATTTAGTCTCAGTATTTCAAGACATACCGTCCCGCATTCTTCAAAGCTTACCTTTATGTAATCCATATGAAAGACAGTTAATATTATGTACATAAACCATTCAATTTAATTAACAATTTCAATAATAATAATACGCTCGTTTACCTAATACAATATATAATTCCATGCGTTTCGCCCGCAATAGCTCTTAATCCGTTAATGTCATTTGCGCCACAGTTATATGAGGTCGTCAATATTGTAACGTCGAAATGTACGGAGAACATCGTGGTATTAGATTTCTAACCGATTAGAGAGATTGATCGAATATTAATCGATGTTGAGAGGAACGTTTGAACTGATAATATTATATTGAAGAACTTCATAATATTCTGGATTATAATTTACAAAACATGATAATACTCATAATATCTCAGACATTTTAAAATCATTTTAATGACAGTTGTAAATCAGTTATCTGTTTTAGATATTCGTAGCTTTATTAAGAAAATGGTCAAAAATGGTCTTTTAAACAGCATAAAACATAGTAGAACATAGAAACATAGTAAATTTATTTATTTATTTTATTTATATTTGGATACAAACAGAAGTACTATGTTTTCCAAAGACACATCTACAGATAAGTAATGCATGATAGAAATTGAACAGAAAGATTTGTCTTTCTGTTAGGCAATAGAATAAAAGAATAAAGTTTAAAAGGCAAAAAATCCATAGAAATTAAAATAAACATCATTATTAATGAAATTAAAGTAATGGTTTAATTATATTGAAATAGACTAATATATTTAACTAAATTAATTTTATGGGTGTGCGGTCCATTCAAGCTTTAACTTAAGGTTCCTTAGCTGCGGTCTAAGCTGAATGATTGTGCAATAAATTGTATATGTCTTATTATTTCTGTAAACTACGTACTGTTATACGAGAAACAGTACATTTGTTTGTACGGCCATCACATGGTGCCGTACAAACAAACGTACTGTTTTATCTTATACCTTTTATCTTTTATCGTAGCTACCTTTTATCTTATGATAACAGATATCTAACGGGATATCTGTTTATTCTTTAAAAAAGTTAAATATATAATTATATATGTATATAGCTTAAATGTGTATTTTTAGCCAACTGCTTATAAGTTTTTATCATTAAACAATGTACAATCTAGCGATCATAAGTTAGTGTAAATTATCTTCGATACATTTCCTCCAGATTAGGCACATCTAAGTTTAACTCTTCTATATAGCTTTAGTTTAACTCTTCTATATATATAGAAGTGTTAAACTAATAGTCAAAGTTAACTAACAAGTTAACTGTAAAATGAAATCGCTGTTCGCCTCTGTCTGTTTCTCAGCTAACTTCTTCTAAACCAATCAATGGATTTTGATACGGTTTTCATAAATTAAAAGTGTTATAAACGAGGAATTTTTGTATAATAATTTACAGAAAAAATTGCACCCATACAAAGCCGGAGGCAGATCGCTATTAATACATAAGTTACATAATAGACCTTGATTATTTTAGTGTATTAATTATTTCACAAAGAAACTAATTCATTATTGAAGATGTGTTTGTTTTGCCGTAACAAAAGGTCAATTTATGGTTGACCTTGCCTGCTAGACAACCTCGCTCGGTGATAAAACCCGCCTTACCTTATTCGTATGCCCAAAGAAATTACAAAAAAGAAAACTCTACTATATGATTATACATTGCGATCATAAAACCTTTTTGTGCCTAAAACTAGTAAATTGAATTTCTTTGGGAGAAAAATAAGAAAACTGTTAGTAATTACTAAAATTATCTGTTCGCAATTTTTTTCGAAGGAGCTGATTCTTTTAGAATTCCAATTCAAATAAATTATTTGTTATTACTAAAAATAAAAAGATTGTGTTTGTCTTCTTTCACCACTCGATTACTTGATAAGTTAATAGGAGACAGTAGCCACCTAATTACCTTGTCATCATATGATTCAACTTATCATCAACACGACCTTATTAGTATCTTCAAGTGAACTGTCAGCCTGTCTGCCGAACTTTACTTAAAATAAAATAACACTGTTGATTAACCTGGAGGTCACACTTCATCTTTATTAATATTGACATGAAGTAAGTACATATCAAAGTAAACATACAATTTTTATGTCTTAATCTCTCCACGTGTGCTGTTGGGTTTCGGTGAGTGAGTAAGGGATGCCAGAGTCTATTAGCACCTGTGACGTTGCTTGTATTATAGGCGACGGTAACCACCTAAAAAGGGACCGTCGGCCTGACTACCGATCTTAACATAAAAAAACTGTAACTCAAAATTTAAGAAATGTCAGTCTATACAACTTTTATTACTGGATATAACCTTCTCTTTGTGAAGAGATATAGGTTATCGTCCACCACGCTGTTCTACTGGGAAAACATTTTATTTAATCCATACATAGAAACAAAAAAAAACTTGGACTTTTTCAGCAGCTCGCTACTAAGTTCTAAACACGTATACATTAATAATTCCATAGTCAAATTTAGTACCGAAAGCCTCAAGGATGCCGTAAACAAAATAAAATATGTTGTATGTTATTTGGTCGATTAGATTATCCAATATAATCTGTAGATAATTCGAAGGCATTACAAAATCAATTCAGCAAAACTTTACGTAGGTAAATACTTAACCCTTCCAGCTATATGATTTCATTGTTCACCCGGCTGCCCTAAGGGCCCGAGAATCCCGAGATACACTCGTGATTGCGACCTACCCAGATTACGATTCATTTACATACAAATGCGACGTCCCTTCAAGTTTGAATGGGACGCAACTGTTCACCGTTGTTCTGGCAAAAAGCTGGCTTTAATTCTAACAACAATAACAGTGGTGTGGGCGTACACCGCCCAGATTAAGTGCACAGCAATTTTAAGAACAGTAACTCATCTTTGGTGAAGTGATCCTAGTGATATAAATCCAAAATATACTTTTTTTATGAGAAGCGTGAGAAGACTTGAAGACGGGCAATCAACAATTTATAGAATAGCCTTACGTGTGAAGATTATTTAAAGGGATTTACTCTTATCCGTCGCGTTAGTCCTTGAGACACGGCAGGGAGACATAATAATATGTAAGAATAGGAGTCGGGAATAGAGATAGGGGTTTACCGTGGCTTAAACAAATCCCAATGCCGAACTTCCTGGTATCTATCGTAAAATGTCTTATCGATTATTATACCAATAAGCATAAACGTTCAATCCAATTTTAAAACACAATATGTGCGCAGTGCGCGCATGTGACAACAATTCAAGTCAATTATCAATTAATTATGCAACTATAATTTATTTAAAAAAAATGCGTGCAACATGGCCGCCATTGAAACCGTTCAATATCCGTAACAAAATTAGTGCAATGCGTATACGCCGCCGCCGCCGCGTTCAAAGCGTGATCATTCCAACTGTTTATACACTAAAACTATATATACATTCCCGAACCGTAAGGTGCCTGTAATTAAAACATATATTCAGTCCATACTACCAGTTGATACGAGAACAATTAAACGGCTATTGAATCTCCATTACAATGGTCATCCACCGCACAAAAGAAGAGGCGGGAACTGGCGACAAATACCAAACTCGACTCCCAAAATCACTTAAAATTAATGCACACGTAACACTGCCACCATTAAATACGTAATCAAAATCGTCGTACAAAAGAGGATACGAACGCGAGCGCAAGACCAATTTGTGAGTGTTCAATCAACCAAGTTGCGGCTTGTTAGCCTACCCCACGTGACCTCCCTTACGCATGATGTTTGCACGGAGCGCGAGTACATTTTACGTTTAGTTTTAAGGCAATTACGTTCTGATTCGATGTTGCTCAAAACCGAACATAAACTCGTATAAGGGTAATGGCCAAAGGTTGAGGTTGAGCATTTTTAACATACTGGCAAAAAAGTCAAACAACATTTATAAGCATCTTTTACGCCTTATTTACATTTTAATACCTGGTATTGCCTTCTCGGGCTCTGATAACAGCTTCTAGCCGATTTGACATACTGAAGACGAGGTTTCGGAGGCGATGTTGGGGAATATTCTCCCATTCTTCTATCAGGGCTTATTTTATGGCCCTAAGGGTGCTCAGGCCCCTAAAACTCAAACAACATTTATAAGGTGGTCTGCGGCTTTTGACCAGCCTCCCGAGCTCATCCCACGCTTGCACGATAGGTTTAAGATCAGAACTTGATGGCTTGATGGCCAAGCTATCAAGCTGATAATGAATAGCATCTTCAATGTACGCTTGTACGACCTGAGCGGTGTGTGGTCGGGCGTAAACCTGCATAAGCATTGATCCATCACTCATATTTACTAAATATGGCCCTTTATACAAATTAAGGATCTCTTGAGCATATCCCTCCCCAGTCAAGGTGCCATTTTTTATGGCCTCTAGCTCTGTGCGACCTTCTGAATATACGTGTACAGAGACTACCGTGTTAGACTCTTCGCCTTCTATCGGGAGTGAATAAGGAGAATTGAGACTCATCTGTGAACAAAACTCTTGCTTGCACATTCTTCTTCACCCCACTGTATGTTCACGGGCGTAGTGCCAGTCTTGTTAATCGATGCCCTCTTACGAGTTTGGGGACAGTTTCTGGCCTTTTTTTACTGTACATTAATGTAGTCTCTTGGGGTCTGAAGAAGCTGTTGGTGAACTTCAACTGTATGAAGTGGCAATTTCTCAACACAATTGAAACAATATAACAGTATTCTCGAGTACTAGTGCATCTGCCATTACAAGTTATTCTCAGGTGGTTCCCAGTTTCTTCGTACCTTCGCTTCACCTGCGGGGCCCTTCTTCTATGTTGCAACCATCATTCTTGCACTACGACGCATACTGACGCCAAGTTGCAGAATAGGCATCATTCTTGCATGTTATTCAGGAGAAAGAGGCATGATAAGTAAAGCTAACGTGCTGTAGACAACTTGGATTTTGTATCAAAATTCATCGATCAAGAAATAAATGACAGAAACGAAAGAGTCAACAGTAAACGGAAATTTGAAAAAGAATGTTTTTATCTCATAAAGTTTTTTTTTTTCAAAAATTCCGTCAAAAGAGGTTGGGTTGTCGGTTATGAAGTTTTTATGTAAAAAATTAAATTCTTTTTCCAATCATTTTTATTTCAAGGCTCTAACTTCTAAGCTTAAGAGAAATTGCAATTTAAAAAATTTGGTGCTTAGTTTTGAAGGCCAGTGTATTAAAATGGCTTTAATATAAGCAAATGTGACCGCATAAGTGGACTTTAACTCAATTTTATACCAAACAAAATTTAATTTATTAATTTATCTCTTCTAAACTGTTTTTATTACATTCTTCTGAAGTATTGTAACTTATTCTTCGCGTGCAGCTTTATTTTCTTTATTTCATGTTGAACACTGGTCTTAATGAAGATGTCATTTAATAAAGCGTTCAGTCACCTCTAATTACCTCCTATTTTCCAATTACACTATATCAAATATATTTTGTTGTTCCCTAAAAGTAGATATATTAAAAATTAAATATTTGAATACTCTCACTTTGTTAGTAAAATGAGTAAAAGTCTTGGACGTTATACATTGTGGCATATGTAATTGTGTTGCCTTAACTGTTTGTTAATTGCCCATTTAAGTGATTGGTACTATTACATATATAAATTGTATTTGTCCAAGAAAACTGTTGTATTAATCCTACAGTCTATATATATCCTCAGACCATATATAAATACTATTGGACCATTAGAACCAATTGACAAATTCTCTGCCAAACCAGTATCTTTTTTCTGAACTTTTACTAATTATTTGTTTCTTATTTAATTCGTTTTTTTAAACTACATTACAACACAATATGTTACATTTACAATATGACTTTTTAATAATAGGGAATATGCACATTTTTTTGAATATTTTCATACGATAGGTTATTTCGTTATATAATCGTAAAAAAATATTTAGCGTCAAAAAACAGAAATTTAGTAACAAAAAAAAATATTAAAATTAACTAACAGCTACGGGCACTATAAACTAAACACCCACCCCGTCGTCGTGACGTTGCAGTCTACAATACAATCAAACGTTAAAAATCGCAAACATCTACACGGATGTTACGTGGATTTTGCTACACTTCTACACTTCCTTGGATTTTGCTTCACCCTTGCTTGCTAATTTATGCCATCGGGAGAACTGTTTGCCTGTTCACCACGTAATATAAAATTAACTCGTAATAAAAGTTGAGTAGACAGAAAAAAAATTAAAAAAAAAAAGTAAAAGGACACGATATTTATTATACCGTCAAAATCAACTAGTAAATTAAATAATTAAATAACACTAACTAATAGTATTAAGTAAGTAACAATCAGTAAATCGATATCTCGCTGCAAAATATTGTTTAAAAAATATGGCAAAGTATTAATTTATATCAAAATTATACTTAGCATAATTATAGACCGTTAGATTAGGTATGCTTCAGAAGCTCTACTGAGTGTAATTTATACGGCGCTCCGCCGTTAGGACTCCGTGTCCTGGACCGCCTCTTGTCACATCCAGATGCGATCATTTTTCTACTTCTTTGTTGCTTAGTCAGTTTCATGTTTGTTAACTCTATTGTGTTTTCTCTATATCGCTACAACTACTACTCGTATATGTAAGTAAATAAATTAAAACTTATTTACTAGAGAGAGCGTGGACACATAATATATACTTATACATACTACTCTGTGTGTTTGCTTTGACTTTAAAACCAAATACGTATTGGTTTAAACTTTACGGTTTACGAACATCATTTTTAATATACGGCACTTAATAACTTTAATATATAGCATATATATTAAAGTTATTAAATCGAATATTGTCGAAATTATCAGATAAAACAATTTAATTAGTTAGCTTTACACCAAAAAAGACTTTCAAAAATCTTAAGTCTCCATATTCAAATCTTACCATTGCATAAATTTTAAGAAGCGTGAACAAAAAATGTATACAAAAACTGTGTAATAGTGATTTGACTGGTGAAGCCCCTTGGGATTGATGACTAAGAATATTTTGTTTTCTGTTTATCTAAATCTAATCCAATAGTTTGCACGTTTCTTTCTTTTGGCTGGGTATTTGCCATAAAATATCTATCCCAAAAATCTACCAGCTCTCGGACTTTAAGTACGATCATAAAAAGTACGACTGTAATTCTCCTATCATCATAATAATAGTTTTATTAACACCTCAAATATAATTGTATACATTGCAGGCTAGTCTGAGTTCTGAAGTTTGTTGTAAGCTTTCACTGACCACCACAATCACCCACATCATTATGTGTGAATGCAACCCTCTGCAAGTATTACCGGCGTCGGCACAACCCTCTTGTAGGGGCATTCTTCATTGTTATTAGTGATGATCTATTCTAATAGTATCGTAATGAGAAAGCGATAAATAAATGGTTGCATAATAAGCTCAAGTTCTTTTTTGCAATTTATATTTCTGTAATGTCTTATTATTTTAACATGACATTACAGAATTAATTACGTAATATATAGCTCTATAATAATACAGAATTAATTAAATGTTAATCTGAACTTATTTTATAATATCGGCTTTTTCCATGTGTAATGTCCATGATCACAAAGGAAGTAATTTTTTTAATCGTTCGTGTACTTTGAATTATCAGCATATTTTGTTGTCATGTATGATCTAAAAAAAGCATAAAAATACAAGGCTGCATCTTTCGAAGGCTTTGTAATACATAGGCTAACGCGAATAAACAACATTTGAAACGCTAGGCTATACTTATTGTTTTAGATTTGGTAAAAATTAATTTCTTTAACTTAAACTGGAATAAAATATTTGATTTTTAATACATAACTTTTTTAAATAAAAAATAATGCTATATTCAACGCGGTATGAACGTGCAAAACAAATTAATTAGAAATTTTGTTTCTTTCAAGCATTTCTGTTAACGTACCATTTTAAATGTTTTATTGTATATATTTTTATACCCATAATCGAAAAATGAGTATAAAATTGAGTAAACTAGGCATAGCGTGACGGGCGCGCCTCGACTTATTTTAATAGTGCACCCTCTGAAATACGCATTTGCATATTTTATACGTGCAAGTTTACTCAAAGTTTTAATATATAAGTAAATAAGCAATTAGTAAATAAAATGTCAAAATAATTAAAGTTAATTATTTAATCATTACTACTTTTAAAAGTTTGCGATGTTCTGTGTAATACAAAAGACATAACTATCTTAAATAAAAAGTAATCCGCCATTACTAGTTTGCGTGATTGAAGTGTGTAAATGGACAGATCTTTTTTGTCTCGGTATTCTTAATTTTACATTGCATTTCGCAGTTATAAAGACAGGGTAGCCTGTCTGGCGGTAAACTAACTGACCCCTTATGGAAGTCAACCATCAGTGCGATTTCGGCACTTTAGTAAAGCATGTTTTTTTATGTAATGGATGCCACTGCGGACATTCTTGTATCATATCTGTATAACTCGAGAAATAGAGACAAACTTATTGTTGCTTGTTCGAGGTTCCATAAATTAACTATTTTTATAGGTAAATAATTATAAGTTACCAATAGATGGACCACAACTCTTTTGATAAATGATATAAGTCTATCATTTATCAAAAGAGAATAATGTAGCAAATTGTCAAAATTCCTGGAATTAAATGTCTTAAATCAAATCGTTTATTTCTTAAAAATAGGATAACAAGATCACTTTTTTCAAGTCAAAATACTACTACCGTTTCGGAAACAAAATGGCGTTTAGCAAGAGAAGAAAATGCGAAAGGAACTCTGTCTTGATATTGTATGTATATTATATAATGTTTTCTTGTGAATTTATATTTAAAAAGAGTAATTACAGAGGTTTATTGTCGGTTTCTTCCTTACAGAAACAAACCGAAACCGGTACAATATACATATAATAAAATCGTAAACGAGTCGTGTCTGTACATTAACCGTCTTACTACAAAAACAAGCTTTATATCGGCTTTGGACACGTGTTTAAATAAATCTTTACTACAAAAGAGTGTCTAGGCATTGTTTGGGGTTAGACAATGCTTGAGCATTATTTAAATTTAAATACCGCCAGATGCTTGATTAACGAGTGTCTATCTAGTTAGCGGCTTCTCCTTGGACGTGCTGTCAAATTTGTAATCGTTTTGCGTAATATTAAAGATTTCTTTTGATTTTTGAAATGACTATGGATATTTTAAATTTAATTGATTACGTATGGAGGATATGGATATGGATTTATAAGGATACCTAATTTTGTGAGATAGGATACATCGCGAGCGAATTAATCCATTCGAATATTACGACGCCGCGCTCACGTTATCCATGTTAATAATAATAATTGCAATTTATGAAAATAAGAATATTAAATTAACAAATCCAACTTGACATTTGACAATTACGCCCGTGACGTTCCATTAAGCGCAATGTTTTTTGATATAACAAAATTTTATAAACAATCTAACGTATTTGTTGTAATTTGTGCTTATTCCAATTTGATAATTTACTTATATCATTACTATAGTCCGTAATAATAGCTTGTGAAAACCAAAATCTGCGTAAAATGAAAACGACATGAATTCAGGGCGAGTGACTGAATGAATGTTTGTCAGGGTTGCCATAATGCAATATCATACTCATACTTTAACACTATCTACAAAAGTAAGCGCTAAACAAGGTTTTGTGGTAGGGACATTTTAAACGCTCGCTAAACAATTTTTAAATAATTATACATTGTCTGAGTAAGCACGTGTTTAAACAGTGCTTATTTATTTTTTTGTAGTAAGACGGTTAGTGTTTGTTTCATTCCAATCGGTTAACAAACAAAAAAGTTACGCGCTATACCGAACACCACGCGTACGAAGTTGCAGGCTCAGCTAGTCCCAAATAAAAATTAATGTTCATTTGTCTGGCCGTATGCATTCATATACAATTCATTGCGAGAAACTGCGTTAAATATAAGCCGTTATGATCCAACGAAGTTACTGAAATAATAGTAAAACCTTTAGTCGTTCCAACGATAACTGTATTACATATAGTTGAATGGCCGCACTACGTGTGTTTTCGGTGTTTGAGTTGACGCACGCTTTACAAAATTGAATTGAATCGAATGCAAACAGCGGCATTTCAGTTCCTGTTATTTCTCCCAAAGCACTAGAATATACAGAATTTAAAACACACACAGCGAGAAAGTTGAATAGGGAATATGCACATTTTTTTAATATTTTCATACGATAGGTTATATCGTTATATAACCGTAAAAAAATATTCAGCGCCAAAAAAACAGAAATTTGGTAACAAAAAAAAGTTAAAATTAAGTAACAGCTACGGGCACTTTAAACACCCGCCCTTTTGGCGCGCTTGTCGTGACGTCAAAGTCTACAATACAATCAAATGTTAAAAATCACAAACATCTACGCTTGCTGACATTTCATAGACGTTGACGTCACATTCCATAGACTTTCGATCTGACGTCACATTCGATCTGACCGTTTCAAGTATTTTGAATTTCCCACATTTTTATGCACTTTTTAATAATTATTTTCTTAGCGAAAAAGAAATAATATTAAAAAATATTTACATAGACATAATTCTAAAGCAAAAATGTTGATAAAAAAATATATTTAAGCCTTTTTTGAATTAGACGCATACATATTCCCTATTAGTTTAACATGTTAAATTGGTCACCACGCAACGTAACGTGCATCTATATCTTATACCTACATATTATAAGATAAAGTCGCGGACCCCTCTTACTTGTGTTATTTTATCACCATCGCCGTAGCGATTATTCACACTATATTTCATATGACATTCATTACACACTAGTTCTCATATAAGTGCTATCAGGAACAACATCACCTTATATCACTTAATTAACCACTGTGGGCGTAAACTAAACCGACCATTTCCTCCTGTCTTCCCTTCCTAAGAGCTAGATTAAACGGGCCTCTGTGATAAACCATTGCTGGCCACTAGACGAAGAGCCGTGATAGCGTATTGAGTTAAACCGCTACACTCCTCTTATTAAGGTGTAGAGGAGGGTGCGGAGGCTCATGATTAATTGGTAGAAATATAATGCCGCCACGACCCTGCTATTCCGGTGGACGTTTATGAATAGGGCTTATTTTTCTTTTAATTACGTTTCCCTACTGTCTGTTGACACGCTCTGTTGTCACTCGGTATGGTTGCTTGAACTCGGAGCTTAAGAGAATTAAATAGCTAATTAAAAGTATTTTTTTAAATCTGTTCACATTTAGGTGTTTGTTCGTAACTAATGGCAATAAAAAGTCTCCAGTGCAAATTAGTTACTTGTTTCAATAGTCGACCTTATGCTCGTTGCTCACGGTCCAATTTATCAGTTTGAGTCAACTTAACTTATAGCTTCATACTCGCATAATATACTCGTACAAAGCCAGAACTGGAACGACGTAAGACACGCGATAATTTAGAATATGATTGGCAAGAGGTTTAAAGCAATTTTAAAAGTGTTCAGAGTATTCTGTCGGTCCTAAATCTGCAAATCGAATTGAAATCTTGAAAGCGCATAGCATACGTTATTATAGTATTATTGAGAGTACGTTGTGCACAGAGATTTAGGTAAATACAGAACAAAATTATACATTCTGCTCGGTTATAACGCGGCGAGCGCTAAATCCTACACTTGAAATCTAGACAGGCGTTCGTGATCAAAGCTTATTTAAAATCTCCTATGAGCTGGGTAAAATGACGACAAGTTGACACTAGGCTTGTTGATGTTGTGTTAAATAACTTGAACCAAACAATTGTTCCAAATAAAATTGCTTGCAATTTGCCGCTTCGTTACATTTATCATTTAATATTAGTTAAAGAATATACATACCCATTTGCAGTCCTTTGAGGTTTATTCAAAGTTAATTGTAAACATGCCTAAAGTTCTTAACAGGGCCATATTGGCGCCAGTGTCCTCAAATTAAAAGATGTTAAAAAGAAAATTTAAATAAATATATAAATCAGTATTGAGAGGCGGTATATTTTTTATTTATTGTAAATTAAAAAAAAAAAACGTTTTCACTAAGACTGTATAGACGATAAAACTCGTAATTGTTATCGCAAATTATTATTAGTTAATTTTATTATTATTAATTATTATATTAATTACGTTAACAATTTTGACCGATTGCGCAAATATTGAAATTTTTTTCATAGAAAAAGATTTTATAGTGGCCAATTTTAAGGTTGGACCAGTGGAGTCCAGTTAATATATCACGAAAATGTCATATTATTAAGAGATATGGAGCTTAATATTTTTTTATAACTGTTTTTTTTTAATGCTAAGGTCAGCGGACAGACTGATAGTACACTTGATGATAGGCGGCTACTGTCGCCTATAACACAAGCAACGCCATAAGTGCTGCAAGTGCGCTGCCGACTACAGTAGGATTAAGGATAAGGGATTGGGAATAGTTACCGTTAGTTGGAGGTTGATAATAGGATGGAAAATTTTCTACTACTTCTTCTCCACATTAGATGTAACTGAATAAAATTAGATAGTTGTTATAGTGATTTAATTTCACGCTGCATTCGCAATTCATATTTGCATGTTAGTATTCGGAAATTCGGTTAACAAACGTTTGCTAATTTCTCACAATTGATAAATATTAGACAAATAGTGGCATTAGTTAATGCTTTTGCAAAGCGATAAACAGAATACATTTATGTAGAAAGCATTGCGGTTTATTTAATCGTAATATCTCTACTTATGAGTAATATGAAGGGAGAGCGCGAATTTTATGAATTTGTATGTTTTTGAACTACTGCAACTTTTTGGAACTTTCACTATTTATAAGACATTTTGTTCCAGATAGATCTCTTAACCGGGCGAAGCCGGGGTGCTTCGGTCTAGTAGATTAATATAACTCAAGTTTAATGTAAATTTGTAAAGATGTTTTCAATAAAACTTTGAGCGGAACCACGAATTATACAAAAATATCAACTAAACAGTGTTAATTTTCATCGAAATATTAGATTTTTATTCCGATAATGCGTAGCCGATGAGACATCTATAGATGTGTCATATATTGAAATTTTATGAGCCATATTGTACAAATTCTAGTCCCGCGCACAATCATGTTACATCATATGAAAACAGGCCTGGGGCCTTAGACAAAGTAGCATTCGCTCCGTAGCGATGCGATATCGAAGTTCGTTATCGTCTCAGAGACAAAGAAATCATGACAAGGTATCACGTGTTTACAGTGTCGATTCCTTTGTTCGATTCGATATCGCATCGCTACGGAGCGAATGCTACTTTGTCTAAGGCCCCCGGTTCTTCGAAAATTATCAAGAAAAATTAAATCAAGTATATTGTCATACATCATGAACAACTGTGGATGCGTTAGATACTTTTCTTATTTTTTTTTTTTAATGTTTGTTAAAATTGACTAACAGAAGCAATGTTTGTGCAATAAAAACTTTCAGATTATTTTCAGTCAAATATACTAATGTAACATGCCCTTACAAATCTCATCCAGTGTTCCATACGTTTATGATTTAGCTACCTGCCCCCGCCTTCGCATGGATACAATTTTTTTCTGCAAATTATATACACAAACTTCACTCGTTTATATCGCTCTTCCCGTTAGTGAAAACCGTATTAAAATCTGTTGGGTGGTAGGTGGCTACCGTCAACTATAACACAAGCAACGCCACAGTAGGTGCTGCAAGTGCGCTGCCGACTACAGTAGGATTAAGGATAAGGGATAGGGATAGGGAAAACGAGCTCTAGCATCCTGATTCACTCACCGAAATACAACGCACACATGCTGTTGTTTCATCGTGGTCTTCTGTAAGGGGGTGGTTACTGCCGCCAGACTTTAAAGTAAGTTATGATTTTATACACCATAATATATAAAAGTCACCTTTCAAGTTGTTAGGGTGTTCGTCGGGAATTTTTAATTGAATTTGTAAGGTTAATTTTAGCCTAAGGCTAGGACTTAGCAGAAAAGCGTTATTTTCTTCGCCTAATTTGACTTGTTAGAGTAAAATTGAAACTTAAGTAAAAAAATACAGAGCATAATAGACTAAATTTAAAAAAGTTTGAATCGGGTAGATTTATAGAAGAAATTATATTTTTTGAGAAAAAAAATCGTAAATTACTGCCCAAAAAAGCTTTCTCGTTCTACAGTAATAAAATTTTTTAGTGACAACTATATTATTTTTTAAACATATTAGTTCTGTTTACTTTTTTTACTGTTTACTGTTTACTTTAATCGGTTACTTTTTTTATATTTTACACGATATTTAAGAAAAACCTTCCAATTTTAAATTTGTTCGATTATCTCCGAGAAGCTACAAAAATTTGTTGTGCAATATTGCACCTTAATTCATAGTTCATTAGGTTGCGCTCATTTTGGTAAAAAATGTGTTATCTAACTTATATATATATAAAAATGAATCCCCATTTCCCTTGGTCACGCGTGAACGGGTAGACCGATTTTAATTCGGTTTTCACTAATGGAAAGAGGGATAAACGGGGAATGTTCATATATATAAAAATTGCACGCCGGGCGAAGCCGGGGCCGGGTCGCTAGTAATTTATAAAGATACGCGATCGACGTCGCGAACAAACGTATAAATAAATATTTGTACATTATAAAAAACTTATATGTTTTTATGTTACATTGAAAATAATATCTTCTTTGATACAAGTCCACATGTAACAACTTTTGTACTGAGGGTAACCGATAACCGATAAAACAAAGACATCCGAACTAAAAGCCGCACGAACCCGTCCATCGTTGCGTATCGAAGAACCGACAAAAGGAGGGTTTCCAACCAAGCTTGCCGACTTTCTACCGGTCATACTAGACGCTCCGTTGAACTTTTATCCACCTGAACGTGTGGCTTAAGTAAATGGACGCAGCGAATCTATACATTTTTTATTTAAACCTATAATTTCAAACGTGTAGGTAAAGCGCAAGTAGTCAAATAAACTTGATAAGCTAACTAATTTATGTCGACTTACTTATCAAATTTTAGTTAAACAATGCATACTTACCCGTTTTCAGAACTTCAGCTTAAAAATTATGCGATCAATGAAAAAAAAAACTCATCATATATATTTATTGACATACAATAAATAAATAATATAAAATGAGTAAAATAAACATAAATGAGTGTGCATTATATGTATGCTTATCAAGAAGCCACTAACACGTCCAATAAGCTAATTAAAAAAAAATTAATTAGAATATCTTATGGTGTTTACATACTATTACTTATATTGCATATAAGAATATTTAAAAAATGGCAGATTTTTTTTTTTTCAAATATTCTTTGAAGTCAAAGAAAAGTTCTTATGAAGAGATAAATTGGTAAAATTGTCGTTTGTTTTTTTTTTTATTACAAATCAGCTGCTAAAGTCCAATAGCTTTTGACCGAACGACGTATGTCGGGTCAGCTGAGCTATACATAAATATGATCCAAATTTCCCAAAAAAAAAATGTTATGTAATATAATTTATCAGAAGCCAAAAGTTAACCGTAAACTTTTTTTTATATAAATATTTATATTGCTTTTTTAAATCACTCTGAATTTTAAATTGAAAAGTCACACTTGGTTTCTCCCCCTTTATCCGCACCTACCTAGTTATTTTCAAGACTGAATAGTGTTAGTGTCAGTGTTAGTTACGTTACAGCATTATGGATTTATTTAATTTTTTTTTTTTCATTAGTTTTATTTATTAACACACACTCTCGTTGTATTTCTGATTAAGAGATGAATATATTTAGGCATTGCTTACGTAATTATGTCAAGCACCATTTTTTTTAAACAAGATCCACCAACATTGACAAGCAAACTTAACGAACAAACATGTATGGTAACCAATTACAGGTGAATACCACTTGCATTGAAAATTTTGCATGAAAATTCTTTAGCATGGTATAAAAATTAAAACAATTTTACTCAACACACTTAACAATTAACAACAGCAACAACAAGAGAGTATAACTTCTCTATTAGAAAAAAAAGCATGCTTAATGCTTTTTTAATTCACTAGTAACGGATGCTACTCTTAATCCAATCAAAGTTACCAACGTATTTGCATCCACCTTGTTGTTGCTTATTTCTAAGCGACGCCAGCCACCTAACGTCAAATGGAGTGGCAGTCTCCCTGACGCCTTTTATCTTATAACAATGTTTTTTTATTTTATGAACGTATGGGTATGTGTAATGGAACTTATTAATAAGTAGGTATATCTAAGGGAGTTCGCATTTCGTTGTACGATTTTGGTTAGACTTATACAGTTCCGGTTTAATCAACCGCGTATTTTTATTATCATCATCACAGCCGTAGAACGTCCACTACTGGACAAAAGCCAGTAGTGTTCCAAAACAACCGGTCAGAAGCAGCCTGGATCCACCGGCGACCCGCGGCCCTTATCAGGCCGTCTTTCCACCTTGTGGATGGACGTCCTACGCTGCGCTTGCCGGTCCGTGGTCTCTGCTCGAGAACCTTCCGAACCCAGCGGCTATCAGCTTTTTGTGTCCTGTCCACTGCCATTTCAACATACTAATACGTCGGGTTATGTCGGTAACTTTCGTTCGTCTACGGATCTCCTCATTCCTGATTCGATCTCGCTGTGTAATCCCGAGCATAGCCCTCTCCATAGCTCGTTGAGCAACATTGAGCTTTCTTACAAGGGGCACACTGAAATTATCGGGAATAGAATATTTCGGATTGAGTTACAATAAAACCTTTTTTAGAATTTGAATACTGGCCTCTTAGAATCTTAATGACATTCAAACAATTAATTTTTTTTATTAAAAACAAAAACTATGTTGGTTTAAAGTTGACACATCGTTAACAGAAATGCAGCTCACTCGTGAACATTTCCGTGCCATAATTTATCACAATTTTCCTCGCGGCTTATCTCAAGATAAATGTCTCAGCGAACTTGTTTCGATTTATGATGTTGAAGCACCGAGTCAAACGACAATATACCGCTGGTATGCCGAGTTCCGACGCGGTCGTGTGTCGCTCAGCACTGTTTCTTCTGCAGGTCGACCGAGAACAGCGGTCACGCCTGAAAACATCGCAGCTGTGCGAACTATTATATTAGATGACCGTCATGTGACATACGAGCAGATTCGGGCTGTTATCAGTATCGGAATGACTGCAATTCAGTCGATATTACATAATGAGCTGTGTGTAAGAAAGCTAGTTTCCCGCTGGGTTCCCCACAATTTGTCCGAAGAGCAAAAGGCGGCTCGTGTAGATTGGTGCCGGAATACTCTGCAACGCTTCAACGGAGGGAAGTCAAATGTCGTTTATAATATCGTCTCAGGTGACGAATCATGGATTTATTCATACGAACCTGAAAGAAAACATCAGTCAGCAGTTTGGGTCTTCGAAGACGAAGTCAAGCCAACGAAAGTGGTTCGCTCCCGCAACGTGTCAAAGAAAATGGTCGCTATGTTTGTTACGTTTGTTACGCTACGCTACGCATGTTGCTACAATTCCTTTACAGGAACGCAGAACGGTTACCGCCGAGTGGTATATCACGGTTTGTTTGCCAGAAATGATAGCCGAACTCCGAAAAAATAACCCGAAACGTCGCATCATCTTACATCACGATAATGCGAGCTCCCATACGGCTCAGAAGACAAATGATTTTAAAACGTTGACCTGATGAGCCATCCTCCGTACAGTCCTGACCTAGAATGAAAGATTTATTACGCGGTCAACGGTTTGAAGACCCCGAAGCAGCTGTGGAAGCGTACAAATCAGCCATTTTGTCAACATCAACTTCAGACTGGAATTGCTGTTTTAATGATTGGTTTATCACGAATGGAAAAGTGCATTAAGTTGAACGGAGAATACTTCGAAAAACAATAAAATACAATTTAGCTATACCGTGCATGTGGTTTTTCTTATTCCCGATATTTCAGTGTGCCCCTCGTACCAGGACCATACTTAGAGACAACGTTTCAGCGTCATATGTCATCACCATATGTGTGTTACATTGGTAGAATTTTTTGTTTTAAAACACTGAGGAATTTTTTACAAAACTATGTCTCGGAACTTTCCGAACGTGTGGATTCAACGATGGACCTCCTTCTCGAAGTTGCCAATAAAACATTATAATGTACATATTCTGCCTAATTATAATATAAAAATAATAAAACATGAAAGGAAGTTCTTTTCTTCAGTTCAATTCAGCTTTTGTCCCCCATAATATAATAAAAATACAGTGCTGATAGAAGCGGTGTGTAAGTGTAACCAAAATCGTCCAGCGAAACACGAATGGAGACGAATGAATGTAGTTAGTTACTCGTTAATACTTCCTACAACATTTAACATTTTTAATACTTACATTATATTTGTAGTAGTTTACGCTACGTATCTTTTTTTATACCACATAAAGATGAAAGCCTAGAGGCGATCGTTGGACAGTTTATTTCATTCCTTTTGATTCAGTACACTAAGTAGATTTCTTAAAAAAAAGAAAAGAAAATATTTTACAGTATAGCGTATACCGACTGTTTAATATTAGATAGATTTTTATCAATGTATCATGTATATTTTAATTTTAGTTTAATGTTAATTGAAGCCCTAACAACCGACCAAAATTATTTTATTATAGCTCATGGGTTTGGTAATCATTGGAAATTTAATACGATATTGTCCTTTATGGTCCATTTTCTTAACAATTTTTAAAGGAACATCATATATTTATGCCACATTTTTATGCCTCCTTTCTGTAAATGCACATAAAATTTCACTTTAGAATAGAATAAAATAAATTTTATTTGTGATACACAGATAATTAATACATAAACCTGTGCTGGTATTCCGTTAGAGCCGATAGTGAGCATCACACACAAAAAATACAGGAAGCTCAAACAAATACAACAAAAGAAAGAATCAAAAAACCAATTAATACAATATAAAAATACAATGTAAAAACACAATATAAAAGATACTATACAATATAAAAGAAAAGAAAAACAAAAAATATAAACTATACAAAATTAGAAAGACCCTAATAAATTTTATTATATTCAGAAGAAGGCATTGGTGTCGTTTCGCAGTTTATCCTCGCTTTTTTGATGGTCATAAATATATATATTTTTTAATTAAAATATTCTTTAAAAACTATTTTGTTACGAGTACTAGTTTTTAAAGACAACTTTTTATTAATTTTTCACAAGTTATGTAACAAAATTGTTAATTGATGATAGTTGTCAATCGGTATCGTTTATAAAAAACTGAGTTTTAAACACATAAGCGCTTATGTGTGCATGTCGAATAAACCTCAGTGTGTTCTCGGTAATCGTCATGTGACGTAAACCAATAACAACACAATTGCGTTCAATCAAAACAAATGTGATACTTGCGTTCGATCTTATTTGCTCAATTAAAACAGTCCTATCTTGTCAATGCTGGATCGTCTGTTTTTTGTTGCTTTATATATTAATACTGAGAAGTAATAAACTTTATATATGTATATAATCTTTTTACGTCGTAGATAACGGCTTATTTTAAGTTGTATTTGTCTTTATTAGTTAGTTATATTTTGACTATATTCCGTACTAAACTTCATCATCATCATCAACGGCCTATTATATGTCCCCACTGCATGGGCACAGGCTTTTTTTTTTACAAGAGGAATCCATCATGGATACCCACCGGCCTGGGGACAGACCAGTAGGTTATGTCGGACTCCTGCCCCGAGATGGTAGTGGGGTAGACCTACCGACTAAACCTCTTGGCGTCCTCCTCATCTACTATTGGTGAAGTTGCGAGGTCGGACTAAAGGATGAAACATATTACACCGGGCCGGGCGCTCACCGGGTTTTTCTCAACGTGCCCCGGCCGGGTTTGCTATTTGTCACCGTGCCGCCGACGGGCCGCCACCGGGCGTTGCCCGTGCCTTGTCATTTCCAAGTACTATTATACTATTTTGTATTAATATTACTATACTAGCTATGCCCGCGACTTCGTATGCGTGGTATTCGGAAAAACGTGTAACTTTTTTGTTTTTAAACAGTTTTTTTTTGTTTTTCAACGAAAATGTGAATTTCGAAATTTCGTCGTGAACGAAAAATTCGTCTCCCTGAGACCTCTTAAATGAGTACCAACACGGGGGGTCTGCGACGCACCGCTCCCGAGATAATTTTGAAAAAGTCCAAAAATGCGAATTCCGAAATTTCGTCTTCACCGAAAAATTCCTCTCCCCGAGACCTCTTAAATGAGTACCAACACGGAGGGTCTGCGACGCACCGCTCCCGAGATATTTTTGAAATTCTTTTTTTTTTTTAATATTTAAGCAGAAATATATTATACCTACCAGAAATATATTAACATATATTATTTAAAAAATATTATACTTCGAGGCAGTCAGCCTCGGGTTAATTAATTAATTAATTTATTTATAATTTTAACAATTTAAAAAAGAAACTAAATATACATTAAATGATACCACTAAAAAAACTAATAGGTACTATACCCCGAGCGGGCCTCGCGAAGCTGTCTCCGAGCGCACTGTGAAAACAAACATTTTATGAAATTTCGAGATTGGAGCGCTCCGGCGTAATACATGGCCCGGTGTAATATGAATTGATCCATACAAAAGCATACTAACAATATCTTCACCGGGCTCCGGCCGGGGCACGGCCCGGTGTAATATAAATCATCCTTAACACTCTTCCGCAGCTCCACCGCATGGGCACAGGCCTTCCCTCTTAACAAGGGCGTATAGGCTATATATGGTCCACCACGTCCACATGCGCCTTAGAATTTCTTCTTTGGCGTAAGCAGGTTTTCTTGTGATGTTTTCCTTCACCGTTTCAAAGCAGTCAGTAAATGCACTAAGTTTTTAGAAAAAACCCATTACCTGAAATAGAACTCGGATCTCTTGATAGGCCGCGTATTTCCCACGCTCATTATATTATCCTAATATGATGTTATGATGATAATATACATTATAATGTTATTATAACTTGTCACATTCAATTATTTGACTGGAATCTAATTAGTCACAAACCCCTATTCGAAATCCAATCCTATCCACCCTATTTACAAAATGTCTACAGGTTTTTCGGGAACCCTATTCCTTTTTTTATTCGTCAAACATATAAGAAAAATACACAGAAAAGCTCTGAATTGATTATAACACAAAGCGAAGGACTTGACGCCAGTACTGCAACAATAAAATGCCGCATACAAAGTAGATGTGTAAGTTTTTGGCGAACCGTTATCTTAAATTCAAAAAGCGAAACGGCCCACGTCAAATTCTCCGTTTTCTGTCGTTGCCGCTGTCACGGGATCACTTGATCCCGACCACGTAGGGGACTGGGGGCTCCTAGTTTTATTTGATTACCGAAAGAATCCCAAAGGGATCTGCACCGCAATTTTCAAGCTCAACGTGTAGTTGACGTTATGGCCGCGATGATATTTTCATTTTTTCCAACTTCCTCTCACCATCGGCATTAATTTGGAACGTACAGATTTATTTTGTCCTGTGACTTGTAGCAGCATGTTTCTTATTGTAGATAAATTCACGTCAAATATTGTTATGTCGTTATGATTTATTTACTAACTAGCTGTACTGGCGATTTCGTACGCGTGGTTCTAAAGTAGCGCGTATATATTTTAAAATTAATAATTAATTATTATTTTAATTAACTTGACTTTTTTGTTTGTAAACCGATTGGAATGAAACAAACACTAAATGTTGCGGAAAGCTTGCTACAATATATCAGTGAAAACCGCATTCAAATCTATTAAGCCGTTTCTGAGATTAGCGTGCACAAATGCACAGACATACAACCCCGAAAGGCAGCAGGCGGGCAGTCGAATAGTATCGGGGCGGTAAAACGCTCTCTCTACTTTTCAGGGATCCTACGCAACACGATATGGAGCAGCATGAAAGGCCACTGGTCTACTGGCAGGTCCAAACTCCGTAATAAATTAAGGGCTCGAAAAAGGTAGTTCAATAAATCTCCCCACAAATCTGCGAGTTTGGCCAATCGCGAGAGATTCAAAATCGTGTCCATATGGGCATCCGCTAGGCGGAAAGCATGAAAATACAATCGCTTTCCAGAAATTCGGACAACAATTTATTTACTATTTATTTAACGATTTTTTGTGAAATTATTTAATGCCTTTAATATTAACAATAATATCAATAACGACAATATTGAATATTAACAACAACCAATCTGATATTTATATTAAAACAACAACTCAAAAAACAATACAAATCTACAAACTCAATAATTATTTATTTTTAATATTAACAATATTAAAACGACAATTTTGAAATTTAACGACAATTAAAAAATCAAATAAAAAGAGATTAACAAATTTATGTCGCTGCGTACCAACAAACAAACTATATTTTAATCAATAATAACAACCAAAGATATGTTATTATGTACAATGGGACAAATTCTATTAAATCCCGTGTAGCAAATCGTATTATTTTGCTAGTTTTTTTATTTATAATGTAAAAATACAATTATGGTATAAATAAATAAGATTGTTTTATTAAAACAGTTAAAGATCATATTAAAATAACCTTTTATTTTCTTGTATCTCTCAAATACAATAACATACTAACTGCTTATTGTGTCTCTTTCAAAAATGAAGTAAGAAACCGATCAAGCAAGGATATAAGACAATCATCATTGGTTGACACAAATATTTATGCACGTGCAATACTTCATGGCTGTACACTCAGCAATATAGTGGCTGTCAGCTATAACAATAAACGTAGCCTTAAGTGGCTCAAAGGTTGTAGATAATAATAATTGTCCCCTCTGTTATTGTATTAACGCGATTCTCGCGACGTATTAGGTATACGTCGGCTTCGTCGGCAGCAAAAATTAAATCACTATATTGGAGACCTTATTTTTATCGAACTTTCCTTATGGTGAGATATGTAGTGTTTTTATTACATACACATGTAATAACATACATACACATGTAGAGACACATACATTCATAGTAAATAAACTTTCATTTGAATCATATTGCAAATAAAAATAATTTAAAAGGAATAAAAAAAAAATGTTGTACTTCACATCAAAATAATGAAATCCAATCTGTAAAACTTCATGAAATAGGTTTTTTGCAATGGTTGTCATAAACTGGGAAGCCCGTTTGATAGAAGTAACTACTCCTTTATAAAAGATCATCGTGATATAACAGTTCAAATGCTATTGTATTTCGGTGCTTCAACAAGTTATGTCAGAGATTTTTCCTTTGTTCCAACTTTACCCTCGTCTGTGTCCTATTAGGGTAGGCGCGCACCAGCTTTTATAGGCGAGGGTGTTACTTGTTTTTATAGGCGAGGGTGACCACTAACCATCAAGTGGATTGTCGGCCTGCTTGCCATTCTTTCTCATAAGAAATATTCTACTGACATTACACGTAACGTATGCCTAAAGTTTTTGTTATTAATATCTACATAAAATACAAAATCTAATAAGGTTTTTTATTAATATAATTATGATTTATTATAATATGATTTACGAGTTAACACAAAAGCTTTAATAAGTGGACGCTTAGCGAGTTCCTTGGCCAAGTTTAACTTAATAACCAGAGGGTTCCATAAAAGCACTATAAACCACCCGCAGACCCGACAGCGGGGCGTTCTGGACAGCACCCTAATAGCTACCACTCAGGTGCTATGATATTGCCTCATAAATCTTTATATATTCCACCAACGCGTGAATAAAGAACCTACGCTTGGCGGCGCGGCGGCGCCAAGCTTATATTATTTTAGTGATCTTTTATTTCACGTCTAAGTGAAACATATGGGGCACAGCATATGTGTGGGAAAAGGACGGAACATAGCTACAATTAGCAAAGACTCTTAAAGAAGTCTCACAAGGACAAGTGGCCAAAGTCCACATGAAAGTGTCATTAGTGGCATACACGAAGAGAACACACTTTCGCCTGAAAATTGAAAACTAGGAAGTAGTAGGTAGTATAGAGATTTGGATATTTTTCCGGTTTTATACATCTGATTTATATCTTTATCTGATAACTGATCGACCGCTGGGCTCAGGTTTGATCTCAATTTAAAGGCGGTGTCTTATAGACCATCACTCTAGTCTACTAACGATTGGCATGACTTCACATATATTTATTGATTTCTAGTCACCTGGGACAGAAGGGTTTCTTACGCCTTCTCCGACCGCGGTTCAAAATTATGTCTATTTTTCGGCTGCCTAGAGTTTTAGCTACCGGGTCAGTTTTTACGTCATTGCAATTGAACACGGTTACAATAAATTGGAATACGATTTAAGGTGAAAGTTAATCAAAATGAAACCACAACAAAAATAATTTGATATTTTAACGTAGAAGCGCAGAGAGAAGACATAGAAAAATATTAATTAGTTATACATTCTACCGTACTCCCGCTTGGCGCTGGTAACATTGGACAGAAAACAGAACCAAACATCATTTTTGTTAATAAGTGTTAATAAGAACCATGTTATGGCCCATTTCGCTCTTCCCGCCCCGTTCCTTTTCCTTTATCCAACCAGGTTCGGTAGTTCCTCTTGGTGTTGTTTGCATTTATAAGCGGCAGTAACCATCTACTATCAAGTGGACAATATGCAAGCCCCAAAAAAAAAATCAAAAACTTCAATTAGCTGCTTAAGCTTCTACAAAAAGCCTTTTGGTAATGGCTGCAAAAGGATCTAATATTATCGTTTAAGGGGGAGACAAACCCTAAATACTAAAAATATACATTGTTTAATGAAAATGTTACAAGAAATGGACAAGACAATTGCTTTGAAAAAAATATATATTATACTTAAACATGTGAAGAACCAATTGTATTAATTAGAATTAAAAAGTTAGAACACAAGAAGAATTTGACTTTTATCGAAAATTCTCTCGAAAACGGCTTATTTCACGTATATGAATCCTGTACCTATTAATAAGTTAATATCAGATTAAAAAATTGTATTAATAAAATTTTTTATTTTGTGTATTGTTCTAATGGTAAAAACAGAAAAACACCATTTCTAGGCCTGTTGAATTGGATCCGCCGCCAGCGAGTTCTATAGTAAATGTCATTTGCCTCAGTGAAGCCCTTAATATATTTTGATATAATATATAACTACAAATTTAATGTCACCATTTTGCTTTGAGAAATAGACACTGTTCTAATTAAAATGAAATCAATTTTGTGTAGGTATCCGTATTACATATAATAAAGTCGTAAACGAGCCTTGTAGAATATTAAATATTTTTTCAACAAAACAATTTATACCTACACGTTGTATTTATGTTACCGAGGTCAAAATATAGTTTTTAGAATTTTTGTCTGTTTGTCTGCGCCTTTGTGCACGCTAATCTCAGAAACGGCTTAACCGATTTGAATGTGATTTTCACTGATATATTGTAGCAAGCTTCCCGTAACATTTAAGGTGAATGTCCCTGCCCCGGCCTTTGAGAAAAACACGACAAGTGCACGGCTCGGTGGCGGGACGGTGTAATGAATCGTCCTTTAGTGTTGATTTCATTGCAATCAGTTTACAAACGAAAAAGTTACACGCCATACCGATTACCACGCGTACGAAGTTGCGGGCTTAGTTAGTTTTGAATATATTGAAATGAAAATTTCCAGATAAATTCAATTAAAAATCCATTTATCGATTGTCTATAGTTTTTAGAATAATAAAAAACTATTATTTTTTTTAATTTTCCACACTTTCGGACATATTAATTAAGTGAAAGGCATTTACGGACAAGGCTTCGTGTTTGCACCTTGATGTGAAACATGAGAAATTGGATAAAAATCTTTTTATTTCTTTCAGGTACTTTGCAGATAGTGAAGAGTGAAGAGGAAGACCACGGCAAGTTCGAGTGTGTCGCTGAGAATTCAATCGGAACTGAATTCTCGAAACCTACATCATTGTACGTCAAAGGTATGTCGGCAATTACTCATACACATTACTACAATACTATTTATACTTCTACTAGCGACTTTTCACAAGTGCAGTTTTTTCAGCATTTTGTATGAGTACACAAACCTTCCTCGTTTATAGCTCTTTCCATTAGAGAAAACCATATCAAAATCGGTTGGGTGGTTTAAAAGAAGTTATCGGAGAAACAGACAGAAGCGGACAACGACTTTATTTTATATGTATAGATTATATTACGAAATATAATAATAACATTTCGAACACAATTTGCTTTTGATTACACTTTTAAATTTTTTATAGAAAGGCTCTGATCATCTCAGGAAGTTTCATTATAAAAGAATTACTTATCTTGTGAAGTCACGTTTTATGTTTATCATTACCATTTTTGAACCTAGTATTGATATTATAAATATTCCTTCTAAAATAGTGATACTTTATTTACGAGCTTAAAACTCAATAGAAGCTATAAACAAAACTTTCTTGTTCATCATAGTTTTTTTCTTTTTTTTTTCTATTCTGCCCGTTGAACGGCAGTAACCAACCCTTTAGATCTTACCACCATAATATAGTACATGTATTTGTTTCCGTAACTAGGGGATTTTTATCACCGCACTCATCCGCATTACTTAGATAAAGTGCCGCTGGCCGCTGGGCACAGTTAGGATGAGTAGAAACTTTATCCCGCGCGAACTTTGGAACATTCGGCTCTTCAAGCGTGCAGTAAACAAATTCCTTTAAGGTCAGCAGCGCACCCACAGGCGCACCTGTACCCTTCCTGGTGTTGCTTGTGTTCCTAGCTGACGGTAACCATCTACCATCAATAAACCGTCAGCCTACCTGCTACTCTTTATAATACAAAAAAATGCTCGGGCTTATTCCCCTATCTAAACTGTTTCTTTTGTCTTTTACATGCCTCTTCTTCTCCACCTCTGCTGTTCGCTTGCTTTTGATACCCTATTCTATTATTAAATAATTCTTACTCAACGTCGGATTCGGTCACTTAAAAATCTCGTTATTGCGACATCCTATCTGATGCTCATTAATTCTTATTCACATAACAATTTTTTTAACGGCTTAAAGTTTATTAAAAAAATTACATATACGTCGAGTGTTGCGAAATGTAATTACATTACCATATGACTTCACATTCAAAAGTAGGTTTGTTGTAAAGCGTTTGGTTTGCGTCGTGAATGGAATATTCACGGCTTGTTGGAGATCTTAACTTCTAGCCAGTAATTAACATGTTTGTATTCTCTCTTGATTAACGCCGGCGAGCTTGGCTTAGCTTAACTTTGTTAATGGACTGATGTCATTGATGATTAAATTTATTTGTGTCCCATTGTCCATGGTGAAATGTCATCTAGTCACCGTTTAATTAACAGTGAACCTTCTTTGTCATTTTCGAAGCCCTACTGCAAACGTAATCAGATGAGTTTGGGTAATCAGATCCTATTTGCGTATCATGGTTTTCTGTGAACGGAAGATTTGCGCTAATAAAAAAGTGAATTTATTTATCTGACTTTTTCGTATTTACAAGTATTCCTTCTCATTGTATAATAGAGGCTGTTTCGTCGCGGTGTATTAGAATCTTCGAAGGAATCATGATGTAGAATTTAGAAGTTAGAAATATTAGATTAGAGATCTAAGTCTAAATAATTTATCTAATAGTAAGTCAATTATTTTTAATAAATATGTTCAAGACTTTAAAAAAAACTCGTAATATTTTCTTTAGAACATTTCTATTATCGTAATGGTTCTAAAACTTGTGTTTTAACGCTTGTTCGTGGAACAAACATTCTTAATTTAATTATTTAGGTAAAATTAACCGATTCACTTTGTGTAATACAAACCTGCATTTATTTACTTAATTTATTTATTTATTTATTTATTTTTCATTTTAGGAAGATTTACAGCCAAACTAGTAGACTTTAGAGTAATGCAATACATATAACAGTGCTTATTACAAATCTTCACCGATAAAATCAAATTAAAAGGAATACACAATATAGGTATTACATAAAGTAGAAAAGAAAACTGTATAGATTAAACTGTATAATGGTAATGACTAATTTAATACTTAATCGCTTTATAAAAAAATATGTGTGTAGTTTTTCTTATCACCAAAGTCAGCATTTTGTTTCCTAAAAACAAATTTATCTATCCCTAAAAACTTCCTCTCGCTTCCGTACTGATGACCAACCTTGATGGATCATTTTGTATATTATACAACATGATTGCTAATGTTGTTAACGTACTTAAAAATATAACGTTGGCAACTAAATATGTATTTGCGGCAGTGGTGGAGCGTGGAGTTTATAAATGATTGCGGTACATTATGATAGCATATGAGTGATATGGTCCAGCATAAAATACGAGCTACGAAGACGTTTATTACGTACATGATTCTCAAAATTATAAGTTTAAGCCAAGCGTCGTCTGTTAATTCAGTGTTTGAAATCGATGCACCAAATTAATTAATTGCACCAAATATTATTCAGAACAGAAAAAGAAAATCATTATCGACCCATAACATTAAAAAATAGAAGGAAAGGTGTTTGTTAAAAATAAAAGTGTTTTTGTTGCAGTAGATGTATTTGTAAAATACAAATAAAATATATTATAAAAAATTCACACAATAGGAATCACTGCTGCATGTTTCGGTGCGCGAGTAAGGGACGCAGTCACAAAATTTCTCTGTCTCCCCTCTCTTCCTTGTCTTTCATATCAGGGTCGCTGTTCATTTGCATAGAACCCAGTTCACCATCTAGCGAATAGGGAATATGCGCATTTTTTTAAATGTTTTTATACTATAGGTTATATCGTTATATAACTGTAAAAAATATTCAGCGCCGAAAAACCAAAACTTTAGTAAAAAAAATTAATTAACAGCTGCGGGTACTTCAAACATCCGCCTTTTTAGCGCGCTTGTTATTTAATGGACGTCACAATCTACAATAACAAACAAATGTTAAAAATTACAAATCAAACAACTATGCGTTTGTTGACACTGTCATTGTAGACTTTGACGTCACATTCGATCTGACCAATAGCGTTGCGTATTTTTAATTTACCACATTTTTTTTTGCACTTTTCAATAATTATTTTCTTAACGAAAAGGAAATAATATTAAAAAACATTTACATAGGCATAATTATAAAGCAATAGTGTTCACGAAAAAAAAAAAATCTTTTTTGAATTAGACGCATATTCCCTATTGTCAACCTTCTACATAGATAATACCAAATACTAAAGTCTGCTTTTAATAGGAATCGTTTTATTTTTAAGGGCACTATATTATGATATAAAAAATAAATATACTCTGAATAAAAGTTATTTTAGAGCTCGTGTACTCGTATAAAGTTGGTAGATTCGTCCTAGAGTAGATTTGACTGTCTGTTCTTTGTGAAACTGATGCCTGAAACCACCCCAGCGCAAGTGTCCACTTTTAAGACATATGTAGGCCATATGATCCTACATATAAATATATATTGTGCCTGTACCAAATTGTAAAGATTACCAAAAAAAAACCATCTCGGAATCTGAGGACTGTATTGAAATCAGTGAACAAATTCACTTACAAAAACTACGACACTGAGTCCTATTGAATTTGTTGTAAACTCGAAAGGAGGACTTACCAATCATTTTCACTTCAAACGTTTTGTCACAATAAGAAACTTTTGTCAAATATTCTTCCTTTGAAGTAAACCTTTCTTTTTATTGTTTTAAACAAGTACGTGGGTCGTGTATCCTTTTTTATGAATTATATTCCTGGCAGTATTTTATCTTTCAATAGTATAAAACAATATCCCTATCAGCTTCTGTCTGTTTCATTCTTCCAAAACACACAACTCATTTTGATTCGATTTTTCACTATATTTTAGAGAATTTGTTCACTATGGTGAATGTGTATAAAAATAAGTTAATAAGTTAGTTTGTTACAAAGCAAATAAAATCAATTTATCACTTGTATAGGCAAAAATGAACAATTATTATTTATTAGACCCAAACATGGACGCCTTCATGGACTCCATAAGATATTATGAAATAAATAAGTAAAAACATGAATTACATCAAATTCATTCATCATTTCATGAACAACATCAAATTTATGTAAGTAAAATGTCACATATGAACATAATATTGAATAAAGTTTATGAAAGTTGCTCGCAACGTTTACATCTGATGGCTTTCTCGCACAAAATGTACGGATTAAATGCAGGCGGCCTTTAATACCTCCGAGTCGACTTAAGGAAATTGCTCTTGCCCATTAATAACTTTGTTCTATTATTTATTCATGTGTATTTCGAGATATTAACGCAGCTTTCCTTTATTATATAAAAAGGGCAAGTTCTTATATTGCACCAATTAGAGGTTACTTACAATTATTTCTGTTCCATAAAATAAAGGTAATTTCGAGCGTGTTATAAGCGTTGCTAAAGTGCGTAACCTATACGAAAATGAAAAAAAGAATTTTATTCAAGTTTGTTTCTGGGTTTCTTCTCAGGATCGTATTTATATTGGCTATTTTTTCAAAACCCTGGTAAAAATAAACTGACGATTAAGTGTTTCTTTCAAACCTAATTATGAATAAATTACTATTTCACTTGGCGCGTATAATTCAATTTATGTAGCTCAAAATAAATTATAGTTTCCATAATAAAAAAGGTACCTACCCGTAACCTTTCTGCGTTATTATTAATATTGAGGAAGCTTATCGCAGACATTAAAAATAAATAAAATCAGTTCTTTTGGCTTATTGACAGTCCCCTGACCTGGGGCTCTTTTTATTGTAAAATCGTAAACGAGCCAATACTTTAAAAAAAAAAAAAACAATTTTTACACGTTATCTAACCTTTGAATTTTGTCTGGTTCTCTGTTTGTTTGTGCGTTTGCGCTAATCTCAGAAATGACTAAACCGATTTTAATGTGGTTTTCATTGATGTATTTTAGCAAGCTTGCTGTAATATTTAGTGTTTGTTTCATTTCAATCAGCTTACAAACAAAAAAATTACGAGCTATACCGAATACTACTCGTATGAAGTAGTGGGCTCAGCTAGTTTTTAATTAAAAATTTTAAAAAAATCGGTTTTCAACATTCCGTAAACATTTTATTTTGTATTAAATTTACTTTAGAAGCCGTAGCCAATTTAGAACTACGGTAGAAATTTAATTTCTACCGTAGTTCTAAATTGGCTATGAGTTTGAAACTGAGACCGATATTTTAGCTAGTAAATCTAATAATCTCTTATAATTTAAGTTAAAGTTATTGTCAAACTAGTATCATCAATATAAGTGAAATGATTGATGTTAATTACAAACTAAACTCCGAAGATAGAGTAGACATTCGTGAAGTTGTTGGATTCATGATCAAATCGAGATTAGGTTGAACTTTTGGGCAAGTATTAAAGTTAACTACTCAAGAAGATCGCCTTTTGAGAATTGGTGGATCGTTAAAAAGAAGGAGATCTGAATAACATTTGGTGCAATTTTTTGAGTAATACTTAATTTGGCCAACCTTAGCAAGCGTAGAATACATTGCTCAGTTAGCCAAGGCTATGTTAGTTATTTTTCACACGAACCGAACCACAAGACTGTTGAAAAAGAAACGTGTCTGCTGTGTATGGCACTTAGAAAAAGAGAGATAACTGAATATCATGTCTACGCGTATTTCAGCTTCAAAACATTTTATTTCCACAAAGTACATATTATATCTCCTAAAAATAGTAAATTAACAATTTTACAGTTCAAAAGTAAAATTGTGATTTAGCATTTTGTTGACCATCAAAAGATCCACAAAGTCCCATCTCTCATCCGCTTTTGGAGATATATGACCTGCCCATTCCACATAAGTTTTAGTGCTTGTTTGAGATTATATGTTAATTTCGTTTTTTGTCGAATGTATTATACTTACTCCTCTCCTTAGTTTGCTGACAGGAATTAATTTTTGACTTAATTATGGTTGTATACGTACAAGACAGAAAAATATATATATGTTCGTCTGTACGGGATAGAAAAAGCAATGATAGCCCGGTGAAAGGATAGTACATTAGCTTATTTTCGAAACCTCGGGCCTGCACGTTTGCGTCTGTTCGTTGTTATATGCAAATCCTTAGGTATTCTCCCGCCGCGAATGTCTGTCTGTATGTTCGGGTTAATCTCAAAAACTAATGAACTTTTCTTGCGTTTTTCACTAATGGAAAGAGCGTTAACCGAGGAAGACTGGCTGAAAAGTATCCGTGCGAAGCCGCTAATTAGAAATAATTACAACTCACTCTAATAGTGAAAGACTATCGAAGCCTTTTAAAACTCTTCTAATTTTAACCTTATGCACAAAAGTCGCAAGTTGTTGCGGAAAGTTACCTAATACAACTAGCTGACCCACCAGACGTTGTCCTGCCGGAACCCGACAATAATTCTGTAACCCGATTGTGGCTCCACCTATCAGGTCCAATTTTATTTTCAAACCATATGTTAAAGTGACGCGTCGTCGTTTCATGTCACATTCATGTTAAATTATTTGAATATTCTTCATACAAAAATACTAAAATCACGATTAAAAAATGGGGGTAGGAGTAGGAGGGTGAAAAATACAATACGACCTATTCTCATACCTACCAAATATACAAAAAAAATCATAAAAAGCTGTCCAGCCGTTTCTTAGGAGTGTTAAAAACACTGTGACACGAGAATTATATATATTGAAAGACTAGATAATATGATCGCAATCAAAAGGGATAGATTACTAGGGCGGAGTGATAAGTCTGGTAAAAATCTATTTTGGATTAAAATTATCGCAAATTGCATGGAACCTCCTTGTTCACAACTCTTTTGAAGGACTAAATTAAAATTTTCAGCCAGTACCGCCGCGCCGGTTAGTTTTATGTGATAGCCATTAAAGAAAAATAATTGAACAAATTTTTGCAAAGATGGAGAAAAGTGAAATTCGTGTCTTGATTAAACATTATTTAACATTACACATTGAAAAAAAAACAAGATTTTATTTTAAATAACATGATGCAATATTAATTTTACAAATTTTCAAGATATTTTAAGATCCATGTAAAATCCTCTTTTAAATTTTATTAATAGAGGCTTTGGAACGTGAATTCAAAACAATTCATCTAAACCAAAAACTATAAACCAAGATGACTTTATTCTTGTTGTGAATTGCATGGAAAGACATATTCATTTTTATTCATAGCGCATTTTATATTTTGACCTCGATTTCCGCCTAAACCAAACACACCTCTTTGTGTTGAAAACATCTGTGGGACATACAGTCACTTCTATTATAAAAAAATATTATAAAAAAGTGGTATGTACCAACAATACACATTTACAAAATTTCATTCAAATCGATTGGGCGGTTTCGTAGATTAGAGCGAACTAACATCGTGACACTTGATTTTAAAAACACCATGTTTGTTGCAGTGAGGAGAGTGGCACCACAATTTTCAATACCACCTCCAGCTCGTACCGAAGTGATGCTTGGTGGCAACGTTACGCTCAAATGTGTGGCTTTCGGATCACCTATGCCCACCGTCAAATGGAGGAAAGGTATGAATATTTATAATTAGGATTTTTTAAATTTAACCAGATCTTAAAAAATACTTTGGAATTACAAAGTGCCACTCTTTGAATCAAAGAAAATATAGTGAAGAATGCCACTCTTTGAATCAAAGAAAATACAGTGAAGAAGTTGTTTTTTTTAGTTCCATGCCAGCGTACGCGTAGTTTCAATTAACCACGAGGTCAATTTAAGTCTGGGCCTCGTAAGAAAGCTCAAAGTCGCTCACACTGCGAAATCGAATCAGGAATGAGAAGATCCGTAGACGAACGAAAGTTACCGACATAAGCCGGGGGATCAGTAAGTTAAAGTGGCAGTGGGCAGGTCACAGTACGGAGAGTTGACGGCAGCTGGGGCCGAAAGGTTCTCTAGTGGAGTCCACGGACCTGCAAGGCTATGACGGTGGACAGACGATCTAATAAGGACCGCGGGTCGATGGTGAATACAGTCTGTTTCTGACCAGTGTCTGTTGGATGGTGTAAAATTATGGGGGAAGCCTATGACCAGTAGTGGACGTCCTATGGCTGAGATGATGATTCAAGTTAAAATTTTGTACGTATACGTACAACATCCTAGAAAGAGAAAAGCACACATGCTGTTATTTAAAATAATATCCTGTAAGAAGGTGTTAGTGCTGTCAGACAAACTGCCTAGTTTACGACTAAGAAAAGCAGTGTGCCCAATACTTATCAATATTATATTTGGCAGGTTCATCAAAATGGTTAACACCAGAAGATAATCCGCCATTGGGTCTAAACACACTTACCTTGGAGGATATAAGGGAATCTGCTAACTACACTTGCGAAGCTGCGTCAGTGCTCGGAGTCATAGAAAAGAGATCTGAAGTTAAAGTACAATGTGAGTATTAGAGGATTTATAATTAGCGTATAGCGGCTCTGTTAAATTTGAATTAGTTATAAATAATTTAGATTGAAATTAAAATATATTGTCTAGTTATTAATCGTTAACATTTCACTGAGGATTTTATATAAAAAACGTAGATAGAAGCCAAAAAAGTCGTAAACCATATAATTAAACATTTCTAATAAACAAAGTTGTCATTAGTTATATAATTTATTATTGTGAGGTCATTTCCTAATTCGAATTTCCTCAGTGACAGCCCCATGATTAGCCATAGGTTTCTGTTATATTTAATGTCAATAATAAATTACTTCATAAATCACTAGCTTCGTTCGGGCCCTTAATATTTCTCAATTTAATCCTTCAGAAATTCGGGCCTAGTCCTGGCCGACTCGAAAAGGCTTAAACGACTGACTGAATCAAATTACACTCATAATTTCTTTGGATAACTGTTGCAAATTTATGGTAATCACTTTGGAGAGGTGGAAAGAGGAATTTGTGAAAATCAATTTGATAAATTGCGGCAAGTCGCAGAGACATTGATTATGAATTAGTGTTATAAATTATAATTGAAAGGGTTGGAAAGTTGTGCGGGCCCTAGAGACAAACGAATGTCAGCTTGATTAATGATTAATTATATTGTTACTCGGCGTTTCGCTTACGCAGTTAAAATAGATCGGATTACAAGTTTGAGCGGCCATTGTAAGGTATACCTCAGCTAAATTATTGGTAGGTTAAAAAGTCGCTTCCGAAATTGTTGAACTTAACTTTTCCTGTTTCAGTTCGGATCTTTACTTTTGTGTATAAAAACATTATTTTGTATTAAAGGTCTGCAGACAGACCTATTAACACAAGCTGCGACATAGGTGTTGCAAGTGCGGCGGTGTTGACCTAGTAAGATACAAGATAAATGATTAGGAGACGATAGGAAAATGGGCTATGGCATCCCTTACTAACTCACTGGAACACGTCACATCATTCACTTTTCACGTGCGTCTTATATCAAACCGTAGAGCTACTGGTACTTTAGAGTTCATATTCAACCTTATTTAGAAGTAAAAAGTTAGCTTACCATAATGAAATCATATCTAAAAATATGCCTAAGATATTCTAAGGGACTCAGTGTTCATATGTTCAGGTATTTCGCCTGATGACCATCGAGGACTTCTTTCATCGACCAGTTTAAATGGGATAAACTCAATATAAACTAAATCAAAACCTTTTCCAGCGTTACCTGGACCTCCAACAGAAGTAAGAGCCTCGGAGATCACAGCAACGACAGTACGCCTCGCGTGGACTTACAATGGACCTGAAGAACCACAATATTACGTCATACAGTACAAACCTAAATATGCGAACCAGGTACATAATACACTAACAATATATATAGGTACGTATTTTATTAGAGAAATATCGAGTCCGTGTCCGCTTTTAATACAATGTAAAGGAACTTTCAGATAAAAATTAATTATTTTGGAAAAAATTTCAACTTAATAAGTTTTTACTATTGTCAAATGAAAGCAATGATTTTTTCGCTCCTCCGGCAAGACATTATACAAATTAGTAAACGAATTTATAATGAAGGTTTGGAATTACCTGGTAATGGTGTTTTTCATTCTGCAGGCATTTAGTGAGATATCAGGCGTAATTACTCAGTATTATTCAGTAACCAATCTTTCGCCTTATACTGAATACGAAATGTATGTTATTGCTGTGAACAACATTGGTCGAGGTCCACCGTCATCGCCCGCTGTCATCACCACTGGCGAAACCGGTACGTAATATTAGTATTTAAAAATATTGTCAAATACATGTGCTACGAGAAAGTACTATGAAAATATGTATATCTGAGGTGTGACTGAATTCATCAGAAACGATTGTTACATTTTTTGTCTATGAATCAATAAATTATTAATTATTACTGTTATCTATAACTTTATAATAGCCATGATTTCATTTCAGTGTTTATTATTTTAATGATACTTAAAACTTTAACTCTTCACTTGTACTCATATTTCTAACAAACACTGAAGTTCTTGAATTTTTTTTTTTGGATAAACAAATTCATTTAGTAGATATTGCAGTTAATCCAAATGAAGGTCTATTGTAATGGAATTGAAATTATCCATATTCATCCATAAGCTTATTTCTTTTTCATTGTTTATCGCGTATCGCTTCAGTTTTGTAATTTGATCAGTATTTTTTTTTTATTCGCTTTAAGATACCTATTGATTCAGTAGAGTTTTCTTTTCGCGCGCTGAATCCTCAGTTTTAAGGTATTTATTTGGTCGTCTTTACATGCCTACGCGTTAACGCGACGTACGACATTCGCCGCCGCTTCATGTAAGTTCGCTTCAGAGTGGATTTTCATTAAAAACTCCTTTTTAATTTCATTTGCACCCTTATTTTTATTTGTTTACGTAGCCAGTAGACGTAGTGCATAATCAGTTACGTTCGTTTATTCATGCACCGTTTCGTTTTTATTAATTGTAGACCTTAACCTGAAAGGAATATAATATTGACGATTGTATTGTTTCTGTCACATTTTTCTTCCCTGTTTCTGCTAAAGCACCGTTTGTGTTATTTAATTTTATATAATATTTATACTAATATTATCTTTGTCTTGCACACTTGCAGCGGATTCCTTGTATGGAGGTGCCAGTAAGTATTTGTGAATATTAAATGTATTCAATAATCGGTGGACTAGACATAATATATTTGTAGCATGTATTGCATTGTTGCGTCTAATTGGGGTGTTGTATTAAACTCATAACTTTTATCATTAAAGCATGGTCATTTATTTATTATTTGTTTACGTATACCTATATATATAATAAATATGTAGTATCATAAATAAATATAAAATCTCTTTTTAACTAAGTAACTTAACGATCTGTTGACTACTTATTTTCCTTGACATTCTTCTTATGATACTGGTTCAAATCCACTCAATATATTAATATATATAGTGTTATCGTCGGAGACAGGTTGTCATTTTGCTATTTCTATGCACAAATCTAAACTTCAGAGATGAATTACGTCTTCATTCTTGTCATTCTGTCTCCTATGTCTCAAATTTTATCCACAAAAACGGATATATTCATTTTGTGAATAGCTATCTGAAGATATATTTGAAGATATATCCGTAAGTGACACTCCTCGGCTTGTCCAAATACCACATTTGCGACTATAAGTAGGTCTGCGCAGGACACTATCTGGAATGCTTCTAATAAACGTTGTAAAGCGTATACGTGGATGTTACCATCATAAATAAAGAGTCAAAATTCAATTAAAAAAGTGCTAACTGTGCCTACTTTGGAGAGTGTTATTTGGCGCATTGTCTAGTAACTAATAAATCTAGATAAAAAAATTATGAACGAATTTAGTGTACCTAAAAATCAATCAACACATCTAATTAAATCGCAAACGAGCCGTGTCTGCACATTAATTATTTAAAAAAAAAAAAATTGCACACGTATTTTTTACCACGGTCAAAAATAGTTTTTAAAATTTTCATCTGTTTGTCAGTGCCTATGTGCACGTTAATCTCAGAAACGAAATAACCGATTTGAATGTTGTTCCGCGAAAATCGCGGGCACAGCTAGTTTTAAATAATGGTACATTTAAGATATTTTATTCCCTTATAATACTCTAATAAGAGCAAAGTTCAGTGGACCCAAATTTAGGCCCTAAATGAGATTATAGCGTTTTAATATTGCACCGTCCCGAAAAACTTTTATTGTTTCGTCCTTTTTGAGCAACATAAACGGAAAGTTATTGAATAACACCCTCTTTCCGTACGGACCACGTTACAGATCCTATTAAGAATGCCATTGTGCTCGTTCTCGCTGCTTTATTTTCATTTTCAACGTAATTTGGATAAACTGAGTCGCTTCATTTGACATTGGGATCGTTTTTTTTTTTTCTATTACTTTTATGACAGCAGAATTTTAATTATTAACGTTTTTATGGGAAAGAGTTTGCGAAATCCTCGCTTTGCCGAAATTACTTTTTACGCGCGTTCATTTTTCCATTCTGCTATCCTGTTTATTTAATTACTTTGATGGTGGATAGCAAGATAAATTTGTTCAGGACATCCAAGGTTTTATTGCCTCCTGCCGACAATATTGTTATTGGAATGAATGAATTTGAAATAAATTCAATTTAAATATACTACCTATGGTTGAATTTAGTAGAGTAAGATTCACGGACACAAGGCAAACGATAGGCGCTGTACATTGTGGCATTATTTTCGAGTTTATGATGCCGCGTTTACCTACATTATATCCACTTTCACGGAAGTACGAGTATATGGGACAATGGGAGATGCCAGTATGTAAACGCATCCATTTGGCTCTGATCTCGACGCTAGCAATCTTCTGCGAACTTCAAAGGGGCTTAACGACAAATAAGTGAGTGTTTGGTAAAATATTGCCCTCTCGCTGTACAATTTCACTGGGATATTTGTATGCAATATTAAACAAATTAAACGCCCGTCAAATTTTAATCTCATTAGATAAACATGAAGGTTTAATATGATAAGCACTCACTGCTTTTTACGCTGCTAAAGAATTTTTTTTGCTATAAACAGAGCAATGCAAGGATCGGTAACTAATGTACGATTAAAGGTTAATATATAGTTTAATACAAGGAAAAATTGGCCATCATTACATTATGCCAAGCACTGCCAAATTAATATTCTTAGTTATTATCTGTTAGCAAGTAAGTTGTTTTTTTTTTATTAGTTTTATTAGTCGATTTTAATTATCTTATATATTTAGAGCTTATTGTTAAAATAGATCTGGTATATTAGCTTACATTGTTATAATAATCGTATTATTGTGGCTTTTAAACGGTCGTTTATTAATAGATTTTCGGCTTTTTATTTCTTTAAGGAGGTGTCACGAAAAAGTATATAAGATTGTATTTATTTTAAGTTTTATTATCTGAAATGCTATTCGCTCGCATTATTCCGGTTAATATTTTACGACCGGACTATTGGGGATAAAAGTCGACTGGACTGGGATTTTTTTTTTATTTCTTTAAACATAAACCAGATAGGGTTTGAAGCTTACATTTTTCTTATAATTATAAGGAAATATGTAAAAATGTTAAATGTAGTGTAAAAATGTTATAAAAATTACTGAGAACTTAATCTATGGTAAAATAATCTAATAGGTTGGGGAAAAAGTTTCTTCGCATTTGATATGAAAACTCAAGACTTTTTTTACAAAGCTTACTTACAATTTAATTACAGTATATAATTATGTGCCATATTGTTCGATGACTTTTTGCCATCTTGTAGGTATTGACATGATCCCGTTGCTATAAAATTTTTGGGACTTCTGATCAAAAACCGCAACAAGTAGTTTTGGCAGTCCTCTCTCGATGTTAACCTGACACTGCCTAAAGAATTCTGAATAGACCCTCAGGTGGAAATCTGAGGGTGCAAGGTCAGGACTATATAGCGGATGCATTAACACCTCCCAACCAAACTCTTAATTTTTGCTGAGTGGCTAAAGATGTGTGTGGTCTAGTGTTGTCGTGATAAAAGACCATACCCTTTCTATTGATCAATTCCGGCCGCTTTTTCTCAACTTCTTGCTTTAATCTCATCAGTTGTTGTTGTTGTAGAGATCCGAATCGATGGTTCTGGCCGGCGGTAAAAGCTCATAACGCCTTCCAATCCCACCATACATACAGCATCACCTTATTGCGAGTTAACCCGGGTTTTGGAACAGTCTGTGAAGCCTGACCGACCTTTGACTACGACCTTTCTCACACGTCCTTGTCGTACGTGATCCACTTTTCATCACCAGTTATCAATCTCTTCAAAAACGGTTCGGTGTCATTACGTGTCAATAAAGAATCGCAAATGAGAACACGATTCATAAGGTTTCTTTCAGTGAGCTCGTGTGGCACCCAAATATCCAACTTTTTTGTGTACCCAGCTTTTTTCAAATGGTTAAAACTGTTTTTTGATCAATTCCCAGTTCTTCAGCTATGTCGTAACTATTGATATACCGATCTTGCTCCACTTTTTCAAAAATGTCGTTCATTTTATCCGTGCATCTTAGACGATCAGAGCGAGGTGCATCTTAGACATCAAAATTCCCGAATCGAAAACTCTTAAACCGACTTTGTGCTACTCTTACTGACACTATTAGGTCCATAAACGTCACAAATTTTTTTCGCGGCTTGGTTTGCACTTTTTCCTTTTTTGTAATAAAATTTTAAAATGTATCGAATTTCTTCATTAGATTCACTCATGTTGACAGAAAGAAAAACAAATGAAAAATAGCTGGAAACAACATTTAATAATTTGTTTCTTTTTTTGAAATATAACCTTTTTAATGTTATCAAAACCAGCCAGATACAAATAATACAACCAAAGAGATTTTATTACAAGTTTATACATACTATATGCGAAAAGACTTTTTCCCCGACCTATATTGATATTATTTTATTTTGTAGCAAAATTGATATTTGAATTTTGAATTCTTGTAAAATTTGTCCTAGCGTTAACCCGCTTTAATTAAACGATAGTCTATGATGGACTTATTTTTCACATAAATTATAAATTTATTAATATTTAAATAGGTATATACAGGGTGGTAATTTGAGATGGGTCAGTAAGGGCAGCTACCTAAACCTTTGTAGCTAGAACAAAACACTCTTAGGAGACTATCCATAATTTTAATAGTTATTCCCATCGGCATTCAAAGATTTTGAAAAAACGGTACAGTCAGCGGGAAAAAGGTCAATTTTCACGTTTTGTTTTTATAGCGCCAATCGATTCTGTTACTTATAAGGATCAATTGACCCTACGGGACCACCTGAGCTTAGAGTACTAGAAACGTCAAAAATCTCAAAAAACTACTGCCATACATTTCTTACGGAATGAGATTGAAAAATAAGTTCAAATATTGTTTTTAATTAAAAAAGGCGGCAATCACTACAATTTCCAATCTTTAAAAACAAGTAAAGATCGTAAGTAATAAATCTACGATAGTAGTTGCTCTATTTGTTTGCCGTTTGGACAGTTTCCGCAATGAGCGTGTAACCGCTGATATTTTGTTTGCGTTAATTCCATACACCGTTGTAGTGACAATTCTTGAACTGTAATGTACCTAATTTTTCTTGTAAATTCCATTTTTGAGATATCCCAAAAAAAATATCAAGAGGTCTCAACGACCACAACGACAGCATTTGTATTTGTACTTTTTCCATATCTTTAAAACTTGGTTATGGGAAATGCCTACTTCGGCAGCGACTTCAAAGCTTCTACCGACTTCTACGAGTGTTAAAATTGCAACCGCTATTTTTTATCAAGATCATTGTTGTCGTAAGGATTTCTCTTAAAGGAGCTACACTCTACAAGAATATTTAGGAGATTTTTTATAACTTTTGATATAGGGTATTTAATCTTATACCATTCCATGGCAGCTGATATTATTTATAAAATAAGCTTCTAATAAATCTATGCGATCTAAATTTGAAGCCATTTTTACTTCAATATTTTCACAATTTAGCTGACATGCAAGAATAATAATAAATAACATTTGTTTCTAAAACAATATTTTCCTTCCAAATTCAAATTAATTTAAAATAAACATTGCCTAGCCAGTTTCCATTGTAGTGATTGCCGCCTTTTTTAATTAAAAACAATCTTTGAACTTATTTTTCAATCTCATTCTGTAAGAAATGTATGGAAGTAGTTTTTTGAGTTTTTTGACGTTTCTAGTACTCTAACCTCAGGTGGTCCCATAGGGTCAATTGATCCTTATAAGTAACAGAATCGATTGGCATTATAAAAACAAAACGTGAAAATTGACCTTTTTCTCGCTGACTGTACCATTTTTCCAAAATCTTTGAATGCCGATGGAAATAACTATTAAAATAATGGATAGTCTCCTAAGAGTGTTTTGTTCTAGCTACAATGGTTTAGGTAGCTGCCCTTACTGACCCATCTCAAATTACCACCCTGTATAATAAATAAAGTAGGTATTTATTTGCGATTAACAAAATATCAAGTAATTAGGTAAGGAAATAAATTAAGAACCCAAAACGTTTATGCTTTTATTAATTAAAAACTACTCGGGATTTATGTTACACGAAAAGGGGGGTTTATAGGAAATAAATAACATTATTAATTTGTTCATTATTTTTAGAACCCGGCTCAGCACCACGCAACGTGCAGGTTCGCCCCCTCAGTTCGAGTACAATGGTGATTCAATGGGACGAACCGGAAACACCCAATGGACAAGTTACAGTAAGAAATGTTTTAAACTCAATACTAAAACATACAATCACCAATAAGCAAGCATTGTTTTGAATTTATGTGACGTCAGACTTTATCTAGTAACTAGCCGACGAGTCTTGCACTAACACAAATTAAAATTGATATTGATATGAAAACATAACATAGTTCATACAAATATTTGAAACATTAAAATAACAGGTGCTGTTATTCAATACAAATTTCATTTATTTCTAGCAATTTTTTCTTATAAGCTTCGTAGGAGCAAATCTCAACAAAAATGCCTTGTTTTTTAATTAATGTCTACAACACAAACCCACACAAATCAAAGGCAAATATATGTATTCCTAATATTGACTTAGTTTATACTTTATTACTGTAATACAGTTTACTATACTCTTTTACTTTAGTAATCAGCAATTAATGCATTTAAAAAAATATGACTATTTTCGAGTTAATAAAGACAAATTGTATCTGTATATTATAACTTCGACAAGTAGGTACTTACCTAATAATTCTAACATTGTAACACCATTTGAAGCTAAATGTGTGTTTAATTAAGGCGAAACATATTCATTAATATTAACTTTAATAACAATTTATTCGCAGGGCTACAAAATCTTTTATACGACCGACCCTTCACAACCTCTACAATCGTGGCACTCGCAAATGGTAAATATTAATTATTCAGAGAATACAATATCCTTGTCTGAATATTTATACATTGTGTTTATAATTACTATCTGAATTTAGTAGTGGCAAAACTCTGGCATTCCGTCTCGAGGCCACCGTGAAAGAACAGTTTTTGTGCTTTTGTGGGTTTCGTTGCGTCAGTGGAGTCGCATGGAACAACCGGCACCTTTTATCTTTATATACAGATACTTTATCCTATCAATATCAGAAAAGCACTTGCAACCCCTTTTTATGTTTGACGAGCCCGTTGGATGAGTGGTTAGGGTGCTTGCCTTAACGCTCTGTTCTAGGGTTCCGGGTTCGATTCCCGGCAAGATCAACTTTGAAAAATGAACTTTTCAAATTTGGCTTGGTCTGGATCTGGAAAATAGTGGCAGGGCACACTGTGTTTCCTAGTCATTTGAGCAGCCCGTCTGGCGACAGTCACCACCCCCTTACAGAAGACCACCGTGAAATAACAGCACGTATGCTGTTGTTTTTCGGTGAGTGAGTGAGGGATGCCAGAGCACATTTTCCTATCCAATCTCTAATTCTTAATCCTAGTTTAGTCGGCAGGGCACTTGCAGCAACTGTGGCGTTGCTTGTTTTATAGACGACAGTGGTCATCTACTGTCAGCCTGTCTGCCGATCTTAACATAAAAAAGTCGACCGTCAATCCGTCCGCCATTCTTTCTCATTGAATAACTCGGGAATCAGGATTACTTGGCCCATTGATGTTTTTAATATTCGTTTCACTTAATGTCAGTGTTGTATGCCAGAGCGGTCTACCTCCTTGTGATACTTAGTAAGAATTGCCCACATAGTTCTTTACTTTTTATCTACCGCAAAACGCAGTGTGCCCTTATTTTAGATATTTTATTTGATATATTAACAATATGCACTCTTTTTAGATGGATAACAGTCACTTAACAACAATAAGTGAATTGACTCCACACACAGTGTATACGATACGAGTGCAAGCGTTCACATCGGTCGGACCAGGGCCAATTTCAGCGCCTGTACAAGTGAAGACTCAGCAAGGTAACGAACGTGACTCTTATACGATTTTGAAGTTAATGTATTGACATTTATTTAATGTTCATTTTTAAATTTAGGTGTTCCTTCACAACCATCGAATTTAGTGGCTATGGAAGCAGGTGAAACATCTGTCACATTGTCATGGCGTCGGCCAGCACATGCCGGAGACAATATTGTCTCGTATGAATTGTATTGGAATGATACCTACGCCAAAGAACACCACAGAAAGTAAGGAGTGTTGATTATTATGAATTTTCAGTCTTTTTGGTGTTATCGTAAACGAGCCGTGTCTGTGTACATTAAATTTTTTTTTTTTTTCAAAAAAACAATTTATACACGTTGTGCTTAAGTTACCAAGGTCAAAAAAATAGTTTTTAGAATTTTGTCTTTTTGTGCCCGCTAATCTCTGAAGCGGCTTAACCGATTTGAATGCAGTTTTCACTGTTGTATCGGTTTACACACAAAAAAGTATCGCGCTATACCAAATAACACGCGTACGAAGTTGTGAGCTCTGTTAGTTCTAAAATAAATTTTAAGCTTAATTTAAATGTGTTTATAAATTGCCGTTTTGTCATATATAAATTCTTCTCAAAATGCTTAGGTTGTCGACTGTTCGTATTCAGAGCTCAATGAATACGATCAGTCGATCAGTATACGATCAGTATTAAACAAATTTAGGTATAACCATTAAATTAAATACACACAGAGCCCCCGCATCTCTAAATATCGACTTTTCTAGCTGTATATGAATGTACCGCTTTTTAATGGATATCTAGCAAGTGGTCTTCCTGAGAATTTACCTTCATAAATAATGAAAGGGAAAATCTGACAATGTAATAACCGGAATAAAATAATTAAAAATTTAAAAAAATTAAGAATTAAATTTTTTTTTTTTAAGTCTTGAAATTTAAACATAAATTTATTTTATTCTACAAATAAATGATAATTGATTCACAACTTATTCTAGAAATACCTCTGATCTAAAAGAGGTACCACCGCGGCAGATAATGATAAAATTATTGCAAATTGTAAAATTCAAGAACTGAGGCTGTAGATTAAATATTTGTTGTCTGGTGCTAAATTAACTTTTATAACAAGAATCAAACTAACTTTTCAATTAAATTACGATCGGTTATTAATGGAGCGCCCGATCCCATTTGTTTTAGATCCATATCTGAACAGTATTTTATTTACTAAACTACGAATTACATCCGAACTAGCTTATGGTTATATTATTCTTTGTAGATAATGACATCGAAATCATTATAATTTGTCTTTCTAGGCGGATCCCGATAACGGAAACTTATACCCTGAACGGTCTCTACCCAAACACATTGTATTACATCTGGTTAGCAGCGCGGTCTCAACGTGGGGAAGGTGCAACTACACCGCCGATTGCCGTCCGAACGAAACAGTATGGTATGTGGGCTTATGAAACACATGTGCATTCTCTTATTTGACGTCTCGTAAAGGTACAAGCTAGACGGGAAGAAATCTTGAGACTTAGCTAGATGGTTCCTAAAGGAAAGTGTTGAGAATTTAAATTGAGACAAAGATTCCTTCCCGTATTCGTAAAAGTGTGAGAGGCTAGACGAATATGAAATCTATAAAGATTTCCCAGGTAACCCTAATGTTATATATTTTACATATGAGCACCATGCCCGGCACGCCGCCAGTAATACAGCACAAGCACCAAGTTTTATATATCACAATATGTGTTTTGTAATCGTCAATTTGTCGAAATGGTAAAGTGTACGCACTACCGTAGACTTGTATACGCCACGAAACTTCTCTTTCACGTGAATGGTATTGTATCCAATAGTTTGAAGTGACGCAACATACACGCGAAATGGAATTTTTCTTGGCTCCTTCTTTCCTTGCGACTTTTCAGAATCACGTCCAATTTTTCAATTCCCATTAAATTTCATCCAGCCGATGAAATTCTTTAAAAGCGATCTAGCGAATTCATTCCTTTTGCCAAGAAATTTTATACGCTGTATTTCGAGTAGATGAAAAAGTTATTTTCAAATGATTCTGCGTACACGGTGCCTTTTTAGTAGCTTTATGTTGTTTGTAGGTCTGAATTTTCAATATTACGAAATTTACATATCCAGTGATATTTTTTTTCCATCTAATTTACCATCGACATGAATAACTTAAAAATCACGGGGAACGAACTAATTGTGATGCATCTGTCATTTCTAACATAACGGGCGGTTCGCGTCACATCGTTGAGGTGAAAACAGACGCTATTCATGTCGTTTGTAAGAACATAATGAGCAGTTTTCTTCTACAGGAAAACGTGACGGATGCGATATAGAGATGTATGGGCGAGCGGATCCCACACTCACACGATACTCTAAAAATGTGCATGCTCGATTGTTTACTTTCACGACATAATTATGTTTTTTATTTTTTTATTTTGGGCACATTATTTTGATTTCAATCGCATTCAGTGATTGCATCGTATAGGGTGGGCTTGGGAAGGGCTTCGGGATGTCATTTACAGGTTTCCACATCTGTCCTTGTTCCTTTCCTCACATATGAGCCGTTTTAGTTCCCGGCGCGCCTCCGATGAACGTGACCGCTGTGGCTATATCGCCGACCGCTATTCGCGTGTCGTGGCAGCCTCCGCCTGCAGAACGCGCTCACGGAAGGATAGCTTACTACAAGCTACTGTGTGTGGAGTCCGGCAGAGGAGATTCGGAAGCGACTGTCGTCACACTGAACAACACTAATTTCGTCCTGGATGAGTTACGTCGCTGGACCGAGTACCGAATTTGGGTGCTAGCCGGAACTAGCGTCGGCGATGGACCTGCCTCCTTTCCGGTCACAGTGCGCACTCACGAAGACGGTACGTTTCACTCGACCACATACATCTATACCTTTATCATTTACAATTTCTTCCAGCCTCAATTATGTCTGTTTGGTGCATTCTTTGATTAATAATTACGAAATTGAGTCTGGTTGAAATGAAGGCAGTGATTCAAATTGTATAAATAAATAATTTTACATTATCATCTATCTAATAAATCTATAAAGACGACAATATCAAACGAATGTTGAAATTTTAAGTAATACAAGCATTACGTTTAAATGCAGTAATTTTTTTCTTGTAAATAAGTATGTACGCTTTTTTATTTCATTTCTTTCTTTTCTTTGATATTATCGTTAATATTTTACTAAATATAACAATACTTACTGTTAATTTTTAATATTTCAAAAGTCATTAAAATGCTACTAAAATATGGATTGGTACGGTTTTGGGTATAACAGTGGTTATGGTAAAATCATTTGCATGACTTCACATATTGTATTTCAGCTATAGCAATTCACATCGAAAATAAGATACAGACACAAATGATTTTGCTGCAGCCGAGTCATCAGTACGAATAAAATGGAAACTTTTGCTTGGGAAAATATTTTAAACGATATTTTATTTTTTTCTAATCAATCTCAAACAGTTTCCCTTTTAATCGTCTCTAATTTTAATAAAATACAAATGTTCTGTTATTCGATACTGGTGGTGGTTTATTTAAAAAAAAAAATTAAAAAAATTGTAATTTCTCGTACACTTTTTGTGTAAAGCTGCGACTACTTTCAAAATTACTAATGCTATTTTTCTCTTTTGTTCCTTTTTTTGTGAGCACATAGCAGGAATCTAAACAAGGAGGTTTTTACTCGTAACAAAGTTTAACTATGCTTGCCAATGAGTTTACATGTAATGTTTCTATCGCAAACGATCATATCAATTTATTTAATGTAGGTATGTCACGTGGTGAGCGAATAGCATCTACATATTCCACTCACTGTCACATGTAATGATTTGTTTTGATGCCGCGCAACAGATCGGTTTTTTGATCGTCCACTCGGTAATGATAGCACTCACTGAAATGCAAACTTTATACTGCACCTGATGTAATATATTATATCGACGGCACAACTGTATTGTTATTTTGGCGCACAGTTATTGTTCAGTATTTAGCGAGCGACACAATTTTGCATGCTTTCTTTACCCACACAGCACCGTTTTTCGTTCGGTTATTTTTACTGGGCACAGTTAGGTTTACGTCTGCGTTGTACGCAATTCGCTTTCGCAATTACTTTTACGAACCGGGCGAGTTGTGTAGAGCGAAGACTGCACTTTTAGGAAGCACTCGGCACTAGTGAAGACACGAGGTGAGAGAACGAGTGCGTCACACTACAAAGCGGATAGCCGTTTGAGCAGCTCACGTTCGTGAGTGATGCACGCTTAATCCGCCACTTAACCCGCGATACAATTTGACGCTACCCCGCCCCGTGCACTCTAAGCGACGAGTGCCTCATTACGCGCGGCACTGACAATCGGTTTGTAGACTCACGTCGGTGAACTAGTTCATTCGGTTATACAGCTCGACACGCACAACGACCCACCCGAGCGCCGCATTTGAATACCAATACGTTCCGACACCACACGAGCGCATGCTATACTTACTATACCACTCACAATACTTCTCTACTCACTGCACTGTACTGTCTACTCTATTAGCGGAAAGGCACCGGATCGTACCGACAAGTCCCGAGGATCCAATTCTAAATTTAATCTGTCCAACGCGATTGGCCCACAGCGGATCCGAAGGATAAGATCCGGATATTCTTCGCCTCTAAACCTCAACCGCTCAGCTCGGATTAGAATTACGCGCTACAATCTCTCTATCTCTATCTATCTCTATCTTTTGACTTGCTCTGAAGCTCCGACTGATTGCCAGTAGCACTTCTCTCGCCTTTCTTTCTTCTTCTGTATTCTCTATCAATCTTTCGTCGTGCATGCACACTAGTTATTGTAACATATACATAATACTATAACGCAAGTTCGCTAGCGCCGTTTACGTACAACGGACCGATGGGAACGCTACGGAACATTTCGGCACTAAAAATACATAGAAGACCACAGCAGAAAGGATAGTGACACTCCACACGAAGTATGCAGCATTACACACTTAGAGGCGACGATGGACATATTGACAACAAGACGCACAACAAGAATCCACACAGAGAAAGTACACATACAAAGACTGACGCCGTCGCATTAATCAATACATGTGCGTGTGAGTGACTCCGTGCGTCGAACGACAAGGTTTGGTCAATTTGTGTTTGCTCTTTTCCGTTTATAAGCGAGACTACATTTCGCGTATTTCGCAATACAAATTTTGCACCTCTACAATTGAACGTAAATTCGTAATCCCTTTTGTTGGGAGCACTGTGTGTGCTGGGTATACGCTGTGAACAGAAAAAGGCAATGCACGCGAACACAGACCGACGCCGGCGTCCCAAGCGGCTTTACCCGAATGGTTCTTCTAAAGAGCTCAAAATACACGAGGAAATAAAATGAGAGACCTCCATTTTGCCGACAAGCGTTCTAGTACTCGTTATCTCTCACTTAGTAGTTCCGTTCGCCCTGCAATGTTCGCACAATTTGTCTTAAATGTATTTGAATGCGTTTTTTCTTTTTTCTCTCGTCACTGACTTTGTATGGGCTGCTGGTAACCCCGTACAGCCGTAAAGAGTGAGTACAAATTACTATAGTGCCTGTATAAGTGTGCGTGTGTGCTTGTGCCTAAGCTTTATGTAGAATCTTCCTAGTCTTATCTTACATAAAACAGACTGCAAGCGGTAACCGCATTGAGAGGCATGTCTAATGAGACAATTCGTTGACGGGTTGGAAAGATTTGTTTGTTAATTATTTAAAACCGACGCTCGAAGTCTTGAACCCTGAAGCATGATCCCTTGCAGTGTGTCAATTGTACGAGTATATTCTTAGATTTAGAAATGCAGCTTCACGGATAACCATAGTAATTATTACTTACTAAATGTTACTACTCTTTGTAAACGCTTAACAGTTATAGTTTTTCTAAACAATGTGGATTGGAAGGTAATGGATTTTAATTGGTTTTGATGCGAAAGGGTGTAAATGATATATCATGTGTGTGTTGGTATTCAAATGCCCGATCGAGATGCTGAGAGGCGTGTGTAATCACTCGCCGTTGACCGAAATACTCTATCAGCATAACCGACGGCATGTACCTACCGCACTCAAAAAAGATTCCAACCAAAATTTTGGGCTTAAATAAAACCTTTGACGGCGTTGCTTAATTCCAGTTTATAGGCCCTTGAATTTGAAACTGCTTTATGTAGTTTTTTTTCACTAGCACGCTCCCGTAGATGCTGATAGGGCATTTAGGTCGAATTGCAATTGAAGTATGGTTCAGGAGTGTAATAGAGTAAATCGTGTGTGCACAGTGCCTGGCGAGCCGCAGGACGTGAATGTCAATGCAATTAACTCGACCGCTTTGCACGTAACCTGGAAGCCTCCTCAAGAAAAAGATAAGAACGGCATCATCAGAGGTTATCACGTACATGTGCAAGAAGTTAAAGAAGAGGTATGTGTGCTTGGAATCAGGAACGTTTCTACATAAATGTACAAATTACGTTTTATATCATTAACTCTTAATAAAAACTAAAAATGTAATAAAATACAATTTGCTTATACCAGGGTAAGGGTCTATTAAATGACCCAATGCGTTTCAACGTGATGGACGAGACCACCTTGGAGTTAAATGTATCAGGTCTACAACCGGATACGCGATATAGTGTACAAGTGGCAGCCCTGACGCGCAAGGGAGATGGGGACCGAAGTGCGCCGGTGTCTGTCAAAACGCCCGGCGGAGTGCCAAATAGGCCCCAAGTCACCCTCAAGTAAGAACTTTTACTATTTGTGCATGCGAAATTTGTATTACTTCGAACAATGCCAACAAAAAACACTTGTTATGAAATCTTAGCTGTTTAAAGGGTGTCCATGACTCCACTAGATAGATGCACTAAAATTTTTGTTCGATCAATTTAATCATTTCTTTCGTTTTAGGGTTTTGGAACGAGAGCCAATAGTTTCTATTGAACTAGAATGGGCTAAGCCAACACAAACATACGGTGATTTACTTGGTTATAGAATGAGATACGGCATCAAAGATCACCCGCTTGAAGAAGAAAATTTCCCCATAAAGACCAGTTCTCACAGGATTACGGATTTAGAACGAGGAGTGCAATACGAATTTAGAATAGCTGGAAGAAATCATATCGGTATTGGTCAAGAAACTATAAAGTATTGGTTGACCCCTGAAGGAGCACCAAAGGGGCCACCCATAAATGTGACGCACCGTTTTCAAACACCAGATGTTATAAGCTTTACATGGGAGCAACCAATAAGAGCAGATCGAAGTGGTCAAATCAAAAAGTACGACTGCCAGTTTTACAAAAGAGGAGATCAGTCATCTGTAATTGAAAAGACTACAGAATTAAATAAAGTAGTTTTTACTGGATTGGAAGAAGATGCACATTACATATTCAAAGTTCGAGCATATACTGATCAAGGACCTGGTCCTTATAGCAAAGATTTGACTGTTCACACTGAGAGGGACATCGGTAGAGCGCCTATGTCAGTTAAAGCTGTCGCTACATCAGAGTCCGGAGTAGAAGTTTGGTGGGAGACCGTACCGTCGAGAAAAAAATTGAGCGGCTACGTTGTATTTTACACAATGACGCCAGTCGAAGATCTAGATAAATGGCAACAAAAAACTGTTCATATAACTCATTCAACTGATTTAGAAAACTTAGAGAAGTTTGCTGAATATGCAATTGCTGTAGCAGCAAAAACAAGCGACGGTCTAGGAAGATTATCTGAAAAGGTTACAGTTAAAGTGAAACCAGAAGAAGTGCCTTTACACCTCAGGGCTCAAGATGTGTCCACTCACTCCATGACATTGTCGTGGTCGCCTCCGTTACGCTTAAACCCCGTTAGTTATAAGATATCATATAACGCTATCAAGGAATTCGTGGATTCATTAGGCATGACCCAAACTCAAGAAATTCCTAAAAAAGAAATTGTTGTTAAACACGACAGAAACTCATATTCTATAAATGATTTATCGCCGTTCACTACATACAATGTTAACGTAAGTGCCATACCTAACGACAATTCGTACAGACCGCCTACAAAAATAACTGTTACTACTCAAATGGCTGCTCCTAAACCAATGGTGAAACCTGACTTTTACGGCGTTTTCGAAAATGAAATTCTCGTAATTCTACCTCAGGCTTCTGAAGAATATGGGCCTATTTCGCATTATTATCTAGTCGTAGTGCCTGATGATAAAGCTCATAATCATAAGAATCCGGATCAGTTCCTAACAGATGATTTAATTAAGAACAATGTGAGGACAGATGATGAAAACGTTCCATATATAGCTGCTAAATTCTTGCAAAGAAACATATTGTACACATTCCATTTAGGTAACGATGAAATGTATGAAGGTTTCTTGAATAGAAAGTTAAATCCCACTAAAAAATATAGAGTATTTGTCAGAGCTGTTGTGGATACTCCTCAAAAACATCTTTATACATCCAGTCCCTTTTCTGAGTACTTGTCATTAGATATGAGAGAGGCACCGCCTGGAGAAGAACCTAGCAGACCAGATCCTAAAGATATTAATGGTGACCCAGAAATCAGAATAGAAGAAAACAGAAAAGAAGCTGGAATGGTATGGGTTGTTGGCCCAATAATTGCGGCGTTAATGCTTTCTTTATGTCTGGTAATGATGTTCATTGTGAAACGAAGAAGACAACCCTGTAAGACACCAGATCAGGCAGCAGTCACTCGTCCATTGATGGCTGCTGATGTTGGTTTCGGCGCGCCATCAGATCCAGTAGAAATGAGAAGACTGAATTTCCAAACCCCAGCTATGATCTCTCATCCCCCTATTCCAATTTCAGAACTCTCTGAACACATAGATAGATTAAAGGCTAACGATAATCTCAAATTCTCACAGGAGTATGAGAGTATAGAACCTGGCCAGCAGTTTACATGGGATCACTCTAACATGGAAGTAAATAAACCCAAAAATCGATATGCAAATGTAATAGCGTATGATCACAGCAGAGTAATTCTTCAACCAATTGATGGTATTCTCGGAAGCGATTACATTAATGCCAACTACTGTGATGGTTATCGAAAACATAACGCGTATGTCGCAACTCAAGGTCCATTGCAAGAAACATTTGCTGATTTCTGGCGAATGTGTTGGGAACTGAGAACGGCAACTGTGGTCATGATGACAAAACTAGAGGAGCGTACTAGAATAAAGTGCGACCAGTATTGGCCAAGCCGCGGCACCGAAACTTACGGCATGATGTCGGTTACGATTGCTGAAGTCCAAGAACTTGCTACTTATTGCATTCGAACCTTCCAAATAACGAGAAACGGAGGAGCTGAACGGCGAGAAATTAAACAACTTCAATTCACGGCTTGGCCTGATCACGGCGTTCCAGATCACCCAGCACCGTTCTTACAATTCCTACGTCGGGTTCGTGCTTTAAATCCACCTGATGCTGGTCCATTAGTCGTTCACTGTTCGGCTGGTGTTGGGCGTACAGGTTGCTTTATTGTTATCGATTCAATGTTAGAAAGAGCACGACATGAGCGCACAGTTGACATCTACGGCCATGTCACCTGCCTGCGGGCCCAGAGGAACTACATGGTGCAGACTGAGGACCAGTACATTTTCATTCACGATGCTTTACTTGAAGCTGTCATTTGTGGCGACACTGAAGTGCCTGCGCGTAATCTTCATGCACATATTCAAAAATTAATGCGCGTTGATACTATCGAAAACATTACCGGCATGGAATTAGAGTTTAAGAAGCTCGCTAATATGAAAGCTGATTCCAGCCGTTTTGTTTCTGCCAGTTTACCGTGCAATAAACACAAGAATCGGCTCGTTCACATTCTGCCTTATGAGTCGACTCGTGTGTGTCTCACACCACGTGATGGATCTGATTACATCAACGCCTCCTTCGTCGACGGTTACCGATACAAGTCTGCCTACATTGCTACTCAAGGTCCACTCCCTGATACTACAGACGACTTCTGGCGAATGCTTTGGGAGCACAATTCTACGATTATTGTTATGCTTACAAAATTGAAAGAAATGGGCAGGGTAAGATATGCAAAAATTATTTATTTATTACTTCGTTCACTCTGTAATTGAGTACACTTTTTTAATTTGAGTTTTCTTTAATATCTATAGGAGAAATGTCATCAGTACTGGCCTTCAGATCGATCGGTGCGCTATCAATGTTTCGTTGTGGATCCCATTGCTGAATATAACATGCCTCAATATATCTTGAGGGAATTCAAGGTACATAATACGTCTATGTCTTCTTTTTTATGTTATATCTATCTATCCTTTTTACTTTATTTATTGTAACTAATGTTTCGAGATGTATTTTAACGAACCAATTGGATGAGTATTTAAAACTTTTCAAGTCGGCGTTGGGTGTATGTAAAGAGCAAAATAACTATTAGCTATTCTTCAAGCACTTGAAGTTCGAGTTAATGTTCAAGTAACTTGATTCTACTTGCCATATTTCTGTAGGTGACCGACGCCCGCGACGGCGCCTCCCGAACGGTTCGCCAGTTTCAATTCACAGATTGGCCTGAACAAGGTGTACCCAAGAGTGGCGAGGGCTTCATCGATTTTTTGGGACAGGTGCACAAAACCAAGGAGCAGTTCGGACAAGACGGGCCTATAACTGTCCATTGCAGGTAATTATCACATTAAAATACCTCCTCGCCCCTCGATTTTAACATAAATGCATACCTATATGTTAAAATCTTATAGTTTTTGAGTTATTAGTGAAAAACGAAATGCCTTTTCTTTCCATTCTTAATTTGTGTATAGCTATTGCAATTGTTTATGTGCGGATAAAACATTTCATTATTTTCTCGACATCATCAAGAATTAACACCGATTTGAACTTGTGAACTAGACTATACTATCAATTTTCGAAGGTTGAGTTTTCTTTTAGTTGGTTTCTTTCATTATATCTCTTTAATTAACAAGGATATTCGTGTTATATTTCATAGATAAATGAACGAATATATACACATAATCTTAGCTGAGTTTCGAATAACTAAATCATCTACATTATAAATTACGCGTAAAATCAAACGTCTAATCACAAGATTTAACAACTTCGGTTTGACAAGAGACGAAATTGTAAGATTAACTACGTTTGTAACTTTGTAGTTTTATTCAATGCATAGAAACGTTAATGCGAATAAAAGATAATGAATCTGAGATAACTGGTACAGGCTACCATAACATTTGACGCCGACGACACTATTTGGAAGCGCCTGGCCCAGTTTTGGAATAGTTTTTGTTTTTCCCTGGCAAAATACGGGCCGTGGGTCCCAACGCCTATTCTGGTAGGATTAATTAATTAATGTACATTATTATACTTTGATACAGCGCTGGAGTGGGTCGCACGGGAGTATTCATCACGCTGTCGACGGTGCTCGAACGCATGCAGTACGAAGGAGCAGTAGACGTTTTCCAAACTGTTCGCACGCTGCGCACTCAACGTCCTGCCATGGTGCAAACAGAGGTAATACAACACTATTGATATTCTCTTACTACTGTTTAATGCCTCGCGTACTTTCTGATAACGTCAAAATAATTAACATGGCTTCTAGAGCTTTCACCCTCATTGTGCTCTAAAAGGGCATTTTTTACAAGTTTTAAGAAGTTTTTTACATTGCCACTAATCAATATTGAACTGTGAGGTTTTTGATTTTATCAAAAGCAAAAAAGTGTATTCGAAGCATTAAGTATGATTAAGAGTCTGAAATAGCCTCATATCTCCAATATGTGATGAAATATTGCTCAATTGTTCAGGATCAGTACCAGTTCTGTTACCGCGCTGCGCTAGAGTACCTGGGCTCGTTCGACCACTACGCCAACTGACGCTGAGACCGGCTCGTCTAACGGAACCTGTCTCTATCCCTCTCCACTCGCACGCTTGTATGCCTCGAATGTACTTAAACTGCGTCTGTCCCTCTCTCTCGTGTACCAACGACAGCGTTCCGTCTCGCATGTATGTTATCGTAGTGATGTTCTCGCGGTATCGACTGATCCTCTGTTCACTCGTTTGTTCTAGTATCGAGGGCTAACATATATTTATGAGTGCCTAGTAACGCTACTTTATGACATATTATTGTACTATATATTTAAAAAAACGTGACAACTAAATGAAGTCACGATGTGTGTCGAAAGGGTTATCCTGCGTCTACTTATGATGTATTAATAATGGCTGTTCGATGTATTTTTGTCTCTAAATTATGAACAGTTTAATGTTGAAGTCCATATAAAACGGTTGAATTATAGATGCATTTAAAGTATTTAAAGAGTTTTTGATGAAAATATATGAAATAATCCGTGTATAATTACGCCCAATGGTAATTTATAATTTGCTAATGAATTTTAATGTAATTAGTGAATGAAACCAGTGCGCTTAGAGACTTGAATATATTCGATATTAAATGGTTAATCGATTAATCGAATCCTGGTCGTCACACTATACATATAATTAAAATGTATAAAATAGTTATTGCAGCTGTAATTAGAAGTTTATTTTTCATATCGGGTGTTAAATGTGTTTAGTGTAAATGGTGGTAAAGCGATTCATTGCAATACATTTATTGTAGTAATAATTCATTAGACGAATCGGCTGTGTCGTGTCAAGTTATATGTTTGTCCTGTGACTAGTATAATCTTATTTTATGTAAAGAACCAGTTACGCCTTTCTTTTCTTACAATATTTGTTGCAAAATCATGTAGCTAATTTTGAGGCTATGAAAATGTCAACGCTATTTTTAAGAGTATACTCGCTACAAGATATGTTTAACTTGTCAAACTGCAAATTGCAAATTAATACAACTTATAAATCATTTGGAAAATGTGCTGTATCGTTATGGTACTTAATACTTTATGATTAATTTTCAATAAATACCTAATAAAGTAATGATTCGTATTGAAAAAAAAAATTACGGTTTGACAAGGTGGACAAAGGGAGTAGCAAATGTTTGTATACTTTTTTTTTGTATAATTAGGTATCTAATGTACTTAGTTTATAAGTTATGTTAATCGCCGCTTGCTTTTAGGAATGGTCGTGATTCGATGACATATCTAATTTAGGTAGAAAAATATTTCGTCAATGTGCTAATGTTAATAATGGTTCGAAATTCGAATAGATTTATGTAATGTATAAATTATCTATACTCAACGAGAATGGTAAAATTACGGAAGATAATTACTTAATGGCGACATGTTCCGATTTATGCTTTAGAAATTCCCATTTATTGCGTCGCAAAAACATAATAACTACTTCCGGGCACATCTCTTTGCCCGATCGGAGTAACCCCTAATTCTTGCGCACTATTTTAAGCTACCTATATTTAAGTGTAGTTAATTGTTTAATCTTTTTACAATAATCCCCTTGCCTAGTAAACAATAAGATTTTTAGGTTTTTTTCACTCGTTTTATACAATGTACCTACTACTCGTATGATCTACGTAATAAGTTAAATTTGAGCTTCTAATGTAGGAGATAACTTGTATCCAAATGTGAGCGACGACTTATTTGAAAAGCACATGTGACGTCACGACTAAGTATGTATTTAAGCGGCTATTTCTCTTGACTGAGAATGTCTCGCTGGTGGCATGTTGGCTTTAATACATTAAGAAATATAGTGACCAAACAAAACCTTTACCAAGAAATACTTATAGATATAAAGAAATAATTTTACATTCCTTTATAAAGATACCTATGTCAGTCGTGCCATCAATTTTGCGATTTCCTTCAAGAGAAAGTACATACATACACAATCTATGAAGAAATGTAAAGTGCGATCCTGTGTCCATAAAACCTCCCAACTTGTTTTATAACAACTTTTAGAATGACATTTATATCTGAACTGCGTACGTGACACTGGCCTTACGTGACGTCGTCGTAGCGATCATAAACTGCCAATCGCATTTACTTACTTAGCTATAATAAGAAAAAAAATTAACAATAACGAAAACGTACGTAGAATTAATGAGAATATCGTTAAATTGACATTTTACCTAGCGAAATTTTAATACTCGTTGACGAATCGTGTATTTGAAAAAAGCTCGAGGCATTTACACTAGTGGATTGGTGAGCTATTTATATTTATCTACTCTGTGCAGCTGCAAGGCGGCTTTATTTTGCGACAGATCGAACGCAGCCAATTCTCAATATCAATAACAAAGTTCTTTCCAATTACAAATCAAATATTGTGATCGATTTTTTGTCGTTTATTTATATATTTAATTGTTACCTATGAACTTTATTCATACCGTTATTTTTAATTTTCGCCTGTAAATTAATACAGAGTACCTACCTACCGATATTCGTACGATAACGCACACTAACACGATCTCTTGCTCTCTTTTTTTATATAGCTTCCTTAGATTAGTTAATTACTTTTCAGCCAGATGTATCTCGTTGTGTGTATACATTTTCAATGTAACATTTCATTGCAATCGTTAAAATGTTTTCACGTCACGCCATATTACGATGCTGTGCAAATAGAATTTTTAATAGATTAATAATTGTTTCATGTCCATTAAATTATTACATTGATGTAAAAGAACGCGTTGACATTAATGACCGTTTTACGAATGCACTACAAAAATAAATTTTAAGAATGGAATCAAATACTTTTTAGGTAAATCGTAGTAGGGCTTGCAAATCTTGCTAATTGCGAATAAACTGCAAGACATCCCCATTGACATTCAAGTGTCATTATTTTAATACCATAAATAAAAATGCCATAATTGTTAAAATGTGAAACGCGTTCCATATTCCGAACCAATCATCCAATGTTACGTTTAATTTTACGCAAAAGACTGATTTACTAATTTCAATGTGTTCTTACGTTTAATTAATGTTATTATATTAGAAATTTTGTTGTGTATCAATGGTACCGTGACCCTCGTTATTATTACCAATGGAATGTAATTATTTCAATTTATTGTAAATTTTGTAAACACTCAGATCTTTCTCTCTCGCATTTAATGAGTACAAATATTTTCTTTTTAAATTGTATCCACTTGCCATTCCGCATATTAGTTATTGATGTCAAATGGCGGCGGGGAGTGTAAATGTAAGTGTAGGTTTGTAGGCGACGATTATTTTATAAAAATTCCCGCTATGCCTCGGGACACAGTGGATTCGCAAAATTATACATATGTATATGAACAAATAAAATTATGTGAGACCATAACGCTTTGACTTTTCTTGTTACAAATAACGTTGTTTTAAATTTAAAAAATAACCTCTACTCTTCACACAGACATAGATAGTATAGATACCGCAAGCCGTTCACCACCTACGTGCCCGCAATTTGAGCAATGCTCAAATACGGCCCGGTGGCCGGTGGTAGTTTGTTCGCTTTCTACTGTGTTCGGGGAAGGTCGACTTTCGAAAATCAAAAAATGCCTAATTGCTCTGTTGTTAATTGTAAAAATACGTCAAAAGTGGTTTGTCGAGTGAGTCGAGTCAAAAGTGGTTATCATCGGTAAGTAGTTTTGTTATTTATAATATGTGCTACAATTTAATTAAAATCAATGTTTGGAAAACATTGATTTTAATTAAATAAAAAGTAAACTAAAATGCATGGTATCCACGTTAGTGTTGGTTGAGATATTAATTATAGGTAAATTCTTATCCATCATTTTTTGTAATGACAGTACTTAAAATTTACTAAATGCAAAAATTTTAGTATGCAATGCCATATATGGTACCTTCTGATAATGATTGCACTGGCAAGTAAAAGAGCTTACATTTTGCGAAAGTTTAAAATTTGCGAATAAATGGAGGTGTAAGTAGGTACCTAGAATTCTTAAAAAATTTGTTACACAATGTACGTAGTGTTCTGAAAGTATATGAAATGCGAAAGTTTATCAAATGATAAATTATCATTTGATAAACTTTCGCACTTTTACGATTCCATGTTAGCCATATTTGCTGAAAGATAGACGTGTAGATTTAATATATAAATAATTTAAAACCTAGAGATCCGTATATTCACACCACAATCTTTTCACTGCTATTAACTATTATTTGATAATGCGATTTTAAAAACATCAAACAAACGCGCCGAAACATCTGTAATTTGATATGTCTATAAAATCAGTCACTTTATGGATTTTTGAGATGGTAATGATAAATTACCTTCATCTTTATTTAATAGCCAAGACTACAAATCAAAACCAACAGCAGTTTTGGTAAGTTTAATTGCTTTAAAAAAATTCTGCCTACCTTGTCTAAAAACTCTGTGCACGCCACTGGTTGACAGTATATGCATATTGGCACCACGTTAATTATAATATTGTGGAACGTGGCCTGTGAGATTGGTTGTAAATTGTCAACGCAACCTCGACCCTCGACACGGAAATAGCGTCTCTGGAAACTCCATTCAAACTTGACAAAAATTTCACATAAAATTTTCCTTCTTCATTAATATTTGTAGCTACTTTTAGCTACAAATTAATAGTTACAAATACTTTATTGTAGCTGCTTACTTTTGTTACTTATTGTATAAATTTTGTTGATCTCAACGAGTCGCACTAAAAGTGACATTACATAGTAGTTGGGGAAATATTCCCAACTACTCGCACCTAAAAGACCAAGTTTAGGGGGTCCAAATTTGACACAAAAAAAATCATATTCACATTTATGACTCCTTGAAACTACTTCTTTCCAACCACAGTTAACAGTGTCACAGTGTCAAATACAAACTGTGTACGAGTAAAGATAAAAAAAGCTACACTAAATAACACGAAGCCTAACTTTATAAGTATTTTATTTTACAAATTTCTGTATACCTACCTTTACTGCCATCTCCGTAAAGAGCATTTAGATAAAATGAACCATTTATAATTAACTCGTTCTGTCAATATTTAAAGAATTGTGTTTAGTTGACTGTCTAAAGTTGGTTAGATACTCTCTCTAAGCTAGCTTTTTGGAAAATTATCACCTTGATATTATAAATAGGGTTGTTTGCCCTGTCATTATCGTTTATTAGCTGTGTCCTCCAGTTTCACTCGCCGTTTAATTTAATTTCACAATTTTAAATAGCCATTGGCTGTTCGCGTCGCATCGCATCTCATCGCCTGCATTACTTCGTTTTCGCTTAGGTAGAGTTCTATCTGACTTTTTCCTTTCTCGACTTCTAAAGAGTCATAGTGTGTTCATATATAACATCTCACTCAGATAGCCGAACTAGCCCACCGATGAGAAATAGGCTAGAATCCATTATTATACTATGTCGTCTGACTACTTAGTCGGAGCCATCACCTCCCGTGGGCGTGGCGTTTATATGTATATGTAGGTTGTAAGATGATAACTGGGTGGACGTTTCGTTAGTCTCTATTATTTTCACTCATTTTATTTTATAATATTTTAATTAAAACTCAGAATAGAATCTATTAAAAATATTTATAATTTCTAATTTATTACAATATTTTACTAATGAATGTCTCTCCTATAATTATTCTCAATAACACTGCAAACTAGATTATCGTATGGACACTACATAATTATAACAGGTCTTCGGTATCGCGCCTAAAAATATCGCTACAGTTTTACATCTTGAACGGCAGCCTAATCCACATTGTGACGTCTGCCCCACTAAGCGGCATCAGAAACTGACTGACTGTATGATATATCCAGTAAGTTAAAAAATATAACAAACCCATTTATTTATTAATAAGAGGACAATGTTACATAGTACATAACTAACTACATCATTCAGTAGAACAGAATAGAGAGAATCCATTTTAAGATATTTTGTTTAAAATAAGTAATAATTTTGTAAATGTCTTTACTTACGTAGACTTTTTAATTAATAATTAATAAACATATATAATTTTACAAATAATCTTTCTAAAACTTTGGGATAACAGCGTTGTAACTGAGAATAACGATTTGCTATGACTCTTTAGGAACACTGAATTTCTGAATTACAAAGTATATGTCATAATATAAACATGTTAGCTAAAAATAACGATGTTCAATATAAAATAGCAAAAAGAAAATAATGAATGTAGCTATACATCTACCCTTGCGATTTTTGGGGTGGCTTATTTATATGTCTACATAGAAGATGGTGTATTAGTTAAGATGATGGACATTATTTAGCAATCTAATAATAGCGTCATCTAATATTTACTTAGACTTCTTTATCATTTCTTTAGTTAATGTATTTTTTACAATTAATTGTTTTACAACTAATAATCTTAAAAATCTGGACTGAATAGGCTTACTGCGAACTCCATAAAATAATTTAAAAAAATAGTGGAGCAAAATAACTATGAAGTGTTTTGGTTTTTTTTTTCAATATCATAATTATTATGTAAAGGTCGAAAGACGGACTTACGGTTCACTCGATGGTAAAGTGACTACTGTTGACTATAACACAAGCAACGCCATAAGTGCTGCAAGTGTCCTGCCAATCTTAGTAGTATAAAGGACTGGGACAAATGGAGAAATGGGTTGTGGCATCCCTTACTCACTCACCGAAACACAACAGCACACATGCTCTTATTTTACGATACTGTTATCTGAAATATACACTATTTAATTGTTTAACATAGTGATATTTTTCTTTTGAAATCTATAGGTACATATAATGAAATCGTAAACGAGCTGTGTCTGTCAAATATTATTTCAAAAAAAAAAAACAATTTGTACACTTAGGCACCTTACTTATGTTACCGAGGTCAAAAAAATAGTTTTTAGAATTTTTGTCTGTTTATCTGTTTGTCTGTGCGTTTGTGCACGCTAATCTCAGATACGGCTTAACGAATTTGAATGCGGTTTTCATTAATATATTGCAGCAAGCTTGCAGAAACATTTAGTTTTTGTTTTATTCCAATCGGTTTACAAACAAAAAAGTTACGCGCTATACCGAAAACCACGCGTACAAAGTTATGGGCTCAGCTAGTTGTGAATATTTTCTATATTTCTGTTATGTTTAACGTTATTAAAAGCGACCTTCAAGCCTTTCAATGCCTACTCGCCATTTTCAAAGCAGACTAAAATATGATTAATTACACTTCAAGTTTAACCGAATTGATAGGTTCGTGTACCGTGGTACAGTTAGCCACGTTTTAGCGAGCAGCCAACCATCACAAATACATTGAAAATTCCATTTTGCACCTAAAACTAACGCAGGAAGGCAGCATTTTACTTGAATGAATTTAGCAGATGGTTGAATTTAAGCGTTCTCTTGTACAGTAAATCATAGGCTTAGCTTCAATAGCGGCCGTATTGGCCACATCCACCGCAACCTAATCCTGACATAAATAACTTGACTGACGCTTGTCTGGACGATAAAAATGTCGTAGGGTTGCTATTACCTGCTAATGTGGACTTAAGTGTGAAATAAATTAGCTATCTAATTTATACCAATGGTAGGTGGCTACCGTCGCCCAAAAACACCAAGCAAGGCCAAACTGATGCAACTGCGCTGCTAGACCTAAAAGGTTTAAGGGATAAGGTCAAACTAGATAACTTTTATTATTGCACTGAAAGAGAACAAACATGCGTGCCGTTACGGTGGTTTTCTGTAAGAAGGTGGTTAGTTTCACAGAAGTGCTGCCAACTTTATAACAGTGTGGCCAGCCTCTACTACTTTCTTTAATTTTTTACGTTACAAGTGAAGATTTTTTTCATATCGCAATAATACGAAAGGACTAACCTCAGACCGAACACAATTTTTACCAAAATGAGCGCAACCTACAAATTTCGAATATCTCGGAGATATTCGAACAAATTTAAAATTGGAACGTTTTTCTTAAATATTGTGTAAAATATGAAAAAAGAAATAAAAGTAGCCGATTAAAACTTTAGTACAGAACTTAAATTAATTAATAAGCTTAAAAAGTAATGTAGTTGTCGTTGAAATTTTTTATTACTGACTATAAAATTTTTTTGGGCAAAAATTTACGTTTTTTTTTTTCTCAGAAAATATAATATTTTGTATAAATCTACCTCATTCAAACTTTATTAAATATATAATCTATTTTATTTTTATATAAGTTTTAATTATAATCTAACAATTCAAATTAGGTGACGAAAAACGCTATTCTGCTAAATCCCTTAAACAAATAATTGTCACAATACCTATTCACTATTCTTTTTTTATGAAACTTCCAACGTAAGTATTTTGTTTTCTTTTGGTCCACAAAAGAGTTTTACCTCACCGTTAATAAGTGTCAAAGCGTTCTTTTTCCCTTAAACAAGGAGTTAATTCCATCTCACGGCCTGCCAAGGCGTTATTGTTTATTATAAACGAAGCCATTAATCTGCCTCCATTCTCCCGCCAAATGAATTGTGCCACTTAATAAAGATCCTTCGTCCCACCGGCCCACCGAATACTGCTAATGAATTTGCTATTTATGTTCAAACAACTAATACTACACAACGATGCTGTACCAAGAACCAGGTGTAGGTATGTCTGTTTGTTTATATATTTACACTGAAGAAAAAGCATACCTATAAGAGTATATAAGGGAGTATATAAGATCATATAAATACACACGTAAAAAATATAAATATATCTAATATTTTATATTAGCTGTGCCCGCGAGTTTGTACGCCTTGTAGTATGTTTTAAAAAAAACCCACAGGAATCTAACATTTTACAGGATAAAAGTATCCTATATAGGATACATAGGATACAAAAGTATCCTATATGTTAATCGAGGTAATAAACTATCCGTGTTCCAAATTTCATTCAAATCCGTTCAGCCGTTTTAGCGTGACAAACATCCAAACTTCGTACGCATTGAAAAATGAGAATACTTATATGAGTTATAACGCCTGACATCTTCGTTGCTATGACGACAGTGGCGCCGACGTTTTTTATATTTTTAGACGATCCCTCGGGAACCTAACATTTTTTCAGGATAAAAGAATAAAACGTTAATGAGGAACAAACTTTCGCTTTTAAAATATTGTTAGGATTAGGATACTTAAATAATATATTTAAATATATACAATTATAAATATACTTTTTAATTAAATTCAGTATATATACTGAAATCTATTTTTCCCTTTCTCTTTGTAAAATATAATAGATGTAGATTTATATTTTTCAATTTTTGACATTTTATTCGACATGTTTTCACTATCTAAACTTAATTCAATGTTAATCATCTTGCATTATACACAAAAAAGAGCTCTCCTTAATATCCATTACTACAACAAAATTAAGTCTTATTTTGCGTGACATCGTTTGCCTCTCTTATTTAAGAGTTTAGGTAGAAAATTCTTCCCTATAATTATGTGGCTCAACGAGCAGCACATTTCTCTTTTCTAAGTAGCTTAGTTTTTTGCACATTTTTGGACGCCATTCAAATTAACAAAATTACTCTTGAATTTTTTAAATGTCATTCTGTTTATATTCACCTAGTTAAATTTTAAAGTTCACTTAAAAAGGGTGTAAAATTAACTGATCTCACTCGAATTCAAGTCATTTTTTAACAGAAATAATTTCAATGGTTTAATAAAATTTTCTTAAACAAAATGACAATAAAATATATTGTTCATAATTTTTGCATATACTATTTAAACTTCTACAAGTATTTATAGATCATCAAGTATTGTAAACACACAATATATAGGTAAATATAAAACAGTTCGTAATTGCTCTTTTCAAAATTTTTTTTATTAACAAAAAATGTTAAAAATTAAATATCTATATATTCATGAATTTACATTTTTGTAGAAAGATAGACTGGCCACCCTATAACTTTAGATTTTAGTACACAATTTTTTCTATCACCCACGATACAAATATCGAGAAATTTTATTAGAGAAAAAAACATATTTTAGTACCTACATTACTTGGACCCTAACTAATATTATAAATGCTAAAGTGAGATTGTTTGTTTGTTACGCTTTCGCGCTTTCAACTTTGAAAAATGAACTTTTCAAATTTGTCTCTGGTCTGGATTTGAAAAGTAGTGGCAGGGCACACTGCGTTTCGCAGTCATTTGGGCAGCCCGTCTGGCGGCAGTAACCACCCCCTTACAGAAGACTACCGTGAAATAACAGCACGTTTGCTGTTGTGTTTCGGTGAGTGAAGTAAGGGATGCCAGAGCCCATTTTTCTATCCCTTCCGAACCCCTTACCCTTAAGCAGCTTTGGCTTTGCTTGTGTTATAGGCGACGGTAACCACCTACCACCAAGTGGACCAGCAGCCTGTCTTCCGCTTCGTTCCCTATTAACACCTAATGTAATCATTTATAATAAAGGTGTTTAATTGACATTTAAACCCATTTTGTTATATTGATGCCTACATTTAAGCGTGGCACGCGGACCCCAAAATTAAATTGGATTCCGAATGAATGTTGCTATTGTTTAGACCCGGGGTTAATTTGAATATTTTCCACTTTGCGTATAATTAAATTTTCTCTCGGCATAACGAGATCGGACAACTCTTTATTGATCGATTGTTAGAGAACTTGTTGTTCAAATGACAAATCCGTATGACATGCAACTATTATTATTATTCAAAAACAGCATTACATAGTTATTTAGCAAACTTGAATTTTCATTTAGACTACGATACTGGCCTAAAAGAAAGTCTGGACACTTAATGAGAAAAGCACTTCCCAATTTGCGAGTAAAATATAATGTTTGGACTTGCTCATGAAATGTTTCAGGTACAAGAAAGAATATACTCATTAATATCTACTACAGTTACGCAAGTTAATAAAAATATAAGTGGAGACGCTAAGAAAAAAATCTCAGTGGGGACGTATTTTTAAAATTAATTAGTACAAAAGTAACACTGAAAGTTTTTAAAAACTCAAAAACTAAATAATATAGGAAGTTGTTTGTATTCTTATTGTTTTTCGAAGTAATCTCCATTCCTTTGTAAGCACCGTCGCATGCGATGGAACCACTGACTGAAGCAGTGACGTTTTCGAACGCTTTCACTGCATCTTCAGGGCTCATAATGCAAATTCCTCTAAGTTTATCTTTTATTTTTGGGAATAAATAGAAATGACATGATGCCAAGACAGAGAAGGAGAATAAGGAGAATGACTCATTAATTCCACACCTTCCGTAGTCAAATATTCGATTGTTCATCTGGCGGAAAGGGCTGGAGCATTGTCGTGGTGAAGGAGGATCCTACTTCTTGGATCCTCCTTCGCTTCTGTGGAATATTTTCCAAGACAACTGGCAAATAATTACTAATATAGCAGTCTGCGTAACGTCCTTTGATCCTCTAACGCAATGGTTGCAAAATGCCCCGTCCGTCCAAAGAATTAGGCAATAATTTTTTCCCCGTCACGTCTTCCCTGCTTCACTTTTGTTGGTAAATCCTCGAAACACCCATTGTGCAGATTGCCTTTTGACGATGTCAAATACAGCACTTGACTCACCTCCGTGATATTTTTTAATGATTTCGCGGCACTAATCTAAGTGATGGCGTTTTTGATTTTCTATCAAATTATGGGGTATCGATCTTGCGCAAAGCTTCCTCACACCTAGATGATCGTGTAAGAGTTTATGCACTTAAGTCATGCCAATGCCTAAACTTGACCGAGTCTGTTAGTATGGCACTGTTTATCTGTTTCAATCATGAGCCGCACAGCATTCAAGTTATTTGCATTTGTCGCCGTAGATGGATGTCCTTTACGAAAATCATCAGTGAGATTGCCATGACCAAGATTTACGCATATTTACGACTTAAGGTAGGTATATCCGCCAGCTTTCTAATAATGAAGCAAGTATATTCAACAGTTATAACATTTAATAGCCAATTTATATCGAAAACTAACGCAAGAACAACAAAAAACAAGATTATTTTCAATATAAGTCGCATATCGTTTTAACGAATTCATAATAAAAACTCGTTAAAAATTTGCCATTTTATACAAAAGGTGTCGTTGGCGATATTGTAACACTGGATTTTATTTAAATCGCATTCCGTTAAAAAGGACTTTATAAATGTGGCAACCTGAAATAATATGGGCGAATGTTTTCAAAAGCTTTAAAAATAAGCTCTGGAAATAATTTCATGGTTTTCACATTGACGACCGAATGTACAGTCAACGTCGAAAATCAATTCATGTTTTTTTTACCGATAAAGTTTTTAATGTAAAATTTTAAATCTTTTTAATGTAAAATATCTTATATTATTTTTATTTTCAAGTAATAATAATTTGAACTAATAATTACTATAATATAGTTAATAATATACATATTATATAATCATATACCTAATACCTACTAGGTACCATCTAACTGGTTGCTAATTTATTTTTTTAAGGCGTTGATTTTTTTAGATGATCTCCACCAGTTGTTCTTACAATTATAAGTAAATTAGCTGTGCCCCTCGGTTTCACCCGCCGTTTAATTTAAAAAAAAAATCAGATTATCTGTGTCTTCCCTTCCCGCCTATAGAATTGGGCTATCAAATGAAACTCTTCGCATGTAGTATGTATAAACTTGTAATAAAATCTCTTTGGCTTTACTGTTTATATCTGGCTGGTTTTGATGATATTAAAAAGGTTACATTTCAAAAAAAGAAACAAATTAGTAAAATGTTGTTTCCAACTGTTTTTCATTTGTTTTTCTTTCTGTAAAAATGAGCGAATCTAATGAAGAAATTGCGATTCTTTATTGAGACGTAATGAAACTGACCGAACGTTTTTGCAGAGATTGATAACTGGTGATGAAAAATGGATCACGTACGACCAGAACGTACGAAAAAGTTCGGTGTCAAAGGTCAGTCAGGCTTCACAGACTGTGCCAAAACCCGGGTTATCTCGCAATAAGGTGATGATGTGTGTATGATGGGATTGGAGGGGTATTATTCATTATGAGCTTTTACCGCCGCGCAGAACCATCGATTCGGATCTCTACTGCCAACAACTGATGAGATTAAAGCAAGAAGTTGAGAGAAAGTGGCCGGAATTGATCAATAGAAAGGGTGTGGTCTTTCATCGCGACAACGTTAGACCACACACATCTTTAGCCACTCAGCAAAAATTAAAAGTTTGCACCTTCAGCCCTGATCTTGCACCTTCAGATTTCCACCTGTTTCGGTCTCTTCACAATTCTTTAAGCAGTGAAAGGTTAACATCAAGAGAGCACTGCCAAAACTATTTGTCGCGTTTTTTTTTATCAGAAGTCCCAAAATTTCTAAATTTCTACAGCAACGGGATCATGTCACTACCTACTCGTACAAGACGGCAAAAAGTCACCGAACAAAATGGCACATATATACTGTAATTAAATGTAAAGCAACTTTGATAAAAAATGTCTTGAGTTTTCATATAAAATGCGAAGACACTTTTTCTCCAACCTACTATTAGTATCTACTTCAGCTTTTGCCCGCCACTTCGTACGCACTAGCAGTTAACCGCGAGGGCGGCTAACCTCGCGGTCAGCCGCTTTTTCATTTTAATATGCAACCACCAATGATTTTAAATTTTAAACGCTACAAAATTTCAACCGCGGCAGTTGAATGGAAGGCCGCGGCTAGACGCCATCTTGTCTATACACACTAGAGTTTGCACGTGGGCTCGTCATTGCGCAGCCATGAACTTCGAAACACGGAAATTTATTGTTGAAATTCAACAACGACGAGAGAACAACCAACAACGAAAGAACCAATCACGAGTGAGATCACATCCGATGCTTACCGCAGGTCGCTATGTAAATACAAAATGTTTTGTTTTCTCGTAGGCATCGTAATAAACCTCCTTGTAGACCGTGTGAGGTAGGTATCTTTCGGAATGTGCGTGCGTGTCTGTTTGCATGCATTTGTTTTACATGGAGGTGACATCGAGTCGAGGTAGCGAGCTAAACCGCGACCGTGAGATATCGCAGTGAGGCATCGGCATGTTGTTTTCTTACCCTTACTCACTCACCGAAACACAACAATCCACATGCAGTTATTTCTCGGTAGTCTTCTGTGAGGTGGTGGGTTACTGTCAATGCTGATGCTCAATGACTGCGAAACGCAATGTCCCTACCACTTTGCAGATCCAGAACAGACCCAACTTTGAAAAGCTCATTTCCTTAGTTGGCCCTGTCGGGAATCTAACCGTAGATATTTAGTTATTTATTATAATCTATTTCACGAACTTTTCCGTTTATAATATTAGTAGGATTTTAGATGTCTGATAGGATGGTTTTATTTTAACATCGGCAGACAGGCTACCGGTCCACTCTTGGTAAACAAAAAAACTTTATAGTGCATAGATTCGGAAAAGGAAGCTGGAGAAGGAAGTATCCCTGAAAATGAATACAAATTCTATTCAAAATTTGTTCAAATGCGGACAACACCTAGAGATTAAGAATACCAAAATATTCTATAGCAATACTCGTTATTGTAATATGTAAGTATTCCACATCTACTACCCCGTCTAGAGGGCGCCACACGTGCTACAACTGGGTGAGTGAGTGGTAAAAAGCTGAGCGCTCAACGGTATTGGCACATAATATGAAATCCTAGTCTATAACTTTTTATTTTTAATTCACTCAAAAACATGAACCTACATTCGAAATCGAATCGACAATATCCTTTTATTTTATGCTCGTCTGCTGACAGTAACCAACCCGTCATAAAAAACCAATATAACTCATAAAATGAATTCAGATTTGTCAAGAGCCAAAAAGGATCATCCTTACCCTCATCTTATCCTATACTCTTGACCTTTAGGGTTGGCAACTCACCGGCATCCTCCTGGTCCTGGTGTTATTTGTATTTACAGGCGATGGCAATCGCCTAAACTGGACGGACCCTCAAGTGTACCGTCTTTATGACATTATTATAAAAAAAGATGGAAAAATATATAAACAAATGACATTTATTTGTTTATTTTTTTACCAAAAAATTTAAAAAAATAATGTAATGTTTACTACATAATTGGGAACATTTTCTTGAAAATCAACACTTAATTAATAGTAAAAATAATTAACAGGTACTTCAATTATAAAAAATAAAATAAAAAAATAATTGTTAAATTACTAAATGCGATTGACATCAATGCATTATGCATTATTTTCTGAACTGGAAGACCACTTCATAGCTGCCCTGTAAAAAAATGTAATTTAAAATTAATCATTTAAAAAATGGCTATTTGAAAATAATAAAATAAAACAACATATTGAGAAGTATTACTGATAAGATTCAATATGTTACAAAATATTTATAAAACACTCTTGGATTCTTTCTAAAATTCATATGATCAATCGGGTTTAACAAATTTTCTTTATTGTAACAATTTCGAACAATGTGATAGTTTACTTTATTTAATATTAAAATAACCGGTGACCTTTCACAGACTAAACATACTTTTTATTTGAGAAGAATATCCATACAATGTTTGAATATCCGTCAACAAATGTAGCCAGTATACAATCTCATGAGTATTTATTTTAATAATAATATATTAGGAAGTCGGTTTTTAGACAGTATTTTTAAACCGACGCTAAACGCGCCACACTAGCGTTAGTCTTAGTTTAGCCATAAACAAAATTATCAGCTATTACTAATGACAAACAATGTCTCGATTATGAGTAAAAATAATTTTAGTTAATATATACGACAAAATTAATTCTAACACATATTCCTTTTAGAATCTGGTGAATATATTAATTGTGAATATAATTATATCTATTTGTATATACTTAATATGCAAATTTAGAGCCATTTTTAATGTCATTTACAACTTTGTTATCAAGTTAGTTTCAAAAAACACATATTGTGTGAAAATTTATATCCATCCAATGTTACCTAATCTATCCTATGTAAAAAAATGAGCAGTACCAGGACGCCTGGCAGCTGTGAAACTTCGAAACTATTTTGGTGTCTGATGAACACACGCAGACACTTGAAGCACGGCACAGATGCTGCAAGTGTGCTGCGTACAATCAAGTCGATCTTAACATAAAATAATAATAATAATACATACCGCTTTTGGAAGCCGAATTTGCTTAACAAGGTGGGTTGATTGGATGGTAAGGTTGCCGCTTTTCTCAATCCTGGGACTTTACAGGACCTCTTGACTTCAGTCGGTTTAGTTTTCTGGCTGAATAGTGGCTGCGATAGTGTGCCGCTATCGCATTGCGATTGCTTTGAAGTTGTCCCAAATGACAACTACAATAAACAAAAAAGAAATTGTGACCACTATTTTTGAGAAAGTACTTTCTATTTTGGATTTATAAGCAGTCATTACTATGTTTTTGATGCTATTAATATTATAAAGGTGCGATTCGGTGCCACGCGGCAGACGGTTGCACCTTGCACCGTAAGTAATGGAATTGCACCTTAAGTAACAAAAAAAAAATTCATGGACTGAACAAACGTTTAGTAGTAAAACAAGGCTCGACTTGTATGCATCTGCGCGACCAAGCGGCCGGGCCGCTCCGCTATTAAAATTGTATGAAATTGTTCGTGTCGAATTATATCAGTAGCGGCGCGGCCGCTCGACGCGACACGTACATTTTCATACAAATTCACAGCGGAGCGGCCCGGCCGCTCGGTCGCGAGGATGCATTTAATTCAAGCCTAAGTTAAACATTTTAGATGTATGAGGTTATACGAATCTTTATTTCCGTTGTAAAATATACTGAATAAAACTTTGATTCAGGATAAAAAATTATTTCTCAATTATTAATTACAGGGTTACCAGGTAACAATTAATTTAAGCTAAACTAAGTAAAAGTAATATATACAGTGACAGCCCAGTTATACAAATCCTCGCCCGCTAGAAAGAGGGCTAAAATAATATAAGAAATAATTAGCACTTGCTTTAAGGTGGAAGAATTAATCAGGAGGGTTCCTACATATCTGCCAAGATAAGGAATCTTTGAATGTGACGTCGTCACATTGAGCCCATTGACCTATTTCTTCCTACTCTCATGCTTAATCCTACTATGGTACTTGTGTTATAGGCGACGGTAGCCACCTACCATAACGTGGACCTTATCTTACAACCTATTAAAATGAAAGAGTGCAAGACTATTCGCAGAAATACTCTAGAAAAGAAATAGTGAAAGATAGGTACTAACCTGCGAGTCAGTAGGCGTCACTAAACCCTCCAACGGATAAGTGTTATCTATTATAGAGTCGTCAGATAATTGCTCAAATGTTGGCAACGGTTCGGCCAACATTTTCCTCATACATTTGATTCGCGGACTCGGCACCAATATTGGACTTGTTTGTTTCGTTGCATTGTTGCAATTTTCCTTTTGCGAATCCGCAAATTGAGTATCAACTGACACAGAGCACTCAATATTCACGCGTTCTGTGGAATTGACTTTGAAAGGATTTCTACTCTTTTTCTCCGGCGATTCTTCTATTGAAATTGCATTCTTATTATCGCCATTGAAGAATTTACTCTCAATCACTTCCTCATCTAAAACAGTTCTGGGGAACCGACTCAGCTTCTGTAGGAAGGGCAGTTTGCCGTTAACGATACGTTTCTTGTAACACCTCTCCTTGTTGACTAATACGGGTGATGTTGACTTCTGTGGTGATGTGAGATCAACTGTGTCATCGATTAGAGCTTTATTGTGCTCGGTTTGTGTTTCGGTGAAAGTTTGACTAACTTGGTCGTCCACGTCCATCTTTTGTCGTTTAGTTGGTGATTGCAGACAATACATGTTGCTCAAGTTTTCTATTGTCAAACTAAAATTTAATAAATAACATTCCTTTTTACATTTGATATTTACTACAAAAAAAACTACACTACATAATATAATAAAGATAAAAGGCGGATTTTGTATGTTTGTTTATATGTGGATGGTATCACTACATCTATTTAAAAAATTCTTTCACTATTTGAAAGTTACATTATTCCAGATGGACATATGTATACTAATCCCCCCAATTTCTCCCGGGCGAAGCCGGGGCGCGTCAGTCTAGTCTGAAATAAATCGGAAAATCATGAGGTACCCTAAGATCAATAAAACTATTTTCTTTTGGACGGAGCATAGAAAATTCTGGAGACAACATAAGACAAACTTTGTCTATCGCTACTCGAAAATGTTTAAATATCAAATTTGTTTGCACTTCACAAGGCTAATTGGCTTCTGCGACAAGGCTGATGGCTTTCCTTGAAAGTTTGAAGCGTAACAGTACGATTTAAAAAGCGATCATTTGCAATTTATCGAAGTCTTCTCCGGGTACCTTTGCTAAGAAGCCTAGCAACACTGAACAATGTACTTGCTCGAATGACTGTGTGTGGAAGGACACAATCCTTCGAGCTCTATTTAGTGGTGATCTAGTTGAAACATTCAAATTCCTAAAACATTTTATACATATAATGTTCCCGAGATGCACTCTATATTCCAGCTGATGAATAGGAACCCCGATTCACGCACGTATGACCTAACTCTTGACAGAAGGAAGGTGGATTCAAATCCATTCTACCACTTTCATTGTAACAGAGTGGAAATGCCATGGAATAGGCTACCAAGAGACGTGATATCAGCAAACACTGAACCAGTTCAAAAACAAGGCATCGCCAAATAGATTATAAAATGATACTTACTTCTGATCCTCTGTCTCGGGGATGTATTTGTTGACTAGATTGACTACTTTATCTCGCGGTCTCGTCTGCGTCCTTATGATTATTGGTTCAGGCTTCCTCTCCTTCTTTGCCCACGGACGGTTTTCGTTCAAATGTTGTTTAAATTGCTCACTCCATATGCTTGGATGGTTTGATACTCCTTTCTCATTCCAATTACTCGTTTTGACGTTGGTATTCTGGAATAGAGATCATATAACACCAAATTAATATTACTTAAAACCAATACAATTTAAAAATTGTAATAAAAATTAAAAACATTTTAAACCAGTATTTGCAAAACTTTTCATGATGGTCCATTTACAAGAACGGCATAATATAAAAAAATAATGACAAAGAGTTTCAAATCAGTTCACAACAGCTAGAAGTATGAAAAGTATGAAATTACATATGTAATTTTCTGCTGCAAGAAACAATCTGTTTTTTAATATTAAAATTATGACTTTTAAAGAATTTTATAATAAAACACATTAATTCATTAAAACATATTTGTTACTAGCTGTGGCCCGCGACTTTGTCAGCGTTGAAAAAATAAAAAATATAACGCCTGACAAAATATATGAGCAATATAACGCCTTACATCTTTGTTGCTGTTATACTTTTGACAGGCGTTGGATTTTTATTTTTAGATGATCCCTCGGGAACAGTATTTTTTCTGGATGAAAGGTCTTTTTCTGTATCCCTGACAATAAGTATGCTAAATTTCATGAAGATCGGATAAGTGGTTAAGGCGTGAAAAGGTAACAGATAAACAAACGGACACAGGACGGCCACTGATCATCTAATCCAATAGGAAAGGTCAGAAGCAGCCTGAATTCACCGTCGCGGCCCATTTAATTTAATCACCATCACATTTTTTTATATGATTTTTAATGTGAGCCAACAATTAATAAATCTAGCTGATTTAAAGAAATTATTTAACTTAAGCAGGATTCCAAGTATGTTGACCGTGTTATCTCATTGTACAGCTGACCGAGGTAACAGCCAGCCAGGCTCGCACATAATATCGACCAGGCATTTTGCCAAGAATTTGACCTACGAGATTGAGACCCTATGAATGAGATCTGTTAGATCGACACTAAAGAGATTTAAAATGTAGCCCGTATCGTGCAACCAGTGTCTGTGTCTATGTACCAGTCATAGCGACTGTAGAACACTAAAGAACATTTTACGAGAACACTAAAGAGTATTCTGAGTCAATCCTGAGTATAAAATTGTGTTTGTGTGTAAAATTTGTGCGTAAAATTCCAACCATCTTTACATAAACTTTCACATTTACAATTTTAGAAGAGCCAGGTAATAGAAATGAATATTCACCGATGACTGCACGCGGTCCGGATGCCAGTGGTCCACCCTTTTCTTGGTAAATGGGTCTATATTGCCAAATGCCAACTGTAACGCCGTTTCACTGTCCATAGGCTGTCCCGCGTTACCGCAGAGAGCTTCCTCTACATCTATTCCAATTGTGGAGGGATATTAAACTTTACACTTTCAATGCCTTTCCAAAAATAACCCTATGCTATATTGTTTCTAGTACTATATTAAGCAGTGACAGACAATTCTCTTATAAAAGATCACCGAGAATTAACAGCACAAGTGCTGTTAATTGACTTCAATGAGAGAGTCAGGGATTCCAAAGCTTTTTATCTATCTCCTCGTTATTCATGATCCTTATCAAAGACGGTAAAGCATTTGCAACCCCATTGCTCGTGTTAATAGGCGACGGAAGCCATTAAGTACACCGTCAGCTTGTCTGCCCACTTTACTTTAAAAACAATAATTTAAATGCTTATAAGGAAACTGATTTGTAGTAAAATGCTCTCTATTTGGAATATTTATGATGAATAATAGAAGCTATTTGACAACATGGAAAATAATATTATATTTAGAGATATCAGCGTCTGACTGTTAACTTTCCAAATTTGGAAACTTTTCCTATAATTTTTCATAGTTGTTCAATAGCTCATTTTGTATTGGAGTCAGTTAAGCTAAAGGGCTGCTATTACCATATCCTGATCCTGATCTATGTATTTGATTTAAAAGACCTTTACCCAGACACACAACAAAACCCTTGACAAAAACAAAACCTCTTGATCTCAACAAAGACAAAAATCGATAAAACTGATCTCAACTATCTTTCATGGCAACCAATACAAATAAATGCAAATACACTTTCTTACCATGTACATTCTCGGAATACGACATCTAGTCATCATTCCCGTGAATAATAGTTAACTCTGGTCTAGATCTAGCAAGTAAAGGCAGGTCACAGCGTTTCGCAGTAACTAACCACACACTTACAGAAGACCACAGTGAAATTGTCGGTGAGTAAGTAAAGGTCTAAGGCAGTGGTCGGCAAAGTGCGGCTCCAGAGCCGCATGTGGCTCTTTGGCTCCTCAAGTGCGGCTCTGGCACAAATATCCACGGTGCCTTGTTGTTAATAATAAATACACAATCGACTATTAACTGTTTTTTTATAATGTATAAATTTACAATTGCATGGTTGAGATACACAGTTACACACGGGATTGAGGCGCGCATTGGGGTTCGCACAGTGATCAGTGTTGCCACAGATAGATCCCTGACATCTCCCCTTTTATAAAACATACTACTATATAAAAGATACTAAAAACTTATTCTATACACATTCAAGAAATGATGTTGATATTAAAATTTACTAAATTTACTACTAGTAAATAAAAGTTTACTAAACAAGCAGATTTGGCTCCCAATTTTTTTTTAATTGTTGTAATGTTCATATTTGGCTCTTTGGCTAATAAGTTTGCCGACCACTGGTCTAAGGGATGACAGAGTCTTCCCTTCTTATCTGTTCTTAGTTCCTGATTCTTAATCCTAGTATGGTAATCAGCGCACTTTCAACACCTGTGGCGTTGCTTGTGTTATATTTCATTGTAGAACTAAAAATCCTATTATTGTCCAAATTATACAATACATTATAATTGCATGTAAAAAAAACCATGTTATTTGGGACTTTTAATACAGTTGTTCACACAATTTATATTTAAGTTATCTGTTTGCTTAGTTTGGCATAAAACATATGTGTAGTTGTCTCATCTATGGTGTTTAAACAGTTGACTTACCATCGTCGTCCACATCTGTGAGTCGCACCATTTCCCTCTCGATGGGATCAAATACATACTGGTGTTTGAAAGTCGCTTCTGCCTTCAGGAAATTCTCTCTATACTCGTCGCTTACCGTTAACGACATACGACTGAAGTAATTTGGAAGATGTTTTAAGGCCTAAAATAATTTTTTGAACATTATTAAGATCTTTCATTAATACAATTTGTCATTTATAATTGGTTAATTAGTTTTTGTTTTGTTAATTTGCTAGAATGTTTAATTTGATGTTGGTTTTATTTTAATAATTGTAGTTTTGGAACTGCTGTTGCCATTTATTAAGTTTTAGGTGTAAAAATGCAAAACATGTGACGTCACACCAGGGAGGGGTTCCCACAAATGTGACCGCCTGTGACGAGGAAGGAAAAAAAAATAAAAGACATGATTAACTGTTTACTCCATTCTAAGTATATATAAATACAGAATACAGAAAAGACGGAATACAGTAAAGTAAAAACAGTCTTTCAGAGAGAGCACAAAGTTTACGATGGTAATGGAATCTTGTGCAGCATGCCCAAATTTATCAAATTTAAGCAGGACCTATAACAAATACGCGTATGAAAAATTTTACAATTTGAGCTGTAGCTGTTTTAGAATTTAAAAAGTTTGTGAGGATGTAAGTTTATTACTCTTTCACGTAAAAATTTGGCACTGAACGGATTTGGATGAAATTTGGCACACAGATAGTTTATTTACTGGATTAACAAATAGGATACTTTTTATGCTGGAAAAATGTTAAGTTTTCGAGGGATCGTTTAAAAGTAAATAAAAATGGCACGGTGAAGCCACCGTCGCCATAACGATAAAGATGTTAGCCATTATATTACTCATATTTTCTTTTTCAACACGGACGCAGTCGCGGGCATCAGCTAGTAAATTTTGAATAGGTTGCAAGTGAGGATAGAAGGGTTCCCTGGTAAGTCGGAACTATAATATAGTTCAATGTTTTACAGGTTTTATTTTGCTTTAATTGTTTTAATGGGAGACTTAAAATATAAATAATTAAAAAACTTACAGTAGCAATGTTTGGTTGCTGTGTGGCTACAATGAACTGCCTCGCTTTGGCCAACCCAATCCCGGGTAGCGATGGCAAGTAATCACATCCAGACATTATACACATCTGTCTGAATTTGTCAAAAGTGTAATGTTCAATGGGACATTTCATTACTAATGGTAATTTTACTGTCTCCACTAAAGTACCCATTCCCTCGAGATCCATTTTAAATAAAACCTTAAAAGAATTAAAAATATGTTTTAAATTAAAAGTCAATTCACCATGTTATAATGCCAGTGTGTACGAGAGATAAAATAAAATTAAAATAATTAAATGTATCTTGTAAATTGTGCTACTTTAAAAGATACATTAATTTGACTCCGAAGTCGACAAAACCGCTGTTGCGTTTTGGTGAGTGAGTAAAGGACTCTAGAGCCTTATTTTCTTTCCCTTCCTTATTCATTATCTTTTTTCTTATCAAGATAGCAGTAGCTACCTATCATCAAGTAGACCATCATACTGGCTGTTATACTTTTACTTAGAAATTATTTTTATTTGGGCTAAAGACCACACTATACGTGCCAAGCTTAGAGTTAAGCCAAGAGCTACGTGTACAAGACACAAGTGGTCACATACAAGGCGCTTTAGCTTGGTGACACACAATTCACTTTCGCGCCGTTTTTAGGGTCCCGTAAAATTTTGAAAAAAAAGCAGAAATTAGTTTTCTACTTATAGATTACAGGAGAACCTATAAGAAGTCCATGACATTAAAATAACATGGTAAATCACTCAATATTGTGCGTAAATTTAAAAAAAACATGATAGGTAACATCGTATGGAACCCTCTTCACGCGAGTTCAACTCGCACTTGTCCCGTTTTTTTGGTGTGAACAGAACAAATATATCACTCTCTAGGAAATCACTATTGATTGAAAACTCCATGCTTAAATTTAATACAATTCAAAATCGAAACAGTAATTGTAAATTGTTTAACTTGTTCAATTGTAAATTGTAATCACTAGTAACTCTAACACTAGTAACTAGTAGTCGCTTGGTGACTAACTAGGCACCGCCTACCTTGGCACGTCGCGCGTCGTTTGCAATGTGGCCAACGCAATAGTTTGCCATACATGTGTTCACTTCCATAAGTCAAATGAGTTAAATGAATAGCTTGGCTCTTAGCACTAAGAGTGGCTTTTTGTTGTTTGGCCATAGCCTTAGACTTAAGAAGACTTGGATTTCTTTGAAGATAACATGGTAAGTTAAATGATATTTACCTTAGTACATCCAAACAATATCAAATCGGAGTCCTCAGTGATGACCAAGTGGGCAATATTTTTTATATTCAAATAAGCCAGCTGAGCGTCTGCTTCGTACGGTGCCACTATACAGTCCACATTGCGTTTTCTGCATTCCCTAATCAACTCCAAAGCCATGCTGTGGGTAATATCAACACTGCGGCGCATGTAGGTACGCGCTTCGTCAAACTGTAATGGAAAAGATTTATATAAAATATTATACTTTAGGCGACACTTAAAGAAGTGTTTAAAGGTCGCAGACAGGCTGACAGTCCCCTTGATGGTACTCGTAGATGGCCACCACAAAGGATAAGGGATTAGGAAGGGATATGAAAATAGATATGGCATTCCTTATTTACTCACCAAATCACAACACAAACTATTATTTATAAATATAATAATCTATACATATTAGGTCGGGGAAAAAAACTTTTCTCATATAGTATGCATAAACTTGTAATAAAATTTCTTTGGCTGTACTATTTGTATCTGGCTGGTTTTGATGACATTAAAAAGGTTACATTTCAAAAAAAGAAACAAATTAGTAAAATGTTGTTTCCAGCTATTTTTCATTTGTTTTTATTTCTGTCAAAATAAGTGAATCTAAAGAAGAAATTCCATGCATTTTAAAATTTTATTACAAAAAAAAGAAAAAATGCAACGCAAACCGTGAAAAAAAAATGATATTTATGGACCTAATGAGTGTCAGTAAGAGTAGCACAAAGATGCTCCTCACTCTGGTCGCCCTGTTATGGATAAAATAGACGCCATTTTGGAAAAAGTGGAGCAAGATCAGTAGTTACGACATAGCTGAAGAACTGGGAATTGACCACAAAACAATTTTAATTGTGTACTCATTTGCGATTCCTTATTGAGACGCAATGAAACCAAACCGTTTTTGAAGTGATTGATAACTGGTGATGAAAAGTGGATCACATATGAAAAGAACGTGCGAAAAAGGTCGTGGTCAAGGTAGGTCAGGTTTCATAGACTGTGCCAAAGACCAGATTAACTCGCAAAAGGTGATGCTGTGTGTATGGTGGGATTAGAAGGCATTGTTCGTTATGAGCTTTTACCGCCAGGCAGAACCATTGATTCGGATCTCTACTGCTAACAACTGATGAGATTAGCAAGAAGTTGAGAGAGAATAGATCAATAGAAAGGGTGTGGTCTTTCATCACGATTACACTAAATAAAATAAATAAATAAAATAAAATAACATTAGACCCACACATATTTAGCCACTCAGCAAAAATGAAGAGAGTTTGGCTGGGAGGTGTTAATGCATCCAACATATAGCCCTGACCTTGCACCTTCAGATTTCCACCTGTTTCTCTCTTCAGAATGCTTTAGGCAGTGTCAGGTTAACATCAAGAGAGGACTGCCAATATTACTTGTCGCGTTTTTTTGATCAGAAGTACCAAAATTTCTCCAAGATGGCAAAAAGTAATCAAATAAAATGGCACATATATATTGAAATTAAATGTAAATAAACTTTGAAAAAAAAATGTCTTGAGTTTTCATAGAAAATATGAAGAAACTTTTTCCTCAACATATTATAATAAAAACGAGCCGTCTGTACATTAAATATTTTTTCATAAAAATTATTTTTAACACATGCTGTACTTATGTTACCGAGGTCAAAAAAATAGGTTTTAGAATTTTTGTCTGTTCATCTGTATGTCTGTGCGTTTGTGCACGTTTTCACTTATGTATTGTAGCAAGCTCCCCGTAACCAAGTGTTTGTTTCATTCCAATCTGTTGACAAACAAAAACGTTACGCGCTATATCGAATACCACGTGTACGAAGTTGCGGGCTCAGCTAATCTATATAAATAAAAATGGATCTTCGAAATGTATGTACGCCCATAACTTTCGAACGGGTAGACCGATTTTAATTCGGTTTTGACTAATGGAAAAAGGGGACTAATGAATAAACGGGGAATGTTTATGTATGTATATAAAAATTTCACCACGGGCGAAGCCGGGGGCGGGCCGATAGTTACAAATAAAATAAGCCTTGGATTTTTTTTTTTTTTTTTTTTTTTTTACAATCAGCAATCAGCTTCCAGAGCTATAATCTGATGTGGAAATTGTTTTATTTTTATTATGTGGTTGATGTTCCTGCGAACATCATCCCAAGATTCAACTTCGACGGTCCAAGTCCAAGATCCGCCATCTCTTCAGTCGAATGACCTCCCCATTTGAGTCTAGAAGATTTTTGGCTAATTCGTTGCTGTGTTTTCTCAACCTTTTTATATATCTTGCACTACCGGCACTGATTGATTCCTTAATTGTTTCTATGCCCAGGTGCTCATGTATTTCAGTGTTTCTCATATACCAGGGAGCGCTAGATATGGATCTCAATGCAATGTTCTGGAATCTCTGAAGGATTTCTACATTGGACTGACTGGCAGAGCCCCAGAGTTCGATACCATATGTCCAGACTGGCTTAATTATCACTTTGTATATCAATAGTTTATTGTGGAGTGATAATGGCGATCTCCGTCCTATAAGCCAATTTAGGCTTCTGAATCTCAGGCTGGCTTCACTCCTCTTTGCCTTTATGTGGTTTGCCCATGTTAATCGTTTATCCAGGAACATGCCGAGATATTTGACACAGTCAGTTTTTGGCAGTGTTTCGCCTCCCAAATGCACAGATGCACATTCGCCCTTTCGAAGCGTAAAAGTAATTTGTGTGGACTTGGTGGTGCTAGACTTGATCCTCCATTTTCGCAGCCATACATCAACCTTATCTAATTGCTTTTGTAGTTTCTGAGATGCTCTGATTGGATCTGTGTCACTAGCCAGACATGCAGTATCATCTGCATATGTCGCTGTCTCTACTTCATCAGTAACAGGAAGGTCTGCAGTATATATTGTATAAAGTACTGGTCCAAGAACTGATCCTTGTGGCACTGAGGCCTTTATGTCATATAACTTGGATGTCTCGTCTTCATATTTCACTTGAAACTTTCTTTCATTGAGATATGACCTAAAGATCATGTAGAAGGAGTTGGGTAACAGTAATTTAAGTTTGTACAATAGTCCTTTATGCCAGACCTTATCAAAAGCCTGTTGAATGTCCAAGAAGGCAGCACAACAGTATTGTTTCTTTTCAAGTGATTGCCTTATTTTGTGCACAACCCTGTGTACTTGCTCTACAGTTGAGTGGCCCTCCCGAAATCCAAACTGGTGATTTGGGATTATTAAGTCATTCTCCAGTACAGGTCGTAGTCTGCTGAGAAATATTTTTGACCTTTGACAATACCGGAAGAAGACTAATAGGTCTATATGAGCTAAGTTCAGTAGGAGGTTTTCCAGGTTTAGCTATCATACATATTTGGGAGACTTTCCATAATTTCGGATAGCATTGTATACGAAGTATAGCATTAAACACCATGGTCAGGAAGACTATTGGTTTTCGGGGTAAATGCTTAAGTATTTCAGCAGTTATAAGATCAAACCCTGGTGATTTTTTATTTTCCAGACTTCTTATGGTCTTAAGTATTTCTTTAGGCGTTACAAGTTTCAATGGGAGGCTTAGTTGTTGGTCACTGTTCAACGTCATATCCACCACCCGTTCGAAATCAGGCTCGCTAGGCTCATTCGGGGTAAAAACTTGGCTGAGGTGTTGTCCAAACAGTTCTGCTTTTTCCTTAGCTTGTTTAGCCCATGATCCATTGGAAGTCTTTATTGGAGGCCTTGGCTGTGTTGGTCTACTAAATCTCTTAGTTATCCTCCATAGTGAATGGTTATCTACCCTTGAGTTCGACAATGATGACACTTGATGCTCGAATGTATTGTTTTTGTTTTCAATAATCATTTCTTTAAGTTCTCTAGCCGCCCTATTATAGTTTGCTTTGTCTTCGCGTATTCTGCTCAACTGCCACCTTCTCCGCAATCTTCGTTTTTCTTCAAGCTTTTTTCGTATTGCCAAAGGAATGTTACCCTGGTTGCCAGCTCTGGGTTCCAGATCTGGGGTTGACCTCCAAGCTGCTTCCTGTATAGTATTCGTGATATAGAATGTGGCATCCTCGATATCCTGTTCAGTTTTCAGCCTAACATTTAAATCCACAATATCCTCTAAGTATTCATAGAATGCATTCCAATCCGTTTTGTAGTTGTACAATGTCATTCTTTGCTCTTTAAATATTGCAGTTACACTCAGAGTTACTATAACAGGACTATGGTCAGATAAGGTGTCATCTGAAGACCTGACATCAAGATAAGAATCCGATAGGCCCTTTATGATAAAGAAATCCAGTAAATCCGGTGTTCGATGAGGATCCGCTGGCCAGTATGTTGGTTCACCAGTTGAAAGTGGAATTTGCCCTAATTTTTCAACACATCTTTTTAGTTCTCGCCCACGGGTGGTAGTCAACCTCGATCCCCAGTATAGATGCTTACAGTTCCAATCACCCCCACAGATATACCTGCGACCAAGAGTACTGAAGTATTTCGTGAACATATCCTCCTTAATTTTATGCTTAGGCGGGCAGTATACAGCACTAACATTAATAGTGCCCATTGTTATATTTACAGTGATTGTAGTAGCCTGCAGGTACTCTTCTCTGAAACTACTGTGTATGTAATGCTTTATGTTCTTTTTTATAATAACAGCTGATCCCCCATGAGATGTATTGCCTGGATGGTTTGTTGTGTATACACAGTAATCTTTATATTTCACGCATTTTTGATCATTTAAGTGTGTTTCAGATATTAAAGCAATGTCTATTTTGTTTGTTTTTAGTACTATTTCTAGTTCATGTTGATTTGGTATTAGACCATTAATGTTCCAGGTAATAATGCGTAAGGATGCCATTTTTATTTATTACTCACGAGCTTTGTGACTAAGGTCAACATTGAACCCATCAGTGTTATAAGTTGATCAATTTTTTCAGCTTGTATTCGAATGAGATCCTCGAGATTGCTCTGCCTCGTCTCCAAAATATTTGATCCACATTCATCTTTCATATTTGATCCTTTAGGATGTGTGCTCTGTGACTTTAATTTGTCAACATTAATATTCTGAATTTGCTTTTCTCTATTGATTAAGGTTGGACTTGGATACTTTTTAACTACTTCGCTATATCTATCTGGCCCATAATTTTGACTGCTTTTATGAGATTTGGCATGAGCTCCTAATATTTTGTCCATTCGACTTTCCTGTATATTTGACGATGCTGTTTCTTTGAATGTAGGTTGTCTTTTTGGTTTTGAGTTTTTCCTTGCCATTATCTCTTTATACACATGGCATCCTTTGTAGCTTGCAGGATGTTTCCCAGAGCAGAGTGCACAAACTGCTGGGGCATCCCTGTCCATCATACAAGAAGTTGTTTTGTGTGCACCAGCACATTTAACACATCTGTACGGTCTCATACAATTGTTTTTTGTATGGCCGTACTGCTGGCATCTGGTACATTGTACTATTGTCCTTCGTTTTTTGGGGTCCTCTATGATAACTGCTTGATGATATATATATTTAATATCTTTCACGAGTTTGTTTTTCTCATTTGGAAAGATATTGAGGAAAAACAAATTCATTGGTTCTTTTGTTCCTTGTTTACGCGCATTTATTATCTCACCCTTTACTTTGTTTCCTGTTGCTTCTATCGCTTTTACAATCTCCTCCTTTGGTGTACTGAAATGCAGTTTTTTAATGACAATTCTTGGGCATCGCTCTTCCTTGTGAGTAAATGTATGCCCAATTAATCCTTTTTTACGAATATGTTCTATCATAGCCTTGTACTTTTCAATAGATTTTGAAGTGATGACCAACTGGCTTTTTGATATAGTTTTATAAGAGTAATCACCTTCATTAACAACCTCCTCAATAAAAGCAGTGAGTTTTGTGAGATCTTCAATACCGTACAGTATTATTGGTGGTGGCTTAGACACATTCTTTTTTATGGGTGCTGTGTCAGTATCACAGTCAACACCAAGAAGGGAGAAACTGTTTGGCGAAGTAATGTCTTCTTCTGTATAAGTTTGTTCTAAATTTATATCACGAGATTTATTTATAGCTTTTTCTCGTGGTGTTATATTTATTTTAGGTAGCTTTGAGGTCTTATTCTGTTCTTTTTCATTAGGTGAACGAGTTCTCTTTTGTTTAATTTCTGGTATTCTTTGCCAGGTTACATTAGAACTGTTTGCTTCCTTGTTATCTCTGTTGTATGTTTGGCTATCATGTGCCATTTTATGGTGTTGGAGCTGGACTTGAGGGATGTCACTTAGTGACGACGAACGTACTCTATTAAATAACCCTGGATGGAATAGCTGCTGGGTAAGTACTTTAGATTTTGTTGTAGGTTCCGCTTGGTGTGGCAAAATTTTGCCCCCCCCAGAATACGAAGGGCAGCCTGAGCATTGCTCAGGGAGGGATTCTCCGGCTCCACCGGTACCCTCCTGGGGTAGTTTCTCTTTAAATCTTGCTTCCATGCTGTATTTGGTGTTTTTGTTTCAGGGTTGTCTCCCCTAACTAGAAATTCGGTTATGGCGCCGAAGACTCGCCCTCGCCAATCATACTTTGCTATTGCTGTCACAAGGTAGTTGTTTAGGTGCAAAGCCCGTATCTAACAGCAACATTGCCCAGGGAGCACGACTCACAGGATAATATTAGTGAGTCCATCCATGTACCGCAATGGCAGTACATGGATGGCGTGGACGTGTATGATTGACTTGTCGGTTCGCGTCCTATAAAAGTTCAGCTTTGCACATCTGAAACCTACGCTACAGTTTTTTTTTAACTCGACACTTTATAGAGATGTATCCCCTAGTATGGATACATCCCACCGAAGCCTTGGATTAATAATTATAATTATAAATGACAGTTAGTAACTATTGTAAACAATTTTGTAGGATAGTTCTATAATATAAAGCAATTTTCAGCTTTTCAAAAAGAAATATCATTATTTCACTATTGTTTACATACTTTTCCAAGAGTGAGTAATTCAGCTGCTCTCTTCTTTGCTATCGCCCGAGACCTGTAAAGGATATTTATAATCGCATTTAACAAAATGTTTGGAACTTATTAAGTCATAGAAATAGAATAAAAATCATGTCTACAGTCTTCGTTTGTGAATTATTACCTTATTATGGATTTTTCTAAGATTTCAGTTAGAAAAATAGAACACACAGAAAATCACTTTTAAATTATAGGAACAGCCTTTTAGATCCAATGTTGACTGTGGACTGATAAAGTCTCCGCACTCCGAACAATACCGAAACAATAAACGAAAATTTTACGATAGTGATGCCCGAGAGGTATCACTATCGTCTATGGTGGATGATGCCCCTCTGGCATCATGAAAAATTTGTTAGCCGCCACGCGCGTAAGTTTGTATAAAAGGCCGCCGCATTGAATCGGTTAATAGATTTAATCCATCAAGCAAATCTTTAAGAAATCTACACTTATAAAATTGTTTGTCCTAAAACTACTAAGTGGTTTACTGTATAAACATTCGCTAAGAAAGGATTTTTGTAAAATTTCAACTCTGTGTGAAGATGGGAGTGGGTCACTAGTAATCACATGAATCAAAATATTTTTCTTTGTCATATTATGGTGAAGGGCACCTTAATATTATATATATATATATATATATATATATATATATATATATATATATATATATATATATATATATATATATATATATAAGCCTTTATTTATTCAGAAAAGTATAAAATTTTACATTTATTCAAAGTTTTATTTTTTCTTTACTTCTGTTTGCCCAAACGCCAAGGCCTCTTCCAATCTTTTCCACTCTTCTCTGTCTTGTGCAATCCTTAACCATGTTCCCATCTCTTTCAACCTCTACTATTTCAACTTCCCATCTCTTTCATAGCCATCTCCTATTTCTTTTCCCTATTTAGGGCACCAATATAGCACTCCACTTTTCTTTTCCTCTAGCTGTATGGTCAGACCATTTCCACTTAAGCCTTTTCGAAGTGGAACTCTTTTGCGCGAATTGAGGGTAAAATTTCAAGGTTGAATATTGACACCTCCTGTACTGTTTCTGCATGAAATCTACTGCTTACTATATTATATTTGATAGACAAAGAAGTTTCATTTCTGACACACATACTCTGTATCAGGTATTTTGTTTTCAATGTTAAATATTGTGCTAGTCTATTTTCTGATAGTACCTAATATGTTTTATTTTTTCTGTTTTCTTTTTCCTATCATACTTCATTGGCAAGATCTTAGTTTGTTTAGGTGTATTTGTGTCAGTGCACCATGTTTAGCACCATAATATACCAACATTTAAATTTTAGGGACTTACTTATACAATGAAACTTCATGAATTACTTATAATATAATTTGGTGATATAAAAGTAAGAACTTACTCTCTTCTTTTACTTTCCGTTAAAGCTTTTGCGGGAAGATGACATCCATCAAACACTAGAATAGGCTTTATGTTCTTCGACAAAAGCATTGTCACATACTTCAAGCAGTATTTTATGTGGCTGAAAAAATCAAAATAATCAAATAGAAATAAGAAGCAAATATTTACTTAAATAAATAACTGTAACTAAAATTATTGCAGTTGCCCATGTGTGCCCATGTGAGCATGTGACCTACAGTTCTGATTTTACATTATGTCCTGACTTTGTTATATATATATATATTTACTTAAATAAATAACTGTAACTAAAATTATTGCAGTTGCCCATGTGTGCCCATGTGAGCATGTGACCTACAGTTCTGATTTTACTATATGTCCTGACTTTGTTATATATATAAATTGCTTATAAATTGTACTCTATATTTTACAATTATTTATAAATTACTAGCGTCCTAACCCGGCTTTGCACAGATGCATTTATACACAAACCTCCCTCGTTTATCACTCTTTCCATTAGTGACATGACAACCACATCAAAATTTGTTGGGTGGTTTAGAAGTTAAAAAAAAAGATAAAAGCAGACAGTGACAATATTTTATAATATGCTAGCTGTACCGACATGCGACACCTGATTTTATAAAAAATTTCTTTCATACAAACCATTACAATTCTTTTTTTTTTATGTTAAGATCGGCAGGCAGGTTTATGGTCCACTTGATGGTAGGTGCTACCGTCGCCTATAACACAAGCAACACCAAAGCTGCTGCAAGTTCGCCGTCTACAGTATAGGATTAAGGATGAGGGATTAGGAGTGGATAAGGAAATGGGCTCTGGCATCCCTTACTCACTCACCGAAACACAACAGCACAAGTGCTCTTATGTCACGGTGGTCTTCTGTAAGGGGGTGGTTACTGCCGCCAGACGGGCTGCCCGAATGACTGCGAAAACGCAGTGTGCCCAGCCACTACTTTCCAAATCCAGAACAGAGCCAAATTTGAAAAGTTGATTTTTCAAAGTTGACCCTGCCGGGAATCAAACCCGAGGACCCTAGAACAGAGCGTTAAGGCAAGCACCCGAACCACTCATCCAACGGGCTCGTCAAAACAACAAAATGAAATCAGCAAAATGGGCCCTGCCGTTCTCAAGTGATGCTTCGTCTCAAGTGATACATCTGGCAACAAATTGTTATTTAAGGAGGTATATAGTTTTATCAAAATTAATTCAGTAGTTTTTGGTTGAAAGAGTAATAAAATAATATGGAAATTTTACATTTTTTATAATACTAGCGACCTGCCCCGGATTTGTACGGAGTTGACATTTTCATTTTTTTTTCTTAGCAGATACATTAGTATTACTGCCCCCCCTTTGCTATACTGTGACCGTAGTTTTAGCTATTCAATCAAGACATCCCAGCAAATAAAAAGAAGATTGAATTCCAAGGCGTGCAGAACTTAGGAGTGCTCGTTATCTGCCGATAGGTAGTTATACTCACATATCTGTTTCTTCACCTCTAACAAGTTTATCCGCACACGCAAAGGCTCCTTTGTGAAGCCAGCAGTATGTATCCACAGCCACCGTGCATCCACTAAACTCGCTTACATTAGCTCGCCTGGAGGCTTTGTCTAAAAACGGTATCAAACCTGTGATACCCATTACGATTATGACAATTTAAATTCACCCAAAAAAAACACTCTAAACAAGATAAACCGCTTGAATAGAATACTGTTTAGTATTTTTCTACATTGTTTTCTTAATAATATGCTGTGCTAACTTATATCTTAAACTAACTAAGCTTATATCACATTCACTCGCATCTAATGTTAATTCTAACCAACCAAACTAAACAATACAAATTAAAAATCTAAAACTGCCTCCTTTTCTGGCTGTCAAAATGATAAACTGTCAAATAATCCCGCCTTGGTTATGCAGTTTTCTATATTTTCTCCATGGACATGTCGTAGTTGAATTGTAGAATTCGCCATATTACATTACGGCTATCCGTTATAAGAAACAGGGCGGCTTTGTATTACGGCGAACTAAGCCGGAAGGCGGATGCCCACAGTGGGCGAGACAAAATGTTGTATACCATAAAAAATAAATATTTAAAACTCTCACCAACGATTGGTAAAAATGAATAGGAATTTCCTTAGAAAGTAATATCATTAGAACATATCATTAAAGTATTCCAATGAAATTTATTGAAAGTTTATCTATTTTATCAGAAACACCTTTTGTACTTTTTTGAAATAAGCTAAACTTACTTTAAAAAATCTCTAGTTGCTTACAAAATAATACCTTTTTCCTTGAATTACGTTCACGTCGAGCGTTTGGCAGTTTTTAAAAAGAAAGACGTCTTTACTCATACGAGTATTCAGTGCAACTGATTTTATTATAATACTTTTCTCTACAGGTAGTCTTAATCTAAATGATTACAGATACTTAAGATAAATATAATAGGTTTGTTTGTCTTGACTGGTGATGTTATAGCTGATGTAACTCTTGTTAAAATTTATTTTCAATTATACTATTTCATTTCGTTAGTATGATCACGACGATCATCACGAATTGAGGATATTGCGGCTAAACCTAAACATTGGCCGCCGCATTATAGAAAGTATTGCAATAACAATCCGCTATCATTTTTCATTGCGTTTGTCGGCTTATCGTTGATCAACCGTAATACAAAACAGCTCCGTTTTTTTAAACAACTAGCCGTAATATAAAAATACGGCCAATTATGCATCTGACTGCGACAGACATTATCAATGATTTTTTTTCCAAACATCTATCTATCTAATTATTTTAAAAGAGGAATGCTGTATATATAAATATCTAAATTTATTTGCTTATCCCGTAAACGGCTCTAACAATTAATTGGATGAAATTTTGTATTTAGATATTAATTTGCTTTTTATGTCTACCTATATAAAATTGCTCAGATGAAATAAAGGAAGAGCCCTATAAACGACAGAGTGAAGCCGGTAAAACTTCGCCTCGCCGTGAACGTGCAAACAACGCTTCTCCTTTCACTATAAATATTTTAATTTATTATTACGTCAATCTCCACGCGCTAATGTTGCTCAATATGTGCTCAATTAAAGACGTGATTTTGCCTTTGTGTGCGTGTAACAGTGTATGCAGATATCTACACGCAAGGAGTAGTTTTACCAGCTGCACTCTGTCGTCCACAGGAGTATATCTTTAGTTCTTATTTTATCTGAGGATAACGCTTAGATATTCGGCTTACATCCAATAGTAACAATGCAAATATAGTGACGATTTTTAAGTCCACTTCGACGTAAAAAAATACCGAATGCAGCTCGGTCGTCCAGGTACTTACTCAAACATATTTAACTACGGACTTACGTTACGTTACGTTACGCGCATAACACTTTTCTTCAATGTTCGTGCAATTTAAGAACTCAAAGAGGATTACAGATAAATTCACAAAAAGATAATAAAAACGTGATAACAACATAAAACAGAAGACGTGATAAGACAGTGAAAAAGAAACCGAAGGGGCTATTGTCGTCTGCTTTTATTAGACCGTATTTCAAGGAGTAAATACGTCACAATATGGCGCCCCCTCAGGTGCTATTCTTATTCTAATCGCATTGTACTTACAAATTTTTAGCTATATGACTAGAATTTAGAGACTCCCGCCTTCATAAATATCCTAAAATTGCTTTTCAGTATGTGCTTGGGATTTGTGAATTTAATTTTAGAATTTTATATTATACGATTATAATTGACGTCGACATTGGTCTCAAGAAATATTTTTTTTAAATTACTTTGTTACAAATGGTATTGTTAGAAATATTATAAAACTTGAAAAATAATTAGATGAATGAGATCAACGATAACACAGTCTACTAAATAAAAAATAATAATTGAGAATGTAAGAGGGTAGATGCACATTACTATCATGATGTAATCTGTGACAGTACTTTTACAAGGGCATTTATAAAACTCGCTTAGTTTCGTATCGCGATGGTGTTTAAGCGTAAATCGACCTCTTTATTTTATTTTAAAACATAAAATTGTAAGACCGGTCTAGTGTAACTGTCTATAGCAAAGCTCTTTATGTTTTAAAGTTCTTATATAATGCTATTTACACCTCGCATAGTGTCGTCAGCTGCAGCCATAGCAATAACGTGCGCTGTCTCGGTCGCTGCATATTACTTTAGGAACCGTTATGCTGAGTACAACGAAGTAATGGTGTTTTGTAAGCTGCAATACAATGTTTACAATTACTTCGACAAGTTAATGAGTTATATAGAAGCATCAAAAAAATGCGTTAATGTTTGCATGCCGGGAATACACAATCCAGCTATACAAGGTCGATTAGTGAAACTTTTAAAGGAGAAAAACATTAAAGTTCGCATTGTTATCGACGAATCTGGATACAATGATTCCAATGTATTCTTGCTGCAAGAGCTTCTTGAAGCTGGTAAGGAAAATTTATTTTATATATTCTATTTGTCATATAGGGAGTGGCGATCCCCCGGGGCCTCTCTATGGCAGGGGCACAAAGTTAGGACACAGATTATGTTTGGAGATTCTTCGTCCTGCGAGATTATTTTTGCCTTTGTCAAATCTTGTCAACCATATGACTTTCACAATACATAGTTAAATAAATCAAACTCAAATATGTTTATTTCCTAAACAAAAAATGAAAAAAATATTTCCAGGTGTTAACGGTCTTGAAACGTCAGTTCGAATGTGACGTCAAAATCTATGAAATGTCAACAAGCCTGTAGAATTGTAGATGTTTGTGATTTATAACATTTGATTGTATTGTAGACTGCACGTAGACTGTGATGTCACGACAAGCGCGCCAAAAGGGCAGGTATTTAAAGTGCCCGTAACTGTTAGTTAATTTTAACATTTTTTTTTGTTACTAAATTTCTGTTTTTGGCGCTGAATATTTTTTTACGGTTATATAACGATATAACCTGTCGTATGGAAATATAAAAAAATGTGCATATTCCCTATTGGCGTTAAATAAATACATAATGTTTTTAACGTGATGAAAGCATAAAAATATTAATTAATGTTAAGAGAAAAAAAATTTCTAGCAAAAAAAAAGGGACCTAACTGTGACTTTAATTACTTATTTAATTATTTTTATATACCTATTTAAATTAGATACTGACTAACAAAAACTAATTCATTATACGCCTACTGTAGGCGGTGATTTCAAAAATTTGTTTTATTAAATGTCAAGAGACTGACACTTGAAACAGCAAACACTTAATCTTATCTTATCTTTGGCATTTCATATTCTTTTTAAACTCAGTATTATACAGGCTGCCATTTTATTTCTCCACTTTTTGTTCAAACATTACTTTAGGCATTTAGCACACTGCAATAAAAACGAAACGGAAACCTACAGCAACGAAACAGCGAAACTCTGTCTAATATGGTTTTGAATGATGCGCTACACATAGCACCAGGGCCGTCTTTACCTATAGTGCAAGATTATGAACTAGACAAGTTAGCCGTTGGATATTACAACTCGAAGAAAATATAGTTCGACTTAAAACTAATTAATCGTTTTTACTCAATTAGCGCTCTACCAATTACTGATAAATGGATATAAACAATATTTTATTGTTTTGTTACCTTTGATTTCAAATTAATTAAATGAAGCAAAACATATTTTTTATGTTAAGTTTCTTGTTAAGGTTGTCCGACGGTCCACTTATATGTAGTAGGTGGCTACCGTCAACTATAACACAAGAAACGCCACAGATGCTGCGAGTACGCTACCGACCATAGTAGAATTAATCACAGGGATTAGGAAGGCATAAGGAAATGGGCTCTAGCATCCCTTACCTACTACCTCATCATCAAAACACAACAGCACACATGCTGTTTACTTCATGATGGTCTTTGTAAAGGTGTGGTCACTGCTGCCAGAATGGCTGGCCATGTGACTGCGACTGCGCCAGTGTCCAGACAAGAGCCAACTATGAAACGTTCATTTCCAAACTTGACCCTACCGGAAATTGGGACCCCTGAGACGGAGCATTAAAGAAAGCACCTTAACAACTCGACCAAGCGTAATCTTCGACTAGGTAAATAAAGACATTTACATACCAAACCCGTCCAAAAATCCCGGCAGCTTTATTTCAAAAGAATCAAAATGTGCTGGCGACTTAACGGCTGGTCAACTTTGGAAATAGACTACTTTTCAATATTGACTCTGATCTAGGTGTGCAAGGTTTCGCCCTCAGTTCTTAGTCGTATACATAAGTGCTTATTTTAGAGGCCATACAATTGGCGATTTTGCAATATCAAAGGACATAAAAAAAACCAGTAGGTACTTACGTTGTTTTCTGAACTTACCTACACTTTGGAGAATTTGGTAATAAAAGTCTTTCTTAATTTCAGTAATTTCCTGTGAATATTTCAGATTTTGAAAACGGTATCCCCTTTTTCAAAATTCGAAAATGAACACATTGAGCGCGAAGCACGTGCCTACTCGATAAGTTATTCGAGTCAGTGCGCAGTTCAAACACATTTTTTAATACTTTCAAACTAAAATATCTTTTACAAAATTACATGATATTTTCGCCGTAAAATCTATAATATCTTCTTACCTAAAAGTTTCAACCGTCAAAACGAAAATAAAAATAAATTTATGGCCTGATCTCCATACAAAACTGTTTGATCTCCTTTCAAGACCAGTTCGACTTCGTATTTCAGAAGTGTAAGTTAATATTGTCCCTGTATAGTATTTTAATGGATTCACTGGATGTAGCTATAAGTAGGGCGCAAGGGAGTTATACAGACACAATGACGGTCCACTTGATGGTAGGTGGCTACCGTCGCCTATAACACAAGCAACGCCACAAGTGCTGCAAATGTGTTGCGGACCGTAGGAGGATTAAGGATAAGGGATTTGAAAGGGATAGGGAAATAGGCTCTAGGCTAAGGCGAGACTTACGTCGGTCGTTTTGCACTGTCTGCCAATAGATGGCTCTGCCTCGCTACCATGAACGGCATCCGAAGTTTACCCTCTGTGTCCAACTTGCAACTTCTTACATAAGTACGATAGAGAGAGAAAACTTCAAATGACATTCATGGTAGGCCTGCTATAGATTAATTTATCGATACAACATTCGGATAAAGTAAAATAGAAATAATTTCTTTTTTTTGTATAGTAAGATAATATTAACGATGTACTCATTCATATCATCATTAATTCCTGTGATTGAACGAAAACTGAAAACGAAACTATTACATTGAACATGGCAACATTATTTCACAAAGTGACAACGATTTTTACGACTTTTTTGTATATTTGGTAGGAATGAGAATAGGTCTTCACTTTAACATATGGTTTGAAAATAAAATTGGATCCGATAGGTGGCGCCACAATCGGTTTACGGAATTATTTTCGGGTTCTGGCAGGACGTCTGCTGGGTCAGCTAGTAAATATATAAAAATGTAGGTACGCAAAACCTTCCTCGTTTATCGATTTTTCATTGGTGAAAACTATATCAAAATCCGTTGGTAGCTTTAGAAGATGTTAGCAGAGAAACAAGACAAGTGCGGACAGCGACTTTATTTTTTATAATATGTATAGAAATGGTAATTTATGATCTTTACATAGTACAAATTGAAGTAGCTATCCGCGTCTGTCTGTATGTTCTCTAACTTCTACACCACGCAACGGAATTTGATTCAGTTTTCATTAAATCGCCTCACAAAGCCGGATCGCTACCTCATTTATCTACACAGTTGACTGATATCGCAAGCGACTAATTTTATTCGAAAATGTGGAAAACAGTTGTTTTACGTGCTGGAATCGTAATAATTAGTAAATCAATTAAGCTCTTCGACTGTTATGGTTAGACGCATTACTTTAATAGATTTGAAAGCCGCTAAACGAACATTATTTTTCCTATAATCTTGTGTTAAGATTTCCTTTTTGAATAATAGATTCCGAAATGCCTTTTATATAGCCTTCTGAAAACTATATCGTATATTTTTATTCATGATTAAACCAAGCCATATGTACTGCATGCGGTAGGAACAATACAGCACAAAACACACCTTCAAGCGGCGGACTATCGCCTGAGAGCATTTGCACGGTCGATTTTATATTATAGTCACCAGCCGCATGCGGCCAAAAATCGGATGGTCGTCTATTTTGGGGCTTGTGACTTTAGTCACCTTCTATTTAGACTTAGTGACTTTAGTAATTGCTATTTAGACGGCCGTGTTTTGGCGTGCGGCTATATATAGCTATAGTAACCCCTGTAAATCCCCCATAAACACCCCCCTCCCTCTTAAATAAAATCTAGTTCAAAATTAACCCAAGTGCAGATATTTTAGAGTTTTATGTATAAATATTAATATTTTTGTTTCAGGTGCTGAAATAAAGTATAAGTTAGATAAAATGTCGTTCAAAACTAGTCACAAGTTTTGCATAATTGACGACAAACTTCTAATGACAGGCACTTTAAACTGGGGAGATGATCGTTCTTCGGACCACTGGAACTATGTCTATATCACTAGCAAAAATGAATTAGTTCTTCCAGTCAATCAAGAGTTCTACAAAATATGGGAAGTCTCAAAACACATTAGCTTAAACTCATCAAAGTCTGATGACCTATACGATAAATTATGTCATTGTAATTTAGACAATTCACTATGTCTCGATACAGCCCATTATTTCACTTATTAATTATTCGTTTAGTCTATTTATTGAAAGCGTTTTTAATATAATTTATTACAAATGTTTAGAAATTAAAACATGCTAATTTCTTATTTTACTGAATAGACCCGCACAATTTTAATTTCTCTCTATCACACCAAGTGAAGTGTTGATTTTATATTTTTTTAGGTAAATTAATTTCCTTTCAATTTCAACTCCAACTATTCATTTCTAAGTTTTTCTCTACAATTCTATCTTTTATTTCAAACCAACTCTCGCAACACTAAAAACGCTTTACCATTCAAATCTGTTATTTACTACCAAAGGCTGTTTTCATTAATTTCCATTTCGCTGTTTCTTGGATTTTTTATAGAAATGTGAAATATGAAATACATATTATTAGGAATTAATTATGAATAAATGTAATTTTGGTTTTATATCAGAGTTTAATTGAAATACACATTCGCATTTTCATTTATCTTTTAATGGACAATTTAATAACAATGAAATTATTATCTCATTCTAATTATCAATATGGACCTACAAAAAATAATTACTGAGTTGATGTAAGAGAAAAGTTTCTTCCCATCGACTATATTATGTCTTGTACAGGAGTACAGATTCACCCAATAGTTTTGTTTTGTGAGTCTGTTTAACTCATATGATCGCGAACCTCTCATAGGAACAAACTCTTGTCCTGTGGGTTGTGCAATTGAACAATCTACAGATCCTTTACTAGACTTCTTTTAGTAGTACGTGATGGATTCCAATATATTACAGCGACTGGAATAGTCGTCATATTATTATTTTTAATTTTAATATTTGCAAATAATGTAAAAAAACTGCAAGTATAAATTTAAAGTAAAACAATTAACTTAAACTATCTAAATTATCACGACGAATTAAGTTTCCGAAATAATTAAACATATTATTATACAATGCGGTCATAGAACCGCATTTATATATGATTTTGAAAAACAAAAAATTATAGTAGGTAATCAAAATGTTACACTAAATTTTAAAAGATTTGAAACCCTAACTTAGAATTTCGAAGGTAAATTTTTGAGTAAATAATGCTGTGACGACGGTGGCGTCCAATTTTTTTATATTTTTAGACGACCCCTGGATAAAAAGTATTCTATGTTTTAATGCAGGTAACAAACTGCCAATCAAATTTCGTGCAAATTCGTTAAACCGTTTTTGCGCGAAAGAGCAACGAACACCCATACATCCTCACAAACTTTCGCCTTTATAATATTAGTAGTATTAAGATGAAAACATGAAGAATTACATTTACACTATAAAAACAAAAACATTTAGGTACTTATTTAGTTAGGTGTCATTTTAATGTCTTTAGCCTCTTAGGGTTCTAATGTAGCCTAACATAATAGGGAATATGCATCTAATTCAAAAAAGGGTTAAATTTTTTTTATGAACATTATTGTTTTAGAATAATGTCTATGTAAATGTTTTTTAATGTTTTCTTTTTCGTTAAGAAAATAATTGTTAAAAACTGCAAAAAATTGTGGGAAATTCAAAATACTTGAAACGCAACGCTTTTGGTCAAATAGAATTTGACGTCAAAGTCTATAATGGCAGTGTCAACAAGCGCGTAGTTATTTGATTTGTGATTTATTTGATTGTTATTGTAGACTGTGACGTCACGACAAGCGCGCCAAAGGGGCGGGTGTTTAAAGTGCTCGTAGCTTTTGATTAATTTTAACATTTTTTTTTGTTACTATCTTTTAATTTTTCGGCCTTGAATATTTTTTACGGTTATATAACGACATAAACTATCGTATGAAAATATTTAAAAAAAAAGTGCATATTCCCTATTGTATGCATATAATGTATACTACTGGACTGTTTTTCACTTTAATATGGAAGACTCCTACATTTTTTATAGGTCCATTGACACACATCAATACACATGAAGTTAATAATTGTACTTAATAACTAACCTATGTAATATCTAAACAGCTCAAAATCCTACATCTGGTTTGCAAATAAATAAGGAAAAGATACATAAATAAGTGTCAATTTGGATTAAAATTTTCATATCTCCAATGTAATTTAAAAAAAACCTTTAATAACTTTAATAGGTTTTATTTTATTTTACTAAAATTAATTGTGAACTTGACAGCTCAAACAAAATTATGACATTTTCACACTTTGTTAATAAAATTAATTACAAAATAATAAACACCTATAAGTGTCCTTCAATTCAGGTGAACCTTTCTATATAAAAAACGTTATATAAATAAGGAGCTATTCCCCTCCTCTAATAGCCTTATATTTGGCAATCTCATTAGGAAAGTTCTTAGACAGTTCCGATAATAGGTGACTCTTGAATCGTTTGTACGAGTCAATTTTCCCTTTGACTTCCTCATTCTTAGCCAGAGCCTTGTCTATGCAGTCTTTTGTATACAGCTGAGGGTTGCGACCCTGGTCAATGTAACTGCAAATAAACAACACATTATGAACAAAAATTATTTCATTACAATTTTAAAAATAACACATTGCCTACTTATGTATAGCACATACAGTAGAGCCTCGATAGTCCGTACCCAGGCAAATCCAAGAGTCGCTATAATCCGAATTGCCAAATGCCCTCCTCCACACACATGCCCGTGATTTTTTCGGTTAAAAATATGGTTCCTACGCCGAAATGTTGCATCGTAAATTGAGAGATGAAGCTTTTTTTGGTCTATAAATAAAACGCGCCAGATAAAAATACTCCATCAGTTAATGACTAAGTAAACATATTTTGTGATTAAAAACTTTTAATAAACTATTTTTTTGAAAACTGAACTCTCTGCAAGCCCAAAAAGGGGTGCGTTTCTGTAATTTCGGATTTTCAACGCTCTACTGTATATGCATGCCCTATGGATGCTAATTCGCGTAAAACATCCTAATTCGCGATCACCAATTATATGCATCCTCACAACCAAGTGGCCGGGCCGTTCTGCTGTTGAAATTATATGAAACTGTTCATGTCGAATTATATGAACAGCGGCGCAGCCAATCGGCGCGACACGTACATTTTCATACAATTTCACAGCGGAGCGGTCGGGCCGCTTGGTCGCGCGGATTCGAGCTTAAGAAAACCCGCCAGTCTCCTTTCACTCAGTTCTAAATGGAAATGTCACATACATACATAAGCCTCAATTGTCTTTGTTAATAAATAATCGTCTCAAACATTTTTGTACTACTAAATTCATATTGGGAATTTAAAATAGAAAGTCATTATCAACATACAATTAGGCCCGGGCTCCACCAATGCAGAGATGAGACGATCAGAGTGAAGATTGGCATATTTGTATGTAAACTATGACTCACAAACAGGCGTCGGCGCCAGGGGTTCTACTCTGCAGTTTAGGTATAATCCGCCGGCCTTTTGTGATAATGAACTAAACTCGGCACTAGGCTATTGCTCACTAGCCACAAGCCGCATGTGTCATGTAGGTTTCAAATACTTCCGAATTTAAAATTTTTTTGTTGTGTTTTTGTGTTTTTTTTGTTAAATTATTGACCTATCTAACTGAGCTGAGATATGTTTTAACACAACTCAGCAAGTGTGACTCCACCGAAGAAAGGATGCTTACAAATGAAAAACATCTCTGTTGTGCCCGTTACAGAATATATAATACTAGCGTACTGAAAGATCACTCTCTAACAAAAGGCAGTTTTAGGTTTACCTACACTCGCCAGAGCCAACCGCATGCAAGCAAAATTGAAACTTATAACTTATTGAGCACAAACTTTCAATCTCCTTAGAGTCAATTTATCGCAGTTTTATAGCCGAGCTGCTGGCGCACTTGCAGGGTTGTCATGTCACTTGATTCATGTACTAAAATGTCATTTTCATGTATTTAAGAGATTAGTTGTATTACAGTATTAAATAATATAGCAATAATCAATAACTAAAATGACAACAAAAATGCAAGCCTGCACTCAGTTTTGATTACATATTATACTTACTCAAACACTTCTGTTGGAACCAATATGTCGTGAACCTGTGATTTCAATTTGTCCACTTCTTGCAAACCGGTAACCAATGATTGACTAAAAGCAACAAATATACAATAATTATTATAAAGTTTTACTCAAAAAATCTATTCATTTTTATAAGATTTACACTGAAAGATGGGATGATATATTTAGGAAAAGATAGAAGTTACATGGAGAAGGGTAGCAAGGAACAGACAGGAGTAGTTAAAGATAGGGGACACCTTTGTCTCACGAGGAAAACTAGCCAAATAAATAAACTAGGCATTTTAACTGTTGTTTTCTTTATAGCATTGGTTAGGTAAGTATTAGCTTTTTCATTTTTATTTTATTATTATTACATTTTTAATTATTTACACATATTTAAAACCAATGTGACTTCTGTAAAATCCAAACTAATACCATTAAAGAAACTTTATTTTAAAGAGATTAATTGGATTCTGAATAGTGTACAAAAACAAGGTGTGATTTAATAATTTTCGACAATAATTCCTGATAAGTAAAAAAAATTAGTAAATGAATACGAGAATGAACTTATACATAAAAGATGATAGGATAGGCAAAAATTTACAAAAACAGAACTTAAAAAAAGCAAAGGGAACTTACATTTTCTGATTTAATACACTTTGTCCTTGAGGCTGGAAATCACTGACAATAATTCTAATTTGTCGAACATTCTCAATAAACATTTCAAGTTGTGTTTCAAGATTTTCAAGAGGTGAAGACATTTTAACAAACTATGAATGATCTTCCAACACTAGTTATATTAGAATTTTTATTTTGGACAAAGTTAACTAGAAAAGTTATTCTTACAATGAATAGAATCTTTTCATTTCATTAATTAATATTTTTTTTAAAGTAATATGAAAATGAGACAATGAAATAAATAAAAATTAACTTGAGTTGTCATTTGTCAATTTGTCATTGTCAGAAAATTAGTTAACGTGCTAGGATAGGAACAAGGACTAAAAGCAGTATATATGTTCTGTGGACTAAAGCATAAACATAATGTAATGTTTCTCCATGGTCTCCTCCAAAGATAATTGTATTAGTGTAGTGTATAGATGGAACAATAAAAATTGAAGATTCCTTCGATACTCGATACCCGTCTTTCTAATGGCTGCATGTCGTATGTTAAAAAGAGATAACAATAGCCGAATATGACGTCTTAAAACGCTGCGCGCCATAAAAAAGGCAACGTCATATTTGTTTATATCATGCTGGTTAACAAGCGCGTTTAGCTTTATGTGATTTAAAATACATAAAAATCTGAAAGTGTGATTTCATAAATCTGTTGCTTGCCAAGAATGGCTTGTACTGTTCCCGTTTGTCCAAGTAGAGTGGGTGTTTTGAAGGAGAATAATGGAAACATATCATTTCACCGGTAAGTCGCACAGCTCGCACTCATTAATTTTGGTGTTTTGTAAACAAATTTTTATAATTATTTACTAAAAATGAATCATTGTACATGCATACACAGCTCTAAGGTTGATTTATTTAAAGAAAAGCTGGTGTTTATAACTAAAATTTACAAAAACCAAAATTAATCGGAATATTTGACATTTGTCTTGCTTTATAGTGCTGTAGTCTGATCTTGATAAGTTTATCGATATCGATAACTAATTTATTTTTAGTAGAGTGTTGACAATTTCTAGCATTCACTGCAAGTTGAAAGTAATTTTTATCAATTTATAACAGATTTCCCACCGACATCGATTTAAAAAAAAATGTGGACAAAAAATGTAAGAAAAGCCGACGATTGGAGAGCTTCGCAATATACAAGAATATGCTCAATGAACTTTGAAGATTCTTGCTTTCGCCAAGGATATCAGCGTAAAATTCTACACTCGTATGCAGTGCCGACAATATTCCCAAAATTACCACCATCGTGTAAACCAGTAAGTAATATCTATAAGTTATAAAGAAGTTATGCTTCAATCTATGAAAATTATGAAAATCTTTTGAATCATTAATAACCAAAAACTATTTCTTTTCAGAAATTACCCAGACAAAGAAAACTTACTAATAAATACGTGGATACCCAAGCGTCAACGAAGTCTTAAAATTAAAATGTTGACGAATCACAGATGAACGATATCACAGATTAAAATGAAACGATATCACAGATTATCCAATTTGTGATATCGTTTCTAAAAATAAAACTTTAAGATTATCGAGTTTTTTTTCTCTCGTAATAAAAACCTACTCCCGTTCTACCCCTTAAGGATGGATTCTAAATATTTCTACTCAAAAAATAACTATTCTTTTGAAATATTTTGGTGAAATAAATGCGAGAGGTTGCATACAATCTCATACAACCGATTAGCAATGCGGCGAGTACCAGTACGCACCCAAATTTTATTTATATTGAATAACCAAACAGTACACCGAAACGCATTTAGCCATACTTTTTATCCGTCATATATTTAAAATCTATATCAACGATATCTAGTTATCAATAAAAATGCACAGCACTATTATACGCTATAACTTTAGCTTGCATTGTATAGTCAAAATGGAGACATTCACTCAACTTCGACCCTACAGATTATATATGTATGTCTCTTTCAATCTTATGACAATTTGAAGGTGTTAGAAAGAATAAAATATTGCTGCATTTTGTGATCCATCTATAGGTACAGACTAATACAACATCTTTGGTCTCCTCTGTCCTCTTTTTGTTTTTATGTGTTTTTTAATTATAATAGTTGAGAAAATAGTTGTCAAAGTTTGTTAAAAGGAATTACAGAACAAAATAGATTATAAAGATTACTATAAAAATTGGTTTAAATTAATAAAATAGTCAGAAATATTCCCCAAATATTATCAATCCGGTTATTAATATTTTTAACCATCGCTGCAAACAAGCCGATTCCAACTTCTCTAACCTGGATGGCCCAGGTGGGAGTGGTTCCGAGGCGCGGGCGCGTTCTACTCTTTTGATCCTTTTTTTATATAAGTGAGGTGTCCCAATCGGGGAGCGAAGTGGGCGGTTCGCGAACGCGATAGTGTTCGGATACAGACTATTAAAATGTCTCAGTGGAAAACATTACAACGGCCATATTTATAACATTGCACCTTCTTTTCTTTTGATATTTTTAATGAACGATGAGAGTCATTCGTTAAATTACGACAGATGTTAAAATGAAGATTTACATTCGTAATAAAAAATTTAAGACATTACTTTCCCTAACCCTTTCTAATCCCGTATTTTTAATCATATTATGGTCGGCAGCGCATTTGCAGGTGTGTTGTGTTATTATAGATTACGATAGCCAGCTACCGTCAGCTTGTCTAATGACCTAATTATTTAATAATTATTACAAATACATTAATAAGAAACGTTTTATTTTAATTATAATATAGAATCTATATTTGTAGGCCGAATTTCCGGATGGTCATGTTGAAGCAGTAACAGAATGTCATCTCATCTGGTATATACTCAGGGGCGGATCTACTTAAGGGCTTTTTGGGCGGTAGCCCAGGGCCCACTAAAAACAATAGGCGATATCTACATCACTATTGAAAACAGTTTTTTGACAAAATGGCTATTAGTTGAGTAATTTAGTAGGCCTCTAAATTGTTTCAGCCCAGGGACCCACAAATTCACGATCCGCTCATGTATATACTTACCATATCTATGGATATTGCAAATAAAGATTGTTTTCATTATTATTACATAACAGAGACGGTATTGTCAGGTGCTCTTCAATTCAATTTCATATGATTTAAGTTTCCTGAACGAAAGACGGTCGAAATATGCCACGTCCAGTTCCGCCATTGTTGTTCAATGCAGTTCGTCTTTACAGTCAAAGAGAATATAATCACTACGTTATAAGAGTCGGGACTCCTATATTAGCCAATAAACGCCTAGTTACATGGCATTCTCATACCAACATGACAAATATGTACGTCAAATAATAATAGTACCAACCTAACAGGCCAAATAGTGCAGCTACCCTATGCGTTTCTTTTTGTCGATATCGATAAAATGTAGAAACAGGAAATGGAGGATATGTTAATATATTTTATAATTAATATGAGAATAAAACTACTAAAAATATACAAATACATAATAATAATTTTATCATTTCACGACGCCTTGTGATTTTTTAACAAAATCTTCTGTTGATTCCGCGACATTTGCAAACGAAAGTTTTAAAATATGGCATTCATTTCGTATTAAAAGATGACTTAAGCGAACTAGTAAAAATACAGTAGATGATCTTTGTGCACATTACAGGTCCATAACAAATTGTCACATTTCGTCAACATCATCGTGATGGCTTGTTGAGAAATGTATTTCATGAAGAATCGGTTTAACTTCAGCTTCAAGGTGTAACTGTATCAACTAGCTTACATAAATTTGTTGTGGGATATATAAGATTTTTTTTCTTGCCACCACTCCCGAAGTTTATGTATTATTTATCTGGATAATCTATTCTTAAACCGGATTTTTTGTAGGACCACCGAGGCACAACATACACAGTAGGCTATTTTTTGAACTTTTCGAACAAACTATTTTCTATCTATGACAATTCCACATCAACGTCATGCAATTCGAAATCGTCGAGTAAGTGCAGAACAGTATCATCAGTTTCAGGTAGGTGAAGAACAGGCGCTTCAGCACCTTTTCAAGTGAATAGTTCTTAAGCTCAACTGCCTTTTGTATTTTCAAGAGGTTGAATGAAATCTTCGACGTCAATAACAGCTTCATTATCATACTCTTCGCAGTTTGCTCCTCTAACAACTGGCGTACTTAACGTTGTTAAAATGTTGAACTTCAAAGCAGCTGTGGATTACGGTAGTACAGCAAATTTTTTAAGGCCACTTTTAATTTTATTAAAAGCTCGGTACTCAAATTGATTTCCACATACATATTTTAATGTATGCAGTTTTTCTATGGGAATATATATTAAATCAGCTTTTCTCATAACCTCAACCCACTGTCTGCATCTGGAAAAAAAATTTTAATCCTCGAATAATTCAATTATTTAACAATCGCTCGTCGCTAATTCTATGGGGGGCGTGATATTCAAACTCGGTATCACACTGGAATAATATACCCATTAGGAAGAAATTCGGAAAAATCATTAAGCATATCGTATGCACGGCTTGGACTTCTTCAATAAAAATGGGCATTAAACTTTTTTATTCAGATTTAGAGCCAGTAGCCTCTTACACGAACACTGATTTAATACATTTTTGAATAACATTTTAACATTGCACTACCTTAATAAACTCAAATGTAACTCTGTAGTTATCGATAGTCACAGCACATCACTAGTAAACAATAACAATAAAAATAAAATATCAAATCTTGTTTGTTTTGGCCTGCTGTACTTACATATAGCCAAAAAATATTTATATCAGTTCTTACCGGGCCACGTCCAATAGGAAATTTCGCCATAAACTTCCTTTGTTCGTGATTTATACGACTCCATCTCCTCAAATCTCACATGTTGTAAACCGTCTTTTCGGTGGCATTTTAACAAAACAAATGTCACTGTGTATTTATTTAACAGCGTTCGATCACTTTATGACTAAATTAAACCTTTAACAATTATTATTTGTGATAAATATACAAAAACAATGTTTTAATTTAAAGTTGCGTGCGACAGCGAGTAACGTATTTGTTTTGTAAAGTCTGTTCATTCTTACTTGAGAGAAAAGGTAAACAAACCTTACACGATCACAAATCACGTCATTACGGAAGAATCGCACAATGCAAGTTATCACAATAAACCGTAGTTACTGGTTCAAACATTAACGCATTGATTTTGTCTAAAAACCGCTTTAAATTCACTTGAAAAATACAATTATTTATCAAATATCGGAATTTCTGACTATTGACAACTTGTCAGAGAGACATTTTATGTAGGGATGGGACTAAGTGTACGGAAGAACGATTAGGAACGGTTGTGATATTCATTGTTATCTACTCTATGTTTTCGATGGAAACATAAACTGTTTTGGTTTCATATGACAATACTTGACATTAATCATTCGTATTGAGGCGTAATAGGGTTAGGTACGAGTGCTCACTTACGTTTTTTTGCAATTTGGACTGGTTTATTTATCTTATACTTATATATCTTACTATATATATATATATATATATATATATATTATACTGTACTATGTATTTAAATAAAGAAAAAACTATCAATATGAACGATATATCATATCCAGAACAAAAAATTCGAAGAAAGAGCCCGCCCTTCACTGTGAGCTAACAAAAGGTACTTAATAAAAATTTACGTGATTTTAAAATGGCGTTGTGATATAATTGTTAGTACAAATTTAAAAAATTACACCTTCCTCAATAGCATATAAAACACAATTAGTATGTTTTAATCAATTTTTATCATTCACCGAATGAAGTTCATTCAATGACTCCCCATCACTAAATTGTGTGGGTACGCCATATTTGTTTACCTTTTTTATCAAGTAAGAATGAACAGACTTTAGTAGCGTTATTTAATTATAAATAAAGTACTCTTTGACCCAAAGAAAGAGAAACTGCAGTGAGGGAGTGGGATGGCATGATCCGCCATTATTTGCCATGCAAACTCCATATAAAAAAAAAAAGTTTTGAAGTTGCGATAGACTGTTTACAGTTTCCCCTTGACAGGGCTCCACAGAATGCTCACACACAAGGAGCTTGGGACAATATACTTGGGGTACAGACTAATACAACATCTTTGCTTGGGACAAGAAATGAATTAACTGACATTCTACGCTTTTGACAATGACAATTTTGACATTCATGATTCATGCATGTTCTACCGATTTTTATTTTTTGAGGATCCATGCCAAGACCAGACAAAATGTATTTAATTTTAAACTAAATTTAAATTATACCGAATTGAAGAGGAGTATCGTTCGTTCTGATAATAAATTAATATTATATAATGTATGTATTCATAAATACGTAATTGTTTTTAAGAAAAATTAATTTTGTAAGTTAATATTAAATAGGTACTGGTTTGAAGCGGCAAATATGAAATAAATAATAGTCTAGTTTATAACTTTTCTTTTTGTCTGTTATGACAAATTTTTTTGTATAAGTACACAATGAAGACGCAAAAAATTGAAAGTGAATCAAAAGTTAGTGTTTTATATTCTTCTCTTGCTGGCGGTGGTGCGGGCGCCTTAACAAGAGCTATTTGTCAACCACTAGACGTCTTGAAGATAAGATTTCAGTTACAACTCGAACCCATCACCAGATCTTCCCATTCGAAATACCGATGCATGTCTCAAGCAATCATTTCCATAATAAGAGAAGAGAGAATATATACATTGTGGAGTGGTCATGTACCTGCTCAACTGCTATCTATAACATATGGAGTAATGCAGTTCTCCACCTATGAGAGGCTTATTCAGCTTGCAGAAACTGCTGACCCACAATTTTATCTTACTCATAAGCACGGCATAGTATTTGCAAACGGTGCTATTGCAGCAACGGTTGCAACAATTGTCTCCTTTCCTTTTGACACTGTCAGAACAAGGTTAATAGCAGAACAAAAAACTTGCAAAGCTTACAAAGGTTTAAATCATGCAATATTTACAATGATTAAGATCGAAGGTGTCACATCATTGTTTAAAGGTATTTTACCCACATTGGGCCAGATAGCACCGCATTCGGGTATTCAATTTGCAATTTACAAACTGCTAACGGAGAATTTTTTAAATAAATTTGTGATTTTTCAAAGACCTATTATGCTTCATGAAAGGGTGCAAACAACGATAGGTGCTAATTTAATAGCGGGATCCGTTGCCGGAGCAGTAGCTAAAACTATAATATACCCGTTTGATTTAGTGAAGAAGCGTCTACAAATTCAAGGTTTTCAGCAGCATAGAAGAAATTTTGGAAGACAAATGTACTGTTCTGGGTTGTTTCATTGTATTAAATTAACACTTGTGGAGGAAGGATTCCTTGCCCTATACAAAGGATACATTCCGAGCATGCTCAAAGCGGTATTAGTGTCTGCTCTCCATTTTGCTTTTTATGATGAGATTAAGCAATTTTTGATGGGAATTTCATATAAATAAAGTCCATTGAAGTAACTCATTAAGAACTATGAGCTTTCGCAAATTTTACTTTGCGATTTCTTTACAGATACAAATGTACAAATACATTTTTTCATAGGTTGACTATAATTAAATTTAGTCAACCTTTAGATAGACAATAAACACAGCCCATTATCTATACAGAATCTCTATCAAGTATATAATTTCCTTTCAAGGTTGAGTGAATAGGCATCTTCTGGGTGAGCTCACTCCATCTTCGGCGTCATCTTTCCTGCATGGATAGATGCTGGCCATGAGCAAACCCATCTTTCATTAAAAAAAATCACATTTATCCATTTATCTTAAATGGGTAAAGTCATTGAAATATACTTTTATTTAACCAAAATAAGCATGTTCTTAATACATTTAAGTTTTATTGTATAAGATTAGATGTTTATAAATACAATATATTATGTATGTATTTTGTAATTTATATTATATAATTATGTAAATACATTATATAGGTTAGTTTTTATAAAGAGAATAATAGGATATTTTTTAAGTAGATGAGGTATTGAGAAGTGGCTATGAATTGAACATAATTAATTATTAAGTAAATTTTAAGATTTAAATGTTATGGTGCTGTGTAATAATTTATATTAATTAAAGAGATATAAGAATAAATCTCATCTGTTTTTTTTTTCGTAAAAGGCAAACTTACTATAATAGCAATGCTTGTTTTATTTTATTTAGGTGAAGTGTTTTTTAAATTAATATTGTAATGAACAGTATAAACTAATAATAAGTTCACAAATGGAAGCAGCCTTTTCAGTACACAATATACAAATACATGAAATCATTACATGTTGAAAATTGTTTAAATATTAATATTCAAATAAAAAAAATTGTGTACTTATGTAAATAATAGCCTAAAAACTGTATTACTTATTTTCCCGCACTAAAACGGGTCCGTGGCTTAGGCCCCCAGTGGTCGAGGCCCCCGGTCAGTTTAATTTGATTCGAAGCAATTTTTAATCGTACTGGCAGGCATAAAAATGTTTAACTCACCTCGAAATGGGTGTGGTTCTAGTCCATAGGGGACTTTGGAACCGTCACCGGGCGTCGGGACTTACTTATTTTGAAAAAAAAAAATGCTTAATAATTAGTCCAGGAAAATTTACTTATAAATCAAAATTTAAGTCCCTCGGGATTCTGGAGGGATTTTTGATATAAGTTTATACTCGTATATCAAAAATATCTTCTAAGATATGAAATATGGGGTAAAGAAATTTTCTATTCCACCCTTATGAAAAAAAGCTGTTTTTTTTTCCAAATTACTTATAAAAAAAGTGTGTGTGTCAGTCCGACGCACGACGCATTTGATTTTAAATGTATAAAATTTTCCAAGTTCAAATAGTTCATTTTCGACGATAGATGTCGCTGTATCTGTAATTTATAACACGCTATCATCTATCATTTTGTTTCTCAACTCGGACTACACTTTTATACAAGTTTTTGTTGTTTGCATTTTTAAGCCCAGAGAATAGAATTAGGGAACATAAATACATGCGTTAGCTGTTCGCGCAAATGTCAAAGTTACAGACAGCGTAACGTTTTTTAGTTATCTTAGTCCTCATAAAATTTCCACAGCGGCTGGGGGCCTTATATGAAAATCGATTCTTAAGGAGTAAACTTCAAAAAAGTTTACAGAAATACTGTAGAGAATTTTGTTTTACATAAAAATGTTCATTAACTTTTTTGCTAAAATTAAAAGGTTAGGAAAGTTAGAAGATATCAGGGAGCAGTAGTATCGATTCAAATACTGGAGTTCGCGGGCTTAAAGATAAATTCTATTAAAGTACCTAATAATATATTTTTTATTTACAATCTAACTGAAGTTCTTAATTTTAAGAGATATCCACTTTTTTATTAGAAAAGATAATTTTAAGATAGAGATAATTTTATATTTTTCTTAAAATCATAAAATATTCACTTACAAAAGCAGATCAATAAATGACATTTATTTAATTAATTAATATTAACAAGTTATCTATCATATTTAAACACGACTATCCATACGATATCACATATCCCATATTTCTCATCAACGTATCTTTAATCGCTGGCTGCAATTCCTTCTTCATATATGTTGTCAGTAGTGTTCGTATACCTTTCGTAAATATGTCCTCCATCTCCCTCGATATATCCTCCACTTCATCTAAGTCATCGTCGGGCCTAAACAGCTTACTTCTTTCGTAATTAAGTCTCGAATTTCGCGGCTCATACACATCCCAGGCGGTATTGTCTGCGGATCTACTATTAGCTTCAATGTAAGTATCCAAACCGGGTTCAAAACTAAACTCATCAGACCTCCTTCGGCGTCTCAAGGGCAAGTTATCTTTGTTCCTTATAGAATTGCGGTTAATGTATTTTTCGCAACCATATGCGTAAACGCTTATAAAACCTGGCTCGACGAATTCTGAATCAGTTTTTACATTGAATTTTCCCGGTTGCTGGTTCAATGGTCTTGTGTGGAAACCGATACCGGCTTTTCGGAGTCTCAATATCATGTTGCAACCATTACTGCCACGATATCTTTGTAATGATTCGTCTGGGTAGGGTCCGTTATAAGGGCGTCCGTCTGCATAATTTCTTCGAGATCTCCTACTGGGTGGTATGCCCCGGTCGAGTTCATTAGCATCGAATAGATCGACGTTGCCGCTGATCGTGATGTCGTTGAACAATAGCATGGTGTCAAGGGATACGTTCCGAGGGTCGAAGTAGCATTTCTCCACTCGCACCCAATTGCTATTTTGAGGGAGTCTCACTCTCATTCTCGTTACATACATGTCCACGGGAGCACTCCTCATTTGTTGGTACATGTATCCGTTTAAGTCAATGCTTTGGATCTGTAATGAAATAATAATTAAACTAAATAAATATATAAAAACAAAACAGGAATTTTAGTAGCGACAGGGTACCTACATTGTGTATCGCAGTCAATAATTGGTGACAGTAGCAGACTTACAGAAAACAATCATGATATAACAGCATGTGTGCTGTTGGGAAAGGATGCCAGAGCCTAATTCCCTATCCCTTCCCAATCTCTAATCCGTTGATCTACTGAGGTCGGCAGTAGATCTGCTTCGGTAAGTGAGTAAGGGATGCCGGAGCCCATTTTCCTACCCAATCCCTTATCTTAATCCTACTATATATAGTCGGCAGCTTCTGTGGCATTGCTTGTGTTATAGGCGACGATAGCCACCTACAATTAAGTGGACCGCCAGCCTGTCTGACGACCTTCATTTAAAAGAAATGACCGCAACCTTTTCTCATTTTTTTAAATCGATTTTCTTTTCTTTTGAGGGGCTTTTAGTGTTATGAAATAGGTTTTTTTTTCACCTCATTATTTTTTTCATTGCTTTGTTAATAATTTAAAGTGGTTTCTTGACATATTATGAAGCGATTTTGAACTTTACGCTTTTAAAAAAAACATTGTTTATATAATAAAAATCTATAAAAAGATTTCTTTTAAATTTCTCGCCGTTAACCCCTAGTATAGTCCTCTCTATATTCTATATTCTCTCCAATGTCGTTAAGCGACATTGGAGCTTTCTTAGGAGGCCCATAGTTAGAGATCAACCTTCGGTCACCTTCCAAAACCAATATGTAAGGTATGGCCAATATGCCAATCATCATTGGCAACACACATTGGTCCAAAACTTTTGTTTCCCGAACGCTGCCCATCCGAACTGAATTCGTCGATTAACCTCCTTCTTGAAATTGGCTCTACCAAATTGGAGTGTTAGTCCTAAGCAAATGTATTCGTCAACGATTTCGAGATTCTGAAAACCGAACAGCGAAGCACGCAGAACGAAAGCGAAACGTTCGTCCATTTCAATTCCTACTATTCAGAGAGGTTTACTACACGATATAAACATTGTTTATATAATAAAAATCTATAAAAAGATTTCTTTTAAATTTCTCGCCGTTAACCCCTAGTATAGTCCTCTCTATATTCTATATTCTCTCCAATGTCGTTAAGCGACATTGGAGCTTTCTTAGGAGGCCCATAGTTAGAGATCAACCTTCGGTCACCTTCCAAAACCAATATGTAAGGTATGGCCAATATGCCAATCATCATTGGCAACACACATTGGTCCAAAACTTTTGTTTCCCGAACGCTGCCCATCCGAACTGAATTCGTCGATTAACGTCCTTCTTGAAATTGGCTCTACCAAATTGGAGTGTTAGTCCTAAGCAAATGTATTCGTCAACGATTTCGAGATTCTGAAAACCGAACAGCGAAGCACGCAGAACGAAAGCGAAACGTTCGTCCATTTCAATTCCTACTATTCAGAGAGGTTTACTACACGAAAGCGAAACGTAATCGATATTAACGAACAAACGCGGACTACAGTTCAGTGTCGTTTCGCTTTCGTCTCTGTGTGCTAGAGATAAAATTTTCTAAAAATCGGCGGTTAAATATTATGCACCCCCAACAACCCTGTTATCAAAATATATCAAATTTTTGTTCTTTTTAAGAGGTCAACAACAACGTACCAAAGGTGTATCTAGATTTTTTGGTTGAGTTCTCTTCCTCCTCTTGAGTTGATCCAATGCGGACTCCAGCCTTGCGGAACATCGTTCGCCTGCAATCGGCACCGTCGTCAGAGGTGGGAGACCACCGGGGCCGAGTCCACTTGTGGGTCTGCCGTCAAATCGTTTCACTTCAAACAAAGGAAGGAAACGTGACTCTGAAACAAAAACATATTTATGATTTAGTACGGCAAGATATTTTATGATAAGAAAATCTTAATTTTAGGAGGTACGTATATTTTTCAAAAATTGGTTTATACCTACATACTCATACATGGCAGGTATACCGTGTGCTATTTACTCATAAGCACAGCAGTGCTTAACATGCTTGGAATACACATAATGAGTCTAATATGACAGCGGTACACACATAGAATCCACATGTAACTATAACAAAGTGCCTTCGCACGGATGTCCAATTTTTCAAATCTTCTCGAACTTCAACGAATATTTGAAAAAAAAAATTGCCGAATTGGTATTTTGTATGTATGATATTAGTGTTAAAAAATGTCAATAAAAAATTGGCAAGTTTTCTTTCTCCCACCTTCGAATTATGAATGAACTTAGACAAGTGGGCGAATATTAGATTAAGTAAATTCAAATCCAGAAGAAGAAGGTCGGTTTATAAAATCAAAAAGTCACACACACATAAATGTAGAGCGGGTCCACCAGGATCCCCTAAGGGTCAAAACACATAACCGCGTTTCACGACGCCGCAACGCAAACCGTCGATTAGCGGCATCGCAATCTTTATGTACTTTTTATCCTAAAACTTGCGTACCTACCCCTGCCATTAATCAGACCGTGGTATTAATCACCTGCCATCAATCAGACCTTTAGCTAGCCTATTTTTAACATTAGGAAATCCTTATGGATAGGTACCCGTAGGGGGGTGCTGGTGGGTTATGCTGGGCTCTTACCGTATAAAACCCAACGACTTTCTAGTGCTTCGGTACGTAGCCCAAGGTCGCGGGAACGTTCTAACACGAGATCCTGCCGCTATTTAATCATAAAAAAGACGTAACGCATTCCAAACAAATTAATTATTGTATGTCCATTAAAATAATGACAATTAAAATTAACATACACTTCGCAATAAAAAAAAGAAAACAATAATTATGAATGCTGTTAAAACTGAAAGTTACAATGCGATATAATTTTCAATAGCGATCCTGCATTTCACTACTATTGTTTCGTGTGCACTAACCGTGAAAAGTCGTGCTTTACTAGATACGTAGATATCTACTACGTCCAAGACATTATAGTGGGTACCTATTTAAGTAGATATATTGTATACTTACAGTAAATCGTTGCATTGAAAAGAAAACTTTTGCCTTTCATTTGAAGAGATAAAGAAATCGTGGGAATAAGCATATATGCTACATGTATGGCTCAAAATGTTTTTTCTTTCGTCATTAACTGAGTAGATGGATATTCATGGGAAAAATTCTATTAATTATGTAACTGCAAATAATAATTTTATTTATTTATGGCTGCTTTTGATCGGTCTTTTTGGAAAATTATGGTGGAGGCCTATGTCCAGCACTGGACCTCCTATGGATGAGATGATGATGATGAAAAATATAGAACGACTAGCTAAAAGTTTATACAGCAGTATTCTTAAATATATATGTAAACTTTTATATAACCTACGAGTATATATAAATTTCTTCTGTATGTGATATGTGAAAGAACTCCTCCTAAACGGCTGGACCGATTTTGATGATTTTTTTTGTGTGTGTTTGAGTGGCTCCATGAATGGTTTATATTCACAATTGGACCCGATAGGTGACGCTGCAATCGGGTACGGACGGGTCAACGTCTACTGGGGCTACTTGTATAAAGCTAGTATAAAGAGCCTTAATATCACTTCTACACTATTTATAATTGACTATTTAATGTTTTTTTAAGTTTATATGTGATGGACAGTCATACGGAAAAAGAAAATATATAAACAAGAACGCAACAGCCAGAATCATCACAATGCGTGACAATGCCTTGTCCAGTCCATCGCGCAAAATAGATGCGTAGCAAGAAAATACTTGTCTTAAAGGGTAACCCACAATATGATTGTTATTGTTGGCTAAATTGTTATTGCACAACTGTCTTCTAGGTGGGTAGATATTTGTTATACATATATATATGATTCTATGAGGATTTTACTAATTCTTATGGAGTCTACCCACCTAGAAGACATTGGTTTTTTTTAATCCTTTTTAGGTACCGTGCCATATAGGGAAATGTTAAAATACCTTTTCCCGCTTCTGTAACTGGGATCTCGTTGTCGCTAGCCGATGCCGTTTTCGCGAAAAATATGAACATCCACCAGAACCTCACCATTTTCACAAAAATAACTAGACATCAAAACTGTAACACTGGCTGAAAATGTGATCGCAGTACGAATCGAATTTAAAAAAAAAGTTTCGTAAAAGGCGCGAAACAAAACAATGTCTCTTCACTCCGAGAATTGAACATAGAATAAAGAACGGAAGGCAAAAGACAATAAGAAAACGCAATCTGTGGAATTAATCCCCGCCCATTGAAGTTTGCCTCAAGTTGATATTGTCTGGCGCTAGACCGGAGTTGGGTACTTTCGCACGGAAGAGGCGCGAGACGTTATTAGAGCGAAAATGAAGATTGTTTTAAGTAAATATTGTCCCCATGAATTATGGTTCACAATATACCTACTTGCAATTTATGTATTAAGTTCATATCTCAAGAATGTAATTGAAAAAACTAATTTATTTTTCTTTAAGTAGGTACATATTTTTTTACATAGGTATTACAAGCTGAGCCTGCAGCTTCGTACGCGTGGTATACGGTATAGCGCGTTTGTAAACCGATTAGAATGAAACAAACACTAAATGTTATATACGGGAATCTTGTTACAATACATCAGTGAAAACCGCATTCAAATCCATTAAGCCGTTTCTGAGATTAGCGTGCGCAAACGCACAGACAACCAGACAAAAATTCTAGAAACAATTTCTTTGACCTCGGTTGTTTTTTTGAAAAAATATTTAACGTAGGTACAGACACGGCTCATGTACGATTTTATTATGTATATATGTACCTATATAGATTGAATTCCGATAGCAGCAGTATTTTTGCATTATTGTGTCGTTTACAACCACAAATTGAAAGAAATACACAGCCTTCCTAAATTGACTTCTTGACAAGCTCGACCAACGAGTGATTAAGATAGTAGCGATCTGATTCAAAGGGCCCGAGTTCTATTCCCACCAAGGTCATTTAGCACAAAATTTCAAAGTTTTCATATTGTGCCTACTTACTTACTACTGAGTTTCGATGTCATTTTTTTATTTATTCACTAATTTCTTTTTTAAAGTTGAGATCGGCAGACAAGCTGACGGTCCACTTAACATCACAAGTGCGCAAGTGCGCTGCCGACTACATACTCGATTAAGGATAAGAGATTGGGAAGGGTTAGGGAAATGGGCTCTGGCATCCCTTACTCACTCACCTAAACACAACAGTACAAGTGGTATTATTTTACAGTGGTCTTCTGTAAGGGGGTGGTTAGTGTCGCCAGACGGGATGCCCAAGACTGAAAACGCAATCCACTCTGCCACTATTTTCCAGATCCAGACCAGAGCCAACTTTGAAAGATTCGTGAATCAAAACCTAGAACAGAGCATAAGGCAAGCACCTCAAGCACTGGTTCGTTAATACGTTAATAACCACACAGATTAGTTTCAACATACATAGGCCGCACTGAAAGTTTTTAGAACTGGCCAGAAAGTAAAGACAGAAATGAAAAATAAATATAAAATTCGAATTAACGACTCTTTAGGAATCTGTCGATGTAATTTCATTCGATTGACATTTGTTTTTACAAATTTGTGTTCATTTCAAAATTGTATGTCGTGCGAAAAAATTAATTTGACCAGAGAAAATTTTTGCTCCATGATTTATTATGACTTTCGTTGCGGTCTTAATTAATCAACAATAACTAGAGTCCTCAGTCGCTCATTATTAAAACAGATAAAAGAGTAGATTCGGTCAAGTTTAAGAATTGGCATGAGTCAAGTGCATACTCTTCTTACACGAACATCTAGGCGTGAGGAGTTGAGCCAAATGCTACAGCGTTTGGTCACCTCCTCACGCTTCCTATTTGACATCGACACAGGAGATAAAAAATGGATATAATCTTACGAACCCGAAACCAAAAGGCCGTCTACACAATGGGTGTTTCTTTTCAAGGATTTGCCAACAAATGTGAATAAGGGAAGAAGCGAAGGCAAAAAGATGAATGCCTAATGAGGATGCCTAAGATGAATGCTTTGGACATTTTGCAACCATTGCGTCAGTTAGAGGATCATTACTGCAGACTGGTATATTAGTAATTGTTTGCCAGTTCTCTTGAAAAATGTTCGATAGAAGCGCCCAAGAAGTAGGTTATCATCCTTCACCACGACAATGCTCCAGCCAACTCAGCCAGACGAACAATCAAATATTTGACTATGGAAGGTGTGTTGGAATTAGTGAGTCATCCTCCTTATAGTTTCGCCTTGGCACCCGATTTCTACTTATTCTCAGCGTTCGAAAACGACGTGAAAGATACTTCTAAAGAAGAGTGGACCCACTGCTTCAATCAGTGGTTCCATCGCATGCGACGGTGCTTACAAAGGAATGGAGAATACCTACTTCGATAAACAATAAAAATACAAACAGCTTCCTATATATTGTATCTCGTCAAATATTTGAAGCCATCAGATTTACTGACACATTCTATCACCGCCACTGATTATAATGATCTCTGTAGCGACCAGAAACAAATCAAATGTATGTCGTCGAAACCTATTCAGTTCATTATCACGTATCTTAACATCGTTAGGTTAACCCCGCCCTTTAAACTAAGAAAAATCGCCTCATCTCACCTCACTATTTGCTCTACATCCCCAATTCTCTAAGCTTAGAATAAAGAACAAACTAGAAAGGGCGTTCAATTAAAATTGCATGTCAGTGCACTGCGTCCGAAACAAGAGAGGTGCCTCATTTATCCATGATGACTTTGATGATGATAATTGAAACCTTTCACTATAGATGAAATATTAGGAAGTAGTTCAATTACATCAATTTTGTCTAAAAATTTAGTGGCATTTTTACACAACAAAACAATACAAGATTGTTTTTATATATTATACCTAAATAAAGGGCGGCAGGCAGGCTGACGATCCACTTGAATAGAAGGCTACCGTCGCTTAAGGACATCAGGGGAAATGCAAGTGCGCTGCCGACCCTGCAGGAATTTGTTTACGGGTCCCTTGAAGAAGCCCATATGGTAGCTGGCTAGGTGGAAACTTGAAACGCCTTAGAAGGAGGTATATAATTTTTAACAAATATTATCATAATTTAACAAAACATTCTCAAAAAGAGTACGCACGATCCAGAAGAAACTTGTGGTTTTCTGAGACCAACCATACACAGCTTTAAAAAACATAAAATAAGCGCTCGGTTGTTTAATTTACAAGTAAACCCGAGTGTATCACCAGTATACATACAGCTATATAGTTAAATAGAAAATTGTTTATAGACTTACACTAAACGCTTAAACACAAAATGACCTACGCAACCTTAACGTTGGAGTGATGGATGCCGGCGATAACTCAAAAAATAAATCTAAGAAGGAATTAGAATTGTGTAGGAACGAATTTATAGGATAAATAAGATAAGGGATCAAGATGAATTTTATTAAAAAAACAATTCCTGCATTGATAGCTTCATCCTTCGATACATATTATAAAACAAAGTCCCTCTCCGCATCTGTCCGTATGTATGTTTGCAATAATCTCAAAAACTACAAAACGGATTTTCATGCGGTTTTCATGTATCAACAGAGTGATTCTTGAGAAATCATAGGTGTATAATTCGTTAAGGTGTTATAGTTAGGTCCCGAGTATTTGTAAATTAGAGCGATTTGGAGGTTTTAATGTAAATAGTTTTTTCTCTTGAACACTTCCCAATACGAGCTAGAGAAGACTTAGGCCAGCTCTACTCTCATCACTGGTTCACTGTGTATCACAGTATATCACAGATGTATCACCAAGCAGTTCTAACCAAATCCCATAGATGTCGCCGCTTCACATAATTCTATTGTAGTAGGTATAATAGATAATGCCATCAATAGTGTTATATTTTTTATTTTTCAACGCGGACGAAGTCACGGGCACCAGCCAGTTACTTATATTTGAATTATTTTCTTTTGTTCTCTCTTTGATATTTTTCTTTCTTAGACTCTTATAATAAATTCGGACTACTGCTTTTTGAAATTTTACATGAAGAAAATTGTCCAAGTTTATCAAATTTTATAGTCACAGCGAAAATTGCTGCGGTGACAAAAGAGATTCATATTATTTATCTAAAACGACATCATGTTTTAGTCGGCACACTACAAGTAGACTGTAACGTAATCAGAGAGGAATTAAGTAGGTCGCGCGCCGTACAAAATTGATACAGATACCCTACTAAGTTGAATGAACTTTATATTTTAATCTCACAAGATTTATCGTTACCCACAAAAGTTTATCGTTATCACAATAAAAAAATCGTTTTTCATGTAAACAATCCATATAATACTTTATAATCCACAATCCTGATATTTTTTATAAAAATAATGTCAAAATGAGCATTTTTTTCTTTTATGAAAAGTGACTCTTTGATATTACCTATAAAGTGCATTTCTAGAGGAAATGCGGCCTAGTCAAGGGCCCTCTAGCAGGAAATGCGCAGTGTAAGGCTTACAGATTCTGTTGAAGGTCGAGCGTCACCAACATTGACCACGATACGTGGTGTTAAAACAATACGTAAGACCACTTACCAGCAGTCGCCGAGATCCCGTCATTTTGAGACGCAGGGAAATATACTATAATACTATAAATATAGGTCGGGAGCGGGAAGGGGGGTTTTCTGACGCTTTCTGACAAATCCTCGAAGTCCCGACGGCAAGACTCCTATGTTGACTTCGGTGGAAGACCGAAGTATCTTCGGGTGGAAGGCCGCTAAATGAGACAATTTCCTTTCCCCGTCCAATAAGCCTTATTAGAATCTCCGCGGCTCTTATTAGAATCTCCCATTCTTGATTGGATCTTTCAGAGTATCGCCGAGCATAATATAGCCTCACCAATCTCGTTGAGCGACGTTGAGCTTTTACGAGGCCATAGTTAGAGATCATGTTTCAGCGTTATATATCATTACTGGCAAGACACAGTGGTCGAAAACCTTTATTTTAAGGCACTGTGGAATATATTATCTTGGGTTCTAACTACTAAACTTCTACTTTTTCTGTGCTAGAAGTTAAAGGTCTTAGTTATTCTTGCGATGCATAATATGAAGTTTCGTAACAGAATTTTGTAAGGTTGGGTTGCTTTCAATGCATAATTTTCGCCGAGACGTCTACATTCGTTCCGTCCATTGTGTGAAACTTTAACAATAATTGTCCTAAAAGACATTTCGTGTGTAATCACGGTCGCCTATTGTTTTCTATTATTACGTTTTCTTTCGAAATTTCCGTGAAATAGAACAAATTTCGTCTCAACATATTAAAGTTGTTAATTAAATAAAAACTTAATGTTTCATTTCAAAATAATTAAATTACACGTCCTAATAAACGGACGTCTACCTGTCTTACTTTAGTCAACATTGTAATTGACTATCATTAATTAGGAGGTCTTTAAGGTCGGGGAAAAAATTTCTTCGCATTTTATATAAAAACTCAAGTTTTTTTTTTCAAAGTTTATTTACATTTGATTAAAGTATTTATGTGCCATTTTGTTCGATGACTTTTTGCCATTCCGTTGCTTTAGAAATTTTGGACTTTTGATTAAAGAAATGTGACAAGTAGTTTTGGCATTCCTCTCTTGATGTTAACATGACACTGCCTAAAAATACTAAAGAGACAGAAACATGTGGAAGTCTGAAGGTGCAAGGTCAGGGCTATATGGATTAACACCTCCCAGCCAAACTCTCTTAATTTTTGCTGAGTGGCTAAAGGTGTGTGTGGTCTAGCACTCTTTCTATTGATCAATTCCGGCCGGATTGATGGTTAAGCGTTTTCCCGGATTGAAAACGCTTAAACCAACTTTGTGCTACTTTTAACTTTTACTGACACTGCATTAGGTCCATAAGGGTCAATTTACACCGCCGCGGAATGGAACGGAAGCGACGAAATTGTACATAGCATAATGAACTTTATATCAATTGCATAACACACAAACTAAAAACGAGCCAAAAAATTTGACGCGCGTCTTCCGCGGAATCCTCGCGCATTCTCGAGAATTCTCCGGTGCCGTCTGTGGAATCCGCGGTAACTGGCGCGAGCGGGGGAGTCGCTCGCAGGTCGGTCACAGTAGTGCGGGGCGTTTTTTCCAGCGAATTCTCGAGCATTCCCGCGACTTCCTGCGTCATGAGGCGAAATTGACGCTTTCATTCCGTTCCATTCCGCGGCGGTGTAAATTGAGCCTAAACGTCACAAATTTTTTTCGCAACTTGCGTTGCATTTTTTCCTTTTTTGTAATAAAATTTTAAAATATATCGAATTTTTTCATTAGATTCACTCATTTTGACAGAAAGAAAAACAAATGTAAAAAATAGCTGTAAACAATATTTTACTAATTTGTTCCTTTTTTTGAAATGTAAGTTTTTTAATGTAATCAAAACCAGCCAGATACAAATAGTACAGCCAAAGAGATTTTAGTTACAAGTTTGTACATAGGTACTATATGCGAAAAGACTTTTTCACCGACCTCATAGTCTTATTTTAGTCAACTTTATCAAATTTTGTAAATTGACAAATTGAGCTAATAGTCAATTTGTATCAAATTTTGTCGGTGCCCTTAAATGATTATGGCGGAGCCAAATGGAAAGGCTTTTATTTAGGTATTATACAAATTTCTAGTGTCTCATACCATTTATATAATTTTCAATACTTTTCAGGTCAAAGTAACACAACAATGTCACAAACAGTTGTGCAAACTTTATGTTGCAGAGCACTCGGGCGGGCGGTGGGCGGTGTATGGTGCAAGCTATGGGGCTATTGTAGCCCGAACAATAGACAAAGCTATATCAATATTATTATATATAGTTGTGAGAGGTACATTTACGTGGACTGTGTTGTTTCTTTAAACTCTCTATCAATAAAAAAATCCAATATGTTTTAGCTAGTATAAATAAGGTCAAGTCAAGAAGTACCTAGACGTCTACGAGGTATGAATTCTGAATCTATGTAAAGTGATCTGCTTGACGAGCACTCCTTTCTCGAGTGCTTTAACGCTCTGTTTCAGGAGTCATGAACTTTTCATAATTAACTCTGGTCTGGACCTGGCAAGTAGTCCCAGGACACACTAGTCCCATAGGCAAGTAGTATTTGGCAATCATTTGGGCAGCTCGTCTGGTGGCAGTAACCATCCCCTTACAGAAGACCACCGTCAAGTATACTTTTGTGTTTCGGTGAGTGAGTCCACCGAGATGCCAAGGGATATCTGAGCCCATTTCCCTATCCTTTCCTAATCTCTTTACTATGTAACCTACTGTAGTCGGCAGCGCACTTGCAGCACCTGTGGCGTTGCTTGTGTTATAGGCGACGGTAGCCACCTACCATCAAGTGGACCGTCAATCTGTCTGACAAACTTTATATAAAAAAAATAGGTATCTACGGCGTGAAAAATGTAAGGATAAAAAAGAACCGTTGATGTCTTTTTAATATACGAGTTCCTCACTTTGATATTAAAGACATCAACGTTTTTTTTTCTATTATTACTTTAATATTTTTTTCTTTTTAATTGCAATCAGACATCGATGTACCTAACGTAAGTAGGTAAACATATGTCCTGGTCGAATATCAAAGAATATTTTAATGAATGTTTGGTACTTACGATAGATACCTACTTATTCTCTCCACATACATGCTTAATGAATCCCTTTATTTAATTAACAAGAGGGTGAACTATTTTATAAAAAATAACTAAAATTCAATATTATTATTATTAATAATGTATAGGTAACTCTCTAGATATATAAATTGAAGTCATTGTCCGCTTCTGTTTGTTTCTTTCTTGCTTCTAAACCACCTAACCAATTTAAAACAGCAGTTTCACTGATGGAAAGAGCGATGGAGGTTTTGCGGAAAGTTGGCAAAAACAATTACTTAGGTACATCCGTACGAAGCCCGGGTAGCCGCTTGTAATATACTTATAAAAGACATATAGATGTAACGTACTCCGCCAATGATAACGGATTTCGGGGAAATTTAAAAATATAAGTAGGTACCTTAGTAAGTACCCACCATAAAAGATCTAAATTTAATCTCAAACAAGATCGTTTGCCTGCATAAATTCCGTTGTATTGTAATGTAGGTATGTAAGTACGTACCATTATTTTCTCATTGTCGAAAGGACTAACCTCCATATTTTATTACAAGTACGATAGATGGCATTGATTTTACAAAAAGGTCTGCCTAATGTACATTATGTGCCTGATAATTTCAATTTTGATAATTGGATAGGTAGGTATACCTATTACCTAAAACTTGTGTTGGGCTGAAACATGAAAATGTATAATTAAAATAATTTTCCTTTGGATGTCTTTGTCTTTGGATGAGAGCGCGTCTCTCTTCTGTTATTTTAATGTAAGCGAAAACAACAGTTTAATTTGCACATACTGTGTGTAATGTTTTGGGTTGCTTTCATCTCGATGTAGGTAATTCTATTTACACCTAATTATCAATGACAGTATCCTGGTGGTATCCTGTTTCGTGTACCGCATATAAATAAATATAGACTATATTCCAGTAATTTAACAATGAATGAATGACTAATTGACTAACTAAATAATAAATATATTATCAATCACGTACTGACGGCTGTCAATGTCATATTACGACAAGCAAAGATGTTGTATTACACTAATACAATTATCTTTGACGACAAGTATATTAGATATGTATATTACATCGCGATGATCGACACGAACGCAGTACACTTTTTGTCTCTCTCTTTCTACATTCCATAGCTACTATGGACTGATAGCTACGCTACGCTCATATCGCAGCATCAACCAGTGTTGTCAACTTAGATCCGTCAGATCGTGAATTGGGGTAAAAAGGAAACGAAAAAAAATATTTTTTAACAGATGAAAGTAGGTAGAGAAACTGAAAGTTACGATGATATAGATTTAAGTTGAATCTAAGGTTTTCTTTCATATCTAATGTTATAATCCACGCCAATCTTTGTGTTACTCTCTAAAGTTGTGCGGACGTCAGTTCACGCAGGTGAAAAAAGTCAAAAGAATATATAAAAAAAAGTGCTTTAATATCAATTTTTAATCCATCCTCAGCTTCTTTTTTCATAAATTGAAACATTTTATATATAATTTTTCTGGCCTGTCTATGTAAGACTTTATTTCGTCTAGCCATGTTACAATAGGTACTAATAAAAATAACGTAAATAGTAATGTCCATGACTATTAACAATAAATTATCAATAAACACGTGAAATTATCTAATAAAAAACGAAAACGTAACAAAAATAAACAAGTAACTACAACAATTTAACAATACATAGCATAGATGACTTTTAAGCAAATCGCTAATGTGTAGACGTATGGACGGTAGACTCATACTAACACATAGAAGCACTGGAGAGCGCGGGTAGCGTTGTGCATACTTATCTATGGCGTTGTGAGGTACGGGCAGGTGTGTATCACCCCTTCCCGTTTAACTTATGGCGATGCAACTTGCGACAACTTCAGATATTGGCGCGAACTCTACTTCAACAACAATTTTAATATAGATGTGATTTTTAGTATGTTGAGCAAAATAAAATATCCAAGCATTTTTTTAAATTTTGTGTATTTTAACGAATAATATTAACGAAAAAATGTGTGGTGGATTTGTAATGGAATTTAAAGTTTGTTGTTGGCAACACATGCATCAACGAAGCTCGCTTCGCTCAATACCACAGATACATATATAATTACTCTACCTTTTTTCTCATTCCAATATTTCCAATTTTCAATTTATTTGCTACTATAATAAGACTCACTCTTCACTTGGTATTGATTTTATGTTGAAATTGTTGAATACAAAAATTCTTATTGTGTGGAAGAGTGTGATTTTATTACATTTAAACATTTTACGCCATTTAAAATAGATATTTGCTCCGGTAATATGTATTAAGGTACTAGAATACATTAATGGTGTATATAATATATTGTATATTGTAGTGCTATTTTAACATATCGGACAAGGTAACATAAACAAAGACGTTTTCATTAAGACAAAAGGCTTGTCCTTCATCCTCGCACTCATGTAGAGCATCACTGTTTAAATAACTCGTTATCAGTGCACGTCTCCGATAGTGTTAGAGGTGATTATATAGAAATGCTAACAATGTTTACACAGTAATGCACGTAAGTAACATGTACGAGGCACAACGCCCATTGAATTTCTCACACTATATCTATCGTTACTCCAGCGATTACTAACTTAACTTCTTTATAAATTACTTTACCTGGTGGTGGTGCATTTTACTGTGTCGCTTATTATTCTTAACATACCTATCTACATCGCAAGAAATGAGCACCAAGCTGCTAATGATGCAGTGTTTATAAATAGAATCCCATCCAGCACTGTTCTATACTCCTAAATGATATGGCTAACGTTAAAAGTAGACCTAACTCACGAAAAAATGCATCCACTAAAAGTAGTAAGCAAAAGAAATCCACAAGTATAGAAAGTTCCAATGTTATGAAGAAGAAATTAAATAAATTAAAAGATGCATATAGTCGTAAATCAACAAACAGGAAAAAACGAAATAATGATACACAATCCACAATCGATTCTACGGAAGAAAATATGAATAGTTCTTGTGAGGAAAACATGAAGTACATCTTAAAAAATGGTCACAGATCTAAAAGTAAAAGAATATTTAAAAAACAACAGAGAATGTTCAGCAACTATGGATTGCTTAAAGCGAGGCGCAAAAATAAAATGAAATTATTTGATATTTTAAAAAATGAATTAATGATTGATGTAGAGCCCAAAAACAAGAAAAGAACTGCTACCAATAATGGTGTTAAGAATGGTAATAACAATAACAATGACAGTGCAATGAGTGATAACAACAAATGTCAAGTAGAGGTTGAAAGCCAAGTACAAGAAGATTTTTCTATTAAAGAAAATAAGAAAACAGCATCAAATAAACTCAATAAGAATTCCAACAGAAAAAATAGAAATAAAAATCCTTTGAATAAAAATAATGTTATGAATAATGATAACACTCAAGCTACTGAAAATGCAGGTGTTCAAAACGCTGGCAATAATTGTGATTTTGTTGCAAAGAATGCGTATCAAATGAATTTCAAAGATGAAAATAGAAAACATGAAAAACTTACCAGTAATAAAGCCCATGTGTCAGAAAATTTATCACCTACAAATGGAATAGTGCTGGAAATTGCGTCATATCAATGCGACTATTGTCAAAGGATTTTCACAAATAAATCATCCTTACGCCGACACATTTATATTCATTTAGATCTTAAACCGCATACTTGTTCTTTTTGTTTAAGAAAGTTTCGCCAACTGTTCAATCTGCGCCTGCACATAAGAAATATTCACTCAGAAATTGATAAGGGGGATCAATTTTTCTGTAGCAAATGTGAAAAACCATTTACTTTCATGGAAACTTTGCCTCAACATCTATCGAATAACAGTAAGAAATCATCTTACACATGCCTGCATTGCAATAAGAGATATTCTCATAACCTTCTGCTTATCAAGCACGAGAGACAACATGTGCAAAATGGTAACACAGGTCAATACCAGTGTAATATATGCAAAATGAACTATGATTGCCGATCGAGGTTGTCTATGCATCTTAAAGGTCATTTACAGATCAAAGAATTTATCTGTCAATATTGTGGCAAAGAATTTCTGCGACCTAATTCTGTCAAGAGACATGTCGAAATATGTCATGGCGATTTTAAGGTTCAGTGTCCGGTCTGCAAGAAGTATTTGAAGGGTCATCTGACTGAGCATATGCGTTTACATGAAAAGAAGCGTCCACACGAATGCCCCGATTGCGGACAACGGTTCACTCAATCCACCCAGTTGACCGTCCACCGTCGTTCACATACAGGTGCGAGACCTTATCCTTGCAGGATTTGTGAACGTCCATTCACACACTCCAATGCTCTTATGCTTCATATTCGACGTCATACTGGAGAGAAACCATTTGTGTGCGCTATGTGTCCTTTAGCCTTCTCGCAACTTCCACATATGAAGGCACATATGTTAAAGATTCATGGTAAAAATAAACCCTATAAATGCAAAAAATGTGAGCAATTCTTCAAGCTGAAGAAAGATGTTGAGAATCACGAGAAAACGTGCACAGTAGGTGTTAAGCTCCTGTCCTTCGAAGAACAGCTCGAAGCATCAGTGAAGATTGAGGAAATGGAGATGGTTCATTCCGCTATGAATATATCACGGATGAGGTACCTGCTCGCCCTTCTTCTCACCATGATTGCGACCAAAGAGAAACTAAAATACTTAGGTGCGTAATTTTATTTCTTCTAACTAAATTGTTTTTTTTACACATTCATGAGACATTGTGCACATGATGTTTGTCAAATTTAGAGTGGACGTTTTGCTTCCTTTGTGTGTGCATAATAACAGGAGTTCATTATTTAGAAAATGTAAAAAAAGATATTTTTTAATTCAAAAATAAAATGCCATAGTAACTTCTCATGGTGCAATTGTGATATAATTTCCGTACATTAGACATCAACGGGTTTCCATACCTATTTAGTATTCAAAACAGAATAGGTATTATGGTGGAGCCTTTAAACTTTGGGCACTCATTGTTTTCAGTCTAACCAAGGTTAAAACAATAACAATTTATGCACCGCCATTGAATACAACAAGTGCGATCTGATTCATTTGCATAAAATTCATTACCAAGCACTATTGATTCCTAATGGGTTGAAAATAAGTATATATGTGTGTGTGATATTGTGTGCTTATTGTGATGAGTTAAGTATGCGACCTCGGAGTTAAGCGTAATAATGTTTGACCGATCTGGTTTCTATTCAAGGGACTTTGACAAATATTTATGGGACAGTCAAGATGACATCAAATCATGGGTAATATTTATGTGAGTCACTTCCCATTTTGTAACTTAATTTTTGGTGTTGGTCAGTTAAGGTGGAGGTGTATGGCGGAGGTCAGGGGGTTGCGGTGATATGGAATTAGTTTTTATTGTGGTTTTGCTTTTAAACTGTTTAGGTGATGGTTACATAAAACATGTGAAAATGTTTTCATTTATTTTATTTTGTATATAGTGTTCCTGAATTGGAGGCATCTTAAGGGACTACTGTAAAAATTATCTGTAAAAAAGTGTGTGTGTCAGCTCCGACGCACGACTGGAGTTTACTCCTTTATTTAAATGTATAAAATTTTCATTGTGTCAATAGATGTCACGTGTTCCAACTAAAACTTATGTTAGTTACGTTCTGTATACACAGATGTCACTACATTTTATAAGTTCAAATAGTTCTCTTTTCGACGACAGATGTCGACGCGCTATCGTTTCGTTCCTCAACGCGAACTACACTTTTCAGACCAGATTTCGAAGTTGCTTTTATAAGCCCAGAGAATAGAGTTAGGGAACGTAAATATATGCGTTAACCGTTAAACGCTTTTTAGTTAACCCTTGTATTAATGTTACTCATAAAATTTCCATAAGGGGGGTCTTATCCTTATCCTTATCGATTCTTAAGGAGTAAACTCCAATAATACATTGATTATAATTTGATGTACCAATTTAATAGTGATAATGCCAATAATTATCCTTAGTTCTTATTATTCAATTGCTCAACAAGAATCACAACAAGAAGATTCCTGAGAATCATTTCGTGAAGTACCAATATCTTCTATCTCACACTTTTTGAGAAATTGACTTTTTTATTTTAATGACTGTAAGATCGATTCTTCCATATTTTGATGATATATTTTCAACTGAAACTTCCATGTTATCATACTTTCTATACAAATGAATTTATTAATTTTAAAGTTGTAATGAAAATAAACTTTTTTTTTCATTTGTGTAAAATTTTGATATTGGCAGTTCACTGTCGATTTATCCCTAAGACCAAGAATGCTTAAGAGGTGATCTCTTTTTGAGTGACAATTTATAATAAATTATCCATATAATGTCTACTAAATTGCTATAACTATAACTTAGAATGAAACTAATTCAGGGATAAATTATGTACATCTCAATTTTACTAACAGGTTTCAATAAATGCCTCATCGATGACCTTCTCATAGAGTCGTTGGAAGCAATGGGTCACACACCATGTAAAGACGCATCACAACCACCATTAAAACGCTTGAAGACAAATATTGACATTCTACTAAAAGGGACCATTCCACAGGAAGAGATGGCTAAGTTCCATAAAGAGAATAAGACTACAGAAGAGATTTTGGAACTACTCACTACGGAGAAAAAGAAGAAATAACTTATTGTTGTATAATATGTATGTATTCCTTTTTTTCGAATTAACAGTGTATTTTAGTCAAAATATAATAATTATTTAGTAATTAGTCAAAATGAAATTAACTATCAAACTTTTTTGCAATATTTATAAATCTAAAACAGTTTTTTATAAGGAATCATTGAAGGAAATTTATTATAATTTATTCACATGATAAGTTTCATTACATAAACCTATTTAACAGATGACAGTCAAAAATTATCGTGTAAAATTAATATGCTAGTTATGCAATCAGGGTGATTAGTATTAATTGTCTTGTATAATCGATTGCACTGTCATCTCCGAGCAAAATGAATTTTACTAAGAACTTTATCATCTAATATTTGTCACCAACACAACAAACTTTACTTATATATCTAAGTCTAACTGGTTGGATATATATATGTAAGTATATCTATTTTGTTTTGGAAAATGATTTGTCAGTCTTTTTGACAAAAGGGACATTATTTGTCCCAATTACCCTTACCGTGAGTTTTTCGCACACCCACATGTCACAATCTTATAATATTTCATCCAGACACCGCTAGAGGCGGTGTAGGGAGGTTGCATTCAAAAAAAACTTCACTTTTATGACCTAGCGGTTAGTAAAATCCATGGTGTAAGTATGACTATTGAAAAGAAGCGACATATCATATAATGTAATATGTCTCTATGTTAATAACCTTGCCATTACAACACATTATGGTGATTGAATAGCACCAAAGACTCTTAATTTATTAAGTATCTATATGTTTTATTTAAAACGCATTTTAATTATTTATTTTAGCACATTTTAGTACTAATGATATTAAAAATCATATTTGAAATATATGTTTTTTAATGACTAGTTATATTTTTTGTGCCATTGAATTGTAACTTTTTTCTAGGTAGTATGTACTAGAAAGTGGTCCTATGCACTTTTGTATTAAAGACATAATGTATGGGTTATTTTTCTTACAATATTTCACAATAGCAATGAATTTCTATAGATTTTCTTTAACCCAAGAGCATTTAAAATACCACATTAATTTATTTTTCAAAATCTTAATATGTTCAAAATGTCTGATTAATCTGAGAATCTGCATGATTATATTTTATTTTTAACTAAAATTTGTCTTCCCTATGACATAAGTGTGTGTTCTATTTATGTTTTTTTTTAAATTATGAATTATTTTTTTTATTTTGTAGTTAATCACCTCTACGTAGGATATCGTCACATTGTTTATTAGACTAAATGGCTAATCAATTTTAAGTTTAAATTTACGTAACTAATCTGTGTATGAGGGCATTATATCTATTGTCCACATATGTATATATCGACAGTAGAAAATGTTACTTATACTTTTATTATAATTGCGACCTATTTACAAAAAATCACAATCAAAAATATTACTCAATGTAAAAGTCAAACTTTATTACTCTCTAATATTTATTTTAATTTTTCTCTGTAAGAAATTTGTTTTAATATGTTCGTTAATGCTTGCAGTAATACCCCATTCTACGCGAGGGATATGAGGTATTTGAAATTTGCATTTTAATTCTGAATTAATTTTTTACATGGGTATTGGGGTACCTTGCACATTTCCAAAATCAAAGCGGTTTCAAATACCAAAATTGTAATTGTAGGTAGAAAAGTTATCGCTTGTGTGCATTTTTTTTAAATCAATACACAGTAAATTAATCATATTAATGTATTTCGTTGGCAATGTATTATAATATTTATAATACAAATAAAAATGCAGGATAATCTTTTTTTTCTGTTTTATAGTAATTTTTTACTATAAACTATTTTACTTTCGTATATTCAATGTAAGCTAAACATTTATTTGAAATTCTTTCGAAAAATCACTTACGCAACTATAAAATAACTGCAATTAACATAGATTACAATTATTTTTTGTGTTTGCCATGAAATAAATATTGGAAGCATTTGATTTCTGAGACACCTGCATGTAGGTAGTTATATGTGTACTATGTACCCTGTATGTGGATCTATATTATTTCATTATATGCATTGTGTGCCATTATTACACTGTTCAGTTTGTTGTTTTTGTTATCTATTTATGGCGCATTTATTATTTTAAATATTTTTATTATTAGTTTTGTTATAGTGCTTAAGTGCTAAAAATAGTAATATACCTAATAGGATTATTTAAATGTTTTTAATCGTAAGTTTGACTAAATTGTAAACTATTGACGGTAACTGTTTAAATATTAATTAAACAGTGAATCTATACGCGGCATTAGTTTAAGAAGCTTAAAGTTTTAGAAAAAATTATATCCAATTTTTAAATGTTTAAATCAGACGAAAATTTTAATATATTTTACGATGATTGTGTTATATTTAGATTCCTCATACATACATCACAACCGCGCATTGTCCATAAGGAAGTTTTGTTATAAAGAGTTGTAATATTTTTAACCAGGTGTTATACGTCTTTAATAACGACTGTTCTATGTCTTTAATTGATAGATAGACATTAGATAAGATTAATATATTTCAATATATAATCATCTATGTATTTTTAGATTAAATTTAATTCTATGTGTAGAATACCTTAAACTTTGTCAATCTTAACATCAAATAATGTTAGCGAGTAAAACTTTTCATTTTCGTCTAGCTTTTGCGCGCGGCTTCCGAGGTGGATATAGCTGCCTATATCCACTACAAAGTTTCTAACTTTACAAACTAAGTCAACACCACACCTACTTACTTTAGTGTACGTTGGATGAGTTGTTAGGGTGCTTGTCTAGGGTTCCCGGGTTCGAGTCCCGGCAGGATCAGTTTTGGAAATGAACTTTTCAAAATTGGCTCTGGTCTGGAACTGAAAAGTAGTGGCAAGGCATACTGCGTTTCGTTCGTAGTCGTCTGGGCAGCCCGTCTGGCGGCAAAAACCACTCACTGTGAAATAATGGCACGTGTGCTGTTGTTTCGGCGAGTGAGTAAGGGAAGCCAGAGCCCATTTCCCTAACCTTTCCCAATCCCTTATCCTTAATCCTACTGTAGTCGGCAGCGCACTTGCAGCACCTGTGGCGTTGCTTGTGTTATAGGCGACAGTAGCCACCTACCATCAAGTAGACCGTCAGCTTGTCTGCCAACCTTAACATTAAAAAAACTAGCACCCCTTTGGGGTATATTTAAAAAAAAGTAGCCTATGTCGTTCCTAGCGATAAAGCTATCGGTATACCAAAGTTTAATCAAAATTGTTTCGCCTGTTTGTGGTGATGTACAAACAAACGGACTAAGTTACTTTCACATTTATAATGTCAGTAACGGATGTTGTATTGTGGTTGAAGTTAGATTTAACATAGACAACATTGTGCAGTACTGTAAATAGGTGCATTGTTAATGGTTGTGCGATTTTTCAAATATATTCTTAACCGGCACTTTCATTTTGACTAAACTTTAGTGCCGTATTTTGAAACTTTAAATATTTACACCTTAAAAATACAATCTGTCTTAAAGTATATCCATAAATTTTATTTAAACTCAAAATAATCTGCAATTCGTTATCGAAGTAACATGTATTTCCTATATAAGTGCAACACACACTGAAGCGATTCAGGAGGCGGGAATTTTTGTAATGTACGAGTTCTTATGCAGCATACAGAAACCTCCAGCGATTGAGAGGCGGCACGGTGCCGTTCCGGGACCGCCTGCACCGTGCCGCCTGTTTGTGCAGGCCCACATGAGCCCCAATTTTAGGGAATACTGCGCCGCTTTCCCTGGCGGCAGCATCCCGCTTACCGCCCAGTGTGTTTAGCGCTTTATGTTCCACAAAGTTTTTAAGAGTAGGTAAAAGTTTGTAACAGTGCTAATGTTGTTTCTTATTCTATTTTCTTTATTCATGGAAGCATGCTTTGAACCCCATAGAATGGCTTACAACAAAGCACCCGACCAATTCTAAGACTCTTTCCAGAATATTGCAGACTTTCGATTCTTATAGGATTTCCACGTAAATCTTATGGGTCATTTATTCATTACCGATTATATCTTTTTAAAATCTACATTTTCACTGTCTAAATCTATTTAGAAATATCCCCAACGCCTTATGTCAATATTCTCATTCATTCTCAGAACATTATCACAGATTTATATATTTTTTCCATAGACTTTTTTTAAATAAAATTTCCGAGACCCAGTGATTGTGGAGAATAATAAGTGTAAAAACAAAGTGACTTCCTATAACTTCAAAAATATAAAGAAACCTTACTTTTTCTTTTTTTTTTCTAAATATTATGCTTCATAGATGTAGTAAACTGACAAGTAAAATAATGACAGCTGGGCATTATTCACTACTATTAATACTAGATTTATTTTATATTTAGATTAAGATATAAAATAATAATCTGCAGTGGATATGATGTTGGTGATACTATTAAAAATTTGATGTTACTTTAAAAAAAAACGAAAACCTAAGTGAATTGTTGAACTTGTTTTAATTTGGGTTCAATTTTTCAATTAAATATTTCTCAAAAATATTTAGCTTAAATTAAGCACACCAGTCTTGCCATTGTTTTCTGGAATAATAACTATTTATTAAATTTGCCAAAGACGATTAGGCCCACCATTGTTGTTTTCAAGTTTTAGGTACTTTTATTAAATAATATAATTTGTACCCGATAGAAGTCGATTATGTATTGTTATTATTTTGTCTATTTATGTATAACTATTTTTTTAAAATATTTTAGTAAGTAAATGACACTTATGGTGTCGGACGGTCCACGACAATTTTTTATGATGTCGGACATTTTGGCAAATAAAATCGGGTGCGTTCACGGCATTGCGGACTGCTTCTCATCACTCCAACGAAATGACTCGTATATTGTAAAAAGTCCGACTTTAATGTTATCGTGGTCCACATCGACGAGTGTTCTTATTGCTATCATCAGATAAACTATGTACCAAAGAATATAGTGAATGTATTATGTAATAAAATTATTTAACACTTTATATATTTTCTTTTTTTTTAAGAAACCTACGAATATAATGTCTAAACAGAATTGTCCTATAGATTATTAAGAGAAAAACTGAGAAAACTGGAAAATATAAATCCGAATGAATGTGCTTCCGAGGTAGGTCGATATTCATAATTGTAATAGGTACTAGAAATAAACACAATCTTTCTCTAATCCACACAAGGCTAACGATAACAGAGAAATCATTCAAAGGACAATGTAGGTATCCGTTTCTATAATAAAATAAAATCCCTGAAGAAACGGAAACTTGTTTAAAAAAACGAATTTATCATTAAAGATTATTTAGCAGATAAAAGTAAAAATAATTGGTTTGTTTTTTAGTCTCCCTTTTCTTATTACCAACGTTAACACTGTTGTGACCCAGTTTCACACTGAACTTTAAAAATATGACAGTGTGAAGGTTGGGAAAGTAATTTCCCTACCTTAACACTGGTGTGAAGGTGGGTCGGGCGCGAAATGCATGAGATTAAATCATTGTTAATAATCATATTAAAATAAACTATTCTGGACAGTTTCTTTTCTTCCAAAACGCCATTTTGTTTCTAAACAGTAGTTTTCGAATTCAAAGTGATCACTACATAAAAAAAAAGATTTGATTTCTTTTATTACCTATGCAAAGAAGTAAGTATGATGAGATAAGTAGGTGAATGGAAAGTCAAATTGTTTTTTAAAGTCCAATATTTTTCAAATTTAAAGTATTTACAAATTATAAAATTATTTTTTCCTGTGAGTCATGTTGTCTCAACCAAATCATTCTTATTCTTGAATCTTGACTGCGTTAATAATAATAATAGGTTGGGGAAAAAGTTTCTTTGCAATTGATATGAAAACTCAAGACTTTTTTTCATAGTTTATATTTAATTAAAGTATGTAGATGCCATTTTGTTCGATGATTATCTGTCATCTTGTAGTGACGTGATCCCGTTCCTGTAGAAATTTTGAGACTTCTGTACAATAAAAGGAACTTTACTTTTGAGAGTCCTCTCTTGATGTTAACCTGACACTCCCTAAAGAATTCTGAAGAGACGGAAACAGGTGGAAATCTGAAGGTGTAAGATCAGGGCTATATGGCGGATGCATTAATACCTCCCAGCCAAACTCTCTTAATTTTTGCTGAGAAGTGTGTGGTCTAGCGCTGTCGTGATGACAGCGCTAGACCACACACTATTCATCAATTCTAGCCGCTTTCTCTCAACTTCTTGCTTTCATCTCATCAGTTGTTGGCAGTAGAGATCCGAATCGATGGTTTTGCCCGGCGCGGCGGTAAAAGCTCATAATGAACACTGCCCTTCCAATCCCGCCATACACGCAGCATGACCTTATACCTTAATACGTTAATCCGGGTTTTGGTACAGTTTGTGAAACTTGACCGACCTTTGGGCGTAGGTCCACTTTTCATCACCAGTTATCAAACTCTTCAAAAACGGTTCGATTTCATTACGTCTCGATAAATAATCGCAAATGAGTACCTACACGATTCATAAGGTTTCTTTCAGTGAGCTCGTGTGGCAACCAAATATTGAGTTTTTTTTTGTGTACTGTTTTTCAAATGGGACAATTACCAGTTCTTCAACTATGTCGTAAATACTGATATGCCGATCTTGCTCTACTTTTTCAAAAATGGCGTCCATTATATCTGTAACAGGGCGACCAGAGCTAAGTGCATCTTTGACATCATATTTCCCGGTTTGAAAACGCTTAAACCAACTAACTGACTCTGCATTCGGTCCGTAAACGTCCCAAATTTTTTTCGCGGCTTTGGTTGCATTTTTTCCTTTTTTGTAATAAAATTTTAAAATGTATAGGTTCACTCATTTTGACAGAAAAAAAAACGAATGAAAAATAGCTGGAAACAATATTTTATTAATATACATACTAGCTGGTGCCCGCGACTTCGTCTGCGTTGAAAAATGAACAATATAACGCCTGGAATTTTTATCGCTACCTATGTCCCTATGTAGACAGTGTCGCCCATTTTTTTAAAATTTATATTTTTAAGACAATTTATTAAAACCTAGCTCGTGGAAGGTAGATGTGATATTATTTTACTTAAAGGCAGGTAGTCGCTATTCAAATATTTTGAATACAATTTCGCCTTATTACAACACTTGCTTAATCCATCTAATTATTGAATTTTTGATTGTCATAAATAAAGGATTCCTGCAAGGAAGTGTTTCTAATAGGTATACATAAACGACTTCCTGACGGCTACAAAGCATTAAGTATATGACACTGGTGATGAGGTTACAAATTTAGAGTTAGGTACATATACCTATATTTATGATTCACTAAAGTCCATTATAAAATGGCTTCAAAACAATAATAATCTAAAAATAAATATTGAAAAAACCAAAACAATGAAGTTAGAAACAAGATTCAAACAAAAAGTAATGTTAATTACTTAAAAAACGAAACTATACAGGAAACTAACATGACATAATAAACATGTTGATAACAAATTGACATGGAAATTTAAATAAGTTGAGAAGAGTCGTAGATCAATCTGCAGTAGCTACAGCCTACTATGGCCAAACAGCCGCAACCATAAGATATGGTGTCATTTTCTGGGGAAACTCTACGGATAACCAAGAGTAGGTAATATCCATCGAAATAAAATATAACTTTATATCTAAAGCTCAAAAATTTTTATTAGAGCCATCTGTATAGTTTATACAAGAAACTGACTTGACAAAATTCTTAAGACTAAAGAAATAAATCAGCTTCCGACAGGAAAAACATTGAATCAAAAATCGAGCGACGTATAGGTACAATGTACGTGCAATAAATATTGGAGCTTGAAGGAGATTTTTAAGAGCAACATGCCAGTTAAAATTAAAGCTAGAGTCATGAACACTTACCGTGCCTGACTATGTATGCCTGAAATGGAAGTAGGTACACCACAAAAATAAAGGTAAAAATTATAACATGCCTACGGAACTAGATCGCAAAAAAAAAAAAACCTAATAAACAAAATTCAAAAAATAAGACTCCAAAATAAGATGCATATAAAAAACCATTGATGCTCTTAATTATGCCCAGAAACTAAAATGAAAATGGGCGGAGCATGTAGCGCGATTGTCATTCGAGCGATGGAGCATAAGAGTGACATCGTGGAAAGGCCCAAAAGGGAAACCCTAGTGAGGCGAAGACCACACAAGAGATGGGAAGACGATATACCTACTCGAGACCGTTGGCCCATCCTGAAAGGAAGCAGCCCAAAATTGCTTTTCTTTGGAGGAGGCCTTCACCTGCGGCGGGGTTCTTGCAGATTATTGTCGATTTCACTTCTTCGGATTACTTACTTCATTTTCTTAAATTTTATTGGATGTAATTAAAATTATTTATTTGGATGGTGCACACATTTTGTTTATTTCTTAATTACTTCAAAACATCTAAAATGACATATATAAAATATTTCACAACCATCTATCCAGATGTATTTTAAGCACATTTTTTTAGACGTCAAAACTAAAAATTATACCTTTTCTTTTTCACTATTTGAATAAGTATCAAACCTTTAGTCAGCCAGTATTTAAGTTCAAAATTCAAATAAATAATTTTAATTACATCCAATAAAATTTAAGAAAATGAAGTAATCTGAAGAACTGAAATCTATAACACAGATGAAGAGAGATGAAGTTAATTTTTAAACATAATACTAAATATTACATCAATCCATCCAACTTTAAATATAAATATTTATAACTCATAAGTTTAATAGGAATATTAATAATTACAACATTATCATCCTACCTATTAATCTTTCGCAAGAAATAAAATGTTTTTTTATTTTATTATGACCATTACTAAAATTATATATATTATGCTAAGGCGTTATTCTTTTACTTTTCGTTAAAATAAATATTGCTTTCATTGCCATGGACCTAATGTCATTGCGTAGAGGCTGTCGCTGTCAATGTCACAGTCACTTCTAAATGTCAAGTAGATCTCCAACTAAACAAAAGCTGACTGAAACTATCTGGCTGAACTGAAAGCAAAAAAGAGTGGTTAGTTTTGTGTTGAGGATGTGGATTTGTTCTGTATTGAGCTCATAAAACTTTTTAAAGCAGATTTTCTAATTAAAATGGGTACAACGGGTCAAGCAATAACACTAGCTAACAGTATTATAGGTGTTGGCATACTAGCGATGCCGTTTTGTTTTCAACAAGTAAGTGAAATTCTTCAAACATTGTAATTCTCACATATAAATATATAACATTTTTAGTACGCTAATGAATTGAATGGGCTTATTAGTTATGAAGGTTTTTATAATATACTATTTTAGGTTCATGGTATATCAATATCTGCTTAAAATAACATTAATTACTTACCTAATACAAATAATTTTAATAAACTAATTATTTAAATACCTGCAATAAAGTGTATTAATTAAAAAAATAATACATCTAGAGATAGCGTTTCTTTTAATTTAATTTAAATTACAATTTATTATTTTAAACATTAAAAAACAAGCCATCTAACTGCCAACGAACCCATATGTCAGACTAGATACGGGCGAATTATGTTTAAAAAACTAATCCCATTGATAAATGAAATTATCTGTTTGTTTGTTACATTTAAACAACATTTATTCTAATGCAAAAACTTATTCTAATGCAGAAAAATTTCCCATTTGTTATTCCTGATAATAAATTTTAATAGGGTATGCGCAGAACAATAAAAAAAAATAGTGTATCTTTGAAAGTACTATCAAAACTTCGGGCTCTTTATGTATATTCCTCTAAAAGAAAGAAATTCATTTCAGAAAAAAAAACATATTTACATTTTTCTGGTAACCACACTAGACTCTGCCTGTCCCAAGGGGTTATTTTTATATTATAATTTAAATATATTATAAACACAATTAAATTAGGTATTATTATTATTAATTAGGTATATGCAGTCACCGACTTTTTTAAAGATATCTTTGCAGTCAACACATCTGTTATCTGTTTAGGAACTCACCAGATCATTTTTCTGCGACTTAATTTACAAATGTTGTAATTTTGTATTGAAAAATAAATATTTGTCGTCAATAACGTAGAAAAAACCGATTTCAGTTCCATTATTGAAAATTATGAAATTAAAATTGTTTAATTTATATGATGCTCCATATTTAAAAGTTAGGTAGTCATTGAAAATATAATTTTCTGAAGAAATTATTTTAAATTGTACATAAATTGGACAAAACTTAATAAGGGCAGTTGGTCAAGATTGGATTCAGGCTATTTCTGATCAGTCCTACTGGAAAATTATATTATTAGGCCTTTGTCTAGCAGTGGATGTGCTAAGGCCACAAAGATAATGATGATGATTTTTATAAGGTACAGGGGTAGTTTTTAATAGCATCTCAGATTTTTTACATAAAAAGTGATTCCTGAGGAATCTATAGATATAATTAGTTAAGGTTTTATCCTTAGATATCAGAGAGTTTGCAAATTGGAGCATACTATGTACAGGTGTGTAGAGCATACTATGTACCAAGTAGTTCTATCCAAATCTGATAGATGTCACTGATTTTTCAGTAAAATATATAGAGTGCGCCATCAATAGTGGTTTTTTTTTTCAAGGGGACAAAGTCATCTCTATATATAAAAATGAATCCCCATTTCCCTTGGTCACGGCATCACGCGTGAACGGGTAGACCGATTTAAATTCGGTTTTAACTAATGGAAAGAGGGATAAACGGCGAATGTTCTTATATATAAAAATTGCACCCCGGGCGAAGCCAGGGGCGGGTCGCTAGTATATTAATAAATTTAACTTTGCATAGGTATTGTTATTAGACATAGCTTGCCATGACATACTGTGTTTACAGAGTTGTAATTAGCATGAATGTATTTTACAGTGTGGAGTGTTATTGGCTGCTTCAATACTACTCACCATGGGATTAGTTTCAAGACTATGTTGCTACTTTCTTCTAAAATCAGCACTTATAACTAGGAGGAGAAATTTTGAATTTCTAGGTATGTTGAAAGATTATTGAGAAACTACAATTTCTATGATTATTAGCCATGTATTTGTAGTAAAAATCATATAGTTATCTGAATTGCACTAAAAGTTACCAGAATAATAAAATGAAAATCAATTTTCAATGTATTCTTTGTTGCCATTAATGCACTTTTGCTTGCCAATAAACATATCCTCATAACATTTATTCTAATCCTCTGTGACGAATTCAGAAACATGTTTTTCATACTCCTACTTTTGGTTACGAAAATTAATAATTCTAATTAATTTTCAAATATTATTCGGTTAACTTTCAGTGATGTTTGTGTAGCAAACATGCCACATCATTTGCGTTCTAACTTTTTTTTAGAACGCAAATGGTTAGTTAGTTGGCTAAGCTAAGTGTGCCAAGTGTAAGAGTAACATTTGTTTTCTTGTAGCGTTTCACGTTTTCGGGCCTGCTGGTAAATTGGCTGTAGAAGTAGGCATAATCGGGTTCCTGATGGGCACCTGCATAGCTTATTTCGTAGTAGTTGGAGATCTTGGACCACAGATAATTGCAAAAATGTTTAATATTAATCAGAGTGACATACTAAGGTATACATTTTTGATTATTGTTTTTTTCATCTAAATTTTTAATTTAGTCACTAGTTTTCAACATTTGATATAAATGTTTAGTCTTAAGCATGTGTTTATAGTAATCATCATCATTATATTAATAACTGAAGCGAAAAACTCCGCTATATCCTGTACAGTTGCGAGTGTTGAGTACACTTATTGATACTTTAAATCAGGTTTTCCTAACCTTTATTTCGCCGAGCCTCCCCAAATTTCATAAGTGTTCAACAAAATAAGAAACACATTTTTTTATATTAACTAAATTATTTATTTGAATTTCAAGTAGGTACAATATAGATACAATATATTTATTGATTACTTACCTATTACGCCCCCCCCCTCCCTAAGGGGGCGTGCCCCCTTGGTTTGGAAGTCCTGCTTTAAATCATTGATGGGCCAGTTACAAAAAAATCTTCAGTGATTTCAGATCCTGTGATGGACCTCATTTTATTTCATCAATTTATACAAATTTATATGAAAACCAAACAACCTAATGATATTGGGTTTAAATTATGTAAAGCCACACTTACTTCCAATTTGCTTTCTGGATGGTCACTTCACATAACGAACTACTAGCGCCATCTAGGGAACTTTTATAATATTAATATAAAAAAACGTGGAATGAAATGTAATTTAAACACAATATTAATGTTCTTGACTATAATACAGTAATTTTTCTAATGTGTTTCTAAAATGTATTTATTTTATTAGTAGCCAACATTGAATTCAAGAAGTGTTCGTTTCACGAAATAGGTATCTTAAGCTCTTGTGCGTATTTTCAAGAGGGATCCACGTGAGCTACCCACTCCTTGTTTGTTGTTTCATACATTTATTGTCATACCAGAAGTTTGGAAAAACACCGCGAACAAGTGAATTAAGTCAGCAATTTGCAATTCGCTAAAATAGTATTAAAATAAATATATTTAAATTCCAGGACTTCTATTATGGTGATAGTGTCATTGGTATGTGTAATACCTCTCGGACTTCTGAGAAATGTTGACAGTCTTAGCAATGTCAGTGCAGCCACCATAGCGTTTTATTTCTGCTTAGTTATAAAGGTAATTTCATTTATTTTACTGTTAACTTGCATGTTGGCATTAATTACATGCCACGCCAACACATAATGTGTTCTACCAGTTTTATAAAAGGAAATGTTATGATGAGTTGTTCAACTTGATGACCTACGTTAAGGTTTAATCATTGTACTCTGGGAAATCATAAATTTAGATCACTCAGATAAAGAGCCTGGTGCGGATTGGCACTTTATCCCCCTGGAACTGTGACAGAATGCTACTTACTGAGTTAGGCTATGTTCACACATCTCAACAACTTAGGGCTGTTACTTGTGTCGTTGATTTTGAAAACCGTTAAGTAATCCTTTCTATAAAAAAGAGTATCATTCTATAAATGCATTCCCCTGTGCAACTTTCGCCAACTTTCTTTTCATCAACTTCTCAAAGCGTGTTGATTTCAGTAGATCATGAAATCCATACGAAATTTTAAAGGATTGTTACATTGTATATGATAGGGGATAACTCTGCAATAGCGATAGCGGTTAGTAGTACCGAGCGCCCTCTGTCGTCTTCTTTACGTCGTCGTTCCAAACTGCTGCCTGAACTTAATAATCTTAACTAACATTATAAATTTTAAAGTGAGGTTGTTTGTTTAAAACGCTTTCACGCCTAAACTATTCAACCGATCATCATTAAATTTTGTATACACTTTGTCAGAAATACATAAAAGAACATAGAGGATACCTTTCATCCAGAAAAAAAGTACCGTTCCCGAGGGATCTTCTAAAAAAAATCAACGTCTGACAAAAATTGAGCAATAAAGATTGAATAATAGTTTTAGTAATTAATAAAAAGAGACGCAGAGGAATTCGCGCGCGGGCAAAAGCTAGTGTTACACATAATTTATATTACGTCGCAGTAAATTCCTAGTACTCAGTCAACTTTTATTTCATACACCCATAATAATATCAAAAAACTATTACATTAACGAAACATAAAACATGAATATTTTTTTGTTCTACTTTATCACCTGTTTGTTTCCTTTATAAATAATTTAAGTAATTTTATAAGTAAGTAAATAAATAAATATCGTTCACTGTACTGTTAAGCAACGAAAAAGGATATTGTGGTAATAATTTTGGCATAGGTTATAGCCGAGGCGGCATCGCAACTGTGGTCGGGCGAATGGCGAATGCAAGTCCACATGTGGAGGCCGGACGGATTCTTGCAGTGCGTGCCCATATTCTCTATGGCGCTTTTCTGTCAAACGTCAGTATTAAACCTTATTTCTCGACATTTAACTGTCACTAGTTTTTTTTTAATGGCGTTCATCGTTATGGTTCACAGACAGCTGTTTGAAATATTCGAATCTCTGCCGACGTTGTCCCTGGAGAAAATGAACGTCGTCACAAAGACAGCGATCAATATATGTACAGGGGTGTACTTTACGCTTGGAATATTCGGATATATTGCATTTTCGGAAAAGGAGATATCAGGTTTGTGAAGTTTTCTAATTGATGGAAAATTCTGATTACATTTGACTGTATTGAAACCTGATCTAAATTTGTACATATAAATAAGATTCAAGTCAAAATGGCTGCTTTTTACTAAATTTATCAAATCAAAATATAATACGGTACTTTAATCAAAATTTCTTTTTAAATTTTTCTCCATTTTTCCCGGCTGATCTTCAAAACGTCTGGACCGAATTTGACGGGACTTTCACTGGCAGATAGCTAATTTCATAAGTAGCTTTTATTTAATAAAAAAACAAAGTATATATAAAAATGTACTGGACACTTTTATATATACTTTGTTTTTTTTTAAATAATTTAAATAATAAATAGTTGTTGCACCTTGCAACAAGGCGGTTCAGATTTTCTTTTTTTTTAATGATTAGAAGTCTTTTTGAGAAAAGGCTGTGATTAAATTTTGTGAACGTTTTATATAATAATTATTTATCGATGCATTAAATAAATAAAAATTATTTGTTACAGAAGAAATAAAATAATGGGTGACTTTTGTTTATGTAGGCAATATATTGATGAGCCTGAGTCCGACCCTGTTGAGTGACGTGATCAAGTTGGGCTTCGTGATGTCGCTCGCGTTCAGTTTCCCGCTCATCATATTTCCTTGTCGAGCTAGCTTATACTCGTTCCTATTCAAAAAGGTTACCATTTATATTTCTTACAATATTAGTATCTTTCCGGACATGTGTAAATGTGTATATCGCTCGACTGTATTGTTAAATAAGGAATAACACATGGGATGTTGTTACTACTGTCTGATTGGTAGAAAATATCTTATTTGGTGCAACCGAAACATAGTGCTTATTAGTGCTGCAGTAGTGCTGATATTCAGTTGCGAGCTTGACATCTTAATTTTTAACAAGTGAAATAATAAAATATGGCAAACGATTTACTTGGTATGTTAATGTTGTGTTAGTGACGTCGTGGCTACATTGGGCAAGATTCGTAATAAATGTTATAAGAACAAAGTTTATTGTATGTCCAGTTAGTTAACTCTGAATGCAGTAACAGGAGACCACTGTGAAGTAAGATCCCATTTGCTATAGACTTTAATCCTAATCCTACAAATATTATAAATGTGAAAGTTCACGTAAAAACTATTAAACGGATTTGTATGATATTTGGCACACAGATAGTTTATTACCTGGATTAACATATAGGACTCTTTTTATCCTGAAAAAAATTTAGATTCCGGAGGACTCGTCCGAAAATATGAAAAATTGGGTGGGACTGTCACCGTAACGGCGCGGCGCCGCCGTCGTTACAGCGATAAAGATGTCTGGCGTTATTTTTCAACGCAAACAAAGTCGCGGGCACCAGCTAGTCCTGACCAATCGTCTCTACTCCTTTGGAAAATTGTATATTCTAACTAAAATATTTTTTATATTATAAAGGGTGGTGGCTTGAAGTGGCAACCGTCGCCTAAGGACACAAGCAACAGAAGGAGGAAATTAGGTGCGGTACAAACCCTATCTAGCTAATCGGCTGTCCTGTCCACCTTAATAAGATATAAGAAAGGTCGTAGGAATAGAATGGGTTCTAGCATCCCATACTTATTTACCGAAACGCAACAAACAATACATGTGCTTTTATTTCTAAGTGGTGTTTTGTAAGGTAGTGGTTGCTGCCTCCTGATAGGCTATCCACTTATAGACAGACTTCAGAACAAAGTGATAAACTACATAGTTATATTACAAGGATGTATATTAATTGTAAATATTTTCTATTATTAGTTATAAAGGTAATTTCATTACCTTGTATTCATTGTTGTGTATTGTAAAATGTAGCGAAAGTGTGTATTTTCAGGCGCAGAAAACCCATCACGACCACGTTGTGAATCACATGATCCCAGAGAAGACGTTCCGTTGCATCACCGTTTGCATCGTCGCCGTAGCTCTGTTTGTCAGTCTTCTGCTGCCCAACATCGAGCTGGTCCTTGGTCTACTCGGGTCTACTGTTGGGGTATTGATCTGCGTGGTATTTCCGGCTGCTTGCTTTGTTAATGTCACTTTCAAAGATACCAACGAGAGGGTTTTAGCTAAGGTAAAATCTATACTTAGTCCCGACTGACTATTAACGCACAGCCAAAACAACTAAGTCTAGAAAGCTAAAATTTGGAACATATATGTATTTATTTTATAACATAAGCATCCGCTAAGTAAGGGTTTTTGCAAATTTCAACTCCGTGCGCAGCCGGGGGCTGGTCGCTAGTTTTGTATATTATAGTCTTGGCGAAAATACTGTAATGTTTTTATTACAATACACAAAATATCAGTTTCCTCATCGTCATTGACAGCCCATTGCATGGGACATGCTTCAGACTTGGAAGGGCATGACTAGGAAGTTTGTCGGTGAAGTAGTTATCCTATAGATTTCCTCTTTATGGGCCTTGTTTCCAAGGAAAATCCCAAACATAACTTTTGTCAAAGCGCACTGAGCCACCTCAGCTTTATCATCAGGCTAACAATTAGGGGCCGCGCTTGGTGGACTTAAGATCATCACAATAATTGCATTGTTACTATTGGATGTAAGCCGAACAAATTTTGCGAGCACCATCTCGCAAAATTTGGTAGTAACAGTTGACTATCGACCATCGCCAACAATATAAGTACCACAAGAATTTACGAGATGTCGCTTTAATAAATAGTTATAAAAATACCTTTTTATGTGTAAAATTGTGTTTTTACACGTAAAAAGCTCTATGTGTAAAAAGATAGACGGCTAAGGTAAACTTAAAAAGCAAAATCTCATCCAAATCGTTAGAGCCGTTTCCGAGATACGTGAAATAAATTTATATACCTACAACCAAGGATTAGTTTTGGTGAATGATTAAGAGATACAAGAGCCCATTTTCCTATATTTTTACTACGGATGGAAGCACATTTGCAGCACCTATGGCGTTACTTGCGTTAATAGGCGACGGTAGCCACCTACCATCAAGTGGTCCGTCGGCCTGCCTGCTAAACTTTGCATAAAAAACCATACTAGGTGTTGTGTTGTTTTAAAAATGTGATTTTGTATGCATGTGGATCAAGTGGGAGCTTATTATCATTGTAATCTTGGACTTAAAATTTACCTTTGCTTCCTTACTTTTAGTTTCCGAAAAATGAGCTAAAAATCAGCAAGGCTCTATATGAGGTCCACTTTAATTAAGAGTCAGAAATGAGACAACTTTTGTCTGGAGATATACATATTTAGTTAATTGAAACATTTCGAAATATATTTTGTAACATATTTGTACCTCGTCCTTTCCGAGGTGTAAATGCAGACTGCTTACAACCCTTTTAATTTTTTTTATTCCAGGGCACAGTGATGTTGGGCTTGATAATAATGGTGCTCGGAACGATTGCGAACCTTCAAGCCGCAGAGTCCACCCTCGATAGATATGATGAAAATTATTTCACAAGGGAACGTATTGACAAAATGGTGGAAGACTTCTTCCAGACCAACAAAATGGACAAACCTGATGGTCAGTGATACTATACTTCGTTATTTCAATTGTGAACTACTATACTTCGTTATTTCAAATGTGAACCTAACTTTGTGTGTTATGTTCGTTTTTAAGACCGTAGACATACATCCACACTAGGCGGCTAGGTCGCGGCGGCCAAGATTGTTGCCTGGCCGCATGTCTTTAAGTGCATGCGATTTTAAAATCTAGGAACTAAAGCGAGATCTCATTGGCCGCCTAATGCGCATGTACGCTAACAGCTGGTCCGATTTTAATGAAATTATATATGCTCGATGGCTTGAATGCTGTAAGAACTTGGATGTATTAATTTGATATGGCGATGATATGCAGTATGCAGTGACTTCATTTGTTTAAAAGAATTGTATTATAACACATCCCTTATTTCTCTTTTTACAGTGAATAAAATAACAATAGACACACATTCTGCAGAAAATGATGCGAATAAAGCAAGTAAAGAAATAATGAGAGATTCAGAAATACAACCACCGAATCCAGTGCCTCCAGATTCGCCATCGAATGAAAAAAAAGTACCGGTAATTAACAAAGAAAAAATAAATGACATGGAAATGTCGAATGAGAAACCCCACCCAAAGGACGTGAAAATAAAAAAAGCTGAAGAAAAATTAAAAAATAATGTAGCCGCCGTTGCTAAAGGTGCAAAAAATAATGAAGATGTAGAAAATAAGGAGCTCAAAAAAAGTCATGAAAATACAGAAAATAAACAGGTTAAAGAAACTAAAGAAGATAACGTGAAAGAAGTTAAACCACCCTCGATTGAAAAGGATGACATTATTAAACAACAGCAACTAATGGAGACAATTAAACAACACGGAAAAGAACAAAAGGAATTGATTAAAGAACAGAAGGAAATCTTGGATGAGTTGATTAAAACGAAGAACGAATTGAAACAGAACAAGAAAGAAGTAGACAGCGTCCAAGCACAAAAAATAGCAGTGGAAAGTATTCAGAAGATTGCCAACATTGCCATACAAAGTCTAAGTGGAGTTTCTGAAAAGCCAGCGCAAAATAATAATAATATAATAGAGCCTATAGAACCTGTAAATGAAGCGGTACAAGAAATAGCCAAGAAAGCAGTGGAAACTATAGAAGCTATTAAAGAAATTAAAGAAAAAAATGATGCAGCTTTACGATCCAATAGAAATCATATTCAAAACTCACAAGGTGTTATTCCTGATCAACTTAAGGTTCAGGTTAAAAAATCACAACCGATTCAAAACGTAAATGCAGAAGCAGGTGTAAATAATAATCAGGCAATAAATACACAATCGATTGTTAAAGAAAAAGCAGAATTCGGCATTTTAAGTAACAAACCTACAAACAATGTTAGTCACGTAATGCAAACGACCGAATTGAAAGTCGGACAAGTACCCTTAATTTCAAATTCAAACCTAATTAACAATAATAATGATCAGTTTATTGCGAATAAAGTCCCTCAAATCAATGCTGCAAATGATGTAAAGAACGAGGTAATAGATGGCAACAGCAAAAACCAGGATACAATCATTCGTAACGAAATCACAGCTCCTAAAAAACACATACATTCCTTAGAAGAACCAAAATCTTACAAACAAGGTGAAGATTTACAGAATGAAAAAGATATCAATTTCAATAGTAATAATAATGTAGCTCAAAATATTCCATTACCTTTAGCTATGAAAGCAAATAAAGATATAGAACACAATGAAATTGAACAAATTATAAGGAATGAAAACTCAGATAAAATGGGCTTGAATATTAATGAACTCCCTAAAAATGTTCCCGTAGATGCTGTTGATAAAGTTCATGCTAGAGAAAAAAGATCTATAGATTTTACAGAAAACAAATTGTCTCTTAATACCGACAATAAAGAAATCAGTCGCTCTTTGAATGCACTGAAAGGAATTCTTCCAGTTAATGTAGACTTAGGTGACGTTGCTTTACCGAAAAGTTTGCCTTTAGATGGGAACATGGTCCATCATATTATGTCTAGATCGCTTAAAAACTTCGACGAAAGTGAGAGATAGATTCAAGGAAATTAGGTTTTTTATGAAAAAATGTTTACAATTATTAAAAAAAAAGTCCATTGTTAACTCAAACGAAAAATTTTAGAGATAAAGTTTTTCACTTTGGCCGCCAAATGTAAATTTCTGTATTTTTTAAAGTTATATATTTCTTTCTTAATTTTTATACATATATACACCAGAAGCATTTTTATAATATACTTGCGTATAAGATCTATCACTCAAAAAAGGCAGCGCTTGAATGTGTGCGTGCAACACAGATAGTGTTACCAGCGCTAGTTCAAACCATTCCAGTCTCGCATAGTCGCGCGCAACACGTCATAGCGTTTGCAAATTTGATCGGAATTAATTATAATGTAAATATTTTATTTGTTTCAGAATTTTCGGTATTTTATTGTTATTTTAGAGGTGTTAAGACTAATTAATATATTGAAAGCCTTATTATTGTTTATTTATTATTATTATTGTTTTAAAAACATATTTTGATCAAGGCCATAGTCCAGTAAAATTAGTAGTGGAAAATTGCTTACAACAAGTCAAACAAAGGAAGAGCGTCCGTTTATTTATTATATTCAATAATAAAAATAAAACCGATAATTTTTTCCATCCTGAACTCGAACTCGGGTCCTCTGATTTTTTTGGGTCAAACAATTTTTGATTAAAAAATATTTTAAGTGTCGTGTTGTGGTGTTTTGTGTTGTCGTTACTGACGGTACAACGCTACATACAACCGCTACCTTCTTAATTCTGTAAGAATTGTTTTTGTAAATAGACCTTATCATTTAATTTTAGATTAAAAAATATATCATTGTAAAGGCTACATATATTTTTCAATGTCAAATAAACATATTTTAGATTTGTTATGAAATTAATTTTAGTGTACCGACAACTTAAAAAATTGTTATAATAATGTTTTACAGTAGCATTCGTAGTTTTAATGAAAATAAAAATCGCTTGAATATGTATAACGTTTTTTGGATCAACACAAATTTACAAATAAAATATCTCGTTAAATACGTCGTAAAATAATTAAAAGTTCAAGTTGTGTTTTATGTCAACAAAAGCATTTATTAAATTATTATCAACATATCGTTTACATAAAAAAAATATAATTTATTTATGAAAATAATTTTGTTTATGTGATCTCAATACTTATGTAGATATTGCACAGGATTTATTCCCCAAAGATAGGCACTTTTCTAGTACGATGTACAATTTCTAGTTCATAGATAGATATTTTCGTGTGTTCAACCTAAACTAATTGAAGAAATGATAATAAATTTTATTTTGAGGCGTAAAAACTATAGACGCCTTAAGCACTGCTAATCATCAATCACTTTTGTTTATAACTAAATGGTCCATAATTTTATTGCTTCTTTTCTTTATGCACCCTTTGGTATAATGAAACAAATATTAAATCGGCCTCAACGAATAAAGTGTTATGGGTTAAGAATGGCATATCGGCCACTTCGTACCTAATAAATTATAATGTTCCTTTAATAAAGAATATAATCCAATGTATTTTACTTCTTATTTGTTCGATTGGAATGCATAAATGATTAGAATAATTACTATTTCGCTCATGCTACTTTTATTAATCTCGGCATGAAGTGATAAAAGCTTATAAAAAATATTTGGCGATGTGAATGTCGGGCAATAATTAATTTTAGAATTTAATCCACAATAAAATCTTTTTAAACTTTTACTACAGAACCCTAAAGAGAATGTTTTATCAGTGCATAGAAAATATTTTATATTAATCGTGGTGCATATCATCGCGTTCTATTTTCGTAACTATACATATATTCATATTATATCATCAAAAAGTGTAATAGGAACCAGTTTTTATATAAATAAAAAAAGTTTCCCTTTGGGGAATAAACATTGAATTTTAATTTTATCGATATCAAGTGTCGACGATTATTCTTGGATGTTAGTAATAGTAACGTTAATAATTAATAACATTAAAATAAAACAATTTTTTCATGATTATCTTTTTTATTCCTCACAACCTTACGCTGTTAGAATAATTAATTAGTAATAAACGTGAAATAATTATATTAAGAATTCGAATTCTAGCATTTATTTCTAGCAGATCACGTAGCTTTCTTGGGCCTGTAAAAAAAGAATTATATTTTTTAGTTTACTCAAATATTTTTTACTTCACTATACAAATAGTGTACATACAATGATGAACAGCAATAATTCATATATGTATGTACCAAACGTAAGAATTAGAAAGACGTATGTTTATGATTGTTTTCAATGTTAAAAATAAAAAATTTAATATAGGCAAATTTAGAATTTTAATATGGGTAAAATTTGTACGGGAAAAGAGACAAAAGTGGGGTAAGAAGAACTAACATAGCTAATTTGTTTTATTAATATGGAAGATTTTAAACATAAATGTTTATGAAAACTTATAAGAATCAAGTCTGCACTTAATTTCTGCCTACAATATTTACTGCCTTACATTTTTTATTTTGTCACTGTTAACATCTCATATCGAGGAGCCCATATAATTTTGCTACTCTTTTGTCTCTCCCTATTATCTTCATTCAAAGATTATTAGGTATGTATGTATGACTATCACCTGTCGGCCCTTGGCTGGCTGCTGCTCGATTGAGTGGACGATGCTCGTCGCGAACGCCTCAAAGGCACGACCGCCTCTCCTTCAGACACTTCTGATGGTCTACTCACTGGGGAAATCTGTCTACTCTCCGAATCGGCTCGCTGAGGGATACACAAATCAATTAATAAATTAAAGCTCATTCATAAAATAAACTAAAACAAGGGGCCATGGAGATAAGGGTTTAAGGAGATTTAAGGGTTCATAACATTGTTTACACGTATTTGTACTACCATTCATAAAAAAATATCATTCAAATTCATAAAAAGGTGACCAAAAATGTTGTCAAGATCGCTTTCCTGTACCATGGAATAAATAATGCCGGTCGATTCTAACATTATGACGCGCGATGGAAAAGGATAGGACACAATCACTCAATGTGGTAAAACTCAGTATGGGTCTGGTTTGCTTACATTGTTTGCGTTGTATCCATGGCTACTTTAAAATTATTATAAATACATTAGCTGATGGAATGTTCACTGATTTCAGTCCAGTTTGTTATGTTCCTATTTAACCATCATGCGCTGCCAAGCTTAATGAATAACATTAGGATCTATAGGCTTTATAAGCTTTAGCAATCGCAAAGGCACCAAAATTAAAGGCACTTGTGCTACTACTGCTCAAAGTTATGCAATCTATTGATTTCCAAATCTTTAGATTTATTTTGGCATTATAATCTCTAGGTGGTTTTAATATGCAGATGTATCTTCTCCAGTCCCTACAATTCCTTTTGAAGTTTGCAGTATAATAAAATTATCTAAACAGTCTTCAATTTCATGTAGTTTCTTTTTTTTTTCTTAATTTATCTATAAAGTATCGAGGTATTTGTATTTAAACGTGAATATCACGTGTAGCTCTTGGTAGAAAAACGGTTCTAAAGGTACATGTCAAGATATGTGAATAACGGAACATGAGTTATCAAGTAGTAGTTTGACATAGTCACCCTGAGGTCTGTGGAGCTTCTTCGCGCTTTGGGAGTATGTAACGCTTCACACGCGCGGCTGAAAGACGCACGGCGCGGGCGCAGGGGACTCGCTTCGCCCGCTAACTCTGCCTCTACTGTCTTCGCTGTTGTTCCTGTGTTATATCATACTTAGATTAAACTTACATTGTATCACTGATTTTACAATTTTATGATCGCTTTGAATATAAATATATTTTATTTTCATATAGTGCATAAATTTCGAATAATTCTTTTGTTGTTATTAATTTGTCTCTAAAGACACAAGACCAGTCGCTTCTCATTGGATTTCTATGAAAATAATTAACTTATTTGAAGTTCTACATATGCCCATGGATACGAGATAAATACAATAATCCCAATCGTGCTGGAAGAAGAATTAATTAAGACAGGACTGGAAAAAGTCATTAAGTCGTCTTTCCAGTAGGTAGTCAAAATGTTTCTAACCATAATTAAATTTCCTAATTTCATAGTCTAGATTTGTGATTAACAAATTGTCTAAAATGTAAATGGCCATAAGAAGCTGAATGTAGGAAAATTTAAAATGTGGGTACGTGACATTAATTCATATGTCACCCTGAATATGTGTTATTTCACCCTGAAAAGCTTCTGCAGTTTATATTGTCTATTATATACCAGATAACATAAAACATAATTTTACGCTCTATGTGCAAAGAAGTCCTTTGGACGCTACAGGAATTTCAAAAACCACACGTTTTGTCTTTTTGGACCATTCGTCTAAGAAACCATGATCGTATATTTTAGATATTTTGTAATCTCTCTAGAACAATCAAAAATTCTAGACTCGGTGAACCGATGCCAATTTTACGAGTACTAAAGGGTTTGCTGTATTCTCTTACACACAGAAGTACAATTAAGTTAGTTGGCGTTAGACGCTCTCTCTTTCTCTTCTTCAAGAACAATCCTCTCACAGCGTACACAATCACACTCGTGTAAAAAAATGACCTGTTTTTGAAAGTTAGCGTGTTTTTTTTTGTATAAATATATTTCTAGTTTAGTTTAGCTCTTTTATTCTTAGCTCACCTCAATTATTTTTTGGACATTTATGAAAACTGAATTTTGAAATTGTTTTATTTTTGTATTTTTTTACATGATTTAATCAAAAGGTACTTAGTGATATTTCAAAATGACTCGAAGACATTTGATTTTTTTGCAAGAAAAATTTGGCAAACTTAAATTCAATGCATCACACACTTCGGCAAGATACCTGATGAGTAAATAATTGCCATTAAATAAACAAAATCGTCAATAATTTAAAAACACACACTCACCAACGATGTCTACGGATGTTCTTCTATTAACAGGTTTTACCGCTTTAACTATACACTTTGATTCTGAACGAGCTCTCTTCCGACGTGCTAGAATACAAAACGTAATGTCAAAACGCTAAATTACATCCAAATTAGAAAAAATAACCCAGTTTTGATCACAACCAATCTCAGCTAAGATCTGTAAGAAATAAAATGTAAATAAATAAAAGATATTTTTACATTAAAAAAATGCTGTAGTATTCAGGATTGTCAATGAAATTGTGCTGCTGTAATCGAAGTTTAATATTTAAAGTTATTAATTTTTAATTAAACAACTAAAAAAAATATTCTGTCCTAACTAAAAAAAATACACACTGGATCATTTATTGGTTAATCAATTCCAGAGTAAAATAATTATTGGCTATATCTGCAATTCAGTCTTCTTGTCGACATGGAACTAAAATTCAGTTTAGATAAGTACACTTAGGTTTATCGGTTTTTCTGTAAAAAAAGATTCCTGTAGAATGGAATTATTGTGCAAGTATTTTATTACAAATTTCGTTGCAAGAAAATAGTGTAAGAAGTGCACGGAAAAAATGAGAGAAACTGCTGTGATAAATTATTATAATTACTCGGTTACAAGCCAACTACGAGCCATGCAGTGACATTTTCTACATTCTATAATCATCGAATATTTATCCAACAGAGTAAAAATACTGTATTAGTAATTAGTTAAAGGGGATTTTTTTCAAAATTCTTTATAAATACGCCTTAAACGTTTCAAACTCAAACGCTTTGAGCTCAAAGTGTCTTCAATTAAAAGCACAACTTTTTATAGGTTATTTAAATTCCATGTAAAATTATTTTGTTCCCTAAAAAATGCGGAACTGCACAGAACATGATCGACAGAGTTGATTTTCTGATAAAAATGATGGGTCGTGCTATGCCGTCGTCTTTAATGCGCTAGAGTGCTTGACAAAGTCACTTCTCGATGTAAGTCAATATTCAAAAAGAAAAGTATGTAAGTAGGCAATAAGTCAGTAATCGGGAAGAAAATCTAAAATGATTTCTAGAAGAAATATTTGATAAATTAAACAATCTTCAATCAATTTTATTGTAAAATTATAAATATTTTTAATTTGAAACGTATCTATATAATATGTCCTTACATTTGAAATTGGCGTTTTGTCGAACTGGAAATTTTGTTCTCAAATATAGCTCGTGTCGTGTATTTGTGTTTCGAGTTTAGCGATTAATTTGTTTTTGCAGCATTTGATTTTTCTTGGACATCGTTCTGTTTACAATATGGAAAACTTAAAATACCGCGTTATTTACGAATGCGAGTTCCATCGTGGGATCAGCGCTGTAGAAACAGCTCGAAGAATTAATTATGTGTATGCTACTGCTAGAGAACGGTACGTTTTTGGTTGAAATGTTTTCGTTGTGGTGTGTGAAGTGATCGTGGAAGCGGATCTATCTCAAACTACTTCACAGTTAGCGGCAGGCTTCGGTGCGGGTGATAAAACAGTTTTAATTAATATTAAACAAGTCGAAAAATTGAAAAAGCTCGAAAAATGGGTATCGCGTTAATTTGAGTGAAGCACACCAATAAACATGAGTCAAATATTGCCTTACATTAATACGTATATAATAATAATATTTTTATTGATTCAAGTTACATACTCATTATTTTTTTAAACTATCTAAATAATTTATTATACACGTAATTTTAATAAATATAATTTATTTATAATTAAATTAACAATTATTTGATTATGCCGTTGGATATAGCATAGCAGTGATTGATGTGCCTACAATCCAGCCTGCTCGTGACCATATTGCTGTGCACATTAAATTTTCATATGTAAGGACCTTACAAAAACTAAAAAATGTACTAATTTAAAATTATTCTGACACTGGTGTGGTGTGGAATTTTTTTTTCCACACACACCCAAATGAATCCATCTTGAACGAGAGGTTTTGAAACGAATAATGCTACTCTGCAGTGCAGTTCCGCCTAGTATTTTGCCTTAAGATCCATGTAACAAATTGGATAACACTTCCTACAAATCACATGGATACTTCAGTGCTGTGGAACAACCGAGTGTTCAACCCTAACTATTCATAAACAAGTACATATTATAATTGATTCCTAAGCATCCTCCATTGGTTAAATACCCGGTGGCTAAAACGGAAATACTTACAGGGTGAATCGATGATATCTGGTGCCAGAGGATCGGCGGATATAAGTTTATTGTACAACTCGTCTTTGTCGGGCGTGCCTAGTGTTAATGAACAGAATTAGCTTCGGTTATATTGGCACTGAATTTTAACTTGATTATTTTCAATTTATTAGCTTTTGAAAAAAAAAAGCAAAGCGGCTTAAGCGTAAATAAAATGCGAACATGATCAATAAGAATTAAATTTAAGTGTGCACTTTATTATAAACTGTTATATAATATATTATAACTAATTATTTTGAATTGTTCAAGAAAATAGTTAAGATTTTTTGCCTGAATTTTAAAACCTAACAGATGCACAAATTTTATTGTACAAACACCGAAACACTTAAGCTATCCGTCTTACAGATGGAACATATACTACAAAGGAATTAATTGTGTATTTCAATATATCTAGTGAAGGCACATGACAACCCACAGACAAGATTAAAATACAGTCGCTCTGATGACAATATAGCACGAGAACAGTATTCTTTTGTGATTGAATAGATAGTCATATCGTGTGTTGGTAGTGAATCATTAGAAGGCTATCGATTCTATTTGCTTTTCATATTAAGTATTCGGTATTAATAAGATTTTACTAAATGTAATGTTTTTGGGATAAAAGATGGGTCCAGATGTGGTTCCATTTTGTCGTGTTTGTATAATAAAATTGGTACTTCCATTAGACCTTATGATATGGAAACGTTTGTTACGTTTCCATATCATTAACACATTATGTTGAAATTTGATAGTGAAAAGAAAGTTAAAAGCCAGAAGGACAGAGTGAAGTGCGCTTAGTAACAACAAATTGAATTCTACTATGTAAGAGAAATTTAATTGTTACCTTCAAAGTCAGATTTGCTGAGAAGTTCGATCCGGTCAATGGGTTGCACGTTGAATGCTTCTTCTGCTTGAGATTGCTCGAGCGAAGAATCGAGCGAAGCGTCCGAAGCGACCGAAACATTGGAAGCGATCGATACATTCGACGCGGTACTAGCGCGACGTCGCGTCAATGGCGGTTGGAGCCACGACTCGAGGGTAGCTTTTTGTTTTCTGGTCATTCTGGAACTATTCAAGCCCAGTGTTAAGTGAGAGTAACGGTTGGCAGAGCCATTTTCTTATCCTATCAGAGATGTTGTCCTTTATCTGATACCTGATAAGGCAGGGCATTGGCATCCTTCCGGCGTTACTAGTTTTAATGATATTCATCTATCATCACATGGAATTATCACCATACGCTAAAAGTACACTAAAAGTGGCGTCATAAGGACTGGCTTTGCATATCTTAGAAGGTTTGTTAGTCTTGATGTATAGAATGAGTTCATATACATACATATGAACTTTCGTATATAAGTTTTAATCATTTTAATCTTATATCTAATCTAGCTTTGGATAATAATTTTATTAATATTAAATTTGGTCAACTCTTGAGATGAATTCTCATTTTAAATTAATAATCACCTTGAAGACATCTCTCGCAGTATCTCATCATTCGACGTGCTTGCGTTTACTGCAGCGTTTTCAGGTATGACGGTAAGCTCTGATTTCGCAATATTTACAGATTTTCTTCCTCTCCTGGCTTGCATGGATTTATCATCATCGACTCTACTTTGATTCGATACCACTGAAGTATCTGAAGCAACGCTTGCGTTATCGTCAATACTCTTCGCTATACGACTAGAGCGACGTCTCGGTGTCAAAACTTCCGCAACAGACAAGTTGGGTTCATCAGATTTCTCTGACAACTCTTTGGAAGCCCGTCGTGTTAATATCTTTCTAACTTTAGCGCTTTCTACATTTTCCTCTTTTTTGTCTTCGTCTTTTTTGCTAATTGAAACACTACGTTTCCTTGTAGGTGTTTTTGGTTCGTCTGAGACCTTTACAGACTCAGTTCTCTTTGTTGACTGGTTAGAGGACGTCGATTTTACACGCTGCCGGCGTACAGGTTTGTCTGATTCCATAACGACCGGTGTTTCGTCTAACTCAATTTCGGTATGTTCAATTTCAGATTTCTCCTCTTTTCGTGCTTCTTTGGTATTCTTTGGACTTTCTGGAGCACCTTTACTGGGGGGACATATTTCTGTTTTTTCTACATTTATTTGGTTTCCCTTGCAGGTTTCGAGTCTTTTAATAGACTCTGTTTCCACGTGTGAAACAGATTGATTAGATTCTCTTACTTCAGATGTTTTTGTTTCCTCAGATTCATTTCTAGCTTGTTTTTTGAACTGTTCCGGTTCTTTTTTCTCCACAAACGCGTCAACAATATCAACACATATTCCAACAATATTGTCTTTATTTGTTTCTTCTAATTTATCAACATTTTTCACATCAACATGTTCAGTGACTGCAAACACAAAAACAATTATTAGGTACAAAGCACATAATATAATCTTAAAATTATAATTTCGCCTGGAGAGAGGTAAGGTGGTTAGGACTGCAGAATGAGGAACCTCCAGAATTAGAGCAGAGTAAAATTATTATTATTATTCTTGGATTTTCCGTCTTGCAGCACAGCAATATCAACAAATATCGTACGTCTCTGGGACTCGTCGATAACCACGGAATCAGGTTTATTGGTGACAATATTCCTGTCCATAAATAGTAAGAGGTCCCAATAAAGCTTGGAATGAGAAGAATTTCTGAGAAGAATGCACCTCTGACTTAACAAGATAATATTAAAAAGGAAACGAGGTTGTATTACTATTTCAATAATATTTTATTTTTACTGTGAGTCACAAAAAATATACTTTTTAATTACTACCTGACATATTCTAAATACGGAACCGAGTTTTAAATAATTTGTTTTTCAAATGTAACAAAAATTGTGAATGATTAAAATTTAAGTTTTTTTAGTTTCTTTTTTTATCCACTAAACACCATAAAGAATATACTTATTATAATTTAATACTACATTACCTTTGTCCACGGGGCCAGAACAATGAAGAATCAAATCCGATCTATCCGAAGATAATACCGAATTGTCGTCTGTTATCAAAGAGAAATTTGTTTGATTCCATTTATCTACTTCGCCTGTATTTTTTTCTTGTTCGGTTTTATATACATTTTTTGTAGTTTCTTTAGGAACTTCTTTATTTATTTCAAGATCCATTTGATCCGCAACAGGATCAATATGAATTTCTTCTATTTTTTTATCATCGGAATGTATAACTTCTATTGTATCATTACCTTCATTTTCACCTTTTATGCTTTCAGATTCTCTTACTTTATTATTTTCAGAATTATTAGATTTTTGTTTTGCAAAAAAATCGTCCTGTTTATCGGTATGTATTTGTGCTGTAGTTTTTAAGACCGTAGATGCAATGATTTCATTGTTTGAATCCGATGACGTCTGTTCGAATAACTGAACTGTATCTGAACTATCAGTTGACGTCGAATCGCTAAGTAGAGACACTATTTCTTCGTCGGTTTCAGAAACCTGTAATATCAATTTTAATAATAATTAGTTCTTAACTGTAATAATGTTGCATATTACATTTATACTAACATGCACGTATTAATGCAGGTTGACAAATTCAACCTTTTAATGCAGGTTGATAATTTTCGAAACGCAAATTCGTCTGACAAGTAAATAAGTAATTTAATTATGTAGAGGCAGGACAGACTGCGTTTCAGTCATTTGGGCACCCCGTCTGACGATCACCCCCCCTACAGAAGGCCACCGCGAAATAACAGCATGTGTTCTGTTGTGTTTCGGCGAGTAAGTTATCATATAATACTTACAGAGCTCGTTTCCCTATCTTATCCCTATCCCTAAAAAAACTTAGAAGGAACTCATAGCACAGCAAGTTCTACAGCGACTCGAACGCGTTCTCGACTATCAAAGACAAGCATTCCATCAACAGCGGTGCAGTCACTGATTCGGTTACTCTTTTGAGATTTTTATTAAAATACAAACCCACCTGTTCTTCCTCCTGTTCATCTTGTTCTTCGTCATTTTCTTCTTGTTCGTCTTCATGTTCTTCTTCTTGTTCGTCCTCATGTTCTTCCTCCTGCTCTTCGTCCTGTTCTTCCTGCAATTCCACCTCTTCAACTTGTACTATTTCTTCATCTCCGGAGGAATCTTCTTCATTTGACATATCCCCTTCTATCTCATTAATCTCTCTATCAATTTCGACTATTTTTTCTTTTTCTTTTTGTATATCGGAAGCTTTATCGTTTTCGGATTTCCATTCCTCCTTTAAATCAATATCACTGTCACTGGTGAGAAGACTAGAAACATCTTTTAATACAGATTTGATGCACATAGAGTCTTTGTCTTCAGTGTTCAGGGGTTCGTTTATCTGTAACACTTCTCTTGAGGTATTTGATATTTCAGTTACAGTACTTTCGTGGCTTATGAGAACTGATTTTTCAAAATATGATTCTTGAACTGTGCTAAAACCGAAAGCAGGTTTAATAAGTTTAGAAGAGGCTTCTTCATTTTTAGGACGTACTAAATCTTCATCACTTTCACAGACCACCGTATCATTGGAACTTTGCAGTATTGACTGGTTGACAATAGGAGAAAATGTTACATCCATAAAATTTGGGGGTTGTTTTGACGGTTTCATCGGAGTGCATTCTATAACACTGTCTGATTCACTGGTCAGTACTGAACTATCAGATTCTTTATCTTTATTTTCTATGTCTGTTCCTTTTGATTTGGCGAAAGTATTGGCTTCCAAAACCAAACGCGAAAGAGATTTTCTTCCTCTGATCGAGCTCTCAATTACAGGGGTCTTTGTTGTCTCGGGTGTTTTAGCGCGATTCCTGAAATTTACGATACAATTTAATTAACCTATCCAATTATTCTAGATATTAAAATTTTCAATTAAAGTTAACTTAAAGTTATCAAATAACTTATCAAATTAAAGGTTTAGAATATTTATCAAAATATTCTAAAAGATAAGAAGGTTGCGTGTTTCAACGCTACCCCATCAATCTCCCCATGATTGGTGGGTATTTGGTTCCCAGATTTTTAGACGCAAATAAAAAGGGCTTTCAGGATTTCAAAGTTCTGAAAGTGAATTTGAAAGATATAAATGACAGTAAAAACAATTCTTTGTCATTTTAACGTGTTCATTACAGTGTTATCAATCTCAATTAGGAATCACTGAATCAAATGATATCACAGGAATCAAATGAAAGGTTGATTAGGATTGATAATATCATTTATGAAGATTACAATCAAATCAATTTTAGCTAGTACAAAGTTCACCGTGCATTCAACCAGATAGATAGATTAAAAAATGTATATTTTTATGTGTATATCGATAGTTTATATTGATATTACAAAAAGTGTACCTTAATCTGCGTGGACTTTCTAGCTCACTTTGTGGAATAATCTCCGCATCAGGAGTACGGGATCGACTTCTGCAAAATAATTTAAAATATTATTAATTCAGTGCGTTTTATGGCTTTTTTCTATGAAAGGTGATAGTTTTTTTTTCTTTTTCGAACACTAATCCCTGAAACTCTGATTAGAAATTCTTTCTGCATTTGTAGTTAAACCAAGACCGTCAACGAGGTACCATCCTACGCAGTTCAGATGCATAGTGGGATCCCTGCGCAATTGTAGTCAAAGTACTCATAATTAGATTTTTTAAAAATTGAACAGAGAGTGAAACCACGCGACACAGTATATGCATTAGAAAAAAATCATATACGATTTTATTAAAACTATTTATAATTTTAAATAAATAAATATTTTCCTTACCTTAATGAGAGTAGCTTTTTAGGTGACTCGATTATTGGCGATTTCACCGGCGATTCCTGAATAGCTTCTAATTTTGGAGATTCCGACACGCTCCTGGTACTTCTTTTTGGAGTATGGAATCTGGCAACAATCAATCAATCAATACGTTAACAATGGTATAGTTTTTTTTTGTAAAATTTGTAAATCCATGCAGAATCGTTATTGAAATATGTATTTTGTAATTTGATAAGAATATAAACTTATCATATTTTTTTTACATAAAAAAACAAAAAACACAAATATAAAGAACAAGACTTAAAAATACAAACAAATTCAGTCGGAATGGGAACGTCTATCTGAGCAGCTCCCATTTGAGTTTTGACTGATAGGTTGTACTTGCCTGCGTTGCCTTGCCTCTAGCTTCGAGGCAGTGGTGGAATGAGGCGTGGATTCAGCCTCGTGCGCTGGTTGCTCGGCAATGGCTGAAAGCGGAGCGGACTCGGGCGTTCGTGACCTACCGGACGAGTTAATTTGAGAGCAAGCTTTTACAGTTCCATTGAATAGTTATCTGATAGCAAAATTTATGTGACAAATTGACTTTTTTTAGAAAATATAGCCGATATATTTTTGAAACATGTTAGCCGTTTCAGTTTTCGCTAAAATTAATGGCATGAAAAAAAGGTAAGAAGAATGAACTAACTTTGATAAGTGGAAATGAAATAACGTTTAGAGGAATATTTGAACACCGTGATTAAAATGTAAATGGTACTCGTACAACATGAATTAATGAGAGCTCAAAGGCTGTCAGGTTTACTTAAGGATTGAGGATATGGGATTGGGAAGGGATAGGCATATGGGCTCTTGGCATCCCTTACTCACGCATCAAAACACAACAGCACGAGTCTTTTGTTTAAAAATATGTTTATTAAAAAATATGGGACATGTATAAATATTTTTCGTTAAAGCAAGAATCATTGTAAGGGTGTACCTGGTAATTCTAACTGTTCTGACGATTGGAGAATCTTGTCGCTCCGGAGTTATAGTATTTCTGAAAATTCTACATTTATTTAAAAATATGATACTAGTCACATAGATAAAACATTGAAGTGTGAAAAAAGTTTGAAAAAAATTTGAGGTGAAGAAAACTTATATTTCAATTTAGAAAAGATATTTCGGACCGAATTCCAACTCAATAATTTATGCTCTAAATAGACGTTGACGATTGTCTGAAGATATTTAATTTATTCGGGTATTTGTTGCCCAATCAGGCGTAAAGCGTGGCACTTTTTTCTTGTGTGAAAGTCGGCGGACTCTTGATAATATGGCCGCCTATTAGCACATACCTGAAGGATCCTGCTAATGATCCTGTTAGAATAAAAAGTTCGAGAGAAAGTAGATATAGACGAATCTAACGAAGCAATTCTTGTATATATATCGGTATATAATAGTAGCAGGGTACACTGTGTTCTCGCAGTCATTTGGGCAGCCCGTCTGGCGGCAGTTACCACCCCCTTACAGAAGACCACCGTGAAATAACAGTACGCATGCTATTGTGTTTCAGTGAATGAGTAAGGGATGCCAGAGCCCATTTTCCTAATCCTAGGAGGGGGTCCTAATCCTTTATCCTATTGTAGTCGGCAGCGCACTTGCAGCAGCTTTGGCGTTGCTTGTGTTATAGGCGACGATTAAGACCGTCAGCCTGTCTGCCGATCTTAATATAAAAATATATATAAGGTGTTTGGAAGATAGTGCAGAAAATTGAAAAGGCAGTTACATAAGATCATTTAGAATCTATTTGGTCCAATACAATATTATCCGAAGTCTAATGTTTTTTTTTAATCACTGATTTTCGATTTTTACTGTGTTCGGGGTTTTCATACTGAAACACGAAGTTTATGATGATTACATTTTGTCTATTTTAGATATACAAAATTGTGCGTATTTTAAAATCTAGAGGTATGGTGTATTCCATTGCATAACATATTTTACTATTTTGTTTTTATTTCACATCTCGGAAATGGCTGTAATGATTTAGATGAAATTTAGTGTTTAGATAAGGTTTTGCTTTGTAAGTCTACCTATAACCCAGGCGCATTAACTTAACACCTGGCTCGGAATTCGAAACGCCGTACGTCCTTTTCACACTCAACTTCTTCCTTCTGTCCTTTTCACAAACGTCATTCGAGCCAAATGTCATGCTAATGCGCCCGGGTAATAAATAGTTGTATTTCCTGTAAAATCGCACTTTTACATAAAAAAAAGGTTTTTTTACTGTTAAATCTAGTTTGTGGTACTTGTATTGTTGGCGATGGATAATCAACTGTTACCTCAAAAAATTTTTAGATGGTGCTATAGAATATGAATATGTTCAGCTTATAACTAACAGTAACAATGTTGACCGGCATTGCTTAGAATGAAATTATTGTGACATCTAAGTCCACATCGTCGTAAAAAAATTGTAAAAAAAAGCGTAACTCGTTCGTTCAGGTACCGAGCTTTAACATGCCTTAATTACCGAAAAATATAAGAACACATGCTGTTATTTCACGTAAGGTCTTCTGTAAGGGGCTGGTAATAAATCCTTGTATACCTTTTATCCCTTATGCCCCTCCTTGCGCGCGGTTCGGACGGCACCACCGTGACTGCCTTCGTCTCAATCGTCCGCCCCTCTCCCGCGTCGGTGTCGGAGCTATCTTCTGTCTCTAACCTCTGCCTGGACTTGGAGTACCGCGGGTTGATCACAGTGATCGGTATATCGGCGATGCTTTCTATGGAGGCGTTCGGGTCGTCCGAGAGACTGCTATTGCCGGACATCGACAGTAATCTAAATTATCAACAAGATATATCAGGACTTCATAATAATCACTTAGACCAGAGGTGCTCAAACGGTCGATCTTTTTGAGTCGATCTCGGGAAATATTGACCGATATCGGTGAATTCAAATTTTTTGTTTGATGACATTATTTACATTTAAGTTGATTCACAGTAAGTTTTATTCTACTCTCCGTATTACTTTTTATATCGAAATAAAAAAACACCTTTTGCTGCTAGCGGCAAAAGGTGGCTTTATCAAAGTATTTGATATTTGTCAAAGAAAAGCCGCGGCGCGGGACGTCGTTCATTTCCGCCAATTCTTCTCGTAACTTCTGGCAGTGATACATCATATTTACATAACTTTAAACTTATAAAATGCTATTATAAAAGTAACCACTATAAAAAACGAACACTTGCATACACAACCCCATAATTTATAAGCATATAAATTTTCAATACCTCGCCCGAACTGTATCCTTGTAAGATCTCGACTTAACCTTCTCCCCAGTGTCCGATCCTGAACCAAGTAATGAACAGTCCCTCTGAAAATAAGGGTTTCAAATTAATATATTTAAATTAATAATGTGAATATTTAAGATATCCTTAGGATTCTTGTAGCAAAATTGTAATCAAGTGAAAATCATGAAGAACAAAATCATTAAAAGAGTTATAATTACGTATACCCAAATATTGTTGTTAACTAGTTGAAAACTATTCACATTATTCACATTGCTTTTACATTATTCACATTGCTTCTATCAATAATGTATAATATTCGGCACAAATTTATATGATGCTGTCAGACAGGATGACTTTCCACTTGATGGTAGCCAATAACACAAGCAACGCCACAGGTGCTCCAAGTGCGCTGCCAACCATAGTAGTAAAAAGGATTAGAAAGAGATGGGGCAATGGGGACTCTAGTATCTCTTACTCACTCACCGAAATACATCAACATACATGCTGTTATTTTACCGTGGTCTTCTGTTAGGGAGTGGTTACGAGTCAAGCATGATGATCTAAATTCAAGATAACAAAAAGTATATATGTGTCATGTATTAAATCTTTGTTTCAGTATCGAATATACAAAACATACAAAATAATCAATTCTATAAGATCAAGACAAAATTGAAGCTACTAGAGCTGAAAAAGCTTGTAGCTGCACATATTAACTATAAATGTTTATTTATTTGGTACTTGGTATTACCTCTACATTTGACGTGGTAGTATGATACGATTCGTCCATCTCTTTCTCATCTGTGACCGCAGATGTTTCTTTCTCTTTCGTGTCGCTATATGACAACAACCTTTCGGGTGATGGTGTCGAGCCAGACTCCGACGAAGTTGGCATTGTGAACCGTAAGTGTCTGAAATAAGTGCAAATTAATTTCCTACTAGCTTTTGTCCGCGACTTTTCCTTATTCTTGATCAATTCAATCTAGCATTTTAATCTCATTTTAATCTAGAATCAACCAAAGAACTAAATATTCGTTTATTACATTAGTGTGGAAACCATATCAAAATCTGTTTAGTGGTTTAGAAGAAAAACGCAGACGCCGACAGCAACTTTGTCTTATACTATTTACTGATTATGAAAATATAGATGCATGTTAATTTCAACATGATTTGTACTTTTTTTTACAAGATTTCGTATTGTATTGTGTAGTAGGGCCCAAAATATGTAAACAAACACTTAGATAACAAAACTTTTCACAGAAATCACTGTTAAAAAAAACCTTTTGTGTTGTAACAACTTTAACTTCATCACTGTTTTTCCAAAATTAATTTGGTTCCAAGAAAACCAAATTAATTATGACAAGCTAATTTAAGCTGTCAATGCGAAAACATAGAGATGTGTATCGCGCGCGAATAAGTCACTTTTTTTTAGTTTGTGATTTGGTATACAGATCAAATTAGGCCAAATCTTATAATATTTTTATTTATTTCTAATTTATCAAATAACATATTGATGGTAATATGTTATTGACAAAAGATGACGCAAGGTCTTACGAGTCAAATGAGCGAATTGAATATGTTAATGTGAACTCTTCCAACACTCCAACTGTCAATTTAGAACCGATTACGGAGCTTAGAAATTCGGGCTTGCGGAGTTTAATTGTTGGTTGTTGTTATCGATACTTACTTGTTTGTCCTGACCAAAAAGATTAAATATATAGAATATAATTATAGAGGGCATTGGGAAAATTTTCCTACAAATATATTGCCATGGCCTTGTAAATTTGATTATGGACTGAGCGATTTTTTACCACGTGATTCTAAATGTCACATTACGGATTCTTTCGTCTTGCCCGATCTATACAGTTGAAAATCTTTGGTCCTGACTATCAACGCACACCTAAAAGTACTAAGTTTAGAAAGCTGAAATTTGGAACATAGCTTTATGTTATAACGCAAGCATCATATAAGGAAGTATTTTTGAAAATTTCAACTCCAAGCGAAACCGGGGCGGATTACTAATTGTTACAGTTTTATTATTGGTAACAACATATATAAAAAAAGTTATGACACTATGTTGTCTTACATATTCAAGTACACTATTACCTGTTTGGACTTTGGGACTTTTTAATTTTAGTCTATAAGGTTTATAGACATGAATGTCTGTCTATAAACCTGATAAGGTTATATAAGAAATATACACTGACTTGGCGGCGTCGCTATAGTGCGTGTGGTTGCTGGTGGTCTCGAGTTCTTCATCGCTTTCTGCGAGATAGCGTGACTCTGGCGACGCAGGACTCTGCATGCGGCTGCGCGTCTACACAAAATAAAAAACACACAACTATGAATTATGGACGAAATTTCATCAATTGAAAGCTCCCATTAAGTTTATCAATGCCACAGAACAGAATAATACTTTGGAAGTAGCATGTAGATGGAACCCAAGTGCTACTCGTAAGCACAGCGGTGCTTATCATGTCATTGCTTTAACAATAGCCACATGATAAGCATTGTTTCAGCACTATTCGAGACTTCACCAATATAAAAAAATCTAAATTCAATAATAAAGTATGAAGAGGACAGCTATACATACAAAAAAAAACTTTTTGTTATTTAGTTTTAGCTTTAGTGTAATTTAAAAAAAGGAAACGGTTTTATTTCCACCTTCAAAATTATTATTGTCGAGTTTTGACCATTGGGCGAACACTAGCCTAAATAAAGATGACATTTCATATCATCAGCATTTATAATTTTGCATTATTTTTATATATTAATTTGGTTGCACTAGTTTTTATAGCAAAGAGCAAAAAATCAATTTTGTAGTATTACATGACCTTTGATTAAAAACCATATGCCTAAATAGAAGAAGTAAAGAAATGATTTGCGTGTATTGGTACAGAAATTAAGTGCCTATTGAAAAACAGAAAAGTTTTCTGTATTTGGTAGTTGCAAACGAGGCTACATGCTAAAGTATTTTAATGGGACTCAAAACCAAGATTAATCTTTGATATTGTTAAAATTTATATATATTCTTGTGACTTTGTACATTTACTTTTACAGCCGGACTCCGTTCCAAACAAAAGTTTCATACAAAGTTCATGCCCCTCTTAGAAATCGGTTTAAGTAGCCCCTACATTATACAAATTATTATTTAATCAAATTTATTTATTCTAATTTTAATAGTTTTTCAGAATTCGTATAAAATCAGCAAGTCTGTGAGTGAGTTTGTGGAATTTCATTTTTATATACATACAGTTTTAATGTATAACATAATATAATAGTCTTAACTATTATATCGTATAACAATATTATATTGTAATAATTTAAAATTGGGAACTATATCAGCGTAACCTGACATACCCTAATTGGAAAAACCAGTTAGTTATTGTATAGACTACCTACAGAGTGTTTCTAAGAAGCAATAGGTATTCTCTTTATATTCCTCTAATATATACAATATTAAAGTGTGACCTTTAAAATACTGTGCGGAGTATCGGCGCCGCTTCTCTCGAAGAGTTTACAAGGCGGACTCTGTATGTCGGGCATGTCCAGTAGAGTAGCCAGTTCCTCGCTGATCTTCTCGCTAACTCTCAAACTGGTATTCTGTTGCGATTTCTTCGGACTGACCGTAGGGTCCATTTTTGTTCGCTTCGGTGGAGTCTCTCCGGACGACTCATCAATGTACGCGCTCCTGTGATAAGAAATATCTGGTTAGCGTTGGTGCTAGGTTGAAACAAAGGAGCCCAGTGATATGTTTAAAGTATTCAAAATATCAATAGGCCCTGTGCAACATGATATTTTTTTTAGGTTTAGGTCGTCAGAGAAGTTGACGGTCCACTTGATGATAAGTGGCTACCGTCGCCTATAACAAAAACAACGCAATAAGTGCTGCAAGTGCGCTGCCGACCATAGTAGGATTATAGGATAAGGAATTACGAAAGGAGAGGGAAATGGGCTCTGGCATCCTTCACTCACTCTCCAAAACACAACAGCACACATGCTATTATTTCACTATGGTATTCTGTAAGGAGGTCTGCCACCAGACGGCCTGCCCAAATGAGTGCGGAACGCAGTGTGCCCTGCCATAACTTGCCGGATCCAGGCTAGAGTCAAATATGATTTGCATGCCCTTGGCGGGTAGAACATACTTTGTACTGTAACTGCTGTATACAAATTAAAATCCTGTAAACATGTGTTCGCGCAAATAAAGATTTATTTTATTTATTTATGAATAGTTCATTTCCAAAATCAATCCCGAGATAGAACGTTAAGCAAGCACCTTAACCACCCGAACACAGGGCCTTTTCAAATGTCTTGTAATAATTAAAAAAAGGGTCATGTTATTCTTAGGATTTATTTTTCATTCACCTTGAGAGTTATTACTAATCAAATACAATTCTGTATTTTTTAACTTGTAGAGATAAAACAACATATAAACATATAAAAGCAATAAAACATACAACATATAAAAGCTATCTAGATTATTTAACGTAATTCAACTTTACAAAAGCATTTCAGTATTAAAAAACATGGCTGCCTCCACGGCAAGTAAAACTTAGCCTATAAAGTAATTTTATACGTGGATTAGTAACAGTGATCACTTGCTCGAAATGTGAGTCGTCCACAGTACGAGTCTTGCGCGATTGTTACGATGGACGCCAAATATTAAACATATGAAACTGCCGTAAGCGTCCATGGTGGAAAGAAAGGTGGGCGTCTAGCGCAAGGAGCCTGAGCGAGATAGCGCGCGTACTTTTCTTCGCAGATTTTTAGGACATTTGAATTTCTAATAACCTGCTAATCGGTCCTAATAACATGCATTTATAGAGAATATTAGAAAAAGGTAAAGATATACTCACTTTCTATTGCGGTTGAGTTTGGGGGTACATATAAATGGAGTCTCCTCAATGTTGAGTGCTCTTTTCATCCCTAGACGCGTTTTTGGTTTATTAATCCAAGTTTCGCTAGCATTTTCTATTGTGTCCTGAAAAATATTGATTTAATTAAAATTATTAGTTTTTAACACATACTGCATTGTATAAAAAGAATCTGAAATAGTCAATAAAACATATTTGTGGGAGGTTTCAGTTATTTTGTTTTAGAGCTATTCATTGAACGTATTATTGTGTGAAAATAAAATTGACATTAACTATTGAAGTATACTCCTTAAGAATCGGTATGGAAATATTATGGAGTAAATTAATACAAGCGTTAATTAAAAAACATTAAAGTCTGTTCATTCTTACTTGAGAGAAAAGGTAAACAAACCTTACACGATCACAAATCACGTCATTACGGAAGAATTGCACAATGCAAGTTATCACAATAAACCGTAGTTACTGGTTCAAACATTAACGCATTGATTTTGTCTAAAAACCGCTTTAAATTCACTTGAAAAATACAATTATTTATCAAATATCGGAATTTCTGACTATTGACAACTTGTCAGAGAGACATTTTATGTAGGGATGGGACTAAGTGTACGAAAGAACGATTGGGAACGGTTGTGATATTCATTGTTATCTACTCTATGTTTTCCATGGAAACATAAACTGTTTTGGTTTCATATGACAATACTTGACATTAATCATTCGTATTTACGCGTAATAGGGTTAGGTACGAGTGCTCACTTACGTTTTTTTGCAATTTGGACTGGTTTATTTATCTTATACTATATATATCTTATACTGACGACTTATTGGCTACTCTTCTAGGACATTGATTTTGCACACGATTGGAGTTTTTTAATTTACCGATTTTTAAAAGTTACGCCTTTTTATTTATTTTCATCATTATTTTAATACTATATATTTAATTTAAAAAATAACTATTTCAATATGAACGATATATCGTATCCAGAACAAGACTAAAATTCGAAGAAAATGCCCGTCGTTCACTGTGAGCTAACAAAAGGTACTTAATAAAAATTTGCGTGATTTTAAAATGGCGTTGTGATATATGTTAGTACAAATTAAATAAATTACACCTTCCTCAATAGCATATAAAACACAATTAGTATGTTTTAATCAATTTCTATCATTCACCGAATGAAGTTCATTCAATGACTCCCCATCACTAAATTGTGTGGGTACGCCATATTTGTTTACCTTTTTTATCAAGTAAGAATGAACAGACTTTACGTTATCTGACACTTTAACATTTGTGCGACAACTGACGCATGTATTTTATTTTATAAGCCATAGAATGGCTTATAAAAGCAAATGTCGAAATCTTGTATGAAAAGTGTAGTCAGTGTCGAAAAAATTAACTATTTGAATTTATAACACGTAGTGACATCTGTATATACCGAACGTACCAACATAACTTTTGTTGGAACACGTATGAGTATGCAGAATGTAACTAAATAATATAAAGTAATTAGGTATCCAGTTATCTATTGACACAAAGAAAATTTTATACATATAATTTCATACGTTTAAAGGAGTAAACTCCAGTCGTGCGTCAGAGCTGACACACGCACCTTGTTTTGGTCCTTTTCTTAGAGGCAACTAAACAATAGCTGGAATAATAGTAAATTTAAATATTCTAGAGCGTCACGACAGCGTAAATAATTCAGGAACATCAATAAACTTATTTACACATAACTGTTACATTAGTTTAGGTGAGTTCAAGTAGTGACAGAGCAAACCACATTCCAAAGCCTTGAAGCTTGTCTTAAAAAAGACCACCATGAAATTACACTACATTTGCTGTTGTGTTAAGGAATGCCGCGAAGTTTATTTTATCCAAACTTCTTAATTACTCTATATCCTGCCCAACTATACAACTCTGATGTTGTTTGTGTTTATAGGCAGCTTCTGTTTATTGGTGCGGAGTTAGCCTGCTTGCCGCCAGTTATTGTTAAAAATAGATTTAATTTGAATCAGTAAAAAAGTTCATATATTCAAATAAAAATATAAATGATATATACTAACAATAATAAAAACTGTATGTGGTTAGAAAGCTGGAATTATTAACAGACAATTGTAGTTTGTGAATATGAACGAATATTACCTGAATGAAAGACGTCTTATATGTAAGAGTATTTTTCATTGATGTCGGTTGAACGTACACGGACATAGGCTTAGGTCCAACGACTGAAATTAATAAAGTTTACAATTAATTTTCTAATTAATTTCTATTTATAGTGCATAAATTAAAGGCTAGAGTGGTGGCTAGAGCAAGATAGCGAGTGGTATAATTTGTAATTTAAAGATTTTTAAGAGAATACCAAATGAAATTGCAATAACTTGTCTAAACGAAGTTTTATTTTTAGTTTACTTTCAACTCGTGAGATTGATAGCGTTTAGACATCTTGTGAGAAGTTCAAAGAAGAAATTTCAATAATATTTTGAAAATTCCTCGAAATCGACACATGGTGGAAATCACGGAACAACTTAATAAGGCTGGAAATGTTATGGGGGCGTGGCCGTTGTTCCACTAGTAGAGACCATAGTCTCTACTTTACTACGCACGCCAAGCGCCCGACATCAGTCTGTTTTGGTCAGTACTGTGTTTGTACACGTCGAATATAATAGTGTGTGTGCCAACAAGACTAACAACAGCGTTCGGCTATTAGTGTGTGTGACGAATAGCATTAAGCGTTGCAATGTGTTGTGTAACAACAAGACATTTCTCTGTGTGTTTTAGGCGACAACGCACCTAGTACATTATGCGCGTTATAACATTTCCAGTCTTATTAAGTTGTTCCGTGGTGGAAATAGTTCTCTTGTAGCGACATATAGGATTTGTGATACTTGTATCACAAATCAAAATTGCGTTCCTATTTGCTGATGGATGATAATTAACTGTTACCTCGAAATTTTGTGAGATGGCGCTATATAATACGAATATATTCGGCTGACATCCAATAGTAACCGAGCGCAGCTCGGTAGCCCAAGTGCTTGCTTTTTATGAGTGCAATGCAAAAGGGAACCTTAAGGGCCGGCGCAAATAGGAGGACGGCAAATTTAAATTTTTAATTTAATTTTTTTATTTTAGCGCGCTTAATATAATTTAAAATTTATCGTATTATGCCACGGCGGAATGCCGCAGCACGCCGATTGTTTGAATTGTATTAAAAGGACTTAAGATACAAAACACTATGAAAATATTTAAATTCGTTGCTATGCCATTCTCCAATTTGCGCCGGGTCCTAAGTGGACAGTACGATTAATGTAAACGCATCAGTTGATCTGCAATTGCTTCGTGACATGCGAGTGAGTAACCTAATTGTATGTGCTTTACCGTGCGTGGTGAAGTCGCTTTCGTTGACGCAGTGCGCGACGGTATGCGTGATGGCCGGCAGGGCGTCGCAAGCCAGTTGCACGAGCGAGTCTCGCGCCGCCTCTCGCTCGGCTTCCTCCGCCAGTGACTCCGTGGAGCGGGCGCGGTCTTCGCGCCGCTTCAATGAGCGCAGCAACTGTTGCGCCTCCAGATATCTAGATATAACAATCACTCGAGGTCATTCGAGGGTTCCAGTTATAACCCAAAATAACTCTTTCACAAAACGGCAAAAAGCTGTGATATTTAACAGGTCGTTAGTCTATGACTAAATCGATGATTAGGCTACTATGGCGTCATGAACGATTAATGTCTTATGATTCTTGTCTTTAAAAAGGAGCGGCCCGCGAATTCTTAGGAGGAAAAACTATAAGCCTATATGAATTAATAATAAGTAAGTATTAAGTATTTTATAAATATTATGTTTATCTCATTCAAAAACCACTCTAAAACACATATCTCAAAGCTACTCCAGTCAAAGGTACACATCTATATATATTTTTTTATTAAAACACACCTATTTTGAGGATGCAAGTTTCACAACCTCTTTTTTAAATCCATCTCTGTATTCCTAATTAGAGAATATAACCTGTACCTATGTAAAGCCATGGCTTACATACTAATTTACCAGTTTTTTTTAATCTCTCTTAGTCTTGGTTGAGGTGCGGGTTTTTTATGGGAGCAGCAGCTTAGACGAAACAGTTTATGGGGGCGGCCGGTCCATTTTTTGTACATTCTCGTGTGCTATTGTATATTTACAGTGACGTTGCCATATAGATAACTAGCTAGTGAAAGCCTTCAATAGTTTTTAAGAAAATTTGCAATAATTTCAGCCATGGATTGTAATCGTATTATGAATTGTCCCGCGTAAATGTTTTTTTGTTTTCTTTTTCTCAATTTCTGGTCCCTGGCAGAATATCAGTGTTGTGGTCCGCACCACAACTGTATACTGAGTCAGGGTTCCTTTTCCTCTTCTTACTTGTTCATATATTTGTTTGTTTATAATTATTATTTGTTCATATATGTATATTGTGTTTATTTAGAGGAATAAAAGATGCTTTCTTTCTTTCTTTCTTTCAGTATTGACATTATCATAAACACGTTTTCTAACCTGGCGTGATGCAAGTAATAGAAGATGAGCAGGTCTGCAGTGCGAGGATCTCCGCAGTCGGAGACGTAGCGAATCAACACCTTCTCTTCTAACGGAGATAGAGCCGTCTCTACCACGCGGCCAAGCTGTCCCGTACTACGGCATCCTGCCGAGATCAAACACTTATGCGTTGGTATATTCGGCCGTCACAAACTTTTATAGAATAGAGTCTAAGGTAAAAACAGTCACATACTAGACCTAAGTTACCACGAATTACTAAGATTATTTACAAGACTTGTAAATGACATGGTGATGGTACGAATGGATATTTCTAATAGAAAACAATAAAAACATAAGCAGTGTAAAATGCTTTATCGTAATAACAGATTTTTCCAATCTCTTTCTGAAACTCGTCATAGAAACGGAAAATACATCTAAATCCTTTAACGTTTTGTTGTAACATTTGCACGTGCGTCTGAAAAATGTATTTTTTGCGTAGTTCGTGCATAACAAGGGATATAAAAGGTACTTTTAAACGTGGTGAGGAAGAGCGTGGAAATTTAAAAAGTAGTTTTTCCAAAAGTTGCGCAGAGTTAAATGGTTATGGAGAATCCTAAACAAGAAGATACAATACTACGTAATTCGAATAAGTGTTGCCTACAACAACGTCCAGTGATTTTAAGATTTCTATAAAAGTAAACTTTTATAGAATGTACCCTAAAAAAGACTTGCATTACCGATACAGAGATAGAGATGGATTGGAGCTTATTTGAGTTATCTAACAGACACTGATACAAATATGTAACAAAACGAAAAGTGTGGCCTGCTTTAGGTTACAATGATGGGTAAGGAGATTTTAATGACGAAAATTGTACTGGTTCCGTAACATAATATAGAAATGTTCTATGTTAACATAATATAGAAATATAACATAATATAAAAATTCTTTACATAAAAAATGTAAAGAAATCTAACGAAACTATGAGATAGTATGCTATGACGGCCGTACGCGGCCGATAAAACCGGAGCTGTGTAAGTGTAACCAAAATCGTCCAACGAAATACGAATGGAGCTGAACAAGAGTAGTTACTCCCTTACTCGTCAAACATACCTTTAAAGAAGAAGTATAAGACTTTGATCTGATCATCCTGCGTTCTTGCCGCTTGGACGCATCCTCGAGCTACTTCCAGCGCTTCGAAAACAAGTCCACGCGCCAGGTATAAGTTGCAGCAGGATTGCCACTCCGCCCCTCCTTCCAAGCCCTCCGCCTGCACGGTTACCAGTTTCATTCAAATAAATGCCTCAATTAAATTAATAACGTGAAATTATCTTAATATTATAAATGCGAAAGTTTGTATGTTTGGATGGTTGTTACTCAATCACGGAAAAACGGCTACTTTATATCCTGGAAAAATGTTTGGTTCCTGTAGGATTTTCAAAATACTATAGCGCAAAGTCAGCTAGTAATTTAGTAAGTTAGAAATAAAACGGTCCAAAAACTTGATCTTGTGATCAATATCTCGTGTAAGTTGCTAAAGAGTTAGGCATCCCACAGACTACTTGATGCGGCAGCATCAGGTCAAGGTTACCATATCATAGAAATACCACTGAAGCAACAGTACATCAAATTTCAAAGTGAGTGATATCCCTTTGACAACTAGGAAATGAGATTTTCGTGATTTTCATAAAATATAGCTAAGAACCATCTCGATCACATCAGCTTTAAAAAAAGACATCTAAATCGGTCCGTCTGGGAGCTGTAATACCAAAGATAGATACATCCAAACACAGGTTAAACTTTATAACACCCCTCTTTTTGCGTCAGGCGTTAATAAAAAAGATATGAACATACCGCGCCATGATGGTGTAGTAACGGGCGTGGCTTGCGCACGTGCAGGTATTGAAGAGCGGCCTGTGTCTTGCGCTGGGCCAAGAGTGCGGCCAGTACCACGCGGTGCTGCCAAGCGGACAGAGCCGAGCCCGTCAGGCACTGCAGGTGCTCTAGAGCAAACTGCAACCAGGGTTGTAGGATATATAACAAAGAAGATATAACTGCTTGCTTTTAAATGACGTTATTAAAGGGTACACGAAATATGACTGCAAAATTAAATATAATAATTTTATGAGGATAGTCTATTATATTTCTTTATTTTTTAAGTAAAGCCTGCACGCAGACTGACGGTCCACCATTCAGTTGCAAATAAAGGAAATTTATGGATATATCTTTTATAAAAAAAAAGCACAAAACGAAACCAGAAAACTATAATGTAAACAAGATTTATAAAAAAATCCACTCACGTCAAAATCTCTATGATCCAGATGCCAGAACGCTTGCGTCGCTTTAATGGCGGTGTTACTCAAACCGAACATGGTCGGAAACTGCATCAATCCACGTATTACGGGTTCATATCTGAAATTGTATCACAGCTTTCCAAATTGATACTTCTTCTATGAGAAACATAAAACTTGATGGGGTTTTATCAAATTTGAAGGCAGCAAGCCCATTTCTTTTTAATGTTAAGGTAGACAAAAGCCTGAATGAGCACTTGATGGTTGTTGGCTACCATCACATATAACACAAGCAACGCCACAGGTGCTGCAATTGCACTGCCGACCATAATAGGATTAAGGAAAAGGGATTAGAAAGGAATATGGCAATGGGCTCTGGCTTACTTACTCACCGAAACACAACCGCACACATGGTGTCATTTCACGGTGGTCTTCTGAGGTGATTACTGCCATCAGACGGGCTGCCTAAATGACTGCGAAACGCAGTGTGACCTGCCACTACTTGCCAGATTCAGATCAGATTGAAAAGTTCGTTTCCAAAGTTGGCTCTGCCGGGATTTGAAACCGGGATCACTGAGACAGCGTTAAGGAAACTCGTCTAATTAAATAGAATTCACAGCGAAGAAATATGACACAAATGTGCAGAGAGTGATGGAATCAATGGAACGAATGCAAAGTTGCAGCCTTTGCGAATGCCGATTCAAATCCTAACAAGATCTGTAGCTCTAGTATGAGTTTCCATAGTTGATTCGAGTGACACGACGAATGCAGTAAGCGAGCGAACGCCATTAGTATAGTCGGATTTAATAAACTTACCACAAGTCACGCTGTAGTTAACTACACTCACTACAGTCAACTCGATAGAGTATGGCATCCGTGCTTACTTCACACCCATTCATCGTCTCTTTCTAACGTTACACGAAAGACAAAGACGTGATGATTGATTATTATGCGGAAAATTAACGAGCGCGCAATACAATATAACTCATAGGAATTATAGAAGTTTTAAATTTGTTGGTTTAAACGTCTACAAGTACATACCTTTGTTGAGGTTGTGATTGCATGATTATTAAAATTTTGGAATAAATTTTGGAAAAATATTTAATACGCTTAGAACTAGCGTCACACAGTTCATCTTAATGGTAAAGGTAAGTTTAAACTTAGTTTATGTTGAAAAGTTATTGCATTATTCGTATAATCATAAAGGCAAAAAAATAAAATGTTTACCATTGAAATGTGAACGCCTATTTCCATAATTTCCAACGCTATTTAAAATAATTTCTAGCACTTCAATGATAATAACTACAATATAGAGTATATTAAAAGTGAATATCGTCTATATTTGCAATAGATTTAGCTTTCTCACGTTGAAAACATAGGCGAGTGCCGCAACTACAGTGAGCGCCGTATTCTCGACAGCGTCTGTCGAGTTTGTGACTCGTGGTACCGAATTTGTACAGCAAAAGTGCAACACGTTACTCACTAGCGACTACGGTTTCGATAGATTTTTTACTTGTGCAACTCATACTACCGATTTTAGTTCTTTGAGTGACCGCTAGAGGCGTTGCAGGATTTTCCATATGAATTTTTTACGCTCTCGCTAGCGAGTGCGGTCATCGTAAACTCATGCTAGAGCTACTGCACATGCTTCAACTGCATTGTAAAAAAAATCCAACATTTGCACTCTTCAATTTATCGTATTGCAATAATTTCTCTTCTGTGAAGTGTGTCACCTAATTTCGTCGTAGAGCATGGAGTAATCGACGAGCAGATAGAGCACAAGCGAGTGCTTGTGCTCGTCGGCGACGTCTGGCAGCAGGTAGAGCCGCAGGAGTGCGTACAGCGAAGGAGGCGGGTACAGCCCGCATTCACTGCCACCGCTCATCCACATCCTGAAAACGATGCATAACAAGCTATAATTACAAATTATAAACTTTCATTGAGACTTCTATATCTGTTGTAAGTTGCTGAGAAGTTGCTTATCTCGCACACTACTTGATGCTGGAGTATCAGGTCAAGGTTACCATGTCATAGGAATACCACTAAAGTACAACAAATTTGAAATCAATTAAATCTTATCCTTACATATTATAAAACAAAGTCTCCCGCCATGTCTGTCTGTATGTTCGCGATAATCTCAAAAACTACTGAACGGATTTTCATCTATCAAAAGAAGATTCCTGAGGAATCTCTATGTGTACAAATCGTTAACGTTTTAGCCTTAGGTTCCCGAAGGTTTGTAAATTGGAGCATACTATGCACAGGTGTATCACCAGGCAGTTCTACCCAAATTCGATAGATGTCGCCGCTTTACCTAGTTCTATTGTAGTATAATAGATGGCGCCATCAATAGTGAATTATCTTTATTTTTCAACGCGGACGAAGTCACGGGCACCAGCTAGTCTTAACTTTTTTTTTTCACTTTTTCTTTGTTTATGACTTATTTACCACCATTTATTAACATAAAGGCATTTACTCACTGATGTATTCGATCGCCGCCAAATTCATGTTCAATGAGTTGATCAATATACAACAACGAACAAGATTTGTTGGTCGGACTTCCTCCCACCGATGGACTGTCTTGAAGGCGCTGTAGTTTTAAACGTCTGGAATAACAAACAAAAATTGTTTTCACAAAAAATATTTTTCCCACATTCCTTCACATTTATTGCTTTGCTGCTTTAAGGAAAAAGAGACACTTAAAAACATTCAGTAACTCCACAGGTGCTGCAAGTGCGCACACACAGCATACGTGCTGTTATTTTATGGTGGTCTTCTGTAAGATTTTGTATAAGTTTCGTTATTTGCACATATAAGATCATGAAAAACGGTGACAATATTACACTCTAAGACTAAATGGCGTACACACCTCTTATGGTAGAGCGCTGTGAGTGTATCCCTGGGATAAGGGGCGGGCGCCGGCGCTCGCTCGGGTAGCAATCCCACGCGGACAAACCACTGCACCACCTGGAAGTATTGCGAGACGCATCCGATCCCCTTGCACTTCTCTTCGATCTCGCTCAGCACTGGAAACCAACGTGCTTTGTTATGCACCCCGTCCACCCGAATTTACTCATTCATTGCTTAATATAATTATTTTATTTTATTCTCAACAAAAACCCTACAGCAATACAGCAGAAAATACACAAGAGAGACAGCATCACCAATTACATTGCCACTTACAGGACTTCATTTTGTATCCAAACTAAGTTGGAAAATAAAATTGATTTTAGAGGACGGGGAAGAGGATCTAGGTAAAGAGTTAGGAGGGTGTTATGTGTGTGCGCGTGCGAGCGTGCGTGCGTGCGTGCGTGCATGTTGTTTTTCTTTCTGTCAAAAAGAGTGAAAATAGCTGGAAACAACATTTTACTAATTTGTTTCTTTTTTGAAATGTAACCTTTTTAATGTCATTAAAACCAGCCAGATACAAATAGTACAGCCAAAGAGATTTTATTACAAGTTTATACATACTATATGCGAAAAGACTTTTTCCCCGTCCTTGGATGAAAAAGTCATAAAAATCGATAGTTCACTGATTGGTTTTCATTGGTGTATTGTAGCAAGCTTCCCGTAACATTTAGTGTTTGTTTCATTCCAATCGGTTTACAAACAAAAAGAAAATGAATATAGTTATATTTCAAGTGTATTAAATGGTATTTTTTCTTACAATGGTTCTAAAACGGCTTACAAGTTCAAGTAACTCAAATTACAATGTTTTTAAGTCATAAAACCGATTATTTTTCAAGCTACCGTGCATATTTTTGCCATTCAAAAAGCGATCTAAAGGTAGTAGAAATACCATTCCAAGACGGAAAGATAGCATTTAAAAAAATAATAATTTAGTGGTGTATTAAAAAAACATTGTAAAATGAGATACAATGTTGTTCTTTTCAGGTGTTGATATAAGGTGCAACGGTATCAACGGTTCTTTCTTGTGGTGTTTTTAAATGTTATACATAATTACAGTCTGTGGACTGTGTATCTGTGACAGTAGGTTAGTGTTTCTTGTGTGCAGGCAGGCTTCATACATAAAACCTACTTAATAATTTAGATACTTAATAAGAAAACCACTTCTTTTATCACTGAACTAGGTATTTCTTTTCATCTCGATCCAAACATTCTTTGAAATTATTTAGGAAACATTTATAATTAATTAGGATCCACATACAACGTAAAATTAAACATTTCAGATTTGAGGTTTATATACACTTCGAGTATATTCAGCACCCAAAATTTTAGTTTCTCTATTCGTCATAACTTGTCATGATTGTTGACCAAATCCTCATTTATTATTTATTTCGAGTACACGCATGCAAAGTAAAAAATGTTACACATACCATCGGGTACGATTAAATTGCAGCATTTGGTCAAGACCGCGTCCAGCAAACTAGTCAACTGAGTCAACTGTTGTACGCAGTGCTCCAAACACCTCAACGTATTTCTGGAAATTTGTTCACAATACATTATACCCGATACTTCATTTACATCAAACAGTGAAACTTTTCTCTCGATTATTAAATGTCATTACCTATCAGGCATCAATGAAGATGCAAACAGTGGAGCCGTTAATTCTTTGGCGTTTTCTTTTAGTTCTATAGCTCGCTGCCAGCACCAGTCCACCTGAAAAAGATCAATTTTATTTACATAATACATTTAAAAAATATTTTGATCTTGAAAAAAAATTAAATAACATTAGATTTTTAGATTCGACCTTTAACTTTAGTAAAGATATAAGCTACTTTTTAACGTGGTAACTTTTCAACGAGGAATTACACATGACTATTAATTCTTGTGTACTCAGAAAAAGGTATACGAGAATTTTTTGAAAACGAAAAAAAAAACAGATTATTGAGGGTCAAATTTGTATTTTTTATAGACATGTTTTTCCATATTAAGTCCCATATATTTATGTTTTTTTTTAAATTGTTAACAATGATCTTTCTCTTGAAACAACGGTTGCTTAAAAAAACAGAAAGGAAGAGAAAAAGAGAAAATACAAATAAATATACTTCGTATTAAATGATTATTTATTACAAGGCGTTGTTAACTATTAGCATCAGTCGCTTTTTAAAATAACGAATTTTATTAAAAAGACATGACAAGGTTTAAACATTCGGAATATATTCGAAAAAAATCGGAATTTTGTTTCTAAAAAAAAACATAAACATGGGATAACATTGGGTAAAAAACTTAAGTATACTTTTGAATCATCATTGTAATGGCTGACTTCCCAAAATACATGTATGCAGTACAACTGAATGAATGAATGAAGCTGGCTGAATGATAGTTACCAGAAACGTAAGCGTGCAGCCCACGCCAGCGTGGCTGCCTGTTGCCCAGTCGTGGGCACATCGCTTCAAGAATCGGGAAAGGCGAGCCTCCAGGGCGACTGACAGCAAGTACCGACGTTGATACTCCTAGTAAAATCAACCACAATTGCTGATTATTTTAAGTACTATTTTTTCATTTGTTAATGAACTGATTATCTTTTTTAGCAGCTATTCGCGAGCTCTTAGTGTTAACAATAAAAAATGTAGACCGTTTTTTTTTTTCACTTTTAAAAAGACTATGATCGAATTCCGACCAGTGGCCCCCCCACTGGTCGAAACACAAAAAATCAGAAAGTCTATAAGTTTGAAATATGATGTATTTGTCAATTAATGAATCTACAATTAATTTTCATCGATCTCAAAAATTTTTTAGTTACAGAATATGTTTTGAACGGTTTATTGTTATGAAATATTTGATTACGTCATAAAAATATATTTATTATAAATTTTCAAAGATCGCTAAACCTTATTTGCCCAGGAAAGGTCATCAGATAACGCAAGAATGAACCTACTACTAATAAAACAATAGGTTTGTTTGTGTGATTTTCGTTGTTTTTGTTGGTTTTATTATTGATTGTAGTTAAGTGGGGACTTTGTGAACGTGTTAGGGACACACGATTATGCCAGTGTAAGTTTCTTTTATTTTGATAATTGATTTCATTGATAATGTTTGAAAAGTTACATTTTCAATCTCACACCAAAGACTTAAGGTTTTTACAACATTTAGATGGACGTGTTCTAATAAAATATAGTGGATGGCCAGCATATTCGTATTTGGACTGAAATGAGTGATGTCCTTTATCAAATTGTGCCCATCCAAAATTTTTGAGAACTTACTGTGAAGTCATTCCACCAACCTGACTAGGGTTCCTAGTATTGGCGTCCATGTAGAGAGGAGTGAGACCGGCAGCTACACATGCCCTGTACAGTACCGGCGGATGTAAAAGTATCGTGGGTCCCACCTCTTCCATACAACTTATGATCTGACGCTGCACGCCCACAGTATTCAGCACACTCGCCTCAGACGTGTTCAGGTAAATACAATCTGTCAATACCATGAAACGACTCTCAAATATTACGACTGTAATTTGTGGTCTGAATTTTTATAGGTATAAGTGGCAAGTGAAACAAAAATATCCCCTTAATGCCAGGTGGATGCAAATCCTAGTATGTATATGGGTATTTCTCATCAAATTTCGAAATTTGATTCCCGAGTCACTAGTGTCGAGTCATATGCATTTAACTACATAAGTCTTTTTTTTATATCAATGCTCGCTGTCTGTACCACTATTCTTTAAAATGAAAACATATTACCTCTAAAGAAAAAAAAGATATGGCTACTTTGTTACCGTGAAAGTCATTCCCTCACCTTGTCCCTTAGTTCAAAAACATTACTACAACTCCTACTCATTTCAAATATGTCAATATTCTTAATAATAAAAGTATGCTAATACATTAGAAAGATGTTTGTTATTGTCTATAAAAGCTTCTATCTTACAACGACGAATTTATAAAAACGATAATTGGATTTTAAATATGTCCCGACAAAAAAAAATCATTCCCTCACCCTATTAGGAATATTCGATTTCTGAACGTATGGAACGATATTTAGGAACGCAACCTTAAGTTTATAGTACCTGGCAACACTCTCAAATGATTCAAAATGGCGATTTCTTCTCAACTGTAGGTGAGTTTGTGCAAAAATATAATATGTACAAAATTGTTAAGAGTTACATTTATGGCGATCATTACCTCACGTAACATGTATGTATTAAGCATTTTAGTATATATGTATGTAATTTGTTATTTTTATGCGTTTTTGGGAGTAAAATCCATATTCGAAATGTTGCAATCAAGTTGAGGTTATGTGCCGGTGTTTTTGTAGCTTTAGTTAAAATTCGTCATTCCCTCACAGTCATTCCCTCATTGCATGTAGAAGTGAGGGAATGACAGCTATATGAGGGAATGATTTATACAGTATTCTACAGTTCTTATAGGTTTTTTATTGATTTCTTGCAACTTGTATTTCATGTTAATTTAATTTAAAAGAGGTACATCATTTATGCGGAAGAAAAATGGCACTACCAAAGAATTGAGTGAAGCAGAAAAAAAATTAAAAAAGAAAGAATATGATAGAAGAAGGCTAGAAAAAATGAAAAATAATACTGAATCTTTGGAAAAACTACGGGAAAAAGAAAGATTAAAATATTTAATAAAAAAAGAGAAGGGTCAGGTAAAATCAGTCATTAAAATGAATGCTAGACTCAGACAAAAGCGAAAACAATGTAAATAAAATAGTAGAATTTTTCCATCTAAACAATGGAAAGAATGGTGTATAGGAATAAAAAAGCTATAGCACACCAAAATTTACAAAGAATAATTGATGATACACCCCCACCAAGTCCATTATCAGCAAATCTTCAGCAAATTAGAGAAGATGTTGCTGCTCGAAATAGACGACAGATGCGAAGGCGACGAGCTATTTTGTATGCAAAGATTGTAAATTTGGAAAAAAGACTGTTGAATGCAGTGAGGTTAAGTGAAAAATACAAGAAGAGGTGTTTGAGACTGAAAAAAGAAAAAAACTGACCCAGAATCGCCTGCAACTAAAGTAAATGCACTCCTAAAGAATGTAAACGTTCCTGAGAGTGTGAAGAAAAAAATAGTTTTTGGAGAAGCTAAGAGGCACAAAGCTTCTCAAAAGTCAATGGAATTGGATATAATAAAGGATAATCACCAACTGTTTTTAGCGTCGTCTTCGCACATTCAAGATCTTACTGGAATGTTCAAAGAAAATTATACAATTGATTTAGAAAATGATGGATCTACTGTTGTCTCAGACAATGATAAGATTGCTACCACTGGAGATTATGTCTTGATAAAATGGGGCACGGCAAAGTATCCCGGAGAAGTTTTATCAATTTTTGAAGATGGTTTAATGGTTAGGTGTATGAAGAAAGGTGTGAAGTTTTGGAGATGGCCTAATATTAAAGATGAGCAATTATATAGCTGGGAAGCTGTGATACAGAAAATAAAGACGCCAAAGTTAGTTAACAGGAGGAATTATGTTATTTCAGAGTTAGATGAGTCTCTACAAATGATGTTAAAATTAAGACTGAATAATTAATTGATCTCAAAGACCAAAAAACTAATACAAGAAAAGAATAATACAGATTAATAGTAATAATTATAATTAATGCTTAATAAACAAATATGAAGGCGTTTTAAGTTGTGGATTTTCCCACAAGTACAAAGTTTAGAAATAAATAGTAATAAATATAAAGATAAAAACATTTGTTACCTCTATGTGTATTTTTTTAATTTTTCGAGTTTATATATATTTATGTTAACTATAAGTACATAAGTTGAGTTCATTTTCTTTAGAATATGATATTTCATTGTTTGATATAATTAAAATTACATAATCTCCTTATTTGTAGATGCTGTTTATTATAATATAATAATAAATCATTCCCTCACTTTGTTAATCATTCCCTCATTTGTTTATTTTTTAAAACCTCATTTTTGTCGAAAATATACAAAAATATGGAAGACCAATACTTCTAAATAGATCTCCGAAAGCAACTTATTTGATTTCTGCAAAAAAAATATCAAAGTTTATCAAAAAAAAAGAAATTTAAATAACATCTAAAATTTTGGAATTTCATGAGAAATACCCATATATATTTTACTGGGATATAAGTAGGTAATTATACGAAACCATGGGATATGGAGACCTGTCTTAAGGACAGATGTTGTTATTAATACAAATTTGACATATTTAGGATCTTGTCAATCTGACTGCATTAATTATATTGCAACGTAGTCGTAAAATTGCAGTTGCAATGCAGTAGCACTGCACGCCGACTGCGAGCGAACAGCAGACGCTGGACAATAACGTGATGAGAATTTCCGCATTAAAGAATATAAACAAACAAGTATTTATGTGGTCTGTTTGTCGGATTCTATTTTCCATCAATTGATACTTTTCGAGGAAATATGAAGGGAAGGGATTTCATAGTAGACGGTCTGGCTGCCAGTCACTTCAAAAAGAAAAAAAATAGTACTGACTGTAGTGCAACGAGTTGGGGTAGAAGTGTTCCTCTAGTCGAGTGGCGTGTGAGTAGGGTGCCAATGCAGCGGGTTGAAGACGCACATCCAGGGCTCGGGTTGAAGCCACCCCCAAGTCCGTGCACCAAGTGGCGCTCGTGAACGGACTACTGCACACCGAGTACCTGTCTGCAACGTCATAGAATACCTTACTAACAATACCCCTTTCTGATCCCTTATCTGTAATCTTACTATGGCCGGCGGCGTACCATACTATAACCTAAGCTACCCGTCAGATGAGGCCCTTAAAACAAATGGCTTTATTAAAAGGAAGTTAGTGACGAAATTACACGACAATATTTATGTAACCATTATTAATAAAACCATTGCTTCACATTACCAAGTATCATTGATAATAATCTATACATATAATAAAATCGTAAAGGAGCCGTGTCCATTAACATTAAATTATTATTATTATTTTCAAAAAAACAATTTTTTATTGTAGTATGTAAAAATTGTTTTTTTACATACAACATGAAAAAAAACTTGTTTTTATCGTCGCTTGTCTATATATATTCTATACAATATAATAAGATCGTAAACGAGCCATGTCTGTACATTAAATATTATATATATATAAAAAAAACAATTTGTACACGTTGTTACTTAGGTCAAAAATATATTTTTTATAATTTTTGTCTGTGCGTTTGTGCACGCTTATCTCTGAAATGGCTTAACCGATTTGAATTCAGTTTTCACTCATGTATTGCAGCAAGCTTCCCGTAACATTTAGTGTTTGTTATATTCCAATCGATTTACAAACAAAAAAGTGAAACGCTATACCGAATATCACGCGTACGAAGTTGCGGGTTCAACTAGTTTCAAATAATTATGTATTTTTTAAAGGCTTACTCTATTCACACATTGTAGAATTCGCCGTGAGTGTGAATTAGTGAACTATTTCAGTAACACATAATTTTCATATGATCTTGTCCTTTCAATGTTTATTTCAATTACCTAAATATTCTTAATAATCACTTTTAAGCCTTGAAACGTCATTGAATAAGGTCATTAAAGTAAAGTGGTAAGTAATAACTGTTTATGCTCTAAATTCTGAAACAACATACTAGTACATAAACTCACTTGGCATCTGTGCTTTGTACCACTGGTCGAGATCAAACAATAGCATTCCATATTCAGGCTGTTCATTGGGATTCTCTCCCCAACACTCCCAAACCAGTTGGCAGATATTTATCATACCTGAAATACAAAGATATTTAAGGCTTATTATTGATCAGAAAATAGAACTACAGAACATAACTTGATAAACAAGCTCAAATGGAAGTGACCAGGACATAGGAATTAACTGTTTGGCATCCCAGAGATGTAAAAAGATGCAGAGGAAGATAGATGAAGATATGAGATCTTTTCAAGGACTGTGTTGAAGTTGCCTATATTGCGCATGTCCAGCGTGGTCGGCCGTCGATGCAATATACCAAAAATGACATAACATCAGCTCCCTGCGATAGTTTAGACGGCGTTAGCAGTACCTTATTTCCATTCTCTCAGATAATCGGTAATAGGTATATCCTAGCACTTAAAAACAGTACAGTCAGGAAAGGATTATTTTTAATTTATTATATACTACTGTTACTTATAATGATCGGTAAATAATTTAAATATCAATGTTTCTACAATGAAATACCTCAAGCCACATTCAAGCTTTTTCATTAAGTAAATTAAAGATTAATCTCATGTGAGTGAAATCTCAATAATTTTTACGTAGTTAAAAACAATTTTATTGACCTAATCTTTCTTTTTGTTATCATGTCTTTAAATAGTTGTGCCTCCGAGTTTGTGTCGTAGTACACATAATGTGGTAATCAGCCATCCTGGCCACAACGGTGTTGTTCTATATTCAATTCTTATTTGAATGTCAAAATGTAGAAAAAAATGTAATGTCCCTTTCTTTAATATATCCACTGCTTTTATTTCACTATTAAATAATAATTATAAAAGTTTGTTTTATAACAATTTATATATATTACACACACACACAATGTGTCCTTAGGGGACTTAGGGACAAACTTTTACCCTAGAAACTAGACTTAAAATTATCGAGAAAATAATAACATGAAAATATTGTTTTTTTAATTTTTATGTTCTATTAATTTTCATTATTACTTACTGTCTTCACCTTCGTCCCCCAGAGTGGAATGTATGGAGTATGGGTGACATGATACACATCGTCCACCTATTAAGTGCGACGGCTTCTCTAATGTGCTCAATTCCATTTCAAACATTAAAGTTGCCGACGAGAAATCCTATTTAAAAATTACATTTTTTAAGACATTGTTAAAGGTTGTAAGCCATGCCAAGTAAGGTGTACATATACATTACAGTTCTCTGGAACACAGTAAATGTTCGTAGCGTGATATCTAGTAAATAGTACATTTAAATCGTTGTTTTCATATTATTTTGTTCCACTGGTTAAAGTTTTATGACGAGCCCATTGGATGAGTAGTTAGGGTGCTAGCCTTAACGCTCTGTTCTAGGGTTACCGGGTTCGATTCCCGGCAGGGTCAACTTTGTAAAATTAACTTTTCAAATTTGTCTCTGGTCTGGATCTGGAAAGTAGTGGCAGGGCACACTGCGTTTCGCAGTCATTTGGGCGGCCCGTCTGGCGACAGTAACCACCCCCTTACAGAAGACCACCGTGAAATAACAACACGTGTGCTGTTGTGTTTCAGTGAGTGAAGTAAGGGATGCCAGAGCCCTTTTCCCTATCCCTTATCCTTAATCCTATTGTAGTCGGCAGCGCACTTGCAGCAGCTTTGGCGTTGCTTGTGTTATAGGCGACGGTAGCCACCTAACATCAAGTCGACCGTCAGCCTGTGTGCCAATCTTAACATTAAAAAAATGGTTCATTATTTTTAATTTAATTAATTTATAATTTAAAAAATTTCAAGATCCAGTCCCAGTAAGATTGCATTATAAAGAATATATATAACTAGCTTTTACCCCCAACTTCGTCCGCATACCTGAATGTAAGGTACCTATGTCCTTTTCTGTAACAATGACAACCTGTGCGCAAAATTTCACGGTGATCGGTTGAGCGGTTTTGGAGTCCATATGTTAGAAAAATACATACCTGATATAAGAATTTAGCATCAGAATACATTCTCTTCCCTTGATAGGTCAAAGAGTACATAACAGCCAGTGGGAAACATTTTTCTTCAAAACTATCAATAACAGAAAAAACCACCCATAGATAACAGAAAGCTCTAGGGTCGTCACATGGTTCCTGAAAATTATAAATGGAATTTGAGTTTCAGTTTACAATTCTTTAAGCATTCTCCACACAGTCAAGTTTATCCCACCAAGATCTGCAGTGCAACGGCATATCCCTTATGTTTACAGGGGATTGTTGCGTATGTTTATAACCACATACCATCAAGTGAGTGGGCTTACCTGCCAATTTTTGAACAAATATTGATCCCTATTCCATTCATTTTTTTATGCTCGGTTTTTTTTTACGCCGACATGGCCTTAGCCTGGGCGCATACATACGTTTTCCGTATTCGATTTCCGAATCCGTTTTCCGTATTCGGAATTCCATGTGCCTAGCGCAGATGTTTGGAATTTGCATTCGGAATATTATACTGCCAGTACGTTTAGTGGTGGCTTTGTGAACGCACGACCATGGAGAACAACGATTTAATTGCGATTGCATTATCTAAAGAGAGCTTTATCTATGTTGTCGTGTATATTCCATAAGCAGGGATGTTTTTAACACCTAAACTTAAGCTTCTGCTTCACACATTGTATTGATGCACTCGTGATGAGACGTGAAAAACACACAACACAAAACAAACAACTCGCGGTGCCGAACGGAAATTTCCGAACGTGTGCGCCGAAACAAACAAAATGTAAGTAGGCGCTGCGTTCCGCATGACGTCATTAGGTTTTTCCGTAAGGGGTTTCCGAACGCACAGACCCACATTCGAAACGTACGTACGGAATGTATTCCGCACGGAAAAAAAACGAATGTGAGCGGCAGTCAATGTAATTTCTATCGATTTGATGCATTCGAGTCTCCGAACGCGGAAAACGAATTCGATTTTCGAATTCGGAAAACGTATGTATGCTGCCGGCCTTAAGATCGCCACAACAATTGCATTGTAACTGACGCCGGTTGAAACAATAATTGCGTTGTTACTATTGGATTTAAGCTGAACATATTCGCATTCATATAGTGCAATCTCACAAAATTTTAAGGTAACAGTTGTTTATAATCCATCGGCAACAATACAAGAACCACAATTTACGATATGGCGAAATTTTTTTGTGTGAAATAGCTTTTCTACAGGAAATAACACCTATACAGGTAGACTTAAAAAGCGAAATCTTACTAAATACAAAATTTCATCCAAATCATAAAAGTCTTTTTTGAGATACTCAAAATATAGCACAAAATTGCTCATTTGAAGTATAAGATTAGATAGACAAAGAAATAACTACCTGAAATGCAAAGTGAGTAACTGGCAAGCATTCAACATTAACTTGCGAAGTGTATTCTAAATTTAAATTCATAAGATTCCACAATTGGAATGCTCCAAAGTTGAAACCGACAACAAAGCTCCCTATCTGTGGAATATATTGCATAGAAGACACTCTTATATGGTCCCTCTTTGCTTTCATTCTTATACTGCCATCTGGATTTCGAAAGATGTATTGATTGTCCACAAAGGAATTGTCATTCAACAAAACAGCAATGTGACTGTCATTCTCTAAAGCTAAATGTCTTTGCTCTTCAATGTGCTGTATGGCTTTTACAGGCACAAATGTTATGTTAGCTGCATCTTCCTCGCTTCGTATAAGGTGTTCATAGCCTTGCGAGATGTTTTTTAAGGCTGAAAATTAAATTATTCATTAATTTTAAACAATGTAAATAGAAAGAAAAGTTTATTGGTATTTAAAAAAAATACATATGAACACACAACATATTAAAAATAATCCACTACAAATAAATACCAAATTACACAATTCAGGTTAGGCTGCAACATTGTTACAGCGCTGATCAGTTGTTCTCCTGCTGATGAAACATGACATTTACCAAGGCCGCACCATTAACGCATATTAATAACAATGGTTTCCAAATTCCATTAATAACATTGGTGTTAACACTAAATGATAATAGCATATGGAAGTACTTTTTACAAAACATAGATAATCGTGGTACAACAAGCAAATCATTAATTCGAGCAATAAATTTGTATATAAAAAAAGAGTATTATGTATATTAACTTCACTGATTTAGGGTTAGTTTAGTTTTGTAGGAATTTATGTAAACACCGTACTTACTACTTAATAACTTAATTACCTATGTAATAATAGAGGCATATGTAAATAACTATAGCCAGAGGAACATGAGTGATAGCAACATGTTGCATCATCTTCAACCTTAATAAGCACAGGAGAGTTTGCAGCTTGATATGCATAATGCCTCATGAGCCTTGAAGAACAGATGGTCTCATAAGTCAGTTGTTAATATATATTGAGACTGATTTTATAGGCGGGATTGAAAAAAAGGCACATGTAATTTAACAAAAACAAAGTGGGCGAAAAGTACGTGAAAGCCTTTAGTATTTTTGTTGTTGAGTATAAATTCACAGCATAAATAATCGACTGTGATATTCGAACAGGAGGAGGCAAGTCAATCCAACACTTAGAAGCGGCATACTTAAAACTACCCCAAAAAGACATAGTTTTATGCTCAGCAATTAACAACTGCATAGCTCTGACACTGGACTTTGGTATGGGTTTGAACCATTTCTATCAGATAACAACAAACAGTAAGGTGGCGAGATGCAGCTTGCTGATCTATTAAACCTCATTAGGATTTAATTTTTATATTGGAATTAAGACTGTACACTAAAGACATTTGTATGTTTATTTACCCAATATTTACTAAAAATAAAATAATTAGGCCTTTTTAAATGAGTGCCACCATATTCTTTGCTCCACCTTCCTCATCCATAATTAAAAATAAAGTATTTATAAAAATTAATTACCTTCAATTAAAGCACTCCTATTTAAATCAAATACAAAAATCTCTCCAGTTTTAGAACCAGCCGTGACTATGCCATCAAAACACATTAGTGGGCCGTCTAGCACATTGTCACTAATAGACAAATTTGTCACAATGATATCAGTTTGTATACATCGTAATATTTGTGATCCATTAATATGGAAAACGCATATCAGCCCAAATATTCCTTCACATTCCAAGCTGATTAGCAGTTGCTGAGAGTTTTCCGTTAGTGGTGTGGGTAATTCTACAACGCTTGTCACTGTTGTTTTGGAGTTGCTGAAAATTTTTAAGATAATAATTTATTTAGTAAGATAGTGGTGATGCCGTTGTGTTGAATTTCACTAGTAGTGGATTAGTCATTAAAGATAAAGGGTTGTGTTTTGAATTAGAAAGTAGGCTTTTGGGGTATTTGGGGTGAGATTATATAGGAATGGATAGTAGCTTAATAAAAATATGGTTTTTATGGTGATGAAATCCATCCACAATTAATTTCATAAAGATTTTAGAATCTAACTTTGTTTACAGTACAAATAAAGCTTTACATACCAGGTTTGTTAGAACCACCAGCATCAGCATCACTTAAAAACTTAGATTTTAAAATCTTTATGAAATTGTGGATAGATTTCCAAACCATGAAAACTATATTTTTATAAAACTAACATCCATTCCTACATAATATTGCCCCGAAATATGCCAAAACCTTATTTTTTTATTCAAAAAATTTTCTTCTGGCTTCCTTTACTCACTCACTGAAACACAACAGCATGCATGCTTCTAATTTCATAATGGTCTTCTGTAAAGTAGGTGGTTACTGCTGACAGACAGCCTGCCCAAATGAATGTGAAACTCAGTGTACCCTGCCACTAATTACTAGATAGAGACCAGGGTCAATATTTCACTTGCAGTGGTTAGTCATCAAAGAAAAATACTCTGTTACTATGATACTCTCTGTCTGTTATCTATGAAGTGGACCGTCAGCCTGTCTGCCGATCTTAAATTAAAAAAAATGAAAAATAGAACTGTAGAATTTATGAAAATAAAAAATAAAAACTTATAAATTAAAAATAAAGATGAACTCATTGTTCCTGTTACCAGGACTACATAATAAGTAATACTTTTAAAATGTCAGCGTATTTTGTACTACAATAACTAAATTCATGTGAATGTAGCTGTTATTATATTGCTGACAAAAATTCATAATATTGTCTTACTAATAAATAATATAACATTGAATAGACATTTATTATTGGAGTTTACTGCTTGACAATCGATTTTGATATCAGGCCCCCATTATGGAAATTTTATGAGTAAAATTAATACAAGCTTCAACTAAAAAGCGTTACGTTATCTGTCACTTTGACATTTGTGCACCAACTGACGCATGTATTTGTGATCCCTAATTCTCTTGGCTTATAAAACAAACGTCAAAATCTTGTATGAAAAGTGTAGTCTACGTTGAGGACGAAAGGATAGAGTGTTATAACCTGTTGGCGCACCCATATCTGTCATCGGAAAAACGAACTATTTGGACTTATAAAACATAGTGACATCTATGTATACCAAACATAACTAACATAACTTTTATTGAAACACGTGACATCTGAGTATGCAGAATGTAACTAAATAATATAAAGTAATTAGGTATCCAGTTATTTATTGACATAAGGAAAATTTTATACATTTAATTTTAAGAAGATTAAGGAGTAAACTCCAGTTGTGCGTCGGAGCTGACAACACACTTTTTATATTTCATTAATGGAAGATTTAAAAGAAAATGGCAAATTTAAAGGTCTTTTTCAACAGATTATTCCCCATAGCAACTTCCCAAATCACTTTACTATATGTTTGACATATAATGTATGTCCATACATAATTGTAAAGTTTATATGAATAAATAAATAAAAATCATATATACCTATTTTAAGTAACAGTGTCGTCAATTACCTTAGAGCAGATCCAAAAACTTTTGCTGCAATTTTTAAGCCAGTTTTGAGGTCGATGACACAAAATTTCGGTCCTAAAGCTAGCCAGCCATGTTTCGTGTCACTTAATATTCCTCCAAGCGGTGTATTGTCTGTTTATGAAAATGATAAAGTTATAAAAATAGAGTTAAAACCTCAAAGTATTTGCATTCATCTTTTTGCATCTTACCAGTTGACTCTTCAGTCGGTTGGAGGAAACTAAAAACCGCAGGCGAAAGACTTGTCGTTTTAACCAACGAAAACACACTATCTTGCAACTTTTGCATTTTTACACAATTCTTGTTATAACGGAATTCATAGGTTATATTGCATTTCTACAATTAAAACACTCACTTAACAAATAAAAAAGATAAATTAGCAGTATTTTTACAAAAACATAGAACCACACTTTCTTTGTTAACACCTAAATTTATAAGGAAATCAACTTTTCGGCAAATCCATTAGGTTGATTAGGTTCTTCACTTACAACGCGCGGTATATTGAAAAGAATTGAAATGAAAATACAACAACTGTAACTGTATTGAAGTCCGGTCCGATACAAGTGACATGAAACAGACATTGACAGTATCATTAGTGTAAATTTATGGCCTGGTAGCTAGACCTTTAAGCCAAGTCTTTATTTTATATAGAAAACAACATTATTAAAGTTTAGGATTCTTTCGAATCTTAACTTTTTCAAAAATACACGTTTCGTACGTGAGTCAATCCGCCATTGGTGATTAACAAATCGGAATAGACATTGACAGTTGTATGATATTAAAACATAGAATAATAACTAGGTTTTAGTTATTATTCTGAGTATTAAAAAAAAAGTTAAGTTATATTTGATTTGAAGTCCTCTTTGTATCACGGCGTCTTCTTCTTTGAGGGGGGCATAAAATCTACATACATATTAATACAAATTATAATATAAACTCGCTGTGCACTCCACTTCTGTCTGTTTCTCCTCAATGAATTTTTCTAAACCAAACCACTCAATGAATTTTAATACGGTTTTCACTAATGGAAAGAGTGTAAACGACGAAGGTTTGAATCATAAAGCATCGCAGTTGTAATGTTACTAGGAAGGGAGTAGCCATTCGCAGATGTATCCTGTATAGAAATGGCCCTAATGTAATTTTCACAGTGTGAAAATGTTTATAGCCGCATTTTTTTATACCTTTTACTTGCTTGTCCACCCTCTACTCCACCATGCTCTCTGCTGATTTTTGAAAATTAATAAATAAGTAAAAATGCAATTAATTGGGTATGAATTTCCTCGTAAAAATCCAACGTACTATATGATTTTACTGAGAATAGGTACTACAAATTTTACTTTTCATGGGCCACATTTAACAACGAAACGAACAAATTGATTTTGGATGCCTTTTATAAGCTTAAGCGTATAAAGCGAAACTCTTTTTCGTTGTATTTATTGTTTCAGTATTTTATTTTACTATATTAGAACTGACTTTGAAAGGGAAAATAAAATCATACCTATACGTTATAATATTTATTGCAAACTTACAAAAATAGGGGAATAAGTAATCATTAAAATATATTTTGTAACCCTAAATAGGTACATTATTTATTGAATTCCTATTAAAATTCATTAATATTCAAATACAATATAACTATTTAATTTAAACCAATACCTACATAAAGATAGATAAAACTTAAAACTAATTTAATATTAAAAAAAAAAACTAGTGTATACAACACTAAACCCATAATTTTTAAATTTACAAATGACAAGATAACTCACAGCCATTATAGGCATATCAACTAAGATATTGCAAATGGATTTTGTATTTGAGCAATTACATTCTTATATTTTGATTGACAGGCGTGACTGAAACATTAACCACATTTCTGTTGACTTCGTTTTCATACGGACTTATTTTTATCTGCCCTTGGACTATATTCATCATGGACGTATAAGGACTCTCTGGTACGTGATAGTAGCTATCGTTGGAAAAATCGCCTTGTGTGTTTGTTTCACTGCGTACGTTTACTTTGTCATACGCTGTGTCTTTCATCGAAACATACGAATGAGGTTTTGAATGATTTATTCCAGGACTGAAGCCATTTTGCGTAACTACTGGATTATTTGGTCTTGTGTAAGTTGCATTGTTAGTGTTGTACGTGGTGTTATATGTTGTTCCATTATTCATTGCGTATGTGCTTTCAAGGGAGCCGTTTCTTGTTATATTAAGACTGTTAGACCTGGATGAAGTGCCTACAGAATGTAAAGTTGACGAGCTACTTTTAATACTTTCGATCTCTTTTGAAAATACTTCTTCAGTTTTTTGAATTCTCTGAGCGTGAACAGTCATTGGTGATTTATTTTGTTTCACAGATGAAGCGCTAAGCGATCTACTTGGGGAGTTCATTCTATCCATTGGCAGGTATTGTTTGTTTTCATTCTTGTATGATAATCTGCTTTCTATGTTAACCTTAGCCTCCATTGAACCATAAGCGCTGTCTTTTGTAGAACTATAAGTAGAGCCTTCATCTTTCGTCCCATATCTTCTTACAACATTGGCTGGTGCAACAGGCTCTATATTTTGTACATCATAAGAAAGAGGGTTTTTTTCAGCTGGAGTTGACTTTGTACCGTCTATGACTTCACCTGTTCGTGGATTAATATGCTTTTCTGTATCGAACCGTAAGAAAACTCTGTGACTTTCATCAATCGGATGATTTCTTGAAGTATCTTCGAGTTCACCATCGCTATCGTCAAACATACTGGGTACGTAAGCATTTTCCTCCTGTAAAGAAATAAAACATTAAATAATGAACTTAATTTTGTTTTCTTTGTATTTTTTATATTTTACATACCTCTTCGTCTGCTTCTTCAATAACACTGTTCTGAATCCAATCACGAATTCTTTGTTTCTTTGCTTGACGATCAACCGTAGTTTCAATGCCATTATCACGGAAATGTTTCAGTAGAATATTTTTTTCATTAGGATCACTATGGAAGCTATACATAGACGGACAGAGTTCGTCTATGTCACCACCGGCTGCAACAATTTGTAACAATGCATTATAAATCAAAGAAATCATAAAAAGTTATATTACACTAAATTGGATTAATTAGACCGTTGAATGAGTGGTTTTGTTAACGCTTTGTTCCCGGGTTCCCGGGTTCGAATCGCGGCAGTGTCAACTTTGGAACTTTTCAAAGTTGGCTCTGGATCTGGAAAGTAGTGACAGGACACACTGCGTCTCACAGTCATTTGGGCAGGCTGTCTGGCGGCAGTAACCACCTCTATACAGAAGACCACGTGCTGTTGTGTTTCGGTGAGTGAGTAAGGGATGCCAGAGCCCACTTCCTTAATCCTTCCCAATCTCTTATCCTTAATCCTTCTGTAGTTGGCAGCGCACTTGCAGAATGGCGTTGTTTGTGTAATAGGCGACGGTAGCCACCTACCATCAAGTGGACTGTCAGCCTGTTTGCCTTAATATAAAAAAAAAAAAAATGTCGTATTACCAATTCTATCCGTATAACCCTTAGCCATCCATCTGTCATCCATGTATCGAGAAAGTTCTTGGAAGTTAGATGTTCTTTTGTCTTCTCTAGGTTCTACAAACTTTTTAAACATTTTTTGTGCTCTTGACGACACCATTTTCCACAATTTAGGCTGTTTTTTCAAAGGGTTTGCGCTGTTGTACCAATTGTAATAACTGAAACAAAATAAAGATTTAAATTTTTTATTAGATAACTTAATAATAACTCATGAAACATTAAAAAATAGATAAGTGAAGTGAAGTGTTCTTTCTTTATTTTTATAATTACTCAAAAAAAAAAATACAAATGACAAAATCTATTCTTTACCTGGTATACCTAGGGTCATCAAATGCTGCTTTTTGCCAAGGCAAACATCCAGTAAGACAAATGAAAATAACAACACCAAATTGCCAAATATCATGATTAATTAACGCCCTGCGAACAAATGGTTTCATGAGAACTAAATATTAAATATTAAACGTAGATCTATATAAAAAAAATTAAGGAAAAAAATTGTACAGATTTACAATTTTTTCTACAATTTTCTTTCTTACTTGTAGCTGCTGTCCATAGGCAATTTTAGAATTTCCGGTGGCGAATAAGGCAACCACTCGTTTCTTCTTCTTACACTTGAATGGACTTTTCGCGTTTCACCGAAGTCGCATAGCTTTATCCTCGAGAAGTCGGATTTAAATATCAAAATATTATCAAGTTTCACATCTCGATGAACCAGATCTCTTTGATGTAAATGTTCTAAAGCGGCAGCTAGTTGTTTCGCAACTCTCTTGGTATGAATTTCTCCTATTCCAGTATCAAGCATGTTTGAAGTTAGGTCACCTGTAAATATTTCATTAATTAAAAATAACATTGTATATTATTGACGGTCAAAATAAACAATACCGAGGTAGTAATGGAAATGTTGAATCCGTATTGATGTTTGTTTAATTAAACTTACTATAGCATTGGCAAATGTCCAACATGAAAACGTGCTGCAAGTCTTGTGTAAAAATTTAGTTTCAACAATTTGGTCGGACTGAGTAATAGGAATTAAATAGCCTTTATCGATGTCTGAAGTTTGTTTATTTTATTATTGTTTTATATGGCGTCTATTTGAAATGCTGTTTGTAAATAAACCTGCGATGACTTACCTAAGGGAGCATATTCCTGACAGAAAACATAAAATCCAGCAGTTTCAAATGCGACATCAAATGTAGTGACAATATTTCTGTGTGCGCTCAAATGTAGACTATAATGAAACTCTCTGTAGAAATCTCTTATGGATACATATGGTTTTGGCAGAGCTTTCAATACGATCTCTGTGTCTGAAGCTCTATGTTCCACCAGAAGTATCTTACCGAACCAACCTTCTCCTACTATTTGTAGTATATCGAATTCTTCTACTAAACTAACCTGTAGAATGTAAACATCGATTAGAATCAATATTAATTTTTTTTTATTGAAAGCTGTAAGAAGCTTTATGATTTACCGTACTGGGTCGGTAATACAATATTAGGTACTTAATCGTGACCACGCTTCTGTGGTAAGTCAATTGGGATTCGGAATTAGGAAAATATCACGAAATTACGCACTTAAATAGTTTGATCTAAAACTACAATCTCTCTTAAGATCTTGATGAAAAAAGGAGAAAATTTGTATATAAAAAATATTACTACGAAATTGAATGACATAGGTTTATTGAAAATTTTGCATTTGCTGTAAATATTAGTAAAAGTGTACATAATCACACTAAAACTGAAAATATTCCATCAGTTTTAGAAGAGATATTTAGAAAATTGGAATGGCACGAATTAGTGAGCATAAACATAAATTGTATTTTAATAAATAATTTAAGATTTTCAGATCTATTTAATTATCTATCTGTAACCACCCCCTACAGAAAACCACCGTGAAGTAACATTCGCGTGCTGTTGTGTTTCTGTGAGTGAGTAAGGGATGCCAGCCAGCGATTGTATAATATTTTTGAATTATAGGTGATAAAGTGGAAAAGAATTCCGATTATCCCTACTATTGGGGATACCTTAGCGATGCCAGAAACTAGTATCATGCCAGAGAAGATGAGAAGAAAGCTGCAGATCTGACAAAAGTTAAAAAATAGAACAACGTGGAAACAAGGTTCAGGACATTGAAGTGGAGATGGACAGGGCACACATTCAGAGAGCGGACAACGACCTGTATGTGGACACCCCGCTAGAACAAAAAAAGAAGAAAAAGTTCTATAGGAGACGGTCAGATGACCTCGGGAAAATAGCCGGCACTCAGGGCCCACATGATAGACATGTTTGGAAAAACTGGAGGAAGCCTTTATGTCAAAAGCACAAACTAATTAGAGAACTACTGTGCACGAACAAATTTAGTTTTTAAGATTCTCTATAAGGGTTTTACTCTTTTATATTCTATAAATATAATAAAATTGTAAACGAGCCGTGTCTGTACATTAAATATTTTTTCAAAAAAACAATTTGTACGTGTTGTACTTATGTAACCAAGGTCAAAAAAATAGTTTTTGAAATTTTTGACTGTCGGTTTGTTTTTTGTCTATGCGTTTGTGCACGCTGATCTCTGAAACGGCTTAACCGATTTGAATTCCGTTTTGTTTTGTTTTGCAGCAAGCTTCCCGAAACGTTTAGTTACGCGCTATACCGAATACCACGCGTACGAAGTTGCGGTAAATAAAATTTTGAAATTGAAATACGAGTACTATGACTGAAGAAAGATAGATAGACTCAATTTTTAAAATTATTTTACCAAACCACATAGGTATATGTGTATATGGTTGAAAATGAATGGAGAAATTTCCACAGATGGAAATATAAAAAATGATCCATGCAAATTAGTATAATATCTAGGTCTACATACATACATACATACATACATACACACATACATATACAAAAACACACACATAAGAGATAAAGACAAAACGAGTCTAATACATACGACACTCTGGAAAACCTACTATCAGTAGGTTAAAAGAGTCACGTATAGGCACTTCACATTACATATGTCTACGCGTATGTTATAGACTAGGTGGGTAGATCTTAAAAACTTACCTTTTCTAGTTCAAATTCTCTAACTTTGTGTATAGAGCCCGTTAAGGCTCTTTTGCTACCGCTATTCATAACTGTAAAACTACTTCATTTCCTTGATATCTGAAAACAAAATAAAATATAATAATTGAAATGCTAAACTAAACATTTTAAAGGAGTTAAAGGTCTCGGTGAGGTCAAATTTATTTTACAATCAATTCTCATTCTCGTTTCTCATGAAATCGCTTTGTGAATCGTCTTGGACATTTGCCAAGGGACTGATGTCTACTCCAGATCCAGACGGTTGTCCTAACGTCATAGCGTGACGTCACATCTGAACCCAGAATTTGTCATAAGTTTGAGTTTATAGGTGTTTAGCATTGTTGCAACTACCTAAATTTTTGTATCGATCACCAATTGAATAGGTAACGTGTTATAGGCATTTAACATTATATAATTATCTACTAAATTAATCTTATATATTTAATAGATACCTACCTACCTACTTAATGGGAGCTTTAAAATTATGTTTTTTTTTTTAAATCGAATGATTTTGAGAACCTTTTAGCATGTTGTAGAATAGTAAATTAATTAAGTGTAATAATAAATTAATAGCTTATATGTGACATATAATAAAATCGTAAACATATAATAAAATCGTAATCGAGCCGTGTCTACATTAAATATTTTTTCAAAAACAATACGTACACGTTGTACTTATGTTACCGAGGTCAAATTTTTTTTAAATTTTTGTCTGTCTGTGCATTTGTGCACGCTAATCTCAGAAACTGTTTAACAGAATTGAATACGGTTTTCACTAATGTATTGCAGACAACTTCCCGTAACATTTAGTGTTTGTTTTATTCAAATGGGTTTACAAACAAAAAAGTTACGCGCTATACCGAATACCAAGCGGGTTCAGCTAGCCTATATTATTATTGTAATAAAGTCACTATAACTTAGGTTATATAATTACTCAAACGGTTTTCACATTCCAAAATTTAGTTTCAAGTGTTTTTAATATTTTACATAACGTCATTATAATTTCAATGATTCCTAAACAAATTTGTTGCGTTTTATTTATCGACGAGTCCATTGGTCGAGTGGTTAAGGTGCTGGTCTTAGAGCTCTATGTCGGGGTTCGATACCTGGCACAGGCAATTTTTCATAGTTGGCTCTGGCAATCTGGCACTATGCCGATCTGGCACGTAGTGGAAGGCACGCTACGTTTCGCAGTCACCTGGGCAGCCCGTCTGATGGCAGTAACCACCGCCTTACAAAAGACCACCGTAAAATAACTACATAATATGTGTTTCGGTGAGTGAGTAAGATATGCCAGTCGAGCTACCCTTCCTTATGATTAATTCTAATATGGTTGGCAGCGAACTTGCAGCACCTGTGGCATTGCTTGTGTTACAGACGACGGTAGCTGCCTACAATCAAGTGGACCGTCAGCCTGTTTCACGACCTTTACATCTCTATATCTATATATATAAAAATGAATCCCCATTTCCCTTGGTCACGGCATCACGCGTGAACGAGTAGACCGATTTTAATTCGGATTTCACTAATGAAAAGAGGGATAAACGGGGAATGTTCATATATATAAAAATTGCACCACGGGCGAAGCCGGAGGCGGGTCGCTAGTAAAAAATATAATTTCAGTAAAAATTTAACAGGCATTAATTTTCTCTACGTTATGCTTATGGGTGAATTCGAATAAATTTGTTCTTAATTTAAATAAATATTATAGATCTTTTATATTTAAAACTTATTCTGTATCTTTTAAAAATCAATAAATTGGATGTGAACAGTTAGTTCTACTAGAACATTTTTTTTAAAATTTAATTGGAACAATCTAATAACTGAATGTATCAATGCATTTACTACCTAATTATCAGTTGTTTTTATGTTACAAGTCAGTTTTGGTAATTTTAACAAATAAAAATGTCACCAATACGTAATCGAAGATCGTAACAGGGCCCTTAAACATTATTTTTTGTAAAATGAGAACATTTAAATCTACAAACTAAATCTAAACCTCTTAAAATACATTTTTTACATGAGAGTTTAATGGTCCTGAATACCCTTTTGGAACTCATACCTTTGGCCTCCATTATCAAGGGTGGACCGGGAATAGTTCGCGAGTGGTTCAACATAACTAGGTCACTGTACCTTTTTTTAAATAACTTTTCGGAGCGAAGTATTTCATGTGACGTATCGCAGAGAATATTATTTCATTTTAGTTTTCCAATAAAGTTAATAAAACTTCTTATAGCATCTCAATTATATAGCTTACCTTTATGTCAACTGAAATAAAGTCCTTGTATAAATTTTTACTTATTTATTTATCTTAATTACTACCTATTATTTTACCTAAACCAATTTTAAATTAAGCATCAATATAAGAAGGTACTAATTTATAAAATGACGGGACATATTAGGAATAAAACGTCTTTAAACGCATAAAGGGTTCACCATACACTTGGAATACTTCCAAACGATTTATTGTCATTCAAGGCTACATTTTTGTTGTTTTAAAACACTTCACAACGAATCCAATGAGAATATACATTACACTTCCAATTCAGTCAAATAATGGATACAATGATTCAGAAGCACTCGACACTGTCCGTATGTGAATGTTGTATTTGTAGACAAGGGCTTGACGGCATGGGCGTTCGCCGGCGGTTTCTCTACTGGCTGCGCACACGCACTGCCGCCCGGGAGGCTATTTTCGTGCTGCCTAATGCAGATACAAAAATCGATTTGTAACGGAAATGTTACGATCAACGACCCGATATTTTAACGTTTATTGCATAGGTATTTCATTCACTGAAATATAAAAACACTGAAAGAAAAAAGAAAGCGGTAGCAGTTTATACAGTCTCTTGATCAGTTCATTACGTTTGTTTATGTTAAGGTCGTCAGACAGGCTGGCGGTCCACTTTATGGTAGCCGCGGTTTCCGTCCTCATTAACACAAGCAACGCCTAAGGTCCTGCAAGTGTGCTGCCAACCATATTAGGATTAATCATAAGGAAAGGATAAGCTTGGAATATCTTACTCATCGAAACACATATGTAGTTATTTTACGGTGGTCTTCTGTAAGGCGGTGCTTACTGCCATCACACGGGCTACAATTTTAGGATGAGGGTTTAAGAAGGAATTTATGGGCTCTGACATTAGTTACTAACCGAAACACAACTGTGACTTCTGTAAGGGGGTGGTTATTGCTGCCAGGCATGGCTAACTGACTTCCACCTCATGAGTGCGAAACGTAGTGTGCCCTGCCACTATACTTGCCAAATGCAGGCCAAAGCCAACTATGAAACTTTCCTTAATCAGTAGACCAAGCGGCACGTCAAAGGACCAAGGGCTGTTTGTGCACTTACTCTTTTATTATGTTATATAAGAGCTGTCAAGCAGGCTAACAGTCCACTTGATGGCAGGTGGTAACCCCGCAAGAATATGTTTATAGTTAACTTGAAGAAGCCCATATTGTAGCTCGGTGGAAGAATCTCAGAAAAGATAGTTTCAAAGTTCACGCATCCACGGGATAAAATTGCTAATCATCCAGACTGTGTGCAGAGGCATCTTATTCAAGTAATGCATTATTTGAAACAACTCTTCAGGGATGTCCCATAATCTAATTTGGTAGCCAGAATTAACCTAATGTAAAACTTAGTATTAACAACTAGCGGCCCGCCCCCGGCCTCGCCCGTGTTGCAATTTTTATGTATATGAACATTCCCCGTTTATCCCTTAGTCAAAACCGAATTAAAATCGGTCTACCCGTTCACGAGTGATGCCGTGACCAAGGGAAATGGGGATTCATTTTTATATATTATAGAAGATAATGACCATGATGTGTCGCTACAACAAAATTATCTAAGTATTCGGTCCTCCGTATTGCTCTAAGAAATACACATTCGATTACTCACTGCACTACCAAACCACACTGGTCTGGTAGTGTCGTGGGTAATTAAAAAAGGCATGGGGGCCATGGCCCCCCCCCAAAAGACCCAGGAATTCCATATTTTTGACTTAACTTTTCAATTCAATTCAAGTACAATTCATTTCATATATGAACTGAATATATGAAATGAAAGTTATCGAAAGTTTCATAATTCATGTCAGACATTTGAGACAGTTCAAATACGCGATTACGCGGGTTAAAAGTATTTGCAATACAACCATAATGCATTTCAACTAGTAAAAAAATACACAAAAAAATTAGTTGTGATATTAACCCTAACTCCGAACTTTGTCAGAATGGCCCCCCCCAAAATGAAATCCTGGATCCGCCCCTGCTCAACACTACTATGTACTTTTTATTAACTTCTCTAAGGTGGTGGTTACTATCACAAGATGGACTGCCAAGATTATGACTGTGGATTGTTGGATGCCCTGGTAGTACTACGAGTAAATGTACCTAATTCTATTAAAAAATACAAAGAACTCTACTATAAAAATTTCAGTTATGATACGATTGAAAGAAGAATATGGCTATTTGAGTGTTTTTTCTTTTCTTTTTAGGTTGGGGTGGAATAAGGGCGATATACATCATGCCTTGCCCTTCTTCCTCACGAGACGTGGTCATACTCGATGATGATATTTACTGTGTATTTATGAGGTTATTATTTATTCCGATGTTGTATACTTTCTATCTTTTTTTGAAATAAGGAACTACTAAAGAACTAATTTAGTTTATAAGTTAAAATGTTTTTTTTTTGTTGTATGTACCTTTTTGTAATTGCAATATTTTTAAGGCAATGTTAGCTGTAGATTATTGTAGATAGCTGTAGGTATTTCGGAATATTGGTAGCGTATCTTTTGACTGGCGCAACTCAACTCGCACAAGATTCCTATAGTGCTAATGTTCAAAAAATATTTTTTCGTCTTTTTTTAATTGCAGTAGTCCTATTCAGTCAATTATTGCACTAAACACTTAATTTATAATCCAATATGTGCCCAGCCGTAATAATGTATTGATCTGATATTTTGAGAAGCCGTCATTAAATGTCAGGAAGATATTTTGTTACTAATATCCATTACTTTCTTTTTCGTGTCACGTCGGAGTAATGAAAAGTGTTTTTCTTCGTGGATTTGATCCGTGGACTTTTAAATCGACACCATACTTTAACCAAAATGTTTCATTGATCGCAATAAAATGATATTTTAAAATTTGCCGCTATTTGAATTTTTTTTTTCAATTTTCTATCGATAATTTGTAGCAGAGACGCCAGATGCTAAATTTATTTGAAGAAATAAATATTGTGAACAAATATTAACAGACAGGTATTTTTTTTAATTATGTAGTTGTTGACTTAAATTCTGGGAGGTTAAAATACAATTTTATTAAGAAAGAAAAAGAGCCATAGACAAAACACGATATAGTTTGTTTTGTTTTGCAGCATGTTTATGGCTTGTTATTATTGTGATTTTTGATGTGTAAATGTGTAAGTGTTAAATATCATTTCGATGACGAACAAACTCAGTATTTTGGAAGTAAATTCGACAAAAATAGAAACAGCTATTTTTTTACTAAGGTACGGTAATAATTAGTACTTAATTCTTAGATTAGGTTATGTTTTAAGTTCTTATTTAAATGAACTTTTTCGATTGCCACTTTCATGACTTTCACAACATACCTACTGATTTATACCATACATCCAACAAATCGTTGCCTTTGTTGTGAAAAGAGCTAACCCACACTTGACTAAATTGAGTTATGTATGAACATCATCATACTAAGCGTTAAACGGAGATTCTAGTGGTGAAGAGATAGCTCAAATAGTTGTTTTTTTCCTTCAGACGTGAAAGGAGTTAAGTGAAACTAGGAACAACAAAAAAAGCAAAAAAAAAACGGGCACTTAAATCGAACTTCATTAATTTTAACACAAAAATGTGAGAATCTGGATATAAAAAGAGAAGATAAAATAAAAAACTTTTTTTGTGGGTGCTTATTTATTTCAATTGTCATTATCGTGGAACCAATGTAGTGTGGAATAGCTCACTTCACCACTAAGGCGACGAAATATAAAAAGTTAATTAAAAGAGAAAATAAGTTGTAATTTTCAGTAGTTCTTACAGTACCTATATGGATTGAAGTTAAGTTTCATTTACACAAATTTTGAGCGCCAAATTTAATTTTTGAGTTTACAGTAAGAGTTTCCTGATGGTCTAAAACCAACATTTATTATCCACTTAATCTTTCTACATATATTGCCACTAGCTGAGCCAGGCACGTATCCAGACTTTTGGTTCGGGGGGGACAAACATTGAAACAATCATGTGAATTGTGTAAAAATCGCTGTAATCACTGTACTTTACTTTAATTTTTCTGAAAAATCTTTCACAGGTTTTTAGAGAAATCAAGAAACTACTTTTTTCCATCGCAGCTATGAATGTAGACGCAGTTTGGGCAACAGTTCTGTTTGTGCAGGATAGTTCTCTCAATGTAATGACAATAGGTTTGAGTAACTCACTTTTTTATTCCTTTCTGAATGAATGACATCTATCGTTTTTTTTTTCAGTCAGATTTCGGGGGGGGGGGATAAATCTCAACTATCCCCCCCTCTATATACGTGCTTGAGCTGAGCCCGCAACTTTGTATGTGTGGTATTCGATATAGCGCATAACTTTTTTGTTTATAAACCGATTGGATTGAAACAAACACTGAATGTTACTGGAACCTTGCTACAATACATTTTTCCCTACCCCTTTCTAATCCCTTACCCTTAACTCTAATATGGTTGGCGCTTGCAGCACCTGTAGTGTTTTTTGTGTTATAAGCGATATAAATATTGCTTTTGAATCTATAGCATATATTTTAGTCAGATTTTTATTTGAAGAGAGAAAGTGTCTTGTTTTATGTTATAAGATAGTATATACCAGAGGTCACCAATTAGTTTCGCTCAGGATCCGTTTTAAGAAATGAAATTGAAATGACCATTGCGGCCATTTTTTATAGAAAAAAATATTTATTAAACATATTATGTAATTTTGGAAATAACAAAAGTATTTTTTTACATATCATTGAGAAAAATTATATTTTTTGTTGGGGACTATCTGTTTGGAGTAAAATTGGTGCAAGCTATTGACATTGAATCCTGGAGATGTTCATTAGCAAGTCGAGATCCAAATTGCTGTGTTCTCGCAGTCTGCAAGAAACGGGTCGGAGGTCCTTATAAGGATAAAGTAACGTAGATATGGCTATAAATGCGCTAAACAACAAAAATACTGCATAATTTTGAGTCTATAAAGATAACTTATTTGTTCTTTTTAAATAGCCGCAATTTAAAAGTATTTGATATACCTATTTAAATGGTAATTGAAATTTTGTTCATAGAAGTTTTTATCATATTGAATTATTTTGCCATAACAAGTGTCTATGTGCATGCAAATGCCATAGGTGAATGCTTCAAATTACTTTAATGGACATTGAAACCATACATTATGGGACACATGAAATAATTCGTTTCCACTTCAATTGTATTCAATGATAATTTGAATTTGAATTAATGATATGTTGTGTGTTTTGATTTGATATGCATGATTGCAGGTCAACAAAATAAAAATATAATATACAAATAGCCATAATGGCATGATCATCCTGAGTGAAAATAATGTCACCCATTATGGTGTTTACCACCTTAAATAATTATTAACAAATTTATTTACTATTTTATCACACATAAAATATCATTTTATCATACAGGGTGTAAGGTAATTAATGGATAACCTTGGAATCCAAGATAGGTCTAATCATGATCTATCTAAAAACAGATTTTCGATTTAGCAAGTTACACGGTTTTCGAGATTTTTCATCTGTATGTGTTTTTGGAAGAGTCATTTATTTACATGTCCTTTCCGTTAAAGAAGGTATATTTCCAAACTGTTTTCTGTTAAATATTTTCAAAGGTTGAATGATATTAACAATAACTTATTAATTTCATAAATATGCAAAAAATAACGGGTATTTTTGTATCTTTTTTGTAATTTTTGTAAAATTTTTGTAATCTTGTAATCTTTAAAACTAAATGGCACCGAAAACAATTTTTTAATTTTTTCTTTTTAATGAAGTCTCATGACTCCCATTAATTAATATGCCGAAGAGACAAATATTTAATATTGCACAATGTGCATAGTTGGCAAATGGAAAATCATCGGATAATGCAAAAGGATGCAATTGACAATAATCTATTGTCAATATTTTCAAAAATATCCTAAAAGTTTGTGAGGATGGATGTTTGTTCCTCTTTCACATGAAAAGACAACAAAAAGACAGAGTTACTTTCACATTTATAATATTAGTATGGATTGGCAGACGGGTTGACGGTTTACTTAATTTAATAGGATAATAAATAATGAATGTGACGGGGTTCGAGGAGGACTCTGGCTTCCTTACTTACTTGCAGAAACATAACAAACAGCACTCGATTTGGTCATTTTAAGTAACAACGCCTTTTAACATCTTTTACTTCTCTTGCAAGGTCGGCAGCACGCCTGCATGCCTCCTGTAAGGTTGGCTTGTGTCCTTAGACCGAGCCGCTTAACAGCCATCTGCCGCTCTTTTTAATATAAAAAGAACATGAAGATAGACATTTTATTTAGAGATCAAGTCATACAGTAGTTGATTCAGTTTTAGGTACCCACTTATCAAACTTATTTTTATATTAATGATTGTTCATAGGTAGTAGAGTATTAAAAATATCTCCCGTACGTTGACACTTTGGTCGAGTAACCTTTATATATTTTATTGCTCGCCGAAGGTGGGACGCATTTAACTGGCAGAGCAGTGGGTACATCGGATGTTGGCGTTGGACGCTCCTATTTTACTTCTGTTCTACTGGGATCGGAAGTGCGACCCAATTTTATATAATTAGTGTTACAACTTACAATACAGTTCGTTTTATTTCGGATGTGATCTACGCAATGGTTTTGCCTTGCCAAATTTCTAATCGACGTATCAGAAGATGGACTTGGAATTGGGAATAATAGAATATTAGCAATTTTATAAAATAAAATAAAATAAATTTATTTCAGTCATTTAATAATCGCCCAGATTAAATGTATCAATTACATTGTTAAATTATATTAAAATGAAAATTGATGGTCATTACATCAAGATAAATTTGTCACATTTTTAAATATGCGTTAATAAAGGTTCTCCTATGGTTTTCTTCCATTAGTGAAAACCATACCTATAAAAAATTTGTTGGGTGGTTTAGAAGTTTGCACGGAAATAATATTATGTATAGATAGATATAGAGATATATAGTTACTTCAAAATAGATAGTATCGAGACTTCAGTCATTTTGTTGTGTTTTCGAAGAAAATTTATATTTGATAAAGGAATTACATTTTTAAAGCGTTAAAAATCATGAAGGATCTAAACAACGTATAACAACGTAATGATATTAATTTTCGTACACAAAAGAGGTGCGAGTACACTGCTGAATTTCATACAAAATACCTACAAGCCTAACTATTAAAAATTATTAGTAAAATAATATGGAAGTAAATAAAATTGCACTTTTTGAACGTTGTTGGTTGTTTTAAAGAATGTTTTTAAGAACGCAAGCATCTGTTGAGGCAGTTGAGACGTTTTCTGTCTTCGTGTAGTGGCCCGTTACCTAGATGCACGCCGTCGGCTTGCTGAATACGACGATTTAATTAACGTATTGTGAGCTAGTCGCTATTAACGTGCTCTTTCTACTTTGCCTTAAGGCGATGAAACTAGGAGCAGTTTTACTAAGAATACTATATGTCTCTGTAGATCCACTAAAAATACTTTATACGTTCAAATACTTTTTTGACAGATTAAATTTATTGTTATTACCTTCAATTACTTATATTTCTCATAAACTCATTACAATCGTGTAATAACAATTGAGATAAATGAGGGATCCTGACACTTAATATTTTATTAGTTTTTGATAAAGAAATGTTATTCCTACTGGACTGGCCAAGTTGCGGAAATTTGCAAGCATTTGCATACAGATGCCTGGCGGTCTTCGAAAGTGATTAATTTTGTAGCCAATTTGATAAGACTATCGGTCAATCATTCTACATTGTTTATGGAAATAAGTTTATATTTATTTCTCTACCGGCGATTAACTGCACTGCATTAGACTATAATGAGTCGGCCAATGTGCCTTTTTGCAATTAGCGTACTTTAAATGAAAAGGATGTTTATTTTTAAAACAATATTTTAGGTGTACATTTTAGTAATAGGAGAGAAAGTTTGAAGTTACATTGATAATTAAAGAAATTAAAAATTACTTTAAACATTTTAGACACATGGCGCTTTTTTATTTAAAGAAAGGGAAAAATTTAATGCAAACTTACAATAATGATTTCTTAACGCTAGAAAATAACGTCTGAAACGTCGATTAAGAAAATGAAGCCAAATGATATCTACACACCTACTTCGGTGTGACGAAATAAGCTATCATCGGACACAGAATTCCTGACCCGATTACGAAAGAAGAAACGCCGCCTTTACACACTTTGGTGGGCGTGCCCGTAGGTGGGCCTCCAAATCTCATCCTTTATGCAAGACACGGGAAGTGAAGGAGAGTCCTATATCGCGACAGTTTGCTCCAATGAAGAGATTTCGTAATCTTTTTCGGGACAAGGTGCAGGAACATGAATGATAGTACAGCAAACTGCGACTTCACACATTTTGGCTTTTGATGATCGACAGACTGGAGACGAGCTGAAGCTAGGCCAACAGGGTTGGAGTTAGTTTCTCAGGTATCTCTTGAGACTCAAGTAGGTGCGTTATTGAAACTATTGATTTTGTAGCACTAGATAGACACAGGTTCTTATCCTGAGATTAAAAGTTCGCAAACGTCCACTAGCTAAAGAACTGTCCGTTCCTAACAAACTGAAGTATCGTAAGTTAGATTCTAAAAAACGTGTAGTGTGTCATAACTGTGGTAAAGCAGGTCATTATAAACGCCACTGTACAACGCGTGTACCTGTACAGTGTACAAAAAGACACGAAATGAAATTGGCAAGAGGAACACCGTCATTAAACATTTAACATCGGCACCTTTGTTAACAATTTTTAACTCGGAACGTGAAATCAAAGCCAATTCGCTATGCTATGGTGCGGTACTCTTACAGAAATCTGACGATTAGCAAAGTTGTCGAGTGCTAGAGTTGCTATTATAGTTTTTAGCTGAAGCTTTGGCGGTGTTTAAGACCACAATCCTTCATGCAGAACTTGGCAGACCTTCATGCAGGCAGGCAGATAAACGAGAAAAGTTTCACATAAAAATTGCATCCATGCGAAGCTGGAGGCGGGTCGCTAGTTCGAAATAAAACGTGGTAACAATGTAATTGAACGATGAAATCTTTTCAAATTAACGAGTGTAGAAAGTTGATTAGAATCTTTTTCATTCGCAGGGATTTCAATTCGCAAAATATATTTAAACAAATTTGAAGAAGTAAAGGTGTTATTAAATATAATGTCAAAAACTTAATTTGTTTCTATACCTGTAATGAGAAAAGCAAGTCAGTTGAGGCTTCCCTTTAATGCAAGGTTCTCTCGATAAGGGATTATTCACCATTATTATGCAGCGCTCTAAGGTTTCGGGTACTACGGGCCTCGTCAATTAAGGTATCGCTAAAACCAATCGCTTCTCCATTGAGCCAGTCTCGAGTCTACCTAAAAGGCACAATGCATGGGAATAATGAGACAACTAGCGTATAAGATTTTCGGTAGATGAAAAGGTTAATGTTTGCGGAGGAACCGAAGATTAGCTTCTCGCTAGAATGGAGTTTATATTATTAGTTATTGCTCATTTGATGAATCAGATCTATTTATAGTGGTTCTAGTATTTTGCACTGTTTCTAAATTTCATATTGTACTAGTGATTAGGCTCGGCTTCACACTTAATCAAATTGCGTTACTTAATCGTTTTTTTTAATGCCAAACGTAAAAGATTTTTTAACCAGCTTAAAAAGCTTCTGAAAATCATCGATTTTCATATGCATAAGCCTCTCCCATCAATACTTTATACTTACTTTACTGTAAAAGTAGCTTACTTTTACTGAGTCGAATTTATTCCCAGTAATTCATTTATCAGTTCCATTGAAAGTGCTAGTGAGACTTCTTTGTCTAAATGGTTCCTTTACAACCCCTGAAGAACTACTGGGACCACTATTTATTCCCAGCTTGTCTGTTTATTCTGTGTGTTCTTTGCGTGTTCTCTGTGTATTCTGTGAATTATTAAATTATTATTTATTAAAAACAAATTGTGATCCCATGTAATAAAGAATTTTGAATTGTGTATTTCAAAACGAAATAAGTTATATTCATATTTTTCCAAAATTCTATGATACACATAGAATTGGCAAAGTAATTAAAAATTCATTCAAAGTAACGTCTGGGGATAAAGAAAGGTCTCAATAGTGCCTTTGACTTTGTAAAGGAACTATTCAGACAAAAAGAAACATTAGTACTTTCAAAGACATTGATTTTATTTGGAATTCTCCCAGTACGTAGTCGTCAGTCCAGAATCTATCTTCCCCAACTGTTGTCGGTTCTACTAGCTATATTTCCTCTACTATTAATATGTTAGATTGGAATATGTTGCATTTCAGTTTGCAAAAACGCACAAAACCATTTTGCAATGGAATTCCATTGGAAGAACTGAAAATCGATGCGTGTTTTAAAAAACGGGACAAGTGCGAGTTGAACTCGCGTGAAGAGGGTTCCGTACGATGTTACCTATCATGTTTTTTTAAATCTACGCACAATATTGAGTGATTTAACATGTTATTTTAATATCATGGACTTTCTTATAGGTTTTCCTCTATACTACAAGTAGAAAACTAATTTCTGTATTTTTTCAAAATTTTAGGTTCAGTAGTTTCTGAAATAAGGGGGGGGGGAATGGTCAATTTTCGTCTATTTTTTTGAATAACCTGGAAACTATTTTAAAATTACAAAAAAATACATTTAAGATCTCACAACAAGACCTTCCATTTGATATGCAACACGATGCAGTTTTCAATTATTTTTTTTATTTTCCACTTTCCCCCCAAAAATGACTTCCAAATATACAGTTTTCATCTATTCACGTCACACCTCTGCGTTTGAGTCACAGAAATTGATATGTGTACCAAATTTCAACTTAATCGGTCTAGTAGATTCGGAGATAATTGACTGTGACTGATGGACAAACGGACACACGAGTGATCCTATAAGGGTTCCGTTTTTTATTCGGACGTACGGAACCATAAAAAGACGGATTAATGAAAATGCATGTATAGGAAAATGCTTATAGGGATATTATTTTAATAGTTCAAATCTCGAAAAACATTTCAACAGAAAATATTAAATGTTAAATTATGTAAATGTTTTATTCGATTTCTAATTGCTTTGTGAAGATTTTGAATTGACATTATACATGTTTACTTAAGAGAAAGGAGCCTTTTGAAGCGATATTCAGAAAACGTGATCAGTTCCATTCGGGTGTATACGGTAGTAGCACAGTAGTTCCCACAGATTCTAGCCTCCATTAAGATCTCAAATGGATGTCGCCGACATCTATTCACGTCTAAGGCAGTTTCAAGTATGGAAAATCAATTACAGAGCACCTCGGAATGTAGGGAAAGTAATTTGTACACACGATTGAATAGAGGCAATTTTAATTTAATGAATATTTATTTCTTTTTTACAACTTACTTGCTTGTCTAAATGGAGAAATCATAGGCTGGTATTTTATGATTTTTGTATTAATATTGAAAGTGACGTTGCGAGGAACGCCTTTGACTTATTGATATACTTAATGTATATATTGAGTTTCTGTATTTTCAACTTACGTGGCGTGATATTTCAGTTCTTTTTTTGGTTATTTGATTATTCCTATTATTATTTTTTGTGTGTCCCGCGCTTTCGTCCGTCCGGTCTGGCTTCAAGAATTTGTAAAAACCAATTGGTAGTTCCAGAGTTTAAAGCATTCAACCAAACAAACAAATCCTTCCAGCTAAGCTAAGCTAAGCAGGTTTATTGTTAGTAGGTGTAGGATAATACTGTTACGACTAACTAACACCTAAAAACATTCCATATAAGCTAAAACAATACTATTTACAATTAACTACACTGGACAACTCCGTTATCCAGAATTCACTTGAATTCATAGTTTTGTGACCATAATCTAAGTACCTTGTTCTCACGAGAAGCGCGCTTGTAGTGGAAGTTGTTCCGAGACGACACGGATTTTAAGCGCTTGTCGTGTCGTGCCTCGCTGATTTATCGGCTGATGTAGGATCCTTATTAAACAATCCTATAATGGCGTTTCATCTGTCATTGACTAAGATTAGTAGTTATCTACTCCGTTGCTTTATCAAACCACATCGAGTTACCATTACCTACATCTACGCCAAGGGCTGCTTGTTTTCAGTCAAAAATTTCCAGCTGATTGTATTTACTTATTTATAAAGTAAACACATATAATAAAGTCGCCGTCGGTCTTTGCCTATTTCTTCGCTAAATCACCCAACAAATTTTAATACGGTTTTCACTAATGCAAAGAGCGATAAACTAAACGTAGAAGGTTTGTGTATGTATAATTTATTGAGAATTATTTACATCCGTGCGAAGTCCAGGCGGATCGCTAGTAGGTACATATGTATAGTAGAGTTTGTTTCTTTTTATAATTACCTAATAGATTACGATAGTAACTGTCTAATAGCTGTCTAAACGCCTCTATCTAGTAGGTGCCCACTACCGCGTGACCGCGTTAACATTACTTCGCGGCACTGGGACCCTCCTTGCCGCTGTCTGCAGCTACACTTCCATGTCTTTCAACGTACATTACTGGATTTGCACCAATGCGAAACCATATTAGGTACTATTATGTTATAAACTTGCGACACCTCAAAATAATATTTTTGTAATAGTTATGTACGACTAGGTTTTTGATGGGGTCTTATTTATTACTAATAAGTGTCTCATCAAATTGATTGGATAGATAAAGCAGATTAACAATGAGCAAAAGATATATCGAAAGTGGTGAGGCCAATTTGAGTCCCGATTCTCACGGGTCGTTTCTTATTTGATCACGTGACAGGTGTGGGCTCGGCGTACACGCCTATACTAGGCGGATTATGCATGTCATTAAAATGAATAGTCCATTGTAAAATTAACTCGATTTGAAAGCAGAGCTAATCGAATCTAAATTTATTCCGCTAAAATACTCGAACGATATTTACACGGTAACATTTTGTTTTTTGCAATTTCCTTATACTTACGCATAAAGCTTCCATTCTTGAAAACTGTTGCGTGTATGATCATTTTTTTACTGTCTCATGATGCAATCATTAGGGTACAGATCCATAAATAAAAGTTTCTTATTACATTACAAGAGTCTAATAAGGTATATATAAAATTGATAAGATTAAGAGCGTAGGTGGCGCAGTGGGAAAGTCGTGTCTTATCATGTCGAGAGGTCCGAGTTCGTTCCCCGGTCATGCCATGTACTAATGAGTTTTTTCTAAAAACTTAATTGCATTTACTGACTGCTCTCATGCGGTGAGAAAACCTGCATACGCCAAAGAAGAAATTTTAAGGCGCATTTAACAACCATCATCCCGCATTGGGCCAGTGCGGTGGACCATATAGCGTATATTATATAGCCATATAGCCTATACAAGGGCGTATAGGCTATATACGCCCTTGTTGAGAGGGTAGGCCTGGGCCCCTGCAGTGGGGACATATAATAGACTGTTGATGATGACGGTGATGAAAGTTGATACAAATGTATTGTAACTGAACTTAACCAACCTCTAATTGATTATTTTTACATATTATAGTATATTGAACTAGCTGTCCGCGTCTGCCTGTCTGTATATCGCTAACTCCTAAATACACATTATTTGCTTACGATTATCCCCGGGCGAAGGCGGGGGTGGAACGCTAGTTAGGAATAATTTCTAATAAAACCTAAACAAAAATTTGTACAAATACAGAAAAATTTAAATAAAAATTAAGTTCGAAATCTAAAGCCCGAATCACGAATACTGAAAAATCACGCTCTATGAGTATGACAAGAAAATATAAAATCTGAAAGTGTTATGCACTTAACACCTTCTGATGAGAATATTTTCTTATTTTATGCCTTCTAGAGCATGATTTCTCTGTAGTTAGGTTTTAGTTTTTGAATATTTTTTAATATCGTGTTTATGGAAAAGAACATTCATCGTAGTTCCCTTAGCTAATTTTAGAGCGTTAAAATTAAATAAATACAAGCGAGCTATTAGAGCCGTAAGGATTGTAGCCGTAAAATGTTTAGTGCCACAATTAATCGAACACGCTGAATTCTAGCGACCTGAACAATAAAATTCCCCCATTAGTGGAGAAATATATGACCTTGCATATTTACAACTGTCGAGGTATGTAAATAAAGCGAACACGTTTTAATGCTTATATTTACACTAGATGATCGCCAATAGTAATAGATTTCATTGGGATATAAGTTGGGCTTATATTTATATTCTGACATACCACACGAAGATTACACCTCGAGATATGTATCCCTTCAGTTGGTATTAACTTTATACCTGCACTCGTTCTACTATATTTATAAAATACATCAAAATATCTCTTTATGTAACAATTAGCGATCGGACCCCGGCTTAGTACGCAGTTGAAATTTTCAAAAATCCTTTCTTAGCGAATGCTTACGTTACTAAAATCGCGATTGGAATAGTGTCAGGAAATAGTAAAGTTATTTCCTGACCATCACACCATGACGCTGACAGAGCGGTGTGAAGGTTAGTCCATCCCGTATAAAATAAACCTATTGGTATTACAAATTTCAGCTTTCTCTTAGTAGTGTTGGCTGTGCGTTGATAGTCAGTCAGGACAAACGCACTTCGGCCAAGTTGAAAAATAAAAGATATAGCGCCTGACGATATGTGTAAAGCAATATAATTTGTTGTTATACATTTTCCAGCTTATTTCCGTGCTAAAATTCTATTCTAACTATTGGTGAAAGTTATATTTTTAAATCGGATGAGTAGTTATTACCTCCTACATATGTATGTATACAAACAAATATACATAAAAACTTTACCTGTTTATAATATTAGTATAGATATAAAAACTATCAATCACTAGCTGTGTGCCGTGGTTTCACTTGCTGTTTAGTCTAAATTGATAAAAGGCATGCACATTTTGACTCTTCTCAATAATGCTCGTTTCTAGTCGGCGCGGCGGGCGGCGCCCTCGGCTCCTGACCTGACGTATCGCATCTCATCGCCTTACTTACTTCGTTTTCGCTTATAAAAAGCCTAGTAACCTTCCTCAAGACTAGAGGACAGTCGAAAACTATACCTACAAAGATTTCATAAAAAAAGTGCAGTTTTCACTTAATTGAAACAGGGATAAACGAAGAGGGTTTATATATTCTGACGATCTCCATAACGTATTTTCTGCGAAAATCATCCATCACGATTTCGTGATGGATGCATATGTACATGTTTCTTGGAGAAATTTTATCTGTTATTTAAATGTTTATTTTTTGAATTTTTAGCTGGTTAGATTTCCGGTTTAGGTAAGCTTTTCGAGAAATCTGTGAATGCAGTTTTGTTTATTTTTAAAAATAGAGAAATGTTTCCTTTAAGTTAAATAATTTATATTAACGATTTAAAGTGGTTTCTCTTCAGGGCCCATGGAATATTACAATGTAATATTGTAATGAATTAATATTAAAACGCGATTGCTTATTCATCCTAATCCCTTATCCTATAATCCTGCTGTGGTCGGCAGCGCACTTGCAGCACCTATGGCGTTTCCCCTGTTATAGGCGACGGTACCCATCTAACAACAAATTGACCGTCAGCCTGTCTGATGAGCTTAACATTAAAAAATATATATTAGAAGATGTTAAATTATTTTTCATTTAACATATGTAATTGCTCGCTATTTACTTATTGCACTATGCTCTGAAATGGACTGTGACTAAGTGAGCGGGTGATCGAATCGTAAAATGAATTTTCTACGAAAATTTTTATCACCACAAATAATGCGGGTATGCATTTCGCGATCAAGACGTTTTTAGGTGATCGTCATTACGTGTTGTTAGGCCCGCGGGTGTGTTCCTTAATCCATCAAATTACAAGCCGGCCATCATCTTAATATCCCCCGCCCCTAGCGGCTTTCAATAAACCAGCGCCGCATTGATAGAGCGTAATTATAGTGAGGTGAATGCGCGTGCAAACTTTGCTTGCAGCGAATTTGTGCCGCGCTAGTGACGCTCATATTAAAACACAACACGAAATTAGACGACAATGTTTTGTCAAAAATGTCGACTGACACCGCTCGGGGGCTCAGCTCAGTGTGCCCGAAGAGGTTAGATTGCGCCGTACTTATATAAGTTCCACACAGCACTTTATAAATGAAATTTTTTTTAAATATCCACCCTCTATAATTTTTTTTTATGAGAATTGACGACGGTCCGATGGGCAGACGAACTGTTTTATAAAGATTATAAATAGATAATTGGTAAATTTTCAACAAATGGTGGCTTCCATCTTGATTACGGCGATCAGGATCAATATTTTTGTAAAATTGTGTCAATGCCCTCTCTATATTTTCTACATATTTAATCTTTTTGCATGCAACAAATAGATCATCCTGTTGGAAGTTATTTTGTAATAAAAAGGCATTTTAGATCTTTTTATCGTAATGAAAATCTTATCCAAGATTAACAAGACTAATAATTTTATTTTTAATTAAACTTATTTAACTTCTGAAAGTGACACCATTAGAGTTTCCAAGAATGTAAAAAGATTGAATTGACACGATTGTTTACAAAAATAAATATCGGTTTCCCATCACTAAGAGCGACGCGACCAACGCGGTGCATACGCTGTTCAGTTTGTATTGTGGGATTGTTTAGATTCGCTGATACAATGTGTTTTATGTTATTGGTAAATGTTATTTGATTTACGCTCACGGCACGGATACAATTCATAGAACAAAGAGTATTGCGGAATTATACCAACAAAGTTTACTTAAGCGAAGCAAGAGCACCTTTAATAATACTCGGTGATTTATAGATATTTTATATCACTTACCTTCGGTTTGCCGACGATATTGTGGTCCTGGCGAAGTCGATAAGAGAACTCAACACGATGCTCGATGGCCTCAACCGAGTTTCCCAAAGGGCGGGCCTTAAGATGAATAAGACGAAAGTTATATCTTATGTCCATGTTGTGCCCACCCCAGTAACAATTGGAAATTATAAGCTCTCGAAGTTGTTGACGAGTACATCCACTTGGAACAAACAGGTTCAATTAGGTAGAGCCAACTTCCAGAAGGAGGTCAATCGTCGAATCCAGCTCGGATGGGCAGCGTTCGGGAAGCTCCGACGTATATCGACGTAGACGAACGAAAGTTACCGACGTATATCTCTGGATTAGTAAGTTGAAGTGGCAGTGGGCAGGACACATAGTACGGAGAGCGGATGATCGTTGGGGTCGGAACGTTTTTGAGTGGAGACCACGGAAAATTAAGGGGGGGGGGAGGCATTTCTCCAGCAGTGGACGTTCTACGGCTGAGATGATGATGATGAATATTTTTATGGGGGGACAAAAGTCTCCCTATAAGACAGGCAAAGCACATTAACCCCAGCCCACGTCCACTTCAATTATAGAAATTATATCTATACTTATAAAATAAACTCATTCAAAGCACCCAACGGTTTTAATTAATGAAAAGAGCGATAAAGGAGGAAGATTTGTGTATAATTAATTACATATAATTTGCAAGAAAAAAAATGCATTCGTGCGAAAATGTAGATGCAATTTTTTTTTTTTTGCAAATTTGAAACAACCTAATTAACACAAACCTTCGTGGTTTATTACTCTTGAATGAAATGAACATTAATGAACTCTTTACTGAACATTAATGTAAACTGTGTTAAACTGAGTTGGGTGATTTAGAAAAAATTAATCGCAGAATCAGACAGCGACATTATTTTATTTTCTAATAGATATACTATGTGTATAGACGCTGAATAAAAATTCATCACCATGCTTGTTTCTTATCCAGTAGCCACCATAATGATTATTTTTGTTTTTAGTTACTATGTGATTTTAAAACGTAGGACGAAATACTATTGACGTACAGAAACAATGAATAAATGCATTCCCAATGATGTCCTCATTTGCATACAAAGTTAACTTGTGTATTTAAATGTTAATTATGTAAATGGATTCAATATCCTTGTTTTGGATTTAACTAATAAAACAGAGGAAGGAAATGCCCCTTGAATTTTATTTGATATTTTATTATATCATTTTACTAAATCGACCACATAAAGGTCTAAAATGCTAAACTGTTGATTTAATCGGTCCGTTGTGTTGAAACTAACAAAATGTGTACATAATTTAACATCCTAATATTAGATTTGTTTATATATACATAATTATCTACAAACTATACACTAATATTATGAAGAGGAAAGATTTGATTTTTTGTTTATTTGTTTGTAATGGATAATCTTAAAAAATACTTAACTGATTTTAAAAATTCCTTCACTCATAGAAAGCTACATTATCAACAAGTAACACAGGTGTATTTTATTTCCAAAAATAATAATACGAAAATTACTATAATATAGCTCAAGGTATCAAATATTTGATTAGAAAAGTCATTAATTTGACGTGTGCAGCAAAAACTATTTATGGTACATAAATTAATATGCTACATGTTTATAGTACTAAAATAAAATCATTACTCATAAAAATGTTCGCGAGGCTATATGTCTAACTATTATAGTTAGTCACAATAACCGTTAATTTGTTGTTCAAATAAATCAATGAAATGTATAGAATCGACAGATGATGAAATTTATAACGTGATATCAATCCTTATCTAACTAAATAGTTTCATATAATTGGAATTGGACATTTCGTTTAGAAGTTACGATGGGTATAAAAACGTAAAAAGTACTAAAAGTAAAAAAATGCTGCAGCGTGAGTGAACGAACAGCCCTACATATCTGTTAGTTTAGTTACAAACACATTTTAATTTTTGTTTAGGTTATAGTACATATTATTTCAACCTGACGGTTTTTGATGTGGTTTTGACTAATGGAAAGAGCGATAAACGAGAGAGATTTCTGTATTTAATTTGTAGAAAAAAAAATTGTATCCGTGCGAAGGCGGGGGTGGTTGCATGTTAGTAATTGGATACTTTTTGTGATTTGCACACTGCTACTAATTTCCAAGCGAATTGGTGATAAATTCAGAACATAGAAATATGCAGCTGACTATGTATGTATACTTATGCACGTGATTTCCGTAGATTTGTAGACCTTGGGTTAGCTATTGTGAAATATCTAAGAAAAACTCTTGCCCCCTTGTTCATAGAAACTGTAAACTAGCATAGTAAAATTGATAACTGTTTTAGTTATAGTGTGTTCTGTTTCTTTCTCTCAAATAAAGATTGTTTCGGTAGAAAACAAATTTTAATAAAAATGCTCAAATATGTTTATTGGAAAAATGCTTTTTATTACTAAGATATCTAATTCGAAAATGTTTCCGATTGTCATCAAATGTTATTTATCATTCGCAGACATGCTTGCCCTGGAAAGAAGTCCTAATCGTTCATTATTTGCGAACATGTTTAGTTAAACATAACGAAGTTATATTTTATAAACGGGGTTGAAGTTTTACTAATAGTAAGTTATTTAGAAAATGCTTGCACTGGAAAGAAGTCTTAATCGTTAGTTTGCAATCATGATGAAGTAGTTAAATTAAACAAAATTGATGTTTTATGAACATTGTTAAAGTTTTACTAAGTTATTTCGAGAATGAATGAAAAATGCGCTGGAAAGAGATCTTTGTCGTTCATCATTCGCGAACATGATGAAGTAGTTAAGAAAGATATCCCGTTTTAAACTACTAAAAACGTTTAGTTTTTAACACAAGCGAAAAATACACACGTTCTCGCTCGTGTGATTTATTATTGTCTATTCTAAGCACAAAATAATTACAGACATCTTCAGAAATAGTGTTCAATGCCTAAGGTGCGGTGAGCGGTGACACCTGATTATTTAAAATAGATTTATTTGATGAATGTTTTGAAGGTGATTGCTTGTTACTGCTGCTTGATTTATTTCCTCTATAATGTTAACAAAGCGAATTTTAGTATCTTTAATACAGGTTGGTTTTATAGTAGGTAAGGGCGTTCATTAATTGAAAATGGTTTAATTTGAGATAGAATCCTAATCTAAAGTTTACCATCAGGTACCAATGTAGACATTAAAAAAATAATATATAAAATCTGCATCTGGCACTGAAATTCGAGTTTCCAATTTTATTTCCAATTCCAAAGAACGGCGTTTTAAATAACAATTTTATAGTTAAATCTACTTTTTTAAATTATCAAGAGTTGAATTTGATAAATCCGTACAAGTTATGCGTAGTACTTTTTTCTATATTTTTTACCATTAACAATCTACAGATCTCTATACATATAATAAAATCGTAAACGAACCCTGTCTGTGCAATAAATATTTTTCAAAAAACAATTTGTACACGTACTTTGTTACCGAGGTCAAAAAAATTAGTTACTAGAATTTTTGTCTGTTTATCTGTTTGTGTCTGTGCGCTTGTGCAAGCTACGCTTAGAAACGGCTTAACCAATTTGAATGTGCTTTTCACTGATGTATTGTAGCAAGCTTCCCGTAACATTATTTCGTTTGTCAACTTGCGCGCCAGTATAATGTCGGTACAGTCCGTTACATAACGCTATCTTTATCCAAATTACTCAACGGATTTTGATAAGGTTTTCACTAATAGAAAGAGCGATAAACGAGGAAATTCTGTGTATATAATTTGAAGAAAAAATGTTGTTTTCCGTGTGAAGTCTGTGAAACCGGGGGCGGGTCGCTAGTATGGTATAATTTAACAAATATGTGACATGGTTGTAACTGTTCAATTTATTGATAGGTACATACGTTTTTCACTGTTTTAATCAAAACATTAAGATTACATAGGTAACTTATGGTGCATTTTTTATGAGAAAGGTCGACAGGAACATTGACAATCCACTTGTTGGTATAGATGGTTCCCGTCAGCTATAAACACAAGCTAGTACTATTATTATTTATTCTGTGACACAAGCAACGCCACGGGCATGTAAGTTCACTACCGACTCCGATGGGATGATGAGTAAGGGATTTCGATTTATATTGTCAATACTGAATATGTTGTCTTAAACAATCATCTTCTACCACAGAAAATGTCATTTCTTTAATATAATCGACTTTTTTATAATATGTATTACATATATAGATTACCTACCTCCGAATCTTCACTAAAGAGGTTAGTTACTGCGCTACCCTAAGTTTATGACAGTTGATTATTATTTGTTTTTTAGTATCAGCGCCCTGCCAGACACAATTTTTTTTTTAAAAGAAGCAAATTTTTTAAGATGTTTTTAAATGAATTACGAATATATTCTTGTACATTTTCTACGCATTGTCACCTTTCTCGTTTATCATTCTTTCCATTACTGAAAACCCTATCAAAATTCGTTGAGTGCCTTGGAAGAAGTTAACGTAGAAACAGACAGAAGCGGACAGCGACTTTATTTTATATTATGCATAGACAGATATAGACATACACATACCTCTGGTTTAATTAATGTGATTTCAACGTTTTAACCTTTTTGAGTTTGCGTTCCCTTAACGACTTCTGATTCACGGCAAACCGTTCACAGTAAATGATTATAAACAACACTTCCTTTTTACAGCACTGTTTTAGTTATCGCCCTTAAGCACCACAAATTGTCCCCTACTTTCTCTATCGTTGTGTGAAATTGCCATCGTGAGTCCCGCAGACTATAAAGCAGGCGGAGACGCTACGTGTCATGATCCAGTAATGCGGCAAAATAAAGTGAAACGTTTTCCTATGATAATGCATTAGTAAATGTGACATATTTCAATTTTATACGACTATTTGATGCTATTTTATATAATAGGTTATCGTCCTAACTTTATTAAATACTAGATGAAAACCCGGCTTCGCTCGGGTGTAATGTGACTCATAAATTTACACATGTAGGTACAAAATTTAGGTAGATATTTCTGTAATTATTGGTTCTCAAGAATATTAAAGGCATTTCGCTCAATGTTTGCGGCAAGACGTTTCGTTTTACAGTCACAGTTCTTTGTAATGGACACTTTGTTTTTAAAATGAATGGTGGCGAGGCGTATGTGCGCTAGTATGAATGAAACGGAACGTTTATTAACCACTCAAGATGTCACAGGGGTCAGTGAATGACGTTTCGCTAGAGTGGCCAATATGGCGACTGCGATTTGTCTGTCAGCACCATTAGAATTTAACAAAATACTTGACAATCCGAATTTTGCGGATATATGTTGTCGACTCGAAATCTTTATTTTTTTATGTTTTATTATTCAGGTAAGGTTTCAATTGAGTCTACCGTACCCCTTGACGAAATTATTAATATAGATTATAAATGCGAATGTGAGTTTGTTTGTTGTCATTGTTTCACGCCTTAACTACGCAACCGATTATCATACATTGTTGCATACACTTTGTCAGGAATACAGAAAAAAAAAATCAAAACTTAGGTACCTTTCATTCACAAAAAATACCTTTTCGGAGCGACGCGGTCAAAGTCGCGGGCAAAAGTTAGTTTTATATAAAATGGTTTTTCTGGTTAGTGACCTGTTACCGCAGCTATTCAATTGAAACACGTAAAAAGTTACTAAATCACCTAAACTAAATATGTACAGGAAAATCGCCACAATATAATATGTGGCGATAATCGATAAATTGACATTAAGTTCTTCTAACGTCTTTACAAATTTTTTAAATTATAATTATTAGCGACCGCCCCCCGGCGTCGCGTATGCATTTTTTTTTCTGAACATTATATTCGCGAACCTTCCTTGATTATAGCTCTTTCCATTTAATTTATGTTCCATATTCCATAAAATTTAATAACAAATCAAAATTTGAATCCCTCAAAGGCCGTATTTGATATAAGCTTCTAGAAGATATGAAATATCGACTGGTGAAAGAAACTTTTGATTCGACTCCGTAGAAGGGGTAGAAAAAAAAAATGAAAATTAAGGGTTAGAAAAAAGTTTCATACAAAATATTGTAGACAATTTAATTTTACATAAAAATGTCAATCTTACTTTTTTTTCGCTAAAATTAAAATTAACAAAGTTAGGCAGGTTAGAAGATAACCTCACTCTGTTAATTTTAATTTAAGCAAATAAAGTTTTACATGAACATTTTTTTTCTATTCTCTACAATATTTGTCTAAAACATTTTTATAAAAGATTTTTTAAATCGGATGAGTAATTACGAAGATTACCTACCCTACGTATAATACCCGGCAAACTTCTTGGCCATCGCGTGAGGTGGTGGGGGAAAGTTTGCGCATGGTACAAAGTATTATTTAATTGAAAAACGCTATTTTTTATTTCTGGGTTTTTATTGATTGAGCTAATAACGTTTTAGTATAGAGAGAAAAGAGATCACGAGAGACAAAGAGACCTATTTTTCGATTCTGCGCATCCAAGGTCGTTTGTCCAAGAAGCTTGCCGGCTACTATACCTATTTATAATATTAGTATAGATTCGGCACCATTACCATTATCGTCAACAGTGGCCGCGCCACCGTTGTCATAGCATTATCACAGGCATTATTATTAGGTCGGGGAAAGTCTTTTCGCATATATTAGTATTATAAACTTGTAATCTCTTTGTATTTGGCTGGTTTTGATGACATTAAAAAGGTTAAATTTAAAAAAAAATTATTAAAACCTTGCACCTTCAGATTTCCACCTGTTTCGGTCTCTTCAGAATTCTTTAAGGCAGTGCCAGGTTAACATCAAGAGAGGACTGCCAAAACTACTTGTCACTTTTTTTGATCAGAAGTCCCAAAATTTCTACACCAACGGGATCATGTCACACTACCTACAAGATGGCAGAAAGTCATCGAACAAAATGGCACACTGTAATTAAATGTAAATAAAGTTCGAGAAAAAAAAAAGGCCTTGAGTTTTCATTTAAAATGCGAAGAAAATTTTTCCTCAACCTATTATTTTCATTTTTCAACGCATACGAAGTCGCGGGCACAGCTAGTAGCACAAAACTATAGCAGAATAATTGTTTAGTTTGTGTTAAAGTTATCGTTCCATTCATCATTCATCGTTGAAAAGAGTGATTAGGCAAGTCCATTGTCACCAAAATTAAAAAATATTTATACAAAATATTTCTACTTTCTATTTGCTAAATAATTTATAAACAAAATGTTGTACCATTTTATTAAAAAGAAATCAGTGTCGAATGCAATCCAGTGACGTGGCCGACTGACAAGCGTTATATTAAATGAGAGATCGTTCGCTCGTCTCTGAAATTGTCAGAACGGCCTCGGCACCGCCTCGGGGTGCCAACGGTATACTCTTGTCCGCGTGACGCCCCTGGCTTCCTCTAAATTAATACACAATTGTCTTGCACTAGCCACATTGTCTCGTGTTGAGCTGGCGTGACACGCTGTCGTTATATCGTAACACTTTCTAGTCGTGTTCAGGGGTGATTTAAGTGGAATTTGTAACACAAATAGGTCGTCCATGTAACTTCGTTCCTTGTAAATTTTAACCTATCGCGATTGTCTTTTATTTTATGAAGCCCCGTCGAAGCGAAGCGAAGTTTTTGAACCTCTATTCGTATTTAAAGTTTAGTTTTCGATTATGAACAATATTTTAACAGCAATTACAGCTTTTGAAAGATTCGTAAAATTTCCCTATGGTTGACAGTGCAGCTACATCCATGCGATGGTCCCCCATCTTCAGGTGGACTAAAGGAAACATATAATTTGCATTTAAATGTATTAAAAGTTTTTCAAATTTATAAAGAGTTAAAAAAAATATATGTAGATGTCTAAAAATCAATTCGCATTGATCAATCATAATTTTAAACTGAACTAAATTTGGTTATTTGGTTTGCATACAAATATAGGTATGCAACGTGTTTTATTTCTTTTGATTTACAATAAAAAGTAGAGTGGAAGAAAATTAAACTAATTATTTTTAATTTTAATTAAAAATTTATTTTAATTAAATTTCTATGTACAATAAGTCCATATAATATATTGTTATTATCATAAATGTATATGGATAATGTAATAGGTATTGTTTGTACCATGGCAAGCTACAAGTAAATATCTATTATCACTTTTGTGAATAATAGATTTAATGTCATCCTTAAATGAACTTTAACTAAAGAACCTTTAGAAGTACCGTCAACCGTTTTGTGCAACGTCTTTAAAGTTAATGAACCCCATTAGGCATAATGACTCATTAGTTAATGCCGATTTTAAAGAACGCTTTCTGCAACTGACTGTAAGATACATAAAATAGTTACGCATACGATTTTTTAACGAATATCATATTGTACAAACTTATGACATATACAAGATTTTTTATAAAACAAACTAGCTTTTGTTAGCGATTCGGAAACACGCCCTCGTCCCCTAAACAACATGTATGCAAAATTTAATGATTATCAACTTAGGTGTGAGAGTGTAACAAACAAACGAACTCACTTTCTCATTTATTATAATATTAGAAAGAAATATAATATTTGCCTAAAATGTGAGTACAATTTAAGTTCCTAATTAAACAATTATATTTTGCATCTAGGTAATATACTATGTCATAATATCTTTCTAAAATTTAATATTCACCTACTTAATGTATAAAAATTATTATCTGAAAGCCATTGGTACAATTTATTTTTATTTTTTTTCTCTCGAGTTATTTATAAAATATGCAGTTATAAAATTTATCTTGTTTTTTTCTCCCCCATTTTTACAGCTTTTCTTCAAGTGTATACTGCTAGCTTGCTTGCCGGTCCTTGTCTTTAAAATTAAAAAACACTCTGTGTCCTCACATAAACCTTTAATCTCAGCGAGATGATACAATGTCGAGTGGTCGATTCTATTTACCAATAAATCCTTATTACTTCTCTTTATTCTGCACACATGCGTAATAATTCCCCATTATAGTACTCCGGCCACACTACGTTGCATACTCCACCGGTGTATCTTATTGCTGAATATTTTCTAGTAATAGCAGAACTATTTATTAGATTGAGTCGTGAGAATGCGTGCTCAGTAGCCGCTTCAATAAAATATATAAACAGAAATGCCTGCGGGCTTATCTCTTCGCTACTTGTAACGGTTTTATTTCATTTTATTCGTGATTCTTATTAACAACACCTTATTTGTTAAAATTACGTTTCTTCAAATTGCTTTCTAATGGATACTATTATTTTTCTGTGATGAATTGCGACAACTGCGCCTATAATTTGTAATTTCGAGATTTCAACTTAATAGGAATTCAACTTTGTCTGCCTAAACGAACACACCGTCCGATCATCATGTAAAATCGTCTGTCTCATATAAATATACATTATATGCCTACTCGTATCTCACAAAATTTTGAGGTAACAGTTGATTATACAATACAAGTACGTACCTACCATAAAAATTTACGACATGTCACTTTAATAACTAGTTATAAAAAGCCCTTTATTGTGTGAAATTACGTTTTTACAAAAAATACGTCCATATAATAAATGCCCTTTCATATTATGTAGACTTAAAAAGCAAAACCTTATCTAAATACAAAATTTCATCTAAATTGTTAAAGCCGTTTCCGAGATACGCGAAATAAATTTATATGTAATACAAGAAAAGTTTTTGTTTATAGTTATTCAATGCTTTGTGACATAAGGGTAGGTACAAGTAAGGTAGAATATAGGACAATGGATAAAGTAAGCATAGACGAATTGGCTTTCTTCGCGAACAAAAATAAAACGTTTATTGGTTCACATTTTTTTTTAAATAAACCCAAGGTTGATTGATATATTCTATTGTCATTTCCACTGTGACTATGGTCATTCTTTTTACGTAAATATGTGCGAGAGAGGCAAAGAACACATTAGATGGAGATTATAAATCTGAAACACCAGGGTCCAGAGTTGTCTTGGATAGCCCACTTTCTGGGGTAGAGTTACGAGTGATGAAAAGTGATAAAAGATTAGTGACAAGGTGAGAAATGAGTTCTGCTCACGTACCTAACACAACAGCATATGTGCTGTTTATTTCGAGATGGTCTTTTGCAAGAGTTCGGTTACCTCAAACAGCCGAACCATTTTGTGGATTTAAAAAATTAAATTCAAGAACATACTAAGTACTACATACTACAACAAAATCATGTTTATGAATAAATATAAAGTTATTTTAAATTTCAAGCTAAGTAAGAGACATACTTGTTTATGTGTTCTATTTTCAATACCTCACTGCTTTGAGTATGTTCACTACCTCACTAAAGATGCGGGATGGGACGATTCATCACCGGCGATTCTTCGCCAAGCTATTTCAGCGTCGGCCGATTCATCGCCGGCCATTTCATCGCCGTTCGTTGTGGTATATTGTTTATCATTGCGCAGTATTATAGAAAGCAAAATAATTACTGCCTGATGTTTATTTTCAGAAAAGGCGTAAATTTTCATAAAATGTGATGTATTTTAGTTTTATTTTAGCAAATTACATAGTTAAACTGAACAAAATCACTGACTGTCTATTACAAAATGTGTTACAAGACTTATTTGTACTGAAAACAAAGTTGATTTCTGGAACCTTTATGAAATTAAATGTGATCGGAGCGAGTACACCCGAAATACTGCTTTTTACAAATAGACTGTCTGTTACAAAATGTGTTACAAGACTTATTGTAATGGAACGGCGACGAAATGGCCGGTGTCGAATCGGCCGGCGATGAAACGGCCAGCGGTGAAATGACGGCCGTGAAAAGGCGGCGATGAATCGGCGACGGTGAATTGTCCTAGACCCCTGAAGATGGACTGAAAATACAAATGATAACATAAATAGTTGTGAATTTCTATCAGTGACGCAACTTTACCTAAAAAAAAAATTTCGCGAAAATTGTAGTAAATAATGAATTCGGCGAAAATGGTGAATGTATTCGCGTCGACCAATATTATTTATTAGAGAAGGACAAGCCAATATTAAATAGTTTACGACTGCAACAAATATCCACCGTTTTATAGACTTTCAGTTTCCACGACGATCGCATTTACGACGCATATTAAAGGTTGTTTAATCTATGCAGTGTCTCACGGTGTAATTGATTGCCGTATTAATTCGATAATAAATAAAATTCGGTTTTAAACTTGTGCCAGGGAATAAATTATGTTTAGGAGCGCTTCAAGTTGCTCTTCGTCAACCATCAATTTTATGTTTTTATTGTGTATTAGAATATTCAAGTCTAAATAAACTGAAATCTTAGAAGTTATATTTTAGTAATTTTCTATCCTGGAAATCCAAAAATATTTGTCTTAATACCATACATCCTACTTCTTAACACGCTCGATATATTTTGTTTAGTTAGTTCAAGAAGGCGTCAGTTTTGAATAGGCTTTATTTTTTAAATAACATGTGACATTGTAAAGAAAATATTTGTGTGAAAGAAGGCCTATTAACTGATACTTTATTGCAGACCTATGCAACAACACAGAGGCAAATCAGGGAATAGCGTAGTATGATATTCTCTATGTTCCGATCCTTTTGTTTTCTTCTTCTTCTGTCAACAAACAAACCACAACAAATTGTTTTTCATCACTTTCAAAATCCATTGTCTCACACATACAAATTCCACTCATCCCCTCGCTACGAAAAATGGCGTATCAATCCGATTGCTTAGTAGCTACGCCGCCGGCAATCCGATTGCTGCGAAGACAGTGGACATACTGCCTACAGGCGGATCCGTTTGATGCTATTCGTCCGATGCGTGTGATGCCGAACGGTGGAACACTTACCTTAAGTAAGTAAGGTGGAACACTCAATGTTTCTGTATTCGTTTTTAGCACTAAAGTTTGTTTTTTCTTTTTGCATTGTAGAGTAATAATTGTAAAAAAATAATATATTTTTTCTCAAACATGCTCGGAAATGTAGGCATTTTTGTACTAAAAACAAGCCACGAAGTTTGTAATTCTTGGCTCATGCATTTCTTTCTCGGCCTAGGCCAAGAATGTTGTATGAAAATTCATTCCTGGCCGCTGCTCAGCCCGATGAAACCCGAAGTTTCACGAACGCGCCCGCCGCTGTCACAGGCGTAGTAGGCGGGGGCGAGCGCATACGCTCTTTTCATGACTGGGCTGTAGGGCTGTTTCCTTAGCACTCATTGAAAATAAAAAATAAAAAAGGCGGGAAAGCAGACTTTTTTCAGCACCTACCTAAATATTTATTGCTTTTAGTAAACACTAGATGAAAACCCGGCTTCGCTCGGGTGTAATGTGACTCATAATGTACAAATGTAGGTACAAAATGTAGGTAAATATTTCTGTAGTTATCGGTTCTCAAGGAATATTAAAGGCAAAGCGGCATAGATTTCGCTCAATGATGTTTGCGGCAAGATGTTTCGTTTTACACAGTCACATGAGTCACAGTTCTTTGTAATGGACACTTTGTTTTTAAAATGAATGGTGCGACGACGTATTGAGTGGCGAGGCGTATGTGCGCTAGTAAGAATGAAACGGAACGTTTATTAACCACTCAAGATGTCACAAGTGTCAGTGAGTGACGTTTCGCTAGAGGGGCCAATATGGCGACTGCGATTTGTCTGTCAGCACCATTAGAATTTAACAAAATACTTGACAATCCGAATTTTGCGGATATGTGTTGTCGACTCGAAATCTTTATTTTTTTATGTTTTATTATTCCGGTAAGGTTTCAATCGAGTCTACCGTACCCCTTGACGAAATTATTAATATAGATTTGCCTTTGTTTTATTCTAAATAAAACTGTGTATATGTAAATTATTTTTTTATTATTTTTTTCATATTATACTAATTCTTTTGCATTATCACGTGTTTCATTATTTCCTCACATTTATTGAGAAAAGCACTATACCAGCCTCGACCGGAATGAGGATTGCCGGACTCAGATCTTTATCAAGGCCTCGCTAAAGCTCGGCCTTGAAACCACTTCGGAGGACAGTAATGAAACTTTAATATACAAGATGACTTGTTATGCTTGCGCAATATGATATCTAGATATGAAAAATGAATAAAAAAATTGAAAAAAAATTACATTTAGAAAACGAAATAAGTACTTAATATTTTGCTAATGATTCTATCAATTATAACATTAATGTCCGTTAATATAATAGGTAAGTAACGAGTTTTAGTTCGCTTACATCAGATTTCTGATGACTAATTTATGATCCTGTCCGCCTATGTCACAGTCCATCCAGCATTACACCTCTAATGAAAATGAAATACGGATCAAGTATGAGGATAGTGGATACAGCGACGAAACGCAAGCAAGATGACACTAAGTGCGCAAGACACAACTTGCACTCACGCCATACGATCATAACTCTTTAAAGAATTTTATTACCATATCAATTTACATTGCATATTATTAGTTTTAGCGAGTACCGTTATTGTTTGCGTGTATTTGCATGGATATTAGTTTGGAAATTACTTCCTAGTTTCGGCCCTTATATAGTTATCGAGTTATTAACGGTTGCATTAACTTTTGCGATCGTGTACGTTATTTCAAATAACAGTTTCAATTTGTTGACAGAAATTTGGTTTACAGTTAACGTATTCCAGATTTAGGTCCCATTCGCCCGCAAAATTCACCTGAAATATTTTTTCCCAACTGTCCCGAAAAACTATGTTCCATTCACCCGAATGTTAACTGTTTTTCTTTGTTAGTTGTGCGATAATCAGTGATACGAAAGCGATTCTTCGGAGCTTTTGCGAAGTTATCTACGACAGTGAACCGGCGACACATTAAGGGAATCATTGACGACTTTTGGCATTTAATGGTTTCATCGGACAAGTTTAGTGATTTTGGAAGTCATCTTGGTTTGTGAAAATAAATCTTTCGTTTCGCCCTTACAACGGCATTTTAATTCGCCTCGCACGTAACAATATTTTAATAGTGATAGCAGAAGCAATGTTACACACATTTAAGTTTTATTTGAACCTTTAACGTTGAGTTACTGAAGACCTTACACTAATTATCAAATAAGTAAAACAAATATAAAACCGAGGCATTTCGAATTTTTAGATGTTTTATTAATTTAACCAAGACAAATAATAAAAATGAAACATATACACAGTTCAATGTATATAGGTACACCATTTGAGACGCCCTTTATAAAAATAAAAGTTACCGACAATGATTTAAAACTTGTACTAGGTATCATCTGGTCAAATTACAATTTTTTTCCTAGCAATGAGCAAGCGTTGGTCCAAGCATTTTCTCAAATTATAAGACTTGGTATGAGAAATAGGTCTCTTGGAAAATTGTTTTAATTTTAATTTATAATAGCAAACGTCTTTAAAAATAATATCCAAAAATTCTATAAAAGTTGGACGTGCATGACCTTTTTGAGTGCCACCCTTAAAATGTCTATATTTTTCACCGTAAACCAACGCCCAACTAAGATTTTATTTTCAAACTGTCGTCCCATTTTTATTAACACATCGTTTATGATAATTTGTATTCTTTATACAATAATAATAAAATCAAAAGTGAACACTAACTTTAGAAGTGCTGAGTTGACGTGTCGATTCCCATGCATAAAATCCATCAAAATATTTTGCACGTTTCGAAAAGAGAGTGATGCTAACAGATCGATTGATAAATTACAAGTATAATGAAGTAATGTAATAGATAAATAGAACACCAACCGCCAGTGAACATTTGTCTAAGCATTCTTATTATTATTTGGGAATTCCAAGAAATGAACTTGCATTCTTAACAATAAGTAAAAGTTGTAAAACAGTGGATGCTTGTGAAGCCAATTTCGAATTTTTGAAGAAACACTTCTCTAAATATGTATTTTGTAAAATGAATGTATTGTTCCCATACTTTCTATGTATCTAGTAAGAAAATTGAGCTAATAATAGTGAACTATATACTTGCTTAATTTTTATAATTTGCATAGGGTGTGTATTTCATAAACAAAACACAAATAAATAGTACTTTTTTTTTTCTAAGCGTATCCATTTTATTTTCCTCGGGCTAGTAAGAGACGGGTGAATGGGTAATTTTATGTAGGTTTTAATAAAATTATTAAATTCACCCTGAACTATATCTATTTAAACAATATCTAAGTATACATATTATGATAAAGACGAATTTAGATACGGTTTTCATTAAACCTAGTTCGCTAGTTCCTTAATGAATGTTTTACTACCTTTTCTAGGACTTTAATTCTATGAAAACCTTTCATATCTCTTATGCCTTTTGTCATAGATATGTATTCTGGTTCCGTTCATTTTTTCTAATGAATGTGCTGGTGATTGTGTTTTATGTATCACATTGATTCATAGTTGTTTCATCACACGGTGACCGCCCTGATGAAACAGCCTGTCTGCCACTCTTTATAATATAAATAAATGAGAATATTTAAATGTTTTATATAATCAATAGTAATAATAGAAGTAAATATTTTGTTCCAGATAACCGAGTGCCTTTGTAATGTTTAGAAGGTAAGTAAATTTCTTTTCTTACATTTCCTGTAATTATGTGTTAAAATTTTTAATTTTTAATTTTTTAAATTTTCCAATGTTTATTGGAAAATTTTAATTTGGTTCTTCTGTCGAAAACTATAATGATTCAGATAAAGACGAATAATAAATCTTACCATGTATTAATGTCTGGCATAAAAGGCAAAAAGTAGGTTTTAATAGAGTTAAAAGACACAGTGCTGCACAGTGTATGCAAATGGAAAGATTCTCCCAACATTCCCCGTCAGCCACAATAGTATTCAGTTGCATGGATCGTGCGGCACGCCTGCATAATGTGCGCGGGCGCACACCGAAGACCTATTTTTTGCTGTACAGGGAGTGAATTTTAAATCGAACATGTCTTTATAAGAGGCAAGTTTCTACTACTTGCGCCTTCACGTAGTGTCCCCTACTAAGTGTCTGGGATTTAAATCGAAATTGGAAAATTGTAACGTGTAGTTTAGAATACAGAAACGGGTCCATTTCTTTGGATTCATTTGTGATTGGGGAATAACTGTGGGACAATAATACTATATCTAATCCTTTTTCAATAAGTTACTCAGTCTACTAAAAAGATAATAGCTTTGCAAATTTGGGATTATCAACGATCTGAATATTTGATATACCTATTTTATTGAAAGTATTGAAACAAAAGTAGACAACTCTTGACAGGAGGCCATTAAGCTTTTGCTACAGCTACTTTTTATCATTATCATTATCTCGGCCGTAGGACGTCCACTGAGACGTAAGAATGGTCACCACCCGTTGACCATTCTTACGAGACCCATAAGAGAGACCAGTTACTTTTATTTCTAACTAGCCGTCCGCCCCTGGCTTCGCACGGATGCAATTTTTTTGTATACGCAAACCTTCTTGGTTTATCGCTCTTTCCGTTTGTGAGAACTTTATTTTATAATGTGTGACTTTATAAAATGATAAGGCAATTGATTATTTTCCTAATGTTCTCCCATTTAACTCTACCATCACGGACAAATGGTAGCGTCCGCATCTCTAGTTGCATGTAACGGTAGCTACGGTTGGAATAATCGATTGATGCGGCTTTGTTTTTGAAATTGAGCGGTTGTTCCGATCGTGATGTTTGTGCGCTTCTTTCATCTACTTTATGTGGGATCCTGGTATATTGAAATGGTAAAATGAGTTTGTGGTTTTCGCAGAGACTGCCAGTGAATTACTCGAATACTACCAGTGAAGTTTATTTATACACACAATCCGTGAATTCCGTCAGAATCAAATCAAATGATTTGACACATCGGATGTCTTTGTGTTTCTGATAGCGAATTAAAATTAAAACAGTTGTTTTGATTTCAAAAAGATCTATTCCTCGATAGATACTGTGCCCATGTGGCCTATGGAAACGTAAGAAATGTTAGTAATCAAAAAATTTGTTTCAATTGCATTTTACGGAGGCGATATCGATGCAGTGTTGTTTATATCATGTCTCTGTATATTTAAAGCTATACGTTACCGGACCACGCCTGTCGGACACACCCCTGCTATCTAACCGGCTATCGCTCATGAGATATTATAAACATTATTAATGTTTTACGCGGAATTAAAGTTGATGGACAAGTCTACAATGTAGTGGAAGTGTTTCTCTGATTATACTGCTTCTAGCTGTGCGCCGCGGTTTTACCTGCCTTGAAATTTGACCGCATGAAAACCTTCTCCGTGAACATGTACATTCTACATACACGCTAACTTTCATGGTGATCTTTCAACCGGTGTCAACTCATTCTCATAAACATACATTTTTATGCAGAATGAGTTGAGTTAGCCAGATGTGTTCTTGGAACATACTCGTAGTATCGAAAAGTTACTCATTTAACGATAGTGAAGTGACTTACAGGAACATAATAGTAACATAGATACGAGCCGACGATTAATGAGGTCGGCGTTGATGTCGAAGAACTTGATTTCCGTTTACTTATATAACTTTTATTTATTTATTTACAAGATATACCAACTAAAGACATACTTAAACATAATATATAACCACACGGAAAGAAACATTACAAGTATGAATTTATATTATAGGAAAGCACAGCATTATTATAGGAAAATTATAGGAAACACAACAGACTGTTGTGTAACAGACTCATAGAAGAAATAAATATATTTAAAGAAATTATGAAAATTATTACGATACACTGAATATAGAAAAAATGTCAATGTTACACTTGTGAAATATTTCATTATAAAATCCCAAAGCACAAGAAACTTGTGTATTACTCCCATATTAATTTTTACTAAATCTTATATAAAACGGTCTAAAGTTATGTGCTCGAGCAAACATTCTGGGAGTGTTCGACTTAATCATTGATGTGAGGGACGGACAATCAACGCTCTGGTTAATGATTTTAAAAAGAAAAAAACAGACTCAGAAACTTTTTCCGCCAGTGTAGTGACTTCATGCTAAAGTAATTTGGTCTTTCATCATAGCTATGGACTTAATAATGAATTCCCGAAAGAAAAGAGAGTCTCTTCAAAAACTTTTTTTTGCACTTGCTCAATACGCACACGAAGAAGAGAAGGAGTAACAGAAGCGGACAGCTACCTTATTTTATAATATGTATAAAACATACTTTATTTTATGAGCTTCTACTGCATATTTCCACTGCAACTTTATTGAACTGTCATAAAAAAAACGGGACAAGTGCGAGTTGAACTCGCGTGAAGAGGGTTCCGTACGATGTTACCTATCCGCACAATATTGAGTGATTTACCATGTTATTTTAATTTCATGGACTTCTTATAGGTTTTCCTATAATCTATAAGTAGAAAACTAATTTCTGTATTTTTTTTCAAAATTTTAGGTTCAGTAGTTTCGGAGATAAGGGATGGTCGGACAGACGGGACACACGAATGATCTTATAAGGGTTTTTTTTTTATTAGGACGTACGGAACCCTAAAAAGTTTAAAATATTATATGTGAGAGACTTTATGTAGAGAATTTCATATTTGTGATTGTTATGTTGTATTAGTACCATATGTTTAGTTTTAATCGAGATTGCTTCTGCAATTTTGAGATCAACAGGTATAATGTTTAAGAGGCTTCTCCCTGTCAAAGCTGTAAAATTGTAACATTTTAAAGCGTATAAACTCGATAACTAAGAGAAAGAAAATTAATTAAAAAATACCAAAAAAATCTTTGGCTTTTCAAAAACAAATTTCACTTTTTATATTTATAACATTTGTTTAGAATACCATTGAAATCTGCATCCAAAAAATACCCTATAATTGCAAATATCCTGCATCTACGTAGAAAGTAAAAGTTATTTTTAGTTGCAACACACACGCATGGATAGAGAATTTAATTATCTAAAAGTTGCACTAAATAAATTTTTTTTTCGAGCTTTATTTAAAAAGTTTAGTAAATAATTTACAAATTCTTGGCAAAATGTTTTTTTTTTTAATGAAGCGAAAAGACGTTTTTTTGTTTATGTAGTTAGTTTAGTTAGTTAGTTTAGTTAGTTAGTTTATGTATTAGTTATATCGCATGAACATATCGTATGAAGATGTATGAACGCAGAATTGAGGCGGGAAAGGGAATGAGTGAAACGCTCGAGGTCATTGGCAATAAGAACGCTCTTAATACAAAAGGCCAAAATGTCATCCGTCAATTTTTTTTGTGCTATGTGGGAACTATTATTTAATTTTATATTTCATACACGCCGCTTCCAGGATTCGCTTATGAAATTGCCGCAAACACTCCAATTATTGGCAGAGATATCGTGGCTAATTGAATCCCAATAGTATTTGTAACGTGTCGATGAGAAAATTTGTATCTGCGATTTACTGTTTACTAGATAAACATTAAACTATAATTTTTCAAATAATTCATGCCTAACACCGACTATTATTATATGAAAGTCTACTTAAATCTCTTATATTAGATATCACATTCTGACTTACATTTTCATTTAAACTGTTTTATCTAGTTAATGTGAATGAGTATAGTATAGATTTTGATTATCGTTTAGTGAGCGTGTAAGGGCTAGTTTTGAATTTTTCTTTTGGGGTAAAGCCGAGAGCTTGATTTTTGCAGGTACCTTCAAGGTACCTTTTATTTAAAGGTACCTTGATAAGGCCCTTAAAGGCATTTTCAAGGTAAGGCTTAAAGGCCGTAATTAATATCAACATCGCTGGTACTCTTAGTTGTATACATGGAATAAGTCTTTGAAATAGTTGCTATAAAATACACTAAAAGCTTTAGCAGAAGTCGGCAGAGATTTGGCACACTGCCGTCTGTGGTCTAGCTTTTAATCCTACCTGAATTCGTAAACAAGAACTCAACTTAAACATGCTTTTATAAGCTGTACTTGCATTTGAAGAAATCATAAATTTAATTTTCAGTTTACACAGAAAAGGTCAAATTACCTCGGCATTATATCTCGCAGAGGCCGCGACAAACCTATCAGACGATTCTCAACAACGACCTCTCAATCAAGAAAGTACGACTAAGATGAAAAATGCTCATTATATGAATTTAAAAAAAAATTGATATTTTTTCTTGTAAAATTATAATGTTTCTATTCCAAATTCGTAGATAGTGCTTAAGTAAACATAATGGGAAATGGTAAACCGATTCATTCCAATCGGTTTACAAACAAAAAAGTTACGCGCTATACCACGCGTACGCAGTTGCGGTTGCGGTCTCAGTTAGTTTTTTTGATATGTTATATATATAATTCAATTTGGAAATGAAGTTTCAATGTCAGAGGATATTCGAATATGTTCAGTAGTTCTGGAGATTTTGCGTTTGCGTTGTTTGAGATTTTTTTTTGAGATTTTATTAAGTTTAAATCCAATGACATTTGTACAATGAAGAGTACCTACTCGACATTCGTACATGTAAGCGCGTGAAATCTCGTAGATCGACTGGATTTGTTCTCTGAGTGAATTTAATAAAATTACAATGCTATGAAAACAATTTTTAATATAGTACTTTGTAATTAGTTAGATTTATTTTATTATTTTATACTCTGCAAGAGGTTAAAATGTGTAAATATATTTGTAAGGTAAAAGATCTGTTAGGACAAATCAATAAATAAAAATTATAATAATTTAAATCGATTGAAAAAAACTATTGAAAGTATAATATGATAGTTACAATAGGGGATCGGACAGTAATCAGATTAAAATCTAAAATGTACTTAGAAAGAAAATATATAATTTTTACGATTATTTATCGAATAATAATTTAATATAATTCATTTAAATATTTTTAAATGAAGAAATAAAATTTTATTATTTACAATATTTTTAATATATACTGAAACACCAATCACAGCGCGTAACGTCATTTGTGGGCAATCATTATCTTATGCCAATGCAGCTGTTTTGTTATGATATGACCACAAATGACGTTACGCGCTCTCAGATATACTATCGTGGCGTTTTGGCGGCATTTTCAAACAAACAATATTAAAACATGATTTTGAGTACCTAAAAGGCTATAAATAAATAAAATAGTATTTTTTATGGGAATAAATATCCATGAAGATTAATTTAAAACACTTTCTGAAAATTTGTCCGATCCCCTATTCTGACACAGGTAATGCACGTAACTAACGTCCAAGATCCCTTCGAGGATTATCGTATGCGTTTCTCGCGATAGCGTACAAGTCGTCTGTGTTGCCATATTGAAATTAGAGAGGAGCTAGACATATAACTGCCATTTGTACCGGTCAGTCCCCTGGCGCCGGCTTTGTGTGCAATTCAGGACGTTAAGCAGTCCGTTTAGAAGTTGCGAAGTAGGGGTAGTTTGATTTCACTTTTCGCATCACTTAGGTAATAAGTAATTTTCGGGAGAAATTCTTTAAAGAATGCTGAAAAGACAGCTCTTATTACCTCCCTTGAAATAAAGAAACATTTTTTAAAATGTTAAGACCGGCAGACAGGCTCACGGTCCTCTTGATAGTAAGTGATCGCCTATAACACAAGCAACTAGGTGCTGCAAGTGCGCTGCCGACTACAATAGGATTAAAGATAAGGGATTGGCAGGGTGATAGGGAAATGGCCTCTGACATCCCTCACTCACTCACCGAAATACAACAGCACACGTGCTGTTATTTCACGGTGGTCTTCTGTAAGGGGGTGGTTACTGCCGCCAGACGGGCTGTCCAAATGACTGCGAAACGCAGTGTGCCCTGCCATTACTTTCCAGATCTAGACCATTGCCCACTTTGAAAAGTTCATTTTCAAGGTTGACCTTGCCGGGAATCGAACCCGGGAACCCGAGAACAAAGCGTTAAGGCAAGCACCCTAACCATTCATCCAACGGGCTCGTCAAATTAACGAGTCGTCAAATGTCGTCAACGACATTATACGTCTTGAAAGTATTTAAGACTATCAAAATTGATTTGTATAAAAAAAGTAAAAAATCAAAAAGTAAAAAATCAAAAAGTATTTAAGAATATTTAAATTGATTTATTTGTGTTAAATTTTATGTAGAAAATCAACTAGGAACTAAATTTTTTGCCTTTTTTAAAGTTTTCAAATGACCATAGATAATAATAACATTTTAGACCACAGTTTTATTTTTTTCATTTGAAAGTGTATCCTTTTAAAATGAATTTTTAAAATTCCAAAAACTGTACCGTCTGTTTGGCCAATAATATTTAAGTAGATAATCAATTTTCATAATATGTAAAGAGATCACTTTAATTTAAAAGTATTCTTCAAATGGCAATTAGCATTCTGATAAATTAGCAAACTAAATTACGAATTATGAATAATTAGATATTAGATATAATTCCAAATCCTAAGAGAATGAAAACTCATAATTTATTCACAATATAATCAAAGAATATGTCTAATTATCGAAAATTGCCTTTTGAATCACGAAACTTTTCACTCAATCCCGAATTTCATTTCGCTTCCATCAATAATGGACCACCTTAAAGATGTAAAGGAAGTGTTTCTTAACACCCTATAAATAATTATCGGGTATTAGCCCTTCCAAAATTGACTTAACAGTTCCGTGACAAATAATTAATAGGTTCGGACCTAAATTGTTACAAAATCTGCTTACAAACTTATCTGGTCAAAGCCGATCTTAAAGGGATAAGGGATAATGGAGTGCTTCGGACAGTTATTCCATGTAACTTTGTATTTTCTTAGGATAAATTTTGTCGGTTTTTCACTATGGTTGACTTTATTTTATGGATCTATTCGAAATTTGATATTTTGTCCAGACTTTGTCTGTAGGTCAGAGATCCTCAGTAAACAGTTTGGCTCACGACGCGATGGCTACACAAGATTCCTATTTATAGTCTGCTTATGTTAAATAGGGAATAATTCATATACGTCTTACAAGGAATAATTCAAATAGCTCTAGGTACGGTTCTTCTTACGACGGTATACGTCTGGCTATCGTCAGTTCATCTATATATAAGATTGATTGCCAACTCTTATGAATTTGTGATTACATTATTTTTTTTCCTTTCTAAAAGTAATTCTCAAATCAATATGTGATTATGTGTTATGTGCATAATTATGTGTTAGTTGGTTTTATTCTTCTAAACGTTCTGTAGTGTTCTGTATCGTAGAACAGTCAACTTATGTAACTTTATGTAAAGGTAAGGCGACCTTAGGTAAAAGGTAAAGGAATGGCTGTGGTATCCCTTACTCACCGAAACACAAAGCACATATTATTTATTTGACGGTGGTCTTCTGTGAGAGGTTGATTACTACTGGTGTCCAATTGATGACTGCGAGTGCCAAGCGATTACTATTTAATATCCTTACTTACGCTTCACGCCTCTTAACTACTCAACCGACCATCATGCAATTCAGTAATTCTGGATACACATTGTCAGGGGTACATAGTACCTTTCATCCAGAAAAAGTACTGTTCCCGAGGGATCACTAAGAAAATATCAAAATAAATTAGCAATAAACGTTGAATAAAAGTTTATACTCCTAGCTAGTTAGTTATTTATTATATTTAAGATTCACTACTATTATGTTCTTTCAATAATTGTTATTTCTATTTAAGCAACTTTTGATTTGTATTTTACATTTAAATTTGTAATGGATTGAATTAAATCGAGTTCTAGTCTATTCAATACAGTACTTAACACAGCAGGAAGTGTATTCGCAACTTAAATTGTAAATTAAACATTTTAGTGCTTGTAATATTTGATGACGCAATGGTTTAAACACGCTCTGTTCTGAAGATTTGTATATCAGGGAACTTTTTATTTGCGATTATCTTACATTTATTGTTGTTATTACCAAATTTTCATTGAAAATTTAAACTCAGTTATTAATAATATTTCAATGTGCAGTTAAGTAACGGTGTAAGAATGCCACCGTTGGCACAATAACTAATCTGTAAGCCGAGTTCAGTAATATTAATTAATTAACGTATTCTCTAGGATTACGTCCAGAGTCCAGATCCAAGCAATAATATTTTATCAATATTGCTTAGTTTTGACACTAATCCGACTGGTTTACAATATGAACCGTCGCGAAGTATGGCGAATTATAAAAATCACCGAACACTGTTTAAAGTAGGTAGCACAATAACAAACTAATCATTGTGTAAAGGAAATTTTGCTCACTAGAATTTTGCACCTTACTCGCATTAAAGTATACCACTGCTTATAGAAAGCTCAGTTAAGGTAGCTTACTGATCGTGATACTACAGTAAATACTGCGGTTTCGACTATTAATCGTAATTATGATGATTGAGTGGGAGCTCGTCGGGTTATCCAGTTAATGGCGGTTTTATGGAAATCGTTTTAGGATTTATTTTGATTTAGCTGCAACTATTTTTGTTATATTGGATGACCTGTTTTTCTCATAACATTCAATATGCTTTTTCTATTTGGTTCATATTTATGCACGCGAGAAATGTTAAAACAAGTGTAGTTTCAGTGCATAACACAAACATGCAAATTAAGATATTTTTTAAATCGTCTAGTAAATCCTCGTCAGCGGTTCGAGCAGATAAATGTTCGCCATTTGTTTCAACTGATTGGGCCGTTCAGGGGATGTATCCCGACTGATTGTTTTCCACGAACCCTTCCATGCTCTCGGAATAAATGAAAAGTCAGGCCGTGGAACACCAACGATAGCCAATCTCCAATCATGATGTATTGAAACTGATATTTCGTTCGCTTGTAATGTTTTGGAGTAAAAAAAAGTGTTTGTCGGGATTTATTTCATCCAAAGGTTATAATTATAATGCCAGTTGTAACATTCTTGGGTTACGCCGAACAATGTGCGTGTTATTTTAAAGCGTTTTTGCAATATTTCTCCTTTAGCGGGTTCATTTGTTTCCCGGCGTGGCGCGTCTAGGATTTATTTACCAGCAACATTATCTCCCTTCAAAGTGACTAACATGCTACATACGATATATATTAATGGTCGCCTGGCGCCTTATTCATATTTTACCACGGGCAAACAGATTGTGTGTAATAATTGGACATGCGTCAAGCGTGTCACGGTAATATGGTCATAAGTTAGCGAGAGGCCCAAGGCACGTGTCATTATGCCAATCTCGACAATTGAGCGCGGGTCCGACAGCGCGGAGATGATGTATGAGGTGAGATTATGAGCTTGTGTTCTAGCTCCTGCGTAAATTAGGCCCCAGGCTGATTTAGGACTAGCACTGTCGAAGACATTTCAATAAAGCGTGCTTGTAAGAAAGAAAGGAATATCTATATATTTGTCCGTGTAAAGAGTGAGTGCGATTAAGTCTTTAATTAAATAAATAGGACATTTCTTTAATTAAAATCTTAATTGCACTCACATTCTGCTAATTTTTTTTTCAAATTAACTAATTACCTATACATATTATAAAAGTATTTTATATAATACTATCGACTCGCCCCCAGCTTAGCAAGAATGCCGTGATTTTTTCTGCAAAATATGTATATACACAAACCTTCCTAATTTATCGCTCTTTCTATTGGTGAAAACCGTATCAAAATCAAATGAAAAGTAGAAGAAGTTAGCGGAGAAACGGATACGCGGATAGCGACTTTTCGTCGCTTTTTGCCGGAAAACAAAGACACTAGATGAATATTTAAAATTAAAAAAAAGCTTACTTAATTTTAAATATTTTTTATTTTAGTCATAAGTATGTATTTCATTTGTAATCGTAATTTAAATTGTTGAGTTTGGTTAATTAAATATATTTTCGATATTTCCATCATTATCATTATTAATTGACAGTAAGGCCAACGAGATAAACAATGTAAACAAGCCGAGACTCTGTCCGCGTCGTTGTGGATTTAACATTTTTCTACATTTGGTTAATACGGAATTTATTCCTGGTGTTACATATTCTTATAATATTACTTTATATATGAATTTGTAATATCGTATTTATATTTAAAAAATGGATGTTAGTCATTGAGCTACTTACATAGAATACATAGAAGTCCTTAATTTTAGTATATATGAAATCAATAAACATCGTTTGATCGATCACAATGATGTTTGCCACGTATAAACAAATAAAACCTGAGCTAATAAATAAATCATAAAACCTATTTATAGCTATTTATTTTTTTGCGCAACTTCGTTCGCGTGGTATTCGATATAGTGCGTAACTTTTTTGTTTGTAAACCGATTGGAATGAAACAAACACTAAATGTTACATGAAGCTTGGTACAATACACCAGTGAAAACTGCATTCAAATCGGTTGAGTCGTTTCTGAGATTAGCGTGCATAAACCTACAGACAAACCGATAAACAGAAAAAATTCTAAAAATCATTTTTTTGACCTCGGTAACATTAAGTACAAGGTGTACCAATTTTTTTTTTGAAAATCTTTAATGTACAAACATGGCTCGTTTACGATTTTATTATTATTATTATGTATAGATTTAAGACTCACAAGGAAAAATATTCATTTTAGCATAGAATCAAATTTCAGTCCGCAGCTGTAGGAATGCATTCTATAAAAAAGAATATTATATACATAATATATTTTCGCGAACATGCGCTGTTGTGTTGAATTGATCATTACTTGGATATGTTAATTTGGTTTTCATTCTCGTGAGTGGTAATTTATAATAACATATTATTTGAATTACATGCCTCATTCATATAATTTTTTTAGTAGTAGTTTCATCATATTGAATCATTTTTAACTCTCGACTCCCGACTTAAAAGAGGACTGTTGTAACTACTTGTAGTTTGACGTGTGTGTCTATGTATCTGTGTGATTTTGGTATTTTTTTTATTAGAAAACTGACATGATCGAGCTGGTTCTTAGCAATAATTTCTGCATTTGAAGATCATCAGCTTATTTCCTAGTTGACGAAGGGATCTCACTAAGATCCACAGGTTCGATTGATTTGAGATTTGGTTGTTACTTCGGTGGTATTTCCATGACATGGTAATCTTGACCTAGACGCTGCAGCATCAAGTAGTGAGCGGGATACCCAACCCCTCAGCAACTTACAGCAGATATAGCGTTTTGGGCTCAATAGAAAGTCGGGGGTTAGTTTATAATTTTTAATTATAGCTTGTAGCATCATAAATTTTCTTAATTGCAAAAAATAGTTAAAAAAAAAAATTTCATCCCCAAAAATATCATGTGATGTCGTTACGTTTTTTCTCTCTATCGTCGTTCTATAGATTGACATTTGGGGTTTATTGTGTTATAATTTTAGAGATTTTTTAAAATATGATTTTTATCATGTTTTTGTTGTACCATGTTGTTACTAAGAGTTTGCAGCATTACCTCGTGTGAAATTACACTCGGTCATTTGTCAAGAGTGGAGGAGCCGCTATAGAGGCTGTACAAGTGTACACCACGGTTATTAATTTCATTAGGCCCCTCTTAATCAAATGTGTACTACGATGGGTGTGAACTCGAAGCCAGTAATAATATTTAGTAATATCACAGCTACAGGCGATTTGTTAACTTCGGTCGTCGATTTGTTTCTAAAACTTAATGGGATTCGTTGTTAGTTTCTTCCTTGTTGTCTGCAAAAGTGAAAGGTGTTCATGAGCTTCGAACTAACATTGTTATGTACATACACAACTGTGGTCTGGTATTGTACTATTTATAGTTTTAATTTACCATACATAATTTTTCGATTTTGTCATTTGTAAATTTGATCGCTGTAGCTTGTCAGTCACCACAATTATGCGATACCGCAATTATACTGAGTCGTTTGCCCACAGCAGTGATATAGTGGTTTCAACAGCGGCCAGTATTTATCATAGTCCTGGACGTTCGGGACGCAAGGAAACGAGATCGTCGGCGAGGCGCGGGCTCAGTACCGATAAATCTGCCGCACTTAACTCGCAACCGGTAAATAACTATGGGATTTCCGCGTGCGAGAACGCGATGCGCCCGAGCATAAATCTGTGCCTGTATTGTGATATTGTGTTGCCATTATGGGACTCCAGGAACGCTGTACGTTTCATAAATACACAGTTTGCGCTAAGTCTTTGACTAGCCTAAGATGTGATGAACGCTCTTCCCTATATCAATGTCTTCTTGAATTCGTTAGGCAATCCATCTGTTTCTTTTAAATTCAAAGCGGTTTCTCTCTTTATTCCTCCTAGATGTAGACTAGGTAGCCATAGGAACAGAGGGCAAAAAATTTCCAAGGAATTAGAGAATGCTCGAGCCAACTCTGTCATCGGGCTTGCCTTTCGCACGTCCTAATAGGCGGCGATGCTGCGATCGTACCGACGAGCGATGCTACACGTGTTCCAAGGAAAATTACCATTATTATCGATCATCTCGCGCTTGCGCTTCGTAACGACCCTCAATAGGCGCAAGACCGAGCGAATCTTATCAGAGACGTCGAACAAACGCGAATAGCCCGGACCACGTCCCGTTACGGTCATCCAGCGATTTGAGCCTTGTTTGTTTTTACTTGGATAGCTGATTTTAATAGCGCCACTACGAGGTGAACGGCATTAGTCCCGTACACGTTTCACGCATCACAATTCGCTACGTATCTTAACGTCCGGTTGACGCACCGACCGACCGACAAATCTGCGTTTAATATCATGTGCTCAGCAAAACGAGCGCTCATCTTTTCGAGCACAATGATAGACCTCTCCTTATAGCTCATTTAATGCTTCACAGAAAATTGAATTGTAATTGGGCTCCGGAGAAATGTTAAGCGGTCCATTCTTTCTTGATTGCACGTTGTGTCGACGAACACTAATACCGGAGACGCTCACGGCAATTATTGCATATTAGCTGAATTGAATATGCCGTTGGTAAGCAATTTATATTTTCATTAAATCATTATCGTCGGATGTGTGTTGTGCATGTGTGATGTGATTAATGGACCGTGTAAGTTGGTTCGCTTAGCTCGTTCTGTGCGAATTATTGAGACCGCTTTGTTACTCTGTCAGCTCGATGCTAATTTAATTTAGTGCCCGTGAAATTGGATGCCGCGCAACTTTTGTTCGTGCATTACTCGCTTGCAGTGATAACTTGCATTGAAATGTTTAATACGAGTGGAGTGTAGATAATATCGGACGATGTAAATAGTCATTTGAATTGAAGTAATAAAATTGTTAAAGAATCTATTTCGTATTGCAACGTTGCTTTGCTTTTATCCCTATCTGGCGTTTACTTTATCTGACGCAAATGTGTTAAGTATAAAATGGGTCTATAGCATATATGATAACGAGCAACACACTGTAGAATACAACTATAGCTGCACAGTATTATACCATCACTATTATAATAGGTTAAATATTCTTGCCATTTTCGCTTTTATTGAAATAAATGATGTAAACTTTACATTTTGTCACCATTCGCAACTGGTTGTCTATATTAATAATGGGACAAACGTTTAAGGGCATGTTAGAACTTTCACAGGGCATGCGGCATGCGACACGGTTATACACAAATGCGTAAATCTGCCTGATAAAATAACGTGAATGCACGATTATTTAGTGGTCTCCCGATTTACGCACGCTTTCCACAATATGTTACCCTTTCATACGTTAGGTACGACCAAGATCTTATTTATAGATACGCGTGTAGCTAATTCCAAGGTTTGCATAAAATTTTCATATTTTTTAAGTACAGCAGGAATCAAAAATAATGATTTAGTTTTTATATTTGCATAATAATATGTTTTAATGTTGCATTTTTTTGACTCCCGTTTTGCACGTAACGACTTGGGTGAAAGACGTCCCGTCTTTCACCCAAGTCGTTACGAAGAATAATGTCGGTACGAAGAATATATGTATATTGTGTATACATAAACATACACCGTTTATATGTAGTTTAATTAAGCTAAATTAAGGTCCATTTATATTTTTAGACCACGAACGTATCAGACTCGTCTTTGTCTGATGATATAAACGGACCTTATTCGTTTAAAAAGTCTACGCGCTTTTTGCCACTTAGTCTACTTAAATAAAAAAAAATCGTATTAAATATATTTAGTATATGATTATTTTAAAAATAATACAGCGTGAATTTTAGAAATAAAAAGGTATTTAAGTTTAAGTGAATTTTAAGTTTTGTTTAAATTTTTGGGGAAGGAAATTATCCCCATAATTATGTAATACCAGTCGGTCATAAGCAACCTGGATACAGCATCGACCCGCAGAATATTAAAATCGTAATTTTTAATATTTTATTAATTTTGTGTCTACGCCTTCAATATTGCAAGTGCGTGTATTTCGATCTTCAATACCATTTATTTTACACACTGCAGTCGTGGTATTCGTTGACCTCTACACGGACTCCCTGTAACTCGTTCACGAGTTTTAGTTACAAGTAACCGCCTAAAATGTCGCATACGATAACATCAGTAATAAATAAAGTTTATCTTTTATACTTATATCTAACACTAATAAAAACATTTCGTTATGACCTGAATATATTAATCTAATAAACGTTACGTTGGAGACGTTGAGCTCGGGAGTCGATGCTGATGAAATGTATCTGACCGGAAATTCAATTTTGTTGGCAATCATTTAACCATTCACATATTTAAAAAAATGCATTCAAAACAAATGAAGTTTTAACCTTTATGTTCTATTTATAGAAGCATATATAGATATATGCGTAGGTATGGGACGTGAAAGTATTTTTTTTAATAACTATTTCATTAAAAGCTAATTTACTATACAATTAATTTCGCGTGCGCTTTTTTAACGGCGCGTTTGACGGCCAATGCAAATAAATGTCTTCAAGCTTATTTACCGGACTCGTCGTTTTCACTAGGTATGTTTTATTGAGTTTGTAGTTTAGTAGCTATCGGTGGGAATGATTTCTCATTGCTAATCTTAATACTCACAAAAATACTAAAATAGGGACTTTTAATGCATATTGATCTATTGTACAATTATAAAGATATTTTATCTTTAAGATTTTCTTTTAAGTAGAACACATTTATTATTCTGTTTTATAAATTATACAATTTTTTTAGCATACATTCTACAATTTTTAGGGTTAATTTATTGTTTTTATTTGTCAATTTTTAATTGTTAAAATTAATAATTTAATACATCACATTTGATTAAACTAGTAACGCCATCTATCTGTGGTGTTGTATACTAGGTGTATGATCGGTCAATTAAATAAATGTTCTCTGGTAGCCACCGTTCGGGCAGTTTGTTTTATTTTTCTAATATTAATTTTTAGTTTTATTATAAGTAGCTGTGAAATTATAATTTCAATCATTGTCTTCATATCACAATATCACAAGGGGTCTTCATACAATATCATCTTAATGACTTTATAATGTCCCTAGGGGCAATCAGTGACATTATAATTATCTACCCTATATAAATGAATGTGGTGGAAAGCCTCAATCCGTTTTGATTGGTCAATTTACTGACAACCGTGTCTTCCGCAATTTGCAAAACAAAAACATTATCATTTAATGTCATCAGGGGGTCATTTGGGCAGCCCGTCTGGTAACCAACCTCTTACTGAAGACCATCTTGAAATAACAACTTGTGTGCTGTTATGATTCGGGGAGTGAGTAAAGGATATCAGCCCATTTTCTTATCCCTTCTTCCTTTATCTTTAATCCTAGTATCGGCAGTGCACTTGCAGTACCTGTTGCTTTGCTTGTGTTAATAGGCAGGGTAGACACCTACCATCAAATGGACCGACAGCCTGTCTGAGTGATATTAAAATATCTCAGTATTTGCCGTTTTTGAAGCATTGATCGTGTTGTAGGAGAAAATATATTGTTGCCTGTAAAGTGAAAAATCTAAAATTTTAAAAAAATATTATCGGCTAAATAAAAAATCGTAGTTTCTTGATTCAGTCTCAGAAATCTCAGTATTCAGTATCTAAATATAATTAGTATATACCTACATATATAATTAAGTTTGTACTGCGGAACCCTCGGGGCACGAAATCCTCTCGGCACGAAATCCTCCCTATTGGCCCGGGGTTTTTCTTAATACAAATAGCAATTGCGCTTTGCGATAAACCGCGATAACCGCTTTGAAATTTGACAACACATCATTAATTTAATAATGAATGATCTATAGAAGAAAGATAAAACAGTTAGGTATTGGGTACTGCATAAACCAGCTAATACATTGCTACTGTGTTAATCTGGAATAAATTTAACTATCCAGTTTGATTAGAAGGGGTCACAGTAGCGAAAACGCAATTAAAATCCAACACCGTGAGAACCACGGAACCAAGTGGCGCTGGTGTAAATTAATGTCATTAGCTCACGATTTGCAACCGGCATTAGTATTAATAAGACCGTAACTCTGTATCCACCCTCATTACTGGATTCCCGGCCGTTTGCACCGAATTGAATTGCAGTTTATAGATGTTGCGATGCTGCTCTTCTGTTAAGTTAAATGTAAACTAAGAGAATTCTTTTAAATATTCTTAAAGCGATATAGTTGACAAATACAGCAAGTGACCTTTATATATGTAGTTTCACGGAGATGTAGTACAGTATTTGTCTTCAACATAGAGCTCAAGGCCAGCAATAAACTAATCTATTACTCTAATGAACAGTTTGGTTCGTCGCGATGTAAATAAGGAAACGATTAATCATGCAAGTTGCAACTTCTTCAAGTCGCGGTTAGTCGACGTAAAGTTATTAGCGATTTTATGGGGCAGTCGTTGATTTAACTCCTTTCTGCGTCTTCGTTAATAAATAATGCATGTTTGTTAATAAGTTAACTGGAGGACTTTAAATGAGACTCTTACTTACTCGGACGGACTCTTCCTCAATGAACGCTGACATATTATGTTCCGTGTCTAGGGTAAGGTTCTTATAATTTCTGTAGTTATTACTTTCGAAATCTTTGTTTTTGTTTTTTTTTATATGGAAAATGGGACTGTTTCTTTTCGTATTATCCAATCATTATATAAAAAGGAACATTAACTTTTTTTCTATCCTGTATATAGTCGGCAGTGATTGCAACAAAACTTTAATACATCGGTGCTCTTCTTAGATCTATATATTTCAAATAAATACACAAAACAGTTCTTTGTCCTTTTCTTATTTGTTTGTGAACATAAATATATTTTTGTTTAATAGCTTTCACGAACTTTAGTGTTATGAATATAAAAATTGGAATAATTTTTTCCACCTACTTTGGAAATGATTATGGTCGAATTTAAACCAGTAGGCAAACATTTGTTTATGTACACCAGACAATAATAGTATCAAAAAACAATTAACTGCACCTACTCATAATTTCACCTCTGCACCATAACTGACCATATCGACCGACATACAACCAATTAATTAGCTTATTATAGTTTTGGGAGTACCTACTCGAATCCACATTGTACATCTGCTGAGTAAATGAATGTATTTTCAGTATAAATGGCAAAAGTAAAAGCAAGGACAAAGGTAGGGCTCGTCACACACGCTACAAGTTTTGTTAACTTTCCCGACGAGATGGGTGCTGATAAGAGTGTATTGGTGTCAGCTAGCCAGATTGTACCGGCCGTGGCTGAAAGCGCGTGTACTGCACCTATCTAGCCGACACGGGCCATGGGCTAAACAAACATCGTGATATTACGGCCTAAGTAAAGAGAGGGTTAGGTGTTCGTTTATTATTCAGCTGTAAAAATAGATTCATTAGGTGAGTGTGGACGTACGTGTACCTTATTTTAAACACGATATAACCAAATTTGCAATTCAGCATTTAATGGCAAACAATTTAGTATCGTGCTCTCACTGTACGGATTCCTTACGTACATTCGCCTAAACCACAATTTGTAAATTCCAAGAAAATACAAAAAATCGTAATCGCTTATAACATCTCACGAAGAAGTGTTGATATGTTGATATAAATTGGGAGTTAAAATTCTGCCTAAAGATGTTAAGAGCTCAATTTAATATCATTTCTGATATTCTTGCCAAATAGAAAAATATTTGCGACAAGAGGTAAACGAGGAATAAAAACTTATATTAGGTCCTAGAAAACACATTCGATGTGCGCATTTATATTCCCTTAACTTTTATCGGTGAGTGTATTTCTTGCTCAAATACATTGTGCGCTAATTGCTCTAACCTGACACCTAGCTCACACCATTTCCACTTTAACTCTGAAAGTTTTGCACGACGTTAGTTTTTGTTTTAATGATATCCACCCACTCGGTCTCTGGCTGAGTTAAGTCCTTTATCTGTGAATGTATCATCGAGTACTGGTAAATAAATTGTCCGCTAATTGTTCGCGGCTCACACCGTTTCCATCTTACCTTTCACCGAAGAGATATTGTCCATGGTGCCGCGATTCCCCGCCTCATTACCATATACTGCGCCCGTGACAGCGTCGCAATTAACTATCTAGTTATTGTTGTTGAATTATAAACGACAGTTTTGGCGCGTGCTCTATAAATACGTCTTTTTTTATCATAAATCCTATAAATTCTTTTCGATTTGATTTTCATATCTTTTAGAAATTTCTTTGTTGTAGGATTTATAATTATGTATAATATTCTTACAAATGTGTTGCATTCTGTTATATGACGCCTCACATACGTTAACAGAATTTAAATTCTTTGGTCCACCTTTTCCATCTTGGAATACCCTTTTTAAAGAAAAATCCAAATGTTTTAAACTTATTATCAGAACATGGTTTTACCAGTTTTGTAAGCTAATTAGTAACATTGTGAACTTCAACTAAAATATTCTATTTGGTGCAGTTTTAAAACCAACTTAGATTATTTAATCGTCAAGAAAACTAATTTCAGTCACGTTAACTTTCCGCAACCTCCATAATGTTTATACACATATTTTATTTATTATACTAATAAATTTATCATAACTAAATCTATCGATTGTAATAATATGTAATCTAGAAGAGGTCTACAGATATTTATTAGATGTAACCTGTACAAGAATAATTGCATGTTATAATTTAAACATGTTTGGCATTTAGGTAGTCGCTAGACGGAGGATAAATAACAAGTTACCCACCGATTGGCATTTATTTAGGTGTATTCTACATGAATGATGGTTAGTTTGATTTAATCACCGTACATTTAGAATTTTAAATTTTAAGAGTGAATTTAAAAAAAAATTGAACAATAATTTTAAGTTCTATTAGCCTTAAATTACAGTTTTGGTTTTAGCTTTAAGACTAGTCTTCCACTATGCCGAACCGAAACCGGCAAAATTGCCAGAAAGTCCAGTGGCTGCACATACAATTTATATGAAGCTGGTCACATTGCCGGATCTGGCAATAACGGCGAGCCGAGCGTGGCGTGAAGAATGATTATATTGGAACTAAACTTCGATGATGCGGGTTGTGAACGCCTACACGCTCGGGCGCCGGTGATTTCCGGCGAATCTGCCTGTCCAGTAATGGGAAGATTTAGCGTGGTGCTCATAATGCCTTTCACCTCACCCCAGAACCATCTATTCCATAAAAATTGTTATAGGTTGTGGGGAATGATCTAAATAAATTGGAATGTCATTGGACAATTGGATTGGAAATTAGATTATCATTGTTTTCCATAAATGTTTTCATTTTGGAGGGCAGTTAAATTTTAGCAGCTTTATCACTAAATATTCTTATAAACCATCACTATCTTTCGTATTTCAACGTATGTATAAGAAAATCTGGAACTTGTGTTTTTAACTTTACCTGCTTATTTGGTATGACTATTTTCTAATCTTTATATTCCTTTGCTATGCTGCATCTTTTATATTTCATAATATAAAATATGTTTGCAATGCATTAACCGCAGTATGCATGCATCCTAAAGCTTAAAAGAGACGATCCTAAAATTGCATAGTTACATTAATGCTACAGTAATAATAAATAACGTGTGTCGTTGTCTGCCCAAGGATTTTGCTTTCAATAAGTTTTGAGTTTAAATGATTTCAATGAAATAGTTCTGATAATATAATTTGTAAATTTTGTTCTCTTAAAATAATATTTTTCAGAACAGGAATTTACTCTTTATGGGGAATCTTTGGCTAAAAAGCGATGCACTTTTGATTCTAAAAGTGTGTTAAAATTAAACATTGGGATGAAATTAAAAAAAAAACTTCTGGATATAACAGAAATGTTCACAAATCCATTTAAGATCGTTTTAATAATACGATAAGATGAAATACTCACATGCTATATAGCAGACTTGTCTATTGCTCTCTTACACAACAGAGGAGGATTCCTTGCAAGTGCCATTGTTTGGTATTTGAAACATCCGATCAGTTGATTAGAGAATTCAACCTTTCACGACTGACAAGATGGTAACTTTATTGTTTGTCTTTGTATTGAAACGGAAACTATCGTAAGCTTTTGCGTTGCTTTAGTTGATTTAGTCTGTTTGTTTTTATTTTATTTTTTTCATATTCACGTCTTGATAGTGGTTTAGTAGAGGAAATATATATAACTGGACATAAAATATAATAATTACGGTACTATTTCAACGGATTCGCTGCCGGAGCGAAGTTATTATCCAAGTTTCACGCAATAGGTAACTACTTTGTATTAGTCCTTTTGGTAGAAAGCTAGAATAATCTCTTAAAAAAATGATGTGTGATTAATTCTACCCTTTCATATTCCTGAACTGGAATATGAAACATTGTTCGATATCATCACTCATCCCACTAAAATATAACATCGTTACTGTTTAGAATATTGTTGTTATCAAGGATGTTAAAAAACAGAGCATTAGTATGTTTATCTATTGACTCTTGACAAAAAGTTTCCATTATAATGTTGACTGGAACTTTTTTCTTAATGCACTGTTAAGATAATATCTCACCTTACTTGTGAGGCAGAAAACAAGTCTATTTTAGTTTTTAATTTAATTTTTCTATTCCACAATTACTCCTATCCTGCAATATTAATTAAATGTTCAGTAAAATTTATTGGTTATTCGGTTTTGGATAGCTTGTGAGTTCCAGCACTCACTGAATATTATTACTGAGATTCATCAGAACGGTTAGATACCTAAAGGGGCGGTTCGTATACGTTAAACAAACTGAACCTCTGACTAGTTCATAGGTCATAAATCTTGACCAGCACTCCGGTTCGTTATTAAGACGTCAACTTGAAGTTATAGTTGAACGGTGGATCGCAATTGGAGTTAATGTCCCAGTGATTACAAGTTTAATTGCATTGGTTAGCAGCTTTAAAAGGGTCAAAATATTTGCGCCTTGTTTCCGATTCCAATACAAATAAAGTAATTATTATTAAAAATAAACTAAATTATACTTAATAGGTCAATTAATAGAATTAAATTAATTTAATAAATAGAAGTAGCAGAGTATCCAATTTATACGGTTTGGCACTTTTGCATTTTTTTTCTGCTAAACCTTCCTCGTTTATAGCTCTTTCCATTAGTGAAAACCGTATTTTAAAAAAAAGTATCCATAATGTGTAGATATAGCGAGACGTCAAAATCTGACATCTTTTATATCAAAATTCCCGGATTGAAAACACTTAGGTCTATAAACATAACAAATTTTTTTCGCGGCTTGCGTTGCATTTTTGTTTTTTGTAATGAAATTTTAAAATGTAAGTATCGAATTTCTTCATTAAATTAACTCATTTTGAAAAAAAAAAGAAAAAGAAAAACAAAGAAAAAATAGTTGGAAACAACATTACTAATTTGTTCCTTTTTTGAAATGTAACCTTTTTAATGTTATCAAAACCAGCCAGACAAATAGTACAGTCAAAGAGATTTCATTACAAGTTTATACATACTATATGCGAAAAGACTTTCACCCGGACCTAAGACTTTCACCCCGACCTAATATTATTTATATAAAAAATGGATGAAAAAGCTATAAAAATCGATAGTTCTGTTATCCATACGACGTGCTCCATAGCTTTCGAAAAATAAAAGAAATCCAGAAAATATATGTGTGTTGGGCTTATGATATACAGGTTGGGTTATGATAAACATGGGATATACAGGTAGAGAAAAAAAAGTTACCAGACTCTTCGGTGACGGTCTTATTAAGTTTCAAGCATTTCTTCGATAGGTATATGTGTGTTATGTTTTACAGAAGCTTTTTAAAAGTTTACAAGTTTATTAAGCTATCCAATGTCCAAATTACATCCAAATCGACGAAATGGCAATGATTTAATCGTGAGTGGTTTAATGGCTATGGTCTACCGATTTAATAAACTACTACATGATTTACAATCGCATTTATAAAGTCAGTATGGATGTAGAGACAGATACAAATAATTGTACTTCACAGTAATTACGAAAGCAATCTTAAGTGTTAATTTTAAAATTGTGTTGAAAAAAAATTTCCACATGTCAAAACCCCATGTAAACATTTTATTGAATGATAAAGTTTTATGTGGGAAACAACACTTCATTACCTGTCGGTCATTATTTCGCGAAACAAATTAACTTGTTTTCCAAGTCGTTGATTTCTTGTGATATTTTTCATGATTTTAAATGACGATGTGATATTTTTTATTTTTGAAGAGTGAAATAATTTTAAATTATTATTAAAGTGCACAATAGTTTCAAGGCTATTAAAATAAATATTACAAATCAAAACATTGTTTACGTTTATAGAGTTAGTGTCAAAAAATAATAGTCTGTGGTCAAACTTTCGTACAGAGTAGGATTGTCACCAAATTTTTTTTAAATGTTGCCAATAAATAATTACTGACAGATTGACTGAATGTGACGGTCTGAATTACGGTCGAATTTCAACCAGCACCTAGCTGACCTAGTAAGATACTCAGAGTGTTTACTGGAAATTAAATATATTAAGTACGAAAAATATTTATCCATTATATAAGCGCAACAAGAAATATATTTTTATTACATATTATACTACATGTTTTATTTATTTTTCTTAGTTTTAAATTTTTACAATATAATTATTAAAACAATAAATATTATAAAAAACCTAAAACTAGAACTCCGCAGGTAGCGAGGCAAGGCCCAAGCTACCGGTAGTTAGGGCTGGAGAGTGAGGAACCTCCTGACAATTCGTGCCGTGTCTTGAAGTACCGCCTTCTGTATTTGTCCCTTGATCCAGCCATCTAGCGAGAGCCTCTTGAGATGTTGGTCGAGGCTCTTCGCGACTATCGGGACGATAATTGTCGAATCGACATCCCATACGGCGGTCATCTCGTGAGCCAAGTCAATGTACTTTGTACTTTGTCAATGTACTTGTTTTCTTTTTCGACTTTCACGAGGTTTTCGTCATGCGGAACAGCGATGTCAACATGTATCGTCCGGCGCTGGGATCCGTCAATAACCACTATGTCAGGCTTATTGGCGACAATAGTCCTGTACCCGTGATTATGGAACAATGTTTTTATTATTATTGTTATTTTAATAATTTTAATAAAGGAACTAGGCTTGCATTTTTCAGAGGCCCACAGTTATAAATTGGTTTGGGTGAGTGAGTAAAAGATCCCTGAGCCCATTTCCCTTTTCCTTTATTTCTAATCTTGTATCATTAATCTTACTAAGGTCGGCCTTGCTTGTGTTAATAGGCGACGGTAGCCACCTACCATCGAGTGTACCGTCAGTTTGCTTTAAAAAAAAACTGTGTTTTTACGACAGATAGTTATAAAAAGTTTATAAAAAAATAAAAAAAAATGTGAGCTTAATTAACTATTCTTCCATTTAATGGACATTAAAAAACTCATCTGTTTGCACTGAATGAAAGCGTCAGCTCGGTGTAAAAATACCGGTTACAGTGTGTGTCGACTCGATAACGACTTTCGCCGTCGAAACAATTAAGAGAATTTGGTATTTCGTCCGCAGAGCGTGACAATGAGGCGTGTTCATTGTGAAGTGTTAACATGAGCATAATATATCACCGTTCGACTCGGGTACACCTGCGAGGACACGCCCACTTCCCCCGCAACCCCGCGTGTTGTTTCCCGCCCTTGTCTTTCGCTGAACCATCTTCAACATGGCCATTCTACGTTTAGACGTCGGTGCATGCGGTCGCTATTGTCGCCGCCCATTTGTTTGTCACATACGGCGTTGAACTGAGTGTACTGTGATAACGTGTATCCATATAGTTGTAGGGAGACAATTAGCTGGATATCTGTAAGTATTTTTTTAATATAAAAATTGAGTATTAAATAATATTGAGTCAGTCGGTACACTATGACGTTGATAACGTATAAAATGTAAATTTATTTTTCACATATCACTTCTAATTGAAACTGTTTAGATGTCATTACGTACCCACGAACTAGTGTATGATGAAATTATAGATATAAATATGTTTGCGTCTATGTTTTTTTTTTCATCGTCGCCGCCTCGGTCCAACATGTAATTATCTAACGAAATACAAAATAAAAATGATAGGAAAGCGTATAGCAATGCCGACGAGTAATAAACATACACGAAGGAGAGATACAACGGCAGTCTTTATGAAGGTATGATGCAGACTCGGTGAATTTTGCTATAGAAGGATCGTTGTTTCAGTAATGTAAAAGGACTTTTTTTATATTCCATTCAAAGTGAGATCATCGCCTTGCGATAAGGGGCGCTGGGTTACAAAGTTGGTGTCACTTGTTGCTTCTAATAGGCGGAGCCTGTCCAAAAGTTACGCACGCGCAATCTGTGTTTTCAGAAAATTGGCGAAAAAAAGTTAACTTCCTATCCGTTCTTTTTTTGTAGCTTCTTTTTCGATGTTATGAACGTGAATTAAAGTCATGCTTAGTGTATTTTGGGGAAAAACTCTGCTAATTGGATTAGTGCTTCAATCTTATTCAGTATATACATATTTTTATAAAACATCTATGAAATGGACTTTAACATGTAAACGGATGTAAACGATGCCTTTATATGATTCTAAAAATTCCTAATCATTTCATTGTACTAAATATTTCATTATATTCCCCTCAAGTGGTCACATTCGTTATCGACTTATCGTTCTATCAGCAGAAATTGTTCAGGGAACCCTTTTATATTTATTTTATTGAATACGTATTCAATATTAAGAGGAGGTTTTTCGTAGTAATTACTATTAAAGCCTTAATAAATTAATTTGCTGTTCCTGTCTCTTTGTTAGATATTCGATTTTTTTTTTTCATTTTGGACTAAAAATGTAACTGATGCCTAAACCATTTATAAATTCCATAGTAATACACTAATGTTTAATAATCCACCAATCTTTAATACCGTAAAACAGACCAAACTAATCATTCCAATTGTCAATACAGAAGCCTCGAAAAAGAATTTTTATATCTCTTTGCATTCTCATCTGTTTTTCATCTAGATAACAAATCATTAACAATACGATGTACTCGTATTCTTGGGATACATATTAGCAACGCAAATTAAATCTCTGTTACCCAATAAACGATGCATTTTGTTTTATTATTGAGATTCGAAATCATATTGTTTTCTAAAAAAATATTAATTCAACCTCTGCCTAAAAAGAATTCGTGCCCCGTATTTTTAATTTTTAATTTGTCTTCGGTATTATTAGCTTCATTCTGTATCTAATCATTGACTTTCAATAGATATTACAAATCAGCTTATCTATACTCATTAGAAAGAGAGAAAGTGAATTTTCTTAATATGTTTAGTTATATGCGGCGGGACCTTTCCACTTTTTTAATTTTTTTTTTTTACTATTCAAAGCTACATTATTCCAAGTGGACATAGGGGTGCGTCGGTCTAGTAATATTATATAGACATGGAAATCGTTTTAATAATTTCACTAGGATTAACTTTGAGATATTAATTCACTATATCTACCTACTTACGTACTCGTATAACGATAGTAACATTATTATATTTAACTGAAAGAGTAAATCATATTCATAATAAATTCCTAATAAGATAAAAATGTATTGGTTCTATAATGATGGCGTCGTCGTCTGCGTTGTGATTTAAAATCATATGAGGCCTATTAATGTGTCTTATTGCGTGGGCGGCTCCCCGTGGTTACGGGGTCCACTGTTTATGGGTTTTATGACCGCTAATGGCCAATAATGTGCACCTCTTGACTCGGGACGCGCCGGGTTAACTTATTGGGTCCGCTGTAGGAAGCCGGATTTCTACAGCGGATTCGTTTTATTGGTAGGTAAATCTTTCGTGAGATCAAAAATGGCATTACATTTAATTACTTCCAGGATATTTGGATGTTAAGGATATAATTTCTTTTGACCATTGCAAAAAAGTATTCAATTTCAGAATTAAATACTACAAAAAAGATAAATGTATTTTTTTTATGTGAAGGTCAGGCTGACGGTCCACTTGACGATAGGTGGTTACTCGTTTATTGACACAAGCATAGGTGCTGCAAGTGCCCTGTCGTCTTAGTAGGATAAAGGATAATGTTTTAGAATGGAACACGCAAATTGGCTCTGACATTTTTTAGTCATTTTCAAAAACGCTCTTGCAATTATTTAACATATATCTTTTGTAATACCACAATACCGAGTTGATTATTGCCGCCAGACTGGCTGCCTATATTATTATTATGATATGACTGCGAAACGCATTGTGCCTTGCCATTATCTTTAGTTGAAGTTCCTAAGAAAATATTGGATGCAATGTTTGCTTTTCCTACTTAAAATGTGGACGATACTACCTATAACATCGCATTTCTTTTTTTTTAATTTTTTTTTCAGTTTATTCAGTTTAACTAAAAAGCGTTTATTTGTAAACACGACATATTGTAAAGTCTTATAACTCCAGCTTTTGTTGACAACCCGAGGCTCACAAGGAAAAAAACAAATTACATAATAAATAACCAATGATTTTCGCGTGACAGCAACAGCGCCTTGTGTTACTGCCGTAATAAACATTTAAGGTTGTTGTAATTTAATGTGTTAATTTGTTGTAAAAATATTAGGCAACACGTGTAGTAACCAAATAGTAATTACAACGTTCCTTCACTTTGCTTTCTAATCCGTTACGCACACATTTAAGTAGATGATGCCGAGGCATGCGTCAACACCCACCGTCAGTGCACAGTGGTAAATGTTGGAAGAAATGTGAACGATTTCTTAAAAATAAAATACATTATATTCATCTAAACGAAATTACACATTGGCATTGTCCTATATAAACTTCGTAGGAGAAATTGTTTTATATATTTATTTAATTTCTATTCGAGACACAAACAGACATACAAACAGAATAAGGAAAAAATAATATTAATACACATTATAAAAGCGTATTCAAAGATTGGCAAATATAATAAGTATTGGAAGAGAGCATAGAGACAAAACAAGTACCTACTAGGTAAGTGAATAAAAGTTTAAGACTAAAAAAGAAATTATTAAAATATAATATGTTATGTTCAAAAAGATTTTATATTTAGTTAGAGATGTGTTATTTATAAACTGAGGTAAAGAAAAAGAAAAACAATTGATTAAGGAAAAGGAAAAAAGAAACAAATTCGCATAAATATGAGTACAATTAAGTTTCTAATTAAATAAAAAAGTCCTTTACACATTCTGTCATTAATACACCTAGATATAGGTACTATTTATTTATTAAAATTAAGAAATTATATTTTCATATGAACACAATATCTTATTTCTTTATAAAGAATTTTGTCATTTAATTGAGCCATTTATTATGTAATTTACTCTTAATTTTTTTCTATAGGGAGCTTCTTTAATAGAGTAAGTGATTAAAATTTCGATAATATTATAAATGCCGGTCATCACCAATACTTACTGGTAACGGGCAATAGATAGAGCTTAGTGACGACGATAGGTTTTACTTTTAAGCTTATAAAGAAGATGTATTGTAATTATATCTTTTTTAAAAGGGTATGTGTTACAGTGGTGGCAGATAACTTGAATGGATGAAAGTGGCTATCGTCGCCTATAAAGTATGTATATTTTTTATATATGGAAGTATATATATGGAAGCGATTCAAAATTTGGATAGGGCGTTTGGCATCCCTTACTCACGTCCAAAAATACTAAAGCACACTTGTTATTTCATGGTGGTCCGGATTGAAGTAACAGTTTGGTTACTGCCTCTAGACAATTTAATCGTAATGCGCCATTCCATTAACTTAATTCATGTTAAAAAAAAACTTAAAAAGAGTTGAATTAATGATTAGACTTAACCTCGTTAAAAGATAAAATTGCAGGTGTCAATGCAATAATGGTATCAATGATGTTATTAAATCTTTTATGATTAGATGTTGAAACAAGTTTTAACATCAAGTATACCTACAAAGTGTTGGTTTGATTGACAAATGACATGGAATTGATAGGAGAAGCTGCGCCAGATATCAAAAACTGTACAGATTTTTGTAGAATACATAAAAATAAACTTAGTAGTAATGATTCGAATATCAAATTCTTATTCTATATTTTCTACATATTTCATTACTGTTCAATTCAAACAGATAATCTTGGCAAAATTGTCGTCACTATTAAGTAAGCAGTGCTCGCGTGTCTTTCACTCTTTAGCCCTTTAACTAATCGCTCGGACGTGACTATATGTTCCGATCTCGGCAGTTAATCTCAAATCCTCTCTAAACTCGCCCCATTTGGGTTTAATGTGTTGCTGATTCCATACAATTCCACCTTTATAGCCATTGCCTCGCCCTGATGCCTTATTCCATAATAATAGTAAGATTCCTTTCCACAAATATGTATATTGATGATTTGATTGTGCGTTTAGGGTTTATAGAGATTCTATATCATATTGATGTGATGCATACTACTTGTAATGTAGCTGGCATGTATTCCAATCTGTTTTGAATAATAGAACGAATCAATTGACACGAGAAAAGAAAAGAAACACAACAGACGACGACGGGCATGCAGACTGGGAAGAATACAGGAATCAAGATCTTCATTTCACATTGAGGAGCAAGCAAATTTTACCAGAAGAGACCAAGCTAAATATATGTACAGAGTGGCAGTGTTTTCATCTATATAAAGTGTATAGTGTTGTGTGTAAATATTTTGGTTTATTTATTGGTTGATATATTTTTTTATAGCTGAGAGCGTCATTTGTTTATATTTTATTTATAAATTTTTCATGTGTACAAACAATAAACTAGTGATTGACCTTTCGTATGTATTTGGAGTCAAAAGTAGAAAATAAGTCAGAAGTACGACAACCGCTCCTACAGGTTAATTTATGTTACCTTTATGTTCCTATAATACCACAGTTACAACATCTTAAACTATTTAATAGATTGTTAGCATTTTAGATTGGCTCAAGCTTTATCTTGAATTAGCATTTATAATGTTAAATTTGTAATAAAAATCTTGTATGCTTTTAGCTAGTAAACTAATTATTTTTAATAATTTCATGTCAATTAATTAATTGTAATGTCGCCAATTAAAGTGACATAAAAACGGATTTTATAGATGCACGTTTGTCTAACGATGTAATCGATTTAAGGCTTAATGAGCCCGTTGCATCGACGGGAAGTCCTCAATTATAACGATTACATTTAACATTCGCACTCTTGTGACTTGTATGTGTGTGCATGTGTGTATGACTAATATCCGGCTCGGGAGACATCTGTCGTCCCATTTGGATGATGTCAACCAATTAATTCAATTATACCTCTTAAATTTGCACATTTCTCGATTAATTTTTAAAAATCTACTCTACACAATCTTACCTGTATTAATTTTGATGTCTTCTCACCTACACTATCTATGTCTTGTGTTAAACAGTTTGTTATTCTCATTTATCACACATATTGATTTAAAACAAATGATGCCTTAATAAGACTTATACCAATAACGCTATTCATTCGTCTCGTTTATAAGGCCATACATCAAGCATTTGCTTTGAATTTAAATAGCATTTACGAAATGGGCTATAATTTGTTTGAAAATTTTATGTACCGTCCGATTTATAAGCATAGTAAGGTATGGTCCAACTGAATACAATTTTATTTTTTTATTATTTTTTGTTGCCATTAGGTATGTCATATATGATTTATTATTTTGTACTTGACTTCGTTGTAATGTTTATTGTATGTGTAATGTGTATTGTATTTCATACTTGAGCTAAAGTTAATGCATCAACACCAATTTATATCGCAATAAATTCTATGCATAGATATGTTAATATTTATAACAGTATAATAACTACTGTACATTTAATTTAATCGTAAGATCTCACATCAATTTTGCGCTTGTATCATGCAGTTATTATTTAGGGTAAAACTCTGTCCAACAGTAAGACCAGACTAAAAGCCAAACCATAGCTATTCAAAGACCATTGATCATTTAGGTCTTCACTGACATCAACTCACTCTTTATCTCCTTCTTCCATAGTGTTCCATAGTGGATTTTGTTATTTTTTATAACTTCTACGTTTATTTATTTTTCTAAAAGATAAGGGTTATTTCTGGCTTTTATAAGCATCTCACTATATTTTTTACAAAAGATTGGAAGAAAGATATATTGCCAGTAATATATGTATGAAGTGTATTTTTACTCGTAACACGTTGATTTTTTCTTTTTCTAATGAAAGGCTAGATTTCCACAATTTCGGACCGATGGGTTTACCGGCCCGGTAAATCTGCCAGAAAGTCCAGTGGCTGTATACAATTTATATGAAGCTGTTCACACTGCCGGATCCGGCAAGAACGCCGAGCTCGGGCTATCCCCGCATCCCCGAATTTAAGTGTGAATAGCTTGAAGTATTTTATTACTAAAATAAACTTTGATGATGTGGATTAATGTGAATACCCGTCCAGGCGCCAGTTTTCGGAAAATTCGCCGGTTCTGCATAGTGGGAACCTAGCCTTATACTTTTTATCCCCAAAAATCTAGATGTCAGTCAATGGGAAACTGTTCTTCCTTCAGCTTCGACATTCAATCAGAAGTTCATTTTGTACCGCCACTAGCTGCACGTCTCGTGAAAGAATGTTTAACTATCGGAGAAGATCTGTCAACGGGCTTAATTAACTTAACTTAATTTAGTGTTAACACACTGTCACAGTCAACCCTTAATTTTTTGTTCTGAAAGCGTGTTAGTAGCACTGCCTGCATTCCCCCTATGTTGCTTGCGTTTGTGACCAACTAGCTGGTGCACGCGTTATAAATAAATTTATTCATGTTTGTAGCTCATTCATTTTTAGATTTTCTTACTGGTCCCTCGGGTACAGTACTCTTTTTTGTTTAAAAGATACTCTATGTGGCTTTCTGTACCTCTGACATGGCGTATGCAATGTTCTTGATGCTTGGCTGAGTATAGTTACCGCGTGAAACAGTAACAAACTCACTTTAAAATTAAGTGTACCATCATTTGGCTAGTCGAACTTTGTCATAAAGTAATCTTCTTTATATTTAATAAAAAATTATTAATCGCTGGATCCGTCTATCGCTTCTTGCGTACACTTTATCCATACCATCGGCGATTCCGCTTCACTGGTAACGGTCCGCACCTGAGTCGATTTTGATTTATCACCTCACAGTTTAACAGTGACGTACCGTGGCGGCTCTTTGTGCGCCACAGTGACAGGCGATGGATCTCTGGACCCGCGCCGTTCCTTATTGCTGTCGTTTGTTGTACTTACCGGACACGATCGTACACTGTCCCGCCACACGCGGTGATCCTCGGCAATGTGCTTGGTGCTTGTCATTATTTCACTTGACTTTAATAGCGGTGTAGCATTGTTCGGGTTCATCTCTGATCGTTTTAATTTTAGTTATTGACTGACATTTTACGTTTTGTTTTAATGTTGGTGGGGCAGAATGTGTTTTGTAAACAAGGCAGCCTGTCTGGCGGATGTAATCAGAAAACCACCGTGAAATTAAAAAGCACGATTGCTTTCGAGTTTCGATCCAAGAATAAGGAAGTCCAATCAAATATTTACCTGTTAATGTAATAAAACTGAGTTTTTTTTGTCTGAACTCGTTAATCTATGAAACTACTACATAGTCCAATTTTAAAAATTACTTTTGTTTTTGATGGCCCAATTCTTGAGGAAGGCTATTTAACATTACAACCCTTAGGCCAGCAAAAAGGAAAAGTCAGAAAAAACGCTAAGCGAAAACGAAGTAATAGTGTTGAAGGGCGTTGTGATGCGATGCTTCGGTAACCAAGCATTACCGACATTCAGAGAAAAAGCGACTTCTTTCTAAAACATACACTGGATAAAACCGCGTGGCACAGCTAGCTTAAAATATCAACTAATAAACTGACGAGCCCATTACCGCTCTATATCAGGGGTCCCGGTTTCGATTCCTGCCATAGTCAACTGTAGAAATGAACTTTTCAAAGTTGGTTCTGGTCTGGATTTGGAAAGTAGTGGAAGGGCACACTGCGTTTCGCATTTGGGCAGCTCGTCTGGCGGCAGTAAAGACCCCCTTACAGAGTACCACCCTGAAATAACAGCATGTGTGCTGTTGTACTTCGGTGAATGAGTAAGTGATGTCAGAGCCTATTCCCTAATCCTTTTACACTTAAGCCGCGCTACTATGGTCGGCCGCGCACTTGCAGCTCTTATAGCATGCATTTGTACACCCTAATCTCAGAAACGGCTTAACCGATTTGATTGCGGTTTTCACCGATGTAATGCAGCAACCTTCTCGTCTTCCCGTAACATTTATAGTGTTTGTTTCATTCTAATCGGTTTACAAACAAAAAAGTTACGCGCTATACCGAATACCAAGCATACAAAGTCGCGGGCACAGCTAGTAATTCATATAGATGTATGTTCCGCTGTTGTTTTCACACTATATTAGAAACTGGAATTTATATACATGATAAGCACCGCTGTGTTTACGAGTGGTTTCGGTAACATCTAGTCACTTGCCTAATTATTTAATAATTTCTCCTTTTTTGACCAACCTGCAAATCTACAAGGATTTGAAGTTCTCAAAGGCGTCATCCTATCTAATGAGTCTCTTGTCTGACTGGAAAAGACGACCCTTAAATCGGAATATCATCAGAATCAGTACCTGTTATCGTATTTTTTTTGTAATGCCTAACAGTCAAGTCTAAGACCTAACTGCCTAGATCGCTGTCACATATTTCATTGATACCAGAAAGCTGTGCACTAATAATTTTCTGTCACATAATAATTTGTTATGTGAAATTATATGGTTTTTCCTATTCCATTAGTCTGACTCGTTGCTGATCGCCATCAGTATGAACACCTGATATATGAGTATTGTGTAGTATACGGGAAATGTGCTGCCAGAACCTGTTGGCTTTCGTATAAAATTTATTGCTTAAATGTGCCCAATACTGTGACGTATTATTTAGCCGTCCATAATTGAATTTATTTCTGTTTACTTTGCCATGAAATATAGTTTTAAAGTTGCTTTTATTGTTTTAAGCCCGATTATCTCTAATATATTTTTTTTTTCTAAAAACTGTGTGTTTAGTGGTGACTTGGATTGGCATTGCAGTGTTCAAAATTTAGTTTGAACGTTTAATATCTCGATCAACATTTTGCTCAAATATTTTTTTAATTTATTACTAGCTGAACCCGGTCACAGTAATTCCACGTAATTCTCTGTGACTCAAATAAATAAAAAGTATATAAAAACACTCTCCTGTTAAAATGAATGTTGTGTAAAAATTTCAAGTCAATCCATCGGAAGCCAAATATATATATATTTTAAAACGTGGTGACGTTAGTACTACTTATAAATATCACAATAACACGTGTCTTCCCCTTAATAGAGATACAGTAGTCTAGGTTAAATTAAAAGTGCTCATTAGTCTTTAGGACTAGATTATTATTATTTTTTTATGTTAAGATCGGCAGACAGGGTGACGGTCCACCTGATGGTAGGTGAATACCGTCGCCTATAACACAAGCAACGCCAAAGCTGCTGCAAGTGCGCTGCCGACTACAGTAGGATTAAGGATAAGGGATTAGGAGGGGATAGCGAAATGGGCTCTGGCATCCCTTACTCACTCACCGAAACACAACATCACACGTGCTGTTATTTCACGGGGTCTTTTGTAAGGGGGTGGTTACTGCCGCCAGACGGGCTGCCCAAATACGCAGTGTGTTCTGCCTGCCACTACTTTCCAGCTCCAGACCAGAGCCAAATTTGAAAAGTTCATTTTTCAAAGTTCAATTCTATTTCATGTCAATTATAAGCGTACACAGCTTTGACCAAAGTGTATAAAACATACATAAGACAATTGTAATATATTACACACACCCCATATTTTAAAATTGATGAAACAATTAGCTAATTAAAGACAATGATTACGCGTGTCTATCTGAAAGAAGCCCTTTATATTATTGCCAAGATTTTTTGCATTTTTGGGATATAAGTATGATAATTAATATTATTTTTATTCATAATAATGTAAACAATTACACTTGTATTGTATGGTTTTTATATTAATTAAGTATAATTAAGGAAACCAGAGTAGACGAATTGGTAAAAGTACTGTAAAATCTATACTCGCATGTAAATATAGATTCATAAACAATATCTAGTCTAAGTCATTATATTATTGTAATTATGTTTGTTATAATTCTAAATAACGCTCATTACAATCAGTAGTTAATAGCAAAATGAAACGCCCCCCAACAAGTTCAATTTTCAAAATAACTGTCTTGGTAATTAAACGTTGTAATTGCAATTTGCTCGCTATGGATTATAAGTCATTGTTATTGTTAAAACATTTTACCTACATTCCTGTTAATTCGTATTTGCATTACTTTGGGAATATCCTTCAGGACATTTTTCATTCAAGTCTTACCTATCTCTTTTCATTTATTTAGCGACCCTCACCAAATCAATCTCAGAGCACTATGCCAGCGTCCAGCGTCAATATTTTAAGGCGTTATTTTATTTCAGATAATTCATCCATAAATTAATTAATTACTAAAATTAACTAATTACTAAACTATCTTTGTAATAATATGAAAATAAGTCTTAAGTTATTTCCAATATAAATGAAAAGTTAATTTAATTTTATATTTCTATTTTTTTATTATTATCCCCGGCGGCCCCAACAGCATTCTGAAGGCATTATTGTATTGCAGTCATACGCCTAATATAATATATGAATCGTAAAATAGAATAAGTTATGAATAAATTCTCAAAATCACATCAAAATTTAAAACATCTTAAACATCTTTTATCATAATGCGCACGACTAAAAATTGGAACTTGGCCAGCGCGGCGCGGCGTCTGTATTTGCGAGCTTTTATAACCAAATATTTTCAAAGTTCGAGGGAATATGCATCCATCGTCTCCTACACGGCTAGATGCTGGCCAAGAGCAAACCCTTATTTAATAATAAAAATATATCCTTGTTTAGGGTTCCGTACGTCCGAATAAAAAACGGAACCCTTATAGGATCACTCGTGTGTCCGTCTGTCCGTCGCTCAGAGTCAATTATCTCTGAATCTACTAAACCGATTAAGTTGAAATTTGGTACACATATCAATTTCTGTGACCCAAACGCAGAGGTGTGACGTGAATAGATGAAATCTGTATATGGGAGGTCATTTTTGGGGGGAAGGTGGAAAATAAAATAAAAAAGTTTTGAAAACTGCATCGTGTGACATATCAAATGGCCTTCCATTTGATATGTCACACGATGCAGTTCTTGTTGTGAAGATCTTAAATGTATTTTTTTGTAATTTTAAAATAGATAGTTTCCAAGTTATTCAAGAAAATAGACGAAAATTGACTATCCTTATCTCAGAAACTACTGAACCTAAAATTTTGAAAAAATTCAGAAATTTGTTTTCTACTTATAGATTATAGGAAAACCTATAAGAAGTCCATGGTATTAAAATAACATGGTAAATCACTCAATATTGTGCGAATAGGTAACATCGTACGGAACCCTTTTCACGCGAGTTCAGCTCGCACTTGTTTATGTATAGATTCGTCAGACAGGCTCACGGTCTACTTGATGGTAGGTAACTACCGTCGTCTATAACAAAAACAACGCCACATGTACGCTGCAGGCCTTAGAAGGTTTAACGATAAGGAATTAGACGGGATAGGGAAATGAGCTCCGGCATCCCTTACTTACACACCGAAACACAATAGCACATTTATCACGGTGGTCTACAAGGAAATAGCGTCTGCATATTTGTATTACTCTTAAAATTACTTATAAGCTCATAAAATACAAATTTTACGAATTAAAATTGAGTAACAAGATTTTTTATTTGAAGGAAATTACGCAAAAGTTTTTTAAGTCCAAGTAAGCTATTCAAATGTTATTATTTGCTTCAGAATACAATAATATGATTGTACATTGTAAATAACAGTACAATATGTGTATATGTAGCAGTGTACCGGTACTTTCCACTGTCATCCAAGTATTTATTAACCCACGTTTTGTGGCAAACGTTTATACCGCAATAAATAAGCTTTTCCAGGGAATGTTAGTGAAACACACGATTTTGATATAGCGATATTTATACTTGACCTATATGCAGCAAGTATTGATATTGAGCAAATAAGCACGCTCTTTGAAATTTGCGCTCGACAAAAACAATTTAATCAAATTAATTGTTTGCGGTAGTTGAAGAAGATAAAAGTTAAGAGTTATAGAGAGTTATTGAGGACGTCTTAATCCTCCTATTTATTGAGATACTAATAAACTTTTTCAGTTCAGCTTCAGCTCCATGTAGCTTATGTTTTTGAAATAGGATGACTCTTCTGTATAAATGCACATGTTGTGAAAAAAAAGTCCCATCCATCGACTAGTTTTTGAGTTTTGGGGAAGTAAATTTTTATATATGTATATGGATAATTGGATAAGTTATCTATCTTCTTAGTCATGCACGTCAGATTCTTTATTAATAACTTGGTGTTTTACTTATAATTAAGTTATGTAGCTTGTAGTAACATAATGACTGAATAACTGTAATAGGTGAAGACTGGAAAACCTATGTCTATTAACATGTAGCAAAGTGGCTTTCTACGTCAAACTTTTTTCAAAGTTGTGTTTTACAATTCCTATTTTATTTTATGTATGTTTTATATTTTACTAGCGACCCGCCCCCGGTTTCGCCCGGCGTGCAGTTTTTATATATATGAACATTCCCCGTTTATCCCTCTTTCCATTAGTGAAAACCGAATTAAAATCGGTCTATCCGTTCACGCGTGATGGCGTGACCAAGGGAAATTGTGATTCATTTTTATATATAAAGATTTAGGAAAACATTCTTAGTCTTCGTTGTTATAATATGATTATTATTACAAGGGAAGAATGTTCATAAATGTCAATAAGACAAGTACTCGTTAATTGTCCGTTCTTTACATATTGCTCTACATCATCAACCTTTGAGTTTTCTTAGGGTTTACCATCATCTAACTTATGATGAATATATTCTTCTTAGTTTGCAGTTCATTGCTGCGATAGAGCCATGAATGTGTTCTAACTAGCGGTGGCAGTGTTATTTATGACAGGCGATAGCATCGAAACGGACTTGTCAATCACACTCTGGTTACATATTTAACAAAGCCACCAAGCACTCACTGTAAAAGTTATTCATGCAAATCTGAACTCTTTTGTATTGGGATAGAAGCTACAGGTGCAGAGCAGGTGGACACTCTTAATGGAAATATGAATTGTTAAGGTTGTTACACAGCGTGCTAGCTGATCGGCTATGGCTATCCATCATTCACGGACGCAACAGCGTAACGAGCCTTTATTTGAGGATGCGCCTGCGACCGTTTTTACACCCCGCGACGTCAAGTACACTTTCTCAATCAAATTGATGGGTCACGAATTGTAGGTCATCATTCGATGATTCCTAATCTCGATTTGTTTGTTCGTTGCGTCTTTTATTTTATTTTTTCTTTAACATGCAGATTTTATTTGAACCGATTTTATCTGCACCGTTTCCTTCCTTCGTTTTCGAGGCATCAATGAAGCCAGTACAAAGCTCCGTTCGAGCGGTAATCAGATAGCTCGCATAATTGAATAAATAATGTCTAGACTCCCCACGTTCCGAGAGTTGGTTGGAGTAGTTAAAGGGTAAACTTAACGATGAGATGTTATCGATTCTGTGACGTTTCAATACTACATGGATCAATCTCGGATGGCGGGTGACAGGATCTGCCAATCGATCGTCTCGGTGCGTTCCCTGGTTATCGTGAAATCTCGAGGTTCCACCGCCGCACCGTTTGCTCTCGAGAACGTGCTGACTTTTATCCCTAGCGCTGACTTCACGTTCGAATTATTGAAATACCTGACACACAAACAGAATATCCGTTCCGTTATACTCGTAGTCGTGGTGTTAATATCGATTTCGATGTCTGTCTATGAGTATACCGTGAGATACTTTTCAAATACTTTAGAACCAGCCGTTCACAAAATATTTTATCGCAGTTATTTTCATCTCTTTTTATTATATTTTTTATAATATTAATATTATATTATTAATGTTTTTTTCCCTTGAACCTCATTGGTCATTGTTCGAGCTGTTAAGGTGCACTGATCTCAGGGCTTCCAGGTTCAATTCCCGGCAGGGCTTTAGTTTAGTAGTGGTAGGGCGTTCTGCGGAAAAGTGTTCGTCCGACCTCGCAACTTCACCAATAGCGGATGAGGAGGACGCCAAGAGATTTAGTCGGTAGGTCTACCCCACTACCATAAGCAGGAGCCCAACATGGTCTGTCCTCAGGCCGGTGGGTATCCATGATGGATTCCTCTTGTAAAAAAAAGGGCACACTGCTTTTCGCAGTCATAAATTGGACAGCTTGTCTAGCGGCAGTTAGAGGGCTGTTGTGTTTCGGTGAGTGAGTAACGGATGCCAGAGCCCTTATATTTAATCCTACTAAGGTCGGCACATTTGCGGCATCTGTGGCGTTGCTTGTGTTAATAGGCGACGGTAACCTTTAACCATCAAGTGAACCGATGATTTAGTAGTAAAACATCTTGTTTTCTGAAAGATTAAATTGCACTCTTCTTTGGCACAATTTACTAATTTCTCCTACTTAGTGAGGATGTGATATTATATTAATTTTTGTAACTGTTTCACGCAAAGATTGAACAAATTTACATGAAACTTTACAGTAAAATAATTATCATCAGAGTAACTCAAAGGCTATAATTTATGAAGACACGCGAGCAAAGAGATGCAAGCAAAAGCTTTACTCAATCATAATTATTCATGTTAGTGTACTAATATAGATCTCACAAACATAAAATATATATATCAGATATTTTTTACTAAAAACAACTTTTATAATTTTTTTTCTATAATATATTATTAACACTAAAATTAGGTACTTTTAGCACTACGATGTGTAGAAATTCTACCTATAAAATCGTTTGTATTGACTGACATCAATACACAGCCAAAACTATTGTTTCTAGAATGCAGAAATTGGAAACATATTATAAGTTTATTTTAAAACGTAAGCATCCGCTAAGAAAGGATTTTTGAAAATTTTAACTCCATGTGAAGTCGGGGGCGGGTTACTAGTTATTATATAGTTTACAAAAAACACTTTTCGTTGCTTTTTGTTATTCTGTTATATCTGCACAATTACAATACTACAAGGTATAGGATACCGGCAGATAACTTCAGCGGTGAACGGAATGTGGAAAGGATCAGCGCCAATCAGCGCTTGGGCTTACGAATCGCGGGGGAGTAAACCGAACGCACCTTTATTTTCGATTTCTTCTCAAAAACGGTCACCGCTAAACTTTCGTGCCGCGGGCTATATCAATGTAATCTATGGAAGGTATGACCATGTCACTTTATTTGTAAATACACTAAATGCCCGCGACTCTTACGGCGTGCACAAATGTATTCATAGAATGTGGAGAATGCCCGATGACGCCTGACTTCGCTTCGGTTCGTGCGCAGATTTTATCTTCTTCTTTCGCATTTCTCTAAATACAGCCTTATTTTCTACAGCTGCATTTCCAATATTTTTATTTTACACGATGTGCCCAATTTCTGTCGATTTTGGAACGACAACTTAAAAAAATAATTGGTAGATAAATTTTCGAAACGACGAAACTACGTACAAAGTTTTTGAACCGGGCGAATGTCCCCAAAACGAACGAATGACAAACGAGTTGTTATTTATAATGATGCTTTTGACGTTCTAATACTGCTTAAAAAATAAGAGTCCATTCTATTGACAGAACACATTAGGAATTCTAACAAATTAAGTAGGTATATACTTTGTTTTTTAAATTTTGTCATTTGTATGTTGAAAGAAACGTTGAATCGTCGAGCTCATTCATTGGTGGAATATTTAACTGACTCAGGGTTCCCGGGCTCGATTCCCGGCTGGGCCAACTTTGCAAATGAACTTTTCAAAGTCGACTCTGGTCTGGGGGTGTGCAGGGTTTCACCCGCTGTCTGTTGTATGATTATACTATAACACAGGGCTAGTGCTTATTTTGAGGCCCATACAATTATTGTCTTGTCTATTTATTTTTGTTATTTTTCGAGAATGTAAGATGTATTTTGTGTACATGTTATTTACGAAATGTTTATGAATTATTTTCTATTTACCTTAAAATATTCCAATAATTTTTTGTCAACCTTTTACCCTTGTTCTTTTAGTGAGAGAAAGTAAACTTGAAAATAGGTACCTAATCTAAAATTTTAATTTTCGTATTTATGCTATCTTATTGCAAAAACTAATTATGTAACAAGTATACCGAATGAAGCGATGCTTCTCACCTGGACAGCTCCTCTCTTTATACAAGGCACAAGTCCGATCTTGCATGGAGTACTGCTGTCACCTTTGGGATGGCTCAGCAAAATACCTACTCGCTGCACTCGACTCGGTGGATCGCAGAGCTAAGAGGCTCATTGGCGATGATACACTAATAAGAACTAAGCTGCAGAGCCTGGCACATAGACGCAAAGTTGCCTGTCTGTGCGTATTCTATAAGATGTACTTCGGGGAGTGTGCTCGGGAGCTGCATGAGATCATACCGCCTTCCCCTTTCTTCTATTGGACAAGCAGACGTACGGCTGGTTACCATCCTCACCTTGTCGAAATCCCTCTAATTCGCAATTTGTGATGCGTACTGCTAAGGATTGGAACTCCCTGCCGGCGTCTGTATTGCCGAGCTCATATAACCCAAATCTTTTCAAGGTTCGAGTGAATAGGCATCTTCTGGGTGAGCTCGCTCCATCGTCGGCCTCATCCTTCCTACATGGATAGATGCTGGTCAAGAGCTAACCCATCCTTAATAATAATTAAAAAAAACCGTATTTTGTTGATTATGTTCTTAAATACGAATGATATCGTGATAAGTGTTGAAAGTTTTATGCCGGGTTTAGACGCGCGCCACGCAGCCCGGCAGGCGGCCCGGCAAGCAGCCCGGCACGTAGCCCGTCGAGAGCAGGCGGGCCAAGCAAGATATTCACAGGCATGGCTACACGCCAGTATGTGCAAGGATGGCGGACACCGCAGATGTAAATATTGTGGCGGCTGTTACCTTCGGCTATTACCTGATAGCATTCTAATTTGGTCGCTTGACCAGTCCGACATTTCTCCTGATCACAGAATACTTCCGGTCGCTGCGAAAGTGCACGAGATTCTAAAACGAACGCGCACGTGTGAACAGGCACACGGGCGCAAGCACATTCATCCTTTGAACTTTGCCAAAAAACCGACAGTCGGCGCCAAGCGCGGGCACAAACACGAGCGCATGCACATTCAAATTGTTCACCTGCTCGTGCCCGTGCTTGTGCTCGTTGAATGTCACTTTGAACGCGAGCGTCTAAACCCGGCATTAAATTCTTTTATCAAACGCAAGCGTCGTCTGGTGATAACGTGGTCGATGTTTTAATGTCTGCCTCGTCAAAGTCATAGTCAACGGTATTATGTATGACCATTGTTCGTTCGTCACATTTTCAAATGTAATTATTGTTATAAAATTTATGGTACAGTAAAATTTCGATATTTGTAGTAGGTACATATTAAGTTTTTGTATTAGTTTGCAAATTTTTATCACTTTTGCGAATGTTATCATCTATATTTAAGTAAGTTATAGGAATAAAATCTGTTTAAGCGTTTTTTATTAATCTATACTAATATAAAGAGAAAAGATTTGTGTGTATGTATTTTTTTGTATGTTTGTAATGAATAACTCAAAGGCTACTGGACCGATTTTAAAATTTCTTTCACCTATAGAAAGCTACATTATCAGGGAGTAACATAGGCTACTCACTCTCCCCCCACCCCCCATTTATCCCCCTCCATACAAGATTTGCCGTTTTCCACGAATAATATTTTATAAGGGAACGCGGACGAAGTCGCGTGCAACAGCTAGTTAATAATATTTATTTGATAATTTTTTGATTTAAATGTTTTTTTAACATTATTGTTTGTTCTTGGAAACGCAGGTCCTCCGATATTTTCCCTTACTTTAAAAATTTGATGGCAATTATATTTACAGAATTGGTTTTGCAAGGCGATTGATGCCATAAGAAATGTAAAATTACGTTTTCTACTCTGATGATGTGAGGTGCTATTATCTATCGAGAGTAAAATGTTCTCGCTTGCTTGGAGAGTGTGATGTGACGCAACGCTTGGTCAGAAGTAATGTCGGTGTTTTACGTCTGTCCAGCCTCTGGCTAATGATTAATGACTGTACCGACGATAGTGAGACGTCCATGGACGAACGCACAGACAATATTGTCTCATTTATTGCTAATGATCTATTGAATACTTTAAACTGTGCGCAGTATCTTTACGCTTATGCAATTGCACTTTCTAATGTAAATTGTTTGGTAAACAATTAGTGGTTGTCTAACATGTATGCGACTTGTGGAAAGGTTGGCTTTGAAATGTTGCGAAATTTAAAGAAAAAACCATAACTTAATAAATATTTTTTTTCCAAAACAATCGAATATTTTCAAAAAATTATTTATTTAAATGAAATATGGGCCAAGTCTTGCGTAGTGTTTACGAGAATGACTTGACGATATAAAAAGTAATTTAAAAATCTGATGATGACCCACAAAACATGTAATCTGTTATTGTATAAAAATTAGATTTACTCGTATTAAGGTTACGTTAACTACGATTTTTAAGACGAGTGTAGGTATGGTACACCAAAATTGTGCCCGTATCTTACATAAACACACGTTATGTTCATACACAACGTGTAATTTTACAAAAACGTTGTTATAATGTCGACAAAATTGCTATGATTTGTACCATAGTCATCGGTACAATATCGTGCGATAGCTCGCAATTACTCAATTTCAATGTTCGTGTTGATTCTTCAGACATTATAAAGGAAATATAAAAATAATAGTTCAACTTTCTTCTCCTCTTACGTGTCCTTTTTTGATTGCATTAGTTTATGAAACAGTGTTATATACACTTTCACTAAATCATTGATTGTAGTTAAATATTTCTTTCGAGTCGAACATAAATGAGTATTCAATATAATTTTCCTCAAAGTGAACACTTGAAGGCCAAGCGAGAGACAAGGTAACAATGCGCTAGGAAATGTTGAGGTGTCGAACAATAAGCACGTGTATGTTATTTGCTCGCTTACAATTGACGTTTACAAAAATGAGACAGACGCCTGTGCGTTGCAAGAAAATTAATAGTTAATTCAACATTGCGAACGCTTCACAAATGCTTCTCATTATATTTGGCTCCGGCTTTTCGTCGCTGGGCGTTTTTTTCATTGGTTTCTCGGAAACGAGATAAAGCGCTTAGATCGTAGTCGTCACCGTTGCTTTTTTTTATGTAACCAAATTTAACCCAAATAGCGTTGAGTTATAATTTACGAGCAGCAGAAAGTAGATAAGCTCATGAACGTACGGATACGTGGCGCCTTATGTTCGAAGATTAACAGAATTTGTTAAATTAATTGTTGCGTTGATATTTTTAACTGTTTTTTTTTTAGTTTATATCGGTAACACAACGACATTCTTTATTTTAAAGCTCTCCCTGTTGACGATCGCGTCGTGTTCGGGTATGTTCTTTAGTGTACTCGTTGCACAATTAACAGCATCAATAACGTTCTCTGTGTTAAAGCTGTGCACTATTTCACTAAACCCTATCTAAAATTAATTTCACGTTGCAACGGCCTGCGAGCACACCGTAATTATCGTGGCATCGATTCTGTGCACCCAGTAATGAAGATATCAGACCATCTTCTTTATTGCGATAATGAATTATAGAAACAATAGGACCGGGCGTGACTGTTGTATTAGATAGTGAATTGATGTGAAGTTATTTATTGATACCAATTTTGTTCGGTAAATATTTGTCTAATTATGTCAAATAAATTGTTGCGCCACAGTGCACAGTGTAATAACGACAACATGAACCTTGGACACAGTTGGTACACGTTAATTAATTTAAGTACATCACATATTTAACTTGAAAATTTTACTAACGACTAACATTTTAATAGTGTATTCTTTTTTAAAGATTCATATACTATGTTAACGTTGAGACTGCTCGTTTCGCTTTTAACTGTTGTTGTAAGTTTCTTCTTGGTAATAAATGAGTAATGCTTCTCCAATTCATCTCACGCACGCGGATCCGTATCGTAGGCCGTTCACCGCTGAGACGTGCATAAATAATCGACTGTAATCACTTTTTATAAGACTGATATACTGTGTAAACGATACGGACAGTTTCTTTACAGTAACATCATTTATCTAACTGCTTATTAATGAGATTGCGGAGTTTGACTGCGCCAACGTTTTCGCTGGGATCGGGTCGAATATTTTTGAATTTTTAAATATACTATTTCGATTCTTGACGGTCTATCAACAATGGGGAGCGATTATTGTATATACTTTGGTCTGTGTTGCGTCCCCAGTCCTGGTCGTTTCCATGGTCAAGTCTAGTTCCTAGACTTCTAGTTTAGCCTACTTAATTTGGGGACTACGATTGGTGTAAGGGATTTTTTGAGGGTCTAAGACAATTCGCCGCTGCCGATTCATCGCCACCCTTTCACCACCGTCATTTCATAGCTGGCCGTTTCACCGTCGTTTAGTTTAAATAACAGCATCAGCATCACTTAAAAAAAAAAACAAAATCACACACGTTTCCAGTACAATAAGTATTGAAACACATTTTGTAACAGACAGTCTATTTGCCAAAACTAGTATTCCGGGTGTACTCGCTTCTCTCACATTTAATTTCATAAAGATTCGAGAACCTAACCTAAATTTGTTTTCAGTACGAATAAGTTTTGTAACAGACAGTCTTTTTGCCAAAACCAGTAGGTATTCGGTTTACTCCGAAATCACATTAATTAAAACTTATGTGATTTGAAATTAACTATGTAATTTGCTAATTTAAACATCTGGTAGTAATTCTTATGCTTTCTACAATACTGCGCATACTACAACGTACGGCGATGAAATGGCCGGCGGTGAAATGGCGGCGATGAATTGTCCCATCTCGGTTTTTTGAGGTCATATCTATTGCCTATGCGTAGGAGACAAGTAATCTAGATAATCTAAAAAGGTAGATCTATTCAATAATTATTTTAAATACTTTACAGTCTCATGAATCTCATCTCATCACTTGTTCAGAGTAGCCAATAGAAAAGAGCAACCTTGATCGGTTGCTAATTATTCTTATTATGCTGTAAAGTGTGGAAGCTAAAGGTTATGTTTATCAAATTGTGATTTTAAATTAATCAAATTATATTTGTCATTCTTACTAATTAAATATGGTAAGATGATATCTGCTCAAATAAAAATAACGTTTATTATTTTGTTCCAGAATCAAAATCGCCATCTCGCATGGACGACTACGTGTAAAACCGACGTGATATAAATGTAAGCACTTTAATTATTATTATGTGTGCAATTAAATTTAATATTTAGCTCGGGGATCGCATATCTGATGTAGTAAAGTTCACATACAATGACGGTATTTACCGAACTGGTGGTAATTTTAAACGTGATAAAAAAAATCGTCCTCATCGGATGCATTCAGTTTTTATGACAAACATTACACAAGTTTGTCATTTTTTATATTTATTTTAAAAAGCGTTTGTATATTTCTTATTGTAGTCATTTATTTTTCCTTTTGTTGATAATAAAAATATCGACAACAGAATAATGTTTAATTTGTTTGCATATTAGGTAACATAATTTTTTAAAAGAATAATGTGATTTTCGTTTAGTCTCGACCTTAGTAATGGCTAAGTGGATGCTAAGCCAAGGACCAAAAATATGTATATTTTTGTTCAAATATTATCAATATGACTGGCATAATATTATATTATGTATTATGTTATATATTATGTAGGTTATATAGAAATTTTTGTGAATAGTTGTGGATCTTTTAAAAGTTATGTTTATATGGTACTCTTTATTAAAAGTTATCTATAAGTACATATAATCGTAAACGAGCCGTGTCTGTACAATGAATATTTATTTAAAAAAAAAAAACTTTGCACACGTACTTATGTTACAGAGGTCAAAAAATAGTTTTTAGGTTTTTAGAACCGAATTGAATGCGGTTTTCACTGATGTATTTTATCAAGCTTTCCGTAACATTTAGTGTTTGTTTCATTCCAATCGGTTTACAAAAAAAAACCTCCTCGGTTTTTTAAGAAGATAGTAATGTCTATGTACCAAACCTCCATTATATTATTTGTGTTTTGCGTCCATCTATACGTACCTAGATCTAGCCGATCTATCAGATCTAATGTGCAAATCAAAACATTACACAGATCAAGTACATGTTTCATTTCATCTAAATGTAAATTGTCTTAATTTTAACTCTATTCATATATTTTAGAGATCAAACAAACAGAACTGTTTTCGACAAGGATCTCCCACGCTTACTTACAGCTTACAGCGTAGACTTAGCATATGCAACAAAGTTGCATTTTAATTATTTGAAGCCGAACATCGGACGTAAGTACGTTTCGTAACACAAATCAAAACGTTGGCTGGTTAGTTGTCTAAGAGGCCGATTTTAATTTTATATTATGGCATTGAATTCCATGTATATTATGGTAATAGATTCTTGTGTTGAATAGAATAATATAACAAAGAAGTTGAATATCAAAAGTTATGAGAATAATGGATGAGAGCGCATAGGGAGACATTACCTACGTCCGAAGGAAAATTTTCCACTTGTTTTGTATTAAACCCTATCTGAATTTATTGTTAGCATTAATAACATTAAACTTTATACTTACTTCATTCATAACTACCTAATAAGCCCTGGTTACTATATTCAGCATAAAATAACGCAATAAATAATGGGACGTTTGTAATACTAATATCTTAACCGCATTCTGATCTTGATCTCATCTGATGAGGGGTCTTATCTAGATCGCTTTGTCACGTTCCCATTTAGGCACCGTACATGTGTCGGAGAGAGAAGGAATATAGTTTCCTGGTTCGTTTTAAGATGTAATTATTGCAGGCTAATGAGCGAGTAGACTTCTCGGAAGGGCAATTTGCGGAGGTGCACAGATGGGCTTGCGAAATAAGACTTGATAAACAATGTATAATGTTAGGTTCATCATTGCAAAGAGTTTTATTACATTAATTGTTTTAATTTATCTAAATAAATAATAATCATTGCCTTATTTTTTTATATTTGTACATAATCACAATTTCATATAATATATACATATTGCTTGCTATAGCTATAGTTTCGTGAATACAAAATTGGCTTGCGTTCAGTGCAACGAAGCCCGTTTCTGCTCACAAATCTCAAGAATGTTATGCATACCCCCTATAATAACAATAACCACGTAAAATGGCAACCGGCATCGATAGTATACGATTAAGATAGACGGGATCACGTCGTCGTTCGGCCAGTTGCGTCGAAACGCGTGGATAATTGGTGTTGCGCTTGCGCAGGCATCGCGAGGGCGTTGCCGGGCGCGCCCGTAGAGAATCGCACTACGTCGAGAACATCAACACGCGATGTAGACGATAAAACAATATTTTACATGATCTTATAGGACTATACAAGTCTTTGGTAAAATAAGTCACCTTACAGATTAGTAAGCAGGATAGCCCATTGGTCGGAACGCTCGACTGACGTAAGTTCTAATCAATTTTACTTGTGGTTTAGAAATGCTAGAGCAAAATATAACCATTCGCTCTAGCAGTGGAGGAAAATATCGTTGGAAAAGAAATGCACTTTTAAAAGAATCTGAATTGCTGCCCATCTGCAGTGTCAACGGGGAATTTACTCTCCATACCTCCGTCTGCAGAGTTTGTGTGCAGCATTTCGATATGATATAATGTTACCTGTTTATGGAGGCTGATAAAAATTATGTTTTATGGTTTTATTTAACAAATATATTTACATTTATTTACCAAAATTTACATACACATATAGTTACATAGATGGTTAGTTTATATACATTTATCTAAAGAAATAAAATCACTACCACATAGATTTATCGAATTAAATTTATTTAAAATAGCGGCCCGCCCCCGGCTTCGCCCGGCGTGCAATTTTTATATACCCTAAAACATTCCCCGTTCATCCCTCTTTCCATTGGTGAAAACTGAATTAAAATCGGTCTACCCGTTCGCGCGTGATGCCGTGACCAGGAGAAATGGGGATACATTTTTATATATAAGATTTAAAATGCAAGCCTTCAACGACATCCACTTTAATATTAGCGTCTATTTTAATCAAGGATTCGTTATTATATTTAAATTGTAACATATTCACCGTATGCCATAACGTAAAGCACATTGAATAATTTTTATAAGAAATTGTGATTTAAATGAGACAGCACATTAAAATGAGATGTGTCCTATACAACACTTGAGAGGTCGCAGTGGCTTAGTCGCTGTTGTAAATAATAAAATGTGTAAGGAATAAGTAGAATGAAATACAATAAGTACATGCATTTTTACAATAGCATTCAGTTTTACACAGTCGAATGTAAACCGAAAACTAGATTATGTAGTCTAAGAAATAAATATACATATTATGTACACTAACAAAGATAAATAAGCCGTTTTGTTACTTACATTGAAATATGAATCTTTATAGCAACTGTGGACACAAACAGTCACAGTCACCTTTTCTCTCGTGTTTTTGTTTTATACTATCGATATGCAAAAAAAAACTAGAATGTTTCGGTCATTGTCATGGTAAGAATTATACTATAATTCAAAATATTTGCAACCCATGCTAGATAGATGACCCTGTGTTTGATGACCTATTCACCCGAAGGTCTAAGATATGCCGACCTAAAATGCGACGGTCAGGCTTGTTGTTGCAAGTGAACATGTGCACTATCTGGCATGTGCATCTACGAGGTGGCCAGTAACGGGACGGTTCCCACGCGCGTGCTCAGGACATGTAGATCGCGGGGCGACGATGAATAAAACCGTTTCTACAGTCTTGTAAGAACAGCTAACTTTTTATCGTGAACCCATGAAGATGCACGATATACGAAGGAGCCACTAAACAAACCTTAGTAATATTAATATCACACGATTATGGGATAGATTGTATAACGTCAGAAGAGACTGACATCCCAGCGATTGTAATATCAATTTTACCATTATTTTTAATCATTCGCAAAAAGCTTGATTTAAAAAATGAAACAAATTTATGTGTAGTTTTTTTTTTGAGGTCACTGACTATTGGTGAACTCTTTCTTGCTCTGCTTTTTTTTGACAAATCTATTCTCACTTTTGATTTTGGATTTTGTCAATTTATTTATATGGAGATTAACCTTCGGAACCACTACACCTGTTTGGTATAAATTATTCGAACCACTACAACTATTTGAAAGGTATAAATTATTCCAGAATCCAGATTGACATTGGCTATAATATCTACTCCCTCAATTCACTAGGGCGAAGCCAAGTAATTCAAAAACAAATATGTAGATAGGTACAATTATGATACAATTTTGCCCAATTGCGTGTTACAGGGATATTGAAAAATAGCGGTCTATCGCTCCACTAGCGGAAACAAGCGTTGAGCTGATGATATTACTACTGGATTTCACATAATTCTGATATGTTGTATGATAGCAGTTCCAGAGCTCTCTTCACTTCAACACTCAAATGTTACTCGAAAATGTTGATATGTTATCTTTATCTTACTTCCGAAAATATTACCAATAAAACTCGTTTATTATTTATATTTAGCAAAGGTACAATTTTGGCTTGAATTTAATTAAATGCCACGCACTGGTATTTCGGACGGGTTACTTTGTAACATAGCTATTGCAATAATGTTCCACTTACGCGAGTAGATGCTACTTTCGTTGCTTACATCGGATCAATGCGATATTAAATGATCGCTTCTCTTTTTGCTTTGAGAAACTGTGATATTAGCACAAAGTGAGTGTTTAATGGATAAATATATCAATTTATTTAATAAATAAATAGGTAATGTTTATTGGGTAATAAATAATGGTTTACGATTATTACCTACATAAGTAGAGGTGGCAGACTTCCGTCACATTGTTGTTCACCGATCACTCAGTGTAAAGATTAGAAATCTATAATAAATTTATTAGTAATGAAATGACTTCAGAGTCAGAGTCGTTTCATTGTACTAAAAAGGCTTATGGAGCCTGTAAAATGGCTAAGACTCGTTAGATCTGTTTGTGCATTTATTAAATGCCTCTTCGAATTTGGTTAATTTATCACCTTGCTACCTGTGCTTTTCAATAAATAAAATCAATCAATATGTTATTGTCGCTAATCACTTATTTTGAATTAAATGTAACATTAATTTAGGAAGTGTACTTACCTACTTCCTAAATTATTTTCGTTTCTCCCTTGTCCATTTTATAACAAAATTTTGTAAACCGTTTTCTTTGTTTTTCTATTACCTACTTGTAACACTGTATCTCGTTATATTACTGTGGCAGCTCTCTTCAGATCGACACCGCGTAGGTTTCAATCTATTCAAAAATATAGTGGCACTCGAACTGTCAAATTCGTTCAACGTGACTGTTGTAATGTGTAAAACGTAGTGATTATATACTCTTTGGTAATGTGATAAAGTGAGATATACCGAAAGATGTTGTGGATAATTGTAATTGTTTTAACGTATAAAATATTATTGTAATTAAATAAGATAATATGTGGGTTTAATTTGTATGTCGCTGCACCCCACATTACTTTGGATATGTTTTAATTAATTTAATTGTACCTCTTCGTATTACAAATCCCATGGAATGAAATATTATGTCTTTTGCCTTCTTTAACGTATGAAATAAAAAATGACTTTATTTACAGCAGGTTTAATATATACATATTTCACTCACTACTCTTACAATTAAGTAGAGATATTTGCGACTTTTGGTTAATAATAATTTAAATAAGTATAGCTAATAATTACAATATATATATATATATATATCAAAGAACCGGTCACTCGAGCGGTGTCTCTCCGTTGCAATATGGCGATCGAATCTGCGCATGAGTTTATCTCGTCGCATTAACACAAATTGAGTTAATTGTGGAAACTCGAAGAAAGTCCTCCAAGCGAGTGTCATCTTGTTTACTCGTGCCAATAGAAATCTTGTTGTTTCCATAATGCTATCTACGGATTTTCCCATCAAAGACTAGTGCGATAAACCATAACATTAAACATAATCGAGACCCCTGCGACAATTTATTATTATTAAAATTAATGATCAAAGTGAGTGAATCGAACGGTAAGTTATGTGTTAGTTGTGTACAATCATGGGCACAATCTCAAAGGACCATTATCCCATATTTGAGATATCATTATCAGTATCGAACGGTTCGAATCTTTCGCGTGCTAGAGGCCGGTGACTCACAGGGACAGGAAGTCCTAAAGATGTACACGCTTGACGACGCGACTGTACACGCGATCATATTTTCTCAACCCTTCATAAGTGCAGTATTGGTATGAGTTTAATATTGATCGTCTGATCTTCCTACATTTATTTCATATATATAATTATACGAAATTAGGAAGTATTAATTTCAGATGGTGATTTAAGAATATCTTAAGAAGTCAAGTTTTAATTAAGTCAATAAATTAAACTATAAGCTTAACTAGATGCTGTATACATAGCTATCACCGGTATAATCTCATATTTTTGTATTTTGCACATTTTGTGTATTAAAACTTTGTATTTATGCGTACGTGTACTTATGTATCTATTTTAATACCTATAGTATAATTATTAATATAACCAATTTTAATACAATAATGCGTTTCCGATGTTCATGAGACTCTGTAGCGCGTCGGGAATTTGGATTGTTTTTACGCCATCGTGGGCAAACGGTGCGCATATCGTACCTCATATGCAGGGTTCGGGCTGGCCTCGGCCTTGGCTGGAGGATTAGATGGGCAGTACTTGAACATGAATCGCTACATGAATCATGTACTGACCATCAAATCATGAAATGTTTGGTGAGTAAGATTTTAGTAATGTAGAATATATATATATATATATATATATATAATTTTAGTAATATAGAATATAGTGTATATAGGATTATTATGACCCTCCATGGTTGTTGTAAATTAAATGAAATTATAAGACGATTTAACATAAATATCTAACATGATTTAACTAAATAGAATAAATCATCGACATCTCTTTATTGTATACATACAAATTTTCTTGTAATGTTATAAAATGAAAGATAATCTCTACATATTAGTGAAAATTACAGTGATTTAAAAGAACTTTCATAATTATTTCAGCCGTAGGACGTCCACTGCTGGCCATAGGCCTCCCCCATATTTTTTCAATAAGACCGGTCAGAACTTCAGAAGCAGCCCAGTATCACCGTCGGGGGTCCGTGGCTTAGGCACCCAGTGGTCGACGCACCCGTGGTCGAGGCCCCCGGTCAGGTTAATTTGATTCGAAGCAATTTTTAATCAAATGTACTGGCAGGCATAAAAATGTTTGACAAAACTAATAAATATATGTTGGGAGTAGATATATGTAATATATTATATCTTATTCTTTAGTGATATAGTGATATAGTTGAAATGCTTTTATATTGTACGTATTTTTGTGGATGTTGTTCAAACCATTGAAAGTTTTTTATTATGTTTGGGGCATCTCTGGCCAACCCAATTGGGATAAATGTCATGAATTTATGTATGTTTTTTTTTTATAAATAATAGTCTTTGTTATTTCTAATTATTTAAGTATTTATTTCTGTCTATAAGAAATCTACTTAGTACAAAAATTGTATCTAAATCACAGTTTGATCACTTATCTTAAGATAAGTTACCTAATCATTTACTGATTGTTAAATCAGTCTCGAAAGTTAATAAGATAGTAATTAAAATAATCACTCTTTAAAAATAACTCCAGAGTAACTAACTTTTTACATATGAAATTTTGTTACAATAATAATTAAAAATAATCAACTGTAAAAATTTAAATAAATATAAATAGGTAATTAAAACACATCTATTACCTTATAACAAGAGTAAACAAGAAAAATTATCTTTTTTTACTTATTAAATGATTAATTATTACTTTTTTGGTCGGATTTCCACACATACGGTCGGATTTGCATATTGCAATAGTAATTTGACTTTTGTGTGAAAGATATATACATAATGTCTGTTCGTACATCCTTATTGTTTTCAATCGTGTGTGCAAAAGAGACAGACTTTTTATTGTTACCACCGGTTTGGTCCGATTTGTGTTCAGGTAAGGTTCAGGTAAACTTTAAAAAAAATTACCGACAGAAAGCTATATTATTAGCAAATAACTGTCTAATAACTTTTTAATACGAAATACAATCATTCTAGTTTATAATAACTGCGTCATACATGCATGATACATATTATTATGATAATTTAATTTATCATTTACTAAGTAAAAAGAGATGATTTTACTTTTTTACTATTGTTGGAAGGTAATAGATAACGATTGATATTTCTACCTACGGCACGGCACAAGCAAGGTAACAAACAATTATAAATTAAAAAATATATGGCAATTATTTTTTAAATTAAGATCTCGTCTTTTTTTCAGGCTGAAAGCTAAAAACATTCCTGTTAGCAAACGAAAGAACAGCACTAGAAAGAATGAAAACATGATTGCCGATTTGACTGAACAGTATGAAAACAAAAAAATTACCACGATCATGTTTTTAGAACAAATCCGACCGTATGTGGAAATCCGACCAAAAAAGTAATAATTAATCATTTAATAAATAAAAAGAGATAATTTTTCTTGTTTACTCTTGTTATAAGGCAATAGATGTGTTTTAAATATTTATATTTAATTAAATTTTTGCAGTTGATTATTTTTAATTATTATTGTTACAAAATTTTAAAAGAACATTTCATATGTAAAAAATTAGTTACTTTACAGTTATTTTTAAAGACTGATTATTTTAATTACTATCTTATTACTTTCGAGACTGATTGTTATAATTAGGTTAAATGATTATCTTAAGATAAATGATTAAACTGTGATTTGGATGCAATTTTTGCGCTAAGTAGATTTCTTATTGACACAAATAAATAAATAATTAGAAACAACTAAGACTTTTATTTAAAAAAAAAACATACATACATAATAATTCACAGAGATGCCCCAAATATAAGCGTTTGGGTGTTCCAAACATTATAAAAAAACTGTCAACGGTTTGAACAACATCCACAAAAATACATACAATATAAAAGCATTTCTACTTTATATATATCTTAAAATATCTACTCTCAACATTTATTTATTAGTTTTGTAAAACATTTTTATGCCTGCCAGTACGATTAAAAATTGTTTCGAATCAAATTAAACTGACCGGGGGCCTCGACCACGGGTGCGTCGACCACTGGGGGCCTAAGCCACGGACCCTCACCGTCGACCCGCGCCCCTTATCAGATATATGAAAGATATTAACAAATTAAAATTAAATAAGATAAAAAATAATACATTCCTTTCTTTGCATTGCATCAGACTGGGTTGACGTCTGCAATCAAATTCCATGTTTAGTTTCAAAATTTAATATACATATAAATAATTTCGTAGCCAAATTTTATTGGACATTTCTCATAATTACTATGAAAGATATTGGGACTTTTTCTTCCCATTTTTACCACGAGTAAACTGTAAACATTTTGTTGCCACATTACTAACTGCTGGTAAAAATAACGGGATTTTTTTACTTCCAACACAAAATAAAAGTGAATGCACTGCTAGTAAAACTATTAAAGAAACATTTAAGACTTAGTATCAAGCCAGTTTAGTAAATAAAAATATTAAGAATGTCATGTCCTTACGAGTTGTTTCATTCCATCCATTGTTAACATTCTAAACTTAGGATAAATTACCTTATATCGAACTAATTTCTTATCATGTATGACAATCACCCTATGTATATGATTTAAAAGATTTTTAATTAAGAATTAAACCGCCTACTCCCAAAATATCGAAACTCTTTCCTCTAAATTGGGGATGTTCCCTCAATAATACTTATTTTGATTTTTCATTTTTTATATACTTATTGTTTTTATTGTTATACATTATGTGAAACAAAATTCATATATAGTGCGTAAATAAAAATTATGACGTGAAAGTATTTTTGTATTAGTATAAATATTTACAAAAACAAATTAATTTTTGTGGGTAACTTAAATCGTAACCAATTTGATTTTTATCGTATATATATAAATAAAATGTATATTAATTCACTTGTATTTCCGAAAAACATTCGCGACAAACAGTAATAGTAATCGATTAGTAAATGTGAGAAATCGATTCGATTCGCGCATGCATAATGTGATCGCGGGCTTTGTGCCTTACTTTACTTACCTATACGTTAATTAATGTTTCTTGTTTCAAATAAAGCAAGCTAATTTTTTGCTTTTTTGTTTCCAGCGAGAATGGAAACGCGAGTACCGACACTGTAAACTGACTGGCTATTATTCGGTTAACCCAAAATACTTGTATCTTATCACATATCCTTCCACTTTCTATTTACTACTTGGTGTCTACTTACATAGGTGATATCCCACCTACTATTCTGTTAGCCTGTCCGTCACACGTCATAGCATCGCAAATATTTCTATATTTGACATGTTATAGTGCATAATGATTACTACAGCCTTACTTAGTCTTTGAAGTACTAAACAAGCCAGAAAGAGCGATCGCACATAAAATTAAAGCAACAAACATTTTCTTGCTCGTATTTAGAGTAGGTACTTACCTAGTTTTTTTTTATTAGCGAGTAATCACTGTCAACAGTTGAATTGTACCGTCTTGTGTAAAAATATCTCTAGAATTGCAAAGAATGTTATACCTACATTTCAGCGTCACCTCACTGCTTGTTTATTAATTGATTTTTTTTAATGTAAAGGTCGGCTGCCAGGCTGATGACGGTTCACTTGATGGTAGATAACACAAGCAGGTATTCCAATTGCGCTGTCGACCTGTAGGATTAATTATGAGGGATTAGAGAAATGAGCTCTGGCATCTCTTACATAGTCACCAACATATGTGCCGTTATAACATAGGTACAATATGTCACGGTCGTCTCCTGTAAAGGGTTGGTTACGGCTACCAGATGAGCTTCTCAATTTATGTGTGCGAACGCAGTGTGTCCTGTGTTGCTGCCATAATTACAGTAAATTTGGTCCGTATCTTGTGTTTTTTTCTTTATTCTAAATATTCACATTCCAAAAATGTAAAAGTGTGTATTTTTCTTAAAATAAGTGTGATTTACTTGCACAGAGTGAAATTTCGTGCATAGTTTTACTTTTTTTGTTCAATATTTGATGTTTTTAAAACATAAAATATATGTTTATTGGATTTTATTGTGACCGAATGGCACTTTGCCCGGGCGCCGACTAATGCAGCTGACCGGTTGCCAAACCATAAATACAAACGTATTACAATTGTTCTTACACGATTTTGTAACGTGTTAATGAATGTTCCAATGGGATTAAATTCATCTTTATTTTTCTAAATGTGTGCTACTTTTAGTAATAATTTGAAGGGAGCAATTTAAAGTGCTCTACTTATTTAAAGTGCAATCAATGCAGCTCTACTTTTGCAACACTTTTGAGTGTTTTTCGAAGTTTTTCTAGCAATCTTCAGTCATGTGAAGGTCACTTCCGATCCACAAAGGAGAAGTTAATATTGTATTACGAGATAAGTCCACAACTTCTTACGCATGGTATTCAGGTATGACGCGTAACTATTTTGTTTGTTAACCGATTGGAATGAAACAAACACTATAAATGTTATGGAAAGCTCACTACAATACATCATAAAAACCGCATCAAATCGGTTAAGCCGTTTATGAGATTAGCGTGCATAACACATACAAACAGACATGAATTCTAAAAACTACTTTTTTGACCTCGGCAACATAACCCAAGCAGCACGCAAGCGTTGCCGACATCAAATATACAGCACTATTAGAACTTAGAGTTCTACTGGTGACTTATAAAGGTGTCAAGAAAAGATTATTTACTTATAAAAGTGATTAAACCGTTATTATACAGCTGAAGCTGTACTAAATCTTTATAAAATACTCCGTGTAAGCTTAAGGCTTTAAAACAGAATATTTGAACTCCACTTTAAAACCCTAAGCATTTTTTGACACCTCAATCTAATGTTATCCTTCAAGCTGCATAGAGGCTGTATTTTGCATGTAATCACTTACTTACTACAGCTATAAGTTTTAAAATGGTATGATTTTATACTTGTTCTGTATAATGGTATATGAAAACTCCTTTCTAAAGCTTATTATTAATGCGTAATTGTACACTCTTGTAAGTGTAATAGTTTCATAACCTTTGTCAAATACGATTTTATAGAACTATAATAATAAATGAAATCTGTAATACAGCTTTAATCTGTATTACTGACAGTTATCCTTGATTTGCAAGTAAAAACGTGTGGCGAATAGAAATATGTGGAAAAAAAGAAAAACATTTGGTGGAGTAAAAAGGAAGATTAAAAGAGAATATCAAAATATAACTAATTATCAACCAAACAAAACCAGTGATACTGATGTGAAGACATTGAAAAGAACAAATTCATTAATCGAACAATCGATAGTCAAGCGCAAGTTCAGTCAACGTCTAATGAAGGTTCCGTAGCAAAAACGTCATACGATAATAAAAGTGAGGATTTAGAAAAGCCTCCGGAACTTGATAGTGATTTGGTTTCATGCAGCAGTGCAAGTTCAAGTTCTATTGGCAGCGAAATAAAGATTACAGGTTATAAAATAACTGACTTATCCGATGTTTTTGAACTATCGATTAAATCATCGTATTTGAACATATTCAAAGCCAAATTACCTACTATCAGGCGGACAGAGATCATAGTTAGTTCCAAAGATATAAAAACAAAATTAGTATGTACTGATCACAAAAATTACTTATACTTTATATCCCTTTTACATACAGTTTAAAAGAGAAATAAAAAGCCTTGTCATTGAGAAAATGTATTTTTATTCATTGAAAAACCCGAATAGGCACTTTAAACATAATAGAAATATCGATCAGTGGATATCTTAAGTAATTAAAAATAATCTAAAGGCTGCGAATTTTCGTCCTTGACTAATTTGTTGACATCTAGTCGCTTTCTTGGCCATCTTAAAATACCATTAGACTCCCAAAAACTCGGTACAATGCATAGTCGTTTTGGCGTTTTTCAATTGTTTCAATTATTTTGAAAGTCATTTTCCTGAAAAAAAAAAAAAGAAGTGAGAAATACGCACACAAAACAAACACTTGTTTCTATCTGTCATCTTACACTACTGCACATAGGTATTAAATTATTTAATAGGTATCTAACTGCTTTTGTTTCGTTTTGACTATACCTACGAGTTCAGTGATGCGGTGAAGGAGCGAAAAGGACAAATAAATGCGTGCTATAAGCGTCACTTGTTTGCAAAACTTGATAGGAAATATGATAAAGGGTTTTTCATTTTTAACACATAACCCTAAAGAGCTGTATAATTTATGTGCTGAAAACTGATGTACAGCCTAAATAATAAAAATATTCTATTATAACGGCTATTAAAGGGTAAAAGCTGTATAATGGAATCCAGAAAGTGTGTAGTAAAGCCACGGGACCTATAATACTCTCCAGATATCTTTTAGGCTGTATAAAATCTGTCGCCATTTTCGAACAAATAACAACAAAATAAAATATGACTTCTTACATTATCTTGACGATTGCTGAAGTTATAATTATGATTTTCAGCTAAATAAATTATTAGTGGTACCTATTGTGCAATATTATTTAACAATCTTATGATTCTAACCTCAAAACCATAAACTTACTTACTTGTTTTGGTAATATTCCTCGTGAATTATTCAGTATTTCGCGGGCGCGTAAATATTTTTCCACAAAACTATGCACTATTTCACAGTAAAAATGAATCGGCACGTTGAATCTACAATTATCACTACCTAAAGTCCAACATTTATTCTTGAGTTATAACTTCACATCAGTAAATTGGCGGTCCACCATTATTATCATAACTAAAAAGTATGAGGTTCTTATTGTTTCATAAATTTCACATTGTAATTCTCTTATAAAACCAATGAAGAACTATTATCTTTTTAAGAAACTTATAAGAGAATAACTATACGCCTATGGTTTCCTTCAACACCATACTACAGCTCTTCTACAGCTATAGTACAGCCTATTTTTTAGCTATACAGCTACTATACAGCTATAATAACGCATTAGGCTGTATAACAATGGGCCCAATTTTTACTTATAGAGGCTGTATAAGCGCTTATACAGCCCTTGTACAGCCTCACTTTACAGCCTGTGGCGTACAAATAAACTAAAATACAGCTTTTATACAGCCTGTCGTGCTGCTTGGGAAGTACAACGTATAGAAATTGTTTTTTGAAAAAAATATTTAATGCACGATTTTATTATATGTATAGATAATTAATTATATTGGAACCGAATCAAGAATTAACAGCAGAAAGTTTATTAGTTAACAGTGACACCGTATGATTAATCTCAGTAGAACTGGCACGCATTATTTTTCTATTGACAATTTTAATATCACAATATTTATTTGCTACTGCTGAAATCGTCGATGTTGAGATTTACTATGTAGTAACATCTTGTCAAAAAACGCTAATTGTGTAAAAGGTATGCGATGTTTATGATGTCCCATCGCCTCTTCCCTTCCTATTTCATTATGAGATTAATTCTCTGAGTTTCAACATTAAATCATCATAGATTTTAAATTTGTTAAAAATAATACGTAGGTAATTGAACACACTGTAATGGCAATGCGTCATAAACTGTACAGCCGATTGGCGACATTAACCATCCCTTCAGAAGACCAAATAACAGGGCGTACACTGTCTTGTTTCGGTGCATAAGGGATATCGTGCCCCAGTCATCTATCACCGACTTGTTGTTTACACTTTGTCTTATCAGGATCGACAGAGCACTTACGTCGTCATGCGCCTTTTCTTGTGTTCGGCGATAGAAGCCTCCAATTATCATGAAAAAGTTTCTGATTTAATAATTTCATATTTAAAATTTAGTCTAGATAAAATTATGTGCTCAAAAATTGAGCATATAGAAGTAGATGTTATGAAGACCAGAAAACAAAAACAATAATCGAACATTTACATAAAGTCTCTCACGGATCCCTCAGGGCGCACTAATAAAAAGCAACGGCATATCTGATTGGTGCCGGCTTCCGAATTCCACCGATTAATGACGATTCGACACGAACTCGTAATTCGGGTCCCGTTAATCGATGTTTATTGACTACAAGTAGGATTTATCACATCATTATTTTCGAGTATCATTCGGGCTCTCAACTAGACACGCTCGTTACACTGTTCTGTTTCAAATTATCGTAACGTTATCTTAAATTTTAATCTGAAAACTGTTTATACTATACTAGCTTCTATCGGTTTTGATAAACTTTTTTAGTAAGCAATTAACGTTGTAGCTCATAAATAATCATACATTCTAAGAGACTAGTACTAAGTATTCTAAGAGAGCTCAAGAAAATAAAAAATAAATTAAATATTTAAAAGAGAAGCTAGTGTCTCCTAATAATGAAAGTAAAAAAATGAAGTAGGTCTAGATTACTGAGCTTTTATAAATATATGTACATGGCTTGGATTTGAGTTTGAGTATTATGAAACAATAATAATAGACAATAAGTAATAAATAGTACGTTTGTCTAAACAATAAAAGATGATTTTACTAAGTTACAATTTATAGTTTGTGGATGATACAATTTAATAAAAAAAGCATAAATTTTATCTCACTTTTTTTACGGTTATGCTTTCCGACACTAAACACAATATAAAATGTATAAGATATTGTAAGACTCAATTCATTCAAGGAAGTCTTAAAGTCTCGTAGAATAATTATTTCAATATACTTCTCTTTATACTTACACACACGTAATTACTTCACATAAACACATGAAATCGAAAACTCGGAGATTCTAGACCGACTGCTTGCAATTCATCTCATTGGGCTATTACTGCTTGCTTCGCCTAATATTTATTGTATCCTTTATTGATTTTCATCAAACGCACTGTCCGTCTTCTCTAGGCTAGTCTAACAAATACAAATTGTGTTAAAAAATTTACCACGTCAATCTGGAATTTCAATGAAAATGCATTCTCTAAAATGCAATTTAATATATTTTACAAAACAAGGACTCAAGTTGTTAAGTGAATCAAGTATGAGAGTTCCCACTGTTGACCCTTAGCGTAGCTGAAAATATGAGCTATAATACGAGAATGACGTATGAAATCACCATTTCCATTCAATTTAGCATAGAGAAGACATAACATGTTACAAGTGGTGAAAGCTTAATATAAAAGGCATAAATAGAATTTCATGTTGGACGTACCTGTCTGGCCGGACGTCGGAATATCAAGTGGATTCTCGTACACTGTCCTATACGCATGCACTCTAGAGTTATTAATTTCGTGAGGAATAAATCCAAGCCAATCTAACTACTTAACGTGTGTTCACATTCAACTTGTCAGAAATATTTTTTATTATAGCGAAGAGGGATATGCGTCGCAATAAAATTTTAATGCGGCATTGAATCTAAGCGAATACACACACTCGGCTCGGTCTGCTGTTCCTTGGTCCGAGGCTGTTCCTCTACAACGTCTTTTGATGTATTTATTTCTAGGATCGAAAGCAAAAAACTGTTTGGTTAACATTTTTTTAAATATATAAGTTGTTCTTATACGAAAAAAAAAATGTTGACCAAATGTTGTCTAAACAATGATAATCAGGTAATTTTTCATTGAACCTTTTTGGTCTAGCTATAAACGAGGCTTAAGAAAGTACCCATTGGACGGTACGAAGCGCCTTAAGACATTCAAATATTCAAGTAGAAGATATGGATTGTAAATTGTATAATATACTAGCGACCCGCCCCCGGCTTCGCCTGGGGTGCAATTTTTATATATAAGAACATTCTCCGTTTATCCCTCTTTCCATTAGTGAAAACCAAATTAAAATCGGTCGTTATTAAAACGCTTATTAAATCGTTAATTAAAACGCTTTTGCGTGGAAAATCTCAGCCGACATAACTATTTCTGAGACTTTCTTCACATTGTCAATGCACTCATTTAGTTTTCAGTTAAAACAGTCCGATGCAATTGTATAGCGCAACAAAATCTGTTATCGCCCAATCGAGTGTCGTAAATTTATCGGAGCCATTGTTGCCGTACACTCCACTTATATGGAAGCGGCCAAAATAAATCACGAACAAAACCATATCGGCGCAATCGTAGACTATCTCGCGATCGACCGCTGGAGACTACAAGATACAGAGATATTACGCTATTGAATTAGCATTACTGCTGTACTGTACTCTTATGTTGAGGAAGACATTTCTCATAATTCGCCCGGTTATTATAATTTTTCTCGAGCCTCAGGCGACCGGCCGCAGACCTCGGCGGTGCGCGATCGTGCAAGATCGCAATGATAAAGTCTTTCCATCTTTCAGTATATACGCACGCGTCTCTTGTATCTTAAGGAATCCGTATATGCTTGACATACTCTTGCTACTGTATACACATATTTAAGTACAAGTTACATTAATTGTGGACATATTGGAAACATTATTAACTCAACAAATCTAGTTTTTACGAGCTATTGGTTTTGAAAAAATCATCGCACTGTCTCTGAAAACGGTCTCTGCGAAAGAAGTGACCCGAATATCCAAAGAACAAAATAGAAAATAGATGGCCTCTGCTCCAACTACATAATATAATCTATCATACTTTCGGAGTGGAGCCACTGCTTCTTTCATGTCTTAACTAAAAAACTTTTCAATTATCTCTTCCAGCGTCTGATCGAAGTTACTGGAGAACAAAGTGCTGTACCTCCCTCGCACAACTTATAAGCTTAGCTATTCACAGAGAAAATACTGCTAGTCCCAATACTGCAATGCCCCAAGTGCCTCGATTTTTAGATTTCTTTTGAATTGTTTTTTAAGCCTAGTTTAGGCAGTTTTATTACGTAACTACTATTAAAATCAGACATTTAGCTTTTGTAGAAATCCCCGGGATTTAATTTTCGCTGAGAAACTGACTGGCCAGAATTACGCTGCAATTAAGAAGTCGTCATTAGGCATTGCGGTGAACTTAAGCTGAATTTCAGGACAATATGGGCGTTTTCAGGTACTGGTTTTTTCTACTTTGCGCAGATGACTCAAACAGGGCGATGATGGTAACTGACAATCCCTCAATACCTTAAAAATATTCACGTTTGGTTCATGAATACTTTAGTTCATAATGAACAGAATTCAGTTAATGCAGCCCGTTGCATTTATCTCTTCTTGCTTTATTGTGTTTTTGCAGCTATTTCAGATGGTCTATGTAGAATTTTATGATAATATATCAAATGTTAATATTTGAACCAGTTGCATTAAAATCAGGATTTTGTTGTTTTGTTGTTGCGGGAGACCCAGCGGCCTGAATGATCTTGACATCACGTTAGCCACCTATTAAACGTAAGTCATATAATAGCAATTAGGTACATTTGAAATTATATAATTGAAATGTCTATTGAAAACTTCAAAAAGCAAAACTTTCAAATGAAAATGTTTCTATTTGGGCAACAGCACATCGGATGTGTTTATGTTAAAATGAATGCTTTAATTAACAAAATAGGTAACTTAGAAGATAAGATATCAAACGTATAAAATTAATCAAATGTTGACCTGATTACTAGACGACTGTGTAAACAAACTCATTCACTATTTAACATTAAATAGATAAACAAATGAACAGATTTGGAAGCAATATAGTTTCCCGATTTCATTACAAACAAGTTGCTCGTATTGTTCAAGAATGAGAGGTAATAGATTTATCAATGCACCGGACAAATAACACCATTATTCAATTAAGTATACTCCTCGTGTCCGATTTGATTGTCACTTGACCGGGTAGCCCTGAATTGAATCAAAATATTAACCCTAATAAACGGGTAGGTATCGTGAATCTATTGCCGACGGTGAATCGATCTCAAACACAACGATATACTGGTACAAGATATTGAATAATAATTGGTGCACACGAGGCGAAGCGACCGTCACGATGGAGATCCTATCTTCGGAGCGTGCCGCGTCCATCAGCTCTCGTACCGGCACTATCGGTACCGGTATCGCGTACCAAAGATAACCATTGTCTTACGGGACGATTATATCGGCGAAATTTGTGCTCGCCTCACATCGACCGTTTGTCTTTTGCCGCAAATGAGTCGGGGTAATGGCGACGGCATAAAAGGAGCGGTTTCTGCTAAACTTTCGCTTAGTCATTAATATGCCGTGGGAACCGACTTACCTAGCATGTCGAAGATGGCGGAAAAAAAATCGCTGATCGAGGTAGTGTTGGGTTTCCGAATCGTGAGATGTTCCGTAGAGGCACTCGTTCGCTTCAGTGTTTAATCACAGTCGGATCACTTGATCGATAAAATAGTTTAATCGCTAAGTCTAATATTAGAATTGAATCCTAATATTTATTTAGCTTCTTAATGATTTTATAGAAAGTGCTATTGTTATTAAATTGAACTCGTTACGTTCCTGAAGCGAGATCCAGGATACATTTAATTTTGTTTCATGAAGAAAACCTAGTCGATAACAACGCGATTATAGCGACCTTACCCGGTTTTGCATATTGAATTCTGATCTACAATAAAAGCTCAATAGGTAAACGATTATTCTGGGTTGCTCAACGAAAGTGCCTAAATTTTAACAATAAATCAACATTTACGTTATTATCAAGGTAATTAAATATGTAGTTATAATATATTCATTCTAATTCTTTTCACATTGAAAGTATCATAAGAATACATTTATTATTAGGTCCTTACCTATAAAACTGCCGTTACTGGCTAGTGTGAATACCGATATTTTTCGTTCTTACTTAGAATTCCAAATTTAAATAAACTATATATTAATATAGCTATGGCATTTCTTATAAAAAAAATCAGTTGTTCATTTATTTTTTCTTTGATATCTGTGTTTCTGTGACCATGGAAAAATTAAAATTGCGCGTTATTTTTGGTATACGAGTTTTGTGGTGGCACCAACGCAGAGACGAAAGTCGATAACGATGAATTGAAAGCCATAGTAGAAGCCGTAGTAGATTCATCCTAAACCACGTCGGAATTGGCAGCAGCCTTCAACATAAGGAATAAAACAACGCTGATTCATTTACGTCAAATTGGAAACATAAAAAAAACTTGGAAAGTGGGTATCGTATGAACTCACTGAACAACAACAACAAAATCGCATCGAAGCTTGCCTTAACTTGTTGAATAGGCAGACAAATGAGGGGATTCCGAATCGGATTATCTCTTGCGATCAAAAGTGTATTGATTCTATATGATAATCGAAAACGTCCGTCGCACCGTCCGTCGTCCGTCCGTTGGACACAGGGGAGGCAGCTAAACCATGTTCCCAAACACAAATCAAGTCAAAAGAAGCTACTTTTCAATGTATGGTGGACCTGTGCCGGCATTCTTGAATCCTGGCACAACAATTACTGCGAAGATGTACTGTGAAGAATTGCAAATGATGATGGATAAGCTCGCTGTCAAACAACCGAGACTTGTCAATTGCTCTACTCCTGCATGACAACGTTCGGTCACAATAGACCGTCTCAAAACTGATTTCTATTTTTTTTTTTCGGAATTCCCCAGGATTTCTATAGCAGAGCTATTAATGAAATTCCATTAAAATGGCAAAAGTACATCGACAACATCTGATATTATATTCATTTAGGTGTTGAAGTGTATCAATTGCAGTGATCCATCATAAACAATACAAGTTCGGTTGCATAGTCGTAACTAGAGCACTTAATAGCATTAGCATCATTGTCCCGCGGTCATTAATAAGTGGTCGGACAGTTCTATTGGCGGGCGCTCCATAATGGGTCGGACCGTGTTCTGTGCTGGTGTCACGAATTTGTATCCTAATGGCCTCCGGGGAAGTTATAGGCACGCTTGCGAATATCGGGACAGTTACCCGCACTCCATACAATGGGGCCGATATTGTTCGGGACATGTGCACTTTATTGCGATCAATTTTAGTGCATATTCCTTGCATTATCTCAGAGGATAGGAACGAGGTTATGACTGTGCTAAATTTAACGTGAACGGCACATGCCAAGTTATTTCTACTGCGCTGCTAATTGCCACCAATTTCTGATATAAAGTCTATGCAATGGAATTTCAGTACGCACCTACACATTTAAAAATCAAAATTACTTACTTTCATAGTCAGGTGCAAAACGACGATGTTAGTTCTTATTTTCTTGATAAATTATAGTTTCGTTCAAATTTCTTGCCGGACTTGCAATTATATTGCTCAGAGTGGACCAAACCAGTGTCTCTTAGTGGTGGAATACCATAAATGAATTTAATTGTTGAATTGTGGAAATAGCGAAAATCCAATTCAAATTAAATATATGTATGTTACCTAAATCGAGCAATGATATATGAATGAGCAAATATGTTGTATGGTCTTATGAATCTTTTTAGGCTCTCAGGCTCAAATCGGCATAATCGATGTACATACCATAACAGAACAAGGCACAATATACAAGTTTCAATTGTGTATATAGATCTACATTTGTTTTAATATTAAGAAAAGCTAACCAAAAATTATTAATTTCATAAACTCCCACGTTTTCAATTTGATTCAATGACATTTTTAGATAAACCGCAATTATCTTTTGACACGGATTCCTTTCACTTGTTACAATTGCTAAATCGCTGCATCAATTCGGACGACAGCTGTAAATCCATTTAATTGCTTTAAAGCTGCGCACGCGCTTGTCAGTTAATTAAGTCCAATTAGGTAGACGTGTCGTTCGGTCAGCCTTTGATCATTTCTCTTTGGAAGTGGTAAGCTAACCCTTGGGCTTTAAGGATTTTGAAATTTGCAATTAAAGTAGAAAAAGCTGTAAGCAGCAAACTTGGGCAAATTAGTCAAAGTACAATTGACAAATAACCTTTTTTACTCATTTGATGCATTTTTACGACCTGGTTTGTAAACACGTAATGATTTCAATATACCTATAGGAAGAACTAGCATAACATACTTATCTTCAACGACAGCTTTTGCTGATACAGTGTTTTACACAAATCACGATTTAGCATTTTCTTGGATTCATATAAGTAGTAAAAAATTAATAAGACACAATATCTGGGTAGTTATAAAATCGTGTGTCCTGACCATCAACGCACACCCAAAACGACTACGTCTAGAAAGCTTAAATTTAAAACACAGGTTTATTTTGTAACGTAAATTTCCACTCCGTGGGAATCCACGGCGGATCGTTAGTCTTTATAATACATTTTGAGCAACTAGTGGACTCGATATAGTAATGTTATTAAGATGTTGGATTATACATATGTTTAAAGGATTTAGCGAATTTTCGACAAGCACTTTAGACTATAGAAACTACTTATTTATACAGAACAAACTTTTTAAAGTTGACCATTGTTCGCCGAGTTTTACGCCGATCTGTTGCGTGGTTTCGACGACACAAAAGTCTAGATTGTTATTATTATTTATATAAATTATTAGAATAAATGTTATCTACATATTCACATGAAAAAAAAAGTGTGTGTGTGTCAGCTTCGACGCACGACTGGAGCTTACTCCCCTCGTGTCAATAGATAACTGGATACTTAATATTATTTAGTTACATTTTGCATACTCAGATGCAAGCAAAACTTATGATAGTTATATTCGGTATACACAGATGTCACTACATTTTATAAGTTCAAATAGTTCATTTTTGCGACGACAGATCTCGTTGCGCCGGCAGGTTATAACGCGCTATCGTTTCGTTCCCCAACGCGGACTACACTTTTTATGCAAAATTTCGACGTTGCTTTTATCGGCTTTTTAAGCCGACAGAAAAGAATTAGAGAACATAAATACATGCATCTCACAAATCTCAAAGTGACAGATAAAGTAACGCATTTTAGTTAACGCTTGTATTAATTTTACTTCTCATAAAATGTTCATACCGGAGTCCTTATATGAAAATCAATTCTTAAGGCCTAAGGAATATACCTACTCCAATAAAAAACGCTGAAAATATTATATCCAGTATGACATAAATGAATTAGGCATATCCACTCAGTGTTTCTAGGAAGCGCGATTATTTCTTTTAATTACTTAATAAATTATCATTCATACTGTTGTTTGTTAACGCGATAAAAGTGGCGGTATGCTTCTTAATTGCTTATTGCACGACAGAAGCACTATCGGAGCACTATTTCGAACATAATAAGCATTATCTTAACAATAACAAGACAGTAACTTGCGGCATTCGATGTGGTCATGACGGGTAATGATAAATAGAGTTGCCATATATTTACATTTCGATGGCAACTACAGAGTCGAATATAATTTTATGTTAATAAGTGTTCACTGTTACAAAAAAGTTATATTTATCTTTGTTTTTAGTTTGGCTAAAGACTGTTAAGTATTTTAAGTATCAACATACCTACTTAGTAAGTTGTTTTAAGTTAAGAGTTGTTGTTAAGTAATTTGTATGAAATTTGACACACAACACACACACACAGCGTTCCTGAATTCACACATATCGTCGTGTTCTTATCCTATTATTACATTCGATTTGAATTTTAAATGCTTTGAGCGCAGTAATATAATTGTCTTCTTGGAGGGATTTGTTGTAAGTAATTTTGTCCAATCTAAATGTAATATCCATTTCTTGCAATTGTATCTGGCAACACTAGTCACATCCCTGTTAAGTCTCAGATCGTTTCGTTTGAGGATACACGTGTAGTATTATTTTATTTTAATAACTTAAAATTTCAATTTTGTATGTACGGTTTTCCTTCAATTCGCATTTACTTACACCGTAATTGCTAGTGTTATTTTTATGTTACTTTATTTGATGTTTAAACAATAAGTGCTTTCAAATAATATTATCTATGTGTTTTCACGTGTACGAAACATAGCAGTGAAAAGGTGAGGTTTATATTATTTTATTTATTATGAAATCAAGTATTTTCAAGAAATACTTTAACAACTTTTTAACACGGAATTTAAGTTCTCGGTATTTCTTAATTAGAATTTCAAATACCATACAACAATAATTGTACTTATATGTATTTTTTTATTACATGAAATACCTATTTTAAAATCTTTCGTTTTCATCTGTCTCATCAGATATTATTAAAACAATTTTATATTGTAATTTAAAAGCAGATTTGGTTTACAATGGCCTTTAAATGGGTACAATAATATGAGAAAAAAAGTTTAGGTACTTTGACCCTGAAATGTTAGTTTTGAGCAAGTTATACAAATATTTAAACATCTCCGATATTTTATTTATAAAGGCTTATTAAAAAATACAGAGAAATTTCTAGTTGGATTTTCGATTAGATTTTATTTTAGATTTACTCTTTAGCCATTTTCTCTCTCACAAAATAAAATAGAATGTTGTGTAGTAGTTGGAGTATTGACTATTAGATCGTGACTTAAATAATTACATATATTAATGATATTAATTTACGAACTATTGTTCCTATTTGCATAAATTTCTGTGATCAATTTTAATATAAAGTGTATTCTACATTATGTAACCATGTAATTTCTCAATAACATAACAGTTTTACTTGATTAAGCTTTAATTGAAACATTTGAAACTTGCCTCCAACTGGATCTTTACTTAGTTAACCATACAAAAGAATCTCAAGAAACAATCATATAAGATCAATCAATGCACGACTTATACTATGATTAATGGTTTATCTGATTCCATTTTTGAATCATATAAATTATTCTTTTGTTGTGGTTTAGTCAAATAAAAGGTTGTGCGTTAACATTAAACACCTACAATTGTTTGCTTCCTGCAATTGTGTAAAGTTTAATCTGTAAGATTTCTTAGAACTTTTTTTTACTAGATTTTGTCTCATATTCGTCGGCGCCTCTTTTTCTTAGGTGTTAAAACATTTTATTCAATCTTTATTGATCGTACATATTATAAGTATATTGATTTTTGGAGTTTACTCCTTAAGAATCGATTTTCATATAAGGCTCCAGTATGGAAATTTTATGAGGAGTAAAATTAATGCAATCGTTAACTAAAAAGCGTTACGTTATCTGTCACTTTGACATTTGTGCGACAGCTGACGCATGTATTTATGATCCGTGATTCTATGATCTGGGCTTATAAAAGCAAACGTCGAAATATTATATGAAAAGTGTAGTGCGTGTTGAGGAACGAAACGATAGCGCGTTATAACCAGCGGTCGCAGCGACATCTGTCGTCGAAAAATGAACTATTTGGACTTATAAATATTATGATGTCTATATTTTGTATATTTTGACGAGCCCGTTGGATGAGTGGTTAGGGTGCTTGCCTTAACACTCTGTTCTAGGGTTCCCGGGTTCGATTCCCGGCAGGGTCAACTTTGAAGAATCAACTTTTCAAATTTGGCTCTGGTCTGAATTTAGAAAGTGGTGGCAGGGCACACTGCGTTTTCGCAGCCATTTGGGCAGCCCGTCTGGCGGCAGTAACCACCCCTTTACAGAATGCCACCATGAAATAACATCACGTGTGCTGTTGTGTTTCGGTGAGTGAGTAAGGGATGCCAGAGCCCATTTCCCTATCCACCCCTAATCCCTTATTCTTAATCCTACTGCAGTCGGCAGCGCACTTGCAGCAGCTTTGGCGTTGCTTGTGTTATAGGCGACGGTAGCCACCTACCATCAAGTGGACCGTTTGCCTGTCTGCCGACTTTAACATAAAAAAAAATAATGTGTATACAGAACGTAACCAACATAACTTTTGTTGGAACACGTGACATCTGAGTATGCAGAATGTAACTAAGTAATATAAAGCAATTAGGTATCCAGTTATGTATTGACACGAGTCACGAGGAAAATTTTATACATTTAACTTTCACGTTTAAAGGAGTAAAATCCAGTCATGTGTCAGAGCTGACACACGCACTTTTTTATTTTTAGATGTTTCCTTAGCGATAGTATTTTTTTCTGGATGAAAGATACCCTATGTCCTTTTATGTATCTCTGAAGTGTATACAACATGATCGGATTATCATGATGATCGGTTAAAGGTGTTAAAGCCATCGATGGTTAAAGCGTAACAAACAAAAAAACTCTATTTCGCATTTATAATATTAAGTCTGATACTGACGCTAATTCTTTTTGTAGACGCAGGGCACACGATCCGCAGTATCTTCCAGTGATTATATCCCACCATGACACTTAACACAATCTTTACCACTAATGACTATACGAAGAATGTTAACTTTTTGAACACGATAAAATGCTTTCAAACATGAATAGGATACGATACGTCTCAGTTTCTTAACACATTGTGATGAAGCATCATTAATCAAGTCTCGTATATTCAAGGACAACGATTGGGATTTTTATTAAGTATAAATCTTTGTGGTCTTAATTACTTACCACTGTATGTGTGTAGGTATAGAAGATATTCTTTGGTATGTGATTGTTGTAAACAAATTCTTATTGACGAATTTAGTTTTAGTTTAAATATTTTACAATTATATTGCAAATATTTAAACGTTTTTAAGTATTTGGAATATTTGTATATTAATAAGTATGTATAATATAATATATATGGCTATATACACGCATATAAATGTTTATATTTGTGTTTGTATATATGTATGTATTAATTAAGGTCTATAATCTATATTAAAGTAAGTGAGCCCGCGTGGTATTCGGTATAGCACGTAACTTTTTTGTTTGTAGACCGATTGGAATGAAACAAACACTAATTGTTATCTACTGGAAGCTTTCTGCAACACATCAATGAAAATCGCATTCAAATTGGTTAAGCCGTTTTTGAGATTAGCGTGCTCAAACGCACAGACAAACACAAATTCTAAAATCTATTTTTTTTACCTAGGTAACATAGGTACATCGTGTAGAATTTTTTTTTTATATTTAATGCACGTATACGATTTTATTATTTGTATAGATATAGAATAGAGAGCTGTTATTTATTTTTAATATAATAAAAACTACATACTCTATTTAAGAATCTCAAAGAAAGATTGGGGATAAGATTATACGTTGGGTAATTTAATTTCACATTTAAGTAATAAAATAAATGATAAATTACAAATCATGTCTCTTTTGTAAACACAATAAATACTTCCAGCAAATTATGTAATTATAAAAACTTATCACTTGGAATAATTATTATGGGTCAATGTATTTTCTTATACGCATTTTATTATCATCACATTAAAAAAATACAATCTTTAAGTTTATGGATTGTATATTAAACATTTGGTAGTATTAGAACGTTTTTATTTCATAAATATTACATATTTATAAATTAAAAGAATACTTAAACTGCGTTGTACAGTTATGAAGTTGACAGATCTATCTGAGCCTTTTTACATCTCGTGTGTCGTGTTGTGCAATCATTATTGCACGATCCTTTTGGGTTGCACAGCGATTTAAAGACGACGATTTACTTAATGGTCCACATACTAATTGACAGTCACACGTTAACAAAAAAAAAACTACTATTTACAAGCATAACGAAGCTGAGTCCCCCCAGATTAGTTAGCAGACAAAAAACAACCTCAGTGTAATATTCAGTTAAATAACCTCGTCATACGAGCACTTGATAAATTGGCAATTAGAAGGCATGCAACAACGTCAAATATTGAATGTCCTTATGCAATGCATTATGGTGTTTACGACTTGCTATAGGGTTTATATAGACGCGTGTAATTAATGCATACTGAGCTTGTGTCGAAGTTTATAATTCAAGTACAGAATGCATAAATAAATTATTATTTGTTAATACAAAATGTAATGCAATAAGTTATAGGTACGAGAATCGCTACAAGTTAGCGAAAGTGCTTAAAACATGCTAAAACGTTTAGGTATTGTTGAAGTTGTAGGTTAGCCTAATGTAAAAGGATATTGTTAGAATAATTTTGTTTCAGTTTATTATTTATAACACATGCTTTTGTTTTTATATTTATCTTTATTAATTATAAACACTATTTTACATAGTTTCAAGGATTCACACTCACAGAAGCACACACAGAACGAGCAGAGAGAATACAGACACATATTGAATGTAGTCTGTGTTGCCAATAAATATGTAACATATATAACCAACAGATATAATTTAAAAGAAAATATTAACATAGGTAGGTTATATCATGTTATATGTAATGACATCCGATTGAAACAAATAAAAAAATAGGTAAGAAATAGGTGTTATTTTATTTGAACAACCAAATAAAATAACATGGGTTTTCAACAATCATAGTTTGTTAACAGGCCTTGGAAAAGCTTTTTCATCAACCCCCATATAAAATTGTCTAGGCTTTGATAGTTTTAGCTACTACTAGGATCATATTCTTGTTCTTCATTTTAAAGTACTTACCTGCTAATTAACTTCACATAATAGAACGCTAAGTCGGGATTTTCTAGTGTTCTTAGATATACAAAGCCGAAGATTCTGATACTTGTGAATACAATATCTAACTGTGCTATTTGAAGAAATAAATTTTGATCTCGTATTCTTATGTTAAACATTACTACAATTGGGAAATTATAATTTGATCCTACTAATAATATAAATGCGAATCTATTTGGATATGTATGTATGTGTGTGTGTGTGTGTGTGTTACTCTTTTACGTAAAAACTACTGATTGGCTGATGAAATTTGGCACACAGATATTTATTACCTGGATTAATATAATAGGATACTTTTTATCCTGGAAAAATGTTAGGTTCCCGAGGGATCGCTAAAAATATAAAAAAAAATCTGCGCAACCGTTGTCAGCTATAATAGGTACCTATTATATATTTTTCATTTTTCAACGTAGACGAAGTCGCCGGCCCCAGCTTGTATTATTATAATTATTCAAACTGCTTCGACGAAGACAAAACCCAATAAGTATAACCAAACTGTCGCAGGCAATTAACGACCATACACTTAAAGAGGCCACTGACGGTCAGTTTAACTGATCAGTAAAACTGATCACGGTGCGCCTGAAAAATGCTGTCAGTTAAAAACACTCACGGTCAGTCTTTGGATGTACGTCAGTTCAACTGATCAGGTTAACTGACCGTCTGTGTCGACATTTACAATAATATCATACTTTCATTAAGTGTTCTAGGAAGATGATAATAATACATATAATATCTGAACAATCAATGTGTAAGTAACAACTCGACGATTTATCGTTTTCACGAATTGTTTACGTTAGCAGATAATTATTTAGGTATTATTTTCCTTGTTTTTATTAATAGTTCCGATTACCTATTCTTATTCCTAAATTAGTTGTGTCTTACATTTGGACAGTAGGTAACAGTTCTATATAAATAAAAATGAATTTCCACATATATGACGTAGCATCATTGAGAACGGCACGACCGATTATGCCGATTTTTCTTTTGTATTTTTTTTCGTAATTGTCAACATCCACAGGAAAAGTCTGAAATTTCAGACTTCCTGACTTTTCCTGAATTTTTATATGAAATTTACAGGAAATGACTGTCGGGTCAATAATGTCACTGAACTCCTAAAGCGATAGACCGATTTTTGATATTTTTTTCGTGTGTGTTGGATTGGAGTGGGTCCAATTTATAATAGGTGGCGCTATAATCGGGTTACAAATATTTTTCTGGTTCGGGCAGAACAAAGTCTGCGGGGTCCGCTGATATAACAATAAAATTCTTCGTTGTTTTCACAGCGAGAAATGTCGATATTTTCAATATTACAATACAATTTATTACAAAGCGTTAATATGGAAAATTCAACTGAGTAAATATGCGAACAGACAGCTGAGGTATATATATAAATAAGATTTAATTTATAAATATGCCACACAACTACACATATTCGAGCCTGAGTAGATTTTATAGAACCTTTTGATTTTTGTATAATCTTAATACATTTCCGACAGTTGATAAATTATATTTTCGGACAGTATTAAAGTAATAGCTGAAATGTCGGAAATTTTGTGTATATATATATAGTATGTCGGTATATCTGAGTTTTATACTTACTTATGACAATTATTTTCCTTATTTATCTTTGTAATCTTGTTTTCTTATCGCCTCTGCAAGCCGCTGTACGTTGATCGTCATTGTATTAAATATCAAAATACATTGTGCAGTTTAAAAGAAATGGGAGCATCTAATTGACATATACATATATGTGGACAGTCACTTTGTTATACTACTTAAAAGTAGATTAAATATATTTAGAATCAGACATTTTTGCATAAGTTCTAACTTCCCGGAAGCATCACAATATTTAAGGTTAGATAATATTTTTTTATGTACATAAGTCTAGTCTGTACTTTATTAAAAAGTGTTTGGGATCCTCAGTAGCACATATTTCTTTAATTTTGTTATAATTCACTAAACTGCCTTTTAAAAAAGAAACAAAATTTTAATAAATGCAAGGAAATATCTCTGTACTGGGAGGGATTTCTTGCTTATTGCTCGTACTTATCTTTGGAAAAATACTTTTACCAAAGTCTCTTTGAAGTATGTTTTTATGTTTGTCCTTTTTAATAGTTATTGTATTTTTACTACTCTCTATATAATCAAGTTATATCAAGGCTTAAACAGTAGTAGGGTAAAATTTCGGGTTGCAAGAACAGTTCTGTATATCCACTAACCACCTTTTTAATCTTTTCCTTATGTATTTAATCTAATAAATAAAAATGTCCAATTAATTACACAGTATACCAAATATAAATCGACAATCTTAATTCCTTATAGCATTAGACATAATATTAAAAAACATCGACCAGTTACGTGCAAAATAATGTTTGTATTAAACACAATTAATGTTTGCGGAACAATGTTGTATTCTAAATGTGGATGCGCATATAGATGCGTACTATCTATTAAATGGACTCAAAAAAGTGACCAACGTGAAATTCCTGCAACTGATTGGACAAAATCGCGACCTCATGCTCGCGGTGAAAAGGCGTACCTACCAGGGCCATGTTCTTAGATATGAGCCATTCGACCTACTACAGCTGGTGATGATGGCAGCGGGGTGATGAGGAAAGAGAAAAGTTGGGAGAAGAAAGACGTCGTGGCTGAAGAACATCAGAGAGTGGGCCGGGATATCTAACGCAGTTGAGCTGTTCCGACGATCAAGAAACGGAGAATTCCAGGCTGAATTAGTTGGCGGGGCACCACAATTAGAAGAAGAAGTTGTACCATATGTTCAATATTGATCACAAAAATTGATCGCCGTCGACCGTCGATTAGTGAGTTTGGTAAAGAATGACCTCATTGCATATTATGTATTGTGTAATATTAATCGGTGCATTTAGGTCTTGAAGTCTTGACGAGATATTATTACAATGTAGTTTAGTACTCGGTAACTCGTAAATGAGCATACGTTTTAATTTTAATTACACCATATTTTTAGTTTGTGGGTTTACTTGTGGTCATTATTCATTTTAATTGCCGTTTTTACCTGTCCGCTATAGATGAGCCTTGACGAAACGACTCTGTTGGGCATAATTTTTAAGGTCGTAATGAACCAGTAAATGATCAAGAATATTTAAGCCTGTAAAATACAACTATTTTACAGGCTTAAAAACTAAAATGTACCTACTATTGCTTGAACTAAATGTTCAAGTTATTAATTTGAGGAAAGAGTTTCTTTGTATTATACTTATAAATTCATATGTAGGTATAGAATTTTATAGGTAGTAACAAGATCCCGTTGCTGTAGATACTTTGTTTTTTTTTAGATTGCATATCAACAAATTGTGGCAAATATTAATAAAAAATCTTCTTCTTCATCTCTGAGCAAAAATTCCGTCGCCTAGATACCTACTGTATGTATATTATAGCATCACATACGTGTTTCGCCATTCTCCTTTATTTACTACTAGCTGGTGTCCGCGACTTTGTCCACGGTGAAATATAAAACTAAAAATTAACGTCTGATACCTTCATTGCTGTTGCAGATTTGCCAGTCGTTCGATTTTTTTAGATAATCCTTCGAGAACAGTACTTTATGCCAGGTACCCTATGTCCTTTCTTGTATCCCTGATAACTCGTATAGAAAATTTCATGATGATCGGTAGAGTGAGTAGTGAAGGCGTGAAAAGTTTACTTTAATACATATGTATTTCCACCCGGACGAACTCGTGATCAGTTAGGTTTTGATAACATAAAAATGCACAATGTATATGAATGGTTCCAATCATTTCATGTACCATCTCTACATTGAACTTCGGAACTATAAAACTTGGCGTTGAATAATAAACATCGCACTTATCAGTGTTGCCTTACTAATTCTCTTATCTCGCTTTTAATTAAGACTATTCATGCATTATCGCCAACCATATGTCCTGTTTTATTTACAATTTCTTACTTCATATATTATTATTGTTTTATTGCCAATTTATTATTACCGAAGCCACTTTTATACTTGTTAAATTAACGAGAATATCCGTGACATATTAGGTACTGCCTAATTGCATCAACGTTAATACTACTGAGATCCGTCGCTGACTCATTCTTCATGTATCCCAAATTCTGTCTAGGGAAATAATCACTTCGAAATCTATCATTTTGTTTAATCGCCAAAAACAAAATTAAATGGCGCAAGGAGCCCTAAAGGACACATAAAATCTTTGCTGTTGTTACCTATATGAAAAACAAAACGGAGCAAATCTTTGAACTCCCCTATAAATTACATAATTATACACTAACCAAGCAACAAAATCCGGTACTTGGGAATTTAGTTTCAATTTCAGAAGGAGCCTGTTGAGCAATTTGTCCGGTATATTGTCGGTTTATCCCATGAACTAGTCTAGGTGCTATACCAGTGTATTACATTCCACATAATCATTATCAACGAATACGAAAGTAAAATAACGTTTGAAAGCGAAGTGTAAAAAAAGCAAGGACCGGTGTCACGCGCGTGACCCCGCGTCGCTCGGAATACATTACCGACTAACAATTGGTAGATGTTGTGTCAATCGTCGAGCGTATTGTCTGTGTATTCTAGCCTTCTTCATATTATTATTATGAACTCTTTGTGTGGATTTTAAAAGTGTTCGTCATACACTTGCCGTCCTTATATGAATGGTATTAATTTTTTGCCTGGTATTATTTCACTCTAACTCTATTCACTATTTAACTTTCTTCACGAGGGAAATGAACCAAAAATCTTCCTGGACTGTTGATATCATATATTTTTCCTACAGTATAAAATGAGTGATATTTATATGGCCATATATATTGCCATTAAAGTTCATAAATCATATACCAAGCGCTCTAAACATGTTTAATATTTCATACCTAATGATTTGAAACAACAGTCTATTTGTCGACAGTGTTGTCAGCCTGCCTGTCTGCCATCTTTTTTAATATAAAACAAGGTTTCTACTCTAGTCGGCAGCGCACTTGGCTTTGCTTGTGTTATAGGCGACGGTAGCCACCTACCACCAGGTGGACCGTCAGCCTGTCTGCCGATCTTAACATAAAAATGTCTTAATCTCTTGTGTCGTACAATTTGTACAACTCGTCGGAAGTGTTCTAAAGAGCGGATCTACCTTATGGGCTAAGCTGGGTTCCTACCATTACACTTTGCGGTGGTTTAACGAACCACACAATATAATGCTGTTGAAGTAGCGAGTTACCGGTATTGCAGAGTTCTATGGATGCTTCTATCTATCTAATCCACACATGCAATCAAAAAGATTAATAGTTATATCTTCAATAGGCACTCGACGCCAGAGAAATTTTCCTCTCTGCATAATCACTTTTTTGATACCTACAAATGAAGTTGAATTTTTTCAGTGTTAGCATGGTGGTGGTTCTGAACGGCGTGCTTGCTGATGACTGCCCGACGTCGGTGCGCGCCCTTCTGGCCGCACATCCAGGGTACAGAGACGCGGCCGCACAATTGCTGGCCGCCGCGGCTCGTGTGGTCGGACCCCAAGGCCTGCTTTACGTCGCTCAAAGGGAATTGGCAGCTGTAGTGCCACACGACAGTAAGATATTGCCTTATTCTGTTCAAACATTTTCACGCACCCATTTCCACCTTCTTCCTGAATTATTCTGTGATTAATTAAAAAGGAAACTGATTTTTGTGTCGCTTACTAGAGCAAATTGTATAGTTGGCGGGGCTAGCCCGAAATTTGTTTTAAATTATAAAATTGTCACTTTTCTGACCGACATTCAGCCACAGCAGCGACAACAGACTATAAATACCTATCGCACTCCAAGGTGCGATAGGAAAGCCATGGTTTAAAGAAGACATTTCAAAGTTTAAATTACTTTAAAAAAACTGCTTTTAATTTTTTGACTCGTTGCTTCTGTCGCGTAAACAGTGGTACAAATAAAATTAAAATTTATATGAATAATAATTTTAAAAATAACTTTAAAATGTTCAATAACAAATTCGGAATATCTTATACCTCATATCACATATTGCAGCCTAGTATATTTCCAGTATAACTTAATATTACTAGTTAAAATATTTTGGAAATAAAAACTATAAAAGAATTGAGTTTTGTGAAAATATATGAAAAGAAGAGAAAATTCATTATGTATTAACTGTAAATTTGTGTAAGCATATAAATTTTCATAGGATTGTTTTGGAAAAATATAGATATTCTAAATCTAGTTGAATTTTAATATGAATTTAAAATCTTCTGTTATTAGGTGCAAAAATACACTACTTGCTTCTATTAACTTATTATTGTATTCTAAGTTATCATAATTTGATGGAATAAAATTTCCATCAAACCAGACCAGAGCCAACTTTGAAAAGTTTATTTCTAAAGTTGACCCTGCCGGAAATAGAACCCGAGACCCCTAAGACAGAGCGTTAAGACAAAGTACCCTAACCATTCATCCAACAGGGTCGTCAAAATTACAATTATTATTTGAAATCAATGATTCTTAAGAAAAAAACATACGTAATTATCGACGTAATAAAGTAAACACATGAATAATTATCACTTATAAATATTTTAATTTGAGCCATAATTTTATTTTTTATTCTTTCAGAAAATGTCAACATAATAGGATCAGACGACGCCACATCATGTATTATAGTAGTAGTCAGACATTCAGGTAATATTTTCTATATTAAATTATTAAATACAATTATAATCTTCATAGAGCATGATAGGCAATTAATATATTTTTAAGTCTATGGAAGTGCACTTCACAGTAGCACTCACAACACGAGACGCATTTTTTAGGTGAGGTGCTGACACTGGTTTTATATACGAGTATGTACATTAGAAATATGCTCTCTTGCTCTAATCGTGAAGGAGAATATTTTGAGTAAATACATTTACTCAAAATATTCTCTGCTTTGGTATAACATGGGAGAATTATCATCTGAGTTATCATCAATTAAACTGAGTTATTAACTGAGAGGTTATTTTATATGGTATATTTGTAAGAGAAGAGAGGGTAAAATAGCTGACGGATTGCCTGTCTACTCGACTTTTTGGCTACCATCGCCAAAAAGCCGAAATATGGTTGTTATTTCGCGGTGATCTTCTATAATGGAACTGTTAAAGCAACTCCACTGGTGTTTGTTATGTTTCAGGGTCGGGCGCAATAGCCCTAGCACATTTAGACGGCCTGGGTACAGCGGAGGCGGCCGCGGCTATGGTTTCCAAAGTCCAACAACTGGCCGTCGGATATCCGGAGGGGCGACTGGAGTTGCAGCTCGTCGGAGGATTCACAGACCCGCATCGCTACTCAGATGACCTATTTGCTAATATCATATGTAAGTTATTACAAAGGTGTATTGGATATCGAAAAAGGATCCTGAAAAACTACCTACTATACTACTTTGTAATTTTCACATTGGAAGCTAAACCGAAAAGAAAGTGTCGTTATATGCAAATTATATACACAAACCTTTTTCGTTCGCTTTTTCCATTGGTGAAAACCGTATCAAAATCTTTGGGTGGTTTAGAAGTTGGAACAGAAACAGACAAGAGGCGGACAGCGACTTTATAATATGTATAGATTTAGGCATGAAAATATTAAAAAATTAGAAAATTTAAAATAAAATTTCATGGCATAATACTAAAACATAACGGTAAATTTGTTTAAGGTGGACTTTGTAAGTTTAATTTAAGGGTTATTAATTAAGTAGAATTTTTCCTAGTAATACATGATGCTCTTTTAAACCTTAAATGTAAATCCATAAGTCAATCCAGGTGAATTCGTAAGGAAAAGCTAATAGTTTAAGTTAATTATTAAGGACACTCGTGCCCAGATAACTCTTTAATATAATTATGTACCTTAATTTTTAATACTGACTTTCTTTAAATTGTCTTTTTTTTATCTATTTTAGAATTAAAGCACTCCCTCTTATCCGATTGTGGCATATTTATCAATTTTGTTCATCTAATATTTACATCGAACCAATTCTGATTCAGCTACCGCTAAAACATTACTGACCAATTGGATTTGAATCATTTCTAAGCCGGTACATTTAAATACACAAATAGTATGACAATATAGTGTCATTACTACGTAGTAATTTTCTATGTGGTCTACACTATATACTATGCAATTTTCCATAAGGCCTCAAATAGTAATGAACAAACCACACAGATAATTTCCTAAGGTTGGCAGTGCACTTAGCGTCTGACAAGCTATACGTAAAAAAATATTACATTTATTTTTTTAATTTACTCTTGCATTTATTTTTTTAATTTACTCTAACAACATATTTTCAGAAGACATGTGTGTTTAGATCATGAACCAATTATAAAGGAACGAAATGTCAAACAGGTTTCATAAGTTTAATCGTAGAAGTGATCTTTATAGATAATAGTTTATTTTGTGGAGAGTAATTAAATTTGATAGCATTAACTTGCCTCATTACGAAGTCGGAAATAGATATTTTTATATTGACGTATGAAAAATATTGTCAAATCGCCAGCAGCGTGTGAAATGTTGGAAATATATTGCGTGGGCGCAACCATACTTATCTGCACCAAATATATTTATGACTCATTATTGAAAATTACCTTTATTGATTTTGCATATTCATATTTAAACACCTTTAGGGAATTATTATCCCTTTTCACTTGCTTTATACACTTGAGGCGAATATTTTGAGTCGTATTTAGGAATAATTGACAACTTCCTGATTCTTCGGTTAATCATCGTTACTTAAAATATTGTGTCATTATTTTATTTGAACGAGGCTTTATTCCACTTGAAAAGTTCAGGTTAAAGTTGCAATATACTAAATAAAACGAGGTCAATCTATCAATATTTGTCCAAATTTTTTAATGAAAAGAGGTAGTAGTAGGATGGCCGTTTGTTCACTTCTAGTTGACGGCTACTGTCGCCAAAGAACACTTGTAGTACAGTCATTTGGTAGTTTTACCTGGAAAGTTTTCCAGAGTTTTGAAAATTGATGATATTTATAGATTTCGAAGTGCTCTTTCCAAATTTATACCTTGCCACTTCGTATCTTTGCCATATTGAAAAAATGGCGCCAAGAAAGTTTTTAACAACTCCTTTCCGATTCACAGTGCATTCTTTCCGATGTACTGCAAGTTTGAAGAATGTGTATTGAGACTCGGATAGTATAAGGAATAAAGTGAGAATAGGCCTAAGGACTCTGGCATCCCTTGTTTTTAAAAATCATATAAATTGTATGGCCCCCAAAGTAAGCACTGTTAGGCTTATGTTATGGGATAGCCATACAACGGCTAGGGGGCGAAAACCCCTGCATACCCAGACCAGATGGGGAGATTATGTTTCTAACCAACATTCCCCTAACCAACAATATTTTGGTCGTAGAAGACTTGTCTTTGTGAATATATTATTATAAATGTGTTGTGTATCAACTTCAACTATAGATAGATTGTTCTATTATCAATTTAACAAAAATTTGTGAAAATATGGCTCATAAAAACAAATATTAATATTATTGAAAAAACTATACCTGAGGCGTGCAGTTACGGGACGCGCGGGTGAAATTATAATTTTTCTTAGCCTTGTGCCCACTCTGAAACCACTCTGACACAGCAGAAAAAGAAAAGAAATAACACCTTAGCATGAAAAACAGAATGTAACACAATTAGACCGATTTTTGTGGTTAGGCGAAAATCCATGCTGATAATAGTTTTATTTATAATGGACCAGACAATATATTTTTATAGTGATTCTTGTGGGCTATCTCAGTCTCTGAACTGTTTTCGTCCAAGTATAGTATTTTATTGGTTATTGTCAATTTTAAGTATCTGTGAAATTTCGCATGAATCGATCGGTAACTTTACAGCCAATTGTGATGGTAGAAGTGAGAGTTACGAGCTTAAAAAGAAAGCTAAGAAGGAAATGTTGCTATAAACATATTATATAATTTTAAATTCTTTCTTCTATTGAATTAAGCTCTAGATATAATATGCTGTCGGTGTCAAATAATTTGTATTTAATTATTTTATCATTACGAAACTTCATTTTATTCTTTAAAATAATTGATACTGAATCGACTATATTTGAAAGTATGTATAGTTTGCATCAGCAGCAGCCAGTTTACCAGCAATCTGCCAGTGAAAATCCCGTCAAAAATGGTTCATCCGTTTCTGAGATTAGCCGGAACAAAAACAGACACACATACAAAAAAAAATTATAAGTATGTATTACGCTTTAATATACATTTAGTAAAAAGCAGTTATTTTGAAATTACAAACTGATACTTCCAATTAATTATTAGTAATAGATATAGAAAATGGCCATACATAAGATCATAATGGTCCTATGGTCGAAGGAATGGTGTAAAACATTTTGCATTCTTTTTAAGTAAAGGCTCTCAGATAGGCCAATTACTTCTAAGTGGATTTAATATTATATATTAAACGTATTATTCATAGCATTTTGTTGTCATCACAGTGAAACAACAGCACAACTGCTCTTGGATTTCGGTGCTAGGGGATGGTAGAGCCCATCGTTCTATCCTCGCTTTGCGCATTACGCGGTATTATAACTATCCCTTTATTTATTGCATGCTTCCTGATATTCTTTGTGTTCCTAGATGACTGCCGCCTACTATCACAGCTTTTTCATCTAAATTTATTTTCCGTAGTCATTCTCCACAAGCGATCTTGCGATACTTATTTGGAATTAAATTCACACATTAGTGGGATTTTAATAGGTTTTTTGAATCGGTAGACAGATGCGCTCCCCGTCTGACGTTTTGCATACTCAAACCTTTAATGAAATTGTTTTCTTTCGGGCAGTGTCGTTCCACCGGCTGACGGTGGAGATAGACCTGACGCTGGCGTGCTGCTGCGAGCTGAACACGGCGCTGGGCGGAGGAAATCCGGCGCCCCTAGTGACGGGCGTAGGCGTGGACATCCGCGCGGGAGATCTGTTCCCTGCCTCGTTCCCGGACAAAGGCCCTGAGCTGCCTCTGAGAGGCGCGAGGTATATCACGTGCGGCGCGCATTCTTCACAAGTGCTCGATATCTACGACAACGGCGTGGGCATGTTGCGCGTGGGCCCCTTCAACTACGACCCCCTGCGCGGCGTTGATCTGTGGCTCGAGCAGTCGGACGACTTCATTTTGCAGCACTTGAGCACCACGCCCGCAAACGAGCCACCCCACTTCGTACACAACGTAAGATACAAATCCACAATATCCTGTAAAACTAATTATGCAAAGTAAATAATGTTCTTAGTTAAAGTTAAAATCATCAGAAAGTTAAAATTCGCCGAAAAATGGCCGGGAATCAAGAATTCATAATACAATCCCTGAACCTGTTGCTTACTACTTTTAAGTTACGAATGAAAACCGGGTGATTTTACGGTTAAACAATAATACTATTATGTACATACTTTTTTTTAACTAATATGCGTTCAAACTTGTTTTATAAATTATGCGATGTTTTACTTTTTTAAAACATTAGAAACAACTTATTATGACAAATAATTATTTTCGTAGCAATCTTTGAAGATAATTAAATCAATATAATAAATTTGTCTAAAAATATGTAATAATCTTTAAATAGATAATATATACCTATTTAAACTGCAAGGCTATCTATTGCCTTGGGTCAACGAAACATCTAGAATCTAACATCTAACGATCTGGAACCCCAGTGGCGGCAGTAATCCAGTTTCGACATAGCACACAAAACCTAATCACCCCCACCATTACTCTGAACGCATTGTTTTACTAAAAATTACATTAAAAACTTTCACATGTCCGATTTGGAATCTGCTCATGTGTTCACTTTTCCTGCTTATTGCTGCTTGCACGATAGCAAATAATTAAAAAAAATGTTGGCATTATAACATTTGCATTATCAAGACCAATAAGGATAGCAATGAACTTATTTATTTGGGTATAATAATTTGATAAAAATGTTTTTCATCTAGTGAGAAGGTGGATTAAAGAGAATCTCTTTTATCACAAGACTTGGACTTGCTTGTGTTTAATAGGCGACAATAGTCACTTACTATCAACTGCATTGTCAACAAGACTGCGGAACTTTATATAAAAAAAGAGTAAAGAAACTTTTTTTTTTTTGTTTCAGTACTCAGTAATGATTTTCGTGGAGTCTTGAATTAATATTTGTCTTTGTTGTTCCGTTACAGATAAGACAAACATTAAAGTTTGTTCAACAGCACCCGTTTCCGGCCGTGACGGTTTTCCCGGATAACCGGCCGCACTACTACCGGCGCGACGAACAATCCGGATGTTGGGTACTAATGCGTTTTTAATCCTACATTAATTAAGTCGCTTCATTAAACAAATTTGACCAATTTTCTTCACGCAGGTACTCCCATACGCAATGGAGTGAAATATTTGAGCCGTTGGAGCCTCTTAAAAATATCTAGATATACGAAACTAATGCAATTGAAAATATAAATGAACTTGCCGCACAAGACTTGTATTATGTATTGTACAGAAGAGAACGACTTATCTTGCTACTATCGTTTTGAATTATGACGTTTTTGAAATAATCAATAATACAATAAATAAGTTTTAGAGTCTTGACAGAAACGTGACACGCTCTCTAAAAGTTACCGTGGTATAACTTGGAACTATGCTCATTGCAATTGAAATTATGTCTGTTTAATATAATGCAATTATGATTAGTGCAAAAACGACCTAATTTATTCAAGTTTTGTAGATAACGTTTGTTTAGTTAAAGCAAAAAGAAATTAACTGGCGTCAATTTAACAGTTTATATACAGTTCAAATTATGATTCGAGTCGTCTGTGTACGTAACATGGGGTGAGTAGAACCGAAGTTTTAGTTGTGTTTTTAACTTTTTACAAAGTAACAGTTTCTTTTTATCTTTAATTATAACTTTCACCAGGATAATTTGACTGATTATAATTTTATGGGCCTATTTATATATTTTCTTCTGCTGCAGTGGCTTTTTTTTAATAATGCGTCACTTAATTGACAGTTTTCAACTGCTAGTTCTCCCACACATTCAAAGTCACGATCAAATTATACAGGCACATCTAAAGTACTGGCGTTAATATCTTCAAATTTTTCTCTTTGATATCATTCAATTGATGCATCGATGCGCTTATCTTGCTTTTTAATCTTTTCCTTTTAATAGTTTTTCTTATGTTTGTTATTTTTTGCGGCAGCGCGTAGCTTTTCCAAAATATTTTGAGACAACAAAATAAACAATAATAACTTGATTTGAAATTAAAATAGAAACATATTTACTTTTATAAAATTACTCTCGGTAAAATCTACCTCCAAAAATGAATTAAAATGTTGGTTATTAGCTCGAGTCGTAACAATTCTATTCACTCCATTTTATGGTACATAAAAAATAGATAAATTACCATTTTATACGAATTTAGTTATTCTCCAAATAAGTTGAGATTTAATTAATAATTCAGTGGTGCCATCTGTACATAATTGTCTTTACCAATTTATGCATACTTTTCCAAATTTGTCTGTTTTAGGTCAGATTTGTTTTAAAAGGTTTTTATTGGTGCTCACGGATACAGTGTACTTTGAAGTTTAAAAATAAGATTTTGATTGACAAATTATTGTGACAGTGAATGGACGAATTGTATTTTTTTTACATTGAAGTTGTAAGTCTTTTTGTTTAAAAACTCTTATAGTAATTTAAAGATTACTTTAAAACGGATGGCGCTAATATAGCTCACATATGAAAATTTCGTTAGAAAATATCGTAAAGTTTGAAATTAACAAGTTGTTAATCATTATCAGTGTAACGTCGATCTAATCAAAATTGAATTTTGTCTAAGAGATATAAGGATATGTTTTTTTTTCTTTATATTAATATTCATGAAAAATTACCATGATAAACTTTGTTTGACGAAATCATAGAATGTGGGTTGTTTTTAAGCTTTATTGTTTTAACAAGTGAAAAAAGTAATTTATTTATGTACAATTGCCGCTTATCGAGGATGTAAATCCATGTTTTTTTCTTTACAAATTGACCATATGTGCTTCGTCATGAATTAGGGTTCCTCATGTAATGGCTCCAATCTTAAAATTACCAACAATCCTAGTCGCGTGTTCTGCTCCTGGCACAAGTTTAACATGTATTGAAATTTCGAACTGAAATCATAATTTTTATCGAAATATAAATATGGTCCAGGTACTCGAAGATAGTGTACCTTATCAATGAAAGAATTTTGAGCCCAAATTTCCAGCAAAAAATATGCTGTTTGTCAAAAATTTGAAAAAGCAGTTTTTTGATATTACAATACTAATTGAGAATTAACAAGTCAACAACATTTCATGTTTATTCACTTTTTAATATTATTTTTTTTTTCTATGGACAAAAAATATACCTCTAGATACATTTGAAATCATACATTATTGTCGACAATTATCTAGCGTTCCGGCTGGATGCCTAATTAAGGGGTTGGCGCCTCGCCCATCCAAAGTACCACATAACAACCTATAATAATGATTTACAACTTATATCATTATTATAGCCTTCTGAGCTATAATAATGATTTACAACTTGACATCCATTTAGGGTGTGCACCACGACATAAGAAAAATATCTTCTAGCACGTGTGTGCGTGTCTAGATTGAATTTTCCGCGCAGCATCATTTTAATTGCTATGTAGGTATTTATTGACTTTTTTGCTTGAATGATAACCACTTCATTGTTAGGTCATACTGCGTTGTGCTGTTTTAAAATTGCTAGCCCGTTTGACGGCATATTCCACTGAAATTAAACAGCACGTGTGTATGTTTTGAAGTATGCCTAGATCCTTCGCTTTTCACTCAGCCTTGCCAACCAGAGTCGACAGCACGCAATTCTGTATCCGTCGTCGAATATATTAGGACTGGCGCAATAAAAACAAATGTCTTTATTACATTTAGATATACAAACAATAAATTTCCCTTTTTCCGGTATAGATAATTAAGTTGGAAGTATATCCTTCCAGAGCTTATATAATTTGACTTCATATTTATGGGGCTTGTTTTTGATGTAGTTATGGAATTCCCAATCTACTTCGCCATGGAACCAGGCTCTCGTCTATAATTAAAAGCCTTCCTGTCGTTAATATGGCTTGAAATCTGTTTAACAGCATTAAAACACACGATGAATTTTACTTAGCTTGCTTGCGGATCACTGAAATTTTAATAATCGTTAATATGTGGCACTTTTACAAGCACCACCATAGCACTCCTAAGAATAGTTAATTTCTTCCAATGATCCTTAACCTCTATAATATTATAATACATACCAAATGTGTATTAAGAAATATATATTTATATATACCATCCCCTCTGACGTCTCGTCTCCAACCGCCTACTATGAACGCATACGTGACAGCGACAGATCCTGATTTCATATGAGGTATATCTAACGATGGATTTCGCAAACGGCTTGTATAAATTGCTTATAAGTGACTGTTATGGACTTTTATGCACATCTATTTTACACACATATATCCTCATTTGATCCTAGGCTCAAGAATATTATATCTTCGATAAGTAGCGATTCAAATTGATACATAATATATATTTTTAGTACTACTGTTGACACTTCAATACAATTTTTTCTTATGTTGTATCGTATTTCATTGTGATAATTGGCTATTATTTTAATAAGTGAATATAAAGACACTGGCACAATCTACCGTTCACGCTGATTTTCTTGTTTAATTTAAAATATTTTTTTCAATTACCAAGTACAAATTATTTAGCTTACGGATATATTTTAGCAATTTGTACCTAATGTTTTTTTTAATATACCTGTTATTATTTCAACATTCAAATTTTGTATTAATTTTTAATCAGACTCAGCAATGAGTGTTTTAAGCATTAAGCATCTATTCTTAAGGCGCGTTTGACCCTTCCGAGCGTGATACGGGTTTCAGCAGCTGTGGAGAAGCGATCTTACAACAGAACACCTGACAATAAAACTGTTATCTGTATCTGAAATACACTGATTTCCATCTGATTTGGCCTAACAGCATTGCATACCGTTATTCAAATCACGTGTACTAATCGGGCTATACGATATATGGGCAAGCGGCAAGACCAATAGCCATTAGCTATTCCAGCTGCATCCAGTGGCGTATTCATTTAACATTGATATATAGATTATATATCAATTAACATTGATATATAGCAAAAATATAGATTTTAAACATATATCTCTCAGTGAGTGCCTACTTAACAATAACATTCATATTGATATGGGAGCGGTTAATTGTGCCAGTGGGATTAATATTTTTTTATATATAAGCCCCTTGACAAGAAACTCTTTTGTTGCTTTCTAAAGCGTGAGAAGGGATTTATTTTGCTTTTCTTTGACATTCCTACTCTGTTTGATGTAAATATTGTTTTTTTTTCTGTATTGTTTTAAGCTCGTGTATTGTACATTTTATGTAAACCTACCATGCGTAAATAGATGTGTAGCATTTAGTAATTCCATAAGATTTCGTTTCATATAACAACGCGTATACCGCCCCACCTAGCGGTAGCAGTGTAAACTAATATTTTGTATTCCAGAGTTGTTTATAGTTTCACTCGAGACCGCGAGAGGCGCACAGATTCCCTTCGTGATGTTACAATGTAATGATTATGTTTTGTATAACGGTAAAAAAATTGTTATGAAAATGCCAGTGAAACCAGAGCAACTTGTAAATAGTTTAGTAAACATTTAGATTTAGTTATTGTCGTTACTAGTTATTGTTTTGTGAATTATAATGAATATATTGAAAGTTAAAAAGTTTTTGGTGTGTTATTTATTCTTTCAAATTACTAATCTTGTTAACAAATGCTGAGCAGGGTATCTGAGTTTAATGTATCTGCTATTAGTCTACGATTCCACCCTAAAATTCTGCACCTATGTGTTATTTGATCGAAATGCGATTTAAATAAAAGTTTAATAAGGTACTACGGGAACCTTTACCATAGTTATTTTTGCATTTTTTTAACAATTGCACTTATTTGTTTGGAAACTATATGAAGTGCCATAGAAAAGAGAGTAAGCTTTTATAAAAATTTAAAAATTAAATAATTATACCCAATTTTCCGAAACATACATTGATTACTTTTATTACGAACGTCAGGTAACGCTAATAAAAATGGGGAAAATTGGAGATTATTTAAAGAGAAAAATTAAAAGGAAAAACTTTTTTTTTCTTTTGTAAAAGAGCGTCAGACAAGCTGATGGCCCAGTTGGTGGTAGGTAGCTAGGCGAATAAAGGGTATGCCGTTAGATACAACGGGGGCTCCAGCATCTCTTATTCACGCCAGAAACATTACAGCACACATGCGCTGTGTCCGAATAAGTACTTAGGTACTGCATCGCAAAGCAAAATCAATTCCTCAGAATAAATAATGAACATTGTTTTTTAAAGCATTGAATGCTATTTAAAACATCTGTTTGTTCCTTAGTAGCCACATCTAGATCTATTCCATTAGTGCAATCTTTGCTTATATATACTTATACGTAGCATTAGATGAGTGGATAAGGTGCTTACGTTAACGCTCTGTCTCATAGGCTTCGGGTTCAATTCCCGACAGGGCCAACTTGAGAAATGAACTTTTCAAAGTTAGCTCTGGTCTGGATCCGGAAAGTCGTCTGTGAGCAGTAACCACACCTTACAGAACCCCAACGTGTAATAAATACAAAATTTGAAAATTAAAAAAATATATACAATAAAACTAAAAAGCCCCGCACAATTTAAACACCACAGTTAAATTTTATCTATTCATCATAACTATTCAGAAAAAAGAGCCCTAAACTCGATATTAAGATATCTACTAACGGAAAGCCCAGAAGATCAATACCGTGGCTATAGGTGGCTACCGTCGCTTATAATACAAGCAACGCCAAAGCTGCTACAAGTGCGCTGACGACTACAGTAGGATTAAGGATAAGGGACTAGGAGGAGAGGGAAATGGGCTCTGGCATCCCTTACTCACTCACCGAAACACAACAGCACACATGCTGTTATTTTACGGTGGTCTTCTGTAAGGGGGTGGTTACTGCCGCCAGACGGACTGCCCAAATGGCTGCGAAAACGCAGTGTGCCCTGCCACTACTAAAAGATTATACACTTATTACAAAATTCAACATCCAAAACAAGACATACTTTGATTGCAAAGTAACCCTTTGGTAAAGAATTTCAAAATGTATTCCATATAGGTATTTAATCTTTTTGCCCTTTGGGTAAATCGCATGCCATCAAAAACATAACTTGTAAAAAAGAGCAAGTCTCGCAACTCAGTTCTACTTCTTCTACCGTCAAAAGTTGTGAGATCCATGTTATGCCAAGTCGGTTAATTTATTCAGTTCAGTCCCTACTTAAGTAACCTTTCTTGAGTTATTACGAAATTAGCTTACCTAACAACATCTTATACTGACCATATCAATATTAAAAATCTTGTATGTTTTAAATAAATAAATTGACTTGGCAATCGCACTCAACAATCTAATTTAATATAATATATTAGATAAGTACATTGATTTTCATAATTTAAATTAAATTATGTTTTTATGTTATATTAAATTAGAATATGTGAGATACATTGTGTTCTCACATATTCTAAAGCCATTTAATTACTATCTGAAGAATTATGAAATTCACATTACTTTCAAAATAATACTAAAATCCAAGTATGGAAATCTTTTAAAAGCATGGAACATAGTAGTAGTACTCTCTAACCGAGAGCCATCCGAGAGCATGACTAGATTTGACGTTTAATTTTGCTTTAGCTTGACACATGCATGTGTTGTGTGTGCGTGACACTTGACAGTTACGTTGTTATGTTTTGCTGTGCCGATTCTTGCTATTATAGTGGGTCTGTTTTTGTGTTTTCTTTTGTAATTGTAATTGTAAAAAGTATTTTTATTTTGCAATCATGGACAAACCTACTGTGACAGAGCAGCCCCCTCCGTATTCAGAAACAATGCAATCTGGTAAGGTCGTTGTATTCTGAAAAATAATACGCGTATCTAATGATTCATAAAGATAAGCAAAACTACGCAATGCTACGGCAATTTCATATAATGCAGTAATTTGAGACTTTTAAGTTATCCTTATTACGCTAGTTTGATAACAATTTTGAGAACAATTCAACAGTTCAAATATAAATGTTTTATACCTTGAAAATAATATATTACCGTACGAACATGATCTTTGTCAAACTATCATAATATCATAGTACAAAAGACCCAATTTTGTAACAAAAATATCTAGTAAACAATTATTGATGAACTAGTGTAATATACTTTTCCAACAAACATCCTCTTAAGATACTCTATTCTTTGTGTTATTGTGAATAATTTTGTTAATGTAAAATATAGATTATATGTATATCTGATAAACAAATCAATTATTAAACTACATAATTAATGATTTCACATATTAAAATCTTAGTAGAAAAAATATGATACATAATTTTCTTAAGACCTCCATGAAGGTTTCTTGCGAGCTAGTTATTCCTTCTCATCGAACTTTTATTCCGAATCGGTGAGAACAATAAACATCCTATAATTTAATACAATTTAAAATGATATATACAAAGACATTTAATTGTATATTAACTATTTGAAATCTCTATGATAATATATTTGTCAGAGAGTCCACAAACGGAGGGTTTGGGAATTGTTTCTTGATAGTATAGAACACTATCTAATGACTATCTTTGGAAACATCAAGCAAAAAACTTGGGTGCGGTTGCCACAGAACTAGTTAGCAATAGTGAAGCTCAGGAATATCAGGCTTGCTAATAGTAGAGGGGGCCATTCCATCAATAATAGGAAAAGGACCATGGACTAGCATTCTGGGTACAGCATATGTCGAGTCGAGCTAGTTCCAGTTTCCAGTTACATTCATTTGCGTCTAATCATATCTTTCACATTTACATTATAACTTATTATCAGAATATACTATCATGTACTACAAGGATCGAGTCTTATTTCGTGTTTTATGCTATTTCTGAGCCTGATGCTTCCTGTATTCCAAAGAAGGCCCCGACATATTTATGGTCTTAGGCAAAGGCTGGCATCCTACTAATATTATAAATCCGAAAGTTTGTGAGGATAGATGTATGTATGGATATATTCTTTGTAACTCTTTCACGTAAAAACTACTGAACGTATTTGGATGAAATTTGGTACACCGATTCTCAAGAGATCATCTAAAAATATAAAAAATTGGATAGCACTGTCGTCACAGCTATAAAGATATTTTCTCAGGTGTTATACTTTTCATTTTTGAACGCGAACGTGGACACCAGCTAGTATTTCATAATTTAATTACTTTAAATAATTTCACTATTCTATTATTTTGATGCCAAGCAATAACTTAGTCCAGGAAAATTTAATAACCTTGGGGGGGCCATTTTGGATATAAACTTCTAGAAGATATTTAATATCAATCAAATTTAATTTAACGTAACTTTTTTTGTGTACTATCCAATGTTGATAAATGTTTTCTAATTATGAATAAAAATTAATTTCAGGTCCTCCACCTGTAAGCCACGCATATGCTCCGTCCGCAGGCGACCCAGGGCTATACGCCCCTCCACCACCAGGGTATACCGCGTATCCTCCGCCACCGACTGCTCCAGCCTACGCGGTCCCAAATTATGGCGCCACCAACATCATAATACCACCACCCATCATCACCGTAGGCGCTTGTCCCGCCTGTCGAGTCGGTATTCTTGAAGACGACTTCACACTCCTTGGTATACTTTGCGCTGTCTTTTTCTTCCCTCTAGGGATTCTTTGCTGTCTCGCTCTAAAGAACAGAAGATGCTCCAATTGTGGAGCTGTGTTTGGCTAAACTATGTATATTATGGCAGATTCATGTTATGGCGAAGTTTGAGGATTCAACCTAATTCTATAAAAGCATTACTTACATATATTTTTTTATATAGTCGAAAGCTTAGTTTTAATTTTCATTTTATTTTTGTCAAACCCGAGGAGAAATGAATAATAGTCATTTTATTTTTATATTTACATTACTTCTTACTACATCCAAGATGAGAAAAAACTTAAATTAAGATTGGCTAAGAGTCATTGTTATGTTTAATCACTTAATATTTTGTTACGGATGTTATCTCATTATGGCATTCAAAAATACATTTAGATTACCTACTTTATATTTCAAATTATAAAGGCTGTAGTGGATACTGCAGACTGTCTAAATTAAAATATTACCATTGAATTTATTAGAAATGATAAGATTAACATTCTGCCCTGTAACTATAATGCTGTGATTCATTGTGAGACATTGATAAGAGAATGTGATGGTGCAATTATTTTTTTATTTTTTACTAGCTGTGCCCCGCGGTTTCACCTACTTTGTACTTTAAATTGACATAGGCATGAATATTTCAGTTATTGTCGGTTATGCTCGGTTTTCGTAGGGCTATCACAATTGGTCATTGATTCAGAGCATCGCAACGACTCTCCGCACTTTTAATTTGTTTTAGCCTAGCATTCTTTCTAACTTTTTTTAGCTCGATTCTTAAGGGCCGTAGGGTAGAGTTACAAGCTTATAATATTCTTAAATAGTTTAGGCTATCAAATGAATAAATATTTTTCAAATTCGATGTTAGTTTCAGAGATCATCGCGTTTAAGGCCGGGATATTCCTGGCAGAATATTCGAGTCACTAAAAACTAATTATTTACTGTTTTTGGCGTAGCGAAAGCGACACAGGTACTGCTTGAGGACGCCCGTCGGCCTACTGAAGTAAACTGAGCAGAGCGCGCTTGGTGCTTCGTTAAACAATATCCAAAAAAGTTAAAAACTGTTAAATTAAAAAACTCTTAAAATATTCTTTGAACCATCATTACTTATTTCTTGACATTTTTTTGTGAGTAAAATTATTATAATTACCACTTGAAAAACGATCAAAATTTCCCTCTTTTCGGAATATTTTATTATGAGGTGAAGTTATAAATATCGTGTTTTGAACCGTAAAATCATCAAGAATATTTATTGAACTATAATATACATAATATATTTTTTCCGAGCAAAAGCAATAATTTTTAATTTTTTTTTTTTTTGCTCACCTTGAAATATACCCAGTAGCAGTAAAAAGTATTTATATTCGCTAATGTCTATAGAATATCTTAAATACAACATACCCAAACAATTCTTCGACAGAAATAAAGTGCCACATGATTTATAACAATGAATATAACAATAATATTTTAAATGTTATAGTGTTTATTATTAATTGTTAAGACCTTTGTTAATAATAATATAATATGTAAATATGCCAGTTTTTATATTTTATACAAAAGGAATATGTGTGTTAATATGTGTTTTTCTAAATTCGATCTTATTTCTTATAACAATAATGTTGATATGCCTAATTAAAAAGCGACTCAGGAACTTTTTGAGCAGACATTCTTGACAGAGATTTAGATCTAAAAGAGCTGAGTTTGCAATATTGGTCTAGCCCAAGGTAGGCCAGGCGCACTCCGTGTGCAGCTGCTACGCGGCGGGCTCGACTTGTCGGGCCTAATTCAATGGGTTGTCACGCGCCGCGCCGGCCGGGCTGATAAATTATTCCACTAATATATATAGGAAGGAATACCTTAGAATCCGGGCACAAATTACAATACTGTTTTAAGTTGTTAAACAAATCGCCCGGCCAGCTCCTACACTACAATACTAGTTTGTTCTCTGAACTATGCGTCGTACCTATGTCATTGCGGATTTGATACGCATGTAGTACCTACAACCTACTAAAGAGATATTTGGTTTCATAGACAAGGAACACACTAACGTATGCCGCTATCTTCTTAAAATTAAATAGTTTAAAATGTTAGTTTAAAATAAAATTTTAAATTAAATAGTTTTGTGATCTACATACTACTAAGTCCTAGACCAGGTAGGTTTATTGGAATCGGTTTACAAAAGTAGAGTAATATGGACATAACTTGTAATTAAATATTTAAATTAATTATTCTTTAAAAGAAAACAACCCTAACGTCGTCAGAAGAGTTCGCGATAGAAAGAGAGGCAATCTAGGTGAATAAAACTGAGGTAATTAGCGCTGTGCGACCCGATTTGCACTGTATTGTGTCGTAACAAGAGTCACTATTTATTTGAATGACTTCGCGGAGTAAATCATCTGTATTTTATATATTCTGTGCCTGTGGCTACTGTGGGTTATGCACTATGTTTTAACTCTTAAATGTGGTCTTTGCCAGGAAAAATATGATCTATGTCAATGCTAAACTCACCGACACGACAGTTCATTTCGCAATCATATAGTTACTAGAGATGGGCCGAGTACTCGTTTAATACTCGGTACTCGGTGTATTCGGCGTTCTTTTACTACTCGTACTCGGCCGAATGCCTCGGTTCAAATGACGAGTATACTCGGTTTAGATAAAGTAATATATTTTGGGAGACAATGAGTACATGAGTGTCTATATTAAAAAAAGCAATGAGTATTTATTTGTTTTAAAAATGTATTATGTCTCTCTCATGTGTTGAACTTATTATGTCAACATTCACTGAACTAGTACTATAACAACTATTGTACACGAAAAACAATATTTTTCAATTATTTATGCAATTGGACGCGCACCGAAAACTATTTTGTTGTAAAATAATGAGCGACTGATTAGCCGGGGGACGGGGTGGGTGTGGAGGCGCGCCGGTCGCATGTGGCGCGGTAGCACCTTGCTCGCGGACATGCCTTAACCTGTTTTCGCGCCCCAAACAAGCATTTAGATAGAACCGAGTTACTCGGTTTAACAAACATTAAACCGAGTAAAACTCGGTACTCGGTAAAACCTGTACTCGGCGCATCTCTATAGTTACATACATGCCTATGTTGTCGGTTGTAGGTCGGTGTAAATCACAAAGTTGATAACATCTGAATGGACAGACACTAGGTACTCCAAGATTTTTTAAAGGCTAGTGAAAAGTCCCATAACATTAGTCACAGTAAAATTTGAACTCTATATAATTTTATAATAAATCACAGTATAAATGAAGATATAAATTCCAGCTATTTTTTTTTAATTAAAATGTTATAAATCGATTATTGAAAATTTTGTAATTGTGTTTTATTTAAACGTATGTAAAAATCATTGGCAGACTAGTAGTTAGAAAAAAATGAATGTTGTCTATTTCTTTTACATTTTTTAAAACTGTTTCAAATAATCATAAAAATTGTCATACAATAAGAAAGAGATTCACGCACTTAATCACGCAAGTCGTCGGTACCTTAACATCTACGATAAGTCTATAACCTAAAAGTACATCTATCTGTCTCTAATTTCAATTTTTATTTGTATTTGGAATATTTGATTTGATATTAATATAAATCAAGTATAATAAATGTGTCTTCATATATTGAAATGAAGACGCTACCAAGTGGGTAATTAGCGAATGCCATTTGAGTTTTAAGTGTGTGAATATGTCAATTCTTCAATATTATTGTTTGTTATAAGTAGCTGTCAATAATTACTTGAAAGGAGGGACTGCCTTTTTAGAGTAAAATTGTAAATTTAAACATGTATGTATACCTATTCTAAGTGCTACAAGAAAATAAAATTAAATGATATGATTATTATTATTATACCTAGGTACTATTAAATTTATAACGGTTTTTGAAATAAAGTTTGGGAATTAAATGCATTAGTTTTTTATTAAATGAAGACATTATTTATTTTATTCGCGATTTATTTATTTGTTTTTATTCGCGAGTGAATCGGTTCTTAATAGACAAGCATGCTCCATCTTAGATCGCGTCATCACTTACCATCAGGTGAGACTGCGGTCAAATGCTTGATCTATCATTATAAAAAAAAAAAAAAAAAAAAAAAAAAAGAAGACACCTCTTGAAATTGCAAATTTTTTTTAATGTTAAGGTCAGACAGGCTGACGATCCACGTGAAGGTATTGTAGTATGACGATCCACTTGATGGTATTAGCACCTGTCATGTTGCTTGTATCGTCAGTCAGTCTGCCGAGCTTAACATAAAAAAAGATTAACTAGTGACAGAGCACTGCGTTTCGCAGGCTTTAATGTAACATTAATTAATGAATTTCATTCCAATCGGTTTACAAACAAAAAAGTTAGGCGCTATACCTAATACCACACATATGAAGTTGCGGGCTCAGCTAGTTTCAAATAAATTTCAAGTTGCTTTGGTGGATTTAACTCATAATAATAGCGATAATTAAGTCACGAATCAGCGTGCTCAGTTAGACCTACTTTTTGTCGTAGTCCTTTATTCAGTTCGTGTTAGCTAAATAAAGCATAAATTTCGAAGTTAGTGTTCTGTAATATCCCGTAGGGAAATAGAATCCCAACTTTTGTAATCCTAATATATAAAAGTGAAACTGGTCTAAATACAATTCAGTATCTACAAAATATTACCCATTCTCTTAACCAGAAGATCGGAAGGTAATTTCTCAAGCTAAAGGAACAACTCGAAACAGTTTACTTAGTACTGTGTAATGTGTTATTATTTTATCTCGATACCATAAGGATTAATTTTTCCTATAAAAATACTTTGCAAATAGACATAAATGCAAATAGAAGCTACAAGTATATCTACAAGCAATTATAAGTCCATCCCGCACGTCGCGCTGCTCAGCCAGGGCTGCGCTGACCCTAAAGACCACCTGAATAAGAATTCAACGTCAATACACCTCACATGGCGCCTGTATACGTGCCCCGCTTAACAAAACGGCCATCCAATACGGCGCGTTAAGAAATACCCAGATATATTACGAAACAAATGCATTGAGCTTTTATGTATTTTAATGAGTTAATATTTCCCAAATCAATACACTCCCGAGTGTTTATTAAGGTCGGAAATGAAGCTTAGAAAAATTTAATAGCACATAATAAAAATACTGTTTTTTATTTTTTATTAAGTATAAATCTATATACATCTTCTCTATTATATAAAAATGAATCCCCATTTCCCTTGGTCACGGCATCACGCGTGAACGGGTAGACCGATTTTAATTCGGTTTTCACTAATGGAAAGAGGGATGAACGGGGAATATTCTTATATATAAAAATTGCATCCCGGGCGAAGCCGGGGGCGGAACGCTAGTTCCTAATGAAATAAAAAAATAAACTTTTCAAAAATGTAAGTACTACCGTTTAGAGTTCTTCATTATTTTTTTCTAAGGGAAAATACTTTTCTCATTATAGACTTCTTCGTGAGTTTCTGGCTCTCGATTTATAAAAAAACCGGCAACCCGATCCCGGCTTCGCACGGTGTTGCAATTAAAAAAAAAACTTTCTTAGCGGATGCTTACGTTATAAATAAACTTGTGTTCAAAATTTCAGCGTTCTAAACTTAGTAGTTTTGCTGTGTGTTGATAAAACAATTTCATAATTATAGATGTCTATGGGTAGTTTATGGATAGAAAGTAGGTACTGCATGAAACTTGAGTGATAAGTTTTTGGTACATTATAAATAGGTATACAAAATACAGTACTTCACTCCGGTAGCGTATCCGTTATGAGCTAAGTTTTGATTTGCAATTTGTATTTTTGAAAGAAAGCAACATTGATAGGTGTTTTTTTGGTGTGCAATTAAATTTTCCACCAAAATTATTTAACTCTTTGGACTAATCAGAAGTGTGAATCTTAAATCCTAACCAATACTTATTATAAATGCGAAAGTTTTTTTTTTAATGTTAAGATCAGCAGACAGGCCGACGGACGGTCCACTTGATGGCAGGTGGCTACCGCCGCCTGTAACACAAGCAACGCCAAAGCTGCTACAAGTGCGCTGCTGACTAGAGTAGGATTAAGGATAAGGGATTGTTGAAGGATTAGGGAAATGGACTATGGAAAAAAATCGTGAGTTTTTGCGTGGGTATCTGGATGATTTAGATATACAAAGGGACGGATACGTGGTTCTCCATCGGGTTCCAGAATTTTATTCGGTTTCGGGCAGGACAACGACTGCTGGGTCCGCTAGATTCAACAGTTAGAAAGCTAGTTGGTTAGCTAGTTTTTAAATTATTTTATAAAAATAAAATAAAATACATTTATTTTCAGGCAACTGGCCCATTTTATTGTTTACATTATTATTATAGACAATTCCAATTACAAAATCTTAGTATATATATGTTTTTAATAATAAAATTAACGAACACAATAATTCCAAGAATTTGGGCAACTCGTGATTTGGCTGTTGTTACAGTATACAACAATCGATCAACAGTTAATAGGTACTATTATTACATAATCAGTGAATTAATTATTATTGAAGAAGTAAAGTGTTTACACTTTTAAGTTAAGCGTCTCGTAAGACCGAAGTTCATTTAAACTTTGAACCTAATAGTTCTTCCTGCAATCTTATTACTTGTTCAAACTTTTTTGTTTCTTTATGAAAAAAAAAAAATGTTGCTCGCGTTGCTCGCGTACTTATCATAATGGAAAAATCATATTCTTTTCCATATTACACATTTAACACTAGTCAATAACCGCCACTTTGTCAATAGAGAATTGGGCTCACAATAGAGAATTATTAAAGAAGTTGAAGGAGGCAAAAACTAAAATAGATTAGAAAATCTTAAGATATTTTTTTATATTGAGCTGACGGTCAACTTGATGGTAGGTGGCTACCGTCGCCTATAACATAAGCAACCTTACAGGTGCTGCAAGTGCGGTGCCAACTATATCAGTAGGATTAAGGATAAGGGATTAGATAGGAAAATCGGCTTTGGTATCCCTTACTCACTCAGCGAAAGACAACAGCACATATGCTGTTATGTCACGGTGGTTTTCTGTAATGGAGTAAGACGGGTTGCCCAAATGACTGCGAAACGCAGTTTGCTCTGCCACATCTTTCCAGATCCAGACCAGCGCCAACTTAGAAAAGTTAATTCCCAAAGTTGACCCTGCCAGGAATCCAACCTGGAAACCCTAGAACAGAGCGTTAAGGCAAGCACCCTAACCACTCATCCAACGGGAATTGAGTTTATAGAATTTAAAAATTCTGTTATTTATTTCCAGCCAAGAGGATTACTTTTTCTTTTTGTATTGTGTCTTTGGACCCGAGGGACTCTTGAGTGTTTTATAAGTTTAACGAAATCAGATGAAATAAAATTGTGACAAACGTAAACGGATAACAAAGACAAAATAAAACATGTACAGAATACCTGAATTTACTTAACGCTCAACAAATAAAAACAATCTAGGGAAACGTTTGAGTCTAATCTATTTTATGAGTTGACACACAGAGTTTATTTTTAACTTTTATGAGTTCGTAACTCGTAGGCTCCATCCATCAACGGTTTAGTGGGGAAGTCGAACTTTATCGGTAATAAAATTTGATAACATTCGTGATATACTCCTAGTCGACTTTAGTGGTAAATCTCACAATGCAACAGCTTTACTAGTGTTCGCTCGCGACTTCGTTCGCGTATCTTTATAAATTATTCTTCATAATGAATAACACATTTACAAAATTTCATTGAAATTGATTCGGATTGGACGCGGTTTTGGAGATTTTAATATAGGTACCTCTTAAGAAGACCCTAACTACGTCCAAGTCTGTCCTGATTGACTATCAACGCACAGCCAAAACAGTCCAGGAAAATTTACTAATAATAGATTTTTTTTTTCAATAAAGAGGTTAATTCCCTTCTTCTTAGGGGCTATTTCTGTTTACTAGAGTACCAGTATCACTTCGTCCATTGCTGAAATTTTGTGGTCGCCACGTAAACTAAAGCTTTCTACCTATACCTACCACGTTAAGGAACTGTAGTACTTTTTTGATAGAGGCATTCTTCACATCTTCACAAGCCATTGTGTGGCTTCCTAGGATGTGACTGCGCTTGTGCATCAGGGGGCCACACTCGCACAGTGTGTTTCTTCTGCCTCATGGCAGAGGCGACACTCTCCCGTACTAGTGAGACCCATCATTTTGAGGTGCCTATGAGGCGGCAGTGCCCCGTTAGTGCCCTAGTTAGCATGCACAAATTTCTCCTACTAAGCGACATAGCCTGATTTGTCACTTTTTGACTATAGGCTTTTATGAGCGCTTTAGAATGGTTAAACCCTGGCAAGTTAGTCCAGCGTTTGTAAGATTTAATAAAGCACTGGTTCCATATGACCCAGCGAGCTAGGCTATTTGGTAGTCCGCACATAGGTTCAGGACCTATTATTCTACCTTTTGCGCCTATACGAGCCAATTCGTCAGCAAATTCACTGCCTTCGATCCCCATATGGCCATCTTAGGACCACTTTGTTCTTGCGCCCTAAGGTATTTCAGTAGTCTACATTGTTTTGCACCAGCTTTGAGACTGTAGAGTCTGAGTCCAATGCTTGAAGTACAGATGTTTTTATAATTTGGAAGAAATACCCATTTTTATTTTGTTTACTCCTTCAAAATTTGGATTCAAAAATTTATAGGGAAGCTTATAGATTCCGAGAAATTCAAAATTTGATTTTTTATTACATTTTCCTGGACTAAAATAACTGAGTCTAGAACAATTTAGAACATAGGTTTATTTTATAAAGTAAGCATCTGCTAAGAAAGGATTTTTGAAAATTCCAACACCGTGCGAAGCCGGAGGCGGATCGCTAATCTGTTACAAAATATAATAAAGCTAAATTGTTTGTTTGTTCGGTTGGTTGAACGCCTTAAGCTCGGTAATTGGATTTTTTTTAAACCAGTCGGGTTTAAAATATAATAATTTTGTATTTGATGGATTAATTATTGAGGAGAGACATTATGACCTTTAGAAGCCGAGCAATCGAAATATGTCAGAAATTACGCTAAGCGAGAAAGAAGTAATAGATATGTAAGGCAAGGCGGACAGCTAGTTTATCTATTTATTATAATAAATAGACTAGCTGTGTCCGACTTTTATCTATAGGTAGTTTCAGATTTCGCCATACTGACCAATTTTGATTGATCGATCACTCGGTAATGAAAAGTAAATACTTGTCACAAAAATAAAATCTGTCCAAATAAATAGACTAATAGGATTTAAAAATATTAAAATAATAGCATTCTATGAGCTTATATATAATCTTTGGTTATATAAATACGTACGTGTATGTACTTCGGTATTAGATACGTAGCGAGTAGCGAGTAGCGACGCATCGCGATGGTTCGTTAATTCAACTCAGATAGAAGTTAATGGTCCACGGATAACCTACATTTCGAGTTTAATAGTAACGAAGTCAATTCTGAAAATGGTAAGTCGTTCTAAGACTGTTCTCATGCAAAAAAATGTTGCACCAAATCTCAATATATTTTTTTTATTAAATGGTTAATTGTAACATAAGTAGTAATTGACATTTATATAATACTATTAATAAAACATTAAATTTAAATATATCATTAATAAAAAAAAATACTGCACATGGAAAAATAAATAGGTGACATGACGCTGAACTATGCAACAAAACATTTTTTGCTTGACGACCCATTGCTCCAGTGGTTGAAATGCTTGCCATAACTTACTGTCTCGAGGATCCCGGGTTAGGTTCCTAGATGGGCCATCTTTGGAAATTGACTTTTCAAAGTTGTTACTTGCTTCGGACGGTACCTGTGCAATATCGCGAGGAGAGAGCGAACCACCGTTTGCCACGAATGTGGGGCGCCAAACGATACGGTCGACCACATGCTGGCGGAATGCCCAGATTGGGCCAATGAGAGAGCGGCACTGACGGCAGTCGTGGGCTGGCAGGGCACACTGCGGTTCGCAATCAATGGGGCAGCCCGTCAGACGCCAATAACCACTCTCTTACAGAAGATCACTGTGAAATAACAACATTTGTGCTGTTGTGTTTCGGTGAGTGAATAAGGGATGCCAGAGCCCATTTCCCTATCCCTTTTTAATCCCTTACCCTTAATTCTACTTTGGTCAGCCGCGCAAAGATAGTTGTATAAGCATTATTTTTTTAAATAAATATAAATGTAGGAAACTTTAAATGAAATTGAAAAATGTCGTGATAGCTATTACAAAGAGATGTCTGCAGATGTAAGTTTTCCCGATCGCCGTTTGCCTAACAATGGCATTACAGCGCCGGTACTCGCAGCTACAAGTTGAAAGAAAGAGCTTCCGCCAGCCGCAAACTTCCGTCGTAAAAGGTGAGAGGACAATGGGGCGGCATCGCACACAACCACCTATTTACCTACTTACTCAATATGCTATTATTATACCAATAGTTTGTAAACGATGTATATGTACAAATCCGTTGAATGTGGCATCGAAATGTAACTTCGATTACTTTGATAATTTTAAAAACTTTTAGTGTTGAGTAAAAATTATACTTATTAAAGCTGACAGAGAAAAGCCAACAATAAACCGAAGAGTTCTCTACATTTTTTTTAAATTTTTTGTTACCGCGCTAATCTCTGGAGCGAGCAGTCGTTTAATTTAAAATCACGCTACGATTTTAAGAAACGAAGCCAATAGAAAATAGGCAAAAAGAACGCTAAGACTGCGATTACGAAATGAGTGGAGCGGGCGGAGCGGAGCAGGGTGGGCTCGAGACACATTCTTCGGCACGGTGTCTTCCGCCGCTGCCGCCCCGCTCCGCCGTGTTCGAAACCACCAAGCCTTCCATACCCGCTCCGCTTGTTTCGCAATAGTAACTTAAGGGTCAATTCACACCCAAAACGCGAAGCGACTATGTTTGTAATTAGTTGTTTCGCACTGCACATCAACGTGAAGCCGCCGAAATCACTTTGAAAAAAAGTACCTTAAACTTTTAAGTACGCGCCGTGTCACGTTGTGTTGCGGTTCGGTGTGATTTCACCCTTATTAATTATTTACAAAAATAATTAATAAAAATTAATTTAAAAGAACGTTCTTTTTAAATTTCTTTTAAAACACTCAATGCAATAGATTCCTTGAAATCACTTTTTATTTAATTACTCTTTAAAAGTTATCGTTCTTTTCTAATTTAGAATCGGTAATTGTTAAGAAAATTGATTTCTTAGGTATCAATATATACAGTATATTTTTATATTTCGACTGATATATTGTCTTTATCGCAACCTCAAAATATACCTACGCGTTAATTAAAAAATAATGTCCGTTTTGGGATCAGCTTACAGTCGCGACCTGCTTCTGTTGGTATCTGCTGGTGAGATCTGTGTCCCGGTTCTTCGCTATAGCTCTTTCTCGTTTACTGAATACATCACGTTGAATGGCGTTACATCGTTCAATGTTTCTTCAAAATAGGAATATATTAATGAACCTACACTAACTTTCAGCCGCGGCCCCGTTTGTACGATAGATAAATTAATTTTAGACCAAAAAAAACTATAGACAGAGCCCTTACGAACAAAAACGTTTTAAAAAGTGAAGCCGGTTCGCTGAAGATGTGTGCGTAACCCGACTTGTCGTATGGTGGCCATGCATTTGTGTATGCAGTTAAAAATGTTATCCACTAACAGCTTTTATCCCAATTATTATAATATTTATTAAACAAAAAATATAGTTAGGTATATCAAGTATTCGCGTCAAAGTATAGAGCGTCCGTCACCCTATTGCAGAATCGTCTTCCTATTACCTTTTTTTTGACGCGGGGAAATGTCGTTACGCATACACACACCGTCTGGGGAGACGGTGCGGTTATGTGGGACTCCCGTTCCTCATAGTGAGGTAGGTATACCCACTAAAACCCCGCGGCGGTCTTCCTCGGCGGTCAGGATGGGTCCTGGGATCGCATTAGCGCACCAAGTCCCGCCCCCAGTCTTCCTATTACCTGCCTCACTTAAGAGTGTGTATTGTTCCGTCTATAGTTTTTATCGGTCTGAGCATGGAATATATATAACTATGGAATGCATTATTGGAGAAAAAGATACCCTATTTGTTAAAGACGTAATCATTCCTTGTGTCAAGGTTTATCCAAATTCATTCTGCTCACGTTAAGTGTTAGTACTATGTACTAATACTAGATTTTTGTCAGCGGCTTTGCTCGTGTGATTAGTTAAAAAGTAGACAACCTTCTTCTCCAGAATTTGCCAAAATTATGCTAAATTAATTCGATATTACACCATTTGGTTCAATGACGAAGAAATAAGTTTTAAATACATACACATAATTGGAAATTGTTATATAAGTATATAAAATATTTCTTAAATTTTTGTATTTAAACTGAATTGGAAAAATATGTACATATTAAAAAATAACCTAAAAAGACGGATTCTCTTCAGCAAGTTGACAATAATTTCAAAGAACTAATTTAATATTAATTTACATTGATATAATTATTTAAGTTAAAGAAACTTGGCTTCATAACTGTCCATTGCAGGCATAAATCTAATTCGTAAAAATCCAATTTAAAATTGAAATTGATTTAACAGATGTATTATAAACCAGTTGCTGCCCGCGAGTTCGACCGCGTTGAAAAATTCTACTATACTTACTACTAATATTACGTATATAAATGCAAAAGTTTGTGAGAATGAATGGTTTTATGGATGTTTGTTACTGTTTCACGTACTGAAACATTGTTACTGTTTCACTACTGAACGGATTTCGATGAAACTTGGCACACAGACAGATTATTACTTAGATTAATTGTCAATTGCAAAGCTTGGACTACTATCAAACTATCGGATTATTTTCATTAAAAGACATTTGACGGTAAGCTTTTTCTACCACTTGCTTTTATCGACTTCGCCAGGACCACAATTAAATATCGTAGGCTAACCGAAGGTGAGTGATATATTCGCCGTTAATGTTGAAGCCGAGTCCCTGCCATTCCAGGAGTTTAAATGCACCTAACAAAGTGGCAGTGAATAATTTCGAAGAGAGTACATCTCCCTGTCTTACACTTCTTTACAATTGAATTGACTGTGTGCTCTGCTCCTGTTACTCGAACCGACATGGTGGCTTTATTGTACACTTCAACACTTCGATATACCGATGGTCAATACGACGTTGCTGCAGAGCCTCGAGTACTGCCCAATCGAAGGCTTTTCCCCAAACGCCAGACATAGTGGAAGGTTATACTGCTCGGTTTTCTGTATTACCTGCCGTACAGTATAGATGTGGTCTATGGTACTTTTGTATTCTTGTATTCTTTCCCCCCAGGGGTTATACCACCCCCACGGGCCGTTTATTGTCAAAAATTACAAATAATAACCATCTAATATTTATTAATTAACATTTAAGACAGAACGATTATACATTAAAATAACAATTATAATTAGTTAAGTGTAAAATAGAGCATTATTATTATTACTATGCAATTTCCTATAACTATATATGTAATTAAACTTTGTTTGGGGGTTTGGGGGGGGATCTAGTCATCCTCCGACATAATCGGAGACCTTATTGTGTCTGGTCTATGGTACTAAACCTTTACGAAAACTAGCTTGTTCGGGAGGCTGGAAGTGAGTAGCCTATGTTTCTCACTGATAATGTAGTTTTCTATAGGTGAAAGAATTTTTAAAATCGATCTAGTAGTCTTTGAGTTTATTCATTACAAACATAAAAAAATACATACATACAAATCTTTTCTCTTAAAATATTAGTATAGAAACAGCGCTGGTATGCAATTTTAATTGAAGGCTCTTCCCAGTTCTTTATTCAAGAAGGGTAGTTACTGCCGCCAGACAAACTAGCTTTATAACTGCGAAAACTAGCTTTATAATGTGCAGTCCCATTCAAAAACAATGCGAGTTCCTTATAAGAATTACACATCAAGAGAAAACATCGTGGCATCTGTAACTCAATTGGCAAAAGAATAAAACAACTTTTCACGAAGCTCATATTCTGCAAGGGACTCTATTGATTCGTGTCATGTAGTACGTGGTTAATATAGTATGCAGCTATAAAAGTTTTCCGTTGGTTTGATGCGTTTAGCACTCCTCTGGGCTTCAAATCTGTCCGATGTAATTCCGTTTTATTGCTCTCCCTATGTAAAGATAACGGGCCCTCTCCTCTACCTACCAACCAATATTGGCGCTCGTTAAACTGTCTAGTACCCATTTTAAACGATTATAATAAATTACTTTAGTTTTTCGGATATATTTTATACTTAGCCAGTCTATCCCTCAATAATGGCAGTTCAAGATAATTCTCGACCCAAGCTGGATTTCGGTGGACGTTTTCATTTTGATGTATTCAGCTGGTATATTATGAATATGTGCTACGTTGTTTCAAAGTAAACAGCTAAATTAAAAAGAAAAAAAAAACATATTTACTTTGTTAACTTTATTTTTCCTCCACAGATGCGTGGACAGACTGATAACAATGAAAAAGGATAATAAAAAATAATAATGCTGAAGGCATTATACAATTTCATTGTTTAGATGCTGAAATTACACAAATTAAGAAATTATAAAATCTCACCAATTAAATAAAAAAAAATTAGGTAAGTACTTACTGATAAAATAACAAAATAAGACAGGGTCTTCGTGGAGAGCAGTCGAGCCTCTACCGCCGTCGAAACGACTAATTTAGATCTTTAAAAAAAAACTAATAAAATGAAATATAGGGTAATCGTCCTATCACGCAAGGTATTTGCAAATCTGTCTGGGGCGCGAGATGAACGCTGGAAGCGGCGTCCTCACCCGGCGTCGTGGATGCTCGGCCTCCGTTGACGCAGCAAATTAAGACTCAAACGGCAACGGTTGCGCATAGAGCCGACGTGGCCCTGGTAAGGGCAATTGTAAAAGCTTCCCGCATTTAGTGTTAGTTTCATTCCAATCAGTTTACAAACAAAAAAGTTACGCGCTATACCGAATACCACGCGTACGAAGTTGCGGGCTCAGCTAGTTATAAATATATTTGCTGACCGCCTCTGTCTGTTTCTTCGCTAACTTCTTCCAAACCACTCAACCAATTTTGATGCAGTTTTCGTTAACGGAAAGAGCGATAAACGAGGAAGGTTTGTATAATTTGTAGAAAAAGAACATTTGAATTTGAATTTCTTTTTGAGAATATATAATAAGTGATAAATGGGAAAAAAGGAGAAATGGGAAAAATGGTTCAACAAGCTGTTGAGCCCATTAAACGAGTCCAACAGCTTGTCGAATTAATTTTAGTCTTCTATATAATTATATAAAAATTGATGTGTTAGTATGTAGTTTGACCATACTAAAAAAAGAAAAAGAAAATAATCCCGTCATGTTTTGTTTAACATTCTTAGGATATTCAAAAGGGTGAGTTTCTGTGATAGCAACTATTTATCGATTTTTTTATGTTTGTCTGAAACGTCCTCTGTGATAAAAAGGCCGTTACGTATTTTAAAGCGTGAAAGAAAGAATCGGAAGAAATTAATATTTCAGAATAAAAATTTACCTTAAACATCGTAAAAAAGTTTGAGAAGCACCGGTTTTAAACTCAACTACTATAATAATAATAGAAAAAATCGTATTTCCACAGCATGACAGATGAAAAATTAATCTATACATATAATAAAATCGTAATTAAAGATTTAATTAAGAAAATAAAAACAGTTTGTAGTTTTTAGAATTTTTGTCTGTTTGTGTATTTGTGCACGCTAATATCTGAAACGGCTTAACCGTACCACGGGTACGAAGTTGCGGGCTCAGCGCTAGTTATAAAATAAAGTCACTGTCCGCTTCTCTTTGTTTCTCCGCTAACTTCTTCCAAACTATCCAACTGATTTTGATACGACTTTCACTAATGGAAAGAGCGATAAACGAGGAAAGTTTGTGTGTATAATTTGTTAAATAAAAATTCATCCGTGCGGAGGCGGAGCCGAGAGGGTAGCTCATAGCTGTGATTCATAAATCACAGTGAAATAATATGACGAAATGGCGAGTGGTGAGCTGTAGCTAACACAACATCAAAGTCGTAATCCTTAATTAATCGCAACCAAGAGTCTGCAATTAACAAGTTGCGCAAACAAAATTTAACGAGGTACCTATACTTTACATGCGCCTGTAACTTGCTAATAAGACTACAAGCACACAGCGAACTACTTTAGACATACAGTATGTTCAGATGGTAAGAAATTTTACTTAGTTTGTCAAACATTTGTCAAACTATGAAAAACAAAAAAGAATAAAGTTCTATACCTCTAACCTCTTACCTTCACCTCTCACCTTCACCTCTCACCTCTCACTTCTCACATCTCACCTTCACCTCTCACCTCTCACTTCTCACCTCTCACCTTCATCTCTCACCTCCCACCTCTCACCTCTCACCTCTTACCTTCACCTCTCACATCTCACCTCTCACCTCTCACTTCTCACATCTCACCTTCACCTCTCACCTTCACCTCTAACCTCTCACCTCTCACTTCTCACTTCTCACCTCTCACCTCTCACCTCTAATCCTCTCATTTCTCACCTCACACCTCCCACCTCTCACTTCTCACATCTCACCTTCACCTCTCACCTCCCACTTCTCACCTCTCACCTTCATCTCTCACCTCTCACCTCTCACCTCTTGTAACCGCGAAACCTCTGCGGGGCGTTAGGGCTCCGCAGGCGTTCCAACCGTTACTCACCGACTGAAACTCAGGGGCAGACACTACACGAGACCTGTGTTATTCTCGAGGGCGCCAACTACTTGGGGTGAACTTAGACAAAGGAAAGCCAAGACTTCAACCACACAACACTATATTTACTAAAAGAACTTACAATTAATAAATGAAGATACACACAAAAAATATATATATACAAAGGAGAAACAATTTTGAAAGTAATCTGTCCTGATCTTCCTCGCTGAAGGCGGGGATGCTCTTATACACTCACTTGAAAGACACCAAGTAGCTCACAGACCACGCCGAAGTGATGCCACGTGGCCTGGTGGCGCGGCGAAGGGAGATGTCGAGACCCCTCTCGACACGTGGATGTCGTCGCCTCCGACTGCGACGCAGCTATAGTCCAAACCAGGGGTGGCTTGGACTGCAGGAAGGCGAGATCGACCCAGGAGCCGCAGGACGAATCGCACGCACGTGTGCGGATGGACCGATTCCCTCTTATATATTTATTTGGCGCTTGCCAGATACTTTTACTGTCGACGGTCAATACTTATATGTATCCGCGACCTAACGGCTAAAAAGCCATAAATATATTTATATACGACCGCGTGGTAAGTGGAAACACTAGACGGTTCGTTAAGTCTTAGAGAAATCTTAAAGTCCCTCGAGCTCCTCTTCTTCCAAACGCCGGGTGCCAAGAGACCGCGTGGCCGCTGCCACTGTCCCTCCATAGCTCGGCCGGAAGTCGTGCCACTTCCTATGGCCGACATAAAAATTAACCAATCCCATAGCTTCTTCGTTCGTGCATCGGTCTAATCCTTCCCCGTTGAGCCGACATCGACAGATGTCGCCTCATAATGGTGTGTCGGGCAATCGTGCGCCAGTACACAACGTTTCAAGGTGGTTACACCGTCATGCGGTAGATGGCGGTTATAATCACAATCTATTATAAATTTATTACCAATTAATGTTAATTTCTCTTAATGTGCCAAAAATTTACGTTACACACACCCAAGTTATATAAAAAAAAAATTTCGAAGAAAATTTTTTTTCTTATGCTCGGACACCTGAGTATCCAAGCTCACCCGTAGAAGAAGGAAGGACCGATGCACGCACGAAAGAATGACCTGAAGGGTCCTAATAAGGGATATAAGAAAATCCGAAACACGTTGACCTGAAGGGTCCTAGTGTATCCCCGAAGGATACCACAGTACTAATTTTCCCGTAAGAAGATTTCTGAGCACATCTCCAACTCAACTCTTTCACGCTCAGACATCCTTCGCCTTTATTTCTCCTTGCGTATCTTTAAAAAGAAATGTAGAAAATGATTACTCAAAAAGTTAAAAATAAATAAACAAAAAAACAAACCCTTAGTACATTAAACTATCTAATTTTAATTATATTAATTTTGAGCTGAAGATTAGTATGCCGTGACTCAACGTATGCATCTTTCAAAATTTGTAAGACCCATCGAGGGTGTATGCATTATGGGCCGAACCGATTGCCTAAGCATAAATCGAGTTCAATAACTTGACATGGTTGCGTGGCCATATCAAACGTTTCTACACTTATTAAAGTTGTAGAACAACCTACAGAACAACGTCTAAGGAAACTAAGCCTTTACTGAAGTCGTCAAACCGAACATCATCGTTGTTCTCCTAAAACCCGTCGCAACACACTCTTCGTCATGCAAACCTTGCATCCGTCCTTTCAGTCTGCATATCCTAAAGCTTTTAATTTTGTATGAGCAGAGAGACACAGCCGTCGTGACACTGTCGAGAGGCGTTCGGAAAATGCACAGGGTTGACCTGCGCGTGCTAGGAGTCGAAACGACCCAGAAGATCGCATCCACAGTTGATACGACTTCCCTCGCGAAATCTCCCCAATGCCTGAAGCTAAGTCCTGTCTCCGTTGTCACACGTGACGGCATCTTGGAATGTGTCCAGCCAAATATCATGCGCTATGGACTAGGAACTAGTCACTGGAACAAGTCGCCATGGACGTGTGCCAGCCGCTATGACCTCAACTGGACACCAAAGCTCAGTCCAGTCTCCGTGGTGAGACAACAGGACATTGCCTTCGACAGGGTCCACCGACCGTTCTAACTGCTCAAATGGTCCAAAAGGGTGTAAATAAATTTTGACAAAAAAAAATTAAATCTGGAAGTAGATAAGTTAATTAATCCTAAATTTTAATTAATAAATATTTAAAGTACAAGTATATAAATTTGTAAAAAAAACTAAATGTTCTGTAAAAATGCTTCTAACAAAACACATCAGACTATAATAACTCTCAAATAAGGATAGATACTCCCTTTAACTTAGAAAATCTTGCAGCAAATTCAAACTCTAAAATAAACTTTGAAGCATGTACCAAACAAAAAAATGTTTCAAAGGACTGTAAGGAAACTATGTTCCTTACTTTCTAACTACTATGCCACAAGATTACAAAAAAATATAGTCTGTCTGATGTGTTTCCCTACCAAAGGAAAAAAAAACCAAGTTTATACTCATTAACTCAAACTATATTCTATGTCCCAATATAACATGACTGGTTTGATCTGCAGATGCAGAACACAAACTTACTACACATTACTCAGTCATCGTACTTCAGGATATCTTTTATATTCAAAAACAAGTAGAAAGGCATATCTATATTGATCGAATGTAGCAAAGTTGCGTTTGTTCGACCTAAACCACAACAAAGGAGATTTATTTAATATCTCCGGCAATGAATTTAGTAATTGTTGATTTGAAATTGATCTCGATACTTTTAGCTCTTCTAAACGCTCCAGAAAAGCTCTAACACATGTAGATCCATCAAATTTTAAATTTGAAGAGTTAATGTTAACTTGCCTTTCGGTAATTAACATAGGTACAGTTGCCGTATCGGCAACTGGGACCTTTTGTGGCTTCTCGCATTCGTCACTCTCATCACTGTCGTGTTCGGAGATGCTCAGCAGCCCTATCAAACGCGCGCGCAATTGCGTTAACCGTGTACTTTCATCTTTAATTCGACTAAGACGGTCTAACCAGTAACTAGCCCTAGCGGATATACGTCGGAGGGAAGCGGGGGTACCTGCGGTCGATTTTGCCTCCATTCTCTCAATTGCACTGGTCGCAGTGGACATCTCATTGTCGACATTCACCACGACTTCCTTGGAAACAGGAAAACTCCCTCGCCTCGCCGCCACTAAAGCGTGTTTTAGGTTCCGTCGCATCACTTCGACGGTAGTCTCCTCATCTGAAATTAGGTTGTAGTTCATGAGCTCACTTGCCAGTTCCTCCTTGTTCAGGAAGTTAATATACTTTAAGAGAGGCATATTATTACAAGTTATAATTTATTACACCACTATGTATTAAAGTTTCAATAAAATATATTTTTACACAACTGAATTTAATTAACTATAATTTACCAACGTATAAATGATAGGATATCTCTCTAGTAAAACCAAATAATATACAACTACAGATTTAATGTTCTGGTGTGTGTTGCACCAGTACAATAACTATTTAGACTTAAACTATATATCACAAAAATCACACTGATTCGAGTTCAAATTCTTATTACTAGCACAGCATTAAGACATACCTTTTGCCTGTTAATAGGCTTTATATGATCTACAATAATAAAAGTGAGGTTGGGTAGTGACAGATAAAATACTATGTTGTAAACAAGTATTAAGCAGCAACACACTTACAAACTATATACTGTGGAGAGGTCATACACAACAATAAATAAACTTTGTGCTTTATAGGCAACAATTAACAACAAATAAAACTCAAATAAAGACCACTCACCTTGTAAAGTGTGTTGAAAAACTGCTTCTCTAACCTCTAACAAATTGCTAGCTACAAAAAAAACAATTTACAAATTGTTTCACAACAAATGCAATCACAAAACTCATATAATTGAAGCTTAGCAATAAACGGCCACTACCAACAATCCCTCAATTCACTATATAGTTTTATTTATTTGTACAGTTTAAATACACACACACAAGCGCTAGTGCTTTTCACAAAATAATATGATGAACGTCATATCGGACACGTGCGCAGTAGCACAATCACACTAGCGACATCTGTGATTGAGTTTGTATAACTCGCTTAAAGGATTAATAAATTTTGAAAAGACGGTAGTGTGTGTGATTGAAAAATGTTGAGAGCTGGTATTAATTGGGGGGTAGGAGATTTATAGGTAGGGTATTTGGGTATGAGCTTAATGGGAACACATGGGAATAAGGATGGGATATGGACACTGATGTCCCTAGTCTACTCAACTTAGACTAGGGAGTGGTATTTCATCAGGCGAACGTTGTCCTGGAAAAAAAAGTTAAGTTCTACCACGGAATTTAATTAATACCAGCGGCGTACTGTGGCATAAATTCCTCGTCTAAGCCTCCCAAGTAGTAAATTTATTTGTAGTGTCTAGTCCGGCTGCCAGTCCTATAGACACTCGTAACGACAGACGCTCTGCCTTACTGGCTATGCGTCGTCACTCGTGATCGAGTCCCGAGTTGGTGCGCCACTTTGTAACCGCGAAACCTCTGCGGGGCGTTAGGGCTCCGCAGGCGTTCCAACCGTTACTCACCGACTGAAACTCAGGGGCAGACACTACACGAGACCTGTGTTATTCTCGAGGGCGCCAACTACTTGGGGTGAACTTAGACAAAGGAAAGCCAAGACTTCAACCACACAACACTATATTTACTAAAAGAACTTACAATTAATAAATGAAGATACACACAAAAAATATATATATACAAAGGAGAAACAATTTTGAAAGTAATCTGTCCTGATCTTCCTCGCTGAAGGCGGGGATGCTCTTATACACTCACTTGAAAGACACCAAGTAGCTCACAGACCACGCCGAAGTGATGCCACGTGGCCTGGTGGCGCGGCGAAGGGAGATGTCGAGACCCCTCTCGACACGTGGATGTCGTCGCCTCCGACTGCGACGCAGCTATAGTCCAAACCAGGGGTGGCTTGGACTGCAGGAAGGCGAGATCGACCCAGGAGCCGCAGGACGAATCGCACGCACGTGTGCGGATGGACCGATTCCCTCTTATATATTTATTTGGCGCTTGCCAGATACTTTTACTGTCGACGGTCAATACTTATATGTATCCGCGACCTAACGGCTAAAAAGCCATAAATATATTTATATACGACCGCGTGGTAAGTGGAAACACTAGACGGTTCGTTAAGTCTTAGAGAAATCTTAAAGTCCCTCGAGCTCCTCTTCTTCCAAACGCCGGGCACGGTGTTATAACTTCGAACAAATTGTAATAATTGTATGCTACAAGTTTCAGTTGGTAGATAAAAACGTACAACTAGCTGGCTTCGACTTTATATTTAAATGGATCGGGTTATAACTAAGAAAGTTTTCGGCACACAACGATAGATGGTACTTTTTACTATATATAGATAGATTTCAGCGTTTCGTTCCACGCAGATAGTGCAGTTAACATAATAGTTTTTGAATAAAAATTAATGCACAAGTTTTCAAACTAAACTCAAAAATGTTAATAAAATAAAATAGATCATATAAATTGCACAATATATAGCAAGTAATAAAAATAATGATGGTTTACATAATTTAATGTAATCTAAGGAACGGAATGCACTTTAGAAGCTTGTGTTCTGAAAAAGTTATTCTATGCCAAAGAGTATATAATCACTTGTTCTATGCACAGAGTATCTTTTTAAAATAATAATAATGGACAATTGCGTGCGTTCGTGTTTTTGTTTTGTTTGTCTTTTCGGTGTTTTCAATTTACGGATATTTATTACGACTTGGCTACCATATTGAAACTGACGATTCAACTATAACTGATTGACCAGGCACACTACAGGATTCCGACGAACCGGCTTTTTCTATTGAAACTACGCGTTAAAATCTGGACTTGCTTGCTTTTTGTTAGGAATAGTTGCAACGATGTCAGTTAAAAGATGTTGTGTACCCACCTGCAGTAACACTCGTAAGTACCCCTTTTCTAAGAAATAAAGTGATAACTACAGTATAATACTGTGCTATGTTCAGATAAAACACCCAGTAATCAGTCGAAGGAAGTTGGGCAAATGCAACATGACATGCAGTGCTTATCCAATGATATTCTATGTTGAAATTATTAACCATTGTGATTCATTGTTATTAAAATCACAAAGTTGTAAAAGCCCAAGTGACAATCTATATTCTTCAAAAGTTGCACTACAAAACAGCAGCGGCACTTTTCTCATATATACATTATTTTATCCTACTTCCTACTAATATTATAAACACGAAAGTTTGTAAGTATGGATGGATGTTTGTTATTCATACACGTAAAAACTACTGAATGGATTTTAATGAAACTTTACAATAATATAGATTCTACATCAGAATAACACATAGGCTACAATTTATAAAGAAATGCGGACGAAGTCGCAGGCAAAAGCTTGTATCAAATAATATGTCTTACGAATTCGACGAAAAATATGTTTGCAGTTCAAACTGGAAAGGTAGATCAGCTTATAATATATACGTATATAATATATTAAATTTACTTTTTTTTTCAGATTATGGAATACTTCCAAAAGAATGCGAAGAGACTGCAGATATTTTAATTTTTTTTGATAATTTATTCGATTCAGTAAATGGAAGTTATAAGAAATCCAAAGAAAAGAGAGGGAAGACATTACTCGGAGCAGTTACCCCAAGATCACCACACAGAAAGGTGTGGAATGAAGCTAAATTGGTACTGAAATCAATAAAATTTGTAAATGAAAAAAGATCAGGTGTAGTACCATCAGTAAGCCATTGGCTGATGACGATTGAAAATTTGCAGTTCATGATACACAGATTGTCCGAACAGTATGACTTGACGTCTGTTTGGATGCGCCACTTCAACCAAGACCCATTGAAGAATTTTTTTGGCTGCATTCGAAGTCATGGCTACAGAAATACGTCTCTGACCTGTGCTGGCTTCGAATCAGCCTTTGCTTCTTTATTAATAAACAACTTAAGCAGCAATCACTCCCCTGGGTCAAATTGCGAAGTGGACTCATGCAAAATATTTACTTCATTAAAGAAAATATTTTTTAAGAAACCTCAGACGTCAAGTTGTACTGTTGAAATTGATTTTGATGATTTAAATATTAACTTTGTTGATGTAGAGATCAAACTTTCAAATATAAAAATAAGAGCACAATTGGAATATGTAACAGGCTATGTCCTGTGTACATTAAAAGCAAAAATATTTAAAAATTGTGAAAAATGTAATGAAGATTTATATGATCTTAAGAAAGAAGGAAAATATTTGATAATGAGAGAGTATTTTCAAAATAAACATTGCTTGACCTATCCTAATATAAATCTTATTAGATATTTTTCAGGCATTCAAGATATTGTAATAAATATTATACAAAAGGATTGTGCAAAAATTAATATTAAAGCCTATATTAAAATGATACTCTCTGTGGTCATGAATTACAATTTTCTAAATTGCAGTACACATAAAAGTGTTTTAATTGAAAAATTGGAAGACATTACAATAAAGTTATTTTTGTTTAGTTGCTGCAAAAACAATAATAAATTACTGAATGGTACTAGAACCGATTACGATCATAAAGATAAGCTCCAAGAAATGTGTGTGAATTATTATAAGAAAAAATTTGAATATAAAAATAAACGTTAAAGTATATACTTGGGTGTTTTTATTTTTATTATGAAAATAATACATCAAATTTCTATTACACCACGTCATACGTGTAATTTCTATTACGCGTATGACGTGGTGTAATAGAAATTGTAATTAAATTTTTTACTATCAACCAGCTAAAATACTAGTAATTAACGGCGGCACAAAACACCAGATGTCGCTAGGTGCGAAACTAAAAAGCTATGTCTCTATCCTCCTATATAAAAAGATACTCTGTGACGCCGGGTGCCAAGAGACCGCGTGGCCGCTGCCACTGTCCCTCCATAGCTCGGCCGGAAGTCGTGCCACTTCCTATGGCCGACATAAAAATTAACCAATCCCATAGCTTCTTCGTTCGTGCATCGGTCTAATCCTTCCCCGTTGAGCCGACATCGACAGATGTCGCCTCATAATGGTGTGTCGGGCAATCGTGCGCCAGTACACAACGTTTCAAGGTGGTTACACCGTCATGCGGTAGATGGCGGTTATAATCACAATCTATTATAAATTTATTACCAATTAATGTTAATTTCTCTTAATGTGCCAAAAATTTACGTTACACTCTTACCTTCACCTCTCACATCTCACATCTCACCTCTCACTTCTCACATCTCACCTTCACCTCTCACCTTCACCTCTAACCTCTCACCTCTCACTTCTCACTTCTCACCTCTCACCTTCACCTCCTACTTCCCACCTCTCACCTCTCACCTCTCACCTCTCACCGCTAATCCTCTCACCTCTAATCCTCTCATTTCTCACCTCACACCTCCCACCTCCCACCTCTCACCTCTCACCTCTCACCTCTCACTTCTCACATCTCACCTTCATCTCTCACCTCTAACCTCTCACCTCTCACCTCTCACCTCTCACATCTCACCTTCATCTCTCACCTCTAACCTCTCACCTCTCACCTCTCACCCCTCCTCCTCTCCTATATATTTAATATTGATATTCGAGACCAGTTATTTCCGTCAATATTACCATATGGCCCACAGGAAAAGCCGACGGATGCAATCAACATAAAGGTAACTTTAAAAATGACCAACCATCTGACCAACTATTCAGATGGTAAGAAAGCTTTATGGTAGTCAAAGTGGACCGTCAGCCTGTCTACAAAACAAAACGAACGAAAACAATAAAAAGCAAATTTATTTACCTATTTAAGAAATATACCTACCAGCAAAACTTTATTTTCATCATTACATTTACCTACCCTACAGGACTCCATATACAACGTTTTAAAATTATTAAACGAATATGGTCCGTTTATAGAAATAGCGTTTTAATAAAATTCATTCGAATTGTATTGAAATTTAATATTGGAATATTTGAGAACAGTGGCCCGAGGTATAATGGATGCGGTGGACACGCGTTCAGCTATTCATGTTATCGTCACAAGAGCTTTCCAATTGCAAAGCACAAATGAAACGAGGTGAGAGTGCGCCTTTAAATACGTTAATCATATAGAACAGTATATGCTATTTACTTGAAATTGGACTGGGTTATAAAACGCTGGTCTGATCAAGCTGATCTATGCAGTTGTAAAGAAGTTTTTGTATGTAGTTATTTATATGAGTTTGATATCTGTTACTGATCATTAGAAAGTTTTTTATATGACAGACATAACATATAAATGGTGTATATATAAATTTATATGTTTATATAACAGTTCCGAAATAAATTAAGAAAATGTCGAACCTGGTATCCTGTTATTAGTTGAAATAAGGGAAAAATATTTTCTGTCACCAGAGTCCATATTTGTCACCAAATTGTATCCCCAAATTATACTAAAACGCCCAGCAAATTTACCATCTTCTTTCTTCTTCTTATTTAAGTATGTAACATTGGTTACAAAGAGACTGAATTTATGATTAAATGAATATATGGTAATTATCTATTATATCGCATTTTATTTACTTTGAAACTCCTCCATTATCGCCGTAGTTTATTTTTTTATTTTTGGTAAAACTATTATTTTAATTTGGTCATATAGTACAGAAAAAACCTGCTATTATGAGCACTAATTTATTTATTTGGTAATTGATAGGTATTATTTCCTCTGCGATTTAAAACTAATTTTTAGATACGCGATTCGAATCTGGTGACAGATCCATTATTTTGAAGACAAATCTAACTATTAATTGATATTATCACACCCTTAAAAAAAAAATACATGGTCACCCTACTGTATCATATTCACCAAGTATTAAGGTGACCACCGCTTTGTCGAATCGTTTTGTTCCTTAATCTCGGAAAGCGGAATATTTTCGAAATAAACACGGAGAGACGTATTTCATTGCCGAGGGCAACCATTTTTATTTGAACCTTGTAATTTCATAGAATGAAAATTAAAGGAATTTCTACTCGAATGGTCATACTCGATACATACAACACGATACTTTTATGAATTTTATAATTCTAACAAGATGCCTATAGTCGAATATGTTTTGGCCTCTCATCGCGTACCGTAAGGAAGTGTCTGTTTTTTTACCCAACGACTCAGTAAGCTCCGTCGCTAACTATTCTTAAGAGGGCACTTTTAAGAACAGTTAGAACTCGAACAGCTTACTTAGTTCATACTACGTTATTCCATGATTACTCATTAATTATAGGTCGTAGCAATACATAAAAAAATATGACATTTCTGGGACATAATATGAAGCTTTGCATCTAAAATGTGCAGAATTTGTAACATTTTCGTGGGTTGAATTGCTGGCGTATGTTTTATTATTTTCGCGAGTGAATAAGAGGCGTGAATAAGCTGAGACAACAAATTCTCCCAAATACCTATTACTGAGTTCCCACACTCGTACAGCGCCTCTTCTTTGAAGTCACCCGGCGGGCGGCTTACTGAAGCGATCTGAGAAGAACCGTTTTGAGAAAAAGTAGTTATAAAATATTATTTTAAATGTAACTTATGTTTTGACAGTTTTCACGTGAGTAAAAGTGTGACACTGCGAGGTCGAATGAGGAGATCCATAGACGTACGAAAGTTACCGAGATAAGCCGGCGGATCAGTAAGTTGAAGTGAAGAGCGGAAGATTCTCGAGTGGAGGCCTGTTGAGGGCCGCGGGTCGACGGTGGATTCAGACTGCTTCTGACCGGTCCTATTGAAAAATTATAGGGCGAGGCTATTATATGTCTAGCAGTGAACGTCCTATGGCTGAGAAGATGAAATTGAGGCGTTGTACCCTATTTTTGTTTGTTGTCAAGTGTAGGATATGAGAATTATTACTATAGTCCCTTTTTGTTTAAATCCAATAAATTATTTATTACTATAGTGACTTTATTAGCCAATAATATTCTATATTAGAAAGAAAGAAAGAAAGAAAGAAAGCATCTTTTATTCCTCTAAATAAACACAATATACATATATGAACAAATAATAATTATAAACAAACAAATATATGAACAAGTAAGAAGAGGAAAAGGAACCCTGACTCAGTATACAGTTGTGGTGCGGACCACAACACTGATATTCTGCCAGGGACCAGAAATTGAGAAAAAGAAAACAAAAAAAACATTAACGCGGGACAATTCATAATACGATTACAATCCATGGCTGAAATTATTGCAAATTTTCTTAAAAACTATTGAAGGCTTTCACTAGCTAGTTATCTATATGGCAACGTCACTTTAAATATACAATAGCACACGAGAATGTACAAAAAATGGACCGGCCGCCCCCATAAACTGTTTCGTCTAATCGTTTCTCTGCACATCCATCAATGATGAGCGAAATCGTTTTTTAAAGCATCCCAGAGATGTAAGATCGCGTAGCGGGGGCGGAAGATTATTCCAACATTTCGAGGCACGGTAACGAAAACGAAAACAACTTATTATAGAATGTTATAGGCTAAAAATATAGAATTAATATTAATGTCTACGAAATTTAATACTCTTAAACCTAGTAAAAGGCAATATAAAGATTGTTTTTTAATACGCTTATTAAATATGCAAAGCAATTAGGTTTGCTAAAATAACATAAATAAATATATATAATATTTATATTCATTTGAGTGGGGCTTCTCCCCTTGAGTGGAACCTCTTCTCTGTGCGAGGATGTAGTCTTTGTAGTCTCCCAGGTTTATTACAGTAAATCGAACTTGCGTCTATTATATTTTGTGCAGGCCAGGGTTCATCGCTATTGCTCAGGGCTATCGCTGCTTATCACTGTTCCTAATTCTTCCTGTCTCACCTATAAAACCTTTAATGTGAGGTAGACAGTGTAACTACAGAAGACGTCGGTATTATAACTATTAATAAATTATTTATTAATGTAATCTTTAGCACTTTAAAGTGAAATTTAAATTCCAGCAAATTATGATTTTGACCACAACCCTTTCTGCTGTACATGCATATTATCTAAGCTTATACCATCACAGGAGAGATCAAATATTAAAACCAATTCAAGGTGACTGGTGGAAAGCGGAATTAAACAAGGTTGAAGTGTCCATCTTACTGTGATCCGTCGTACGTAACTACTCTGTAGGCTAATATAGGTCTTTGCATCATGGCAGCTCTGTTCACCCGGCTACGCCAAAATGTCCATTATAAACTGAGCTTCACTGTTGAGTATTACGCTGTGTAATAGAGGTCTAAAATTTATGGATAATATCAGACTTTTAGGGTTAGTATGTTTGTGCAGGTTATATGAGTCATTTGGGAATAATTTACGTGTTAACAGGATTGTTTCCAGTTAAGTTACTTAACCGATTGTCATGGTGCTAGGAATTCAGGTATAGTATGGAGTGGAATTGAGGTGGAGGAAATTATCACCCAATATTAGTTAGTGCTGTAAGATTAAATAAGTGAATTCCACTCATAAACCTACCTTTAAATCTTCGAGGGGCTCACATCTATACTAAATACTAATTACATACTAGCTATAGCATTTGGTCCAGTGGCGTAGCGTGGGTGTCGGCCGCAAGAGGATGTATTATATAGCATTATATTTTGCATTATTTTACAACTGTAATTAATATGCAGACGTTAATAAACAACATTGAACTTAATACCTATATATGTAATAGAAGTCATTCTCGCTGATTATTAGTCATAAACAATCCAAACGGGGAATTAGAAAAATACGGGGAATCCCCGCAAGTCAGTATAGACGGTCTTGCCAGCAGTCGCTACAAAATATCATTCAAAGAAAGGGGATTCCCCGAATTCGTCACAGAATAAGTAATGAATAATTCCGTGCTCTTTTCAATCGGTCCGAATTTGTAGTTGCGATAAAAATATTTGTATGAAATGGTTCAAATATTTTTATTATTTATTGTGACATTTTGCCGCCCCCTAAAAAGTGCCGCCCGGGGCGGAGCGCCCCTGCCGCCCCACTACGCTACGCCACTGATTTGGTCCCATTACTTACCATATTTCTTGGTATTTTTTTGGTAGTAGTTTAATGGAAGGCCAAGAGTGCGAGACAGGTTAGCCCTTTTTGCCTTATATTGTCTTCCTCTTTTATCATGATTTATTTAGAGCTTTATTATTATGGTAAATCTAACTATAGAAAGAACAAAATAATGAAAACATTCAAATTAGAAAAACATACACTTTATTTTTTTTTACTTCAAATGTAAATACAAAATGATATTATTTTTAACTATGTAATGCCTATTTTCAAAATAGCTTTCATTAAAATAAAATACCTTTATTTTTTCATGATAATTATTTCACTGATTTCAATACTAGTATTCATTCTCAAAATTCATCTTTATGTTCCATTTCTATGTATATGGACAAATTGGTGAAAAAGTAAGTATTTTTAAATTTGGAATCTACTATTGTTATTATCATTCAAATATCATTTCGAGATCTCATCATCGCAATTATTATCAGCCTGTGTCTCTCCACTATTGAATATAGGCCTCTAACAAGACTCGCCACCAAGGACGCCATTCAGGTCGTCTGCCCACTTGGCCGCAGGGCGTCCCACGTTGTTTTTTCCAATTCGTGATCTAAATTCGAGAACTCGTCTACTATAACTCTATCGGTCATTTGCTCTGCGACAAATGTGCCCGACCCATTGCCACTTTAGCTTGCTAATTCTTTCGGCTATGTCGACAACTTCCGTTCTCCGGTGAATTTCAGAATTTCTGATCTTATCCACAAAAGAAACACTGAGCATAGCCCGCTGAGCGACTTCTGCCGTGAGAAGCCACGATTCGGCATCATACGTCATTATTGGTATGATGCACTGATTATAGACCTTTTTTTTACGAGGAGAAATCCATTTACAGATTTCCTACTGCTGGCTAGGCGGTAGGGATATGTGGGGATCACCAGTGCTCCATGCTATGCTAGGTCATAGCGGCACTGGCACTACCCAAAACTCCCCGGTGTCTCCGTGCCCTTCGAGAGGGATGGACCGGGCTCTGCCGAGGCAACGACTCCGATCCACCCCAGGGGCTAATTATAGACCTTGGTCTAATATTGCAATTATCCTTGATATATATATGCGTTCATAATAAGTTTAAATTAAATAAATGTTAAATTTATATTTCACATTTTTAATCACCTGATGGGAATTAGGCACCTAAACAAAATCATGGATTAGAGCTCACGAGTAAAATTAGATGTTCATACGAAAACATATAATTTCAAATCCTTTACCCCAGACGTTGTTAAAGTAAGTTCTTAAAATTGCAATCAGCTTCAGTTTCGAGGAGATGCAGCTGTGCTGTGCGGCGCTGTATAACAAAAGTTTACAACTAAGAAAATCCCATGTCAAAGTGAGCCTTCACTTTAAAGAGGTAGTTTTAAAGAGATTTTTTGTTTTTATTTTGTATTTTTTAAGAGTTTATGTAATTATTAGTATTTAGCTTTTTTTACCTACTAGCTTTTGCCCGTGACTTCGTCCCCCCTTTTTTTCTTAGGCGTTGAAACATTTATTCAATATTTATAAACTCATATATTTATCGTTAATTATTTTTCCGGAACAGTACTTTTTCCAAATTAAAAGTATCCTATGGCCTTTCCTGTACCATTCTCAAAGTGTACACAAAATTTCATAATAAAGGCTAAAGTTCTTCCGGAGATTTGCGGTTTTGAACTTTTTCCAAAATATTTTTATTTCGATAGCTACTATACGAAAGGAAAAAATCGGTTTACAAATAAATTAGAGAAAGGAATCCGAAGTTTTTGCATCTCGTAATAATATAATATTTGATAATACCTGATATTAATAATTGCTAGTCCTCTGTGCTGACAATACGGGATGGGATGCCCAGTTTATGACTGCAGGATGTAGTGTGCCCTAAATCTACAAAGAAATACATTTGAACACAAAAAATCTACAAGAATTTATAAAAATAGAGGAATTCCTGAATCTACAAGAACACAAAAGAATACTAATTAAAAAATGTTTTTAAATACTGCCTTTTGCTGAATCAATAAAATAATTCTTACATGAATTTGAGTCAATTTGGATAAAAAAAAACATTCAGTTTATTGTTATTTAAAATCAAATCAGGATATATCAAACTATTCACTGTTAAGGAGTTATCTGTTTTGGTAAATGTGGATAGATAGGCCGGCGGTCCACTTAATGGTAGGTGGCTTTTGTCGCGTAACGCCATAGGGGTTACTATGTGTAGTTGACCTTGGTAGGATAAAGGGATTAGGAGGCGATAGGGAATATGGTCTGGCTTTCCTATTCCACGGTGATCTTCTCTCAGAGAGTGATTACTGCCGACAGATGGGCTTGTCAGTTTATGACCGCAGAATGCAGTGTGTCCTGTTAACTACTGAAACTACGTATCCATTTAAAACTCAAGAGTATTTAAGGAAATACTAAAATATCTGTGGTCAACCTTTGTGGACAATGGAAAATTGCCTACCCATAGGAACTAAGTGGATGGATTTTAAGCAATACCTGGTGCTACCAACCAGTCGATATTCACCCACAAAAGCTGCAACACTAATTGCGGAGGATTGCCGAGAAAAAGAATAAGACGAAGTTTCCTAATAAAAGTCATGCACCAATGAAAAAAAAAAACACACTTTAAAAAAAATCCCTGTACAAAGTGTATGGCAAACTATTTAACCAAATCTGACAGGCTATAATAACTTTTGTCCCGACCTTTGAAACTCCTAATAGAGTTTGACCTTTTTAGGTCGACTTCGATGTTCTGTAAATAGATGTAAGTAGGTACCTATGTTACTAACTAATTTCGTGTAAACTTCTATAATGCGAAAAGATATTATAGACTTACTATAGACCGCGTTTCTTTTTATATTTCTTATTTCTAGTAAAATATTCCTAAATATAATACAAAGAAGTTAATCTGCGAAAGAATGAAGGTATTCTCAAGGGCATCAGCCGATACAAACATTACTGAAGCAATCTGTAAGAAAGAAAAGTTTGGAAAAATAATTTATATCGATTTTTTGTAAAGTACAAATTACAATAAGGGCTTAATAGACCAATTAAATTTCTCTCATGATCAAGGAAAGAAAATGCCATTTTCGTTCTAATTTATTATTATTTAAGTAGTAGAAATATTCCTTATAACTAAAACCACTGAATCACATAATTTTGTTTTGAATATTTCTCTAAAATTTTGTCTTCGTTAGATGTTATTGACTTATATTAAATCATTAATATAGTTAATAGTTAAAGTTAATAGAATTTTATTGTTCTCAATGGCTAAACATTTTTGAGCGATTTAGATACGTTTTCAATTCTAGATACAATTGAAATTTTACCTATGTATATTTTTGTATATTTATACAAAAATATTGTGAAAAAGTACAGTAGAACAAATACAAAAAAAAAAATTATATTTACTAAGTAATAGCACTCTCAATCGACATTTGCGTGAGTTTGAACTGTTGTGACTTATGTGAATATAATCTTAATGTTTTCATTTATTCAGAAATGTGGTCCAACTTGAACTTGAAAAAGAAAAAATTAAAATTTTAAACTAATTAAGACTTACACAATTTAGAATAGTGTTTTTTTTTTGCTGTTTTAGGAAAAATCTTTTTGTTTTTCGCTATAATTTCAACAAATTAGAAAAAATTGTCTCTGTGTGATTTTACAATCGAAGTCGTATATGGTTGAAAATTGATAGAGTTATGAAAGAAAAAAATCAAATATTAAAACTTCTGCTAAAGCAAAGTTAATTCATTTCCGATACTTCACAATAAATTGAAGCGAGCTCGCTTTCATTTCGAACAATTTCGTTATACGCGTATCAGTATGTGACGAAATGAATTTTAATTAATATTAACAGAATTTTTTATTCACTGCATAATTGGTTTCTTATTATGAAACTTTTTCAATGTAGTCATTTAATTAGTGTGCATTAGTGCAATTAGTGTAATTAGAGTGCATAATTTTGTGCATTGTGTTCTTACTTAAATGTAACCAGGAAACGCAGGATCTTTATATATTTTTTCCCAAAAACTATAATCTATAGTTATATTTATGAGCCTTTATACTTGAAGTATCATACAGCTGGGACACAACTCTCTATCAGATAGCAACTGCAGACAATCAGAAATTAACATACTTAAGAGGTTGCTAGTTTTCACGAAATTCGTGTTTTTTTCCTACAGCATTCGTTATAAAAAATCACAATTATTAAACCACTTTTTACCAAAGAAAGTACATCCTTTTATAATTACAATCTAGTCAGAAGACTAATAAGGAATTTGAATTTAATTTCAATTAGTAAATTGATTAATAACTAAGAATTTTCCCATAACTACGATTCTTATTGTCTCTATTAAGGGGAAGACATTATGTTATCGTGTTCTTTATAGGTAGCACTAACTTCACTACATATCACTAATTTGACACACTTTCGTACCTTTTTTTTAAGGGGGAAAGTGCTTCCTTTACAATCTATGAGCAATTTTAATTTAATTTGTATTACTAATAATTTTAATATTAGATTGATTATTAACTAAGAATGTGTCAAACATACATGAAGTGTTTGTTTGTATTTAAATAAAGCATAATTCTTCGGAATACTCGTAGACATATTATTTAATTATCAAACAAAGAATAAAAACTTAAAATCTAATGTAGTCCCATAAAACTACACAACAGTTTGAATCTTCATAATGATAAAATAATGTAGATTTAAGTTCTTACAAACGTGTTCAAAGTCATTTTCTAAACCATTGTAAGTTTCTACCATTGTACCATTGTAACCATTGTTTTCTACCATTTTCTAACCATTGTAACCAAGTGTAACCAAAGTCATATTAAAAGAACACAATTACGTTTCAAAGAAGGAGTAGCTTTTATGTAAAAGATAATTTAAAAATATATATATAACTTTTACATTTGATCGATTGATAATTGAAGTGGATATGTGAAATACGGATAGTTGTTTCGGAGTCGCAGGTATCGTAAATTCTATTAGGTGTTAAAAGCCTCTAAATTGAATTCCAAAGAGGCATTGTTTGGTTCAGGTCGGATGGAGAGAATCGATGTCAATACAACCTGTCCCTATCTACATAAAAAGCGAATGCTATAGATCGCACTTATTTCTGAAGGTTAGTTTAGTATTCTCGAAAGTGATTTTTATGAAACATAAAGTCACTGTAAAAATAAGCTTGAATGTGTAAGCTTGATAAGTTTTGATTTTAAAATACGAGTTAAATTAAATTTTTTTAAATGCATGAAACAATTTTAATGCTGACATCTTCAAAAAATATTAAATTAAAATCCCAAATCGAAATTAATAGATCTCGGTGATGAAAGGTTTTTAATAATTTGGTCTTTTAAGTTTATTATTAATAGACTGTGTATTCACAGTACTTATATGAAACTTATTGACTGAACTGAACGTAATTTCATAAGAATATTGAAGAATTTAAGAAAAATAATGACTTCCACAATTTAAATTTATTTATTTCCATCTATGTCTATTACTATACACATTACAAAATAAAGTCGGCGTCCGCCTTTATCTGTTTCTCTGTTAACTTAACCGAAAAGAGCAAAAACTAGGAAGATTTGTGTATATAGGTATAATTTACAGAAAAAAATTGCATCCGTGCGAGGCCGGCGCCAGGTCGTAGATTAATAAATAAAGATAAACGCGTAGTTACAACAAGTTACCAAACGATGCACAACAACTATCAATAACTAAACTCAAAATCATCTATCAAAGGAAAATTGTCTACTTGAACTATTATGGCGCAGCCGATAAAAATGTCTGAAAATGAATTGCTTTTACTCACAACTCTCAATATGTGTGTTAATGTTAATACTTACTTTACTTAACTATAATTGTAGACACACTAGCCCCTTCGCATCTCCATGGAACTTCTACAAAGACAGCAGCCGCAGCAGAGGCGGTGGAAAAAGATTAAATTATTAAATATAGTGGCCTTGGCGCCATATATGGTTTTGTACCATTCGGAGTCGAGACACTCGGTCCGTGGGGCTCTGCAGCAACGAGCCTTTTCAAAGATATTTCGAAGAGCCTTATTGACGCGAACGGGAGACCGAAGAGCTGGCACTTTCCTCGGCCAACGTATTAGTTTGGCCATTCAACGAGGAAATGCTGCCAGTGTACTTGGTACAATGCCGCAGCGTCCATTTTTATATTGACATAGATATAGATATAGATATAGATATAGATATAGATATAGATATAGATATAGATATAGATATAGATATAGATATAGATATAGATATAGATATTGTTAGTTTTGTAGTACTAAAGTACAACGTGTATAAATTACTAAAAAGTATATTCATTATTATATAATTTCTGTTAAAGAAATATTAATTTTAAAAGAGCAACTACAGAGGTCTATTGCTAGTTGGTTACGCATAGAAACAGATTATTCATTCTGCGACTGATTAATTTACAATGAAATTGTTTGATTAATTATGGGCAGGACACATAGTACGGAGAGCCGACGGCCGCTTGAGCCAGAAGGTTCTCGAGTGGAGGCCACGGAGCGGCAAGCGCAACGTAGGACGTCCACCCATACGTAGACGCAACGTAGATGTCATCTCGTAGAAGGAGGCGGCGCGGCGGAGAGAGAGCGGGAGGACGACGTCCTGTCCCATCCCCTCCGTCGCCGACGAACAGGACGCAGGCGGCTGGCGCACGCCCACCACCTGGACCCCTTACAGGACTAGTGCGGTAGATGAGGATTCTACCTCCCGCTTCATCCTGAGAGGCACGACGCACTTTGGCAGTTCGGGTGCGCTGTCCAAATGAGCCGTGTCCGATTGCGGACCCCCGCAGTGGAGTTGCGGAAGAGTGTTAGTCCGGCCTCGCAACTTCAACAATAATGGATGAGGAGGACGCCAAGAGGTTTAGTCGGTAGGTCTACCTCGCTACCATCTCAGGGCAGGAGTCCGACATAACCCCAGGTCTGCCCCCAGGCCGGTGGGTATCCATGATGGATTCCTCTTGTAAAAAAAAGGACGTCCACCCTCGGGTCGACAGTGGGTTTAAGCTGCTTCTGATCGGTTCTTTTGGAGAATTAGGGGGGAGACCTTTGTCCATTTAACGAGGAGTAATCCGCTTACAGATTTCCTATAGCTGGCTAGACGGTAGAGTATGTGGCTCTGCCGAGGCAACAAGTCCGATCCAAGCAGTTGACGTCCTATGGCTGAGATGATGATGATGATGATGATGAATTTGTATGACGCTATGTAAATATTCGTAAAAGTTTACATACATAAATAAATATTATTAAAGTAGTAAAATAAATTTCGCTATCATAAGCTGTAATCACTCACTCACAGAAGACATCGTGAAAGATCAATAAGTGTGCTGTCGTTGCGTGAATAAGGAAAGCCAGAGCCCATTGTCCTGCCCTTTCCTATTACTTCACTAAGATTGCCAACGCGCTTGCAGCATTTATGTCGTTTCTTGTATGAGTAGGTGACCATTAAGTGGACTGTCAGCCTGCCTACTTGCCAACCTTTAAATAAATAAATAAAAACAAATTTAAAAATTTATTTCTTATTTTGTCCCATCCAATAGCAATGTAATGTCACCTTTTTAATTCCGCTATTTGCATTTGACTGAGTTATTTCGAATATGTAATATCGTGTCGTGACTTCTACATGTGCGCGTTTTTGTAATGACTATTATTATACAGATTGGCAAAGGGTTAATCTGTGTAATCATATTTTTACAAAAGCAGGTAATTTATGCTTTCCTTTTACAGGCAACTTTTTAAAAAATGCTGACAATTGCTACGATCTATTGACTCTATAGAGAACATACGAGTATAGACAGACACTTTCTCTTGGACAGGATTATAAATTCCAATAATCGTGGTTATTCAACCGGTCCCAGTTCTGAACGAACAATATTTGCTGAATTTATCGTCAATAAACTTAACTACTTAGCAATTTATTAAGTTTGGAAGTATTAAGACCTGGTTCAAGAGGCGATGGACATGTGAGATATTGTTTTGACAATAACAGTGCCGATAAAAACAACATCTTGAGAAGCTTTCGTTAGGTTAGTTTCAAAAGACAATTTTGAAGGCGGTTTAACCCCTTTCGCTACACAAAGCAAAAACGGGGTGTTACAAGTTTGACGTGTGTCATACACACATACAACACACATTTCGTAATTCCCAAACGGATAGTCCGATTTCGATCTGGTTTTATTGTTTGAAAGCTTACGTGATCGAGATGGTTCTTAGTTAAGGAAGGGATTACACTAACGTCCACAGGTTCCATTGATGTGAACTCGGTGGTATTTCCATGACATGGTAACCTTGATGTTTATAATTATCATAGCTTGTTCTTGACACGGTTAGTATTGTCAGGAGGTTTTCCACTGTGCAGCCTTAACTACCAGTGGTTTAACCTTACTTCGCTGCCGCCGGTGGATATTTTGGTGTATAAAATATGTAAGTTAAAAAAAATTAAGTAAAATAATAATATTTCATTTCATTTTAGAAAATAGCATTAAACAGAAGATTTATTTGTGGTAAATAAAGAATGTGACGGCGCTTTTGATTAACGAGAGTAAACAGCAATGACAACTGTCAGTTGTCAACTGGACAGCGGGATCGGAATGTCATTGTCGTTGACTCTGACACAACACCGAGCGCTAACGCAGAGGAATGGCGGCCGGGAAGGAATCGGCTTACATCAAGTGACTTGTGCTACGTGTTTGTTGGAGTGTTATCTGATTTGGTGTGATTGTTGGCTGGTGAACAATGCGATCGAGGACTTATTTTGTGCCGATTATAGCGTTTGGTTTAGAATTACAACGCATGACCTTTTTTTTTTTTTTTTTTTTTTTTTTTTAGGAGGGGAAATGCATTTACGCACTATTCGTCGAGGGGACGTCTCGACGAGAAATAGTGTGGGACTCACCCGGTGAGAGTCAACGGAAATACCCACTAAAACCCCTCCGGGTTCCACCATCGGCGGTGGTGTGGAACCGAGGTTACAGCTAGGCCATGTCCTCAGATCCCACAAACCGCTATGTCCGTGAGCGGACTCATCACTTGGCGATTTTTTGGCGCCGTCACGCTAGTTGCGGCTGCCCACTGGAACCCCTGTGGGCAGCCGCGCATCAGTTTTGGTATTTTCAGGACGCCAGATGTCCCGTTCTGGCGCCCTAAAATTATTACCCGACGGTCATCACGGCATATGCGCGGCGACGTCGGCCGACTCTTCGTCGCCTGAGTGGGTCCGCCTGGGGGTCCTCCTCTCGGGACCGCTCCCTGGCCTCTTTGCCACTCATGGCCGCTTCACAAAATGTCTTGACAGCATTCCAGCCGTCAAGGCTGTCAATCATTGCTCTGACGACAGCTGGTAGGGACAAGTCCCGTCCCACGACTGCCGTCAGAGCTGTTCTCTCTTGGGCCCACCCTGGGCACTCCTCCAACACATGTTGGGCCGTATCATTTGGTGCTCCGCACTCGTGACAGGCGGTGGTTAACTCCCTCTTCGCGACGTTACACAGGTACCGTCCGAAGCAACCATGCCCCGTAAGCACCTGCACAAGCCGGAAGGAGAGCGTTCCGGTCCGCCTGGTCACCCACTCCTTAAGGACCGGGGCGATCGCAGTGGCGGTGCGTTCGCCTGCAGTCGGCCGCGATAGCTGGTCGCGCCATACCTCCATTGCCTTTTCTTTGGCCTCCTTTCTCCAGCGTGACACCTCTTCTGGGAGAGGGCTCACGCCACGGGCCCTTGCTTCCGCGGTCCTATAGTAAACCACTGCAAGAACCTTGGCCTCCAGCTCCCAGGGAGGTGTCCCTGCAATTGCGCATGCAGCCTCCCACGAGGTGGTGCGATACGCTCTGATGGCCCTGTTCGCCACGACCCGCTGCGGTCGTCGCAGCAGGGCTTTGTTGTAGGCAGACAAGGAGTCAACCCAGATGGGCGCTCCGTACAGGGCCATTGAGCGCACCACGCCCGCAAAGAGGCGACGACACCCTCCGCTTGGCCCGCCCAGATTGGGCATTAATCTGGCTAGCGCCAGAGACGTCCTCACAAGTTTTGGAGACAATCTCCGGAAGTGTTCCCTAAAATTCCATCGGCTATCGAGGACGACGCCGAGGTATTTCAGCGACGAGCCGATGCCGATGGAAACACCACCAACGATGAGATGAGTGTCTGGCGGTGGCGCCTTACGAGGACCATGGAAGCATATAGCTTCGGACTTCTCAAGGGCCACCGTCAAGCCCAGACGCCTAATGCGCGCCACCACCTGCGCCACACCTGCTGTTGCCAACAGGGTCGCGGCTCTAAGTGTGCTCCCGCGGGCGGTCACAAGAGTGTCGTCCGCGTAGCAGGTGACGTCGACCCCGCGCAGGGTAATGCCCCGCAGCACCCAGTCGTAGCCGATGTTCCACAGGAGCGGCCCGAGAACCGACCCCTGCGGAACACCGCACGACACTTCCCGTCGACATATACCAACGCTTGTGGGGTACTCAACCAATCTACCCGAAAGGTACTCGTCGATGATTCGACGCAAGTACCCCGGGAAGTCGTGGTACCCCATAGCCTCCATGATTACTGCGTGCGGCAAGGTGTTGAAAGCGTTGGATATGTCGAGGGACACCGCCAAGACAACCCCGCCTTCCTCAATCTCTTCCTCCACAAGCGACCTGATTCTGGCGATGGCGTCCACGGTGGATCTGCCCCGCCGAAAACCGAACTGGTTGTTGGCCAGGTTCGGTCCCTTCTCCTCCAGGTGTTGAACGAGTCGAGCGGCTAAAATGCGCTCAAACAGTTTGCCGGCCTCGCTCAACAACACTATTGGGCGGTACCCGGATGGAGAGTCCACCGGTCGCCCAGGCTTCCGAATGAGGACAAGCTTGCCCACTTTCCACTCTTTGGGGAAGTGGCCTTTTCTCACGCAGGTGGTGAGTAGAGCGCGGAATGATAAGTCCATACCGCCCTCCTTGAGTGCCAAGGCCCAGGCCTTCCCCGGGATGTCGTCGGGACCAGGTGCTGTGTTCTTCGCTCGAAGGCGAAGAACCGCCCTGTCTAATTCACCCTTGGACACCTCTGGGGGGTCTTCGAGCGAAGTCGGTCGCCTTAGCTGTTCCGGCTCAGTCGGAGCGGCGCCCTCAGGCCTGGCAGGAAACAAACCTTCTATTACGTTTGTGAGCGTACCCACTTCCATCTCAGATGTAAGCGGGGGGGCCCAGGGGCGGAGCTTGCTCATAACGAGCTTATATGGCCTACCCCATGGGTCCTGCTCCAGCGTATCCAATAACTCCTGCCAGGCGCGCTCTTTAGCGGCACCAATTTCACCTCTCAAAGACTTCTTGGCCTCTTGGAAGGCGGCGAAAAGTGTATTCAGTGTGGATGCGTCCCTGTTGCGTCGACGGGCTCGGGTGTACTGGCGTCGAGCTGACACGCAGGCCGCTCGGAGCTGTTCAAGCTCTGGCGACCACCAGTGCACCTGTCGACGGGGCGGCAGTTTACTGACTCGAGGCATGGCCGCGTCACAAACGCGTGTCATTGCCTCTCGGAGCCACTGCGCCCCCAGGTCCGCATCAGTCAAATCCGGTTTGTTCCACGATTCAACGAGGGACGCCTCTGTTAGAGTGTCTCTCTCCAGCTTCTTTGTGGCCCATCTTGGACCGGTCTCGGTTGAGGGACGTCTCGGACTGATCGGTTCAATCGAGTGGGGGGAGACGGAGAACCGAATGTATCGGTGATCCGATAGAGTCTCGACCTCCTCCTCGACCACCCAGCCCCGAACGCGTCGGGCAAGGGCAGGACTCGCAAAAGCGACGTCGACGACGGAACCGCCCTGATGCCTTACACACGTGTTAGACGTACCTCTGTTCAAAATATCCATGTTATTGCTGGAGAGCCATTCCTCCAAAGCTTTGCCCCTCGGGGACGTGACAGCGGAACCCCACGCTGTCGACTTAGCGTTCAGATCGCCGGCTATCAAGACCTGATACGGCCGACACCAACCCATGAGGACGTCTATCTCCGCCAAGAAGCCCACGAAATCCGAGAGCGGACGATTTGGCGAGAAATAGACGCCTACAAACACGATACTGCCGCACAGAACGGCGACGAACCCATGCCCTCTGAACGTCCGTCCGACAGCGGAGGCTCCCAGTCCCGGCGTCGTAACAATGGCAACGAGGCCGTCGAGGTCCCCAACCCAGTTGTCCCGGGGAACAACCAAGTATGGCTCCGCGACGACCGCCACCTGGATTCTCCACTGCGCCAGTGTCTGGACCAGTAGGTCCTGGGCTCTGGCGCAGTGGTTGATATTGCATTGAAGACATTTTATGGACATTCTGTTTGAATGTCCATGGAAGTTTCAATAGTCCCGTCCGGTGGGTGGGTCGAGGCATTCTGAGTCTGAACTACAGAACCCGTCGGCACTCTCCTTGTTAGTTTGCGCTTGGGGGCCGGACATTTCGCGCTCCCCAAGCGATGATTAGCCGGTTTTCCGGCCTCGAAACAGATAATGCAGTGAGCGTCCGAGCGGCGGTCGGCTGCACGGTGACCCGCTTGGCTGCATTTGAAACACTTATCGCTCCGGTCAGTGGGCGCGGTGCACTGACTCCTGACGTGTCCCGACTCAAGACACCGGAAACAGCGCAGCTCGCGCGGCTGCAATATTTTAACGCGGGTCGCCGTCCACCCGACCAGCAGCCTCTTCTCCGACAGCTTCTTGACAGCAGTTGTAGGGCAGCTCGCCCAGACCGTCCCTGTGCCGAGACGGGAATGGCGAATCACGCCAACCTTCACCGCCTCTTCGGCGCATCCGCCAGATTTTGCGATGGCCGCTGCCACTTCGTTGGGAGTGACTGAATCATCAAGTCCCGAGATGAGCATCTCGGTGGCCTTTACAGGCCTCGAGATCCGGACTGACTCAGCACTCAAGATTTCCCGCAATTTGGCAGCCATCGCGTCCGCCTTCTCGTCGTTATCCGCGCCGGAGACCTGCAGGATTGCAGCTCCGGTCACGGCACGACGGAACCAGACATACTCTATGCCTAGAGTCTCCAAGTCTAAGTTCCGCTTGGCCTCCGCTATGACTTCGCCGTAGGTCACTCCCCTTTCAGCAGCACCGGGCTGCAGTGTAAGGACCACAGCGGCCGTCTTCGGAGGCTTAGCTGTCTTCATATTCTTCGGGGGCAACTTTTTCTGCCGCCCAGTCCTCGTCGTCCTGTTCTGCTGGGCGACGGTTCCCTCCTTTTGTTTTCCTCCCTTCGCCACCACACTCCATGGCTTATCCATGGAGGCAGGGGGGGGCGGGAGAGGACGCGGTTCCGAGTAGGCCGGCCGTTTGGTAGTGCGTCCTTTCGTCTTCTTCCTTTTGGTCACTCCCGTCGTTGCCTTCGCCTTCTGCCCGCTGGTAGCGGGTTTGGGCGGTACCGCCGATGGACCCGATGCAGTCTTCTTTGGCGCCGGCTGCGGCGGTGGTCCCTTCCGAGACACCACCGGAGGGCAGGGCTGCGGCTCCTTATTTAGCAGCTCCTTCATCCTGGCATTCAGTCTCTCACTCAGGCATCTCAACAGGCGCGTCTCGTGCGCCTCGAGCATTGCCGGAGTGACAACCTGAGTGTTCAAGTCCTGCGTTTGTTGCGGCTGCTGCTGCAGACTGGCTTTGAAATCGGCGAACTCTTTTCGGAGGTTCGCCATGCCAGTCCGCAATTGAGCGTTCTCACGCCGCAGCGCAATGACTTCTTCCGTCACGGACCGGTTGGAGATAGCATCGATATCTCCTCGGAGAGCCTGTTCCTCCTGTTGCGCTCGGATCAGGACGGAGTTGGCTTCAGCCAATCCGACGTGGTCCTCGGTTTTCGGTGGTCTTCCGACTCTCCGGACTTTCCCTTTTTTCTTCTCCTTTGCAGGAGTAGGGGCAGGATCGCTCTCGTCACTCGATATTGGCTTTCGTGGCGGGATGTCTTCACCGTGCCGTTTCAGCCAGAATTTGGTTCTAGTTAAGTCCTGTTGTAATATGTACTGGCTATCAAGCCTAATGTGTATTTTTTTTTTTATATATTTTAAAATATGTTTTGACAATACATGTTACTTCATTAAAATTATTGAGAAGTCAAACAATATTTTATTAAAAAAATATTAAAATATTCACAACAATTCGTTATCAGCACGAATTTAATGAGCTGGTTTTGGTAATAAAGTGTCTAGCTGTTAAAAATATAGAATAGCAATATACATTTTGTAAAATATGGATAGCAAAACATTAAATATGCGGCAGTCTTCTTTTCCTTTTTCGTGGCTCAGCCTAAGTAAACGTGAAGACTATGGTGAGTGGAAATTTAAGATTAAAATGTATCTTATGCACGAAAAGTTATGGGAAACGATCTGTGGCTATCCTGATGGCGATCAAACCAGTATAGAAACGAGAACTCGTAATGACCAGTTGGCCCTTGCCAAAATTTGTATGACCCTCAATGGTCCTGCAATAACCCATGTAAGGAAATGCAAAAGTGCTTCTGAGGCTTGGCAGGCACTTGCAGCTGCATACGAAGATAAAAGTATGGGCAGAAGATTATCACTTGAACGTAGATTATATCGTTTAGAATTAAAGGATTTCGATGACAATATTGAGGCATATATAAATACAGTATTGGCTACGGCTCAAGACCTATCTGATATAGGTAAAGATATCGAGGATGCTTCTCTTGCTGCAATAATATTAGGTGGTCTTACAGAGAGATATGTTCCGCTAATTATGACTTTGGAAAATTCTAATACTCCGATAACTACTGAATTAGTTAAAGGAAGATTGTTGAGTGAAGTTTCCAAACAAAATATTGGGTTGAATAATATGAATAGTGCTTTGCGTACATTAGAACTGAGTACAAGTTCAACGCCAGCTACTAAAAACTCACAGAAACGTAAAAATAAAAAGAAGATAGTGTGTTATAACTGTAAAAGGCCCGGTCATAAATCACCTGACTGTCCTCACAAAAATAAGGACAATAAGGGAGCTAACGCAGTTACATTGTCTTCGGCACTAAATATTGTTCAGAAGGAACAAAGAGATATTTGGTACATTGACTCTGGAGCAACCAATCATATGACTTCTAGAGAAGATGTTTTGCAAAATGTCAAGAAGTTATATACAGAGACTAGTAAAGTTACAGTTGCAAATGGAGAAAAGGTAGACTGTACAGGAGTTGGTGAAGTCAAGTTCAGTACTAAAGATGGCATTGTAGGTACAATTTCTAATGTAGCAATTGTCCCAAAACTGAATTCAAACCTTATATCTGTAAAAAGGGTTGTAGATAAGGGTCTTACTGTAGTTTTTGATAAAGAAGGTTGTAATTTTTATACTGATTTTTCTTGTACAGGTAATATAGTTTTACACGGTTCTACTCATGGAGGTTTATATACTTTGGATTGTTCAATAAATACGTCTGAAGATTTGTCGGCCAATACTGTGCATTCTGGTTCATTAAAATATCGCCTGTGGCATAAACGTCTCGGACATCTTTGTCGGTACGGTATGAATAAGCTTAAACAGGGACAAGCAATAGGACTGGAATACGATGAGGTCGATAAAGAGCCTTGTGTAAGCTGTATTGAAGGTAAGCAAAGTAGGAAACCTTTTAAACCTATTGCTTGCAAGAAATCTACCTCTTTATTAGAAATTATTCATTCAGATGTTTGCGGACCTATGTCTGAGTTTTCTTTTCAAGGAAACAGATATGTAATTTTCTTTATAGATGGTTATTCGCGTAGAGTCTTTGCTTATTTTATGTCAACAAAGACACAAGTAATGAGTAAGTTTTGCGAGTTTCAGTCTTATGTTGAGACTCAAACTGGGTCTAAGATTAAGATATTAAGGACCGACAATGGGTCTGAGTATGTTAATAAACAGTTTGAAGATTATTTGACTTCAATAGGGATAGAACATCAGACATCTGTTCCTTATAGTCCTCAGCAAAACGGTATCGCAGAAAGGACTAATCGTTCTATAATAGAAAAAGCTCGCTCAATGCTGGCGGGAAGTTCATTATCTAAAGCCTATTGGCAAGATGCTGTTGATACAGCTGTATATCTAAAAAATAGAAGTCCTCACGTAGCGTTAAAAACACACACACCTTTTGAAAAATGGACAGGAAATAAGCCAAATATTTCCAATTTGCGTGTGTTTGGTTGTCGAGCACTAGTTCAGATACCTTCTTGTCAAAGGAAGAAGTTAGATCTGAAAGCTGCTCAGTATATCTTTGTTGGGTACACTAATGACCCAAATAGTTACATGTTTAGGGATGTTCTATATCCTAGAAGGTTAATAAAGGCCAGAGATGTTACATTTTTTGAAGAATGTTTTGTAGATATTAAATCTTCGTTGTCGGAAAGTGTAGAAACATGTTTACCTTTACCCATAATATTATCGACTGAATCACACGAAGAATTTTCGCCAAGACAGGTTGAACCTGACTCGGTAGGAATTGAGCCTGTGGAAGATCCTAACTCTGATGGTAATTTTTCTGATGCAGTTGATGATGATTTTCTAGATCATTCTACACAGCAATTTCAAAGTACTAGTAGAGAACAAGTTGATACTGGTTGTAGATATCCTCTACGAAGTAGACTGCGTAATCTAAAAACGGAGTTAATTGATACTGACGAACCTATTTGTTACGCTGATGCTCTGAATTCGGATCAACGCAATAATTGGATAAAAGCTATGAATGATGAATATCAAAGTTTAATTAAAAAAGGTACATGGGTTCTAGTAGATAAACCAAACAAAAAGGTTATTCCTTGTAAGTGGGTTTACAAAATCAAAAGAAATGAACAAGGTAATCCGATAAAGTACAAAGCGAGATTGGTTGCAAAAGGTTTCAAACAAGTAGCAGGGGTTGATTATGACGAAACTTTCTCTCCTGTAGTGAGACATTCGTCTCTGCGAATGCTATTGGGATTGGCAGCGGAGATGAATCTAGATATACATCACTTGGATGTAGATACTGCGTTTTTAAACGGAGATCTAGAAGAAGAAGTTTACATGTTTCAACCACAAGGCTTTAACACTGAAGATGAAAAGGTTTGTTTGCTAAAGAAATCCTTATATGGATTAAAACAAGCTCCACGAGCTTGGAATTTAAAATTAAATAAAATTTTATCTTCCTTGGGTTTTAAACAAACTCCTTCAGAACCTTGTGTATATACGAAACTTTTTGCTAAAGACTTTGTGATATTGACAGTATACGTTGATGACATTTTAATTTTTCACAATAGTGACAAAATATTAGACAGTGTCAGAAACGATCTTAACAAATTTTTCTCTGTCAAAGATTTAGGAAAAATTAAATATTTTCTTGGCTTAAATGTGCAAAAATGTGAGAATACTGTTAAGCTGAGTCAGCACAGTTATATACGTGATGTCTTACGGCAGTACAATATGTCTGATTGTAAATCTGCACAGACTCCATTGACTACAAATAAGTTGGTTCCTGCAGAACATTGTGAGTCAATATATCCATATCAGAGTTTGATTGGTAGTCTTATGTATATAGCTGTAAACTCTCGACCAGATATCTCATTTGCTGTTAGTTATCTGAGTCAGTTTAATACTAAGTTTGATAAGACGCACTGGTTAGCTGCAAAACACGTTTTACAGTATTTGAAAGGAACTATCGATTATAGTATTTGTTACAAGAAGACTGGAAAGTATCTTGCTTGTTTTACAGACGCAGATTTTGCAAATGATTGCTTAGATCGTCGCTCATATACCGGTTTTTATACTGAGTTTGGAGGAGGTCCTGTGTCGTGGGAGTCTAAGAAACAACCCACAGTAGCACTTTCTTCTGCAGAAGCAGAGTACATGGCATTGAGTTCCTGTGCTAAAGAAGCCGTGTATTTACGTCGTTTCCTATCAGAGATAAGTAATATTTCTAAGGCGCAAGTAACAATTTATAATGATAGCCAGAGTGCACAAATGTTGGCCAAGAATCCAATTCATCACAATCGTACAAAACATATCGATATACGATTTCACTTTATTCGTGAAAAAGTTTCAGATGGTACTATTCAATTGAAATATTTACCTACAGCCGATATGCCCGCTGATGTTTTAACTAAGCCTTTAAGGCATGTAGCTCATGATATTTGTGTAAAGGGCATGGGTTTAACTGTATAGTGCCTAAATTAGGCTAGTAGCCATTAAGTGGGCGTATGTTGTAATATGTACTGGCTATCAAGCCTAATGTGTATTTTTTTTTTTATATATTTTAAAATATGTTTTGACAATACATGTTACTTCATTAAAATTATTGAGAAGTCAAACAATATTTTATTAAAAAAATATTAAAATATTCACAACAAGTCCTCGCCTGACCCAGAGCGGGCAGACCCCATACTGCGGGACGAGGAATCTGACATGGCCAGGTCTTCGGCCACGCCTCCAGCGGGCAGCACTGAGTCCACGCTGGGACCGGCACTCTCACCTACAGGACTTAAATCCCGTGGCGACGCCAAGGGCGTCAATACACGTCGGAGCAGTACTGCGGGGCTGGAAGCCCTGCTGCTCGCACCATCGGCGGGGTCGCGCGTCAACCCGGCCTTCACTCGCGCACGCGTGCGCACTCCTTCAAACTCCTCGGTAGTAGATTTCACACCAAGGGACCCGATAATCCCTTGGCGCCGTTGACCAGACGGGGCGTATTGGCCGCTCGTAACCGATTTCTCACTCGGAGCCCGAGCTAGCTCCGAGCACCCAGTGTCAGTGGGAGCGCATGACATATCCTTTTCCCTAGTCGACATTTCCATATTTGTTTGGGAAGGATACCTACGGCCCTTTCCCAACAGACCGTAGGAGCCCTTGGACTGGACTCCCTCCAGCCACTCAACCCCTCGGCACGCCAACCTTAGGTTTAGGGTAATTTTTTATAGTGGTTTTCTTCCACGCGGCCCGACGCTCAGTGCGTGAGACCCCCGGACTCGCAGAGCGAGCTTACGGGTTGCCCGACGGTGATCAAAGCCACGCGCCGCGCCCGCAGACCTACAGGTCCGCTACCTACGAGCCAAAGCTCCGCTGCCCCTCACGGGGCCCCCGCAAAAGCGCCGAAAAGCTATGGCGCTATAGCGCCTCCGCCTATGCCGGCCGAGTCCGGTCCGCCAGGTTGAACCTAGCCATCCCGCGACCCATAATGGGTCATCTGGCGACAGCGTGTGGCTTCTTTGCCGAGAAGCCATAACTTCGCCCTCGGGGTGATTTTTTTGAGAGGTTTTCTTCCTCGCGGTCCAACGTTCAGTGCGCTGGACCCCCGACCCCGCTCAGTGTGGGGTTACGGGTTCATGTGGCCGTGCAATGTCCGCCCTTAAAAAAGACCAGACAGCCACATGCCAGTTTTTGTCCGCGCCGGCCGAAACCGGTACCCCCATATCTAAGGGGCGTTCCCCTATCCGCAACCCGGGGACGCGTCCGATGGCGGACTGGAAACCGCACACGGACAACGCATGACCTAACGTTGCGTTATATTCTCCGCGCCCGACTATTCGCGCCTATATGTCTGTGATCGAATAATATGGAGACCAATGATAAGGAGGACCCTAATCATGTCCCTTCAAATATATTCCTTTATTTAACAGTAAGCGTCTATTGTTTTGACTCGGCGACCTGTAAATGCTTTTGAGTTTTAAGTAAATCTAAGAGTATCTTTTGAAATCGTAGCAGCTTTACGTTTTGGCGCATACACTTTAATGAATGGGTCTACAATTCTAGATGAAGAGCGGAAATTGTTGGGCCACTAAAATTGAATACGAAAAATTTTCAACTAGCTATAAAATAACTTTTGCGATAACGCAATTTTAAAATTCATTGACGTTAAGTTAGGGGATAAACCACATAACCAATAATACGTCAACAATATTAATCAATAATAGTTATCTATGATATCAATAATAGGTGCGGTGAACAAAATTACGAATGTCACTCATATTTTAATAAAATCAGCCTTCTTTAGGTACAATTTTTTTTTTTTTTTTTCATTTTTTATATTAATACACCGAAATGGTAAAAAATTTTAATTTTTGCTTCATCAACTCTGTAGTATTTTAACAATTAAATAGAAAACTTATCACAAAAATGACAAAAACGAAAAATAATTCGTTAATTGCGTGCTTTACTGTAGAGATGTATAATTTTTTTTTAAACAAGTGGTTTTTACAAAATAATTAATTCCATTTTTTAAGAACAATTACGTGTTTTTAATGTCGTAAGTAACCACATTTTCAAAAATAATGTAAATTCAAAATGATTCAAAATAAATAAATAACCACATTTTCACGAGCCCGTTGGATGAGTGGTTAGGGTGCTTGCCTTAACGTCAGTTCTAGGGTTCCCGGGTTCGATTCCAGGGTTAAATTTGAAAAATGAACTTTTTTTTAATTTGGCACTGGTCTGGACTTGGAAAGTAGTGGCAGGGCACACTGCGTTTCGCAGTCATTTGGGTAGCCCGTCTGGCGGCAGTAACGGCAGGCGGCACCCCCATACAGAAGACCACCGTGAAATAACAGCACGTGTGCTGTTGTGTTTCGGTGAGTTAGTAAGGGATGCCAGAGCCCATTTTCCCTACGCTCCTAATCCCTTATCCTTAATCCTACTGTAGTCGGCATCGCACTTGCAGCAGCTTTGGTGTTACTTTGGTGCATCGACGTGACATCCAACTTGATGTATGGTAGACACCTACCGTCAAGTGGATCGTCAGCCTGTCTGACTTAATATTTAAAAAATATTACAACGTTTAATTTCTTTCAGTTATTTCGCTGATTTAGAGAACGTACCTGTCAAGTCAGTCGCCTTTTCTTATCTTTATCCACTTTCTTCGAGAGAGAAGTGTGCAATGTGCTCGTATGTTATGTGTAGCGAATATCACTCTCATATTGAAAATAGAAGAAATAGAAATAGAGAAATAGAGCACTTCGCATTACAAATTCGTCACTGTGAAAATTTTTATAAGCTGTCACTTAAGTTAAATCACAGATAAATATTCTCTCTAAGGCTTATTATTTCTATTAATATGTCTTCGGCATTTTATTAAGGTTATTTTGGATAAAAAACCTCACGGGACCAAATTTCAAGCAGCAAGAACTTTGCGATCACAATTCATTCGACGAAATGTATCAATAAATTTACTTTAATTAATTTATAAATTGTGTAAAGATGTCTGTTTTATAAAACACTAGCGACTAGCCTCCGACTTCGCATGAATTCAATTCTTTATATATAAAGAAACCTTCCTCGTTTAATACTCTTTCCATTAGTCAAATCGTATACAAATCCGTTGGGCAGTTTCGAATAAGTTAGTGAAGAAATGGAAAGCGGATAGCGATTTCATTTTATAACTAGCTGTGCTCGCGACTTCGTATGCGTGGTTTTAAATATCGCGTATTATTTAAATTAACTTAACTTTCTTAGGATTGTCACTCGAGTAAAAGTTATTTTCTTTTTTTTTGTGATCTAAGTAGAAATATAATTTCATATTGCTTAAAAGAAGAAATTCTTAAACAAATATGTAATAATAATTTATATATATATAAACTAGCTGAACCCGCAACTTCGTACGCGTGGTATTCGGTAGAGCGCGTAACTTTTTTGTTTGTAAACCGATTGGAATGAAACAAACACTAAATGTTACGGAAAGCTTGCTACAATACATCAGTGAAAACCGTATTCAAATCTGTTAAGCCGTTTTTGAGTTTAGCGTGTACAAACCCAAAGAAAAACTGACAAACATACAAAAAGTCTGAAAACTATTTTTTTTGACCTCGGTAACATAAGTACAACGTGTACAAAATGTTTTTTTGATAAAATATTTAATGTACCGACACGACTCGTTTACGATTTTATTATATGTGTTATCAACAGTAAAGAACATGTTAAAAGATTCATATGTTTTTAATCAAAACAAATTATCTAGATTTCTAATTTCAAAGATTCTATGGCACCAAGAAATATGACAGTAGTTACTAAAAAAAATATACCACTAACCAAAGTAAAGAAATGTTAGAATTAGCCTTACATAGCCTACGACTAAGCATTTCTCCTCATTTAAAGCAGAGACAATTGCTAATTGATCTCATAAAATATTTTTGTGTAATTGACATATGTAGTTTTTATTTTACGCAAGGGTGAACGAACCCTGTGCTAATTTTGGCAAAACTTCACCTAACCCACAATTAATAAAATCAAAAATTAGAAAAAAAATGGATTGTAATATGTCCTTTATTGTATTTAATCATGTCTTTATAATTTATCAAATAATTAAATTCTAGAAATATAACAATTTTGCAAACGCACATAAGAATTGCAGTGCGAATTTCGGAATCGTTCCTCGCCTGGATTTTTGAACGTTAATATCTTTAAAACTTGTTTTTTTAAGCATGAAGACGATGAGAATCCAGGTGTAGTCAATCTTTATTTGACAAAGTTCTAATAATATACAGGTTTGGAAAGAAAATTCCAAAACACTGTCAAATTCAGGCGAAGTTAGGGTAATCGAAGGTAGATTAAAAAATGTAGGGGCAATAAAATATTGTATATAAAAATGAGCTAAGATGTCATTTATACCAAATGGTTACCTTTATTCATGGTATATTTATGAGACGGCATCTACGAACAATGAATGTTCGTAGGTCTGTTCCAAAACCCGAAACTGTTCCGTCTCTTATCGCGCCTCCACAATATAATTTACAACTTTTTCTGATAACAAAAGGTAACAAAATATATTGCCTTAAGAAGACATTGTTGTGTTAATAAGTTATATATTTTATGTTTCTTTTTTTTTTTCGGCAGCTTGCACAATGTATTTATATTCTTCTGGTCTGCCCTGGCCGACATGGCCCGTCTGCCCAATGGGTTAGGGTGCTTGCCTTAAGGCTCTTTCTTAGAGGTCCCGGGTTCAATCTCGGCAGGGTCAACTTTGGAAACGAACTTTTCAAAGTTGGCTCTGGATCTGTAAAGTTGCTTTTTAAGTTGGCTTGGAAGTTGGCTTTCGTTTCACACTCATTTGGGCAGCCAGATGGGCTGCCTTTAAAACTAAGTAGAACTAAGCATCTGCTCAGTAAATCGTAGTAATAAAATAGTAGTAATAAAATAAATATTTTATTACTACTATTTAGTCACTGGCAAGAAGTAGTAAACAATATATATTCGTGCGGGGTGAGTTTTTTTTTTCCAGAAAATGTAAACAATGTCGTAAACAAGCCATTGAAAGTTCGGGAATGCTATTTCTGTTGAAATGTAAATGTTGTAAACATAAGGATCAATTTGCTGTAGCTCTAGTCGGGAAGGGGCGTGACTGCTATCGATAGGGTGGGACGTTCGAGACTTTCGATCGGCGCGAACGCCTTTTTCCAGAACGTTCCATAGTCGTAACAATATTTTATGTTAAAGTCAACTGCAAGTAAGGTTGAATGTTCTTTGACGTTACTCGTAGGTGATCACGGTTGCCTGTAAATATATATTATTTCCGTAAGGTACACAGACGTAATAGTCTAGCACTACTGGTAAAATGCTGTGAGAGTTAGGAAACCGAATAACTGAGTTAGTTGGCAATGAATAAATTTTCCATGCGACCGGTGTTCGGTTCGATTCTATGTTCGATTGAATTCATGCGGCTTTCTGCCAATACGCAAAATTATTACGCTATATTATACGAGTTAGTAAAATGGCCTCTCATTGTAGCTTCTATAACAGAATGCCAAAACAAATACAAATCTTTTTAATATTTCTTTAAAACAGTGATTATATAAAAATTACTCAATAGTATAATGATTCAATATTTATAGCTACTGTATATAAGCTTGCAACCCCTATAGACTACAAAAGCGCACGATTATCTGCTGTCTAAATATATTTATCGCAACTTTTACTTACGACGGACAGATTAGTGACAGATAGATTTTCGGTACGTGGTCGGCATTGAAGAACTTTCCTACCGAAAAATGGTAATTTTTACTAGCTTCGTGTGATTATGTGACCTGCCACTCTTCGTAAGTATAAAGTAATAATTTTAATAATTTTTCTCGTTTTTTTAATCATGCGATCGACTCCTGGAGCCATTAGCAGATAGTTTGTGTGATGGAAATTGACGTGCGAAGACTGGCCTTCCAATGAAGATCCTGTCAAGTGCCCTTTATATTATGTCTCATATGTACTGGCGCCTGAGTCGTCTATTTTGCAGGGATTCACCAAGACCTACAGCAAGACTGTTGGTGTGTGCGTCTGTGCGGTTCTTATAGCACTTTGATCTGTCTTCTATCTCCTCCCTCACTGTTCTGACTTTCATGGAGTTCTGTTATTTTTATAAACCATGGAACATTTGTTATTATTTTAAGTACGTCATAGGATAAGCGATAAGGACCCAGGGGAACGGGCTCATCCATTACTCGCTTACCGAAATTCAATTGTGCAAAAGCTGTTATTTCACGGTGGCTGTATACAGTAGTAATAGAGAAGACGAACAGCAGTCATATTACATAAGACAACATAGTCACTACTTTCTACAAAACAAAGGACATCCCTAATTATGTTAGGGGTTCCGGTCAGTCTCCCCCCCACACCCCATGTAATTATTGTTTGAGATTAAATAATTGGTTAAATAAATTAATATGTTGCAATATAATCAATGTATTTTAAATTTTAAAAAATAAGTAAATAGCCGACAAAAAATGAAACCGAACGGCTTTCAAACGGACTGCTCTGCTCAATGAAATATTCTAAACAAAATTAGATCACTGGCTACCACTCCCACTATAATGAAAATTTTTTAGTTCCAAAGAGTTAGATACAATTAATGTAAAACTAGAAAATATCATCCACGTCTTAAGACATTAACTCTTATTATTACACTCTCACTTAAGACCCCATTCATAATTGCATTATATTTCCTTTTGATTATATAAATAAATAAGTATATACAAAAATAACCCCACCAAGGTATTATCCCATCAAAACAAAAAAGGTTAAAAAATGCCAAGTCTCGCAACGCAGTTCTTTCACTACAAAAAGTTGTGAGATCTCATATAAAACCAAGTCTCAGTTAGTTAGTGTCTACGGAAGCGATTTTGTTAAAAATTGTTATCTAATCAATTACCTGTCAACATTTAGAGTGACCGTATCGATATTAGATATATTTATTCCTATAATAATATATCTAATGACTTGGCAATTGCATGGCACCATAAAATTTTATAAGACAATAATCTTCTATTTCGATTACTAAGTAAATCTATACAACTTAAGAACTAATGAACTTAACAATTTAATTATTTAATTTATGAAATATTTATTTTAAATTTATTAATTTTTTCCAAAGCAAATGAAATCTTAATATACCTACGTTTTTATATTTGTACTCAAGCTGACCGAAAAACGTAGATCGTGTTCTCCATTAATTGCGTCATACCGGTCCGACGGACGTGAAGTAAAACCTTGACGAAAGCCCAGTAATTGGAATCCGAACAACTCGCTCCATACCTTCCTGTAATCGACTTCTCAAAGTCGACATGTAAACTTGTGGCATTAAAACTATTCTTATCTATATTTTAATGTTAAAATGGCATATTTTGAAGTGAAATTAAAGAGAGGCTACGAAATTCTTTCTTGAGATATAATAAATAATTACTAACACATTCTTTAAACACACCTGAATCACGCCTCAGGGGCCGATCATAGTAGTCTTTTTTAGACCAGCATTCAGAAGTGCCTGTCAGCTTATTACTTCGGAACGCAGTGTGTACTGCCACTGCTAATTAAATGCATTTCTGTTTTTAAGGCGATCATTTAGAAGAAAGGCATTATTTTTGTTGTCCAATTTAACTTGTTAGAGTAAAATTAAAACATAAAAATACGGAGCATACTTATAAAAGTTTAAATCGGGCAAATTTCTACAAAAAAAAAAAAAAAAAACTGAGAAAAAAATTGTAAATTACTGCCCAAAAAACTTTCTCGTCACAGTAATAAGAAATTTTCAGCGACAGACAAAGCATTTGTTTTTAAGCTTAGTAATTAACTTAAGTTCTTGTACTAAAGTTTTAATTGGTTACTTTTATTTATTTTTTCATATTTTACACAATATTTAGGAAAAACCTTCCAATTTTAAATCTATTATGTTATCTTCGAGAAGCTACAAATATTTTTTGTGCAATATTGCACATTAATATGTGCAACAAATTTTTGATGCTTAAAATAACCTATAAATTATCATAGGTTATTTTGGTAAAAAAAATTAGAAAATACTAACGTGTTTTTAGAAGGCTAAGAATTCCCTACGTCCTAATCTTCTGATAGCTGGAATGAATAGTCTTTAAATATCGAATATTGTCGATCAACCATATTTTTTTGGTCTAACTAAAAGAATTTTGTTTATACGAAAACTCGCTTATCCAATCTAGTCCTCGTTCGATGAACAAAAATAGCGCTAAGTTGCCTCTTAACCCACATTTGAACAGAGTACTTTTTGAACGGGTTAATAAGCAACGTGTGACCATCGGCAACCGATGCATGCTCCCGGGAGCGATTTGGAAAGAGGCCGTTTCCGTCAAAGAGCCTTCGTTTTTTCCCTCAAGAAAAATTTGTTACTGCTCGGCATCCGCTATAACCCCTTTTCGACAACGGTTTTGTAGAAAATTCCAATTCTAGTGAAAACTTTTTCGGCTTTTACGGGTAACACATCTGTAACTCATTTTATTCTCTTCAATAAACAAAAGTTAGATTAAGTTCGATTCTTTTATAAAAAAATATGTTGTGTTTTGTCCATCTGATTTGAAGAATAGAAGGGCGGACACATTAAAATTTGCTAAATATTATTTTAAATTTTCGAATTTAATTAAATTCGATTCGTAAAAGAATAAATTAATTACATGATTATAAGTCATTATCATCATCATCTCAGCCGTAGGACGTCCACTGTTCGTCAGTGACCTTATATTCCATGAGAATGTTCTGAAGCAGCTTGGATCCGAAGTTGTCCGGCACCCTTATAAGTACCTACTTTTTATTACAATTACTTTTTGTTTTGTATTTAAATTTAAAGTTTAATTGAGCCAGACTTAAAAAAAAATCAGCCAATTTTGGCACCGACCTTGGCTTAAAAAAAGTACTACACCCCCTTGGCAAGTTTCGAATTTTTTTTATTAATAATTTCAACCATTTCGAACTCAACATATCGAAAGTAGGATAATTTTTCCTTTTAAAATTCCAGTGCATATATTTACTTTAAATTGATATTGGGATTGACATTAATAATAATAACATTAAATGTTGGTTTTCTATGCGCCAACCATGTACATTATGTAAGTTTAAATAAACGTCTTTTTTAAGCACAGTATCGTCAGTCCATAAAATTTTATTGAGAAATTGCTGATCTTCACGGTTTTTCGCCGACATTGTTCTGCAAAAATCGAATCTGGGTACGTAGTCATGAGAGAGCAAAAATATTCCTAGATTAAGTTCCCTAGAGATTGTCTAAAAATATAAAAGATGGCGCCACTGTCGCCGTCGTGGCACCATAGTGACCACATATTTTAATAGTAAAGAAAAAACATTGTGGGATAGCTTTTGTGATGTAGAGTCTATATATCTTCGAAGACCCTAGATGTCCTGGCAATGGAGGGTGAGCTAGCGCGGTCTTCACGCTTTGAAGACAGGTCTGCTGTACTCAGAATCAGATGTGGGTTAAGTAAATATAATATAGGATGATAAAATTATCGTTCAAATAAAGTTTTGTTTAACTTAACAATAACGTAAATCTCTATATATAAAAATGAATCCCTATTTGCCTTGGTCACGGCATCACGCGTGACCCGTTCACGAGGGATAAACGGAGAATGTTTTAGTACCTATATAAAAATTGCACCACGGGCGAAGCCGGAGGCGGAACGCTAGTCTCTATATATAAAAATGAATCCCCATTTCCTTTGGTCATGGCATCACGCGTGAACGGATAGACCGATTTTAATTCGGTTTTCACTAATGGAAAGGGGGATAAACGGGGAATGTTCATATATATAAAAATTGCACCCCGGGCGAAGCCGGGGCCGGGTCGTTAGTCTAATATATAAATACATAGATAAAATAGAGGTTATGTTTTGAAGTTATTATCCGTGATCATATTTCTCTGAGCATTTTAATTCCGCAAGAAAAGGTCTAATCCCTCGGCACAAAACTTGTAAATTACTCGGTCCCGTGCACAATGAAGCAATGAATAAATTCAAAAGAAACATACTTTTGTTTAAGAAACTAAAGCTGAATTTCGAGGTCATTTGTTTTGCGCTGTTTTAGATAAGAATTTCTAAAGCCACTGAAAATCCTAATATTGTTATTAGGTAGACGCTCTACATTCGGGAGAATTCTCCTAGATCGTTTTAAGTGGATATTGTATCGTGTAAGATATATTTATGCCTGAAAATCAGGGTAAATGAAAAAAAATTAAGCTTTTAAAATCGGTGTCACAAATAGAATTAAGCAAGAGCGGGTCAGCGGTTAATCTAGTTATCTCTAAGATCTAGTCTAGGCTTTATAGTAGAATGTGGGTTTTCTCGGCCGGTATCCATATGAGTTGTAGGTTTCCGGGATGATGGCCCAGGATGTGATGTACTTTTTCTGCTAATACGGACTACAGCGCTGAGGATGTCAACCGCAGTTGTTGACGAAACGTTTGGAAGAATTTCCAACAGACCTGGGCCATCATCCCGGAAACCTACAACTCACCAGGCTTTATAATTATAGAGTAATACTTCTCCCATCTCTGGGCCGATGGATCGAATTGGATCTTTGACTATTTACAGCGGCGAAATTCTTGATTCTTGATGATTTCTTGATGATTCTTGATGATTTCTTGATGAAGCAATACTAAGGTTGCACCAGCGGACAGCAGCGGGGCGGAACGGGGCGGCCGACAGACTTTAAGCTTGGTGATTTCGAACATGGCTTAGCGGGGCGGCGACGGCGGAAACCGTGCCGGCGAGCGTATCGCAACCCCCGCTCCGCTCCGCTTTTTTTTGTGACCACAGCCTTACACCAGGGTTTATATATCTCGGTTTTCTAAAGGCTTATCAATACAATAAGGACTCCATTAGTTTTACTTCTTAAGGTCGATCGCAATTCACATCTTAGATTAGGATTTCAGAATCATTGAACATGGTCCCTCGTATTCAAATATTAAAAAAAAAGAAATATTTTGTAAAGTGTAGACATTCCTCCATTGTAAAGTAGACATTGTAAAGTGTAGTTGTTTCATTCCAATCGGTTTACATTGGAACTCCCTGCCGGCGTCTGTATTTCCGAGCTCATATAACCCAAATCTTTTCAAGGTTCCAGTGAATAGGCATCTTTTGGGGGAGCTCGCTCCATCGTCGGCCTTACCCTTCCTACATGGATAGATGCTGGTCAAGAGCAAACCCATCTTTAATAAAAAAAAAAAAAGAAAAGTATATCGTAGAAAATTATGGCACACCACTTTCTGTAAAATATCCGAAGAGAGATTGTCCTTCATCCCATCTGTTTAGCAGACTAAAAGTACATTTTATCAATTATTATCTATGAAAAAATAAATCAGGATTGTGTTGCCTATTCCAATATGCTAATGGATATCCTTAATTAAAGGAATAAGGTCACGTGCAGGTGCTATGCTGCTTTCTTCTCTATTACACTACACACTACCAACACTGCGCTTAGGTAATACTTCTCTGTAACGCACATCTATTCTTGCTCTGATTTACAAATTTCAAAGCCTGGTAATAGTAATTGAACTGATTATCGCGAGCAACTATATATATGTACGTATTATCGTGTTTGCAATAAAATTGTCTTTATTTTCATGTACATTTCAATTGGCAAAGAAATCCGTGTAATCACTTGTTACCTGTTTTGCCCGGTAATAGGGAACAGAAAAAAGTAGGCAACATCACTTTTGCACGTTCCTTTTGCTTCATAATTTCGATTTGTATTAAATTAGTTTGGTAAACAAGAGAGTGAAAAATCCGGTCATGAATTCCTATTGCAAGGCTTTGAAATTTGAAAAGAAGTATTAAGCATTCAGTGTAATAAAGAAGGATGCAGCATCAATTAGCATATTTTAATAGGCACACAATCGCGATTTATTTTGACAAAATATACTTTTCGACTGATAAACAGATGGGTGAAGGGTAATCTCTCTCCGGATCCTGTACTATAAATTTTAGTATAAATATAGTTCCATTTTTTACTGGATCCAATTTTATTTTACTGGATCAAATTTACAATTTTATTAAAAAATGTAGTTACGCGAAAAAAAAAACCTTCGAATTCAGAAACGTGAACATCGAATTAGTTCGAATACGAATAGTTGTAGTTGTCCAACAGGGACATAGTTTTTTGTTTGGAAAGTTCTAAATTGAAATCCTTGTTTATTGTTTCATTCTTATTATACATGATATTTTGAAATAACAAAAAGGTTGTTTTGTCTTAGCGTTTGCACAAATATAAGCGTATTTCAGAAAAATAACATAAACAGATTTTCCGTTAGTCCGTGGCTTTTAGAAATAGAAAAAGAACAATAATGTTTACTTTGGCATTACAGTTTACGTAAATTTACGTAAAAAAGTAAAATTACTTAAAAAAATCAAAACTGAATACAACAAAAAGTATAAATACAAAATCGCAAATACGATGTTTCTGGTTCCAACATTTCTGAAACGTTGTATCTTGTGCAACTGCAACGTGTAATGGTCCCATGATATTGCCACAGTACTCAACGTTGATAAATAAAAATTACTTACTTATTGTACACTTTCTATTAGTACGCAAAGAACAGAGGAAACTGCTTAAGAGTTAATGCGATTAAAAAAAATAATTAAATGTGTATCCATGGTACCTAAAATTCTGTCAGGCAGTGACACTCACTTCACTAAAGGATATACCTCTAATGTTATTTTCGGTGTGCGAGTTAGAGCTTCAAGACTCTATTTCAATATCACCATAGCGACACATCATCCTATTTACATGCTGTCTTCTTTTGCGTGTTCAACATAGCCACTGCAAAAATCCTGGTGTTCCTCAAGTGTGTACATGACATTTCATCTAATGGGGTCTCTGCCTATCCGTCAGACGCAAAAAACGCGATAGATAATGTAGTGGTCTAACGGATACTTATACCTATTGACCGAAATAGACATTATATTGGAAATAACAATAGTCCACAAACGAGAAAAAAACCTTCTGGGAAATTACAGAGAAATATCGGAAAGACCCAGAGTAAACGTGTTCCAAACAAAAAAGTAGAAGCAATTTAAATTTCTGCTAACTTTTCCCACCTATATTGAATACCGGCGGTGTGTCACTCTATTACAATGAAACACACGCACAATAACAATGGCCAACAATGGCCAAGTCAAAACAAAATATTGTTATCTTATTGTTTAGAGACGAATTTCTATTTACAATTCTCAAATCGTTATAAATATATTTTACAAATATCTCTGGTGTGGAATAATGTTTCCATGAAGATGAATGCGACAAGTAAAACGTCACACATGCTCTTTAATTCCATTGACGTAAAATGGTAAAAGTTTACGATATTTCAAAGATTTATGATTTGATGTAAGATACATCTTAAATGTATGCTTAGTATATTATTTATTTGAATATTTTTAAGTGAGTTAATAAATTAATTAATTAAAGGATTAGGTATACCATTTGCACTCATTATTAATTAAAATTATTATTAATATATACATATTTTACATATTTTTTAAATATGTAAATATAAAATACAATCAATTGTGAAAATTTTTGTAGTTTTGGCAATTTTTAATTTTAATCTAAGTTTCTTAAGCCACGCAAAAAGAGATAAGAAAAGAGTGTAGATCTGAGAAAAAATACAAAATAGAACGTCGTGGAAACAAGGACCTGATCCTTGACATTGAAGTGGAGATTTAAGAAAGGATAATCTTTCGATAAAAGTCAAATTCTTCTTGTGTTCTAATTTTTTTTGTGGAGTTTCTATTACTTTAACGGAAATTCTAATTAATACAATTTGTTCTCCACATGTTTAAGTATAACATATATTTTTTTCAGAGCAATTGCATTGTCTCTTTCTTGTAACATTTTCATTAAACATAGGATATTTTTAGTATTTAGCGTTTGTCTTCACCTTAAGAAAGAATTCGTGAGGATGGATGTTGGTGGAACTTTATGTAATCTGGTTTATTTATCAGAATAATACATCCACAGGTATATACTTAATATTATAAATGTGAAAGTAACTCTGTCTGTCTGTTACTCAACCCACTTCGTGCTTTTTAACAAAGGAGTAAGGATGTGTTGGCATTACCTTGTTGCCGTGTGTATCAAGCTATTCTGTCGAGTGTCGAAACGTCAAAGTTGGGCGAACGACGATGCGAACCGCTCGAGTGCTGTTAAACCGCAACCTATAAATAGTCTCAGACTGTAATACATAGTTGATTTTATATCGACTATTAGGGGTATACTCTCATTTTACTCATTTGGGTTTATTGAATTTTAGTACTGGAATCTCTATAATATATAAATATTATAAAGGAAAGTCGCTGTCTGTTTGTCCGCTAACTTCTTCTAAACCACCCAAAGGATTTTGATACGATTTTCACTAATGAAATAGGGATCAACGAGAAAGGTTTGTGTATATAATTTGTAAAAAAATAGCATCCCTGCGAATCCGTGAACAGTCCGCTGGTAATTTATAAAATGTTTTAAGTGGGTGTTACTTCCATACATTTTTTTAGTTAATATCAGACCAAATGTTAAAAATAATGTTATGGTTAAGTTAGTTTAAGAAGAGATGTAGACTCTCTTTGTGTGTTCTACCATCTGTACAATGGACGAGCGGATTGTGGAACAATCTCCTTTCTGAGGTGTTTCCATCTAGCTACAATATGGGCTTGTTCAAGCGAGAAGTATATAAATTTCTGCAGGGTCGGCAGCGCACATGTCCCCTGGTGTTGCTTGTGTCCTTAGGCGACGGTAACCATCTACCATCAGCCTAATATTTACTTAATAATATTTAAAAAAATGCGGTTCGGACATTGTAATAAGTTTCTTACAAGTTCCAACTCTAATGCAGACAGGAACAAACTCCTTAACAGACCGTCAAACTTTGTTACCAAATCCGAAATATACTTAGTGAATATTTTAGCAACAATACAGGAAGGTATAATGTCAGAAACATTCTCAAGTTGCAAGTTAACGCTGCTTAAATCTAAACAGAAGTAATTCGCAATACGAATGAAATTAAGTTATGTGGTTGTCTTGAGAAATTTAAGCAATTAAGTTACCGTTATATAACAGAACAGTATTCTCGTGGAATACACTCACGAATGTCTAGTTTCTTGAGGGTAAAACGTAGGAAAATATTTTTTGGCAAACAATGTTCGGTAGTATATACTTAATATCTTTAAATCTAAACGAATTGTGTAAGACATATTGTCTGTCTTAATATACATGTAACCTGTGGGTTAACTACAATCAAAAATCGTTTAATGCCCTAGGAAGCCAATACAACAAACCTTAAGAGTGTTTCTGGGGTTGCCGCGCTACTGTAATGCATCGGGGATGTTTGCAAATGCAAGAGTTACAGATTATACGCTGTTGAAGGTAATTATTTGGGAAGATGGACTGCCCAATAATAAAACATTGGGTGATATCACATATCACCCTCAACAGAAAGTGATAGGTGGCGTCAACATATGTTTATTTATTTATTTTTCTTTCTATTCTTTGTGTAATATGTAAGCGTGTTTACTTAATATAATAATGTATATTTTAAAAAGCTATGGGCAAAAAGCCAGTCATAGCTTATGACAATAATAACCTTATTTGATGATTTACGGTTCAAAACACAACATTTACAACTTCAGCTGATCATAAAATATTCCGAAAACAGGGAAATTTTTGTGGTTTTTTTTTCACACATGAAAAATATATCAAAAAATAAGTAATAATGTTTAGAAGAATGTCAAAACAGTTTTTATTTATTCCTATGAGAAATTGTTTAACGAAGCACCGCGCGCGATCTTCTCAGCCTGCTTCAGTTGGCCTAGCAGATTCAGAGGCTCGAATATCCTGGCTTTAATAGCTATTACTTAAAAGATCTAATCATATGAAATGGATAATAGATATTCTCATATTGCAAGGAATTTTCGTTTTCTCCAATTAGTCAAGCATTAGTCTCTACAATTATCAATCTCTGCGATTAGTCGAGAGGATCTATGTTAGCTTGCAAGTCTCTCTGTTTTTAGTTAGTACGGCTTCATACATCTCCTAAAATAGCTTTGTTTTCGTCGTTGGAACAAATAATATAATTATTTCTAATCCACAATCGTAAAGACTAATTCGAACCTTATGCTGTAGTCGGATGTGCCTCCTAATTACAAAAATAAATCAAACATAAGTTACTCGTATGTACTTACATATTTTTAAACTTCGTGTTCAAAAGTTTGAACTTTAATAGAATTCGCTTTGCAGTAAATAAATAAGGATTGTTTTGCTAATGTTCTGGTAAGGTTTATAAACTACGAAAAAACTCATTAGCGAAGCCACTTGACACGTACACAACTTTTAGTATAGCAGTAATCAATCTCTTTCTTCAGGCCATTTCAAGGTTCATTACCACCGCATAATATTATTGTGCTATTCTGTTTTGGTGATTGAGTAAAAAATACAATCCTCTATTCTCTCCTTATCATAATTATGTCTTTTATCCTATCAAGGTGTGCCAACCTTGCAATTCCTATTGCGTCACTTGTGTTAAAAGATTGTAGCCACCTACCATCACATGGACCATCAGCCTGCCTGACGGCATTTACGTTAAAAGAATTTATAAAGAAAACATGGAAATTATTTTTGAACACTGAAACAGTCTAACAATAATTTATTCATTGAATAATTGTCATAAGACAACGGATTTTGATGAAAAATTATAGCGATATGTTATAGTGACTATAATTTAATAATTATTAAATTAATTAATTTAATAATTAATAATTTAATTAATTTAATAATTATTCAAGGCCTTCCAACTAATTCTCAGAAGTAGTGGCAGGGCACACTGCGTTTTCGCAGTTTTTGAGCAGCCCGTCTGGTGGCAGTAACCACCCCCTTACAGAAGACCACCGTGAAATAATACACGTGTGCTGTTGTGTTTCGGTGAGTGAGTAAGGTATGCCAGAGCCCATTTCCTTATCTCCTGGTCCCTTATCCTTAATCCTACTGTAGTCGGCAGCGTACATGCAGCAGCTTTGGCGTTGCTTGTGTTACAGGCGACGGTAGCCACCTACCATCAAGTGGACCGTCAGCCTGTCTGCCGATCTTAATATAAAAAAAGAAGCAGCCTGGATCCACCGTCGACCCGCATCCCTTATCAGGTCGTCTGTCCACCTTGTGGATGGATCTTGCTTGCCGGTCCATGACCTCCACTCGAGAACCTTCCGATCTCAGCCGCCGTCGTCGGCTCTCCGTACTATGTGTCCCGCCCACTGCCACTTCAACTTACTAATTCTCCGGGTTATTTCGGTAACTTTTGTTTTGTTTTAGTTCAAAATTTTAAAATTTATTACTCATTCATTAAAACTCCGTCCAGATATTCTAACTGCATTTAGGGACGATGATGATCACAAATTCTATAACTGATTATAACTGATTATTTGTTCTTTTATATTCTACGATTACTTACTGTTGCTTGAATTACAGTGGCATTAGGTTGTTCCACGATATAAATTGATTTCCTTCCAGCTCTTCAAGTCTTTCGTCAGGTAATATACGCCAATAAATGGGTTAACGTAACAGGTTTATGTATTGACACTTAGGTACAATTTTTTTTATTGAACATTAAAAATGTCAAATAGACAAATTATCCACTCTGACAACCTTATTTATTAAATCCAAACAACCTTATTTACTTGCTCTTAGGGAAACGGATAGCGTTAGCAATTTTCAATATTTTGGCGAAGAGTAGCCATTAACAGAATACGAAGAGGGGAGAGCTCTTAACTTTATGTAAGGAACTAAGTGTTGGCTTCAGTCGTAATTTTTTCACAAAAAAATTTTTCGTAATTGAATCTAATTTTGGACAAAAAAAATTTACAACTCAAATAAAATTAAAATTTTAATAAACCTCCTTAAGGTGTAGTAACTTTGGAAAATCGTAAAGAAGCCGTGTCTGTTTTTTAACATTAAATTTTTTTTCAAACAAAAACAATTTCTACACATTCTACTTATGTTACTAAGGTAAATTTTTTTTTTGGAATTTTTGTATCTTTGTCGGTATGTCTGTTTGTCTGTGCATTTGTGCACTCTAATATCTGAAAAGGCTTAAACGATTTGAATGCAGTTTTCAATTGTGTGCAAACTTCCCGTATCATTAGTGTTTATTTCATTCCAATTGTTTTTTTTTTAATGTTAAGATAGGCAGACAGGCTGACGGTCCACTTGATGGTAGGTGGCTACCGTCGCCTATAACACATGCAACGCCAAAGCTGCTGCAGTGCAAGTGCAAGTACAAACAGAAAAAGTTACGCGCTATACCGAATACCACGCATACGAAGTTGCGGGCTCAGCTAATAATATCTACAATATAAATACAATTTATAGAAGCATCGTCTTCTAACGTCTTTTTTATATACATTTTTATGTATCGTCATTTTATCTTTTTTAATGTGTCTTTTTTTTGTAATATCAACTACCTGTGAACTACCTCATTCGAGAATTATACCCTTTAATTTTATTATTAACTAGCGACCCGATCCCGGCTTTGCACGGATATATATTTTTACAAATCTCTATATATAAAAATGAATCCCCATTTCCCTTGGTCACGGCATCACGCGTGAACGGGTAGACCGATTTTAATTCGGTTTTCACTAATGCAAAGAGGGATAAATGGGGAATGTTCATATATATAAAAATTGCACGCCGGGCGAAGCCGGGGGCGGGTTGCTAGTTATATATAAAAATCTTTCTCGTTTAACGCTCATTCCAAAAGTGAAAACCGTATCAAAATCATTGGGTGGTTTAAGAAGAGTTACGCGCTATATACTCGTACAGACAGACAGACGCGGGTAGCAAGTTCAATTTATATTATGTAAAGACAATTTAAATAAAATAACACTACACAAACATTATCTAAACATAATGTTTAGATTCACACCGCGTTTCGCTGTTATAAACTTGGCAGTCCCTAAATAGACACAGGATTTTAACGTATCCTATTGTATATATATATTTTTTTTTAATGTTATGTCGACAGACAGGCTAACGGTCCACTTGATGGTAGGTGGCTACCGTCGCCTATAACACAAGCAACGCTACAGGTGCTGCAAGTGCGCTGCCGACTACAGTGGGATTAAGGATAAGAGATTAGGAGGGGATAAGGAAATGGGCTCTGGCATCCCTTACTCACTCACCGAAACACAACAGCACGTATATGCTGTTATTTCACGGTGGTCTTCTGTAAGGGGGTGGTCACTGCCGCCAGGCGGGCTGCCCAAATGACTGCGAAACGCAGTGTGCCCTACCACTACTTAATTGTATATGTGAACTGAAAGTTAATGGAAATGTTTAATATTGTAATTAAATCGTTAAATGACTTTCTCGATAATGGAATACAGGATGGACAACTATTAATAGGTATATCCCGAGCGTCCATTACCCTTAAACACTATTGTCAGTTTGAAACTGGATCTATTTTAGTCTCTTTTTAAAAATTAAATAGGTTTTTGAAATTGAAAATTTATTTATTTAGAAGTTGAAATACACTTAACGTTTATTAACTTTAATGGTCCAGTGTGCAAGCCAATTAAAAGCTGAACACATCGATTCAAATTTGGTATATGTACAAACTTATATATCAATTTTTTGGTAACATGTTAACAATTTCGAAAAATAGAGAAATTTGAACAAAAATAATTACAAATAATAATAGGCCACAATTTTTACGGCAATATACAGTAAATATAATCAAAGTCAAACAATAATAAAAACATAAAATAAAAAATAACATTTGTATAACATGCTGTTGTTACATTTAATTTTCTATTAAATGTAAGGAAACGGATGATTCCCAGATGCATCCAGAAGATCGAGCTGATGAACCTCTCTTCTAATCCTGCGATGTCTTGCCGACTCTGGCCGAACTGAAAGATCAGACGTGACTGTTGTTATTAATGAAGCCCTGGTCATATTTTTTTAAAATAAAGGTAGTCAGATAGGCTGACGGTTTACTTTACGCTAGGGGCTACCGTCATCTATAACACGAGCACGAGAAAGCAGGAATCGAATGTTTTCCGGAGAGTTTCACACAGAATATCGCGATACCGCCGCGGGAAAACGGTATTCCCCAAAATTGGCGCTCAAATCGCGCCGCTCCTGCCCCGGTCCCGGAACGCGTCCGCCTGTTTGTGATAGCTGTGAAACCGCACCACGCCGTGCCCGCGCCGCCTCGCTTCCACTTTTTTGTGTGGCATGCTGCATAAGAACTCGTACATTAAGGCGACGCATTGGAAATTTTGGTGGTAGGGATTTAGATTTTGCTAAGCAATGACAAAACATATGAAAGTGATGTTTGGTAATCTGTTTCTTCATTTTACTGACTTAATTTTGTCAGTTGGAAAACACGATTCGTAAACTTTTATAACAGAGAAAAAAAAATCAAAGAAACCTCTTTTAAAACACAGCTTTTCATTTTACAGGCAAACGGGACCAATTTATACCTCCTTTTCTATGTACATTATTATAAGCATGAACTTCAATTTCACAGTTGGATTTCTTAAAATACATTATAGTTCTTTTAATAAAAATTTCGCATACGACTTTACGACATAATCAAGCGCGCTCTCGTTTTCGTATGCAATCAGAGCCGTATTAATTGTTTATCGCTGCGTCACATTAAAAAAATTCCCGCCTCCGGAACGCTCTCGGTATATCTGTGTTGCGCTTAAGGATAAGGGATTAGGAAGAGATAGGGGACATTGAAACAGCACAAATGCGGTTATTTCACGGTGGTCTTCTGTAAGGGAGTAGTTTCAGGCACTAGAAACGCAGTCTGTGCCACTACTAAAATACTAAATACATATATATCATAGATTACATGCAATTGAAACTATGGACAATGCAACAGCAAATGTAACTAACAATATTACATTTTACGACCATTTAGCTAAATACTGCGCTGACAAACAAAACAGATTTAAAAATCGATTAAAGCGAACACACTTTAATGGGAACAAAACTGGAGAATTTGAGTTTGGTTGTTACAGTTGCAAATTTAAATAAGTTAGGCGTGGAACAAGGTTCGGTCGGTAAAATCGGAACAATAAAATAAAATTGGCGTTAAAGGGATTTAATAGGAATGCCCTTTACAAAAGAAAGTAATTTAAAATCTCTTCTGCTTCCAGCACTGTCTAACTAGAAAGTATTTTAGGTATAAATTCGATTTTTAATTATTTTCAGGTCGACTGGCTAACGGTGGTTACTTCAGAGGGGCCATTACAGGGCCATTAGTTAATACATGCATGGACCAGTTTGCTCCGCAGTTAATTGGGTAGCTCGTTTACTCCCTTACAGAAGACCCATGTGAAATAACAGCATGTGTGCCGTTGTGTTTCGGTGAGTGAGTAAGGGATGCCAGAGCCCATTTCCCTATCCCTTCCTATTCCCTTATCCTTCCTATTCCTTGCAGCACCTGTGGGGTTACTTGTGTTATAGGCGATAATAGCCTACCATTAAGTGGAATGTTAACCTGCTTGCAGAACTCATAAATAATTTATTTTTATATTAAAAAAAGCACTCAAGACACATTTTCTGGCAATCTGAAGATGACTTTATTTGTTTAATTTTTATATGTAGGTAGGTATATCTTCTAACCTCTATATATAAAAATGAATCCCCATTTCCCTTGGTCACGGCATCACGCGTGAACGGGTAGACCAATTTTAATTCGGTTTTCACTAATGGAAAGAGGGATAAACGGGGAATGTTTATATATATAAAAATTCCACCCCGGGCGAAGCCGGGGGCGGGTCGCTAGTATATTATATTTATTAATATATCTTATTAATTTGTGTTATTAATATTTGTTTATATTCAAATTTATTAGAATGTATTTTTTTTATTAGAATGTAAGTTTATGATGACCTTACCATGACTTTTACCACTCGCATTGTTTTATTTTTCATATAATTTTCCTTACCCTAAGCGTTGCCTGGAAGAAATCGCTATAAAGCCATAAGGCCGCCTTTTGTGCTATTGCTTGTTGTTTCTTTCTTTTTTTTATGCTTTTTTATGTTTATAGTACAAATAAAGAGTTTTAATAATAATAATATTAAAAGAAGGCGGTACTTCTGGACATACGGCACGAATCGTCAGGAGGTTCCTCACTCTGCAGCCCTAACCACCGGTAGCTTGGGCCTTGCCCCGCTTCTAGTGGATAAGATATCTAATTTTAAGTTTTTTATAATATTTATTGTTTATATATATATATATTGTAAAAAATTTAGAATTAAGAAAATGTATAATAATAATAATCTGTAAATATATTTTTTATGTGATGCGGGGACGAATTATTTTTTATTGGAATGTATTTCTACACTTGATTGAAGCGTCAATCACAAATGATATAGCTGCTACGAAAAATAATCCCTTTCGAAAAACAAATGCCTTAATGATATTCAAATATTATCGACAACATTATTCATAAAGTTTTATATTTTAAGTTTAGCATTCAGCACAAAGAGTATCCATAAAACTCTTTCGCAGAAGACAAACAACAGTTTATTAGTTCAGTATTGAAAATAAAAGCATGAATTAGACGTGCTTTGTAGTAGTGTTCAGAGACGATAACCATGTGACATATTGGATTTCTCGTCGCCTCCACGACTAACACTTTGTCACCGTTCGCTTCGACAAACTGACAATTGAAATTGGAATCCTACTGGAAAATGTTAAGCGATTGTGTCTCCCAGAAAAAGAAAGAACGGCGGATATTTCTTGAAGTCATTTATTCTAAAAAAAATTCTAATTCTAATTTTGACGAGCCCGTTGGATGAGTGGTTAGGGTGCTTGCCTTAACGCTCTGTTTTAGGGTTCCCGGATTCGATTCCCGGCAGGGTCAACTTTGAAAAATTAACTTTTCAGGCTCTGGTCTGGATATGGAAAGTAGTGGCAGGGCACACTGCGTTTCGCAGTCATTTGGGCAGCCCGTCTGGCGGCAGTAACCACCCCCTTACAGAAGACCACCGTGAAATAACAGCACGTGTGCAATTGTGTTTCGGTGAGTGAGTAACGGATGCCAGAGCCCATTTCCCTATCCACTCCTAATCCCTTATCCTTAATCCTACTGTAGTCGGCAGCGCACTTGCAGCAGCTTTGGCGTTGCTTGTGTTATAGGCGACGGTAGCCACCTACCATCAAGTGGACTGTCAGCCTGTCTGCCGATTTTAACATAAAAAAGAACATTGTGCATGAGCTTATTAAATTTGATTTTAATTAAACAAATATCCTATACAATATTGTTTTGAGTTTAGCTGACAATCGAACAATAATTGCAATTATCAAAGTTAGTGTTTTTAGTGAATCTTCTCACAGTTTAGTGTTTTTAATTGTTTCCAAGTAAATATCCCTTTATGATATGTGACATTAGAGAGAGACTCTATGGAAAATGAAAAGCAGAGCTTCCTTAGATAAACTTTTTAATCTCAAAAGGTAGCTTAAATCACTCAAAACGTAAATTTTGTAAAAGAAAATAAATAAATTGATGCCTTTTCGATAAAAACAAATATATATCTATCTATATCGGTTTTACATATAAGAAAACCGTAAACGAGCCGTGTCTGTAATTAAATATTTTTAAAAAAATTTTTGACACGTACTTAAGTTATATTTTATGTAACCGAGATTTAAAAAAATGTTTTTAGAATTTTGTTCTGTTTGTGCATTTGTGCACGCTAATCTCAGAAACGGCTTTGGTTTTCACTGATGCAGCAAGCTTCCCATAACATTTAGTGTTTGTTTCATTCCAATCGGTATACAAACAAAAAAGTTACGAGCCATACCAAATACAACGCGTACGAAGTTGCGGGCTCAGCTAGCATACAATAAAAACCTCTGAAATTTCTTATTTATAGCTTGCTTTAGTAACAGTTTTCGACCATCGTTGTCATCCACTGGATCGTTAAGCATATGTGCTGTTGTGTTTCAGTGAGTAAGGAACGCCAAATCCCATTACCCTATCCCTTCCTTATCCCTTATTCTTAATTGTACTATGGTCTGACGCGTACTCGCAGCACCTATGGCGTTGCTTGTGTTATAGGTCCACTGTAGCCACGTACCATCAAGTGGACCGTCAGCCTGTCTGTCGACCTCAACATAAAATAAATAAATATGTATTTAAAGATATACACTTCAATATATTTAGTTATCATGACAAATAAATAAGAATGCTGTATGAAAACATTGAAATTTCAGTCTTACTGTGAACAGAAATGGATTCATTTTTAAATGTATGTATAACCGCTACACGGTTTGTTATCCAGTAGCGAAAACAAAGGAAAATAGAATCCCAACATTCGCGCAACATCAACATCCGTTTGATACTGTAAAACCTATTCCATTTGCATTCGAGTCCAAAAAAATGTCGCTTTTTTTAACAATCCACTCGTATTTTTTCACGCGATAATACCACAGAATCTGCTACGCTGGTAAAATAATTAGAACCAACATATTCATTATTTATTTGTTTTTAGTTTTATATTACAGTTTATATATATGTTACAGATTATCACTACATTTATTTAAATTTTGTAAATTTAAAACTTCGCTTGAAGTGTAAAAAATTGGAGTAATTTTTTTTATAAAGATACTCAAATATATTTTATAATTTATAATTTTATAATGTTTGACGAGCCCTTTGGACGAGTGGTTAGGGTGCTTGCCTTAATGCTCTGTTCTAGGGTTCCTGGGTTCGATTCCCGGCTGGGTCAACTTTGAAAATGAAATTTTTAAAGTTGGCTCTGGTCTGGATATGGAAAATAGTGGCAGGGCACGCTGCTTTCGCAGTCATTTGGGAAGTTCGTCTGGCGGCAGTAACCATCCCCTTACAGAAGACCACCGTGAAATAACTGCACGTGTGCTGTTGTGTTTCGGTGAGTGAGTAAGGAATGTCAGAGCTCATTTCCCTACCCCTTCCTAATTCCTTATCCTTAATCCTACTGTAGTCACAGCGCACTTGCGGCAGCTTTAGCGTTGCTTGTATTATAGGCGACGGTAGCCACCTACCATCAAGTGGCCCGTCAGCCTGTCTGCTATCTTAACATAAAAAATCAAATTGATACATAAATTTAGTAACTAAGTATCAAAATATTTTATATTTTGATACATTTCACACTACGGTGACCACACCATGTGTTTCTGATTACATTATAAAGGGAATTAATGAAATATTTTACGGTATGCCAAAAGAAATATACCGAAGTGACATAGAACAGATCACAGGCGGTGTGGTCTGTGTGGGTAGCGCTGGTAGGAATGTATATGGTGACAAGACACTCGTGGCTGATGATGCAAGAGCATCCGCCAGTGAACGGCCAATGCAACCAATCGCGGCGTCCAGCATTGCATAACACTACACCTTAGCAAAGTCCAGGTGGAACGATCCTTTGCGTATTCGTGAGCCCCGGTTGCAATGGGTTCCAAAGCCCGCTATCGATGTCGGTTGCGAACTTTTTATTCTTATATGGGGTAGTTCAAAGTTTCTCGTGTGGCGGGCAGGCAACCGCAGTAGGAGGGAGAGAAATAGGACGATATTAGAAATAAGAAACCGATTATAATAAAAACACATTTTTATTAATTTATTTAAGGTTACAGAGAATAATGGATTAGTTAAGTAGACAATTAAAAAAGTTACAAAAGGATATCAGTAGACGTACATACATATACAATAACATTTTCTTATGATTAATTAATTTTATATATATTTTTTTATTAGAAGCTGATTTTCGTAAGTTTATCCTTCAATATAATTAATTTTCAAATTTTATTCCTGATTGAATTTGTAGTTCAAATTTTTCAGCATTTTTATGTATCAACTAAGGAATCATAGATTTGATAAATGACTGCGTGTGGACAACAATTTAGTAGCCCTGAGATCATTGACTTCAAAGCGGTCCTTCGCTCGTAACCGATATTTTTAGGACAAATTAGTTCTGTAATAACTTTTTAATGTAACAGTCTGCAGTGAAATGTAGTATCTGCAAAACTCAGCAAATACTCTAGTAATAATTAGTAAAATTTCACTAAAGAAACAAATTCATGTGCTGTTTTATTCATGAAAAATTACATTAAAAATTTCGACTACAAATTCACTCTGTGTTACAATCGGGTGTCACTATTTTATAGTTCATTCTATTGGATATCAGCTCACAGAATTTGGCTTAATTATTCGTGTCTGATAGACAAATCAAACTTTGTTCGAACTAGTGTCATCTGATTGTTGTTTTAAGTTTTTTTTTTGGATCTTTTCAGAAGAAATAAATTTAGATTGTAAGCTATTGCAAATTTGCGGTTTGGATGTGGTTTTGGTGCAGACTGTGCAGTATCAATGATTGCACGACAAAATTTATTGTGCAGTTCAAATGCAGCCACTCTAAACCGTTAAATCAACTGCACCAACACCGTATCCAAACTGCAATTTTGCAGCTAGCTTGCAGCCTAATTGCAATTCGTCTAAAAGGATCCTTTTTGAAGATATATCCGCCAACCTTTGAACATATAGCTCAACTTTTGCGAGAAGTACACTCGGCTGCCCTTAAGGCAAGTGATTTTGGCTTGCATCTTTGTGACTTTCCCTTTCATATGTAGAAACTTATCACTTTATCTAGAAGTGAATGAAGACATCCAAAGGAAATCATGGAAAACTTCAAAGACTCTGAAGTCGTATGAACCTACAAACTACCAAGCGCAACCTGCTTTCACAATACCTACTTTCGAAATAGAAGAACACATATTAAAAAAACGGGACAAGTGCGAGTTGAACTCGCGGGAAGAGGGTTCCGTATGATGTTACCTATCCGCACAATATTGAGTGATTTACCATGTTGTTTTAATATCATGGACTTCTTATAGGTTTTCCTATAATCTATTAGTAGAAAAATAATTTCTGTGAATTTTTAAAAAATTTAGGTTCAGTAGTTTCGGAGATAGGGGGGGGGGGGGGGTGGTCGGACAGACGGACACACGAGTGATCCTATAAGGGTTCCGTTTTTTTTATTCGGACGTACGGAACCCTAAAAGCAATTCAATTTGTTTTTGTTAAAGGAGAAAATGTTGCGTTCATGTTGAAGGATATATCTCCGATAAGAACTTTGATTGGCGATTAAAAATTTGTTAAGACAGTACTAATATTGCTTCATAAGAGCATAGCCTAAAACTTTGCAACGAAGTATTCTGAGAATAGTTCATTAATCTTGTATCTTGCTGCACGCATTTTATCAATGTCACGTTGATTTAGTTAGTGTTCGATTTCTAAAAAATAACTCAGATTATAAAACACAACCATGTAACAAAAATAATGGCTTCTTTTGAATGAAAATAGATAAGAAGCTACTTCGAGCCTTTTCGCTTTGAGTATTTTTTTCTTGTTTCAATTTCAACTACGCTCAGAGTACCTTTAGATGTTTATTGGAAAATAAAAAAATTGTAAAATGGCCAAACAAAGTCTGGTACGATAGAGTACTTAATAAAAGATATTAAATTAAATAGTCAATAATGTTTCAAAGAATACAACATGAAAAGTTTCTTCAACTTAGCTTTTTCATTTTAATAAATAATTGTATTTCAAATAACATTTGTAGATGTTTCTAATTTAAACAGTTTAAAGTAAGAAATGAGCGCAATCTCTTTACTTTGGTCCCATTTCAAGATATAATTACCTTATTGATTTTCAAATAGAAGAATTGTGAAGAGAAATAGATAAATGTTTTTAGAAGAAGACGAAATTGTACCCCTACCACGGGTTTAAATGTTATTCATTAAAGTTCAGAGTACACCGCAAGCTAAGCTAAACTATATACAATGTTTAAAAAATAAAACTAATGGTTTAGACCCGAAAATAAAATTGGAATTTAATATCGAAATCAGAACCAGTATCAGAACAGGTGAAAGGTGAAACGTAGTACACTATGACCGAAGGGTTTTTTGAATGTTCGTTTCCATAGCTTACCTCGAAAAGAGTTAGTCCTGGGCGGCTTAGATATCATAAAGATAAATTTACTTTTGATTCGCACTAGTGTAACAGTAAACAATACGAAACAAAATTTACCTCTAATCTATTCCTGAGCCAAGTTATTTAAATGATTGTTGTGGTTTTCTGCGGATAAAATACAATACAAATATCCAGAGAACTACTTTACTTAAAGTTACTTAGTAAAATCGTGGGGGTTGGTTTTAAAATAACAAAAAATTCTAGGTTTTTTTGTTTTGTCTAATACTTTTAAATTGTTCTCGCTGCTTTAAATTGTGTTTTTTATTGCCTATTACAAAACATGTTTATATTTATATAAGATACTATTTTAAACACAAAACTTTAATTGTTAAAGATATTAAAAGTTGAGATGGGTTTTTGGTATTTTCAAAATAATCCGGAATAATGACTGAAATTTGAATTGAAATATTTAAATTTGAACAGACTTTTGTTACATTAATATATGTATATACCCATTAAGTATAGTAATTACAAATTAGCTAAAAACCGACGGTAGGGGTCACCATATTATAAAATATATTATTTTAGGTAAAATACATTTTATACATATAAAACGTTTACACAATTTAGCTCTAGCATGTTGCAAGCTTCCTTTATTAACAATTAAAATATTTTCTATAATTACACACTGTTTATAGAAATTACATGGAACAATTCGACGAAGAATGGGTAACACAAAGATCGAACTAACAAAGATCGACAATTTTATGCTTTTCCTATCTTTTAGGAAAGATAGGAAAAACACAAAATTGTCGCTAATTTTGTGCTAAATGCAACTGTAACTTACATATTATGTATGATTAATTGAAATGAACATAATGAGTTTGCATCCTAACCACTCATCCAACGGCTCCAAGTATATCTACTTTGACAAATTTTGATAAATATTATTAATAGAATCATTTCTCGAATAGGAGAACACATTGTATAATTTACCGGATCACAATTAAATCTCCAATATATGGATAGATCATGGAACATATCCAATAAATTTCTTCGAATCCTATTTGTCGATTTCACTGATACGGTTTTGGCATCTAAATTGAAAGATACGGATTCGTTGAATAGGGGATCGGACAAATTTTCAGAAAGTGTTTTAAATTAATCTTCATGGATATTTATTCCCATAAAAAATACTATTTTATTTATTTATAGCCTTTTAGGTACTCAAAATCATGTTTTAATATTGTTTGTTTGAAAATGCCGCCAAAACGCCACGACAGTTCATCTGAGAGCGCGTAACGTCATTTGTGGTCATATCATAACAAAACAGCTGCATTGGCATAAGACAATGATTGCCCACAAATGACGTCACGCACTGTGATTGGTGTTTCAATATAGATTAAAAATATTGTAAATAATAAAATTTTATTTCTTCATTTAAAAATATTTAAATGAATTATATTAAATTATTATTCGATAAATGATCATAAAAAATTATATATTTTCTTTCTAAGTACATTTTAGATTTTAATCTGATTACTGTCCGATCCCCTATTGTTAGCCCCGGCTTGTGTATTTGACATTTTCAATTAGCAAACGGTTTATTAAATCATGGCATATTTCTTGAGAGTACGCCCAACAAACAATGCATGAGATGAGGTTTTTTTATAGTCTTTGAAAATGATTTTAATTATTTTTGATAATCAAAAAACGTATTGTTAGGGGCAAACATATTTTGTATTCTGTGTCACTTGTCAAAGAATGCTAATTGTTCTATGTTCAAATGATACTTCTGTTATTCTGTACACTTTAAAAGGAATTGCGCAATAGTTTACTGATTTTAATGGTTCTCCTCGATTATTCTCAATTTACATCTATTCGGCGTAAAAACAGAGATTGTATTAAAGTGCGAACTTGTTCTTTAATTGGTCTACATATCTCTTCAATTCTAACAGTATCCTCCCAACCACAGCTTTCTAATGAATGATGTGTGTTTTAAACTGAAAACAAATCGACAAGTAGATAAATCAGATCTTACATACATTTTGACACTATTAGATATGGTTATAATTACAATACAATGACGAACTTGAGTTCTAAATTTGAAATTCAAAATAAATAATAAATAACAACGTAGTGGTAAAATGAGATCAGATTTCAATATAAAATAGACGCTTATGTGAAAAAAAATGTTTCTTTGTCTTGATTTTTTCACTGTCTCAGTCAATTCCTCATTAGATAAGTGTAAGTGGCACACATTTGAATATAATTCGCTCTAAGGCAAATCTCTATAAGTTTTAGTTCACGGGGTCAAAAGTTTATGGTTATACAAAAAGGTGAGACATAGGTAGGTAGGTACTTGTCAAGATCGATACTCGTATTCTCATTAGATTCGTGGGAGATATTAAGCAATGGAAATAATCCACTTATCAAAATACGAAAAAATGCAACAATAAAAGTTATACCAGGTATTCTCATAAACAAATTCTGAGTTTCTCCTAATGTGAAAGAATTGTAAGGAATTTTGTAACATTTCTTAATCTTAATCAAGAATATCTAAATAATCTAAATAATTCACTATTTCTTAGAATCAATAGACTAATTAATTTTATAACTAAATATTTATTTGAAGAAAATGGTTAATATGTATGCAGTTGCAGTTAGTCTGAATCAAAGCGGCTCAGCATTTGTCCGCCATCTTAATCTTGCATAGCGTAGATAGAAGCAAAAAGAACAGATACGGTATGTTCTAAATAAATTCCAATAACTAACTTGTGTAATATAATAGAGAGAGATAGCAATAGTATTCAAACGGTAGCGTGAATAAGATAACCATATAAGCCAAAACAAAAGCTGTATTCCCCGTTCCAGTATTGTTTGAGCGAGTGGCATGAACTGAGACGATTGGACTCAGTTTATAAGGCCCCACGTGCGGATAATTAGTCACATATCTTCCTTTTTTGCTTCTATCTACGGTTCACGGACTGTATTTATATGTATAAGTTTTCTTTGTAAGACGGACTGTATGGCGTATGTCAAAGAATTTTTAACATATAATATATAAATCGCCGTGCGTTAGTCTCGCAAAAACTCAAGAATGACCGATTTTAATTCGGTTTTCACTTATAGAAAAAGGGATAAACGGGGAAGATTTGTATATATATAAAAATCGAACCCCTGGTAAAGCCTGAAGCGGGTCACTAGTATAACATGTGTGTAAAAGTTTATTAATAAGACACAGAAAGACGAATAAACGTGTATAAAAACTTATTATACCTTATATCTTGTGAAACTGTTGAAATGAAACATGTATATTTGCACTTTCTCCAGTATATTGTAAGGCTACACAACCACTTAGCTGATGTCTCGATTTCAAGGACATGCTATAGAAAATACCGTGTCACGCGTGTCGATAGTTACAATTTATGGTTGAACCCTAAATAGAACATGCATTGTTGTATGATTGTACAGAATAGGTATCGACAAGATACGAAAGATAAATACTACCCTTCAAAGCACTTAACACGATAATAGGCACTCGTATAGATATTCAGAATAGGAAACGTCTGGCTGGAAAATTTAACAATGACACGACTATTCACACTAACAACCGTTGACTGAATTGTCGTCTTTGACAAAAGAAGAGATAAGAAGAGGTCGTTTCATAGTAAATATATTGCTAGAAAGTGCATCCTTTGTCTTAATATATAGACAAAGAAAAAAGGAAAACGGATACTTGTGTTACCGTAGCCAATAACACAAGTAATTATGCCACAGGTTGCTGCAAGTACTCTGTCGACCATAGTAGTATTAGGAAGGGATAGGGAAATGGGCTCTGGGATCACTCCTCTCCCTCCTACTCACTCATCGAAACAAAACAGCACACATGCTGTTATTTCTCGGTAAGGAGGTGGTTATTGCCGCCAGTCGGGCTGCCCAAATGACTGCGAAACGCAGTGTGTCCTGTCACTATTTGCCAGATCCAGACCGGAGAAGTCCCACTCGATGATCCTCGTCTTAAATGGTCGGGTGTCTAAATGATCCTCGTGTTTTTAGGGTTCCGTACGTCCGAATAAAAAAACGGAACCCTTATAGGATCACTCGTGTGTCCGTCTGTCCGTCGGTCACAGTCAATTATCTCGGAATCTACTAGACCGATTTTTTTTTTATAACTGCATCGTGTGATATATCAAATGGAAGGTCTTGTTTTGAAGATCTTAAATATATTTTTTTGTAATTTGTAATTTTTTTGTAAATAGTTTCCAAGTTATTCAAGAAAATAGACGAAAATTTTGAAAAAAATATAGAAATTAGTTTTCTACTTATGGATTATAGGAAAACCTATAAGAAGTCCATGATATTAAAATAACATGGTAAATCACTCAATATTGTGCGGATAGGTAACATCGTACGGAGCCCTCTTCACGCGAGTTCAACTCGGACTTTTCCCTTTTTTTTTAATTATAATTGATAAAAAAAAATAACACAAAATATGTTTATATTGTCTTGACGAACTGTACACGTTCATAATCTGTCAAATTACTACAGAGGCAATAAATTCGCTGTTTGCGTACACGTAGTATATACCAACATATAATTTGAACACACTTTTAAATAAATTAAACCGCCGTCGATTAAGTGGTCTCGAGTTAACTGAATTGTGTCGATTTAAATAATTAGTGGTCGTTTTATAAATTGCTGAGTAATCAAGTACTCGTATATATGGTGGAGGAAATTGAATAAAAACTATTAAAAAAAAACTATCGAAGTCTACAGTCATCTAACCAATAATAGACAGAAGCATCTTTGCTTACTTGCTAGTGTCAAATAACGTCATATTTTGACAGCGTCTTATATGGCGGCATTCATTATCATCAGCCAACAGGCTTCCACTCTTGGACTTCCTTCTAAAAACTCCACTCCAAGACTCGAAGTCTCTCCAACATCTATCCATTTCCTATTTTAGATGACTGATTCTTAGGCTATGTAGACAACTTTTGTTCGCCGATATCCTTCAGATAAATGTTGAACATTGTTCTCCTTTGAATGACTCATTTATTTTCTTGAAATTGCAATAACGCTGTACTATTTTGCATACATAATAGATTAAGATATCTCTCTGAACTGGGATCCCGGATTCGATTCCCAGCAGAGCCAACATTGAGACTTATAGACTTTGAGACTAATTAACTTTATAAAGTTGACTCTGGTCTAGGTGAGGAAGGTTACGCCTCCTGTCCATTGTACGGTTATCCCATAACAAAAGCTTATAAGTGCTTACTTTGAGGCCGTACAGTTTCTGTGATTAGTATTGACGATTTATTTCATTTACTCGCATAATTTTCAAGAGTTAATTATAGACTTTAATATTTATTAAAATTTTGCTGTTATATTGCCTCTAAAAATATGCGCAAATCTCCGAAATAATACTAGGTCCCCTTGGGTGTTATATATTTATATAAATATCATATATTGCATAAATATTAAATAAATATGATTGACAATAAAGTATCCTAAATTCCTCTTAAATGATTCTGCAGAAGTCGTCGTCTAGTAATATATATATTCAGTACTTCAATCGTCACTTTATCTGTGCAAAGTTTGAGCAGACCGAGCGCAAGTTATTCATAGTTATACAAATATATTGGTCGTTATCAGGCCGTGGACTCTGTATTTAGTACGCCCAATCGCTGGCAATTGCTAGAACAACCCTTCCTTTTATGTGATAGAGGTTATAAGGTAATCATTCGGCGCATGTTTTAACGTGGGAATGCTATGAAGGCAATCGGACGTTTTAACTAATGGGCTAACTCTAACCACAGTCTAACCATACTTACGTCTTACAGTCAGGCGACGAATGTACTTGCGTAGAGCAACGTTCGGCGAACTCGCTTCAGTTTGCAGGCTCAAACATTGAGCGTTGCCTGACTGTATGACGTAAGTATGGTTAGACTGTGCTCTAACAGTAGTAGGTAATACTACTTAAGTAGGCATTTATTTGACGAATTAAAAAGAATTTTATTTCCAGCCCGTTCTACTCATTTCTTTAATTTTTAGGGTTAGTAAATTATAATTAGTTGTAATGGATTTACCAGACCAGCTTTTTCCAGATTTTAGCTTATTTCTAGAACCTCGTATTAACGGGTGAAGGCCTCCTGCATGTATTTCTAATTGGTCCGGTCTTGCATCACTTGAATCTACATACTCTTCTATTTTAATCCCAAGGCGTCTCACTTCTGCGATTCCAATAAATAATATCAAATTTTATTGTTTTCTTTGCTTCTGTTAATTCTACTATCTACTGGCTCGAGTGTCTTCACATTGAAGGTCTTGTCCATTATGTTAAGTGTTGTTTTTGAACTATTTTTCTATACTTAACGTTTTTTTTGTACGAAGTATCAACTTACTAAACACTAAATAACTTGCTCCATTTAATTTAATTAAATATTCATAATATTGTATTCAATACTCCTAATATAATACTATGAATGAAGTGAACTATTAAAATTCTATCTACTTATTTCAGAAGTAATAAATATAAATATAAAAAATGAAATGAAATCTAATTTGTTACTTTTGGAAGGAAATGTTTAGAATAATAATGAGAGCGAAGGTCGAGATCAGAATGTTTATAGTCCGGTCGGTAGCCGGTGGGTGTCCATGTCATGTGGATACAAAGTACTATCCTAGAATATATGATAATATGAATAGTTTCCTCCCTTCGTAATGTAAAATATGTCACATTCCTGAATTGAGCTAAACATGAATGAATTATCGTCTTAACGAGTTACGCTTATTATTATGAAGCGTAACTCCCGATTATTATGAAATTTTACATGCAAAATGCAAAACATTTCGTCCAGAAAAAGTACTATTCAAAAAAATGTTTAACAGCAGAATGTAATTATAGTGTTAAATACTGTTATTGTACCACAAATTATTGCAATCTGGTCAAGGAAAGCGAATAATATAAATCAGTGGAAGCAGCTGGAAGTGGACCTGTTCACAGGTCACGCTGAATAACTAAACCGGGAAATCCTTGGTTTGAATATGTATAATATATTTAAAATTAAATTTGTTTTAGTTTTAGTAGCAATAAAGGCTTAAATTAAAAAAAATAGAAGGGGTTTATTTGTGTTTCTTGTTACACTCTTGCTTACAGAATCAAAGATCTCAAATTATCTAATCGAAATATGAAAATTTGATCATAATATCAAAAAAAGATTATTTTTAAGGCTTGTTCTATGCCTTTATTTATTCTAAAACTAGCGGCCGGCTAGTTCGCTTCGCTTCGGCTTCGCACGGATGGAATTTATTCTGCAAATTATATACACAAAACTTCCTCGTTTATCCCTCTTCTTAATCGTGAAAAAGCCGTTGTGCGGTTCAGAAGAAGTTATCGGGTTTGGTATTCCCTTATGTATGCAGACAGGCTGAATGTACTTACTAAAAAGTAATATTTTTACTTTAAATAACGAAAATATAAGACTTATAAAAATGTTTGTTCTAAAATAACTGGAATTTTCACTTTCATATCACATCAACTGTCCACGGATAGCTCGCAGTCGTATATTTTTAATGATGCTTTTAATAGTTACGTGAGATAGTTTCGCATGTCTAACAGGGGCGACTTAAATTATGAACATATTAAAATAAATAGATCGTTCTTGATTTTTTTTCTAAATATATGTAGTAATGAGCCCGCAAATTCGTACGAGTGCTATTCATTATAGCGCGTAACTTTTTTGTTTGTAAAGAATGAAACGAACATTAAATGTTATGGGTAGCTTGCTACAATACATCAGTGAAAATCGCATTCAAATCGGTTAAGCCTTTTCAGATATTAGCGTGCACAAACGCACAAATAAACAGAAAAACAGACAAAAATTCTATAAACTATTCTTTTGACTCGGTAACATGAGTATAACGTGTACAAATGGCTATTTTGAAAAAAATCTTTTATTATATGTATAGATGATATATAGATAGATTTTAAAATTACTTTTGAAACAATATTTATACCAGCCAATAATTAAAGCCTTAATGTGGTTTTATGTATATTTCGCTTCTATTATAAATATGTTTACTTAATAAATAATTTATGAATAAGGTTACTTCAAGATGATTTTTTCTCTCTAGCATGTTAATTCATCAATAAAGCTGCACAAAGGTACTCGTAAAGGTTAGATTTGGTCGTGTTACAACAAAACAGTTAAATTCAGCGATGGAGAAATTGTATGTTAATTAAAATGATCTACTTGCCGATTCGTTCCTTTCTAATGTGTGGAATAACGTCTTTTCTGTTTTAGACTAGCTTCACTACTTTAGCCTTCATACCGGTTAGTCTTTCATTCTAATTTTAAAAATATCACTGTAAAACGCAGGAACGTTTATCATTCTGCCCGCTAGTCCTCACCAATCTGTTGAGGTTAATCTTCGGACTTCCACTGATGCTGTCACTGTCCCCTTTGGCACAAGTCTTGGTTCTCATTATCATTAAATCTGTACGGATGCTGGGCCTTCGTACGTTGGGCGCGACCACGCCACAGGCGTCGGACAATCTTCTTTTTATGGACAAAGTGCATTTCTTACTTCTACTGCTTTGACTGCTAGTTGGAGGCAAAGTGCAGGGGCTTCCGAACGCGGTGTTAACACGTTTGTGATGATTCGGTGCCATTTCTAAAGGCAGGTTGGCGACGACGAACAGTTCATAGAAGAGATCGTCAACCCTAAGGTTCTTTTTGGCCGAAGTCTCAACGAAAACACATGAGCCGTCTTGAGTGGCGCAATATGCTGTCGCTTCTTCGGGCTGTACAGTCCTGTGGTTATGATAAACACAAAATATTAAAAGTCTTTTTCATTATAAAAAAATTTAATAAAGACATTGCGTACAAGGAACGGGAGATGCAAAACATAAGTCCCATAAGTTTTTTCCTTTTCTCCATTTTGCATGTCTGAGATGATCGGGAATCTTTGGAGATATGCGAACTATGCCAAACCCTTGGCATAGTTCATGCAAAAAATATGTTTTTTTGCATAAAAGTGTTTTTTGGCAAGCACCAGTTACATATAATAAAATTCCAAACATTAAAGACCTCTATATTAATTTATTTAAGAAGAAATTTAGAAACTCCTCGTCGACAAATGCTATTATAGTATAAAAGATTACATGTCTGATAGTTCATTGTAATAATTAGCAATATTAATTAGATTTATTCATTTAATGTATTTAAAATATTTGCACACTCTCCAAGGGTGGAATGTAGCGAGAAATATATATTGTGAAACCATATTCAGCAAATAAATAATTATTATCATTCTTATTAAAAAAATAACCTGTACTTCTTAACCCTGTGATTAATCTGAGTAAAGGCCTTTCCTCTGAGTAAAGCACAGTATCAGTAAGGCATATTATTTACTACGTATAAAGGCAGACAGATATTTTAGTAGGCAAAATAGGCTCTGAGTATTCATTCTTGCTATAGGTGCATCGCCGTCTGGTTAATTTTATTTATTTTATAAAAGTTCGACTTTAATGTTAAAATGAGCAAAAATATTCATAGTAACAGTCAGAATGAACAGAAATGGAGAAACCATGTACAGAGAATAATAAAAAGGGGTATTAAAATATTGTATTATGAACACGCTCCCTTCTTTGTTTCATAACTTTCTGACTTTTAAACAATTAGATACTATACACTCACTTTAACTCTCTATCGCTTTTATTGCCAGCCAGAGCCATGGGGACTCTGGGCGCCTGTCTCCGACCCCTTGTACCACCGCTGGTCGCACTAGCTTTTGTCTCCAAGATTTGCTCGCGGAGTCGAATTACTTCTTCGAACGACTCCCGGCTGTCCATAGAGAAGACCAGCACGAACAGATCACCTGTAAAGGATTAATAATAATAGCATACTTGTACATCTATATATAAATAAAAATGGATCTTCGAAATGTATGTACGCCCATAACTTTCGAACGGGTAGACCGATTTTTATTCGGTTTTCACTAATGGAAAGAGGGATAAACGGGGAATGTTCATATATATAAAAATTGCACCACGGGTGATGCCGGGGGCGGGCCGCTAGTATCATAATAAAATACACATAGTTAAGGGGGAGACAAACGCTAAATACTAAAAATATCCATTGTTTAATGAAAATGTTACAAGAAATAGACAAGACAATTGCTTTGAAAAAAATATATATTATACTTTAAACATGTGAAGAACCAATTGTATTAATTAGAATTTTCGTTAAAGTAATAGAAACTCCACAAAAAAAGTTAGAACACAAGAAAAATTTGACCTTTATTGATGGTTTCGAATGTGGCCGAAGCGGAAAATTCTCTCGAAAACGGCTTATTGCACGCATATGAATCCTGTACCTATTAATAAGTTGATATCAGATTAAAAAATTGTATTGATAAAAATTTTTTTTTTGTGTAATGTTCTAATGGTAAAAACAAAAAAACACCATTTCTAGGCCTGTTGAATTGTCTCCGCCGCCAGCGAGTTCTATAGTAAATGTCATTTGCCTCAGTGAATCCCTTAAGGTCAAATGTGAATTTACCATGTTTTTTTTTTTAAAGAGAAAACACACAAATCTTGTGGCAGGTTTGTGTTATGTGATAACAGTACAGTAGGCGAAACCTCACACATCCAGTTCAAGAGTTCATTTGCAAAGTTGGCCCTGCGGGGAATCAAACTCGCGACTCCTGAGTCAATACCACCATAAGTAGTGATAGAACACAAACAAGTGTTAATTATATAAAAAAACTGCAATTGTCAATCCACTGATACGATATAATTTGTCCGAATTAAATGTTTTATAGCATTTTATGTATACTACCTATCTATATCTATAACAAAATGTAAACGAGCTGTATCTGTATGTACATTAAATAAAATAAAAAACAATTTGTACACGTACTTATGTTACCGAGGTCAAAAAAATAGTTTTTAGAATTTTTGTATGTTTATCTACGCATTTGTGCAGGCTAATCTCAGTAACGGCATAACCGATTTGAATGCGGTTTTCACTGATGTATTGTAGCAGGCTTCCAACATTTAGCGTTTGTTTCATTCCAATCTGTTTACAAAGAAAAAAGTTACGCATTATACCGAATACCACGCGTAGGAAGTTGCGGGTTCATCTAGTAATATAATAAAGAGAGATGTGGAGGGTAATCTCCGGACCCAACTGCACCTATTTGAAAAAATTAAATTTTTTTTCATTATTGAAAGAGGTACATTTTCCAGATGAACATAGGGTATATTTTATATATACTAATAACTCCAAATGGTCCTGGGCAAAGCCGGGGCGCGTCAATCTGGTTAGTAATCCATACTCCATACTAAAATTAAAAATATGGTAACTCTGTCTGTCTGTTACCTTTTTAAGACTTAACTACTCAACTGATCATCATGAAATTTGCTAACACGTTGTCAGGAATACAGCAAAAACAAAGACTACCTTTCATCCTGAAAAAATACGGTAAAATAAAATTCAAATGCCTGGCAAAACTATACCAGCAATGGAGATGTCGGGCATTATATTTTTTATTTTTCAATGTGGACGAAAGCTAGTGAGATAAATAAATGAATAAAATAAATGTACAATAGGGACCTAATAATATGAAATGTTCCTAGTCATGTCTAAAATTGCTACTCGCTGTAAGACACAGACACTTTTCATAGAGAGTAGTGTTTAACTTGTCAGTATTATTATAGGTCTGACACATTTTCATCTAATTAATTATGTTCAAACACTCTCATTAGAAGACATAATATATAAATCTTGATACAGTGTAGTATCCCAAACATCCCCACGCCCTTTAAACATTAATTATAATTTAACTTGATACGTCTGCTGAGCTTACATTTTGGAGTTTTGCTCCAATTTTCTGTTTGATGATGAAACGTGAATAAATCCACTAAAGCTTTATGCCTGTTCGAAAGCTTCCATTGCGACTATAAATTTATTTAATAAGTCTAATTTTCACAATTTTTTTGGTACACGAAATTAAAATTTATAAACATAGGTTTTCATCAAGTTATTATAACATAGTTTATATCCATAAACTTCTATAGTTATTAAAAAGTACGCACCCTTACATATCCTTACAAAGTATAAATTGAAGTCGCTGTACCCGTCTCGTCTGTCTGTTCAAAACATTAAATTTCAAAATATTTTGTACACGTATACAAATTTGTTTGTGTACAAAATATTTTACAAGGTCAAAGAATAGTTTTTAGAATTATTGTCTGTATGTTTTTCTGTGCGATTGTGCACGCTAATCTCAGAAACGGCTTAACCGATTTGAATGAGGTTTTCACTGATGTTTTTTTTATGTTAAGATCGACAGACAGGCTGACGGTCCACTTGATGGTAGGTGGCTACCGTCGCCTATAACACAAGCAACGCCAAAGCTGCTGCAAGTGCGCTCCCGACTACAGTAGGATTAAGGATAAGGGGTTAGGGGGGATAGGGAAATGGGCTCTGGCATCCCTTATTTATACTCACCGAAACACAACAGCACACGTGCTGTTATTTCACGGTGGTCTTCTGTAAGGTGGTGGTTACTGCCGCCAAACGGGCTGCCTAAATGACTGCAAAACGCAGTGTGCCCTGCCACTACTTTTCAGATCCAGACCAGAGCCAAATTTGAAAAGTTCATTTTTAGATTTTAGAAAAAAACCCTAGAACAGAGCGTTAAGGCAAGCACCCTAACCACTCACCCAACGGGCTTGTCAAAAGCTTGATGTATTTTAGCAAGCTTCCCGTAACATGTGTTTGTTTCATTCCAATCAGTTTTCAACCAAAAAAGTTACGCGCTATACTGAATACCACGCGTAAGAAGTTACGGGCTCAGCCAGTACCAGTATATAATATTATGTTTAATTAAGCTAGGCAGGTAAGGTGAGATTGTACACTAAAGGCAGAACACATTATTATGATTTAATTAGACTAATAAGAGATGGGTTTCGTGAGGTGATAGTGTGAACATGACGAGTATGTGTACTTATGTTACTACGACAGTTTACCCCCGAGCTAACCACATAATTGCATATCAGTATAATCACACACTCGACTGGGAAGCGGCTCAACCAGCAATCTGTGACGGCAATCAACTTGGCCCAGTTTCTAGCATGTTCGTCACAATCTGTTACTAAATTATTCTAAAATACTCAAAGTTCGACCTACCCATTTATCCTTATCCTACCGAGTCTGAATCACCGCATATCAAAACAAGTCCAATCTTTATTAGAGAACTTAATTAGAGTCTAAGTTTTTTTTATTAAATAATTGGAGTATTTTTTAAATAATTATTTAGTTAATTAGAGTATGTTAACGCTAATATCAATTCAAATTAATTGATAGTAGTTCGCTGTGGTATGTGCTATCTCACTCACACCAAATACCTATCCACATATCTGTAAGCCATTTTAAAACCGCAGTCAGTCTAAAAAAAACATCGCAAAAATAACACGCGCAAACTCATCCCGCCGATCTCGAACCGCGAGATTTGAATTTATTTCATCTGCTAATGTTATCAGGTAATGTGTTTGTAGTTTCTCTATTTGGTCACGCTTCCCGCTCCGCGAATTGAAGTGGTGAAGTGCTGGAGCTTCTGGAATCTGTGTGTAACGGGCCCGTTAGAATCTTCGCCACTTGAGGACCAAGGACTTGGTGATTCACGAGGTAGGTGAGAGATATATATCTTATATATAAAACCACAAATCCGCTTGTATATTTCGAAGATAGCTTATCTTCTGGGGCATGCAAGTTTTCTCACGATGTTTTCCTCTTCAGTAAAGTAAGTGAACACATACTTTCTAAACAAAAATAAAACACTAATAGCGTAGGCCCAAACGAATTCTAAGTTGTTTGTTGTGTAAGATCCCACAGACAAATCTGCAGTTATCTGTTATCTCTTTTGCAGCACCTTGCCAGACATCTTAACACCTGACAACCCAAGAGTTGCAGCCCAGTTTTCCCAGTTATTTAGATTGGTCTCTTTTCTACAGCACTTCATATAGTTTCCAAACAAATGAGTGCAATTGTAAAAAAGGTAAAGGTACTTGCAGAAAGATTTTGTTAGGCAACCCTGTGGGGTTGTATGACCCCACGTGTAACCTTTAATTTAAATTACATTTCGATCAAATAACAGATAGGTGCAGGATTTTACGGTGGAAGTGCAAATTCAGCTTCCGCTATATACGGTTTAATATAATTTCAGTAACAATCCATTTAATGTATGCTGTGGCTCTAGCATGAGTTTACGATACTACACTCGCTAGCGAGAGCGTAAAACATTTATATGGAAAATTAATAATTTAACATTGACAGTTCACGATTTTCCATACAAAAGTTTTACGTTCTCGCTAGCGAGTGTAGTATTGGTGTAGTATCGTAAACTGATACTAGAGCCTCTGGTGCTTTTAAAAGGTGACTGCGTGTGTCGAATTTGTCAACATTGGTTTAAATTCTGTCATGATGTTATCATGATGGATTGGCAACTCTATACTAATATTATTATATTAGTGCAGATCATTCAGTCTTTTCCAATCTGAAGAGTTTGTTTTATTGTTACCTACTTTTGTGGTTTGTTTTTGTTTAAATGCACTAATCTCTACAATTCTAATTTTTTTAATTACAACTCGGATTTCAAAAATTATTTTTGCATTTGATGGCTTAATTGGTTGAATGTGTGTGTTTTGCTGGCCTTCTCGCAGTTGCGGGCGAGAGAAGACAGCGGTTGTGAGCTTGTCACAGTCCATTGCGGACGCAAATCCGCTCGCTTTGCTTATAAACAATAATTTACTTAAAAACGCTTTATAAACCTAGCAACGCATTGTAATTTTTAAGTGAGTGCTTTCATTGTGGACAATATGTTGGTAACTGGCGCCGAGCTAAACTGGAGGACACCTGGAGGAAACCTGAACCTGGATGCATACGCCGAGCAGGTACTGTAAAGCAGCCATTACACGGTCAATCTAGATCGAGATCAATGATCGTGATCAGTGATCTTGATCGAGATTGACTGTGTAACGTGTTGGATTGACGGATTGCGACATCGCATGTTAAATTATCAAGATTTTTTGAAATCAATGATCTCGATCCGTTGATCGCCATCCAAATTGAGCGTCTAATGTCAAAAATTGTCAGTTTACGTCAGTCAGCCAATTTTTCTTTAGGAGTTATGCTCTTTCACATACACTGTCTTGTTTTTCTTTGGCATCAACAGATGATCAAAGCATGCCTACTTTATCCTGTAGTAATTTGCATAATCCTCCTCCTCTTTAGTACTATGAATTTCATCTAACAAGTTTAGATATGCAGATGTGTTCGCTCTTAACGCGTTTCTTCAGAAAACAAGCAATAATTATTGCTGCACAATCTTTTTTCTTATACAGATCCATTATGTGTTTATACTTTTTCATTTATTGGAAAGTGTGACACTGACATGAAGACATCTCAAATCGAAGTCATCAGAGAAGAGAACGCGTATTCATCTAATGGTTGCGAACAGTGGACTGACATGATGTGGATTGAGCGTTTAATGTCTTCATCAATCTTTCAAGCTTCATCAATCTACCTGCGATCCGCGACCTTGCTCGGATCACAATCTGGATTGACCGTGTTATGGCTGCTTTACTCGATCGCTCTTAATTTTGTGTGAAGCGCCAGCCAATACCACAGGACACCTATAAAACCGCTCCCGCAGACGATTGACTGTAACCTACAAAGGTATAAAGTTATAATAACGCTACAATCCCCTAGGAGTCGAACAGAAAAGACAAGAAGTAGGAACCTTAAGCGGTAATGAAGAAAATTCAAGAGCTTGGGGCGCTAAATGAGCCCCAAGCTATTCTTGATAATGATCGCTAAACCGATCATTATCAAGAATAGCTAAAATGTGCATGCCTACATCAATAAGGTACCGTCTCACGTGGCTTAATGGCCGATGCCGATTCGAAAGTGCCTTCTGGACTATAAACAAGAATAGAATGGTTTTGAGTGAGTAAGAATTCCAAATCACGCTATCATCCACATAAGCACTTACGCAGATGCAAATTTTCCCTTGGTTAAAAAAAGTGCCTAATTTGAATTAGTTCTATTAATTCTATTCGCATTAATTCTATTCTATTTACCCATCCCTTCCCAATCCCTTATCCTTAATCCTACTGTAGTCGGCAGCGTACTTGCAGCACCTGTGGCGTTGCTTGTGTTATAGGCGACGGAATCCACCTGCGATCAAATGGACCGTCAACCTGTCCGCCGATCTTAACATGAAAAAAATCTGCAATTTATATAAATTGTATCATCTTGTATCATTTTATATCTGTATCATCTTGCTTTAGACCAGCTACGGACAGTTCAAACAGTAACATTCAACATATTAGACTGCGAATTTCAGAAGTAAATTAACTTGTGTAAATGTCTTGTAAACGGAACGGCGAGCTTTGTTGTGGTTGCCACGTTTACTTTACAAAGACACAGAGACGCTTTGAATGTCTCTCTAAACGGATAAGTAAGTAGGTATAGTGACGTGATAGCATGACAATGTAACGGCAAACTCCGAGAAAGCTTACACTGCATGCTGCATGAATATAACATGAGCGAGCTTTTTTATAAGTAACACATTATGTAACTTAACATTTGATTCAAGTTATCTAAGCACTTGACGTTTGTAGATAGATTTATTAATGTTAAGTTCAGCAGACGGTAGCCACCTACCATCATATGAACCGTCAGCCTGTGACGGTTCATATGATGGTAAGTGGCTACCGTCGCCTATAACACAAGCAACGCCACAGGTGTTATTTCACGGTGGTCTTCTGTAAGGGGGGTGGTTACTGCCGCCAGACGGGCTGCCCAAATGACTGCGAAATGCAGTGTGCTCTGCTACTGCAGAGCCAACTTTGAAAATTTAGCCTGCCGAGAATCGAACCCGGGAATCTGAAACAGAGCGTTAGGGCAAGCACTCTAACCATTCATGCAATGGGCAGCGATAAGTATATCTGAAAATAATTTTTTTTTTAAGTTTCCTTATCGCAATCGACCGGTAGAGACAAGCCTACCAGCGGAGACAAGTCGACCTTGCGGGCTTTCGTCGACCGTAATCTCCACTCCAAGGCTCGTCAACCTCAAACTATCTGTTTAAACCCACACGATATCTTAAAGATCTTTAAAAGAGATTTCCAAGCGCATTATGTTTTTTCAGAATGCTTTCGGGTAACCTAAACTAAATATCACACATTGTCTAGACTAGACGACAGCGGTATTTAACACAATTAAATTAAATTAAATTAAACTAGCAGTTCGGAAACCTGTTTATACGGGAAAGAAAAAGCGAAGAACCTCCGCAATTGCCCATATCAAATAAATAATTCATATACTTTCATACTCAAACTCACTCTAATAGTGAGTCTGAAGTTCACTATTCATGTCTGCTATTACAATAGCAAATATCAAGCTTTATCTATTAACAAGTTCTCCGCGAAACCACACTTCAACAACTTACTTTTCAACTATTAACGCGCTATAGTTTCTTTGTTAACGGTAGGTAACTTTAAAGTTCGTACTCGCGAAGTTTCGAATTTCAGACAGACGCAGGACACACCTAGACGTTGATTTGTTTAATTATTTTGTCAGATTTTGTCAAACTAATCTACAATTCGTAAAGTTAGTTCGCCTTAACAATTTCTGTAACTAAACCTAATTTATTTACGTTCCTAGTGAGGATGTGGACTCGATATGGACTTGTTCGGTACTAGTATTGCCAACATTAAAGGAGCTTAATTAATTTAATTTGTAACACTAACTTACAAGCTTATCATAGTAATTTAAAAAAAAATTGTTTTTAGGGTTCCATACGTCCGTGTGTCCGTCTGTCCGTCGCGTCGGTCACAGTCAATTATCTCGGAATCTACTAGACCGATTAAGTTGAAATTTAGTACACATATCAATTTCTGTGACCCAAACTCAGAGGTGTGACGTGAATAGATGAAATCTGTATATGGGAGGTCATTTTCGGGGGGAAGGTGGAAAATTAAAAAAAAAATTTTTTTGAAAAGTGCATCGTGTGACATATCAAATGGAAGGTCTTGTTGTGAAGATCTCAAGTGTATTTTTTTGTAATTTTAAAATAAATAGTTTCCAAGTTATTCAAAAAAAAATTAGACGAAAATTGACCATTCTACCCTCCCCCCTTATCTCCGAAACTACTGAACCTAAAATTTTGAAAAAAAAAAAAAATACAGAAATTAGTTTTTTACTTATAGATTATAGGAAAACCTATAGGAAGTCCATGATATTAAAATAACATGGTAAATCACTCAACAACGTACGGAACCCTCTTCACGCGAGATCAAGTCGCACTTGTCCCGTTTTTTAAATTGTGGTTTCCTTGCAGATACCTACATAAAAATACATATTGTATATGGAATAGGTAAATTAATTCATAGTATGTATATGTAAATAGTATATGTATTTATGCCCTAAATTGTTATAATCTCTATTTATTTATTAGCTGCAAGTGAATGATGTATTAGATTTCGTATTCTAAAACATCATTTCCTAATGCATTATTTGTAATTGACTATCAATTATTTATTTCTATCCGGTTTGTTCGAATTTGAAAATACAAATCTTCCTAAATAATTTACTTAAATTAAATTATATAATAATATGATTTAGGGAGCGGAGTGATGATGCAGCGGAAAACCCTGGATGAATGCGAAGGATAGAGGATCGAGTGTGTTGACGCTCATTTAAAAAGGCCTAAGTCCAATAGATCTGTACTGTTGGACTCCAAAGTGAATGGAGTTCCGTACTAATTCCTCTTCAATATTACCGGAACTTGGCATTCGACTCTCATTCGTCGTTCAGGCTCGCATCCTCACATTTGAATGAACCATCAATTGAGCGCCTAGTCGTGTTGTGAAGAGTCGCATTTACGAGACCATGTGAAAGGCCTCCTATGAAACCAAATGAAATCAAGGCAGCCATTGACTTTTCCGTGTACGATTGTGCCAGGAAGACGGCTATGAAGGACGAGTAGCGGTGTGCCAATCAGAAGTGATAACCACGCCCACTTTGCCAAGAGTAATTCGGCCAGGAATGGTGATGATGATAGTGATGAGGACATACTTTTATAATAAAATAAAGCCAATGTTACTCACACATGATACATCTATCTAACATAGATGAGTTCAGTAATAAATTTAACAATAACATACGTACATATAAAAGTTACATGTTTTTTATTTCTTAACATTAGTATAGACTAACTGTTGCCTACGCATACGCTCGGAGACTCCTCTGTGCTCGGAGTATCCATTAATAAGTTAGAATCGAATTATTGCTAAAATAATAACAAAGTTGAATGATTATTCCAAGACAAAGCATTACAAAGCATTACTGGCCTGGCATAAAAATTATAATATTATTAATTTTATTAAATTAATTATTAATTAAACTTTTCATTAATATATTAAAAAATAAATTAGAGGCAATAATATAGCAATATTAAACGCTAAATGAAACCAATCGATTAGTGTGCCTTTTTAAATTGTCTTTGTAAAAGAATGAAGTTATTAGCTGAGGCAATTTACCGTCTTTTTGTCGAGAAAGGCGTCTGGTTAATTTATCTCTTTCATAAGTTGGTAACTTTGTGAGAGTTTACAAAGATTAGAGTTGTTGGGAACATAGTTAACGAAATTATTTTTCTTAGTTATTATTATTAATTTGTGCCACTCTTTGCCTGAATATGAGTTGAGCCTGAATCTTCGCGTGAACCTTGTGACCTGGGGTTCAATTAGACTATACCTCTGCTTGTCGTATGAGGTGCCTGGAAAGGAGTCCCTGTGATGTGAAAGGAACCCCTATATGAAACCGTAGTGAACCTTCAGGAACTCTGGATAAACTTTCTATCTCCACAGGAGAAAGGGTACAACAGTCAACTGCTCCCCTTGAGGTTTTCATTGGGATTGGTATTACAGGGACGTTATTCGGATATCCCTAGTTAACTTCTCTAGGTCTAGGAACAATAATATATTCTTTTCTACGTAAACTTCGGCAGGTAGGCTGACGGTCTACTTAATGGTAGGTGATTACCGACCGAGTAGGTAAACATAAAGAATAATTGACTAGGAGGGGTATGACCATGGTACATCTTACTCCACAGAATAGAGAATCGCCGCACCACCACCTACTAGAGACGGTAGTAATATTAACATTCATGCCACGATGTAAGTTATTACTACTCTGAGGTGCCGTTTGGACTCTGTGGCACGCCAGTTTCTATATGTGCGTTGTGGAGTAAACATTATTCAAAACAGCGATAGAAATGCTTCAGTTTGCCGTGATTTGGTGTAATAATCAAAGTAAATACGTGAATAAGCAAAATTCTGGCGTAAAATATCAAAAGTAAGCAATTAAATGCAATTTTTAGCTTTTAAAAAATGCGAGCCGAGATTGTCTGGGAAGACAATACCTAAACGGTTCGTAAGCCGTGCTTGTACTTGTACTGAATAAACGGTAATGCACCCTGACAAGCTGGATTTGTATGGAAAGCGTAACATCTCTAGTAAGGTGCGGCAGGGCGATTCTTTGCTCTATGCCTCACACGCTCCTCGAAATACATGCGGTTATTTAACAGTGTCCAATTAAGTTACTATAATTATAATAATTGCTAACTGTAATTAATACTTATTTAAAATAATATAATATTAGAAAAAATTGACATTGATCTAAAAACCCATAAGATTTCTATACTTGTGAATAATTGTTTTCTCCCAAGGAATCAATATACAGACTAAATTAAAGTCAAATTCTCATAGTGAAATAATTTACCATCAGAATTTATCAGTATAGGTATTGTGAAGGCCAACAAATTATACGAGCAATTTATATTTCGTCGTCAAGTGCTTACGGCGACGTCGGAAAGTGTTGAACATGATATTAGATATTTTTAGAACAATTTCATCTTGTATTAAATCTTGCTATTTTAGTACCGATCGCTACTAAGGAAACTAATACGCGTTTTTCTTTTTTAAATTACCAATGGTACAATAGATAACTCGTATGTTTATAAATTGACCCTGTATAAAAAAATCTATTAAGTTCTTATTTCAATAGTTCTTATTTCAATAGTTTTTGTTATTTTTTAAATTATATCATACTAGCGACTCGCTACCGGGTTCGCACGATTCTCACTCTTTCCGAACTTCCAGACTTTCATATGGGTCTCTTCATCTCTTCCGAAACCCAAATCAAAATCCATTAACTGGTTTAGAAAAAGTAAGCGGAAAAACTGACAGGAAATATTATTTTATAATATTTTTCATAGATATAGATTAATTAAGTACACGTGCTAGGTAGACAAAAAATAAATTACTAAAACGAAATACGGAAGAGGTGATTCAAAGAGTCGAAGTAAGGTAGTCCTTGACAATCTGAAATCTCAACATCATTACCGCCTCCTCTCCAAGAGGCAAAAAATGGAGTGGGTCTGATAAAGAGGGTAAAAGTATAGGCTTTGACGTCAGATACACGTATACCGGTACACAAGTACACATATATATATTATTATGCTATCTATGCTATACATTTCCTAGTTAAACATGTATTCTTTGAGTAAACTCAGAAACAATGCTAGAATGGTTTCTTTTTTGAGGCATACAAATATTGTTCTAATTATTATCTGATTCAAATTATATACATAATTATATTAAAAACAACAATGTGAATAATCTTATAGGTACCGATAGTTAGAATGATATCATAAACAGTATTAAATAGTATTAAATGATTGTATCCATTCGTATTCCAATTTTAAAATAAAAATATTTGTTGACAAACATTTTTATCAAACACTTTAGTCTACTTTGAATGTATTATACAAAATAACATAATTATAAAATAATATTTATATGATTGTTTTTAATTTTTTAAATATTAAATTTCAAATTCAAATATCAAATTTTCAAAAAATAAAACTGTATCTATTGTCTGTGTCTATTGAAAAATAATATCTTTATTAATCTTGATTGTGTAATTGAACTTAAGTAGTAATTAATATATTAGAAAAAGTCTTTTCGCATATCGTACCTATGTATAAACTTGTAATAAAATCTTTTTGGCTGTACTATTTGTATCTGGCTGGTTTTTATGACATTAAAAAGTTTACAAATTAGTAAAATGTTGTTTCCAGCCATTTTCCATTTGTTTTTCTTTCTATCAAAATGAATGAATCCAATGAATAAATTCGATACATTTTAAAATTTTATTACAAAAAAGGAAAAAATGCAACGCAAGCCACGAAAAAAATTTGTGACGTTTATGGATCTAATGCAGTGTCAGTAAAAATAGCACAAAGTTTGTTTAAGCGTTTTCAATCCGGGAATTTTGATGTCAAAGATGCACCTCGCTCTGGTCCCTGTTAAGGATAAAATGGTCGCCATTTTTGAAAAAGTGGAGCTAGATCGGCATATAATCGGATCGGATCGGTTACGACATAACTAAAGAACTGGGAATTGACCACAAAACAATTTTGACCTATTTGAAAAAAGCTGGTGTTTCGTCATCATCACCAATCCTGCCTACTTTGTTCCTTGGCTTGTTGCGGGTGGTGGGGTGGCCTGTGTGCTTGCCATCGAACGGTCGGACCGAGCCCCCCCCCTCCCCTCTCGCCGGCCCGCACCGGGCAGATGCATTAAAGACGGTGCGCGCGCGTCATTGTTATGGACAATTAATAAAATTGCGAACGACCTTGAAAAGGCTTGTGAAACTGAATGTATGTGATTAAGTGCTATATATCCGAGGTGGAGTCTCATCGGGGCTGTGGAGAAGACGGGACGAGGTAAGTACGCATGGTTTTCTTCATCGCCCGTTTCAGGTTGGGAACATCGTATGATCGATTAACGTATTTTGTCCCAAAGTAGCATTGCCACCACCGATTTCGGCATTGGACCCACGGTGCATGCTACATTTTATGGTGCCGAAACCCGGGAGAATTCCACCTAAATCGTTAACTTACGCGCAATCGCTTACAGTATTTTCAAGGTCAAATCGTTAACTTAGTTAATTGCTTAGGTAAAACTATCGGTCAAGTCGTTGAATCTCTTTGCCTATTGCAGTTCTAGGTCATTCGATTATTATCGTAATCTTAAATTCGTAAATTTTCGTTTGTAATTGTCTATATTAAATGCCCGGTCTACCCGTCACCAATTTTCATAAGGTTATTAAAATCATAATTTTAAAATTTTCTATAAGTATAAACCTTTCGTTCTACCTGTTATGAAATGTAACAAATTAATAGAATCGTAATTTAATAACAACTTTCATATTACCGTAACATTCCACAAAATCGTAATCGTTTTTCATATAACATTTTTTTTTTTGTATTACCGCAACATTATTTGGAACATCAAATAATTATCGAAATATCATTTTTATTTACTTTTCTTTCTTGTTTTTGTGTCAATCGTTTCATCGTAGAAAATATTTATTTATTTTTATTTATTTTACACTAAAAATCTCAATATTTGGGTGCCACTGAAAGAAATCTTATGAATCTTGTACTCATTTGCGATTCTTTATTGAGATGTAATGAAACCGAACAGTTTTTGAAGAGATTTATAACTGGTGATGAAAAGTAGATCACGTACGACAAGAATGTGCGGAAAAGGTCGTGATCAAAGGTCGGCCAGGCTTCAACTCTCAATAAGGTGATGCTGTATGGTGGGATTGGAAGGGCATTGTTCATTATGAGCTTTTATCGCCCGGCAGAACCATCGTTTGGGATCTCTACTGCTAACATCTGATGAGATTAAAGCAAGAAGTTGAGAGAAAGCGGCTGGAATTGATTAATAGAAAGGGTGTGGTCTTATATCACGACAATGCTAGACCACTCACATCTTTAGCCATTCAGCAAAAATTAAGAGAGTTTGGCTGGGAGGCATTAAAGCATCCGCCATATAGCCCTGACCTTGCACCTTCAGATTCCCACCTGTTTCTGTCTCTTCAGAATTCTTTAGGCAGTGTCAGGTTAACATCAAGAGAGGACTGCCAAAACTACTTGTACTGCCAAACTTTTTAGATCAGAAATCCCAAAATATCTATAGCAACGGGATCATATCACTACCTACAAGATGGCAAAAATTCATCGAACAAAATGGCTCATATATACTGTATTTAAATGTAAATAAACAAAAAAAAAATGCTTTTTATAATTTGAAATGATTTAATCTTAATCTTCTCTATATATAAAAATAAATCCCCATTTCCCTTGGTCACGGCATCACGCGTGAACGGGTAGACCGATTTTAATTCGGTTTTCACTAATGGAAAGAGGGATAAACGGGGAATCTTTATATATATATATATATATATATATATATATATATATATATATATATATATAAATTGCACGCCGGGCGAAGCCGGAGGCGGGCCGCTAGTAGGTACATATATATAAAGCACGTGTCGCAATGTTCGTTCACGCTAATCTTCAGAACCGCCCAACAGATTTCAATGAAATTTTCGAAAGGTGTATGGTTCATTCCATCTTGAAAGATTTGATATCACTTATAAAGACACGCAGACGAAGACGGGAGCAAAAGTTGGTCATAATTATTTAAGCAGTTCTAAAAATATTATAAGAAATATAATATTACCTGACGATATCTAAGCTAACATCGTAATAAATCATTTACTTTGTCACTAGATTAATTTGCTAAGTTTATGCCCCTTTGGGACATTAAATAATAGTTGGTTGGACAAAATTGATGGATTTAGGTTTATCCGAGAGTTAATTACGAAAAGCCCGCGAGTGTAGAAATGAACCGGAAACTAAGCAAAAACGGATAATTGTATTTGTTTCATTACAATTCTGTAATGAAGTCGACATAACTGAAAAGAACATTACACATAACGACCACTAAGGTTCAAATTCGTCCATATAAGGTATAACAAAACTCACCAGTTAGAAAAGATAGTCTTCTCATGGCAGGAAACGGATGATTCCCAGATGTATCCAGAAGGTCGAGCTGGTAAACCTCGCCTCTGATCCTGTACAGTTTACGATGGAAGTCTTCTATAGTTGGTGTATAGCTGTCTTCAAATTTGTTGCCGAGGAACCTCGCCACCAGCGATGTCTTGCCGACTCTGGCCGAACTGAAAGAACGGACGTGACTGTTATTCATCGGATGGATAAGTTCTTCTATATAAAGGTCGTCACCAGCGTTGCCAGTTTTTTTTTTGCCAAGTCGGGGTTTTGGAACTTTTTGAGTAAAAACAGCGGGATTCTTTCGTCGAAAGCGGGACATAGTAAAAAAACGTATATAATCATTGAATTAAAATTACGTTTATGTGACAATAGATAGCAAAAATAGCCATAGAAAATGTATTTTAATAAAAATGTAATATTTTAAATCAGATTTACCCTATCGTTAAATAGTTGAGTCTTATTCGTCTTCAGAATAAAAAAAAAAAACAGAAATCAAAATAAAAAAAGTTTTATTCATTAGAAAAATATGGCGTTTCAATTGCACTTACAATAAGAGAATAATTATTTATAAGAATTATGTAATTATTGGCATCAATGGTAGTCTTTGCGCGCCGGCCAGTACACACTTGTCTGTGCCACCCGCCCACGCTTTCTCAGCATCCTGCACGCACGGTCGAGTTATCCCCGAAAAGCGGGACTAAGCCTGTCCCGCGCGGGACATTTAATTTTGATTTACAAATCGGGACGTCCCGCCAAAATCGGGACGTCTGGCAACGCTGGTCGTCACATAGGCTGACGGTCCACTTGATGCTAGGTGGCTACTGTCGCCAGACGTGCTGGCTATAATGCCCTTCCATAAGATGCCAAATCCAGACCAGAGCCATCTTTAAAAAGTTTGTTTCTAAAGTTGGCCCAGTCGGGAATTGAACCCGGGACCCTTTTAGCACTATCTTGTCTTAGTGTCTGCTATTTCTGCTTATTTCTGTCTGCTAGAGTACCAGTATCACTTCGTCCATTGCTGAAATATTGTGATCGCCACGTGAACTAAAGCTCTCTACCTATACCTACCACGTTAAGGAACTGTAGTACTTTTTTGATAGAGGCATTCTTCACATCTTCACAAGCCATTGTGTGGCTTCCTAGTATGTGACTGCGTTTGTGCATCAGGGGGCCACACTCGCACAGGATATGCATTGGTGTTTCTTCTGTCTCATGGCAGAAGCGACACTCTCCCGTACTAGTGACTGCGCTTGTGCATCAGGGGGCGATAAGGCGCTATGGTTAACATATATTCCCTTGGAAAATTCCATTAGTGAAAGCCGTACCAAAATCCCTTGGATGATTTAGAAAAAGTTAACTGAGAAACAGACGGAAGCGGACAGCAATTTTATTATATAATATGTAGATAAAGATATATAACAGATAACAAAAAGATGACCTTAATACTAAAGTAAAACTATTCAGACTTGACCCTAGGGCGCAAGTTCCGATGGGGCGCTGGAGTGGCTTCGCAAGCATCACTTGTTTACAGAATAAAATTTGGTAATTTGAAAATACACGCGTAAATATTATACTAACTTTAATTTAAAACAACTTTCTCTTTCGTTGACTGACTGTGATTCGAAAATTTTAAATTACTTGAGCCCTCTTCTCAACCTCTAATTGAATTAGAGCTTAGAGCTTGAAGCTCATCAGACAAACACTACCCCTCAGCCAATTTGTACCTAGGTCATGGATGTCCAACTAATGTATTTATCTCCTATCTATATTCTATAATAAAACAAGCTGGTGTGATTGTTAGAACAATATAAAAAACCAATGATACTATTAATATGAATGCCAAGACTTTATTCATTTCCTTTTTACGTCTGCTGAACAGATTTAGACACCGCCAGAACAGGTCTGGATAGATTATAGTTAGAGCCTCGGGCTCTCTGAACTCTAAATCAAGCACTGCCCATAGACTACTGAGACGAGATAAGCTAAACTAAGTTAGCTTAGCTTTAGGTCTGCATCCAGCCTTTGTCTGGGGCTAGTGGGCGTTGTGTAAATATATCCCAAAATTATAATTATTATTCTATATAATGCCTGAAATTAAATTTCACAAATCAAGAAAGATTTTAAAAAAGAAAATTTATAAAGTCGTCGAGATTATTGAATACCGAAACTGAAGTTTCCAACGACATTTATGCGGTCTTAAATTTTTAACATCTTCTAGAAGTTATCATAAAAAATAAATCGCTAAAATATTTTTCTACACATTTCCAATAGCTTTTCAGAAATCAGAAAAGCATCAGAAAGCACATTGAAATTTGTACTAAAATTGTACTGAGTTAGCTTAAAATGAATTTTATCAAAAGTATTTTTAAAATACTGGTTACTAAACCGACGCATCATAATATACATAATTATACAGGGATGTCCTGTAAATAGTGGCCTACTATATTGGAGTTATCGATAGGGCAGATCATTGGCCTTTCAGAAAAACACTATTTGACCTATCGCAGGTCGCACTATTTTTGAGATATTGTGCTTTTTTGAATTTTTAAAAGTTCCCTAGCTTTTACCACTAATTAGCGCTACAAAGCCCAAGGTTAAGCCCAAGGTTAATTAAATGTAAATAAACTTTGAAAAAAAAAATAAGTCTTGAGTTTTTATATAAAATTTGAATAAATTTTTCCCCAATTAAATCTAATGTCTTAGGAATAAAGTAAGTGCCGCCTCTGTCTGTTTCTTCGCTAACTTCTTTTTAACCAACAGATTTTGATACGGTTTTCACTAATGGAAAGAGCGATAAATGAGGAAGTTTGTGTAAATAATTTTCAAAAAAAAAAAAAAAAATTTCGTTCGTGCGAAGCTGAGGGCAGTAACTAGTAGCATATATTTCACAAAATATCGAGATAAATTCAAAATAATTTCACTTTTTTTTTCAGTTAAAGAAAGTTCTTACTCTAATATTATTTGATATTATTTGCGTCAAGAGTCGCCCGTGTGGCATGTCGCACGGACGAGTAATACTATTGTAAACGTCCGTTCATTTTGTTGACAACCAGCCTTCGCAACAAGACGAGACTCACGCGACGAAAATGTGGCCTATTTCAAAGAATTAGTTACCTACAAGAAAAATGCTGAACAAAATATCTGTTAGGGAATTTTGTGACCGTGAAGGAATTCGTAGCAAAATATCTTGACGCTGATATTTTGCTGGAGGTAAAATACAAAATATTATAGGTAAAATTTAGGAGGTGCAATTTGATAGAATTGCCTCGATTATTTTCTCTTTGTGTGTTTTTTTTTTGCCAATAATCTTTTTCACTTTATGTTAGACGTACATATTTTCTATACTAGCTGAACCCGCAACTTTGTACCTACGCGTGGTATTCGACTTTGTACCTACGCCCGTAACTTTTTTGTTTGTAAACCGATTGAAATGAAACAAACACTAAATGTTACGGGAAGCTTGCTATATCACGCTATATTCAAATCGGTTAAGCCATTTCAGAGATTAGTGTGCACAAACGCACAGACATAAAGACAAAAATTCTAAAAACTATTATTTGGACTCGGTAACATAAGTACAACCTGTTTTTTTGAAAAAATCTTTAAGGTAGGCACGGTTCGTTTACGATTTTATTATATTTTATGTAGAGATGTCAGATTGTGTGCTGTTTTGTGAAGCAATTAAAAAAAATTCAGCTGCACTATTACCTATTTTTTCAGTTATTTTGTAAATGCATCCACCTAGTATGTTCTGTTTTTTTTTTAAATGTTAGGCAAGATATACAGGCTGACAGTCCACTTGATGGTAAGTGGCTACCGTCGCCTATACACAAGCAAGCTCCAACTACGTTGCCGACTACAGTAGGATTAAGGATTGGAAAGGGTTTTCCTTCAATGAGCAGATAATAGCGGTAACAGATAGGAAAATTGCAGGTACATACAATAGATTTAAAAAAAAAATTGTCCATTTTTTTGGTTCCGAGGATATTTTCATAATCACACTGGTCTTTCTTAGTTCTTAGTTTCTTAGGAATTATAAATCGCAATGGATATAGTGAGACAAATGGTCTCAAGGAAATATTGCGATACACCCGCGCAGTCTAGTGTGGGATCTATTGTTAGTATTTTTTGTTATCATTTTTTATTTTCTTATTTTATTTTTCTCTCTTTCTTATTAACAATAAGTTTCTTCGACAAGTAGCTATAACCTGGAAATAGATTATGTATTTGAACTGTTATAAAAAATTACGAGAATAATTCCAAACATTAATAATATTTTAACGACATCTAGTGGCCTAATGCAACAATGTTATTTCCCAATATAGATAGTTTTCTAATAAAATTATATTTTAAAAGCCATTTTAATACGACGATTTGACCAATTTTTTTTATATTTTTATAAACGATCCCACGGAAACAAAAAAGTATCCTATTCATTCCAGTTATTAAACTATCTCCGTGCAGCCGTTTTTGCGTTATTGAGGAATAAACATACAAACTTTCGCATTTATAATATTATTAGGATTGACGCGAACGAACATCGTGCCCCGTGAATTTCATATATTAAGATAAACTCGTATGTAAATAAAAATCTGTAACAGATTGAGAGCTTGAGTTAATATTGTATCAAATTTGTATGATATTTTCCAACCAATCTGACATTTCCCGTGAGCGTAAACACACTTTGCAAACACAAAGTAGGTACGGTCGAATCTTCGAACGGTATTTGCTTAGGACGCGCGAAGTTCAATGTTAAAAACTGAAACATTTTATCGCTACCTGTTCAATTTAAATTTTTACTAGCGGTCGTTTGCGACTTTGCTTGTGCACAGTGTGTTCATTTTTACGCCTTTAAAACTCTATAATATAGCTGTTGTTAAGAATACAATTTCTCTTTTTTACTTATAGAATACTGGCTGGTGTTCGTGCTTTGTTTGCGTAGAATTAGTAGGTACTTCGAGTAGCTTATTTTCATCAATTTCCGTAATAATTAAATAAATAGTTAAGTAAATAAACTTCATCCTTTTTTTTTATGTTATGTCGACAGACAAGCTGACGGTCCACTTGATGGTAGGTGGCTACCGTCGCCTATAACACAAGCAACGCTACAGGTGCTGCAAGTGCGCTGCCGACTACAGTAGGATGGGATAAGGAATTAGGAGGGGATAAGGAATTGGGTTCTGGCATCCCTTACTCACTCACCGAAACACAACAGCACGTATATGCTGTTATTTCACGGTGGTCTTCTGTAAGGGGGTGGTCACTGCCGCCAGGCGGGCTGCCCAAATGACTGCGAAACGCAGTGTGCCCTACCACTACTTTTCAAATCCAGACCAGAGTCATTTTTTGAAAATTACATTAAAATTTCCAAAGTTGACCCCGCCGGGAATCGAACCCGGGGCCCCTGAGACGTTAGGCAAGCAGCCTTGCCACTCATCCAACGGGCCGTCAAAATCCTACGTCAAATGTAGGTTTACCACTGAATCAAAAATAGGTTGACTTCGAATATATGTAATGTGTAAAAATTGAGGCGTCAACGATTTATCAACGAGCTATGGAGAGGACAATGTCCGTAGACGAACGAAAGTTATTGACATAACCCGGCGGATTACTAAGATGAAGTGGCAGTAGGCAGGTCACTTACAGAAGACCACCGATAAATAACAGCATGTATGCTGTTGTGTTTCGGTGAGTGAGTAAGGGATGTCAGAGTCCATTTCCCTAACCTTTCTTTATCCTTCGTTATTAATCCTAATGGATTAAGTATTCTGAACCTCAATCCTGCAGCGGACTTGCAGCATCTGTAGCGTTGCTTGTGTTATAGGCGACTGTAGCCACCTACCACCAAGTGGACCTGCCTGTCTGCCGATCTTAACATAAAAAAAAAACATAGTACGAAGAGCCGACGGTCGTTGTGGCCGGAAGGTTCTCGAGTGGAGAACACGGACCGGCAGGCGTGGCGTGGGACGTCCACTTACAAGGAGAACAGACGACCTGATAAGGGGCGCGGGTCCACGGTGGATCCAGACTGCTGCTGACCGGTCCTTTTGAAAAATTTGGGGGTATGCTTTGACCAGCAGTGGACGTCTTGCGGCTCAGATGGTAGGATATTTTTATATCTCATTAAATATTAGTTGCATCGTTGAAAACTACTTCGATAGTTTAAGTCCGTTAGGAGATTATTTACAAATGTTGGAACTTTTCTTATATTTTCCATCCATAAGAAGACATGCTTCAAAAAATATTACGTGTTGTTAGTTCTAAAGGAGTTATAGTCACATGAAACATTTGGAAACTATATAAATATATAATGTAACATCATGTTTCATGTAAATAGAAATAACCATGACCCCAAATATTTAATTGTTTTTCACCTTTCGCGCAGGTACGATGCTCAGAATATTGGTTTATCTTTCAATTAACGTTCTCTTAAAATTCAGCCGGGGTTCAGCCGTTTCGGAGATGAGTCATATAAAAAAATTGTAGCGTAAAAATCACACAATTCAAGGTAAAACTCTACGTCGAAAAGAATATAGTTGTAGATTTTAAAGGAGCCCATTTTATCTGTTATCTTTCTGTTATATTTATTTATCTGTTATATTTATTGGTAATTTTAAGATTAAAATTATACCACAATATTTATTGGTAACTAAAAGAAAATGTTGTGCTAAATTATTACTAGGTATTATTAAAATTAAATAGAAACGACAGTGTTAAAATTATACAATTATAAAATCAGTATTTATTAATAATAACCGGTAAAAGTATATAATTCATTACAGGACTACAACCTCGGGGTCTTCAAAACCAGGTTAAATGGGCATTTACTGAGTAAGTGTGGTCCACCTTCGGCGGCATCTGCACCTCACATCAGGTGAGATAGTGGTCAAGCGCTACCTTGATTTAATAAAAAAAAATCTTGGTAATTATTAATAATGATTGGTAATTATTAATAATTATCAATTATTCACATTTACCGTAACATATTATATAAATCAAACCGAGTCCTCGAGAGTTCAAGGGCATCTCTTACCAATTAGTTCGATAACGAAGTGAAGTATCGAGTATCGGTTGAGCTTCACAAGTGGATAATGCCGCTTCAAATGATAGCAAAAGATACAATACAATGTTGATGACACGTTCCATTGTGATATTCAGACGAACATAGCAATTGAGAGAGACAATGGCCTATTGAGTTCGTCTGATGATCAAGTTCATTCAAGAACTGATTCGATTCTTAGCATTTTCGATTAGATCTAAATTTAGAATTTTAGTATTCATTGTTTTAGTTATTGAGTAAGTGATACATGACCATTCTGCTACTTTAGTTCAATCACCTGACTGCTGACTTTTAGATAAAACATTATAAAGGTTCAAAACGAAATGTGACCTATGATTTACACTTTTAAAAAATAGAAGATATATCTATCCGAGTACTTGCTTTTCCCGTTTGTATTGCATGTATGTCTAGGCGACGCGACGGTAGCCACTTACCACAAAAGGCTGTTGACGTTCGTTATCAAAAAAATCTGATGTATACGGAAAAACTTCAAAGGAACTGTACCGTCTGGTATTTGAACTAGCTTCTACCGGATTCACAGCTTGAAACGGGATAGAGAAATGAGAAAATTTATTCATTAGCAACACTTTGCAATATAGGACTGTACGTAAGCAATGTATGTACGTTTGTTCCGGTGCAAACTTCCTCGACATTCCATATCCACCGTAATATTTCTTAGATTAATTTCTTCCTATCCGTGAACAAAGAAAAAAAAAATTTTTTAAAACAATTACTCGTTCCTGCCAATTCGTTGTTCAATTTATTTTTAATCACATGTTCATTTTATTTTATCCTATTCAATCAAATTAAGACTCAAGGCATGCAATAATTGCATTGTTGTTTAAAAATCAAACATTATTATATTTTATTAGAATAATCATTTGAATAGGTACGTATTGGTGCCGGGGCTTCTTTCATAACGTTTCACAACTTTTTTCAATATAACGTAACAAATAAAGATGTGTTTTAAAAGTTTATAATTTTTTTTATGTTAAGGTCGGCAGACAGGCTGACGGTCCACTTGATGGTAGGTGGCTACCGTCGCCTATAACACAAGCAACGCCTAAGCTGCTGCAAGTGCGCTGCCGACTGCAGTAGGATTAAGGATAAGGGATTAGGAGTGGATAGGGAAATGGGTCCGGCATCCCTTACTCACTCACCGAAACACAACAGCACACGTGCTGTTATTTCACGGTGGTCTTTTGTAAGGTCTTTTTTTTTAATCAGTGTATAAAGTGATTAGTTTAAGGAAAATGCGTTTCTTGCGTGTAAGGAAAATGAAATGCGATGCAATTTTTTGACGTAGGTATAACGTCGCTTGCTATAATTGCTACGTAGTACAATAATAGCCACACTTAGCAAATTGAGAATAGCCAATGTCAATGTCGTTGACAGTAACGAGCGCCTTAATCAGAATTGGTTCGGACTTGACTATGGACTTGATTTGACTTGACTGACTAGTTTTTGGAAAAAAATATCTCAGGATATGCAAACTTCGATTTTAATTTTAGTTTTGCGTTTTTTATATTGCTATTTTTACAATTGGTACTGGCAAAATAAATCGTCGGAGAAGTTATTTCTGATGTAGCCAAAACGTTTGTAAAGAAGAGGAAGAAGCAGAATTGCGAATCATATGTTGAATTTGTAACTAGACCAATCAAATTTCGACTAAAAATTATTTCGATAGGGTTTTGACTAAAAATTTTGATGAATTAGAAATTGGAAGCAGGGCAGGTAAACAATTAAAGTAATATTGGACACAATTAAAGTAATATTGGCTACATGACTTCAGTAAGTTTCATAAGATTACTTATTACACAGAAGTAACTAGAAATATGAACTTAAGAAAAAGCTTTTAATTAATCTTCACTCACACATATTTTGAATTTATATGTGTATTTAAACTCAGTGTTATTTCTAGCAGTACCTACGTAACATATTTAAATAAAGTCATTTTACGGCGTAAATTGCAATATTATATTATTATATTTCAGTTTCGTTCGATCACTTTTACATTTTGCTTGTATTATATGGAGCCCATTTTATGCTTGCCATATTGAATACAGAAGAAATTCATCAAATGTTTAGATTTTCGTGGAAATTATGAATACGTATTTTATGAAAGCTCTCTTATCCGTCACTCATTAACTACTCTTGCAAATCGGCGAATAATGTTCGACCAGATATTTCTGTTTAAAATCTTAAATATTTTTTTTTTAATGTTAAGGTCGGCAAACAGGCTGACGGTCCACTTGATGGTAGGTGGCTACCGTCGCCTATAACACAAGCAACGCCTAAGCTGCTGCAAGTGCGCTGCCGACTGCAGTAGGATTAAAGATAAGGGATTAGGAGTGGACAGGGAAATGGGCCCTGGCATCCCTTACTCACTCACCGAAACACAACAGCACACGTACTGTTATTTCACGGTGGTCTTCTGTAAGGGGGTGGCCACTGCCGCCAGACGGGCTGCCCAAATGACTGCGAAACACAGTGTGCCCTGCCACTACTTTCCAAATCCAGACCAGAGCCAAATTTGAAAAGTTGATTTTTCAAAGTTGATCCTGCCGGGAATCGAACCCGGGAACCCTAGAACAGAGTGTTAAGGCAAGCACCCTAACCACTCATCCAACGGGTTCGTCATACATTGATTTATAATTACATTGATTCTCCTCAAATTTTGGAAAAAAATAGCTTTAAGAGTACCCAGACCCGGCTCCCGCTCACGTAAACTATTCTCTGTTCCTTTATATAAAACGATTTACACCAGCAATAACTTTTACAGACGTAGCGTTGACACATACAATAACAAATTTATGGATATGAATGTTTTTTTGTAGCAGTTTGTCTAATTATAGGATTAAACTGCGAAATAAACTTTCAATAACTCCTTGAATATTTATCATGGCACAATGTATATTTCTTAATTCAATCTTTAAGATATTTATTTAGTAAGTACTACAGTACTATCTGTATTTTCGTTTAATATTTATATTTGTTTTGTGTATGGAACTCTAAGTCTCTTAGTATTAATTTATATATTAAAAAGAAAATGTATAACGACTGTTTGTTTCCTAAATAAAGAGAAAAAAAAATCTGGGTCATATAATGCGACACGACAGATACAAGCTTTTGCAATTGATATCATCATTTGCACCTTGTATTTTAATACAAGGGCTCCGAAGACCAGGCAGATGTAAAATATATTGGCTTAAAACCTCCGCGAGTGGTTCGAGAATAAGCATATACGATCGTTGATCAGAGCGGCTGCAAAGTTAAAGTAACTGATGGCACTGTAAGAACAATTATTGTACAATATAAATTAATATTGTTTCGGATAAACAATTGACTGAGGTAATATTTTATCATTTTACCCTCGTTTTTTATAAAAGTATGAAGGAAATGGGATAATACTCCTATATCCGTAGATTCGCGAACGTCGAGCTCTTACATGCGTTTCTTGAATATAAAATAACAGAACGAAACCATCTAAAGGTTTTTATATAGATGAGACTCAAACAAGAAATGCTATGATGTAACAAAAAAATCAAGAAAACATTATAATTTGTATCTTATTTGTATATAAAAATTAAATTTGTGTTTGTTCTCTAAATGGGTACAAAAGATAGCCGCTTTTAACTGTGCAACGGATTTTAACTTCATTTAAGAAAAATCTACAAGCACGCGTTGTTAGGTACCTAGTAAGCACGCGTTGTTCCAACCATTCTCGAATTTTGCGCTTAGCGACACATTTAGCGATTCATTTTCATTTATATAGATTTGTTTAATTCCACGAATGTACAATAATTTAGCCTGGCTTCATAAAATTTAGCCTGGCTTTACAAGAATTAAAATGAATTATTGGTTCCTTATTGTGCTGTATTCCAATGTAAGTTATTATATATCGGTTAGTAAAAGCAAAATAAATGTAGAATACAAGATTTATTTGTTGCATCAGAGTGAAGACATTCTTATTATGTGAGAAATAAGGTCACATTTTAAGAAGCATATAGGTCTGTTTACATAGATGTTAATGTGCAACTAATCTCTCTAAACTATAAATTTTGCAAACGAACGATCAAAGCGGCTACGAACTGCATTCACATACACAAACTTGTTGCTATATGCAACACTATAACCACTACTATTGCTTTTAGGGTAACACTCACCTGTGTTATTGTCACAACTTGTCACAATACCGGATGTATGTGATGTCTGACAGAAAGTGCGGTGTGAGAATCTTCGGTATACGCAAATATAGTGTGACACTTTAGAACGAGTCATACGTTACCTCTACCATTATTAGGTTTTATTGTACAACATGTAATGGTAGTAGGTTCGTAGTGTACATATTAATCTATACTACGGACTACAATTATTTACACTAGTGTAGTAAGTTTGTGAGGATACATAAGTATCCAAAAACCTATTTTGATGAAAGCATACAATAATATCTCTATTAATATTATAAAGAGATAAAGTATTTATATAATCTTTAAAATTATTCATCCCATTTAAAAAATCTTTCACCAGTAGTTACAATAGAATTTCAGTGTGGACATTATCCCGTAAAATAAAAAGGCTTTTTCGTGGTATTCGAATTTGCAAAATAAGTCGAACGAAAACGTTTTTTTGGAATGCTGCTTTAACTGTAAAAGATATATGATTGATTTCTATAGAAAAGTTGTAAAGATTGACAATTCTTACAAAAAAGTCAGCGACAGCTTATGTCTGACTTTTATATTTAAGCCAAAAAAACTATTTTTTGTATTTAAAAAATAAATTAAATTCTTTAGATGTTTATTGCTCACATTATCAACAAAATTTTGAATCCTTATAATAATCGTTTAATTTAATCGTTAGAAGTATTGAATACACGTAATTTTTGCTTTTTAGTGCATATGTTTTGCACGTATGGTTAAAGAGATAATATGATATATGTAAAGCGCGAACGCGCCGTGAAACCACAGAGGTAATGCAAAGCCAAGACACGTACGCATTTCGATTAATAATTGATTTTTACCTGATATCGAGAAACAATCTGAATTCCACGCGGGCGAAGCCGCGGGCACAGCTAGCAATCTATATAGAAGATACGCAGAGGAAGTCTCTGCGTATCTTCTAGTCATAGTCTAGTAATAGTCTGATATGTTTGTTTTTCGACTTTAAGTGGAATGTAATCGTTAACATCTCACGAACTTAATATACCTCTCACTTCCTGAATTAATAATTTAAAAGTTCAGAATTAATATTTCAGATTAAAAAATTATTGTAGCTTTATTTCTGAATTTACTCAAAAATTCTATCTGTTTTGATATGTCACAACAACCACAAAATTTACGAGACTATCTGAAAGAAACCTTGCATTAATTGCATTAACTGTTTAGTTTTATATTATCATCATTATTATCTAATAATAACCATAAACTAAAATAATTCCTTAGTAGGAGTGATGTGGGGTGACATATTCGACAGTGTGAGTGTTAATCACCCCTTCACCGGCACCGCTCCGGACGACGACGTGGAATTCGCAATTTGGTTGTGTGGTTAAATGTCAATAACATCGATTCATATTGTATCGGTACATTGTTCTTGCTAAATTAGTATGTTAAACAACAAGCAATTACTTCTGAACTCATTGACGACTTTTGGCAAGTTACGGTTTCATCGGACAAGATTAGTGATTTTGGAAGTCATCTTGATTTGTGAAAATAAATCGTTCATTTCGCCCTTACACGGCATTTTAACTCACCCAACACGTAACAATATTATGAATTTTTAAAATATATTAAAACTTGGAAAGTATTTTTATTGTCAATATTGTCAATATTTTATAAATTGTTGAGACTATAAAATTAAATCGTTATTAAATAAATATAAGTCTACCTAGAAATAGAATTTCCTTCTTTCTATTTATTAAAAGGCCTGTGTTTTCCTCAACCAGCGACCTAATTAAATTTCCAGACGTGAGAGTAAACAAAGGTGTGTGGCATGCGTTTTAACCTTTGGTTGTGTTTGCAAGCTTTTATAAAGCGGTACACACCTTATTTGAACTGAGAAACATATGCACTTACCCCAACATGACGAGTCTGAAGCAGTTCTTTGGGGGTGGCGCTGCATCTTCACAACCCTGAGGCAGGGATACACTGGGCCCAGGTGATTTCTCCGGATCTGTTTCTTCGCCTGAAATCAAACAAATAACATTATAATTTTTATCATTACCTGTACAATAAAAGAATAATACAATAGAAGGTAACTCAATTCACTCAAATGACAGAGCTGATATTAAAAAGAAATAATAGATTATATCTTGATTTTTGTTACTTGGATCTAATTCCACACGTGAGTCAGCACTATGAATTAATCTCACAATAGGTTAGAACTTTCATTCACGCATTGTGACAAAAGGGACGCGACAGCGTCGGACACATATCTGGAATTCCTCGAAATCGATTCAGTAGTTTATAGTAACTAGAAAATATAGAGTTTATAGAAAAAAATTATATATAGACTTAGCACACAGATCTACCATGTCCTAGATTAAAACATAGAGAAAGTTTTTATCTCTGTGAAAATTAAAATCTGATTTTGATTAATTGATGACTTGAGAGTAGCCATAGTTAAGACAAGGACTAAACATCAGACCGAACACATTTTTTACCAAATAATAACCTACGAATTCTGGGAGATAACAGAACAGATTTAAAATTGGAAGGTTTTTCTTAAATATTGCGTAAAATATGAAAAATGAAATAAAAGTAGCCGATTAAAACTTTAGTACAGAACTTTAGTTTATTACTTAATAAGCTTGAAAAGATAATGTTGTCGCTGAAAGGATAATGTTTACACCGTTACACCGGACCGGGGCGCGGTCCGGTGTAATATAAATCCATCTTTATTGTAATGTAATGTAACCGTTTTATATACATAAATAAATAAAATATCTGAACCCCTTGATGTTGCTTGCAGACTGCAATGGATGCCCACCATCAAGAAGACAACCAGCCCGTCTGCCGCTTTTTTAATAAAATATAAAATTGAATACCTGTTCCCGCTCCTCTTCGACATAGCCACGATGTACCACACTTGTCCTTGGTATCTTCAGAAGGCGCTGCGAACTGGCAACGTCGCGGCGATCTTTGTTTGCCAGTTGACAGAGACGACTTCAGCGGAGACGGCGGTGCTCTGACAGGACTCGGGCTGGCTCGTACTGGCGATGTCGTCGCTTTTACAGGCGACGATTGTAACGATAGCACCCCACGATCCATTCCATTCAACATAGTCTCGGGTTAACGGGTTAAACACTTTTTCATTTGAATTTTTTTACGGCTATTAAAATACGGGTCGTCAAAATAAAAAATATAAATTAATAGAATTTTAAATATATTAGAGTACATAAAAATTAAAATCCATAAATATATTAGAGACTAGCTATGCCTGCGATTTCGTACGCGTGGTATTCAGAATAACGCATAAAATTTTGTTGTAAACAGGTTGGAATGAAATAAACATATTACCGGAAGCTTGCTACAATACATCAGTGGAAACCACGTGAAAATCGTTTCTGAGATTAGCGTGCAAAAAGGCATAATAGGCAAACACGTTTTTATTATATACGAAACGGCACCAGCCTAAGCTGAACCCTATTTATACAGATCTGAGGTCATCTGACAATGGAAACTGCAAATTCACCTAAATTGTCCATTTTTAACTTTATATAAACTTTCAATCATCATCATATAGTTAACTAAAGTTTCAGCCAATTCAACTGTAGAATAATTGTTTTATTGCATTTTTATCGAAAGAATGTTGGACGTGATTCTTTAAATTTACATAACTTTTTTGTTTGTAAACCGATTGGAATGAAACAAATAAATGTTACGGAAAGCTTGCTATAATACATCAGTGAAAACCAAATTCAAATTGATTAAGCCGTTTCTGAGATTAGCGTGCACAAACGCACATACAAACTGACAAAAATTTTAAAAACTATTTTTTTTTTCCTCGGTAATATATATAGGTAAGTACAACGTGTATAACTTGTTTTTTTTTATATTTAATGTACAGACACGTCTCGTTTACAGTTTGTTATAATATGTATAGATATAAATATTTCTCTAAATATTATGAAGAGAATATATTTGCAAACTTACAAAGTTTTAAAATGAAGTTTTCGTATTTAAGACTAACGGCCCACTTAATGGTAGGATTGGTAGATAAACTTGATGGTAGGATTGTCCACCACAGATGCTGTGAAATACGCTGCCAGATAGAATAAATATAGATAGAAATTAAAATAACTGTATTTTTAGGTACTATCAGGCCTCTGTCACTCCGTGTGTGCCGTGATATAATTGCCTAAAATCACTCACATTGAGTGTAAAAGGAGTGCAACTTCTGTACGCTAGTACTATTATTTATTTTGTGGTACTATTGTGTCACCGAAACACAACATCTGAAATATTTTCATGTTTTTTTTATATGTTAAGGTCGACAGGCTGACGATCCACTTGATGGTAGATCGCTTCTTTGGCTACCGTCCCTCTTTTTACGCCCAGTAATTTTATATGTTTATTATTTTAATAAACTTATCTACATAATATTTTTCAGTGTTATTGATACTTGTTCAAAATATATAATACGTGTGTATGTCATTGAGCTACTGAACGACTTGACCGATTTTGTGTCTATTTGAGTAGGACGTTGGATGGTTTAGGTTCACGATTTGATTGGATTACAGTTTTATTTCTTTTTTTTTCGTCTGCTGCTTATTCCTCTAGTATATCTATCAATTTTCTTTCAAATTTAAAGGTTATGAAATAGTTTGAGAAGCCTGTATTTACAAGTGGGCTTTAATATATTGTGAAGGCTGATACAGATATGGCAGAACGCCATACAGGCACAGGATATGCTACCTAACAAGCCTACCGCGAAATTACAAAAGATAGGCAGCTGACAATTTGATTATTACTTCGCACATTTGACGAACCCGTTGGATATGTGTTTTGATAGCCAGCAGGGTCAAATTTGGAAATAAACTTTTCAAATTTGGCTCTGGTCTGGATCTGGAAAGTAGTGGCAGGGCACACTCCGTTTCGCAGTCATTTAGGTAACTCGTCTGGCGGCAGTAATCGCCCCTATACAGAAAACCACCGTAAAATAACCGTAAGAGAGTAAGGGATGCCAGAGCCCATTTCAAATCCTTTATCCTCTATCCCACTGTGGTCGCAAGCTCACTTGCCGCACCTATGGCTTTGCTTGTGTTATAGACATCATCTTCATCCATTTCTGATCAATGCTCCCTCTGTCTATTTCGCCGCTAACTTCTCCTAAACCAATCAATGGATTTTGATACGGTTTTCAACAATGAAAAGAGCGATAAACGTGGAGGGTCTGTGTATATTATTTGCAGAAAAATTGCGAGCCTTGAGCCTATTTTGCCTATTTTGCCTTGAGCCTTTATTAACATCATCAGAATAATATGTACAATCGTAAACGAGTAAACGAGCTGTGTCTGTACATTAAATGTTATTTAAAAAAACAATTTGTACACGTAAAAAATCGTTTTTAGAATTTTTGTCTGTTTTTCCTCGGTTTTTCCTTGTTATCTGTTTGTTTGTCTGTGCGTTTGTGCATGCTAATCTCAGAATCGGCTTAACCGATTTGAAAGCAGTTTTCATTGATGTATTGTAGCAAATTCCCATAACATTTAGTGTTTGTTTCATTCCAATCGGTTCACAGACATCAAAGTTACGCGCTATACCGAATACCATGCGTACTAAGTTATGGGCTCAGCAAGTCGTAAATATAAGAAATAATTTGTAGCAGAATGAACTATAAACTCCAAGTCATTTTATGTCACTTACCTATATCTAAATCGATTTTCATAAACATTTCGTTACCAACGCATGCTCATGTACGTAGTGTTAATTTGTAGAATTCCTAACAAATACACGTTCACACGCAACACACTCGAAGGCGTACCACATGACGTGATGTTAAATTGGACAAAGTTTGGATAGCACCTGCCCGTTCTCAGCGCTCGGCTATTAATAAATAATAAGTAAAGAATGACGTACAATTGCTATTTAAAGCGACCTACACACTCAAAGATAAGCAGAAATAAAACGCGATTAGGCACGACATCTAGCCCTTAGCATGAATTTATAATCTTAAAAGCTCTTTTATATATAGCACTTCAAAGTAAATGCAGGTTTAACTACAATAGGTTGTCGGTTGATAATGAACTTTTAAGCTCTTTACCTACTTCTTACGAAAGAAGTAGGTAGGTACATACATACATATATGTATATGTGTGTGTGTGTGCGTACACACAATGATGCTTAGAAGTATGTAGGTAGTTATGATACGTACTCTCACTAAAATTATTTTACTTCAGTTTCGTTTTCCAAAAAAAAAAAAAAACCTATAATGTATTAATGTATATTGTAAAACTGTTACATGTGACTCCGATCGCGTCATTAGATTAGGAGAATAGTTAATTTCGAATCAAAATTTAAACTTAAATTTGCATTTATATCCCATCTAAAAACCTTATTAAAATTCAGATTTATTCCAACTACAATTCCAAATATTGTAATGTCATTCTATAATCAGTTTGCAGTTTTTATAAAGAAGAAACGAGCAGGAAAATTTCTCAAGATATTCTTTCAAAATTACTGTTTAGTGAAACAGTTTTAACAAATTAATTGAATACATTAAATAGTACCTGTAATATTTGAGATCATAAACAAAATCTATACTAATGCATTACAAAGGGAGAGAACGGATTAAAATTATACGTGGACTCCGAATCGGTGGAGAGGTAACGGGAAGAGGAAGAGGGATGGAAGAGGCTCAAGCGCAGGCGGCTAGCCTATGTCCGCCTTGACCCTTCACCGGGACCTGGGGGGACTACTGCTCGACGTGAGTTCTCCCGAGAGCGCGGACAGCCCTAGCGGGCCGCGGATCTCGTGTCACAACGTTCCCGCAACCCAGAGCATCTACGACCGCGCTAAAAAGTCGTCGGGTTTTAGCCGGTAGGAGTCCAGCATCCGCAGCGCACCCTTCGCTGCCGGGTGTCCATGAGGATTTCCCAACGTTAAAAATAAAGTGTAAACTCCGAAATTCTTTCATTATTTGAAAGATACATTACTCCATATATAGACTATACATTATGTACACTAACATCCGCATTTGCAATATTTGCATCCAAGTAAAACCGGAGCGCGTTGATCTAAAACCTGTTTGTTTCATCGAAATAAACATATACCTATATATTTTATGGAGGCCCAAAGTTTAATTTAGAGTGGAAACGACCAAACGATAAACCATATAATGTGACATAAAATGGCCCTAAATTCTGCAACCAATGGAAATAAATTTAATATTCATGCGTGCCGATAACATTCGTACTCATCGTAAAATAAAGTGTTGAACATAATGTCAAATAACTTTTTATGGCGTCTCCCCTTTAGGAGATGACGATAATTTAGTTCGTACTTGTGTGGTGGCAGTTTTATATCGATGATTTTAATTATTACTGAAAATACACTTATTGCCAATTTGCTATACTATAAATATATGAATTTCCTATAATAAACTTAGATAAGAAATATCTAACATATAATATCCTATAGTTCACAGCGATAAGGCCTCGCTGTGAACTCGGACCCGCACATCACCGCTGATGGTGGAATCCGGGGGGGTTTTAGTGGGTATTCCCGGTGAAGAATTACTTCACCAAGCGAGTCCCACACTCCCCCTCGTCGATCAAAAAAAAAGGTCAAAACTGTATCCGTGCGAAACTGGAGCGGATCGTTAGTCAAAAAATGATAAGAGATCATAAAGAAACTTGAAAAGATGAGCTTGTATAATTTCATACGAATCGAAAGAGTTCGTGTCGATAGGAAAATAACTGTGACTGATATCTATTACTCTGACCAAATTTTGCAAGGTATATAGATAAAAATAAATAAAGTAGTTTTGAAAAGCAAATTTGTCTTTTTGAAAGGATACTTTTAAAGCTACTTTTAAAGGTTAGCAGTCCAGACAATCTAAAATAGAGAGTGGAAGACACAGCAATACCAGGAGGAGGGGTGCCAGTGCGTAGACTATCATCCTATATGTTAGCCAACAATTTCTTCCTAGAAAGTGACTTTCAATTTTTCAATTTACATATAATAATTATAATCGTGCTGAAGCTAAAATCAAACCATCATAATAAATCAAACAAGTCTCCACACTATAAATTTAATTTTGGTAGGTATAACATGTTGTGTTGCGTTTAAATAAAAAAAGCTAAATTTTAATTATAATTAAAGTAGTGTGTTAAAAATTCTAAATGCTTATGATTTATCCCTAAAGGCTAAAGAACTTAAAATATAAACATAAGATAAGATAAAAAGATTGCGGAGCGCAGTGTACCCAGCCACTACTAATAAAAAATGATTTTGTAAGTATGTTTATAAAAAGGATCCCTCCACCTCCAGAACTTTCATCCTTTTAAAAAAGTTCTTTCACTGTTTGAAATTCCAGATGAACATAGGCTCATGTTCACATGAGTGAAGTCGGGGTGCGTAGGACTAGTGTTTTAATAAATTCATTGTCACATATTTTGACTTTAAGAGGGCACTTTCTAACTCGAACAGCTTACTTATTCCATGCTACGTAATTGTAATTCCATGATTACTCATTATTTATAGGTTGTAGCAATACATAAAGAAACATGACAATTCTGGTACATAATATGAAGGTTGCATCGCAACAAAAAACTGAAATTAATTTATATATCTAGTATAATTAATTTCTAAAATGTGCAGAATTTGTGATATTTTCGCGAGTTGAATATTTGTAATTACTGACTAAAATTCAAAAATGTTTTTCCATGGAAACATCCTACTTATAATGTACATTTGAAATTGGGATGTTAATAGCTACCATCAATAAAGGTTTTTCTAAAATATTGGAATTGCTGGCGTATGTATGTTTTATTATTTTCGCGAGTTGAATAAGTGGCGCGAATGTGATGCGTCGCATTCTGTCTTCGGTTATTTAAGTTGAGACAACAAATTCTCCCAAATGCCCATTACTGAGTTCTCACGCTCGTACAGCGCCACCTTAAGTTCGTCTTTGATTTTATTCTCTGAAATGATTTTAAATGTGTTCTTTAACTTTACTTAAGTATTGCACCTTTAATTACCGCCTATTAAGATAATAATATAATTGCTATGCAGTTATGTTCTAATTAGTTAATTATATGCTTTTATTTTTCGATTTCATTTAACATAGACTATTCTGAGATGACGTCCAGCAGTGAAAGCCTTACGTATCTTGTTTGAAAATTGAATTTTAATTATACGCAGAGAATATTGTGTGCTTTCTAAATTGGAGTGTGTGCTCGTAACAGAATTAATTTCCTGCAAACGAACCTTTCTAGTTAATCTCATATAAATCTAGTACACAACAAAATTGCCGTAGCTACCTTCGTGTGAACATAGAATAACGATGTTGAACATCTACTTCCTAATCGAATGAGGACGCTGCAGCAATGCAGTTACGAACCAATCGCTCTCCATTGTCGAATATCCAGCGATGAGCGCACGATATTCACGGAAAATTAATGTTACACGCAGCACAGCTAAACTGATTACTTTCATGAATATAGACGAACAATATAAAGAGCTGCCGTTATTACACTGTTAAACGGCAATAATGATATAAATTACTGCCGAACTCGAGCTTATTACGGTAAAACGTCGTAAGCAACTGAATTTTGAATTTTTATTTCTATAATGACTTACTATTAAAAGAGCGATACTATATACAAGTAAAGAGCGGCAATCTTCTATATATAAAAATGAATCCCTATTTCCCTTGGTCACGGCATCATGCGTGAACGGGTAGACCGATTTTAATTCGGTTTTCACTAATGGAAAGAGGGATAAACGGGGAATGTTCATATATATAAAAATTGCACCACGGGTGAAGCCGGGGGCGGGTCGCTAGTAAAATAATAAAAAATATATTTTAGTTTTACAATAATCAGAGTTGTTTTTCTACCATATACTCGTATTTACTCATATCTACATTCTATATCTATACATATTAAAAATTTAATTCGCTGTTCGCTTCTTTCTCTTTCTCCACTAATTTCTTCTAAACCACCTAATAATTCATTCTAACTAATTTCTTCTTTGTATCAACGGACTTTGATACAGTAATGAGTAATGGAAAGAGCGATAATGGAAGACTAGGAAGAATTATGTAAATAATTTGCAGAGAAAAATTGCATCCGTGCGAAGGGGAGAATTCTTTTTTTTTTAATTCTTATATACATAACATGTATATTACATGTATTTTTTATGTTAAGATCGGCAGACAGGCTGACGGTCCACTTGATGGTAGGTGGCTACCGTCGTCTATAACACAAGCAACACCACAGGTGCTGCAAGTGCGCTACCGACTACAATGGGATTAAGGATAGGGGATTAGGAGTGGATAGCGAAATGGGCTCTGGCATCCCTTACTCACTCACCGAAACACTGCAGCACATGTGCAGTTATTTCACGGTGGTCTTCTGTAACGGAGTGGTTACTGCCGCCAGACGGGTTGCCCAAATGACTGCGAAACGCAGTGTGCCCTGCCACTACTTTTCTAGATCCAGACCGGAGCCAAATTTGAAAAGTTCATTTTCAAAGTTGACCCTGCCGGGAATCGAACCCGGGAACCCTAGAACAGAGGGTTAAGGCAAGCACCCTAACCACTCATCCAACGGGCTCGTCAAAAGAGCCTATGGGGTTGGACAGCATTTAAGTTTTAAATGAGTTTTAAATGAGGAAAAATGAAATGCCCATTATTCTGTACAACAATTCAACGCTTATCATTTGCTTTCGGAATTGCAGTAACTGTCATTGATATCTGAGTGTTTATTTTTGACTCTTTAAACATTAAAAAGTTGAAAACCGCCGTTCGCGAGACACGTTTGACCCCGAGCTCGGTTTTATTATGTAAAATCCGGATTACTAAAGGAAGCGAGGGCTCAGCTGTTAAGAGGGTTTATGGGACACGGATTTTCAACTCAATTCTATGACATGACACCCAAAAATTTTATTGTACTCTAATCGTTGTGGTTTCATTGTTATTGTTACGCTTGTGAAATTCAAAGGAGCTTACAAAGTATTTATTTGTATGTACGTATTTTGTTTGACTGACAAGCGGAAAACCTTCTAGATGCGATCTCTTATGAACTACTGTAGTGACAGAACACCCTGTATCACAAAATTAACAACATGTTTGCTGTTGGTGCCCCAATAAATGATGCCGGGGCCCATCTCTTATTTCTTACTATTGTTCTCTTTTTTTATGATAAGATCGGCAGACAGGCTGACCGTCCACTTGATGGTAGGTGGCTACCGTCGCTTATTAACGCAAGCAACGCTACAGTTGCTGCAAGTGCGCTGCCGACTACAGTATGATTAAACATAAGGGATTGGATAGGAAAATGGGCTCTGGCATCCCTTATTGACACTTCATATGTGGAAGTTCGCTTTCGGCCTTGATTTCGCGTGCTAGTGATGTTTTGTGTGAGAAGAGAATATTATCAACTTTAATAAGAAAATATCAGAATTTTAATTGAGATGTTAGTGCAGTACTATTATTAATCCTTAAACATATTCCACTCTTACTTAAACGGCTAATTTCAAAGAGATTAATCGACCAAAGGTAGGCCGGTTGTAAAACAGGCGGCATGTTTGAATGTGTCATTGCTGCATTTACCACTAGGAATGACAGCTCACCTGCACGCTCCTGCTATTTTTTCTGTTTATAAGCAACTGTTGCTGTACCATCAATTAAATGTCAGCCTACCTGCTGCTCTATCTCATTAAAAATGACGTTGCATCAAGCAGGAATCAAAAACATAAGAGGAACAAATCTAAAAACGAACAATTCTTGTATATAAATATATAAATTAAAGTCTTTTAAAATTTAATTTTGCTGTATAAGTCTATCTATATATTTGTATTTCTTGTAAAACGCAATTTAACACAAAAAAGTTGCCGATGGATAATAATCAACAGTTAACTTAAAATTTTGTTAAATGGCGCTATAATATGATCGGGTTACATCCAACAATAACAATGCAATTATTGTGTTCACCGGCGTCTATTGCAAAATACAATTATTGTGGCGACCTTAAATCTACGCCGGTGTTAAAAAAAATAACGAACACAGCTTGGTCGTACTGTGAATATAATATTGTTACGGTTGGCCATAGAACCTTCTCTAAGGAACGCGAGTTGGTGTTAGGGGCATAGAACGTTCAGGAAAAACGCCCCTTTAAACAAGTGCAAAAGGAAATTATTCTTTACGGTTATGACATAGGATTCATATTCCAGGAACCGAAGCACCATTCTAGAACCGATAATTAAAAAATATCAACGCTCAATTAAAAATATGAGTACTTTCTAGGACTATCCAGACTGTCTAGGCGAACATAAAAACGGATATAAGCGCGTGAGGAACAGTGTGCTACGGTACGCGATACGGAAGCGACAGGAGAGTTTTTGCGAAGAAATCTGCGATAGTGAGTTAGCTACACATTGAAGGAATTAGCGACGAAATTGGAGAGTTTAACGGTTTGTGATATAATCCTTGTGATATTTGGAATAAATCTTGACCCGCAGGAATAAATCGACTCCTTTCACCCTACATGGCAATTTTACTCACCCCGCACGTAACAATATGAACAAAACCAGGCACGTATCCAGACTTTTGGTTCGGGGGGGGGACAAACATTGAAACAACCATGTGAACTGTGTAAAAATCTCTGTAATCACTGTACTTTACTCAAATTTTTCTGAAAAATCTTTCACAGGTTTTCACACAGAGAAATCAAGAAACTACTCTTTTCCATCGCAGCTATGAATGTAGACGCAGTTTGGGCAACAGTTCTGTTTGTGCAGGATAGTTCTCGCAATGTAATGACAATAGGTTTGAGTAACTCACAAAATACATTTATAGAGTCGTGACGATCTATAAATCTAGTGTCACACATGCCGACCAGTCTTTTTTTCTTACTTTCTGAATGAATGACATCTATCGTTTTTTTTTTCAGTCAGATTTCGGGGGGGGGGGGGATAAATCCCAACTATCCCCCCCTCTGTATACGTGCTTGAACAAAACGAGGACAGAGGTTGTGGTCTTTGCCTTGTCTTATTACTTCAATGAAACATATTACATTCTATAAATGAAAGATGGTCTTCTGTTTGCAGTTGGTTTTCGCCAAACGGGTATCCTAATTTAATAATGAATTTAGAACGCTTTCAGAAGGTTTCTGTATTCGTGTTTGTATATTTTTTTAATTAGAGCTAAAAATATCTGTTAAAACCTAATCAGTTAATTGGTCCAGTTAGTCTCTGTGTTTATTTAGTAACATCTGGTGTACATTGTGACTCAAATTACTAAGTTAAGAGTGCCTATATTCCTACCCCACTGGGCGCTTTATAACTTTTCCCTTTTCCATTGTATTATATAACAAGCGTTAGGCATTTGAAGCGCTCCAATTATTTTTTTATTACAATTTGTTTAAAAAGATATAACAATTTCTCACTACTCATAAATTAAATTTAAAATCTATTGAATTAAATTTAAAATGTTTTCTAAGGATTGAGTGTTGCAAGCATACTATTTGGTCCCTCGCTATATGTTTAAAGCTAGCCTCTGTTTATGTACTATTATAATAGTTGTTAAGATAGTGCTTTAGCGCTGCGACTCAGGGATCCCGGATTCGATTCCCAGCACCGGCAAGGCTGACTTTGGAAATATTAATAATATTAAATTTAAATTAAATAATACATTAATAAGGGGAAGTGTTAATAGAAAACTTAACAAAAAATTAGGGAGAAAATATAGCAACTTCCTAAATTTTATCCATGTGTTAACGTATCCATGATCCATATGTATGCTTTATCCATGTGTATGCCGGAACGTGGATCCACGTTACTAATAAATCATGGTAGAACCCCCATGACTCCTTCTGGGAGAATAATTAGGTCAGTCAGAGTCAGTAGTTAAATCGGTAAAAACGGTTGAAATTTGAACAACCTGTATATATCATGGCAAATGGCACTTGAAATGATAAATTTAAGCGCTGGCAGACAAGAGTAATTCGGCTTCCGGCATACAAATGGTTAAGAGGCAAAATATAACATGTTATATATTACTTGGAAAACATACTATTACAAATAAACAAAAAATTCAAAACATCGATAACGACAAATTTATTAAAGGATGTCAGATATGCGTTGGCTTTTTTTAAAGAGAGTTAAGTAGGTGGCTCAGGATATAGCAGCACATAGTAGCAGTTTGTTTTTGTTGTACGAATTAGTTTTAATTGTAAGATAAGATACATAATAAAAATTGATTAAATCTGTTGTTTAAATAAGATGAACCTATTTTATACACCACTGCTACAAATGTACCTATCTCAAAAGAGGTGTATCTATCACCCGTCATTGTCGTGCTTGTTACACTGGTTTATAGCAAAAAAAAGAAGAAGAAAGATACTTAAGTTAGAGAATTGTGGATTCAAGTGGTATAGAAAAATATTATTATTTTTGAATATCCTCGTTTGTGGATCGAAGTGGCATATTAAATTATGTTTATTGTGGATCGCCTCAATGGTAGATTTAAGAGGAGATAAAGGTATCCTCGGATCCACATGTGGAGCCGAGCTGTGGATCCAAGCGGACCGAGAGCAATACTTTATAAAAAATCTATGCTGTTTTGTTTCGCAAGCGATGCTAGAGACCATTCTCTTCTTTATACATATTTTATCAAATTATCTTTTAAAGTCGAGAACTACTCTTGCAGCACGTCTGGCAATGCTTGTGTTAATAGATGGCCTTTTAAGTTGAAAAAAACTTTAATATCAATCAATATCTAACTTTTAAAACAGTTAGGAGTCGCCGATTGAACAGTATTTTTTACAACAAACTCAGCTAACTACATATTAACACAAAATATGTAAGTCTGTGATGTAAGCAATCTAAGTATTCATACTTAATTTTATAAATGTAAAAGTAACTCGGTCTGTCTGTTACATTTTCACACCTAAACCGCTGAACCAATCACACGGAGTATACCGTGACCGATCATCATGAAATTTTGCATACACGTTGTCAGGGATACAGGAGGTACCTTTTATCCTGAAAATATGTACCTTTTTTTAAGGGACGCGGACCAATTGCATGTCTTTATTAATCTAGACGAAATATTAGTATGTTAATGTATTTTGTTTGCTAACTGTAAACATTTAGGCTATTCTCGATAATACAAAGTTATCGTCAGGCGACCTCTCTCGCATTGGACCTTAAATTTTCTGAAAATTCCTCTATATTATAAAATTTTATTGAATTCAATTTAATATTAACTATTTTAATATATTATTATTTTAATAGTAATGGGTACTTAATAATAATTTATTTATTACTAGCAATCCGCCGGAGTTTAGAATTTTAAAAAGTAACCCTACGTTCCAAATATCAGTCTTGGCTGCGCACTAATAAACAAAAAAACTATTTAAAAAATACAGATATTAACTAATTTTAGAATATTCTCATAATATTACCAGTATCTGTTCTTGTAAGCTGGAATAAATTCAAAAATCATTAATTAAGAAACATTTTGATTACAAGTGCAGAGCTACCTCCCTTAACTTTCAAATAACCTCATGAAAGAGCTCTCTAATATTAAAATATACACAAGTACACGATAAATAAAAGTGAAGTACTTAGTTAACCCCATTTTTTCTTCATTTAATTTATTTGAAGGCCTCTCGTGAATGCATGAGAATCAACTATACGAGTGGTGTTTCTCATTTCTACATAAACTCGTAACTCGTATTGCCACTTTAAACTTGGTTATGAGTGTTGCAAGTAATAAAAACAATATTTAACTATTAAAAAAAGTATTTTTATGTATACACATACCTATTGTGTAAATATATCTTTATAGCGTTTCAAAAGGATTTATCATATGCAAACAATAATATATTGATTTTAGTTTAAACATCTGAATTTGACGTCGATAAATTCAGTAAATATTTGATACTAGCTGAGCCCGCAATTTCGTACGCGTGTTATTCGGTATAGCTCGTAACTTTTTTCTTAGTAAACCGATTGGAATGAAACAAACACTACATGTTACGAGAAGCTTGCTACAATACAACAGTGAAAACTGCATTCAAATCAGTTAAGTCGTTTCTGAGATTAACGTGCACCAACGCACAGACAAACAGACAAAAATCTGAAAACAATTTTTTTACCTCAATAACATAAATACCACGTGTACAATTTGTAATTTTTTTTTTGAAAAAATATATAATGTACTTATACACAGCCCGTATACGATTTTATTATATTATAGATATCACAATGAAAATTTTGTAGATCTAAGTGTTTTATGCTTAGATCTATGAAGGTTTTCATATTGTCCGGTTTTAAAGTATATATTAGCAGTAGCATACTAATTTAATAAAAGGATATATTTTTCCGTGGAGAAAACCTTCAGAACCAGTGCTCACTTAACATGAAAATTTATGAAGAATTTTTTTACCTGAAAGAAATTTTGACGATTTAATATTTCTCCTGTATTTTTTGGTAAAGCAAATTTAAAATGTGAACGAATCTTTGTTGGGGTTTTAGGAAGAGACGATTCCATTTTAATTTAATTTTTGCGAACAAAAGACATTTCAAATGGAACACGACATCTCATCTCTTTCTTTTACTGCACAATACACGTAATGAGTAAATGGAGGGATCATACGACGAATAAGTGCTTCACGGTCTTAAAGTACCGTATCTTTTCACAAAGGCTGAAATAAAAACTTGAGGATCTCCATTAGAAGCAATTTATTTATATACAACACACCTACCTTTTATCTGTGTACTGAGAAGGATGTGTGAACTTAAAACAAAATTGTTTACATTTTGAAGCGACCCGCCCCCGGCTTCGCCCGCGGTGCAATTTTTATTATACATAAACATTCCCCGTTTATCCCCCTTTCCATTAGTGAAAATCGAATTAAAATCGGTCTACACGTTCACGCGTGATGCCGTGACCAAGGGAAATAGGGATTCATTTATATATATATATAGAGATTTACAGAAAAAAATGCACCTATGCGAAGCCAGGCGAGGGTCGCTAGCAAATAATAATAAAATGTACTCACAGAAAAAGTTACTCAGATAATTTAAATGTATGTGTGTGTGTGTGTGTGTGTGCGCGCGCGCGCGTGCGTGTGCGTGGTTTTATTTAACTTGTTAAGGGGATACCCCACCACTACATTCATGCTATCTTTTTATAGTAAGTACAAGTATGCATTAAGTTACGAAAATAGCAAAAAGTAGATTCTTAAAAACAGATTTTTTTATATGGGAAATGATAAATCATAAGGGTGTTTACAATTGCCATTAAACTTTGATAAGGATAAGTATACAATTTATCTTTACTTGATAATTACATAAACGTTGGTATCTTTCATAGAAAAAGGATTTATACAATGCAATTTCCACTTTAAGCGTAATATAAAATACATAATCTTTCATTCACTCTGTTTATCACTTTTTGTTGAAATATATTTTCCTTATTAAACTCAAAACTAAATAATTTTACTAAAACATTTAGTTTTGGCGGCTAAATTGAAGGATATAAAATTATAATAACATTCGTATATTACTTGAAAGTAATTCAACATAGTTATAATGAGAATAGTGCTCGTTTATTCCCTTAATAGCAATAATAGAATTCAAAACTATTACTGTGCTGTGTCTGCTTTTGTTTATGATCCCTATGAATAAAATGTATGGTACAGTCATGAATTAAGTCACCTAGCCGCCTTCACGTATACATACATGTACTCCAGTAGGATGAAGGATAAGGTATTGAGGAGGAATAGGGAAATGGGCTCTGGCATCCCTTACTTTAATTTCCAATTAAATGTATCGGCCAGACGGAAGCCTGTAATGGCGGCCGTTTGACCCCTGTGGATAATATTTGTGTGATGTGGACAATATTTGCACTAAGGGTGCTACAGTGGATTGTAACGCCTCTTCTCTTCCAGCTATCTCTTTCAGATACCGAAGAGGGCCCTCAAGGTTGGAAGAAAACATAATATGAAGAAAATTTGGTAAGTCCTGTATTTGGTACTTACTGGTAGCAGAGACATTTATTTGGGCTCTACGAATCGTAGACATTTGCATTTATTCCTACAGGAGTCTATGCAAACAGAGTCACTAGAAAACAAAACCTGAAGTAGATATTAAATTTTGCAGTGGACACATAAATACGAGATTTCTCCCCTGGTACTGTCGGAGTCGGCGAGTGAATATGCGTAATAACAATGTGTGAATGACGCTCGAGAAATTGTAAGGGAGTAAGACTTATATAACTTCAAATATTTCTAGCGTTCCATACTTCGATACTTAAAAGCTTAAGGTAGCGATTATCAAGCTTATGTCAACCTTGACTATCATTAGCACTGGTACTTTGCTGTGACGAAACCATGACGGAGTTGAAAAGCATACTTAATTTAAGCTTAAAAAGAATCATGTATCTCCCTGCTGCTATAATAAAGCAGCGTTTAATCATAATAAGACGCTAAACTAGTATTGTTTTCCAAATGTATTTTAAAGTCTATTAAAGCAATATTAACGTCAATAATTATGGTAATCTTACAAATAAATAAAAATATTGTATGTTACTAAATGATAATGTCTTACTAATTTAATAATTTCAATAGTTAATTCTTTTTCATTATGCCACCAATTCGGAAAGCATGTTTTGTGAGAAACCGTGACTTTGTCTGCGTTGAAAAATAACGATCTTTATCTATGTGACACGGCGGGCGACGGAACCTTAGGAACCTATCATTTTTCCAGGATAAAATATCCTATATGTTAATCCAGGTAATAAGCTATCAGTGTGCCAAATTTCAACCAAATTTGTTCAGCCGTTTTTCGTGAAAGAGTAACATCCATACATCCATCCTCACAAGCGTTCGCATTTCTAATATAGTAGGATAACTGACAACAAAACTCTTAGTTGCTCTATACAATAAAAAAATACTCAGTCAATTTTGACGAGCCCATTGGATGAGTGGTTAGGGTGCTTGCCTTAACGCTTTGTTCTAGGGTTACCGGGTTTGATTCCCGGCAAGGTCACCTTTGAAAAATGAAAAAAAAAACTTTGTCTCTGGTCTGGATCTGGAAAGTAGAGGCAGGGCACACTGCGTTTCGCAGTCATTTGGGCAGCCCGTCTGGCGGCAGTAACCACCCTCTTACAGAAGACCACCGTGAAATAACAGCACGTGTGCTGTTATGTTTTGGTGAGTGAAGTAGGGGATGCCAGAGCCCATTTCCCTATCCCTTCCCAATCCCTCATCCTTCCTATTGTAGTCGGCAGCGCACTTGCAGCAGCTTTGGCGTTGCTTGTGTTATAGACGACGTTAGGCACCTACCATCAAGTAGACCGTCAGCTTGTCTGCCGATCTTACCATTAAAAAAATGCGAGTAATGTCCTTTTGTACATATTTTTTACTACTCTTTAATATTTAAGGGCTTGAATACCTGGGATACTTTTATAAAAGTGTGTACATTTAAAACTCTTGACAAAGGGGATAGAAATACAACGAAATTAATACTTTATAATTAACCGAATTCTACTTACCTTTTAAATTAAAATTTAATTAATTAATTACACAATACGAGATCAGAGCAAGTAAGCATACACAATTATGAACATAATCTAGGTTGGTATCGACAGGGATTGTTAACATAGTTTCAACACCCCAAGAGGATTCGTAATTTGAATACTGTCTGAAAGTAAAAATTCTACTGAAATTCTTTATTCGAAATTTTAAAAACCTTTGTGACGTCGTATTTTTCAACGGAGGCGTCAAGCAATAAACAAAGGCTTGGTCCAATTAAATTGTGCCCGATTCAATTCAGTTCAATTAAAACGGGAATAACCAGGGAGTACGGCCTAAACACTAAATCACGACGATGGATTCGGTACACCGCAATTAATTGCCGACTACGAAGGTTATTTTGCTGAGTTACTAATGGTAGCTCACGCATATCTCACTTCCTCCTCATGAATAATACGAATCCTCCATAGATATTCTGTATTGCTGTCTGTCTTTTTGTGGGAAATGTAGGTTTGTTCTCACTGACGAATTTAATAACGAAATTTAATATAAAGAATGCTTGAACTCTGTGTACATATTTGTACACGAGCAAATTAGTCATTAAGTCTTTTTAATATGTCTTTCGACGAAAGAGCAAATGATGGTCTTTTAACGTTTACATAAATTAATAACGTAACCGAATAAGGGTTACTAAAATCAGTAAATCTATACATATTTTTTTTCAAAAACATATTTGTACAGGTCGTACTTATGTTACCGAGGTCAAAAAAATAGTTTTTCTGTTTGTCTGCTTGTCTATGCGTTTGTGCACATCAATCTCAGAAACAGCTTAACCGATTTGAATGCGGTATTCATTGTTTTCAGTTAACAAACAAAAAAGTTAGGCGCTATACCGAATACCACTAGTACGAAGATGCGGGCTCAGCTAGTCATATGAATATATTAATGAATACACTCCAAACCTTAACATTTTACAAAACTAAATTAATATTGAAACAAAAATTATTTAAGTTGAAAACTATTTTTTTAAATTTTTATTTAGAGATGGGCAAATCGTGATTACAGTCCTGACTTCATGACAAACTTGATGGTAGAAGGCAACCCTCGCCTATTAAGACAAGCTATACCATAAGGGTTACAAACGAACTACCGACTTTGACAGGATATGGGATAAGTTTAAGAAAAAAAAACGGGACAAGTGTGAGTTGAACTCGCGTGAAGAGGGTTCCGTACGATGTTACCTATCCGCACAATATTGAGTGATTTACCATGTTATTTTAATATCATGGACTTCTTATAGGTTTTCCTATAATCTATAAATAGAAAACTAATTTCTGTATTTTTTCAAAATTTTAGGTTCAGCAGTTTCGGAGATAGGGGGGGGGGGTCGGACAGACGGACACACGAGTGATCCTATAAGGGTTCCGTTTTTTTATTCGGACGTACGGAAAGCTAAAAATAGAAAATTGAGTTTACTTATTCAAGGAAACACAAAAGCACAATCGCTGTTATTTCACGGTGGTCTCCTATAAGGGCGTTATTACTTCCGCCAGGTAGCCTGCCTGTCTCTACTGTTACTCTAGTGATAATTTCTATTATCGTATACTTATTGTTAGTAGTACAAATTCATATTTGCAAAGAGATTTCTTGCAGAATTCTTCCCTATGGAATCTTCATTGCGAACTTATAGTAATTTTAAAAAGTAAGACGACTGAAGCAGTTAAAATTCTGTCCTATGCAATCTATACTAATATTATAAAGGTGAAGAGTTTGTTTGTTTATTTGAACGCGCCAATCTCGGGAACTACTGGTTCGAATTGAAAAATTCATTTTGTTTTGAATAATCCATTTATCGAGGAAGGCTATAGGCTATATAATAATCACTAGTTAATAATATTTTGTTTGTTTTTTTTATCGTTTTTAAATGCATTTGCGGTTTTTGTCATCGTGGCCTTCAGAATTAGATTCCAAATACACATTGATTATTAAACTAGCAACCTGTGACCGGCTTTGCAAGGATGCAATATTTTTTTGCAAATTATATACACAAAACCCATCTATCGCTATTTCTATTAGTGAAAACCGTATCAAATCCGTTGGATAGTTTAGAACAAGTTTGCTTCTAAACAGACAGAATCGGACAAGGAATTTATATTATATTATGTTTATATATACATTAGTCTATCTCATAATCCACTGAAAATATCTTAAAAGTGTATCTCAATATGCTGTTTCATTCGCGAATTTAAATAATGTTTCCATTTCTATTTCATTATTTACATATGCTGTTGATTAAAAAAAATTGAAACTAGTCTGTGAGCTCGCCAGAAAATTGCTTTTAATAAAAAGAACATAGTTTACGTGTAAGAAGCGTCATATGTACTACATAATGTAGTAGGTAGGTACATACATATGTCCCTTCGCTCTCCACAATAATGAAACGGTTATATGCAGGAGGCGCTGAAATAAAACCCGAGGAATGTTGATGACTTTTGTTCATAACTTCGTGATGAGTTGTTTGTCCTGATGTAATATTTGGTTGGCAGTCTATTCGCATAAACAATACGCACGCACGCATTCTTATTAAGAATACCTACAACAAATAAAATATTAAATAGAAAGTTTTGTAGTACAGGGCATACTGTGATGTAGGTATAATTTCGACAGCCAGCCTGTCTGATGGTGACAGTGACCAACGCCTTAAAAAAACGCTACATGTACTGTAAGTGATTTGGAATTATTGCTAATTCGAGTAAGCGTTCCGCCCCCGGTTTGGCCCGGGGTGCAATTTTTATACAATATATGAACATTCCCCGTTTATCCCCCTTTCCATTAGTCAAAACCGAATTAAAATCGGTCTACCCGTTCATGCGTGATGCCGTGACCAAGGGAAATAGGGATTCATTTTTATATATTAAAAGATTATTCTTATTATTCTCGTATTATTATATGCTTATTATTCTCCCAGATTTTTTATTGTTTCGATTCTATGGTAGCCAATCTAACTTCAAATAAACCTAGATTAAAATAATTCAAATCACAACTTATTTTTTCTAACAAAATTAAATATAGGAGTCATGTATTAAAGTAATGTCATGTATAATAGTGGGGCGTAACCACCCCCTCACAGAAGACCACCGTGAAATAACAGCACGTGTGCTGTTGTGTTTCGGTAAGTGAGTAAGGGATGCCAGAGCCCATTTCCCTATCCCCCTTCTAATCCCTTATCCTTAATCCTACTGTAGCCGGCCGCGCACTTGCACTAGCTTTGGCGTGGCTTGTGTTATAGGCGACGGTAGCCACCTACCATCAAGTGGACCGTCAGCCTGTCTGCCGATCTTAATTAAAAAAATGTATTTTATACTCTACTCATAGAGCGTAGAAATCATGGTTATTGGTTTTTCATTTGTCAAAATTGTCATCAGAATCAATTCCAAAATCAAACCAGACATTGTATTCCTCGTATTCCAAGTAGAATACTAAGTTTAAGTGACCTCCAAAAAGGTTCCTCAATATACTATTTCATTGGCGAATTTGATATTGTTTAGAAAAAATGTAATCTCTTTTATATTCGGCCTGAATTACTTTGTTGTAATTGAGCCTACTTGAAACCCTGCCTTCCTATGCTTAGATTTTATATATCATTTATAAATACACACTTTTTATAAATAATTTAAAATATTAATTCAATTTTATACAAAAACAATAAACTAATATGACTAAATATAAAACGTTTTCAGATACTCCGTGACTCTGTTATTTAGTTAGGAAGACTTGTTTCGTGATTTTATTTCCGAATGAGCGCATCTGTGCCCAAGTCACATAGAAAAAGCTCACATCTTGAATATGATTCCCATACGTGATATTGTGTAAGGTATATTTCGCCCGTACTAGAGTATATTTTGGGCAATCGCTCCAAACTGCCGTGAAAAGGTAAGCAAGGAGGCTTACTTGTGCTCTCGGATTTAGGCAACAACGGTTTCATTTCTATTTATTTATGTAGCCACGTACTTCAACGTGGGTAACGAGAAATTCACGTATTAAACTCAATGTGTATATATTGATTGTATCCATTTAGACATTTAAGAGTAAAAAAAAATCTAAAAAAAGTGTAATTAAAAGTTTTAGATTGTAATTTTATTTAGTATTGTTTTTTTTTTATCTATCAGTTCGCAGGACACACTGCGTTCCGCAAGACAGTCTGGCAGCACTACCTACCCCCTTACAGAAGACATAACCGTGAAATATAACAGAATGTTTGCTGTGATGTTTAAGTAACTGAGTAAGGGATAGCCCATTAATCAATCCCCTCCTTACCCCATATCCTTAATTCTACTAAGGTCAGCAGTAACTGTAACGCTACTAGAGTTAATAGGTCATCTACCATCAAGTGGGCCGTCAGCTGACCTTTACGTAACTTTTTAATATTTATTATTCTATTTTTGTCGAGATGTACTCTTAAATTCATAATACACCAGTATTAAGTATAACATAATAATATAACTAGTCAGCCTGGTGGATGCAACCACTCTTATTACCACCTAGTATAGCAGAAAAGGTGACATAAGAGCACTTGTGTTTTTGTAAGTAAAGATAGAGTCATTCCCCCTATCCCCACCTTAATCCTATCAAGATCGACCCCTAGAGTTGCTTGTATTTATAGGCAGCGGTAGCCACTTACCATTAAGCCACTTACTTGAGAATACCTACGGAACTTTGTACAAATAATCTTCTAAAAGCTATACATTAAGTTGTATAAGAGAAAACATTTTCTTTAAAATCTAATAAAAACACTGTAGATTTTTTTAAATTATTCTGTTGGTAAAGGAACGCTGACGCATTTATACGAAAATTAAAAGCATCCTTCATTTGTACATGATTTCAATATTCCCTATATACAGTAAGGTATCATCTCATTTTTTTGTATATATTTGGAATGTAAGGCTCAAATCATAATTATTTTAATAAATAGTTTCCCTAAATAACAAGATATTAACAAACACGAAATAAAAAATACACAAACTTCTGGGGGCTTTTTTATTAACTTTCTGTCCAAAGTTTCGAATTTAAGTGTTGCTAATAAGCTGTTCCCATAAAAAAATATCAAAGATCAAATATGTATATCTTAGTAATATTATAAATGCAAAAGTTGGTATGTTTGAATATTTGTTCCTCAGTGACGCAAAAACGGATGAATGGATTTAAGTGAAATTTGGCACACAAATAGTTTATTACCTGGATTAACATATAGGATAATGTTTATCCTGGGAAATTATTAGGTTCCCGAGGGATCGTCTAAAGATATAAAAGATTCGGCACCACTGTCGTCACAGCGGTAAAGATATCAGGCGTTTTAACTCATATATCTTCATTTACAAGTCAAAGTCGCGGGCACAGCTAAGTAGTATAACATTTATCATAGTCCTAACATTATCAAAAACGTAGAATAGTCGACGCTAGAATTTCTCTAAAAAACCTAACATAACTAATATCAAACTTTCTTTTCGAAGATTGCAAGTTTTAATAAAATGACTATGTACATATATTTAATATTTGACTAGAATTATTTAAAAAAATTAACCTATTCCTTTTTTATTTGGTACTAACGGCCCGCCTCCAGCTTCGCCCGTGGTGCAATTTATATATATATGAACATTCCCCGTTTATCCTTCTTTCCATTAGTGGAAACCGAATTAAAATCGGTCTACCCGTTCACGCGTGGTGCCGTGACCAAGGGAAATGGGGATTCATTTTTATATATAGAGATTTGTTAATAGAAAACCTTTCAAAATGAATATACTATTACTCCAATAGTAAACAACTTAAATAAAAGTTTCGTTTAGTAAGACATTTTCGGTTTTTAATCTAAAATTATTAATTGAAATAAAAACTGTTGTTAATAATTAATAAGTTAATTGAAAACGAGCTACTAATAATAATAAAAAAGAAAGTAATAAAAAAACTTAAAAAAACTAATAATAATCATAATTATTTATAATACAATAAATATGATAATAATTAACAGTTCATATTAATTATATAAATAATAATATAAAAATACGCATTAAATATAAAAGTTTTTAACAACTCTTGACAATTGTTGTTACCAAATTTAACAGGTACAATATATCTTGTGAATTATTTCACATATTATAGCACTATAATCACTTCACTAAAAAAAAAAAAATTAGTTCGTAGATCCGCTACGTTTTGATTTCGACACGAGAGCTACGGAGTATCTACGGCGTAGAGCTACGGCGGCGCGGCTATTGTGCCGCGTAGCTCGAATCGCACTGGTTAGCTGGCTCAACGGACTGGGTTACCAGATGTGAACAAAAATTGCCCGACACTTAATACCATGTCGTAACTTTTTCTATAAAGGACGACAGTTTCGAAATGCGAATTCTTTATACCAATACATGGTTATAAGTTTTTTATTTCTTTTTAACTAAGACCATAAATGTTTAACAGTTCTTTGAAACCAATGTTTCTTTTACTTTTATATAATATGAGTACTTTTATAATATGTGTTAAGAATTGATTAAAAAATATATATTTCCGTCTTAAGATGTAAACATAATTTTTTTTCACTATCTTTATCTTCGCTCTTCTTCTTTCTGCGTATTTAATTTTTTTTATAAAAATAACAAAATCCTTAAAAAGATGGGTGTACGCGATAGCATAAAATGAAAGGAATGTTTGATATCCCTTTGATCCCAAAAGGATAAGCTTTTGATAATTTCATATTGAATGTTGGGTTTATAAAAAATTGCTTGCGTAATGCATAGGATATGTTTAAAAATTAAATAGTTAATAAGAACATCCTACTTATCCGTAGGTAATCCTAATGAATTTAGTACTCAAAGATTTTTACTCATGATTGATTATAAAGCGCAATGACTTGTCTATTTCTTTAACTGCCTCGATACTTAAACAAAGAATTTTAAGTAATTGTTTACAAGTTGTTTGTTGTCATATTGTTTACACAATAGTTTCCATGGTTCTTTATATTTTTTGTCGGTGATTTATCTTAGTTTGCTCTGGATTTAGTAAGTATTGGCAGAGCACACTTTAGTACTGCGTACGCAGTACTGCGTTTTGCAATCTTTCGGGCAGCCCGTCTGGCGGAAGTAACCAACTCCTTACAGAAGACAAGAAGACCCTTCAGGTGAGTGAGTAAGAGAATCCTGAGACCTTTTTCCTAACACCCTCCTAATCCCTCATCTTTAATCTTACTATACAGTAGCCACATATAATCAAGTGGATCATCAGCCTTTCTGATTTTCCCACAGTAAAACACAAATTTATATTCTTGTGGACCAATATCGCATTCAATTAGCGGATTTTAGTTTAGTTTGTTTTTCTGTCTGAGGCACAGTTGCACGATACAGAGATGATTGTTTTATACACTGTACTTATAATATACTAGCTGTACCCGCGGCTTCGCCCGAGTGAAATTCAGATTGTTCCTCTTCGGTTTCATGGCGCGGTCGCGCTTTAAATATGTGGTATTAGCTTTTTAACCATACGTTCGAAACATATGCAATAAGAAGCTAAATTCACGCGTATTATTTACTTGTGACGATATACTTGCTGATTTTGATAAGAATTCATAACTGTTGATACTTTTTTTTTTTAATGTTAAGTCGACAGACAGGCTGACGATCCACTTGATGGTAGGTGGCTACCGTCGCCTATAACACAAGCAACGCTACAGGTGCTGCAAGTGCGCTGCCGACTACAGTAGGATTAAGGATAAGGGATTAGGAGGGGATAAGGAAATGGGCTCTGGCATCCCTTACTCACTCACCGAAACACAACAGCACGTATATGCTGTTATTTCACGGTGGTCTTCTGTAAGGGGGTGGTCACTGCCGCCAGGCGGGCTGCCCAAATGACTGCGAAACGCAGTATGCCCTACCACTACTTTTCAAATCCAGACCAGAGTCAATTTTGAAAATTACATTAAAATTTCCAAACTTGACCCCGCCGGGAATCGAACCCGGGGCTCCTGAGACGTTAGGCAAGCATCCTTGCCACTCATCCAACGTGCCGTTAAATGACCAATAAACGTCACCTAACGCTTTTAATTATTATTTTAGTACTCGTAGTTTAAATATAAATGTTAGACATATATGCTGTAGGTAACTCTTTTGTAGGGATTATCTCTACAACTTTCCTACGGAAATCCATCATATGTTTCTCACCGTTAAAGTAGCTTTCGAAAGAAACGTTTTTTCGTCGCCTTACTTTGCAAATTTGATTATCACGTGAAAATCTTTTCATTTTACGAATAATATATACAGCCAATTTCCACACTGAAATTCTATTCTCACTATTGGTGGAAGAATTTTTTAAATCGGATGATTTGTTTCGAAGATTACCTTCTACATGCAAACTCAGAAACTTTAACTTTTTTGTAATAATGGTATAGACTAGTGTGGATAAATTAATATAATTCTGCACTCTCTTATTATTATTTAGAAATATTGGAAATCACGAATAGAAAAATTATCATTATATTTTCCGGTTCTAAAAGATTTATAAAAATTCCAGATTTTAACTATTTTTTTTCAACAGTTATCGAGTTGATTACTTTTGTCATTTCGATATTATTGTACATAATTTTATTATTTATTTGTATTTAACATAAAATCTGTATAAATAAAATGTTAATATTCATTTATTCAAAATCAAAAATTTATGAAAGTACTTTATCGATCAGGGGTGCAGGATACTTTTCATCCAAAAGGTACTGTTCCCGAGGGATTATATAAAAATAAAAATAGAAAATTCAACGTCTAAGAAAAAGGGGACAAAGTCGCGGACAAAAGTTAGTGTAGAATAAATTTTAGAAACGCTTCATACTTAAAAATTCTTCTAATTTAAAAATATTTGTTACTGTACTAATATTTGCTGCCGTATTTTTGATTTGACAGTCCACTTGGTAGGTGGCTACTGTGGCCTATAAAATAAACAATACCAATAGGGAGCTGCAACGAAATCCTTAATATGATAGCGGACAAGATGAATGCGACGGTCATTGGTCGATTCACGGACTTGCACATTAAATCTATACTAATATTATAAAGCTGAAGAGTTTGTTTGTTTGAACGCGCTAATCTCAGGAACTAATGGTTCGAATTGAAAAATTCTTTTTGTTTTGTATAGTCCATTTATTGAGGAAGGCTATAGGCTATATAACATCACGCTACGATAAATAGTATTATATACTATCAGTATCGCGCCCCATGCGCACGCCGCCGCCGTATGGGCCGCAGCAAAGCGTGGCCGAGTTCAGCTAGTACGTGTATAAAAGTCGTTGAATTGCCTGGTGGATGCGATGCTATCCTTGTTGTACCTCGTCATTGTATATTGTTTGATTTTCTTTTTTCTTTCACTACGGAAATAGTTTATTTTTAATTCTTAATTTACAATATTTAATGTAATTATAACTTGAGGGCATCGGTGGTGGTCCGAGTTCGATCCCCGGTCATGTCTTGTACCAATGGGTTTTTAATAAAATCTGACTGCTCTCAAATGGTGAAGGAAAACATCGTGAAGAAACCTGCATTCAACCAAGAAACTCGAAGGCGCATGTGAAGTCGATCAACCCGCACTGGGTCAGAGTGGGAGACCATATAGCCCATACGCCCTTGTTGAGAGAGTAAGCTTTTACCTCTGCAGTGGTGACATATAATAGGCTGTCGATGATGTCAATGATAACTTATGGAGTATATTATCTTAGAATAAATTATTAGTATTTTTTTATTTTAACTCCGTGAGGATGAAAGCGTGCTGTTAGAACCTTTACAAGAAAATAAGACGACAAAAATGAAAGGGATAAAAGTTCTTTTGAATAAAAGAATCAGAAAAGCATCATGCCCTTATTCCACTTCGGTCTTCTGTATGGGTTACAGCCAGTCGTACTTCCAGTTTAGAATGCAGCGTGTCTCTCCATTAAAAGATTAAATATTTTTTTTATTTCTTAACACTGAGTAAGAATTTAACTATCTAAATTTATTTCCCGCTTTTCTGGGAAACCGTCCCCCGTTTATTCTAGCAACACCACTAAGCGAGAGAACTCAACAGATGTCTGTTGCGCTCTCGTATAATCCATTCCAATAACTAAATTTACTTTCTTATGCATTTATAAATATAATAAAAGGGAAAATTCTAAGAGGTTCTACTTGACCTTTCTTTGCAACGAGGCCTATAAAAGATAAAAGATACATAAAAGCTTTCTTAACGTGATCTCAGTGAGATATAAAAAACTGTCAGCTAAACACATTTCTTTATTTTCTGATTACGAGGTTCCATGTTACAGATATATTTTTTTAAGTTTCTTATCTTGCAATCAGTTATGGTAGATGATTGATTGTACCCCATCAGGATAATCCACATCATTTTACAGGATGCCCATTATACTCCATCCAGTTATATGATTTGACTCTAATTGATATTTTTTCATTTTTTCTTGTTAACTGACAAGCGAGCTGGTTCGGATGTCTTTCCAATCCATACTTTATTTTTCAAATTATCTCCTTTTTATTTAACTAATTTTGTTTGTGCTCTTAATTGTGCACCATTCTGTTGTGTATAGGTGATTAAATGTCAAACAGGCTGACATTTAATGAATTTGATAGGATAAAGGATAAGAAATAAGGACACTATAGGGGAATGGACCCCCAAGAGTTTCAGTCGGTATGTCTACCCCACTACCATCTCGGGGCAGGAGTCCGCCATAACCCACCGTTCTGTCCCCAGGCCGGTGGGTATTCATGATGGATTCCTCTTGTAAAAAAAAGGGGAATGGACACTGGCATCCCTTACTCTCTTAACGAAACATGTTGTTTCACTTTCACGGTAGTCTTCTACGGTATTCTTTTATATATATGTAATGCATTAAATCTTCATATATAAAAACAAGTGTATCGATTCACGTGAGGTTGATCTTAACCCCAAAACCCAGATTAAATAAAACCCCAACATTTAAAGCATTAACATTTTAAGCATACGCATACTATGAAAACCAAGAAACAATAATTAACAATAATTTTCATTTCAACTTAAACTGACTCATGACAGTCAAAGCCGCATGTACGAGTATGTTAAAAATTGACTATCGTTAAATTTTTGGCGCTGCTTATAACATTATTTTCTAATAAAATAAAGGAAAAACTACAAATATATTGAGCGGAAAAAAGAACTCGTAATATAATGAACAGTCATGTATTTTTTAGTCATTAATTTATGTGTTTTTTTTTAATGTAAATATAGAGTTAAATTTAGCTCTCTCAAGCCCAGCAACATTTTGAGCTGTGTTCATGGACTCAATACTTCACAATTAATAACAAATTACAAAATCTGTTTAGCGCAAATTATTTCTATATAGTGGTCTTCAAAATGTGCTTTTTATTTTCTTCAAAAACTTTTACATTTTCTTAATTAAGACCTTACAATATTGTAAATTATCTCATTTTTTCTCTCATAATCATCACTCTTTTTTAAATATATCTATGCAACAAATAATGGTAATTAACATTTATTTTCATAAAGAGCAACTATTAGGCACACAATTGATATAAAAATCTAGACAGGATGGCAACGGAGGTGCTCCCCGCGCGCACGGTCTGGGGTCCTCTATTTCTTCGTTTTGGACAGCGAGACTAGACTCTAAAGTATAAAATTATTTTGTAAAAAAAAACATGAATTAATTAACCTTGTTACTTTTAAATACAACAATTTACGTGTATTTGTCTTTTATTTTAATTCCCTTTTATTTTAATAACAATAAAATCATATTACAAATTAAAAGATACAGTTTTATTTCACATTATGTAAAGTTGAACCATACTAGTAGGTACATACTGTTGCGTAGAGAAAACACTGGTGTTAAAATATATGTTTGTCATAAGGTTTAATTTTGTCTGTAGATACTAAACGTGTTTTATACTCATTGGTTTTATTTTAAATTAATATAATTTACGTGAAATATCCATTCGACTACAGTTAGGTAAAGAATTTTTTTAAACGAAGTTGTATACCAGAGGATTCATGATTTATGCAGGTACATAAAAAGTAACCTATATTAATGTCAGGCCTCTCAACTATTCCTTTGTAAAAGATCAGATCAATTCGTTCCTCCCTTAAACACTCATAAACACAGAACCCATAAACACACTTTTACGTTTATTTATATTAGTAAGGATAGTATAGAAGGTTACTAAATCAACATGTTATTTATCCACCCCATATATTTTCTTGCTTTATTTAGTTGTTTTAATATGAAAGTAAGATGAATACTGAAACTATGTTTTATTGAGTTTAATGTTTAATTCAGACAAGACACTACTAAACTTGTTACGTTTTTGTATCACAAATTTTATAATTTAAATGAAGGAAAATGGCGATAGATAGGATCTTTCAATATGAAAAAAATATTAATAACCGACAGCCAGGTGGCGGTTGTAAAAATAAAAAAGGTCCTCAGTATCATACTTTAATTGAACCATATATATTTTTGTGAATGTTCCGTTTCTTACAATGATTGTTTCGATAGCTTAAATAAACAATAAACCATTAAATGTCGTACTTTTCGGACGATAAACATCTGCTGCTTCTTCTTCTTCTTTTGCTTTCTACAATACTGCGCATGATAAACGTAAGATCACAACGAACGCGATGGATGAGATGGTTAGCGATGAATCGGCGGCGATGAATCTTCCCATCCCGCTGAATAGTGTTCATCAGCTGTTTTGTATATAAGCGTTCATCCGCTGTTCATCAGCGTGGTTTTGTATATTTATTTCACCACTATCGCTGGGGTTCACGTCAGAAGATGAATAGGAACCAGCGGCAGTCGTCACAGCCATCTCTTCGGGATTTCGACACTATTGATTGCGTTATCGACGAGATGTTGTCAGCCCAGCGTCGGCAGCGCGAAAGGCGGATCATACATGGGCCATATTTATAACGCCGCATCCTCGCGGAGTGCGCTCGCGCGCTAATAGGTAATAATGACGATTCGCAAGACCGATTTTGCTATCTCAACTACAAGCATCCGTTTTCGATACTTACTAATTATATATACTACTCAAAACAAAATAAGGGCCACTAAGATTTTTTGCTGTACCATGAAAACAATAAAGACATTAAATTGTTTAACTTATGTAACTACAAAATAATGTTATTGGTTATAATATAGGCTAACAATTGTTTAAAATAATGATCATGAACTGTTTTTTTAAAGTTCATAATGAAATTGGCCATTTTGAATGAAAAACATGAACAAAAGAAATCACCGGAAAAAGACAAAATACTGTTCTTGTCACTTTTGTTTCTTATTTTTAGTAACGAGTATGTCCTCCTCTCTTAACAATACACTCCTGAAGCCTAGTATGCATACTCTGGATCAAATTCCTCACGTTTTCATCTGGAATCTCCTCCCAGACACGTTTTAAAGCGTCAATCAGGTGCTGTTGGTTGTAGACCCCTTGCTCATCCTCTCTAACCTTTCGTTTCAATTGGTCCCACAATTGCTCGATTGGATTTAAATCCGGACTGTTAGCTGGCCACGGTAATACCTCAATATGAGACCCTTCTAGGACAGTTTGGGTCGATCGAGCTGTGTGTGCACGGGCATTGTCTTGCATCAGGATGAATCCAGGCCCCACTCGCTGTGCAAATGCGATCACTTGAGGCCTGATGACGTCTTCGATGTAACGTTCTGCAGTTACGGTATCCGCATTTAAAATGGTGAGCTCGGTTTTACCGTGTAAACTAATCCCACCCCAAACCATTACGTTGGGACCACCGAAACGGTCAACTCCGTGGATGCAGGACTCCGAAAAACGCTCGCCGCGTCGTCTCCACACCCTAACACGCCGATCATCATTAAAAAATTCTACTTTGCACTCGTCTGTAAAAAGCACCTTGCCCCACTGATTAATCCCCCAGTTCAAATACTGACGGCAGAATCTTAAACGGTTTGCACGTTGAACCCTAGTCAGAGGAATTCGAACAACTCGACTTCTTGACATTTGCTGGTCTTCGTGCAATCGATTAGGTATAGTTTGATCACTGACACGGGTACCCGTTGTCAGCCGTAGGTGGTGTTGTAACTTACGGGCCGTTACTGTACGATCACGACGAGCACTTAGTTGGACGTACCGATCCTCGTGCGCCGTTGTTACACGAACTGTACCTGAACCGGGTCTCCTGGCAACACTGCCGGTCTCTTGGAAGCGATTCCATACATTTTGGACAGCTCTTCGAGAAAAACCCAACTGCAAACCCACGTAACGCTGAGAACGTCCTTCTTGAATCATAGTTATGGCTCTGGTTGCTGTAATTGTATCCATGTGCCTTCGTACTGGTGGCATGATTAACGCGAGATGATAAATGAATCAATTAAAATTGAAAAAGTAAACCTTTTTTCCTAAAATAACCGAAACAAGTTAAGAAGACAATCGAAGAAAAACATAAGAATAATTTCCAATTATTTTTTTTCTTAAAACGATGGCCAATGTTTTTCAAATTAGGAAGCATAAAAGTCATCAAACACCAAAGAGTTCGTAATATCAATATAATGCTACTTATCAGTTACTTTCAGTTTACTAAAGTGCACTTAAATGTAAATAAACTAGTGGCCCTTATTTTGTTTTGAGTAGTATATAATAGTGTTTTTAAGTTGGAACAGTTTAGTAAAATGAAGCGTGATGGCGTGATTGCGTTTCTCTGAAATAATTTAACAAAGTACATTTTCAGTTTTACAAGATTCACTCACCTGAAATAAGGAAGAAACAACATTCAAAGCCTTTTATTTACTTTTTTTTATATCTTTCAGGGAAATTTAGAGTAAAGCAAATTATTAATTCTTATTACCCACTTCATTATCTCCTTACTGTCAGTCGTGACATCTCGTAGGCATATAATTCAAATCTAAAGAAAGCGCGGTAAATTTAAATTTAAAGGAAAGAAAACGAGTGAAATAGTTTTCTTTATATATAATAGGGAAATTTTGTAATTATACGCATTCCTGTACACACTACCTCCGGAGTCTAATTTCACAACAGTATAATTACCAACAGCATATCGGATATGGTATAAGGAGATAGGGGCTCACTCATTTTATATTCAGAATATGTCATCTCGGATTACAGAGATTATGACCCTATTGGCATTATTACTATTGTAATTATGCCACTGTAATCTTTGTAACACAATATATTCAAGTTTATTTAATTTTGAATCCTATTTGATTTCCTACCTGGCTCGTAGCACAGCGAGACTAATGGTACACAAAAAGCCACTTTCGCATGATAAGGTTTTTTGTCTTCCTCTTAGAGCAGATATAAAAGCACCGGTCATTATGTTTAGAATGGATTGTATTACTTTAACACAAGATCCGTGAGGCAGCACTTAATCTCAGTGATCGCTTTATTTTAGCTTGTGTAATAAAACCGAGTGCGCCACTCCTGTGTGTCATATAAGTACTTCGTCGTCATGCGACCCGTTTCGACAATGGACACATTATAGCTGCCTAAGTGTTAGCTGCAACTGTGATTTTTTTATGAGATACCTTGGCTGGCAGGCTGACAGACCACTTGATAGTAAGTGAACACAAGCAACGTCATATCTTATCAAAGTTAGCAGCGCACAAGCGTACAAAGGATTACTAGATAAGGACAGACCTTCCACCAACTCATGGCCCTATCAATATTCAGGTGTACAAATGTTTTCTTGTAATTCTGTCCCATGTCGTTCTTCTCCTTCTGGAGCCGACTGAACGAGATCCTGGTAGTATACAGGTCCCCGCTATCTTGGCAGATCCCATCCATCGTATAAAAGATCAGATACAAGAAGGGGAATGGCAATGAAACAGAGCATGACACGTGCTCTTGTTTCATATAGGTAAATATTTTCGCCGAACAGGCTGCAGAGTTTATGGCTGTGACAGTCTACCTACTTATGACGTAAGTGCGTTAACGATTCTAATAGGATTAAGGCGGTAGATCTAGATCTCATAGAGGAATGAGATGTAGAATCTCTTGCTTAGCACACACCGATTAATAAGTGGGTTATTACGAGCACATAAAATAATATTAACGGTAATTCCTTATTTATTTAATTCATATCGAAAATAAACATGTACATGTTTAATATCAGTCAATCGAGAACATCAGTACGCATTGTCTTAGGCCTAGTGCTATATTTTTTATTATTTAATGATCGTCAAACGGGCTGACGATCCATTTGATCTTAAGTCGCCTATTGACAAAAATTACATCATAGGTGTTCCATGTGCCCTGCTGACCTTAAGGCGCTTGGAGTCGTGAATGGTGTAGAGCGTCTGGGTAGGAGGTAGCCCGCTAAACCCGTCTAAACTTTGATAATTCATTTTTTTTTCAGCTTTTTGGTCTAGCCGTAAACGAGGAGTAGGATTAAGAAAGTACCCATTTGACGGCACCAAGCGCCTAAATAGAATAATGGATAAACTGCTGCCAGATCGACTGCCCAACTTATGATGCTTGATGCAGTGTGCCCTGCTACTATTTCCATGATAATATATATTAAAATATATAATGATATATCAATATTTAAATTGTTAATATAAACCTATAATAATTTTCTGTTATTGTTTTTACCAGTCTTGCTGCCCTGTTTATATATATTTTTTATTATTATCGTTTATTTATATTATTATTTCGTTACTTGTTCGATAAGTCGTAGAAAGAATCCTAATTTATTTATAACTGTTATATAATTGGTGATTGCATTCACATTAATCCCACCTGTACGCTAGAAAGGGTTTGTCTCTCATCCTAGGACATTAAATGAGACTATTAGCTCTACATTGAAAGTACAGATAACGACGAGTAAACCTCCAAAATGATACTTTATGCTCTTGTTCCTTCAATCTTTGTCACTTAACTTGACAAGAAATTTGGTACAATAAATCATGGTCACCCTACGCCTTTCAAGAGACCGCCCGGAGATTCTAATGGACTTAACTGCGGGGTTTTCCAATATACCGCTATTATATTAAAATGAATTAACTATAATCAGTGTTTTGTTGAAACTTGCAGCCATGGCTTCCAACTTCGATACAAAAACATCGTTAGAATATGTTGTTAGAACACATTGATAGAAGGATACTATTATCTTAGTCCTTTAGAAGACTACTAAAGGATGATACATATTACACCGTGCCGCCGCGCCGCCCCGGACCGTGCCCGTTACTTGTCATTTCCAAGTACTATTATACTATTTTGTATTAATATTACTATACTAGCTGTGCCCGCGACTCCGTACTCTAGAACTCATTGATTCGTAATGAGTTCTAGAAAAATGTGCATAAATTTCATACACGCAGATTAATAATTGCGAAAGTTATTAAACAATTAAAAATTAAAAAAAAAACACGAGGATTAATTTTTTGCTAACTAACATTCCTAAAAATTTACTTAAATATGAGAAAATTTCTGGCTGATAAAAAATTCTCTGGCCAAGATGATGAGTAATTAATGTTACTATTATAAGGTTCTGTGTATCGTATTTCCATTTAAAAAGGATGGCAATTTATGTTTCAGTTCAAGATGGTGTAGACAAGCTCAAGTTGATTGAATTTCTTGCATATTTGTGTAATTTAACAATAAACTACAACGCTTTTGTTACGAGTTACGATTGTATCTCCTTTAAAACTCATAGATAATTTGTGACGTTATTTCTGACAACCTTCTTTCTTAATCTCATTCTAATTTATCTTACTAATAATAGTGTTTAAATATTCTAAAACATGAGAGACTTTTTATACTTGTAAAAAGTTTTACTTTTTTATCAAAACAATAATGGCGTTATAACCTGTACCGTCATTATTGTTTTCACCGAATATAATAACAAAAACACTGTTGTAACCGCTATTATTTTAAAGTACCTAATATTTAAATTTAAAGTAATTGTTAAATCGGCATATTTAACAACTAGCTGAGCCCGCAACTTCGTACTCGAATATTCGGTTTATGTAACTTTTTTGTTTGTAAACCGATTGGAATGAAACAAACACTAAATGTTATGGAAAGCTTGCTACAATACATAAGTGTAAACCGCATTCAAATCGGTTAAGCCATTTCAGAGATAAGCGTGCACAAACGCACTGACAAACAGAAAAACAGACAAAAATTCTAAAACCTTTTTTTTACCTCTGTAACATAAGTATAACTTCTACATTTTTTTTTTCTTTTTAAGATACGGTTATAGGTTGTCGTGGCTAAGAAACTCAGTTAAAACTGCCACCCAAAACCCCAAACGCAATTTTTGTGATTATTCTAGAGCTATACTACCCCTTAGCGTTTAGTTTCGCTTAGAACCTGCCGGCGTCTGTATTTCCGAGCTCATATAACCCAAATCTTTCAAGGTTCGAGTGAATAGGCATCTTCTGGGTGAGCTCGCTCCATCTTCGGCCTCATCCTTCCTACATGGATAGATGCTGGTCAAGAGCAAACCCATCTATAATTAAAAAAAAAAAAAATATTATCTCTCATAGAATTCGTTTTGAAGCTCTCATATCTAGTTCTATGTATCGTCTATGAAGAACCTAAGACTATAAAAAAGTGTGCCCAATCCGAGCGTATATGGAGATTAAAGCATGCTATAACACTATTTCTTAACGCTCATATATGATTTTAAGGTTTTGTTAGCGTTTAAATACGTTCCTTATAACTCTCGTTTGAACAGTATTCACCTCTCATTCATTGGACATTGGATGAGACGACAAGGCAGTATAGTAATGTACTACCTCGTGATTGGAAAAAAGTTGCCGACAAGCGCAGCTATATAAGTGATAGGGATTTTATGATGTGGCTTTAGCTTCAAGTTACTACCTTGCATTTAAAGAGTCTACTTACAATTTTCGTACTTCTATATTTAGAAATACTACGCTGCATTCACTAAAAAATACTTGATCCAGACAAGTAAAGATAGGCTTGGTATGAAATCATTGCTACCTTGATCAGTGAATCATGTACAGGCGGGGTTGGAAAACCTTCGTCAGTTTTCAAATTAATTCCTTTATCAAGTCATAGACACTTTTTTTTTATCTTCTTAGTGGCTATTTCTGTCTGCTAGAGTACCAGTATCACTTCGTCCATTGCTGAAATATTGTGATTGCCACGTGAACACTACCTATGCCTACCACGTTAAGGAACTGTAGTACTTTTTTGATAGAGGCATTCTTCACATCTTCACAAGCGATTGTGTGGCTTCCTAGGATGTGACTGCGCTTGTGCATCAGGGGGCCACACTCGCACAGGATATGCATTGGTGTTTCTTCTGTCTCATGGCAGAAGCGACACTCTCCCGTACTAGTGAGCCCCATTACTTTAAGGTGCCTATTGAGGCGGCAGTGCCCCGTTAGTGCCCTAGTTGCGACTATAAGCTTTTTATGAGCGCTTTGGAATGATTCGTCAGCCCTGGCAAGTTAGTCCAGCGTTTATAAGATTTTGTAAAGCACTGGTTCCATATTGTCCTGCGAGCTAGGCTATTTGGTAGTCCACACATAAATTCAGAACCTATTAACCTACCTTTTGCGCCTGCTCGAGCCAGTTCGTCGGCAAGTTCATTGTCTTCGATTCCCATATGGCCAGGTACCCATCTTAGGACTACTTTATTCATAGACACTTAGTACCTTTTGAAAATAAAGCACTAAGCAGACAACTGACAGACTTTTAAAATGAAATTTTGGCATGACTGATAACTGTCCTGGTGCAAGCAAATGTCGACTTTCAGGTGACGAACCTTTTCTTACCCCTTTTATTTTTGCGTGGGAAAATCTGCGAGCCAGATCCCCATCGACCATGGGCAGATCGGTGGGGTATGTGGGACTTCTACCCACTATAAACCCACGATGCTTCTTCGCGCCATCTATGGGCGGGGGGTAAGGGATCGTGGAAAACATGCATCTGCCTCCCCCGCCAGACGAGGCCCGCGCACTTGCGGGCTCCACCTCGATTAGGCGCGGAGTTTGATCTCCGCACCGTGGAGAGACGTGCCGGAAACACACAGCACGTCTTCCCTCGTTGCCCGGTGTTGTGATGACGGCGGACGACCCCATGTCCACCGCCCCCGGGCGAAGCGGTACGAGCCGTCCATACTCACCTCTCGCAGCGGGCAGTCAGCGAGGGGCTTCACCTCTGAAGCACCCCATAACTTCTTCTCTGCGGCACAACCTACCACAAAGTCGGAGGCCACTTCCACCTGAAACTCTCGGATAACCTCTGCTCATGTGGCCGCTCATCTCTATTTTACCAGGCCTATTTTGGGGTTCATATTTTACCAGGTCTATTTTGGCATCAAAACGAAACTTTTGAGCATGGTTCCAAGAAAAAAAGAATTATCACCCTGTTATAATATATATGTAGGTATATTATAACTATCTAATTAAATATCTAATAATAATAATAAGTAATAAGTCGTATATATAATCTACGAAAACAATTTTGAACTTCAATCCATATATACTCGTACTTATATATAGATTACGCCATTAAATTAATTTTACCTAAATTGTATGTTATTTTTGATAAGGTAAACATTTATGTATGGAAAATTATTTTTCCGTAAACGCTCACTATCAATTCAAATCGTTCTATATTGTAAAACGTACGTGTGCATTTAACAATTGAATAGCGATTTTTTTTTAATAAAACCCATTATTTATGTACAAGCAAACATAATTCGAATACCATTATACAAGTTTGATTACATTTAACAATGTCAAAGTTGGTAGTGATATTTTCCAATTTTATTGTAATCATTTGGATATTTCCAGTTATTTATGTAAGTGAATTTCTAGAATATCTAGAATTTAAGCCTAGCATTTAATTTATATAATATCCACCTAGAATCTCTTAGGCATGGTTTCAAGCACGGTGGCTGTATTACCTCGTAGCAAAGCTAATTTGCTGACCGAAATGGCTCTGGGGTCACCAGTGATGCAGACCAAGCGTTTTGCCAAAATGTTGAGAAAATAATTTCAGCGCGTAGATGTATACGTAGCTGATACAGGAGTATCTGTATTTGGCCCATTTCCATTCCATTCACCGGTGCACCTTATTTTTTGATTTTGATATCAAAGATACGCCTCGCTCTTTTCGCCCTGTTACGGATAATATGGACGCCATTTTTCAAATTGTAGAGCAAGATAATCAGTAGTTACGACATAACTGAAGAACTGGGAATTGACCACAAAATAGTTTTGACCCATTTGAAAATAGCTGTGTGTACACAAAAAAGCTAGATATTTGGGTGCCACACGAGCTCACTGAAAGAAATCGTGTACTTATTTGCGATTCTTTATTGAGACGTACGACAGTCCCTACTTAAACCATCGAAAGTGATTTTTGATACTTTTCACCAGCGTTTTAAAGTTTGGTTGTGGTATATTTCTTAAGGTGGAGACAAACGCTAAATACTAAAAATATCCATTGTTTAATGAAGATGTTACAAGAAATGGACAAGACAATTGCTTTGAAAAAAAATTATATTATACTTAAACATGTGAAGAACCAATTGTATTAATTAGAATTTTCGTTAAAGTAATAGAAACTCCACAAAAAAAGTTAGAAAACAAGAAGAATTTGACTTTTATTGAAAATTCTCTCGAAAACGGCTTATTGCGCGCATGTGAATCCTGTACCTTTTAATAAGTTAATATCAGTTTAAAAAATTGTATTAGTAAAATTTTTTTTTGCGTATTGTTCTAATGGTAAAAACAAAAAAACACCATTTCTAGGCCTGTTGAATTGTCACCGCCGCCAGCGAGCCTAAGTGAAGCCCTTAAATAAAAACCCTTAAACCCCTTTTCAGGATATAAAATATAGCGTTAAAGAAACCAATTCAATGAATTAAAAAAAAAATTGCAATTTTGAGTTTCGATTATTTACGTAGGGGCCGTCGTAATGAAACCGAACCGTTTTGTAGAGATTGATAACTGGTGGTGAAAAGTGGATCACGTACGACAAGACCACGCGAAAAAGGTTGTGGTCAAAGGTCGGTCAGGCTGCATAGACTGTGCCAAATTCCGGGTTAACTCGTGTGCATGATGGGATTACAAGGGCATTGTTCATTATGAGCTTTTACCGCCAGGCAGAACCAGCAACTGATGAGATTAAAGCAAGAGATTGAGAGACAGCGGCCAGAATTAAGAGAGTTTGGCTGGGAGGTGTTAATGCATCCGCCATATAGCCCTGACCTTGCACCTTCAGATTTCTGCCTGTTTCGGTCTCTTCAGAATTCTTTAGGCAGTGTCAGGTTAACATCAAGAGAGCACTGCCAAAATTACTTGTCGCGTTTTTTTGATAAGAAGTCCCAAAAATTTTACAGCAACGGCATCATGTCACTACCTACAAGATGGCAAAAAGTCATCGAATAAAATGGCACATATATACTGTAATTACATGTAAATAAACTTTGAAAAAAAAAATGTCTTGAGTTTTCATATAAAATGCGAAGAAGAAACTTTTTCCCCAATATATTACATATAAAAATGCTCCTTTAAAGTTATTAGAAAAAATGAACATGTGTACTTCTCCTCATTGAGGTGTTATACTTATCCACTTAAGTTTGTTTCACTAATTTCTGTTCATAGTTTACGGGATGTATGAAAGTAATACCAGAACGTACAAACATCACGTATGTTAACCCAAAATACATTATATGGGCGAATTTCAGTGTGAAACGGTATGGAAGAAAAAGTGATTATTACTTTGATTTGAATGGGGCCATCAAACAGACGTGGACTAACAACGTTACGGTAACTTTAATTAGTAATAGAGAAAGGTAGAGCACACATTCTTACCTGAAGTCTTCTGCAATCATTAACTGGACAGCCTTGAAGCGGCAACACAACTGTCCCCTTAAAAAAAAATACTGTGACAGCAGTACTTGTGATGATGTATTTCAATGCTTGAGTAAGGAATGCCAATCTATATTTTTGTCCGTTGTCATTACCTTATCTACAGCTATCACATTTTGTCCCTGTTAATTAGTAATATTTAAAATATATATACGTAAATAACCATCAATTAACAATAAATTAACAATCACGAATAAAAAGTACAGATAATGACAAGAAATAATGCATGACCTGAGATTTAAGAATGTTTTTATGTTAAGATCGGCAGACGGGCTGACGGTCCACTTGATGGTAGGTGGCTACCGTCGCCTGTAACACAAGCAACGCCACAGGTGCTGCAAGTGCACTACCGACTACAGTAGGATTAAGGATAAGGGATTAGGAGGGGATAGGGAAATGAGCTCTGGCATCCCTTACTCACTCACCGAAACACAACAGCACACGTGCAGTTATTTCACGGTGGTCTTCTGTGAGGGGTGGTTACTGGTACGCAGTGTACCCTGCCACTACTTTCCAGATCCAGACCGGAGCCAAATTTGAAAAGTTTATTTTCAAAGTTGACCCTGCCGGGAATCAAACCCGGGAAAATTAGAACAGAGCGTTAAGGCCAGCACTCTAACCACTCATCCAACGAGCTCGTCAAAATGATCTAAGAACTATACTAATATTAGTACCGTTCAGTTTTATTTACTCAATATAATAGAACTGAACAAAGTAAACTCTGGAACTACCAGTGAGATTTAAAAAAAATTATCATTTAATGGCCAAATTCTTGAGAAAGGTTATATTTATCATCACGCCATGAGCGTTACTAGCCCAGCCAAAAAAAAATCAAAATATAAAACGAAGTAATAACGCGTGCCGGTGATGAAACCGTGGAACGCAGCTAGTCAAAAGACCAAGCCAAAGCGATAATGATACAGAACAAAGAATTTATACCCAAATTTCTTGACTCTTTGTGCTTATTGAAATTTATTTACAGGTAGATTTTATATTCTACGAGTTGCTTCATAACGAGTACAGGCGAACGTTCGTTGAAATGCACTTCAAACTTTGCGATTTTTTGACCAAAGATCCTTATATAGGGAAAATTTTTGCATCTCGTGGCATCACGTGCCCGATACTTCCTGTGAGTTTCATATAATTTACATTACAAAACGATATGAACACTTCTTACTCGTACAGAGTAGTATAACACGCTGCATTCTGAACCTTAACCTGGACAGCTTCTCTGGCAAGAGTAACTTGACAGTTAAGTCTGTGCAGGTGTGATTCGGTACTTGAATAAAGGGTGCCAAAATGCATTCAACTGTTCTTTTATGCAGGCTGATGGACCACTTGATGGTTTATGAGTACCGTCATTTATTAACATAGCAATGGTATAAGTGCTGCAAGTGCGCTGCCGGCCTCAGTAGGATAAAAGAAAAGGTTATGACATCGCTTACTCATTTACAACAGCAACTACTTGCAAGGATAATCCCACATTAGGTGCTTTGCCAAAGCCTTTGTCTTTAATCATCATCATGTATGATTACTACCATAAACATTTTTGTGTGCTACAACCCCATATTATATGGTGACTTTATGGCCCTGAAAATTGGTCTCCAACTATGGGTCTCGTAAGAAAGCTATGCAGAAAGCTATGCTCGGAGTTACACTGCGAGATCAAATCAGGAATGAGGAGAACCGTAGACCAACGAAAATTATCGAAATAACCCGGTGGATTAGTGGTTGAAGTGACAGTGGGAAGGACACATAGTACGGAGAGCCGACGGCCGCTGAGGCCGGAAAGTTCTCGAGTGGAAGCGACGGACCGGCAAGCGTAGCGTAGGACGTCCACCCATAAGGTGGTCAGACGACCTGATCTGATAACAGACGGTGACGGTGCATCCAACGGTGGATGCAGGCTTCTTCTGATCAATCCTTTTGGAAATTTAGGGGGAAGGCCTTTGTCCAGCAGCAGTGTACATCCTACGGCTGAGATGATGATAATAATGATGAACCCCAACTCTATATATAAAAATGAATCCCCATTTCCCTTGGTCAGGGCATCGCGCGTGAACGGGTAGACCGATTTTAATTTGGTTTTCACTAATGGAAAGAGGGATAAACCGGGAATGTTCATATATATAAAAATTGCACCACGGGCGAACGAAATACAAAGTCTGAGTTTCGGATGTGGCTGTCAACGTTCTCGTTAAACAATTATTCATACATATAATAAAATCGTAAACGAGCCGTGTCTGTACATTAAATATTAAAAAAAAAAAAAATTGTATACTTATGTTACCTACGTCGAAAAAATAGGATTTAGAATTTTTGCCTGTTTGTCTGTGCGTTTGAGCACGCTAATCTCAGAAACAGCTTAACCAATTTCAATGCGGTTTTCACTGATGTATTGTAGCAAGCTTCCCGTAACATTTAGTGTTTGATTCATTCCAATCGGTTTACAAACAAAAAAGTTACGCGCTATACCGAATACCACGCGTACAAAATTGCGGGCGCAGCTAGTTAAGCAATAAAAATCGACGAATTCAAACTGTTTATATGTTATGTTATTGTCCGAAAATTTTGAATTAGTGTGTGTATTAGCTAGTAATGTAGTATTAAGCTAAAAAGAGATTTAGTTTCTAAATGTCCTGTTGAGAAGGACTAGCATTATTAGCGGAGAATTAGCAAACTGTAATCGAAGCGAAGATGCAACATAGCTCGTAGAATGGCTTACACAGCAACCATCCTGTGTAAATCATAGTAAGTCTTTGTGGAAAAGCATGTCTTTCCATGGCTGCGGTTAGTCGATCTCTTTGGTCGTCTTTTGTCGACTTTGAAACATAAGGCGTTATACTTCTTGTAGTTTTCTTCATGATTTATTTCTATTTCTTAACTCTCATGGGATATTATTAAAATAACTTATCTTGATGGTGCACACATCTTGTTTATTTCTTCAACACATTAAAACATCCAAAATAACTTATATATAAATTTTACAAACATTTCATCAGATGTACAAAAAAACACAATCTATATTTTCACGTCAAATCATAAAATTTCTTCTTTTCTTTTTCTTATGTTTGAAAATCAAACTATTTAGTTGCAGCCAGTATTTAAGTTCAATTCATCAACAATATTGAAGGGAGAATAAACCCCTACTCTTGCCCAGGCAATAGTTTCCCTGGGTAAGAGTTGAATCCCTGCAAAAAAAAAATGTATGTACATATGTCATAGATATGCTTATGTTCGCAAAAATGGTGGTGACTTACTAAAAGGTTCCATTCTTTTTTTTTTTCAGAATGAATACTACTTTTCAAACATAACCGTTCCCACTCAAGACTTTCCTCATGTCTGGCCATTCGAGAAATCGCGCGTATACATTACGCTGTCTACAACAGAAACAAAAGAAATTATGGCAGAGGCTTATTGTGACGTCGTGTTTAAAGTTGTCAAAAAAAGAAAAACTAAAAATTAATGTTATTTCACAAAACATCTATCATATGTTTATCTATTCTGAGCATTACATATCGTAAAAGTTGTTTCATTTAATTATTTGGTCTTACTCAAATAATAATAATAATAAGTTTGATATTTTAAAATAATAAATAATACTAAAAATATGTATGTTTCATATAGGTAATCAATATTAGAAAAAAAAGAAAGAAAGAAAAGATATTTTATTAAAAAAACACAATATGCACACAGTACAAGTTTCAATCAGAACAATTTTAATACCAATACAGTTAACAGTATGCCTCGCCTGAGAGAGCTCATCTTCCCTTGGGAACCTCATTTTGGTTTCACAGTTGTGTTTTTAATATAATACTAGTTCAATTTAATTAGACATGTGATTAAACTAACACTAAGCAAAATTAAAATTACAGAATTACAGACACTTACACGACAAATAATTAAAATTAATTAATAATTAAAACCAATTAACTAGAGATTAATTAACGAATGGTTTGGAATGCAACGAATAGAATGGAATGTAATTTTACAGTGTCCTATGTAAGGGGATGGAAGCCTAACCCAGTGGGGCCATACGGGTTGCCCATTATATATATAACTGCAATATTTCCAATTTTGAAATTTCGACACTTGTCAGTTTATTTCAAGTTTAACACTAAAATTAGTTTTATTTCCTAATTAATATTATAATATTAATTAATATCCTTACTAATTAATACAATAAATATTTAGTAGGAGGGTCCAAAAGTTTCTAGCCAGAAATATATGTAGATGTTAAAAAAAAACAATACATACATTTCATTTTAATTGTCACCATTTTTTACTTAAACGAATATAACTTTCAAGATAGTTGTTTAGCTTTTACGACCTTTTGAAGAATACCAAGTCGCAATATTTTTATCATGCTTAAATTCGAATATTGGTCTGTATCTTACAAAGTAAGGTGTTAGCTCAACCAATAATAAACTACGATTGGGTAACGTGTACGGGGATTCATAATCATTTTCCACGGTGATTTGGTGTAAGCAATTTCGTTTAGGAAGAGGGTCCATTGACGATGACCCTCGCTCCGATCAGCCCATTGAGGCACTCACATAAAAAATATCAAGTTAGTGGAAGAAGAAGTACTGGAAGAAATAGCGGCAACGACAGGTATTTCAAAAGCTACAGTCTTGAGTCTTCATGAACATCTTCATATGAATAAGGTCTGCGCAAGATGGGTGTCAAAACTTCTTTCGAGTTTGCAGCGAAGTGAGCGAGTATCGTGCTCTAAAGAACTTTTGGAAGCATTTCACACATAAGCAATTTCCTTGAGTCAATTGTCACTGGGGATGAAACTATGGTACTATACTCAAATCAAATCAAAATCAAAATTCTGGTGAAAAACCGCCTAAAAGGGCAAAGGTGACTCAATCCAGCAAAATGATAATGGCTACGAATATTCTGGGATTGTCAAAGGAAAATGCTCATAGACAGAAAAAACCTAATACTACGATGACAGGAAGATGTTATGCTAACTTTATCGAGAAGCTAAGCAAAGGAGTGACAATGCGCCTGTCCACAACGCCGCAGTAGCGAAGGCCTTGTTCTAAGATGTGGCTTCATATCGAGTGACGATAAAGTGGACGCTGCAGTTTTTTTTTATGTTAAGGTCGGCAGACAGGCTGACGGTCCACTTGATGGTAGGTGGCTACCGTCGCCTATAACACAAGCAACGACTAAGCTGCTGAAAGTGCGCTGCCGACTGCAGTAGGATTAAGGATAAGGGATTAGGAGTGGATAGGGAAATGGGCTCTGGCATCCCTTACTCACTCACCGAAACACAACAGCACACGTGCTGTTATTTCACGGTGGTCTTCTGTAAGGGGGTGGTTACTTCCGCCAGACGGGCTGCCCAAATGACTGCGAAGCACAGTGTGCCCTGCCACTACTTCCCAAATCCAGACCAGAGCCAAATTTGAAATTGCCCATTTTGAAGACAAAACTTCTGAATAATTTTATAAAGGGATAGAAATGTTAATTAAACGATCCGAAAAGTGTATACAGGTCGACGGAGACTATTTCTATTACAATACCATGATCTATACATATAATGTCTGTCGTAAACATGAAATATTTTTTCAAAAAACAATTTGTGCACTTTGTACTTATGTTACCGAGGTCAAAAAATAGTTTTTAGAATTTTTGACTGTTTGTCTGTTTATCTGTGCGTTTGTGCACGCTAATCTCAGAAACGGCTCAACCGATTTGAATGCGGTTTTCTCTGATGTATTGCAACAAGCTTCCCGTAACATTTAGTGTTTTTATTCATTCCAATCAGTTTACAAACAATAAAGTTACGCGCTATATCGAATACCGCGCGTACTAAGTTGCGGGCTCAGCTACTTGAAAAATATAACTTTATGTACTATAGTGCCTTTTTCTTTGCCGGGACAAAAACTTTTGGACCCTCCCAAGTAAGAGTTTCATAAAATTCCAAAAATTCATAATACTATAAAAAATATTAGCATGTAGACAAAAAGCTTATCTAGACCCCATATTAGTTCGTAGGGATCTTAAGATTTGTAACTTTATACATTTCTAAGCTAAAAGAGGTCTACACTGATATTTTTATTGCGCTTGTAAAACTTCTATTATCTGACTGTGTTACCCTATAACAATAAATCGTTTGTCAATACCGAAGAAACGTAAAGCTGCTTTTTATCAAACTCAATCTAAGCCTACTAATATTATAAATGCGTTAGTTTGTATGTTTGTTCTTCAATAACGCAAGAACGGATGAACCGATTTGAATGAAATTTTATTACCTAAACTAAGATATAGGATACTTTTTTATCCTGGAAAATGTTAAGTTCCCGAGACATCGTTTAAAAATATAAAAATTTCGGCGTCACTGTCGTCACAGCGATAAAGATTTTTCAAGGCATACGAAGTCCCAGGCACAGCTTGTGTAATCATAAAGCAATTAGTTTCTTTTTGAATGAACAGAAACCTAATTTAAATATACATACATACTAGTTTAAATTGGTATTTAAAGGTATTATTGCAATTTAATTTATAGTTACCTTGATGTCAGACAATTACAGATAAGTATATTTACTATTGTTGAATTGAACATTTTTACAAAACTGATTTCACACCTGGCTGGGTGATTTCAATTCGTTCTAATAGTTGGCGTTTGCTAAATTTTACTGCCATAAAACTCAACAATGGGTACTTTAAATGGAAATATTAAAATTAAATTGGAATATTAAAAACAATAACAACATGACAGTCCGAGTTGGTGAAGCTCAGTTAAATATGTCGAGGAGAATTGACCTGTTGTACCAAATTTTTGTAATAACTGCCTGGTTATTAGAAACAATTTATGTGAGTATTATTATTTTTATTTAATTTATTCATACATCATCATTTTACTTCTAACCCGCAGACCCAAAATAAAATCACATAAAACTTTTGGAGACAACTATGCAGATTAGATACAATTTAATTGGGTCCCTGACTTTGAAACTATTTTTAATGTATTATCTTCCTTAACTTTTATATTTAATGGACTGGCCTTAAGTGTCCAAATTATATAATAACTAGCTGGTGCCCGCGGCTTCGCCTGCGTGGAAAAATAAAAAAATAACCCCTAACTAAATATATGAGCAATGTAACGCCTAAAATCTTTATTGCAGTTATAGCTTAGCCAGGCGTTACGTGATCCCTCGGGAACCATATTTTCTTTCTGGATGAAAGGTACACATTCATCCAGAAAGATTCCTACATCCCTGACAAGGTGTATGCAAAATTTGAAGATAATTGCTTTAGCGGTTTACGCGTAAAAAAGTAACAGACAGACAGACAGAGTTACTTTCACATTTATAATATTAGTATGGATAATTTTTCAAGCTAGTATCATAATTTTAGTCTTATTCTAATAAAATAAACAGCATTTAATGAAAAATATTGATTTATTTATCAAAAAAGCCATTTAACCGAGTCACTCGGCGAGCTATGATAATAGTACATTACTGCAGAGTCCAGGAAGTGAAGGATTGCCGGACGAAGTGGTTTCAAGGCCGAGCTATTTTTTTCATAATATGAAAAAATTAATTTACATATAGACAGTTTTATTTAGAATAAAACAAACGCAAATGTTTACTAAAAGCAATAAATATTTAGGTAGGTACTGAAAAAAGTCTGCTTTCCCGCCTTTTTATTTTTTATTTTCAATGAGTGCAAAGGAAACAGCCATACAGCCCAGTCATGAAAAGAGCGTGCGCTTGCCCCCGCCCACTACGCCTGTGACAGCGGCGGGCGCGTTCGCGAAGACTCGTGAAACTTCGGGTTTCATCGGGCTGAGCAGCGGCCAGGAATGACTTTTCATACAACATTCTTGGCCTAGGCCGAGAAAGAAATGCATGAGCCAAGAATTACAAACTTCGTGGCTTGTTTTTAGTACAAGAATGCCTACATTTCCGAGCATGTTTGAGAAAAGAATATTTTCTGAAACGCGGAGATCTCTTGGAGAACCAAGGAGGTCGACTTGACCTAAAGAATCAGATAGCAGTAGAAATGGATGGGATATATTCGTCGGGCAGCAAATGGGTTTTGAGTTTAGGAATGGTGACTGCTCGATGGTTCGATGAAGTGACAGCGATTGAAAGTGGTTGGAATATTAAAAACAAGGCGAAGGCGGAGGACTTCGCCTTGTTTTGATAGCGCTCAAATAAAAAGGTGTCTAACGGTGGACGCTTGCGGGCTGATGATGGGAGAAATATCTTTAAAAAAAAACTTTATACATATTTTGAAGAAAAAAATGTTTCAATAATTATTCTTTACAATACTTATTTTAACATTATCATCACACTTATACATTTTTTTTAGCATCACATGTAGAAATCTGGGTGAAATTGATTATTAAAAAAAAACAGTTTTTGTTAAAATTTTGGCTATGAAGTGGCTTAAGAGGAGTTGAATTATAATTATATTATTTAAATATATTTTTTTAGCTTAACCTATGTAAAAATCAATATCGAGTATGTCCACCTCGAGCTGTTATGATAGTTTCTATACTTCTTCATATTCCCGATCAAGTTTTTTATTGATTTTTTCTGAACAGTTCCCCATTCAGCCTGAATCACAGTTTTTAACTGTTTCAGATTTAGAATATTTATTTTTGCGTACGCGGTTTCGTACGTGTTTCTAGAATAAGGCGGGACTTTTTTTATTTGTAAACCGATTGGAATGAAACATACAGTGAATGTTACGGGAAGCTTGTTACAATAATATATCTGTGTAAACCGCATTCAAATCGGTTAAGGCATTAGTGTGCACAAACTCACAAACAGACAAAAATTCTCAAAACTATTTTCTGACCTCGGTAACATACGAGTAAATACAACGTGTACAAATTGTTTTTTGAAAAAACAAAAAGCAAAAAAACGGCTCGTTTACGATTTAATTATATGTACCTACAATGATTTTTAAAATATCTATGCTAATTATCCGTGCTATTAACTTTTTCATTCACAGTTTACGCAGTGTCTAAGAGTAATACCGGAACGAGTCAACATGACATACATAAACCCTAAATATATAGAATGGGCGAATATTAGCATAAAACGCTATGGCAGAAAAAGTGATTATTATGTTAATTTGAACGGCGCCCTTATATATCCATGGTCCAACAATATTACGGTAAGATCATACCTACTGGTAACACCAGATTGAAATTTGAGTAACTAATAGTAATGGGGTTAAAAACTGAAAGCTAATCGTAGGTGGCGCCACTGTTGAGTGATCCTAATCGCCGCCAAATTGTGTTCTTGGTTCCCTGTATTTACCAGTGAATTTGCCTTTATTTCTACAAAAATGTATTCGACGTAGAATGTTAAGCAGTTAAAAAAACAGTTGAAGAAAAGAAAAGCATCTACTGCACATAATCTCGAATATTTAGTCTGCTCCCAATTTTTTCTTCGTAAAGCTTTTATTCATTGTTTTCTTCTTTTGAAATCTTTAGGGAATATATGGATTCCCTTCTTTTTGCAATCCAAAGCTAAGCGCCATGTTAATTAAATAATTTCAGTTCTTTTTGTTTGTTCACAAAATTACTATGAAAAATGACAGCTATCTGTCAGATTTAGGGAACACCCAACAGTGTTGCCATCTGAAGTGAGCAAAAGTCAGTTTTTTTACCCCATTTATTATGGTACGTTCCGTTCCCCTCCTTTTTTCCATGCAGTGTTGCCACCGCGAAAGCCGCACACGCGGCTAACGAAAATGAACCGCAATGACAGTCTGAAATAAACGTCGTACTGACGACACCGCGCAGTTTTGCCACCCAAGATTTGAATATATAACCCGCAATTATCAAGCAATGTGCTTTTGTAATGGCGCCAATCCGCGAGTGCAATTTAAAGGTCATGTGCAGTGTGTTGGATCATCTGGACTCGTGTGTGGCGGGCCCTGCCGCTGTCTTCGCCGTTGGAATACATGCGACCGGTAGGTTGCAGCATTGCTGATTTCTCTCGCTTCTCCGGCCACTTTTGATTGCACGTACCATCAATAAAAAATATGGGACATATTGGATATTATACATGTATTTGGCGTGATCATCCTACTTTTGTTAGTGTTGTGTACATACTGATGAAGAGAACTTATGACACATTCTCAATTCTTCGAAATATTTTTTATTACTGAATCAATGTTATTTCTAGTGTGTATTCTATTTTATATAACTATTCTATTCTGTTCTGTTTTCTTCTGTTCTAGTCTGATCTGGTCAGATCAGGTCCCCCCTCTCGGTGTGCTAGGAACTTGTCGTGGTGAGGGGACTTAACTCATTGGCAATCCGGTCAGGTTAGGATTAGGGCGGTTAGGTGTTAAGCTAGGGAGGACAGGTAAGGGCACATATGCAATTATCATGCTACTTGCAAACGAATGAAAAAGCGAATTCGATATTTGCATTTGATGGTCATTTTTGAAAATAAAAATTTAAAGATAAAGTATATTTGACAAATAAATTGTATACAATCTCGTAAACACTGCAAGGTGCATTTCTCCAATATTCAATGTACCAGGAATACTTCACACTAAATTAAATAAGCTGACTTATTTGGTTCCAACTTTGCTAACTTTATTTCAGGAAATCCAAACTGACTAAATAATGATTGCATGTCATATTTTTCACAAGACTAATGATTTTCTACAAGAATAAAACCGTCTAACATTTCTCACATCATTAAATCGTCATCTAGTAGAATATACACGAAACTCCTGCGTAGTTAAGCACCCCAATATCCTGGCCTGTTCTGTTCTGTTCTATTCTATTCTATTCTATTCTAGTGACCTTTTAGATTTGTAGTGGACTTTCTCTTTTGAAAACTAATTTATAAAAAAAATAGACGCTATTGTTAGTGTTGTTATTATATATCATATATATAAATATATATAGTTGTGACTAACTATGGGACGTTCTGGAAAAAGCGTTCTTGCCGGCCGAAAGCTTCGAACGTTCCACCCTATCGATGGTAGCCACGCCCCTTTCCGAATCGAGTGTCAAAGGAAATTGGTCCTTATGTTTACAACAAAGAGTTTACATTTCAACAGAAATAGCATCCTCGGACTTTCAATAGCTTATTTACAATCTTGTTTAGATTTTCTGGTAAATTCGGAATACATCGAGGCGTTTGGCGCCAAGTATAAGTCGGCCAAGTATAAGTATAAAGTACGGTCGGTCGAAAGGGGAGAGTTGTGCAAAAACAAGCGATACGAAAGCGACTCTTCGGAGCTCTTGCGATCTGCGACAGTGAACCGGCGACAAATTAAGGGAATCATTGACGACTTTTGGCAAATTTAACCGTTTCATCGGACAAGTTTGGTGATTTTGGCAGTCATCTTGATTTCTGAAAAAAAAATAGTTCCTTTCGCCCTTACACGGCATTTTAACTCACCCCGCACGTAACAATATTATATTGAGAAATATTGACATCGGTCGGGCACGTAATGAGGGGCGAATGATACAGTATCCTTAAAATAGAGATGCGAGGAAAAATCAGGGCATCCAAAGCTTTTTTACAGCAGCATCCAAAGTTAAGAGACCGTGATGGTCGTCACCCTTCGTAGAGAGGCAGCAACTTTAGAAGATACCTTTATTTATCATATAAAAGTTAGTCTTACTTATTCTAGCTTAAAAGACCCAGAGGTGAATTTGGAGCTGTTTTTTTATGTTTAAGATGATGTCATTTATTTTAATAAATTCTATTTGTTGTTTACAGGTTGACATCATATTTTATGAATTGCTTCACAACGAGTACAAGCGATCTTTCGTGGAAATGCACTTCAAGCTTTGCGATATGTTGAACAATGATCCTTATGTGGGGAAAATTTTTGCATCTCGTGGTATCACGTGCCCCTTACTCCCTGTGAGTTTCATATAATTTACTTTGCACATTGTACATGCACACATTTTTTAAACTTCTCATGACTATTTTATTACAATAACTATTGAAAATAAATTCAAAACGATATTTAAAAACCCATATCATTGGAATTAAATAAATATGGAAGGGTTTTTGACGAGCCTAAAGATCGTATGTTTTAGTGGTTTTAGCCCTCTAACTCAGGGACGGGTTCGATTGAATTTTTCAACGTTGGCTCTGATTTTAGTGTTTTAGAAATATCAGGGCACACTGCGTTTCGCAGTCGTAAATTAGCCAGCTCGCCTGGCGACAGGTAACCTCACCCTTACAGTAGACCACCATGAATTAACAGTAACTGAACTGAACTGTTGTATTTCGGTGAGTGAGTAAGAAATATCGGAACCTATTTCTCCCATCTCCTCCTAATCAATTATCCTTAATCCTGCTAGGGTCGGTAGCGCACTTGTAATTTTTAAATGTGAGCTATAAACGGGGATTGCGATCCTCGCTCTTAAGCAGTATGTTTAAGTACTACACTCAGAGGCAAACTTCTATCTACGTTTGGTTCTTGACCTTTCCAAAGCTTTTGATCTTGTTTCCTACGATCCTATGGAGAAAGGTGAGAGAACAAAACGTTCTACCTGAAATAACTAACTTATTGGAATACTGGTATGGAAACCAAACCAATAACATTAATTTGAGGAACAGGCTTTCTGAAGAGTACACATTGGAGTGTGGGGTAAGACAGGGTGGGTTAACGTCTCCCAAACTCCTCAACCTGTATATAAATGATCTCATTGTTGCCCTCAGCAGCATGCATGTGGGGTGTTGGGTGATGTGTATGCAAACAATATTAGTGCGCTGATATTGTGTTGCTGACGCCAACTGTGTGTGCAATTAGAAAGATTTTAAGAGTATGTGAGAAGTATACCGTTGCACATATTAGACTGATGTAAAAAAAACCGAATACATGATATTTGAGATCGCTAATAAATGTCAAAGTGATAATCCTGAAATATTATTAAATAATAACAAGATAAAGAGGGTATACCAATTTAAATATCTTTGACACTTTATTACCATCGATCTTAAAGATCATATTGACATTGAAAGAGATTGCGACATTGAAGAGAGGGAAAGACATTGCGCTGGCGGTTAGATGTAATATGTCGGCTCGCAGATTTTTTTGTTGTACAGATCAAGTTAAAATGACTTTATTTAACTTTATTTTTTGACGAGCCCGTTGGATGAGTGGTTAGGGCCTTAACGCTCTGTTCTAGGATTCCCGGGTTCGATTCCCGGCAGGATCAACTTTGAAAAATCAACTTTTCAAATTTGGATCAGGTCTGGATTTGGAAAGTAGTGGCAAAGCACACTGCGTTTTCGCAGTCATTTGGGCAGCCCGTCTGGTGGCAGTAAACACCCCCTTACAGAAGACCACCGTGAAATAACAGCACGTGTTTTGGTGAGTGAGTAAGGGATGCCAGAGCCCATTTCCCTATCCACTCCTAATCCCTTATCCTTAATCCTACTGCAGTCGGCAGCGCACTTGCAGCAGCTTTGGCGTTGCTTGTGTTATAGGCGACTGTAGCCACCTATCATCAAGTGGACCGTCAGCTTGTCTGCCGACCTTAACAAAAAAAAAATGTTAAAATCTGTATACGAGTAATCTTTGGACCAACTACACCAAGAAACCCATCAAAGTCTTGCGAATCCAAATACAACAACGGTTTTAGATTGCCGATGGGGTTGTCTCGTTTTTGTAGCGTCTCTCAAATGTTTTCCGAAGCAAGAACTGCAATTGGTTTCATGCAATTATCACAAAGAAAACGGCGTCGTTATCGCCAACAGTATCTCAAAAACTTTTGCTAAGAGATATAATTCTTCGATTTTTAAACATTTTATAAAATAAGTTTTTCAACATTGTACATACAAGTATATATATAAATTAAATAATAACTAACAACCGTGTCATCTGAAAAATAAAAATAAAGTAGCACTTGTGACGTTGCTTATGTTAGTAGGCAACGGTAGCCACCTACCATCAAGAGAACCGTCAGTCTGCCTGACGACCTTTACATAAATAAGTTTTTTTTTCATATTTACAAACAAAATGAATTATTAAAATTAAATCGTTCAATTGTAGTTCAACAATGAACAAACCCGTTTCTGTTAAAACTACCAACGAATCGCGAGTCTAACATAATTTGTTATTGAAATCTGGCATTAACCTAGAAAGCAACACGTTATGCATTTTAAACGGACTATTTGATGCTCGGAGCTCCAAACTAACCAGTTGTTTCCACTGAATTTTTATTTTCAGAAAGAATACTTCCTGTCGAACTTATCAGTTCCGTCGGAAAACTTTCCTCACGTATGGCCTTTCGAGAAATCGCGCGTATTTGTTTATTTAAAAACAGACAAAAAAGATGATGTGGTGAACGGTTATGGCGACGTGTTGTTTAAAAGTAATAAGAAGACAACATAGAAATCGACATACGACTCGCATTCTTAATAAACTGGCACCTGATAATTAAAAGTTGTTTTATTTTGTACTAGCTACGTCCGCGGCTTCGCCCACTTGGAATTCAGATTGTTTCTCAAGTCGTACCTACCTCGCAGTCGCAATGTATGCGTTTTAACCTACATTATTATTTATTTATTTATTTATTATACATGAAATAATTAGAAAAATATTTACAATGTCCCATAAAACTGGAAAGCAGTTTGTCTATGGGATCAAACTAATGTTATCAAAAATAAAACTGTATTTAAAAATAAATGTAACCTAAATCTAAACCTAAATTTCATTAATTAACTTAAAGAAAACAGATAATATTTCATTAATTTATTTTTAAATATAGTTTTACTTTTCTCGTGGACAATGTCTTCAGGCAAACTATTTAGAATGTAGGGCAACCGCTTCTTTATAGTTCTTTCACCATAGTAATTAACCCTAGGAACTACAAATTTTCCCAAAGACATTGCCCTCGTATTGTGCGTATTTTTCACTTTATCCAATACTGAGTCACGATCTCGATTGCCATAACTATTAACTAAAAATAAGTATTTATGTTTTATACTAATAGGTAATATTTATGTTTTACAAATTTTAAATAATTTTGTGTAGTCATTATTTAATTTATTTTTTACTCTTTTGTTAACTAATAATTTGAATAAATAACTTTAAATAACTTAAAATTAAATAACTTTTCAAATTTGGCTCTGGTCAGGATCTAGAAAGTAGTGGCAGGGCACACTGCATTTCGCAGTTATTTGGGTAGCCCGTCGGCGGCAGTAACCACTCCCTTACAGAAGACCACCGGGAAATAACAGCACGTGTGCTGTTGTGTTTTGGTGAGTGAGTAGGGGAGCAGGGGGGAATTGGAGCCTACTAAGGAAAAAGTTCAATAAAAGGCAAATTTATGGATACTTTAGGAACTTTTTATTAGAAACCAAATCCTTACTTATTTGACTATCATTTAATCACAGCGTCAATGTTACATTACTAGGCATTTGGCCACAGATAAACTTTTTTCAAAAAAACAGAATCGCTCCCATTATCCGACTTTGCGGGAAATGAGATCCTATAAATTCCCATATGTGTAATGGGAGCTACTTAATTAAGCCAGCCTCAAAAATTTCTAAAAGTCAGTCTGAAATCTCACTTTCTCATATTTAAATATTAATATAAACGTAACCGTATAATAATTAACTATAAGGATCCAAGCAAAAAACACAAATATAATCAACCGGGAGCCAGAACCAGAATATTCCTTATGAGCAGAGTTCACAGTAAGTGAATTTTGTTGTAAAACACTTGATGTAGATAAGTTCGTTGCTGGGTTCCTAACAACACATGACTGCTCTTGTTCAATATTTGCCGTGGATTGGATTAGGACAGCTCCTTTCCAGCTCCTGTTGAATACCACGCGATGAAGGCGGAAGTGGGTCAGAATTGCCAGTAGCTTGTTGTTGAGAAACGGGTCTCTGAGACTGAGCAACAGCAGCCGAACTTGTTTGCTGATTAACTTGGTTTTGATCTTCATCCACGGCAACAAAATCGTCTTCTGAAAATACAGTAGGGTTTATGGGAAAAATTCCCGTGGCTTTGAAGCCAGAGATCCCTTTGTCTAAGCTTGCTACTCTGGCATAAGCTTTGTAGAACAACCCTGCAATCTCGTGTGGTGTTAGTAGTGGCACGTTCCCTTTTTCTTGGCATTTTGGCATCTGAAAACAATACATATTAAAATGCATATGGGGTAATTGGGAGCTACAAGGGGTAATCAGAGCCTAATAAGCTCTGATTACCCGAATACCACCATCTTGAAATTGAATAAAATGATATCCTGAATCTAGCTTGTAATGAAATTATACGCACAGATACTCGAAATTAATAACATAAGCTATAAAATAAAACTGGTTTGATTGTAACAAACATATAATTTCACACTTACCTGGTCGTTGAAATTTCGTATTTTTTATAAGTGCGGAGCAAAAAAACGACAAGCATCCATGGTCACATAATGTGTGGCACTGGCGAGCCTAGCGCGGCAGGGGAACACGGTCGAAATGTGACGAAGGCATACGAATGGCAACCGAGAGAATACGAGCTATAGTTTTATCTCTAGTCGCATCGCTCCTATTACCCGCTGGCTCCCATTACCCCCTGCTCCCCTAAGGGATGCCAGAGCCCATTTCCCTATCCCCTCCTAATCCCTTATCCCTAATCCTACTGTAGTCGGCAGCGCACTTGCAGCAGCGCCAAAGCTCATAGGCGACGGTAGCCACCTACCATCAAGTGGGCCGTCAGCCTGTCTGCCGATCTTAATATTAAAAAAAAAAAAATTCAAAAATCTAATTTGGATATTTTCTAATTTTTCAATATGGGATTTAAAAGTTAGTCCATAGCAATCGAGCGCGTAGCCCAGTGTAGAATCAACTAAAGCATTATACAATAATCTTAAAATAAAAATTGGGACTTTATAGCTAAGGTGATAAAATTTTCTTAGTATTATTCTATGTTTATTAGCAATAAAGTCTATATGATTAGTCCATGAGAAATGTTCATCAATTTTCACTCCAAGATAAGTTATACAGTTTACTCTCTCTAATTTGTTACATTTACAATTAATAAAATTACTATGGAAACAGTCATAGGAATGAGCATATATTGAACAAGGCAAATCCTTTAAAGGTAAGTAGGGAGAGTGTATAATAAGTAATTTTATTATACACTGCCTCTGTGGTTTCACGGCGCGGTCGCGCTTTACATATACTCGTATTGTATTATTGCGTTTGTTACTGGGCAAACTGCGTTCCTTAGTCATGTAGCCTTGACGAGCCCGTTGGATGAGTGGTTAGGGTGCTTGCCTTAACGCTATGTTCTAGGGTCCCCGGGTTCGATTCCCGGCAGGGTCAACTTTGAAAAATCAACTTTTCAAAGTCTCTGGTATGGATCTGGAAAGTAGTTTTCGCAGTCATTTGGGCAGCCCGTCCGGCGGCAGTAACCACCCCCTTACAGAAGACCATCGTAAAATAACAGCAAGTGTGCTGTTTTGTTTCGGTGAGTGAAGTAAGGGATGATAGAGCCCATTTCCCTATCCCTTCCCAATCCCTTATCCTTAATCCTATTGTAAACGGCAGCGCACTTGCAGCAGCTTTGCCGTTGCATGTGTTATAGGCGACGGTAGCCACCTACCATCAAATTGGCCGTCAGCCTGTCTGCCGATCTTAACATTAAAAAAAAGTGCACTGCACTTGAACTTATACATATTACATACACCCAACTTACAATTATCCTATTTCCTTACATAGTATAAATTGAAGTCGCTGTCCGCGTCTGTCTGTCTGTTTATCCGCTAACTCCTACTAAACCACGCAACGGATTTTATGCTGTTTTCACTATCAGTTAGATAAATTTTCATGGAAGGTTTATATATATGTTGGAGATTGCTGAGACGCGACACAAGCGGAGAATTTAAGAATCGGTTCCGCGGTTCCAGTCTGCATACAACGCTATCTAAGCACTTTCCTTGGAAACGTCAAGCAGTAAGCTTGGGTACGGTCGGTGCGGGACTAGCAGCCGTGACATATATGAGCTTGCGATTAAAGAGAGGGCGCCTTTCAATCAATAAGAGAGAAAGGACAATGGCCAAGCCTCTGTCACTCCATGTGTGCCGTGATATAATTGCCTATCGTCGCTCACATTGAATGTGAAAGGAGTGCAATCTCTGTACGCTAGTACTATTATTTATTCTGTGCCATGGCGGTGAACACACCGCGTTTCCAGTTAAATCCATTTGCAGTGGGTTAATTGTTCACATTTACATTGTAACCTTGATTATTACCGGAATATACGATCGTGTAATAAAAGCATCTTATTTTGTGTTTTCGGCTATTCCGAAACCACAAAATAAGACTGAAAGAAACCTTATGAATCGTGTACTCATTTGCGATTCTGTATTGAGACGTAATGAAACCGAACTGTTTTTGAAGAGATTGATAACTGTGGAACACACGTGGAACGTGCGAAAAAGGTCGTGGTCAAAGGTCGTTCAGACTTCACAGATTGTGTCAAAAGCTGGGTTAAGTCGTAATAAAGTGACGCTGTGTGTATGATGGGATTGGAAGGACATTGTTCATTATGCCGGGCAGAACCATCGATTCGGATCTCTATACTGCCAACAACTGATGAGATTAAAGCAAGAACTTGAGAGAAAGCGGCCGGAATTGATCAATAGAAAGGGTGTGGTCTTTCATAACCACATTCGTTAGACCGCACACATCTTTAATCATCTAGCAAAAATTAAGAGAGTTTGGCTGGGAGGTGTTAATGCTTCTGCCATATAGCCCTGACCTTGCACTTTCAGCTTCCCACCTGTTTCGGTCTCTTCAGTATTCTTTAGGCAGTGTCATGTTAATATCAAGAGAGGACTGCTAAAACGACTTATCGCGTTTTTTGATAAGAAGTCATGTCATGTCACTACCTACAAAATGGCAAAAAGTCATCGAAAAAATAGCACATATATATATTCTGTAATTAAATGTAATTTAAACTTTGAACAAAAATTTTTTGATAATATTTTGTACAGACCAGAACTATATTAGAGAACATTACTTTGTTACAATGAGCATTAATTAATTTAATGGTACTACAGTCCGTCAAAATATATTCTGATATATAAATATTAATTTATTACGCTAGAAACGATTGCCGCATCAATTTAATAAGACGTGACCTGTTCAATGCTGCAATAAAAGTTCTGAAGTCACGATATGAATTCATGGCTTTTATGGATAACGATATGAATTCAGTGCGTGTGCCTCTTTACAAGACGCAATATGTGGTACATTCGACCGACGGCCTTGTACAAATTTCTAAGTTATACAAGAATAATTTCTATGTCATGAGTAAAAAGTTAATGAGTAAAAAAATACATTATAAATATACGTATAAAATAAATTGATACATTATACCTAGTAGTTTTAAACAAGTACTAGAAGGGTCCAAAAGTTTCTGGCTTAGGTGTTAAAAAACAATATTATATTTTTTTAATAATAAGATCGGCAAACAGGCTAACGGTCCATTTGATGGTACCGTCGCTTATAACACAAGCAACTCCACAGGTGCTGCAAGTGCGCTACCGACCACAGTAGGATTAAAGATAAGGTATTAGGAGAGGATAGGGAAATGGACTCTGGCATCCCTTACTCATTCACCGAAACACAACAGCACACGTGCAGTTATTTCACGGTGGTCTTCTATAACGGGGTAGTTACTGCCGCCAGACGGGCTGCCCAAATTACTGCGAAACGCAGTGTGTCCTGCCACTATTTTCCAGATCCAGACCAGAGCCAACTTTGAAAAGTTCATTTTCAAAATTGACCCTGCCGGGAATCGAACCCGGGAACCTCGGAACAGAGCGTTAAGGCGAGCACCCTAACCACTCAACGAACAGGCTCGTCAAAATACATGTCATTTTAATTTTCATAATTTTTTTGCTTAAACTAATATAATTTTCAAGATATAACTGTCATTTTGCTTTTATATTGTTATAACTTGTGGCTTTTACAACCTTTTGAAGAAATTAAATCGCAATATTTTATCACGTTTAAATTTGAATATTGGTCTTACAAAGGAAGGTGTTAGACCAACTAATATTAAACTACGATTAGATAACCTGTACGGGGATTCATCTCTATCGTTTTTCACCATAAAGATTGGTGTAAAAAATTTCGTTTAGGAAGAGAATCTATTGGTAAAGACTACTTATCCCCCAAGCGTCATCATCTTAATTTAGTTGCGAACGAGCAAAGCTGGAGCGGGCTACTCGATGACCTGCATTGACCAAAGGGCCCCTATACCAACTGCCTTAAGTCTTCCTCTAATCATTTCGGTAGTGTCACTTGCCGAAATTTCTATAGCTTGACCTCGGAAGGATTCCAAGTGGGATTTCTAAGAACACTGCTTACAATAAATCTGTCGTCCCTCTCTGTTATTACTCTTTTGCGACCTTGTCCTTTACGTCTTGTATACTATATACCCACTGTGGTTGAGATTCGGCATTATTACCCAAACTTTGTAGGGTTCATCATCATTCGCTTCTCATTCATTAAAAACCTTTTTGTTTCTTTGTTTTAATGTAACCTTTTTTTATCTACCTTACATAATATGTACACTGGCCGGCGAGATTTGGAACATATTTGAACGAAAAAAGAAGCAGCGAAAAAGATGGAAAGAGAGATTGACAGGTTTTTCTCACGGAGGAAAAGGATTCTGGAGACGGAATCGAAAAGAAAAGGTGCTAGAAATATATGTACAACGACTGAGACTCAGATTCCTTTCAAAAGGCTAAACGAAGCTAAATCCTATTTTATTAAGTCGACGAGTTAATAAAATAACTTATTTTTACCGAAGATCCTGTCGGACACGGAAGTTCCAACGCTGTGCACAGCTTCATCTATTTAAGCTGTTCTCACTGAACGAAGGGCAGTTATTTATATATGTGTGAAATTTTATAAGGACCGCGGCGATTTCTAGTGTACATATAGGGACCCTAAGTGATATTAAAGTGTGGTGTTTTCTCGACGTCTCTATCTTTCTTTTCAACCGCCACCCCTACAGTGATCTAGAGTTGTTACACTACAACTTATCAAATGAAGTTCTCCCCACTCAGTAATAAAAAAAATGACAAAAAAGCTAAAACAATGTTAAATTTAACATAAACCACAATATTTCATACACAACGTATCCAAGAAAACAAGATGACACAAAAAAATTAAAGAAGTAAAATTCTCTTTAAGGTTTGTACCTATATATAATTTGCAGAATAACATTGCATATTGGGAAACCGGGTCACTAGTAAAAATTAGGGCTAAAATGAAAATCGGTGTAAATATTTCAATAATTTATTTGTTTACAAATTGCTTATCAACTCCCGCATCTAAAACTGTCTTACCTTTCGGATTCAAGTTAGACATCTAATTCGAACATAAAGTAATTGATGTACCTGAAGTTTACATTTTGTGAAACAGATTGAAACAAGGCTATAAAGAATCATACAAATTACAATATTGAGCAAAGAAAAAATACATAATAAATAAAACTACTAACAGCACTAATAGGAATTATTTTTTATTTTAATCATTTTGTTTTAGCGTCAATTTCTTATTACCTTCGATGTACCTAATGCTAATTTCGGTAGGTACATGCAATAAATATGAATAAATTGACTTGAATTAAATATTTAAAATATTTAATTCAAGTCAATTCTTCCATAGTTTATGATTAATAAAAATGAAAAGTTCACCTGATTCGTTGCAGAGAACGTAGTAACAAAAAAAAGCAAGAAAATATTACAAATTGTCTTTTTTTTTTATTTATTGATTACGCTGAAATTAGCATTAGATCTGCAAGCATTTCCTACATAAAAGTTTTATACATTAACTAAAATATCTATAACTTCCATTCCCACTTGAATGTTCGATCAACTGTTCTTAATGTTCAAGAAAAATTCAAATTCTATTAGTACCTACCTAAAGTATGGCCATCAAGACAACGAAAAGAATGTTAAGAAGCTTTCAGAGGTTCATAATATGAACCTGGTTGTTGCGAATAATAGTATCAGCATCAGCATTAGCAACGATCGATACTGATTTTTAATGCTGACATACACGTCGTAACGTGTATGTAAAAGACGGGAACTAGCGCGAGTCACGTGCAGTTTTAACCAATCACAGACAGTAGCTTTTGTTTTTAAAATATAACTTGCCATTAATTAAATTCAAAAATTAATAAGTCCCATATCAGCCCACAATAAATACTCGTTTCTTAACTTGAGAACGTGATTATCTTCTTTATTAATAAAAATGTTAGCTAATAGTCCAGGCAATGAATGCTCAAAAAATAGAGGGAAATAGAGGGAAATGCTTGGAACACAATTTTTGACTTCGTAACTTTATTTGGTCTAGTTAGGTAGGAGGTAAACATATCAAGAGTCCCCGACCCTAGCCTTAAAGCGGGGGGGTGTTGAAGGTCCCATTTTTCGGTTTTTCGCACATATCTCGGAAACTATACGTCCTAGCGACATAAGACAAAATGAAAAATGAAAGCGACATACAAAATGAAAGCAGATCAAATTTGCAACAAGTTTCATTCAGTCAAGTTTTTCGATATCTTGTATAATTTTCGAGATATCCACTCTTGAAAGTCTGTAATTTCGGAAAAAAGGAATGATCATTTTTGCCTTTAATTTTTTAATCTTTTAGACCGAACAACTATTCAACGATGCACCCAAACAATAAATGCCAGCCGTAGGGTTGTAGAGCATCAAATTTTCTTTCTTTAAATTACTTATTTTTATTTTAACTATTTATTTATCTATTTTATTATATTTTCCTTCAAATGTCAAAGCAATTTCAGTTTCTTGTTTTGTTTGTTTCAGTGTAGTTAAAATGAGCAACAAGTGTTTTGTTTGTGATGACGAAGTGACTGTATCGAGTCGATGTTTCTACAGTTGGTGTAAAAGGGATAATTTCCCTTAAAAAAGCCAGTAAAGAGAGGGATGACGGCAAAATCAGCCAACTAGCCAATATGACTTCACTTCTCGTCCACACGTTGTGTAGAAAAAATTACACGAGGTCCCAGTCAATCGCGGCTTTCAAGAAACAAGAGGCTTCAACATCTGCGCAGCCTGAAACATCGGTGCTGCGATCTGTATTACCCAATTTCGATTTCAAGAAGAATTGTTTCATTTGTGGAGAGCTCATTCAAGATGAAACTAAGAAGAGTCAAGATAAAAGAAGGAAGGTACATCCAGTCCGCACTATTGATTTCCATAAAGTATGTATGTCTGCAGCATCCGTAAGGAATGATAGTTGGGGTGAAGAAGTGATCCTCCGCCTTGCGGGTGTTAATGACTTCGTTGCAGAAGAGGCAGTTTATCACAATGATTGTAGTTTGAAATTTATCAAGCCCTTATATGCTCATGAGAAAACAGGAAGCTCCTCATCCGAGTACGTAGCAAAGGCTATGGATAATATTTATGCCTTCATTGATAATAGCACAGACTGCCAGTTTTCACAGACTGAAATTTTCGATGCAATTACTGGGGAGAAACTATAACTGTATGGAAAACTATAAAAGCACATCTTCAAGCCAAGTATGGGTCTCGTTTAATAGTTTCTGAAGGTTCTAACAGATTTCATGTTCCAGTGCTGTGTTTTATGGATACCGGCAAACAAATCCTACGCGATACGTGGTATGAAGAGAAAAAGAACAAGGAAAGTGACGAAAGACTCAGGATTGTGCAAAAAGCCGCCGAAATCATTAGGAATGATATTCAGAGTAAAGTTTTCAATCACAAAGAATACCCCCAACCGACGATTTTTTTAAAGATGCAGAAGATCTTCCAGAAACTTTACTCACTTTTCTCGAAAGCTTGATGATGAACAAAACGAAAAAAATCCAAGAAACCAAGAGAAAGTGTGTTACGGTCGCCCATGCCATAACCTCAGTAATGAGACCCCGTACTTTTACTTCTTCAGTATTGAGTGACCTTTCCCTTTTCCTCCACAGGAAATACGGCTCAAGACGATTAATTGATCTTTTAGCAAACATGGGCTTTTGCGCAACATACCACGAAGCACAAAGGTTGGAAATGTCTGCTCTCCTAAATGCTCAACCAAAAATCAAGCCGAATTCATTCAGCCAATTCGTGTTTGACAACGCTGACTTTAATGCATGTACCATAGATGGAATCAACTCTTTCCATGCCATGGGTGGCATCCAGTGTATTACACCTGCCACTTCTGTGGAGCGTTCAGAATCAGGCTTCCCTAGACTGACCAAGATGGCTACATCCTTGTAGACTGGAAAGCTCGGAATTATTCCACTTGAAACGCTACAGGTCAAGGAAGTAGGATTGCAGTCCGTCATTGTGCAAGAATTGATGATCCCAAATGAACCTACTCATCCTGATCCTCATGAAATCCTGTGGTACATTGCTAAACAGCAAGGTTTGCAATTGCCTGGATGGAAAAGGTACATGCAGTCCATAACCACAGGACAATTCAGCGAAAAGACGAGAGTTATGATGCTTCCCTTCATAAACGCTCCTCCATCCAGCTACGATACGATTTATACAGCGCTACTTTACGCAGGAAATGTCAAAATTCGTTGATAGTAACGTTCGACCAGCCGCTTTACTGGAAAGCGAGAGAAATAGTTGCAGGTGCTCCTGCTGGTTCAATGCTATCAAAATGTAAATTTCAGTATGGGTCGGTTACATTGTTGACGTTGCCTTCATGGGTTTACTTTAGTTCATAAAAAGAGAACCGAAAGCTCGTTTAAAGACAAGGCCAAATACTGCAACTCTAGCAATAGAAATGGACTTTTAGAACATCCTTCATACTCCAATATAAAAATTAACCACGCTTATTGTAAAAAGCAACTCCGGTTGCTGTCTTTGTCGATTTATAAATCTTTTGGGTATAATGAGAACATAAGAAAAAAAAATAGGCGATGTGGCATCCCACTAAGATAGTTTTATGGGTCAAAAATTAAATTTAATGTATCTCATACGCATTCCCTGTAAAAATACTCGTTTTCATTTCTTCTCCACAATAATTTTCTACGATTTATACTTTCTTATAATTTAGCACTTATTGCTAACGGAATAAAGTGCCAATGAATATTTAAATTAATTCGTTCGTATGTGCCAAAAATTCCCTTTTCACCAACGAAATTCTACTAAAAAAACGGGCCACTGTGAGACTGTGCCACATTTTTATTGCTTTAGATTAGATGTGCATACATAGAGTATAGAGTACCAGTAACAGATTAGATCTGCATAGAGTAACAGTTAAAATTTTCGAACAGCAAAATTTGTGTTGGTGGCGCCATGCACAAAAAAAATAGATTAATTATATACACTGCTATAAATACAACTTTCTTAGTTCTTACATAAATCACCGTTCGGCCGATAACAGATGGCGCTGTACAATTTTCTCTTTTTATAAAGGTGCAAATGGAAAATATATTCAGATCACTTTTATCTTTATTTGTTACAACATTTATTACTTCAATAGTTTTGTAATATTTTTAAATTGTAAGGTATTTTGATATGAAAAGAGGGTGTTTAAATTATTCTGAAACTTAAATACTAATAAACAATAAACACAATATTTACATCCTATGTCTGTTCAATGGCGTTTCCTCAAATCAAATACAGCCCTCTCTAGCTAGAGCATCACCTTTAGCTAACATTAAGTTAATTTTTGTGTTAATTTAATGTTTATAAAAAAAAATACATATAGGCTTCCCCAACCCTGATGCCGATCCCGCACTGGTAGACTTTTTTTAAGAATTTTCCCTTCGACTACAATGAGAGGACAGTGATACAAGTCTTTAAAATCAATCCAATTTCCTATGGAGCATTCTTTTAACTTTAATAATTAAAATCAATTATAGGTGAAGTTAATTATCTTTCCTATAACAATCTTTTCATGAAAATAAAAGTCTAATATGTTTTTTAATAAATTATATAAAATGTAACATAATATATAACCTGTTATTTAGATGATTGGAAACAATATTGTATTAATTGTAATTTTTTAGATAAATTGTATTAACCTCTGATTTTTCCATAAAAATCCCTATCTCTATTACTGAATCCAAATAACAAAATAGTTATTAGTGCAGCGAAAGATATAGGAAAGTTGTATCTCTGTCTTCCAATGGTGGACGATGAGAATTATTATTAAAGGTAGTATCACTCTCCAGCGTAAAGGAACAAGCTGACAAGGGACCAGCATTTTATAAATGGAAACGTTTCAAATATGCCATAAATTAAATATATAAAACTGATTCCACTGATTCCACTTTCTTTCTCATTTTTATCTGACAAATTTCACGTATGGCCTTTCAACTTGTGAACACGGAAATGACGATGAATCATTAGCTGTACAATTTACACACTAAACACGGAAATTCGTAAGAAAATAATGAAATATTTCTAGCCAATAGTCGTCTTCTAACTTTCTTAATAGCTTACAAAAACTGTTACATATTACTAAACAAGGTTAACAAGGCGGACAGAGTTTCTGTGCTTGTGCCAGCTCATACAGCCATGAAAGAAAAATTTCCTGGACCCATACTCTAAGAAACAACGGTCATGGTTAAGCACTTTTCTAATAGCAGATATGAAATAAATTCGTTAGAAATCAAGGTTCAGACACTTCTAGAAAAGTCTTAAAATACAACATTTCTCCTCATATTTATGTTTTTTATGTTAAGCTCGACAGACACGCTTGCGGTCCACTTGAAGATAGGTGGAAACGCTATAACACAAGTAAAGCCACAGGTGCTGCCAGTAAGCTGTCGGGCCACGTAAATAAGTTATATATTCTCTGTTCCTATCGTGCGATGCGCTGCTCTCCTAAATGACCCTTACGGTTACGTTTGGATGATTGTATCAGACAACACAAATTCCGTTGTTAATTATTATTGTATATATTGTTGTCTTGTTGAATCATAGGCGAAAAACGACATTGTCCTTTATTTTGAGACCTTTGTATGTCTAAATTCTATGGCAAATCATATACCTCATAGGTCAAATGTATTTTCGTAAAATGTTCATGGTTTATTAAATCAAATCAATTAAAATTTAATTCATGTCAACCACCGAGTGGTCTATGGCAATTCTTCTATTGTTTTACCATTAATGGTATTGTATGTTTTACCATTAATAATGTGAGATACATCACAACCAAAGTCATATTTCTTATTATGATTATACAATTCGAAGCACTCATCCAAAAGCGGTCTTGTTAATTTACAATTCTATTTTAGGTTTTTCTACGAAATATATGACCGAAATTAAAATTAGTGACTGCACGTTCATTGGCAAAACTGACTTACTTTGGGTGCGACAGTTCTCAACGATACTATGTCCGCCTTATTTTTACGTACCTACTTAAAATAAAATGAAACTTTACAATTGAATTTAAAACGTGTGAGAAACCACATTTCTTTTTACAGTGCAACATTTAAATTCAGAAACAAATTAAAGAAATCATTATAGGAAGAAGACAAAGCATAAGGATGTGCCGTCTCTAAAAATAATTATAGTTTATATAGTTGTTATATATTCCATCTGAATTTAGCTTTATTTCAAGATTAAGAATTTTTTAATTAAAAATAAAATATAAACTATATTAAAAGTGGTGCCAGATTCCTATATCTCAGTTTAGTTTTAATATTAAAATTTATATGGAATGTATATAATACCTAAAAAACTGACATTATTTTGTGACCTAATTGGACTGTTTTTTGTTTAGGACAAGTTTAAATTTCGAATTCCTTTGAAAAGATCATTTCAATTTCTTTGAAGGATATTCCCAACCAAAAACTTATCTGTATCCCCAGTTACGCGCGGCAAAATAAGTTTAACTATTTTGCCTGAATTGCTAACTTGTTTTTTTATCAGTTTCGACTTCTAATTATTTCTCTATATTACTACCTAAACATTTGAGGGCGTAAAATTATTATTTTTTTATTATTAAAGATGGGTTTGCTCTTGACCAGCATCTATCGATGTAGGAAGGATGGGGCCGATGATGGAGCGAGCTCACCCAGAAGATGCCTATTCACTTGAACCTTGAAAAGATTTGGGTTATATGAGCTCGGAAATACAGACGCCGGCAGGGAGATCCAATCCTTAGCAGTGCGCATCACAAAAGATGTTTTAAAGCGCTTGGTCCGAATTAGAGGGATTTCGACAAGGTGAGGATGGTAACCAGCCGAACGTCTGCATGTCTGATAGAAGAAAGGGGAAGGCGGTATGATCTCATGCAGCTCTCGAGCACACGCTCCGAAGTACATCTTATAGAATACAAAGAAAAATGAAGGTCAGTAAGTTGGCCTACCATCCAGTTGATGAAAAGTGGTTATCCCAAATAAAAGGAATACCATAAAATACTACAAGTGAAGAGCTGACATCGATAGAATAAAAGATAAGGAATAAAGGAGTGGGCTTTGGCATCCCTTACCAAATAGATTTCATCAAAACTTTATTCACCTACCATGAAACACATACGCGCGTTTACTTAAGGTGGAGACAAACGCTAAATACTAAAAATATCCATTGTTTAATAGCCGGGTCTACACCGGACGATCCAACGCGCTCCGATCGCGGGCGTCAGGAGCGCGCTCCATAGAAGCGTTTGATGTGGACTTGCCTCGCGCGATCCAAACTGCGCGGCAGGAGCGCGCGCTCCTTGCCGCGAGCGATCCGTCAGTTGTCGGTTTTTGTTAGTAGCACACAGGCGCCTCAGCTCAGTCTCTCGGCGCGCTCGGTGTAGACGTTTGTGTGTGGAGCGCGCGATCACACATTATGGAAAAATTTTAAAATCGTCGTCTAATATCTCTTTACAAGAAACATAAATGCTTATGAGATTTATTTCGTAAATATTTAAGAAGAATGTAGGTTGTTGCTGCCAGAGCAATTCGACGTCGTTGCTGCACGTGTGACTCCATAGTGACCGAAAGTTCAACTGTGCTATACTTAGGCGGATCAGTGTGGATCGGTTGGAGCGTGTCGGTGCGACGCGGCGGGATCGCAAGAAAAGTTAAGTTCGTCAGACGACACGATCCACGATCCATGCCTCATGCTCCCGGATCGCGGATCGCAGGAATTGGCGATCCTTTTTGGATCGTCTGGTGTGAATCCGGCTAATGAAGATGTTACAAGAAACAGACAACACAATTACTTTGAAAAAATATATATTATACTTAAACATGTGAAGAACCAATTGTATTAATTAGAATTTTCGTTAAAGTAATAGAAACTCCACAAAAAAAGATAGAACACAAGAAGAATTTGACTTTTATTAAAAATTCTCTCGAAAACGGCTTATTGCGCGCATAAAAATCCTGTACCTATTAATAAGTTGATGTCAGTTTAAAAAATTGTATTAATAAATTATTTTTTTTGTGCATTGTTCTAATGGTAAAAACAAAAAAACACAATTTGCAGGCCTATTGAATTGTCTCCGCCGCCAGCGAGTTCTATTGTAAATGTCATTTGCCTAAGTGAAGCCCTTAATGCTTATTTACATGGATCCAGTATTTGAATCCAGTAAAGCTTTCCAGTAGCGCTAGAACTGTACGGACACCGAAACGCACCGTTTACATTTGTCCAGACCAGTAGTCGTTCTTACTTTGTCGAGGTTTGTTCATACAAAAAATGAGTGTTTCGCGTTTTGAACGGAGTAGATGTTGTCAAACTTTATCGTGCATCAATCAACTTTATATCAACTAAACTTATTTATGTCTATATAATTGTACTAATTTCATATTTCCCTCGTGAGACCACTTTTTGAGACATTTTTTAAACCGGTTTATTGAACAAAGTGATAGGTGGTTAGTTTACAATTAAGCAGCTCTATTCCATTCCAGCGCTGGATTCCAGTACCGCTGCATTCATTTACTGGATCAATGTAAAACGTCCGTTCCGTTAGCGACAGTTTGTAAGACGAGCGATAAGACTTCTCAAATAACTCACATAACGTGATACAACGTGAAAAGTTAAACTTTTATGCACATCTGTTTGGAACAAATCCACTTTTTGTCGAAGTATTTTTAGAAGATGGAAAATTATCATATTCTGCAAAATTAATAACATTGCATTACCCTATACCAATATATTTAGTTCGCGTTTGTGTAGTATACTAGTTTTAGAATTACGTTTCATATAACTGAATTGTCCCAAGAACTATTTTAATTAAAAAGTCAAATTAAGGTAGCTGGAGGCAATATTTATTTGCATTCAAATATAAATTAATGAATAGAAAAAATCGTACAAATTACAATGAAATAATATTAAAATCAGATACGTAAATTATCTATTGGAACAAACCGATGCACTCAAATGAATAATTCGCTTTATACTATCTAAAATAAAGATTCAATAGAGATATGAATTGTGGGTTTCCGGGATGATGGCCCAGGTCTGTTGGAAATTCTTCCAAACGTTCCAAAAAGAGAGGGCATTATAACCCCTCTCCTAGTGACCACACCCCACCAATTCAACCACGGGGTGGGGATATAAATTTAAGCTTAAATATAGACACATTCCAGTCGACAAATCAGTCTCGCTCGAGAAGTCGAAAAGTGCAGAAGTGAAGTGCAGTGATGTGATGTCCTTTTTCTTCTAACTTGGACTACACCACTGAGGATGTCAACCGCAGTTGTTGACGAAACGTTTGGAAGAATTTCCAACAGACCTGGGCCATCATCCCGGAAACCCACAACTCATATGGATACCGGCCGAGAAAACCTACATTCTTCAATAGAGATAATTTTGTTGTTTGTTTAACCAACACGGCGCGGCGGTTTCACTATCAACAAGTAAAACAAAATCAAAAACTCAATTGAAAAAAATTTAATCTATGAAACAAATAGTTAAAAAAAGTCTTATTTACAATATCTGCGATTTCCCACACGCTTTGCAATGCCAAATTAAAACACCTAACATGACAGGCATCATTATTGCACTAACTCTCGAAAAACATCAAAGACTCGTTTGTAAAAAATGCCACAAAATTGGAGGTAACTCGTGCACTAATTATATTTCATCTAATTAAATCAACAATTTGTGATGTGTTTTTTATCTTTGTTACCTAACCAATTTCAACGGCTCCCAAGTGCGAACAGGTCTTTCAATCTCTTCTGAATTTCTTAGCCATTTTTTATCATATATAGCACACGTCACAATGTGGCACCCTTAGTTGACGGCAGCGGTAACAGCGCTCTGTTGTTTGTGTCTCCGATGGTCGTAGTTGACTAGTCGTTGTCCGACCAAATATTTGTCGTTCTTTATGTGCTCGTATAGTTTACGGAACTGACGTATCTAAAATGTAAAAGATAAAATTTATTTAAATTTACATTCGAAAAAGTGGTCTTTAACTCTAGGAATTTACTGCTCTAGGGAGGGAAATAAACTTCGAAATCTAAGGAGGCTGACCTTAGAAAAATTTACGAGAAGGGATAGTGAAATGGGCTCTGGCGTCCTTTACTCAATCACCGACACACAATAGCACACGTGCTATTATTCCATGGTGATATTCTGTAAGGGGTAATTTTGCCGTCATACGGACCGATTAATTTATTCCCTTAATGTGTTGTGGCCGGTTCATTGTCGCAGATAATTTTGCAAAGCTCGTTTTCGTATCGCTTGTTGTTGAAAGTTCGGGAATGCTATTTCTGTTGAAATGTAAATTCTATGTTGTAATTTCCTTTGACAGTTCGAGACTTCCGGCCGGCGCGAACGCTTTTTCCATAGTTAGTCGTAACATGTTCTACATCTATCTTCATTTGTAAATATTTGTTAGTGATTTTATGTTGTTTTTATTATAAAAACAAAAAATAAAAATAAAGTATGTTCAACGTTGAAATGGAATAATATTGAAAAATTCGAAGTAAGTATATTCAACATTGAAAAATGATGAAAAACTATCACCCGGGAGCAAGTGATTAATTAACTAATTATTTTAAATTATTCATGATAAAACTAAATTATCAAACTTTAAAAAGTTAAACATTTATTTAACGTGCATGCTAATTAAAAATATTGAAACTATTAATATTAATTCGCAAATAATTTTTAAAAAGAGATCAAACAAATACAGTACAAATAAGAAAGATACTTTCGATTTGCCTAAAGTTAAAAACTATATGGAAAGAAAAATACCTCAAAAATATATTATGAACCAAATTAGTTAAACTATCGTAGTTTTAAGTATGAAAATAATGTATAATGTTCTTTCTTGAGAATACATTTTTAAACCAAATTAAGCCCTTGAAATAAAAGCACATTTGCTTGCTTCACTTCAAAGATGTCTTTAAATGAGACTACCATTGAATGTTACCGTGAAAGGGATGATTAGGAATATTTCCAAATCATGTCTTTCCATGAACCCAATACCAGCCAGTCAAAGAAGTGGACGCACCTGGAAGACGGCGAGCGCGGAGAGAAGCGCGACAAGCAGCAACGCGGGATAGACACGACGCGCTAGCAGATTGCGGTGGGCAGGCGAGGTGAGCAGCAGCGGGGCCACGCCGTGCGCCAGCGCGTAGGGCACGGCTAGCGCAAGCCCCAGCCAGCAGGCGACTGGCGCGGCCACGCTGCCCAGCAGGAAGCGCAGGTCCATCTCGCGGATGCCGTCGCGGTACGCCTTCTCGATGGCCCGTCGCATCGCCCAGTCGGGTCCCATCATGGTAAGTGCGCACATGATCTTAGTGTACAACACTCCCAACGCCCAGTCCTGCCACACGAACAGCACCGGCGACTGCTCCAGCGGCACTCGCAGCGGAATCACCAGAACCTTGCATTTACATTGTCATTAAAAATAAAAAAATTTTCAAGTGAAAACTTCTTTAATCGCGATTATTTCTGAGGAGTGAACGTAAGTGAACAGTCACGTTCGGTTCGGTAACGCTGAATCGGGTTCGCTCGGTTGCACTCGACATCAAACGCGCTGGGATTGGTGACGCAGTGAATCGTGCCTCCAGACACGTTTTGCATGTAATCAGTATAGTATAATATGCGTGTCTTATTGGTATATGATTTGTGTAGTTTTAAAGTGCTTACAATTTATGTTTATATATAAATAGCAAAAAAAAATATTTATATATAAATTATTAGATATTAATTTATTTATATACAAATGTTTATATATAAATAGTAATCTGCATCAAGATAAGTTCTCGCATTTCTTCAACAATATGAAGTCATCAATTAGTGTGATCATAAATAAGCACGCACCCACTTTTTCAATAAAGGCCACTAAATAATTTATCTCTAGAGCCTATTCACAGTAAGTATTTTCGCTTTTCGTTAGTGTCAGTTCACACCGAAACGCGACGGGACGCTGTTTGCACATTTTAAAGTAGCAACACAATACAAAGTAGTAGCTTCAAGTCGCACCGCGATGCATTTCGCTGCGTCGCGATGCCCATCGCGACGGCGTGAACTGACCTTTAGTTCAGCAGAAGTTATAAATGTGTACTGTCTCTTAAACGAATAAACAAAAAATGTGTCAAATTGTATTACACTAAAGTAAATAGACTGCAGTAACACACGGGGCAGCCCGTCCGAAGAAGACCACCGCGAAATAACAACGTATGAGTAAGAACTGTAACAGCCCATTCCCTTACCCCATTTGGTGTTGCCAGTGTTTATGACAACGGTAGCCACACGCTATTAAGTGGACCATCCCAACAAATCTCATTTGCTAGGATAAGTACTTACATTTTGTTAGAATGTTTTAGTAAATGTTATTTGAGACTCGAGACCCCTGAAGAGCGTTAAGGCAAGCACCCTAACCATTTATCCAATGGGCCACTCAAAATTTCAATGGTATCATGTAACACGGGTTCGTAATCCCACAACTTATACTATCAAATTGAAAGTAAACGATAAAGTACCAATTCCAGCAGCAGTCCAAACATGAGCGGTATGAGGCCGAGCAGAGCCAGCGCAGCAAGGGCAGCGCGCATTGCCCGTCGAGCCCATAAGGCCGCTCGCGACGCCAGCGCCCTACGCCCGCCGCGAGCCCATCCTGCCGCCAGGGTGCCCCCGCGCCCCAACGCCCAGCACACGTACATGCCTAGGCCCACACAAAACACTTCCTTACAACCACCGAGCAAATCATAATTTTCTATTGTAATCTTTGTTGTTTATTACAATAAAAGATTGACCTTGGGAGCAGTCAGATTGCAGGAAATTATTATGATATCCAGACAGTACCTACGGCTTATCGTAAAGTTCAAATTTTTATTATATAAATTTAACCAATGTTTTTCTTGAGGTGACAGTATCTTAAAAAAAATTGATAGTGACTACAATCATACAGTACACAACACATTCAATTCAATTTTTACAAAATCAATGCTTACAAGTTAATTAAAAATATTCAATTTACTATAGAAAAATCCTTTTGAACACAAGTTTGAATTGATATGAAATTAAGTTATAATTATAGTTAATTTTCTAAATGTTTTAAAATATTGATAAGATTGAAGCTTACGCCATATAGCAATTAGGTAAGTATTTTTTTAAACAAATGGTAATATTTAGAAAAAAAATATTAAAAATTAAGTTTTTTAAGTTTTTTATTTAATTAAATTTTAAGTTTTCACAGCAATATAACAGAAAGTTGACTTACCACATGCTGCTGTGTATAGTTCGTGAACTCCATCCGCAGCTTTAGGTAGCCAAAGAGCCATCACCTTTCTGCCGATCGCAACGGGTATCACCTGAAATTTGCATAACAACATTCACGGACATGGATTTGTGACGGAATTCACTTATATTTTCTACAATCACACACATAATAATATATCAATTTAACGAGACCAGCTGGGCCCTAATTCACTAACGCCACTTAGCGATTCCACGCGATTCCTTACTACGAAAACACGTCATATCCTCAAATTGTTACGATATCTGCTAAAACGTCATTCTCTTGCATATATATAAATGCCGTAACAAGACATTACGTGTTTTGATAAAGTAAGACAAAAGTGTGAAATCATAATTGTCATAGAGAATCAAGGCTGAATTAAGTGTGTGATTAATAATGAAGGCTGAATCAAGGGTGAATTAAGTTTGCGTGACTTTAGAAATGGACGAATTAGACAGTCCACTGTCTAATTTTGAATCTCAACCATAGGATGTTCACTGCTGGACTAAAGCCTTACCCTAATTTTCCAAAGGAACCGATCGCAAACAGCCTGGATCCATCGCCGACCCGCGGCCCTTATCAGGTAGCATCCGTCGGCTCTCCGTACTATTTGTCCTGTCCACTGCCACTTCAACTTACTAATCCGCCGACGTGGTAACTCGTTCGTCCACGGATCTTCTCATTCCTGATTCGATCTCGCAGTGTATCCCCGAGCATAGCCCTCTCCATAGCTCGTTGGGCGACATTGAGCTTTCTTACAAGGCCCATAGTTAAGGGACCACGTTTCAGCGCTGTTGTTCAGCGTTGTCATCACTGGCTTGGACGAGATGTCTTGGAGCTTTGGAAATCGATAGTTTAGATGACTTTAGAATAGATGTAATTATACAAAGTTAATTTTAGTCATGTCATTGAGATTATATTATTTATTAAAATTGTTAATATAGTTACAGACACTGAAATTAAATATGCATTTTAATGGGAGTCGTGATATTTACCAGTGTAAGTGCGCTGGCCAGTACAAGTGATATGGAGACAAGTACTAAGAGCGCGGCAAGACGCACAGGGAACCACGCCGCGCGTACATACGGCTCGATGCCGGCTGGACCATCGCGTCGCATCAGTGCCTGTGGACCCCCAAACAAACAGAACCCATTTTACACACAAGCATTAATAACAAAATTTATGTAATAATCATTTTACCGCTTTGTGTAAACAGGCGCACTAAAGCGTAATAATGCATTAATAACTGCAAAAAATAAAAGTATGTAAGTTTTACGATGAATAAATTTTGACATTTTTGTTCTTTTTAGTAAAATATTAATGTCTTTATATTATTTCTGCTACTTAAATCCCACAATGAACGTCAGATTTTTGGTGTACATGGATATCATTGCCCAATGTTAACCTGATGTGTGAACAATATTAGAAATTGTTGACTGTTATTGTGTAATGAAAATACAGCTTACTAATAAATTTTCAGAAGTTATCCAAATTTTTTTACATTTAAATGACTGTTCCCAAATTTAAAAAATACAGCTTTTTTGGCTACTAAATTAGTGAAAATAATTGACTCAAATTGTCAAAGAATCTTAGTTAATAATCTGGTCTACGTTAATTAAGAGAATTTTGTTACAAGAATAAGAATTGTAGTCATTTAGTATTAATGAAAAACAATACTTTCATGCCTTGGTACACGTATTTATTAAATTTGTTCTGCAATGGCAACACTTAAAACTGATGAAGACTTGTTTCATCCTGTATATTAGTGCGTCGTAAAAGTATTATTGCTGAGTGTACCTAAAAGGATAAAACTTACATGATGAGCGGCTCCAAGTTGGTGGGGAGGATGGGGAGGAGGCCGCTGATCGCGATGCCTCCCCGCCTCGCCCAAAAGATATGAGCGGAGCCCTAGGGCTCCGGCGGCCACCGAACACCACGCACGCACTCCGCCCTTCAACCACGTACGGGTGTGCGACTGCTCCAACAGGGCTGGCAGAATCACCTATAGCATTCCATCTTATTAACATTGTGTATAATGTACGAATGCAACCAAATGTTAATAACAATAATTTTAAAAAAAAGTATTCCATATATATGTATACCTACAAGGATAATTTTCTACACATAAAATTATTTTTTCTGGGTCCGACATTACAAAACATCAATTCATTCAAGACAAAATACGTCCAACCGTCCAATTTCAGAGCAAATGGGATAGTTCATAATCTTATTCCAGTGTGTCTTTGTTCACTCAATCGAATTGTATGGAAAGACATGCGTTCTAAATTCATAATCTCAATTTTTTTCACACGGAATTCATAACGCGTCAAAATCGTTCCAAAAAATCAATCAGAAAAATTAATACTCTGAAAAATCAGAATGTGTGTGGAGAATAGTGAATTTGTATGCAGTTCCATGCTTTCTAAATTAATAATGTGAATTAAGATTATGAATTCAGGATGGGTGGTTAGGGTTCTTGCCTTAACGCTCTGTTCTAGGGTTCCCGGGTTCGATTCCCGGCAGGGTCAACTTTGAAAAATCAACTTTTCAAATTTGGCTCTGGTCTGGATTTGGAAAGTAGTGGCAGGGCACACTGCGTTTTCGCAGTCATTTAGGCAGCCTGTCTGGCGGCAGTAACCACCCCCTTACAGAAGACCACCGTGAAATAACAGCACGTGTGCTGTTGTGTTTCGGCGAGTGAGTAAGGGATGCCAGAGCCCATTTCCCTATCCACTCCTAATCCCTTATCCTTAATCCTATTGCAGTCGGCAGCGCACTTGTAGCAGCTTTGGCGTTGCTTGTGTTATACGGCGACGGTAGCCACCCACCATCAAGTGGACCGTCTAAAGAGAGACATTCTGGTCATTTGTGGCCGCTCTAAGAGTATATAAATCTCGCTTATTAAAATGACTTTTTTGGTTTATAACTCTATAGACAGAACGTTTGCATTCACATTTCTATGCTAACGCCATCTAGTCAAATCTATTTAGATTAACATCAATTACAAAATTTTAAAGCCGCTACTGACAATATTAAAAAAATGTATAATTCAGTGTTTAGTAGAATTCAGTATTTAGTAGAACACCTATTTTCATAGATTTTTCAACAAGTAAAGTTTGAATGAGCTCTTAATTTCACTGAATTCTTATTTTAAAAAATTCTTATTCTTATTCCTAAAAAGAAACCCACATATATATAACTTACCTGCAGTAGCAACAATTCCAAGCTCAACTCATTGACAGGCGTTTCAGTGTGGACAGCAACAGCATACGGCAGGAATCCGGGCATTACATACTTGATCACCCTGATAGGCAGCCACAGCATAAACAACACTGCCGTGCCAAATATCATCGCAGATACAACTAGACGCCTTATGTGCGACCATACTGACAGATGGATCATTTCCTGAAAACAAAAAGGGAATATTTGAAGAAATTAAATACAAATAAAAAATATTTATTTATCAAAAGAATCAGTTTATAAAAAATTTCAAAAAGTAATAAATGAAATATACCCTAGGTTATCTTATTTTATAACACACATCCCACCAATATAAACTGATGTTACTACCTAAAGAAATAAAATAAAAATTTGTTTGTTTTTAATCACAGTTTTGTCACAATAACGAAATCCCACAATCACACCTACTATTTATTTAATACTAATTATTTAAATTCTTGTTTTTTCTATACATAGTGTGAGATCAATTCCTCCACAAAGAAAATGCGTTACTATATCTTTTTTTATGGAAAGATAAAATGGTTTTTATTACACAGCGTTAAATAATAAATAATTGGTATCTTTTTCCAGTACAATAAAAACGTTACAATATTAGGTTTACGTTTTATTTTGCATAATTAGTTTTATGTGTAACATCTGAATAAATAATATATCCGAATCTGACAGTAATATCTCAATTTTACATGTTTAAAATTACTATTTTACATTTTAAAATTAAGTAGTTATAAGTAGTATACATATAAGTAGCTTTCGATTAGCTACTTAATCTATTTCATTGTCACAATATTTCATGACTGTACTTCCATTTTTTTCTTCTATAAAACCCATTTTATGCTAATCGCCTACTACGATTTCTGAAGGTGTCGTATCGCATGCAAGGATATAAGCTGTGTGCGAAACGACAATTAAAAATATTTATATGAAATTGACGTTTCGCACATTTCGTACGAAACGGACAACTAAACTGCAGTTACATGAACTTAAAAAGAATGCTTCGATATTCATGAGCAGTTAGAAGCTATTGCTATAACATTAGATGAAGACTTAGAAAGTTATGCGAGGAAAAGGCACTTGGTTCATAACGCATGGACAGAAAGAGAAAAAGAATGCGAGTTCGACACTTCATATTATATAATCAGATGTTTATACAAAGTGTCAAACTCGCATTCTTTCAGATGATGAATCAGTTTAGTTTTTTTCAATTTGTGCATATTTACCTGTACAGGACTGAAGTCGGGGTCATTAAGGTTCTTCAAAAACCATAGGACTCCTGGTCTCAAAACTTCTCTCAAAAGAAGTATAAATGATGCGAAGTAATACACATAGACCATTCCAACTAGCCAATGGATAAACATGAGAGTCCACGGAGCTGCCTGAAGACTGGCCTCTCTGTCCTTGAGAGTGGCGTCAAACATTGAAAGTGAGCAAAGATCCAACCACCATCCACAAATCAGTGGGATCACACCAATCTGCAATAAGAAAATGTTATTTCTTAAGAGCCTGTTCAAGTACATATAACTCGGAAATAATAAATCAGGAGCTTGGCATTCCAGTGTTAAGTACACATGTAATATGCACTTAAGCTACTGGATAACATGAACTACGTGTATTGTGTATTGTAGTGGCAGGGCACACTGCGCTTTGCAGTCATTCGAGCAGCCCTTCTGGCGGCAGTAACCACCCCCTTACAGAAGACCACCGTGAAATAACAGCACGTGTGCTGTTGTGTTTCAGTGAGTGAGTAAGGGATGGCAGAGCCCATTTCCCTATCCCCCTTCTAATCCCTTATCTTTAATCCTGCTGTAGTCGGCAGCGCACTTGCAGTAGCTTTGGCGTTGCTTGCGTTATAGGCGACGGTAGCCACCTACTATCAAATGGACCGTCAGCCGGTCTGCCGATCTTAACATAAAAAAAAAATTGTAGGTGTTTAAAAAATTTTTATTTCTTAAACTATTTTGATAGTTATATTTAAAAATTGTATATTAAAAGAAAAAAAAAATTTTTTTTAAATTAAAAAATTTTTTTTTTATTTTTTAAGTGGTTTAAAATTTTTCCTTTGTTTGAGAGTTCACATTGTTCGAACTGTATAATCCTATAGACAATTACATAAAGTCTATCTGTTGGAGAAGAGATCCTATTAGATAGAAAGTCTCCTATAGAACTGTACAATAGCAGAAGTAGCAAAGAAATAAGGATAAAAATAAAGTATTGATCAGGCAATGGATTCTGGCAATCAACACTCTTTAAATGTAAGAGAGTAAATATGGTTTAGAACACTCAAGTTTCCTCTAGACGCAAGTTCAAAAGATCGATCGCAAGATCAATCAAACTCATCAAGGGTCAAACTCAGGAAATATTGACTAATATCAGTCTATTCACAATTTTTGTGTGATGATGACATGATTCATATTTAAATTGATTCTCATTTAAACCAGGATAAGCCCCCTTATTACTTTTTTATGTCAGAATAACCACTTAGTGGCAAAACTTTGATTCGTGGAAGTTCTTTTAGATCTGCCGAGTCAATCGCTTGTAGTCGCCATTAGCAGCAGTTCAAGTCTCAGCAACCCTGCTCTAGACATTAGTATATATTACAATAGACCAAATAATCCTTGTTTCTGCATTACTGGCAGCAAACCACAGGATCACTTCTTAGTACCTCCATGTAATTAATTGGACATTTCCTTGAAATTTATCTAATTCAAACTATCAATCGTAATCAAAGACTAAGAGGATTACTTTATAAATTGCACATTCATGTTAATTGTAAAACTATTTTAATATTAACTGAAATAAATTTAACTTTGGTACTTTGAGTCATCCTGTTAATCATGTACTTATTGGAACTAGCTTTGGGCTGCAATTTTGATGGCGCCTTTTTTTTCCTAGGTGTTTAAACATTTATTCAATATTTATTTTCCATGTATTTTTGTCAGTCATTTAATTTTTATTTTTGACTATCCTTCAGGAACAGTACTTGTTTCTGGATGAAAGGTACCCTATGTCCTATTCTGTATCCCTGACAATGTGTATGCAAAATTTCATGCTAATCAGTTGAGTAGTTAAGGCATGAAAGTGTAACAAACAAACAAACGCTTTTTTATTTAGAAAAGAATTTTAATTATTATCATTTACTAGCGAACCGCCCCCGGCTTCGTCTGGCGTGCAATTTTTATATATAAGAACATTCCCCGTTTATCCCTCTTTCCATTAGTGAAAACTGAATTAAAATCGGCCTACCTGTTCACGCGTGATGCCGTGACCAAGGGAAATAGGGATTCATTTTTATATATTGAGATTACTATTAGCATATTCATTATTAAGAGTTGACTGATGGAGAAAGGAGAGCCCATTGGACATAGGCCTCCCACAAACTGCCAATAGGTACAGACTCTCAGAAACTGTTTTCAAATAACTTTAATTATCCCTGGAATACCTAGTGAGGTCTACCAATCATGGCCTGCTTAAAACATATGGCATCTAATTAAAAGAAAGTATGCAGAGTTGTGCAATAGACAATTAGAAAAACTAAACAAAATCTTATCTTCAGATATGTCCAATAAAATTGAATGACAAGTATTGCAGCCTCTCCTTTTGAATTCTTAAGATATAAATCACTACTGAAATGGTGTAAAAACTAAATTAAAAACTAAACTAAACTAACTAAACTAACTGTTCATAAAAACAACTTACCTCAACAACAGACAGCAGAGCAACTTTAACAACAACATAGCAAAATCCCAAAGCCTTCTTAGCACTTCGTAGTCTAAGCAGTGATGCTATACAGTGTAGAACTGCCAAAAGGGCCCCTACCATTAAATAACCAGCAAGAGCTGTTAAAGGACCTGCAAATGGACCCTCTGCTGTCAAATTTGCCAAAGCTGCTCCCAACTTGCCAATATGGTAAGGACAAAAGGCAAAGACTACAATGAAAAGAGTGTTAAGGCTTATAACCCAGAAAACATGTTCCAAAAACACCATAGATCCATCTAAACCCAATAAACGGGCCCAGGTTAATTCCTCGGCAGCAGCTCGATCCCATTCCATAGGGTTCCAATTTACTTCATCCCCTACTAGAGGGTCTTCAGCCACCTCCACATTCCCGTCGTCTCGAGGCTCTCCTTCTTCGCCTGTTGCATCGTTGGCTCTCTCATTGTTATTCTCTGGTAGTGGTACAATATCCTCAGGCGCTGGTCCTTGGATGTTCTCTCGCTCCATCCAATCAGGGCCACCGCCGTGCATTATTTGTTCTCTTAGCCAGACTAAACCAATGAAACAAAATAGAGTGCAAGTAACGACAAAACATCCAGAAAACACATCTCTAGCAAGATACTCTGCTGACACAATATCAAAGGGTAGTGAAATCACAGGATCTAATGAGCCGGAAAAGAGACTGCGGTAAGTTCGACAGGCAGTAAGAGGGACTATACCGAGCCAGGCTAGGGCGACAAGGGTGTAATGTAGCCAATCTTTAACTGCTGAAGCGACAGAAGTCACTAATCCTCCGACAACATCACGAATAGGCAATCGCCCAGGCATATCCGGTGAGTAAATTGGCATAAACGAGAACCGATGACCACATAATTCACAAATTTCCTTTCTTGAATACCGCATCCATTGCACAAGACATTCCTGATGGATCCACTTAATAGAACCAGTACAGATGCAAGGGTGAAATAATGGCCGGTCATTTGAAGCTTCCGAGCGACAGAACCGACAAAAGTCTGCGCCGGACGAATCCGAATCCATCATATCGTATATTTTAATCCAGTTTTGCTGCGGTCTGCAATTCCTGCGAAAGTTGTCATAATACAGAATTAACACTGGTGTTGACAGAGTAGCGGAAATAACAACGTTGAGATCGAGAAAAACACAAACCTTGGCACAAATAATTATTATAGGCGACAATACGAAAGATTTTTACAAATATTATAATTCTCACTCTTTAATCTTTGTTGCGAATGTTTGCGAACGAATCGAACGATTAAATGCAGTGTTGCCATTTTATTAGGAAATTGCTTATTTGACATAAGCATACCACAGTAGATAATAGTGTTGAAGTTGATTGCATTTGAGTGGCTGGTTGATTCTCCTAGCGCTAGCGCCTTGCCCCAAACCTTCCAAACCTGTGTCAGGCAGTTCCGCACCTCATTATAATTAAATCTAAAAGACATATTCATTATATTAAATTTAAATCTAAAATATAAAGTTAATAAATTGTTAAAGACTCTTAGTCGGTGTGTGTGTGAATAAATAAATATATGAGTATTGTGTGTGTGTATATGAGTTCGTAAGTTGTATGTTATATTATAAATAAGTGTGTGCAATTATGAGTGTATATTGTAATTGTGCGATTGATATTTTATTTTAATTGTCCAGAAGTTTCGCTGTCTTTTCATAACAGGTGGTTTTTGCCGCCAAACGGGCTGTCCGAATGACTGCCAAATGCAGTTTGCCCTGCCACTACATACAAAGGTGCACGTTCTACATAGGTGAAGCCGTTTTTGTTTCCAACAAAAATGATAAGTACTTACTTGAAATGACGATAAAGCACTAATAGGCATGATGACGGTATTAAAGAATCAAAGAATAAATGGTTTTGCAGAAAAATATATGTTGAAAGGAATCGAAAAAATGACTCATTTTTTGTATTAAAAATAAGATTAATAAGATTTTCAATAAAATAAAGGTATAAATAACTGCAATCGGCCATGTTAACTGAAACACCAATCAGAGCGAATGACATCACGCCCAGGTAAGTGCCATCGTGTTGCTTAACTTTGCTTTGACAGAATGAAAAATCTGATGAGATTTCGGTGACGTCACGGTTCATCAGACGCGACGCCATGACACCTAAGAGCGTTTTCGGGCGTAATTCAAAATAGATTTAAAAAACATTCAATAATTCGCCTTGAAATTTAGTTTTTTTTGCTGAAATATTGTTTTTTTTTTTTTTGGATATAGTAGACGTGTATCTACATTATGGAAGAGAATTTCAAAATCTGTCATCATGCCTATTTACAATTAATTTGAAAAACTATACCCACAAGCACTAATTTTTTGGTCAATCAAACAAGATGGACATTATGTGGAACACATCTATTTAATTCCTAATTTTAAAATAGTATCATAATCTAGCGCTTTTTGATCACGCTCGTTCAGCGAAATCTAGCAATTTTTTTTTTAACTGATCTAGCGCCCAACACTCAAACGGACTTGGCAACACTGACACTTAGTTGAAGTGAAAGAGCGTAACGCAATAAATAATTCTATTTTCTAATTCTATTCTAGAATTTCAATTTTTTAATACTACTTCTATTCTTGAAATAAACTTGAATAGATGATGAACAAAGATATTACGCTTTTAAAACAACTAGTTAAAATATAACCAAGAACCAAACAAGACATAGACAAGCAAATAGACTGTCAAAAATTTGCGGGAGGTGTAGGTATATTTTTATATTTATAAATCTAGTTTTATTAGAGAGAGATCCGACGCCCGGTGACGGTTCCAAAGTCCCCTATGGACTGAACCACACCCATCTCGAGGGTAGTTTTAGTGCGGTAAAAGTCCCACATAACCTCTATGGACACTTGCATTGCATGCGGCAAGGGTTCATAAGGTATCTTTTGAAGATTTCTCCCCTCGTAAAAAAAAAAAAGATCATAAATCTGACTTTTGTGATCTTTCAGTACGCTAGTCAGTGTGACCGTTTTTAGCATATTTGATGCTAAATTAGTATTTTTAGTCCATTTGGAATATTTTTGCCATGCTAATGAAATCTAGCTTATTTTATCGTAAATTTCCTATAACTTTCTTTTCACATACTGGTAACAATTTATAAAAATGACAACACTGTTAGGGGAATTTTTATCTAACTTTAAAATGAGGTCATCGTGTTTTGAAATTTGAATTGAAACAATTAATCAAATACATCCATCTCAAATTCTCAAGTCAAGTGCAATATTCACAAGTTTCATATTTTCATTTCAAAACACTTATTTATTCATTCTCGTTACTTAAGGCTCGAGTTTCCTAAACATTAGTGTTCTTACATAATTTACAGAAAATAAATGTTTTTTTACAGTTACTAACAAAAGAATAAATGAAATATATTTTACATTTATTGAAAGTGATGGATTTGAAATTTCAAAAACACTTTTTTAATTTTATTTTGATGCACATTTTAATAGCTCTATTGGGCGTTAAAAATGCCTCTATTTAGGTTGAACGCGTTGAAGGTCTCATTCAAGCACATGCTACGTAAAAATTATAACAAAAATACGAAATATATTCAGTTTACATTTATTCTCATATCGTTAGCAATAATCTAAACTGGTTACTTTTTTGATAAACGCTTTAGTTTTCTTATTTAAAGTGGTTTAAAAAGTTGTAGTTTCATGAATTTTACCACTGCATATACATATATTTTTCTGTTGAAATTTTTTTTAATGCAGTCGCTCTTAAAACCACTTAGTAAAGACCTATTTTTTAATAAATTAATGAAAAAAAAATACAAAAAATATTTTTTTTAATGTACTTTTTAATAATTGCAATTCATAACAAAAAAGACGCGTGAAAGTGCGCTTAGTTCTGTTTGCTAAGGTAGAGTCGCAAAGCGAGACAGGAGCCTTAAGTCGATCTATTAATTTTTTTGTAATGAAGTGTTACAATTATGTCTTTTTCTGTTTAGTTATATTAACTATTATAATTAAAAATATTATGTCTCATATAATATAGGTACCTACTAGCCTAATACGAAGCTGTGCCAGGAAATGTAACCTGGAAAAACTAATATAAAATTGAGCCAGCGTATAAACAATTTTTGTATTTTTTGTCACGCAACCAGGTTTTTTTTTTTTCAATAATAAATATATATAATCCGCGCGCGATGAGAATGGGATGCGACCTTTTGGAACTGAGGCGCGCGCGGCCCGCCGGCCAGCCGTAGCGTCGGCAGCAGTGTGTCCAGATTGGAAAATTGAAATTACAGTGTGGGCTATGTGAAATTACAGAATTTTGATTAAAATTACAGTGTTTTATCAGGCAAAATTACAGCCAGTTTTACAGTAAATTGAAATCAAATTTTAAAATTTTTTGGCTATTAAATGTATCATTATAATTAAAATTGAAAAAATTATAATTTATTTTTTATTCACTGTCACTTTGGTTTATCACTTTCAGAAGTAGTTTTCGGCATATTTAAACTTTTTAAACAATCAATCAGTTCCTTGAATCCCACAAAACCACACTGATAAGTAAGTACTTTGTCCAACGAATTACGAAGTAATAAATAGACAGTGACAGTGACAGTAAACACAATATAAAACATCACACAACATACCACGCTAAATGTAAAAGCCTCACATTAAAACCCATACCGAAACAAGAATCGAACAACATAATTTGACTGCGTAATAGCTCCATAAAACTTCAGGGTATTCCCCGCCGCTGAATCGTAGACTGAACAAAACGTTTCGTTTCACGCATTTATATAGATATTTTTTAGGGTTACAATTACGTTTCTTTTTTCTATAGATATAAAAGGTTTTCATATAAACAAAAATTACAGTACTTTTCATACACTGTGTTCGGGACAGCCTACAGTTCGTATAAACAAAAGTGATTGTGCAAAGTGTTCGTACGCATAGCGTTCGCGAAGAAATGAGCCAACGCAGTGAAATGTTGGCTCATATATACGTATGAACAAACAAAGACAACAATAGAAAGTGAAAGGGACAGAAAATACTGTTATTGTACAACATTTAATGTTATTTCATAATATTGCACAACTTGCGCAATCGTGTCTCATTCGTTCGCTATTGGCGCATTTGTCTCGGCGCAGGGCACGATTGCCGCTAGTTGTGTTTTCGTTGTGTAGTTGTTATTATCGAGTTTTGTTTTATATATTATTGTGTAATTATTTTAGTGATAATTAATAATGAGTGGAAAAAGGGGTAAAACTTGGAATTGGAATAACTGTAAAATAATATACCTAAACATTATTATTAAAAGGATTTCAACCATGAAACATTTTTGTGTATTTTCATGAACCTATGATAGATCGTAGAAATAACTAATTTATAATTAATATTCAGAACTTTTTTGCTAACGCTACTTGCGTTGCGAACTGTCATTTTCGATTTACTTTGACAAGGTTCTATCCCATTCTCATTGCGCGCGGATTATACTTACTTTGCTTCATTTTGTAATTGAAATTTTTTGCAAGATATTATTAAATTAAAAGTTGTTTTTAGTATATTTTTTGGCATAATATTTAAAAGTTTTTAACACAGGCAACCCTATGTTTTAGCACACATCTCGATTTGAAACTGACGTTATTAAAGTATTGTTATAGCACAGTTTTACAATACATAGTATTGTAAAACTGTGGTTATAGTATGCTGCGTCCACACCGGGCCATCGAAGGCCAACGAATGGGTTGGCTAGCGTTCGTTTTCGTTGGCCCGGTGTGGACGGTTTAACGAACGCCAACGAACGTTCGTTGGCGGGTCCTGCGTACACACCGGCCCAACGAATGCCAACGAATTTCGCTGGCGTTCGTTGGTCCAGTGTGGACGGCTTAGCGAACGCCAACGAACGTTCGTTGGCGTTTGCCGGCGATCCGAAGCGTGGCGGTAACATCAAAGGAATCGAGCAGTGTTCCCGCTATCAAATTTTAGTTTTGCTCTGATTTTTTTTAAATGCCTTAAATATCTTAAATTAGTCCCCGAAAATTCTTGATTTAGGGCGCAAAATTTAAGAACTTAGAAATGGAACAAAAACTTTATAGAAAAATAACTAATTCTTTAGTGTCATACAGTGAAAATACTATATCATTATAATATATATTCTGTGGTTTGGTTTCGGTCCATTTGTTTGTGTATTCTGCATTCTGCGGTTTTGTTTTCACCAAAGATAATTGTATTAGTGTATAGATGGAACAATAAAAATTGAAGATTCCTTCGATACTCGATACCCGTCTTTCGAATGGCTGCATGTCGTATGTTAAAAAGAGATAACAATAGCCGAATATGACGTCTTAAAACGCTGCGCGCCATAAAAGAGGCAACGTCATATTTGTTTATATCATGCTGGTTAACAAGCGCGTTTAGCTTTATGTGATTTAAAATACTTAAAAATCTGAAATTGTGATTTCATAAATCTGTTGCTTGCCAAGAATGGCTTGTACTGTTCCCGTTTATCCAAGTAGAGTGGGTGATTTGAAGGAGAATAATGGAAACATATCATTTCACCGGTAAGTCGCACAGCTCGCACTCATTAATTTTGGTGTTTTGTAAACAATTTTTTATAATTATTTACTAAAAATGAATCATTGTACATGCATACACAGCTCTAAGGTTGATTTATTTAAAGAAAAGCTGGTGTTTATAACTAAAATTTACAAAAACCAAAGTTAATCGGAATATTTGACATTTGTCTTGCTTTATAGTGCTGTAGTCTGATCTTGATAAGTTTATCGATATCGATAACTAATTTATTTTTAGTAGAGTGTTGATAATTTCTAGCATTCACTGCAGGTTGAAAGTAATTTTTATCAATTTATAACAGATTTCCCACCGACATCGATTTAAAAAAAAACGTGGACAAAAAATGTAAGAAAAGCCGACGATTGGAGAGCTTCGCAATATACAAGAATATGCTCGATGAACTTTGAAGATTCTTGCTTTCGCCAAGGATATCAGCGTAAAATTCTACACTCGTATGCAGTGCCGACAATATTCCCAAAATTACCACCATCGTATAAACCAGTAAGTAATATCTATAAGTTATAAAGAAGTTATGCTTTAATCTATGAAAATTATGAAAATCTTTTGAATCATTAATAACCAAAAACTATTTCTTTTCAGAAATTACCCAGAAAAAGAAAACTTACTAGTAAATACGTGGATACCCAAGCGTCAACATTAACTGTGACGAATCACAGATGAACGATATCACAGATTATCCAATCTGTGATATCGTTTCTAAAAATAAAACTTTAAGATTATCGAGTTTTTTTCTCTCGTAATAAAAACCTACTCCCGTTCTACCCCTTAAGGATGGATTCTAAATATTTCTACTCAAAAAATAACTATTCTTTTGAAATATTTTGGTGAAATAAATGCGAGAGGTTGCATACAATCTCATACAACCGATTAGCAATGCGGCGAGTACCAGTACGCACCCACATTTTATTTATATTGAATAACCAAACAGTACACTGAAACGCATTTAGCCATACTTTTCATCCGTCATATATTTAAAATCTATATCAACGATATCTAGTTATCAATAAAAATGCACAGCACTATTATACGCTATAACTTTAGCTTGCATTGTATAGTCAAAATGGAGACATTCACTCAACTTCGACCCGACAGATTATATATGTATGTCTCTTTCAATCTTATGACAATTTGAAGGTGTTAGAAAGAATAAAATATTGCTGCATTTTGTGATCCATCTATAGGTACAGACTAATACATCATCTTTGGTTTTCACGATTGCGTTGCGTGCAACAGCGTGCAATTTGGTTGCGTGCACACTTTCACACTCACAGACTATCATATCATACACATAGATGCTTGGTTGCGTTGCGTGTGGTTGCGTGTTGGTTGCGTGCAAAGATGTTGTATTAGTCTGTACCTATAGATGGATCACAAAATGCAGCAATATTTTATTCTTTCTAACACCTTCAAATTGTCATAAGATTGAAAGAGACATACATAGATAATCTGTCGGGTCGAAGTTGAGTGAATGTCTCCATTTTGACTATACAATGCAAGCTAAAGTTATAGCGTATAATCACGTATAATAGTGCTGTGCATTTTTATTGATAACTAGATATCGTTGATATAGATTTTAAATATATGACGGATAAAAAGTATGGCTAAATGCGTTTCGGTGTACTGTTTGGTTATTCAATATAAATAAAATGTGGGTGCGTACTGGTACTCGCCGCATTGCTAATCGGTTGTATGAGATTGTATGCAACCTCTCGCATTTATTTCACCAAAATATTTCAAAAGAATAGTTATTTTTTGAGTAGAAATATTTAGAATCCATCCTTAAGGGGTAGAACGGGAGTAGGTTTTTATTACGAGAGAAAAAAAACTCGATAATCTTAAAGTTTTATTTTTAGAAACGATATCACAGATTGGATAATCTGTGATATCGTTTCATTTTAATCTGTGATATCGTTCATCTGTGATTCGTCAACATTTTAATTTAAAGACTTGCAGTTAATGTTGACGCTTGGGTATCCACGTATTTATTAGTAAGTTTTCTTTTTCTGGGTAATTTCTGAAAAGAAATAGTTTTTGGTTATTAATGATTCAAAAGATTTTCATAATTTTCATAGATTGAAGCATAACTTCTTTATAACTTATAGATATTACTTACTGGTTTACACGATGGTGGTAATTTTGGGAATATTGTCGGCACTGCATACGAGTGTAGAATTTTACGCTGATATCCTTGGCGAAAACAAGAATCTTCAAAGTTCATCGAGCATATTCTTGTATATTGCGAAGCTCTCCAATCGTCGGCTTTTCTTACATTTTTTGTCCACGTTTTTTTTAAATCGATGTCGGTGGGAAATCTGTTATAAATTGATAAAAATTACTTTCAACCTGCAGTGAATGCTAGAAATTGTCAACACTCTACTAAAAATAAATTAGTTATCGATATCGATAAACTTATCAAGATCAGACTACAGCACTATAAAGCAAGACAAATGTCAAATATTCCGATTAACTTTGGTTTTTGTAAATTTTAGTTATAAACACCAGCTTTTCTTTAAATAAATCAACCTTAGAGCTGTGTATGCATGTACAATGATTCATTTTTAGTAAATAATTATAAAAATTTGTTTACAAAACACCAAAATTAATGAGTGCGAGCTGTGCGACTTACCGGTGAAATGATATGTTTCCATTATTCTCCTTCAAAACACCCACTCTACTTGGACAAACGGGAACAGTACAAGCCATTCTTGGCAAGCAACAGATTTATGAAATCACACTTTCAGATTTTTAAGTATTTTAAATCACATAAAGCTAAACGCGCTTGTTAACCAGCATGATATAAACAAATATGACGTTGCCTCTTTTATGGCGCGCAGCGTTTTAAGGCGTCATATTCTGCTATTGTTATCTCTTTTTAACATACGACATGCAGCCATTAGAAAGACGGGTATCGAGTATCGAAGGAATCTTCAATTTTTTATTGTTCCATCTATACACTAATACAATTATCTTTGGTTGCGTGCATCAGCGTGCATACTGCATAGACACAGATTATAAAGACTATGTTGTGCATAGATAAATATAATATATACTAGATCTAGATTGCATGCGTGTGTTTTGGTGTGTTGTACGGTGATCCTTTTATCAATTTTTTTTATTATATTTGTGATGAGAATAAATTCATTTCATTTAATTATAAAAACTTATGATTATTATTGAGTGTCTATTTAAATGAATTTTCGTCCTTTGTATTACACAACAGGTTATTATCAATCAAGCTATCATGTAATTTTCGCAAAATGATAAAATTAATTTAGCAATTAGCAATAAACTGACGATAAAGTAAGTACCTAAACACACGCCTATTTAGATTTATTTATATGTGTCTAAAATTTTTAATTGTTTATTTTATATTAATTACTCCCATAGTTCTGCATTCACTATTTTGTAATATTGATAGAAGATTTTTTTTATAATTTTTTCTTAATAGAAAAATGTTTTTTATTACAGGTTATTAATTAAATAAATCATCTTTGAACTTTCAATATAAATAAGAAAATGAATACATCAAGAGAAACAGTAATAAAAATAGAAGATAATTTAAGAAATGTAAAGGATATTCAAAAAGAAGAAGTCAACATTTTGTGTTTTGATATCACAAATTATAGTCAATTATCACAGTTTGGATTTTGTTGTGGATTTTTGTTTATCTGTTATCTAGCTTATGGCTATTTCATGGAGTTGATATTTTCGAATCCTAATGTTAAACCAATTAGTTTTTACATAACATTAGTGCAATTTTTAATTACCATGGTACTCAGTTACATGGAGTCGTTGATAAGGAGTCGTATTAAGAGAAAGTAAGTACTGTAATAACTTGTATCTAAGGTAGACTGATAGGGGTTTTACTGATAAAATTTTACAAACTTTGTCCTGAACCTAAGGAGTTTGTGGATGTGTTCCGAGACTGAGATCTAAAATAGATTAACCTATTTATTAGGTTATTTAACCCTATTAAATCCTCCCAACTATCTAATTGTAATTACACCACAAAAAACTGTTATATTTTTTCAAAATTTTAATTCTTCCAAAATTTGAATGTTTCCAAAATTGTAATTTTAAAGTAAGTAAGGTAAAAAATGAAATGCCTACTCTGAAACTTTTACTCTATCACTAGTTATTAGTATTACTTCTGGGGCTTGCAGAGGGAATGCCAATGAGTTCCCGTTGTCACCTCCCATACAGAGAGTGCATGACAAAACCGGGATGTCTGTTTTTACAAGGGTGCCTAAGCAGGAGTTTGCTTATATTCTACTAGACTAGACAATTTAATGATGTGAGGAATGTCAGATTCTTCTAGAAAATCATTAGTATAATGAAAAATATGACATGCTATCATTATTCAGTCAGTTTAATTTTCCTGAAATTTAGCAAATGAATTGTTTGAACCAAATATGACGACAGCTCATTTAATTGAATATAGTGAAAAGTACTCCTAGTTGAATTTTGAACAAGAAATGCACCTTGCAGTGTTTGTGATACATATTGTATACAATTTATTTGTCAAATATATGTTGTATGATACTAACTAGTGAGAGAGTAAAAATTCAATGATACAAATAATGTTGTATCTTTGAATTTTTATTTTCAAAAATGATTTTATAATATGAAAATGCACCAGCTGAACCGTACTTAATATGACTGATCATATAGATCTGAGGTCAACTACATTGGAACTTTAGAAATCACCTAAACTGACTATTTTTAACTTTATATAAACTTTCAACCATTATCATTTTACAGATGATAATATATAGTTAACTAAAGTTTCAGCGAATTCAACCCAAGAGTTATTTTATTGCATTTTCATCAAAAAAACATTGGACGTGATTCTTTAAATTTACGTAACTTTTTTGTTTGTAAACTGATTGGAAATGAAGCAAACACTAAATGTTACAGGAAGCTTGGTATAATACATTAATGAAAACCACATTTAAATCGGTTAAGCCGTTTCTGAGATTAGCGCGAACAAACACACAGACAAACAGACAAAATTCTAAAAACAATTTTTTTACCTCGGCAACATAGTAAAACGTATATCAATTATTTTTTTGTTATAATAATAATAATAATAATAATAATAATAAGAATTTATTTGCGATGTATAGATGTGCCATTTTGTTAGATAACTTGTTGCCATCTTGTTTGTGATCAAAAATAATTAATTAGTTTTAGCAATTTTCTCTAGATATCAGCCTAAAGATCTGAATATCGAAATTAATATCTAAATCTAATACTTAAAAATCTATATAATGGAAAAGTTATGAGTGACTAAATATGTGTGCAATCTGGTTTTATCATTATGATAAAACACATCGTTTCTGTTAATCTTCTGGTCGCTTTGCTTCCACTAGTTGTTAGTCTCGTCAGCTGTTGGCTGTAGTACCCTTGGCTGTTGGCATTGCTCTTAGCTTCTATGTATAAATAGATTTGAATCAGTAAAGGTTCATAAACTGTGCCCTTTCGATCCCACCATGGTGTGCATGATAATTTATTTCGCCATGCGTCTGGAGCTTCTCTGTTCTTTGATCATAATGTTTTCTGCAAGTTCATGTTGTGAATATCTACTTGTCAACACTCATTATGAATTTTTTCAAAAACTTATAAGAAACTTATAAGAATAAGAACACACAAAAACTATGAGCGAGCTCCTATGGCCCTAAATTGCACCTAGGTATATGGGATTCTTAAATTTCCAGATTGAATAGCTTGTTGAAGCTCACTCGAATTTTATACTATTCTCTTTCTCCTTTATCTAGAGTTTCGTATTTTTTTTTAAACTAATTAAATATTTTTCCAGGGTACCGCTCAAGACCTACGCTCTTTTAGCAGCTTTAACCCTGGGAACCATGTCTTTTTCCAATTTAGCTTTAAGTTATTTGAACTACCCAACACAATTGATTTTTAAGAGCTGCAAGCTAATTCCTGTTATGATCGGAAGTATTATAATATTGGGCAAAAGATATGGGTTTTTGGATTACGTCGCTGCAGTGATCATGTGTATAGGACTCGCCATGTTCACATTAGGTAAGATTAAAGTAAAATTAAACCTGTAAATGTGTAGAACTTAAAAACGAATATTTGTTTCAGCCGACTCAAACACATCGCCAAATTTCGACGTTTTAGGTGTTATAGTGATCTCTTTAGCGCTACTTTGCGATGCGATTATTGGAAATGTACAAGAGAAAGCCATGAAACAGTTTCAAGCATCAAACAACGAAGTTGTCTTTTATTCATATGCCATCGCATCTGTTTACCTCATATGCATAACTGTGTTTAGTGGAATATTTACTGAGGGATTCGTTTATTGTTCATTGGTGAGTATTAAGACTCTGAAAGAAAACTCAACTCGCACAAATTTATTATGACAATTTGTGTCATAAAATTCAACAATTTTATGTCAACTATATAGCTGAGCCCGCAACTTCGTACGTGTGGTATTCGATATAGCGCGTAACTAAGAAAACTCAACTCGCACAAATTTATTATGACAATTTGTGTCATAAAATTCAACAATTTTATGTCAACTAGCTGAGCCCGCAACTTCGTACGCGTGGTATTCGATATAGCGCATAACTTTTTTGTTTGTAAAACAAACACTAAATGTTACGGGAAGCTTGCTGCAATACATGAGTGAAAACCGCATTCAAATCGGTTAAGCCGTTTCAGAGATTGGCGTGCACAAAGGCACAGAGAAAAATTCTAAAAATTGTTTTTTGACCTCGGTAACATAACTACAACGTGTACAAATTGTTTTTTTTTTTTTTTTTGAAAAAATCTTTAATGTACAGACACGGTGCATTTACGATTTAATTATATGTAGGTATATAGATGTGGGATTTTTTAAAGCAACTGCAAAGATAATACATCTATGTAGGTAAGCTTTTATGCGGGAACGATTGTGCAACCTATTACCTATTCTGTAGACAGCATTGCAGAGTTTCATCACAAAAAAATCATTGGCCTAATATATCAAAAACGAAGATTTGCACTTACATACTTATTAACTAACTTATTGTTAAATTAATAGCTTCTATACATGCACTAGACACACCTAGAGTAGAAGTAATGAAAAACAACAAATCTGGTGAGAAATACACATAGGGTACATTTGACAATTATGTTTGCGTTTTTATTTTGTATGGGAACATGCAATTACCTAGGAAGAGTAGCAATCTCTTATTGTTACGACTAACCATGGAACATTCTGGTAAAAGCACTCGCGCCGGTAGAAAATATCGAAGGCTCCCCACTATCGATAGTAGTCACACCACTTCCCGGTTAGCGTCAAAGGAAATTGGTCCTTATGTGCACAACATAGAGTGCACATTCATCAGAAAGAGCATTCACGAACTTTCAATGGACTTGTTTACAATCACGGAGTAGAAAAAACAATTCCGTGTTTACAATATTTGTTTATTTCTAGTAAATTCTAAATAGATCGAGCGATTCGAAAGCGACTTTTGGAGCTTTGTGAAATACCTGCGACAGTAAACCAGCGACTCATTAAGGGAATCATTGACGACTTTCGGCAAGTTTAACGGTTTTATCGGAAAAATCTAGCCCTTGGAAGTACCCCGCACGTAACATTATGTAATAATAAGACATTGCTAATTAGAAATTTAAGTTTCTGTGTGATCTCATATTATCATATCTAAATCGTGACTATCGCCTTTGCCAAAAGAATATATCATAACTCAGTTTTTGTTGTAATCTCCCATGTTACAAGAATGAGAAATTTTCGGTACACATTTTCCATACAAAACTAGCTAGCTATTACAGAAGATCGTCCATCTCATCACAAAAGTACATGTAGCATAATTCATATGGTTATTAATGAAATATAACAGATTCACCAGCTGGTTAATGTTATAAACAGAGCTTTGGAGGATACAAAGTATTGCTCAGCTGTTTTTCTGGACATTGATCGGGCATTTGATAAGGTCTGGCATGAGGGGCTCTACAAAGTTAAGAAGGTGCTTCCGCATTGATCTTGGCTCCACAGATTCTATACCCGTTTTCACCATCATAAACACATATTTGACCTCCAGATACTATGAAGTTGCATTCCACACAGAGACTTAAAGTCGTTCTTCAGGGCAATATGCTGGGTCTATTGAAAATATATTAGACTAATCTAAAACTAAAGGTCTATCAGAATCAGAAATATGGCTATTGAAAATTCAGATAACATTCACGACTCCAGGTATTCTTTGTATCACTAAAGAATATGAAATAAATGTTGCAAAAATACTTAAATGATATATGCATTAAAACCTACAATTCAATACAAAATACAAGCCGAAGGAAAATAAAGAAAATTTCTCTCTTTTGCACTTGTCGCGTAAAATGAAACAAAGCGATCACACACACACACACACACACACACACACGCAAACCCCGTTTGTGTGCGTGTTGGATGTTGTGTGTGTATTATGTGTGTGGTTATGTAGTAGCTTGAAAAATAGGCATGGCACGTCAATGCATTGAATGAATAGACATGCGGGACGCTTCCAACGTTTTGCGGGACTTCCAACGTTTCGTAATGCTGGATGTACAGAATACGGGACGGTTGGCCGCCTTATACTTGTGGTAATAGAGTTCCTTAGTTAGACCTTAGTTGTTGTTATTAAGACGGTTGGTGGAGGTGCCAGGATTTAAGCCGATAAAATCTTGAGCCTGGGAGCACGCACAGCATTCTTTGCATCTAAAAAGACAGCCATGCAGTAACACAAATAATTTTTCATTCTCTCGCTGTAAATTTAAAAGGTGGTATGTAATTTTAAGGTTAAATATTATTCTCTCCTTTACAGGACCCTTTTACAATTTACACAAACATCTTTTTACTAAGTGTAAGTGGATATCTGGGACTCCAGGCGGTGCTCACTTTGGTTAGAATCTGTGGAGCCACAGTCGCAGTGACCGTCACCACAATGAGGAAGGCGCTCTCTATCATCATTTCGTTTTTACTGTTTAGTAAACCTTTTGTCTTCCAGTAAGTAACTTTATAATTAGTTAAAATATACTGGAATTTATGTACTATTATATTATTATATAAATTCAAGTATAATAATAGAACTTATATTTATTTTATATATATGTTCCACTACTAGCTTTTGCTCGCGACTTCGTCTACACCCCTTTTTCTTATCTTTATTGCTTATTTTTGTAAGGCGTTGATTTTTTATTTTTAGATGTTCCCTTGGATATTGTACTTTTTTAGGGGTACGTACGTCCGAATAAAAAAACTGAACCCTTATAGGATCACTCGTGTGTCCGTCATGTGTTTTAGGATCACTAAAATTTAGAAAAAAATACAGAAATTAGTTTTCTACTTATAGATTAGGTATGGGAAAACCTATAAGAAGTCCGTGATATTAAAATAACATGGTAAATCATCGTACGGAACCCTCTTCACGCGAGTTCAACTCGCACTTGTCCCGTTTTTTTGGATGATTTCCCTATGTTCTTTCCCGTATACCTGACAACGTGTATGCAAAATTTCATGATGATTGGTACCGTAGTTAAGGCGCGAAAGCATAACAAACGTACAAACACACTTTGGCGCTTATAATATTAGTTAAGATATTTTATATCTTTATACTGGAAAGAAGTATAAATCTCATATTATCGTTTAATATTGTATTCAATATTATTACATTTGTCAGTCTATAACTTAGTCTTCGCACTTCTTATAAAGTTTCCTTTCCTCTAAAAGAGTTACTGGACTTAATTGTTCATCTGTTTGACGGATCTAGTCAAGATATGGGTATATGTTGTAACGAAAACAAAAACTTGGATGTGATTAATAATTAGAGATTAGTGGTCCACATTAGAGATATAATTTTAAAAATATAATGTTGGATGCTTTAGATAACGTGATGTCTCGTGATCATCATGGTCAGCACAGCACCCACCTTGGTGATGTTTGCCACATACCAACATACTCATATAACATCCTTCTTTGTTACTCTTTCACGCGAAAACTACTGACCGGATAAGATAAAACTTTTCAATAGTATGAGTTTAAATAAAATATAAACTTTTCAATGTCGCATTGAGGCCTGCTGGAAAATTGTATAGTAAAAAATTCAAATGGCCACAGATCAAAAACTATGCATCCTACAGTGCCTGCTTTTTGCACATATAAAGTTTATATTAATAACTAATAGTGGCCGGAAAAAATACGCTATAACTTAAAAAATAACCGGGTTATGAATTTTTGAAAAAAATTGCTCTTTGGCCGGTTTTTCCACACTTTCTCCTAAATAAAGGTCCGATCGAGTCGTTCAAGTTGTTTTCGTCTTCTCATTTTATTTGTGTTTTTATTCTCTACAATTTCTCTCGAAACCATCACGATAACCCTGGTGGTTTTAATTTTATAAGCAAAAAACTAAAAAAAAAACAGAATAAAATTGTTAATAAGAAAATTATAAATAATATTAAATAAAGTTGATTGAAAACATCTCACTAGTCACTACTTATATCATATGAAACTATTCTCCAACACTTTTTACAAAATGCTCATTCCAAATCTCTGTAGCTTGGCCTAAGTAGATTAGTGGTCCAAGTTGGTTTGGACACCACAGGCAATAATTTATAAAAATACGCAGACGATGTCGAGGGTAAAAGCTAGTTTATATAATAATCATATTAGTGCAGTTTATTCCTACTCGAACTTTTCAGGTTTTGTAAGCTGTTTATTTCTGCCTGTTTTCATAGAATGATGTCAAATTCTTTGTTACCTTCTTTAAGTTATTGACACCCTGACGGCATACTTTGCTTTTTTTTTTTTTTCAGATATGTTTGGTCCGGTATGTTAGTTGCGTTGGCTATATACCTAAATCACTACAGCAAAAAGAATCCTCAGTATGTACCAACATCTCTGTTAGTCTGTTGGAGATTGCTGCGATCGTTTCACGAGTCCGAATATAGGTATCTCAAAATGAGAACTAAAATGCACACCGACACGGTATAGTAGCATAATGTAAAACTATTTATATTAAGTCAAAATGTCTAAATTACCAGAATAAATAGTTGTATTTCACAATTACTTTAAAACAAGATCGTCTCCATATCACTAGGTTTCTGAAAGGTTTAATAGTACTACAGATGTCGTCAATAAATTTCTCAAATATCGCTCCTGAATTGAACACTTCTGAATCAAAAACCGTCCGAGCCGACACCGTCAGCACTTACATTTCTAAACGGCAGCAACCACCGCGGTTCAAAAAAAAAAAAGAGTGGGGGGGTGGGGGTCGAAATCTCTAGTCTAGAATCACGGTGATGTGATTTAAAACGTTGCAAACATTTCAATAAAGCACCGTTCAATAAAGACCTCGTGGGATTTTGAACACTATGTTGTTCTCACAGAGATCATTTTGACTCGGAGCGTCGGAATCTCGACGTACCCGAAAGTGGACGTATACACGCCGAACAGCCTTAACATTTATTTTTCATCACACATACGTAATATGTGCATAATATCTGTCTCAAGTAATATTATCTGCAATTATCGGAAGACGCATAGTTTTCTCCCAGTAGTTTTTTTGGGATAATTAATACTGGCCATGACCAAATTAATGCCAAAGAAGACATTCAGTTCCATTTTTGTAAATCCAAGGTTCTTCTGAGTTCTAACCATTTCCGTTTTATTTGTTGCTGTTACTATTTTCTCTAATATGCTAATTACTAGTATCTATGTAAACTTCATAATATTCAAACATTGAAAACGATTTGAGAGCAAGGCGTGTATGGTTGGATTAAATGTTCCTGTCCAAGTATTTTTTGTATTAGGTGTTACCCCCTTCCGCGTACCGCGTCTTATAGCTGATGTATGTACAATACATGGCTACCTTGTAAACTAAAGCTCAATCGTCGACTTGCCTCGATTTCTCAACAATTTACATTTATTTAATTCTAAAAACAAACAATCGGTACCTCTGTGATGATGTCATTTGTTTTTATAAAATTAAAAAAAAAGGTGACGTCATTCAGAATAAAAAACAAATGAGTCTAACATGTTACAAAATTTATTTTCACTTGGCGAAAAATTACATTTCATATCGTATCAGATTATTAACATACGCCTCCGCACATCACTATACCACTCCATAAAACCTGTAAGTGCGAACGAGGTAGACTAATAAAAATTGGTTGGTGCAAAAACTGAACCTTGTGGAACTCCTCCCCCTATGTCGACATTCACATCTTTTCCTAATTGTATCGACCTATCTCTAAAGTAATCAATCAATATATTCATCAAACAAACGTTCAATCCTCTGTTTTTCAGTTTTGAAATTATTATTGATCAGGATGCTGTATTGAATGCATTCCTAATGTCCACCAAGATAAGTGAGTTCCAATAGCCATTTTTTTTTTGCCTCCCACGCAACTTCAATAACCCTTTCCATGGCATCAGATGTTGACCTTCCAGCTCTGAATCCATTTTGATTTCCGTTGAAATCACCATCCCTTTTTATTTCAGATAACAGTCAATATTTAATGATACGCTCATACACCTTTGCAATAACATTAATTAGACAAATTTGTCTGTATTTTGTTTCTTCTTCTGGCTATTTTTTATATTTCTCAGTTAGGACTTGTTTGGTAGCACCTACCTCAAGCAGGCCATTAAAGACATTAAAAGTACGATGAGATGGACAGTATGTTTTAGACCTCACCTCTTCCAAAAAACTTCTTTTTCTTAATAATAACTTTCCGCGTGAACAAAGCGGAAAAATATGGGGTCGACCAATAAATTATTTCTATGCATCATCAACAAATGTCGCTTTTGTTTGTTTCTTAAAACGAAGAATGACCCAGGCGGGTAAAGTGGCCGAACCTTCCCCTACTCATTATACATCTCGCCCCCACATTACAGATTAGCTAATTAGCACGAAATTATTTAAGCTATTTATTTTTAAAATGCTTAAAAGCATTCAAGAAGCTATCTCGGAGACGGAGGCTTCTCCAAGTCCATGGACCATGGGCCTCGCGGGGATTTCACTACAACCTGGCGACGTTGGTGGCGTCGTCACACAACTGAGCCCTACCGCGGGGTTTAGTTAGAGCCCCCAGTGCTAACTCACTCGGCGGAGTCGCAAAAATATATATTCAGAAAGTGACGAAGTTGATGTTAATTTATGGTCCGTGGTTAATTCAAGCATTCTTTTGGCAGTGCCTCGTATATTTTCAGTCACCATTTTGTTATGTTCTTCATATTGATGAATTTTAATGCAACATATCTATAATTTGTTTAATAATGGATTCCTCAGCACAGTCGGTATCAATTGCGTCTTCAATAACAGTTTTCATATCAGCAGCATGATTGGACACAGTAGGGACTTTTTCCATTGGGGTAAATACTTCGAAACTGGTGAATCATCTGTCTCTTCTCTGTCATAATTTTGTATTTGTTGGTTCTTAATGTAAGTGCTTTCTCTGAGGTTATACTTGAAGTTGTACAAATCATCTCTAGTTGCTAAAAGTAACACATCATTGACAATATTATCAATACTGGAATGGTTTGCTACTGAAAGTAGTAGTAAATAATTAGAATAATTATCATCCTAATGATGTATTACTATTTATTGTGCAATCTCGTCTGTCAATAATTCCGTTTAGACTTTTAGTCAAAGTTGACTCATTGATATTTTTGTTGCGGATACTTTTATTACACTTTCAGAAGAAAGATTTATGCATGAAACAAATAAAAACAAGTCTTTTAATGACTTGTAGCGGGGTTATGTCATTGTATATAAGTCGAAGTCCATTGTATATTAGAAAATGTATATATATTAAGGATAACTGGATAAGGATAGTAAGAAATAAAAATCAAAATGATTTTTATTTCTGAAAGGAATCAATATTACAGTATACCTATCATGTTACAATTTTTAATCTTGTTCATTTACAACTGTTCCAAATATTTTTTGCTTCCTACTTTTATCTGTTTTATTAACTTCTTTGAACGCTTTATATTCTGGAAAAAATGTTATTTAAAATGAATAAGTGATACGAAAATAAATGCAGAAAAGATCATTTTGCGTTTACTAAGTATAAATATAGATATGATTGTCACTTCAAATCACCTACTTTTAGAATTAGAAAAAAGTGAGATTAATTGGTCACAATATATTATTACCTTAAGCTATACATACATACCTTTATGCTGCTTTTATTTAAGTTTTACAAGTTCCAACATGTAATGTATCAGTAAATGAAATCAAATAAATGGAAGATTTTGAAGATTATATGTAGATTTTAAATTAGATAAATAATAATTATGCATTTATTGTATTAAAATGAAACATGACACAAGTCTCAAAATTTGTACTACAAATTATTATATAATTAGATAAAATAATAATGTTTTATGTTTGAATAATGAATAAAAATATTTATTTTCGTTCTTGTCGACTTTTACTTCATACCTTTGTCAAATTGAAGCACAAAATATTTAACAATTGAGTATTAAAGTGAAATATTAATTATTTAAGTTTTACCATTAAGCAAATTCAATGGTGCCCAAATAACAATGTTGTAAAAAGGGTTTAACTCGTGTTTTGTTATGTATATGTAAAGATATTTTGTACAGTCCTCTTGATGGTAGGTGGCCGATGCTGTAAGTGGAAAACTCAACACGCATGCCGTTATTTCACGTTGGTCTTCTGTAAGAGGGTAGTTAACGCCACCAGAAGAGTACCTCAAATGACGCCCTGCTACTACTTACCAGATCCAAACAACTTGAAGCAACTTTGAGAAGTTCATTTCCAAAGTTGTCTTTCCGGGAATCGAACCCAGAGCCCTTCAAGCAGAGCGCTAAGGCAAGTATTTTAACCACTCGACCGTTGGGTCGCCATCTACATTGCCTACTTGGCTGACAAAGTTGTTAATGATTGATAAATCAATTATTTTGATTGTTACTATTGTTTACTAGCTGATGTACGCGACTTCGTCCGCGCCCCTTTAACGCCCGACACAAAATATTTAAGTTTAATCTGCTGTGTATCTGTCTCTGGCATCATAGCTCTTAAACGGATGGACCAATTTTTATCCGTTTTTTTTTTGCTGTGATCGAAATGATTCTTAGTTCTTAGCTATAATTTATGAACATCTGTTCAGGCGTTTGAAGATCATCAGCTCATTACCTACTCTCACTATCTTCCACAGGTTCGAATGATTTGCGTGGGAGCTTAACAAACTCCTAATAGTTTATAATTTGTTCTTCTTTTAGAAATTGATAATCTTTGATGAATGATATTACCCTTCATCAAAGTTGACAATTGAAGTTGGCAGGATTTTTCTCACCAAATCTGCATTCCAAACTGACGGTAAAAATATGATGTTTGGAAATTGAAATTTTCTGTAAAGTAGGGTACATTTAATTATTTTTGTGAAGATTCGCATAGTACGTGGTAAGTTATAATTGACCGGTGATTTCAAATCACAATTGTCTTATTAGTATTCATTATACACCGAATTAAGAGGGTGATTCATAATAGCTTTTTTAAATCCACTTTTTGACATGACTAGACTATCTATTAGTCCGTCCGTCTTGGCCGCAGCCACCTGACCCCTGTGCACATGTACGCTAACTCGATACATAACGATCTTAACCCGTTTAATTTAGAAGGGAATCTTCGTTGGCTGCCTAGCTTCTAATAAAGAGAATATGAAATTTTTATTTTCTAAAAATAATTCTTCATCTATTACCTTATGTGACATGTTCTCTGTAACATTCCTTTCACGTTTAAATTTATATTCGGCTCAAACATCCGAAAAAATGCCAGGATAATTCAGTTAAGTTCCTACTTAATTGAATCCTGGCATTATACTTGAAGTATATTGTACTTACGAAGCAAGTATATTAAAAACTATGAGAAACTTATGGTAGGTATGTTATGGCTAAATAACAAGTACACTTGCCAGCCATTAAAGATTGAAATAAAAATACAATTTTATATCAATGACATTTATTTTATTATGTACAAAATCTTATAAATCTAATCTTTTATCAAAAACTTGTCCAAATTTAACGTGTTTCGAATAATCTGGAATGTTGTGTAAAAGACACTATTCTGAATGAATGGCTTTAAACAGTTCTATAAAGGAGATGATTAAAGCATTTTAATACTTTTGGAGGCGAAAGTAACTTATAGAGATTACAGTTAAACGACACAATCAGCGATCAGTCATTAAAAATTATACTTACAATTAATACAGATAGTTATAATACAATAATACACAAGTCAAAGGATATTGGTCATTATGTATACAGGTCACAAGGTCTACTACTATAAATTAAATATGATATCTAACCGCCTATTTTTTTCTCTTAATGTACAACTCTTTGGTATATGGTTCTAAAGCTAGCTTCATTTGTCTTTTTACAAGTGGGTTTAGCTCCAAACGGATAATAAAGTGAAAATTTCTATTTCTTTTTCTTCAAATGACATAATTAGAATCGACAAGTTCATTTTACTTAAGTATTAAGTACAATACTCAATACTTAAACAAAAATTCTACTTAAGTAAACTTTTTTTAAAAATTATTTTAAAAACTATATTTTTGTTAACTTGTTGCATTAACGTAAGACATTGGTAGAGGTTACCAAAAAAACTTATTTCGTAAGTCAATTAGTAACTGTTTTTTTAAATAGTTACAGAAAATAAAATTCAAAAATTCAAAATAGGTAAACAAAATAAAATTTACATTAACTTTTTTTTTAAATTAGAATGGAGCTCTTTTCAGTGTCAATGGGCAACTGCAGAGAAAATACATATATAGTCCCATTTGATAGTAAACAAAATTATGATTACAAATTAATACGTTATTTCGCCAATTTCAAAGGACATTATTTCTATAGAAGTAAAATTTTTTTTGACAGCCGTAAAAATTGATTTTGTAGGTAAGAATAGCTCTAAATGGTACACATTTTTTCTCTGCTGTTGACAGTATAAAATCGCTTAGCAATGTAATTTGGGTGTATTTTTTTTCCAGAACAAGAGGAAGCAAATAGTTATAATTGTGTATACTTTGGCCATCTAGTGATAAAAATATCACAATTTATTTAGAATATGAAAATATCGTGTAAGTTCGTTCCGTTATTGCTTACGTCATAGTGAAAAATTTGTACGTAATGCAAAACATACATTGTGCTTATATACTACTTTTTGCTAACAAATAAGAAAATAAAGGTCACAATCAACTACCAATGGACTTAAAGTGATAGGCGAGTCCTCAGATTTTTTGGAAACACTTAAATCTCTAATTTTTTTTAGTTTTGTTTCGACGAAGACTTTGGAAAAACATAAAGCAAGATGCCAACTAAAATATAAGAATTTGTATACTTAATTCTAAGTGAAAATAAAAATATTGGTCGCACAAAAATAAAAAATTTTGAATAACAAAATACTGGAACATATTCGTTAGTTTTTTTAAACAGAATATGTATTTATCCCAAAAAAAAAAATCAAAAGCATTTCTTTTTTTATCTGAGGACCAGCCCATAAAGCTTTGTCTCCTTTTTTATATTTTACCTAACAGAAAAGCTGTCACAACTAGACCAATAAATATGACAAGCTCACACATTCCTGTATTGTTGACGCATCGTGTATAAAAATTTAAAATAAATTGTAGTGCACTTCTCGTTCTTAACAATAATATCGCGTTTAATTTTCACCCGACGAAATATTGAACAAATTGTAACAGGCGAATATTTATGCTAGTATTTAATTGAGGTGGATTCATACTGTATATTCTTATATTTTAATCATCATGACTAATTCCATTTTAATTTATAAATAAATCGTTGTAGTTTCTTGTTTTTAGGACGCCATTTTGTTTTTTTATTTACTTCATTACCATGCTCCTATCTTATTACATAGTAAAATGCAAAGATTTAAATCGAGAGATGCGCCCCAATCGACCCGCGCCATACTTAAAACGCACCGAAAATTAACATTGAGTTGGGCTCAGGCGCTCAACCAACTCCAGTTGCTCGCCAATTACACTGAGTGACGGTCGTTTAGAGATATTGTTTCAGTTGCTTTTACTCTCAAAAAACTAATTCGAAATACCTAATTGCTCATTTAGAATGTGTCATAATAATACCAGAAACACTAATAAAGTTAGTGGTGTGACATTTCACTGATAAGTACCAAATTTTTTATATATTCAACAAGAACTTGAAATTAAATTCAAGGAATGGCAAAAAACCAGTATAACTAGAGCGCCTTACGCATTTCATTTGTATGTTGTCGGAGATCTTATATATTTGAAAATAGCGGATGATAGATGATCATTATAACTAGAACGCTTTACATGCCCAATTAGTGCGTTGTTGGAGCTCATTTTGTATCCAGTATAACTTAAGAGCCTCTATTTGAATACGATCAGCGAGGTATCGGAGTTCAAATAATATTGGAAATTGCCACTCAGGTATCTTTATAGCAAAATGTATAACTAGTATTATAAATGTCTTTTGTAACACAGTTTCTAGTAAAGGCGTATCTCTCGATTTAAATCTTTGGTAAAATGTATTAAATAAAACCTTAACAAAACATGGTTTTCAATGTGTTAAGAAAATGTAGATTTGAAGTCTAAATACGCTGTTTACAATTTGTTCGTTTTTACGTCAAAACCATTACAAAGTGAGATTTCAAAGATGTACTTAGACTGTGAATTATATAAATTAATTTAATATTAAAAATAATGAATACAATTTGCAAATAAAATTACAAATTTTTAGATGTATTAATAGGCTGTGTTGATAGAGACTCAGTAATAGTTGCTTCTAACTCAACTTTGATTATAAATTTTAAAACGTTTTGATCATTATTTTTAAATTAATTAAACACAATAAAAAATCGTACACCCTTTCGATCTGTTATTATCTCCAAATAATGTTTTGAAGTTAAATGTCCAAAGTTTATTTTGAGTCAATAAAGCAGGCAGAAAACAAAACACATTACAAGCATCACAGTTTAAAATTCACTTTACTATGGACACTAAAGTGCCAAAATCAATTGCACTATATCACAGCACTAGTCTTGCACTTCTCTATACGGAATCTCACTGGTGACGTTGAACGACTCAAAATAGTGGTTTAAGAAATCGAAAGTGGGTCGTTTCTCGGGTATTTTATCCCAACATTGCAACATAAGCCTATATATATCGTCAGGTAGGTAATGTCCCACAGGTTTTGGCATTCTGTAACCCATTTCAACCTGTTCTATAACTTCCTTCCCATGTAATCCGGGGTACGGTATCTGCCCGTAAGTGAATAGCTCCATTAATAAAATGCCATAGGACCACACGTCGCTTTTTATAGAGAATTTTCCATAAATTATAGCTTCGGGTGCCGTCCATTTGACTGGAAATCTGGAGCCTTGTTTTGGGCAGTATTCATTGTCTTCGATGACCCTCGCTAGACCGAAATCACATATTTTCGCTATGTTATTTTCACCTATTAACACGTTCCTAGCAGCTAAGTCTCTATGTATTAGTAATTTCAGCTCCAAATATTTCATTCCCGAAGCGACCTGGGCCGCTACGTACACTAAATCTTCGAATTGTAGGAACTTCCCTTCACCGTTTCTGAGGAACTCTAGGAGGGATCCTTTGGACATGTATTCCTGGACTATGTAGACGGGTTCTTGCTGCGAGCAAACCGCGTACAGAGCGACTAGCTGTCTGTGACGGAACTTCTTCATTATGGCGGCCTCTTGTAAGAACGCTTGAGTTGACATTGTTCCTTCTCGGAGGGTCTTCACGGCGACCTGAAATCATCAATCCAACGTCATTAACGAATGCTAAATCTTTCTAGAATTGTTACAGAATAATTTTCGTTCACTGGAATCATTAAAAAATAAAGAAAATTCTGTTTCCAATTTTTTTTATTGATACCATACTAATAAAACTTTTAAGGTTTTGTTTTTTCTTTACCAATTTATTTATATATAAATATAATGCTTGGGCTCTGTCTATAGGGCCTGTTTTATGTTTGCCTAGAATGGTAATAACAATTCTAGGTAATATATGATTGGATTTTACTATTAGGTTCTACATTTTATAGTAGTTTATTAAATTCCTCATTTAGGAAATAATTTTTCAAGACTGATCAAAAATCCAAACATATTGGGTTTGTCACAAGTGTATACTGACCTCAATATTGTTACGCCATTTCCCGTAGTACACTTCGCCAAAGTTACCCTGGCCCAACTTCCTTATTAGCTGAATTTCGTTCCTCGGTATCTCCCACTTGTCCCGAAACTCCGGACCAAGATCCCACACCTGGGGTTCCGGTTTGGGACAAGGCCGAGCGAGCACGTGGCACAACCCAAGTGCGTTCTCTGAAAATTATCGTCACATTCATAAAAAACACAATGTCAACAGATTAGAACATTAACAGCAACTCGAATCAGAGATTGATACAGATGATGTGGAAATAACAGCAAGTTTCAGTGAGTGAGTAAGGAATGCCAGAGTCCTAATTCCCCTTATCGTTAATTTTACTGAAGAATGCAGCGCACTTACAGCTCTGGTGGCGTTGCTCGTGTGATAGGCGACTGTATCCATTCACCATCAAGTGGACCGTCAGCCTGTCTGACAACCTTTACATTTAAAAAAATACAAAGATTGCACGCGAAACTCGGTCAAATTGAACCCACTCAGACCGAAGCTAGTTTTGATAAGTTCGTTTCATAAGTTGACGTCGCCAGGAACTCGGAACGTTCAGGTCAGAAGGTTAGCACCTCGACCACAGCGCAAAAGCTTTTAATCAATGTGTTGTGTATATTTTTGCTTGAGAAATTGTCTAATATCTATATACTCACTTGTATAAGACATAACTAGTGCCGGTAAGCTTGGGAAGGTTTGATTGGTTGCAATATAGAATCCTCCATTGTCCAAGGGTTTGATCTTGTAGTGTTTGACATGGTAGCCTCTATCTTCCTCCCAGTCCTTGACACTGAGACTGAACCCTTTGGGATTGTGCTCCGCGGGCCTAACGAGAAACGTGCCTCTGGGATTGATCTCAGCTAGGAGCAGTTTGTCCGCCTCCTTCCGGGACACGTGCGGGAAATACCAACTGAAAAACAATGGTCGCCTTTAGCGGAAAATTGAATTAATTCGTGATGTTTCACTTTTGCCATCACCAATTTCCCAGAAAGCAAATAATTATTTTGCAAATTTACAGAATTAATATAAAGGTTGAGTTATCATTAATATTATAAAACAAAGTCCCCCCGCCGCGTATATGTATATTCGCGATAATCTCAAAAACTAATGGAAGTTTTTATTAATGGAAAGAGCGATCAACAAGGAAGGTTTTTGTATTTAATTTGCAGAGAACAATCAGTGCTACGCCAGAGACGGGCCGCTAGTTTCACTATAAGTCGGCTCCTCAAACAAAATATAACCAGCACATAGTCTGGAAGACTGATCGCATAATGGGAGGAAAGAAATCCCTGCAATCATTAATTTACTATAACATTTGTTTATGGTTTTTTAGAGGAATGGGCTATTAGAGCATATACTGCGTTCAGTAGTTCATAAACTGGTTAACCAAACTGGCAGGAATAACTAACCCCTTATAGATTAGGTAAGGGACTATGGGATGCCAGAGCCCATTCGCCTGTCTTCTCCTTATAGCTTATCATGTTGGGGATGCACTAGCAAACTCTACGGCGTTGCTTGTTTTAATAGACGACATAAAAAGACTAAGCAAGATTTTTTTTTTTCAATTTCAAGGCCAGTCTTAGAATAGAATAAGCGTGTGTGTGATAAAGATATGGATTGAATCTTAAAACTTTTAGTTTAGTTTGGTGTTTAACATACATTTATATAATATATTGTTTTTTTGGTTGTATTATATATTATATAAAGTTATATATTTTATAGTAATAACGTAACGGATTACAACAAACAAAAAAAGCGATTGAGAGCAGCGCCATCTAACAACGGCCGCGTAAACTCGCAAACATTTTAACACGAGAAAGGTTAGATAATTTTTGAAAAACGTTTTCTGCTACAAATTTAACTATGTGTTGAAAGAGGTTACTAAAATAATGTATTTGTGTGGGTTGTTTATTACTCCGGAACGGTACGAAGTATAAAAAGACGAAGAAAATGTGAATCACCTACTTAGCGAGTAGTTGCGAAAGTAGGTCGGGCAATGGGGGTGTGAAAACTAGTCAACAACAGGTCAAGTTTTGAACAATTTAAGAATCAATCGATGCAGGGCAAACTGATTTAATATTGCATTAATTTTTTCAAGTGTGCTAAAACAAAATAAAGTTCCTATTTCTTGAGGAAATATCTAACGGTAAAATCGAAATTACTTTCCGATTCTAATGGCAATCGTATTAGACTAGTAGGTTATCGTATTCTACTAATATTCAATGAGAAAGTATGTGAAGAATAGATGTATGATTTTTTTTACTTTTTTGTGTGAATCACATAAACTTTTAAAAGACATTTTACAGTAGGATAATTATAGTTTATATACATCAGACATATGGCCATAACATAAAATGTGGGCTATAATTTACAAAAATACGTGAACAAAGTCGCGGGCATGGAGAAATCCATTACAGGTTTCCTACCGCTGCGCTGGCTAGGCGGTAGGGGTATGTGGGGTTCACCAGTGCTCCACGCTATGCTCTAGCTAGGTCACAGCGGCACTGGCACTACCCACTAAAACTCCCCGATGTCTCATTGCCCTTTGAAAGGGATGGACCGGGCTCTGCCGAGGCAAAAACTCCGATCCAAAAAGCTAAATTTCATTAGCTTTGACTTTTGTTCCAAAGGATACGAACCACTAGAACTTGTGACTCTGGCCGCGCTTAGTAACACTGTTCCAAACTGCCTTCGAATGTGACCATAGATGTCAGAAAACCTTTATATGTCACACACAAAATTTGTACATATACGTTCCAATTTAAAAAAATAGTTTTACTTCGAAAGGATTTGAAATCCAAGACTTATATCGGGTAATACAATGAATTTGAGACTATGATTGTAAAAAGTATTCTTTTTCTAAGAAAAATATATATCTTTAGTTGCTCATTTAAATGTGAAAGTAACTCTGTCTGTCGCATCATGAAATTTTGCATACACGTTGTCAGTGATGCAGGAAAGGACATAGGGTACCTTTCATCCAGAAAAAAAGTATTGTTCTCGAGGGATCATCTAACGCATGGCAAAGCTATAACTGCAATAAAGATGTTAGACTTTAACATTGCTCGTATATTTAGTCAAGCGTCATTTTTTTTTATTTTTCAACGCGGGCGAAGCGGCGGACATCAGCTAGTTTTTCATATATTTCGACATTTTATATTCGTGAATATCTAAACGTGAATATTCTTTCTCCCATTTAATTCAAAGATCATGTTTCTTCACAAATCTAAATATTCGACGAGCGCCACGACGACGACAATCTTAATTCATATGTCTAAAACTTCATTTTCATTAGAGGCTTTTTACAAATTCAAATAAGTAACTTGTTTCTTGTAACAATCTTTAAATTAAACATAATTTACGCAAACTGTTTGGAGCACAGCGTAAACTTACTCTTCGCACTCGACGGAACTCTCCTCTGCAACGTGACCGACTGGTATAAGTCCTTCTTTCCTGGTGGTGAGATGTAACACCCTCCACCAGTCTGGTTCCGCGTCGCTGAGGACTTCCATCCGATCGCCTTTGCGGAACGAAATATCGGATCCTGTTCGCGCAGTGTACGAGCTCACCGCTTTCACGACGCGTCTTCCGCCGTTTGGTATACCTGGAAGAATAAATACATCCGTGAGGTCAGAATGAGAATGAGATCAGTGCTGTATGACTTCGAGGCACTGGTGCATGTATTGGCGCAAGTATTTGGGATTAAAAATTGATCTAATTGAAACTTGTTTTGTGTGTATTGTTTTTTAATAAAATTACTTTTTTCTTTCTTTCTTTGTAATAGTTCACAAAGTTTTGACCATTAAGTCTATAATTATTTTATAACTAATTAAATGTGAACGTCTATAAATACTAGTAAAAGTAATTGTACTTACATCCTGGATTCCTTGTGCGCACTACGTCTACTAGTTGCGGTGGTCTTCTCGACACCGCCCTATTGTTAGGTTCGCCGGTATATCTTGACTCAAGCGAAGGACAAGCCGTGAAACCTGCTTCGTTCTTGTTGCATACTGGAAACACTGAAATGAAAAGCAGGTTTTTTTTTTAAATAATACATTGAAAAGAAAGGCCTCACATAGCCTTTGGCCCAGACCTAAAAATATTTTGATTAAATTGTCCCTCAAAAAGAATAAGAATTGTAGCATGTCTGTAGTGCTTTCGTCTAGCTAAAAACTACAATCGTCCCAATTCAAAATAGATTCGACCCTAATTTGAAATGAATATTTTTTAATGTGAATGTTACTGGGTGTATAAATAACGTAAATTTTTCTTTAGAAAAAGAAAGGTTATGTCGACTATGATAGCCTTAGTATTATTTTACCATAATGGCTAAAGAGAATTCCCAACGATTCTCTTTTGCCATTAATTAACTAGATATATTTGTTGTTATTTCTTTGATCCTATTTGTTGGAGGGTAGACGCTGCTTATGGCAGATTTGTTTTATATCGAATTCGGTTTTAGGGCTTGTACACAAAACTGCGCTGCGACGTCGCATCGCAAAAACCTGCGAGTTCGCACGTCGCGTTGCAAGAACTTGCGAATTGATTCGCATCGCGCATTCCTGCGAACCCAAAATCCCAAAATCTTCTTTTGCCTGTATCTCCTAAGCAATAACAAAAGTGCACACTTCTTTTTACGATCCAATCAAGGACAAAATTAATTAAGAAACTTTTGCAATTATTGTATTAAAAGGAAGGTACCAAACATTGGTTTATTTCTTTGTCACTAATAAAAGTATAGGTAATTAATACCTCTTTATTAATAAAATTATGTTTCATTTACTAATTGTTAGTAAATGCAGACCTTAAATTACCGTTAATTTATTGTTAATTGTGAGCGTGACGGGCGATCCTTACTTAAAAAGGTGTTCATTATGATGGAATTACAAAAAAGGTTCTGTTTTAATAACAAACAGGGGAAAGTGAATTGAAGCTAAAACATGTTCTTTATACATATCGTGTGAAAATGTTGACCACTGTTTCTTTCGAGGAAATTGGTATCGATCGCTTGGTTACAGGAATTTTGAGACGCTCTACTTCGTGTCGGTGTTCGCATAAATAATAATCGTATAAGATTTACAGAAATATTGTCTGATAAGACAAGATTTGTAGAATTTTTACTTGTAAACTCAGTTTTTACGGTTGATCATGTTTGGAGCAATAAGAAAATGTCATCTGGTATTTACCATACCCATGGTCATAACAAAATAAAGATTATTATTATTATACTAACCGAACCCGCAACTTCGTACGCGTGGTATTCGGTATAACATTTTTGCGTAACATTTTTTTTGTAAACCGATTGGAATGAAACAAACACTAAATGTTACGGGAAGCTTGCTACATTACATCAGTGAAAACTGCATTCAAATAGGTTAAGCCGTTTCTGAGATTAACGTGCACAAACGCACAGACACACCTAAGATGTTTCAGACAGACAAAAATTCTAAAAACTATTTGTTTGACCTCGTTAACAAAATTACAAGGTGTACAAAAATATTTTTTGAAAAAACAGTTTATATACAGACACGGCTTGTTTACGATTTTATTATATGTATAGATTAGGAAGGGAATATTCTTTTTTTCAATCCTTTTTATATCTGACGCAATCTCTTAAGCCGAAGCGAACAAAATCCCGTCCTTGACCTTACTGATCCTTTACCTTTTTAAATGAGATTTATTTCTAAAAGAGGCAACGCATTGTTATTTCGTTGAAAGCTTTTGTTTATACCTTTACTTATTTGGATTAAATAAAAATAAAAACACATTTTATACCATCCATTGAGTCATTTATGCGATTGACTGTCCTTTAAGGGCTTGAATTCCAACAGATACAACAGGAGAATTTTGAGCAGCTAAAACCATACACTAATTATCAACCAAGAATAATTAAAAAGGGCTTTCAATTATTTTAATTCCTGCAATTTCTATACACAAATATTGTATGGTAAATTCAATTACTTAGATTTTCATGCAAGATTAGAGTTGTAGTATATTTATTTCATCACATTTAATTATTGCTTTCATGTGACTTGGTTATGTTTAATTTATTACAAGTAAGTTTTTATGGTATTTTCGGTTGATGCACGCACTAAGCTTAAGGGGGAGACAAACCCTAAATACTAAAAATATCCATTGTTTAACGAAAATGTTACAAGAAATGGACAAGACAATTGCTTTGAAAAAAATATATATTATACTTAAACATGTGAAGAACCAATTGTATTAATTAGAATTTTCGTTAAAGTAATAGAAACTCCACAAAAAAAGTTAGAAAACAAGAAGAATTTGACTTTTATTGAAAATTCTCTCTAAAACGGCTTATTGCTCGCATATGAATCCTGTACCTATTAATAAGTTAATATCAGATTAAAAAATTGTATTAATAAAATTTTTTATTTTGTGTATTGTTCTAATGGTAAAAACAAAAAAACACCATTTCTAGGCCTGTTGAATTGGATCCGCCGCCAGCGAGTTCTATAGTAAATGTCATTTGCCTCAGTGAAGCCCTTAATGCACATAATCAAACAAAGGTTTAATGGGTTTTTTTTAATAAATATAAGTTCACTGTGTAGTAAAATTTTAATGTCTTCATTTAAAGAAATACATTTACAACAAGAGGAACCGTTTGGCAGTGACATAGCACCTGTGTTCTGTAAATTTAAATCGAGCATCCCGTCTAATGACAGTAAACAATCCTTTATAGAAGACCATCATGAAATAATACTTTTATTGCTGTTGTTTCAGTGAGTGAGTTAGAGGTGCCAGAACCCATTCCCTTTTCTCCACGGAAAAATCTGCTCCGGGCTTTTCCCCATCTTACCTACCAAAACCATACCAAGATCGACAGACATTTGCAACCTCTGTACGTTGCATAATAATATGTTAATAGGCGATGATAGCGATCATTAAATGGATCGTCAGTCTACCTGCCAACTATTACATAAAATAAATGGGTCAAAACTATTTTGTGGTCAATTCCCAGTTCTTCGGCTATGTTGTGACTACTGATATGCGTCTATTTTATGCGTAACAGGGCGACCAGTGCGAGGTGCATCTGACATCAAAATTCCGGGATTGAAAACGCTTAAATCAACTTTTTGCTACTCTTACTGACACTACAATAGGTCCATAAGCGTCACATTTTTTTTGCTATTCTGATGGCGTCTGAGCGGACACGTTACGCTAGATATGAATAAGTTCTTACATATTGTTACGTGCGGGTTGAGCCAATCGCCATGTAAGGGCGAAACGAACTATTTATTTTCACGAACCAAGATGACTTCCAAAATCACTAAACTTGTCTGATGTAACCGTTAAAACTTGTCAAAAGTCGTCAATGATTCCCTTAATGAGTCGCCAGTTCACTGTCAGGTAACTTCGCAAAAGGTTCGAGGTTCGCTTTCGAATCGCTGTTATCGCACAAACTAACTCCCACTTGGCCCGCCGTCCCTTATTTATACTTGGCGCTAAACGCCTCCATGTATTTCGAATTAACTAGATAATCTAAACAACATCGTAAACAAGCCATTGAAATTCGGGATTTTTCTGTTGAAATGTAAACTCTATGTTGTAAACATAAGAACCAATTTTCTCTGACACTAATCGGAAAGGTGCGCCGGCCGAAAGTCTGGAATGTCCCACCCCTATCGATGGCGATAGGGTGGGACATTCGAGACTTTCGGCCGGCTCGAACGCTTTATTCCAGAACGTTCCATAGTTAGTCGTGACAATATCATATGAAATAATTTTATCTGACACGCTACGTGTCTGATACGATCGTTGTCTGAAGATATAAATGGACCTTACTCAAAGTTTCTCTTAAATTTTGTCGTGTCTAACCAAAACTTACCCAAAGGTCTATCCGGGTCGTGGCGGCGGCTGCAGCACTTGTTACCCATGGCGCGGCCCACCCTCTAAGCCGCGCCAAGCCGCACCTGAAGTTAAACAAAAATCTATTTTGAGACTGAGATATAATAAACAACATCAAATGTGTGGCGTATGTTTAGGATTTGGACTATGTATTTCTAATATAATTTATGACATAAGAATTACTTTAATGTCATAAGTAATTATATCACAAAATGTTCTTGTACTAATCAAAAAGTCTTGAAAAAAATATAACATATCAAAAACTGTCTCATTGCGATCACTCTCGAACAACACCTTGACGCTGTAGATAGATGGCTGAATCAAACGAAAAATACAGCTCATATTGTGAGAAGGCTCCTCACTGTGCAGCCCTAACTAACCAAAGGTAGTTTTTTTTTAATCCTTCCACCGCCATTGTCCTTCTAACCGTACGGTTAAATGGACCTAATCGCGTCACATACTAATGCTTAGACACTAGTCTAACTACGCGTTACGCACTTGCCAACACATATTTACTTCTTCACCTCTTTCAATTTTATCTTTTGCATTTGTTCTTTTATCATTCTTCTCCTATGGTGATTAGAAACGTTCCTAATTTATTATCACAATGTCTTTCATCGCCGTCTGCTTCCCCAAGAGTCCCAACAGTATGCGAACTCTCAGAGGATTAGATGAGGCTATTTCGTCCCTCATAGTCACATTTCCTCCTCAGTATATATTTTGTACATGTTTTGTAAAATATGTAGATTAAGTATAATAAGACATTAAGAATAAGATATAAGAGTTCGTCGATCTAATGGGTCAGTTCTATCTTACATAATATGTCCAAGACCTAATATGTATATGTATGCATATTTAAAGATTTGATTCCATTTGCCGAGTGCCGTGTCTTTTCCTGTTGAGAATTTGTAAATTTTGTTTACTAAATATCTAATAGATTATTCAGTAAACAAGCGCTGAGAGTTGTTCTATTATTTTGATAACAGAGTTATTTCGATATTACAGATCCGGTTATCAGTTAATAATGTTGTTATCCTTCTAATCAGTATAGCTATAGTTGGAAATACCAAGTACTCTTCACTTTGCGTAGATTTGACGATAAGCGTTATCACTGAACCGAGAGTGGTTATTTTGATTTTACTATTAAAATCGGTTAAGCCGTTTCTGAGATTAGCGTGCACAAACGCACAGGCAAACAGACAAAAAGTTTAAAAACTATTTTTAGGGTTCCGTACGTCCGATTAAAAAAACGGATCCTCGTGTGTCCGACCTTTCCCCCCCCCATCTCCGAAACTACTGAACCTAAAATTTAGAAAAAAAATTACAGAAATTAGTTTTCTACTTATAGATTATAGGAAAACCTATAAGAAGTCCATGATATTAAAATAACATGGTAAATCACTCAATATTGTGCGGATAGGTAACATCGTACGGAACCCTCTTCACGCGAGTTCAACTCGCACTTGTCCCGTTGTTTTGACCTCGGTAACATAAGTATACAACGTGTAATTTTTTTTTTTTTATTATATGTAGATTTTTTTAATGTGGATGCATATATGCGCTGCTGACCATGCTGACTTTTTTACGGCTCGCTTAACGAAGCTTTGAAGCTAGGTGGAAACACCTCAGAAGCGAGATTTATCCAAATTTCGTATGTCCATGGAATAAAGTTACTCATCTGGACTGTGCGCAATGACACCTTATCCAAGCAGTTCTGAAGTAAATAAGTAAGTAACTCGCACTTGCTGATTTCTCGAAATTGATATATAATTTAATATATAGCACAATAATTCCAAAGACGTCCGGTGACGACGTAACATTTCGACATGTTGTCAACAATCGTCCACGTGCCCTGAATATTCAATATAATAACGTCCGTTCTCTTACTTGGAACAGTTGGAACAATAATGTGGCCGTATTGTAATAAATGGAAACACCGATAACTGTGACTCGCCGCCAACTTAAAATGTTTATAATGAATGGAAAAACAACTTAATTATTCCATACTACGTAATTCCATGATTACTCATTATTTATAGGTCGTAGCAATACATAAAAAAACATGACATTTCTAGGACATAATATAAAGGTTTGCATCGCAACAAAAAACTGAAATTAATTTTATATCGAGTATAATTAATTTCTAAAATGTGCAGAATTTGTGACAAAAATGTTTTGTCACAAATCCAAAAATGTTTTCCGATGGAAACATCCTACCTATAATGTACATTTAAAATTGGGATGTCAATAGCTACCATCTATAAAGATTTTTCTAAAATATTGGAATTGCTGGCGTATGTTTTATTATTTTCGCGAGTTGAATAAGTGGCGCGAATGTGTAGCGTCGCATTCAGCTGTCTTGGGTCATTCGCATTATAGTAAGTTGAGACAACAAATTCTCACAAATACCTATTACTGAGTTCCCACGCTCGTACAGCGCCACCTTAAGTATTTTTCTGGCCCTTCACGATTTCGAGTGATGCTTAAGTATCATCACTTTGTTGAATAATTATTAGTATCATCATATACATTTTTTTTCACAGTTTTTGTCAAAATCAACGGGTTTTGTTATCGATAGCGAGATTTTTTTTTACTATAATCATGCGGATTCGAAAGACATGTTTTCAGTTGAAGAATAATAATGTTCTCGTTATGAATTTATTATGGTATAGTCTAGTTCCAATTTTATTAGTTCATAAATAAATAAGACTACTCTTAAATTTGAGTTAAGCTATTTTGCGTATATATTTTTTTATGTTAAGATCGGCAGACAGGCTGACGGTCCACTTGATGGTAGGTGGCTACCGTCGTCTATATTCAACGCTAAAGCTGCTGAATTGCGCTGCCAACTACAGTAGGATTAAGGGTAAGGGAAGGGACAGGGAAATGGGCTCCGGCATCCCTTACTCACTCACCGAATTACAACACCACACGTACTATTATTTCACGGTGGTCTTCTGTAAGGGGGTGGTTACTGCCGCCAGACGGGCTGCCCAATTGACTGCGAAACGCAATGTGCCCTGCCATTACTTTCCAGATCCAGGCCAGAGCTAAATTTGAAAAGTTGATTTTTCGAAGTTGACCCTGCAGGGAATCGAACCCGGGAACCCTAGAACAGAGCGTTAAGGCAAGCACCCCAACTAGTCGTCTAAAGGGCTCGTCAAAATTGTCAAAAAAAATATTGTGGAAATTAGGACACGTATGAATTCATATTTATGAATAGGATAAGTCAATAACATCTGAAGAATTCACAAGGACAAAGACTTTAATATCGTAACGGACAAGGACTTTAATATTGTCTTTATGGACCTACTACCAGGTAACGTAGAGAAAATTCTCCGATGACTCCGAGTTCTCAGATACAAAACATCTGCAAAAACGCTAATGCGAATTCGAATATAAATGGGTGCACAAGCGCTCTTGTTATTAAACTCGAAAGCTATAAAACAATAAGAGCCAAACACAAGGCGGTTGGGGTAAACAATCCATTTTTCAGCGTCACCGACATCCGACATTGCCTACAGTCAGGGAGGGTATACGTAAACACTGCAAAGTATCGATAAATCGCAACGATAAATGGTTGCTAGCAAGTAGAACAGTCAAACAAATTACTCGAGACTGATTGCCAAGTCTTCGAATTAGTTCTAATGCCCACATAATGGTTTTTACAGACAAAAAACACACTACCTACTAGTATTTGTCGGCGAATTTGCTCATGATATTCTTTCCGCAAAATTAAAATTAAACCTCTGTATCAAATTTCATTAGAATCGGTACAGTGATTTCGCTGAGAAAACGCTCCAGTTTTATTCGCAGTATAACGGTAACGGATGTATAGAACGCATTTAATGTTAGACAATAAACTGTACGAACATTGGACAAGACCGAACGGCTTTCAGATGCTGTGTAATTTCGATAGCTTGAAGCCTTGTATTTCCATGTTAAATTTCGAATATAAAGCAACAAATCTTAAATATAAAACCTCTTTATTAATAAAAATTAGCCACAATTGATGGCATTTAAAGTAACAAAACGCACGAGTAGTAGCTGCAAGACTCATCAAGTGTTTGCCTGATACATATGCTTTTTTAAAGTGTAAGTAGTGGCAGGGCACACTGCGTTCCCCCCCTAGGTGTGCTGGGACCTTGTCGCGGTGGGGGGGCTTAACCCTCGCCAATCCGGACGGTTGCAGGGGTCGGTGGGGTCACCGGCCTTCGCTTGGCTGACCGGATTGTCGCTGGGGAACTAAGGAAGCACACCCGTGAGGGCTCCGAGCGAACTCCGAACATCGGAGCTCGTGGCGGAGCGTTTGCTGGGAGGCTCCAACGGTCAGTTGGAGCTTCGCCGGTCACCGCTCGCTGAGCCGAGGATCCGTACTCGGCTCATGCGGGTGTGGGCCGGTGAGAGACGGCACCCCCGGTCCTTGTTCGTCGGACCGAGGTATGGGTCTCGGTTTTGCGCATGAGGACCGGCGCGGGTCGCAGCGGGCGGATTCTCTCGGATGGCTCTGTCGCTCAGTGGTAGTCGGGCAACGCACGCGAAGACGGAGCTTTACGGCAGGGAAGGACCGTCTGGCAGAGTACCGCAATCGTGGCCTTGTGGGGGGTGGTGAAGACCCGGTTAGGGCCACCGGCCTAGTAACCGCCCTTCGCAGTCGTCCGGAAGAGTGAACACCCGGCCTCGTCACCCGGCCTAGTAACTCTTCCGCGACGACAACACGAGGTGGAGTCCGTCTCTCGGGCTGCCGCGATTGCTGTGGAAATGTCAGATGGAAACCCCCTTTGGGCCGCCCACCCTTAATGCCGTAGAGATGAGCGGCCACATGAGCAGGGGTTATCCGAGAGTTTCAGGTGGAAGCGGCATCCGACTCTGTGGTAGGTTGTGCCGCAGAGAAGAGGTAATGGGGTGCTTCAGAGGTGAAGCCCCTCGCTGACTGCCCGCTGCGAGAGGTGAGAATGGGCGGCTCGTGCCGCTTCGCCCGGGGGCGGTGGACATGGGGTTGTCCGCCGTCATCACAACACCGGGCAACGATGGAAGACGTGCTGTGTGTTTCCGGCACGTCTCTCCACGGCGCGGAGATCAAACTCCGCGCCTAATCGAGGTGGAGCCCGCAAGTGCGCGGGCCTCGTCTGGCGGGGGAGGCAGATGCATGTTTTCCACGATCCCTTACCCCCCCGCCCATAGACGGCGCGAGGAAGCACCGTGGGTTTTTAGTTGGTAGAAGTCCCACATACCCCACCGATGTCCCCATGGTCGGTGGGGATCTGGCTCGCAGATTTTCCCACGCAAAAAAAAAAAAAAAAAAAAAAAGGGCACACTGCGTTTCGCAGTCATTTGGGCAGCGCGTCTGGCGGCAGCAACGACCACCTTACAGAAAACCACCGTGAAATAACAGCACGTGTGCTGTTGTGTTTCGGTGAGTGAGTAACGGATGCCAGAACCCATTTCCCTATCCCCTCCTAATCCCTTATCCTTAATCCTACTGTAGTCAGCCTCGCACTTGCAGCAACTTTGGTATTGGTTATGTTATAGGCGACGGTAGCCACCTACCATCAAGTGGACCGTCAGCCTGTCTGCCGATCTTAACATAAAAAGACTTATCGGGTAGGCCACAAATCGAAGTGTCGTATCATAAAATTTTTTCGTCAATGGTTATAAGATATTATGACGGTTACGTGACAGTTTATCTAAGCACTGAGAAATCTTGGCCCTCCTTACAGGCCCAAAATAATTATACATTCAGAAATCAAGTACTAGATGAATTTAGATCAAGAATTAGCTCATGAAACCTATACATCCAATGTAAACCTAACACCAGCTTCAAAATGAACTGTTCCAGAAAACACAATTTTTTGCCTCATCCCAGTAGCATTCTTTTATTCCCACTTATTGTCTAGCACTCCGTGACAATAATTAGACTTTTCTCGTTTCCTTTGTGCCTTTATCGCGTGTTTTCGTTCCACTGAGGCTATGGGAGATGACTGGATCCAAAGAGCGTTTGAATAAAAGAGACAATAAACAGATTCTTTCCAATCATTTGATGTCGAGTGCAGATAGCGCAACACTATTAAATCATTTTCGGAGATTGCTCTCTTAGACTTTAATTAAAGAAGCGAGACGTAACAGTTACATTATTCACAAAAGAACATCTTTGAATTTAATGGGGCGCAATTGCCTCTAACTTTTGTAATTAAATTATGACGTGCTGCATCATTTAGGGAGCTGTTAAAATGAGGAATCACGACAGGTTCGTCGCTTATTAATTTAACGTTAATTGTTTCAAGAACTATAATCTGTTTGTTTGATCTTAATAGAAGCGTAGTATTTAATTACGCATCAGAAAAACAATGTTTTTTTTTAACAAAAATACTAACTGCACATTAAAACATGCGCACAAAAAGAAATAAGACTCATCTTGTATTTAATGCGATTCCCATATATAACATAATATAAACAAAACTTTTCGAAAATAACTTAAGTTTGAGCTTAAGTCACGTTAAACAATAGATAACGGAATTATTATTACTAACGTGAAACAAGTGAAACAATTATCATTTTGAATGAATTTCGAATTGAAAAATTTTGGGGCTGCGCGCTCTAAGTAGGTTCCTATAATTTGGGGTAAATACTTAACAACTGCAATACACTGCAACAATTTCCAGAAAAAAAGCAAGACATTCAAAACGACCTTTTTTTATCGTATCTATTCATCCTAATCTATACTACTAATAGTAATAGTAATAATATTATAAAGTGAAAAGATTTGTATGTATGCACATTTGTATGTTTGTAATAAATAAACTCAAAAACTACTGAACCGATTTTAAAAATTCTTTCACCTATAGAAAGCTACATTATCAGCGAGTAACATAGGCTACTCACCATCTCCACCCTTTACCCCCGAAAATAAAAAATATCCGTTTTCCACGAATAAACTTAAAAATGTTTAAAAAAATAGATGTCCACCCATGCGAAGCCGGGACGGGCCGCTATATTTTATAAATTATGTTGCAGGCGGTGAAGAGAAAGTTGAAGTGGTGGTAAGGTGCGGGGGACGAGACGCCCCTGCCACCTGTTGGCCACCAATCAATAACATAACCCACCATTGTTCCCCTGAACCCTCGCTCAACGACCTCACAACCGAATGTACCGAAAACGAGCGACGGGATTGCCTTTAAACTGTTAAAACACCTAGCAAATGGGAATCACTAACTCACGTTATGACCGTTTTATGGCCACAGCTTTTGAGGAAAAACCTTTTTTGTTCGCCGTTTGCTGCTTTTGCTACACATTTTCAATAACAAATGATAATTGAAAGTAAGAAACAATAGTTTTTATTAATAACTAGCTGAGTCCGCAACTTCGTATGCGCGGTATACGGTATAGCGCGTAACTCTTTTGTTTGTAAACCGATTGGAATGAAACAAACACTAAATGTAACGGGAAGCTTGCTACAATACATCAGTGAAAACCGCATTCAAATTGGTTAGGCCGTTTCTGAGATTAGCGAGCACAAACGCACAGACATACAGGCAAACGTACAAAAATTCTAAAAACTATTTTTTATGCTATTTTTTCGGTAACATAAGTACAACGTGTACAAATTGTTTTTTTGAAAAAGCCTTTAATGTACAGACAAGGCTCGTTTACGGTTTTATTAATACCTATAAATGTATAGTTATAGATTATTGAAAGTATAAAACAATAGTTTTTATTAATAATTAGCTTTTGTCCGCGTTCTTCCAGATTCAAATTTAAGTTATTATTAATAATCTTACATTATTAAATTATTTAATAATGTAAGATCTGGTTATACACACGTATATATTATACAGGCAGATAAATTGTACAGGCAAATAAATTGTTTGAATTTGAATTTTACAGTTTTTTTTTAAGTGTGTATGCAACTACCTTTGACAGTGTGTATGCAAATATTAATTAGACAGACAAACAACCCACTTTCGCATTAATAATATTAGAAGAATGGTATCATGAATAGGAAATAACGCCATTAATGTCTTTTTCACTTCTCATGCTCTGAAAGTGCTTATTTGTGAAGGATATAGGCTGCACAAAATCGAATTTTGTGCACAAGTGCATTAACGTAACTACTTATAAATGTATCTATATATTAAGGCAAACAAAATGAGCCATACAGCCAAACACAATAAGAAGTTCATAGATAGAATTTGTTATTTTATAAAATTTACTTAAATTTATTTGCCTTATGTGTTTTTAAGACATAAAAGATATTAAAATTTAAATTCAAGTACGGTAGGTTATTTAATTAATTTAAGAAAATTATTATTACAAAATTTAATAGTAGGCTGCAGCCGAAGCCAATGCATAAGATGTCAATGTTAATGTCGTAAGATTTAAAAAAAATAAAGCGGCGGGAAACAGCTCTTGTTAAAGAAATGTTATGTTATACTACTGTTTTAATTCCTCGCAATCGAAGTGAAAAGCAGAGTTTATAACTCGTCTACAAAACTATTTAAAAATGGTTCGTTTTGTGCACTTGTTGTAAAATCTACTATTTTTTATGGTAAGATCGATCAAGAGGCTCTTAGTCCACTTGATGGTAGGTGACTACCATCGCCGTATAACACAAACAACGCCATAGGTGCTTCCGAGCATAGTAGAATTAAGGATAAGGGATAAAGCCGATTATTTAGTTTTTGCGGACAACGGTTAGATGAAAAATATTATCGTCTTTAACAATTGCTTACACAGATTTAAAATTATACAATATCTACTCAGATAGAAACCAATAATCCCAAAGAGTCAAATTGGAGATGACAATATAAACGGTTGAACGGAAAGCTGTGTGCAAACAGCCGCTTTAGATAAAAGCTCAATCGATAAGCGTATATGTTTTCCAAAGTCCCCGCTGTGAAAAGCTACTTGACTTTACAAGTTTCCCGTAAAAACGTGACCATGAAAACACTGAGAGGGCCAGTGGAACTTTGTTTTACGAAAACTGTAAAAGCCTGAATCCCACGAAAAGCGATTCGGCCTTCGCGCATGTTCGTAAGCCGGTCAATAAACCAGCGGGGCGGAATCTTGAACTTGAACCACAAAATAAAATAAAACGGTTTTTTCAAGGAAATCTGTATGCAGTCCAAACGAAACGATTGATATGTAAAAATATCATTGCAAAAGAATTTTTTTCTGGGAAATGTAAAAAAAAATGGTAGATGAATAATTGTAACATCGATAAACTAGCTTTTGTCTAGGCCTTCGTCTGCATTAATACTTAGAAAAATGAATACTTAGGCAAATGTCATTTTGTATATCCAGTCGTTTTGATAGCGACTCAATAAACATTGATTCCGTGTTTATAATAATTATATGTGTAGTACATAGACAGACTGTTCTGCCTCTTGAAAGGTGAATGTCGCGGGAAAAAGCAAGTAGCATATACAAATATTAATGTATTATATACGTAATACCTTAACAATGCTTTAATTATTGTAAATAACAATGTATTGTTTAATGTTTACAATCGCTAAAGTATCTTGTCGTTAGGATGCGTTGGAGATTATCTATAATAATTCAACAATAATTAATATATACAGCGAGGAAAATTAAATTAATCAGAAATAAAATAGATATTTCAATATTATTTTCTAATACAAAGAATTACTGTTAAGATTCAGAGCCTCGATTCTGTATGGCAATTATGATTTCACACTTTTGTCTTACCTTATCAAAACACGGTAATGTCTTGTCGTGGCATTTATATATGTGTAAGTAAGAGAATGACTTTTAAGCAGATATTAACAATTTGAGTAACAATTTGAGGATATGACGTGGTTTCGAAGTAAGGAATCGCTAAGTGGCGTTAGTGAATTAGGGCCCTGGTTCTAAAAAGCGGGTTATAAGTAGTTTTAGAATACAACTGGATCTGTGAGTCCGTTTGCTGTAGGTCCAAATACTAGAATGATAGGACAAATGCTACGAACCCTAAAAGGCGGAAAGTTTACTTTAATAATTTGCTTTGTTTACGTAATTTCCAGTTAGATTTAGGTAATGAAGTGGTTTGTAGTTAGCGGATGCAGGCAGAGCGAAGCGTCGTCGGTGACAGCTGTGTCCAGTCGGACAATGGCTGCACGGAATGTTGTTATGATTACAGTGTCAGCAGCGTCGCTTTATAAACTTTAATGAAACATAATATAACACTATAGAACTTGCTACTTATTTATAAAGTGCTTAGCGAATGTTCGAACCATTTATGGGCGTACAGAAAGCGTACGGCATCGTCTTTAGAAAGATGCCAAATAAGTTATGGGACTCTTTAAAACATAGGAGAAATATCATACAAACATTCCGAAATGCATGAGATTAAATTCCCCTAACTAAAAAATTAATGCAATATGAAAAGACCGGTTACAGAAATTGTTAGGAAATTGTACAAAACAATTTTGAGGATTTTGACTGTAAAAAATGGCATATATATGTTAGAACTAGAAACGAATTATTTTGTTATAGCAAGTAAGCTGAAGAACTATGGATGATAGAACTACGATAAGTACATAACAAAAGAGGGGATAGGATAAAGGACATAGCGAAATGGACTCTCACATCTCTTAGTTAAGCACCAAAATACAATTTCACTGTATAGTCTTCTTTCAGAATGGAGAAAACCATTCTATTCAGAATGGTTTTTTATTGTAGGAAATGACGGTTATTTTAAAAATACTTATTTTATTATTTATTTTATTTATTATTTATTAATACAATAGTGTTTCATTTGACTTAACATTGGTGTAAACAAAAACTCATTAGAGTTTTACCGTACACCATGTGCCAATTACAGAAAATTTAAATAAACCTTCACTTGACGCCCAACGTACACTTCAGACTCCTCAATTACTTTAAGATACTTTAAGACTTTAATATATTATTTTGTGTCATATTCTGAATTGAAATATCTTACAATAATAATTAGTATTACTTTTTTATAACTATTTTTGTATTGTTGTTAAAAATTATATTTATCTGTAGTTAATTGTAAATAGTATTGTTTAAGCTTAAATGTGATGTTTTTGGGAGTTATGTCTCTTTTTAATGTTTTAGGTAGTTGATTTCTTGGGAACCTATTGGCCGACCATTTTCGATTTCCAATTGCCTGTGCTAACTAACAGTGAAAAAATCTCATTAGACATGTCTTGTAAGCGCGTACGAAGAGACTACCAATATTTGATGACATTGACGTCTTTAAGTGGGGCATATTATATGACATAAGTATAAAAAGGCTAAATATTCACACATACATTTAGAATTTCAAAACGAATCTACATAGTTATGCTCCCTAGAATTTACAACTTTTAATTCATGTTTTTTTTAATGTGAAGGTCCTCTGACAAGTGGACGGTCCACTTGATGATAGGTTGTTACCGACGTCGCCTACAAGCAATGTCACGGGGCTGCAAGTGCTTTGCCAAAAATAGTAGGATTAAAGATAAGGAATTAGAAAGGGATATGACTACCCAAATGATTGCGAAACGCATTTTTTTTTTATTTTTTGATATTTAAGATGGGTTTTCTCTTGACCAGCATCTATTCATGTAGGAAGGATGAGGCCGACGATGGAGCGAGCTCACCTAGAAGATGTCTATTCGTTCGAACCTTGAAAAGATTTGGGTTGTTTTGAGCTCGGAAATACAGACGCACACGCCGGCAGGAGCTACAATCCTTAGCAGTGCGCATTATAAAAGATGTTTTAAAGCGCTTTGTCCGAATTAGAAGGATTTCGACAAGGTGAGGATGGTACTAATGATTAAGTCTGGCAACAATGATGTTGTGTTATGTTACACTATTTATATTGCCTTTACTTATGTTATTAATGAATTATATTTATGTTATTGTATTATAACAATATAATATTTTAAGGATCAAAAATTTGATTTTTTTTATATGTTTGTTTCTAATGGATTAACCAAAAAGCAAATTTTAAAAATTATTTCACCTATAGAAAGCTTCAATATCAGAGAGTAGGCTGTATTTTATTTTCATTATAAATAACAAAACAAAAGGACGGGAACCCAAATTTATGACATAGCGCGGAGCAGATTATATTTTTAAAAACAACCTCGGTAAAATAAACCGCCATTCATTATCGACTAACTTCATTACGTTTAAAGTGCGAATAAAAGTATAATGGAAAACCAGTTGTCATTTCGAAGAGTAATTTCTAGTAGGCTTATGCAAATATGATAGCAGAAAGTGGATAATGTTTCACAATGTCTAGTCTTGTAATTGACTCATAGAGGATTACGTAAAGTTAATCTTGGTCTAGATAGCGAAACAATAATAAATACAGATTAATTATTACAGTGAGTCGCGACCTCGTACTCGTTAGAAAGTGAAATAGTACATAAGCAACGTTTGAAACCGAATTACAAATATAGACAACTTGTTTAAGACAAAGTCAGAAATTACTCCAATTTCTGAAAGAAATTGCGAGTCATTTAACTATTTTTGGCAAATGACGTATAAATTAATAATATTTCTTAGATGTAATATCTCAAAATAAGGCTAATTAAAAATAAAAATCATTTTAGTAAACTACCAACATACATAATTATATTTCACTATTGTAATTACTCGTATGTCTTTATAAAGAGCCTTACAGTAGGGAATCTAAGACAAATGGCTTCAGAAATTACGTCCCTCTTTTAACCTAAATCTACCTCTTTCTCGAACCGGTATAACACGCCCTAGAGAGCCAATGAATCTCATAGTCTCTCTCTTATCAAACATTTTTATTACGTTACAAATTAAAGATGAGAAAGTCGAGGGAAAAAAGATGACGCGACGATTATGTTAGTTAGTGTGAATTACACGAAATATAAAACAGGGATATATTAATAGGATTTAAGACAATTATAAAACAATATATTGCCTACTAGCAATAAATTAATATACCATTTTTGAAATAAAAGCTTTATATTTTTTAAACAATTATTAACTTGAAATGACTTCTCTAAAAATGGAAAATACATTTGAACGCTTACATTTTTTTAAACATGTCAATATATATCCCTGTTTTATACTTTTTGTAATGCCGACATAAGAGTGTGTTAATCTAGGACATTCCAAATGCTTTCAAAGGTATACCAACGCGCGATTGAGCAAGAGACGTTAAACGTACAAACATTTTTTTAACATAATTTCTATTTAATTAGAAGTACAATTTAAGTAACTTTTAATTACCTAAGTATCGTAAACTTAAGTCCTTTAAGTAAGTTTCAAAGTTACTTATTGCTAATTCCTATGTTACTTATAGGTAACATTCGAGAAATAGTAGGTTATGTAGCAGTGGTTAGTTATAACAGAAAATCAGTGATGCAGTCAAATACACTTCCTATACTTCGTACTTTCAACAAATGCAGGAAACTAACTATACAATTTGTTTAATGAAACCTTTGCCTACAATAACTTGCTGGACGGTTGAATTACTATGGATTCAGTGACACTTTTCCGGCGGAAACCTCAGAAAGATCAGTTACAACATCGAGTTATCGTTGGAAGATTCATCGATCATCGCTCAAACCTAATATTCTTGCATTCATTTTTGTCTCTTATCAGTTTAGTTGGAATTTTAAGTCTAATATTTTTTTTATGAAAAATTGTGGCATGCAGGCATATTTTGAAATAATCACATTCAGTATTAGGGAATATCAATTAGAAAAGAATGTTGGTGTTACCGACCCTGACACGAAAAGAGAAGTTTAGAGGAATGGGTTCTAAATTTCCTTTCACACACCTTAAACCACAAGCTCTTATTATCTTGTAAAGGTCTTCTTCCTATGAGACGGTGGCCAGACGGGCCGTCTAGTTTTTGGCAGCGTGCCATGCTAAAATTTTAATGCACAACAATTAAAGGTATTTTTTAATTGTCCTTTAGTCAATTGCACACATGTGAAGCCAGGCTCTGGCTTCAGATAGTAACAATTAAAGTAAAAAAATTTCTCATTGAGTACGTTGAAAGCTACTTTTTGGATGAAGGCAATTGCTTTACAATGTACAGCAAACGTCTCGTAAGTGAAGGTAGGTAAATTGAAAAGCAATTACGATTGTAGCCCCCAATGTTACCAGACCTCAAACACCTCTTTTCCTTTGAGCACGTAGCTCGCCCAGCGCCACGTGGTACATAGGGCCACATGGTTACATCAGCAACGAATAAAATAACCGATGTTACGATGCGACTAATACATACGAACCACAAAGCTCAATGAAAACTATGAAGATTACATCGTTAACATTAATTATTATTATACAGTTAATAAATATGTACTATCATTTTGGAAGTCTTTCGTCTTTGTATAAATTTAAAGATAGCCTTACCTTACATACCCTAGTTAGAGCAAGAGTAACTTTAAGAAGTTCCTTCAACTTGCTAGAACTTAAACGCAGAGTCGATATAGTTTTAGTATAAACGGATACTTGCATATATTTACAATTTAATTATCATAGAACTAGATGGCGCAATATACTGAGTGTGTACAACACGCACGAAATAGTCTGATTTATAATTAATTATATGGTCGAACCGCGAGAAAAGGTTAGTGATTTCATCAACATGAGCACTACAATTTCAGGATTTACGCCAAATATTATTGGTAAGCGAAAATTTGAAGTTGTACAGTTAATGGAAGTTGGTTCAGCTTATGTTTGCCAAATTAATGAACTGTTGCAAGCGGTTCTGTTTAAATTGAGTTTACAAACACGTTAACACTGTAATGACGTCATGTTCCGTTGTTTTAGTGCATTTATGTGGCATAATAAGACAGCTACAATAGTTCAGAGCACAATGGAGCAGATTACAAATCGATTGAGTATCAGAATGCACAGAATTACTCGATTATATATTCATACTAATATTATAAATGTGAAAGTAACTCTGTCTGTTTGTTACCTTTTCACGCCTAAACCGCTGAACAGATCATTATGAAATTTTGCATACACGTTGTCAGGGATGTTGGAAAGGACATATAGGGTACCTTTCATCCAGAAAAAAATACTGTTCTCGAGGGATCATCTAACGCCTGACAAAGCTGTCTCGTGCGCACCACGTCAGTAATAGTCAGTATTACGAGAGCCATAGGCGAGAGTAGAGGTGTCGGTCGTCCGCCCATTGAGTGCATGTTCGAGCCTGTAATTTATCCCACGACAAGGGGCCGCTACAAAAACTATAACTACAATAAAGATGTTAGGCGTTACATTGCTCATATATTTAGTCAGGTGTTATTTTTTTATTTTTCAACGCAGGCGAAGCCGCAGGCACCAGCTAGTATAACTATATTTTATGTATGGAAGACGACCTTTCGGGTAGCCCGTCTGGCGGCAGTATCAATAACCAACCCCCTTACAAAAGACCGCAGTGAAATAATAGCATATGTGCTGTTCTTTTGGTGAGATGAAATTGAGGATGAACCCAATAAGGTCAGCACCTGTGGCGTTGCTGTCAGGCAGATTTAGCCTTCTGACGACCTCTACATAAAAAGGCTTTTTTTTTTAAATTATATACATGTGTTTGAGCAGGCTCGACCGGAAATCAACCACAGCTATAGTATTCACTAGAATTTATATCATTGCGTATTTAAACGACACTAAATTTAGGTCATTTTATTTATATTCTATGAATCATAGCTTCAACACGATAACATACTTATTCATTCATTTTGTTATGTTCAAATAGGAAGTAAACGGAAACATCTAGGCGCAGTGCGTTTGCTGAAGTAATTGCTATCACGTAGGAGTAGGAAGGATATTTCTCTCGCTTTTCCTCAGAATTCTAAAAGAGATTCAGAATGAAGACGAATGCCTTGAGGCGATTTGCGGAGCTAAAAGAATTGAACATGTCTTACGATTTGTGGAACTGTGAGGAACACCAAAAATAACATGAGAAAATGTTTTATCTCACATTAGGTATGAAAGTGATGTGAAAAGTCGGTACAATGATTTGTATCGCCGGCCGCGTTACTTTCTTCTAGTCTCAAAATAAAAAAATCTTATAAATCTTTCTAAAGCCTCCTTCTGTAACTTTTGTTACGGTCTTCTTTATTTGTTAAGCTTTAAAAGTTCTGAGAGAACTATTCGAACTAAGAAAACTATTGTACCTTTTTCACATAGGTACAATACATTTTATGTTATTGTGTTAGCTTTGAGTAGTAATCTTAATCTATACTTACTAACATTATAAAGAGAAAAGATTTGTATGTATGTATGTATGTTTGTTATGAATAAACTCAAAAACTAATGGACCAATTTTAAAAATTATTTCACCTATAGAAAGCTACATTATCAGCGAGTAACATAGGCTACTCACCCTCCCAGTCTCCCCCCTTTACAAAATGGGGGGGTAAAGGGGGGTCGTTTTCCACGAATAATATTTTACAAAGTCGTTTGCAGTGTATGAAATAATAGCTGGTGCCCGCAAATTCCCGCGCTACGGCGAAAGTTGCGCCCAATTATTTATATTTTTAGAGGATCCCTATGGAATTTTTCCAGGATAAAAAATATCTTATATCTTATATCCAGGTAATAAACTATCTGTGTGCGAAATTCTATCCAAATACATTCAGTAGTTTTGACATGAAGGAGTAACAAACATCCATCCACCCTCACAAACTTTCGCATTTTATAATATTAGTGGGATATTTTATTTACGAATTGCAGTTTATTTGCAGATTTCATGTACATATTATGCAAATAAATAAATAAAATGTTATAGTGACAGCACAGCTGCTAAAATAACAGCATTTTTTGATAATGACAAAACGACACTGTGACTAAAGCCTAACACTTCATAGCATCCAAAATCTAAAGGCGTATAGTTTGATAGGCCATTTTAAATAACAAAAGCATTTTGAATCCATAAAATTGGCGCAGTAGGGAAATTGCCTAATATATCAACAGCGACTAAGATAACAGTGTCTATCTCACCTACTAAATCTCCATTCCCTTGCAACAAAATATCCCGTACGTTCCCCTTTGTGTTCAATCCGATGACCAAACAGTTCCCGTGTTACATAGAGATACTGTTCGCAGATAATCGTAGTGTAGGTGGTTTGCGGGTGCTACATTTGGATTTAATCACGTTTATCTCTTTCGTGTGCTGTCAGCATGTCAGTATTAAACCAACACAGGCGCAGGATGAATTAACAATACGCCCGCATCTTGCCATAACACTATAAATACTCGTACATATACACCATTATTCCTCAACAAACAGTAATTAGGGTCAACGCACCATGTGTACACTGAAAATATATTTATACTGGCTTTTAATTTTAACAAGGCGTTGAATTTTTTATTTTTACACTTTTTTTTTCGATGAAAAATAACCTAAAAAGTGTAGGTATCCCAGAAAATGTGTATGCAAAATGTTATGGTGATCGATAAAGTAATTTCGGAGATTTGCGGTTGTGAACAAATGAACATTAAATTTTTATAGATTGGTTTCAAAAACGGTTCCATTATGTTTTATTATTAGTTAAAAATTAAAATATATCGTCGTTGTCAAACCAAAATCTGCTGCTAGGTGCACTTTTTTGAATTTTTTTTCACATTTTTGAACACTTTTTTGAAATGTGCACTTTACAGAAAAAACCCTCATCATTTCAAAACTTAGATTAACAATACAGTTGATCGAAGTCTCAAAAGAATATTTTTTGCACATAGCAGATTTTGGTTTGACAACGACGATATATGTATTATATTAGAACATTGCACTGTAAGAGAAAATACCGTTTAAGAAAAAAAAACTGGAATTTTTAAGGGATTACTAAAAAGTAACTACACAAAAAGCCATAGGTTATTGTTTATTGGATCATTATTCCCATGGCACGCATTGACATCAATTTCATATTTTTCTTTTAATTTTATTAAAAAAACTAGTTACTGCCCCGCCAGTTCATTTATTATTTAATTTAAATTGACATGTTCATGGAATCTGTCGCTGAGTCAATCACCCCTTGCTAGCGCTATTATTTCTTTTTCTCTTGTCGTTCTTTTTACCGCCTTAGCGACCAGCCCCCGACTTCGCACGTGTGCAATTTTTTTCTGCAAATTATATACACAAATCTTGCTCGTTTATCGCTCTTTCCATTGGTGAAAACGTTATCAAAATCGAAAATTAGCCGTGAAACAAACAGTTGCGGAAAGCGACTTTATTTAATACCTAATACTTATGTATTAGTGGTCCGCCTCCGGCTTCGCACTGATACAATTAAGTTTTATTATCTTTACATATATAATTCTTCTGTACATGTGTTTGTCACCTAAAACGGCTGGACCGATTTGGATGAAATTTTGTGTGTATTGGTCCCTGGATGACTTGAAAATACAATTGGACCAGACACAATCGGGTTATAGAATTATTCTTGGGTTACGGGAGGACAACGTCTGCTGGGTCCACTAGTATTATTTATAAAACTTCTGGTGAAAAATCATCTAACTGATGTAAACCGCTTCAAAACCCGTTGAGTGGTTTAGGAGTTAGGGGATATACAGACAGATAGACAGATAGTCGCGGGCAGCGACTTCAATTTATAGTATATGTAAGATATGGATATAAATAGAAAAACTATCTCTCCTCGAAATCCCAGGTATCCTCATTACGTATTAAGAGTATTTTTTAAATATTCTTTTATAAATTTTTGTGTTATCGTGATAACGTTTTAAGTTTGACTAAACAACAATTAGTTACTTATCTAAACAATAAGATATTGAGGAAGTTCATTGAAATTTTAAATAAATCTAGAGATCGAACCCTTCCTTCATCGTTCCGGCATTACTAGAGTAGAATTTCCTCGCTTAATATCGAGAAGCTGTCAGCTTCCAGTTTTCCGGTGTCGTCAATAAAACGTCAGGTATTTAAAAAAAAAACTATAGAACTACAATCTTAAAGGTTAATGGATCTCATACCGTATATATAGACTATAATTATCATATAAATAAGATCATTGTCTAGTTTTAATTACGCAACAAAAATCCAGATAATTTTCACATTTCATTAGAGTCATTAGTATAGATTTTAATAAAACCTTGCTCTTTTAATGAATGCCTATTTCAGAAAAACAAAGATATTTTTTGATATTTTCGAGTAGCGGATGCCCCTAGCGGGGGCTGGGTGTAGTCCAGTTGCCCAAGATCATTAGCGTAGAAAAACGTTGAAAAAAGTATTTATCATCATATTGCGGAATTCTTGCCGAGAAATCGAAAATATCGAAAATACGCACTTCTTTATTAACAGCACATAAAAATGTCTTTAATAGCCTATCAATGAAGGAAATAAAACAAAAAAAAAATACGCAATATTTTAAGTAATTTATGTAAAGAAAATTGAGTGAGACGATAGCGATTATCTAATGTCTGTAGTAGGTAAGCATAAATGTATCACCTAATTACATAAAGGAATATTCCGGTTGCTTGTCAATTCCACGAGTAACGTTTTAAATTTTCAACTCAATCAAGTCATGTAAGATAAGTTGGACTCACTTAGACGATTAAAATTAAGAAACAAATGTGACATCAAAGCGTAATTAAATTATATTTAGCTAACCCAGTTGTGAACGGGATGTTTGTGTCGGCATACGATGCAGTAAGGCAATGTTTGTTTTCAAAACACCTACATAATATTTACCTAGCTCTCGGAAACTGGGCGAAAACAAAACGGACTTAAGTCGGCTGTGGGAATAGTTGGGAAGATAAATGAGAACGTTTTTTTGACCAATTAGTTCTATTCGGATGCTTCTAGTAATGGACCAATTTAAAACTTTGCTTTTAATTTTGGTCAGCTAATATAAAACAATTTCGATCCTGAAATATTATGACGGTTTACTATTTCGGTTTAGAAAAGGAGTAACATATAAAGATAAGGTCTGCTATTTAATATTAAAAAGAGAGAGAGATAGTGACATAATAAACAAACAAACAAACATACATACCTATATACTTTTAAACCATCTAACGGATTTTGATACGGTTTTCACTAATGAAAAGAGTAATAAATGAAAGTTTGTGTACCTACTTATATAATTTATAAAAAAAATGCTTAGATGTTTTTTGCCTGAAACACAGTACCCTCTCATCTTCAGAAGACCACCGTGAAATAAAAGCATTTTGTGGAGATGTTTTAGAGTGGCCAAGGATTCCAACATTGAAAAAGCAGATAATAGTTTTTTTTAAATATTTATTTATAATATATTATTTATAATTCAATATGAATTACTCTATTAATTTAATTAGTTCTCATACAGATTTTTATTTCATACTACCGGCCCGCCCCCGGTTTCGCCCGTGGTGCAATTTTGCCCGTGGTGCAATTTTATATACATAAACATTCCCCGTTTATCCCTCTTTCTATTAGACAAAACCGAATTAAAATCGGTCTAACCGTTCGAAAGTTATGGGCGTACATACATTTCGAAGATCCATTTTTATTTATATAGATTTTATTTATTATTGCCATTAATAATTTAAATTTAACGTGTCATTAAATCTTTAAATAAAACATGTTTTTATTTAAAATTAATTGTTACACTCGACGAAAACGTAACAGTTCAGTAGGCCTTATAACAGCTGGCATCTTTAGTAACGCAGGGGAATATTTTTTCGGCACACACTCCGAATCCATTGGAATGTTTACCGGGAAGCCGGCAGGCAGCGCCCTCCTGTCGCCGATGTGGTCATAGCGCGTGGGGTGCGAGCGATCAATACTTGTACCACAGGGCTTCCCTACTGACTGGCCTACTCGGCTGCGTAGCTCACTTGCGTATCGAACCATTCACACAACTGTTAATCACTTAATAAATCCACAAAAAAAAAAAGAATAGATGGCCAACCACTTCAGGTCAGCCCGTCTGGGTAACAAGACGGAAACGTGAAGTCGTGAACGGCAACCATTGTGCAAGATTACGTTTAAATTGCTATGTGATTTAACACGGATGTATGCTATACGCAGACACGGAAAGCACGTGGTTAATTGTTCAGACCATTACTGAGAGAACACGGCGTGAAAGAGTGCTTATGGTGTATTGACATCGTGCGTTGTTATGTCTAGTATATCTTAGTTTCCGTGGCGATGTGCTTCGTATACGACGGCACATCGTATAGTCTGAAATGTCATTCGATATTAGGTTTTAACGACGCAACATAAGATTCGATGTTAAATGGTTACGGAGTTAGCGTACGTGACAAGATGGATCGGGTTGAGGCAGTTTTATTCTTGCCCGAGACAATTTGAGGGTTTAAAGCGAGGGTACGCCCGCCGTTCTATTTTGTTTTAAAGTTAATTTTATTCCCTGGATACTGAATTTCAAACGTGAATTATTAATATTAATCTTGTAAATGCGAGAGTTTGTGAGGATGGATGTAGAATTTTATAACTTTTCGATATAACACATTTCGATGATTTTTATCGATCAAAAAGCTTACATAATTATATAGAATATATAGAGAGGGCATTGGGAAATTTTTCCTACAAAAATTATTGATCTTGATCGCCGTAATCAGGATGGCCATGGCGTAGCTAAATGGCCTTGTAAAGTTGGTGATGGACTGAGCGATTTTGTACCATGTGGTTCTAAATGTCACATTACGGATTCTTTCGTCTTGCCCGATCCATACAGTCGAAAATCTTTGCGTCTTATTTTATTTTAGAGACGCCGACAGCACATGTACTTACATTATACATATCATTGACAAATTATGACAGCTGGTAAATGGGTCAATTATAGGCATCCACGACATTCAAATGAACAATTACATGAGTATATAGAAATTAAAATCAAATACCTACTATAGACATGAAAAGCTTTGAACTATAAGGATATATTAAGAGAGAAAATTAAATTAAATTACAATTATAAATCATTTTTTTTATTAAAGATGGGTTTGCTCTTGACCAGCATCTATCCATGTAGGAAGGATGAGGCCGACGATGGAGCGAGCTCACCCAGAAGATGCCTATTCACACGAACTTTGAAAAGATTTGGGTTATATGAACTCGGAAATACAGACGTCGGCAGGGAATTCCAATCCTTATTTTATTGGCTTTAGAAAAAAAGTATACAATTTTGTCTTAAAAGTTTTGAGAATCTCGCCGAAAATGTCCATAAGGTGTTTAGTTATTGTTGGCACATTCGAATTTTTGAAGGACTTCGTCAACCTGGTGCGCGGTAATAATAACACATTTTAAGCTATAATTCACAAAGATACGCGAAAAAACTAACCTAACTTAAACGTTGTTTGTACTTAAACTATTTCACGAAAAAATCACTTAATAATATTACATACATAGGTTGTAATATTATTAAGTGACCATCAGCATGTCAGAGACCTCTAAATAAAATAAGAATATACATTATATGTATATTAAAACGACACTCGTGATTGGTTAGCTTTTTTCATCGTTGTAAAATACGTATTTTTAGCTTCGTTCGTCATTGAACTGAGACTGATCAATATGGATTTACTTGGGGTTAAAAAGGGCGGGTTTAATCCAAGTCTCAAACGCTAAGTTACGTTCTCAAGGTAACTTAGCGCTAGAATAAAGGTAGGAACACTTAGCGTCTCCTTTAGGATTTATAGCCTCATTCCGAGACGAGACTAACTACCGGCTGGGGGATGGAACTTAGCAGTTTTTGCCTGGCGACGAGGAAATACTTGGCTACATATTTTTTCTGAAGACGTAGTACAAGCGCCATTACAATCTACTGAGCCCGCAACTTCGTACGCGTGGTATAGCGCGTAACTTTTTTGTTTATAAATCGATTGGAATGAAACAAACACTAAATGTTACGGGAAGCTTGCTGCAATACATGAGTGAAAACCGCATTGAAATCGGTTAAGCTGTTTCAGAGATAAGCGTGCACAAACAGACAAACATTTTTAAAACAATTTTTTGAACTGGGTAACGTAAGTTCAACGTATAAATTTTTATTTTATTTTTTAAAAACCTTTAATGTTCCTACAGACACGGCTCGATTACGATTTTATTATATGTAATAGATACAGATACATATAGCGTCTGCTGAATTAAAAGCACTGAACGCTTACTTTATTTATTTGATCATCAAATTCCATTAACATCAAAAGTTATTTTTAAGTAGCAATTTAAGGCTCAATAGCAAAATGTGAAGCAAAAGTAATATAATTAATTTAGAAAATATTATAATCTCACTTGTTTCTGTATAACGTTTTATTCTGTATGGAAAAACTGTTAGATAAATCTAATTCTCTTCTCATTTTAATTCCATTTCCTTGAATATTTTCCGAGTAAACAATATCTTATATGTATAGTATGTATAACAATACTTGAACACACGAGTGTTGCTCTGTCTCTCTCTCTCTCTATGTGTGTGTGTATGTGTGTGTGTGTATTTGTGTGTGCGAGAGAGAATTTGAAACACATTAGTAAATTAATATTTGTAAACTTGCTTTTTCGTTTAAGTACATATTTGTAATGAAGTACATATTATATTACTCGTTATAGTGGTACAGTTATTTTTTAATGTAAAATTTAAACGGACCCAAATACCGAGCATTATCAAGAGTGATAAAAGAAAAACAAATTCTTTTCAAAATAATAGAAATCGCGAAACGCAGCTATTAGATTATAATCTTAAATTTCTTAACATCTAAACCTTTTTTCGCTAAGATAAATTGTACTACACCCCAGTAATAAGATGTTGCTTATTGAAAAATACTGATTCAAGACATGGATTCTCTTCCTTCTGCCATATATAGTTCTAGAGCTGTCAAAATTGGTCTATGAGAAACCATTAACAAATAAGGAAGTCCCCTTCATTGTGTCCTTTCCGTACATGGTATGTTTATAAAAAAAGCACAGGTGCTTTGAACGGATGTATAAACCAGCTATAGCAATGGAAACTATAAATTATCGTATCCTTAATATTATTCTTAATTAAACACCTGTTTCATGGGACACAAATCAACTGAATGTTGAAGTAAGACGTTAAAATCGATATGGATATTTATTTATTAAAAGGGAAAAATTTTAATTTTTTTAAACACTGTTTCAACCCAATAGAAGGACCTTTTATTTAATAGAAAAATAAAATAAATAGAAAATATTATTTTCAAAGAACACATAATTTCTCGTGATAAAAAATAAATAAATGTAATGGTTTGGAAAATATAGATTTCTGGTGTTGTTTACTACTCGTACTTTATTATCTCAAATATATGTATTAAACTAGCTGTCCTGCGTCTTTGTATGCGTGGTATTGGGAATAACGCGTAGCTTTTTTGTTTGTAAACAGATTGGAAGTATGCTACAATACATCAGTGGAAACCACATAAAAATCGGTTAAGCCGTTTCTGAGATTAGCGTGCACAAAAGCATAATAGGCAAACAACGATTGTATTATAGACAAAAGTCGCAGCCGTTTTGCTGTAGCAGACTGCCGAGAAAGCTGAGTTCTTTTTCTATGCATTTTATTAATGTAAGTATGATTATACGATATCACAAAAAAATATTTTAAAAAAGCAGTTCCCTGAACACGACCAAACGTCTGAGCCGCGCGGCAAGCAGGAGCCATCATATGCGCGCGTGGTACTTGATCATTATTTTGTTGTGGAGTTATTTTAAAACTATGATATCTCCTAAGATATTTTTCAAAATTAAATACTTGTGATGAATAACGTATTTATTTGGATAAGGATTAATATCATGTTTACAAAAACACCTTCGCAAATAATGCATTATTTTAGAACAAATTTGATTACTATAAAAAAGATTACAGTGAGTCAACCTTAAAAGTAGACATATGCTGTCGCGGACTTTTTTTAGAACTTTTAAAGGGGAACAATTCCGTCAAACATGATTTTTGTGAAACTTTAACCGTTCACGCAGCGCCACAGAACAAATAATAGTACTAGCGTAGCAGCGCACGCAATGGAATCTCTCAAAAAGGATAATTTTCTTCGTTTTTGCAACATTTTTCATTGAAGCTCCGCTCCTATTGGTCGTATTGTTATATAGCCTATAGCCTGCCTCGATAAATGGACTATCGAACACAAAAATAATTTTTAATTCGAACCAGTAGTTCCTGAGATTAGCGCGTTCAACCATACAAACAAACAACTCTTCAGCTTTATATATTAGTATTAGTATAGATATACAGACATTTAATTAATTGCTTTCATATAAACATTAACAACCAATAAAAAAGAACAGGAAGGTACCTACTTAAAATTAGTTAATTTAATTGGAATTTTTGTTAAGAATTATCACTAGGGAAATATGTGAGGGATTAATTTTGAAGGATAATTATTTGTTTGCAGAATACAATCAGTTTTAAATACGACTTAAGACCCCTTAAGTCGCATGACGATATGATAACGGCTTGTTTATTTTATTGATAAAATTACATTTTTACGATAAATGTACATTGCAATTTTATTATTCAGGTAATTAATACTTTGATAATTTTCATTTGTATTTTATGGAGTTTACTCTTTAAGAATCGATTTTCATATAAGCCCCCTGGTATGGAAATTAATAAAATTAATAGAAGCGTTAAGCAAAAAGCGTTACGTTACCTGTCACTTTGGCATGTGCGACAGCTGACGCATGTATTTATGTTCCCTAATTGTATTCTCTGGGCTTATAAAAGCAAACGTCAATATTTTGTATGAAAAGTGTAGTCCGTGTTGAAGAAAGAAACGATAGCGCGTTATAACCTACCGGTGTCTTAGATTTGCACACCACTTGTCGGTTGAATATGTTGTCACATATGTATTAAAATTTATAACAACTTGTTTATACACTATTCAGCAAATAAATTATTTTGAATTTTAATATGAAAGTCTAACAGGCAGGATGACAATTCATTTTAAGGTAATCGATTGCAGTCGCCTATAAACACTTCCCATAGCAAGTGCTACGCGATATAGTTGCGTTGCGATAGAATGACTGATAAGAAGGTTGGTAACGGGCTCTGCATCCTTCCAGAAAATCATTATTCTCTTATCGCAGTACCGGCGGGACTTGTCTGGTTGTACAGACACATAACACTGAATTGTAGTGTTCTACTGAGAATTTGTTTGTGAACATAGGGGATACATAAAAACTAGCTGTCTGCATCTGTCTGTTTCTTTGCTAACTTTTTATTAAACGCCCAACGATTTCAATGCGGTTCTCGGTAAACGAGGAAGGTGAGTGTATATATATTACATATATCCAAGGGGTGAAAGGTTTGTTTCGTAGCAAATTCGGGTCTGTGAATATATTCAAAAGGAGTGTCTGGCAAACTGATCCCCCAAGGACACTAGCAAAACTTGCGATTGTAGTTTTATAGTCATCTGTTTATATTATAACTAGAAATTGGTTGAGATAATTGCTAATGCTCAAAACGCCGTAAGGGTCGGCGCTGACTGCCAGCATGGCTCAGCACGACACAGCAAATGATTTTTTCCTAAACATATATTATTTTCAACTTTAGTGTAATGATTTTAACACTCACACTCCTTCAGGCCGTAGCGTCCCGCCGCGGCCCTAGTCATGTCGCATGATGGCTCGGCATGCTTCGGTACGACGCGTCGTGGAAATAAAGTATGTGAGTGTTAAAATCATTGCAATAAGGTTTAAAATAATATGTTTAGGAAAAGTGGCGTGCGTGCCATACCGGCAGTCAGCGCCGGTCGTAAGGCTGAGGTGAAACAAAAAGCACTCCAACGCACCAGCATTATTAGCAGCGATCAAATTAAGTAGGCCCGCAATAATAAGTAGTACTATACCCCCTTTACCCCCCTCCATTCAAAATTGCTATTTTCCACGAATAATCTATATCTATACTAATTATATATAGCATATATTAGTATATATACTAATACTATAGAAAGCTACATTATCAGCAAGTAATAATTTCTAACGATACGCGGAGGAAGTCGCGAGCAAAAGCTAGTAGCTATTTGATAAAAATTCTTTCAGTATTTGAAAGGTACATGCATTTTTGTCAACTCTTATTTTTTATTTTTGGTTTTTCGCTTAGGCAACACTTTATGCTTCAAACATGAAATATTTGAGTACTTATGTAACTTTAAACTTGGATCTTCTTTTACTCTTAGCGTGAAAATAATATAATAGCCGGTAAAACTGAAGATTGTTTAATATCAAGTACAAAGTAAACGTCTCCAAGATAAATGCTTCAACAATGTGTGCTTTTATAGCAATAACTTCGTGTATTAAACTGTCGATTGCCTTGATTTTGTTGCTTGATTCATCGGAGCTAATATAATGTAAAAAGTATCGATCAGATAATGATCATCCCCTTACAGAAAACCGCAGTTTGTGTTTCGTTTAGTAAGGGATGCCAGAGCCCATTTCCCTATCCTCTATCCTTAATCCTACTATGGTCGGCAGACAACCTGTGGCATTTCTTATGTTAAGTCCAGACCATCAAAGGTCCAGGTTTATGTTATAAAACAAAGTTAAATATCATTTATTTTGTGCATGAGTCACATAATCACGCGTACATAACTCATGACGCGACCGAGATAATTTTAGACATTGTTATATTCCACTGTACAGTCTTGTTTTATGTTTCAATGTTATACAGCAATGTTGAATAATGTGGATATGTTATACATATAACGAAGTTATATAACATGATATCAATAGACAGGCTGACTGTCCACTGCGGCGCCTATATCACAAGCAACGCCACAGGTGCTGCAAGTGCGCTGCCGACTACAGTAAGATTAAGGATAAGGGATTGGGATGGGATAGGGAACTAGATTCTGGCATTTACTCACCGAAACAACAGAACACGTGCTGTTATTTTTTAATGGTATTTAAGGGGATGGTTACTACCGCCAGACGGGCTGCCCAAATGACTGCGTAACGCAGTGTCAGGGCACTACTATCCAGATCCAGAACAGAGTCAACTTTGAAAAGTTCATTTTCACAGTTAACCCTACAGGGAATCAAACCTGGAAACCCTAGAACAGAGGGTTAAAGCAAGCAGCCTAACCACTCATCCAACGGGTTCGTCAGGGTGCACCTTTATAGCCGACGGTATCACCTACCATCAAGTGGACCGTCTCAGCCTGATGACATAAAAAAAATTAAGTTTGAACCCATGAAAAGGTTGTTTTAATGTTGGGAGTAAAAAAGGAAGAAATAATTAACTTTGATGATTTTAAGGTAACAATTTTTAATTACACTCATTTTATTATTTATCGTTATTATTATTATTTATTACATCACTTTTATTAAGCAACTGAACAGAAGTTATGTTAGTTCGTAAAACAAGATACTTGATTAATGGAATTAGGTAATGGTAGAAAATGTTACCTTACATTACATGATAAAGTCGGTGAGAAGCCATACCTATATTATAAAGATCGATTACCTATAATAGTGTAATGCAGTTGGCTCCCCAAGCAAGCGACACCATCAATGTCTCGAATCCCTTACTCCCCTTTAACATATACCATATACATTCAAATATACATAGCTAGTACATTATATGTAAATAAGGTTCGCAGTCAATATTTAGGGCACGCACAAAACTGGCGGTTCGTATAAATTCGTGCGAAGCTTTTGCTTATAAAACATGCCATTGTTGGACTCGAGAGGGCAGTTTGTGTTCCAGTTTTTGTGTTATGTGAAGTTATATGTTACAAGTACTACACAGCTTGGGCACCAAAGATCTCTCTCTCTCTCTCTCTCTCTCTCTCTCTCTCTCTCTGTGTGTGTGTGTGTGTGTGTGTGTGTACATAAGAATACAAATCTATCTGAAGAGTTTGTTTGAACGCGCTAAGGAACTACTGGTTCGAATTGAATATTTTTGTTTTGAATAGTCCATTTATCGAGGAAGACTATAGGCTATATAACATCACGCTACGATAAATAGTATTATATATAAGCAGTGTCCAGTATAGCCGCCGTATAGGCCGCCGAGTTCAGCTAATGTAATACTATAATTAATTTTATTATTCATATTCATAAGATGTTTTATGTGAATCCTAGTGATATTACAATATCACATTCTTTGTTATTTATCACGGTAAAACTACTAAGCATATTTTGATAAAACATTACAGTAATGTAGTCTATACATTAGAATAATATGTACAAGCTATAGTTTATAAAGCTAAGCAATCGAAGTCGTGGGTTAATACGGGTTAAATATGTGTAATTGAATTAATAAGCTATTGCATTGTCAGCTTAAAAAACATCACGTTAGATTTTTATTGCAAAAAATATCGAATCTTTAAAAATAACACTTTCGTATAAGAAATTTAATATTTAGTCAACAGTCAACACTAGCTGTGCCCGCGGCTTCGACCGCGTGGAATGGGCCGCCAAGAGTGTTTCTCGATATCGGTAAAAATCAATTACCTACCTCGTAGTCGTACCGTACGCGTCTTGACTTTGTACTACCTCTGTGGTTTCACGGCGCGATCGCGCTTTACATATATCGTATTATCTCTTTATAGGATGATTCATATTACACCGTGCCGCCACCGGGCCGTGCTCTCGCCGTGTTTAGGTACGTCCGAAAAATTACGTATCGTGTAGGTACTAAATACTTGTGACGATAAACTTGCTGATTTTGATAAGGGTTCATAATTTTGTTATTTATTGGTCATATTCAGAACTAGCTGAGCCCGCAACTTCGTACGCATGGTATACTGTATATCGCGTAACTTTTTTGTTTGTAAACCGATTGGAATGAAACACACACTAAATGTTACGGGAAGCTTCCTAACAATACACCAGTGAAAACCGCATTCAAATCGGTTAAGCCGATTCTGAGATTAGCGTGCACAAACGCACAGAAAACAGACAAAAATTGCAACGTGTACATTTTTTTTATAATATATATATTTAATGTACGTACACGGCTCTTTTAGGAATTGTATAGATTTTGCAAATCTATTTCCCACAGATCACACTTTAATTAACGGGTAATTTTTGAAATTAATTAAACAATCTTAAAAAAATTTTTATAAGTATTTGTTACTCATTTTGAGTGACATAGACTTAATTCCGTATATTAGGTAAAAAAAAAGTAGGGCGTCACTGTGCCTGAAGCAAGAAACACACGCGCCTACTAGAATGCAATTCTTAACTTCAGCCGCCGTCTGACGAGCGCCATCAAATCATCTGAGGCTGAGGCATGCCGCAGCTATCGAAGACTTGATCTTCCTGTTCTACAATCTAGTATATAAAATTCCCGTGTCACAGTGTTTGTAACATACCTCCTCCTAAACGACTGGACCGGTTTTTATGATTTTTTTTTTTGTATATTTGGTAGGTATGGGAATAGGTCGTAAAGTATTTTTCACCCTCCTACCCCCACCCCCCATTTTTTAATCGGGATTTTAATATTTTTGTATGAATATTCAAATAATTATTTAATCGTCGTTTATTGACGTAAAATTTACGCGTCACTTTAACATATGGTTTGAATATAAAATTGAACCCGATTGGTGGCGCCACAATCGGGTTACGGAATTTTTTTCGGGTTTTGGCAGGACAACGTCTGCTGGGTCAGCTAGTTTAAATATATATACAGGGGAAAACCCCACATTGATTTATATATTAAATCAACTTTTCCTTTAACGACAACTCGACGTCAGTAATATAGTAAATAGTGCAAGTCATGCTGTGTTCACTTCATACATTATTATGTGGTCACAAAAAACTAGCGACATCTAGTGGTGATAGCCAAAACTATGAAAGTGAAAAATCCAAATAACAAAATTATTTATTTTATTTTTTGTGAATTAAAATTTTTTTTCTACATTTTTTAAGATTTTTAAATATTTCAATTTACTTTTAGTAAAAAATACCTGGACATGATCATAAATGCTATGTCCATTAATAAACATAGAGTAAGTTAACTCAATTTGAAATGTTACTAAGGTCATGGTGTATTGTCATTGTCGTGTCAATTGTGTATATTTTTTTATAAATTAATTTTCGTTTATGGTTTTTTCTGTTTACTTCGTACCTTTTATCATTACAAATTTACCTGTGAATTCTGTGATCTACTAAAAAAGTGCTGTGCAAACTCATGTTCCGCCAAATATGTTGATTTACTCTCAATATACTTATATTAGTGTTTATTCTCTTCGTTGTTTTTCAAACTTGTACTGATTCAAACTTTTTTTTCTTGTATTTTCCATAAAAGGAACATTTACGCAAAATATTCGCTTTTTAAATACAAAGGTTTGCTGCATATTCATTTAAATTGGTGTACAGAAGGTATATATTTTCAAGATTAACTTATTTTGTTGTGATAATACCGGTTTTACAGTGTAATGAAAATATTACTTGTTATTTTGTTTGAAATAAAATTTATCATTAAGGATGTGTTTTCTTTAAATAATATTTAAAAACAAAAAGTTAAAAGAAATTTTCATAATATCGTAAAGGTACCGGGTACCTACCGGTAATGTATACACACACAAATGCAAAACGTGTATACACATTACACACAGATGCATTAATGAACACTAGGTGGCGTATTTGGGACATAAATTGATGTGAAGTTACCCATCTATTTCCTAATATACACATACTTATCTATGGTGCAAGTTACTGCCAATTCAAATAATGTAAATGCGCATTATGAATAATCGTGTAATATTACAAGACCGAGAAAGTTACGAACGGCTTCCAAACGTAACGCAAGTTGAAACTTGACCCTTGTATAAGTTTGCGTTAGTGATATAACTGAAATACTGTTACGTACCCGTAATATAAGATGTTACGTACCCATAATATATTTATTAACAAAGATGATTGTTAATAAATGTGTGAAAAAGACGTTATTTCGTGTACCATGGGCGATCCACAAAAAAGTGAGTATGTGCGTCGCTGAACTTTACTCTGCAACCATGTTTTCAGTAAAGAGCAATGCACTACAGTTTTTACCTAGAACATTATGCCTTCCAATCCCACTTTCGCTCTCACGTATAGAGTTTTGTTAAAAACGAGATCCTACTTTCAGTCTGAGAGTAGAACTTGAAAAGCACATTTCAAACTACATATTCAATTCGAATTGAAATTCTATTCAAATATATAACTTGAAATCTTCAATTTAAGTTTTTTAACTTTTAATTTAAGGCTTTAATTTAATACTTAATCAATAATAGGTAGGGATTTTTTTCTTCCCAGACCAATCTGCAATCGGCTACTTAGCCATAATCAGATGCGTTCAAAAAAGACAAAGGTGCTATTAGCGACGTTCCATCAAACGTCTGCGATTAATGAGAATTGCTTTTTATGTTCTGAGTCTATGTTTAGGATTTCCCATCTCTTCAGGTGTGCCACGTCATTTTGTGTGTTTAGAAGGCTCTTCGTCTTGTCAGTCTATCCTTATATCTTTTGCTAGTGTTTACTATCTCCTACTGGAACAGTAGGGACTTTCAAGTGCTCATGTATTTCTGAGTTTTTTAAAAACCATGGCGCACATGAGATGGTTCTTAGAGCAACATTTGGAAATCTTTGAAGTATCTCGACATTAGAATTACTTGCCGAGCCCCACAGTTCTATCCCATATGTCCAGATAGGTTTTATTATAGCTTTATATATCAGGAGCTTGTTAGTAAGAGACAATTGGGAATGAGACAAATTGGGGGGTTAGGGATTTATACTATTTATTTGATGGGCTCTCAGGGAGGGCTATGTCGTCTGGGTGACACCATAGCGATTATTAGAAAATTAGCTTTTGCAACCGCCATGCTTCAGATCCTGCAAAAATAATACTAGCTAAATTTTGTACTATACCTACTTATCGCATAATGCAATTTGTAAAATGTGAATTGAAATGTTATTTATTTAAATTGTAATAATTGTTTACTTAATAATGAGTATACTATCATAGTAGTGGAAGGGCACACTGTGTTTCGCAGTCATTTGGGCAGCCCGTTTGGCGGCAATAACCACCTCCTTACAGAAGACCATCGTGAAATAACAGCACGTGTGCTGTTGTGTGCGGTGAGTGAGCAAGGGATGCCAGAGCCCATTTCCCTATACCCTCGTAATCCTAAACCCTTAATCCTACTGTAGTCGGCAACGAACTTGCAGCAGCTTTGCCGTTGCTTGTATTATGCGACGTTAGCCACCTATCATCAAGTGGACCGTCAGTCTGTCTGGCGATCTTAACATAAGAAAGATGCCTATTCATTTTTTAGTACATGAAACACAATATTTTAAAAATACCATCACAAAATTAAAATCACAATATAGAATTACTGAGTTATTAAAACTACAAGCAAGCAACAATTAGAACGCGGCGATACGACATCCGTCCTCTAAGCTGTCACTTCGTTTTGACAAGCAAGGGAAAAAAGATGTTAGTATATCATAATAAAAAATATAAAAAACTACATACTAGAAGGCGCGGCGTGTTCAATCAAAAAGCATGCCTTGCACTTGTATCCAAAACAAGATTAATGCCCTCCTTTAAGATAACAATTTGATTAGATAAAATAATCTAAATCTAAGTATCTCTAGATAAATAAATATGCATGAGAATGGACTACTTCACATGATATTAATCCAATTAAATTTCTTCGCAAATATATTAGAACGTCACAATTTTGAAAATATTTTTTTTTAGATAAATACCCGAAACGGATGTATCGTTTTGAAAGGTATTCTGCCATGACTTCTCAGAGAATAATAATCTATGCTTTTGTGGCCCCATAATATCCAGAAATTATTTTGTTTTAATGCTTTATACTTACGTAGTTGATCTCATTTAATAAGCAAAATAAACTACCCAATTATAGAGTTATATTGTACCTACTAGCGACCCGCCCTCGGCTTCGGAAGGATGCAATTTTTTTTCTACTAACTATACAAACCTTCCTCCTTTATCGCTCATTCCATTAGTGAAAACTGTATAAAAATTCTTTTTATCTTTATCTTATCAAAACGACTTTATTTTATAATCTATACTAATACAAAAAGAGAAAAGATTTTTATGTATGTATCTATTTATTTTTGTATGTTTGTAATGAATAAACTAAAAAACGATTGGACCGATTTTAAAAATTCTTTCACCTGTAGAAAGCTACATTATCACAGCGAGTATCATAGGCTACTCACCCTCGCCCTTCTCCCCTCTTTACCGAGACTACTGAACCGATTTTAAGAATTCTTTCACCTATAGAAAGCTACATTATCAACGAGTAACATAGGCTACTCACCCTCCCCCATTTCCCCCCTTTACCCACCTTCATACAAAATTGCCGTTTTCCACGAATAATATTTTATAAAGAGAAGCGGACGAACTCGCGTCCAACAGTTAGTATGTAATACTATAATAATAGATGTGGATATTGTATAACGTATTTATTTTATGCAATAACAGATTGAGTTCACCCAATGAGTTGACACGCATGAAATACCTTGATGCCTAATAAAAAAAAAACGTGTATAAAAACACAACTTTCTCTCTCAATTATTTGGAACGAATCACTTTTTATATGGAATATTATACCTACCTATCTGAATAGCAAATGAGCACGCTTTTCAAATCAATGTAAGTAAACGTTTTATTCATTTATTACAATTTATCTCATTTACTTAAGTAATGTATTAATGACAATCTATGTATTAATTTAATGGAGTTAGCATAAGTGAACCTGTAAATAAATAAATATTTTCATACAATACAAGGGTATCTTAATATTACACAAAACGGATATATATTTTTTAATACAGTTGCTCAAAAAGTGGCGTATTGCAAGGACGTATAGCGTTCGGAATGTCGGCTATTACATACTCGTGCTTTTTTTTTACCTTTCCCGAACTCGTGCGTTCTCTTTTCCAACTGTCAAAATAATGTCTATTAAAAAGAAAAAGTTGCGGGCTCAGCTAGTTATCTATACAAATATTATAAAGAGAAAAGATTTGTATGTATGTTTGTAATAAATAACCTCAAAGACTACTGAAGCGATTTTAAGAATTCTTTCACCTATAGAAAGCTACATTATCAGTGAGTAATCTATACTAAATATTATAAAGCTGAAGAGTTTGTTTTGTTTGAACGCGCTAATCTCAGGAACTAATGGTTCGAATTAAAAAATTCTTTTTGTTTTGAATAATCCATTTATCGAGGAAGGCTATAGGCTATATAACAACACGCTACGATAAACAGTATTATAAAGCAGTGTCCAGTACCGCGCGCCCCATGCGCACGCCGCGCCGCCGCCGTATGGGCCGCAGCGAAGCGTGGCCGAGTTCAGCTAGTATTTTATAAAGAGACGTGGACGAAGTCGCGTGCAAGAGCTAGTAAATAATATTCTTCAGTTATCGAGCGCAAACGCTCCCAGTTGTTTCAAAACAAGCTCTATTCGCCGCCTAGCAACGTATCCTTGTACGAAACATTGATAGGCCACGTAATGTGTTCAAAGGCACACATTCTGATCACGGATACATATAATCACGAGCCACAAGTGCAATGACTTAGTGGAACACGGTGCATTGATATCGATTTGAGTGGACATAATTATTATTGGTTGCTTGCTATCCGTGATGCACCCGCCTATCTGCAACATTAAATTCTATAGAGCTTCTTGTAAATTGTAAGCCTACGTCGTTAATATATTATATAAGCTTCTTCCGCGAAAATATAGCCTTTGTGTCTTTTTTGTTGTAAAGTTTAATCAAAATGAGTTCAGGAGTTTTTGTGTGAAAGAATAACAAACATCCATACATCCGTCCTCACAAACTTTCGCATTTATAAACAGATTTGTTAAACTTTAACGTTAGTATTTAATTATGTGCCGAAATTGCTAAAGTCCAAAGTAACTTAAAACTTAGTGTCATCTCTTATTCCTCAAATTTTCATCATCTTTAGGGCGAGCCATTGTAAGACTAACTACGTTCATAATACGTATATTCGGTCTAAGAGTATTGCTTATATTTATGAAATTAATCAAAATTAGAAGTAATCCTATTAATAATTATAAATGAAAATATTTGTGAGAATCGATGTAGATTATTTGTTACTTTCACGCAAAATCTACTGAACGGACTTTGATGAAATTTGGCACACATATAGTTTATTATCTGAATTAACACATAGGATACCTGGGATTTTTATTTTTATCCTGGGAAAATGTAATCTCAGGCCAATGTAGATTCAATTTAAAAACCTGAAAACTGTTGACGGTAGATTTAGAACATTTTCTTGGATTCTCATACTATCTAACAGCAATAATCTTGTACAATCTCAATGTTATAATGCACCTAGTTACAACTAAGATGACGAAGGCCTGGAAGGGCTGGAAGTTTACATTCACCTTGCGGCCGCAAGTTCTGCCTATAGTTTTTTATATGCAGAAGGTATAATCGCTTATTCAGAATTGCCTATGAAATCACCATACGAATTCACAATAGGCTAATATATAATTCAAAAGTAGGCAAGACACATGATATGAGCATTTTTTCAAGAATATATAAAACACACCAATAATATTTCCCTATAATATATAAATTATAACATGAAATGCTCCACAAATAACGGCAATTTACATAATATGTGATATTTCGAAGGTACCGTAAAATAACACGTATTTTCCATTATAGCAAGATTTCAATTAAATCTACATGCCTAATTGGACATAATTAATGGTTATGTAATTCTAATGACGTAATTAGTGTTATGATTGTGAACAGCATATTGAGTCGTTTTAGCCGATGGTGCACTTTGGCGTTTAAAGACATAAGTGCTTAAATGATTCATATAGGGTGAGAAGTGTGGATATTTGTAGTAACTGAGACCGCATATCGTTCAGAGTAATATGCAGCTTGAATATTGTACGGACGAAATAAAGCCTGAGCCTAACTTCATACATGTATGACGACTCGTCTCGGCTTTGTAGAATAATTCGAGTAATATGCTTTTCCTATAAAACAAAGTCCTCCAGCCGCGTCTGTCTGTCTGTTCGCGATGGATGGATTTTTATGCGGTTTTCATCTATCAACGGTTTAGGTTTAGAAGGTTTAGGCGTGTAATTCGTTAAGGTTTTTGTGGAAACGCTACCTAATCCGTTTGAGATAGGTATAACAAAACAATATATGATGGGTTTGTTTCTCTTTTATAGGTCTACAAAAAAGTTCGTGATGGCATATGTTTACCTTTTAAGCTTACTATATACCCCATTCTAACTTCTATAAAAATGAAAACATATAAATATGTGACATTTGGAAAAGCTATTTAGACGCATACAGTACTAATCATTATTAAATTAAATACGTTAGTTACTTTAAGCATTTCATACAGATTATAATAGCCTTGAACACCGTACAATTTAAATGAATATTTAACTACCCGCGAGAAAATAAATTCAACCGGTCTCGCACCAACGCGACGCGACTACGGGACTCGATTTTTAAATCTTTACTACCCGTACGAAGTCGGGACGGGTCGCTAGTCCCATATAAATGATTATTTAAGAGAAAAACTAAAGTGTAAATTGAGACCAGAAAAGATAGCCTCGTAAGCAATAGAATTGTTTTGTACATTTTGTGACAATAATTTGGATTTTCCCTTTAAAAAACATTAAAATCTAACTAGTATTCCGTCTAATAGGTGAAGTTTCAAACTTGGACCACAAATGACAAGTCTCTGGCAAGTGGCAACCCTAGGTCCAACCCATATTGTGCCTACATTGTACTGTATTTTGTGTTGTTGGTCACAAACATCTCGAAGTGAGAAAGTACAGCTAAGCACTAAAGTTTGGCAGACTTCCCAACTTTCTTCGAAGATTTACTTCGGACATATCGGTTTTTTAAAATATTTTCGTTTAATGTAAAGTCGTTTACATGTAAAAACATAAAGGCATTCATTTGGAACATTTTACAAATAAGTAATTATTTTTGTTCTAGTTTCAAATGCACCTTAGATTGTCTTATAGTACCTTATATACTTATTTTATATTTTTATACCTTTTTATACCTTATAGCATAAAAAATAGTAAAATTCGGTTAGTCAGATTTTAGCACCAACAACACTTAAAATAACAGCACTTGTGCTGTTGCATTTCTGTGCGTATGTGTCACAAAACTTATCTATCCCAATGTGCTCTACCCTTTATATAGTATACACTAGCTATGCCCGCGACTTCGTACGCGTTGAAAAATGAAAATATATTAGTTATGATGCCTGCCATTTTTATCGCTGTGAAGACAGTGACTTCGAATTTAGACGATCCCTCGGGAACCTATCGTTTTTGCAGGATAAAAAGTACCCTATATGTTAATCTAGGTAATAAGCTATCTGTGTGCCAAATTTCATCGAAATCCGTTGAGCCGTTTTTGCGTTATTGAGGAACAGACATACAAACTTTCGCATTTATAATATTATTAGGATACTAACAAGGACGGCAGTACACTTGCAACGAACCTTGCTTGCTTATTTATTTGTAAGGGAGGTAATCACCTGCCATCAGGTGAACCTGAACCGTCTGCCTGCTGCCACGCTTTAAAATAAAAAATATATACGTTATGCGCTGTTCTAATGACTGGTCATGTGGTCATACACTATCTACGTTAGTGATTTGATTATACAGTTATATCAACATTCAGGGCTGTCACAACTACTTTACAAGGTTTAAAGACGTCACAAAATACATTTTGTTTTATTAATGATTGATTATACATATAATTTGATGTAATTAAAATTAATGCTATTTGGTTATATAAGCATTGAAGACTCCTTTTTTTGTCATTCAAGGCAAATGAATATTACGTTAGCGTGATTTTTATAAACAAAATGTAAACTGAGATTTATTCTAAAATCTATTACTGGCACTATGAGGGGTGTATGATAACTAATGAGCTTTAAGCAATGTGGCAAGGCTGAATAGTAAAAATGTCATTGCCTACAGCTGCCATTTTGAAAGCGGGAAAGTTGAGTTTCAAATCATTCTGGGAGACAAACGCTAAATACTAAAAATATCCATTGTTTAATGAAGATGTTACAAGAAATAGACAAGACAATTGCTTTGAAAAAAATATATATTACACTTAAACATGTGAAGAACCAATTTGTATTCATTAGAATTTTCGTTAAAGTAATGGAAACTCCACAAAAAAAGTTAGAACACAAGAAGAATTTGACCTTTATTCAAAATTCTCTCGAATTGCACGCATATGAATCCTGTACCTATTAATAAGTTAATATCAGATTAAAAAATTGTATTAATAAAAAATAAAAAAATTGTGTAATGTTCTAATGGTAAAAATGAAAAACACCATTTCTAGGCCTGTTGAATTGTCTCCGCCGCCAGCGAGTTCTATAGTAAATGTCATTTGCCTCAGTGAATCCCTTAATTACATCCTGAAATATTACAGTTTAAACAGAACTAGTTTTCTTTTTGAAAAATGGAAAAAGAACAATATCAGGCCAGGCAGTGACTCGCTTTCTGTTTTTAAAAGGGAAACGCGTAAGTAAATAAAAAGCGAATCCATGATTGATGAGGCCCGCCCAGGACGCCCAAATGAGGATGGAGTTGTCATTGGAGCGTGTTCAAAATATCTTACACAAACATTTGGGCATGAGGAAGCTATCGGCCCGCTACGTTACCGTGGACGAAACGTGGATCCACCACTATACTCCCGAAACCCAAAACCAGTCGAAGCAGTGGAATTGTCCCGGCGAAAGTGCTCCGAAGTAAGCGAAAACGGTTCCGTCGTCTGCCGGGAAGGTGATGGCGACCGTTTTTTGAGATTCTCAAGGATCCACGATGACTACTTAGCGAAGGAAAGAACGATCACGGGACAGTATTACTCGGATTTATTGTCTCGATTTGAGGAAGAATTAAAGAAAAAACGGCCCGCAAAAAAGTGATCTTTCACCATGACAATGCACCGGCCCATTCAACTTGCATCGCCAAGGCCAAACTGGATCAATTGGGTTACAATTACAAGATACTGCTGCACACTCCGTATTCTCCGGATCTGGCCCCGTGCGATTTCTCCTTATTCCCAAATTTGAAGACTTGGCTCGTTGGCAAACGCTTCACATCAAATAAAGACGTCATAGAGGCCACGGCTGAGTATTTTGCTGAGTTCCAGATGGCATATTTTTTTATAGGGCTTCAAGAAGTTGGAGACGCGCTGGGAAAATATATCTCTGGAAGGGGACTACGTCGAAAAATAACCGAAATAATACTAAAAATATTTTCATGGGTAGGCTTATTATTTATCAAACCACCCTCGTAAATCTATCGTACTATACTAATATTATAAAGGCGAAAGTTGTATGTTTGTTACTCAATCACCGAAAAACAGCTGAACGGATTGGGATGAAATTTGGAACATATACATATATTTTATTATCGGGATTCACATATGGGATACTCTTAATGTTGGAAAAATTTTAGGGTCCTGTGGGATTTTCAAAAAACAAATTACAGTGCGTACAAAGTTGGAGACACGACTAGTTATTCATTTATGAATTTAGACAGATACTTATGTTATCTTTGCTTACTTATATCTAATAATTTTGTGACAACCCTAGGACTCGTTTAGCCTGACTGGACAGAGGACACAGCCGGCCAGTGCGGCACGTATCATACGGTCAATTACACAGCCCTGCGACAGAAGCGGCTGGTTCCAGCATACAAGTTCCCAAGGATTTAGTTACCTAGTATAAAGGACTTCGTTAAACCCTTTCGGTTCTGGCCTTTGGAAATTAATCAATGAAGTGAAGCGAATGTAATAAGACTGGTAAAGGAACTCTGTGGTTAAATTAAAATAAAATGAGGCTGTAATCCCTATAATTATATTACATATTTAAGCTATAAATAGATGGTTTCTTGGCATTAGAAGTTTACCTACTTGCAAGAGTTCCTTTTTTTATACGTTATGTTAGAAATGTTAGAATTTGTTATATGATTCACGGTTACATTATGATAAACTTTAATTTAATAATAGAAGTTGCGTCCTATATTATTTTGCACAGTCTAACGCAAGTAATATGAATTGTAGGGTAGCAACACGGACGATTTATAAAAAAGGAAAATAAGAGGTGGGTAGGTTTTTGTCGCGCGAGAAGGCGAGCCGCACGGCAGTCATTTTTGAATTCATTCCTCCGCTAGACTTCGAAGTGACATAACGCCTTGTTGCTACCCACTCGTTTATTTTTGTATAATACCATTAGTAAAGAAAATAAATTAATATCATCGAACACGATTTGTTTTGCTTGGACCACCTGATATTTAATATCAGAAGTGGGATAAGAAATCTTCCAAAATCGGTAGCGATAACGACGAGGGATCAAATAGACGTAAATCGCACGTTATCGCAAATGACACCGGCGTCATAGTACTAGGACGAGTACCGCGAGTTATCGTTTAAGAACAAAAAGGCGCATCGAGAGTAGCCGGGGCGCCACAAACGGGGTGCAGCGAGGAAATCTTCAGGAGCAGGGCGGCGCAATAAGAGTGCCCAGCGCCACAAACAGCCTGCAGCGAGGGAATCGAGATCTAGACACTTGGCGTCTAGTAACCCGTTGCCGCATCGGCGCCAAGCGATGGTGCACAACACTCCACGAAACGGATCTTTGGTCATGGAACAGGCGAGTAACTAACTTTTTTTTTCTTCTTTTTCTCTCGTATTTCCTTTTTCGTAGTGGCTATTGCAGTTTTAACAATGTACAATAGTTACGCTAAGGATTAACCAGCGTTATAGTCCTTACATTCTGTATTGTGGGCAGCTACTTAAAATAATGTAATAATAGTAAATAGCATATACAACGGTATTGTTTGAATGGAGCTGATCATTGAGTATTAATGTACACATTTAGTGTACAATGTGATGTGTAACGCATTACGATAATAGACATATCGCTATACCTCAATCATAAATAGTGTTAATTATTGCTGGCCTTATCAAAGCTTTTAAACATTTATAGGAAAACAATGATGCTGTTTCAAGGATGTTTTCAGGGAATTGATGAACAAAATAATACAACTCCTCAACTGCAGTCGGTAGCGGCGCCAGTAGCGTCGCTGATGTCGACCGCATCGGTGCCCGCAGCGGATGTAACAGATCACCCATTGTATGCCAGCGAACTGCCGCCGGCCATGTCGGCGCCGGCGCAAAGTAATATACGTATGGGTGAGAATCAAAACTTACCATCCGATGTTTCATCACAAAGGTTAATCAATATGAAAGATTTTACTACATTTTTACAAACCTTGACACGACCACACATGCACGTGCCATTCGATAAAAACATTATACCTATAGTTGATTCAATATAAGGATAAACTAAATGTAAACAAACCGAACGCAGGTCACGCAGTTCATTCAGTGTTACTAAACATTTGAAAGTCGTATGTTTATTAAAATTTATTAAAATTTTTACAATAGTCCGGTAAATATAACAAATTAATGATACTATTAATAATACAGTGCTAGTGAAAACAATAATACTAAACGTACCTTCGGTCTTTTCTTTTTTGGAGAACTGAAGTCTTTGGAAGTGCTAGGCTCCATGATAAACAATAAATACTAACAAGAACACTTAATAACAATATAAAAACCTAAACAAAATTTTAACAAACAAATTAACCTAAACAATTAACAATAAGCTTAAAACATAACAAATAACTGGAACTCCAAACGAACGTAATACATCGAAAAAATGTTGGTGTCCCCCAAGATCGAATGCATCGAAAAAATGAAAAAGAACGAAGAGCGCTTGCCGTTATTGTAACTACACTTGATAGAAAAGGATAGATATAAAATTGCACGTTCTACCGCTTTAAACGGTTTTTGTTTACTAAAAGTTCACGCATATGTTGAATGGACTTTACCTCTGTTTGATCCATCAAATGGCAGGACCAGTTAACTAAGGCTTTTCCATCGGAGAGCAACTATGGTGCACTCTTAACGGAAATGTTAAATTGGCGAATGAGAATGGGCGAATCTGTAGATTATTATTATTATAATAAGATGACGTTGCTAAATGTATGGGATATCACGGGAAAAAAGGGCAGTAGATTGTCTTATCTACGGCATAGACGATCGAATGGTTAGGGCAGGTGCGTCTTCAGCTAGGCTGAGTGAGCGTGAAGATTTGTTTCATTTTTTAAAGACTTATGTAGGGAGTCCAATCACAAGGCACTCAAGCACTTCTAATGAAATAATTTGCTTTGGATGTATCAACTAAGGCATCGTGGTAATCAATGTCGTGGTGGAAGTGAGATAATTTGTTTTAACTGTAAGGAAAAATGTCCACTTCTAACAAATGCACTAAACCCTTGATCAAATTCAAATTCTTTATTGAGATAAAAACGGAGAAGTCCACTAACATTTATCTCACAACACATATCTTAGTAGTTAATATGTTTAAAAAAAATATATAAAATAATAATCAATAATAAGAAAAATATATCCTACATTACAATATTAGTCAATTAAACTATCGGCTTACATGCCTTTATCCCATTGGTCAAATGCGATAAATGTCATCGAATTGGACATAAAACAAGTGCATGCAAGTTACTACAAGTACCTAAGAAGAAAGTAATTTTAACTACGTTTACGAAATCGGATTCTATCTAAATATTATAAACCTGCTATTGTTAACTGAACAATTAATGTAAAATGTATGTTGACTTTGGAAGAGTTTGCGTCCTCATCGCAAAAGACATCGTAGACAGCAACTCATTACCAAATAATGCATTATTTTAGAACTTTTAAAGGGAAACAATACATACATATTTGATTTTTGCGTAACTTTAATCGTTTACGCAGCGCACGCAACGGAAACTCTCAAAAGGGATAATTTTCCCGTTTTTTCAACATTTTTCATTGAAGCTCCGCTTCTATTGATCCTCGCGTGATATTATATAGCTTATAGCCATCCTCGATAAATATCCAACACAAAAATATTTTTTCAATTCGAACCAGTAGTTCCTGAGATTAGAGCGTATAGTAAAGAATCAGGGGGTCCAAAAGAGGGACTGTTGCATCTGATCCATAAAGTTAACTAAATGAAATCAGAATCGAAATAAGTACTCATATTGAAAAGGATCAGAAACTACAAAAGGCTAGATATGATAGAAACAAAATTAAAGCTAGGGTATATACTGAGGGAGAGTTAGTAAAGATATTAAAACTAGTAGGTACCAATGACGGCAAAAGTAAAAAGCTTCTCCCGACATATACCTTAGGATATTTACCTGTTTATTTTATTTTTATTTTATTCATTTATTTACACACCAACAGCTTAACATAACTATAATTGCATAATTAACTTTAAAGTAGCATTAGGTTTATAATGTAAGCCAATAACAGGGGTGAACAGCATTTACAGTAGAAAAACATAGATATAAAAAAAAAATCGAAATTTAAAATAAATATCATAGATTCATAGTGTATATTAAATTCAATTATTTGACATAACAAAACAAATAAAAGTAACACAATATTTACGCTTGGACAGAAACCACATTTAAAGTTACATACACAATTTACATATACAGAAAACAATTATAAATATATCAAAATCTACTCGATAACGATAGGTACGAAGTTTCAAGTATACCTATGTCCAACATTACTCAGAAACCCTATTGGGGATCGTATAAAACCATGGATCTTCATGTATACTGAGGATGAAAGTGATAGTAATTGTAGTAATAGTGATGGCATCTAAGTGTACATACTGATCTGAAAGTGGTCAAACAGGTTATTCGTTGTGTTATAGTCTTAATAGTAACTAAATTGATGTAAACATCGGATGATGTAAGTGTAGCAAATGACAAGGTTGAGCAATTGACCTATGATGGAGTGTTGATAGATCCACTCAATATTATAGTACTGAGTCAGTGTTGATAGATCCATTGACTTATGTTGGAGTGTTGATAGATCCACTCATTATTATAGTAGCGAGTCAGTGTTGATAGATCCATTGACTTATGATGGAGTGTTGATAGATCCACTCATTATTATAGTAGCGAGTCAGTGTTGATAGATCCATTGACTTATGATGGAGTGTTGATAGATCCACTCATTATTATAGTACCGAGTCAGTGTTGATAGATCCATTGACTTATGATGGAGTGTTGATAGATCCACTCATTATTATAGTAGCGAGTCAGTGTTGATAGATCCATTGACTTATGATGGAGTGTTGATAGATCCACTCATTATTATAGTACCGAGTTAGTGTTGATAGATCCATTGACTTATGATGGAGTTTTGATAGATCTACTCAATATTATCGAATCAAATCAATGTTAAGATATCCTTTGGTAATGTTATCTGTATTTGGAAACGAAATAGAATCATGTATTATCCTATAGAGACTGTTTATACATTGTAGTTGTAAAATGAAGTAGTATTTTGCAAGATCAATTATTATTAAAATACTATATTGTAACAGATAATTACTTAATTACATGATCATTTTAAGATAAGGTATTCTACTTAAAGTTAAATTTGTTAGAACTAATTCGGATGTACGTGAAGTGAATCAAATTGATTAGAGGGTCAAAATTAAGTTAAGCTTATATATCGATAATAGAATTATATAATTTCTTTAGATTAATAATTATTGTAAGTATAACGGTAAAGGTCTGAGATGTTATTTGTTGTCATAATTTTTGATTTAAAGTTTGAGGACAAACTTATTGTCAGGAAGGGCCGAATGTTAGAAATGTTAGAATTTGTTATATGATTCACGGTTACATTATGATAAACTTTAATTTAATAATAGAAGTTGCGTCCTATATTATTTTGCACAGTCTAACGCAAGTAATATGAATTGTAGGGTAGCAACACGGACGATTTATAAAAAAGGAAAATAAGAGGTGGGTAGGTTTTTGTCGCGCGAGAAGGCGAGCCGCACGGCAGTCATTTTTGAATTCATTCCTCCGCTAGACTTCGAAGTGACATAACGCCTTGTTGCTACCCACTCGTTTATTTTTGTATAATACCATTAGTAAAGAAAATAAATTAATATCATCGAACACGATTTGTTTTGCTTGGACCACCTGATATTTAATAGTTAAGATCGGCAGACCGGCTGACGGCTACCGTCGCCTATAACACGAGCAACGCCAAAGCTGCTGCAAGTTCGCTGCCGACTAAAGTAGGATTAAGGATAAGGGACTAGGAGGGGACAGGAAAATGGGCTCTGGCATCCCTTACTCACTCACCGAAACATAACAGCACACGTGCTGTTATTTCACGGTGGTCTTCTATAAGGGGGTGGTTACTGCCGCCAGAGGGGCTGCCCAAATGACTGCGAAACGCAGTGTGGCCCTGCCACTACTTTCCTATTAGAATAGAGAATGAAATATCCATCTTCTGTAACTCTGATGCATTCCGATCCAATACGGTAGGTATCCTACTGATGATCGCCAAGACTTCCCATGCTTTCAAAATTGCTAGTCCTTTCTTACACTATGGTAATATAGTATCAGACATATTACTTCAATTTTGTATCAGATATATATTACTTCAACAGGAGTCCTTTAAACCATACGATAGTTTCTTACGGCATTTTGCACCATTAAATACGGCATCAGCGAAATGTGAACGCAATATCAAGAGCTATCTTGTCGACCACGAGCATCTGGAATCACTGCGAATACCTAACTGCAGATTTAAAGGAAGAGATTCTTGGGTTTGCAAGAGAACGTTCGTTGGAATTTACTCATAAGTTTATTAACGGATTTTTAAAATAGTTTTAATAAAAATATTTTAGAAACTGGCTGAGCCCCCAACATTGTACGCGTGGTATTCGCGTAACTTTTATTGTTTGTAAAAAGATTGGAATGAAACAAACACTAAATGTTAACAATACATGAGTGAAAACCGCATTCAAATCGGTTAAGCTGTTAGCGTGCACAAACGCACAGACAAATAGATTAAAATTCTAAAAGCTATTTTTTTGACCTCGGTAACATAAAGTACAAATGGTTTATTTTTTTTAATCTTTAATGTTCACGGTTCGTTTACGATTTTATTGTAAGTATGTATAGAAGATTAAAATTGAGTGCGATCAGGTTAAAGAGCACAATTTAAAAGGAGTCTATATTTTGTTGGATGATTTTATTAAAATGTATAAATTAAAAACTACTTTTTCATATAAAGAAAAATCCAAACTATCAAAATGAAAACATACATACTTTAAAAATAATTCTTATTAATTTTCGTAACGTGTGTCTAACATCGTGAACTCAAAAACTGAATACTCTAAAATAAATTCAGCTGCTAATACAATAAACAGCTCATTATCTTTTTCTCGTTGATTTTAAAACCGTTTTTCTTTTTTTGTTTAGTAGCTCTTGGCGAACTTTAGAAGTATGTATAAAAAAATTGTAAACATGATTATGGTCGAATTTCCACACAACTAGATCTTAATCTTTTAAAAAGTATGTAAAAACCAAAATAAAAACCGTGAGATAAAATATGTGCTTGCTTAATGTTGATAAAGGAACGTAAACGCATTTTAAATTAAGGTTATTTTATGCTACTAAATCTAGAAAATTCGATTTCTTTTGAACATCTGTATAGTACCCGGCAAACTTCTTGGCCATCGCGTGAGGTGGTGGGGGAAAGTTTGCGCATGGTACAAAATATTATTTCATTGAAAAACCCAGTAATTTTTTTATTACTGGGTTTTTATTGATTGAGCTAATAACGTTTTAGTTGGTGGTATAGATAGAGAGAAAAGAGATCACGAGAGACAAAGAGACCTCTTTTTCGTTTCTGCGCATTCAAGGTCGTTTGTCCAAGAAGTTTGCCGGCTACTATAACTATAATTTAATTCTATAGGTACCAAATAAGTGAACTAAGTAATAAATTCGATAAACAATAACAGTACATATAGTAAAATAGTTGTTTGTCTGTGCGTTTATGTACGTTAATCTCAGAAACGGCTTAACCGATTTCACTGATGTATTGAAAATCGCAAGCTTCTGGTAATGTTCGTTCCCTTCCAATCGGTTTACAAAGAAAAAAGTTACACGCTATCCAAATAGCACGCGTATGAAGTATGGATGTTTGTTACTCTTTAACGCAAGAACAGTTTAACGGATTCGGATGAAATAAGTGAGTAAGGGATGCCAGAGCCCATTTCCCTATTCCCTCCTAATCCCTTATCCTTAATCCTACTGTAGGCGGAGCGCACTTGCAGCAGCTTTGGCGTTGCTTGTGTTATAGGCAACGGTAGCCACCTACCATCAAGTGGACCGTCAGCCTGTCTGCCGATCTTAACATAAAAAAATAATATAGTTTATTACCTGGATTATAACATAGGGTTTCGTTATGGAGATTGACTAAAAAGTCTAAAAATAAAAAAATTTGGAGCGCCACTGTCGCCACAGTCGTTACAGTGATAAATAATGGTTATTGAATTTTAATTCCTCAACTGGTAAAACTAGAAAATGAAAAGAAACTACACCTATGCTTTAAAAAGCCATGGACCGAAATAGGGCCCTCGAACAACGGCAAGTTATTCGCAATGACTTTGAAACGACATGAACAACGTTGCGTTATGCGGGCGAATGAATTTTAAAAATGCAGGACCGCAGGAAGTGAAAACGCCCAGTAGCCGACAAACACAAGGAAAACATTTTATCCGCACGTCGTCAAAGGCATGGCGATGTCGCGTCGGTTTTATCTAAGCTCGGGCGTTGCAAGGCATTTATTAATTTAACGTAGCCGTGTAAGTTCCCCTTTTCGCACATTTGCGGTGTGCTTCCGAACAATGGTGGGAAAGGAAGTAAACACAATGTTTATGCTGGTACGGGTTCCGCGAGTTAGAAAATAATGCGATTTGAGGAGCTTTGTTTTGAAATATTCTTTCGTTGTTTAAGGACGCCGGAATTTAATAATTGTAGAGTGCGTGGGAACAGTTTGACGAATCGATTCATGGATTTTGTTAGGCCTTTGTCGGGGAAAAAAATGAAAGGCATTTGCTTACAAACTAACATCATAAAGCTGAAATGTTTATTGGAGTTTACTCCGTAAGAATCGATTTTCAAATAAGCCAAGAGTAAAATTAATACAAGCGTTAACTAAAAGCGTTATGCTCTTCTAAGCAGTTCTACACTAATCCGATTGATATCGCCGCTTCACCTAAATCATATTGTAGTGTTATAATAGATGGCGCATTTATTTACACTCCTTTCCTATTGCATAGTCAAAGACAATCATACTTAAGGACTCCAGTCGTACGTCGGAGCTGACACACACACTTTTTTTTTGTTTGAACGCGTTAAACTAAGAGTCGGATTTTAAAAATTCTATTAGCATTTGACAGCCCAATTCTTGAGAGGAAGATTATAGGCTATTTATCATCAAGCTATGACCCTTACAAGCCGAGCAGGCTGAAACACAGCTAGTATAAATTAGTCAGTTTCTCTTAACTTTTTCTAAAGCACCCAACGAATTTTAATACGGTTTTCACTAATGGATAAAGTTTGTGAATATAATTTGAAGAAAAAATTGCATCCGTGCGAAGCCGAGGACGGGTCGGTAGTATTTTATATGGTGATTTTTTTTTAATGTTCAGATCGGCAGACAGGCAGACGGTCCACTTGATGGTAGGTGGCTACCGTCGCCTATAACACAAGCAATGCCACAGCTGCTGTCGACTACAGTAGGATTAAGGATAAGGGATTGGATAGGAAAATGGGCTCTGGCATTCCTTACTCACTCACCGAAACACAACAGCACACGTGCTGTTATTTCACGGTGGTCTTCTATAAGGGGGTGGTTACTGCCGCCAGAATCGGCAGACAGTCTGACGGTCCACTTGATGGTAAGTGGCTACCGTCGCCTATAACACAAGCAATGCCACAGCTGCTGTCGACTACAGTAGGATTAAGGATAAGGGATTGGATAGGAAAATGGGCTCTGTCATTCCTTATTCACTCACCGAAACACAACAGCACACGTGCTGTTATTTCACTGTGGTCTTCTGTAAGGGGGTGGTTACTGCCGCCAGATGGGCTGCCCAGATGACTGCGAAACGCAGTGTGCCCTGCCACTACTGAAGTGATAAAGTAAGTACTACACATATATATGGTGATAAAGTAACTCTCTTTTTGTACGTTACGCTTAAGAACTAGACGACTTAAAAGATTATATTAAATTATTTTAATGAAAAGATATCAATATTATATTAGTTTACCATTACATGTAATATTTTATCTTAATTTTTTTGATTATCGATTCTAAGTTTGACTTTCATTAAATATAACTGCAATTCCACTAACGGGTGTGAATAGCGGCACTTAAAAATAAACATTTTAAAAATCGAAACGCCATGTTTGTCGCGGACACCCCACGCTAGACTGAATAGCAGTCAATTCAGGTCCATGAACTTGAAAATTTAAGTGCATACGTATTTTTAGCTTGACGCACCGGCACGCAGTCACACTAAATAATAAAATAAATACATATGTTGTATAGATATTTACCACTTACGACTGAGAATCGAGAATATTGAGCAATAGTTGCTCCACTAGCACTATTGCTCAACACGGCCATATTACCTTTTCCCTAAAAGCGTTGGAACTAAGCAGTTTAATTAATCGTGGATGCATTCATTATTGGTGATGATCAAAATAGAATATGAATTTCTATTTGGATCTTGACCACAAATTATGATCAGAATTCATAATCAAAGGATAATAATTGACAGCGCACACTGCGTTTGGTCTTTGTCACGCTAAGTAAACCTGAATTATGTGGAGTATTTAGCCATATTTAAAGGGTATTATATTTTTTAATGTTAAGGTCGACAGACAGGTTGACGGTCCACTTGGTAACGCTACAGGTGCTGCATATGCTCTGCCGACAATAGTGGGATTGAGTGGGATAGGGGAATGGGCTCTGGCGTCCGTTACTCACTAACCGAAACACAACAGCATACATACAGTTATTTTACGGTGGTCTTCTGAAAAGTGGTGGTTACTGCCGCCAAACGGGCTGCCCAAATGGCTGCTAAACGGAGTGTACCCTGCTCCTACTACTGCTACTTTTAGCCATACGAATAATAATTATAATTGTAATATATTAGTTAAAGTAAAAAGATTATTTTTTAATTACATACTGCACTCACAGCCATAAAATAGGTAGTCGGTCACATAAGATCACCGTTAAAATAACAGCATATGTGCTACAGTGCTTCGGTGAGTGAGTAAAGAACCCATTTCTCCTTCATATCTTTATAATTCCTTGTATTTTTTTCTTTCCAAGTAAGACAACATACATGCAACACCTATGTCGTTGCTTGTGTTAATTGGTGACTGTAGCCACTTACCATAAAGAGGAGTAACAGTTTTCACACAGTAACACAGAGAGTGTAGAAGTATGTAGAAAGTAACGGAATGTAAAAAGTATAAAAATGTTCTTTTGTTTAAAAAGCCACATTGGTGTAAACAGAATACACTGTGTACAGTTGGCATGTGCAGTTTAAAGTAGGTGTTGTATTAAAACAAGCACAGCTCATATAACATGAAAGTTTTCAACACTGTACTTTATAAGAATAGAAGTAAGTAGGGTAATTGCGCTGGTTTGCCGTCCAGTTCCACTATTCGTCCATCTGACTGAGCTGTATCAAATTCGTGTGTAAAATTTGAACACAAACCTACCTTCCCGCGCAAGGTTGGACTTATTGCGATCTATAATGTCTAAGCAACAGTTCTACCAAGATGAAAATGTGGTTTAATTAGTAACGACTTCAAAAAAATTAAAGTCAGTAGCCGCTTCGCATTCATCTCTTGCAGACGTCATCGCACTAGGAAAAAAAAGTGGGGACGGAAAAAGTTCATGATAAGTTTTAATTATTATTTTAGCTAGATTACGTATTGTTTTTGGCATGTATGTCTATTTATAATCATAATAAAAACAATTTTAAGTGTTTTCTATGGTTTTTTTATGGAAGTCTTAGACAAATTAGGTGGACTAATACTAGCATACCAATTTTGCAAAATATTTAGTTTTCGTCCACGTGGACGGAAACCCAAACAGCTAAGTGAATATTTGTAATGGTTATTTTACTTCAACGGAACTATAAAATACTAAATATTTTCTCCCAATATGATCTTTATTGCTATTAGATTAGACATTTTAGTTTCCGTCCACGCCTTTGTCTGTGTGGCGCAAATAAAAAATATTTAAAGGTCGTGGACTTAAACTAAAAATAGCTTTAAATGTTGTTTTAATTTTCGTCCATAGAAGTATTATTTGTGGGTAGACAAAAACTAAACTTCCTAACATTTGTATTTAATTACCCATACCAGTTTTCTTTCCCGTATCTTCCTCACATTTGTAAGGGCAATGTGTTTTAAGTAGGTACCCACTATATGAATAATTCTCCTTATGGAGTAGGGTCAATTATTCATAACATAAATGAGGGTAGGTCAGGCATCGTATTCTTCTTAATTTTGTCTTCAGTCAGACAGATGCAGTATTTTGTTTTGTTTTATTATCTACTTACGGAACTTACCCTAAAAACAATCAGGTGGTATCAGAGCATACCACCTGATTGATTGGTGTTTGGGCAGATCTGAATCAGGATGGAGACGTATTTTTTGAATACGTCACTAATGAGTTTAATAACGCAATAATATCCAATAACCTGTCCTCTTGCTCGTAGACAGACACAAATCCCATATGTCACTGATGCTCACACAGTATGTGAACACTTAATTCGTTATATCAATAACATTTTATTAATTTATGTTGTAAGTACCGACCGCGTTTTGTACAAACGCCTTTTGTACAACATGATTTCCTTGTACAATAAGATTATATTTTTAATTGTTTTAGTTGGTCACCATAAACGGTTAAGTCATTGTAATACGAATGTTTAAGACTGGAAAAGATTTATTTTTGTTAATGTGTTTAATTATAGCTAATAAAAGTAATAATACCTAAACGATAGAGAGAAATTGTCACGAAGAAATTACCATAAATAAGTATACATAATTGGTTTTTAACTTAATACTTCAACTGCACTCCTTTTTCTACATAGTGGTCGAAAACTAGCTCACACTAGGACGAAAACCAGTTTTTTTGGACGAAAACCAGCGAAATCCTTACTTTTGAAAAAAATATTTTTTATAAAAAAAGGCGTGTAAATGATTTACTGTCACGTAATATTAACCTAAAGAAGACTATATAAGCAACAAAATAAAATATGATACATTTAAGTAAGAGTACTTCAAGATATTAATTTCGCATCACAAACCTGGCAACTCCGATAATCGGACGAAAACCAGCGCAATGACCCTACTATAGGAGAATTCTTTTATGTAGATACGATTGACCCAGTTTGCAATTTCGTTTTAAGAGAGGATAGGTGTTGTGAGAATTGTATAACCCTCAGCGTTCTAATGTTAATGCCACATAAAAGGGTATGTTGGAATTAAATTTAAAACTTAGTGCATACGTAACAAGACGTTAATTTCGTTGCAACTTAAGTCGAGCGAATATGCACGAACGTAATGAAAAGTCTGAAATGTTTATATAACAAGAGACCAAAACATTCGCAAAACATCATCGACGTGAGAGAGCTTGCAAACAGTCGCGACAATCGAATACATATTACAACATTGCGATTCTAAAATCAATCTTCGTAGTACATTTTGTGGGAATTCGTTTGAACACAATCGTTGGTGTCTCCCGGACTACGTGATATCGCCAGAGCCCAAGAAGATTTCCGCCGATTTTAGCAGATCGAATATGGCCTTGCGATAAATTATGATCCCGATACTAAATATGTAACATGTGCATCTCAGTGATCTCAGTTGTGTATTATAATATGAACTAGCCAAAAAGATTATATATAGAGAGGGCATTGGGAATTCTATGAAAATAAATTAATTAATACCTTAAATTCTATGAATAAATTAAGGTATATTAAAAAGGAAGCAAAATTTGTGTATGAATGTTAGATTATATCGGCAGCTACAGAACCATTTATAAAAGTTATTTTACTAATTTATGTGGAGATAAACACACAATCCCTAAGCTAATAAGACTATTTCATTAATTAAAATACGTTACGTTTTTCATTCAAAATATCAAAAAGCGACGTGCCAAAATTTTATATTTGTAAATAAAAGATAAAATCAGTAATATCTATTTACTTTATCTTTTTAGATAAATAAGAAGAAAAAATTAAAAATTATAAAGATTTAAATTAAAGATTTTTAGATAAATATATATAAGAAAATAACTTTTTTAATTTGAGCCACAGTAAACGTGTTTGGACCATTCAACACACACTTAACAGACCTTTTAATTCGACTGTGAATCTCATGTCCACATAGAAGAACTCGTCGACAAAATCTAGTCTAAGATAAATACAGTAGTCGACAGCTTTAACGATTTAAAGACCCGTATTCTATAGTTAATTTAAACCGTGGGAAATAATCAAGATTACAGTTCTCGCATAGTCCAGTCAGTGCCGTCACTCAGTCGACAACCAAATGAGGCTCATGATTGCTCTTATAGCCTAACATTTGCAATTAAATCAGAGCAATTCAGAGCGATTCGCGGCGGGAATTACCGAAGCATTGTCAACGGACCCATAGTATTTCATTATAGCCGCGTCAATGTATATTTCCTTTTATTCGCCGTACATGGGAGTGTTTTCATTCTTCTCCCCAGGTATTGTTAGGCAGTGATATTTCGCTATGATTTTCTCAAGGGCTCATTGTAACACAACCCTTATATTAAACAAAAAGTGTTTGTATTGAGTCGGTAATAATAGTCAATTGTTTCATATACTCGTAAACAATTTTACTGTGGGTAAAATTACTTTAATGTACAATAAAAAATATTATTCAAAAAGGTACGAAGAAAGCGATTGATGTAACGAACTTTATTTGTCCAATGTTTTGATAGACCTAAATCATGCCTAAATCAAAAGTCAAAAAGTATCGCCTACCAGAACGACACGCCCCAGCTCTTTTTGTGGACATATTATAGTCAGTTAATAATATGTTAAACAAACTCACATTCGCATTTATAACATTTTAGATAAATGTAAATATGTACAATGTAGCAAGTGCTAGGTGGCTATTAACCTTCGGCCTAGGTAATTGTACGGTCAAATTCTATCGTGAATTTTTAAAGGGCAAGGTAACTCTACGACTTCAGTTAAATGCGAGCGTTTCCGTTAGCTGTAGGTCGATGATCCAGGTATAATAAATGCGTCACGCAGGGGTTGTCATGTAAATGGATATAGCGTAGAAGCCTTCGATTGTCACACTCACGAGCACAAGTGTACGGTTGTGTATAGTAACCTCAGCCGCAAAAAAATATGGTAATGCCAGCCTACTATGGTTCGTTAACTCTGCTGAAAGCCGTCACTTTTCTGTTTTCGCGGTTTATACTGTGAACGTGATGGAGAACATACAATGCACACATTAAACGAATAATATTAGCCTCTAAAGCTTTTGACCGCAACTTCGTGCGCGTCCCTTGAAAACTTTTTTTCTAGATGAAGGGTACCATATGTCATTTTCTGTACACCTGACAATGTGTACGCAAAATTTCATGATGATCGGATGATTATCATTATAGTGCTTAAAATAATTTGCAATATAAATAAATAATTAGTACAAGAATTACTAAATTGTTTAAAAACTTACAAATAGGGGATCTGACAAATTTTCAGAAAGTGTTTTAAATTAATCTTCATGGATATTTATTCCCATAAAAATATCCTTTTATAGGTACTCAAATTCATGTTTTAATATTGTTTGTTTGAATATGCCGCCAAAACGCCACGATAGTTCATCTGAGAGCGCGTAACGTCATTTGTGGTCATATCATAACAAAACAGCGGCATTGGCATAAGACAATGATTGCCCACAAATGACGTCACGCACTGTAATTGGTGTTTCAGTATAGATTAAAAATGTTGTAAATAATAAAAAAATATTTCTTCATTTAAAAATATTTAAATGAATTATATTAAATTATTATTCGATAAATAATCGTAAAAAATTATATATATTCTTTCTAAGTACATTTTAGATTTTAATCTGATTACTGTCCGATCCCCTATTGTGAACAAAGATTAATTATGAAATTTACAATATTCCATGTCAAGAGAATGCTCATTTAAAATATAATTTTCCGGAATAATAATAATAATTTTGTTCTCAATAAATTTCAAATTTCATCCGTGAGACATTTTACATTAGGTGTTCTTGCCACAGGTTCTGAAAATATTATATTTATCTTATTTTAACTAATCACCGCGGGAAAGCGGTGCGGTAGCGGTCAGTATGATTGCCAAACCAAACACTATCCCGTCAATCCCAACTCAGAAAACTGATACGTTTAAAGTACATAGGAACACCATGGCATTAAGAATAAATATATTTTAAAAATCAATAAATGGAGTGCCGTTCGGTAGCAGGTCAAAAATTTAACAATCAGTGAAAAGATAAGCGCCCTGTCAAGAAGTAAACACCTTCTGTATCTATTCCAATGCTATTTTCGAAACGACTGTCGTTACAATGATTGTCGAGTCAACATTTCACATAGCGATTAATAAATTCAGAACTAAATGTTATCTTTAATTAATATCAGAACTATGTATATTAATTAACTCAGACAGCACGATTTAAGCAATCATAACTGTCGTGTTTGTGATTTGATATAACTTAAATCATAGTCATATACATTGTTCGTGCTCATGGTATGATGGCGGGACGCACGTCATTACCGTCATAATTTAGTGAGTTGCGGAGCCAGTGAACCGAGAGGAAACCATAGTACACAATAATAACAAATACTTTATAATAGTTTTAGCCGTAAAAGATACATAGTTACTTTTAGCCTTTATAATTTAGTATTCAAATAATTGTTAAATAATCTATTAATACAACAAACTGAAAATTTAAATATTATATTGATAATTTCTACGAATCAGTCACATGGACGATTTCATTTATTTAATATAAATTATTTATGCTTAAATGAAAAACATTAAACATTACATAGAAACGTGGCGATACTTATACGTATATGTATAAATGATTAATTATATATGATTAAAAATTAGATACTAGGTATATACGTATGACTGAGACAAACAAAAGTAATGACGCAATCTCATTAATTTCGTAAATAATTATAATACACCATCCATGCATCGACTATTTTTCAATAGAAAAATTAGTCTAATAAAAAAATTTTAGCTCATTTAATTGGTAAATATTTTGAAAAAAATTATAACACATATTGTATGCATGGAAATATTTATAAAATTATATCAAAGGTTTGTAATTTCTCTCTCAAAGCGTCTACTGTTATTGAATACAAGTACAGTAAGCAAAAAGTAACCTTTTTCTTACCGAATTGAAGGCACTATTTGAAATTCACATCATGGATTCATTACCTGTGAAACATAAAACGTTCAATTAAAAAAAATATATAATAATCGCCAAACAATCCCTCCAACAATACCTATGTGTTCTCGGGTACTAAATAGATTTGTATTATATGGGAGGCACACAAAGGGTCCCAAACAGAAATTCAAGTAGTGGCAGGGCACGCTGCTTTTCAGAGTGAGCAGCCCGTCTGGCGGCAGTAACCACCCACTTACAGAAGACCAGTTTCTGTGGTGAGTAAGGAATGCCAGAGCCGAATCCTTTCCTAATTGACATTGCATACCTGTCTGTCGAGTTTAACGTAAAAATACTGTACAATTTCGCTACAGTGGAATATATCAGTCTGGGTGTAAAAGAAAAAAATACTGTTACGACTAACTATGAGATGTTTTGGAAAAAGCGTTCGCGCCGGCCAAAAGTCTCAAACGTTCCGCCCTATCGTTGTGTCCTTGACTAGAGTCAAAGGAAATTTTATTGGTCTTCATGTTTACATCATAGAGTTTACATTTCAACAGAAATAGCATTCCCGAACTTTCAATGGTTTACAATCTTGTTTACATTTCTGGTAAATTCAAAATACATCGAGGCGTTTGGCGCCAAGTATAAATAAGAGTGCGGCCGGTCAAGAGTAGTTAGTGGTGCGACAACCGTGATACGAAAGCGATTCTTCGGAGCTTTTGCGAAGTTACCTGCGACAGTGAACCGGCGACACATTAAGGGAATTATTGACGACTTTTGGCAAGTTTAACGGTTTCATCGGACAAGTTTGGTAACTTTGACAGTCGTCTTGGTTTGTGAAAATGAATCGTTCCTTTCGCCCTTATACGGCATTTTAACTCACCTCGCACGTAATAATACAATTAGAAATTAACAAAAACAATACATATCAATAGCCATACACTGTTTTATTTATCTATTTCTTAGAAATATAATAATATGCATCTTGTTACGTTTGGTTTGCTATCTTTAAAGAAGTAGGTACGAGTATTCTTAAAATTCAAAACAATGTGTTTTGTACATTTGCTTACTTACATGGTTATTATCAAAGAAGTTACTTTATATAGCTTATTTTATAAGTAAGTTGTTACCATGGGATTACTGTAATCACAACAATCGATTTAGTTCGTCGATAAGTTTAATCGAGTTTTGTATTGCCATACTAGAACCAATATAACTCTATAAAATTAACCAGTACAACTTTAACTGAATGAGCTACGAGTACCTAAGTATACCATTTAAAAAAAAACTTCAGGTGTGCGACAAGACACACAACGCTGATCATTCGTTGGGGGCCTCATTTTGACTTCATTGATGCCCGTCCAAGTCTTCAGTACAGTATGTAATATGTTTTGTTAATTTCTTTGAAACTTTAGTAGACAATAAAGACTTTAAAACTTAGTTTTTGAACTTTAGCAAAGACTGTGCCCTATATCAATCAAACATTAAAAAAAAAACTATTCTTAGCCCATGGCTCAACTAGATTGCTCAACTGCATAAAGTTAAGCAGTGGGCAATATCAATCGCTCAACTGGTAAGGCGATCACCTACTGATCAACTAAGTTGAGCAAACTTGTTCCACTGCTCATCTGCTCAACTAGTTGAGCAGTGGGGAAGAATAGAAAAAAAATTAACTGAATATCATTTAACTTTAAATTTTTCATTGCTCCCCATAACTCCATAGATTATTTTCATTCGATTTTTATGTCAACAATAACGGAGATCTTGACATTCCAGCATTGTTGTAAAAGTTATACAATAATCTTCAAAAGAATGAGATAGAAAACTACGAAACACGCACTAAAAACTAAACAAGTTTTCCAATTAGCCAATGAATTTGTGCAATTTTCACGCGCTCCGAATTTGACTTGCGAAAATATTCACGCAAAAATAAATTAGCATGGTTTTTTGCGATGCACTTGCAACAACTATTAACGACTTATATAAGTAAAAGAATATATATTATATATATGATCGTTATATTTAAATTAACATTGAATACAGTACAGTCAAAATAGAGTTTATTTCAAGGGGAGATCAATAGAATGCTTGGTAAATTTTGATACAAAAAAAAATCCCAAGGTTAATATTTTTCTAAAATAAATTTTTGTTTTGGACTTGAGAAATAGGGCCAGCAAACAGTTTTCGGCTTGTGTTCCGTTGTCAACAATAATTTATCCCCCTTTATAAAAAAAAATATATAAATTCTTTTTTAATAATTTCCCGTTTGACACTAATTCGTATGCTCCGTTGCCACGAAACTTATCATTAGGGTACATTTGTATAGTTAGACAAAAAAATTAATTAAGAAAAAAAATTAAAATAGAAAAAAAAATTAAACTTTTAATCAATGTTAATTTTAACGTTGTAATTAGCTACAACAGGTATTATATGTTACTTTACATTTGCCGAATGTTGCCAATCAACTGAACGTTGCACGTGCATTCGTTTTTTAGCCATAGTAGATAAATAAACAATGTGGCGCCCCGACGACGCCGAAAGAATTGGGAAATTTTGTGATTATTTCGTGAAGAATTTGTTACAAAAGAAGATTCATTGTGAAAACTGGTACAAGTTTTTAAAACAACCAACGATTTAGAAGCAATGCATTCAAAATTTAACAAAATTACATATTGTCATCTATCGTTCCTCAAATTTTTTATCTCCTTTATGGTCCTGTATCTCCTTCTATGGTCCAGATCTTTCATTTCTCATATTGTCAAATCACTAGTGGTTACTCAATTAGCATTGCCTCATGCCTGAGAAATTTTGTTGGTAATCTTTTATCTTTGTGGATCTGTAATTGTTTTGAATTAGATTCACCAGAAAAATGCGAATCGACACATGCATTTATTACTCAATAACGCCAAAACGACTAAACGGATTTGGATGAAATTTGGCACACATATAGTTTACCAGGATTAACATATAAGGATACTCTTTTATCCTGGAATGCTAGGTTCCCGAGGGATCGTCTAAAAACTTAAAAAATCGGGGCCACCGCCGCGCCGTCACAGCGATAAAGACGTCAGTGTTTTACGTTTTACTAATATGTTTTCTCAGGTGCTATATTTTTCATTTATTTCTCATTTCCCTATCCACTCCTAATCCCTCATCCTTACTCCTACTGTAGTCGGCAGCGCACTTGCAGCAGCTGTCGCGTTGCTTGTGTTATAGGCGACGGTAGCCACCTACCATCAAGTGAACCGTCAACCTGTCTGCCGATCATAACATAAAAAAAGTCGCGAGGACCAATTAGTATTTCTAATATGTATATTCAAAATAAAACATATAAGTAACAACTAACTAAATATTTTACGTATGCAAACAACTAACGGATCTTTAACAAACAATGCACAAGAGACCAACACGAACAATACGAAAAATAACAACAAGAAGTTGTTTTGAGATCGGCCGAGTAAACATTGGCTAACAAAACAAATAGGTACGTTGATTTTTAGTTAACTGTCGGGTCAGCGCACCGCACTCCACAGACAGAGGGACGTAATGTCATTCCGAGTTTTATGGTGTTTTATCAAGGTACCGTTTCGAGACGTCTTGTTTTATTGCTCACTATACGTTTCGGCTAGGGAGAAATTACGAATGAACGCGGTTGACATTCCAAAATGGGTTTGTTTACTTTGAATGTTCGAATTGTTGACGATCCAATGCTCGTGTACAGCAACGATTAGAAACTCTCAGTTTAAGAAGAGATGTAGCCTCTCTTTGTGCGTTCTACCGGCTGTACACTGGCGAGTGCTCGGATGACTTGTTCATCCGAGCACTTACCACAGGACTTTTACCACAGGACTGCGCGCGAAATATATGAGAAGTTCGGATGAACCTATTTACCTACTTGGATAAAGTGCCGCTGCGCACATTTCGGATAAGTAGCAACTTTATCCCACGGAGGCGCGAACTATGGAACAATCTCCCTTCTAAGGTGTTTTCATGTAGCTACAATATGGGATTCTTCGTCCTTAGGCGACGGTAACTACCTACCACCAAGTGGACCGTCAGCCTGCCTGCCACCTTTAATAAAAAAATTAAAAACCTAAAGCTCAAAGTAATAATTCTTTTTTATCAACTTACTAGACAGAAGCGACCCGACTTCGACAGCGTGCAATTTAGGTGGCTATACAAAATTGGACCTTATATCAATGTGGAATAATACATCTTTCAAATAGTCAAAGAATATATTTTTAAGCTATCGGAGCCTGCAACTTCTGGTTACATTAATTATAAATTATTATAAAGCATTAATTTATAATTTAAATTAAGCGCCGGGTGAAACCGCGGGACACACCTAGTATTATTCAAAGAGAACTTATATCGGGATAAAAAGTATTCGTTGTTTAAAACCAGGACATAGACTATCTGTGTGGCAAGTTATTTTAAAATCCGCTCAGCGGTTAATGCGTGATTCAGTTACACACAACGAACACATTTTATAACTTTTAATATATTTTTAATTTGTTTCAATCCACGAAAGTTGTTTTTCACTAAACGCTGAGTTTCCACAAGAGAATTTCTTTCGAAAGATTTATTTGTGATGTATTTTAGTTAAATATACGAAGCCCAATGGTTAACGAAAGCTCTGTTTTTAAGATAAAAATTATGGTCACATATTATATTTAATTATAAATTCTTTTTTCGATTAACATAAAAACCTTAAACATAAAAACATATAAAAAAGGCGCTGTCCGCGTCTGTCTGTTTCTGCACTAGCTACTTCTAAACAACCCAAAGGATTTTAATAAGGTTTTCACTAATGAGAAGAGGGATATACGAGGAAGCTTTGTGTATATGGTTGGGAGAAAAAAATTGCAACCGTGTAAAGCCGGGAACGGGTCGCTAGTTTTAACATAAAGGAAATGAAATGTTAATTTCACTGTTTGCCGATACATTTAGTAGGTACCATTTGATTGATTTTGTCCAGAATATCATAGAGTCTAAAGATTACCTCAGGGGGCCACAAATAATTACTGAAGCTACCCAGCGGTAGCCTAATATACCCAGCGGTATAGTATAAGTTAGAGAGCATCATTTTACATTTCAATCGTCATAACGGAGCGTGTTAATTAAGAACGTCATTGGACTCTTCATTAAAATGCTTGAATCGTTCAAACTCGCCTTTGATGTGGAGTGTTGAAAATGATATAATGCATACCAAGAGTTTTCTCCCATAACTCTTAACATAACATAGAAAGTCTTTTAATAATGAATTGGTATGTTAAAATTTCAATCGAGAATTTTAAGCTTTAACATCGTCTTTTTCAGTAACATAAATCTTTTTTTTTCTACAAGAAAAGATTTTATTTTAAAGTTATTGTATGAAATGTATGTACCTATAGAAGATAGTATTTTATTTTATTTATTTATAATAGGTACACCAACAGAAAACACAACAATCATATAATAATAAAATTCACATTCGGTCATAGTCTGATGTGAGTTCCAATTATAGGTATACACAGCATTTACAAATTTATAATCGACCCTAAAGGCTTATAGAATAAAATATAAAGTATAAGAGTACTTATGCTAATATCCAAAGTTATAATTAAAATAGTTACAGACTCAAAGCAGACAACGGAATCTGCAAACAGATACAATTTAAAATACATAAATGGTATATAATATTAAGTAGACGATATATATAATCTTTAAGTAAAGATCATTCAACATTCCTGAAAGATGGTATGCATTTCTGTATCTGTACTTGTACATATAGATGTAATTTCCATTAGAACATATTATTTATTGTACAATAAGCTTTTATTTTTTTGTATTTTTCGGTAGATAAAGATACAAAGATGGACTTGATATATGATTCGTTTTTAGGCTAACAGGTCAAGTCACGCGTTGCTAATTAGTCTTCGTTAGCAGAACCTTCGTCCGTTTTTAACCTAATAACAAGCGATCCAACCTCGTTCAGTTAAGGTTCGGTTCTTTCTAGTTGTATAATAAGCATAACGTAATTTTTCCGTGACTTTATGCATAGTGTGTGCTAACATAATCGATTTGAGAATGTACATTTGAATTTTAACGCTTCAAGCGTAAAAAAAAATTAACATAATTCTGCTTTTACATAAATTATAGCAAAAAATAACAAGTTATTATTTTTACTTTTTTTGTTGTTTGCAAGTGTAGTTGAAGTGTAGTTATAATTCTCTTAAAAAAGTTATCATGGAACAAAAAGATTAAATATATTGAATATATAGAGAGGGCATTGGGAAATATTTCCTACAAAAATATTGATCCTGATCGCTGCAATCAGGATGGCCATGGCGTAGTTAAATAACATTGTAAAGTTGGTGATGGACTGAGCGATTTTGTACCACGTGGTTCTAAATGTCAAATTACGGATTCTTTCGTCTTGCCCGATCTATACAGTTGAAAATCTTTGTCATGGAATAATAAACACGTTCAGTTATTTTACGAAGCAATTTTCAAATTGACTGTCAGCCTCCATGCCGGTCTTGTAAAAATCAGATATTTTACGAGAAATGCGTAGGAAATTGTCAATGCAGTAAGTTGAAGTGATCACGATAATTGCTAAATCTGTAAGAGGAGGGACTTGAGACAATTTGAACAAAGGAAATTGGCCCTGAGATTCAATTACGCGCACAGCACACGTGCTGTTATTTTAAGATTTTTTAAGCCACTCTAGTGGTGGTCTACTTTCAAAAAAATAACACAATAAAATTTATATTCCAAAAATATAAACTTTATGACCAATTTACCACCCGTATAGGCGTTTCTATTACGATCATCTGGCAATCCCCTATATAAACTGGATAGGTTTGTTACGGCGCGATAATTGAGATTAACTAATGGTCATATAGTTAATTGAATTCAACAAGCCTATCGTATAATCCCTTCGTAACATTCAATCAAGTTTTGATGAACGAGCGTTATAACGAGGTTCTATTTATAATTTACTAGCCCACCTCCGGCATCGAATCGATGCAATATTTTTTTCTGCAAAATATATTACACAAGCATTCATCGTTTATCGCTCTTTTCATTAGTGAAAATCGTATTAAAATCCGTAGGGTGGTTTAAAAGAAATAGATGTGGACAGCGACTTTATTTTGTAATATTATAGATATTATAGATTTGAACAAAAATCTACAGCAATACAAGAGCAATAATAACAATTAACATGACATTTATTGCCATTTACAGGGTTTTAATTTGTAAACAGAAACAAAAATATTTCATTAAATTATTTATAGCTGAGCCCGAAACTTCGTGCGCGTGGCGCGTAACTTTTTTGTTTGTAAACCGATTAGAATAAACAAACAAAATGTTACGGGAAGCTTGCTACAATTAGTGAAAACAGCATTCAAATAAGTTAAGCCGTTTCTGAGATTTAAGTACAACGTGTACTAATTTTTTTTTTTTGGAATAAATATTTAATGTAGACATAGAATAGTACAGACACGGCTCGTCTACGACTTTTTTATTGTATATTTTTTTTAGACATGCAATGAAGGTGTTAGTTGAATATGTCTTTTTATATATATATATATATATATATATCTGACTCTATGTGTGTGTTTGCGCGTGCGTGTGTGTGCTTTCATATGCTATGTATTGTGGCGATATGTTTTCTTCAAGTTCCACACGCCTGAACATTGGTTTCAAAAATATCCAGATTTGTAAACTTATCAATATATGTAGAGGTACGTTTTGAGTAAATAATCTTTAGTACACTGAATTATAATTTTAGAGCCGTAATTGGTACGTAATAGTGGGACGTGGAATTATTTAATTTTTCGTAGAATAATGGAACATCCTCAGACAGCGGAGAGTCTCAGAACAGTCAACTTGGAGGTGACTTGGAGTAATTAAGTCGTGACGCTTTCAACAGACAATCATCTTCATTTCGATAGTACGTAAACGTGACTTGTTTCCATTCAAACTCAGCCAGAATTAATGCCTTCGAAAAAGTTTTGACCTTTTAAAACAACGTTGAATGATTCACGGAAAATGTCATCTACACTTTATACACTGACGTCTCCATACACAACCGTTTGCTATAGATTAGACGTATAAAAGCAATGTTGTGTGTGTATAGTAATCAAGTGACAAGCATTTTAAGTGAAGGTACTTATTTTAACATAAGACGTGTCCGCTGGCCTTCCCCTTAATGTAATAGTCACTAAAAATACATAAGTAGTAATTGCCGTAAGTTCCGAGAGCCATCAGTCTGTAATCAACAAGTTGTTTGGTGGTAGCAATCTCCTGTCGTGCATTGCCCATCACCGGGTACGCTTCCGTCAGCGTACTCTTTAAGCAAAGGCCTATCCTGTTACATAATACTTACAATTACAATCACGACAATTTTCAATTTGTGTTCTTTTTTTTTAACGCCGTGAATACGTATTTATTAAACATGAAAAATTTAGAAATTTAGACAAATTGTTATGTTAAATATTTAATTTATTATTTATTTAAAGTAAATAAATATAATACTACCAAAAAAAGTTGAATCTTTAGTTAACCATCAAAGTATTTTAAACATCAAAGTATTTTTTATTGCTTATTAAATTTATACAAAAATCTACTTATTCGAATGAGATGGACGAGCTTGCATGTTTTTTACGAGGCTTAACCAGAGATATGGCACAGTGCAAATCACTAGCAATGTCAAGTTTATTTCTATATTTGGTTTTTATCGCTACCATAGCAGAAAATCCTCTTTCGCAAAAATATGTATGTACTGGAAAAGGGTAAATACAATAGAAGTTATTTTTCTGCAATTTTGGGATAAATTTTGAAATAATAGACCCAAAATAATGCTTTTCCCATTTTGTCGAAATCGTATTTGGCGGCAGAATAGTTTTTAATTTCCAAGGCTTCCTCTTGCAGCGTATTGGCAGGGTATCGTTAGTCTTATTAGTGGCCCACGCCCCCCTTCACGGGTCTCTGCGCCCCCCTTGGCGGGCGAGCCCCCCACTTTGAAAACCCACGGCCTAGACGATTCAGCACCCCTAGGCTGTTGCCCATACTTAACGATCATTATACTGAATGAATAAACCGGCCCTGCCCTATTGAATTACTAATTAATGCTATGTTGAAAAAATACAACAAATGGAAAAACACGTTCTTTTTTCTTGCCCCCCCAGGGCATACTACGCCATACTACCTAACGGATTCCATTACTGCCCTATAGCATTACTTATTAGGCGACAGTAATCTATACTAGTCTATACTAATATTATAAAGAGAAAAGATTTGTACGTATGTTTGTGATGAATAAACTCAAAAACTACTGGACCGATTTTAAAAATTCTTTCACCTATAGAAAGCTACATTATCAACGAGTAATATTTTATAAAGAGACGCGTACGAAGTCGCGTGCAACAGCTAGTCATTCATAAAGTGGACCGTCAGTCATTAAAAAATTCATATAACATTATCTTCTATATATAAAAATGAATCCCCATTTCCCTTGCTCACGGCATCACGCGTGAACGGGTAGACCGATTTTAATTCGGTTTTCACTAATGGAAAGAGGGATAAACGGGGAATGTTCATATATATAAAAATTGCACGCCGAGCGAAGCCAGGGGCGGGTCGCTAGTAATAAAATAAACAACATCAAATATGTAACGGCACAGATATTTTGGAAGTACATTTCCATTGAAATAAATACTAAGGCAATCTTTTGTTAATTAAGTGGTCACACCTGAATCTTTGCTGACAATGTAGTTGTTGGAAGTTATCTTGATCGCTGACGGGTTACCTCGATCTATTGTGACCTGTATTTACGATTGCAATGTGGCAGTTAATGATGTGTACAGAATTCACTAACAGAGATTAACCTGATAAGTTAACGAGCCTTGAACGTCAAAATTACGACATTGATGTCTCTGTAAGCCCAAGCTATATTAAATACCACTTTAAAATGAAGTTGCTATAACACGTCTGTCTGATTGCGAGTACTAAACTATGCAAATAATTATTAGTTATTGAGAAATTTTCCACAGAAAGCTTCATCTATGTACATATACATTTATACATATACAACATATTATTATCCTTACATAGTATAATAAATTCTGTCTATCTGTATGTCCGCTGCCTCCTCCTAAATCACGCAACGAATTTTCATGCGGTTTTCATCAATCAACAGAGTGGTTCCTGATAAATCTATATTCGTTAAGGTTCCCGAGCGTTTGGAAATTGGAGCATACTATGCACAGGTGTATCACTTAGCAGTTCTACCCAAATCCGGTAGATGTCGCCATCAATATTGTTATATTTTCAATTTTTCCACGCGGAAGAAGGATGAATTATATTACATACTAGCCGATGGCCGCGACTTCGTCCGCGTTGAAAAATGAAAAATATAAATGTGTAACATAACGCTTGCGTCTGCATCAAGCGAGTGCCGTCGTTCGCGTCGCGTTGGTGCGAGACCGCTTCAATTTATTTTCTTCCGCGTACTTTTTAATTTAAGATATCTCCTAAGATATTCATTGAAATCAAATTATATCAAGGGCAATATAGTTCAAAATTAAATACTTTTGATTAATAACGTATTTATTTGGATAAGGATTAATATCGGTGACGTCACGAAAAGGACGCCAGGGCTCGTAGCTGTTAGTCAATATTAACTTTTTTTGTAACAAAACTTTTGTTTTTAAATGTGGATATTCCTTATTAATATTCCTTAAAAAATGTGGATATTCCTTATTAAACGCGAAAGAGTAAAAAAAAATCCTTACATCATCCATCCTCACAAATTTTGCAGCTCCATTAATATTACTCATTCAGACAGTATTTTTTTTATTTAGACTTTTCTTTTTACTGTATTAAGTGCCTATAATGTATTTTATCTGTTCGGTATTAATATCTGCTTAAACTGCTTAAACGGAATCTGCTTAAAAATAATGTCAACTTCAAATTCAGCCTGTACATAGAATTAACTAAAAGCAGACTGGAATAGTTAAATTCAAGTATTGTATAATGGAAAACAATGGCTATGCGCTCTGCAACTCCATCAATTTCCATACAAAATTGATGCGAGCGAGACGCGGCAGGAAATGGTGACTCCGATACCAGACACTATCTCGCCGTGAGGCGCATTCGTCAGAAACCGTTTTCTTTAGCACACGACACGACAATACAACCCTGTCATAACACACGATAAATCCTTTCAGTTTAAATTGGACTGTATATCTATATACCTACATATACAATTAAACATATTATAAAATAAAGTCGTTTATCTGTCTGTCTGTTTCTGAGCTAACTCTTTCTAAACCACCCAATGGATTTTGATAGGGTTTTTACTAATGAAAAGAGCGACAAACGAGGAAATTCGTGTAAATAATTTGCAGAAAAAAATTGTATCCGTACGAAGCTGTGGACGAGTCGCCAGTTCTTACATAATTAAGAAAGAAAGAACCGATTTAGAGATATTGACAAAAATTTTAATTAGTGTGTACATGTTTTAGGTCAATTCCGAAGTTAAATTTTATATACTGTAACTATTAGTCAAGAAAATATTAAGGTGCAGTATACTATTTGTCTATTTTGTAAGAGTAACTATGGCGCCTACGTAACAATACGTATTTTATAAAAATCGTAAATTCTGTAAGTATATTAAATTACTAGCTGAACGAGCAATTTCGTACTTGTGGTATTTTTTTAGTAGTATAGTGCGTAATATTTTTGTTTGTAAACAAAACAAACCGATTGGAGTGAAATAACATACATGTGCATTTTTTTTACATATAAATTATATTTGTAGGGCTCTCCTAGTGCACTAATAAATACATCAGTCCCATAACATTTAGTGTTTGTCTTATTCCAATAGGTTTACAAACAAAAATGTTAATTGCAATAATACGCGCTTTATTCCGAATACCACGCGTACGAAGTCGCCGGGCACAGTTAGTTAGTGTCGCTCGATTTACCCTTTATTACAAGTTTGTATACATAATTTGTCATGCCTACAACCTATCTGCAATCCTAAATTTATCTTATAACTAGTTGAACTCGGCCACGCTTCGCTGCGGCCCATACGGCGCGGCGGTAGGGCACGCAGTACTGGACACTGCTTACATATAATACTATTTAATCGTAGCGTGATGTCATATAGCCTATAGCCTTCTTCGATAAATGAACTATTCAAAACAAAAATAATTTTTCAATTCGAACCAGTAGTTTTTGAGATTAGCGCTTTCAAACAAACAAACAAACTCTTCAGCTTTATAATATTAAGTATAGATTAAGTCGCTTAATTCTATATCCAGAAATTTAAAAAAAAATATATAGCCAATTTAGAGTGATATTATTGCAGGCTACAAATACAAAAACCTATCAAGGTAATATAATATGACCGAGATATAATTCCCATCTTCATTTATTCTATCACGACTAAAATCTTCATAGTTTTGCTTATGTTTATTTTATAGAGAACGGTACCCATCTACCATCAAGTGGAATGTCAGTCTGTCTGTGGAATGTTAAAGTTAAAAAAATTATTAACAGATAAAACTATTGAAGCATTTGTGTTCGTAAAATTAACGCCGATACGCGATCAGTTATGAGTTTAGAAACTTTAATGGAAGCAACGTAGCGTTTCGCTTCGTTTCGCTACAAAATATTAATCTCTTAACACACTTTCAGTACTTGACGGCAATTAACGTGCATTTTGTGCGTAGACGGGTTTAAGGTGTAATGGGCAAAGACAGTCTGAGGAATCTAGTTCCACGAAACACTTGGTAGAAGAGTGCGCAGGGCATAATAAATATTAATGACAGAACGCCGATTCAATAGCTGGGTGGATACTCGGGAAGCAGACGGGATCGTTGACCTATGATCCGCTTGTCACTTGTAATTGGGAATATCTTGAATGCTTAATAACATAGGAATGTTTAATAAGAATAGGCGCTTCGAAGGAAGGAATAATGTCAGTGGGACCGCGTCTTAATAAAAAAAATGTGACCTACAAACCTCCAAGAAGAAATGTAATCAATCATAGCATAGTTTGTTTCGAGATAGATTGCTGTGAGTTGGTATTGCTTTTAGTTATTCTTGTGATCAACTTATTATTTTAATACCTACGTACTCATTGGTAGTTTTGATGAACGGATTGATCGGATCAGAAATGGACTTTCTCTTTCTATCTGAAACCTATAATCGAATATCCAAACACTTGAAACTTATAACTTAGAGTGTTTTAAGTTTAAATTAAGACAGTATCTGTTACCTACGCATTTATTAATGTCAACATTTCTAATTAAATTTGTTACGGAGATTACTTGAACTTTGAAAAAGGACGTAGACAACAATTTGAATTTTCATTTAATTTAAAGTCTAGTTGGAAATAAATATTTACAGCGATTAAAAAGTTTGACGTGAGTTTTGGCCTCAGAATACTAATTAAATCAGAATCCGTAATCCTTGCTAGCGGATAGTCACACTGTCAATATCGCTCCCGTTACATGAGGTACTTACGTCTTATTTTATTAGTTTTAATTAGTAAACAACACAGTATATTATAATACAATTATACCATTATGAGGATACTCATATATACAAATTATGCCGTCTTGTATTGTATCGTTGCGGTCAATTTACGGTTTAAATTTTCTCCGTGACAAGACTATCACGTTCTTGGTGACAATGCTCTGCTTACTTATTATTATTCTGATCTGTTCTGTATTATGAGGTATTCGTTCATTTGTAAATAGCAATATTAATAACATAATTCGTGAAGAGGGCAAAATCGTATGTAATCTATCTATTTCTATATCTTCTAATATATAAAAATGAATCCCCATTTCCCTTGGTCACGGCATCACGCGTGAACGGGTAGACCGATTTTAATTCGGTTTTCACTAATGGAAAGAGGGATAAACGGGGAATGTTCTTATATATAAAAATTGCACCCGGGCGCTAGTCTATACATATAATTAAAAAACGTAAACAAGCCGTGTCTGTACATTAAATATTTTTTCAAAACAATTTATACACGCTGTACTTACGTTTATGAGGTCAAAAATATACATTTTTTAGAATTTTTGTCTCTATCTGTGCGTTTTTGCACGCTAATCTCTAAACAGCTTAACTCTTACTTTTTATGCTATCAGCATTGGCAGCGTACTTAAAACGCTTGGTTTTAGCCTGTCTGCTGCACTTTCTCATAAAAAAAATTCAAGTTGTCAGAAATGTTTACAACTCGGGTAAATTTTAGCGACAAAATAAGTAGATATTTTAGACACAATTTTTTTTTAGTTTCTATATCAATAACCATTCTATTGTTAAAGACAATATATACTGGTATTATACAGGTTCATTATGTAATCTTGTGTTGTCTGCCTGTCATTCACACATTTAAATAAAAAACAATCCTTTAAACGAAATATGTCACGATTTAATATCATTGAGATCATGCCCGTCCATCTTTGCATCACAAACAAATGTGACTTGTATTACCTATATTTATATTTAAATAAAATATACTGACCAATGATGAGAGTGATGTCAGTTCGATTAATCAGAAGAATGATTTAATAGGTCACTGTCCTCTACGTTAAGATGTGATTGTGACTATTCTTGTGATGGCAATAAAACGAATTAATATCATCGCATCAAACTATGTGTATAAAGCCTAGCTCAGACATGGCCATAATATATTTAGCCAAAGTATACATAATATATTATAAAAATTTAACAAACACGGTGTAAGATGCTAAAATATATATTTTGCCTACACAATACTACAACTGTCCTAATTCACGTTGTTATATATTACCACATTACCGTACATTGCCACAAATTTCAGTACAGACCGTGACCACAGAATAAATAATAATACTAGTCGTAACACAGTTTATCTCTATGTGTGGTCACTCAAAAAATACTATAGAAATTTATATCATGATGATATATCCTTATCTATAATAAATTGTGAAGAGAAAAGATGTATGTATTTTTCATGTTTGTAATGAATAAACTCAAAGACTACTGGACCTATTTTAAAAATTCTTTCACCTATAGAAAGCTACATTATCAGTGAGTAACATAGGCTACTCGCCCTCCCCCATCTTCCCCCTTTACCCCCCTCTATACAAAATTGCCGTCTTCTACGAATATTTTATAAATAGACGCGGACGAAGTCGCGAGCAACAGCTATACATTTATAAAACAAAGTCCCCCTCTGCGTCTATCTGTATGTAGGTCGCGATGATCTCAAGAACTACTGAACAGATTTTCATGCGTTTATCATCTATCAACAGATTCCTGAGGAAGGTTTAGGTATATATAATTAGTTAAGGTTTTGTGTAAATTGGTTGCAATACGACGATTATTGTTGAAGATGTCAAGCCGTCTGAGAGCTTTCATCTAAAACGCTGTCTAATCCGTTTGAGAATAACAAAACATATTATGATGGGATTGTTTGTCTTTTATAGAATTACAAAAAAAGTCCGAGATGGCATTTGTATATCTTTTAAGGATAGCTTCCTATACCCATTCTAACTTCTAAAAAAAATTATCACAAATAATGCGGTATTTTAAAAAGCTATTTAGACGGATACAGTAATAGCCCTTACACCATACAATTTCAATGAATATCTTAGGAGTTATCGTAAATTAAAAACTACGCGTGAGAAAATAAATTCAAGCGGTCTCGCACCAACGCGACCCGACGACAACGGGACTCGCTTGATGCAGACGCAAGGAAAATATATACGAGTATCTATAGTTATACATATAATAAAATGATATACATTAAATTTTTTCAAAAAATAATAATAACAGTTTTTGGAATTTTTATCTGTTTGTATGTCTGTGCGTTTGACACGTTAATCTCAGAAACAGCTTAACCGATTTGAATGCGGTGTTCACTGATATATTGTAGCAACATTGTGTTTGTTTCATTCGAAGTTATGGGCTCAGCCAGTTACTCATATATTTTCCCATTTTTTCAACGCGGACCAAGTCGCGGGCACCAGCTGGTATTAGCTATTACTAGCGACCCGAATTTTTAAAAAAAAATTAAAATCCTTTCCTAGCTTACGTTATAAAACAAACCTAGATTTTTAGAATTAGTCGTTTTGCAGTCAGGGCAAACGATTTTAAGTATAAGTATAGATAACTAGCGACCCGCCCCCGGCTTCGCCCGGCGTGCAATTTTTATATATAAGAACACTCCCCGTTTATCCCTCTTTCCATTAGTGAAAACCGAATTAAAATCGGTCTACCCGTTCACGCGTGATTCCGTGACCACGGGAAATGGGGATTCATTTTTATATATAAGACTAGCGGCCCGCCCCCGGCTTCACCCGTGGTGCAATTTTTATATACTAAAACATTCCCAGTTTATCTCTCTTTCCATTAGTGACAACCGAATTAAAATCGGTCTACCCGTTCACGCGTGATGCGTGATATAAGAAGATATATCTTTATTACTTATAGCTACGTCAGTGCTGAACTTAATTAATGGAATGAAGAAGATATTAAATTAATGAAATTTTTTTTTTGGTTCAATTAACGAGGCCACGTCTGTTTCAACTAAATGATGAGGTATGAGAACATTTAGGAGAGAGTAGGTGATCAGAAAGCTTGATTTGACAGTAAGTGACCCCTAATGGGCAACCGGACGCGACTCGTTAGCTTACGGGGGCAGCCATGTTGCAATATTAGCCGTTGTTAAGCCACAAGTGATGTTGGTGGTTTCTTTGAATCCTCAATAAGAGCATAGAAAGCACACATTAACTCATAAGTACTTAAAACGACTATAACTTTGGAGAATCTTTTCCGAACTAAAAAATGTTACAAAAAATAGTTCATTGACATTTTAATTACAGTGTGAAATTTATTTTTATTTGGATTTTTGGTCTTACTTCCTTGCTTACTCAGTTTTTTTTTCTTTTTTTTTTTGTAATATTTTTTGTATAATATAGCAAACTAATAGGTCTTGAATCGTAAGTTTGTATTCTTCTTATTATTTTGTATAATATTATCTGTTTGTTCTTGATAAAATAAAATGTATTTTGTAGAATGAGCAGGACAGGTAGCACCAAAGGCCGACAAGCAAGCTTATGATGATCCAGGCTGCTTCTGACCGATCCTACTGAAAAAATATGAGGGGGGCCTATTTCCGACTATGACTTGACCTATGACTGAAATAGTGTATAATGTCTTTTATCTCATCTTATTATTTAAAATTTTATATAAAAAATCCGGATTCGGGATGTTTGTTACGTGGGTCTAATCTAAATAGATTTATATTTAAAACAGGGATCTAAGACCGCATCCTTAATTAATCCTTAATATTATAAGGGTCAACTCTGATAATAAGATAAATAAATTCTTTGGCGCAGGCGACTAGGTCGAATTAAATTCAATTTAAATGTTGAATTAAATAGAACTTTTTAAGTATGGTGCCACAGAAACTCATTTGTTGAGAAAATTAAACGCTGGTATCGATGTCAAAGGTAAAAGTCTGTATTTTCTAGATTGTTACATTTTTTAAATATAAAAATATTGAACCAAATAGGTTTTGTAAAATAGTTTTTAACATCATTAGACATACATAATACATATTGTATGTAAAAAAATATTTCATACGTTTGTTTATTTATTTAAATACATCAACTAACTTACCCATTCAATCTGGGAATTGTCAACACAATACTCATCTTAATAAAATCGTGAACGAGCCGTGTCTGCACATTAAAGATTTTTTCAAAATAACAATTTGTACACGTTGTACTAATGTTAGATCAAAAAATAGTTTTTATAATTTTTTTGTCTGTACGTTTGTGCACGCTAATCTCTGAAACGACTTAAACGATTTCAATGCGGTTTTCAATTATGTATTTTAGCTGTATTGTAAGCTTCCCACATTCAGTGTTTGTTTCAATCCAATCGGTTTACAAGCAAAAAAGTTAGGCGCTATACCGAATACCACGCGTACGAAGTTGCGGGCGCAGCTAGTCGAGAATATGACGCTGTTCGCGTTTCTTCGTGAACTGTAATTTTCCCAACATGCAAAATTCAAAAATTAATGATCAGACGAGTAGTTATTAAGCGTGAAAGCATAACAAACCAACGAACTTCGTATTTTATAATATTATTAGAATACTAAGACGCTAACGTTGTTTAGTCGGCATATTGTGGGGATAGATGGCGCCGAACAATATAACAGCATTACTTGAAATTACTTATTCCCTCGTCTCGTCCTTTACATATTTTTATCCTTATCAGGGTCATTAGCGTTTAAAGTTTATATTTAGAACTTTGAGATCCCGTATGTATTCCTATAAATTTGATAACAGCTAAACGTTAATTCACAATGTTAATGTACCTACTTTATATACACACACACACACACACTTTGATATTACTGACCTGACATTATAATTATAGGTAAGGTAAGTAGTAGGTATTAATCATCAATTTTGAGACAATTTATTTCTTAAATTACAATCTCGTTCTATCAAAGAAATAAGAGTATAACAAAATAGCCAAAAAAACTGTAAACATATCAAAAATACCAAGAAATTGTGTAAATCATAAAAAAAAAACTTAAGTCTCTTAAACTCCCAAAATGGGAGATAATAATGGTTCTATTTTTAAAACATTTTGAAATTTTTAAACTGTACTGTAGTTACAGTGCATTTTGTATAACCTTGATGAGGAGAATCTGTCTTCGTCACGCCTAAGTGGCACAATGAACTCCCTATGAGGTTTTAGATAAGGTGTGTGAACTCTGTGGACCTTATGTTTAAACATGTCTAAACTTGTAAGTACATGAACTGTCATGGAAGTTAAAAATTTTTTCTTTAATAAATCATTTGCATTTTACCAAAGCCTCAAATGAATTTTTTGTTATCAATGCGGGACACAGTGCCGGATTTATATTTTTATTGAGTATAGGCCCCTCCACTTTGTGCCGCCTCTTCCTCGTGGCCTAGGTAGACCTAGGCCTTTATTATGTAATTATTATTATTATTGCATTTATTATCACACAAAAATTTGATGGCTTCCGAAAGCGTGCGAAAACCATCGAAAATCCGCCGCCCCTAGGCCACTGCCGCCCATAGGCCTCGGCCTATACGGCCTATTGACAAACCCAGGGCTGGCGGGACATTATTTTAAAACTGCATAACCTACTCGAGGGGATCTTTCAATAACAAGTAGGTAAGTACTTTTATAACTTTTCAGAATAATAAGACTACCTTATTACCTATACACCAAAAATATGTACCTACCTACGTAGAGTAGAAAGAAATATATTTCATTATAATGAAAAGTATGTAGCCAAAAAGTCAATTTTAAGAATTTATATGGTTTTATAACGTTCAGAACAATATTAGTCGGGTTTATAAATATGCTAACCAAGCGAGCCGTCTTTGGCTTTGCAAGATGCAATTTTATTCTCCAAATTATATACACAAACCTTCATCGTTTATCACTCTTTCAATTAGTGAAAACCGTATCAAAATTCGTTGGGTGGTTTAGAAGAAATCAGGTGATAAACAGACTGACAGCTAGGCACCTACTTTACTTTATAACTAGCTAATGCTAGTTACCGAATACCACGTACGCGTGGTATTCGGTATAGCGCGTACTTAACTTTTTTATTTGTAAACCGATTGGAATGAAACAAACATTGCTTGCTACAATACATCAGTGAAAGCCGCATTCAAATCGGTAAAGCCGTTTCTGAGATTAGCGTGCACAAACGCACAGAAAAACAGACAAAACTACTAACATAAGTAAGGAAGACTTATGTTAGTAGTTTTGTCTGTTTTTCACGGAATAGAAAACGTTTTTTCTATTCCGTGAGGTTTATTTCATACATTTATAGGTAATAACGTGTACAAATTGTTTTTTGAAAATTATTTAATGTACATACACGGCTCGTTTACGATTTTATTATATGTATAGATATACCTACCTGCATAGCATATAGATTGTAATGTATTTTTAAATTTCGATTTATTTAAATTTTTACAAAATATGTCGTCTAAAAGTTGGTTCTACTTATTTTAACTTAAAAGTCTTAAAACCTAATATGAATAGCAAACAAGTCCCTTTTTTTATGTTTTGTTCGACAGACAGGCTGACGGTCCACTTGATGGTAGGTGGCTACCGTCGCCTATAACACAAGCATACGTATATGCTGTTATTTCACGGCGGTATTCTGTAAGGAGGTGGTTACTGCCGCCAGGCGGGCTGCCCAAATGACTGCGAAACGCAGTGGTGCCCTACCACTCTTTTCAAATCCAGACCAGTCAATTTTGAAAATAACATTAAAATTTCCAAAGTTGACCCCGCCGGGAATCGAACCCTGGGCCCCTGAGGCGTTAGGCAAGCACTCTTGCCACTCATCCAACGGGCCGTCATACAGGACTATAATAATTATTAGGTTGGCAACCCCACGAAAACTCTGTGGGTGCGTTCGTCCTGTTTCCACACGGTTCTCGGTCTCACCCTCCAATCTATGGTACCGTGGGATTATTTAATATTTTTATAATGCAGACGTGGCGATCAAATTCCTTCATTTAATTCTACGACCATTAAAACTAATAGGCAAACAAGGTTATTAATATATGGTAAATAACCTAACCGTTTGTTGATTTCTCAAACATTTAAATATCAACATACCTGTGTAACGAAAAAGATCCTAATATCGCAAAAACATTTCTTCCAAATGTAAACACGGGTATCTGTTGAAACGCAGCAACCAATCCGGCACTACCGAAAGCCCTTAACGAGCACTTTAACAAAGAACTTCGTAAGTTAAGTAACGGAGACACCAAAACCACAGACACTAGTTTAACTGTTGAATGACAGTGCAACTCATCAAAACGGATGGCACTTCATTGACAGTGAGCGAAGACAAAGCTCGAACACGCGAAGCTTTTTATTTTAACGGAAAACACGAATCACTCTCTCGGCGGTTTAGATGAGACTGCATGAAGCAGGCGATTGAGGGGTCGGGTGAAGTGAGAGGGGGAGGAGAGACGCAGCAGGGGGCGCGCGCGTCGAACAAACGCTTTTGCTAGGCTAGAAGAGGGGCGTCGAACCAGCCTTGTGTCACTGCCGGCTGATATGATAACGAATGTACACAAAACTGAGCATATTATCTCCAGACAGCCACATGCCTAGAAACAAATTTAAAAGACGAACGACCCTTCTTACGATAATCGAACACTGTCGATCACAACGCCTGTTAGAGACATATTTTATTTTATTTGTGCATTCTAAAAAAAATCTATAGTCGTCCTATAGAAATGATGACAGGTCTTTTTTATGATTGAATTATAATCTTCTCATATGTACTAATATTAAAAAGAGAAAACATTTGTAGGAATGTTTTTTTTTTGTATGTTGTAATGAAATAAACGCAAAAACTACTGGACTGATTTTAAAAATTCTTTCACCTATAGAAATCTACATTATCAGCGAGTAACATAGGCTACTCACGCCCCCATATCCCTCTTTACCACCCAACATAATTTTCCATACAAAATTGCCGTTTTATAAAGAGACGTAATATTTATAAGAGACTAAGTCGCGTGGAACAGCTAGTTATAAACTCAGAAAATCTGTTCCGTGTTTGCGCACAGCCAAAACTACTAGGTAGGTATGTCTAGAAAGTTGAAATTTGAAACACAGGTTTATTTTATAAAGTAAACACTACGTAAACATCCCTTAGGAAAGATTTTTTGAAAATTTCAACTCCGTGTGAAGCCGACGGCGGATCGCTAGTCTGGTAGAAGTGTCGCTTTATTACACCAGCTCATTTCCGCGACTTCGTCCGTTTATGTTTATAAATTAAAGCCTATTTGTACGCGACGAAATATAGAATTGTAAATAATAATAATAATAAAAAGACAAAGACAACAGGTTAGAGCGAGACGGCAACAGGGGGACCCTAAACTTTACCTTTGCCGTCTCGCTACACGTCCTTAGAACGGATATTTCTTGTAAATAAATTGTAAATATGTAGAATAAGATAGGGGAAATATCCTGTAGAAATTTCATTAGGATAAGATAAAAAATGAAACGCACAGATGTAAATAATGAATAAAGACACAGAGCGGGCTTAGGAAGAGTGGGGATAATTCCGCGAATTGAGAGAATCTTGGTGGGGATATGCTCTATATAAACGCGCCGACTTCCTAGCCAAAATCACTTTCACTTTCACTTCCACTTCCAAGATCGCAAAGGAGTCACCGACCTGGCCGTATGAAGAGGCCCGAAGAATAGCCGCGAAAAGGCTGAAGAAAAGGTGTGTGTGAATTCCTGGCCGTATGAAGAGGCCTGAACGACGCGGTCGTATGAAGAGACCGGGAAGAATAGTGTAGTGCGCGTAGTAGGCAACCAGTCGGGGTATAGGACGCGAAGTGGCACGAACAGACCGCTCCCGCTGAGACTCTGAGCCTAAGCCCGCTCTGAATACATTGATCTAGTTACGTGGTGTTTTCCTCCAATCCCAGCAAACGGTGCCGGTAACGTGTCCGGTACATTTGGTCCTTCGAGCCGGATAGAGAAAATGCCCGTGACTAGGTCAAAGAGCGGTCACTCTCAGAGGGAGAACGTAACGTCGGAGAGTGCGACGGGCACTCAGACATCTACCACCGGCGTTACAAACACCGCTACTTCATCGTCGCTTCTGACCACCGACACGCCTTCGTCTTCCGACTCCGTCGGGACGACTGCCGCTGCGACGCATACACCGAACGCACCAACTGAGCCCACGATGGAAGTGCCAGGGAACAAGGGTCCTCCTGTGCCTAAGGAGACCCCGACAAGAGCCAGAAGCAGGGCATCAACCAAGAAGTCCGCCAAGTCACGCCGACTGGCCACAGCGAAGGAAGAATTGCTCCTGCTTCAGATCGAGCTTGTGAAGAACCGTATCGCCGCCATAGAGTCCGAGTCTGACTCAGAGGACGATACGGTGATGGACCAAGAAGCTCAAGAACGGGTCCACACATGGATCCGTCGAAGTGAAGAGCATCTCGCCACGGACGAGCGAGAACCCCCTCTGAGCCGGGAAAATGTCGAGCGACGATTGCTGCCACTACAACAACCGCCGCCAACCCAGAGGGAGGATGCCGAGCGACAGCTACCGCCGCCATTGCCACCGCAGCACGCCGAGCTGCCGCCACCGCAACATCAGCTGTCACTGCCATTGCCGCCGCAGCACACACAGCTGCCGCCATCAGAGCTGCTGCCGCCGTTGCCGCCGCAACGGGCGCAGCTACCGCCACCGCAGCACACACAGCTGCCGCCATCAGAGCTGCTGCCGCCGTTGCCGCCGCAACGGGCGCAGCTACCGCCACCGCAGCACACACAGCTGCCGCCATCAGAGCTGCTGCCGCCGTTGTCGCCGCAACGGGCACAGCTACCACCATCGCAGCACACACAGCTGCCGCCACCAGTGCAAAACGACATCGTGACACCGGCGGGAGAACGACACTGTACTACCATCGCCGAGAAGACGTCGAATCAAGTGGACATCTCCGAGCTCGCCGCCGCCATCGCCTACGCCGCACGAAGCTCACAGCCGCCGCGGATGTCCTACGAGCTGCCAGTCTTCTCCGGCGCGCATCAAGAATGGTTGTCCTTCCGCGCCGCCTACTACGAGTCTGCACTGTCCCTGAACAAAACGGAGAACACAGCGAGGCTGAGAAAATGTCTACGGGGCGCCGCCAAAGAAGCCGTCGAGAATCTACTGATGTACAACGTCGAGCCAGAGGACGTAATGAAGATACTCGAGACTCGCTTCGGTCGTGCTGACGTCATCGCACGATACGAAGTAGACAGACTGCGCGCCCTACCTCGCCTATCAGACTCGCCGACGGACATATGCGTGTTCTCAACGAAAGTAACAAACATCGTGGCAGCTCTACGGGCGTTGAACAAAAGTCGCTATCTTCACCATCCGGACGCAGTGAAGATCGTCGTCGACAAGTTCACGCCAATTATGAAGTATCGCTGGTATGACTTCATGACCGAGAGCACGAGCGAGGATCCAGACTTACTAATGCTTTCACACTTCCTGAACAAAGAAGCTGACAAGTGTGGGAGCTACGCAGCGCCGGACGCGTTGCCGCCTTCTGCATCCGAGCTCAGACCAAGGGCTCTCCGACCACAACGAGCACACTTTGCCAGCGATGCCCGGAGTCCTGACACGAAGAAGGACTCATCCTGTACAGTGTGTGGGAAACGAACCCACACCACCGACAACTGTACCGACTTCCTCAAAGCCTCCACACAAGACAGGTGGGACTTAGCCAAGAAGCACCACCTCTGCTTCAGGTGTTTGCATCGCCACACCAAGGGACATCACTGCCGCTACAACCAATGCGGAATCAATGACTGCAAATATCCACATCATAAGCTCCTTCATCACGTCAAGGAACCAGAGCCAGTGCGAAGAACTGAGACAGTCTCCAACACCTGCAAGACGAAGAGTAGCCACACCTACCTGAAGATTGTGCCTATACAAGTGTCGGGACCGGCGGGAGTTGAAGACACGTTCGCGCTACTGGACGACGGGTCGACGGTTACCTTAATCGATGAAGAGTTAACACAAAGGGTAGGGGCAACCGGCGACATCGAACCCCTTACCCTAGAAGGGATTAAGAAGACAATGGTGGAGTACCCGCAGTCACGACGCGTCACCGTGAACCTGCTACGAGGCAACACAACAGAGGACATCCGAGCGTGCACAGTCCAAGACTTACACCTGGCAAAACAGGAGGTACGCCGAGAAGATTTGAGGAAGTGCACACACTTACACGACATCATCGAGGACCTCGTGTACGACAACGCCGAACCTAGGATACTCATCGGCCAAGACAATTGGCATCTACTACTCGCCTCGAAGACGAAGACCGGACGAAGAAACGAACCGATCGCGTCGCTGACGAAACTCGGCTGGGTGGTCCATGGTGCACACGGTTCTTCAAGGAAGACTGTGCACTACGTCAACAATTTGAGGACAATAGAGGAAGAGAGCATGGACGAACAGCTGCGTCAGTACTTCGCAGCAGACTCTCTCCTCATCACACCACAGCGACCTCGCAACGATCCGGAGAAGCGAGCCATGAAAATCCTAGAAGACAGTACAAAGAAGATAGAAAATGAAGACCAATATGAAGCCTCTTTATTGTGGAAAGAAGACAAAGTTGACATGCCGAACAACTACGACAACGCACTAAAGAGATTGGTCAACATTGAGAAGAAATTGGACAAAGATCCGGAGTTGAAGTCCAAATACGCCGCTCAAATAGACGCCATGTTCCAGAAGGGCTACGCAGAGCCAACGCCTTCATCGACTACCGAAGGGAAGACGTGGTACCTTCCCCACTTTGCCGTGTTCAACCCGATGAAGCCGAACAAGATCAGAGTGGTACACGACGCCGCCGCAAAGACAAAAGGGGTGTCCCTCAACGACCACCTTCTCACCGGGCCCGACCTACTGCAGTCACTACCTGGGGTGCTGATGCGCTTCCGCCAGCATGAAGTCGCAGTCACTGCGGACATTGCAGAGATGTTCATGCAAGTCAAGGTGCGCAGTGAAGACAGAGACGCACTCAGGTTCCTGTGGAGAGGTGACAGAAGAGAAGGCCCTCCGAATGAGTACAGGATGACGTCACTCATCTTCGGCGCCGCGTGTTCACCATCAGTGGCGATATATGTGAAGGACTTCAACGCCGAGAAGTTCAAGAACGAGTTCCCGCAAGCCAGTTCAGCCATAGTGAACAACCACTACGTCGACGACTACCTGCACAGCTTCAAGACTATCGAAGACGCGATCAAAGTATCCAACGAAGTTCGTAACATACATCGAAAAGCACATTTCGAGTTGAGACAATGGGTTACGAACTCTCCCGAAGTCCTACGAAGCCTCGATCAACATGCAGAGAACACGAGTCACCGCGAACTATCCGACGGAACGAAGGCTGAACGAGTACTGGGACTCATATGGAATCCAAACACAGACGAGATGGCATTCAATCTCGACCTAGCCCGCCTACCTCCTGACATATTTGAAAACCGCACGCCGACGAAGAGGGAAGCCCTGCAAGTCGTCATGTCGCTGTACGACCCTCTCGGTTTCGCATCACCGGTGACTACGCGTGCGAAACAGATCCTGCAGGAAACATGGCGCCAGGGCATAGGCTGGGACGAGAAGTTAGACGAAGAACTCGCCACTCAATGGAGAGCGTGGGTCGAACGCCTACTCGACCTACGCAACGTAAGGATTCCACGGTGCTACAGACACTACGACGAAGCGACTTCACTACAGCTGCATGTCTTCGTCGACGCTAGTGAAGCCGCCTACTCTGCAGCACTCTATTGGCGCGCACAGACTCCGGACGGAAACGTGCACCTGTCATTGATCGTCGCTAAAGCGCGGGTCGCGCCATTGAAACTAACATCGATCCCGCGACTTGAACTACAAGCCGCCGTCATGGGAAGTCGCATGGCAGCTGTCGTCCTCGAAGAACATGATGTCAAGCCCGAATCGAAGACATACTGGACGGACAGCAAAACGGTCCTCACGTGGCTCAGAACCGGGTCGCGATCATACAAAGCCTTCGTAGCCCACCGCATCGCCGCCATTGAAGAAAACAGCGCTGTCAGCGAATGGAGATGGGTGCCTACGAAGCAGAACGTCGCCGATGACGCCACCCGGGAAGTTCCTACGGACTTCAGACAAGAGCACCGATGGTTCACCGGACCCGACTTCCTACTGAACGAGCCTGAGTCGTGGCCTCAGGAAACAATGAAGAACTCACCGCTGGTAACGAACGAGGAGAAGAGTGTCGTCCGAATCGAGTTGTGCAACACAGTGTCCGCGTCTAGATGGACTGACTGTCTACCAGACGACACTCGCTTCTCCAAATGGGAAAGGTTGCTGAGAACTACGGCAAGAGTGTTGCAGTTCATCCAACTCTGTCGTCGCAATCGCCAGCGAGTGAATTATAAACGAACAAAGAAGAACAAGAAAGTGTTCCCGGGACCCGATGACATCGTGCGAGTAGCTGACGTCCAGACCAAGGGAGGAGTCCTGCGCCGGCCGACGAAGAAACTTGTGATCCTGCCTACAGACGTCGCGTCTACAAATTATGTTTCGTAAAGAGACGAAACACGGCGGGAGAATGTACGCGACGAAATATAGAATTGTAAATAATAATAATAATAAAAAGACAAAGACAACAGGTTAGAGCGAGACGGCAACAGGGGGACCCTAAACTTTACCTTTGCCGTCTCGCTACACGTCCTTAGAACGGATATTTCTTGTAAATAAATTGTAAATATGTAGAATAAGATAGGGGAAATATCCTGTAGAAATTTCATTAGGATAAGATAAAAAATGAAACGCACAGATGTAAATAATGAATAAAGACACAGAGCGGGCTTAGGAAGAGTGGGGATAATTCCGCGAATTGAGAGAATCTTGGTGGGGATATGCTCTATATAAACGCGCCGACTTCCTAGCCAAAATCACTTTCACTTTCACTTCCACTTCCAAGATCGCAAAGGAGTCACCGACCTGGCCGTATGAAGAGGCCCGAAGAATAGCCGCGAAAAGGCTGAAGAAAAGGTGTGTGTGAATTCCTGGCCGTATGAAGAGGCCTGAACGACGCGGTCGTATGAAGAGACCGGGAAGAATAGTGTAGTGCGCGTAGTAGGCAACCAGTCGGGGTATAGGACGCGAAGTGGCACGAACAGACCGCTCCCGCTGAGACTCTGAGCCTAAGCCCGCTCTGAATACATTGATCTAGTTACGTGGTGTTTTCCTCCAATCCCAGCAAACGGTGCCGGTAACGTGTCCGGTACACTATTTGTTAATGTGATTTTTGAACTATATTATTGCATCAAAGCTATCATCAATCAATTGTTTACATGTTTCGCCCTCTCGTCGAAATTCGAAAAACAAAAAATCAACCCTTGACAAAAACATGTAAGAAACAATCTTTATTATTTGCTCATATATTTCTATCAGGCGTTGATTGTTTTGTATTTTTAGATGATCTCTCGGGAAGAGTACTTTTTTCCCTGACAACATTTATACAAAATTTCATGCTTAACAAACATACAAACAAGCAAACTCCTTTCGCATTTGTTTATATAATCGTTTTAGGTGATTATCAACGTACAGCTAAAACTGCTTAGTCTAGAAAGCTGAAATTTGAAGTATAGTTTTATTTTATAACGTAAGCATCTGCTAAGAAAGAATTTTTGAAAATTCAGTCGAATTAGATTATGGATTGTTCCAGATTTTTTTTTATCAGAAAGTTTCTTTTTATCACTTTATCGGTGGTTTTAAGTTTATGTTAACTCTTTTGAACGTTTAGCTTTCATTAACTGCATTACTTTCAGAAATGTTGGTTTGTTAGTCATTAAAGAGTCTTAAAATATTGTTGGACGCGAGAATGTTCGCTAGTGAAGAGAAGATAATATTGTCGAACGTATTCAAGTGTTATAAATGCAGTGTCGCTGATTCATAAACCGCATTGTAAAATCAAAAGCGGGCAGTCGCCTGGCAAATGAGTTCCCATCCATCCGTAATTAAATAATGATGAAGATGAATTGAGTTCCTTTTTTACTTTATGCTGATTAATTTTATGCTTCCCAGTAGATAATGACTGTGGCAATTATTGAAATAATCACAGATATTTGACTTCTTATCGTTGAAAAATTAAGTTTGAAGGAAGGCCCATTTGTAAGTAGGTAGATAGTGTTAGGTGTTAGGAATGGGATCTCCCCTATTTGTGCACCATAGAATAAATTTTTGGAACAAGTAAGACAGAGGAAAGACTTCTGTCATTCCTTAATAATGTCCAGTAATTTGACGATGGTCTTCTGTAAGGTTTTTCGTCTGGAAGAAGAGCTGCCCAGTTCTTGATGGAATAATGGGAGGATATTCCTCAATATCGTCTCCGAAACCTCGTCTTCAGTATACCAAACCGGCTCGAAGCTGTATTCAGAGCCCAACGTGGCAATACCAGGCATTAAAATGTAAATATGGCATAAAACATAATTATAAATATTGTTTAAGTTTTTCGCCAGTAAGTTAAAAATGGCTACTTTTTGATTTTTATCTCCTCTTTTTGTTAAAAATATTACTCAAGGCTAAGTAAATTGGCTATAAAATGTTTCTTTTTTCAAAACTCTAACTTCCATAATTTAGGAGAAATTGCAATTTTTGAAGTCCAGTGTATATTGAAATGTCAAACAAGTATCCAATTTTGCTTAGGCAATACAGAAATATGAACTTCATAGATTAATAGCATTTAGTTTATTAGGTGCACATTAAAATAATTTTTGTACTGAGAGTTTACACACTTGATGGTAGGTGGCTACCGTCGCCTATAACAGTATAAGGGTAAGGGATTGGATAGGAAAACGGGCTCTGGCATCCCCCACTCACTCACCGAAACATATCATGCTGTTATTTCAAGGCGGCCTTCTGTGGTTACTGCCGGCAGACGGGCTACCAGCGGCTTTTATAGATATACAGTGTGAGTTATAGTTATCTAAAAATTACACTAAAAATAGAAAATAGTTGTAAAAATAGAAGTGTTTATCGTTTGTCCAATACTTACATATTTTTAATTATTTAAAAGAGTTTTAATTCTTTTTCTTCTTAATACTTCTTTAATACTCATTTTTTATTCTGTTTTCTATATATATATCATATCTGTATATCTATCTATACATGTTATTGAATAAATTCGCTGTCCCCGCCTCTGTCTGTTTCTCCGTTAACTACTTCCAAATATAGTTCGATGGCTTTCACTAATGGAAAGAGCGATGAACGAGGAAGGTTTGTGTATATAATTTGCAAAAAGAATTGCATCCGTGCGAAGCCGGGGCACAGTCCTTACCCTACCATAAAATAATATAACAATGGTAATGGTTAAACAATAAACGTCGCACACGTTACCCCCCTGCATTTTTTCTTTACAGGACCAATGACAATTCTCTGTGCACGCGTGGAATTACATCTTTTGTGTTTATAGTAGGTAACTGGATAATAATAATAATAATAATGGAATAACTAATAACAGTAAGAATAACATGAGTGGAATAAAAATCTAAAAATCTCCTTTGTTTCTGGAAATATCGTTGATTTAAAAGGATATTTCAAAGTAGAGACTATAATTTTATTCGTTTCTAATGTTTAACGAGTCCATAAAAATGTTTTTATTTTTATTTTTTTCTTTTACTTATATTGAAATGAAAATCAAATCAAATTAACCGCTTATAAATGTACAAACGTACTTACGCTGCATTGCGCGATCATCCAAATAAAAGATAAGTTAATAGAAATAAAAGTGACATTTCTATTCTCTTTTAAAGTCTTCTATGTATGCTTATATCTAAAACAATGACATTAGCAAATGACCCTGATCAAAATATAATAATTGTCATTATTTTTGAACGTCATTATTATTTTAACATATGAAATTATTTTAGACCTAAACAAAACGTACATGTATATCATTCACTGCCACTGAATCACAGCCAAACAATGAATTAGTCAGAGTTTTACAGGACACATTGCAAGACAATTCATTTGTCTTTTTTTGCTCTTCGAGTCTTGGTTATTTATAAATAAATGGAAAGATATAATGGAAGAAAGATATTTGAACGATGACGCCTAAATTATTGTCTCACAGTCAGTGGTTGAGTAGAAAATCCCTATGAAGTTTTTTACTTTAACGTTTATATGTAGGAAATGTTAATATATAAAATTCTCGTGTCAGTGTTTGTAACAAAACTCCTCCGAAACTGCTGGACCGATTTTAATGATTTTTTGTATATTTGGTAGGTGTGAGAATTGGTCGTAAAGTATTTTTCACCCTCCTACCCCCACACCCATTTTTTAATCGCGATTTTAGTATTTTTGTATGAAGAATATTCAAATTATTTAACCGTCGTTTCGGGGATTACATAAGGGCTTCAATGTATAATGCCTTTCTCAAACACTGTGACCTTAAGGATTGCACTATGTATGAAGCAAAAAAACTAATCTTTGAGGTGCTTCTCTCTCTAAACTACGCAGAGACAGAGAATTTCCTAGCTAAGTAACCCAACTATTGTCATGTCTTAAATTTAAATTTAATTTGTATAATGTTATGTCTTAGTTTGTTTTATTCGGGCTTTTCTTGATTCTGATTTGTAATTTCAACTGGTTCCCCGCGATACAGGCCAAGCCTAGTGCGGGGACCCCTGGTAATGATGTTTGCTGTTAAATATGGTTATGTCAAATAAACGATTATTATTATTATTTTTATAACCGTGAAGTGACGCGTCACTTTAACATATGGTTTGAAAATAAAATTTGACCCGATAGGTGGCGCCACAAGCGGGTTACGGAATTATTTTCGGGTTCTGGCAGGACAACGTCTGCTGGGCCAGCTAGTTCTATATGTAGGTATACATATCTATATATTAATAACATTAAGGACAAAGGGATAGGGCAATGGGCTCTGGCATCCCTTACTCACTCACCGAAATACAACAGCACTCATGCTCTTACTTTATCATGGTTTTCTATAAGGAGGTGGTTACTGCCGCTAGACGAGCTGTCTAAATGAGTTTTTTTTCGTGGCAAAATCTGCGAACCAGATCCCCACCGACCAAGGGGAGATTGGTGGGGTATACAACAACAAACACTGACTCCATAGAAGACTCCATAGATTTCTACTGACTCCCGTCCATAGAAGAACCCACGGTGTTTCTTCTATGGACGGGGCGTCAGGGATCGTTGATAGACGCAACCTGTTCCCCCCATCAAACGCAGTTTTGTTTCTGAGTCGGTGCGAAGTTCGCCGGGTCAGCTAATTATTTATACATATTATAAAATAAAGTCGCTGTCCACATATTCTGCTATCTTCTTCTGCGCTATCTTCTTCTGAACAAACCAACAAATTTAGTTACGGTTTTCACTAATAGAAAAAAGCGATACACTAGAAAGTTTGTGTACATAATTTACAGAAAAAATTGCATCCCTATAAATCCGGAAAGCGGGTCGCCAGCTTTGCATAAGCAGTATCAGAAAGTGTGCACACAGCCACTACTCATATCAAATATTGTATTAAGTTAATATCAAAATAACACATTTAAAGTCCCTATTTGAGCATAGCGACGCTTAGCATATTTCGAGCTGGCTTATTGATTATTCGAATGTGTAATTTATTTGTTGTTCCGTAACTAAGGAGAATTCCTTTAGAAATGACAACATTTTGAACAGATGGCACACGTTGTAAACGTTAAGTAATATGTTTTATCCCTTATACCGACAAAGGGAGGCTATAAAAATATACGAGGGCCACACCCGAATGCCACAAGCGTGCCGATCGCGTCGACCAAATTTGCCTGTTGTATTTTCAAGCGACACTTGGTAAGCAAAACATAAGGAAGATTTATTGCGAAACTGCGTGTGCGGCTGTCTCTTCAACTTTGCATTTCACTCCACATGACTGTATCGATCCCTTTAATTTCGGAAACTTCGTTTGTAATCTTTTACAAATTGCTTTTAAGGGTCCTGGGTCGACCAAAATACTTATAAATATAAAAAATTATTACTTGCTCCGCATGGACCTTGGAACCGACATCGGATATGTGTTATTTTTAATTATATTTTTATTTTATATATATATTTTTTATGTTAAGATCGGCAGACAGGCTGACGGTCCATTTGATGGTATTGGCCTATAACACAAGCAACGCTAAAGCTGCTGCAAGTGCGCTGCCGACTACAGTAGGATTAAGGATTAAGGATTAAGAGATTACGAGGGGATAGGGAAATGGGCTCTGGCATCCCTAACTCACTTACCGAAACACAACAGCACACGTGCCTTTATTTCACGGTGGTCTTCTGTAAGGTGGTGGTTACTGCCGCCAGACGGGCTGCCCAAATGACTGCGAAACGCAGTGCCACTACTTTCCAGATCCAGAACAGAGCCAAATTTGAAAAGTTCATTTTTCAAAGTTGACCCTGCCGCGGGAATCGAACCCGGGAACCCTAGAACAGAGCGTTAAGGCAAGCACCCTAACCACTTATCCATCTTAGCTATTTTTTGAAACCCACTTACCACTGATGAATTTAGGTTTCTATAAGTACCCAATTATCTCAGGCAGAGTTAGTTGAGAAGGTGAAACGCTATATACTAAAAATATGTACTCACTGTCCTTAACTCAATAGTCTATGTATTAAAGTAATGTGGTTACTCTTATTAGCTCCATTAAAAGGCCTTCAATTGATTCATCAAACAGCCGGCCCGTGATAATCTTATTATGGAAATGACTAGGCCTGCAATGGACCTAAAGTCACGTTTGGTTGATATGGTATAAACATATAATATGTATAAACTACGAAATTGTTTGCCCTGGCTGAATATATATATATATATATATATATATATATATATATATATATATATTCCCCGTTTATCCCTCTTTCCATTAGTGAAAACCGAATTAAAATCTGTCTACCCGTTCACGCGTGATGCCGTGACCAAGGGAAATAGGGATTCATTTTTATATATAGAAAAAAGATATAATTTAAACATCCGCTAAGAATGGATTTTTGAAAATTTCAACCCCTTGCGAAGCCGCGGACGAGTCTCTAGTGTTTTTATAAATGTATAGAAATATTTTATTTCATGTAATTAATTTTGTTGAATAAGAAAATATGTAGCGGATGTAGCCTCTCTTTGTGTGTTCTAGTTTTTACCACCATACTGCTCACTATTAGGTACGGTCCGGACTCAAACCACTAAAAAGATAATGGCTACGATATTCTTGGATTGTGAAGGAATATAGCTCATAGACATAAAAGAACGATGACAGAAAGCTGTTATTCTAACCTTATCGGAGCAATTGTGTGAAGCAATCAAGCAAGAAAAACTAAGCAAAGGCGTGCGGCTTCTTCATGACAATGCGCCTGTCCCCACCGCTGCAGTAGCGAAGTTCTAAGATGTGGCTTCATAGTAATTCTTCACTCACCTTATAGTCCTGACCTAGCCGCCAGTGACTATTATTTACTTTCAAAGTTGAAGTCCGACCTATGGTGTAGAAGCTATAGTGACGATAGTCAGCTGCAGTTTTTGCTCAATTTGAAGGCACAACTTCTGAATATTTTTATAAATGGATAGAAATGTTAATTAAACGATCCGAAATGTGTATAGAGGTCGACGGAGACTGTATTGAAAAATAAATATAACTTTGCCTATAAACTACGAAATTGTTTGCCCTGGCTGAATATATATATATATATTCCCCGTTTATCCCTCTTTCCATTAGTGAAAACCGAATTAAAATCTGTCTACCCGTTCACGCGTGATGCCGTGACCAAGGGAAATAGGGATTCATTTTTATATATAGAAAAAAGATATAATTTAAACATCCGCTAAGAATGGATTTTTGAAAATTTCAACCCCTTGCGAAGCCGCGGACGAGTCTCTAGTGTTTTTATAAATGTATAGAAATATTTTATTTCATGTAATTAATTTTGTTGAATAAGAAAATATGTAGCGGATGTAGCCTCTCTTTGTGTGTTCTAGTTTTTACCACCATACTGCTCACTATTAGGTACGGTCCGGACTCAAACCACTAAAAAGATAATGGCTACGATATTCTTGGATTGTGAAGGAATATAGCTCATAGACATAAAAGAACGATGACAGAAAGCTGTTATTCTAACCTTATCGGAGCAATTGTGTGAAGCAATCAAGCAAGAAAAACTAAGCAAAGGCGTGCGGCTTCTTCATGACAATGCGCCTGTCCCCACCGCTGCAGTAGCGAAGTTCTAAGATGTGGCTTCATAGTAATTCTTCACTCACCTTATAGTCCTGACCTAGCCGCCAGTGACTATTATTTACTTTCAAAGTTGAAGTCCGACCTATGGTGTAGAAGCTATAGTGACGATAGTCAGCTGCAGTTTTTGCTCAATTTGAAGGCACAACTTCTGAATATTTTTATAAATGGATAGAAATGTTAATTAAACGATCCGAAATGTGTATAGAGGTCGACGGAGACTGTATTGAAAAATAAATATAACTTTGCCTACCTACTACAGTACAGTGCCTTTTTTGGAGTTTGGACCTTAAGAATCGATTTTCATATAAGGTCCCCAGTGTGGAAATTTTATGAGGAGTAAAATTAATACAAGAGTTAACTAAACGTTTTCTATTACTTTGACATCTGTGCGACAACAGACGCATGTACATATTTATGTTCCCTAATTCTATTGTAGTGTAACAATAAGCACATTTTTTCTTTCCTTTTTTTTCCTTTCAAAAGTCGCGGGCCGAAAACTTTTGGACCCTCCTACGTATCGTTAATAAAATACACAAATGGCCGCAAACTAATAAGTTTTAATTACTTGAAAACGTTAGAGTAATAATTCTTAAAATAAGAACTCTAAGGGCGAAAGTAATTAGGTCACGACAAGATAACTCACGATAGTGGCGTGAAGATTGAATGCAGTTAAAATGAGGGGCCGAGGAACTAGGCTATGAACTTAGTGTTGCTTTAGATCTTAATAAGTTTATAATTTACTTAATTAATATCTTACAAAAAAAACTTAGTATTAAATTGTTCATTATCACCATCATCATCTCAGCTGTAGGACGTCCACTGCTGGACACAGACCGATCAGAAAAAGCCTGGATCCACCGTCGACTTTTTTTTTGCGTGGGAAAATCTGCGAGCCAGATCCCCATCGACCATGGGGAGATCAGTGGGGTATGTGGGACTTCTACCCACTAAAAACCCACGGTGCTTCTTCGCGCCGTCTATGGGCGGGGGGTAAGGGATCGTGGAAAACATGCATCTGCCTCCCCCGCCAGACGAGGCCCGCGCACTTGCGGGCTCCACCTCGATTAGGCGCGGAGTTTGATCTCCGCGCCGTGGAGAGACGTGCGGGAAACACACAGCACGTCTTCCCTCGTTGCCCGGTGTTGTGATGACGGCGGACGACACCATGTCCACCGCCCACGGGCGAAGCGGCACGAGCCGCCCATTCTCACCTCGCGCAGCGGGCAGTCAGCGAGGGGCTTCACCTCTGAAGCATCCACCGTCGACCTGCGACACTTATCAAGTCGTCTGTTCACCTTGTGGGTGGACGCGCTACGCTGCGCTTGCCGGTCGGTGGCCTTCACTCGATAATCTTCCAGCCCCAGCGGCCGTCGGCTCTTCGTACTACGAGTATGTGTATTGTGTACTGCCCACTGCCACTTCTACTTACAACTTACTTACTAAACGCAATAACCCTTTACTGATTTATTGCGTTCAATTCAACTGCTCAAAACGATTGACTTTTTTTAATGTAAATGTCGGCAGGCAGGCTGAAGGTACACTTGATGGCTACCGTTAACCAATTAAAGCAATGCCACAGACCTTTAAAACCCTATTAAAGCCTATTAAAACATTGTTGCAATTCACAATCCTATTAAGGTCTTACTACTACCCTTGTTTCGGTGAGTAAGGGATGCCAGACTCCATTTCCCTTTCTATTCCCGTATCCTTCCTATTCATTGCAACATCTGTGGCGTTACTTGTATTATAGGTTGGGTTGTCATACGTCCCGTATATAAGGGACTATCACCGTATTTGACCATCTCATCCCGTATACATGTCCCGTATTAGTCCCGTATTTAGACAAAATAATACGGAAGGAGTGAGAAAAGAAAGAAAGAAAGAAAAAACACACAGTTTGTCTCTCACTATGTACACATGCGTGCTGTGTATGGTGTAGTTGAAAAGCCCCGTGTCGGCGTTGAATGTGTTATCGAGTTATGGGCATCGGAAGAGAAAACATCCCGTATTGGTTCCTAGAAGTTATGGTAACCCTAATTATAGGTGATGGTAGCCACTTATCATCAAGTGGACTGTTAGCCTATTTGCCGACCTTAACATTAAAAAAAAAACATACAAACAAACTCACTTTCGCATCTATAATTTATGTACTTATTAGTTAGAACTGGTTAAGATAATACAATAAATACTTTTTCATAAAATACAAATATAAAAACCATATTTCAAAAGCAATTTGGTCAGTGAATTCGAAAGAGACGATTCAGAAACCGTGAAATTGATTAAATAACAAGTGTTATATAAATAAGTATAAGGCTCGAAATCAAGCTTTTAATGAGGACGATTAGATTATGCGAAATAATTAATGACAGTAGAATAACTTGCTTTTTCTTTTAAGTTACAACTGCAGCAAAACTTTTCACACAAAAACTTACGCCATATAGAGAATGTGACTTCGCATTCTCTGCATATGGAATAGACGGTCCTTATAGTGTGTTCAGTTCTTTGTACTTTGCAAAACTAGAACTGGAACAATATATATTAATTTGTGCACACGGCGATATTCTTTAAGGCTTAAGATAACGTATTCACTTTTTCTTCTCGGTATTCTTTTAATTAATACAACGCTTTCTTGAAGAAGCAATAATTAGATTAATGACTTATAAACATAGGTAATAAACAGCGTATCGAATGTTCTAATGAATAACACGCAGAGGCAAGTCAACTTGAAATGCGGCCAGCTGATAGAACCATGTCATACAAAACAAACTGCATTAATAAATCTTTAATGTCCGTAATAGACAAATACCAAAAGAAATCTTGAGCCTTTATCAGAAAAACGATTTTTTTTCTAACAGACTTAATGTAAGGTATAATGGGACTCGATATAATAAGACTCAACATTTTTAAACCAGACGTGGTGGAAATCGTCATAGTGGGACTCGACATTGTTAGATTCGACATTTTTAAACTCAACATGGTGAGACTCAACGTATTGGGACTCGATTTAGTCAGACTCGACCTAATGGGACTCGACATGGTGGAACTCGACATGGTCAAATCGACAACATCAGACTCGACATTGTTGGATTCGACATGATCAGACTCGACCTAATGGGATCGACATGGTCAAACTCGACATAATTAGACTCGACCTAATGGGACTCGACATTTTGGAATTCGACATGGTCAGACTGGACATAGTCAGACTGGACATTATCGGACTCGACATTGTTAGACTCGACGTGGTAGAACTCGACGTAAAAAAATAAAATCACTATCAAAATCTTTATTTTTATTCGCATTTCTATTCGCTTAGTTACTGTGATATATTAAGACGAGGTCTTAGTAGAAGGGTTTTATTTTCGTCGTTTAATTTGACTTTTTAGAGTAAAATTGAAACTTATAAAAATACAGAGCATAATACCTAGACTATATTTAAAAAAATTGGAATTCGGACGGATTTATACAAAAAAATATATTTTCTGAGAAAAAAATTTCTGCCCAAAAAAAAAATTTTCGTCACAGTACTAAAAATTTTCAGCGACAATCTACATTATTTAATTTATTTAATTTCTGTACTAAAGTTTTAATCAGCAACTTTTATTTATTTTTACACAATATTTAAGAAAAACCTTCCAATTTATTGTGCAATATTGCATCTTAGTTCATAGGTTATTTGGTTGCGCTCATTTTGGTAAAAATTGTGTTCGGTCTGATGTATGTACTTCTCTAAAAAATAGTGAAAAAAATATATATTGAAAAATCTGAATAATTAGCAATCTTTCAAGTCCTACCAGTCCGTTCTGGCTTCGCATGAATACATACTCGCAGTTAATCTTGATGTATTAAATTATCATTTAAAAAATATATAAATTGACATATATTATAATTTTCAGTACTAAAGAATTGTTTTATTATTGGCGATTAAGTACATATTTCATAATAATATTTATAAAATGACTATGTACCTAATATTCTGTGTTTATAAAATCGTTTGTCCTGACTATCAACGCACAGCTAAACTACTAAGTCTAGAAAGCTGAAATTTAGAACGTAGGTTTATTTTGTAAAGTAATTTGTAAAATTCATGTCCGTGCGAAACCGAGGGCGGGTAGCTAGTTTCATTTTGTTAACAAAAATTCTTAACAAAATTAAATAATTATAAGAAATGGACTACATACAGATCCATAGATATTTCCTGAAATAGAGAAGCAGACTGTTAACTTGCCTATACATGTTGGTGCGTAACTTGAATAGGCTGACTGAGATACAGAACCCCTAGTGCCCAATAAACAATTTAGAAAAAACATACAACATAAAACAAAGTACATTATATTATGATTTTTTTTTATAATACGTAACGACGCAGGTTCACGTAGTAATACTCCGTGACGGTTGCTTTAAAAGAAGCGTTATTACCGATTCCACGCCGTATGAAAACATTATAAGCAATTTGAAATTAAAAACGTCCCATTCAAATCGTTTGACGGTCCACTTGATGGTAGGTGGCAAACGTTCGTCTATGTGTACTGCAAGTGCACTGCTGACCTGACCTTAGTAGGGTGTTACGTCGATGCCTTAGAAGGATAATGGACAAGGCAATAGAAAGGAAGGGATAAGGTAAGCTTAGTACCTTACCGTTGCCTATAACACAACTCCATTGGTGCTTCATGTGCGTTACCGACAATAGCTAGATTAAGTATAAGGGATTAGGAAGGGCTAGGGAAATGTGCTCTGGTATCCTTTACTTACTTACCGAAACACAACAGCACACGTGCTGTTATTTCACGGTAATCTTCTATAAGGCAGTGGTTACTGCCGCCAGACGAGCTACCCAAATAAGTGGGATCTCTAGACCAGAGTCAACTTTGAAAAGTTCACACTCATATTTAATAAAAAATGTGATGTACACAATATAGGCATTAGGTTTAAAAATAATTTAGATTTACATAAGACGCGACTCCACAAGATAAGTAATTCTTTTATGGGTCAGTGTATACGGTTTTATAATAAACTGCCTGAGATGATCAGAACCTTATCTATATAAATAAATTTAAAGATGTCATTAAAACCAAACTCCTCTCGAAAGGCTATAAGGTTACTGATTATTTAAGTGACAATGAAAAGAAATTCTATAATTTAATATAACTAAAAATATTTGATAGTTTCTTTGTAATTAATTTAATGGATTAAAGTCTACTTAGATAGACTGCATATTATTTCAATAAAAATAAATGAATAGGATCGCAATTTCTCAATTTCGTAATACGAACGCCGATCAAGTAGTTCCAAATTGAAATTCTTTAAATTTGTATTCTCCGTCTCACTCTAACGCTATCGCTGCACTGCGATGCCTCGTGAGCAATCATGGTGAAATTTCAGTCCAATTTTGATAAAATACAGCACAAACAAAAAACGTATATTGTAGTCTTTGGCCGCCCCTATTGGGACAAGTGTTAGGTAAACATATGACATGTTTTACCACTGGTTAAACGCATTTCGAAATAAATAGTAGGTATTTACGGATAATCTTCGCATTTTTTATGAGCAAAATAATAAATAATTTATCTATGTAATAAAATATATTAACAGTTAACATATAAATGTTTCAAATTAAATTTTATAAAATAATAAATTAATGCGAAAGTGAGTTTGTTTGTTCACGTCATAACCGAACATCGTGACATTTTGCATACACGTTGTCAGGAATATAGAAAAGGAAATAGAATACCTTTCATCCAGAAAAAGAGTACTGCTCCCGAGCGATCATCTAAATTAAAATTAAACACCTGACAAAAATAATATGAGCAACAATAGCTGTTTTAAAAAAAAATAACATGGAGTTTATGAAGTATATTTACATTCATAAATATTTCTAAAGACTAAAAATAGGAGGAGTGTTTGAAGAATTGAAATGACAGAAATGAGCTCCATTCATCGAGTTAAAATTCTTGGTTAAAAATTTCCAGTTGAAGATGTTTCCGTCTTCGAGATCTTTTTCTTATTTTGTGTTGAAATGAGAACAAAGTGAAAAGATAAAAGACAGAAATGGAATATTAATGGCGAAAGACTTTGTCTAAACTTGTGTTTTGTGAAAAGTATGAAGTAGTACATACTTTTCACAAAACACAATTTTTCTTCTTATACAAATAGTAGCTTTTGCTCGCGACTTCGTCCGTGTATCTTTAGAAATCATTACCTCGCTGATAATGTAGCTTTCTATAGGTGAAAGAATTTTTAAAATCGGTTCAGAGTCTTTGAGTTTATTCATTACAAACATACTATACATACAAATATTTTCTCTTTGTAATATTATATATAGTATAATATTATAGTATAGTAACTAGCATAGTAATATATGATTACTTTGTGCATACTTAATTCAACGTTTACTGAATATTATTTTTATTAATAATTGTCAATTCAAAAGATATACCTACACTCAGAGTACGGTGGAACTGACATATTTTTATAAGTTTTTTTTTTAAATGCGAAGGTAGCACCAACAGCCAAAAGCACCATCAGCCTACCTGCCACCTTTTAATATTCAAATAAATGATATTTATAAAAACATATTTCTATTAGATATAAATAGTAAATTTTACAAAAAGTACACAAAACGAACCATTTTTATCCGAGACTTTTAGCAGTCTGATAGTAATGTCGAGGATAAAAATGGTTTTGTGGACGAGTTGTAAACTCTGCTTTTCACTTCGATTGCGAGGAAATAAAACAGTAGTATAACATAACATTTCTTTAACATAAATGTCATAAATGTCATGACATTTTCCTCATAAATGTCCCTGTGGCAGTGATGTCGACAACCTAGGACATCACGGACTGTCATGCCAAAAAAGTGCAGGCCGCTTCTCAAGACATGCCGCACTTAACGATATCATACGCCGGTCCCTTGCCAGTGTCAAAGTGCCAAGTCTACAAGAACCGACTGGCATTGCAAGAGACGATGGCAAGAGACCGGACGGTATGAGTTTGATTCCATGGAAGATGGGTCGGGTGCTGGTATGGGATGCAACCTGTTCAGACACGCTGGCCCCTTCCCATCTACATGGAACCAACAACAGAGCTGGTGCGGCTTGTGAAGCGGCTGAAAAAGCTAAAGCATGCAAATACAGGGGTCTAGGCTCCGAATATGATTTTGTCCCATTCGGTGTCGAGACCCTTGGTCCGTGGGGTCCTAGCGCTATAAGGCTTTTTAAGGAAATAGTAAAAAGGTTAGTCGAGATCACAGGAGACCGAAGAGCTGGCAGCTATCTCGGACAAAGAATTAGTCTAGCTATCCAAAGGGGGAACGCTGCCAGTATCTTCGGAACCTTGCTAAAGGGACTCCTTTTAATAATATATTTTAGTTTTTATATTAAAATTAGGATTATAGTTTATATTAGTTTATTATAATTATAGTTTTATTCTTTATTCTTATATTTTAGTTATGTTTTTAAATTTGAGATATTATAATTAACTTATTAGAATGTAAGTTTATTGTTATAATATAATATATTTCTTTAACATTGACATTGACATCTTATGACATTGGCTTGGGCTGCACACCTATACAGCCTACTATTAAATTAATTTTCTGACAATAATTTTCTTAAATTAATTAAATAACCTACCTTACTTGAATTTAAATTTTAATTTATGTCTTAAGAAACACATAAGGCAAATAAATTTAAGTAAATATTATAAAATAACAAATTCTATCTACGAACTTCTTATTGTGTTTGGTTGTATGGATCATTTTCTTTGCCTTAATATAGATACATTTATGAGTAGATATGTTGATGCACTTGTGCACAAAATTCGATTTTGTGCATCCTATATCCTGCACAAATAAGCATTTTCAGAGCTTATTGAGAAGTGAAAAACATATTTCTATTCTATTTCTAGAAACTTAAGGCATTTAAGTTATAATGAAACAATTAACCGTATCGAAGATATTCTACTTGTAATGTAAACTAGGGCCTTCATTCATTCGGTCGATGTCTTCCAAAGGGCAGACAAGACGAACATTGAACTGTCAAATGTTGTACAAGGGCGAACTTCTGCACAATTAGTTGTCTGATCGAATTATTGGAACTTGATAATGTGCGATAGCCTTAAATAAAAGAGAAATTATATTTCAAAACGTAATAGACTTGAAACATTCCAACTCAGTAATATTTTTTAAACTGCAACCATACTTTTTCCATTTTAATGTATATTCATTAATGTACTATTGTGTGGAAGGTCATGAATATACAATACGCATTTACAAATATTTTTGTTCTAGAAACAGCTACAATAATTAATGTAAATTTTACGAAATAATAATAGAACTACCTACCTAATAAATAATAACAGTAATTTAGAAACATATATTTTTTAATTACTCTTAAATTTTTATATATAAGAGAAAATCGTGTTAGTATTTGTAACTTGAAAGCGGCTAGACCGATTTTATGTTTTTTGATTTGTTAAATTTGTCTCTGCCCCGAATAGAAACATCTGAAATATTAGAACTCATAAAACATCTGAAATATTCACGAAAAAAAATATTGTAAATAAAATTCACAATTTGTAATTGAAAATTCACATTTTGTATGGAACGAATTTTTATTTTGAGGCGGTACGAAGTTCGCCAGCTAGTTTATTACCTAATTATAATTGGGTCCAGGTTTGCCACCTGGTACCCAACAAGTTGGCTGGATTACCTCTGACATTATAGGAAAAGTAGGTATCACAAACTCTTGTCAATTTTCACGAACATTATTTATTAATGAACATTATTTAAAATTATTATAATTATTGTACATTTAGAGATACTAAAATCATTCGGAAATTCTTTTTTTTTTTTAATGAAGAAAATTATTTCTTTCATAATATTAGTTAATTTAAAACTTAGTTTATTTGAAGGCGAAACAGGAAATGTAATCCTATTATATTTGTTCGCAAGTATATAGTTAGATGCATTTTTAACATCTCGAAACAAATACAAGACGCTGAGTCTGAGTAACTACTCCTAATTTGAGTAGTTTTTAACCAGCGATGCGAAAAGAGGGGTGTTACTTCAGACGTATTTCCATGACATGGTAACCTTGACCTGATGCTGCAGCATCAAGTAGTCTGCGGGTTACCTGACTCCTCAACAGACAATATAGCGTGTTTGGGCTCATTAGAATGTCAGGGGTTAGTTTATAATTTTTAATAATCGCTTGTTTTGATTCACTTATGATCGTTCTTCTGGCTTGTTTCGGATCCTGAAGATGTAAATAATATTGCTGGTAATCATGGTTGTACAATAATTACTGCCACTTCAATGTATTGAATTTATAGAGGTACCTACTTAATTAATTTAATATTTAATTTTGTTTGCTTATTTTAATAATATTTTTGTTAGCACCGTTAATTTTCAACATTAAATATGATATAGTAATATGAAAACATGATTGCTATCTCCTCGTAAAATAAATATGTTGTAAAATAAAGTATAAAAGATAAATTATAACTTATGCTATTTCCTTAATAAAAATCTGATGATGCCGTTTATCGTATCGGGAGCGGTATTAATAGGCGTAGAAATTTCGAGATTAAAATATTAAGAGGCGTGCGTTACTTATTTGATAAATTATCTTCTATTCCTGTATGGGCACACACAAGAATTATACTGGGACATTTAATTCACCTAAATGTAGCTGTATAATTAATATAACTGTATAATGAAATATTGGTTATGACAAGCCACACTGCGATCAGACTGCGATTCGTCACCAAATTAGGCAGTAGGCAGCCAGCCTGCCGGCAGTAACAGAGGACTACCGTGAAATAATTGCATGTTTGCTGTTGTGTTTCCGTAGTGAGTAAGGAACGACAGAGCCTATATTTCGCTATCTTTTCCCTATTCTTTATCCTACTGAGGTCTGCAGCACATTTGCAGCATTGTATGTGTTAATAGGGGAAAAAGGCACCTATTGACTAAATTGGTAATACCTGACTAAATTGGTAATACCATAGATAAAATACTACTTAACCAGTATAGATGGTCAACCTCCATATAACGATCTGAAGCCAATTTCATATTGGGATTTCGACTCACTAGATGTCACTAATAGTCTCGAATTTAACATTAATATGTATTTTTGTTAAAAATTATAACCAACAAATTCAATCACGCAGTTATAGATAGTTCCTTATTATCGTGGTAATAACTAGAGGGCGACGTTGCTGGGAGTACTTTTATGTATGATATATTGTTCCATTTCATGCATATTTTAATGAAAATGATTATTAGATTAATATTATTATATCAGAAAACATTATGTTATTAATTTGTTTTACAATTATAATGCATAATGACCATAGTACAAAAATAACAAATTAAAATGTGTGAGTTATCATTTTTTTCTTCGTAACACAATCGACAAAAACTAGTAAATTTTTATCTATGTTATAACTAACTGAACCTGGCCACGCTTTGCTGCAAGCTCATTTTTATTTTCGTTTCCGCTGAATCTTCGGAATAGAAAGTATATATTAAACACTCTTGTGATAAAATGCATCGTTTTGCAAAAAAATTAAGTTAATCCATCACCCAGTTTTTCAGCTTTCTGAACACAAACATACGTACCTAAGCAAAATTATATCGAAGTATGTAAAGATTATGAATACAAATAACAAAAAACATAATTAATAATATTTTATCGATTGACAAGACGTTTTTCTATTATAGGATATAATCGGTCAGTAATTAACGTTTTAGTTCCTTATTGCCCTATTTTTTAGAACAGAACCTATACCGTTCATACGGCCCTTTTATCGTTGTTCGTGCCCACTTCTTTTATATTTTAAATAAATTTTAGTAGTGCCATCTCTTGTACATGAGAATTGACTGAATGGTCGACTGCAGCGACTCTAGCGAATTTTTAATGACAACAAATAAGCGACAAACTACACAGGCGGCATCTAGATATAAGCGAAATTCGATAGGGTACGGATTCAAAGTACGTGAGTGACCATCTATACTGGTTAAGTAGTATTTTATCTATGGTAATACTTACGTTTCAACACAGTTTCCATACATTACCAGTGACCACATCTGTCTGAAGCAATAACATGCGATTATTATTAATTATTCAAACTAAAGCTTAATTATAATTTTTATTTTATGGATGAATTTTGGGCTTTTAAATCTATTTATATGAATTCAAAGCGCTCTTTTTAAATATTTCCTCACTAATGTTTTATAGTATTATATTTATATAGTTCTAATGATTAATTATTACTAGCGACATTTATTAGCCGTGATGCCGTGACCAAGGGAAATAGGGATTCATTTTTATATATAGAGATTTGGGAATGTACATTTAGTAAATTATATCATTTTTATTATGCCACATATTTTATTTATTCTTCATAGTTTTAAATTTTTTACAATATAATTAGAAAAATAATAAATATTATAAAAAACCTAAAATTAGAATTCCGCAGGTAAGCGCAAGGCCCAGCCCAAGCTATCGGTGGTTAGGGTTGCAGAGTGAGGAATCTCCTGACAATTCGTGCTGTGTCAAGAAGTACCGTCTTTTGTATCTGACCCTTGATCCAGCCATCGAGCGAGAGCCTCTTGAGATATTGGTCGAGGCTCTTCGCTATAAGACCATTGGCCGAAACGACTATCGGGACGGGACGATAATTGTCGAATCGACGTCCCACATGGCGGTTACCTCGTGAGTCCAAGTCTTGGTAAGCTTTTTTTTCAGCTTTTACGAGGTTTTTGTCATGCGGGACAGCGATGTCAACATCAACAAGTACTATCGTCTGGCGCTGGAATCGGTCAATAACCATGTCAGGCTTATTGGTAGCAATAGTCCAGTCCTTGATTATTGATCGATCCCAGTGGAGGAGCGTGGTATGACCATTTTTGAGATCGGGCATTTTCGACCATTAATTTTTATTATTATTAAATATAATTCCTATAATTTTAATTAACATAATTAAATAATAATTATGTGTAGATGTATAGTATGTGCGCGCTGAATTTATATTTGCATGCCGAATGTTTTAGTTTATTATTTGAAGCTATATACATATAAAATTGTCACCTGGTAATTATAGGTAATCAACGGTGATAATATTATCAAAGCTAAATATTATTATTATTTTATAGAGAGAGTGGATTTTGTTAGAGTTATATGTCGAGGATAATCCGATTGATATGGTGTCGAACCTGCGGGGCATAGGTATTACAAAGAGAAATAAAGTTTTAAAATTCTTCATTTATTTGATCAATTCTTTCGCAGTGTACTTATAGGTCAGTCTTCAAAGATAATTAAAGTGATGTTCAAAAACCTACTATAATTAAACTGTAGTCATAAGAATAAATAGTAACCAAGTGCGCAAGTCTAGTCTATTACCAATAAGGCTATTCTTTGATTCCAACAAGGCTATTCCGACAAAATTTATACAAAAATCTTATCAACATAAAGTACTCTAAAACCCATAATCAAATTTGTATCGCGTTAATTGAAATGATCGATACCTTCCGCCCCGGTTATCTCGAGCGGTTAAGATTAACCGGTAATCTCGAGCGGTAATTACTCAATTTACTCAAAGGCAGGAGATATTAAGGCGCCGCCGCCGCCCAGATTTAAAGAAAGACATCCGACGACGCGCGCACATTACATCACTTCCACCGCTCAATAAACATCAAGAGATGAAGATGATCGTAAAACTTCCCAGTTAATAAAACTCGAATATAAATGCGCCGCGTTGATATACGATAATCGTATAAAGTGAGAGAATTTGGAACGTGTCGTTACTGGACCACACCCTATCACTTATGTGCTTTGGATAGGCAACTACGAAGCGACAGACGCATCGGCAAAGATAAATATGCGATTATAAATAGAACTGAGAACGACCTAAATACGGGGACGACTATTTTCATAGAGCAGGAAGGTATGTCAGTCAGGTAGCTTTCGAATAACCGCCTCCGGCCTCTGGTGACTAATGCACACTCAATATTACACAGATCCAACTTTTGCTCATGTTTTAATTTTCCAATTATTAATTCTCTATTTATATAAAGAAATTAGCATTAAACTGACTGACGAGACCGTCGGATGAGTGGTTAGGGTGCTTGCCTTAACGTTCTGTTCTAGGGTTCCCGGGTTCGATTCCAGGAAAATAAACTTTTCAAAGTTGGCTCTGGTCTGGATCTGGAAAGTAGTGGCAAGAAGACCACTATGAAATAACTGCACGTGTGCTGTTGTGTTTCGGTGAGTGAGTAAGGGATGCCAGAGCCCATTTCCCTATCCCTACTGTAATCGGTAGCGCACTTGCATCAGCTTTGGCGTTGCTTGTTGTTATAGGCGACGGTAGCCACCTACTTTCACGTGGACCGTCAGCCTGTCTGTTGATCTTAACATTAAAAAAAAACATAATTTAAAGTATATCTGAAATGGTAATTTCCAAAAGAATGTTTCGATTTTTCTTATAAATCTAAAATTATTTTCAAGCAGGATGACGGTCCATTTAATGAATCGAACCTGGGACCTGAATGACGAAGATTTGAAATTAATCAGATTAGAAATATTTGAAATATATTTTATCCAAATAAAACGTTAAACAAAAATCTTTAATAAACAGCCCTTGCTAAAAAAGATTAGATCTGTAGGTTTTTTAACATTTTTTAAAATATTTTGGCTAATTTTAATGTGGTTTATTTTACCTTTTATTTATTTATGTTACCTATAAATAAATAAATAAATTTTATTTACACTTAAAATCACAAATTGTACTATGTTCTAATTTTGTGAACAACTTAATTTAATATAATTTACTTATTATGAAAAGATCAATGCAGTTTTTTGCCTCTGCTTTTGCGTAAATACAATTCCGATCTCACTATTGATTATTTTTTGGATGAAATGGAAATGCTTGTGAAATATCTACATGTGAAATTATTTATATTGTTTAAATATAAGTAATAATTTAAACAAATAATTGATTTTAACATTTCCATGTGCTATCGTTTGATGACCAACTGATAAATGATAAAGTTATTTATTAGTCATCTTCTATATCTATATCATTATATATAAAATCAATTAGTACTTATTACTTCCATGATTGCTTATCGCTACGTTTGACAGTATTATTATTTTATTTTACATAAATAAAATAATAGTTTTAATTAACATTTTAATTTAAAAAATGCATCCGGTCGAGCCGGGCGGGGGCGCAAATCTGCAAATGCAATTTTTTTATCACAAAAGAAGTAATTGGAAACGAATATCTGCAACGAAAACTATAATTAATTGTTTATGAACTGATGGAATGAACCTAATTATACTGAAATAAACGTGCAATGAGCTAAGACTGTAAAAGTATAGTCCAGAATAATCGCAAAATGTGCCCATATCCAACAATAGAGATGCACAGGAGGGTAGACGGGATGCAAATAACAAAAATCAATAGTCCAGACTGGAGCGGGCCGAAACTCGACTTGCACAAAATTAAACATCTGTACGATTTTAACACAATCAGTATTGCTACCTCACAGCGTGGTACTGCGATCATCGTGAACTCAAAATTACAAAGACATTAACTTCTCCTCCAAGATATTTCATTGATGGGAGTAGTAATAATACTCGTCTAGCTAGAACTCTCAGACGTCTTGATATCACGTGTACCGAAACAATACATCATCGGATATCCGTTTGCGGACGTTAGTAGATTAATAATGGATATATACTGCAGAAATATGACTGATAATTCACAAGCCTAATTTCAATAACGTCTAAGACATCATCTTATGGTAATAAATTTATGCTAAACATAAAAATGTATTCAAATAAAATGATGTCCCTGTTTATGAGAAATGAAACTGAATTTAGAGAACCTTCTGTCCCTAACATAAGAAAACATGTATACCTATACTTTGCATGATCTTTAAATGATTTCACTGTGCTGGAAAAATTAAAAAAAAATACAATTATGTCTTTCTAAATAAGTTTTTGTCTAATTTGCAGATTTTTAAGAGCCCGGGACCAGACTTGTATGATAATGTTAATCTTGCCTTTAATTCATTAGTTAGCTAGTAAAACAGCTAGTTTAAACTTTTCCTCCACACCCTTCAGGAGATTACATAATAATGTAATCTAAATATATACATAAAAATATAATGTTCGTTTGTACAAAATCGTAATTCTCTGAAAGCGCTTGTATTTTTCACCATTAAAGGACATCAATCAAAACCAGGTCATTGTTTTTTTAAACTTACACTTTGTAGAATTTGATAATAAAAGTCTTTCTTCATTTCAGTAATTCCTGTGAATATTTCAGATTTAATAAATGTGGATAACATTCGAAAATTAAAGCATTGAGGGCGAAGCACGTAGGTACTCGATACGTTGTTCGAGTCGGTGCGCAGTTCAAACCTATTTTTTAATACTTTCAAAATTAAATAACCTCAAATAACTTAATTAACCCCATTACCAAATTACAAAATATTTTCCCTCAAAAGTTTCAACCTCAAAAACTGATTGATCTCCTTTGCATACACGTTTTGAGGGGTATAAAAAAGGAAATAGGATACCTTTCATCCCGGAAAAAAGTACTGTTCTCGAGAGATCATCTAAAAAAAAAATCGACGCCTGATAAAAATATATGAGCAATAAAGATTAAATAAATGTTTCAAAGCCTAAGAAAAGGGGGCGCAGATGAATAAGCGCACAAAATATAATTTGTTATATAAACATAAAGAATATATATATATATATATAAATCCCTTGTGTTAGTAGAGTTTCTTTGAGCATTTCTTCCATAGACCTATTACAAAATCCTCTATTAAATAAGTGGTTGAGAGACTTTTCGCGTTTGAGCTGATACTCGAGCGAACCTGTTGACCTAGTGCGAAACGCCGCAGCCTTACATACTTTGCCTGCCGTCAACTGCATACCACTATTTGGTATCCGAATTAAGACAAAGTTTTAAAAAATATGCTTCTTAGTCTAGTACCTATTCTCTCTACTGCTGGATGTAGGCCAAGACTCGCGACCACGCACACATCCAGTCGCTTTCCGCGAAGCCTTCCAAGTCGTCTGTCCACCTGGCCGCAGAGCGTTCCACGCTGATGGGCTTTCCAATGCGTAGCCTCCATTCAAGAGCTCCTCTACATCATCAGTTATCCGCTCTGCGTCAGATATGACCGGCCCATTGCCACTTCAATTTGCTAATTCTCTTGGCTATGTCGACTATTGGTTTTACCTATTAAAAAAATATAAATTTACTTTTTCTACTGTTGGAGGTTTATATGATGACAGATGGTTGATTATTGCTGAGTTAGCCTCTTGTTTGAAATTTTTATACCGCAAAAAACATGAGGTTTTTTTAAAAATAAAATCTTAATAATTAGAGTCAACCTATTTCACTGTGGTTTTCTGAGTTGGTTGGTTACAACCGCCAGACAGGCTGTCCAAATGACTGCGAATCGCGCCTTGCCACCACTAATCATAACCTATTCATACCTGCATAGCATTCATTCTTATTGTTAGAATAGTAACAATAAGAATTAATGCTATGCAGGTTAGAATAGTATTTTCTTTAATAAAATCAGATCAGATTGCAGTCAGATGCAGGCAGCGCACTTGTGGCGTTGCTTGTGTTAAATATGTAGCCATCAAGTGGACAGTCCAGCCTTCTTGCCGACATTCTCATAGAAAAACTTAAAATAATTTTTAATGTAATATTTAAAACAAAGATAATCGAAAGATAACCTTGAACAATTCGCCAAAGATGGCATTGGCTCCATAGGAACCTATAATTTAGTAATTCCAAACTCTAATTACAAATTATTTCTATACATATAATAAAATCGTAAACGAGCCGTCTGTACATTAAATATTTTTTCAAAACAACAATTTTTAAACGTTGTACTTATGTTACCGAGGTCAAAAAAATAATTTTTAGATTTTTGTCTCTTTGTATATCTGTTCGTCTGTTTGTCTGTGCGTTTGTGCACGCTAATCTCATAAACGGCTTAACCAATTCGAATTTGGTTTCCACTGTTGTATTGTAGCAAGCTTCCCGTAACATTTACTGTTTGTTGCGTTCCAATCGGTTTACAAACAAAAATGTTACGCGCTATACCGAAACCACGCGTACGAAGTTGCGGGCTTAGCTGTCTGTACCTGTTTATTTAAATAACTGAAAATTACAGAACGACGCTTTTAATCGATACTTGCGTATCTATGACGTCATTAAATGGGTTATTTTTAACGTGCAACCTCTTGACCGAAGTTGAACCTTTTGACCTAGTAGTTGCGGTGGAATCACCTCGGTGAACTGTGAATTCGATTACTCTATACTTCAAAATATACTGACTAAGAGAATACATTATAGACCAAATATTTCCGCTATGAAGACACACTAGAACTATTATGAGTCAACACTTTCTAATACAAGGATGCAATTTTTTTCTGAAATTTTATACTGTTACGTGAGGAGTGAGTCAATCAAAAGGGGTAAGCTCGTCCTATAAAACCTTTAAACTTGCCAAAAGTTATCAATGATTCCCTTTACTGTCGCAGGTAACTTCATAAAGCTCCAAAAAGTCGCTTTCGAATCGCTGCTATCGCGTCTGTCTGTCTCCCGCTCGCCACTCTCCTATCTATATTTGCCGCCAAACGTCTCGATCTATTTCGAATTCACTAGAAGAAATAAGTATTGTAAACATGGAATTGTTTTTCTACTCCGTGATTGTAAACAAGTCCATTGAAAGTTCGGGAATGCTCTTTCTGTTGAATGTGAACACAAGGACCAAATTTCCTTTGACACTAACCGGGAAGTTGCGTGACTACTATCGATAGTGGGGAGCCTTCGAGATTTTTGACCGGCGCGAGTGCTTTTACCAGAATGTTCAATGGTTAGTCGTAACAATACAAAAACCTTACTCGTTTTTCGCTCTTATCATTGGTGAATGAATACCATTCAGTGGATTAACAGAAGTTGGCAGAGAAACAGACTGAAGCCGACAGCGAGTTTATGTTACCATAGATCCAGTCATTCCACTTCGGCCGACTGAACGGATCAACTGAAACAGATCAACTATTTTCTTTTTCCAACGACACAACTTTTGGATGTTCGTTAGGATTTTTTTTAAATTTAAAGGATAATGCCCAATTTCGCCTCCATTGGTCCCATAACAACGACTATGTTTAAAAAACATGCTTGAATTTTTTTAAGAGAGTCTTAGTAGTTTGCTTATGTTTTATAAGCGAGCGAAATCAGATTTGAAAATAAAAACTTATATCTTTGCGTATTTCTGTTTTATAATGGATCAACTATTTTGTTTACGTTTTTTATCAAAGGAACGTACTCTGAAATACGGCGTCCCACAAGGTAGTGTTTTGGGTCCATTGTTGTTTATAATATACATTAATGATTTACCAAAAGCTGTTGATCATCCTATGTGTCTTTTTGCCGATGATAGCACACTGATGATAAAATGCAGCGACAAGGATACATATAGTAATGACATAAACACTGCCTTAAGAAAGATTATATGCTGGTTAAATAACAATAACTTAAAAATTAATTTGCTAAAAACAAATGTCATGTATTTTAGTCAAAGAGTACGTGATAATTTATATCCAGACATAAATTTTGAAAATCAAACGATAAAAGAAATTAATATAACAAAATTCTTAGGCCTAACAATTGACAGTAAATTAAATTGGAAAGCTCATATTGATGGTCTCAGAAAACGACTAAGCAAACAAGCGTATGCCCTACACGAACTATCTAAAACTGTAAGGATTGAAGCCCTCTTATTGGCATATTACGGCCTTGTCGAATCAGTACTAAGGTATGGACTGCTGTACTGGGGAAACTCGACTGACAAAAAAATTTGTTTTCAAAGCACAAAAGAGATGTATCAGAGCAATGTTTAAATTGAAAATAACAGATAGTTGCCCTATTTTAAAAAACATAACATACTAACACTTCCTTCACTTTTTATATATGAAGTTGTAGTATATGTAAAATCGAATCCTACTTTATTTAGACGAGTTTCGGAGAACACTAACAGAGCTCAAAGAGATCCAAATAGGCTGTGTATTCGCAAAGCACACACAGCCCTTATGCATAAGAGTAGTGTTTTTTGTCTAGCACCAGTCATATATAATAAAATTCCGAACAATATTAAGCAGTTCAATATTAGCATATTTAAGAAGAGAGTTAAAAAACTACTGGTTGATAAATGTTACTATGATTTAAAAGATTATATGTCTGATAACTTGGTGGATACTAGTGATTGATTATTATACTTACATTGTTAGCATCAAAATATCAAAATATTTTAGGGCAATCTCCTTTGTTTCAATTATATGTGTACATATCTACTAATCATATTAAACCTAATCTAGTCCCGTGTACCTGTAATCAAATACGTCACTGATTTAATGTTTGATGTGCATGGTGTGTTGTATTGTGTATAAAATATGTATAGATAGAAGATATAGATATCATACCTAGCTCCTATAACTTAATCTTCTGATTAAGTTATAGGAGTTATTCCTATACCTTTTTTGCTGTTTGTTTTTATTTTAAACTAGCGATCCGCCCCCGGCTTCGCCCGGCGTGCAATTTTTATATACCCTAAAACATTCCCCGTTTATCCCTCTTTCCATTGGCATTGGCGAAAACCGAATTAAAATCGGTCTACCCGTTCACGCGTGATGCCGTGACCAGGAGAAATGGGGATTCATTTTTATATATAAGATGATTGTTCTGTTTTGCTGTACCATTAAAAAAGTGTTTTTAAATATTGATTTTATAATCTTTTTCCTTCTTCTACACTTTCAGTTTTTACACTAAGTATGACTTTATATTACTATCAATTTAATTTCAAAACTAAAAGCTTATTGATCTGATAAAAGCAAATACAATGTTAAAACACTTTGTTTTAATATTTATTTAAGAATCAATTGAATCCTCCAGGTACCGAGAGCGCTTAAATTGTCTCACTCATTCGCAAGGAATAGTTTCCACGAGTGAGTTGATAGAATGAAGAGATCCTCGAGTTCCGTTTATTTACACAAGAATGACATATTTTGATAATATGTCATTCTTGAGTAAACATACGATCATCACTAGATAACCATATGGGCATACTAGTACTATATAAGTACCTATAAGACGTTCTCAAACAAAAATATTTTGACCTAATTTCAAGAAAAAGCGTTACTTTGTAGTGTTGCTACTATACGAGTATAAACCGATTGTCTAATCGCTTCCTAAAGAGAACTGTTTTAACCGTTCGCTTCAAAACAGGGATAGATTTCATGGAAGTTTTCAAGGCGCACTTGGAGTGGGCCTTGTTGATTTTCATGTGCAATATTTCCGTAATTTTAGAATTCATGAAAGTATCATATCTTTACTTATAAAATACAGCTCTATAAGTGTTGTCTGACAGGCTATTCCTAACCTAAGCCGTATACTATTCATCTATCCATTCTACATACACGTTCATTTACCGTATTAGTAAAGTTTACATATTTTCTGCTAGTGTGAGATGTATTTTTTCTTTCTTAATTATTTGTCCAAGACCAATTAATACTTCCATCTGAAGCAATTCAATTCGTAACGACAAAATCTAATTCAAGTGTAAAAATAAACCCTTTTAAATAAGTTATTAAAATTATAATTAGGCAAAGCACTGTATACGTTGTGTATTAACCGAGCTAGATATTGATGTTGAACTGCGCCATCTATGCGTCCGGAACACCGAAAGAAGCATTCAGTCCCTCGGTATTAGATTAGCGACATCTAGCGAAGTAGATGTTGAGGAGGGGGTTTGGGTCGATGCATAGACCTTATGTAATCTTAGGATAGGGTCGATATCAATTGTCGGTAAAACGGCATAAAAAAATCATAAGCAATTGGTGTAGCGACCTCTATATGTGAGTAGCAAGGTTTTTTTATATTAAGGTCGGCAGATAGGCTGAAGATCCACTTGATGGTAGGTGGCCACAAGCCTATAACACGAGCAACGTCACAGGTCCTGCAAGTGCGCTATCGACTACAGTAGGATTGAGGGTAACGGATTGAGAAGGAATAGGGAAATAGAATAGAGAAACAAGGGATAGGAAAAGATCAGGGATTGGGAAGGGATAGAGGAGAGTAAATCGAAAACCGGTTAGATGAAAAATCATTCTATAAGGTTCGGGAATAGGAAACTTAAGTAGGATAGCGCTGAAAGAAGTTATAAAAGGCGGTGGTAGTAGTGGTGGTTAGGAACATCACAATACGCATTTTGCTTGGCAGCTCGTGGGTCTGAAGAAGTATTTCTTGGCTTATGGCCGATAGGTCGACATCGCAAAAGTTAGTAGATATATAATAGATTTAATTTGTCTAGAAAGTGTCAGAATAGAAAGCGTGAAGGAATAGACCACCTGAAGCCGCGGAAGAGGGACATCCTACAGCACCAAGTATTCGTTACAACATCCATACAATTCAGGCCAAAACAGGCTTGTTCTCTTGCTGCGTCGCAAGAGTCTTCGTGTTCCGTGAAGACGGACAACTGCTGGACAGCAGGTATTCCACGGACACGCCTCTTACCATGAGCCTTCACTCCTCATCATCTATAAATGGTTTAAATGTTTTATACATCTTATAGATAGTGTGGTTGTAAATTCATACTACATGTAATTCAAAAGTGTCTTCAAGAGCATCCCACGTTATCAGAGACAGACCGTATAGATTATTTGTTACTATTATTTAATTGTGCTCATTTATTTTGTTTTCTCTGTGTATTGATATCTATCCATATTTCGTGTATCTATCTGTATTATTACAGTGTTATTGTTGTTGAAGACTTGGGTTTCTCTGACCACATATTATTATCTCCTACAAGCAGCAGGCGCCCATGAGATTACCTTTTTACCATATCGCCGAGTTTTAATCGATGAGTAGAGGTTGAGGTACTTCTACGGTCTACAGTTACAAAGTCTATGTTCCAACTAGAAATTTTCAATAGGTTAATAGTGAAATGAGAGATCTAGATGTCCTTAAAATTATTCAAAGGCAAACTAAAAAGTTGACTACTCCTGAATAGCTTTTAACTCTGTCTAAGAATTTGAATGTTTCGGTTGAGTGTAACTCATTTATATTATTCTTTTGTATATTTTATATTTTACCTAACATATATTCCTTTCATTCTAAATTGTTTGACATATAATCGAATTAAACAATGTATTTTACGATGCTATATTGTATAGCTGTTTAGCATGACAAAATTCTGGTGAAAAGCGAGAACTCTATTACTTAAACCGTCATTTGTACAGTTTTATCTACCTACATATCTGTATATTATACATACATAGATACATAATACATACGTAGATTTAATGAACAATATGGTATTTGAGTTTTCAACGAAAAAGCCACTTTCTAGTATGTGTTTCATTTAAAATTTAATCTTCTCAAAACTGAACACAGTGCGAATACAACAAATAAAAATGGCGTGCCTTTGAATTCATACATCAGTTGCAGGCACCCTCGTGAGAAGGGGTTACCATGGCAAACGAACGATACGCTTTTCATACTCGTATCTCATCGCACTGACATCCCGTTGAACCAGACACCTCTCCCTTTGTAAACACAATTTACTTTTCATATTTTGAATTTCAATCAGCTATTAGAGTATTAAGTATTAAGTCATTTGCTAAACTTTCCAGATCTCTTTTAATATCTTTCTTTAAATCATAAAGGGTGACGGTGGACGGCCAACTTGAGGAAAGGTGGCTGCCATCACCTAGGAACTCGAGAAAAACCTGAATTATGCTGTTAACTGTGGAAGGTTAGTTGTGTGTGGAGATAATGAATTGGGTTTCCTTACGTACTTTTCATGCATAGAGGTATCCTGCAAGACTTTTTTTTATTTTTATGTTAAGGTCGGCAGACAGGCTGACGGTCCACTTGATGGTAGGTGGCTACGCCTAAGCTGCTGCAAGTGAGCTGCCGACTGCAGTAGAATTAAGGATAAGGGAATAGGAGGAGATAGGGAAACGGGCTCTGGCATCCCTTACTCGCTCACCGAAACACAACAGCACACGTGCTGTTATTTCACGGTGGTCTTCTGTAAGGGGGTGATTACTGCCGCCAGACGGGCTGCCCAAATGACTGCGAAAACGCAGTGTGCCCTGCCACTACTTTCCAAACCCAGACCAAAGCCAAATATGAAAAGTTGATTTTTCAAAATTGACCTTGCCGGGAATCGAATCCGGGAACTCTAGAATAGAGCGTTAAGGCAAGCACCCTAACCACTCATCCAACGAGCTCGTTATTTCGCCAGACTTGCTGCAGAAGACTAAAGAAACACGAATGTCTGTCATAGCGGTAACCTCTCTCTCTCTCTCTCTCTCTCTCTCTCTCTCTCTTTCAATAACCTTTCAATCTTGAAGGTTGGCCGTAACTCCCTGAACCTGACTGTATCAACTGGAACAGATGTTCGACTGTTCCAATCCACTCCCTTATCGTAATCGGACAACAAAACTCACACATGACCGACAACCTCTTATTTACCTGGCGCCAAACGCCTGGATGTATTTCGAATTTACTTACTAGAAAATGTAAATAAAATTGTAAACAAACCATTGAAAGTTCGGGAATGCTATTTTTTTTGACATGTGAACTCTATGTTGTAAACATAAGGAAGGACCAATTTCCTTTGACACTAATCGGAAAGGGGCGTGGCTACCATCGATATGGTGGGACGTTCGATACTTTCGGCCGGCGCGAACGCTTTTTGCAGAATGTGATATAACTATGACATTTGTATTCACTAACCCATTTGAATTGATCAGCCTGTATTGTTTTCCTGTGAATTTTACCATCTCGTTCGACCACATTACCTTTCTTCTTCAACTGTTTTCGATTTTACCAGCTAGATATGTGACTTGCCCACTTCAACTTCAGCTAGATTCTATAAGCAATGTCAGTCAATCTCCTATCTCATTTCTCATTACGGACCAGAAAAAAAGATAACATTCTTCATTAGACAATTCCCTATCCCTTCCCAATCCCTTATTCTTAATCCTATTGTAGTCGGCAGCGCACTTGCAGCAGCTTTGGCGTTGCTTGTATTATAGGCGACCGTAGCCACCTACCATCAAGTGAACCGTCATCGTCAGCCTGTCTGCCGATCTTAACATTAAAAAAAGAAAAACAAAGCTTATTTTGAATTCCCATGGGTGTGAAAATGGCGTTTACTGTCCAACATAAATTATGTCAGCTCTACAAGCCACACGCATAGTAAGTCCAAATCGTTTTTTTTTTCACAAGTCTAATGACAATAACTCTCTGCACTTATACATACCTACTTACGCCGCCCCCATTGTAGCGATTTAGGTTGCTTAGCGAATCCCTGTCTGCTCTTGGTGTAGGGATCAGGCTTTTACCTGCGCTTCCATTGTTTATTGTAAGGGTTTTCATCTCCTAAAACTTTTTAATCTTTTAATCTTTTTAATCTTTCACTCGGCGAGAATAGTGGCTGTTAAACTAGGTAGTGTAGGAAATAGGAATTACCGCAAAGAGGCATTCTACACGATTTAATATGCCTGTAGGTAATATTTAATGTAACATTACCTACATTTTGAACTATGCAATATCTTTTCAGATGCATTTTATTGTAGACTCTTGGTGTATTTATATGTATTTATCAATAAACTTATTTTTTGCAATAAAGAGCGACAGAGAGGCTATCGGTACATTTATAAAGTAGCCTAGCATCACCTTAACTCGTTAAAAGTGTATTTACCAGTAGAAGGGCAATTTTGTTAAGTCTTAAATGGTCTTAATGATTACGATGTAAGGTAATTTTTATTTCATTGTTATTATATTTTCTTTTATTTTAGAGACGCCACAGCACATAGGTATACTTAAATTTCATGACATATCAACGAACAAATTATGGCAGCTAATATATAGGCAAATTATAGGCATCTACAACAAACACAACGAATAACTACGTGCACAAATAACTATATAACTACAGCATAAGAATATACATATTGTGAATTACGAACCAACCAGCAGGTGTGTTTCACAGTTCAACTCACAATCTATGTAATAGAAGTAATTGTAATACCACAATAATGCAAGGGGAGAATACATTCTTACCAGAACACTTTTAAAACCAGCAATTATCCCCTTAAATAGTGATGAAATATAACAGTTCGTGTGCTGTTTGTTTCAGAACGCGAGTATGGACTCCAACTTTCATTGACTTTTTCCTCATACTATCCCTTACCAGATATGTAGTCCTTTAGCATAAAAATATACTAGAACGCTAAAACTTTGTAAATACTCGCACATTTCAAAATATACGGTAAAGTATACCTACCCACTGGCCTCGACCTCGACCCCACCTATAATCAGTACTAACGTACGTTAGTACCTACATAATAGCTCACTGCGTATAATCACATTTTTTTTAATGTTAAGATCGGCAGACAGGCTGACGGTCCACTTGATGGTAGGTGGCTAACCGTCGCCTATAACACAAGCAACGCCAAGCTGCTGCAAGTGCGCTGCCGACTACAGCAGGATTAAGGATAAGGGATTAGGAGAGGGATAGGGAAACGGGCTCTGGCATCACTTACTCACTCACCGAAACACAATAGCACACGTGCTGTTATTTCACGGTGGTCTTCTGTAAGGGGGTGGTTAATGCCGCCAGACGCCTGCCCAAATGACTGCAAAGCGCAGTGTGCCCTGCCACTACTATTCAGACCAGAGCCAAATTTGAAAAGTTCATTTTTCAAAGGTGACTCCGCCGGGAATCGAACCCGGGAACCTTATAACAGAGCGTTAAGGCATGTTAAGGCAAGCACCCTAACCACTCATCCAACGGGCTCGTCAAAATAGACGGTATAGCCTGCTTGCCACCCTTGATCATATAAAAAATAGGTGTGACCACACAATAGAAGTGAAAACTTGTAATTTTTCAATTTTAAAATTATAAATATCATTATAATTTACAAACGATTCAATGCGTCACCAATCAGAGCGCACTTGATGTCGAGTGGACGGTTCACTTACGTCCAATAAACGTGCTTATATAGTAGTTTCAAAATAAAACGTACTTTACATACTTGTGTGTTTTTAATTTTTCGCAAAAGAGAGATATATAATTTCTCTTGAAATCCACACGTCAAAAGAAACCTATATTTGGAGTACCGGAAAACATCAATGAACAATTGGGACGGCCAGCGGAACAGAGAATCGGGGCTAGTGAACGCACCGTGGAGAAATGGACTGTTTAAGGGTGACCGACTCCGGTGTGTACCATTGTTTGATGTTGACAGTAGCCAAGCGGAATTGCTCAATAATAACGTGTCAAGAGCGGATACTATAGAAAATTACCATTTTAATATCACGCTTCATTTTTGTATGCTGATAAAAAGTTATTAAAATTTTAGACATGCCTCTCTTAGAAGTGTTGGCAGCTATGCATAATTGTGTAGAAACTGATGTTTTTGTATTTATTTATTTTATTTCATTTGGAAAACCTTCAATGATCTTAACTTCTTAAATAACAACTATTTGATTTCTGAACGCCATTTATATGTTTTCGCGAATAGAATCTAAAAAAGAAAAGAAACAATAAACAAAATAAGAATAAATAACAATAAATACCTCCCTTAGAACGAATAAAGGGCGAATAAAACACTAAAGACTTATGTTAACAAAAACAATACTTAGGTATAAAAACACAAAAGTCATTGAATCCTAAATAATGTTATAAAATGCGAAAGTGAGTTTGTTTGTTACGATTTTACGCCTTAAATATTTTTGAGAAATTTTTGAGAAGCCTTAAATTCTTTTTGAGAAATAAATATGATTCTAACCTTAAATATTTAACCGTTTGTTAAGTTAAGGTCGGCATACAGGCTGACGGTCCACTTGATAGTAGGTGGCTACCGTCGCCTATAACACAAGCAACGCTACAGATGCTGCAAGTCCTGCTGCAGGATTGAGGATCAGAATACTTAATCCGTTAGAATTAAGGATGAGGGATTGGGAAGAGTTAGGGAAATGGACTCTGGCATCCCTTACTCACTCACCGAAACATAACAGCACGCGTGCCGTTATTTCACGGTGGTCTTCTGTAAGGAGGTGGTTACTGCCGCCAGACGGGGTGGCCAAATGATTGCGAAACGCAAGTGTGCCCTGCCACTACTTTCCAAATTCAGAAAAGTTAATTCCCTAAGTTGACCCTGTCTGGACTCGAACCCGGGAACCCTAGAACAGAGCGTTAAGCACCGTAACCACTCATTCAACAATCTAGAAAAAAAGTAGTGTTCCCGAAGGATCATCAAAAATAAAAATAAAAACGAAAATAAAAATAATAGGTACGCCTGACAAAAATATATGAGCAATGTTTTGTTTCAACGCATTAAAAAATTTAAATTATAATTTAAAATAAAGAATTTAATAAAGATCGGGAATCTCAGTGAGGCTAAAATGGTTTGAAGATTAGGAAAGAATGAAGAAAGATATACAAATTTACGTAAGTATATAATAGTTTCGAAGTCCATAAACTCTCATCAAATCGTTTGACCAGCCACGATGAAAATTGTGGGTGGAAGGTCTGTTTGACTTCCTGATCCCATATCCTTAATCCTGTTAAGGTTGGCCGCACACTTGCAACACTCGAGAACCAATAGCCTATTAACGTTGCCTGTAACATGTTAATAAGCACCGTCAAGTGGACCGTCTGACGAACTTTACTTATAACAAAACGTAAAATTGGCCTTCTGAATGGCGAACGTAAAATTCACCCCTTCTCGACTAGTGTCAAAGGAAATTGGGCCTTATGTTTACATAGAGTACATTTCAACAGAAATAGCATTCCCGAATTTTCAATGGCTTGTTTACGATCTTGTTTACATTTTCTGGAAAATACGAAATACATCGAGGTGTTTGACGCCAAGTATAAAATAAGAGAGGGTGATGCGACAACCAGCGATACGAAAGTTACTCTTCGGAGCTTTTGCGAAGTTATCTGTAACAGTGATCCGGCGGCACATTAGGAAAATCATTGACGAATCTTGGTAAGTTTAATGGTTTCATCGGACTAGTTTGGTGATTTTGGTTTGTGAAAATAAATCGTTCCTTTTTCCCTTACACGGGCTTAACCTTTAACTTACCCCACCCGTAACAGTATATATCTATTGTGGAAATGTGTAGAATCGCATGTTTTTTGTATCAAAATTAAATTCCATTTACACACTCAAGAAAGATATATAAACAGTGCTCAAGATTGGAGAAACCTTCGCAGAATACTAATTTACCACGTCAACTGGTTCAGAATTCGCGTGGGATACACAACGACAATGCTAACGACAATGTTCGCTTTTAGGAGCAGAATCGAAACCCAGCATCCTTTTACTTTACAATGTACAAGACGTAAAACGTATAATATATTGTAAGTTGATTCGCGAGATGTTTCGAAATGAAAACCATTAACATAGATAGCATTATTCGATAAAACTTGCGCCCACACAGAGTTTAAATTATCAAGTGAATGTTAGCATTAAAATGCGAACACTCACTTTTACCTAACCGGAACAGTGAACTTATCTAGAAAGAGAATATTTTGCAATTAAGACATTTATCTTTTTAGAGTAAGTGTGGACAGACAGACACTGTGTATATGACTTCATATGACATATACATATGACATATACATTTGCCATCGACTATAGTTTTACCATTGCACAGAGATTCAGATATCGAAGCACACGTGCTATTTTTTGCCGTGGTCCTCTGAAGAGGTTTTAATTGTGCATTAGGTAGGGGTACGTACTGCTCCCCCACTCAGACTATCTAGTTGCTATCAACTAGATAGTCTGAGTGGGGGAGCAGACTACTTACTGCCTAGTAAATAAAAGTATACTTTACCGACGCGCCCTGATGGGGCGTTTAATATCTATCTATTCTATACATATTATAAAATCATAAACGAGCCGTGTCTGTAAATTAAATATTTTTTGAAAAAAAAAAAAAATTATACACGTTTATACGCAATTTATAATGTTACCGAGGTAAAAAAAAGTTTTTAGAATTTTTGTCTGTTTGTCTGTGCGTTTGTGCACGCTAAGCTCTGAGACGGCTTAACCGATTTGAATGCGGTTTCCGCTGATGCAAGCATCCCGTAACATTTAGTGATTGCTTCATTGCAATCTAGTGAAAACCGTATCGAAATGTGTCGGGTAGTTTAGAACAAGTTAACGGTGACGACGGCAACGACGACGGTGTAATTATATCACCGGGCGTCTTTTATAGCATCACCTTTCAATATAAATGCTTTTGTTTTTTTTTTTTGTTTTTTTTTTTTATGTTAATATCGGCATACAGGCTGACGGTCCACTTGATGGTAGGTGGCTACCGTCGCCTATAACACAAGCAACGCCAAAGTTGCTGCAAGTGCGCTGCCGACTACAGTAGGATTAAAGATAAGGGATTAGGAGGGGGGATAGGGAAATGGGCCATTTTGTTATTGTTTTCCGTTCATATCTCATCTGTATACAAGCAACAAAGTAATCTGGTATCGGTGTCGATGCCCCTTATTCCATTTATAAAGAACTTCGTTCCAATTTTGGCGACCGTAACGATTTTCGTTTACAGCCTCGGCTTGTGATTGGGCTCCAGCAAATGCATAATAGATGAGGTCTATAATAGTATCATTCAGTTTCCCGACCGTTGCTTCCACAATGATATTATTTTTGGCGTCTCACTCTTAGTAACAGGGTTGAGTGGAAGTATTCTCTTCTGTGGTACAAACCGTTTTATCTTGTAAGTACCCCGTCAATGGAGTAATGATCACCGCCACACTTTGGCTGTAATATCTCAATGTAGGGACAGAATGTTAAAATAATTTAGAGAAGTATCGTAAAACATTGTATTTGACGAGCCCGTCGGATGAGTTGTTGGGTGCTTGCCTTACGCTCTGTTCTAGGGTTCTCGGGTTCGATGCCTGGCAGGGTCAACTTTGAAAATGAACTTTTCAAAGTTGACTCTGGTCTGGATATGAAAAGTAGTCCGTGTTGCAGTAATTTGGGCAGCCAGTCTCGTGGCAGTAACCATAACCTTACAGAAGACCACCGTGAAATAACAGTACGTGTACTGTTGTGTTTCTGCGACTGAGTAAGGGATCCCACAGCCCAATTCCCTATCCCCTCCTAATCCCTTATCCTTAATCCTACTGTTGTCGGCAACGCACTTGCAGTACCTGAGTGTTGCTTGTGATATGGGCAACGGTAGCCACCTACCATCAAGTGGACCGTCAGTCTGTCTGCCGATCTTAACATTAAAAAAAATGAAATAATGATCAACGAGATATGCTGCGATTAGTCATTATATTTATGTTTACATGGTAAATCAATGTATACAATGTTTTACGAATCTTCTCTAAATTTTTTTAACGTCCTATCCCTTACATACTTAGAGAATTTATTCAACTCTAGAAGCTTACATAGGAAATATTACATAGAGATATGTTACAAGACACTTACATTACGCACATGGATTTATGAAAGTCCCATAAAATGATTAACGACACTTTTATTTGTGACTTCGAAATGTTTTTAATCTTTCAACACACACACGCAATTACTTTAGACCATTTGAAACAACAATAACGAATCACGCGTTGTATCGTTACGCTAACGGTTGAAGATAAATTCAGTTAATGTATTTTAGAAACTTCTAGCCGTGAAGATAACCGAAAGCAGCGACTCACACCATCACTCAAGCTCCACGAACTTGTTAAAAACTCCTCCCATCATATCTATGACTTTCGAAAAGTTAATTTAGACGAATGTAACTAGCGACGCGCCCTCGGATTCGCACGGATGCATTTTTTTCTGCAAATTTTATACACAATCCTTCCTCGTTTATGCTCTTTTAATTAGTGAAAATCGTATCAATATCCATTAGATACTTTAGAAGAAGCTAGCTGAGAAACAGACAGAAGCGGACAGCTTCGCCCGTAGTGCATTTTTATATAAAAGAACATTCCCCGTTTATCCCTCTTTCCATTAACGAAAACCGAATTAAAATTGGTCAACCCGTTCACGCGAGATGCCGTGACCAAGGGAAATGGGGATTCATTTTTATATTATAGAAGAAGACTAGCTGAGCCCGCAATTTCAAACGCGTTGTATTCGGTATGGCGCGTAACTTTTTTGCTTTTAACACAAAATGTTACGGGAAGCTTGCTACAATACACCACTGAAAACCGCATTCAAATCGGTTAAGACGTTTCTGAGATTAGTGTGCACAAACGCACAGACAAACAGGCAAAAATTCTAAAAACTACTTTTTCACCTCGGTAACATAAAGTATACAACGTGTGCAAATTGTTTTTTTGAAAAAATATTTAAAGTACGCAGACACTACGATTTTATATATGTATTGATTTTGACTTTATTGTATTATTAATATAAGTTCAATATTAATTTTATATTAAGTATATTATATTATTAATTAATATGTTTTTAATTAAGAATGATAAATTATTCACTACAATAATTAAATCACAACATTAATATTAAAACTATCTAATAAACCTAAGAGTAGCCTAAAAAACTAATCCTAATAATATTAAAATACGTTTGTATGTTTATTCGTTAATAATGTAAAATTAGACACATAGATAACATAGTTTATTACCTGGATTAACATATAGGCACTTTTTACCCTGGCAAAATGTTAGGTTCCCTAGAGAAGGTCTAAAAATATAAACTTGGCACCATTGGCGTCACAGCTATTGATTATAAAACTTATACGTTGTAACTCGTATATTTTCATTTCAACGTGTATAAAGTTGCGGAAATCATAATTCAACCGTGACTTTCCAAAAAGACCGATCAGGAGCATCCTGGATCCACCGTCGATTCGCGGCCCTTATCAGGTCGTCTGTCCACCTTGGGAGTGGACGTCCTCGATGTGCTTGCCGGTCCGTGGCTTCAGCGGCCGTCTGCTCTCCGTACTATGTGTCCTGCCAACTGTCACTTCAATTTACTAATCCGCCGGTTTATTTCGGTAACTTTCGTACGTCTAACGGATCTCATTCTTAATTTAATCTCGCAGTGTAACCCGGAGCATTATAGCCCTCTCCATAGCTCGTTGAGAGACGTTGAAATTTCTTACGAGAGAGACTACGTTTGAGCGTCATATGACGGCACACATTGGTCGAAAACTTTTGTTTTAAGACACTGAGGAATTTTGGACTAGACTAGAACGCTTCCCGAGCGATGATTTAATAGTAATTTAGCAGTAAATTATAACAAATTACAATAAAATGTAAATTATAAACTGCATGAAATCCTTCAGTATTTTTTAAGATCATTGCGATAATTTCAGTCATTGACAAGCACGTATACAGAGGGGGGGATAGTTGGGATTTATCCCCCCCCCCGAAATCTGACTGAAAAAAAAAACGATAGATGTCATTCATTCAGAAAGTAAGAAAAAAAGACTGGTCGGCAAGTGTGACACTAGATTTATAGATCGTCACGACTCTATAAATGTATTTTGTGAGTTACTCAAACCTATTGTCATTACATTGAGAGAACTATCCTGCACAAACAGAACTGTTGCCCAAACTGCGTCTACATTCATAGCTGCGATGGAAAAAAGTAGTTTCTTGATTTCTCTAAAAACCTGTGAAAGATTTTTCAAAAAATTAGAGTAAAGTACAGTGATTACAGCGATTTTTACACAGTTCACATGGTTGTTTCAATGTTTGTCCCCCCCCGAACCAAAAGTCTGGATATGTGCCTGGTCATTGATTGTATAATCGTATCCTGATTTGTAATTATTATTTGTTCATATATTGTTTGTATTAGAGGAATAAAAGTTGCTTTCTTTCTTTCTAAATTAATAAATTATTGATTTATAAATTATTACTAATATTGCCTTTATTTATTTCATACAAAGAAAATTTAATTTTCATTAATTATTATTAATCAGCGAGACTCGAGAATTTAGTTTGAGAATTTCAATAATGTAAAGTTCTCACGGTAAGTTCGAAAGGTTTTAATGATGGCGAAAAGAATTCTGTCAAAATAATTCCAGGTGGTACGAAATTCACCCGATTAACCAGTACAAAATAAATAAATAATTTTATCATTCTTATGACATTGCTAAAAAAACAAAGAAAAGTATGTACGCCCAAGACATGTACCTACCTAGTCAGGCTTAGTAGGTTAAACACGCAAACATTATTTCCCGATATAAATGCACAGATTACACCGCAAATAGGTCAAAGCATAACCGTGGTTTTATGTAACGATCCCTTTTAACGCATCCATAAATTCGGTATTAACAAAAAACATTAACAGAGGGAATTTTTTTTCCCTAAACATTTGAGACAGTTCTATTTATAAAAATATTCAGCAACCTACATAATATACTTCGGAGGTTTAAAAATTACCACTTCTTATTACGTTGTCATCAGTTTCTTATAAGTAATTTGCAGGAGCTTAGAAATTTTGTAATTATACTAGCGACCCGTACCCGACTTCGTACGGATGCAATTTTTGTTCTGCAGCCTTCCTCATTTATCGCTCTTTCCATTGGTGAAAACTGTATTAAATTCCTTTGAGTTGGTTTAGAAGAAGTTAGCGGAGAAACAGACAAGCGGACAGCGACTTCATTTTATAAAATGTATGTGTATGTATTATGATTACAAATTGAATATAATAGATTGCAAATTGCTGGATTTCTCATAACACTTTATGTAATACTAGCTGAACTCGGCCACGCTTCGCTGCGGCCCATACGGCGGTGGAGCGCGCGTGGGGCGCGCGGTACTGGACACTAATTATATATAACACTGATCGTAGTGTAATGTTATATGGCCTATAGCCTTCATCAGTAAATGGACTATTCAATACAAAAAGAATTTTTCAATTCGAACCAGTAGTCCCTGAGATTAGCGCGTTTAAACAAACAGACAAACTCTTCAGCTTTATATATTAAGTATAGATAAGTTTTTTTTATGTTAAGATCGTCAGACAGGCTGACGGTCTACTTGATGGTAGGTGCCTACCGTCTTCTATAACACAAGCAACGCCACAGCTGCTACAGGTGCGCTGCCGACTATAGTAGGATTAAGGATAAGGTTTTGGATAGGAAAATGGGCTCTGGCATCCCTTACTCACTCATCGAAACACAACAGAACACGTGTTGTTATTTCACGGCGTCTTCTGTAAGCGGGTGGTACTACTGCCACACAGGCTGCCCAATGACTACGAAACGTAGTGTGCCCTGCAACTGCTTTCAAGTTTTTAATTTTTCAAAGTTTACCCTGCCGGAAATCGAACCCGGGAACCCTAGAACAGAGCATTAAGGTAAGCATCTATTAATCTATTAAAAATTAAAACCTTTTAAAACTCAAGAATCCAAAAACGAATCACAATACAATACGACGCTAACATACTTTGCTGAAGTTAGCGTGATAAATTAAGGTGATAATTACTCTATGAATTTATGTGCATTATTAATGTCTGCAATTAGAAGACAGAAAAAGGGAACAAAATAAGCGTAACGGAAACGTGATCTCGCTAATTTAAATTTTGCTAAACCTCCGCAACACATCCCGTTAGATGTTATGTGCTTTTTAGGCAAATTCACATGCTGGTGAATCATTTAAGAACCGGAATTTTAGTGCCTTATAATAAAGTGTTGTGTTGAAAACTTGAAATCTCATGTAACACATTGCGTTTAAAATTCCGCGAAAGCGACATTAAAATCAGTTGCGTGAATCAATTTTATTGTCAATCTTATTTTAATGTCAATCTTATCCACCAATGTTAATAGATCTCTGCAGTTAAAGGTTCATTTTTAACAATTCCGCTATTAAAGGTCTTATTTGATTGGTGTTATTAGAATAATTTCCCACCTTCTATTATTTCGTATGTGCATTTTCGCCTTGAACTACTACGACAAACTCGCTCGCCACCCCAACCGCCGCTAATGGTTAGTTCTCTCATTTACACTCCCGATGCTAACAATACTCTTTCTCGTTTCAGAAGAAGACCTCGACACATCCTGTTGGACCAGGATGACCCCATCACAGCAGCAAACGCGACGCTTGCTGGTGTTACCACGACGCGCAGCTGCCCCGACACCGAGAAAGAAGAAGAAGACCGCCGCAGCGTTTCTCACCAACGAGGCGCTACCAGGATACAGCGCCTGCGAGGGACCTCCCGGCCTGGGGACCACTTGTGCTGGTCACAGCCAACGCCGTGGCTGTTGCAAGTGGCCCTCCAGGGTCCCTCGTAGTTAAGTTTTTCTTTGTAAGGGTCTGGCGCCTCTCGCCCTCTCGACGACCGGTGACGGTTCCAAAGTCTAGAACCACACCCATCTCGAGGGGTGTTAGTGCGTTAAAATTCCCACATAAGTTCTATGCGCATATTTACATTGCATGCGGCATTTGTTCATGGCATCTTTTGAAGATTTCTCCCCTCGTAAAAAAAATGTGTATTGTAATTATAGTTTGTAACATTTTATAAGTAACGAAAACAAAAGGTTGGGTGATTTCCTACCTGAATGTCATTGTGTTGTTGAATACCATAGATTCTGGGAACGGTTTTGATACTCCTTACCATCCTATGTATTGTAAAACTGTGGTAAAACTGTGCCTTATCTTATCCTTACATTTATAAAACAAAGTCCCCCGTCGCGTCTGTTTGCATGTATGTTTACGAACATCTCAAAAAATGCTGAACGGATTTTTATGCGGTTTTCATCTATCAACAGAGTGATTCCTGAGGAATCTATAGGTGTATAATTTGTTTAGATTTTATTCTCAGGTTCCCGAGGGTTTGCAAATTAGAGCATATGCACGAGTGCATCACCAAGCAGTTCTACCCAAATCCGATAGACGTCGTCGCTTCACCTAATTTTGTTGTTATATTTTTTCAACGCGGACAAAGTCTGCGGTACCATCTAGTTTATAAGAGAAAATATGATTTACTCAGTTAGAAAAGAAATTATAATTTTTAAACAAACAAACTACGATCGTAATTAGTACAGCGAAAAATGAATTTTCCTTAGATACTCATTCAAATGATGGGTGTGAAGGAAATTATTAAAAAGTAATTGACTTTCATTGTATGTTGGTATTTGTTTTTGTTACTTTTAAAATGTTACAAACTTATACCTGAGTTATGTTAAACGTTTACATTACCTCGGTAACATAAGTACAATGTGTTAAATATTTTTGAAAAAATATTTAATGTACGGACACGGCTCGTTTACGATTTTATTATATCTGATATTTTACCTATCCACATTTCGGTTGAAAATATGTTTTACAAACATTATCAGGCAATATGCTTCTTGGTTGCCCTAGATTTGCCGGTTCGACGACCGAATGCCGATTCCGTGTTGAAAATGAGCAAAAATCACACGAGAAGTTTGCCCTAAGCTGCCATTTCCGGAGCGGGAACAGATATATTTTTAGAAACTAATACTTTTGAAACTGTGTACATCTTCACATGCTCAACTATTTTTAGAAGGTTCTACGTTGTTTAAACGATAGGTATATTAGTTTGACAATATTATTTTATACAGTAGGTACTAGCCGACGTTGTCCTGCCCGAACCTGATTGCAGTGTCACCTATCGGGTCCAATTGTGACCTGCAGGTCCACTCAAACACACACAAAAAAATCATCAAAATCGGTCTAGCCGTTTAGGAGTTCAGGCACATACACAGAGACAGAAGAAAACTATACATGAAGACTAGCGGCCTGCCTCCTGCTTCGAACGGATGCAATTAAGTTTTATCATCTTATATATTATATATAAATCTCGTGTCAGGATGTATGTTCGCGATAAGCTCTGAAACTACTGAACCGACTTTGATCAAACTTCGTAAGTATCTGTTATTTGGTCCAACTTAAAAGATAGGATAGTTTTTATCTTAATTATTGACATAAATATTTGTTATTGCAAATTAAATATTTATAAATTTTTCTTTTTCTTTTTTTGCTTATTTTTTTGCTTACTATTAATTTTTCTTTTTTTACTTAGCTCAAAATTGGTTATAAATGGTTTTATTTATTTTATATATAGATTCAATATGCGGAAACTTGTAAATAGTGTCAAAATAGTTGTTAAGTATGTTATATCAATAACATAAAATTTATATTTCTACACCGAGATTTTTTTCGGTTGATCAAAGAAAATGTCATCTGATATTTCATACCCATGGTTATAAACAAATAAAGATTATTATTATTTTATTTAATGTTATTATTATTATTTGAACGAGAATACTATATATTATACTATTCGACGTCACGTCTTTTGACATGGAGAATAGAGGTAAAGAAGATTACGTGATTCTTTAAATTCACATAATTTTTTGTTTGTAAACCGATTGAAATAAAATAAACACTAAATGTTACAAGAAGCTTTCTACAATACATCAGTGAAAACCGCATTCAAATCTGTTGAGCCGTTTCTGAGATTAGCGTGTACAAACGCACAGACAAACAGACAAAAAATCTAAAAACTATTTTATGACCTCAGTAACATATAAACAAATAACAATAACAATATTATATAAACAAATATGACGTTGCCTCTTTAATGGCACACAGCGTTTTAAGACGTCATATTCGGCTATTGTTATCTCTTTTTAACATACGACATGCAGCCATTAGAAAGACGGGTATCGAGTATCGAAGGAATATTCAATTTTTATTGTTCCATCTATACACTAATACAATTATCTTTGGTTTTATCAGTTTTATTGATATGGATTATGGATGTGTTGTCTGTGCTGTGTTGTCTATCTATGTAATTGTCAATGGTCACTGTCATATTGTCAAATGTCAAGTCATCAATCAATCAATGTCAACCTTGATTTCCCACAACGCAATCTTGGGCAAAGATGTTGTATTAGTCTGTACCTATAGATGGATCACAAAATGCAGCAATATTTTATTCTTTCTAACACCTTCAAATTGTCATAAGATTGAAAGAGACATACATATATAATCTGTCGGGTCGAAGTTGAGTGAATGTCTTGATGTCTCCATTTTGACTATACAATGCAAGCTAAAGTTATAGCGTATAATAGTGCTGTGCATTTTTATTGATAACTAGATATCGTTGATATAGATTTTAAATATATGACGGATAAAAAGTATGGCTAAATGCGTTTCGGTGTACTGTTTGGTTATTCAATATAAATAAAATGTGGGTGCGTACTGGTACTCGCCGCATTGCTAATCGGTTGTATGAGATTGTATGCAACCTCTCGCATTTATTTCACCAAAATATTTCAAAAGAATAGTTATTTTTTGAGTAGAAATATTTAGAATCCATCCTTAAGGGGTAGAACGGGAGTAGGTTTTTATTACGAGAGAAAAAAAACTCGATAATCTTAAAGTTTTATTTTTAGAAACGATATCACAGATTGGATAATCTGTGATATCGTTTCATTTTAATCTGTGATATCGTTCATCTGTGATTCGTCAACATTTTAATTTAAAGACTTGCAGTTAATGTTGACGCTTGGGTATCCACGTATTTATTAGTAAGTTTTCTTTTTCTGGGTAATTTCTGAAAAGAAATAGTTTTAATGATTCAAAAGATTTTCATAATTTTCATAAATTGAAGCATAACTTCTTTATAACTCATAGATATTACTTACTGGTTTACACGATGGTGGTAATTTTGGGAATATTGTCGGCACTGCATACGAGTGTAGAATTTTACGCTGATATCCTTGGCGAAAGCAAGAATCTTCAAAGTTCATCGAGCATATTCTTGTATATTGCGAAGCTCTCCAATCGCCGGCTTTTCTTACATTTTTTTGTCCACGTTTTTTTTAAATCGATGTCGGTGGGAAATCTGTTATAAATTGATAAAAATTACTTTCAACCTGCAGTGAATGCTAGAAATTGTCAACACTCTACTAAAAATAAATTAGTTATCGATATCGATAAACTTATCAAGATCAGACTACAGCACTATAAAGCAAGACAAATGTCAAATATTCCGATTAACTTTGGTTTTTGTAAATTTTAGTTATAAAAACCAGCTTTTCTTTAAATTAATCAACCTTAGAGGTGTGTATGCATGAACAATGATTCATTTTTAGTAAATAATTATAAAAATTTGTTTACAAAACACCAAAATTAATGAGTGCGAGCTGTGCGACTTACCGGTGAAATGATATGTTTCCATTATTCTCCTTCAAAACACCCACTCTACTTGAACAAACGGGAACAGTACAAGCCATTCTTGGCAAGCAACAGATTTATGAAATCACACTTTCAGTTTTTTAAGTATTTTAAATCACATAAAGCTAAACGCGCTTGTTAACCAGCATGATATAAACAAATATGACGTTGCCTCTTTTATGGCGCGCAGCGTTTTAAGACGTCATATTCGGCTATTGTTATCTCTTTTTAACATACGGCATGCAGCCATTAGAAAGACGGGTATCGAGTATCGAAGGAATCTTCAATTTTTATTGTTCCATCTATACACTAATACAATTATCTTTGATCTTGGGCATTGGCTGGCTGGACATGGATACTGGATGGAAAGACAAATGCCAATTTGACATTTTTATAAAAGAATAATACAATACATTAAAAATACCGCCACGACGAGAATACTAAAATTAAAACTTATCTAATAAGAGACTTAAATAAAAAAGACCGACTTATTAATCTACAAAATTTACTTTTTGTCAAATCCACCTTGAATTGTAGCCTACTATGTACAACTAAAATGGAAGAAGAAAGTAAGTAAAGACTCGGAACGCTTTTTACTGAAACTATACTTTCATATATATTTACAATTCACTTCCACTATAAACTTCTTTCAGAACTTATTAGAAGAAAGAAGAAAGCTCTCAACGGCAGTAACAAACTTGTTTTAGCCGAGGCATGTAACAGTTTGGCCTCATATTATTATAAACTTCATCGACATAAAGATGCTCTTGATGAGTATAAAACTGAAGCCACCATTTACAAAGAGCTTGGTCTGCGACTGCAATGGGGCACATGCAGCAGGATGATTGGAGAAATGTACACATTGATGGGCGAATTTAAAAAAGCTCTGAAGTTTGAAACACAACACTTGGGTAAGTAATAAAGATTTTGATTTGCTATTTTTGTGTAGTACAGAACCGGATTAACCCTGTGAGGGTCTCTAGGCAATTGCAATTCTATTTATAACTAGCTGACCCGGCGAACTTCGTACCGCCTCAAAATCAATATTATGTTGTATTAAATTATTAGCTCAATTAAATTAAATTCCTTAATAAATGAATAGTCTAAATGAATTAAGTTCCATAAATGGATCAAAAGGAAATTATACAAAAATAAAAAATAAATCTTTTAATTACATTGAAATGAATGTAATTTTTAAGTATAAAATACTCTATTATCTGAATCAAGCCACCTATCAGAAGCCTACCCTTCGTTCTTTCCTTTTGGTCCAGCCCAGTGCGTTACTATGTTAGAGTTAGACCATCTATCTGTATTCATAAGTGCGACATGGCCTGACCATTTCCATTTTAGTTTTTTATAATGGCTTAGAGCATCTATTACATTTGTTCGTTTCCTTATGTGTGAGTTTCTCTGTTTGTCTATGCGTTTTAGGTTTAAAATGCTCCATTCCATGGCTCTCTGGCAAGTTTGAATTGTCCTTTTAATTTTTCCATTATAAATCCATGTTTGGCACGCGTATGATGGACAGGGTAGTAGGTTAGAACCTAGAGCTATAGACTAGGTTGGTTGGTAGACTTGACTTTAATATTTCTTTATGGCTCCAAAATTTTTTCCATGTTAGGTTTACCCATCTGTTCACTTCATCTATATGTCTAGTTTTTGATGGCCAAGGTAAATATAATCTTGTACATAATCTAGTGGGCTATCATCCACTTTAATTGGTTGTTCTACTCTGTTTGTCATAACTTTGGTTTTGGTGGTGTTAAGCTCTGAGCGGATGCTGTGACTGATGTTGTTGAAATCGTTCAGCATTCTTTGTAATTTTTCTAGGGTTTCTGAAAATATTATGATGTCATAAGCAAATCTGAGATTATTTAGATATTTTCCGTTAATGAAAATTCCCATTTTGGTCTATTTTAGGCTTTTCATGATATATTGAAAAACAGTGACAAACGATCTAGGTGATAGCGGGTCTCCCTTTCTCACTCCTCTTTGTATTTTTATTTCTGGATCTTTTCTCTTATCTTCGACTTCGAGAGAGAAAAGTTTTATATAACTTAGACAATTTGTTGCTGACAACTATGAAATAAGCCCTCAGTGCTGGGGCCCTGGGGTAGAACAAGAAGAGGGGTCACCAGATGGCTAATTTAAATGTGAATAACAATTTCCAGCGCAAAATAAAATTCTGGCGACACCTTTTGAGAGGCGTAGTAGCAGTGTTGCCAGATCTGATTTTTAAAAATCTATAAAGAGACATTGAAAAATTCGTAGATTGCAGACTTTTTTGGAAGCTAAATCTGATTGTTTCTAGTAGCTAGAGTAGCCTTGAACCTAATCCATAAACATCCTTTTTTTAAATTACATTTCTCTTCTCTTCCTCTAATACCTCTTACATTGGTAATACCTCTTTTGTGAACAGCTGAAATCAAACTGAATACAATTGATACGCTTTACCCCTGTATAAGGGAGATTCGCAGCGCTGAGGCTTGTTTGTAGTTTTTAATTTTAAAATTTAACATGTTAGACAGGCTTTACACTTTTTACGTTTAACATGCACCAGTCTGCTGTCACAGTTATAGTCACACACACAATACAGTTCCAATATAAACCAGAGCTCTGTATAATTTGTTATTACATTGATGGTTCCTCAATTATTTTTTTTTGGATTTCTCCTCTTTCAATCCCTATAAACTAATATATCTGCAATTAATATTCTATTAACCATTTTAAAGACACCTTGTTTTTGAACCTATTTTCAGCTGTAGCTAAAGAACTGGAGGATAAAGTGGAAGAACAAAGAGCAATGGCCACACTCGGACGGATATATTTGTTGCAGGGTCAAAGTACAAATGGTGATTTATCAAAGGGATGTTTAAATGCCGCCGAACAAGCTTTTATAAAAGGCTTGGAGCTCTGTGAGAGGTATTATTCCATTGCCTTTGGTATTTCGTTGAAATATTTTTACCATTTGTAAATTTAACATTAAAATTTGGGATACTGTACAGTACATTCTATATGAAAGTTATTAATTACTACCCCATCTAGGACATAATGAAAAGGGACGGATAGATTTTCATTAAGACAAGGACTAACATCAGACTGAACACATTTTTTACCAAAATGAGCACAACCTAATAACCTACGAATTAAGGTATTGCACAACGAATTTTTGTAACTTCTCGGAGATAACCGAACACATTTAAAATTGGAAGGTTTTTCTTAAATATTGTGTAAAATATGAAAAATGAAATAAAAGTAGCCAATTAAAACTTTAGTACAGAACTTTAGTTAATTGATAAGCTTAAAAAATAATGAGTTGTCGCTGAAAATTTTTAGTACTATGATGAGAAATCTTTTTTTGGGCAGTTATTTACTATTTTTTTTCTCTCAAATAATATAATTTTTTGTATAAATCCATCCAAATAAAACTTTTTTAAATATAGTTTATTATGCTCTGTATTTTTATCTAAGTTTCTATTTTACTCTAACAAGTTGAATTAGGCGACGAAAATAAAGCTTTTCTACTAAGTCCTCGCCTTTTAACTTAAGGTTAAACTTAAGGTTAAAAGGCCTGTTTGAGTTCCATAGAAAATACACTATCTTCTTTTTTGCATCCCTCACAATATGTATGCAAAATTTCATGATGATTGGTTGTCTAATTGCTGTACGCGTGAAAGCGTGGGGCGAAGGGCATTTTTAATATTAGTTAGGGATGTTAGTTTTAATCACTCTGAGTTTTTGAGATTATCGCGAACATACATACAGACAGACCCGGCAGCGGGTGACTTTGTTTTATAATATGTAAGAAAGTAGCTTAAATTAATGTGGCCTAAACTTTGTCAGATATAGTTTAGCCGTTTCTGTGTTTGTTTTAGCCATGTTAAAAAAGGAAACATTTTTTTAAATACATATTTAGAGAAAAAAAGGTTCACGCATTTAGGTGTTACTTGGAACCTGTCAAAGGTTACTCAAGAATGCAATCAATGTCTTGTCAAATTTCTGTATCAAATGCAAACTGACCAATTCATATATATTGGTGAGATATATGAATAACTAGCGACCCGCTTCCGGCTTCCCACGGGTGCAATTTTTTCTGGAAATAATATACGTCGTTTTGTTTAGCGCCGATTAGCGCATTTGCCTTCGTCGTTTAGCGCATTTTCCATTAGTGAATCCGTTGCGTGGTTTAGGAGGAGTTAGCGAATATACAGATAGACTTAGGCGGTGACTTCAATTTAAGGATAGACAATGGTGGTTTGCTTAGTTTATTCGTTCGCTTCACATAATTATATCGAATCATAAACAAATTTAGTTCTACCCTACAACTTTACAATGAGTGTATTAAATCCTAATATTCTTTGGGTGTTTTATTTTTCAGTTTGAAGGAGAAAATAAACAAACGTGAATTAATGGATATGAGAGCCCGTTTGTTATTGAATTTAGGCGTAGTTCAAGAATATTTGGGACATTTGGAGAAAGCTATGATCTATATCCAAAAAGCGGTGACAATATCAACCAATCACGACTTGTATGAAGTGTTACATTTGTGTTATACTTCTGAAGCGGCGTTACTATCAACTAAGAAGAAAGATTACGCTAAAGCTCTTAGTTGCTTAAATAAGGCTTTAGAAGTTGACAAAAGAGTCGAAGATAAGGTAGGATTTATATATCACAGAGTTTAAATTATTACTTTTTATTTTATTATAATAGGTAACAAATTATGTTGTACTACTTGTAAGGTATATTTTTAAAATTTCATTATTTTTTCACTATTAAATAAATTATTGACACTTTTCAAAGGATTGTAGCCATGTAAAAAGAATAAGAGAGACTAATAGACTAGCACTAGAAATATCTCTATCTCTTGCTTAAACTGAAACATAAATTTTGCGGCAAATATTACTGTTGTCATAACATACTTGGTTAGATCTAATCTTAGGGATTTGGTTTCTAAGTAACTATTATTACATACTAGCTGGTGCCCGCGAGTTCGTCTGCGTTGAAAAATAACGCCTGACATCTTTATCGCTGTGACGACAGTGTGTCCAATTTTTTATATTTTTAGATGATCCCTCGGGAACCTAAAGTTTTTCCAGGATAAAAGTATCCTATATGTTAATCCAGGTAATGATCTACCTGTGTGCCAAATTTCATATAAATTCGTTAAGTAGTTTTTATGTGAAAGAGTAACAAACATCTATACATCCTCACAAACTTTTGCATTTATAATATTAGTAGGATAGTAGAACTGTTTTGAAACAAATCGTCCATTTTGAAACAGAGATTAGGTTCATTGATTGGGTGTGTTTAGGTAATGTTTAAAAAAAAAATTGTATTGCAGTAATATTTAATAACTATATTCTGTATTTAGTATTTAGTTTTGTTATCGTACTATCTTAAGTTAGCATAAATTACATTTAACTATTCTATGTACACTAGTTAGGAGTGCAATTTAGCAATAGATTTTTACACATGCACTTTTTTTTTGTATTATTAATTGCATTCTGTTTGTGTACTTTACTAAAATAAATAAATAAATAAATGTTGACCCGGCTTCGCAAGAATACATTTTTTCTGCAAATTATATGCACAAACTTTTCGGGTTTATCCCTCTTTCCATTAATGAAAATCGTATCAAAATTCATTGGATGAATTAGAATAAATTAACGGAGAAACAGACGGAGCGGTGATAGGCACAGCTAGTTTGTATAGTAGTAATAGTTAAGAAAGGATAGAAGTAACGTTTAAAATATTGTTCAGTGGTTTTTTTTATTTTTTATTAAAACTCATTTATTTTTCAGGTAATAAAAATGTGCGAAACACTTTCATCGAAAGCCGAGATATTGTGTAAGATGTCGGATTATTATAGCGCACGACAAGTGCTCCAGAAAGCTTGGAAATTGAACACTCCAGATCCGGAGGAAAAGAAGCAAATTGAGACCAACCTTAAAGTTGGTGAGTATTTTGATGTTATTCGTACTGAAATTATAGTAATATTGTTAATGATATTAATGACTTCTAGAGTCAGGCGTGTCTTTCCGATATGCACACACAAAGATCCTAAATTTAATAGCGGACATTGCCTTTGAAGAAAAATGATAATAATACAAATCGTTATCTTTATTGGCAAGTATTAATAATATCATCTGTCTCCTGGAAATTTTTATTGAAATTAGCGGACTTGAGTATTAAGTTAACGGAATGTCATTTTCAGATTGTAACCAGACATTTTCGTTAATATAATCAGAATATATTACATACCAGAGTATAAATTAAATTGTTTTCATAATATTTTGACCATATGTTCGACCATGTTGAATTTCCAAATGTGCACAGATGATTAAATAATCCGTTCCGATATACTTGCTTTGTCTTTTCTGATGTATAAACTACAGTAATATTAATACTACAGTAACAACTATAAAATTCAAATCTGTTCAGTAGTTTTTGCGTGAAAGAGTTACAAACATCCATGCATCCTCGCAATTAATGTAAATTTACATCATATCTTGAAGTCAAGAAAATGATTATGGTAATTAATTAACACATACATTGTTCCTAAGAGATAAATCAACCATCTGTCTTAAGAGATGAACTGAGCTCGTATTGAAACAGTGATATATTCATCTCTTAATCTATTTTTCAGCGGTAGCCATGTGTAATGCAGAGGAGCAGTTGGTAATAACAGAGCCCTCTGATCATGGTTCCTTGAAGAAGCTGTATGAGAAGTTGGGCGACGGCGCCTGCCACTTTCGCAATTACACCGGCGCCATTGATTACTATTTGAAAATGTTAGATCACGCGGTGTTAGCTGGAGAAACTGGGAAGGCCCTGGTACCTATCTATGTTAGGTAAGAATGGGGATTTAACTGTTTATCCAACACACAATATAGGTGTTTTGCTAGTTGTCAGTGTGTAAGAGACGTATGTTTCATGCGAGGATAAACAGGCATTATAAGCTTAATTGTAACAAATCGAAATAAAAATCATGGAAAAGTCAACTTTATTACCTACTATATGAATGGTTTTTTTTTCTGCAAATTATATATACAATTATTATATGTATACTACAAGTGATGTATTTATTTATTTTACTTCAGACATTTCAAGTCCATAATTAATGACAAACATATAAACAAACAATGTTATATAACATATAAACAATTGTTTATGACAAACAACATAAACAAACATAAAGTCATGCTAAGATATGATTAATATATAATTTGCAGAAAAATTGCCGGGTCGCTAGTTTTAAATAGCTTAAATCAGACCTCAATACATAATTGCTATTATGTATTGAGTATGCTTAGTATTGTATGCTAGTATTGTATATTTACTTTAAGTATTAAGTGTATGATTATAATTGTTGTAATTTTTACATTGTAAAGATGACAAAAAGAATAGTATCCTGAGTTTCTTTCGGGGTTTCTTCTCAGGATCGTCATCTTGGCTTTTTTCAGAAACCCTGGTAAATTTAAATTTAACTGGTAAATCTAAATGACGATCATAAGAGTTTCTTGAAGAAACCTAATTGATAAATAAATATTTTGATTTTGATTTTTGATGAAATTGTTAATAATTAATTTAGTAATTTTTTTAATTGTTAATATGTTGTAGTCTATATCAAACTTACAAAGACCTGGGCCAATATAATGAAGCTATAGATTACTATGAGAAGGAATACGAACTTATAAAGGATGTTCCTAAGGAAGCGTATACAACTTTAATCAATATAGCGGAATTATTGTTCTTGGCAGGACGACCTTATGATCAAGTTGAAAAAGCTTGTTTGGATGCTAGGAAAGCTGTGAGTATATTTCTTTTTGAGTCTTAAATTATGAAAAAAGAACTTTATCATCATCATCATGGCCTTTGCCGTATGTAGGCCCCGTCCCAAGGCTCGTCACTACGCACGGTCTTCTGTTCTTCGCATCCAGCCACTTCCCGCGAAGTCTTTCAGGTCGTCTGTCGACCTGGCCGCAGGGCGTGCCACACTGCACTTTCTAATTTGTGGCCTCCATTCGAGAACTCTTCAACCCATTGGTTATCCGCTCTGGGACAAATATATCTTTTGGCTATATCGACCAAAAACGTTGGTTCTTTGGCGAATTTGAGAATTTCTGATCCTATCCCCCAAACAAACTCTGAGCATAACTTGCTCCATAGCTCGCTTAGCGACTTTAAATTTGTGTATCAGTCCTGCAGTGAGAGACCACGTTTCGGAGCCATACGTCATCACTGGCAGGATGCACTGATTAAAAAAAAAAAGAGCTGAAGTTATATTTTATCATGCAGTTTTGAACAAACTGCAATTATACAACAATTTATACAGGTCGGCGCGGCGGCGTGAACATAAACAGAGCGTTAAGGCAAGCGCCCTAATTAAAGGGCGTCAGTTTCAGCAGCTGTATTTTATACTTTATTTTTTCTGAAGATTTGAAAGTTTAATAATAACTGCAGGCCCAAGATTGGAATAAAAAGAAATACGAAATAAGAACACTGAAAAGTCTAATAAAATACCAAGAAGAGTATAGTGAGACAGCGAAAATAGAGGAAACAAAAAACGAATTGGCGACTTTGGGCTGCGATGGCGTCGATGACTCGATGTCTGAAGATGATGAAAGTTTAACGGGCACCAGTGATGAAGATGCAGCTCATATTGGTGATGATGTATGCCTGGAAGATCTCACAGGTATAATATAATAAAAAAATAAATCTTACTATTTTTTTCATTACGAAAGCACAGGTGCATTAAAATCGTACATGTATATAGCTTAAATAGACACATATACCAAATAACAAATTTCCACTTATAGCTTATCATGTATAACAATGCCGGCAAGCATGGTAATGCCAATATGAAAATATTTTGGTTACAACAACTAACCCTAGTCTAGTCGAGATGTGGATTTCCTTAGAAAAATAGTTACCCGTTTCTTTAAAATATGAGCGATAGCTCATTCATTCAAATAAAAATTTAAACTTTTATGTTGTGATTTTGTTCAGTATGTTAATAAAAAGGGATCCATGAAGAAAAAAATTAAGGTGAAGACCTGAAAAAAAAAAAAACAATTGCATAACTTTGTGAAAAATTGAGATAGCGATTTTTTTTCGACCACTTTCTTTGGAGTGTCTAGATAACACCTAATTTTTTTTTAAATTTTTGAATTTATATTTAATACTATAAAAAAAATATGATATGTGCTGTACTCCCTATAGAGGCGGCGCGGGCATGCCGAAAGTGCCGCGCGAAGGCCCATTTTCAACGTTAAATTAAAATTATAAATATTAAAGCTAGAGTTTGGAAGTTTTTCATCAGAAATTTTCTCCTCTTTTTGGAACTTTTTTAAATTTTCTCTATGGCTTATAGTTTTTGAGTTATTGTCAAAAAATTTAACCCCATTTTTTTTTGTTTTGTTGCAATTTTTATTGGCAGAAAAAAATCCAACAAACGTCTTTTTCTAGATGCCATTACGGATCGAACGAGCTATCACTCATATTTTTAAGAGACAGGCAACTATTTTTCTTAGGAAATCCTCTTCTCGACTAGACTACCTGGTCCTTTTGAAGAGCTATTGAAAGAATTAGAACTTTTCTAGCTTTCCTTTTGTAAATTACTATAGTTTGTTCAGATAATTGTTAGTACTGATAAGTAATTGAAATGAAGATTTGGAATGACTCACTTAAAGGTTTCAAGAGTAAATTGCTGAAACTCATTGATCAGCCGATTGTCAAAGTTAAGCAATAGTCATGACTTACTTTCTGTATTTGACATACATATATGTTATTAATTGTAGCTTTGTCCTAACCTTGACATCATTTATTTTAATTTTCTATTTTTAGTTTTTTTAATATCTAGGTTTTCTTTATTGTTTGTAAATGCTGTCACGCCTGTAATTGGCTTAGATAACCAATCTATAAATCTATTATTATAATGAATCTAAATTATGAAGTTACTGTTATGTCAAGCTGTTGTTGTGTTAAATAAATATAAGTAGGTACTTACATAAATAGATATTTTTTGTTTAATATTGGTAACTTCCAAAAATAACTGTGTCGTCACATTTCAGGAATGGCTCATGAATTAAAATTCCAAAGCAGAGTTTTTGTTCACTGTGATGTGACGTAATTTGATGTATTAAATCCAATCGTAAACATTTTCGATTAACACAATATAATGTAAGAAATGTTTTGTTTAAAATAGATTGTTTGTTGCAGACTTCTCTGACACAAACGAAGAAGATGTAACAGAAATAACTAGACAGACAAGGAAAAGGGTGAAAGGATTCCCTATCAAAAAGAATATGAAAGGAGAGACCCAGTTGCATGTGGTATGTACTAGTTAGTTATTTTTAACCCCAAACCTCCAATATTCCTTAATAATAATTTAGTCGGTTATGAAAAAGCAAATGAATTTTTTGTTTTTGATATAAAAAAGTCGGAATATTCTTAACATGGAATATTTCTGGAATTAAAAATAAGATTTATTCTGTTACTGGCTGAGTGGTATTCGGTATAGCGCGTAACTTTTTTGTTTGTTAACCGATTGGAATGAAACAAACACTAAAAAATGTTACGGGAAGTTTGCTGTAATACACGAGTGAAAACCGCATTCAAATCGGTTAAGCCGTTTTAGAGATTAGCGTGCACAAAAGCACAGACAAACCGACAAAAAATCTAAAAACTATTTTTTGACCTCGGTAACATAAGTACAACGTGTACAAATTGTTTTTTTGAAAAAATTTTTATTGTAGATACAGACACGGCTCATTTACGATTTTATTATATGTATAGATAAGCATTTGGGTTTAATCCCTGGACTGTTATGTTATGGTTTCTATAATGTAAATGTAGATTCCATGGGTTTTATTTTGGCCGTATGTCATTGTGGCATAAATTAAAGGTATGAATCAAATGCATTTTTTTTTGTTTTAAATCTATATATTATGTATAACAACGCTTCGCTTTTGCTATTTGTTTGAATTCAGACAGTTTGAGATACATATTTAGAATTATTAATGTATTATTGGAGTTTACCCCTTAAGAATCAATTTTCATATAAGGTAAAATTAATACAAGCGTTAACTAAAAAGCGTTACGTTATAAGTCACTCTGAAATTTGTGCAACAGCTGACCCATTTATTTATGTTCTCTGTGACAAACGTCGAAATGCCGTGTTTGTCTACCGATTTTTACTATGTGAATAATGTAAACGCCCCAATTGCAGGCTTGTATATCTGGTAACAACTTAGTAGTAGAGAGGTTGTTGGGCAAAGGGCACCCGGTGAACGTGCGGGACAATGCCGGCTGGTTGCCCTTGCACGAGGCCTGCATTCACGGCCACCTCGCCGTCGTCGATATACTGCTCGACCACGGAGCGCACGTCAACGACAGGGGAGGCTCCAATTGTGATGGTAACTTTATTTTTCTCGGCCATACAAAGTTATACACATCTAATTCACAAGGAGGATTCTTTCATAATTGATTAAATAAAAATCAAAGGAATTATCCAGGAAGTAATTAAAAATCATAAATAAATGACTAAAAGCCGAGGAGAAACTGAGTGAGATTTGAGCTATCTATACTTTACCACGCAAGGCTATGGCGATAGCCAACCGTTCTATAAGTAGCGGCACGAAACTCTAGCGCTGACTGTTAATGCGCAGAAGTCAAAAGGTGTCGTAGGAACCTAAGATGGGCGCGGGGCGGGCGTGCGTATCGTTTGAAAGTGTTGATTGGCTCCCCCAGCGCACTTCGTCTCCCGCACCGATACGACGCCGTATCTTGCGTTCGTGAATGTACCCATGCGCAGCTATTCCCTCCACATTTCGCTCAGCGCTAAACTTACGTGCCGAGGATTATATCCACGGTGGTATTCCGTAAGGGCGAATACTGTTATTGTTAGACAAACTACCTGCTCTTTAAAATTAATTGCATTATTTTTTTTATTCTGTTGATAGTCTTTTATAATATATAACAATAAGCTTTTATCGTTACACTAATAAGTGCATCATTGAAGATGAGGGAATTAGGAAGGGACAGGGAAATAGGCTCTGGCATCCCTTATTCACTCACCGAAACCAACCGCACATACTTCTGTAAGGGTGTTGTTCCTGCCGCTAGAACGGCTGACCGATTAGGACTGCAAGGTGCCCTGCCAATACTTAAAAACATCCAGGACAGAGCCAACGTTAAAGCAAGCACCTTCTCGACAAGGAGCTCCTCAAACAATCTAACTGTGCGTGTGTCGTCATTACTGTACACAAAAGAATGTATATATCTCAATAGCTTGCTAGTTTCACATTTTTATTTAAAATAAAACCTAACATTCCAGGTATAACTCCTCTTTACGATGCTGCATGCAACGGTCACTTAGAAATAGTACAGTTGTTACTTCAAAAAGGGGCTATACCAACACTCAAAACAGACTTTGATGAAACACCACTAAATGCACTACAGAGGTGGAGGGCTGAAAATATATTATCGAAGGAACAAGAGAGTTTATATAACAGCGTTTGCAGTAGGATGAGTAGTTGCATCGATAGAACAAGTACAATGGATATATTGAATAGATCTAGATCTAAAACTCCAGTGAAAGGTGTAAGAGATTGTATACAGTCGACCTCTTCGAAAAATTCGAGTAGAGAATCTTCATCTTACAAAAGAAGGAATATGATTGACCATGATTCTGACGATGAAATATGCGCGTCTCGTAATCAGACCGTATATACTTCGGATGATTCTTCAGAGGACGACAGATCGAAAGGCGGTAATCCTACGGGTGTCAAGGAATATAGAAATGCAATATCAGCCCTAAGAAATAGGGGATACGATCTACCCGAAGTCGATGTCAAGAAGTCTAAACCTAGACCTGCCTTAATAACCGATAGCGATGTTGTTGAAGATTGGTTAGAGGATGATTTGGGTCTGGGTAATAAAAATAAGAAGAGAAAACTCAGTGATCCCCTGGATGTTGTTGTAATTAAAAGACCGTCAATAGAAACCGTGAAAAATACAATAGAAAACATCAATAAATTGACTGAACCTCTAATAGATAGTAATAGAACTAGTACGGGAAGCCAGAAATCGTTGGTTAATATTGACATAAGTGATAACGATTCTGATTCGGGACATTCTCGGATCAACGAAAATTTTCGGCCGAGAGGTTCGGAAACAAATCAGGGCAGGCAAAGAGAGTCTTTAAGTAGAGATAGTCGCGAGAAAATGAAGAGGCGATGGAAGACCCAAAGCAGTTTGCTCCAAGCTGGCTTCGAAAGGCGAAAAGAGAGTGAACTGAGTAACAGTGAGAATGAGAGTGATAACGGCTCAAGAAGACACAGTTCGCCGCGAAAGAGTCTATCGCGGAATTCTTCCGGTGAAAATTTCGATATAGTTCAAAGTTTTAACTCTAAAATCGTGCAACCGTTGAACGTGATTCAACCAATAAACATAGTGCAATCCACCAAGAACGGCAGGGCGATACAAACACATATAGCGCCTCCTGCAGCAGTAAAAGTGCACGTCGAAGACAAGGTGTTCTTAATTTCCCTAAAATTGAACCAGATAAATAGGATGACAATCAGCTGGCTGGTTGAAGAAACGAAAAATAGATATTACAAGTGAGTACTAATCTTTTATTACTACATTAGCACTGCTATCATACTTAGTTTTACCCAATCTCAAGAGATATGCATTGTTTTACAATATGTGTTATTAAAAGCCAACTACTTTTAAAAATTTGATATTAGGTAGTAATTAAGATGTATTACAATGGTATGTCGGTTTCCTTAAGATCTAGCTATTAAAAATTAAGTATTATAGAAATACTGAAAAAAAAATAAAAAAACACCTGGAAGGTAATTAATATAGCGACAAAGTTGTAGAGCGACAAAGCTGTAGCACTTAATCCAAAAGCCTACATTTTTTTTTTGTATAATTTATAGTATTGGTATGTGGGGAAATGAAATGTTTGAATTTGTTGATTCAACAAATGAAAAAATGGGTTAAAACAAGTAGAATAGACATAAATTATGATGATACATATAACTATGCCTACATTGTTTTTTTAGTTATTTTAATATTATGGGCAAATGAAATTTCAGGATTTCTTAAAAAATCAGGTGATATTTATTTTGTGAACATTTTTTTTGTATGATTATGCTTACATAATCATTTTGCTTTAGATAAATTGATATCATGAAGTTGTATATAAAAAAATGTTGTATTTTTTATATACAGGCTGAAATTATAGTTACTGTTAATTTTTTTATAAGCAAAAAGGTTAAAATTTCTGCATAATGCATAAATTTCTGACTTTTTATAATTTATTTATTCATTATGAAACTACACTGGAGTCACGCAAAGTACAAAAGTTCTGTTCAATGTGTGTTCTCCTTGAAGTCGTTTGTCTAAGTAAATCGATCCTCACTGCTGTGTTATATCCAGTTGGGTGGTCCATAAATAATTATATGTTTACCAACATTGTTGTAAGAATCCATTATTAACAATGAGTGTGTGTAACTAACAATACGATTGATGATAAAATAAGTATAATATTGTCAGGTTAACTGGAACTCGTCCCGAGTTTAATTTGCTCACCTCGGATGGTGCGATCCTATCCGAGGATGACCCTCTGAGTTTGGTGTTGTCTTCGCCAGAGCTGAAGACTTGTATTATCAACTGGAAAGCGTCGCCCGCCGAAGAGAGATATTTGGAGTGTTGTGATGCTTTGGACATATGTGAGTATTTTAATAATTTCGTACTCTAAAAAGAGTTTAGTTTGCCCTCACTGAAAAGATCAAAATTATAAAATTTAATGACTGTATTTAATAAGGTGTAGTGTTGAATAAAAGTCTGAATGAATTCGTTAAAAACAGCAATATGTTTAATGGAAAAACATGTGTTGGCTGTCACCCTCTATATTTGAAAGAAAAAAGATTTTTTTTTTATAAATATGTAAAAAATGTAATAATAAAAATGTTAAATATATATAAAAAACCTTTTTTATTTCTTAATAATCTCTTATAAAGAGAGAAAGCGGTTTTTGTTAGTTTATTTATTACACTAACTCACGCAATTGCAGCCATACCTATATTTTCTTTTTTGAGGCTTTTTCATTTAAATTTACTAAGAAAATAACTACACCTTATCCTTAATGGTACTACATAATACACATGGGTGCATTAATTTACAATGATTTACTGTTCATTTGTTTTTTAGCTCCATCTGAAGAGATACAGCAAACCCTTGCCAGAAGTCATACAACGCGTCGACTAGCTCTCGGCTCTAAGACACTTGCATCAATACAAATACGGCCTTTATTTAGAGCTCTCACCCACCAATCGCACATCACCTCTATCATTATACCGGAAAACAATATTGGCGATGATGCTGTCAAATATCTCTGCGAAACTATTGTTACTATGAAAAACTTGACACACCTCGATCTAGGAAGAAATAATATAACAAGCATCGGAGCTAAATATTTATTGAATGTGTTTGAGAAGTCGCAGCGACCCGTTTGTCAGGGTTTGAACTATTTGGATTTGAGCTCGAATCCCATATCAGATGAGGGATTCAAATGTGTATCAAAACTGGGACAGTATGTGAACTTGAAAGTGATAAAATTGAACAATTGCAATTTGAGTGAACGGTCTTGCGATACTTGCATGAATTTTGATATGCTAGAGTGTTTAGATGTAAGCAATAATGACATAAAACAAAGTGCATTAGGTCTCTTGGTGTCAGCGCTTAATCCGAACACGCTGACCGAGTTACATTTAGACAGAGTAGGGGTCGATGGGAAAGCTCTTGGATGTATTGTGACTGCACTGGATAAGGCCAAGGATTTGAATATCAGACGACTTTCACTATCCAACTGCGAGCTGACGGACGGACAATTTATAAGGATATTAAGGTAAACTGTATTTTTTTAATGTTAAGACCGACAGATACGTTGACGGTCCACTTGATGGTAGGTGGTGAAGGCTAAATCTGTCCTTCCCATTGTTATAATTAGCCATTGTAAAGATATAATCCATATAGTAATTGAAAATGTAGTATATTTTCCACTAGTACCGTTATGATCAAGTCCACTCTAGAATGTTCCGGCGTACACAATTAACATCCAAAAACGCGACATATTTGATCTCTGTAGGAACTGTCCATAAAGTGGTTCACAGTGCGCTGTCACCAATTGGAACGAATCATCGTGTCATCGTAGTGCATTGTGATTGGCCAAATATCAGATCAGGCTACACCGTTTGCTAATAGTTGGATTGGATTAGTGGTTAGGGTGCTTGCCTTAACGCTCTGTTCTAGGGTTCCCGGGTTCGAATCCCGGCAGGGTCAACTTTGAAAAATGTACTTTCCAAATTTGTCTTTGGTTTGGATCTGGAAAGTAGTGGCAGGGCACACTGCGTTTCGCAGTCATTTGCGCAGACCGTCTGGCGGCAGTAACCCCTTACATAAGTCCACCGTGAAATAACAGCACGTGTGCTGTTGTGTTTCGGTGAGTAAAGTAAGGGATGCCAGAGCCCATTTCCCTATCCCTTAATCCTATTGTAATCGGCGACGCACTTGCAGCAGCTTTGGCGTTGCTTGTGTTATAGGCGACGGTAACCACCTACAATCAAGTGGACCATCAGCCTGTATGCCGATCTTAACTTTAAAAAAAGTCACAATAGACAATCTAGATAAATTTCGCACATTGAGAATAGAGGTGAGGACCAACTCTATACATAAGAAAGTGTTTGTCGGCCACCATTAAATAAGAGGCGCTGTAATAGTTTATTTACGGTGGTTTCATGAACTATGTAAGAAATACTTGCATACCAAACACCAATGCTACACAAGCGCCATTTCGCCCTATTTATGAATCGCTATTTTAATGCATTTAGCTTGACAGTTTTTCAGTTTGACAGCCATATAAGTTAGGTCCTCCTTACTTCTTTTCTCTATGGTTCTGCAAGTCTTTATATTACAAAATAAAATTGTAACAGGCTCGTGGCTTCCCAGTATATTTTTTTTGCAATTTATATACAAAAACCATATAATTATTATAACACATTTACCGCCATTAGTGAAAACAGTATCAAAGCTTTAGAGGCGGATAAACAGAAGTGGACAGTAACTTTATTTTATAAAAGTAGTATAAAACAATATTTTATAAAACTATATAAATAGTTTAGAAATTAATATTCAATTTTGATTAAATATGATAATGACTGTCATAAATGTTTAAATTAAGCTGCTTAGACAATAAGTGATTATTCATAATAACAAATGTGGAGGTAAATTAAAACAAAAATATATTTCTTTTTCTTTATTAAAAAAAGTCACTTCCAATATTTGAGAACGATAGCTTTTTAAACAATACTTTCTCTAATATAATTAATCTTATCGTCTAATTAACTATAAAATATCTTAGAACCAAATAAATTCCTGAAAAACACTTCTTAACTATAGCTAAAATTCTATAGTTAGGGATCTCTATAAAAAAATTATCACTTTTATAATATAGAAAAAACGATATCACAGGCACTCTTTTGGTTCACTTGATGGTAGGTGGTGACTGTGTCCTAAGACACTTCGAGGAGAGCCAAAGCACTTCCAACTCTGATAGGATAAGTGACACAGTGGGAATAGAAAACATGACACTACACAAGTGCTGTTATTTTTAACAATAGTTTATTGTTGGATTTGACTATTATCATATTTGAATTTTTTATCTAAATCTATTTACGTTTTAGTGCATTCACAAGTACTATTTCTTTTTAGAGCTCCAAGGATAAAAAGAGAAGTAATAATGTTTAATTGGGGGCTTAACCCGTACAAACATTTCAACTATTGCACTAATATTTCAAGAATATGTATAAAACAAGGCCATTGAGACTACGGAAAGAATGTGAACAAATTATTAGGGGTTCATAACATTTTTTACGTATTTACGTATTTATCTAGTAGCGCAATTAATCATAAAAATGTAACCAAACATTGTCAACACATTGTTTGCTTTGTCTCCATAGCTTTAATATAGTTGATGAACAGCTCAAAATTAAACTAAAGAAAACATGTGCAATTATTACATAAAACAAAACTCAAAATTATGTTATGTAAAAGGATTGCCCTTCATGGAGTACTGGAATCCAATATAACTAAATTCATTATCCTTTTCAGATGCCTCGGTAGAGCAAAAAATCTCCAATCACTCACTCTTAGAGAGAATTTAATAACATTTATCACATTGAAGAAATTGTTACAACGACAACCGCCTGTACCACAAATTTACGTTGAGGGTTGCCAGAGTATCTTTAAATTTGCACTAGATACGGATTTTAGCGTTTGGTTGCCGGCTATAGATTTTGGAAGGTGCATACCTGAAATAAATGTAACAAAAGTCTTTAATACAGACGAAGAAAGGGAAAGTTTTCACTTATTCACTAAAACATGGTTGGATTGCTTCAAAGGTCGCGGATGTGTGGAGCATTGTGAAGAGAATGTCACCAAATTCACTGCTAGATGATGAAAGAGATACACAATTTGTACTGAATGTATATATTATGTATATTTAGGACAGTTAATTCTTCTTATAAAATACTATTAATAGTGTCAAGTTTTAAAGCCGATTTTAGCTGTTTAAAGTGCCTACAAATCCATTGATCTTATAAATTAACACAGAGATGAAATTTAAACTTTGTTTTGTTTAATTAAAACAGGAACCAATTAGTTTTGAGTATTTTTAATATATAAAAACCCCTCTACCATTCTGCATAAAGATAAGAGATTATTTTTTTAATCCTTTAAATTAAACTTGAAATTTATTAAGTGTAAAAACAAAAAACTGCATGTTTTGTATACATGTTTAAAAGTTACTAATTCAATTTATTTTTATGAAATATACACATGGTAATATTAAACATTGTTTCATTTGAAACCAATATCCAATGTTTTTAATTTATTTTCCTTTAGTTTTATACTTTCCTTTCCTCAAATAATAATACTTTCCTTAAATGTTCTCATTCTAATTGATTATTCTTTTGTTAAAAACGCAGTGCAAGAGTGGTTATGGTTTTATTTTGTTTAGAAACGTAAAAATAACAAAATAAATCTCATTTTGCTTTTTTAAGTTTGTTATTTCCATTGTTTATATAGTGCCTCCTTCTGTCTTTATTTGCCTAACCTTTTCAAAAGGTGTTAGGTGATTTCAAAATTTAAGCACTCATTTCATTAGTGGATTACGAAATTTAAAGAGTTTTCATTTAGAAATTCTATTCATCTTCCCAACTAACACTATACAGCCCTTTTTAATTTACTAACCATGCTGAAAATTGCTGTATATAATCTACAAATTTAGTGTGTCATGTAGTCTCCAGATCTTTACACTCATCCAGAGATGAGTGTAAAAATCCTGAGATATGGTAACCCTAGCCTGTGGTTGCATTATTGTTTTTGTACATTTTTTTAATACTGTAATGATACAACTAGAAAAAGTTTGCAAAGAATTTGCAATAAATAGTAGAGTACAAGGAAACCCTCACCTAAACTTTTTTGTAAGTATAAGAAAATATATTAATAATTTTGGATTGGGATAAGTTAGGGTTAAATATTAATGGAACAAATTTTATTAACCACTTTATATTAGTAGATGATATTTTTTATTTTTTTATTTTTATGTGTTTTGACGAGTCCTTTGAATGAGTAGTTAGGGTGCTTGCCTTAATGCTCTGTTCTAGGGTTCCCGGGTTCGACTACACAGCAGGAAAAATGAACTTTTCAAATTTCCGGTCTGGAGCTGGAAAGTAGTGGCAGGGCACACTGCGTTTCGCAGTCTGTAAGGCAGTAACCACCTTACAGAAGACCACTGTGAAATAATAACATGTGTGCTGTTGTGTTTTGGTGAGTGAGTAAGCGATGCCAGAGCCCATTTCCCTATTAATCTCTTACCCTTAATCCTACTGTAGTTGACAGCACACTTGCAGCAGCTTTGGCCTTTTTTGTGTCATAGGCGATGGTAGCAAGTGCTACCATCAAGTGGACAGTCAGTGTGTCTTAACATAAAAAAAGATGTTAAGACACACAAAAAATAAAAGTATTACAAGAGTTGAAGACATTATATTAAGTGAATAAGATAAAAATTAGTCCTTTAAGGAAACCAAGTGTTCTGGAATATTTACCTAGTCATCCCAAAATTCAAAATTTGGGTCATCTTTGGACATAAAGTCGCTCATTTCAATTTGCTTCGGAGTCGTTATGTTTGCCGATTCCACTGGTTTTTCTTCTTCGATAAAACGTTTTGGACATTGCAAAACGTGATTCTTTAGTGTACCAAGAGGTACTCGGTGAGTGGCATTGTATGGACAAATGTCCATCTTGGGATACCTCTTCTCGCACTTTACTATATGTAATTGTAAACGGGACCGCTTCACTTGATGGCACTTGTTGTAAGGGCATGTCACGAATGGGTCTTCGTCGGCCATTTCGTATTTTCGTTTAATAAACTGATAGTATACTACGAGAGGTTAACAGTGCCAAAGTTGTAATCACGTTGCAATATTATCGTCTTATCATAATACTTATAATATTTTCTCTTTGCCACAAACTACTGGTAGCAACAAATCTAACGTAGGTCTAGTCCAGGTATACTTAATATATGTAAACTATTCAAAATTAAATAACAAAAGTACATTACACACGGTAACTAGCTTATCGCATAATTACACACTGATACAATGCAAAGTTACAAAATTTATAGGTTCCAATACCGATGTTAAAGTCCCATCGGGTTCTCCCGTCTCCGATAATTCTGCCAAAATTTATAGGTTAAATTCAATTCAATTTGAATTTAAATTTTCAAGTTAAACAAAAAACACAATACAGTTACCACAGTCAAATAAAAGTTATTTGACATTGACAATCTGTGCTAGCAACAAACGTAGTGATTATATACTCTTTGGCTAGCAACAGACCGATAGACATAACAAAATAAACAATTTAGTCTATGTTATTATAGTTGCTAAACATTAGTCCGCTCCAAAGTTGATTCGCCCAGGAATACAATCAGGTACATAATATTTAAGTCTTCTTCTTCTTTTAAAAAAATAATATTTAAGTCTATTTAACATTTTATCACGTTGGAACTTCCTTCATGATGTGAAAGATTGCTAATTAATTATGTACAAGTAATAAATCTGTGGAGTATGCTGAAGTGATATACAGTTAGTTATTGGAAAATAAGTATCCATTTAATATTTTAAACATAATTGTTATTATTATTTTATAATGGTTTTACACCTGCAAGAGTCCATCCATCTAATTCCGACCAATACCTACTACAATAAGATAATCTGTAAAAGTAAGTGTTGTTCCGACTCACTGACACTCTAATGATAAATTGGTCAGTCAGAGATCACTTTTTCACTTTTGCGTACAGTGCCATCTAGTCAGATTCACCCACAATGTCGCATTTTTCTCTAACAAGTTCCATAACTTGGTTAATATTTCAATTTACATTTTTCTTCGCAACATGTAGGTAGCCCTTTATTGCTGCCTAAACCATTTGGATTGGGTTAAGATCGGGATGATATGGTGAGAACGTAAAACCGTGTGATTATTCTCTACAAGAATGCGGTCGACATTGAACTTTTTGTTTCTTTCTTGTTTTGTAAAAGAAGTTTATATAGTTTAAGTTTTGGCATCTTTGGATTAAAACTGATTCCTTTTTCGCGAAGCCATGATATCTGCATATCAGATTTGAGGTTGGGCAGTGATCTTTGTTAGAGATGAGAATTTGTACTGGCATATAAAACTTTATATAGTTCATAGTTCAAAAAGAATAAAGAATATAAAAACAAAATGTATTGACAGAAGTGTATTTTGAGAAGTTGGATAGGGACATAAAAATGGTTTTCGTTTAGGTTTAATTGTATTGTTATGTTATATGAACTAGTTTATAATATATATATATATATATTTGAATATGAAATAAATGTGCACATATAAAACCAAAAGTTTTGTTGATGAAGATTTCCCCAATAAGAATCTTCTTGTTTATTGTGGTTTTTAAATGCGTTCGTAGGTATTTTTCATAATTCTGAAAATTCATATTTTCATGATAGTTCTTTGTTTCGGTCTTAAACAGAAAGAGAGCATTGGGTACAAACTCGGAATCTGAACCGGCATGTATAATGACAACTCTATGCCCTCTTGAAAAATTTTTTTTTGAGCCCCTCTTTTGAATCATCGCCCCAGGATTTTGATCTGACATGTGTCGAATCGACATCCGACTCATCTGTATAAATCATTGGCCTTCCTTCTTTACGATAGCGCGTTATTTGCAGCAGAGACTCTATGCGTTTTAAACGTATACCAGTTTGTTCAATCAGAAGTTTCCTATTGTCCTCTGTTTTTTTTTCCACTAGAATCCTAAACGTTCTAATATTTGTCGTAAGCTAGTTGCAGAACCTTGAAAGTGTTGAGATGTACAGTAGCTGCTTGTCTATAGACTAATTATGTTGACTGGTTACTATGGTTACATTCTCTTCTTATGTTGATTGTGTCGTAACGTTTTTCAGAATATAATATGATTTGTGATAAGTTAAATAACAGAGTTTGCTTTTCTTCTATTTAAAAACCTAACATGGTAGCAGAAAGCGTGCAGTAAGTAAATAAAAGATATTGGGTTGCGATCCACGAAAAATAATATCGGCAAAAATTATAAGAAAGAAAGATGACAGCTGCGGGGTCTGTTCTGCCGATTTTAACTGAAAATTCAAATTTCAGTCATTGGAAATTTAGACTGAAATTACTGCTGGAAGAAAAGCAATTAAGTGATGTGTTGTTAAAAGAGATACCGACAGATAAAGATGACTCACGAGCAAAATCATTTTTGGTACAATGTTTGAGCGACAAATATATTGACATTGTAAAAAATGCGAATACAACCAAAGAAATGTTAACGTCATTAGAGGCCATATTTGAACGGAAAACAGTCTGTAACAAATTTTATTTAAAACGGAAGCTCATAACAATGCGCTATGACAATGAAAGCAACTTACAGCAATATTTCCTAAAATTTGAAGGAATTCTTAGCGAACTAGCGGCAATCAACGTAAACGTCGATGTAGAAGACCAAATTTGTTATCTGCTGTCTTCTCTCCCAAAGATATACGATCAAGTCATTACATCAATAGAGACTATGGCTTCCGAGAAACAGCTGAGCCTAGAATTTGTTAAAGCAAGATTACTTGATATGGAAACAAAGTTAAAATTGAACGGAAATAGTGAAAGTTATGAGAATAATGCCTTTCTCACGTGCCACTCCTGCGGGAAACGTGGACACAAGTCGTTCGAATGCAGAGGATCAGGACGAGGACAAGGGCCGAGTAGAGGACGGTCATTGACACGAGGACGGAGCTATCCAAGGGCGCGTGGACGCTCATTTAGAGGAAATTCAAGTGCACGACATACAACGTATCAACATGCTTCAGCAGCAGGCACAGAAGACGAAGAAATAGGTTTCATTGCTAGTGATATTATTGCTAATGTGGGTGAATGTGGTAGAATAGAACTAATTGTAGATTCAGGATGTACGGAGCATTTAATAAATGAAAAATATGAGAATTATATGACGGATATTACGTACTTACATAAACATGTCAAAATATTCGTAGCTAACGGCCAATGTATCACAACTAATAAAAGAGGTAAACTTAAAATAAAATATCAAAATACTAAGATCAATATTGATGCTCTAATTGTGAAAAATGTTTCATATAATTTGTTATCAGTAAAAAAGATTGTCGAGGCAGGTTTTAACGTAAACTTTAATAAAAATAATGTTAAAATATTTAATAAAAAGATATTTTTATGCGGCAACGTGCAAGGAAAATTGTATAAATTACAAGCCGAATTATGTAATTATGAAGTCTGTAATGTTACTGATGCAGCAGATCTATGGCACAAACGTTTAGGTCATTTGAATAGGAAAAGCCTTAATATATTAAACTTACCTGTATCTAATAGAATTTGCAGTCCCTGTATGGAAGGTAAAGCCACCCGAAGCCCATTCACGCCTGTCCCGAAGCCTAGAACGAGAATGATAGCCGAGATGCTTCATACAGACATAGCTGGACCGATTAGACAACCAGGACCTAATGGTGAGAAATATTTTATGACAATCATTGACGATTTCTCTCATTTTTGCGTAGTGTATCCGCTGAAGAACAAATCTGATGCAACAGAAAGACTGATGAACTATGTATTAAGAATTGAAAACGAAACGGGGAATAAAGTTAAAAGAATTAAATGCGATAATGGTGGAGAGTACACTGCTAATAGTTTGAAACATTTTTGCAGAAATAGAGGGATTAGTTTAGAATATACATTACCGTACACGCCACAACTTAATGGCATATCAGAACGGATGAACCGCACATTATGCGACAAAACGAGGACTCTATTAGCGGAAACCAATTTGCCAAAACATCTATGGTGCGAAGCGATACAATGTGCAGTTTACCAATTGAACAGATCGCCATCATGGGCCATATGCTTCAAGACACCCAGCGAAATATTTTTTGGTAAAAACGACCTATCGAGATTGAGAGTATTTGGTTCCAAAGCTTGGGCTACTGTAGTACCCAAACCGGACAAGTTAGCCAAGAGAGCAAAAGAAACAAGAATGGTAGGTTATGGAACTGTTGGTTACAGATTATGGGATCCAAAAGAAGATAAGATAGTTATTTCCAGAGATGTGAGATTTGATGAAAGCGAAATTAAATTCAAAAATAACGAAGAAGTGAAACAAGAAAGGTATATTCAAGACAAAGAAGAAGAAATCAATACAGAAAAGGAAGATATTGTAGAAAAGGAAGATGAATTTAAAGATGCAGAAATGAACAATGATACTGAAGAAGAACCTATCAGACCCAAGAGAACGATAAAACCTCCTGCTTATCTTAAAGATTACGAGACAAATGTAGAAAACATAAATGAAACTAACATTGTTATATGTCTCAGTGCAAATGCACCAGAAACTTTCGAAGAAGCTGTAAAAGAACCAGAATGGAAAAACGCAATTAATAAAGAACTAGATGCACTCCAAAGATTACAAACGTGGGAAGAACAAGTTATACCCGATAAAAAAAAACTCATAGATACAAAATGGATATTTAGGCAAAAAGAAGATGGAACAAAAAAGGCAAGACTGGTAGCTAGAGGCTTCCAACAAAAGAAAGAAGACATTTTCGACAGCATTTATGCACCCGTTGCTAGACATTCTACCATAAGAATGATCTTATCAAAAGCTGTACAAGATGATTTAAAGATTATTCAACTTGACATTCCCACTGCATTCCTAAATGGAAAATTGAAGTCTGATGTATTTATCAAAATACCCCAAGGATTAGAAATAAAAAATAATAATACAGCATTAAAATTAAAGAGAGCATTGTATGGATTGGTTGAATCACCAAAATGTTGGAATGAAACACTTGACGAATTTGCGAAAGCTAATGGATTCCAAAGATCAGAATATGATTACTGCTTGTATTACAAAGAAGATTGCTGGATGCTCATTTATGTGGACGATATCCTGATCATTGGAAACGGGGAAGATACTATCAAAGCACTTAAGGAGGAGTTTAACGCAAAATATATGGGCGAAATGAAGAACTTTCTCGGAATGGAAGTTAAAAGAAATGGAGATACATTAAAACTGAAACAAACTAAAATGATTGAAAAGATATTGACTAAATTCAAAATGGATGAATGTAACGGAATTAAAACTCCCATGGAAAGAAATTATAATATAGAAATAAAGGACAATGCACAAATTTTGGATGTACCGTATCGAGAACTAGTAGGAAGTTTAATTTATCTTACTGTAACAACAAGACCGGATTTAATATTTTCAGTATCATATCTGAGTAGATTTTTAGATAAACCGAACGAAGAATTATGGAAAGCTGGAAAAAGAGTAGTACGTTATTTGAAAGAAACAAAGGATAAAGGATTGTTATTTAAAAAGACAAATGACAATAATTTATACGGATTTTCTGATGCCGATTGGGCTGGAGATAGAAGCGACAGAAAAAGTGTTAGCGGTGGTATTATCTTACAAGGGAAAAACCCCATTGCTTGGTTTTCAAAGAAGCAAAAATGTGTAGCTTTATCGTCTGCCGAAAGCGAGTACATAGCTGCCGCATCATTAGCACAGGAAATGGTTAATTTAAAAGGCATATGTAAACACTTAGGTAGTGATGTAAATGCCGTGTTACTTGTTGACAACAAAAGTGCAATATCAATGGCCAAGAATTACGAGAATTCAAAGCGTACCAAACACATTGATATTCGGGTTCATTATATAAAAGACTTGGTTGTCAATAAGGTCATCAGTATTGAACATATTTGTACCAGTGAAAATTTAGCGGATGTCATGACTAAAAGTTTGAGCACCGAAAAGTTTTATAAATGCATTGATAAGTTTTTGTGCTAATTCTTAGTTGGTTAGTTTACTGTTTGTTTAGTTAAGTTAGATATTAGTTATGTATTAAATAATAACTGTAAACCATGTTATCATTTAGGAGGAGTGTTGAGATGTACAGTAGCTGCTTGTCTATAGACTAATTATGTTGACTGGTTACTATGGTTACATTCTCTTCTTATGTTGATTGTGTCGTAACGTTTTTCAGAATATAATATGATTTGTGATAAGTTAAATAACAGAGTTTGCTTTTCTTCTATTTAAAAACCTAACAGAAAGTTGTTGTCTTCTTTTAACTTTCTTAAATGGCTTTTTACGGTGGGCAATTCCTTTTCTGTGTTGTGGAAATTGTGAACACATCTTTTTATCACGCTGTCGACGTTAGTCATCCCTTTTTTTCGACCTCTTCTTACCAGGGTTCGAAACACTGCTAGAAGATCCGATTTATTGGCCTCTGCATTAATTCTTCGCACCGTCCTCGTTGAAACTCCAGAAGCTACTGCAACTCTTTTTTGCACTTAATGTTTATTTTTAAGCCTTCATCCGCTTCTCTCTGCATAAATTGCGAAATATTATACACAAATTTTCTTGATTGCCGACGTAAAACTATATTCCAGTTAGGCATGATCAGCTTATGTTATCAAAGAAACAACAAAAAACAGCAAAATTATAATATAGGAAAATTATAACTAGAATATAGATACTTAACAAAAATACAACAAGACTTAAGCAACTCTACTGCGAAGATAATCGTGCCATGTTCAGAGAGGACTAGAAGTTTGGCGCGATCTGTAAATATTTTGAAATCTATGGTGTTTGGGCGCTTCTGGAAAGGCACTTCAAGAATTAATAATTTAGTAGCATCCTCTATGGACATTTCTTCATAGTTATTTTCAGAAGACCTGCAAAAATATCAAAGAGAGAAAATATCAATTACGCAATAATATCATTTTGTAAAATTATTAATAATAAAAATTATATCCTACATATTCAATTTATATTTTATTTCCAAAAATGTGTGTCGTGTGACGAGAGAAAATTTTCGCCCTAGATTTATTATTACTTTCGTTGCGGTCTTAATCAACAACAAAGATATGATAGGCTTCAATTGCCATTTCATGACGAAGCCCTATTCCGTGCCACATGTTCAGTCGATATTTGCTTGCACCAGGACAATTATCAGTCATGCCAAAATTTCATTTGAAACGTCTGTGAGTTTCCTGCTTAGTGCTTTAGTTTCAAAAGGTACCAAGAGTATACGACTTAATAAAGGAATTAATTTGAAAATTTGCGAAGGTTTTCGTGCCCCGACTGTACATTTACACAAGTAAAGGTAAAGTCAGTGCACGGGTTGCTGTTGGTTTCAAATTAGGTATTAGGTGCTAGTGCTTGCTGTTATACTCCGTGCGCTGTAGCATGGTGCGGGTGACAGTTACGACTAGTTTCGTTTCACTCTTGAAAGTTGCCGCGATTTACAATAATGATTTAGTAATTCACCTGCACCACATTCGTAATATATTAAATCACATTAATAACTGTAGTAGTAGTAGTGTAGTAGTTCTAGTCTACAAATACAATCAAATTGAAAGAAAAATTAGGCAGTGTTATGCGTATAACGTAACGCCAAAGATGTATTTAGTGATGGGATGTACTGCTACGATGGACAGTCGATATTTTTTTAAAATAAAAAACGTATATTGTGCGAAGTTTCATTTTTTATTGTTAAAAAGTCTAATTATATAAATAAAACAACAGAACATACATAGGGTATATACTCTTCCTACTCTTCCTCGCTGGACGGTCGTGCACGGGACAAGGAAAGGGATAAGAAGATTGAAGCGGCCGCGTCCAGAAACTATACAAAGATCCGCTTAGATGGAATCTTTATTTATTTACCTTTTAACCGGCATTCATAGAAACGTACATATTATTCGTCTAAACTAATATCAGAGTCAGGAACATCTGAATTGTCACTTTGATTTGGGCCCAAATTAGCTCAATAGCGTTATACTGGCAATGGTAGTGTGGTAGTCGAAGGACCTGGTGGCCTTTTCCTTTTGCCATCTCGCCCAGAGCATAGGTAGGAGTTGGTGGCTTATAACGCCGGACTAAGGCAATAAGCTCCGCTTTTAACATTTTTATATCTGCTGTAACTCCATTTTCACTCAGCCACTTCACCAACTCGCTTTTGCGGTTGGATTGTGTTGGGGGTTTATTAACTTGTACCGAATGTTAGGGCACGTTGTCCATTATTATCGTCATAGGCTCTTTTAAATTATTTAATAGGCCTATGAACCAAACTTTAAATTTTTCGTAGCTCATCTCCTCGTGATACTTCGTAGTTTTTTTGACTTAAAAGCCAGTAAACAATTAGGGACGAATCCACTTGCTGTACCTGCATGACAAATAATAAGGTGTTCGCCTTTGCCTTCCGGCACCTTGGTACACGAGTGTGCCGTATCGTCGGTCCAACTTTTACCCACTGTGTGGTTGGCGTTTAGCCACGTTTCATCTAAGAAGACAACTTTGCTCCAATCACCTATGTTTTTTGGCTTCCTTAAAAATGTACATCTTGCTAGGGCAATATCAGTTCTTTCCATAATAATCCTCCTTTTGTTAACTTTTTTGAAAACAAAGTCAATATATTTTATAACTTGCCGCAACGAAGTAATACCTCCTTTGAACAAGTCAGCTTCTTTCAGTGATTTTAAAAGCTTGAGCAATGTGGGTAGCTCCATTCTTCTATAATAAGCATAAACATAATTTCTAATAGCATCCTTATCAAAATCATCTAAATCTGTGATTGGCTTCACCTTGGTCCGCTTTTTGTTAGGTGTCGATAATTTATTTTCGGACGAACCTTCTTGGCCAATTTTCTCACGTGTTATACGCGAAACAGTATTGCGACCAATATTAAGAGCTTCGGCTACTCGTTCTACAACTCGATTCAGTGGTAACAACGGTCCATTATTTTGTTGTTCTCTTTCAAAGTAGTCTCGGAGGCGAACACCAAGTTCTCTGGCCTGATTACTCAAAACAGTTTTTTTCGTATGCTTAGGCATGGTAATAACCACAAATGAGCGGTTAGCGTCGGTAGGCACCTCCTTGGTGGTCCGGCGCATCCACCTGCTAGGATTGGAGGTGGCCCTAGACAAAACTAGGGCCATGGGTTTCCATCCCCCACGCCGCAGGATCCCTCCGGGGCTCCGAGTCCGAGTGGAGGGGGTCTGGATCACGGTCGGGATGCACATCAAGTATCTCGGCCTAACACTGGACCCCCGCTGGAGTTTCGAGGAGCATTTCAAGCTCCTGGCTCCACGGCTGACGAAAGCCGCAGCCGCACTCGGACGACTCCTCCCAAACTTGGGAGGACCGAATTCGGCGTGTCGTCGACTTTACCACGGGGTGGTAAGGTCGATGGCACTATATGGAGCCCCGGTGTGGGCGGAGTGCCTCACTCCTAGCACCCGGGCCCTTTTGCGGAGGCCGCAAAGGGTCATGGCGATCCGGGCAGTGCGGGCCTATCGCACTGTCAGCCACGGGGCCGCCTGCGTGCTAGCGGGCGTCCTACCGTGGGATGTCGATGCCCTGGTTCTGTCCCAGGTGCATCGGCATCGGGTCGCCGCAAGGGCCCAAGGAGAAAGACCCGTCGCCGAGGATGTGCGACGAGTCCGTGCAGAGGCGCAAGAGAAGACCATGCACGACTGGGGAGAGGCACTCCTCAACCCTACCGCCGGCCATCGGACGATCTCGGCGATCCGTCCGGTATTGGAGGAGTGGGTAAGGCGCCAACAAGGTGGCCTTACCTACCGTATGGTGCAGATTATGACCGGACACGGGTGCTTCGGTCATTATCTGCACCATATAAAAAGGGAGGAGTCGCCGCAGTGCCATCACTGCGGCGATCCTGATGATACGGCCGAGCATACACTTCAGGTGTGCTCGGCCTGGAGATCCCAGCGCCAGGAGCTGAGGGCGGCGCTTGGTTGTGGACGGATCACACTGTCAAGCATGGTCGAAGCCATGCTTGATAGTGTGACAAACTGGAAAGCAGCTGCTTCCTTCTGTGAACACGTAATGTTGCAGAAGGAGGCAGCTGAGAGGGAGCGAGAGGAAGAGGCCGGTCTCGCCTCCCTCAGACGCAGGCGGCTGGGCAGGAGAAGGCGGGCATACCAAGCTCGTTTTCAAATGCCCTAGGGGACCTGCACACATGGGTGGCGAGCTATGTGTGCCTGCACAAGGTCCCCCCCGTCTGGGGATTGCCTGGGTGTCTCCGGGCAATCCCCCATTGGAGTAAGCCTAGTCAGCAATGACTAGGCTGCCCTGGGGTGGATCGGAGTTGTTGCCTCGGCAGAACCCGGTCCACCCCGCTCAAAGGGCAAGGAGACACCGGGGAGTTTTAGTGGGTAGGACCAGTCCATTGACTGGGTGAGTCCCTCATATCCCTACCGTCTAGCCAGCGGTAGGGAATCCGTAAATGGATTTCTCCTCGCAAAAAAAAAAAAAAAAAAAAAAAAAAAAAAATGGTAATAACCACAAATAGAACAAAAAATTCAACAAACTATAACAAATAACAATTTAACGAAAATGAAAACAAACAATCAAATGGAAACAAACTCAACAAACTTTAACAAAAAAAAAAAAAACAACAAACTATAACAAATAATAATTTAACGAAAATGAAAACAAACAATGAAATGGAAATACATGTCACATACAAGGCGCTAGCACTCGTACTCAAACTCGTACTGACATCATCGCACGGGTAAACAAAATGGCCGCCACGCCGATGCGCCATAGAGCAAAAATGTTGTAATGAAAAAAATTTCAAAAAATATAGTTTGTTTCATTGTCATTTAATTTTGATTTAAATTCTCGTATAAATTAAATTATAATAAGTAATAACATTTTTCCTGTTCAAGTTGTATGAATAACTGTGATTATCTACAATAACTGTTAACATTTTCGCCATATATTTCTAGTGAAAACAGCCAACATTTCCGAAAAGACAGACAACACTAATTTTGTTTTGTTTGGTTAAAAACTGTGCAATGGATGTAGTAGTCAAACGGGATGGAGTACTTGCATCGAAAAAAGGTGCCGAGAGATATAGCGAACACAGAAGCCATTTGTCCTTGTTTTGTAGGGTGTCCACACAACTGTTACACAACTGCAAGAGTTGTGTAACCGCGCCATTAGCATAATGGTCCAAACGCCTACTTTTAATAGGTAGGTTGGTATGAAATGTATAGGTAGGTATAAAAATAAATTTATCATTAGCTGCTAAATTTTTCTTACTATATCTGCAACAGTTAATGTTATTAAATAATACATTTTTATGCAAACATTAAATGTTTGACTTTTCGAACAGTGAAAAGTACGAATTTGCCATAGCTTTATCAATTGCAATTTATGTCGTGGCTCAAACTGTATGGATTGCAATGGGTGTGGCGACTGAAATAGTTCGAATATACTATTTCCGATTTTATCGATATTGCGTCAATCTTGAGGTTCTCTAAGACTTCCTGCAAAATCCTTACATTGCAGTCGTTGGTACATAATAGTTTTCTTAGGTTCACAGTATGAGTTAACTGTAAAAAAATTGTTATTAGATGAATAAAAATCTGTGTAGGCGCGAAGAAAATCCTTAAACAAAATCTAAAAGAATTACGACGGTCAACGAAGTGGGATTCACGCCATAAATCCTTATTGCGAATTAGTGGACTGTATATGTGGTGGTGGCTGTAAGCGAACAGTTGACTGTCAGATGGACCGGATAGTCAGTGTAAGGAAATGCACGTGCCTTATAACCGGTGCTCTGGTGCGATCTCCTGCAGGATTCTCCAAAACGTCCAACTGGTAGACACTATTCACTTGTATTTATGTTTGTTAAGCATTAAGGCGCGGATAATAACTACACTTTCGTGTTCAGTTTTCTTCTTCTTTACTTCGAGCGAATCACACTTGAAGTGTACGCATGATCTCCTCACCGCGTTCGCGGCGGTAACATGCATTATATAAATGCGTGGGTACAGAGGAAAATTTGAGGGCTATATTTTAATGAATAGACGGGTAATAGGTAAAAAGGAAAATTGACTTGACAGCCAACCCACTCGATCACGCCGCAAACAATCTGTCTACTTTTTGTATATCATTTTAGTGTTCTGTACAAACCACAGAACACTATATACGCATAAAGAGCGAATGAAGCAGTGTCTGTCTGTCACTGTCACTGTCACATACATGTGGTTTTGTTTTGTGGACGGCTTCTTTCTTCCTTCATCATCCTCTTTGCCTTCATTCATCGTTCCGTTGATAGCATTTGTTAGGATTTATTATTATAAAAAAATAATATTGTGCTCTTATTGAATTTAAATATAGTATTGTTAGTTACAATTAAAATATCTTAAAATGGCGGAACAAGTAAACAGACGCATAGAGGACACTATAAATGAGTTGGAGCAAATGCGAAGGACTAATTTGTATGATGACGAGGAAATAAGGTAAAAACTCTTTTTATAATACCTTTTGTGTTAATTCTACCCCATGTCAGCGTTTGCTAGCGCTAAACTAATTAAACTATGCTTGAAAACCAAACAAATCACTTTGGTAGGATGAAGTGTTAGAGGGTCAGATCAACAGCACAAGTGCTGTTATTTCACGGTGATCTTCTGTAAGGGGGTGGTTACTGCCGCCAGACGGGCTGCCCAAATGACTGCGAAAACGCAGTGTGCCCTGCCACTGCTTTCCAAATCCAGACCAGAGCCAAATTTGAAAAGTTGATTTTTCAACGATGACCCCTGCCGGGAATCGAACCCGGGAACCCTAGAACAGAACGTTAAGGCAAGCACCCTAACCACTCATCCAACGGGCTCGTCAAATGTATAGAATGTAATGTATAGGGCTCGTCAGTATAGAATCAACGTTTTGTATTGAAGTTATAAGTAAATTTAATTTTGAGTGGTTTGTTTAGTTCTATCATTCTTAATTGACATGCTTTAAATTTTCTTACTTTTTATTATGATATCAATGTTTTCAGGGAAATATCGCGAAAGCGAACTGAATTTGAATATAGAATACAGCGCAGAGTAAAAGGGAAAGAAGATTTTGTTCACTACATTACATATGAGATGACTCTGTTAGAAGACGTAGCTTTAAGAAGAAAACAAAACATGGTCACGGAAAAGAAGAAAGACATTGAATATAACATTGCTAAGCGTATAAACAAAGTTTTCAAGCAATTTATTATGAGATTTCAAAATGATGTGGAGATTTATTTTCAGTATATTAAGTTCTGTAAGAGTGTCGGATTCGATCATTCTGTGTCTACTATTATTGGAGAGATGCTGCAGGTATTTCTTAAAATAAGTATTTACCATTAATAAGGTCCTTATTAAATAATATTTTTTTTTTTATTTTATTTTGAACAAACAAAAACCCCATTGCCACTTACAGGGTTTCATTGTGTTAACAGATATTTGTTAACTTTAATAATTAAAATCGATTATAAGTGATATGGGGAGAGGATTTGTGTAAGGGTATGTGTGTGTACTGTCTATGTATGTATGGTTATGAAACTATTTATCCTTCAGTATACCTATTCATGACACTGCACTTAAAAGCAGGGCCGACTTTACCTATAGTACAGGGTGTGCCGTGCGCCGAGTAAGCGTCGCTCTCGCTCGCAACACCTCCAAAGAGCTTGTATCACTCGCGGTAACGATGCTCTCAAAGACTCTTTTCCCATGTTATGACAAACGCTGGGCGTGGTAGCAAAGCAAGGCGCGCCACGAGCGGCCAACAGTTTAAAGCATTAAAAATGTTATAAAACCAAAAATAAGACATATTAAATGAGTTTCAATATTCTGATGGAGAGGGCGCCATTCTGATGGATTGAGAGGCGATTGCATATGGGCGCTACATGACCTAGATTCGCCTCTGCTTAAAAGATATTTTCAACAAATGGAAAAAGTCCAAGTGTATCAACTTATTATTGTAAGTGTTGGATAATCTGTGGTATACAATGTCATAATTGAATTATATTTAATTTAATTATTAAATATAATTTTATTGTTTTGTCAATGGTTCTGTAGTATCTATCTATAGTATAATCATAAGAGTTAAAAGGGCCTGACATTTAAGCTACATAATGATGGATTCGCAGATCAACGAAGGTCATGGTGTAAAATTGTAATTTTCAGATACATGGTGACAAACCGAAAATGTGGCTGATGGCCAGCAAGTGTGAGAAAGACACAGAAAATGCCAGACAATTCCTATTAAAAGGCATACATAGACATCCCGAAAGTGAAATTCTTTACTTGGAATTAGTTAAAATTGAGCTCTCTTTAGCACACAAATCAGAAAATGACGAAGAAAAGGTACATATGTATTTTTAAATTTGAAAGAATTTTATTCATATAATAACTATATTTGTTTAATTCTATTTAATAAATTCTACTCAACTAGTTACTTAACACTTAATGACTTAATAATATATGTAATTAAAATAGACAGCACATAGTATTAATTCATACTAAATATGAACAGTTGTTCAATACTTCGTCCTTGTTGTCCATTGTCCAACATTGGATATAGGCCTTTTAAGCGTCACCACACTCAGTCCTCCTCCCGCCGTTAGAGCTCATTGGTCCAGCAAGCACGTGTCAGTGTCACCATTGCTGCAGGGTGTTTTGACCATGGTCTCCACTCCAAGACTCTCTAGCCCAATGCCTGTCTCCTGCGCAACAGATAAATCTCGTTCATTCCCACTTCAGCTGATTGATTCTTTGTCAACCACCTTGCTACTCCAACTTACCGGCCATGCCCCATGCTGTCATCCAAGTAGCAATGAATGCTGTTGATATTTACTCCTTGTCTCGTTATTTCCTTTGCGTTTATACGAATTCAAAATTTGTTTCAGGAAAAAATATTGAAACGAGCCAGTGTCGTATGGAAAAATGGTTTAAAAAATATTGATAGTCTGCCTTTCTTGTTTGAATTGTGCAATATAACTAGTGTAGATGACACTGCTAAATTTATATATGAGGAGATAAAGCAAGAAATATGGTCGAGAAATGACAATAAAGAAGTGTGGTCTTACATTGCTGGGAAGGAGTTGGAGGTAATGATTTTCATTTATTAAATACAATTTTCCAACTAAATGGACATATTAAACTAAAAAGCTTAAGCACCGTCATAAATTATTACGTTTTGAAAGTTGATATCATGTTTTGGTGTTGAGACATATTATCTACTCATTGACAGATTAAGAGGTTTTAGGAAAGAAATTTTTTTGTTTGAATTAAGTATCAAGTTTTTATTTTATGAAACTGTGGCCAATACTAAACACTGGCAGAGTGTAAATTTATTTAACTCTATAGTTAGTTCCTCCTAATAGAATATGCATTCAGAAGAATTGACTATTGTCTGAGACTGAAATTTTGTCCTATGCCATAACGAATATTTTCATTTATTTATTTATAGCTTGTGTTAAACTATACTGTTGTCAGTATCGGTTAACAGAAAACCATGAATAACTCTGAAATAACCCAATCACATGGGTGTATGAGTTTGGGATGACAGAGCAATTCCACATTCTTCACCTAGTCCCTTACTCTTTATCCCAATAGAGTTGGTGGCACAGTTTTTAATTTTTTTTTGTTAAGATGACAGATAGGCTGATGGTCCACTTTTTGATAGGTGGCTACCGTCGCCTATAATACAAGCAACGCCACAGCTGCTGCAAGTGCGCTGTCAACTACAGTAGAATTAAGGATATGGGATTGGAAAGAGTTAGGGAAATGGGCTCTGGCATCCCTTAGTCACTGAAACACAACGCGCACATGCTGTTATTTCACGGTGGTCTTCTGTAAGGGGGTGATTACTGCCGTCAGACGAGCTACTCAAATGCGAAACACAGTGTGCCCTGCCACTACTTTCCAGATTCAGACCAGAGCCAAATTTGAAAAGTTAATTTTTCAAAGTTGACCCTGCCAGGTGTCGAACCCGGGAACCCTAGAACAGAGCGTTAAGGCAAGCACTCTAACCACTCATCCAACGGGCTCGTCAACATTGTCATTCTCCAGATGTTGCTACGATTGCTGTAGGTAAAAAACACAAGTGGTTTAACCTAACTTGTATTTAAAACTTTATTTTTCAGGGTTTTCATTGGGAACAAATTGATCAGTTTGTGACTGAAGATGAAAGTTACTCGAGTTGTATGAACAATTTCATTTGTATATATGAAGAGGCTTTAGCAAAGGTATTCTATTATTTAATTACTATTCTTGTATCATGATATTTGAAAAGTAACGAAAAAGTTTTAAGGGGATTTTCTACTTGAAATTTACCGGCAATTTTCTGCTTGCCCCATATAACCATAATACTGTTGTTATAATAACATTTGTGGACTTTCTAGGAACGGTTTTGTTACTTATAACCATTTGTAATATTACCGGATTATTTGGTTTAGTCAATTAGAAGAAAATAAATTGATGTGAAATGAACCTAAAAATCACATCGTAATTTTTTTTAAATGACAAACACGATTGTATGGCCTCCAAAATAAGCAATATTAGGCTTGTGTTATGGGATAGCCATACAACGGACAGAGGGGTGACCCATGAAATTTAAAAGTATCAAACTTTAATAGCGATTACCTAAGGAAACAATAATATTTTTTTAAAAAAGTTTTGCTTTCTTGGGGCGCCTGTTAGATGTGAAACATCTTAACTATTTTGTATAGAAAATTATGTATGAAAGGTTGGTTTATTAAAGGCAATTTAATTTCACAATCAAATTTATATTGAAATCTCCACCTAATATTAACGGCTATACACAGTATAGTCTCCATATTAAATACGCTATAGGTATAATACGAGCTCATTGCGATGGAGGGGGGATCGCCGAGCCGAGTAGAGAGTCGTATAGTTACAAGTTCCGCCAAAGTTTTGTCAGTGCGGCCAAATGTCTTATCTGCCGCAAAAGATGTTTCATATCAATAAGCCACATAAAAATATTAAATAATCTTCTTACTGTTTATTCTCTTTGTAAGCAACATCAACAACCATGGCACTAAAACAATGACTTGTTTTGTCAGTGATTGGGAACATTACAGTTAAAAACAGGTGTTAAAATGTTATTTTGGTCCATTTCTTATGGACCTATGGTGTATGGTGTTTGGCTTTATGGTTATTGTTAATTTAGTTCCCATATAAAATAAAAAAATGATCAGTGGAGTAGACTCAACCGAGATTCTATTAATTTTTATTCAGTCACAAATGTAATCCTCTGTCATTGGATTACCTAAAAAGAGAGCATTTTTAGTATATGGCATCAGTCTCCGTCTAAGCTCTTATTAATTATAAGGAAATCTTTGAAAATATGCATGTTATCTGTCATGATGAAGTGCCCAGGATTTTTGCCATGTTCATCTCTTCTTAGATTTTTTTTTTGTAAAGGAAACTCGACAATTACAGTCCTTCCGCTAATTTTTATTTTGGTTTAATATTTTTCAATTTTAGTTCCCCGATGAAAATTTATGCACTAAATACATTCACAATATTCTGAGTGCAAGTAGTACCCTGTGTACAGACGACAAGAGGATTGAAGCAGTTGAACGTGCTTGGAGATTTGGCCACAACAAGGGTTTACTCACAAACGATATGTACACATTTGGTATAGAATTATTTAAATTAGAAGAAATTCCCAGGGAGAATATTACAGAGGTATTTTTTTTACTGTTCAGTAATGTCTCACCTTGCAGTTAAATATTTAAAACAGTTTCGCCTCTTATCGCACAATTAGATATAAAAAAGAACATTAAACGCACATACAGTCAAGTGCATGAATATGTATCCAAAAAATCGTTTCATAAATATATGTTTTTAAAAATGTTTATTGGAAACATGCATAGGGAACATAGGGAATAGGCGGGACATATTTATAAACTGTCATAAATATGTCCCGCCTATTTTTGGGACATATTGTTCGTGTTATCTACATATAATAAAACCGTGAACGAGCCCGGGTCTGTACTTTTTTTTTCAAACAAACAATTAGGTTACCCAGGTCCAAAAAGTAGTTTTTAGAATTTGTGTTGGTTTGTGCGTTTTTGTGCACGGCAATCTGAAACGGCTTAACCGATTTGAATGCGGTTTTCGCTGATGTATGTTTCAACCGTCGCTTATTAATATAAGCAATGCCATAAGGGTTACAGGTGAGCTTCCGCCAAAAAAAGATAAGGGATAAAGAAGGAAATGGGCTTGGGCATTCCTAACTGACGTTAACACAACTTAGCATCGTGCTGTTAAATCACATTGGTCTTCTGTAAAGAGATGGTTACTGTCGCCAAGTAGACTTCCGAGTTTATCGAAACACGATACATAATATAAAGCCTATGTCCATCTGGAACAATTAGCTTTCATATAGTGATATATGGTCACCATATAGTGAAATAGGTGTCCAGAGATTATTATGCACATATAAACAAACTTACAAAATTCTCTCTCTCTCTAGTATTACCTTAATTCGACGGCGAAGTGCCAATACCTTCTGTAGGAGCCCCTTATTGTGGTATCAATCACAGGCTTGAATCCCGACATGTCAACTCGACCGACGTGGTGCCCACGAGAGTGTTGCCCAAAGAGAGTAAATAAACGCATACACTACACCTAACATCAACAAAATTTTACACAAAATACGTTTAGTTTCAAAACGAATTTAAAATTAATAAATCCATTTATAAAATGGAAGTTGCAGTTGAAAACAATATTAGAACCGGGGGGTTCACCAATATACGTGAAAATTGTTTTAACATTCATTGCCCCAGCCGAAGCAATCTAGTTACTAAGCATTTTTTTATTTCACAAATTCTTGTTGATGAAGCATCTAAATTGCCTTTGCACATAGTGAATACAGCATGCAAATTATGGTTGAATGCGACCTCTGCTTTGTTCCGTATTCTGAGGTTTCTTCGTACGAAACGTTATTCTTTCTTATGCCTTTAAATTTAAAGTTTTACAAGTGTTACGAGTTTTGACTGCATTTCATTTTGATTTGACTTTATTGAAATTATTATATTTAATTACAACCGTAAAATACTAATATGTGTACTGTTATTTTACGGCTGCCTGCTAACTAAAAAGCTTTTTTTTTAGATAATAGACGAGGCATTAAAAAGAAACCCTCGATCAACTTTTCTTTGGAAGGAAAAAATTTTGTTGAACACATCAGATGAAAATGAGATGTTATCCATAGTGCAAGAGGCCAACAAAGTGACAGGCCGCGATGATGTGCTACAACTTTGGAATTTGTTGTTGGACAATGTGGAATCAAAAACTATGGTAATTTTATTAATATTAATAATACCACCTGTATATGGGTACTATTAATATTCTGCATGACGGTCATAGCCAAGTGGTTTGATCAAGTCAAGCCAATTGCATCAGCTGATTGGATGATAGCCTTGATAGTGTATGGTTGGCATAATGCTACTATTATCACATGCTAGTTTATCGACATATTTCCATAAAATATTTATATTTACTGTAAATAATTTGTGATTATGTAAAAATAAGATATGATTGGACAAAATTGTTACAAAAATATACATCCAAGTAAAAATTTAAAAAATAATTTTTTTTAACATAATAAGTTAGTTGTGGTATCAGTGCCAATTAAGGCATTTATTTCTATCTCACCAACATTTATGATATAATTATTTTATATTTTTTATACCTAATTATTATATTATTAGGTCGGGAAAAAGTCTTTTCGCATTATAGTATGTATAAACTTGTAATAAAATCTCTTCGGCTGTACTGTTTGTATCTGGCTGGTTTTGATGACATCAAAAAGGTTACATTTCAAAAAAAGAAACAAATTAGTAAAATGTTGTTTCCAGCTATTTTTCATTTGTTTTTCTTTCTGTCAAAATGAGTGAATCTAATGAAGAAATTCGATACATTTTAAAAATGCAACGCAAGCCACGAAAAAAATTTGTGACGTTTATGGATCTAATGCAGTGTCATTAAGAGTAGCGCAAAGTTGGTTTAAGCGTTTTCAATCAGGGAATTTTGATGTTAAAGATGCATCAAGCTCTGGTCGCCCTGTTACGGATAAAATGGACGCAATTTTTGAATAAGTGGCATATCAGTAGTTACGACATAGCTGAATTCTTTAGGCAGTGTCAGGTTAACATCAAGAGAGGACTGCCAAAACTAGTTGTCGCGTTTTTTGATTAGAAGTCCCAAAATTTCTACAGCAACGGGATCGTGTCACTTTTTATACATACAAGATGGCAAAAATTCATCGAACAAAATGGCACATATATACTACAATTAAATGTAAATAAACTTAAAAAAGTCTTGAATTTTCATATAAAATGTGAAGAAACTTTTTCCCCAACCTTATTAACAATATTTTATATTTCCTTTTAATTTGTACTTGTTCTATTTTCAGTTGAAAGAGATATATAAAAGAATTCAAAATTGCGACAGTTTTATTTTATTGGCCCTCAAACCCAAGTTACTTCAAAAAACTTATAAATGCAGTGGCTTGAAGGCAGCGAGAGATATGTACGACGAATTTATAAAACTACCCCCTACACAGCTTGAGGTCCATACAGTTATAATAGACATAGAAAAGTCACAAGAAAAGCCAAATTTGAAATATATAAGGAAGTATTACGAATTATCAGTTCAACAATATGGAAAAGAAAATGTGGATATTTGGACGAATTATTTGAATTTTGAGACCAACAAAGGAAACACGAAATTTGCTCCTATCATTTACAGAAGAGCTGTCGCTTCGCTTAAGAAGGAATTGGTGGATGATTTTATAAAAACGCAGACTTTAGCCAAAATAAATTAATTGAACCAATTGCGACTTTAATTTGTAGAAATAATTGTCCCAAATAATAAAGTGCATCCCGATTGAAATATTAGTGTTGCGTAAGTGTCAATATTTTCTGAAACTGATGGCTAGAAATCCCATTGAAACCCAACAACAAAAAAAAGCAAGGAGGTTAAGAGTGAATTAAGAGAAATAGCTAATCCTAGATTTGAATATTGTTTAAATATATAAAGTCCGAAAAAGAAACATATATAGATTAATCTATATATATAAAAATGAATCTCCATTTCCCTTGGTCACGGCATCACGCGTGAACGGGTAGACCGATTTTAATTCGATTTTCACTAATGGAAAGAGGGATAAATGGGGAATGTTCCTATATATAAAAATTGCACGCCAGGTGAAGCCGGGGGCAGGTCGCTAGTTCATTATAAATAAAAGTTAAATGTCGACAAAAAACATTATGCAATGAAATTTTCTCGATAGGCCAAAATCACCAAGTTGCCTCTCATTTTTGTTTAATTAAAAAAAAATCTGTAATCCCACTTAACAGATTATCTAGGCCTTCGTTTATTAATTTTTCATTTGACATTGTAGTTTACGAGTAATTAATATTTAATACTTTTGGCACTTATAACATTTTTATTCCGCGAAATTTATTCGTCGCAATTTTGAATTGAGTCTTTAGAGAAATTGAATTAAACGTGACACATAAATAGGTTTATTAGATAATGTGATATATTAATATTGATAATTCTTAGCACAAAGAATAAGATAGGAAAACTTTTATAGACGCTAGAGTGAAAAGTGGACCTGAAAAGATAGACCAGATGTTGGCCATAATTTTCAGTAAACTTTAAATCTGAATTCTTATAGCGTTTTGTATGGATGTTTAGCTCAGGATAATTTTAGCATTTGATTTTCAGCAAGGAATCTTATTTTTTTTTTGTGTAATTATCTTTTCAAGTGAACAATGCTAAGAATACGAAGGCATTTGGACGCGATAACTTCAAGAAGAACCGTTACATTGATTCAAGGGCATACGTAGCGTTATCTGGGTTGCAGCTGAGTTTTTCTCGCAGAGCTATCCAAAATGATTGGAATTGTTTCCAAGAGACAGGCACCGTTGCCAGAAGACCAGGGGCCCTAGCCAAGATGCAAACGCTTCCTTTGCGTACTTACGAAACGAAAGAAATAAAGCCCGCTGATTGGTTGTTGTAACAGTTGTAACTTCAACAACCAATCACCGGGCTTTATTTCTTTCGTTTCGTAAGTACGCAAAGGAAGCGTTTGCAATAGTTTGCATCTTGGCTAGGCCCCCTGGTTCGGGTAGACTTCGAGCTATAACTGCTTCCTAGGGCCAATACATACCGTCGAGTACCTGTTGAACTTGAACAACAGATGAAAATTACAAATCGTCTTCGGCTGAAAATGGGTACCCATGTCAGTGACCAAACAATTCACAATCATTTGAACAAAGATCAAGAGGATGACTAGTTTGAGTTTGACTGAGGCTCAACGTGCAAACTGTTTAAGACTCTCTCGTCAACATTTGGAGTGGGGAAAAAACCAGGAAGGCGTGGCTCTTCACAGATGAGTGCAAAATGAAATTGCTTAGTGACGATCGGTATTAGGGTGTGGAGAAGACCTGGCGAGCGATTTACAGATGACTATCCACGAAGTTGACAGTTTCAGTGGTCCTAACTCTTGATTTGGGGTGGGATTAGTTTACACGGCAAAACTGAGCTCGCCATTCTAAATGAAGGAAGCGTAACTGCACAGTGTTACATCGGGGATGTCATCAGACCCCATTTGCACAGCGAGTAGGTCCTGGGTTCATTCTATTATTAGTATTAGTGTCATGATAACCTTGTATTTATTTGTTTTATATATTTTTTAGGTATTAAAATATAGTATTTTTATTAACATGTCTAACAAAATTTAATTAATAAATAATTGGTATTAGTTGGGTTTAGATATTAAATGTAAATACCTTATAAAAAATTTGATAAAATAAATTTTGTACAGAGGTGGCAAGTAACAATAAATCATATGAGCTGACAACCTAATAAGGGCCATGGGTCTATTCAACCTGTACCTACAGTTGAACTGACATTGATACAGGTTTAATCTATTAGAAAATTATGTGGGAGCCTATATTCACCAGTGGACATCTTACAGCTGAGACAATGGTGAATAAATCTCATTTAGCCCCTATTTAATGAGTAGTCTCAAATACTGTACAAATCAGGAGTTCATTTGTTGTGGAGTCATCATTATCAGCCTGTGTCTTCAATTCAATGTTGAATATAAGCCTCTACCAAAGCTCACCACTAGACATGCTCCTTTGCACTTTCTGCAATGCCTTTCAAGTTTGTCCACCTGGTCGAAGGGCATCTCAGGCTGCGTTTTCCAATCCATGGCCTTCATTTGAGAACTCGGTCTACCCCATCGGTTATCCCTTCTGTGACTAGCCTATTGCCATTGGTGTGGAGTAGTAAAATAAATTTTCTTACAATAAAAATGAACAAGCTTGAAATATAATAAATCAATTGACAAACAAAATTATATTTATTTAATAATTATAATCATCAACATTGTAGTAGGAATCAACATAATACACCTTTTACACTAAATTATTTACATCACTCATTGTATGACATACTCAAATTCCCCACTAAAGATTGGAAAAGTCTACTTTGGTGATAGTGGAATAGCACTTAATAAGTAAAAACAAATTGAATAAATGCAATAAGAGGTCTAATTGTGACACTACTGCATGGCTGCAATTGGAGCAATGTAGTACCTGAAGATTAGGGATGAGCCTCGCTTGTGTTGTTTGTTTCTAAGGAGGTCTCTCCAACAGGCTTGCCACGATGGGTACTTTGGCATTATTGGTGGGTTGCCAGCCTTAATACTGCAGCCTGCCACAGCCATGCAAGTAGAAACAACCACAAGAGGATAAGTTATCGTACTGGTTACAAATGTGAGCAATGGGACAGTGTAATATCGTAGATCCTTCGTTTTCACTAAATATTTGTTCACATAATATGCCATTATACCGGTGACAGCCACACATGTTAAGTCTCCGAGAAGCTTAGGTACGATACCGTGAAAGAATCCAAATATACCGTCATCTCTATAAATCGATACTATGGCGCCTATTAGTGAACTGTAGTGCTCCTCCTTACCAATAAAAGAGGCCATCATCCTGATTGAAACTACATGGAATGGATAAGAAACGACAACAGAAGCGGTGTGCATAATCATGTCCCGCCGTCCAAGTTTGAAATAATCTTCGATTTTTGGCTCGTCGTCTGTGACGATATTGGGTGGGTCGTTGATTTCCGGAAGGTCAATGCCACAAGCGTTGATCACCTTCGATGTGAGTTGACTAGAAGCGATCAATCCGAGAACTCTCGGAGAAAGCCCTCTATAGCAGCCGAAGAATCCATCTGAAGTTTTGATGAATTTGATGTATTGGAATACGTTAGGTAATATCATGGCAGGCCGGCCAAAAAGTGTAGTGGATCTGCGCGGTGGCATTGGTTCGTATCCCAATTGTATGAGGACCTTTGCATATTCCATAGGATGACATATTGTTGTAACCAATAATTGTGATGGTAGGGCTGCTATTTTTTCTTTTTCAATTTCATCCATTCTTGACAATTTTTACAACAGGAACCACTTCGGAAAACAAAAATATATGACAATTTACAAATGAAAATTGTCAAGTGCTCGGCTCACCACATAGACTAAAATAACTAACTAAAAAAAAAACTTCAAAACCTCAGAGTAACAATAAGTTATACTTATTATATTACTCTGAGTTGAAAACGAATTGAAAACTGCCAAATTTTTACTCTTTTTTTTAAGAATGGGTTTGCTCTTGACCAGCATCTATCCATGTAGGAAGGATGAGGCCCACGATGGAGCGAGCTCACCCAGAAGATGCCTATTTACTCCAACCTTGAAAAGATTTGGGTTGTATGAGCTCGGAAATACAGACGCCGCCGGCAGGAAGTTCCAATCCTTAGCAGTGCGCATTATAAAAGATGTTTTAAAGCGCTTGGTCTGAATTAGAGGGGTTTCGACAAGGTGAGGATGTTAATCAGCCGTACGTTTGCATGTCCGATAGAAGAAAGGGGAAGGCGGTATGATGAGAATGCAGTTCACGAGCATACTCTCCGAAGTACATCTTATAGAATACACACAGACAGGCAATTTTGCGTCTATGTGCTAGGCTCTGCAGCTTAGTTCTTACCGTCACTAATAAGCCTCCTACTCCATGTTAAATATAGGAATAGAATAAACCAAAACAATTTAATCCTAGAAATATAATAAAATAATAAGTAAATAAAAAATCTACACCGTATATCTACCAAATAAAAAACGAAAACTTCACCAAATCAATCCCAAATTCTGGTAGAAGCACAGATAGTAAAATAAGTCATTGCCATTGTAAAAAAACTATTATTTTGTCTGTGGTTGCAATTACAGACAATATATAATACATATGTGGAAAAGAGAAAGTACATATAATTGGAAGAATGGCGGGAGTTCAAGCAGTTAAATTGAATAATCTTAATTTAAACTTAAACAATAAGCTCATCGTAGGAATTATTATCGCTAAAAGTGCCCCACGGAACGGAGTGAGGAAGAATAATGGAGAATTGCGAGGAGTTATTTCTTTTACTTTAAGAGACTCAGAGGTCGATACAATTAACGCAGACGTTTGGGGTTCTGAGAAGTTTGTTAACATTTTTTACGAAAAGTTTCTTGTTGGAGACGTTGGTAAGAAATTTATACTAATGTTATCCTCAATTTCAATGCATCCCAAGTGCAAATCTGACAATATTTTTAAAATATAATTGCTTCTATTTTAGTTGCAATATCTTCACCAAAGATAGTCTTAAAAGGCGCCAACATGGAAGTTTTTAAACCTCATGTAAGTAATTTTGTAATTCGATATATTCATATTCGATATTAAATTAAATTTAGATTCGATAATATTAATATTAAATTCGATATTTCCACCTAGCGGTGGAAATTCATAAACATCCGAAGTACATTCGAATTTTTATTAATCAATTAATAATATAATAAAATCGTAAACGAGACGTGTGTCTGTACATGAAATATTTTTTTCAAAAAAGCAATTTGTACACGTTGTACTTATGTTACCGAGGTCAAAAAAATAGTTTTTAGAACATTTGTCTTTTTGTCTGTGCGTTGTGCACGCTAATCTCAGAATTGAACGTGATTTTCACTAATGTATTGTAGCAACCTTCCCGTAATATTTGGCGTTTGTTTAATTCCAATCGGTTTACAAACAAAAATGTTACGCGCTATACCGAATATCACGTGTACGAAGTTACGGACTCAGTTAGTTTATTAATATATTTATTTTAAAATGTACTTGTTAAATATTAACAATTTTTTTAATGTTATGGTTGACAGACAAGCTGACGATACACTTGATGGTAGGGGCTACCGTCGCCTATAACACAAGCAACACCACAGATGCTGTAAGTGTGCCGCCATAGTAGTAGGGAAATGGTCTCTGGCATCTCTTACTCATTCACCGAAACACAACAGCACAAACGCTGTTATTTCATGGTGGTGCTCTGTAAGAGTTTGGCTACTGGTGCCACACAGACTGCTTAAATGACTGCGAAACGCAGTGTGCCATTTTTTTAAAGGTGACAAATACTCATGGATACCCAGCAGCTGAAGGGCCACTGCGAAGTTATGCTGGTTTCTTACTGGCTAAAACCCAACGACTTTCTAGATCGGTGATAAATAGACGGGTCGCGGGAATATTGTGCGATACGATATCCGCGCCCCGTCACGGCTGTCCAACGCGGGGAGTACTGAATTCTTTGTCGAGAACTCAGTTAATGCATCATTAATTTAATTTAAAGGTATCTTCACCGTTCCATTTATCACTGAACGAAGGTTATTCTGAAGTGAATATTTGCACTGGCGATGCATACAATACGTACTTACCATTGCTTCATATCCCAACTAAACCTGATGCCGGATATACTGGGCTCGCAGAAGTGCTAGAGATAAAAGCAGGTAATATTTTAAATAAACTATTAAAAATAACACAATTAGCCATCATAATGTAATAGGTTGGGGAAAAAGTTTCGATTTTGACAGAGAGAACAACAAATAAAAAATAGCTGGATACAACATTTTACTAATTTATTTCTTTTTTGAAATGTAACCTTTTTAATGTCATCAAAACCAGCCAGATAGAAATAGTACCAACAACCAAAGAGATTTTATTACAAGTTTATACATACTAAATGCGAAAAAACTTTTCCCCCGACCTAATACACAGACGTCAAACACGAACGTATCCCCTCTACGGATGTAGCGATGATGTAGCTGTCAAAATATGAGATTTTTTCATTTATTTATTACTTGCGATCCGCCCCTGGCTTCGTACATATGCAATTTTTTCTGCAAATTATATAAGTATATAACCCGTGCAAATAAAGAAACAATCTGTAAATGGCGGCCGGCCATTCCAATAGAGAAGGCTTTGCGGCCGGTGCGTTATTTGCACGGGTTATACAGAAGTAACCCATAAGACTAAGTATTAGTCATAAGAATAAGTAACCAAACTTTTCAATTGTGTAGACACAAAAAAAGTTATTTTATCGCCATATAAAATATCGCTAGCGACCCGTCCCCGGTTTTGCATACATGCAATTTTTTTTGCAAGTTTTATTACATAAACATTTCCCGTTCATCGCTTTTTCAATTAGTGTAACAAACCGTATCAATCCGTGGAGAGCAGCTTTATTTTTTTATTTCATTCATTTACTAGCGTGGATGGTTAAAGACAATAATTTTTTTAATATTTTTTTAAATTAAAGAGAATATTTTATGATAAAAATATTTTTCTTCTGTATTAGAAAACACCTTTGTCGACTTGTTAGTGGTTGTCAAGGCAATAAGGCCCACGAAAGTAATAAAAACTGCTGCCGGTGAGTGAGAATTACTCTTTACTTTTTTTAATAGAAATATTATAATAAAGCATATATTTTCTTAATGGCGACTCACAGCCTCGGAATACCGCTTGTGTTTATATAATACTAATGATCCGTCCCCGTTTTTGCACGCTTACGATTTTTTTCTGCAATTTATTTAGACAAAAAAAAACTTTCCTCTTATATCGCTCTTTTTATTAGTCAAAACCTTTTCAAAATCCCTTGCGTGGTTTAGAAGATGTTAGCGGAGACACAGACAGAAGCGGACATAGATTTAATTTTTTTATTATTAAGGTCGACAAACAGGTTCACAGTTCATTATGGTACTTGTAACCGTCGCGTATAACACGAGTGAACACAAGCAACGCTACAGGTGCTTCAAGTGCGCTGTCGACCATAGTAGGATTAAGGATAAGGGATTAGGAAGGGATGGGGCAATGGGCTCTGGCATCCCTTACTCACTTACAGAAACACAATAGCACATATTCTGTTACTTCATGGTATTCTTCTGTAAGGGGTTGCGGTTATTGCCGCCAGATCGATTGCCAAAATAACTGCGAAAAAAACGCAGTGTGTTTTGCCATTAATATTTCATAACATTTATATGTATATATAGATAATATTACAATATGCATTTAAATGAAATGAATCTGGTACAAACAGGAGTTGACAAGTCGGTACGTAGTATTGAGGTCATCGATGATACCACACCAGCAACTTTAGTTATGGAATTTTACGACATGGACAATATAAGCAGGTAATTTGAATTCAACTGTTATTCCACAGCCATCATTAATCTAAATTCACATAGGTAAGCACATTTTGGCTTCGATTCACCAATTTGGCTTTCGACAAAAACATGGAGCTATTGATCAGACTCATCGTGTAACAAACAAAATACATTGCTCCTTTGAACATAAAAAATATTGCTTAGCAGCATTTCTGGATGTATCTCAGGCATTCGACCGGGTATGGCATGAGGGTTTACTGTGTAGCTTAAGGTTAACCTACCTAATGACTACTTCCTCCTAATGAAGTCTTATCTAACTGATCGACAATTTTTTGTTAGGTACGGAGGGTCTATCACAAATCTGTACCCCATTCTGACAGGAGTTCCTCAGGGCAGCGTGCTTGGTCCTACTCTGTACTTACTTCATACAGCTGACCTACTAACTAATTCTTCTGTTATTACTGGTACGTTTGCAGACGATACAGCTATTTTAGCTTCTCACGAGGACCCTTTATTAGCCTCTGACATGAATCAACGTAGACTCGACGAAATATCACAATGGATGAAAAGCTGGAACATTAAGGCCAATGAGACAAAGTCGGTTCACGTTATTTTTACAACAAGACATGAGACTTGTCCATCCGTGACCTTAAATAATATACAGATCCCACAATGTGAACACGTCAAGTACCTTGGAATCTATTTGGACAGGCGTCTCACCTGGCAAAAACATTATATATTCTCTAAAAGGAAACAGTTGGGAATACAGTTTCGCAAGTTTTATTGGATGCTGGGAAAATGAGTCTTGACAATAAAGTGCTTCTATGCAAAGTCGTCATCAAGCCTATCTGGACTTATGGTATTCAGTTATGGGGAACTGCGTCAAACTCAAACTTATGAACTCAAGTGAAGCTAAGAACCTTATTATCGTACTTGAACCGTAGACTGAAGAAATTAAAGGCTACCTCAGGATATTTTAAATATTTAATTATATTTACTTTTGTAATTTGGCTTAAATCGGGAAACATCGCTGGATGACCCTGACTCGTGTCACCGAAATCAGTACTGTTGCTGAATGTCTTATGACAGATTGCAGCTTTAAATGGGGTTAAAAAATGCTACTCAACAGATCATTATGAAATTTTGAAAACATGTTGCAGGGATACGGAAAAAAAGTACTGTTCTCAAGGGATAATCTAATAATAGAATTAACGCCTGAAAAAATATATCCATCTTATATATAAAAATGAATCCCCATTTCTCCTGGTCACGGCATCACGCGTGAAGGGGTAGACCGATTTTAATTCGGTTTTCGCTAATGGAAAGAGGGATAAACGGGGAATGTTTTAGGGTATATAAAAATTGCACGCCGGGCGAAGCCGGGGGCGGGCCGCTAGTGATCAATAAAAAATGATAACACCTAAGAAAAAGGAGCGCGGACGAAGTCGTGGGCAACAATGCTAGTTAAGTTATAAAATGGAAGAAGAATTTTTAAAATTCGACTGCTAGCATAGAAAACATACAAGAAGCTGCTAGTTTTGAAGATAAGTGGGTTCAAACAAATTTTTAGCTTTATTTTATTAGTAATATTCTATCAAAAACATAATATGTAAAATGTCAAGTCTCGCAACGCAGTCTCATGTAAAACCAAGTCTCAGTTATTTAAGTTATTGTCTATGGAAGTACCTTTTCAACAACTTTGTTAAAAAAATGTTATCTAATCAATCACCTATCAACATTAGAAATCTTTATTCCTAAAACAATACAATGACTTGGCAATATATTCTACTAATTAAAATAATTTATTCTTAAGGCAATGTTTAAATTTACTTAATAATTGAAATAGTGGATTAGTGGTACATTTTAAAAGGATTGTTTAAAAATTTTAAAAGTTTTCGAATCTTTTATAACCGATTGGCTACCGACTAAGTATGCTACGAGTAGATATGATCATGCAAAAGAAGTTAAATCATTAGTATAAGTGTAGTTTAACTTTGACTAAAAAGGGTCGACCAGTGGCATCCGATGGAGAGCGTATTGTTCGTGGCTGATGCTCGAGTGTCGCGACGCAACGTGGCCGAGTCTGTCCGCATCACTTGCGCCTCCAAGACGCTGATCACGCATCAGCCGCATTCGGGCTTGGCCGAGACGTTGCGTCTGAACATGCAGTCGCGCGGGGACGAACTAGCCGCTTGGACGGCCTGGACCGGCGAACGCGTTGGCGTGCTGACGAGCGCGGCCGTCACCGAGCGAATCGCTTTGGCCGCTCCCTTCTGCGTCGGCATCTCCGCGCTACTCACCCATCTCGACCTCAGACCGCTCGAGTAACCCTCACTTTCCTTTAGTCTCTCGTCTGCGACTTTTGTTCGCGAGAATAAAGTCCTCGGGACCGCGAAGACGAGACTTGTTGTGTGTTATTTAAGCAGGGTTTCCACCGCGAGCGGAGCGGACCCATTAAGGACTCCGTTTAACTCGCAAGAGTAAACTGCATACTTGTATTTCCACCAACAAATAGTCGAGCGGAAAGGTTTGAGCGAGTAGAAAGAGTTGAAATGAACTCGTTCAGTTCTAGGGAGCGGAGCGAAGTCATTACGGATTCCGTTTAACTTGCAATGATAAATTACACAGTAGAGTTTCTATAGAGAAAGAGGTGAGCGGAGCGGATTGAACGAGTAAAAAGAGGTTGAAACGAGTCCGCTGTGGCAAGGTTTCGCCGACTAGTTTGAAACGGACTCGCTCGCCGTTTCGGTCACCCGCGCCTCCCGCGTTCCTTTCCCCGTCCCTCCCGCCAGCACGCAACCAGCTCAAAACTCCAACTGAACTCGCTCTATGTGGAAATTGACTATTTTTCATTTTCCGTTCAGTTCGTTCCGCTCATTCCCCTTTTGCAGTGGAAATCAACAAACAAAACTCTTTATTGGTGGAAACGTAAGGCCGTTCCGTTAGCCATTTCCCGCTCATTACCCTTTCGCGGTGGAAACCCCGCTTTATTGTAAGCGATATATTTTTTTCACACTTTGACTTCCGCGAACAAAAGTCTTAACAATCCTAATCCTAACAACTTTTTGGTTAAATTGATTTGGTGCGTTTTCACCGTTCCAGCCAATATGTCATATTATTATTTTATCGATAATTTGACCTGTCGCCGTACCCATGTATATGTCTTTTAATCCTTTAACAAATTATTAGGTACTTTTCTATATTAACTATCTATATTATATTATTATGAGCCTTCTTGGTCGAGTGGTTAAGATGATTGCCATAGAGCAAAGAATCGCCCCGCCGCCGTGCCGCCCCCTACTAGAGACGGCATGGTCAATGCTTTTCATACAAATCCAGCGTTATTCGGGCGTTACGGTTACGCCTTGTTTAGGTTTTGTGTTCTACGACAATCTCGACTAACTTTTTTTGAAAAGCTAAAAATTGCATTTAATTACTTACTTGCTATATGATACATCATAATTTTAGTTATTCACGTTTTTACTTTAATTATTACACTAAATCACAGCACAATGAGGCATTTATATCGCTTTCTTTGATAATGTTTACTCAACAACGTGCAACTGAAACTGACGGCTAAATGCGCCCGGAGTTGTGTCCAGCGCAATTACGCGGCAGTAGCGGACGGTGCGGCGATTTCTCGATCTGTGATGCTTGCTTTTACGCTCTGTCTCAGGGGTCCCGGGTTCGATTCCTGGCAGGGCCAACATTGGAAATAAAATTTTCTTAGTTGGGTCTGGTCTGGATCTGGCAAGCAGTGGCAGGGCACATTCAGTTATTTGGGCAGCCCGTCTAATGGCAATAACCACTCGCTTGTAGAAGACCAGCGTGAAATAACAGCACTGAGGATTTTGGTGAGTAAGGGATGCCAGAGCCTGTTTGTTGAATGTGTGGCATTTCTTGTGTTATAGGCAACGGTGACCACCTAGTATCAAATGGGCCTATTACATGTACTCTCATTACCGATTACCTAAGATGCGTTAAAAGAAAGTTTTGATTGCAGCATAATTTTGAAGATTTGACGTGTTGTCAAATTAAGAAAAAAATTCATTTCAGTAATCCTAAAGTTGAGGAACTGCGCGTGCGCTTTACAGACCATACAGGAGAGATATCCGCACGTCTACCAATTAACGTCCTAGCAGAAACTTTAAAACTTTCGGTAAGATAAGAAAACATAATCTAAATTTATCTAAATGTTGAAAATTTACTTACATTCAAAGACTTCATATTTCTTTGTCCATGATTGATTGATCCATAATTCATTGAAACATGAACGTAAACTTCTTATTATTACTAAATAAGTATTGTTTTTTTTTGCCTACGTTTTGTAGTAAAGGCACATTGCATTTTGCGTTCATAAGGTTGGCAACTCGACTGGCCCAAGTCACCATCACCTTTTCATACAGAATAAGATGTAATAAGTGTAAACAGGGAATGTCTCGGTATATGCTAGACCCTTTGGCCATGATCTACCTACTTTTTATCTGGACAAGCAGAATAGGTTTTTTTTATGTTAAGGTCGGCAGACAGACTGACCGATGGTAGGTGGCTACATCATTAGGATTAAGGATGAGGGATTGGGAAGGGTTAGAGATAGGCTCTGGCATCCCTTACTCACTCACCGATATACAACAGCATATTTGCTGTTATTTCATGGTGGTCTTCTGTAAGGGGGCGGTTACTGCCGCCAGACGGGCTGCCCAAAATACTGCGAAGCGCAGTGTGCCCAGCCACTATTTATTGTGAAGTCTGTCTAAGATCTTTTTTGCAAGTATTTTATGTTGCGACAGGTTGATCAGTTGAAACGTATGAGTGCAGACGAACGAGCAATAATTCGTTGGAAAGTATTGTTGGAGTACTGCATCGCCAGAGTTTCATTCTGCGCCAATAGACTCACAGTCTTGTCTTTGAAGAGGGCCACCAGTGCCGATGCCATACCTGCTTCCTAATTGAAGTAGATAAATTCATTTTATAATTAACTATATTTATACTTAGACTTCATTCATTAAATTACTTCATTAAATTTTTTGTGCTGTTTCTATTGTTTTTTTTAAACTAACTTAAGGCCAGGATATAAATATTCGAGCGCAGTAGGAATTTCGAGCTTCCTCATCCCACGCACACTGGAGTCGCTAAAAACTAATATTTACAGTTATTAATATAATATACAACAATATTTACAGACTTTTCATAAGTGGTTACGAAACGGTGCGTGCCTCGTCTGCGGCACGGTCGATATATTGGGACAAACTTTTCGTTTGACAACTTAAATAACCTAATACGTATTTCTGTTTATATTGTAAACTTTTGATATCGTCTACAAATTGATCTTGTAAAAAATATAAAATACTGGACAAAGAAGTCGGTGAATAGCAAAAAGATTAAATATGTACTCAAATTTCAAATAATTTATTTGAATAATAAATTATAATGCTACATCATGCACTTGAAGTTAACAATTCATTTGAACTGTCTTCATCTATTTTAAAGGGAAGTTGCGTGGTAAGCGTAGGTGGCCCTTTATTAGGGTCTCTTGGGGCTCGTGGCGAGTTCTGAAAAATATAATTTAGCTCTTTGATTATCAGTGAAACGTTCTCTTCAAATCTATACATAATTTATATTTATACTAATATTATAAAGAGAAAAGATTTGTATGTATATATGTATGCTTGTAATGAATAAACTCAAAGACTACTGGACCGATTTTAAAAATTCTTTTACCTATAGAAAGCTACATCATCAGCGAGTAACATAGGCTACTCACCCTCCCCCCCATCTTTCCCCTTTATCCCCTTCCATACAAATGTATGTTTGTAATGAATAAACTCAAAGATTACTGGTACGATTTAAAAAATTCTTTTACCTATAGAAAGCTACATCATCAGCGAGTAACATACGTTATACCGAATACCACGTGTACGAATTTGCGGGCTCAGCTATGAGTAGGTTAAAATAAAACCTGAAAAAGGCATGCAGAACTTATTGCAGAATAAGTTATAGAGACACAAAGAAAGTTGTTATATTTATTGATTAAAAGAGCGTCCCTTCAGCGGTTACTTCACTATACATAGATAGGATTTATTAGGCCTCACAAAAGCATAGCCTATTTTAAGGCATATTAAAAGAGAAAAAATAGGGAAAACGTAGTGTTGCAGTTTGTTGTTAACAACTGAATACTCTTCGCCAATACGTACTGCATTTAATTGAATGATCGTTTGATCATGTTCATCTTCTTCTTCATCTTCATCAACTCCTCCCTCACTATCCGCATCGTGATGCTCCTCGTGAGTTGATTCATTGCTTGCAACATCTTCTTCATCATTTTCTAATGTCTCGTCTTTTTCCTCGAGAGGCTCCCATGCTATTTCCTTGTCTATAGAACAACAAAATGGCAGCAATAATGTTTTTATATTTATTAAATTGAAATCACTTGCATTTTTGAGGTCACTTTCACTCTTCATTTTTTAAAATTAACATATTAAAATACAATACAAATAAGTGAGTCGGTTGGATTATGTCTTAATAACGAAAATTTTATACATTTGAAAATAGTAAAATATCTAAGTGTTATGGATTCAATTCATAGAGAGAAAGGTTAGTTTATTAATTATGTTTAAGTATATTTTTGAACATGTAACTTATGCCAAGTTTTAGGATCGTTTGAACAAAAATTAAATAAATTTTTATAGACCCAACTGGTCGCAAAATATCGATTGCTTAAATTTATTTTTCAACAATTAAATTGGTAATGAGAAATGATTACATCTAAAACACGTAATGTAGTCAAAGTTGTGTATAATCTTACTATACATGTATAATACGAAAATACTATTAATATACACATTTAAATATGTTATTAATTTGATACCTCTAAACCTGAGCGATCCTTTTCTGCTGGGTGGTTTGTCTTCATTTGGAACATCAATGACTACAGTTGGAACTACTTCTATAGTTACTCCATTTGATTTCTTTTCTTCTTTATTAGAATCACCTTCCTTAATGCCCTGTACAAATTAAAAATATTTTAAAATTAGTCTCGTATAACCTTGACAGATTTTTCTTAATATTTCGCAGTGGCAGGGCACACTTCATTGCGCAGTCATAAATTAGGCGTGCCGTCTGGTGACAGTAACAAACCATCTGATCACTTGCAGCACCTAGGCGAAGGTAGCCACATACTATCAAATGAACTGCCAGCTTGTCTGTCAACATTTATATAAAAAAAACCTCACCTGCATAAAGGAAACACACGGTTCTTGCAATTTTGTTGCTTTCTCTTTATTTCTTAAAATATTGTCGTCTGTTTCTTTTTCGAGTCGCAGTTTGTGAGCTTTATGTGTTCGCCACATCTGTAATTATAATTAAGAAATCAATGAAAGTTAGATCAATGAAATATATATATTGAATGAAATTCTTTATTCACTTACATGAGATCCAGTGTAGCAAAGACCAAGTACGAATATGACTATCAAAGCTATAAAAAATTTGTCAGTGTTTTCTTCTTCCGTGTCGGGCTGTTGATATAGAGAATCGTATGGAGTCCGCGAAGGAGGATCCTCGACCCACGTCTTGTCTGCACTCTAAAAACATATTTCAAAAATTTTCAACAAATTTAATTCTTAACATCTGGATGATATTTAAACGTAACATTTGTTTTTCTTTTTCAAATATCAAAACTTCTTAGACAATTTTATTTATGACAATTGTTTTTTTTTTAAATTAGTTAAAATATTTTCACCCACATCCTTAACACAGAAATGAATCCGACTACTGACTGCAATTTTCAATAAAAAATAGCGTAGTAAACTTTTTTTAATTAAGTTTTAACACATGTTTCATGTTTTGGTACATGATTAAGAAATGCCAGCGTTAATAACCTTACCCTGACCTTGTCATTTAAATAAATAAAAATAAAATAAAAATAGCCTTTATTCACTGACTTTACATATATACATTTTCAAGTTAACTTTAAACATTCACATCGGCAATCTGTAAGTCAGGCTGTCCCTTGACATAGGCCTCCTCCAGGCTCTTCCATATAATTCTATCCCGAACAGCTCTCCTCCAGTCTTTGGGTAAATCGTCTTCCCATCGTCTTACTGGTCTACCCTTCCGACGCTTTCTATCTCTGGGATACCACTCGGTGACGTCTCTCGTCCATTTGTCTCTTCCCGATCTCATCATGTGACCAGTCCACCGCCACTTTAGCATTTTTACTCTACTGATCACATCTGTGACTTTTGTTCGTTCTCTAATTTGGGTTAGTCGCCACTTGTCTTTCAGTTTAATTCTCAACATGCTCCTTTCAATTCCTTGTTGGCATACTTTTAGTTTCTGCATGATTTGGTTTGTGAATGACCATGTTTGGCATCCATAGGTAAGTACTGGTAGAATGCAGGCATCAAAAACTTTCTTTTTATGTGTTATTGGTATAGACTTGCTTTTCATTACCTCCCTTAACATCCAGTATCTTGACCATGTGTTATTTACTCTACGCTGTAAGTCTAATGACATCTGTAATTTAGGTGATATTACGTGACCCAGATATATGTATTCATCCACGTATTCTACTTCTTGATCACCTACTAGTATTTTTACTTTAGTGCCATTAGTTAACGCCTTTGTTTTTGTCACATTCATGGTGAGTCCTGCTTTTGCACTATCCGTAGTTAGTTCTACTAACATTGTCTGTAAGGTCACTGGGTCTTCTGCAAAGAGTACCAGGTCATCGGCGAAACGAAGATGATTTAGTTTTGATCCATTAATATTTAAACCCTTGTGCCAATTGAGGTTTCTAAAAATTTCCTCTAAGACTGCTGTAAAGAGCTTGGGGGATAATGGATCTCCTTGTCTTACACCTTTCCCTATTTTGAATTCCTGGCCCACTTTCTCTAATTGTATTTTAGATGTGCAGTTCTTGTATATATTTTTTATGATCCTTATAAACTTCTTGTCTACCCCTTGACTATACAAGGCTTCGTATATAAAATTGTGATCTAAGGAATCAAATGCCTTGTTGTAATCCACAAACGCAATATAGTATATTTTGTTATATTCGTTAAATTTCTCCATCACTTGCTTGACAACGTGTATATGGTCAATGGTGGAAAAACCGTTTCGAAAGCCGGCCTGTTCTTTAGGTTGTTGTTTGTCTAAGATGTTAGTTAGCCTCCCAAGTAGAATTTTCGAGAATATTTTATAGAGATTTGACATTAGACTAATAGGTCTATAATTATCTATCTTGGTTTTGTCGCCTTTTTTGTGTATGAGGACTATTGTTGATTTTGTCCATTGAGTAGGTATTTCTTCGTGGAGCACAATTTCATTAAAAACATCGGTTATTGGTTGTTCTATTATGTTGATAGTCTCTTTTAGAAGTTCGTTAACAATTTTGTCGTCACCTGGAGCTTTGTTATTTTTTTGTGAGAGGATGGCATTTCTCACTTCACATAAGAGTATTTTGGGAGTAGGATCTTCTTCTCTGTGTGGGCATCCCATTGACTGATAGTTGTTGTGTGAAACTTGGGAAGAGTATAATTTACTGTAGAAGTTTGTTGCTGTTTCTAAGATTTGTGTTCTATTTCTCGTTACCTTGTCTTTTTCATGAGAGTTTTTAGTCGTTATATTTGGTATCCATTGGGCATGATCGTTTAGTTGCTTGAGAGCTTTCTTTATTCCTCCTGTTTTTTCTATTTCCTTTTTAATTATACTTAGTCTTAATGTTTTTTTATAATTTCTTATACTGTTACTAATTTCCTTACTGATCCGCTCTATTTCTTTAATATTATTTTTCCGATGTTGCAAAAGCTTTTTTCTTTCCTGTAGTAGTTTTCTTGCTTCTTCCCCTATTCTATCTTTCTTTGTTTTAGTTTTTGTTATTTCTTTGTATATATTCAGCAGGTACTTCTCTAATTCATCGTATTTATGTTGCATATTATTATCTGATTTCATGCTGGGGAGCAGTTTTTTCAATTTTGATTGTACTTCTTCTGGTATGGGAGGAATGACGTTCACAAAGTTTTTCCCCATGTGACTTCTCGGGCGTTTAGTTTTGCATGTCTTTATTGTCCCTCTTACCATCCTGTGATTTGTTTTAAAGTTTAATTTGTTAATAATTTCTACGTTCTCAAAATAGTAAGGTATATTAGTTATTATAAAGTCTATAGTGTTTCTAATTTTACCGTCAGGGGAAATCCATGTCCATTGGTTGTTCTTTTTCTTCTTGTACATGCTATTCATAACTTTTAAATTGTACTCCACTGCAAAATTGACTAATCGATGTCCATTTTTATTTCTTTTGCCTGTGCTATATTGACCAATTATATGCTCTTCTCCCTTTTGTTGAACTCCAATTTTGCTGTTGAAGTCACCAATTATTATTTTTTGTTTATATGTCTCTTCCATTGTTTCATGCAACATTGAGTAAAATTTGTCCTTTTCTTCGTCTGTTCCTTGTTCGGTGGGTGCATAAGTTTGTATTATCGAGACAGGATCTTCAAGACCGGGGATATTCATATTCAGTATCGCTATTCTGTCCGATTTGGCTTTAAATTGGGCGATGCTATGTTTGTGTTGCTTTTTTACCAAGAATCCAACTCCATACATACCTTGCTTTTCCCCGTTAAAATAAAAGATATGATCTCGGTATTCCCTGATTTCTTCTCCCATTCGTCTCACCTCAGATACTCCAATGACATCCCAATTCAATGTTTTTATAGCTTCCTCTAATTCAATCAGACTTTCATCTGTCCTTAAAGTCATTGTATTGAGCGTTGATATATAGAACTTGCCTTTATTCTCCTTTTTATGTTTAGATTCATTTCCTTGTTTGTCTTGTTTTTGTTCTTTTAGTTGCTTTTGTTTTATTTGTTTTTGATTGCCTGGAGGGTGGTGGTCTAATGTCCCACGGGGACCAGCCGGGTTGGGACATTTAGTATTTTTTGTTTTCGGTGTTCTGATTGTTGTTTTGATAAAGTTGCTGTCTTCCAGGTTGCCGATTCTTAATTGTTACTGATTTTTGGTAGTATTAGAAAGAGAGTTGGATCTAGATCGCATCATGTCAAAAGCATTTGTTCTATTTGACTTAATCGAAGATACAGTCTGTTGTTTTTTAACCCGGTCATTATAAGCAGAGGGTGAAATTGATGAATCTCTTTTCCTTTTCTCTTGGCTGTTGTCATTCTTTTTAACTATTAGTTTGTCGTACTTCAAATATGCTATATTCCCTTTTTTTCTTTCTTCAACCAACTCTGCCTGCAACGTTTTCCTTTTTTCCAACACTTCCTTTGAGTAATCTTCTGTGATATTTATTTTCTTTAGGTACTTTTTATTTTTTATAATCTCGTTCTTTTTCCTATTGCTTATAAACGAACATAGTACTGGCCTCGGCTTGTTACTTTCTCTGTTTTTCTTACCTAGACGATGAATTTTGTTAACTTCGTGATCTTCTACATTAATGTTTAAGTCCTGAATCAGATTTTCCTGTAATTTTTGTAATAGTTCAGAAGGAGATTTTTCTATTTCTTCTAGGCCAAATATTATAATATTATTTTTCCTCTCCCCCTTTTTAATGTACTCTATTTCTTTTTCTAATTTCTCTACTCTCATTTTTAAGTTTTTGTTTTCTTCCACTATAGGAATTAACTTTTCTTCCATTCTGTCCATAATACTTTTTGTGATAGAATCCTTCAGTTCAATGTTTTGGTTTTGCATCTCGATCTTCATTTTGTCAAATAATATTTTGAATTGACCTTCCATTATGTTGTGTTCGCGTAGATTGGAACGTAATCGCAGGAAATTATTTTCGCAGTTGGCAACACTGACTGTAAGTGTCAATGTATTTATTTGATGAATTATGCCTTTTAAAATTTCCTGTATAATTTCTAATTTCCTACCCTCTATGTATTATGTATTTTCTAACCTCAAGTCCTTGATGATATTTTGCTTCTAATTCTTCGGCGATCCCCAACAATTATACAATTCAATTTATTTGTAAACACTTCTCAGTGGTTTTGCTAGTATTTTGTAACGAAGTTTATATTCAAGGATTACTGTAAGTATTTTTATTCACTTAATTTCTTTTAGAGCTTATCACTACAGTGTTGACAGTTTGACAAATTTAATTCTTAACATCTGGATGATATTTAAACGTAACATTTGTTTTTCTTTTTCAAATATCAAAACTTCTTAGACAATTTTATTTATGACAATTGTTTTTTTTTTAAATTAGTTAAAATATTTTCACCCACATCCTTAACACAGAAATGAATCCGACTACTGACTGCAATTTTCAATAAAAAATAGCGTAGTAAACTTTTTTTAATTAAGTTTTAACACATGTTTCATGTTTTGGTACATGATTAAGAAATGCCAGCGTTAATAACCTTACCCTGACCTTGTCATTTATCCTTCTGTAAATCTTGAATGTTCTATTCAAGATCTACAGTGGACTTGAATTCCCCCTGACGTAATTTGTGTTATAGCCACCAACCATCAAGTGGACCGTCAGCCTGCTTGCAGAACTTTACATTAAACCTTCTGACCTCGATCATTTGTAAAAAACAACAAGTGTGTTCTTATGCGGTGCGTTTATGAGAGCTCATGTGTAGTTATAAGAGATACTTATGACGATAGCTATCACTTTTTTAGGGTTCCGTAAGTCCGAATAAAAAACCGAACCCTTATAGGATCACTCGTGTGTCCGTCTGTCCGACCATAACCCCCCCCCCCCCTCTTATCTCCAAAACTACTGAACCTAAAATTTTGAAAAAAATACAGAAATTAGTTTTCTACTTAAGTACTTAGGAAAACTTATAAGAAGTTCATGATATTAAAATAACATGCTAAATCACTCAATATTTTGCGGATAAGTAACATCGTATTCACGCGAGTTCAACTCGCACTTGTTAAGTTTTTTTTATATTATAAGATGCAGCTGCGCACTGAATATGTTCACAGCTCGCTTGAAGAAGCCCAAATTGTAGACAGGTGGAAACACCTCAGATCTTTTTGATTTTCCGAAATTCGGGGGTCTGCGGGATAAAGTTTCTAACCATCCCGACCGTACCAGCGGTCACCTTATCTAAGTATTGCGGATAACTCTGCCCCGTAGTCATAATCTCTGCCTTAGGACGTTCACTGCTGGACTCCCCCATAGTTTCTGTTATGACCTTTTTATGGATGACGTGCAGTGCGGTGGTAAAAACTCGGGGTATGTATTAATTGGAAAGAAGAAAGAAAGAAAAACTTTTATTCACTGCACGAAAGACACATTATATACAAGAACAGGACAAAAACGTGTGTGTCCTCGCGGCAGCGAATCGGATACTGGCTCAGCATTGTGCTGAGGTGCTAGACAAACACATACAGCGCTGATTTTCAGCCAGCACCGTAATTGTATTAATTAAAGATGATTTAACTTAGAATTTAACTAAAGAGGGTTGAGCACCATTCTGATTTGGGGTTACTGTCTTTTGTATTCAGGTTGCTGTTGTTTCTGGCTTAATGACTGAATTTTAAAATGTTTAAATAGATAATTTAGAATAGGAAATTACGATAAGGAAGGTGGCGTTGTGTGCGGCGGCGAGATGGTCTCGGTCGGGCCACGGTTCGTCGAAGTCGTCGGAGCATTGTGCGCTGCGGACGCCTCTTGCGTTCACGGCGTTTACTTGCGCCGCGTCGGACCGCGTGAACAGCATGTACTCCTCTAGCGGGTTCATTGCGTATGAATTCACTTCCACCAATATATCTTTAAAACAATTTCAGTAAATCAAAACAGTAGTCATCACAAAAACATTACAGGATGAAAAACATTAAAGCAAAAACATTAAAACACAAAAACACAACCGTTTTCCTTTTAAATTATCATAATAATTATAATTAAAAAAATACTCAAATCATCTGCAGGATATATGAAAGGGGATCATCATAATTATTTAATTATATATATAAAAAAATTTACTAAATTGCTATCTAATATCGATGTTGTAACCGTGCGATTTGCTTAATAATCAATATTTTAAATAGCCAATTCTTAAGATAAATTTTAAGATCCACTATCTGAAGTTTCATAAAAAGAAGAATTTGAATTACACTTTATTTAATTTTTAAATAGATATTTCCGAGATTTGCAAGTAGCGACTCCCCCTCAGCAGTCCCGTCAATTCAGTGCGGGACGAGTTTTGCGGCTGGAGTCGCCTTAAGTGAGTGTGCACCCTTGCAAACGTTTCTAGTGGCGGGACACACTGCGTGTCTCAGTCTTTGGGCAGTCCGCCTGGCGACAGTGACCACCCTATTACAAAAGACTAACGCGAAGTAACGGCTTGTATGCTGTTGTGTTTCGGTAAGTGAGTAGGAGATGTCAAATCATTATTCCCTATCCCCTCCTAATCCTTTGTCTTACTAAGGCACGTAGCACACATGAGCGCCTGTAGTGTTACTTGGTGGTAATCTACCTACCATCAAGTGAACCGTCAGACTGCCCGTCAACTTTCACATAAAAATAGTAGCATTTGTTTTATTACCAACAGTGTTGCGGGCAACTACATAGTTATCTTACATCTAAGTGTTCCTTAGAAACACACGGGATGCATTAGTAATAATGCAAAATATTATATATACATACATACATACATATATATAGAGGTGTTAGTATTGATCGATACTTCATTCTATAATACTCTATACTGTATAATAAACATTTTAGGTTTTTTCAGAAAAGAGTCACTTTTTCATTTTTTTCGGGTTGTATTTTCTTTTGTTAACAACCCTGTACAGTTTTTTTTGCTGTTTTTTTTAAAAACATGCTTAGGTTTAACTAATTTGTTAATAAAACTAGAAGTTTCTACAACAAAATAGACGATCCAGCTTAGTAACTGATATTTTACTTCAAAATTTTTCTAACACTCATGACTTTAGAGCTATCTCTCTTTAAAAAAAAATTATGAAACTGTATGTGCAAATGATAACGTCTATTTCTAATATTGTGAAAATGTTAGAAACAGGCTTGTGGAAGCTAATGTGGAAGTTATAGAAGGAATTTGTCGATTAAGACAGTCGATAGCTAGACTTTAACTAACAGAATATGTCAATATAATCTATCTAACAACATTTTATTAATTACCTATTTTTTTTAAATATTTTATATTATTTTATTTTATCCAGGCAAATAAATTATTTTTTATATATTTGTATTACTTAGAGCTAAAATCGGTATTAAATAAATCTCCAAGAGTAAACACAACATTGTATAGCTCCAAAAGCAAGCCCTTTTATAGACTTGTGTTATGAATAACAAAGCAATGGACTGGGGGAAATTCAAAAGGCAGCTTACTGGACAGACATCCGTTGTAGCCTTTGTAAATCTTCAATCTAGGGTCAGTAGTATTGAGCCCTCCAACTTGGACCTCATTAGAGCCGACATCGAACACTTCCCACAGTCCTTGCTCCGGCACCTTCTCCAGAGGGACTTCTATTCTGTCGATTAGCAGTTTTGCGTCTTCACCTATTCTCGTGTAATATACTGTGTGACGAGCGCCTGAAAGATATTTTTTCATTTCATTAGTGTCATTTTTTGATTAGAGTCTATTTCTATGTTATTTTTAAGGATCTACAAGTCGTTAAATACCTGTGGGTCTTTAATAAAGAACATTACAGCTTACATTTTGATACAGAATATTGGGTGAGTGGTTAAGGTGCTTGCCCTAACGCTCTGTCTCAGGGCTCCCGGGTTCCCGGCGGGTCCAATTTTGAAAATTAACTTTTCGAACTTGGCTCTGGTGACGGTCCACTTGATGGTAGGTGGCTACCGTCGCTTATAACATAAGCAAAGCCACAGCTGCTGCAAGTGTGCTGCCGACTACAGTAGGGTTAAGGATAAGGGATTAGGAGGGAAATGGGCTCTGGCATCCCTTACTCACTCACCGAAACACAACAGCACACATGCTGTTATTTCACGGTGGTCTTCTGTAAGGGGGTGGTTACTGCCGTCAGAAGGGCTGCCCAAATGACTGCGAAACGCAGTGTGCCCTGTCACTATTTTCCAGATCCAGACCAGCGCCAAATTTGAAAGGTTCATTTTTAAAGTTGATCCTGCCGGGAATCGAACCGGTAACCCTAGAACAGAGCATTAAGGCAAGTACCCTAACCACTCATCCGACGAGCTTCAATGATCTAATGTCATCCAATGACATGGACACACTGCGTTTCGCAATCATTTGAGCAGTTCGTTTGGCGTCAGTAGCTACCCTCTTACAGAAAACCACTGTGAAATAACAGCATGTGTGCTGTTATGTTTCGGTGAGTGAGTAAGAATGACAGCGCGCATTCTCAAATCCCCTCCTAATCGCTTATCATTAATCCTACTGAGGTCGGCAGCGCACTTGCATCATTTGTGGCGTTGCTTGTGTTATAGACGACGGTAGCCACTTAAAATTAAGTGAACCGTCGGCCTCTCTGTCGACCTTAACATAAAAAATAACTTATCATTCGTCGTCATCATCATCATCAGCCCGTGTCTCTCCACTGTTAGATGTAGGCCTCTCTCAAGGCTTGCCACCACGTACGGCTTCCTGCGAAGCCCTTTAGTTCGTCTGTTCATCTGGCCGCAGGGACGTCCCACGCTGCACTTTTGATTCAATTTTTTTTTAAACTTACCGTTCAAAAAATTCCTATTTTTAACTTCTGCACCGTAAGCGGAATCTTCACGGTCCTCTTCGAATTTCAAATAACCATCTTGAGTTATTGATACTAACAAGTAGTAGCTCCGTCTAAATTTATAAATTAACTAATTAATAAATATAATTAGAGGAATTTGTAAGCAATCTAATTTAAAAATATTCATACACATTCTCCGTTTGTACAAGTAACAGGACGGTGTTTTTCTGGCGAAGATCGTTGCTGGAGAAAGCCAGCTTTATTTTCACCTGTGAAAAGAATATAAATTTAAAAATTATATTGAGAATTTTTTCTTTATTGCTAAAACTTCTAACCTTCAAAACAGGGCCAGAGAGAACAAATTTTCGTTGCAATATGCTTTCCCCGGTAAAGTCAGCGCCCTTTTCTTCCATACAATTTTCGCCAAAGTAACTAGTCAGTTCACAGTCGCAACTGCTCTCCTGGTTTGTGAAGTCTTCAGTGCAAACGCCACCGTTTTTACAAGGTTCCGAATCGCACCGCATATTGCATTCCGAGAGAACTCCAGTCAAATCTGAAATTCATAAATATTGATGACATTGTTATAAGGTTATGACTAATAAAGCATAATTTCATATGAATATTCGTTATATTTTACATGACATCTTGGTTTTAAATAATATTGCTTGGTTATTGACTGTGTTGCAATACATCTGCTTCTCTATTTCGTTTTCTATAGGGTTTGTAGCAACAATAAGAAATCTTTTATATAATAGCAAAATGAGATTATTAACGAAATCATTCAATCTCTATCGAATTTACTTATACATTTTTTTAGGTAAAGGGCCGACAGGCAGGCTGATTGTTGGTGGCTACCGTCGTCTACAGTTACTATCGCCATAGCAACACCATAGGCGCTCTATGTGCGGCTGCCTACCTTATTAGTATGAAGGGTAAAATATTATGAGGGGATTGGGAAGTGAGCTTTGGCATCCGTTACTTACTCATCAAATACAATAACATCCATGCTGCAGTGGTCTCCTGTAAGGGGTCGGTTACTGCCACCAGACGGGCTATCCAATTTATGCAAAACGCAGTACTAAACTAAACTACTTGCTGACGCGTTGATGTGGACTACGAAAGCTATGTCATCAAATTACTATTATTCCTAATTTTTTTAATATTGTAAATAACGAATTGCCTGTATTCATCACCGTTTATGTCGGCGAGTTGGTTCATGGGGAATTTAAAAAATACCTGACAAGATGCCCCACACAGTACAACTATTTTTGCATGACCAACAGACCAACTGCGTAATAAATATATAATATAGGTTAGGAATAATAGTCACATTTTTTCAAAGTTTCAAATAACAACTATATACATACAGACTGAGAAAATAGGAAATCTGAAGCATCCGAATAAATCGGCCATCGATCGTACCTTGGTCTAGTTCCTGCTGTGCCTTTGTAGCTAGATTGACGACGTGGTCAGCAATTTTGAAACCTCTAACACAGCCCACATATCCGCCCTGAGGCAGATAGTGCGCTCGCGGCGCCAAATGTAGCGAGTACGAATCGTAGCCGCCGAGGTTCATTTGGAAGTAATCAGTTGGTGGAGCAGGAGGTCTCTGTGGTCTGATTACCTCTAGAAACAATTTTACCAGTATTTCGTGGAGAAAACTAGAACATCTTTTAGACAGACTTAAGTAAGTGTCGGAAGTCTCTTAGATACCAGAGATATTTAGTTTTATTATTTTAATAAAAAAAATACAAGATATATCAAACGATGTATTGGGTTTCCTCATTTCATTGTACTGCTAATAGGTATTTTACACTAAGTTCACTTGCTTTGCTGTGGTTGACCGCGAAGTACTGTTGGCTAATATAAAAATACTAGCTGAACTCTGCCACGTTTCGCTGCGGCCTATACGACGACGGCGTGTGCGTGGGGCGCGCGGTATTGGACACTGCTTGTATATAATACTATTGATCGTAGCGTGATGTAATATAGCCTATAGCAGAATGTAGGTTTTCTCGGCCGGTATCCATATGAGTTGTGGGTTTCCACAACTCATATGGATACTCATATGGAAGAATTTCCAACAGACCTGGGCCATCATCCCGGAAACCCACAACTCATATAGCCTATAGCCTTCTTTGATAAATGGACAATTCGACGTAAAAATAATTTTTCAATTCGAAACAGTAGTTCGTGAGATTAGCGCGTTCAACCAAACAAACAAACAAACTCTTCAGCTTTATATATTAGTAATGGATATAGATAATGTCTGCATTCAAAGGATTATAATAATAATATGACTTTGGATCTGTCGGAGAACATCGTCTTCCCGTCATTTTAGCCTTTGCGGGGAGGCGAGTAATGTAAAATAGATAAAATAATAATAGTCTCCAATTATGTAAGCAGCTTGCAAATATTGTACTATGTATTTACTTTTAAAGAATACATAGTTTTTTTATGAATTTAATTGTTATTATATAGGACATTCCTATAATTACGATTTTTGTCTACATAAATTAATTTGATTTTTTTTTAATGAACCTCCAACCTCCACTTTTTTTTTTTTTTATTTATTCTAGATTACCCACAAATTTACATAAATCATATAAGATAAAACATAATTTAGTATGTATAAATCTAACCTAATTAAATATATTTACAAGTTTAATAATCTAAACTAAATATAAATCTATATATTCTATAAACTAATATAAATACTTATAAATAATTTAAACCTATTAAACTTCCACTTATTTTAATGGGTTAACACATACATTGGCCTGCTGGAACTCCTCTCTTTTTTTATGTTAATATCGGCAGACAGGCTGACGGTCCACTTGATGGTAGGTGGCTACCGTCGTCTATAACACAAACAAAGCCAAAGCTGCTGTAAGTGCGCTGCCGACTACAATAAGATTAAGGATAAGGGATTAGGAGGGGATAGGGAAATGGGCTCTTGCATCCCTTACTTACTCACCGAAACACAACAGCACACGTGCTGTTATTTCACGGCGGTCTTCTGTAAGGGGGTTACCGCCGCCAGTCGGGCTGTCCAAATGACTGCGAAACGCAGTGTGCCCTGCCACTACTTTCCAGATCCAGACAAGAGCCAAATTTGCAAAGTTCATTTTTCAAAGTTAACCCAGCCGGGAATCGAACCCGGGAACCCTAGAACAGAGCGTTAAGGCAAGCACCCTAACCACTTATCCAACGGCTCGTCAAAGTCCTCTGTCAGAATTTAAGTTTCGGTTTCATTTCTTACATTCTCATAACTAGTAACTCACCTAATTCAGGATTTATCCATGGTTTATTTGTGTAATTAGATAAAAGTTCAGCAACTGTATTGATTGTAGTATTTTTATCATTCACGTGTAAAGTAGTCGAATTTTCAGTTCTTATAATTGCGATTTGTACACTTTCACCCTTATTAATATTTTCATAAGTTACATTCATTTGTATGATTTCGTCTTCACGGTTAAATAAATAGATAATTTCGGATCCGTTGTGGATGAAGATGTGAATGAAATTGTTAAGGTTATCATTTGCATACAAGACGAGTGCGTTATCGTCGTAAGTCCTTAAGTTCATTAGGACGTTTTCGGTCATCATTTTCTTCAATCCTATTTTTTCCGCATCCGTGGCGTTGTCCACTAAATAATTTTTCTTTAAGTACGAATCTCTGGTTTGAAATGTTAAAGCCTTTTCATTGATATCTGAAAAAATTGTAAATATGATGTAATAGTATACCAAAAATTGAATTATGCAAATTGACCTGATTAAAATACTCAGGGATTATTTAAACACTCACTTTCTTCACAATGAGTCCCCAAATGTGCCCAAGGATTTTTACATATACACTCGTAACTAGACCACAGTTCTTTACATGTCGCTTTGTTTTGACAAGGATTCGGTACACATGAAGGCTTACAGTCCTTTATAATCTCCGATAAATGGACCGACATGTAACTGTAAATATCGAGGATTTCTCCATTTACTACTAAACCTCGAAAGCAACCAATAAGCCCTTGGTTTACTGCAGACTTTTTCAAGTGTTCTCTGTGAAATTTAAATTCAATTTTACATCATTTTGATAAGTTGAAAGAATATTTGGTTCGAGGAGGCAATAAGGCATAAGTTCTATTCGAAAATTGATTTGTTTTTCACTTAGCCAAGTGACATTAGTGAAATAGTACAAGTACAGAACTCATCAAGATTGTCCCAATGAATAATTATTACTTCATTACAAAAACGATTAACATAAAAGAGGACTTACGCAGTTGCACCCCCTATAAACATGGAACCTTCAAATGGACCAAACTCCTCTTCGAGCAAGAGATTCAGCATCTGATACTCAGTATTTAGCATAAACCTGACGTGGTAGAAGTTATAATCTATCCAAATCTTGTGCCATTCCCCTCCATTGAGTTTCCGTTTGGAGTTGATGACCAGCTTTCTTGTGGTGCCAGTGTTTAACGTGAAATTGAACGTGAGCTCGTGTTCTGTGGAAATTGGAATTAATACATTAATTTAATATAATCTATTAGTCAAAGGGCGGTCTCACGACATTAATCTAATAATATTTCTAATCTAATAATATAATAATCTCGTGTCAGGTATTTGTGGTCGCACTCCTCCGAAACGATGCGCCGGATTTTTGTAATTTTTTTTGTATATTTGGTAGTTATGAGAATAGGTTGTAAAGTATTTTTCACCCTCCTACCCCCACCCCCCATTTTTTAATCGCTATTTTAGCATTCTTGTATCAAGAATAGTCAAATAATTTAATCGTCGTTCATTGAGGTGAAATCATTGACGTGAAGTGCATATATAATTCTTATTGGAGCGGAGCGCCACAATCGGGTTATAGGTGCAGGACAAAGTCTGCTGGGTTCGCTAGTAGCAACATATATTCTATTGATTTGCCTTTCCTTTCAAGAGAAAACTTAATCTACAATTACAGTGTGTGGTCATGGGAGAGCCAGTAATGATAGTCTACCGGCCGCCAATGACGACGACGATGATGGTGAGCTTCAAGATAGAACTACATGAAAGGTGAAGGGGTGTTGAACAATAACGACGTACACTTACCACTCGTCAAAGCCACCATAAAAGAAGGATAGTTAGGTCTTATCGGTGGTTGGAAGAGTAATATTGCACTAGTGCCAGTGGTTCTGAAACTGAACGCGATGTCACCTTTCCTCCAACCTGGCACTTCTATGTATGACTGGGATGTTGTGAATGTTACCACATACCGTTGAGTGTCTGTTGAACAAAACTTGCTTTAAACACACAATTTTATTTGGTCAGGAAGTTTAAGTTTCATCCACCAAACACTCTTAGCTTATACAGATCGGACCCTTACTAACTCTTTGCAAACTGCAATTCAAATTTACAACACTAGCCCTAACAACATTAAAAATCAAGAAAGGTTATTGAAAAAAATATCAATTGGAGAAAGCCTTTTATAATTTAGATAATATTTGTAGATGAATCTAACTCAAATCTAGATGTGACTGTATAAGTTGAAACCTTAAACATTTTCGTGCAATATATAGTGGTTGGGTGTGTGTGTTGTGCTGGTCTTCTCGTAGGGCAGCAGTTGTTCGCTCGTCGCCGTTCATTGCGGACACGAACCCGCTCGCTTCGCTTATAAACAATAATTTACATAAGAAACGCTTTATGAACCTATCAACGCACTATAATTTCATTGTGGACAATAATTTGTGTTGGTGACTGGCGCCGAGCTGAACTTGCTCATCTGGTGGACACCTGTACCTGGATACATCCATCGAACAGGTACTGTTAAGCGTCAGCCAATACCACAGGATACACATAAAACCACTTCCGCACCACGCATTACAATGGTGGTTATTTACACACCGCCATTCCATATAAAATCACTAGTTGGTGCCCGTTGAAAAATGAAAAATTTACATCTTTCTGCCCGACATCTTTATAGCCGTGACGACAGTGGCGCCGCGCCGCCACGGCGAGAGTGGCGCCCAAATTTTTATATTTTTCAGGATAAAAGTATCCTATATTTTAATGCAGGTAATAGGCTTTTCGTATGTCAATTTTCATCCATATCCGTTGAGCCTTTCTTGCCTGAAAGAGTAACAAACATCCATATATCCTCCATTCTCACAAACATCCATCCTCACAAACTTTCGCATTCATAACATTAGTAGGATGTTTATTATTATTAATGTAAATATTTTATTTGGACATCTTATTTTTTTTTAAAATATGAATTATAAAAAACAATCACTATCACAAAAAAGCTTGAAACTAGTGTGCTGCAGAGCTTTAGGTAACGGCGTAAGGCCCAAGCTACCGGTGATTACGGCTGCACAGTGAGGAACCTCCTGAAGATACGTGCCGTGTCAAGAAGTACCGCCTTCTGTATCTGACCCTTTATCCAGAAATCAAGCGAGAGCCTCAAGGTTGTCGAATCGACATACCACATGTCGGTGGCCTTATATTTTATTAATATATGTTAGTGTTATTACTGTACAGTAATTGTACAATGCTGAAATTATTACTTCTTTTTGGATTTCATCGCTCGCCAAGTTTGTTTTTTATTATGATTTTTTTAATTTATCTTACTTGTTTCAACGCACTCCAAAGGTCCCAAAGTGATTCTGCCTTGGGCCTCCTCAGTCAAATCCTTTTGTTGTAAGAAAAACATTTCTATAATGCCAAGGCTGTTTGGATCGACGAGGACTCCTTCGTCAGAGTGCCATTTGTTTTCGTTCGCATCGCAGTTGCACGACTGATTCGGATTAACACAGGTAGCGTTTACTCCACATGGGCAGTAACCTCTGAAATCATTAAAACAAAGAAAGATGGAATTGTTGTCAATAATGTCAAAGTCTTATATACGTTCATTGATACTATAGCCGTTCATGGATTAACTGATTTTGTGTAAATTCACCTAAAGGTTTTTTTTTTAAATTATAAGTACCACACTGAGTAATAGTAGTATAACTTTTAAGTACCTAAGGTAAATAATACTTAGGCATAACTTTTAAATAACTTTTTTTTTCTGAGCACACAGCAGTAGTAGTTTCAATAATAGTATGGCATATTTCGTTTTGGAGTCTTTAAAATGTGTAGCCTCTCCAAAACTACCAACGCATATTCCGCCAATAATAAACCTGGAGTGGTGTCGCGTCGCGAGTAGGTGAGTACTTCGGAGAGTGTGCTCGAGAGCTGCATGAGATCATACCGCCTTCCCCTTTCTTCTAACAGATATGCAGACACGTACGGCTGGTTACCAACCTCACCTTGTCGAAATTCCTCTAATTCGGACTAAGCGCTTTAAAACATCTTTTATAATGCGCACTGCTAAGGATTGGAACTCCCTGCCGGCGTCTGTATTTCCGAGCTCATATAAACCAAATCTTTTCAAGTTTAGAGTGAATAGGCATCTTCTGGATGAGCTCGCTCCATCGTCGGCCTCATCCTTCCTATATGGATAGATGCTGGTCAAGAGAAAACCCATCTTTTTAAAAAAAAAAACCTACAGGGAAGCTAGCATCTCCAACGCGTTGGAAGACAACAGGAAAGCTCCGAAGAATCGTCTTCCGTGGATCACTTCTGAGTTCGTGTGAGTCTCTATTAAATTCATTAACACCTAGACAATGTCTATGGCTCCACGATTACCGCTGTCCACATTATACAATTTACTAAACCGCCGCGTCATGGAGCTCCTAATCCGAATATTGCTTTCGGAAACCCTCACATATGCTTTCACAAAAACAGACCTACAGATCTATATTTACTTTTCTGTAATTATTACTTTGAGTTGATAAAGCGAGAAAATAAGTAAGTATAAGAAAATAAATATCGACTCACCTCTTAACGTTTCCTAAGAAGTCAACGGTATCGTTGGACGACGATATGAACCAGGTTGCGCTGTGTAATTCCAAAGGCGCCATGTTACAGTCGTACTTGATATACTGACGACAGTATAACGAGTGAGAGATTAGCTCTTGTAACATTTCAGCAGTGAATTCTCGATATTTGATCTTGAAACTGAAGTCTTGACCTGACGCCGATCTTACGTCCTGGTAGGAAAAGATAAAATGTTTCGTTTTATTCAAATACCAAACTCAAATTCTACTTCATTTTATGTGCAGCCCGTTGGATGAGTGGTTAGGGTGCTTGCCTTAACACTCTCTAGGGTTTCCGGTTTCGATTCCCGGAAGGGTCAACTTTGAAAAATGAACTTTTCAAATTTATCTCTGGTCTGGATTTGGAAACTAGTGGTAGGGCACACTGTGTTTTGCAGTCATTTGGGCAGCCCGCCTGGCGGCAGTAACCACCCCCTTACAGAAGACCACTGTGAAATAACAGCACGTGTGCTGTTGTGTTTCGGTGAGTGAGTAAGGGATGAAAGGGCCCATTTCCCTATCTACTCCTAATCCCTTATCCTTAATCCTACTGCAGTCGGCAGCGTACTTGCAGCAGCTTAGGCATTGCTTGTGTTATAGGCGACGGTAGCCACTTACCATCAAGTGGACCATCAGCCTGTCTGCCGACCTTAACATAAAAAAAAATTACATTCGACCGACAAGCGATATACAGGGTGGTAATTTGAGATGGGTCAGTAAGGGCAGCTACCTAAACCATTGTAGCTAGAACAAAACACTCTTAGGAGACTATCCATTATTTTAATAGTTATTTCCATCGGCATTCAAAGATTTTGGAAAAATGGTACAGTCAGCGAGAAAAAGGTCAATTTTCACGTTTTGTTTTTATAATGCCAATCGATTCTGTTACTTATAAGGATCAATTGACCCTATGGGACCACCTGAGGTTAGAGTACTAGAAACGTCAAAAAACTCAAAAAACTACTTCCATACATTTCTTACAGAATGAGATTGAAAAATAAGTTCAAACATTGTTTTTAATTAAAAAAGGCGGCAATCACTACAATGGAAACTGGCTAGGCAATGTTTATTTTAAATTAATTTGAATTTGGAAGGAAAACATTGTTTTAGAAACAAATGTTATTTATTATTATTCTTGCATGTCAGCTAAATTGTGAAAATATTGATTCATTTAGATCGCATAGATTTATTAGAAACTTATTTTATAAATAATATCAACTGCCATGGAATGATATAAGATTAAATACCCTATACCCTATATCAAAAGTTATAAAAAATCTCCTAAATATTCTTGTAGAGTGTAGCTCCTTTAAGAGAAATCCTTACGACAACAATGATCTTGATAAAAAATAGCGGTTGCAATTTTAACACTCGGTCGTTAGAAGCTTTGAAGTCGCTGCCGAAGTAGGCATTTCCCATAACCAAGTTTTAAAGATATGGAAAAAGTACAAATACAAATGCTGTCGTTGTGGTCGTTGAGACCTCTTGATATTTTTTTTGGGATATCTCAAAAATGGAATTTACAAGAAAAATTAGGTACATTACAGTTCAAGAATTGTCACTACAACGGTCTATGGAGTTAACGCAAACAAAATATCAGCGGTTACACGCTCATTGCAGAAACCGTCCAAACGGCAAACAAATAGAGCAACTACTATCGTAGATTTATTACTTACGATCTTTACTTGTTTTTAAAGATTGGCAATTGTAGTGATTGCCGCCTTTTTTAATTAAAAACAATATTTGAACTTATTTTTCAATCTCATTCCGTAAGAAATGTATGGCAGTAGTTTTTTGAGATTTTTGACGTTTCTAGTACTCTAAGCTCAGGTGGTCCCGTAGGGTCAATTGATCCTTATAAGTAACAGAATCGATTGGCGCTATAAAAACAAAACGTGAAAATTGACCTTTTTCCCGCTGACTGTACCATTTTTTCAAAATCTTTGAATGCCGATGGGAATAACTATTAAAATTATGGATAGTCTCCTAAGAGTGTTTTGTTCTAGCTACAAAGGTTTAGGTAGCTGCCCTTACTGACCCATCTCAAATTACCACCCTGTATAAAGTAAAAAGACAAACAAAAAAAAACTTAACATGATATCTACTTAAATTATTTGATTTTAACTTATAATTATTTAAGTTAAATATATCTCAACCCATTTAACGTTCATTGCATAACTAAGTGTAAAACATCTTAAAAATTACTATTATTAGCAGATTCCATCGATACCAACTAGGTCGAGTGGTGCAGTTTGGTCGGCAACGCACTCGCAGCACCTGTGATGCTGTGTGTTATAGGCAACGGTAGCCACCTACCATCAAGAGGACGCTAAGCATGTCTTAACTTTAAAAAATCAATTAATTTTTTTTAAGTTTTTCACATTACACTCCTTAGCAATTTGTATCTTAATGTTTTAATGCCTTGTTAATTCAGTCGTTTAATACTTACAACTTGACTGGGTAGATTGTGTTCTACAACTGTAGTAGACGAATCTGCTTCAATTTGAAACTCGCATTTGACGTGTGCCGGAGGAAACCTTCCATTTCCGTCGATGTCTATGAGATAAACGTCATTTCGAGTGTAACCTAGCAAAGCTAATTCTTCGCATGTTTTCCTAAACGTAGCGAAATGACAATTTTCACCAATGTAACCTGCAAAATATACACACTATTGTCATTATCTATTGATGTATTATCTATAAAATCTATTTTACATATCTATAAAATTGTTATCGTATTTAACAAGCAAGTTTTTCCTAATGTGGCAAAACGCCACTCGTTTTTCGTAAAAAATTAAGGTTTTAAAATTTTTTTTGCTTGATTGTTGATTAGGAGTAACCGCAACGAAAGTCATAATAAATCATAGAGCGAAAATTTTCTCTCTTCAAATTAATATTTAAATGAACACGAATTTGTAAAAACAAAAGTCAACTAAATGAAATTACATCGACAGCTTCCCTAAGAGTTCTTAATTCGAAATTTGTATTTAGTTTTCATATCTGTCTTTACTTTTTGGCCAGTTGTAAAAACTTTCAGTGCAAAATTTGTGACATTTTTAACCTGCAAAAATGTCACAAGTTCTGCACACTTTAGGAATTAATTGTACTAGATGTGAAATTAATTTCAATTTTTTGTTTCCATCCAAACCTTCTTATGATATCTCAGATGTTTTTTTATTATTGTTACGATCAAAAACCACGGAGTAACCATGGATCATGGATTTACCTAGTATGGAATTGGTAAGACGGGCTGCTCAAATTGCGTAACGCTGTGTGCCCTACTGTCACTACTTTCCAGGACCAGACCAGAGCCAAATTTGAAAAGTTCATTTCCAAAGTTGGCCCTGTCGGGAATCGAAGAGAGCGTTAAGCTAACCATTCTAACCACTTATGCAATGGCTCTTAAGGCTATATACACACATCATTTTAAGAATGGCTTTAGCATAGTGTACAAGTAGAAATAAATAAATAAAAGCCTTATATAATACGAGTTTGACAGACCTTGTTTCAATTTAAATTATACTTCACATTATTATTATTAATATGATAAAATAAAAATATTTTGAAATAGTTGTAAAACATTAATTAGTTAATGTTACCGGTGTTATCGCAGTTACAAATGACTCGGTCTTCCCTGATTGAGCAGACGCCCCCATGTTCACACGTATTCGGTCTAGTGCAAGGATCAACATAGCTACAGTCATCCACAGCTACCTCACCCACTACCCTTTCTGTGTTTATCACAAACCTTAAACAAATAAATGACGAGGAATAAATAGCGAATTAAATTAAATAGAACAAATTTTATTTGTGGCAAAGGAAAATTTAAGTATACATTTGACAATGCCAGAAAATATATCAAAATACACAGAGATAGGTAAACAGAATAGTATATTTCATTACAAGTGCGGAAAGGCTGTCATTGCAAAGAGTTCCGACAAATGTCTACCCGAGCCGAAGGCGAGGGTTGACAGTCGGAACAAGTTGCAATGACGGTTCCGCACGTGTACTGAACGACTATTTTTAATACAGTTGCGAAAAAATTAAGCGATTTAATAAAACAAACAACTAAACTCGCAAAGAGAATTTCTGGAAAATGGCGCCAACCGTACAATATAAGCAGAGACATTTTTTTTCTTCACGCATTCCGGTAGGCAAAGGAAACTATGTGCCCATACAGCCAAGTCTTCAGTAGAATTTTTTTATTGATTTGAAATGAAAATGAAATTTAATGAGATGAAATGAAATGAAACCTAACCTAACTCATTAAATCAAATCATTAAATCTGATATTGAAACAAATTCGTAGCTTCTTTTTAGAAATATACGTATTTGCATGAATCATAAAAACTTTTTAGTAAAAACTTCATGGTTGGTTTTTCTTTTTAATAGACATTATTTTGACAGTTGGGAAAGAGAACGCACGAGTGCGGGAAAGGTAAAAAAAAAGCACGAGTGTGTAATAGCCCACTTTCCGAACGCTATACGTCCCTGCAATACGCCACTTTTTGAGCAACTGTATTAAAAATTATATTACAACACACACACACACACACACATAAACCGGCTGGAACTCAGCATAATGCAGGTTTCTAAAAACCTGTGCTAGTCTTTCGTTAGAGCCGTAAAAACCAAAGACATAAAACATAACACATTAAAAATAATAAAGAATTAAAAACAAATCAATTACAACATAGTTTCAGATAATAATTAATTATTAATAATATATGTTAAATTCAGAGGTCACTGGTTTCGTCCCGCAGTTCCTCGTTTTTTTGGTGCTCATTTACTAGCTTGTGCCTGCGTATTCGTCTGCGTTGAAAAATATAATACCGCTGTGGCGCCAAATTTTTTAAACTTTTAGACGTTCCCTAAATTTTTTTTAGGATAAAAAACATCCTATATGTCCAGGTAATAAACTATCTGTCTGCCAAATTTTATCCAAATCGGTTTAGCCGTTTTTGGGTGAAAGAATAACATAATATACATCCATCCTCACAAACTTTATATTAGTAGACTTTTATATTAATTACTTTTATATTAACTTTATATTAATTATAATATTAGTAGGACAATCTGTGTATATATAAAAATGGATGTAGATTGTAGGTATATATGTTTTATACAGGCTATTACATCATTAAACGGAAACTATATATATAGAGCTCTTTATGCTGTTAAATTTCAAGGCAAGCGAACCCGCGGGGCACAGTTTGTTGGCCCTTATATCCTATTAAAGACACTTAAGGGCTTCCTAAGTTCATTAATCAAGAAATGTTATCCAAGAAGAGATCGCTTTTCAGCATCGCTTCCCTTGTCTCTATCATTCATAGTTGTATGAAAGGCATAAACAATCGTCAAAAGGTGATTTCCCCTCAGTAGTTTCAATTTCATAATCCAATGTCCTTATAATGATCTCCAATGCAATTATATATTTCGTAATAAAAGGGGTCCGCAGATCCCAACCTGATGTTAATAGGCGAGTACACTTCACTGTAGACTTCTATAGCAAGTGGTTACTGTTAAAATAAAATCTGTTCAGGTTGTAACTGAAAACTTTAATAAAATTTCTGAATAATTTTCAAGAAAGTAAATGGTTTCTTTAATTTGTAAAATAAAACAATGCGTATCTTAAAAGTTATCGGTGAAAATCGTGAAGAGGGCGCAGCTTTCGTAAGTTGTTAAAAGTACCAACGTGAAAGAACAGATGGCGCCTGCTTAATGCGTACAAAATAATAATTTCAAAAATTTCAAATGTTTATTTAGTGCAAGAAAACGGCTCTATCAACTCATTTATTAATATTACCGAAATCAGTATTCTAACTAATAATAACAGAAAAGTAAATTAAGTATAAGAAACAAACAAATTAATTTAGTGCTATATTGAAATCAAAATTCGAATTGACTCAAGGGCGAGCGCACATTTCATCCCATTAAAAAAATATATTCAAAAACATGCTAAGGATATTGTGGACAGTTATAGGCAATATTTATTATTAAAATAAGTTCAAAGTACCTGGGTTCTATCAATAATCCATTAATTTTAATATTCCTCATGCATCCAATCAAACCCAAATTGGCAGACTTAAGTCCGCTGCCAATAACGATTTTATCTTGCAGTTCAAAATCAAGACCTGGTTTTTAAAAATAAACTTTTAAATTTGTAAACAGTTCTGTAATAAGTAAAAAAAAAAGTATGTTTAAATAAATATTTACCAAACATTTGTGCATGTTTATTGTGATAATCGACGGTCAATTTGATTCTTCCTTTTCTGTAGTCTAATTCAACAGTGTGCCAATCATTGCTTACGTTAAATTTTACTGATTTCAATACAGTCACATTGGTACCAACGTCTGGCACTAATTCAAATCTTATTTCTTCTTTGACCATTCGCACCTGAAAATGTTAACTAAAATGAACGATTTATCTAATTCTAAGCCTAAAAATGGAACACAAGCATGTGTGCTCTTGTGTTTCGGTGATGCTAGAGCTCATTTCCCTATCCCTTCCTTAATTCGCACTTGCAGCACCCGTGGTTTTGCTTGTGTTATAGGCGACGGTAGCCACCTATCATTAAGTGGACCGTCTAACTGTCTGATGACCTTAACATTAAAAAAAAAAATAATGTCTATTCCTTGACATTTGCTCACAGCTTAAACACTGATATCTAAGAAATAATTGCAGTAAAATATTATTACTTTATTAAAAACTAGCCTTTGTTCGCGACTTCGTCCGCGTATTATTATTATTCGCCGATAGGTGAAAGTATTTTTAAAATCGGTTTTTGAGTTTATTCATTACAAACATACAAAAATATACGTACATATATACATACAAATCTTTTCCCTTTATAATTTATTTATTTACCTCACTTACGACTATCATAACAGGCATGCCTAATACGATAGCGAAGCATTATCAGTCTTAACCAATCCTAACTGTAATAATTATAATTAATATAAACTAAACTATTGTATAACTATATATTATCTACCTATAACACGAAATGTTTAAAGATATTCTTGTGAATTCACTCATAGAACAGGTAAACAGGTAAATAATATTAGTATAGAACCGTTACATACAAAACGTATGAGAAATATTTTTTCGTGAATATTTTAGATGTTTCAATAATTATTCTGCTATTCGGGGCGGAGACAAATTCAATAAATCAAACATCATAAAAATCGGTCCAGCCGTTCTCGAGTTATAAATGGTGTAACTAACACGACTTTCTTTTATAGGTAAGTAATAGATTTTTTTGCTCAGATTCAACAGCCAGACGAAGATCATTCAAACAACTTTCAGATGTTTACGCAAGAATGTGTTATAAACAACTAAATATTTAAAATCTATAAAATTACTAGTGAATTGTGGAGATATTAATAAAAGATTTACCTCCCAATAACCTTGCCCAGACGTAATCGGACTGTAAGCCAACACAGCCATATTCTTAGACGTTTTGAAATCAAATATCAAGTTAATACTGTGACTCTGATTCAACGGCCACCATATATGGGATGTCGCAAAAGGATACGTTATTGGTATCACTTCAATGTCCACGTCATCGAATAAGGGATCCAACACTCCTAAGTAATGAACTTTTGGACTGTTCTGCTTTAACTCGTACAAAATTGACACATCGTTGTAGTAAACATATTTTAAATTTCCAGCAAAATTGTTGAACGACTTCAATCCTTTCATTTTATGCAAATCTGGTCCACCGCAAATATAGATTTCAGGGTCGATGCATACGAATTTAGCGTTGCCTGGCACTTCGTACATAGCAATTATGTCGTTTAGATAAACAAATACTGTATTATCTTGTAATATGACTGTTAGGTTGTGCCACAGGTTGTTATTAACTTTTTCACCAACATAACCTTCAATGGGACCATCTCCCAAGTCAATCTGTACGGCGACCCTCTCCTGGTGTATTGCGAGGGCAATGTAATGGTATTTGTCATCTATTTGACCACTCGCATAAAACAAAGCTGAGTCATCGAAGCGAGTCTGTGGAAAATGATTGCGTTTTGTTATACGATTATTAATAGTGCAATAAATTCAACACTTAATGTATAGTCTCTTGACATTTAGACTGTGTCCGCCAATTTAATCATGTTTTTGTGTTTTGTTACAAACTTATCATGAACTAGCTGAGCTCGCAACTTCGTGGGCTTGGTATTCGGTATAGCGCGTAACAGTTTTGTTTGTAAACCGATTGGAATGAAATAAACACTGAATGTTACGTGAAGCTTGCTATAATATATCAGTGAAAATCACATTCAAATCGATTAAGCCGTTTCTGAGATTAGCGTGCACAAACGCAAAGACAAACAGACAGTCAAAATTTCTAAAACCTATTTTTTTGACCTCGGTAACATAAGTACAACGTGCACAATTGTTTTCTTGAAAAAATATTTAATGTATTTTCTAAATGAAATAAGCGACAATTGATTGGTTTTTCTGTCACCCCCATTTTTTTTGTCACGCCAACGTAGACCCCCGTCGAGTCTCCCGTGGACTCCTGGCGGTCCACCTGGACCACTTTGGGAACTACGGCATTAAAACGCGGGGAATGAAATAAAAAACATACAAAGGCGAATTCCCTCCGGTACAAAAAAAATTCTAAAAATACTAAAATTATTAATTTGAATAGGAGCGAGAAGTTTACTATTAAAATCTATAAAAACCTACTACCAACTCTTAAATTTTCTGTAGTTTAAATGTATTTACAAAAATACATTAAAGCATATTTCGTAATACTAGTTTTCTGAACAAAATATTTATGGTCTTACTTCTGGTTACAGATCTCTCAAGGTGAAGAAGGGACTATGAATCGCCACGCTATTCCACTGCGGTTTCAAAGCGCTAAAGACATCTTTGAAGATTTCTAGGATATGCATATGCAGGCCCTTCAGCCTTGAGACAAGTTTTAATTCACAACACCATTATTTCTAATTCACATTATTCTAATCTTGCGTCAGCCATCTCTACATAAATGCTATGTTTCCTAAATAATATGATTGTGAACCAAATGATATCCTAAGTAATATTATAAATTCGAATGTGAGTGAGTTTGTTATGCTTTCGCGCCTTAACTATACAACCGATCATCATGAAACTTTTTCATACACGTTTTCAGGGATACAGAAAAGTACATAGGACTGTTCCCCAGATCATATAAAATAAAATAAAAAAATAAAAAACTAATATCAATCAGTCGTAGGACTGCACGTCAAAAGTGAAAACTTCTTAACTTCACAAACTATATAACTATACTAGCTGAACTCGGCCACGTTTCGCTGCGGCCCATACGGCGGCGGCGTGCGCATTGGGCGCGCGGTACTGGACACTGCTTATATATAATACTATTAATCGCAGCGTGATGTTATATAGCCTATAGCCTTCCTCGATAAATGGACTATTCAAAACAAAAGGAATTTTTCAATTCGAACCAGTAGTTCCTGAGATTAGTGTGTTCAAACAAACTCTTTAGCTTTATAATAATTATTAAAGTATAGATAACACACACACACGCACGGCGTGACGGTCACGCTAGTTCACTGCTTTTTCCCAATCCCAAAAGTGCCCAACGTGCCTAAAGAAGTTTTTAGGCACGTTGGGCACAAGAAATTTAACGTCTAACAAAAATATATTTATGAGCAATAAAGATTGATTGAAATAATTGTTTTAACATCTGAGAAAAAGTCGCGCGGCCAAAGTCTCTGAAAAAAGCTAGTTAGTTTATGAAAATGTCAGGCGTTTGTTCTTATTACAGGGGGTGTAAAAAAACTACCTATTCCCATTAAAAAAGTAGTTTAGGTATATATGTTTCATATTTAAATAATATGTTAGGCATTAAAATTTCTGCTTGGTTTTAACGTTGAACGCTTAAAACGTGGTTGTTACACAAGCCGAACTCGTATTTGTAATGAATTGCGAGATATCGCTTGAAACATAAAACTTTACCTTAAAGTGTAGACTGACTCTCGTATTCGTAGAGTGAACCCGGTCTTTCCAATCATAAATGCGATAAGACACGTAGCTTGAACCTCGTAATGTTAAAATTGTTGCAGCTGCGGCCATTTTATTGGTGACGCAAGGAAAAAGAAACATTAATTAGTGAAAGTATTACATCCAAAGATAAGTAACAAAACAAAAACAATTTGTAAATCAACAAGTAAGTTGAAACAAAAATTGCTTCGTCGGCGACAGTTTACGTAATGTTATTTAGAGCTAGATGATTTATTTTTAAAGTAAGATCATTGTGAAACAATTACACATAGGTATGTGTTATTTTAAGTCTATGGGTTTATTAAGCGCCATCTGACGGCATCTAGAAGAATAATTAATGATATGTATTAACAATAAAATTATGACATAGAGTATTAAAGTAATTAAAGTGATCTGCTAAACACAATCATCATCTTAGCGGCCTGTCGAGCAGGTTTGGCGCACTCGACAAGTTGACTGGGCCGCACATAGCAGGCTGAGGTTCGAATCTTGAATTCGGTCCTTGTGCTGGATCGGGGTTATTGCCTCGGCAGAATCCGATTCACTTCGCACAAGGGCAAGGGACATCGGGAGTTTTAGTGGGTATTCCCAGTGCCACCATGATTAGGTGCTAGGCGACCCTCACATAACCCTATTGCTCGCCAAGCTGTAGGGCTCACATAACACCTCGACACATCCTCGTCAAAAAAAAAAGGAGTTCACGGCTTCCCCCTAATTTTCCAAAAGGACCGGTCAGAAGCAGCCTGGATCCACATCGACCGTTATCAGGTCGTCTGTCCACCTTGAGGGTGGACAGCCATCCTACGCTCGAGACCTTCCGGCCCCGGCGGCCGTCGGCTCTCCGTACTATATGTCTTGCTCACTGCCACTTCAACTTACTAATCCGACGGATTATGTAGGTAACTTTTGTTCGTCTACGGATATCCTCATTCCTGATTCGATTTCGTTGTGTAGCCCCGAGCATAGCCCTCTCCATAGCTCTTTGAGGGACGTTGAGTTTTCTTACGAGGCCCACAGTGATTGGCCACGTCTCAGCGCCATATGTCATCACTGGCAACACACACTGGTTGAAAACTTTTAAGTTTGAGACACTGAGGGATTTCGGACGAGAAGATATCTCGGAGCTTCCTGAACCCCATCCATCCGAGCTGGATTCGACGATTGATCTCCTTCTCGAAGTTGGCTCTACCTAATTAGACTGTTTGTCCCATGTAGATGTTTCGTCAACAACTTCGAGAGTTGAATTTCCAACTATTACTTGGGTGGGCACAACATGTGACATTAGACATAACTTCCGTCTTATCCATATTCATTTTAAGGCACTTTAGGAAACTCGGTTAAACACAAACGACTATCATAAATTAAAATATTTGTTTTTGGTAACCAATCGTTATTAATAAAAATTATGTCGTTACAAGGCACGGGAGGTGATAGTCCTTCCTTTTCTACCTTTTATTTTTATAGTATTGAAATATTTAATAAGTTAATAAATATTTCGTTTTACTCGTACCAAAGCAAAATTGAACTCAGCAGCCAAAGAGCAAAACAGTAACGAATGCGAAAACTTATTTTACTATCCCCATCTTGACCCTTACCCTTGTTATTACCTTATACTCTACTATTATCTATATATTTTACTATGTAGTTACAGAATAGCACTTTCGTCATCCTAAGTGAATTTGTTTGTCACGCTTTCACACTATAACTATTCAACCGATCATCAGGAAATTTTATATACACGTTGGGTATCCCTACCCAAAAAAGTACTGTTCCCTAGAGATCATCAAAGTCAAAAATAAAAAATCAACGTCTGACAAAAATATGTATGTGAACAATAAAGATTGAATATATTATTGCTCAAAAATTTTTGTCAGGCGTAATTTTCTTTTCAACGCTTAAGTTGCCAGCGAAAGCTAAAAAAATGTAAACAACACGATACTTACTGTATACATCACACAGTTGTTCCTCATATAAAGTACCAAAACAATCGCATCTATAACCGTTGTACTCGTTAATGCACCTAGAGCCTTCGAAGCACAAATTTTCCATTGTCTTACATTTGTCTATGCAACCTTCCTTCACGTTCTCGTGTTTCGTCGCTATCAATGGAACTATAGGGAGTAGATCTGAGGCTGCTTTTCCTGAACTTAAAACCATGTCACTTATGCAACCGACAAATGATTCTATTATGTATTTGACACCGTGAAGCTTCTCTTCTGAACTGAGTCCTAGTAGAAAATGAAATACAAATAATTTGTTTATTACAATTCAGATATTTTTAATATTAATGTAAAAACTTAATTTTAATATTAAATTTTAAATAATTATTGATGGCAAGGAATAATGCATTTAAAAACAATTTAAACAGTGAGTCAGGTGTCATCATTTCGTGAGAATATTTCCACGAGTTGGTGAAATTACTCCACGTGTGGTGTTGTGATTTGGTAAGGGATCCTATCCTGCCCTTGGTTTTTAGCTGTTAGCTGGTGTAAGATAGGAGTTTTGTGAATCCATAATGAATGTATGGATGTAATACCATAATGAAAATTTTATGTGTCGCTTTAAAGTGTTTTTTTTATTATTATTAAATACGTTTGAAATAAGTACTCATAATATAGAAAATGCAATGTCAGTTCGGTGAAAGCGTTATTATCTTACCTCCGATTAAAATAACTGATGTAAGATTGTCTGTGATGCCATAATTTGTATCGAAACTTAGTCCCTGGAAAGTGAGAAATTGTTTTTTTTTTTTTTTTAATTAAGGATTCCGAATGAAGACATACTCGTTTCGTCATCTGTAAACTATGGAGTGTGTCTGGCGGCAGTAATAATGTTATTCCTTACAGAAGGCTATGTTCATAACAGATCATTTGCTAATGTATGTCATAACAGAACATTTTTTAAAGTGTTCCCGTAAATATGTAAGGAATGAGGCTGGGAATAGGGATTCCTAACCTATCTTTATTCTTTAAGTTATCTATGTTTCCATCGCGTTTGTATCACCATTGGAGTTGCTTTCTGTTTAAATTTTTATTGTCTATGTGTACGCGACTAAATGACAAACATATTTATAGGTTAGAGTGAGACGACAACAGGGTAACCCAAGGGTGACCGAAATTTCCACCTTTACGCTGTCCGACAAAGACAGGTGTCATCATAGACCTGATAAAGACCTGACTATAGGTGGGAGAGAGATAGCATCTTCATTCTATTTCGACAGCTCACTTACAGACCCTGTGGCCTTGTTTGTGTCAATAGGTGACCGAGAGCCGGCCTGCTGACGTTATAAAAAAAGTATAGTATAGTAATAAGTAAGCTAAAATATCTGTTCTTATACAGATACATTTTTTGTTATTATGCTTCAATGCTTATTCTGAATAAAGATATATAAAATAATGACTGTTTATTACAATGTTGTGCATGTGCGTACTAAAATTTAAGATGATAAATTTACCTTTAAATACACTTCTTCCTTCAAAGAATCAACTTTTGCAATAAGTCGTGCTCCATGAACATCTATGGTGACAACTACGCTGTGCCATTGGTCTCTGTTTAAAGCTCGACCGACAGTTACTGAAGTCAAATGCTTTCCAAATACATGTACCACTGAAATGGATGAAAACGAATTATATAACGCATAAATTACTACAGTGCAGAATAGATTTTTAAATACAAATGTATATTAAACAAAGGGTCGAAAGAGAAAGGAAGTGCTAAGAGCGACAAAGGAGAGGAATCTGTAAATTCGGGCATGTAATGAGGGGCGAAAGATACCGGACTTTTCAACTAGTGATGCACGAAAAAATACCTACAGAGCAAACATAGTATTGGTGAAAAAAATTTAGGAATTTAAGAAAGTTTGGTATGAGCACTCGTATGTTTGCAGCTTCTATGGTTAAGATAGCCAAGATGGGCGCCAACATTCGTATAGAAATGGCACCTTAAGAAGAAAAAGAAGAAGAAGAAGAAGAAGAAATAAAGCTAGTATTTTGCACAATTTAAATTTATTTAAAGATTAATTAATTTCAATTAAGATGTAAAGATTATATAAATTTTATTTTAAATTAGTATTAGCATGCCTATACATTTTAATAGTAGCCTATGTGCTCTTTTTATTAAAATAAAATTTCTGAATCTGAACTATATTAGGTTGGGGAAGAAGTCTTTTCGCATATAGTAGAATGTATAAACTTGGAATAAAATCTCTTTGGCTGTACTATTTGTATTAGGCTGGTGTTGAAGACATTAAAAAGGTTACATTTCAAAAAAAGAAACAAATTGGTAAATAGTTCTTTCCAGCTATTTTTAATTTGTTTTTCTTTCTGTCAAAATGAGTGAATCTAATGAAGAAATTCTATAAATTTTAAAATTTTATAACAAAAAAAGAAAAATGCAACGTAAGCGGCGACAAAAATTTGTGACTTTTGTGAACCTAATGCAGTGTCATAGTAAGAGTAGCATAAAGTTGGTTTAAGCGTTTTCAATTCGGGAATTTTGATGTCAAAAATGCATCTCACTTTGTCGCCCTGTTACGGATAAAATGGACGCCATTTTTGAAAAAGTGGAGCAAGATCCGCTTATCAGTAGTTACGACATAGGGATTTGACCACAAACAGTTTTGATCCATTTGAAAAAAGCTGGGTACACAAAAAAGCTCGATATTCGGGTGCCATACGAGCTCACTGAAAGAAACCTTATGAATCGTGATCGTACCACTGAGCAAAAATTAAGAGTGTTTGGCTGGGAGGTGTTAATGCATCCGCTATATATAGCCTTGACCTTGTACCTTCAGATTTCCAACTCTTTCGGTCTCTTCGAAATTCTTTACTTAGGTAGTGTCAGGTTAACTAACATCAAGAGAGGACTGCCAAAACTACTTGTCGCGTTTTTTTTATCAGAAGTTCCAAAATTTCTACAGCAACGAGATCACTACCTACAAGATGACAAAAAGTCGTCGAACAAAATAAGACATATAATATACTGTAATTAAATGTAAATATACTTAGAAAAAAAAGTCTTGAATTTCCATACAAAATGTGAAGAAACTTTTTCCCCAAACTATTATAATTTTCATTGTTTTCTTTATAATTACCTACCTAAAGACAATGATTTCTTTGAGTCTTTTATTAACATTGAAACGGAGCCCTTTGTATTAGAGAACAATTTATTAAATATTTATAAAAAACTTATTATAATTTTACCCAAATATAGATTAATTAACCATTATTTTTAAAATAATGCGATTAAATAAATAATTGATTGATTAATTTATTGATTATATTGATTAAACTATAATCCAGTTTCTTTTACCTTTCAATTCTCCTTTTTCCACGATAACATATAGTGCATAAGGTTGCATTTTGAATACAGGATTCTTAACGTTATGGTAAACTAACAGTCCATGTGGGAGTCTCGTGCGAAACTTGAAAGATATTTCGCGACATAATCTGAAAAAATACGGTAAGAAGATTTCGGCTTTTACGCTTTATCTGCCAAGAGAGAAAAGAAAAAAATAGGGACTCATATATTAATACTGTACCTACATATTAATAAGAGACAGAATACTTTGAAGTACCTAATTATTAACATTTTTTTAAATTATTTTAAATGTTCAATAGTCTTTGCAGTTATATGGTGCTATATGGTCCAGCTCGCTGGCCAAATGCGGGTTGGTGACTATGCCGCATGCAGGTTTCCTCGTGATAAGTTTTCCTCCACCGTTTGAGAGCAGTCAGTAAATGCACTTAAGCAAAAAACCCATTGGTACATGGAATAACCGGCGATCGAACTCGAACCTCTCGATATGATAGCCCGCGTCTTTCCACTGCGCCACCGACGCTCCCTGTCATATCATATTTGATTACATCATATCATGATATAATCAAAACATAACATAATAATATTCATTATTAAAAGTCAATACAAACATTATGGAAGGGTTTATTGATTTGTACATTTCACCTAGTTGAGGTGTAATCCAGGAAGAGAAGTAAAAATCAAATTTAAGTTGGGATATTAGTGTGGCAATGAAAATTAAAATTCAATATCTAACCTATCAAAATATATCTAATGCAGATATTTAATTATAGGTCTGCCTTAATAATTAAGTGTAATTTAAGTTCTGATAACAGTAACAAACATTTTTATTTATGACCCGGCCCTTTGTATTTTTGTAGATAATCAAAGTTTTTGTAACAAACTCAGATAAAATGAGAACTAAAGATGGACCTATGTGGACCGGCAGAATGATGCCGGTAAAACTACGCCTCGCCGTGTACATACACGGTTACAAACTACGTTTCGCCATTAGTTAGGCAAAATCAGTGCGTGGAGCTTGACGTAGCAATAAATTAAAATATTGACTATTGAAAATGCTTAATCAAAAAATAAAAAAAAACAAATACACATTTCACATGCAAGTAAACTTGGAAACTTTTTATTTATAAAAAAAAAACAAAAATTTGGGTTATAGCCGGCCTACGCACACATGTTTATAAAACCGGCTTCACTACGTTGTCCGTAACGTTCTGTCTTTAGTTCTTATTAGGTCTGAGGTCACAAAATAAAAAGTTACCTCAATTGGAATCTCTGTATTATATCCCCGTCAAGTTGTATGAAAGTGTTGTCCTTAGCAAACATGAAAGTCCGATGGTGCCCAGACTCAGCAAAAGTTAGGAATCTGTCTCGGTCACTCGGTGGAATTGGTGGAATAGCCGTGGCGTATGTTGAGGTTGATATATTGACGGTTGTTGCTATCGACGAAGTCGACGTCAGAGACGTTAGAGAAGTTGTTTGTGGTAGCACTGAAATGGAAATGTTGACTTTTAGAGAGTGTCTGAACTATATCTGAAACTAACTTTTATAAATACTGGATGTATGTCTCTTTAGTTTATTAAAGTACTAAAGTGAGTTGGTGAAATTTTATGTACCTATATGGTTATGTTTAGTAGCGTGTTTTTTTTATGTTAAGGTCGGCAGACAGGCTGACAGTCCACTTTATGGTAGGTGGCTACCGTCGCCTATAATACAAGCAACGCCAAAGCTGCTGCAAGTGCGCTACCGACTACAGTAGGATTAAGGATAAGGAATAAGGAGTGGATAGCGAAATGGGCCCTGGCATCCCTTACTCACTCACCGAAACACAACACGTGCTGTTATTTCACGGTGGTCTTCTGTAAGGGGGTGGTTACTGCCGCCTGACGGGCTGCCCAAATGACTGCGAAAACGCAGTGTGCCCTGCCACTACTTTCCAAATCCAGACCAGAGCCAAATTTGAAAAGTTGATTTTTCAAAGTTGACCCTGCCGGGAATTGAACCCGGGAACCCTAGAACAGAGCGTTAAGGCAAGCACCCTAACCACTCATCCAACGGCATCCCTAAAATTAAATTGAGGATAATATTTAAAATTATACATGAGTAATGATAATTGAGAAAAATATTAATAAGAAAGTGGATGTGTGTATATATATACATACATGAGTGGTTAGGTTGACGAGCCTGTTGGATGAGTGGTTAGGGTGGTGTTCTAGGGTTCCCGGGTTCGATAGCCAGCAAGGTCAACTTTGAAAAACGAACTTTTCAAATTTGGCTCTGGTCTGGATCTGTAAAGTAGTGGCAGGGCACACTGTGTTTCGCAGTCATTTGGGCAGCCCGTCTGGCGGCAGTAACCACCCCCTTACAGAAAACCACCGTGAAATAACAGCACGTGTGCTGTTTCGGTGAGTGAGTATGGAATGCCCATTTACCTATCCCTTTCCAATTCCTGATCCTTAATCCTACTGTAGTCGGCAGCGAACTTGTAGCACCTGTGGCTTTGCTTGTGTTATAGGCGACGGTAGCCACATGCCATGAAGTGGACCGTCAGCCTGTCTGCTGATCTTAACATAAAAAAATGCGCATGTGCGTGTATATGGGATTTAATGTGGACCCCAAAATTATGAAGCAGAGTAAATTGGTTTGATGGTCTCTTTAGTTTGACTAAAGCCGAGAAGTAAGTTCCTCTTATTGAACTCTAACAGAGTACAGTTCTGTATTTGCCAATTTTTTTTTGGAAAAAAACACACAAACTTTAATCGAATTTTTTATTTTATTTATTTGGTATCATAAATACAAGATAAACAAATATTAAGCAATTTCATTATTTTCACCACACTTGATCCATACCCTACTTTGGGTTAGGTTAGATTAGATTGTCATATAATTAGAAGTGTTAATAGATGCAAATTTAGGAACATTGTTTTATAAAATACTTGTGAATATATTTGATATAATAATGTTTCTAAGTTCGGTGTTGGTCTGGGATATTTAATTTTCAATAAAACAGACTTTGATCGATTTAGTGGACATTATAAGTAGGTACATTAAAAAATTCTATATAAACATTAAACAATGTCCTTCTTTTTCATTACCTAGAAAGTAATAAAGTTTTGAGTGATTTAAATTATATATTCTTTGTTCGAAATTGCATGGAAATCGGTTTATTATTGTACTCATCAACGTTAGGACAAGTAATACCTAAGTGTCGCAATAATTACATAGTTAAAAATATATACAAAATATGCCTTACGTAATATACGTATAAATTGAAGTCTCTGTCCGCGTCCTCCTAAATCACGCAACGAATTTTGATGCGTTTTTCACAAAAGAAAAGAGCGTTAAACGATGAAGGTTTTTGTATATAATATTCCGAAAAAATTGCACCAGTACGAATTAGGTGTATTACCTTTCTCTTCAGGTGCTATATCAACTGGTATACTGGATTCAACATCAGCTGTTCCAAATAATAAGAAGAATACAATCAACTTTACACCTCTTCTTTGCCACAAAATTCCCATTTTTCTCTATTCTATTCATTTATCTGAAATTAAGCAGAAATCTTATATCACAATACCGTTTACGCCGTCACATCGATTTTCTTAGGCGTTTAAGTAAAGCAGATCAATCAGTTTTGTATGGAGATCAGATCAGTTTATTTTTATTCTCGTTTTAACGGTTGACATTTGTACTATTAGGTAAGAAGAAATCATAGATTTTACTGTGAAAATGTCGTGCAATATCATTTGGTTTCATAGATATTTAAATTTGAAAGTAATAAAAAATCTGTTTGAACTGCGCACTGATTCAATGCTTCCCGCTCAATGTGTTTGCGAATGTTATGCCCATTTACAAAACCTAAAATATTCACAGGAAATTACTGATAAAGACATTTTAGATATTAAATTTCTTTTCAAACATGATGGACCAAAAAGTTTCATAGGTACAGAAATTTTAATAACGATTCGTCTTCATTTTAATTAGGACAGGAGCTAAAATGCTTAAAACAATTTTTCGTTTATCCAATTTATCTTTTCTAAAATTAGCCCTTTGCGCCTTGGTTTAAAGTCCATTATCGTAATTTCGATTCGAACATCGGGTATTGAGCGGATGTAACATTGTATGAGAGAGTAGTAGTGTGGGCTGGCAACAATAACTACTTTAGTTTGACCCGTTTTGCCTTTCTGCACCTTTAATAAAATGAACGAGCAAGGAGAATTTGAGCAGCGATTGAGAGGTCAAGATTATTTGGTTAATTCGAGAGTTTAAATTGGCTCAAATAACCGCATTTGTCTCGAGATGTGCTCTAATGTTGATATTCCTTTGCTTCGGTCGGTCGTATTATTTTGATTATAAAACGATAATACATTAATATTTAAATATTTTTAAAGTAATAAAATTATCTCACATTACACTAAAACATAATTACGTGACTTTAACTTAGCTACTTATCCAATTATTATAATAACTTTTGTAGACAGCCACGTAATGAAATATTCAAATAATATTGAAATTGTCCTAAAAATACATTTATTTTTACAAACACAAAAAATATGTATATAAAAAAAATCTCAAATGAATTTATAATGAATTTACTTCTGTCTTAGCATTGTAGTTTAGTGTAATTAAGTCCTTTTAACGCGCAAATAAAAAGTAATACAATTCAAGTACATAATACTTACAATTGTATATCTAATAACAATTCAATTAACACATAGGTAAATTAATTTTAAGCACTCTTTTCACACTGTTAACTGAAACGCATTTAGATCAAATTAAATTTAAACACAAAAATATTTAACCATCAAAGAAAATTTTAATAACACGGGTCATTCTTTTTAATAATACATTAAATCAGCAACAAAATCACGGAACAAATATTTCTTTTTCTTTTTTTTAAATTTTATCACGTCCTGAACGTGTGTAACGCGTCCCCAGTTCCTCGCACTGAGCACTTAGCAGTAATAACTCAAACGAATTGTGATCGTCGGTCAGGACAGATCCCAGTAGAAGGACATAGGACGTTTGTAGCGAGGAAGCAGAATTAAATGACACATATCGACGCATTGCTGCAGTTGAAATTAGAAGCAGGATTAATATCTGCATATAAATACCCGTTTTCGGGAGACTTTAGATTTAAGCCCATTACAGACGTGGCTATAACTTATATTAATATGCTAAAATATAAATATATAATAATAGAAATGTACCACACACGGTGTCATCATCATCATAATGTCAGCCGAAGGACGTCCAATGGCGTCCTTCCTAAATTTCCAAAAAGATCGAGCAATTGACAATAATAATTTATAAGTACTCATAGACAAAACTCAAAAGAAGTCAATGCATACAAAGTTCATTAGAAACCCTTTCTCCCTCACCCGTACATCCATTTGTTATTTTAGACGAATCGCGTGTTAGACAAACTGAGTATTTAGACGAAATGCTTATTAGACCAAATGCGATGAAATCGATCAGAAGCAACGTTGAGCAATGTTGAGTTTTCTTACGAGGCCCATAGTTAGAGAGTACGTTTCAGCGCCATATGTCATCACTGGCAACACACATTGGTCGAAAAGTTTGTTTCGCAGTCATTTGGGCAGCCCATCTGGAGGCAGTAACCAACCCATTACAGAAGACCACCGTGACATAACAGCACGTGTGCTGTTGTGTTTCGATGAGTTAAGTAAGGGATGCCAGAGCACATTTCCTTATTCCTTCCCAATTCCTTATCCTTAATCTTATTGTAGTCTGCAGCGCACTTGCAGCAGCTTTGGCGTTGCATGTGTTATAGGCGACGGTAGCCACCTACCATCAAGTGGACCGTCAGCATGTCTGTCGATCTTAACATAAAAAAAGACTTATTATAAGTTGCAAATAAATAGACGTGTGTTGCTATGTAAACAAAGATTTTTATTTATAATTAGTACCTGAGAAATTAAAGGATTTCGATTTGGAGTGTTCGTTTTTAACTTTTGAAGAAATTGTGGAGAAAAGTGAGAAAAATTTGTGGATAAAAGCAATTAATGAAGATGTAAAGAAGTATAGTCAAGGAAAGTTTTTTTTTAAGTTTATGAACAGGATAGGAAGAATAATTGATTATAGAATTCAGAGGATATGTTGAATAGGTTAATTTATCTTTAGTATTGTGTATGCAAAAAAGTCGAATGTAGAATGTTTTAAAATATATATAATGACATAAGAAAGTTGAATGTGAAAAAATAATGTTGAATAGTATTGATTTGTATTTTCATGTACCTAGTGAATGTTTTAAGGATTAGAGAATGTTTTGAAGAATATAATATGTTCACATAAATTTGAAGGAGTTAGGTATATAGAGTTTTATTAGTTGCGGTAAAAATGGATCCCAGGGGTATGACAAATTCTTAAAATATAATTGCTCAAGATAAATAATAATAGAAGATAACTGTTATTTCTACAATAACTTAAAAAAACAATTAACTAAATGTCTAAATATAGTGGCCTCGGCGCCGAATATGGTTTTGTACCATTCGGAGTCGAGACACTCGGTCCGTGGGGCCCTGCAGCAATAAGCCTCTTCAAAGACATCTCGAAGAGGCTTATTGATGCGACGGGAGACCGAAGAGCTGGCACTTTCCTCGGCCAACGTATTAGTTTGGCCATTCAACGAGGAAATGCTGCCAGCGTACTTGGTACAATGCCACAGGGTCCATTTTTATATATATTATTAGTTTTAATCCATTTAGTGTTAATTTATTTTTAAATTAGATAGGTAATTTTAGTTTTTATTTTAATTTAATATAATTATGTGTATTGTATTTATAATAAATATATTGTCCTTGATACATTAACTAATTTACATGTAAACAAAAAGATTAAATAAATAGAATATATAGAGAGGCCAATGGGAAAATTTTTCTACAATAATCTTGATCCTGATCGCCGTAATCAGTAAATAGCCTTGTAAATAGCCTTGTTAAGTTGGCAATGGACTGAGCGATTTTGTACCACGTGGTTCTAAATGCCACATTACGGATTCTTTCTTGTCTAGCCCGATCTATAGGTACTGTTGAAATTCTTAGCCTATAAACAAAGAAACGACATTTAACAATTAATGACGACGAGTTCTGTCAACTTTCAAACATAAATTTCCTCAATGTAGGTAAATTGCTTTACCAAACTAGTTGGCTGCTATTATTATATACTTCTATGGAGTACTTATACTCCATAGACTGTTTACTGGTAAAATTAAAATCTTCGATAGATTGCATATATTGAAGCTACGGCTGTGCTGGGCTTTATCTATTAATTATATTTATTACTAGCTAAGCGTGCAACTTTATGGTATAGCGCGTAACTTTTTTGTTTGTAAACTGAATGGAATGAAGCAAACACTAAATGTTACGGTAGGCTTGCTACAAAACATCAGTGCAAGCCGCATTCAAATCGGTTAACCCGTTTCTGAAATTAGCGTGCACAAATGCACAGAAAACAGACAAACTGACAAACAGAAAAAAACTAAAAACAATTTTTTTTACCTCGGTAACATAAACTGTGTATTAATTTTTTTTTAAAAAAATAATATTTAATGTACAGGCACAACTCGTTTACGATTTCTATTATGTGTATAGATATAAATATAGATTATACGTCATCAACTCGGCCACGCTTCGCTGCGGCACGTATACGGCGGCGGCGGCGTGCGAATGAGGCGTGTGGTACTGGACACTGTTTATATATGCTATTTGTCGTAGCGTGATGTTATATTATAGCCTATAACCTTCCTCGATAAATGGACTATTCAAAATAAAAAGAATTTTTCAATTCGAACCAGTAGTTCCTGAGATTAGTGCGTTCAAACAAACAAACAAACTCTTCAGCTTTATAATATTAGTATAGATTTCTATGAACCCAATAACGACTATATTATTATTATTAGTACGAAAATAAATGTCGATCATTATTTCAATAAATAGAATTTAATTAAGAATTGATCGACAAAGAAGAGGGTCTCCCCTTGTCATATCTCTCTCTCGAAGATTTAATTAAGGTTGAAAGCCAGAGCCAGCCTGCCAAATAAAAAAGGAATTTTGTTTTTAATAATATTAAAAAACAATTAAAAAATAACGGCTACCATAACGGTGAAATAATATTAATATTTGCACAATATAACAAAATAATAAAAAAAATAGAACCATTCTACAATCTCGAAAACTTGCTAGAAATAATTACCTACGTACGGGAAATACCTATGTTTTTTCCTTAGTCTAAAGGAAAATAATCTCACTGTTTGTATGGACGTCAAGCTTTCAGATTTTTTTAAATCATAATGCCCGATTAACATTGTACCAGTAGCATTCCAGTCCAACGATAAAAAGGAAAGAGCGACTTCAAATTTATTTTTTTGCAGGTTTAGCATATCTGAATAATGTATCCATAAGTTGAATATTATTTAAAATTAATTTTTCAAATTTTACTGTCGCTATTCTCATTGATAATCTGTATTCAGAGGCATCGTCGGACTCCAGCTGTCGCCAAAGCATTGTTGAACTCTTTTTTACTTTTACCTTTTTAGGTTCTTTTTCCACTTCATCACTAACTAATTCTAACAGTAGCAATAAAAAGACAGCTCCAAAATATATTTTTAATTCCTTTGTATTTTACCAAATTCACCATTTTCACCATAGAGTTACCGATTCAACAGATTTTGACACGCAGATTATCGCATTCTTTTGTTTTTATAATATTACGACGTAATATCCCGCAAACCACACGTGTTTTTTTTTAACAGGAACAAACTGAAGAGTTTTTAATTAAATTTATTACTGTTAGTCATTGTAATGGAACTACGAGTGTGCTGCAACTTTTATTGCAGCACTAGATTGGCCCATCTACACTTTTCTAGTGGCTTTGCAATGGACAAGCTGGAATGAAAAAGTATGAGTGGAAGGTCATCCAGGACTGGATTTCTAAATATAATAGGTAAATTCCAGTGCATTACAGTACCGGTTCACATTAATCTAGTGATATTCCAGCGCTGGTTTCGATCTTGGATTGACATGCTACTGGAATAATGTGAACCGGGCCTAATAGTTGCGTCGATGAATAGGTACATAAAACACACAATCTTCGGAAGTCCTCAAGAACGGCTATACAAAAAAAAAATAGTATTGTCTCTGTTCTTGAGCATTTCGGAAGGAAAGGCTTAATCGATACGACTGTATCAAAATTTATACAAAATTTACTTAAGTTTATTATTCACTATTCAACTGGAGACATTGCCACAAAAATAAGTAATAAAAATTATAACGATAAAAAATATCATTTTCAGAAATAAAGGCTCCATTTATTTTTAAATAGTTTGTGTCAATTGATCGCTATGTTGCTTTACGTGACCAATGAAGATTCTTTGAACACTGACACATAATATCGCTGCTGCCATTGCTCAACTAGCCCATTGATCACCCCTATTCAGCTTCTATATAGCCCACATATAAGAGCACCCTTATATATATTTGCTATGTGTTCTGTCCTTAAAATGAAACTTATACTTGAAATTTACTTAAAACTTAAAATGTTTCATCACCTATATGCACAAGCAACATCAAGAGAGTATACAAATGGGTTGCAGACCTTAATAAAGGAAAAGGAATAGAGAAATGAAACCACGTATCCCTTACTGAAACAAAATACCGCTTTATTTCACTGTGGTCTTCTGTACCTTACGCTGTAACTTACTGCGATCAAACAGGCCGTCCAGTTTATGATCAGAGCCTTATCTATGAATAAATTTAAAAGTGTCATTAAAACCAAATTCCTCTTGAAAGGCTATTTATAAGGTCGCTGATTATTTAAGCGACAATAAAGCCTGGAATTAAAGCCTGGATTCGGAGCTCATACTATGTTTAGTATTGTATATGTACTTTGATTTAACTATTATTTAGTGTATCTAATTGTTGTAATTTTATATTTTAAAGAAGACAAAAGAGTAGTATCCTGAGTTTCTTTCGGGGTTTCTTCTGAGGATCGTCATCTTGGTTTTTATCCGAAACCCTGGTAAATTTAAAAGACGATCATAAGAGTTTCTTGGAGAAACCTAATTGATAAATAAATATTTTGATTTGATTTACTAAAACTATGGACAAAAAAGACGATGAAATCGTTTTTCATCTTAAAATGTCCACGACGCAATAGAAAATATCGCAACCTTATATATGAAGTCTAATGAATAAACAGCAGGTACAAAAGGTGCTATGACGCAACCGTTTGACCGTGTTTATAAATTGTTTTAAATTGGGATCAGTGATAATTAACACAATGAATTGAATGGGTTATTGGTTTGAAACGATCCGAGACAAAAGGTAATTTTTTGCATGTTGCGTTACGTAAAATTGGGCGAACAATAACAGCGACTGTGCTCATAAAGAAAAAGTGTTAAGAGGAACCGTGTCGTCTCTAGGCGAAGTATACACTTAAGCTAAGTAGAGTAGAGCGTAAAATTACTGAAACGATATCGTAACATCACGCTTTTTTATATTTGAAATCTTTGCAAATGTAATAGGAAACATTAATGACAATTTTTGTTGGCTTTACCGCTGCATGTCGCATACAAAACTGTGAGATTATAATCAACTATGTTGTATTTCATAGACAGGATACAATCTTATATCCTTATTACTTATTGTTACTCGGGACTTTTATTCATTTTATTACTTTAGACTATTACATACAGTAGTAAATGTGAACAGTAGATACATAGTGAACACATTCTCTTCAGGTGCTACATTTATTAGTAACTAGAGACCCGCCCCCGGCTTAGCCCGGGGTGCAATTTTTATATATATGAACATTCCCCGTTTATCCCTCTTTCCATTCGTGAAAACCGAATTAAAATCGGTTTACCCGTTCACGCGTGATGCCGTGACCAAGGGAAATGGGGATTCATTTTTATATAGATAATCCGGATGAATTAGCTCAAAAACATGACGTTACCCAAAAACATAGAACTTCAGTTTCTTTGGTTTAAAATACACTTTTTTCTAACTACAGTTATAATATTTTTGGAGAACAAATGCTAATTCACCAGTACTATAATGCATACATATATATCTATATCTATACTTCTTCTATCTATCTATACTAAATAAAGCTGAAGAATTTATTTGTTTGTTTGTTTGGTTGAACGCACTAATCTCAGGAACTACTGGTTCGAATTGAAAAATTATTTTTGTGTTGAATAGTCCATTTATCAAGGAAGACTATAGGCTATATAACATCCCGCCACAATAAATAGTATTGTTACGACTACCTATGGAACGTTCTGGAAAAAGCGTTCGTGTCGGCCGAAAGTCTGGAACGTCCCACCCCTTCCCGATTAGTGTAAAAGAAAATTGGTCCTTATGTTTACAACTTAGAGTTTACATTTCAACAGAAATAGCATTCCTGAACTTTCAGTGGTTTATTTACAATATTGTTTATATTTCTAGTAAATTCGAAATACTAGAGGCGTTTGGCGCCAAGTATAAATAAAAGGCGGCCGGTTAAGTGGGCTTTTAGTGGTGCGACAACCAGCGATACGAAAGCGACTCTTTGGAGCTTTTGCGAAGTTATCTGCGTGCGAGTGAACCAGTCACACTTTAAGGGAATCATCGACGACTTTTGGCAAGTTTTCATAGGACAAGTTTGGTGATTTTGGAAGACATCTTGGTTTCTGAAAATAAATCGTTCGTTTCGCCTTTACACGGCACTTTAACTCACCCCGCACGTGATAGCATTATATATGTCCAGTACCGCGCGCCCCACGCCGTAATTAAATAAAACTACTATCATGTAGCTAATTTCCAACTTCTCAAATTGACTTTAGTGTCTGGTCTGGTCTATATGTCATAAAAATCAGTTCCACTGCCTGTCACGAAGGAAGAAAAGTTAATTATTAGATTCCTTGTCAATGCACCAACAATACAAATATCTATAAAAATATTATATAACAAGATGATCAGCAATGAAGTATGAGGCCTTCTCTTTGTTCTAAATGTAACAAGAGATACTTGCATCTCACTTAAAGTGATCGGCAACGAAACAAGATTAATATTTTTGTTGTTATGTAAGTGCAAAGATATAGAATCCATTCGTTAGATAAAGTGGTGAATGGCAATGGACCATCACTTATTGGTTCACGTTTCCATTATACTATTCAAGTACGGTACGTTATAAATAAACACAATAAAGCAAGAGGCAATAAGCGCGAACCTCTTTGTTCCGTAGTATAGTCTAGCTAGATATAATATTTACGTGTAACCAGAGCAATCACAAGAACAACATAATAATTATTTTATATCCTTTCAATATTGATTAAAAAATTATAGATGAAAATGCATGTAATCGAAAATCAACTACAATTCTACAATTCTTATTTATCTCCACATTGTTTCAGACTCAGATAATGCTCTCGAAAATTTATTATAACTTAATGTAGGTTTTAATAATAAAATAACATATTAAGTTTTTTTGCGAGAATGTAAAAAAATCAATTTCAGCACAGTATAATAAAGAGTACTAGGGTAACTTCAGTCAGAGTCGTAAATGTTCACTAGTTTAAAGCAGAATCAGTAGTGCGAAAGAGAAGCATTGCTACAATGTTTTCGCACGTGAGAGAGGAACGTGGATAGGCATTTCTTTTAATAGTTACAAAAGTTAATTAAAAATACTCAACTATAATAGCAAAACATAAGTGTAGGACAAATGTACTTAGATAATATTAACTTAATCTAAATGTCATGAAGACAATTGACATAGTTACATATTAGATTCATTAACGTTCAGACAGACAAACAGTTAGGTTCAATAATTCATTTGAAACAATGGTACATGATGAACTATAAAGTTTATTTTTTCTAGACGTCTGACTTGGCATGATTAATGAAGAATTGGTGAAGGTTAATTTAAATCTACCCTCAGAGTTAGACAAAATCCAATAACAAGTTTTTTTAAGAAAAACAATGTCGTAACGTAACCACGTCCTATGGATACGTACAAAGTTCGGAGACGGACTTGATATTCGGTTAGTTTGTTAGTATACCTACGCGGGGCATCCCGTCAGCTACTACAAATAAATTTGATAATGACTTGTTTTGTTGCTTGGAAAATTTTACAATGCGTTTATTTTTTATTTTATTTTCGTCGTAGATATTTCAACATCATGCAAAGTTACAATTTTTTCCCGAAATCCTTTGAATAAATAAGCAGATCTAAGCATTTAATAACATGGTGTTAACAAGTTGCCTATTGCCTATTCTGTGTTTTAATACAGTGTAATATACTCTGTGCCGATGCGACGGAGGCATCTGGCGGATGCGTGGACGAACCGGCCTCTCCATGCTTATCACCTGTTACGATCGCCCCAATTACTACAATAATGCCTCCTGTATACCATTGAGCCGAATGAGTCCCAACGGTACGAGTAGCTTAATATTTATTGACAAAACTGGTTGCATTATCCTTATTGGTTATTTAAGTTTTTTTGAACATAATTATATTGATGCGTGCATATTGTAGTGCTTAATATTATATTAAAATCAAAACTTATACATCGTAATTCCTTCATTCACTTATTGGCTAATGCGGCCTCTTGGGATCATCTAATGCAATGGGCTGTATTACTTAAAAATATGTTTCGCTATTTTTTCTTATGCCTGTCTTATGCAATATTAATATTTTTCTGTGTGTACTTATTAATAAGTATTAATGGTCGAATTTCGACCATAAACATATCAAACCTGTGTACATGTGTGTCAAACATGAATGTATTTCGAATGAATATTATAAAAAAACTAGCTGACCAGAACCCGAAAATAATTCTGTAACCCGATTGTGGCGCCACTTATCGGGTACAATTTTATTTTCAAACCATTCTGTCAAAGTGACACGTCACTTCATGTCAATGAACGACGGTTAAATTAGAAAATTTTCATATTTTCCACCACATGAATGAATATATGTATTATATATTACATAATATATTCCAGTATGTATTATATATTTTTATGTGAAATTTATGCATACGTCGCATTTTGAGTATTGCTGTCATGCCTTATTGCAACATGGATTGCTTCTTAAAGCCTAATGCATTTTTCTGGGAAAATTTTCTCTTCATAACAACCTTCCTTGAAAAATAAATTAAAAAAAGAAGCCCATTTGGTCCAGGAGTCTTCAAGTTTTGCGCTGAAAACATTTAGCGATTCATTTTTATTTATATAGATAGATTAAGTATCACGTGTCCCTAAAAGTACACGATGACTTTCTAACTGCATTTGTTCAACATTACACACTTGTACTGATTTGCATGACTGATAACCGTCCCATGAGACGCGCTTGTTATGGCATAATGGTCTGTCATGGCATTTTATTTACTCCTATATGGTAAAGTGGCTTTGCTTCGTGGGTATATTCGTGACAATGACTACATATTGTAAGTTTTGAAAAATCTCATTTATTTGGAGTTACAAAAGAGTAGATTATATCCTAACATTTGTCCAAGCCATGTCTAAATTGAAATAAATTTCAATTCATAGAGTCTAACAATGGCCATTTGGCACATTACTACGTTAACTACTTCTTCTAGTTTCTGGTACGAGATTCTTCAATACCAACGTCGCTTCTATGCTTCTCGTTCACAATTATTATTCCAGTTACTTACGTACCTATATAGATAGGTAAAAGATTATAGATTTTGCATGTTACAGTTAATGGGTTTGTAAACTTTTAACTACTTCACTTCACATTTTAATGCAAATACAGCAAAAGGTGCATTTAATAATAATTTGTCTCAAAAATTGATAGGTAGTAGCTTAATACCTAGTCGAGTCTCTTAAAAATTAGTTTTCTTGCATAATTTACAGAAAATAAATATTTTTATAGTTATTAACAAAAGAGTAAATAAAACATATTTTACATTTGTTTAAAGTGTTGGATTTGTAATTTCCAAAACAATTTTTTAATTTTATTCTGATTCACATTTTAATTAGCAGGCGTTAAAAATTCTGCGCAGTCGCTCTTAAAACCACTTAAAAACAGGGACCGGAAAACCCCTTTTTAAAATTAAGCCTATCAAAAGGTAAGCCTATTAAAAGGTTACCCAAATGATATTGGTCAGGCTATACATTGTATTAGTTTATCGTTTTGGTAACCTTTTGAATAAGGTTTAACCACTTACCACTAAATAAGTGTTACCCTATTGATTTTCTATCTCTTTTCCGCGCATTCGAGCGATTTCTACACAACCTGACTTGAACTACCGAAAGACATCGGCTATCGTATTGTTAGATAGCACAATAATAAGTCGAATGAACTGTGCATAGAGATTAAAATAGTTTGACCGCATTCTAAACACTTTTATAGGGTAAGCCTATTAAGAGGTTTTTAGTGACTGTAAGTGCTTACCCAAATTAACTGTATCTATTTGGTTAGCATTTCGTTGGGGCAAGTCTACCGTAAGCTTACCTATTTGATAGGGTTTTTGAAAACAAGTCTATCAAAAACCCAAACAAATACCCCTTTAATGGTAAGCGGTTCCGGTCCCTGCTTAAAAAGGAACTATTTTCTAATAAATTAGGAAAAAAAAACAAAAAAAATGTCTATGTACTTTTTTAATAATTGCAACTTATAAACAAAAGACGCGTGAAAATTCGCTCAGTTCCGATTGCTACGTAGAATCGCAAATCGAGACCGCAGTCTTAATCAAAATTAAAATGCGTTTTGAAATGCCCATTTCCTTATCCCATCTTAATCCCTTATCCAATCCTACTGTAAACGGCAGCGCACTTGCAGCAGCTGTGGCGTTGCTTGTGCTATAGGCGATGGTAGCCACCTACCATCAAGTGGACCGTCAGCCTGTCTGTCGACTATATATACATATATATTAGTAAAGTAAGTAATTTTTAATTAATTAATAGTTAATTAAAATTAATTAAATTAGTTAATTAACGAATTAAATAAAAATATTTACATATAACATATACCTAAGTAAATATCTTTAAATTTATAAAAAAGAAAATTAAATATAAATAGCCCATCCAAATCCGTTTGGTATAACTGCATCAGTGCAGTGATTTGATTTTTTTTAGTTATTGTTCGTGGAGAATATAATATTAAAACTAATTTTAAAATTGTATTTGTTTATACATATTTGAGCTACGACTACAACACTAAAAAGCAACGAGCACAAAGAACTTAGGATTCGATTTGATAATGTGTTTACATTCACTATACATCTTGAATAATCTTGAAATCAGTTCTATAAATGGCAGAACTGCGTCACTTTGTATTTATAGGTATGACATGATTAATGATTATCTCATAACTTTTCTCTGTGCTTAATTAACATTTTATAATATTAGAACATGTCGAAATATGATAAATATTGGAATTCATTTTAAAATACTAAAATTGGAAGAAAAATATTTTAATAAATACATAATGATTAATGAAGTTAAGTTTCTCAAAATTGTATTAACTTATTGTAAATATTTTTTTGTACAGTTTATGTTAAATATCATATTTTAATGCTTTGCACTGCACTGCGCCTTTATTACCTATTGCACATTTCTTTCCATATTATTATATCCATACTAATATTATAAATGTGAAAGTAACTCTGTCTGTCTGTCTGTCTGTTACCTTTTCACGCCTAAACTGCTGAACCAATTATAATGAAATTTTCCATACACGTTATCAGGGATGCAGGAAAGGACATAGGTCACCTACCTTTCATCCAGAAAAAAGTATTGTTCCCGAGGGATCATTTAACGCCTGGAAAAGCTATTCTGACAACAGTTTTTTTTCTAGTTGGATATGTCCTTTTTATAATTAACTATATGAAAAAAAAAACATTGAAAAAATAATATTTCTTAAATTAAATAAAGTCCTTATGCAGATATAGTCATTTTGGAGATCCAGTCGTTTTGATACCGACCCAAATAAATTAAGACATACAAAAAATTAATAATTCGAAATTCAAATTCTATTGGCAAGGAAACCTCATTTACGGCGGATGTCGTTATAGTAAAAAATCATCAACCTTCCAAAATATTTGGTGGGTGGAGATGATTTTTTGCGTCGTCCTTTATATGTATTTCCAGTTTGCAGTAAAAATTCCATGATTCTAGTTTTAATATTTTAGTCAGTGAATCAGAACATTAAGGGTAAAATAGAAGTCCCTAAAGGTCCACTAGTAAAGGTCCACTAGATTCTACCCATCCAATTCCAAGAAATAGGATGAATTTGACATTCACTCTGATCAGAAAATTTCCTCTTCTTATTATACATTCCAGGCTGAGTCATCGTGGTTATGGATCGTCTGATAGGTCGCGCAGCCTCTGAGAGACTTTTCTATAAATCTGCGTGATAAGAAAATTAAATCTATGAAAACTCGCGTTAGGTCTAAAGTATCACGGGACACTGTCCGATGTCAATAATTAAATAACTTGGCGTGATAAGAAGTTAAAGATCTCAGAGAGGAGAGCACAGGAACTAATCTTAAAGGCCTGATCTTGCTTTTTGTTAACTTGTAAAATTATTTGTTGTTAAATTGTCGTTTATGTAAATGTCGGAAGATAAGCAGGGACTGGTCAGGGGAAGTGCTGCAGACCTTAGCAGCATAAAGGATAATGTAATGGGATGTTATAGATATATTGCGTTATGGATAAATTAAAGTTAGATTCATTTAAAAATTAAAACTGCAACTGATTAATATAAACATAATTATACTTGGTAAGGTAAAAAAAACTTCATGAATACTAACTGTACGAAAAAAATAATAAGTAGAACCACATGGAGAGTCGATATAAATTTATTTTTAATGCAAATATCTCATACTCAACGTTTTGTTTCTTTTTTTCTATCGTAGAACAAAATAATAGAACTAGTTAGAATAACCCATAAGGAAATGAACTCTAAGCATCCCTTATTCACTCACTGAAACACAATAGCACACATGCTGTTAACTCACGGTGGTTATAATGCTATTTATTTCATTATTGAGTCATCCTGTTTATTTTATATTTGTAAGAGGGTATTTACTGCCACTAGACGGGCTATAACTTACTCTCTCTTTCAAAAGGTAGGCCTACAGCCTTGTGCCCTTGGAAAAATTTTAACTATGTAACTAAAATTAGATACTATTTAGACTTTCTCAATAACCATGAAAGTATTTATTAAGTAGCTCTTCAGGGCCAAAGAAAGTTGTAAAAAACATTAACCTTTATTTAAAACTGCGTCCGCCATTTTCCATTATGCGGTGAACAATTACAAAAGAACATTAGTAATGACTTCTTGCCGTTGCTTCAGGTATTTTAGTAAATTACTTATGACAATCTGAATGAGGCAAGACAGAAGTTACTTTAGTAAATAATTAACATCATCATTATCGTGATTCCAATATCGTAATTCCATATATGAAATATGATTACGAATTTTAAAAGTTTCAAACATATTATGACTTAGATTAAATAGTTCGTTTTTCTCTTGTCCTATTTAGTAAATAACATTTTGACATCACTTTAATTTAAATCAGTCATTTAGAAATAACATCCATACGAAATTAAACAAGTCCAATACGACTGCCGTTAGCTGGCCTAAACTGAGATTTTAGGACCAATGCGCTGGTGCCATTTCGCCGCGCCATTGGCCCGGTCTTTACGCTAGTAATATAATGTATACTCGTACGCCAATTTATGGCATGTAACTTCGGGTTTGCACTTTGCACCTCTCAGTGTCTTTCAGTTTAGGTTTAGAATCATATTTATTCTTACAAAGAATTACAAAATTTGCTTATACTCATATAAGAATTTTTTAAGTTTCTCAAAAATATAAATTTTAGGTGAAACATTAATTCGCATTACGAGCATACAACCTACTTGATATATAAAATACATAGCGGTTAATAAAAAACAAAAACATAAATACGTTGTAAACTCTCACAAAACTTATTAAATATACACAATCTTAATTTTTTATTTCACGGTAGTTATTTTTACCTGAAATCAAAAATATTGACCCTGATCGCCGTAATCAGGATGGCCATGGCGTAGCTAAATAGCCTTGTAAATTTGGCGATGGACTGAGCGATTTTGTACCACGTGGTTCCAAATGTCACATTACGGATTCTTTCGTCTTGCCCGATCTATACAGTTGAAAATCTTTGGTCTTGCCATTACTTGACAACAGAGTGCTGTTATTACACGGTGTTCTTCTGTGAAGCGGTGAGTAGATACTAGAATACGCAGAATTCCAGGTTTCCTGCTATTGCAAAAATGTAAATTTAATTACATATTTTATTGAAACATTAACAAAGTACAATTTATTCGAAGATTACATTTCACTCGTTACATAATGGCTACATATACCTACTTACCTACGTATAACTGAAACGCATTGATTGCAGACACTTGTTATACTTATTTATATAAGCAATGGTTGTTACATAACCAGTTGGATACTTAAAATCTCATCCAATCTTAACAATAACAACTGCATGCAATTTCGTGCTTAACATCGTTTTATGAACATTATTTACATAACAAGGCGACAAACTTTAGAATTGTCTGCAATCATAATAAGTTTACTTTTTTGTTAATGTATACGTCGGACGGTAAGCTAATGTCAAAATTGATGGTATGTGGCTACCGTCGCCTATAACACAAGGAACGCGAAATGTGCAGCGCCAGTAGTGTGCTCTTGATCAGAAGTAAAGACTCATCATAACTAATTTTTGATTCTATTTATATTTTTAATTTTAATGTAAGTAGGTACCTTGTCCACCTGAGATTCTGTACAGTTGAGAATCTATCCAAGTGAGCTTGAGCGCCGCCAACCATAGATTTAAGGATAAGGGGTTAGGAATGGATAGGGAAATGGCTCACGACATCCCTTACTCACTCAACAAAACACAGTCATGTTGTTATTTCACGGTAGTCTTCTATAAGGGGGTGGTTACTGCTGCCATATGGGCTTCCCAAATGATTGCAAATAAATACCTATAAATATAAATACCACCTGCGCCATAGTAATTGTAAGTGCGCGGCCGACCTCACTAAGACAAAGGTTACGGGATAAGAAGGGAATAGAGAAATCAACTCTGGCATCACCGAGTAAGTGAGTAATCACTCACGTAAACAACACATCTCTTATCTCATGGTGATTTAAAGGGATTCTGCCGTCAAACGGGCCTTAAGTTTATGACTGCGGTACAAAGTGTGCTTTGTGGTGCTTTGCAACTACCGTAACGCAATAACTAGTAGTTATTATACGCTATGTCACTACTAACATTTAAGTTTAAGTTATTTTGTAGTACAAAATTTCATTTTTAATTAAGTGGGTGTTTGTATACTTGAATACCGTAACTTTAAATATCTAGTTCGCAGTGTTTTGAAATATTATTATTTTGTAATTGAAATAAAATACACATTTAGTAACACAGCTAGAAAGTAAAAAAGGAAGTATTATATATATGCATGCGGTTGGCGATATCGCCTACTGTGAGACGGTAAAGTGTCCTTGCGTGCGATATACTTGTGGAATTCTCTACTGGAGCCATCAGACCTTCAGGACCACTAGTTATTGAGAAATAAAACCCATTTGGGTGTCACGAATCGTGTTATTTACAAAATCGATAAACGAATGCCAATAACGTTCAATAGATTTAGACATTTATTAGCCTTTGTTCGCCTTAAAAGGGTTAAAAGAAAAATTAAGTGTACTTTAAATTGCTCCTGAACGCATCTCGTATAGGCAACAATAATTTGGATAATGTGTACTATATTACCTGGAGTCCGTGGCTTCGCATGCACTGTTTAAAGAAGCGTAATCAAATAATGTCTTAAAAATATTCCGTCTCGAAAAAACGTGGAGTTTTTTCTAGACAATGCGGATATGTCAACATCTGTTTTTATTCACTAACTGTGCCCCGTTGATTCGTTTGGCTTAAAATTGACAGTTTCAAAACTTCCAGCAAGCTGTCAAACGGTTTCCGAGTTTGTCGACTGCAGACTGCATTTCGCAGTCATTTGGGCAGCCCGTCTGGCGGCAGTAACCACCCCTTTTACAGAAGACCACCGTGAAATAACAGCACGTGTGCTGTTATTTCACGGCCCATTTCCCAATCCCCTCCTAATCCCTTATCCTTAATCCTACTGTAGTCGGCAGCGCACTTGTAGCAGCTTTAGCGTTGCTTGTGTTATAGGCGACGGTAGCCACCTACAATCAAGTGGACCGTCAGCCTGACTGCCGATCTTAACATAAAAAAATAATATACGTATGTAAACATTAATGTTTACTCATTTATATACTTGGACATCGGCTGCATTTTTTTTTCTGCAAATTATATAAACTTCCTTAAGGCGACTCCAGCCGCAAAACTCGTCCTGCACTGAATTGACGAGACTGCTGAGGGGGAGTCGCTACTTGCAAATTTCGAAATATCTATTTAAAAATTAAATAAAGTATAATTCAAATTTTTCTTTTCATGAGCCTTCAGATAGTGGATCTTAAAATTTATCTTAAGAATTAGCTATTTAAAATATTGATTATTAAGCAAATCGCACGGTTACAACATCGATATTAGACAGCAAATTAGTAATTTTTTTATATATATAATTAAATGTAATTTAAAAAATAATTATGATGATCCCCTTTCATATATCCTGCAGATGATTTGAGTATTTTTTAAATTATAATTATTATGATAATTTAAAAGGAAAACGGTTACAAATAAGTGGTTTTTTTATCAGGCGTTGAATATTTAGACAATCCTTCGGGAACAATACTTTTTCTGGATGAAAAGTAAAACCTATTTTCTTTTTTTGTATCCCTGACAACGTGTATGCAAAATTTCACGAGTAGTTAAGACGTGAAAGCTTAACTAACAAACAAACTGACTTTTACAGTTATAATATTAGTCAGGATAATATGGATATAGATATATCGAAACACAGCGGCCCGCTAGTATTTTGTAATATTTTTTTGTAGAATTTTATAAATTTTATTCAGATGAAAATGTTTGTAAATTGGTTCTCTTGAAAGGAATTATGGAGATTTACCTTTTAAGGAAAAGGTAAATTTTCAAGAAGGGATAGGGAATTTTTTCATAGAATTTTTAAAGTTATTTTTTTATAGAAGAATGGAATACACTACGTATTGCGTTGCAGCATATCGCTTGTGTTTATATGTATATTAGGTATATTATCTTACTTACTTTAAAAAGTAAGTAAGTTCTTACTTACCTTACTTACTTTTAAAAGATGACACCAAAACGCACCGTTATTACATAAAATTTGAATTTCAATACCTACTTTTACAATAGCTTCTTACAATTTTTCTTATCATTTGGGGTTCAAACCTTTATGAAATTGTTCTTGAAATCGTATAATTGCTTCAGTAAACATTTTCCAATGGTTGCCATGCGACTGGACGTTCTGCAAGAAATCTGTTGAGCGTTGCGAAACGGTCGGCTCGCTTGCGTCGCCCAGCTGTCAAGCGACGCCGCCACGCCAGTCGCTTGGAGGAGAGAGTCGCGGACGCACTATAGCGTCGGCTCTTGCGCGGTTTCACTAAACCAAGGGAAAATAAAACTCAATCGCCGCGCGCGCAAAACCGCGCACCGCTACTAAAAATTTCAATAACAAGTTAGTGATGTGAAACAGTGATCGAATTGACAGGAAAACTAGTGTTGTGCCCCGACTGTTCGTTGACCAGTGCCGGCTAGGTTTTGTGAGATTTTTATTTCTCTCTCGTCATTTGACACACATTATGACGTGAGTAACGGTGCATACATCCGACGCCGATCGACTCGCTAAAATCGAAAAGTGCCAGTGTTTTTCTATTAAAAGCCGGAATATTAACGGACTTGCCCAAGTGGAGGTAAGAGCGGATGTTTACAGTTATGGCTTATTGTATAACTTGACGGTGGCGGTGAAAGCTTATTCAATCTACTTTAAATAACTTAATCAAAAATGCATATAATATATAATATGACTTATCTGGGTATATATTGCGATATTTATTGCACACCCGTACCTAATTTTGTATATTATAGTTTTACCTCAAGTAAATCATAGGTATATTATACCTATTAAAGAACTATTTAATTCTTTGTAAAATATATCAATTTTTATTATTGCAATTTGTTGTAGAAATAAAAACTAAATTGCATTGCTCTGAAAAAAGAAATAATAATTATTAAACAAAGGTAGTAAAGTAATTTTAAATTTTGTATTGTACAAATCTTGACTTGAAACTATTATAAATCTTACCTGAAAAGAGAACAAACATTTAAGCTATTATTTCATAACTTGTTTAAAAATGCTTTATTGTTGATTAAAAATTACCTTTCCTTACAAGAATCGTTAAACATTCATCCATACGTTTCATTCCCGATGTAGGTAGCCACATTTAATTTTATGAATACATATAAATATATACATAATTAAATCTTCATCGTTTATCTCTCTTCCATTAGTGAAGACCACATCAAAATCCCGAGAAAAAGCGGAGAAAGACAGAGCTTTATTTTATTTTATAGATATAGACATAGTTATAGTATTGCCATAAATGTTTTCATGAATAATGTAGGTATTTTTATGAAAAGAATGGTAGGTATTAAAGAATTATTTAGTTCTATCTAAAATATATCTGAATATCAATATGTACCTACCTATTTCTATCTAATAATGTGTAAACTTACCCATTTCGACTGTAATTCGTCGTTCATAAAAATACACGATTAATTAAATGAGTATGCAACGAAAGAAAAGAAAAAAAGTACAAGTATAAATTAATAGCTGGTCCAATATGGACTCGTACAGCAAAGGACAGAGTTAAGTGGAAATCTTTAGAGGAGGCCTTTGTCGGGAGACAAGCTGATTAAAAACCGTTTGCCGATCTGTAAAATAATAATAATTAAAAAAAAATTTAGGCGTTAATTTTTAAATTTTAAGTAAGCATGTAAAAAATCAGTAATAAAGGCTTTTTTATTTTTATTTTATAAATTAATAAGTTCTATGTAAAAAATATGTAATTAATATCACGTTAAAATCATCTTTAAATAGTTTTTTGTAATTTTAAATTTAAAATTAACAAGAAAAACGAGTCTAGTTGAATATACATTTTAATTTATATTAACCGAATGTAAAGAGACAATCGATGAATATTCAATAGTATCGTTGTCCTGCCAGTTAAACAACACAATCGTTGGGGGAAAACTGTAAAGAAATGTGTTTATGCCTGGAATAAACAATGCACTTGGGTGAAAAGGTCTCTTTGCTCATCATGCGTATGGCGTCTCTGTGCTTCTGTTTGGAATAAATTTTAATTTACTAAGAAGTAAATATTTTTTCTTTCGTTTTATATACAAAGCAATAATATATTAATGCATCACATGCAACTAGTAACCTATAAAATAGAATTAATAAGGTCACTGTAGCTTATCGTAAGCCTAAAAGGCATGAAAAGAAAAGAAACAGTTTCAAATCAAAGAAAGAAAGAAAGAATTTTTTTAAGTGAACAAAAGTCATTTTTGCATTTATTTAACTGTTATCGACGTTGCGAAATTATATAAATCACTATGAATCTCGATAACAAAGCGGTTAACTTTTTTTTGTTTATTTATAATTAAGTTTTTGCTTAAAACAAACCGCATTTTATATTGGAAATATTATTGCAACACAACACAAACAAGTCTACAAGGACTTTCCTGTGTCACGACTTCCTTCTAGCTCAAGTCTGTTATAATATTATTTGCTTTTAAATTAGATGAAGTATTTTTTTAATTAAATTAATACTTACTGTCTACTGGCGTACTGGCTTTTTTATTTTGCTTTCGAATGAAAAAAAACCAATGCTAAGCAACGTATTTCTAGAAATATAGTTATTTTATAATATTTTAAATAAAAAATTTACTGAGTTTAGCGAGCATTCTACTATTTTTCAACAGTAACGGAATACAATGCATGACTGCTGTGAAATTAATTTAATTAAAGTCAACAAAAAAGAACTGATTTTTACTAAAGAACTACTTTAGTATTGTAAACGTAACGATATTTTTTTAAATAAACTTACGCCAAGATATAAATCTATATCTAAACATAGTTATAAAATAAAATAAAGTAAGTCTCTGTCTCCGCTATCTTCTTCTAAACTACCTACGCAATGAATTTTGATTCGTTTCTGAGGAAAAGAGCGATAAATGAGTAAGGGTTGTGTGGGTTTTTTTAAGTTAAGGTCGACAGACAGGCTGAGGGTCCACTTGATGGGTAGATTAAGGACTATAGTGTAGATTATGACTACAGTAAGATTAAAGACAAGAGATTGGGAAGGGAAGGAAATGGGCTCGGCATCCCTTACTCACTCACCAAAACACAACAGCACACGTGCTGTTATTTCACGGTGGTCTTCTGTAAGGGGGTGGATACTGCCACCAAACGGGCTGTAAAAATGACAGCGAAATAAAATAAAGTTAATTAGCAGAAAAAATAACTGCGACACAGTGCAAAACCGGGCTTTTAGTATTTATATAATGTGCAAACATCTTATGTTACATTTTATGATTGTTGAAATGAAAACTAATTTCAGCTGCACTGAAAACAGTAACAATTTTTATAAAACAGTGAATTTTAAATTTAACCAACCTAACTGCTACAATATTTATAGGCACCTGTTACCTGAAAAGAGAAATAATATTTAAGCTAATTATTTTACAAATACCCATCTATTTTTTTTAGTAATTTATTTTATTTCCCTGACTTGTCTAACATTAACCTTTATGTTTTTTACCGTTGTAGGTAGTTACTTTTAATGATATGAAGTAATAACCTACATACCTAATTATTAAGTTAAAGCGCGTCAAATTCAAATTTAATGAAGTTTACCTAACAAACTTTATTCCATTTATATTATTACTGTGTTATAAGAAGAACACTGTTTATCTGAGATACAGATGCCTAGATAATTAATTAATGTTATGCTTTCAAAAAATAAGGCAAGCGACGTGAATCTGGTAAAAACGAAACAATGTTATTTATATATAGACATTGTTTATGTTGTGTTATTTGTTTTTGTTTTTAAATATAGAAACTTGTTCAAATAAGAGAGAATCTTAAAGTTTGTTATGGGAGTCAGACACTAATTTTTATCTAGACAAGTACCTACATCTGACAAACCGAGAAAAATTAAAGAAAATGACGATCATCTTTATATATTAGTCAAAATTGCAAATATATTTATAAAAATAAATAAACTATTTAATGAAATTGTTTTTTTTTTAATATTAAGATCGGCAGACCGGCTGACGGTCCACTCGATGGGTAGGTGGCTACCGTCGCCTGTAACACAAGCAAAACGTCAAATCTGATGCAAGTGTGCTGCCGAGTACAGTAGGTTTAAGGATAACGGATTAGGAGGGGATAGGGAAATTGGCTCTGGCATCCCTTACTCACTCACCGAAACACAACACGGTGTTCTTCTGTAAGGGGGTGATTACTGCCGCTAGACGGGCTGCCCAAATGACGGCGAAACGGAGTGTGCCCTGCCACTACTTTCCAGATTCAGATCAGAACCAAATTTGAAAAGTTAATTTTTCAAAGTAGACCCTGCCGAGAATCGAACCCAGGAAGCCTAAAACAGAGCGTTAAAGCAAGCACCCTAACCACTCATCCAACGGGCTCATTGTAGGTATTATTATTTTTTTGTTCTGGAAAATGAATATTTTGAAAACAAACGCTTAGGGGGCAAAATTTTTATTACTTACTTTAATTTCTTAGATACTTAATAATTTATTAACGCAAGCAACTGTGTTGCAATGAAAAAAAAAACCTTATATTCAATGAGTTAAAATAAAACAAAATAAAATTAATTTGTGTGGTTATCTGCACCTGTCAAAGAAATAACGCTCTAATCGCGTATAACCGAAGGTTTCCTTTGTTTTTATCGTAAACACGATTGAGATATTTTAGTCTTACGCTAAGGCTGTACTTCTCAAAAGGAAAACGGTAACCAGTAACAAAGAATGACATCTCTGACTTATATTACTTGTGGTATCACGACCAAGTTTTGTTGCTTGTGTTTTTCCCCGTAAAACATCCTCGATAAAAGATGCAGATTGCTCTAAAGATTGTCGCATGAGTAGGTAACACAACAGGCAAGGAAGATCAAGGCCAACCGCACCTTTCTTTGTGTACATTAAAGCATGAAATTTTATCAGGTGTTGTAGATGCCTCACGACACCTTGTTTGCTGTTACACAAACTCTTGGCTTGGATACATTTGTTATGATAATGTTGAAGTTTATGGGGAAGATAAAGCCCCTTGTGCCATAATGTGTGAAGCAGGATCAAATAGAAGTTTTTTATTGTCTTAACAATATTTTATTGTGTTTATTTTTATGGTGTTTTCAAGTTGTTGAGTTTTTTAAATGGCTGCCGCCCGTGAGGTAAGAATGTGTCTCGAATTTAGACAGCTTTCCAAAGCTTTCCAAGTTTTTTTTATAATAATAAGCTGTTAATGATTACATAGATTGTCGTGATGGTGGACCCTGAAAGATCAGAGACAAGATTTGGGTCGAGGTGTAGCCTTGGGGGCACTATGGCGGGCACCATCTCTTCTCATGCATATTATGATTAAACTGTGCAACTTGTCTGATGATAACTACGTCCTCACAAAGGCCACCGTGAAATGACAAGGACAAGAAAATGAATTAAAAAACATGTTTTTGTAGCTTTCCTGAGATAAATCAAACAGATTTAAAATTGAAAGGTTTTTTTTTAATATTTTATAAAATATAAAAATAGAAATAAAAGTAGCTTTGATTAGTAGATTTATTACTGTCACTTTTTTGGCAGTAATTTACTATTTTTTTTTCTCAGAAAATATATATTTTTGTATAAATCTACCCGATTCAAATTTTACTAACCAAGTCTATTATGCTTTGTATTTTTATCTACGTCTTAATTTTACTCTAACAAGTCAAATTAGGCGACGTTAATAAGGTTTTTCTGCTCAGTTCTCGCCTTAATTACCCTTAATTGGAAAGGAATGCCAGAGCCTATTCCCCTAATCAGGCCTTAAAGTCCCTATACTATTAAAGTTCCATGTTCTTACCCTTTACTATATCAGGGATATTATAAGGGTCGGCAGTATAGTATAATCAGCTACCATTACATGGACCAGACTAATCCTATTCCCTTAACTTTAATTCTACTTTGGTCGGCAGCGCACTTGCAGCACCTGTGGCGTTGCTTGTGTTATATACCACGCTAGCCACCTCCCTTCAATTGGGCCGTCATCACCCTGTCTGCCTCATTTCATTATTAAAAAAAAATTGAAACACAATATACTATAAATTTTATTATGTAAAATAATTGTAACCTTTTAGTTTTATAACGACAAAAAGGTCAAGAACAAATTTTATGACTTGAATGCATCAAGTTTGAAATGTTAGTTTATTTGAAATATTAGCTTGTATACGAGATGCCAGACCAAGGTAAATTTTATTCAAATAAGATTTTAACAACTATTTTTTTTTGGTAATCATAAAAATGTATTTTATAGCAGGTATTTATGAAAGGTAGGTGATTAAAGGAGTGATTAGGTAGTTATTATAAATTATAAAATTATACTTTATATTTAATTACTAGCTGACCCAGCAGACGTTGTACTGCCAGAACCCGAAAATAATTCCATAAACTTATGGTGGCGTCACCGTAACACTATTAAAAAATGGGGGGTGGGGGTAGGAGGGTGAAAAATACTTTACTACCTATTCTCAATATACACACAAAATTTCATAAGAATCGATCAAGCCGTTTCGGAGGAGTTTTGTTACAAACACTGACACGAGAATTTTATATATTAGATAGTTTAATTAAACAATTTTATCGACGTCTCTTGTGACAGTGTGACAGTGACAGTGAAAAAAATTCTCTGTTAAGTTTTAAAAAAATAAATTTCTGTTGAATTAAGAGAGGCCAAGACGATATCGGCGCCAGGCTAAGTTAAGGATGTGGAGCGTTGTTATGAACCAAGGCAGCCCACTCGTCCGGTCGCCAGCCTCACGCCCACCGGTCATTCATTTAAGGGCACGCTAATTGGTACAAGGATAACATTTCCATTGTTATTTTTTTTTTTCGAAAGAAAACCACTGCTCTACTTTATATTGTTGTACGACTCTATAGCATAATGATATATTTCATCAGTATTAAACTATAATATGTAGGCATCTCTTGATAGATCTGAATTTGACCTGGGCACTGATTCTGTATGGCAATTATGATTTTACACCTTTGTCTTACCTTGTCAAAACACGTCTTGCCATGGCATTTATATAATATGTAAGAGAATAACTTTTTAGCAAGTAGCGTAACAATTTGAGAAATTGACGCAGTTTCGAAGTAGGGCAGGAATCGCTAAGGGTGTTAGTGAATTAGGGCCTTGGCTAAGGTGGCTATACTTAAATAAAATTGATTAGCTGTTGACACTAATTTCAATTAATTTATTTTAAGATTAATTAAAATTAATCGAACTCAAAATTTATTATAAAACTAACTTTTTCTCGTGACTTCTGTTTAAACAGTAGGGCTGCCCGTTTATAACTGTGAAACGCATTGTGTGACAAATGTTGTCTAATAGCTATCTGAATAGGTAAAGTTTAACTGGTAAACAGTAAGCAATTTACACTATGTAGGATATAAGAAATTGGTTGCATAAAGATTTTATTTCAACACCTACCCATGCCCTTGAGAATGTTTAACATTCAAACTCGAAAATTTAATACGGTTGAGAGATTGCGCAGACGCTATACAATTATATACAGAGACAATTCTCATATTTATTTAAAAATCTATTGTCATAAAGAACAATGAAAATCTGTATGTTCACTATTAATTGTTTCTCTTTTTTCGGTTTTCATACTTTGGCTTGACTAAATTAAGGTTCATGCTTGTAATAGCATAAGTAACATTTCCCATTTATAAAATATATGATTATGTTATTTCGTGTGAAATATTCCATAATATAATATACATTGTAGCATTTCTTTATGTTCTTTATCTATATTTTATACATATCTATACATATAATAAAATTGTAAACGAGACATGTCTGTACATTCAAGATTTAAAAAAAATTGTACACGTTGTACTTAAGTTACCGAGGTAAAAAAAAATAGTTTTTAGAATTTTTGTTTGTTTGTCTGTGCGTTTGTGCACGCTAATCTCAGGAAGGGTTAACCGATTTGAATGCGGTTTTCACTGATATATTGTAGCAAGCTCCCCGTAACATTTAGTGTTTCCATCATTCAAATCAGTTAACAAACAAAAAAGTTACGTGCTATACCGAATACCACGCGTACGAAATTGCAGGCTAGTTAGTTCAAATAAATGTCAAATCACCGATAAAATTATACCTATTTTGTTTATAGTGCAAATCAAAATAAAGTAGGTTATTTTAAAGAAAAATAACGAAAATCAAATTATATAAAATAATAAAAGAAACATTGTGCATCAAAATATGCAACTAATTTCGAAGTAACACTTTTGAAAGCGATTTATTTCAAAAATAGAATCGATAGTTACCGTTTTACGTGAACGTGATATGGCACGTAAAAATGGTATATTTAGAGGAGATTGGTGCAATGTAGCCAATGGCGTCAGTGAATGCGGTGGTCGCTGGGATTGGCCGAGGTCGGAGCGAGGTAACGCTCGCTCGCCACCACCGCAATACAACTTGCGAATCGTATGCGAACTTCAATTTTTTTTTTAAATAAAAATAATGACAAAAAAAACATAAAATAGCACGAACGCAGTCTATCCAAATAATATCTTTAATGACAATGCATTGCATTGAATGGCTTTGATTGTTACCTACTCTCAGCCTATTACAAGTTTTTTTTTGTTAAGTTCGGCAAACAGGTTGACGGTCCATTTGATGGTAGGTGGCTACTGTTACAACGCCAGCTGCTGCAAGTGTACTGCCGACTACAGTAGGATTAAGGATAAGGGATTGGATAGGAAAATGGGTTCTGGCATCATTTATTCACTCACTGAAACACAACAGCACATGTGCTGTTATTTCACGGCGGTCTTCTGTAATGGGCCAGCCAGGCGGGCTACCCAAATGAGTGCGAAACGCAGTGTGTGCCCTGTCACTACTTTCCAGATCCAGACCAGAGCCAAAGAAAAGTGTATTTTTTTCAAAGTGGAGCCTGCCGGGAATCGAACCCTAGAATAGAGCATTAAGGCAGGCACCCTAACCACTCATCCAACTGATGAGATTTTAATGTAAAGGTCGACAGACATGCTGATTGACTATTTTGGTAGGTGGCTACTGTTTAGCATTAAAACAAGCAACTCCCTAAGGTTTGTAAGTGAATGAGCTGCAACTGGATAGGATAATGATTAAGGGATAAGGGAAGAACAGGTGAATGGTTTATCATTATTAAAAAATATAAAAATAATTATTACATAGATAACATATACTATTTTGTTATATAAAACCTGTATTGTTGTTTCTTACTGCACTCAATGAAAGCACTCTGTTACAGTTGACTTCTAAACGGATTTTAATAAGCTCACGACTTTAGCCGGACTTCAAAAGTTATCTTGAAAACCTTGAGACATGTACCTTGAGGTCAGCGATGATTTTATTATTACGAGCATTTGCTTGCGACTTCATCCGTGGCCCCTTTTTTTAAACATTTATTCAATCTTTATGGCTATATTTTTGTCAGACGTTTTTTTTATTTATTCCTCGGGATCAGTACTTTTTTTCTGGTTGAAAGGTATTCTGAAAAAGTCTGGATGCCTGACGTCATAATATATATATATATATATGACAATACCATTAAAAATTAAAAAAGAAAAGGGTTCATAAAAATATTGCACATTTCAAATATAGTACTATACTAAAAAAGACAAACAAATTGTGCCTGTAAAATGAAATAGAAATAAAATCATTTTTTTTAAATACATGTTTGCACCTTATGAATACTTGTGTCTTATAATCGATTTTTCATCGTTGCCTCCTGACCTAATACGTGTTTAATGCGTGTAAAACGGCCGTACTTTCCTCGTAAACTCTCACTTATTTTACGCCTAGATTTTCTAATGAACAGTGAAAACCTATGGCTCTCACTACGATACAGTAGAATTTGAATATAAGAACGGTTCTCTCATAATCTTTTAATGTTGCCCGGAAGAAAAAACTTAGAGACCGTTTTTGATATCTTTATCAACATTTTCAAATATGTAAAAATATCTGTGTTGTGTCCACTTTTTTTTTCTTTAAATATTTCCTATTATTCAGTTTTTTATACAGTTTTTCAGATTATGACCATTCTTTCCTCGAATGGTCATAACCCATAACTCTGTGCTTAACTATAAATATTTTATACCTTTTTAGATTTTGGTACGGTTTTCTCTAATGTTGTGTATATGTATATAATTTGCAAAAAATTGCAAGCATGCTAAGCCGGTGGTAACGAGTATAGTAATTAGTCGTAAGGTACACTCATTGATATAACGTAATTAAAACTGATTTGTACAGATTAATCAAATCTTAAAAAACCCAGGAATTATCCAGTATATAGTTTTTATAATTTTTTTTGCAGTACTAATTATAAAATTATAAATAATTATATTTGCCAATAAAACCTGCTTACTAGCTATTATACTTATATTCTGTTTTATTAAGATAGGTAAAATATTTTCATTATTTGTATTCAAAATCATATTAGTTACTAACTGAGCCCGCAACTTCGTACGCGTGGTATTCGGTATAGCTTGTAACTTTTTTGTTTGTAAACAGATTGGAATGAAACAAACACTAAATGTTACGGGCAGCTTGCTTACAATATATCAGTGAAAACCTCATTCAAATCGGTTAAGCCATTTCTGAGATTAGCGTGCACAAACGTACAGACAAACAGACAAAAATTAAAAAAAAATTTTTTTCCTCGGTAAGCACAATATGTATAAATTGTGGCTCGTTTACGATTTTATTATATGTATAGATGAAAAATAAATTGTCTCCTGACCCAATGCCCCATAAATGTGTTTCAAATCCTTTTTATTTTGCCTTCAATCCTAAGGCATAATAAAATGGCCCTTTACAAACTTGTTGATAATTTTATTGCGTAGGTACTAGGTACTAGGTTGCATCCGCTCCGAGCTCCGAGTAGTTCAATGCAACCTTGTATATTTCCCATTTTAATGTCAAACCAATTATGCAAATTAATTAACGAATTATTAATTTGCTGTGGCCATTTAACAAACTTCATTTATTTTTGTAATAAAATGTAACTTAACGAGGAAGAACAATATTAAAGTTATTATCTGTAGTGAGCAGTGTCGGATATAATAAAGTGTGTAAATTTTATTAAAGGAACCAACAACAATAAAATTATAATACTAAGGTTCGTAAAAACAATTATAATACTAAGGTTCCTAAATGCAGGCTTTATTTTTGTCTACTTGTGGACGTCAATAGGGAATATGCGTCTAATTCAAAAAAGGCTTAAATATATTGTTTTATCAACATTTTTGCTTTAGAATTATGTCTATGTAAATATTTTTTAATATTATTTCTTTTTCGTTAAGAAAATAATTATTAAAAAGTGCATAAAAATGTGGGAAATTCAAAATACTTGAAACTGACCGTTTCATCCGTTCGAATGTGACGTCAAAGTCTAGGGAATGTGACGTCAACGTCTATGAAATGTCAACGAGCTTGTAGATGTTTGTGATTTTTAAATTTGATTGTATTGTAGACTTTGACGTCACGACAAGCGCGAAAAGGGTGGGTGTTTAAAGTGCCCGTAGCTGTTAGTTAATTTCTACTTTTTTTTGTTTACCAAATTTCTGTTTTTTGGCGCTGAATATTATTTTACGGTTATATAACGATATAACCTATCGTATGAAAATATAAAAAAAATGTGCATATTCCGTAATCATTATATAAATTTATTTTCTAACAGTAATAATAAAGAACACAGTTTCTTCTTCAATTCGATTTTAAATTTTTTAACAAAGACTTTTTCTGACAATTTTCTATTGCCCTCATATGTGGTCTACATTTTCTGACGCTGCTTTATCGAACATTCACAACTATCTCGAGTGAGTGGTTTTACAATTTATTAGATAACAGAATAACTCTGAAATTACCTTTTTGTGTAAAAAATATAAAAGTGTAAAAGTTTAGACATACTAAAATTCTGAGAACCAAACTACTAAAAACTTTTACCCAAGATAGTGTCTTTTAAAAGTTTACTTATTAGCAAAAATCACCCTAAACCCTAGCTGAAATTTGTGTACTGGTTGGCGGCTGAAAGTCCATTAGAAATATTAATTTGCATTATAGTCCTAAAAGATACTTCAAATTTTATATCTAAAATAAGAAAAATGTACAAAATCATTAATTGGCACTTTTTTAATTACTTTTTGGAGCATAAAAAAGTGCAAGATAATATTTTTTACAGTGCCAATGAATCACTTTGTATTTTTTTTATTTTTGAACCTTACTTCATTTGTCATATCTTCTATATATTCCATACATTAATAAAATCGTAATCAAGCAGTGTCTGTTACATCAAGCAGTTTGTTTGTTTGTGCACGCTAATCTCTGAAACGGCTTAACCGATTTGAATTCGGTTTTCACTTATCTATTGCAGCAAGCTTCCAGTAACATTTAGTATTGGTTTCATTCCAATCGGTTTAAAAACAGAAAAGTTACGCGTTATACCGAATCCACGCGTACGAAATTGCGGGCTCAGCTAGTATATATATAATAAATACAAAATATTTATTTCCATTTCAGCGTATCTGATAATATAATAAAAACACAATTATTTCAAGTGCATCCACAGGGCAATTGCGTTTCGCCGCCATTTGGGCAGCCCAAGGCGCCATAAGATGTTTGCATATTATATAAATACAAACAGCGCGGTTTTGCATGGTGTCGCAGTTTTTTTCTGCAAATTAACTTTATTTTATTTCGCAGTCATTTAGGCAGCCCGTCTGGTTTCAGTATCCAGCCCCTTACAGAAGACCACCGTGAAATAACAGCACGTGTGCTGTTGTGTTTCGGCGAGTGAGTAAGGGATGCCGGAGCCCATTTCATTCCCCTCCCAATCCCTTGTCCTTAATCTTACTGTGTAGTCGGCAGCGCTCTTGCAGCACCTGTGGTGTTGCTGTGTTATAAGTGACGTTATCCACCTACCCTCAGGTGGAATGTCAGCACGTCTGAGGAAAAAAAGAATATCTACAATTAATTCCATCCAATTATTTCTCATGCATATCATTGTTATTTTTTTTTATATACAAAAAAAAAAAAACATAGATATAGACAACATAGACGCATTGACAAGACATTGGAAACCAGTGCTGTCGGACAACAATGGTGTATTTGCTCGTCCGAATTTTAATGCACCATTTCGAAAGTGGCCGTCATTTGGATGGTAATTGTCGTTACGTCGTGTCCCACATACCTTGTTACATGTTTTAACTTTTACGTTCAAGGGGTAAGGATACTTACTTGTCGACGAAAATAATATTTTCGTAACACAAAACCTTTTAAAATACGCGCGTTGAATTCAACGAGGCGTGAAATTGCTTAAAATTGAACCACACATTATATCCAGACATGTGCTATTTATTATATAACGATGTTGTGAATGTTTTTGTTTTATAAAAAGGAGTGTCAGGCAGGCTGACAGCACGTTTAATAGTAGGTATATGACTAATAGCAACCGTCGCCAATGAACAATATGGGATATGTACTTGGTTAACGTAGAAAGGCGGTAGTAATCAACTTCTCACACGTGTGCATGGTGTTTTAGTACCTGCGAAGTGGTGCCAGAGTATATTTTTCTATTTTAATAATTTGCCCAACCTTCTTATTACGAGAAACCTTTGATACCAACAAAGGTTGCACACCTGCAGTTACCTATGGTGGTGTTAAAGCAACATTACATCACGTGGGCTGTTCGCCTGTCCGTCAGACATCACATAAAACAGAGACAAAAGGTCTTCTTTTAGTAAAACTATTATTTCAATAAGAAATGTCTAAAAGATCCTTTACTAGTAATTTTTTTGAAACTTCAATGGTATAGCGTCAAAAAAGATACGCTCTATACCGAATATAACGGGTGCGAAGTTGCGGGCTCGGCTAGTATATACCTAGAAAAATTTTTCTAAAAGAAATTTCAATGAGAAATACAAACGTTTATTCTTTATGACTAAAGTTTAACAAAAATTGTTCTTATATGAAAGTTTAGTCCAATGCAATGTAGGACATCCAAAAGTTTAAAATTGAATTTAAATTAATGCGAGTTAAATTAATTATTAGTTTTTTTTTAATGTATTATAGATCGGCAAACACGCTGATGGTCCCTTTTAGGATAAGTAGCTACCGTTACAAACAATCCCTATTACATACATTTGCTGCCGCCCTTAAAGGAGTGGATTACTGCTGCCAGACTGGTTACCCAGTTTATGATTTATCTTTACTAAGCACAAATATATAACACGAATTTCGTCTAAAACTATTTATTTTATTCAAAATAACAAGTTTTTATAAGTCCCGTTTAAAGCTTTTTTCTTTATATACAAAAGAAAATTTAAACGTTTGTGTTTCGAACTTACAAATCAGTGAGACATTTTTTAGGATGTCTTACTGAATCTTTCAGAAATAAAGAAACATGTGTCAGCCTATAAACGGATTGATAAGGCTTCACAAATATCTACAAAGATTGACAGAATCTACAAAGAGTGTCGATGAAAGCCACAACAATTTATTAAAGTAACCCTTAAAATACTATAAAATTCAGGTATACCTACATAGAAAAAGACAAAAGAGTTTAACTACCATTTTCTTATTTCTTTGTGAACAGATTTTCTTCTTTTCTTTAGTAGCTATTGACTCAACTTTATTGATGGACAATTTTTTTTTGGAAAAAGAAAGTTTGTTTTCTCCACCTTCGAAATGATTACGGTTAATCTTCGACCAGTAAGCGAACTATAGCATACTTAATTTGTTATTCAATCGTCAATTTCATCACAGTTTTCTCCCACACATGCATATTGTGATTCAATGCCACATTTCACACTGATTTTTTAATTCGATTTGGCATTAGCAAGACAAAAGTTCGTGTCATTAACAGTGCGTTGCTATAGAGGTTGACCGCAAGGTTTTTACACAATGCTGATATATGTAGCGACAGTTCCAGTGAAATTATGAAAGTATAGAACACGGAAGAACTGCGAGGAAAGCAGACCATAATTTGGAAGAAAGTCACTGTTTTTTGTATCATGTGTTTGCAATAAAATCTTTAAAACTCTTAGTACACCTCTGATATATCAGGGTGAGTATGGATGTAATAAAGTCTTTACGTACAAACCAGTTAAAGATAACGTATCATTTTTTGTTGTAATCGTTTTTAAACACTTTCTTGTTCAATTGAGTATTGATGAAATCATGAAAGGACCGTGTTGTGTAACAATTCTAGAATCACTGTAAGGGTGGCGGGTTGAAAGGAAAGATGGAGTCTTCGAGGAAACACTACACTTTAATTCCACTAGTGTCCCTATATGTACACTAAAAATACATATTTATATGTATATATATAATTGTACTTCGTTGATCACAACTTCCGTGAGAACAGCTTTATGATGATGATGCCGTGCACAGCGTTGGAACGTCCCTTTGGAACGAGTTGGATTCGTTTATTCCGATTCCCTTTTTAAAAAATCTCAGTCTCTGTTGTTGTACATATATCTAGTACACCTTCCCTTTATGGAATCTCTCTCTCGAATGCTCTCTGTCCGTGAGAAAACCTGTCCAAATCCCTTTCTCTTTCTGCTGCTCCTTTTTCGTTCCAATACGTTCAAAATCCCGCCGGCCAGTGTACATAATAATATGTAATGTAGATAAAAAGGTTACATTATAACAAAGAAACAAAAAGGTTTATAATGAATGAGAAAATCGAATGATGATGAACCCTACATTCGGTCGTATCAGAAATATTACGACAGATAAAATAATTATCATATTGAATATGATTTTGATGAGCTCATAAAATACGGTACATTAGTAAACTTTCTATCGCTTTTCAATGGTGCATAATAACCGGTTTACGCGAAACTAGTTTACGGAAATCCGTCAATGTAATTATTCAACGTTTTAGTATTGTTCTTTAGAAAAGTTTAGAGAAGTTTGATTGCAATAAAACAATAAAAAACTAGATAACACTCAAAAACCACACATATAATCAGAGCACATTGTCCTATCCCTTCCTAATCCCTTGTTTTTATCCTACTCTGGTCGACAGTGCACTTTCGGCACCTGTAGCACTCTTGATGGTAATGGCCTGTCTCATACTGTCTCATACACAAGTGGTCTGTCTCATACTTTTTAACAACAACAGACAAATAGCAATGAATAAGCAATATTAATTATTATCATTACATATTACAAATTAAAGTCGTGCCCGCGTCTGTCTGTCTGTAACTCCTCCAAAGCCACGCAATGAAATGAAAAGTTAATTTCAGCCCCGGGAACTGGGAGCTAGGTGGGAGCGTATCGCTAGTTGTAATAAAAATCTATCTATACATATAAAAAATAAAATCGTAAACGAGCCATGTCTGTACATTAAATATAAAAAAAAATTGTACACTTTGCGTACCTACTTATGTTACCGAGATCAAAAAATAGTTTTTATAATTTTTGTCTGTTTGTCTATGCTTTTGTGCACATTAATCTCAGAAAGCGCTTAACCTATTTGAAAGCAGTTTTCGCTGAAGTATTGTAGCAAGGTATACCGAATACCACGCGTACGAAGTTGCGGGGTCAACTAGTAAGAAATATAGACAAGAAGCCGTTCATATTTTTGATTTTTAAATGAAAAATTTCTATCTTTTTGGTTTTCACAAATATTAAGTGATTAAACAATTACGTATTTTCCATTATAAAAAAAATATTATTTTGTCACTTTGAAACGAACTATGTTTAAACAAATTCAACGACTAGGATCACACGACTAAGGATTTTATGATACATTTTGAAAATCGATAGGAAAAACGCTAGAAATTACTTCTTGAACTATGTGAGTAGGTGGTATATTTGTTAGTGCATACATGAAGACAAAGATATGAAGTTTATTCACTCTGCTTAGAAAGAAAGTTGAAGTCAACTAAGTACTTAAAGCCAAATGTTTTGTAACACAAATGCGTTCGTCATTCCTTGTCTAGGCTAAAGTCTTTATGCTAAACAAAGACAGGTTAACGAGGGCACAGGTACGGTGTGACTGTGTTAATAGTAGATACAAGATAAAAATGCGTACATATTCGAATGAGCGACAAATTTACATTAAGCGTTTGTTGAAAGGAAAAATCGACTTTATTTTCTTAGCAATAAAACTTATTTGAAATGCTTTTGAAATGTTGCTAAAGAAGAAGGTTTTTACCAACGTCAATCAATGTCTTTGAGGTTCTAGTTTGTGTGACCTTAGTGTTTATTTAAAAAAAAAAAAGAATCAATATTATATGTTTTATTTTATAATCTATCTCCGAGGTATTTATCGGAATTAGAATTTTGTTATGAACTAGCTGCGCCCGCGATTTCGTACGCGTGGTATTCGAAATAACGTGTACTTTTTTGTTTGTAAACAGATTAACAGATAACTCTAATTCGGACCAGCGGCAGCGCTTTAAAAAATCTTTTCTAATGCGCACTGCTAAGGATTGGAACTCCCTGCCGGCGGTGTCTGTATTTCCTAGCTCATACAACCCAAATGTCTTCAAGGTTCGAGTGAATAGGCATCTTCTGGGTGAGCTCGCTCCATTGTCGGCCTCATCTTTCCTACACGGATAGATCCTGGTCAAAGAGCAAACCCATCTTTAATAAAAATAATAATAAAAAAAATTTGAATAAAATATACACTACATATTACCGGAAGCTTGCTACAAATACATTAGAGGAAACCACATGAAAATTAGTTTAGCCGTTTCTGAGATTAGCGTACACAAAGGCTTGGTAGGCAAAGAACGATTTTATTATATATAAAGTTTTTCAGCCTCAGCTGAACCCTATTTAATATGACTGATCATATAGATCTGAGGTCAACTTAAATTGGCTCATTCAAATTCACCTTAACCTACTATTTAACTTTATATAAACTTTCAATCATCATCGTTTTACAGATGATAATATATAGTTAACTAAAGTTTCAGCCAAGCCAAGTTATTTCATTGCATTTTTATCGAAAAAATTTTGGACGTGATTATTTAAATTTGCATAACTTTTTTGTTTGTAAACCGATTGGAACAAAAACTAAATGTTATGGGAAGCTTGCTATAATACATTAGTGAAAACCGCATTCAAATCGGCCAAACCGTTTCTGAGATTAGCGCGAACAAACGCACAGACAAACAGACAAAAATTCTAAAAACTATTTTTTTGACTTCGGTAACATAAACTACAACGTGTACAATTTTTTTTTTTTATATTTAATGTACAGACATGGCTCGTTTACGATTTTATTATATTATAGATATAGATTATCTTTCTCTGTAGCACCTACTTGGGAAGATTGTATAGCAAAATTTGTATGAAGTACAATTTAACACTGAAAACGTTTCAATGTTTTGTCTAATTATTTCTATAGATATGATACTATCTACACAGAATATATACTAGTACTAGACGTACAGAAGTTGCACTCCTTTGATCTCGGAGAAAGCCGCCATTTTAATAGCCTACAAAATTTTCAACGCACCTGGTGCATTCGAAATCGCACCTTACTACTACGTTCACAAGAGCGCAATTTCTTTGTGTTCAGAATTTACCTACATCACAGCTCAAGCGTCAGGGTTGTACAAGCAAAGTAAAATAAATAACAACATAATTTTAATAAGTATTTATTGTATTTAATTAATTTATTTTTTATAATAATGAAATATAAAAATAAAACGGGGAAATATAAGTACCTAAAATTTAAATAAAAGTAACTTTTTCGTAGTACATTTTACTTTTTCTTTTATCTTTCCAGACTGCTAAGAATAACAGCTACATACTATTGTTTGATTAAATTGTCTAGAACTTGCTCCAAAAATATAAAATAAAATCTTTTGTCGACTAATATAAAGACTAATATAAAGAATGTTTAGCTTCTTTTGTTCGCGCACGTGCATTTCCATTTGTAACATCCGACACATAAAAAAAAGTTCGTATGATGGCATCTCATTTGGTTTTGTAGATAGTCCTACTTTTTTCCTTTCTGGTACCTTCTACTTCTTTAATTCTATATTTTATACATACAATTTCGGCCCAGTTTGCTACATACATCAACTGCATAAATAACTTTGTAATCCTATATATTTATATGGGATTACAAACTTATTTATGCAGCTGGTGTATCTAGAAAACTGGACCGAACATGCAAAATATTTTAGTTTTCCTTGATTTATACACTAAACACTAATTGTGTTCTAAATTTGAAGCTTTTGTATCTGCTAGAAGAGTTTTAAGTTTTTTCAATTACGATTTATTTCGCTAAAACGTATTAATGCGAATTATATTATGCCTTAAGAGTTAATATATTAGAAGGTAGAAATAAAATATAATTTAGCCAATAATATTTCGCGCCCAATTATCTAATATAGATATTTATTTATTATTGTTAAATTTATTTAAATTTTTTTTTGTTATTTTATAATTTGCTAAAAAAAGCGAGCGAGTGAAAAAAAAGAAAACTTTAAATCCTTCTGTTTATTGCGACAGCCGTCCACGCAGCAATTATTACGATTCCTCATTATAAAGAACAGTAGCGTTTATAGTACAGTGCTGTTGGAGCAATAAATGATCGACGTACGTGCGTACAAACAAGCGCGGGGCGGCCTCGACTGATTTGTACCTTCCAGGTACCGCGCGCTGTAGGTGCTTATCGCGGTAGGTATAGGCGAGTGACGGAGGCCTGCTATCTATAAATAATATATATCTATCTATACATATTAATATATAAAACAAAGTAGCTATTATTTCCTGTATGTTTCCACACTTATTTCTTATAAACCTAAATGGTTTCTAAACATAAAGGATTTGATACGATTTCCACTAATGAAAGAGTAATAAAGGCTTGTGTTAAACCTTAATAAAGGGTTGTGTAATAAGGTAGGGAAGGTTTGTGTTATATAATTCCATCCATGCGAAGCCGGGGGCTAGTAGTTTGTATGTTTCAGTCGCTAGACTGTTAAAAATAATTTTTATTTCCTAATTTTTTACCTTTTATCTTGTCTTAGTGGCTATTTCTGTCTGCTAGAGTACCAGTATCACTTCGTCCATTGCTGAAATATTGTGATCGCCACGTGAACTAAAGCTCTCTACTTATACCTACCACGTTAAGGAACTGTAGTACTTTTTTGATAGAGGCATTCTTCACATCTTCACAAGCCATTGTGTGGCTTCCTAGGATGTGACTGCGCTTGTGCATCAGGGGGCCACACTCGGCATGCATTGGTGTTTCTTCTGCCTCATGGCAGAAGCGACACTCTTCCGTGCTAGTGTATTTCCTAATTACCAACATGCTATTTGACTAAAGTAAAATTAGAAAAATATTCTTTTTTGGATTTTCCATTTTAATAGCAATGAAATGGATTCCCCTGCTTATGTATTTCTTCTAATAAAATGTATTGCAAAAAATCTAGTTCAATGCAAGTGTGAGTGTAGCTGTATTATAAACGCATGTGAAAACGTCGCGTGCGCACGACTCGAGATTTCTTTACGTTCAAGGAGAGATATGCGCCGTCAATGTTGTAAAACTAGTCATTTCTTATTGGATGTGTAATGTGCCAACGGCTTTTTTAAAATGCAAATAGATCAGAAAAAGTAGCAAAAGAAAAAAAATCTAACTTCTATGCAATATATATTATACTATTATAGTTACACAAATCTTTCTTGTTAATTTTATTATTTATTTAACAGGAAGTTAGCAGACAGACAGACAGGTGAACAGCGAATTTATTTTATAATATGTATAGAAGATATAGATATAGATTAGCAATATAATATTCAGCTGGGCTATTATTTAGTAAATTTTGGGCAAGAAATCTTAGACTACAAGTAGAATAATAGGAGAAATATAATGATTTTAAGCTGAAAAAGTAATTGAGAAACAACCTTATCCAAAAACTTTAAACTCTTGGTGCCCAATTAGCCTATAATGGCGTGCACCGCCATGGGAACGCAAGAGACATTACTACTAGGTGTTCTCTGGGTTGCGCAAGCGATAATCGCCCATGACACACCACGCGTCAGTACTATTGTAACTTGAGCTACCTCATTTCGGTCTCGAGAATTGTAGTATTGCAAATAGAGAACGAAATGAGAGTTCTAAGTAATCTGGCTTCATTTTGCGGCATGAACTTTGTTGACATAGCGTGCGAGTATCGTTTCGTACATCGTGACATGTACTCGCGAAGTAATTTTGTATTGTGTTTTCGTTGACTTACTTCTATTCGTGTATGCTTAGCTCATTTTGAAATGGGTTTAGTTTTTAATTTGTTTTTTAATTAATCTTTTTTCATGTAAAGGTCGTCAGACAAGCTGACGGTCCACTTGATGGTCGCAGTCGTTTATTAACACAAACAACGCCACAGGTTCTGCAAGCGCACTGCCTTGGTAGGATTAAGAATAAAAGATTAGGAAGAGATAGGGACATGGACTCTGGCTTCCCTTACTCGCTCACCGAAACACAACAGCCCACGTGCTGTTATTTAATGGTATTCTGTAAAGAAGTGGTTACTGCCGCCAAACGGCCTTTTTTTTTTTTTTTTTTTTTTTTTTTTTTTTTTGCGTGGGAAAATCTGCGAGCCAGATCCCCACCGACCATGGGGACATCGGTGGGGTATGTGGGACTTCTACCCACTAAAAACCCACGGTGCTTCCTCGCGTCGTCTATGGGCGGGGGGGTAAGGGATCGTGGAAAACATGCATCTGCCTCCCCCGCCAGACGAGGCCCGCGCACTTGCGGGCTCCACCTCGATTAGGCGCGGAGTTTGATCTCCGCGCCGTGGAGAGACGTGCCGGAAACACACAGCACGTCTTCCATCGTTGCCCGGTGTTGTGATGACGGCGGACAACCCCATGTCCACCGCCCCCGGGCGAAGCGGCACGAGCCGCCCATTCTCACCTCTCGTAGCGGGCAGTCAGCGAGGGGCTTCACCTCTGAAGCACCCCATTACCTCTTCTCTGCGGCACAACCTACCACAGAGTCGGAGGCCGCTTCCACCTGAAACTCTCGGATAACCCCTGCTCATGTGGCCGCTCATCTCTACGGCATTAAGGGTGGGCGGCCCAAAGGGGGTTTCCATCTGACATTTCCACAGCAATCGCGGCAGCCCGAGAGACGGACTCCACCTCGTGTTGTCGTCGCGGAAGAGTTACTAGGCCGGGTGACGAGGCCGGGTGTTCACTCTTCCGGACGACTGCGAAGGGCGGTTACTAGGCCGGTGGCCCTAACCGGGTCTTCACCACCCCCCACAAGGCCACGATTGCGGTACTCTGCCAGACGGTCCTTCCCTGCCGTAAAGCTCCGTCTTCGCGTGCGTTGCCCGACTACCACTGAGCGACAGAGCCATCCGAGAGAATCCGCCCGCTGCGACCCGCGCCGGTCCTCATGCGCAAAACCGAGACCCATACCTCGGTCCGACGAACAAGGACCGGGGGTGCCGTCTCTCACCGGCCCACACCCGCATGAGCCGAGTACGGATCCTCGGCTCAGCGAGCGGTGACCGGCGAAGCTCCAACTGACCGTTGGAGCCTCCCAGCAAACGCTCCGCCACGAGCTCCGATGTTCGGAGTTCGCTCGGAGCCCTCACGGATGTGCTTCCTTAGTTCCCCAGCGACAATCCGGTCAGCCAAGCGAAGGCCGGTGACCCCACCGACCCCTGCAACCGTCCGGATTGGCGAGGGTTAAGCCCCCCCACCGCGACAAGGTCCCAGCACACCTAGGGGGGGGCCGCCAAACGGCCTGCCTAATTTATGAACGCGATTTAGTAGTGGCCTGCCTCTACTAAATCAATGTATCTACTAAGTAATTATCTGATTCATAAATGAAAAAATAGGGAATTTTTGAGTAAGTTTCGACCTGAAGTTGGTTTAATGTACTACCTATTCCACAGGAACGCATTTTAGAGTTCACGGTTCACGGCGATTGAAAATGTTAACTTTTTCACAAACTTTTATATTGATTCCATGCGATATTGCATGGATATTTTATTTGAATAATATTGGATTTACGAGCAGAACCCAAGTCTTTATGTGTTATTTTTTTTTTAGATAATAGTTGTTACTCTGTGGAGTTAGTCATTTTGGGGCTGTCGCCCTACAAGTAAATTGTCTAGTCTGTATTGTGTCCATTTAAAGTACTCTATGTATTGTCATTAATCTACTGTTCAATTAATTAAATACAACCTTTGACAGGATTTCATTGCTTTGGACTCTTTGGACTCTTTGGACGCTTTGGATCTGCTACTTTTGATTTCAATTTGAATTTTGAGTTTTTTATATTGCTATTTTTACAAGGGACCCTAGCAAAATCATCAGAGAAGATCTGATGGAGCCATAACCAAAATAAGAAGAAGAGAATAAATATAATCTGTAAATTGCATTTTATCAAGTCGACAAATTAAAACCAACTTCTAACTGAGTAGCACGGCAGCTACTTTATTAAATCCAAGAAAATAAGGAAATCCCTATAGTATAGGAAATCTTTTGTACGCCATCGGGCGTACAAAAGACAATTTATTAAAAAAAAAAAAAAAAAATCCAGTAGCACTGAAAGTAGTTTTTATTCAGAGCATATCGACCTTGGACATTATGCAATTGCTTCTAGAAGAAAACTGTAACTTATTTACTAATTATATTAAAATTGTTTGATAAATAATACAATACCTACCAAGCACTCAAAGTGAAATAAGTATAATGTTTTTATAATGAAAACTTTATTGCATGCGGGTTGTGCAACATGTTTCGACCAAGTCATGATACGAGTTATGAAACAAACATAGATTGCAAGTACACACCTTGATGCAAAGTTTATCCAAAACGTTCTATTGAGCCAAATACATTTGACTTATATTTGAACTCTCTTTGTATTGAATAAATTGTTCCTTATTAAAGAGACTATTGAGTCTCTGATAATAGATTAATGACAATTTTATGTTGAATTGTGACGGACAGTTGAACGGCCTTTGGTGTATGTTATGGCCTATATATGCTACATATAATTTCTCAACCCTATTTTGCCCACCGCCCACTTTGGAAATCTGTTTTTTTTTCTAGACCCCTTAATTTTATTTACAACTAGCGTTACACCCCCGGCTTCGCCTGGGATGCAATTTTTATATATATAAACATTCCCCGTTTATCCCTGTTTCCATTAGTGAAAACCGAATTAAAATCGGTCTACCCGTTCACGCGTGATGCCGTGACAAGGGAAATAGGGATTCATTTTTATATATAGAGATTTGCGGCGAGCTATTGCTGCGATTAATTTAAACGTGTAATATTATCTTATAGTCGTAAGATAGGGTATCACCCCTATCTTATTTCTGAGTTTATTAATGAAGAACAAAAGAAGAATCTTTCAATGGAAGCAATTAAAACGCATACCTACTTAGTTATATTGAGGAGTATTTTTAGTGACACTCAAGACATGAATTAAAAAAAATATCTCTACTGCCCACCTGTTTTTTTATGTTTAGGTCGACAGACAGGCTGACGGTCCACTTGATGGTAGGTGGCTACCGTCGCCTATAACACAAGCAACGCCACAGCCGCTCCAAGTGCGCTGCCGACCTGAAAGTCTCAAACGCTAAATGATGGTTTAGTAGTCGTTTTGCACGAATTTAAATTACTTGAAGAGTGCGAATCGACACTTTTATCGACACTTTTAAATAATTGGAACAAATTTAAATAACAACACTATATTATTAGAAGTGAGGACGTTCCCCCTAAGTCTAGATCTACCGTTCGTCCCGCGGCCCTATAAGGTCATCTGTTTTACGGCGCCTTCACACTGAGCGACCAGGCCGCGGCGGCCATGATTGCGGCTATGTCGCGTAGTGCGTATTCAGCCGCTATATGTCGAGCGGCCAAAACTTGCAGTCGACTTCCAAGGGTTGTGGCAACAAGATGGACGTGGAGAAGATAATTATCTTATCATATCTGTGCTTGTGTATTTACTACGAAAACGAAAACGAAAGATTTCACGTAAAAAACAGTTTTGGGTGCATCCATTACTACTCGAGAGAAATACTATATCTATTGGATGCCGCGGCCAATGTTGGCCGCTAAGTGCGCAGGGGCTCAAAGCAATTGCTTATTAAAATCCAAAACTCACTGGCCGCCGCGACCTGGTCGCCGCGGCCATTGTCGCCAGTGCGGAAGAGGCCTTACGCTGCGTTTGCCGGTCTGTGACCTCCACTCGAGAACATTCTGGCTTCAGCGGCCGTAAGCTCTCCGTCTCCTGCCACTGCCTCTTCAACTTACTAATCCCCCGAGTTATGTCGGTAACTTTTGTTCGTCTACGAATCTCCTCATTCCTGATCTCGCAGTGTAACCCCGAGCATAGCCCTCTCCATAGCTCATTGAGCGACGTTGAACTTCCTTATGAGGCCCATAGTTAAAGATCACGTGTCATCATTGGTAACACACATTTGTTTTAAGATACTGAGGAATTTTGGATGAGAAGATATATCGGAGCTTCCCGAACGCTGCCCATCCGAGCTGGATTCGAAGTGATTTACATGAAGTTAATTTACTTGCTGGCGAATAGACTCCAAAAATTTTAAGCACACATGCATGTACTGTCAACGAAAAGGACATAAATCGAGCTGTTGTCTTCTAGAAGCTGTTAATAACAAATATATTTATGATTTTAAACTTACATAACATTATGGTGTCTTAGTAAAAAATTTGTAAAAATTAAATTTTATTTTTGATTAAATATTTTTTAGAAAATTATTTATTTTCTACTGACCTTAGCTTGCTTTTTAATATATTTATAATTAAATTATCAAACTGTAATGTTCACAAATCTAAATTTTACCTATCCCATGGCGCGCTGGGAAAGTGTTGTATTGCCTTGGAATCTGTTAGCAAAACCACTAGACTTAGGCAAGTCAGCGCGAGTAACATGATTATGGGATTTCTATTAATACTCTTAACAAGTTGCTTAAACTTATGTTTATGTGTTATGTTGTAAGTAGTTTATGTTACTTATGTTAGTTTATGTTCTAGTACCAACTCAGATATATCTAATCCAACTAATATTTATATAGAATGCAAGCGAGCAGCCTCAGGCTTCGCACGGATGCAATTTTTTTCTGGAAATTATAAACCAAAATAAACATTTTCTGTTTATCACTCTTTTCATTAGTGAAAACTGCATCAAAATCCGTTGGGCGGTTTAGAAAAAGTTAGCAGAGTAACAGACACAAGCAGACAGTGAATTTATTTTATAATACAGATCATATAGAAAATATAGATGAATACATACAGATATAGAATATGTAGAGATACAATGTATAAATGATGTGTACATAATTTATGTATGTATGTCCGTTATAGACTCGAAAACCTTAATTTAACTGTTTTCAAGCAGGCTAGACTTCTCAAGAAACATTTTAAAAGTATTAAAAAATCTCGTTTTAAAATTTTTGAATTTTGAATATTTATTCATTTACTCGTACAAGTATCAATTTAATTCTGCAAGTATCAAAATAATAATTGTTATTTACATACGTCATTGAAGCAAAGAGATGTAGAAATGAATGAACTTTATCCACTTTCTCTCTGACAAAAAAAGTATAGCACATGTTGTAACAGAAACTGTCATACGCATTACAGTAAATAATAGGTCTGGCCAAAGTAATAACAAAGTCGTGTCTGAAGACGAAAGTGTATTGCGAAGATGACATGTTATATTTGGGTTACCTACGCTCTTGATAAATGTCGCTCTTGCCTAAGATAACATTTGAACACAAACACAAGTATATGCTCTCACAAAGTTATTGTTAAGGAAATATTATTTCAATTTTATATGACTTAAGGGTACATTTTAATAAATAATTTTTACTATTGAAAGTAGTTTGAACTTATTGTTACGTGCGGGGTGAGTCAAACTGCTGTGTAAGGGCGAAACGAACCAAGATGACTTCCAAAATCACTAAACTTGTCCGATGAAACCGGTAAACTTGCCAAGTCGTCAATGAGTAGCCGGTTCACTGTCGCAGCTAACTTCGCAAGAGGTTCGAAGATTCGCTTTCGAGTCGCTGTTATCGCACAAACTGAACTCACACTTGGCCCGCTGCGCCGCCGCTCCTTATTTATACTTGGCGCCAAACGCCTCGATATATTTGAATTTACTAGAAAATCTAAACATCGAAAACAAGCCATTGAAATTCCGGCATGCTATTTCTATTGAAATGTAAACTCTGTTGTAAACATAAGGACCAATTTCTTTTGACCCTAATCGGAAAGGCGCGTGGCTACCCATCGATAGGGTGGGACGTTCAAGACTTTCGGCGGGCGACGATTTTTTCAGAACATTCTTTAGTTAGTCGTAAAATTATGTTTAACTATTAAATTGGTATCATACGACCCTGTATGATACCAATTTAAATTCTGCAAATTACATACTTCCTTGTTTATCGATTTTCCATTAGTGAAAACTGTCACAAGATACGTTGGGTAGTTTAGAAGAAATTAGCGGAGAGACACAGACAGAGGCGGACAGACTTTATTTTATAATATACTGTATATTTGTATATAGATATAGATTATATGACAAAAAGAAAGACATTGAGAGTTCCGATTTATTTAATACTAGGCTTTATAACACCATGGAGTTAAATTTTTCTTATTATTAAAAATAAATATATAAGTTCACATTAAATTTGTGAATGAGCAATTATGAAGAGAGAAAATATATAAATTTATTTTGCTCCTAAAAGTTATGTTATTTCCTTAAATTGTATTTAAGGAAAGAGTAATTACGACTCTAACTTACTTAACTTACACAGTATCCAAAACTTATAAATATCTTCTATCTCTTTTATCTCATTGGCTACCAGATTTATGACTGCGAAACGTATTGTGCTCAGCCATTAATAAACTATTGATAATAAATAACATAAAATGTGGTCAATACACGAGTACGTACGTACAATATCAACGTCACAACTAGTACGAGAGAAATTGTAGGCAAAAAACTATCGGGGCCTCCGTGATCGGAATCTAGACTCAAGCCCGTGGCTGCAATATTACAGTTACGTATGTATCTATAGTCAATTGCTTTTCTTTACTCGCATTTAACTGGAACTACATTGTTTACACTATCATTACTGGACGGTACCAATATTTGTACACAAAACGCTGATATCTAGGTACACATCACCGTAAACAGTAAACACTATTGAACGAATTTTCTAATTAAATTTTCCTGCTCGCTGGATTACAGACGTGTTTCAATTATGAACAAAATATCTACAAAATCCACATTCACACACGAGTATGTTATTGGTGACTATAGGAATATAATGCTTGTATATTATTTTGTACTAGCGACTCGCCGCCGGCTTCACACGGACGCAATTTGCAATGATTGCAATGCTGAAATTTTTCCAATTGCACATACGCGTGGAAAGGTTCTGTTTAGTAACGAAGCAAATTTTAAGATTTATCGATATGTATATAAGAAGAATTAGCATTACTCGGGCATTACTGGATTGCTAGCAACTCCAGAGAAGACCTGTTTGCGTTTGCAGTGTAGCACTGTTTGCAGTGCAGGAAAACAACTGTGAACGCCAAGGAACCAGCGCAGCGCTGGGTTCTGGCTAGCGTAATTGAAGAGCTCGACTGCGTAAATTATACTAATTTAGGTAATATATTGTAATTTATAATATACTAGCGATCCGCATAGAATGCAATTTTTTTCTGCACATAATATACACAAACCTTCCTCCTATTCGAGTCCTTCTATTAGTGAAACCCGTATAAAATCCGTTGGATGGTTTAGACGATATAGATTAATCTGATTTTAGTCTGATTCGACAGATTCTATTTTTTTATATTATACATTTTTTGATTATCTACTAAGATTTATTCAATAAATATTCTGTCTTTTTTTTTTGCAAATATCTTAGATAGAAATTTATTCTTACAAAATAAAGTTAAATGAATTACATTGCTAAAAAACCAAAACATTGCTAAAAACAAAGTACATAGCTACTAAGATGTAAGTAAGACTAATTCTCAAATTTTTTAAATATTAAAATTCCCATTATTTTACTAGGTGCACGTGTAAAATTAAAATATCTTTACACATTTTTTTTTAAACACAATTCAAATTTCTAAATTTCCCCCTGGACACATAAAAATATAAATATACACAGACACTAAATTTGTCACAGACCGGTAAAAAGCCAAAAATTGAACATCTGGGGTATTTGTTGAGCAATAACAGATATGAAATAGGCAAAATAGAAGGGAGACGGCGACCTGGAAGGCGGAAGAAATCCTGGCAAATAGACCTGCTCTCAAGTGCGGAATATCTGTTCCGTCTAGTCCAGGACAGCCACAAGTTTTTCCTGGGCCTTGATTCTGTATGGCAATTACGATTTCACCCTTTTGTCTTACTTTATCAAAACACGAATGTCTTGTCATGGCATTTATATATATGTAATGTAATAGAGTGACTTTTTAGCAGATATCGTAACAATTTGAAGATATGACGTAGTTTCGAAGTAAGGAATCGCGTGGAATTGCTAAGTGGCGTTAGTAAATTCTGTTTCTGATGGCCAATGGATTCGGTAATGGAGAAGCATTTTAAGAATAAGACACCCCATAACAGTATTATGTTTTTATTTTCTAATAACTATAAAATCCTGTCAAATGGATACTAAATTTATTTGATAGTACATGTCTTAGCGCTAAAGGCAGACAAAAATATCAAATAAATTCATTGATTTATTAAATTATACCGGCTGCCCATCCAAACTCATGATAAAAGTACAGAAGTACAAAATCCTTGAATTACTTTTTCGAAATTAATTTAAAAGAAAAATTTCTAAAAGAATGAGCAACTGAATGTCTGGGATATCTACCCATGAAGTAACTAATTTCGTTAGACAAACGTTTTTACGAGTCAGCGGAGCAAGTCTTAGTTCTTGCAAAGTTATTGATACACACTGTAGTGCAGAAAACACTCTTATGCCTTTGAAATAAAAGCTACAAAAGCTGCACAGGTGCAATAGGCCAGATGTTTTCGAAATGCCACTCGCAGTAGAAAATCGCCGATTTTGTGCTAGGGTCATTGGCCGGTCTTTGTGTCCGATTTGTTTCATTGTAGTCAATACGATTTCTAGAATCTTAGAGGATCTACAAATACAACACAACACATACACGGAATACATGTCTGCTCCTTTTTAGGGTTCCGTACGTCCGAATAAAAAACGGAACCCTTATAGGATCACTCGTCTGTCCGTCTGTCCGTCCGTCACAGTCCGAATCTACTAGACCGATTAAGTTGAAATTTGGTACACATATCAATTTCTGTGACCCAAACGCAGAGGTGTGACGTTAATAGATGAAATCTGTATATGGGAGGCCATTTTTGGGGGAAGGTGAAAAATTAAATTTTTTTTTTAAAACTGCATTGTGTGACATATAAAATGGAAGGTTTTGTTGTGAAGATCTTAAATGTAATTTTAAAATAAATAGTTTCCAAGTTATTCAAGAAAATAGACGAAAATTGACCCCCCTTACCTCCGAAACTACTGAACCTAAAATTTTGAAAAAATAATAATACAGAAATTAATTTTCTACTTATAGATTATAGGAAAACCTATAAGAAGTCCATGATATTAAAATAACACGGTAAATCACTCAATATTGTGCGGATAGGTAACATCGTACGGAACCCTCTTCACGCGAGTTCAACTCACACTTGAAGTTTTTTTTATATAGTTACTTATTTACTTAAGCAATAATTATAAAAAGAAGACCTACATTAAAAGTGTGAATTTATAATTAATTAATGGTCTTACATTATATTTTAAACTAGCCGTGTCCCGCAGCTTCACCCGCGTTTAATTTTAATTGAAAAAGGCATGCACTTTCCGGCTTTTCACGAGTTAATGCTTGTCCTATGTCCCCTGACAATGATTACCTACTTTGATTTTTCTCACTTTTTCCTTTTACTCGGCTTCTGATGGTCATAGTTTACTGAGAAATAACCTTCCTCAAGAATTGGGCTATCAAATACAAAAATATTTTTGGAGTTTACTATTTAAGAATCGATTTTCATATAAGCCTCCCGGTATGGAAATTTTATAAGGAGTAAAATTGATGCGAGTGTTTACTAAAGAGCGTTATTACGTTATCTGTCACTTTGACATCTGTGCGACAGATGACGCGTGTATTTATGTTCCCTAATTTTATTGTAGTATAACAAGCAACACCAGAGGGTTTCTCTTGGCTTACACAAACAAACGTTGAACTCTTGTATGAAAAGTGTAGTCCGCGTTGAGGAACGAAACAATAACGCGTTGTAACTTGCCGGCCCAGAGACATCTGTCGTCGAAAAAATGAAGTATAAGTATTTGAACTTATAAAACGTATTTGACATCTGTGTACACCGAACGTAACTAACATAACTTTTGTTTGAACACGTGACATCTGAGTATGCAGAATGTAACTAAATAATATAAAGTAATTTGACACGAGGACAATTTTATACATTTAATTTTATACGTTTCAAGGAGTAAACGTCGTGCGTCGAAGCAGACACACACACTTATTTTTTTTAAATCAGACTCGTAGTTCTAGAGTTTAGCGCGTTCAAACAAAAAAAAAAAACTTCAGCTTTATTACATACATTAGTACAGTTTTTAATTAATAAAAAAAAAATATAATAGATTCCATGAAAATAAATAATGAAAGAAGTATAGCCGCAAATAGATATCTGTAAGAGATTAAGCAAAGTAAACAAGGCTAATTACAATTTTTATTCACATCAATAACAAGAAATGACTCTTATTGAAGACTGAATAATGAATCTTTAGAAAGATAGACTGTGCAATCGACCGTGATTTTAACACGTTCGAGAGAATGATATATGTATGCGACCTAGTTACTGTGAGTAATGGAAAAAAAATTAGGCACCAAGGCATTTATAAGGAAATTTTTCATTACAAATCTTATCCCAATCCATTTAGTGATGTAATAATAATTTATTGCTTATCAGTGAACCGGAATATATCTTATGGATTAAGAAACATTAGCTATATATATACATATAATAAAATCGTAAGTCTGTACATTAAAAAAAAAAAACTATGTTACCGAGGTCAAAAAAATGTCTGTCTGTCGGTTTGTCTGTTTGTCCGTAAGTTTGTGCACATATCAGAAACGGGTTAACCGATTTGAATACGGTTTTCACTGATGTTTTGTTCTAGTAACATTAAGTGTTCGTTTCATTTCAATCGGTTTGCAAACAAAAATTTTACGCGCTATACTTACCATGCCATCCCATGCGTACGAAGTTGCGGGCTCAGCTCTGTCAATATTGTGTTAATGTGAATTATACCCACAAATTTTTTTGGTCATGAATAAACAAAAAAATTATTTTTTTCATGTCATGATCGTCAGACATGCCATGACGGTCCACTTGATAGTAGATGGCTACCGTCGACTAGGTAAGAAGGCCACACTGCGTTCCGCAGTCATAGATTGGGAAGTCTTTATGGCGCCAGTAACCAGCCCTTTATGTAAGACCATTGTGTAATAACTGCACGCGTCCTGTTTTGTTTCGGTGGATGAGTAATGCTCGGAGATCAGAGCTCATTCCTGTGTTACTTAATCATTCTTTATCCTTTATTCTATCAAGATCAGCAGCACACTTGCAACTCTTTTGGCGTTGATTTAATATACGACGGTATCTACTTACCATCAAATGCATCGTTGCCTGTTGAACTTTCTACTTTACTTTAAAATAAATAGAATATACTCTGACTGAGAGAATGTCAAAGACTTGAAGTATTACAATTGTAGAAACAAAACATTAAATTGAAATATTTTCCTTTTGTTACAGAAGTCAAGAACCCTTCGGTGAGTGATCTTAAAACATCGTATTTCCAGTTTAAGAACGCACACGGAATTATTATTTTCCTTGAGATTTTATCATTTCCTGTAAGATACCATAACAATTCATATAGGTGGGTACGCAGTCACGAATAAAATTGTGATTCACATTAGATTGTTGAACTACGTTAATTTTGCACGTTTAGGGAATTATTTTGATGAGATTTTTGCAGAAGATAACGTAGGCATGTATTTGGTTGACTAAGGTTAACCATTAGTTAACTAATATTGTCACGTAAGCACAGCTTATAATTTAATTTTTTAGAAATATGTAGTACGTACGAAACAACTGTTCCCTGAAATCATTTTAATTTATGTAAATTACGTCAAAGATGACTGTTAATTACTAATATCATTGTTGAGTAACAGTCTTGTCCCATTGTATTTATAAATCTGGGGGCATGGCAGTGCCCCCGCCAAGTCGAGCAAAACAAAAACAGCGGCACGGCCGTTACCATCACATATTATAATTTAATATAACATAAAACCATAATTTAATTTAAATTATGAAAACACAATGTATCTAATATATTATATTAAATTAGATTGTTGAGTGCGATTGCCAAGTCAATTTATTTATTTAAAACATACAAGATTTTTAATATTGATATGGTCAGTATAAGATGTTGTTAGGTGAGCTAATTTCGTAATAACTCAAGACAGAAGGTTACTTAAGTAGGGACTGAATAAATTAACCGACTTGGCATAACATGGATCTCACAACTTTTGACGGTAGAAGAAGTAGAACTGAGTTGCGAGACTTGGTTTTTTTTTACAAGTTATGTTTTTGATGGCATTTGGATTTCATGGGTTTCCTTTCATTTAATTTCTCATGTCTGTCAGACAGATTTGAGCCTTACCATTGACCCTATCTTTTGATTCCATAAAAGTAGTCTGTTATTTTTTTTCGGATTTTAGCCCGGTTTGATCCGGGGATCCCGGTTTGATCCCGGGTAGCAAGCGTATTTTCAAAAATCTTTGAATGCAATTTTGCTTCTTTACAAAAATAAAGGAATGTTTGAGTAAAATTTGTTATGTCCAGTATTTAGACTACTTTCCCTTCAGGAAAACAAGGACTAACATCAGAACGAACACAATTTTTACCAAAATGAACGCAACCTGATACCCTATGTTTTAAGGTGCAATATTGCATAACGAATTTTAGTAACTTCTTGGAAATAACCAAATAGATTTAAAATTGGAAGGTTTTTCTTAAATATTGTGTAAAATATGAAAATTGAAATAAAACTTTAGTACATAACTTTAGTTAATAAGTAACTTTAGTAAATTAATAATAGTTAATTGTGACGAGAAAGCTTTTTTTTGGGCAGTAATTTACTATTGCTTGTATAAAACTGCCCGATTGAAACTTTTTTATATATAGTTTATTATGCTCTGTATTTTTATCTAAGATTCAATTTTACTCTAACAAGTCAAATTAGGCGATGAAAATAAAGCTTTTCTATTAGTAGAAAAGCTTTATTTTATCGCCTTAGGTCCTCGCCTCTGTATTATGTCGCTGACTGTATATCTGTTTTAGTACTTACATACCTTATTCTATTTATTTAATCGTTGTCGTTGCGAAAGACTTCTCCAATGTCTACCCATCTTAGCAGATACGCATACGTTTAAAATACTGGGAACACTACTCGATTCCAAACGATTTGTCCTTTAGAAAATAAGCTATGTCTGGCATGCTTGGGGTCTTGGGCCATTACCGAAACCGACACATACTCGTATCACATCTGTTTTCTGCAAGTGTGTGGTTTTTGTCGCCAGATGGTCTTCGCAGTTTATGACTGGAACGCAGTTTGCTCTGCCACTACCATAAGAACTTTGAATTAATTAGGGTAACTACATATTCCGAAGAGTTTAGTAAATTTCATTTTGTAAGCGAGTGTATACAATTTATTTTGCAACTGACTGTACATTGCAGCTTTCACGTAAAGTCAGAGCAACCAAGGTTAATGTTACAAGTCTACCTTGTCGAAGCGTGACTACAATAAGACCGATCGCCGAGAGTCTCAGGACACTGGTTATAAGATCCGGCTGTGGTTTAGATGTCAATGTCGTTTCTGATTTTTTTTCTCATATGAAAACAAATGCACCACACAGTCACTTATGTACCTACAATACATGAATCCGTTCTTCTAGCCTCATATTATTCTGTAAGGGTCGCTAGAGCATTAGTAGCCTATAGCTGCAAACCTTCAAGTGGACTGTCAGCTAGCCTGCTATCACTGAAAATAAAAATATCTGTCAAAACCACACACACACTTCACACACACACAAATTTCCTTTTCTTTTTAATGACTATTGTTTAATTTTTAAATTTTATATCTTGTTAAATTCTGACCTTTGCAATTCAAGCAAGCTATGCTTAGTGTAAACTATCTGTAAATTTTAAAATAAATAAATTAACTAATTTAAAAAATGTGAAAATTCATAGGAACAATGAAATAACAAGCGTATGAAATTTGTATAAACTGAAGATTCACTACAATGGAGTTTATATTATTTGTTAATGTCCTTTTTAATGATTTGGGGCTATTTTTTTATCTTCGAGGATTTGGCTAGATCCTAGATATTCAAATATCAACGCCGGCACATTGTGCCCAGCTATTTCTTAAAACCATGGCAATTTTTTAATTTAATTTAAATTCTTTTCATGGTCCGTGGATACAGAGTGATGTTAATTCTTCTTATTTCAAACTTCGAAAAGGTTAACGACTTATAACTATTTTCTCGTCACGGTCTAAGCGGTTCTAGTACCAAGTCTGTATTCTCTCAATAGATAGAAATCGTTCAATAAACGCCTCATTATTGCAATTCGCTCGCATCGATCAGTAAATTGCGTAATTTGCATGCGCGCCTGCATAAATGTATAATGATTGTGTAATAAGAATATTGGATTTCTCATTTTTTTAAATGTTAATTATATTAATGTTAACGACCAATGAAATTGTGTAAAATTTGACTAAATTAAGTTTTTTTCTGTAACTTCCTGAAGTAAATTTATTCGCAACATTGCTTCCATATTTACTGACATTCATTAAGTCGATTTCTATTAAAGAAATTTTAAAAAATCGATTAAGGAAATTAATATTAATATAACGAATTAAAAACTAACTGAATAAATATAAATAATTAATAAATAATAAAAAATATACAATAAAAATTTACTTACTATTTATAAATTGTAAATTAAAGGGTCCAGGTGGCAAGGTACCCAACATGCTGGCTGCATTATCCTATTTAAATGGATACAATTTTAATTTAATGTATACAATTTAAAACCCTTTCTTTAAGTATAGCAACACAGAATTGCTATACTTAAAGAAAGGGTTTTAAATTGTTGCTTCTATTTGTACACAGTGTAAACCGCTTTCAAATCGGTTAAGTCATTTTAGAGATTAGCGTGCACAAACTCACACACAAACAGACAAAAGTTCTAAAAACGATTTTTTGACCTCGGTAACATAAGTAGAACGTAAACAGATTAAAAAAATATATTACTGTACAGACACGACTCGTTTACGATTTTATGTATAAAGACTACTCTACACAGTTGACAATAATAATTTATTTTAACTTATTTTATATCCGCGACCCGCCCGCCCCCAGTTTCACACGGATGCAATATTTTCTGTAAATGATATACAGAAACCTCCCTCCTTATCGCCCTTTATGTGTACCATTAGCCTGTCTGCCGATTAAAATATCTCTTAAAATTATAATATCTCTTATATGCTAAATTAGCTACTGGATGATTTCTTACATCAGTTTTGTTGAACTTGAATGTCAAATCAAATAGAAATGGCCGTTTGCCAGAAAAAACTAAAACCTTGTTTGAAGGTAAACGGCTAAGGTCAAATAAAAGTTAAATTGCTTTTTGGTGCAACGGAAAAAAGCCTTCCAAAACCGTATAAAATGTTTGGGTAACGCGATATACCTGTATTCATACATATAATAAAATAAAGACGCTGTCCGCCTCTTTATGTTTCTCCGATAATTTCTTCTAAACCACTCAACAGATTTTGATATGATTTTCACTAATAGAGAGAGCGATAAACGGCGAAGGTTTGTGTATATATCTTGCAGTAAAAATTGCATTCACGTGAAGCCGGGGGTGGCTCGCTCTTTTTCTAAAAGGAGGTTCTTGGAATTGAATTTTTCAAGTTTAAGCATTGAATTTTGATGTCTTCAAGAGTTAATTTACCACATTTTACTGTTTTTTTTAATATATTTACAGAATATTAATTTTGACACTATTGTAAAATCTTAACTGTAACTACGTGTGAACACTTGTCGTTAGTATCCTAGTAGACTATATAGTCTACTAGGAAACAAGTATATACAAGTATACAAGTATATACTTGTAAACAAATGACAGAGTGTCTCATCGTATCTGTCTCAAATGATCAGAAAATAACATAATTCCTTACGTAGACCTAACTTGGATAGTATCCAGTATTAGTTACTATCCCTAGACATAAGTCTCTCTTCTGAACCGCTACAGTACACGCATTCAATGCCTTATCGCAACATTCATAATGTTGACAGGGCACAGTGTGGGTGGCCATCTAACTAAGGAAGTGTCTACATTGGTACGTTACCGCTATAATAGAATTACAGTAGGTTGTACAGCGAACCCATCCTCGCTTCATGTTTTACTGAACTGAACCACCGACAGTAACAGCTCATGCAAAATCAGTTAGTAAATTTTTACATACCCACGCTAAGCATTTGAAGTGTCAGCTGGTATTAGTCTTGTAACCTGAAAAGTTCAGTGGTTTGTTATTATAATTTTCAAAATTCCTTTCTTAGGATCTTAGCTTTAGTAGTTTTGGTTGAAGCGTTCATGTCTGTAAATTACTATATAGAAAAAGTGTTTTTTTTTTTTAAATGTTTATAGTTCGGCAGACAGTCTGACGGTCCACTGTCTGATGGTAGGTGGTTATTGTCATCTATAATACAAGCAACGCCGCAGGTGCTGCAAGTGCGCTGCCGATTGCAGTAGGATTAGGAAGGGTTATAATCGGACTATAATGTCTTTATATGTGACTCTAAAAGGAAGAGTTTTTATTCAGGGCCTTGATTCTGTATGGTAATTATGATTTCACGCTTTTGTCTTTACCTTATCAAAACACGTAATGTCTTGTCATGCCATTTATATATACTCGTATGTAAGAGAATGACTTTTTAGCAGATATCGTAACAATTTGATGATATGACGTGGTTTCGAAGTAAGGAATCGCGTGGAATCGTCGCGTGGGGTTAGATTGTACATAGTAGAAATGATTGAAAAAAAAAATGTGCTTATCCCTTCTACCAGTGGAGATACATGTAGGGATAGGTGGGACGGACAAGTTTTCTTAAGACTTTTTTTAATGTAGTTAATGTTTTCCCGGAGTTCAAAGTAAAATAAGTGCGAGCATTACTTTAAAACTCATTATATTTTGTTCCAATTATACTGAAGCCCTTTTACGAGTCACGCAGTTCGTGCGTGGTTACGCAACGGTTTATGGTTATCTACAGTTTCCGTGTCTTCAATCAACCATCTGCCGTGAGAAAGAAGGAAGTCATGACTTTCACCTCCATTGACGACTCGCCGTTTTTTTATGTTTACCCATCTGTTTGACAGTACCTGTGTGTCGTTAGAAACTTTTCTTTGTTTTAAAATTTCATTTTGTGTTGCGTGTTTATTGGCAAAAGACCTACTGACACCGTCTTTAATTGAGTATTAAAACATTTATTACCTTTATGAGTTTACAGTCATCTTGTAAATTTAATTTTGTGACATGAGTAAATGTACTATTAATCTGTTTTAAATTATTTTTGAGTATATTTGTCAACCTTCTTAAAAAATTATAAATAAGAAAAGTATTTTTATATTATTTTACTGCGAGAAGAAACAAATGCGTTCGATAGTACCTTAGAAGATGCAGAATTTTCAAAATTTCGAGGCATTTCGAGTAGGTATTTTTAAGTAAATGTTCCTATGTTTACCTATTCAAATGTGTTTAGCGACAATTCTAGACGACGGACGCGACGACTCATTGAGTCGTCTAATAACATGCTAAATAGCGAGAATGTCTAGTACATTTAACAAAATTTACAAAGCATTTATTTCAATATATGTACGTTACAATTACAGTATAATCCACTTATGTGACTTCCCTTATGACGTCACAGTAAGTAACCGTTTATTTTGACGTAATCATCGTCATCATCTCAGTCGTAGGACGTGCAAAAACAAAGGCCTCCCCATAATTTTCCAGTAGGACCAGTCAGAAGCGACCTGGATACAGCTTTGACTAGCGGCTCATATGTCGTTTGACCATTTTAATCTATTTATCCAATAAAACATTATAACCGACTATGAAATACAGTTCGGTTATTATGTCTTATATTGTATTGTTGCGTATTTTTTTATACAATTTATAAATAAATACAGAAATTCCCATATAGCCCAGGAAAATTTACTTTTTTGATTTAAATTTCTTGAATATATGGAATATCGAGTGAAAGAAATTTTTGTTTACACCCCCGTAGAAGTATGAATTTAAAAAAATTGTGCTTCTTCCAAATTACCTATACATAAAGATTTTCATAATTATACATAAGATAAGCATAATTGTTTTATGTTAAAAATAAAATTAACAAATTTAAGAAGGCTAGAAGATATAAGGGTAGATAGATACATAAAAAAAATCGTAATATCAACCCTTATTTTATCTAAAAAAAGTAATATGACCATTTTTATGTAAAATTGAATTCAAACTTTTTTTCTAACTCTTACCATTTTTGTATAATTTGAAAAAAAAACTTCTTTATTTCTTTCCTACCCCTTCTGCAGGGTGGAATCAAAAATTTCTTTCTTCCATCGATATTACATAATTTTTTCTGGACTAATATTATATCAAATGTAATTATAAACAATTCTTCAGAAAATGCTAGCAAAATTTTACAGCAAATTACTTTTTCTGTGCTTATTATAATTGGAGGTTTCATTGTGTAACAGTTTGGAATGTGCGTGCTGACTCAAACACACAATTATCTTTATGCAACTTTTGCTCTCAATATAATGTAGTATAAGTAATTAGCTTGGCGTGACTTATATAAGGTTATATTATTGAATGCGATGAACTTTGACTGTGCCGTTAATTTCAAATTATCATCAAAAATCATGTAAGAGAAAGTGAAATATATACATATCATCATCATTTTACAAGCTTCTACTGGCGGACTGTTTAACTGGACGCCACCCTATTCGGTCCTTTAAGCTTTCGTATCCATCCACTGCTGGTCGTTCTCTTGAGTTATAGGTCCAAAGAGAATATGGTTGGTTCTCGGGGCGTCTCCATTCCAAGACTCGTCTCCCTAATTAATCCTCGCCAAACAAAGTGAACAAGTATTCGACTAATTGGGTTGTCACTGTTTCTTCTCGTCATCATTATTATCATCTCAGCCGTAGGACGTCCACGATTGGACAAAGGCCTCCACTCTAATTTTCCAAAAGGACCTATCAGAAGCTGCCTAGATCCATCGTCGACTCGTGGCCCTTGTGTGTCTGTACACCTTGAGGGTTAGATATCCTACGCTGCGCTTGCCGGTCCGTGGTCTCCACTTGAGAACCTTCGCCTCAACGGCCATCAGCTCTTTCTACTACGTGTCCTGCCCAATGCCACTTCAATTTACTAATCCGCCGCGTTATAACGGCAACTTTTGTTTGTCTACCAATCTTCTCATTCCTGATTGGAGTGTAACCCCGACTATATATAGCGCTCTCCACAGTTCGTTGAATGACGTTGAGCTTTCTTACGAGGCCTACAGTTAGAGACCACATTTCAGCGCCATATCTTACTTACCACTGGCAACACACATTGGTTGAATTTTTTTGATTTAAGACACTGAGGAATTTTGGAAGAGAGTTAATAAGCGGTACCATCTACCATCAAGTGGACTTTAAAATGGAATGTACAGTTAGCAAGAAAATGGGCAATGTTCACAATTTTTTTTTTCAAAATATAAAAGAGGACAAAACAAAACCGTGAAAATAATCATTGGACACAGTGCCGTAACATCGTTTTCTAATGAAGCAGTCAGCGGGTGTTAAAAACAGCAAAAATAGTAGCAAATTTTTTTAAGATTTTAGACACCTAAATTAAAAAAAAGAATAGTTATTAGTGACCGTCGCAGTCTAGTATACAAGGTTTGAGACAAAGCAGTGAGAGAAGTTACTGTAACCTTTACAGCTACAAAAGTACGTTCTTGGGATACTATATCTCTAACTTATCAACATATGAGACACCTATAATATATAATGGCATCTCTCGGGAACAGTACCTTTTCTGGATGAAATAAAATCTATGTCCTTTTCTGACAACGTGTATGCAAAATCTCATGATGATCGGTTGAGTAGTTAAGACTTAAAAGCGTAAGAAACGAACAAATAAAACTCACTTTTACAATATTATGTAGGACTAGCTGACACTGCAAATTTGTACGCGTGGTGTCGGTTATAGCACGTAACTTTTTGTTTGTAAACCGATTGGAATGAAACAAACACTAAAAGTTACGGGAAGCTTGCTACAACGCATCAGTGAAAACCGCATTCAAATCCGTTAAGACGTTTCTGAGGTTTTTTATTTTTCTTATTTTAAGGTCGGCAGACATGCTGACGGTCCACTTGATGGTAGGTGGCTACCGTCGCCTATAACACAAGCAACGCCAAAGCTGCTGCCAGAAATGGGCTCTGGCATCCCTTACTCACTCACCGAAACGCAACAGCACATGTGCTATTATTTCACGGTGGTCTTCTGTAAGGGGGTGGTTACTGCCGCCAGACGGGCTGCCCAAATGACCCTGCTAAATGACTACTTTCCAAATCCAGACCAGAGTCAAATTTGAAAAGTTGATTTTTCAAAGTTGACTCTGCCGGGAATCGAACCCGGGGGAACCTTAGAACAGAGCGTTAAGGCAAGCACCCTAACCACTCATCCAACGGGCTCGTCAAACGCACAGACAAATAGACAAAAATTCTAAATACAATTTTTTTTTAATTCGGTAAAATAAGTACAACGTGTACAAATTGTTTTTTTTTTTCAAGAATTATTTAATGTAGAGACCCGGCTTGTTTACGATTTTATTATATTTATGTACAGATAAAGATTAAATAAACGTTTCAAAGCCTAAGAAAAAGGAGCACCCACGAAGTCGCGCTCAAAAGGTAGTTCTAAATATGTTATTGAAATGAGTTTTACTTACAAGTTATTAGAAGTATAAGTAGATATTAATTACAACATAGAAAGCTAAATAAAGGCTTGCAATGACTAGCGAATTATACCTACTCTAAGTGTGGAAACAAGTTAAGTGTTTTGTAATGAGTATAATATTAAATGATGAAGAAATATAATTCAGCAAATTATATGTTAAGTTACATCACTTGTGACACGTAGCTTTGATACCACTGAATGTTGACTAATATAACTTAATAACGGAGTTAATATTATTCTCCTCTTTTTACAGAACAGAACAAAAGTAATTCCGTTTTAAATGGTCAAGGGCTTATATGTTCACTGCGTCTTTAGTTCTCGAAGACTTATTGGCTCTTTCATAGATATAGATAAAAGACATATACTATTTTAGCCACAAGATAACTGAACTTAGAAAATCAACAAAATTATGTATTAATTAATTATCAATGCAAGTTGTATAGATCGTATTCAGATACATAAGTACATATCATTAAAATATAATAAAAATGCTAGAATTATTATTATTATTATTTTACCATAAACATGGAAGATAGGTATAAAAAAAGAATAAAAAAAAGAAAGAAAGAACAAGTAATAATACAAAATGTAGCCTTATAGCTTATAGCGATTTCTTCCAGGCAACCTTAGGGTAAGGAAAATTGTATAAAAGTTAAAAAAAGTACCTAAGTAAAACAATGTGGGTGGTAAAAGTGGTCATCATAAACTTAAACTCTGATAACTAAATACTAGTACATAAATATGAAGGTAGATTAATAAAAATAATATATTAGAAGATAAACCTACATAATTAAACAAATAAAGTCGTCTTCAGTTTGATAGAAAATGTGTCTTGAGTGCTTTTTTGAATATGTGCAGTGAATTAGATTGTCTAATGTTCAAAGGCAATGTAATTTTGTTCTACAGCAAGTACGAGCTTTTACCGAAGACTACAAGTAACTTTCGAAGGTGTGAAATTCGAAGTTCATGCTTTCTTAACTCAATACTGTGTTCCTGTCAAGTAATTCAACCGTGAGGGGCTATAAAGGCAAGTTTTACAACACACTTGGAATGAGTTTTGTTTGTTAACTAAGTGTAACCCGTCAATGTTTTCACGTATTTTCTATTCAGTTCTCGCTAATATGTATATCCTTATCCTTACATAGGATAAATTGAAGTCACTGCCCGCGTCAGTTTTCTATATGTTCTGTGATTCCTCGTAAACCACGTTTACGGAGCGATGTCATGGATAATACATTATATTTGTTGTGGTGCTAACTAAGCTAGTAGATAGTAGAAATTAGAAAGTTAGTACTATGTGCTTGATTTTATAAATATACTAGCTGACCCAGCAGACGTTGTTCTGCCAGAACCCGAAAATAATTCCGTAAACCGATGTCACTTTGTGAAATAATGTTGCCATGTTCAATGTAATAGTGGGGCGTTCAGTTTTCGTTCAATCACAGGAATTAATGATGATATGACTCATTCATACATCGTTCACACATCGTTCATACATCGTTAATCTTATCTTACTATACAAAAAAGAAATTATTTCTATTTTACTGTATCCGAATGTTGTATCGATAAATTATCTACAGCAGGCCTACCATGAAATGTCATTCGAAGTTTTCTCTCTCTATCGTACTCATGTAAGAAGTTGCAAGTGGGACACAGAGGGTAAACTTCGGATGCTGTTCATGGTAGCAAGGCAGAGCCATCTATTAATAATTCATCGAACTAACCTATAAATAGACACTACTGTTGTATAATAAACATTTAATTTGCAATAACAAATATTGAGGTCAATAATTAAATAAAAACTATCCTATATTTTAAGTTGGACCAAATAACAGATACTTACGAAGTTTGATCAAAGTCGGTTCAGTAGTTTCAGATTTATCGCGAACATACATCCTGACACGAGATTTTTATATATATAAGATTATGTATACTTACTTATTGTATCTAAATAGTTACTTATGACAAACTATCATAATAGATTAGCTAGTCCCATCGAAATTTCAAAGAAAGCACGCGCGAACGTGATTTGGTATAAATATACAATTTCTATTATTCGATAAGCACGTTTGTCTAATGATCTATTGATTGAGAGGCAACAGATAAATATTATGCTTTGCTATATGAACAACCATATGATAGAATTTTGTTTTGACTTTAATAACTACCTAGCTATAATGTATTATACTGTGCGAGTAAATGGATGAGAAGATTATTTTATTTTGATCGTCCTATTGGGTAAAATTTAAAAAAGTATTAGATAATAATGAGGGCAGTATCAATGCAATACATGTTGTTTTCTGGGTTCGTCCACCTACATGATCATGTAACATTACCACAAAGAAAGAGATGCGATCCTTACAGGGTATGAAATAACTTTTTTAATATTTTTGGACATTATCACCTGAAGAACCTAACAAAAAAAGAGTTTTTTTTTGTATAAATTTTATATAAATGTTTTCATTTTTGTTTTCTATATAAATATTCAGACAGGCTGAAGTTCCACCTGATGGTGGGTGGCTACCGTCGCCTATTAACACAAGCAACACCACAGGTACTGCAAGTGTGCTGCCGACCTTAGTAGGATTAAGGATAAGGAATTAGGAAGGGATAGGAAAATTGGTTCTGACCTTCCTTACTCCCTCACCGAAACACAACAGCACAGTGCTGTTATATCACGTTGGTTTTCTGTAAGGGGGTTGTTATTGCCACCAGGCGTACTGCCCAATTATCAATGGAGATATTTCATTATGATCATAATGATTAATAAAGGACAAATAATCATAATGAAGGAGTATAAGTCTTATGTATCAGTATCATATTCTATGATCTGTAGGTATACTGTGTAGACCTAGGCATACAACGGTCGCACGTGTTCGCTCGTGACTCCTCTATATCTGTGCCTATACGTATTATATATGAAATAAAGTTGGATTTTGAATCGGTTTTTTCTAATGGAAAGAGCGATATAAGATTTGTGTAGAAAAAAATTGGTCGCTGATTAATTAATAAATGTCAGAATGACTCTGCTCATTAACATTACATGTTAGTTTACAATTAAAGAGGCTAATCGAATTTGTTTACAAGATGTTCGCAACAAAGAAAGAAACTAATACTGCAGCAATCTGATATTTCCTGTTTGCAACTATCCAAACGGGTTTTACTTTATAACTTAGCTGTGCGTTTGCGTAACAAACATATTAAATTAATTTAAATCTTACTTTAAGTTCTAAATATCTATTTTATAGAGCCATTATTTCCACTAAGTGCATAAAATAAATATAGATTTCCACACTATAAATTTCATAGATTATTGCAAACAGAAGAGACTAATTAAAAAAAGAGTGTGTGTCAGCTCTGACGCATAACTGGAGTTTTACTCCTCAAGTATGATTGTTTTTGTGTATGCAATAGGAAAAGAGGGTAAATAAATGCGCCATCTATTATAGTACAATAGAATTAGGTGCAGCATCTATCGGACGCTGCACATGCGACATCTATCGGATTTGGGTAGAACTGCTTAGAAGAATATAACGCTTTTTATATGAATATGGATTCTTAATATTCTCCATAAAAAACATTTCACAACTGCATGAATGTAAGTAAATAGCTGGTGCCTACGATTTTGTCTGGGTTGAAAATAAAAAAAAATATAACACCATTGATGGCGCCAAGAATATAACACTATTACAATAGAATTAGGCTACAATAACTGCTTGGTGACATCTGTGCATTATGCTCTAATTTGCAAACCCTCGGGAACCTAAGGACAAAATTTTATCGAATTGTAGGTACACCTATAGATTCCTCAGAAATCACTATGTTGATAGATGAAAACCGTATGAAAATCTGTTTAGTTTTTGAGATTATCGCAAACATACATACTGACTGACGCGGCCGGGTACTTGTTTTTTATATTTATACTAGCGTTCCGCCCCCGGCTTCGCCCGGGATGCAATTTTTATATACCCTAAAACATTCCCCGTTTATCCCTCTTTCCATTGGCGAAAACCGAATTAAAATCAGTCTACCCGTTCACGCGTGATGCCGTGACCAGGAGATATTACAATAGTACAGAATTTATACGCAGGTTACGCAGGTTCCTATTCCCCTCGAAGGACCAATTTTATTTATGCTGAAAACTAATATAAGAAACAAATATAACTTTGTTTTTAGGTATTTATTTGCCTGTTGTAACACACAATATTTTCATAATTATATTTTTATAGAGGTGAAAAACCAGTGTAGTTCTAATTCAAATTCAAATTAAAAAATTAAAATGTTGCCAGCCAGTCTTACGTTTTTAACAGCGCTTTTTTGTATTTGACTTTGACAGTAACCGCATTAACACAAATTCTTTTGCAGCCAAAAGAAAGTTCCAATCACGATCACTGGTTGTGATTTTTTCTATGAATATAGTTAAAAGAAAGTTTACTTCCTACCTTTTGTAAGCCTTTGGTTAAGCCAACGCTATGGCTTTATTATAATCTTTGTTTATGTATGTTAGTTTTGTCACACACCTCTAATAACTATTCACATGTAAACAAATGTTCTAAAACAAGTTTTATTTTACGCAACTCACAACGAGTATGTTGATTCAAGTGCACCGAACATTTTTGTTACAATTTCGTAAGTCAGCGATTCTGTTTTTACGTTTAAAAAATATTGGGCAATAAATTTTTGTTCTACTAAGTATCACTTTGAAAAAGAGATTTTGGCTACATACTGACCATCCTAACTATATTCTGAATAAACAAAACTAATCGCGAAAATAGGTCATAAGGGAGTATTTGTATCCAGTGAAATTTCAAGTACAATTAAAACTTTCACAGTTTGCTTATTTTGAACATTTAAAAAAAATCAAGTCAATTATTTATGAACATATGTTTAAATTTATAAGTAAACTAGCTGAGTCCGCAACTTCGTACACGTGGTATACGGTATAGCGTATGGTCTGGTTAGAATGTCGGTGGTTATAATTCCTAAATATAGTTGTTATAAATATTGTGAATTCATTGCTAATCATATACACATCATATCAATGTAAATATCCTAGATGACATTCATAAGCACTTCGCAGAAATTTTAATAGTTTTTATTATCATTATCACGTAGAAAGCTCACGTTCCCATGTAACAATATAAGACGGTGAGAGTCAGGTTCACAAGACTTACGTAACGGTGGTCCCACAATCAGAGCTGACACGCAATTGCGAACGAGTGGATGTGGCATAATAATTATATTTAAAATTTCTCATTTATTCATAATATTATTATGAATTAGCAACCCGTCCTAGCTTTCGCACCGATGCTATTTTATCTGCAAATTATATACACAAACCTTTCCCGTTTATCGTTAGTTTATTGTTAGCAAAAACCGTATCAAAATTGGGTGATTTAGAAGTTTGCGGAAAAACAGAGAAAGACGGACAAATATTTTATTTTATAATATGTCTCTTTGATGCGTTTTCTTGGCTAAACCGGCGAAGCTTTTTTTTAATGAAATTTAATATATAAATAACTTTAACTCTGTGACAGGTAGCAGCTAACCGTGTACAATAAAATTGTACATAACTCTCTCTTTCGATGAAGTAATTTTTCATGTAAAAAATATTTCTTTTAAGTTGCCATTAATTATTATGCATTTTAATAAAATTTTATGCTTTTAATTTTTTTTAATTTTATAGTATTAAAATAATATAGAATAAAAAAAAAGCCTAGCGGAATAATATATTTTAAAAATAGTTTGAATCTTCTATCGGATATGCAGATGTACGGCTGGTTACCATCATCACCTTATCGAAATCCCTCTAATTCGGACCAAGCTCTTTAAAACATCTTTTATAATGCGCACTGCGGATTGGAACTCCCTACTGGTGTCTGTATTTCTGAGCTCATACAACCCAAAATCGCGAGCTCGCTCCTTTGTCGGCCTCATCTTTCCTACACGGCTAGATGTTGGCCAAGAGCAAACCCAGCTATATCTATATACAGATATAACAAAAACGATCCGTGTATGTACATTAAATATTTTAAAAAAAATTGTACACGTTGTACTTTTGTTACCGAGGTCAAAAAAATCAAAGGTGTCTGTTTGTCTGTGCGTTTGTGCACGCTAATCTCAGAAACGGCTTAACCGATTTGAATGCAGTTTTCACTTATGTATTGTAGCAAGCTTTCCGTTACATTCAGTGTTTGTTTCATTCCAATCGGTTTATAAATAAAATAGTTACGCGCTATACCGAATACCACGCGTACGAAGTTGCGGGCTCCGCTAGTCTTTAATAAAAAATAAAAAAAAAAAAAGAATTACATGTTGTCGTCTCAAAGTTCTTTGTGAGAAGTCAATATATTTCAACTAATAATTTATTGCAAGATGAAGATAATGTTCCAGAATTCTTTCAAATTGTAATAACATATTTTTCTGCATTTAATTCTTAATATTCGTGCGTACTTAATGCATGTAGCATGTTAACAGCCAGTTACCAGTAACAATTACCAGTAACGGTTTTGTGAACATTTAGTCGGAATGTGTCTAATTGAAGATTTTTGTTTAAAATGTTATGTCCGCTGTGTTATTAATGCGCTAACCAACCACAACGTGAACGAAGGCCGATAGACATTTTTTTACTTGTTCAATGTTACTTTGTTAAAAGTACTCGTATGTGTCTTTTATAGTTGCTGTACTGTGTTTAATATTTAAAAAATTCTTTAAATTTTATATTTAAAAAATATCTAAGATACATAGATATAAAATCGTAAACGAACCGTGTCTGTAATTAAATATTTTTTCAAAATAGCTATTTGTACACGTTGTACTTAAGTTACCAAGGTCAAAGAAATAGGTTTTAGAATTGTTTGTCTGTATGTCTGTTTGTTTATGCGTTTGTGCACGCAGAAACGGCTTAACCGATTTGAATGCGGTTTTCACTGATGTATTGTAGCAACCTTTCCGTTACATTCATTCCAATAGGTTTACAAACAAAAAAGTTACGCGCTGTACCGAATACCACGCTTACGAAGTTGCGGGCTCAGCTAGTTGTGAATATATTTCTTATAATATTAGTTTATTAATGAAAAATGAAGTCTGACGTATATGCCTTAGGTTTTATTTTTCATTATTTTTATATTTGGACTTGACTGCTTTAGACTTGACGGACCTGTTTTGGAAAATTGAAAGAAAAAATTTGTACTTGACTTGACCGACTAGTTTCGGGATCTGCTACTTTTGATTTTAACTTGAGTTTTGAGTTTTTTATATTGCTATTTTTACAAGTGACACTGGCAAAATCATCGGAAGAGATCTGATGGAGGCATAAACAAAATAAGAAGAAGAAGAAGGAGTAATACATTTAAATAGCTAATAATTTTCCGTTAGAACTACAAAAAGAAACTCAAATTTGTTTGGTAATTCCAGTGATTAGTTTAAAAAATTATGGCAGTTTGATACTACTTAGTAAGTAGGTATTACATTTCAAGGATACCCTCTTCTTCATTCCATAGATTAGAGAGCATAGAACGACACAAAATTCATTTTTTTTTAAGTTAAGATCGGCAGACAGGCTGATGGTAGGTGGCTACTGTCGCCTATAACACAAGCAACGCCACTATAGTATATACTGCCGACTATAGTAGGGTTAACGATAAGGGATTGGATAGGAAAATGGACTCTGGCATCCCTTACTCATTCACCGATACACAACACTGTTATTTCACTGTGGTCTTGTGTAAAGGGGTGACTACTGCCGCCAGACGGGCCGCCCAAATGACTGCGAAACGCAGTGAGCCCTGCCACTACTTTGTAGATCCAAATTTAAAAGTTCATTTTCAAAGTTGACCCTGCCGGGAATGGAACCCGGGAACCCTAGAACAGAGCATTAAGGCAAGTACCCTAACCATTCATCCAACGGGCTACTTTAATTGTTAAATCTCCTGCATTTTGCGGCATCCATCTTTTAGAGAAGACACTATTCATATTTTATTCATCCGTGTGCTTAAATAAACGTATGTAACTAAACAATGCTACCGGCGTACACAGGTGGTAGAGGTTACAAGACACGCCTAAGAGACCAATACTTAATGAGTTACGAGAATAATTATGAACGAGAGTCGAGAGCCATTGTCTGCATTAATATTTTCTATGAACATTGACTCTTAGTATGAGGATGCATTCGTTTAGACCTCGCAATCATTATCTTCACGTCAGAATGTTAAAATAAGCATACTTACGCTATTAACATATGAGCAATGTAACACCTAACATCTTTATTGCAGTTATAGCATTGCCAGGCGTTAGATGATCCCTCAGGAACAGTACTTTTTTTCTGGATTGAAAGTACCCTATGTCCTTTCCTGCATCCCTGACAACGTATATGCAAAATTTCATGATGATCGGTTCAGCGGTTTAGGCGTGAAAAGGTAACAGACAGACAGAGTTATTTTCATATAATTATGGATATAACAAAATCATAAAAAGCTTCTAGCCGTTCTAACTCTCTTAATTTTGATTTTAGCGAAAAAGTGCATGAATCATTTTTATAGCAAACCCCGCCCCGCTTCGCTCGTGGTGCAATTTTTATATATCGTCGGTTTAAAGGTAAAATTCATTAAGTGACATTTTAGGCAAATACACTTTTTTGTATTAATATGCTCCTCAGCTGGTGTTTTATCAGTGGAAAATATCACTAAGTGCATTTACAAAAAAATATTATGCCGTAAATGCACTTAGTGATATTTTCCACTGATAAAACACCAGCAGAAGATCATGTTAAAAGAAAAAAGTGTATTTGCTTAAAATGTCACTTAATGAATTTTACCTTTATACCGACGATATATGAACATTCCTCGTTTATCCCTTTTTCCATTTAGTGAAAACTGAATTAAAATCGATCTACCCAAACAAAATACTTCTATAGTTTTCTTGTACGCACTTCAACCATAATTTAACAATCTATATAATATGGATAAATTCTAAATTATTTTAAGTTCTATGTTACCATAAATGTATGAGAAGCAGGTACAGTTTTTTTTTTATAAATAAGACTTAACATTTTGTCACTGTCATGTTCAATTTACAACGCCGCTAAAGCCGATACAATTTTTCATAACTCTTCATCACTTCTCCTTCGAGTGGCTTGAAACATCAATCAAGTTTTAACTGTTCGTTTATTTCATTACATCCCATTCATCATTCATCGGTTACGTGACACAGTCTCTCTGTTCTCATTGTTTTATTAATTACTTATGTGACTAACTTTTTCTTTTAAAAAATATCATTTCAGTGTACCAAATTTAAGTTTGATACGTTTTTACGAATCGTATACGACTAAATGATGAAAGTGTATTATCAATACATTTTACACTTCCAAAACTGAACCCAGCTTTTCATGTTAATGGACGTAGGACAGGCAACGATGCAGCAACGATTTTTTTTATGTTAAGATCGGCAGACAGGCTGACGGTCCATTTGATGTTAGATGGTTACCGTCGCCTATAACACAAGCAACGCCACAGCTGCTGCAAGTGTCGTCCATAGTGGAAATAAGGAGAGCGAAATGGGCTTTGGCATCCCTTATTCACTCACCGAAACACAACAGCACATGTGCTGTTATTCCACGGTAGTCTTCTGTTAAAGGGTGGTTTCTGCTGCAAACGGGCTGTCCAAATGACTGCGAAACGCAGTGTGCACTGCTACTAGGTACTTTTCAGATCCAGACCAGAGCTAATTTGAAAAGTTCATTTTTCAAAGTTGAACCTGCCGGGAATTGAACCCGGGAACGTTGCCTTAAGCAAGCACCCTAAATACTCATCCAACGGGCTCGTCAATTACTAAAAGATTTTTTAGAATCGGTTCACTGAGTAAATCTCATAAATATAATAAATGGAAAGATACTTGTATATGTGAAAATATTATTGTTGTTCCCACATATTGGATCTAATTTATGTAAGAGTATAAATATCAATGAATCACGATTTTTTTTGCAAGTTTTTTTTTCTTTGCATTACATTAGCAGTTAATGTTGTATATATGAAGATATAAAAGATAAAGCCGATCTCTCTGTTCGGTGAATAAATGCATTTGAATTGACTTTTACGTCATAAAATGGTCTTTTACTTACTCGTATATGCGACATGCTAACTGTACATATGCATTTTTCTAAGAATCACAATACGAAAAGGGTAATGGCCTATGTGTTGTGTTAGTTTATTTTAATTTTCATTAATAAAACCGTTTTTGATCTCACTGTTAATATTGGTACTTAGTAATTTCATAAAAATACATTAAGAAATCCTAATAAGTCATCTCTACCTACAAAATAGTTTGGAAAATTAAAAAAAATGTAAGAACTTACATTTATATAATTTAAACAAATTTCGACCAAATTAAACTCAAAATTGTATAAAAACCAAAAACTCACAAAAATATGAAAATGAGGTAATTTTTCGATTTAATTTTCTTTTTTTTTTTAATTTTATGAAATGTTAATTCCACAATTCAATTTCATTTAAGATTTAAGGTAAAGAGATACGAACCTAGAACACGATTACTGCGATTAGGAACCTAGGACTTGTTTCTAGGTACCTTTGCCTAGGAAGGTTACAGAGGTACAGATGCACGTACCAAGGCAAGACGCAATTTAAAAATTATGGATACCTCTGAAAGTCGCAAATAAGTACGTATATGAAGAAAAAAAAATAGTATCTAGAATAGGGCTGCCATAAATGCTGAGTGGACATTTAGAATTGAAATAGAGTAAACCATGGATGATTTAAAAAAACTCTGATAATATTTAAGAAATTGTAATAAAAAAATAGCGAAGACAATTCTTCTTACATACGTTCTTATTACGTTCTCGGCGACATTTGTCTTTGCCCATTCATATTTATCGGTAGATTTGACCTTTCTAGAAGAAAGTTTGATTACGATTATAGATGATAGGTAAAATTGAAATCTCAGATTAACGCTGTCTGTCAAGCAACAATTGATCGCAAAAGCTATTTCGTATTCAAAGTACGTCTTCCCAATCAATAAAAATGGGTCTTTAATGTATTAAACGAATAAACAATGCCGCTATTATTAGCTTACTACTCTTACTTCCTTAACTTTTCTACATAATTTTTACGGCACTATGACTAACGTTCGACGTACAGGTTACTTATTAAAATTCAATATAGTGTTTGAGTTCAATGCCGCCAGATGCGTCGACACGCCCTGCGGCTTTACATCTGCTGGGCACGGTGAGTGGTACAACCGACCAGAGGTAAGCGTGCCTTACAAAGACCTTGGACCATACCGCACAATGATATTATTATTACGAATCACTTACTTAGTTGAGTACGCAAGAAAGACATAGGGCCGGCATGGAAAGGTATTTTTTTTCCATAGAATTTTGTACCTTAAGTGCTTTTAATTCAAATTTCACTTTAATAAGCATTCCGTTTATTGTATAATGCATTTCGCAGTAGCATAATACAATAAAATTTGAATTATATAAAAAGCGCCTAAGGTTACATTTTTTTTAATATTTCTCTTCGCCGTCCTCCAATGTACGCCGGACCTAAGTATGGTTGGTGACTTTAAAAAGATTATTACAATATTAATGACCTTGTAAGCCGACAAAATACTTAGCTAATGTTCAAATACTCTCTTTTTATCAGCTACTTTTTAGCAACTATTTTCAGTTATGAAGAAGTAATGATTAAAGTGGTTTAGAGAAGTGAATATTGTGTAATAGTGATGACAAACCAATGACCACACTTTGTAATGCAACATTAATATTAGCATAATATATTCGCTTAATTAGTAGAACATATGTTGTAAAAAAAGTATTAAAAATAGCATTTTGTCTTAAGAAAACGAATTTTTTTTGGCTTCATTGAATTATTGTATGAACAAGCAAGTTTTAATTTGCTAGTGTTTTTAAATCACTTTATGTAAGTGTTATAAATTGCTATCGGTCTTAAATTGCGCCCAGAGTCAACGTACGAAGTCATAATAAGAGTGACTACGGTTGCGTAACAATTGTATTTTTTATACATTTCATAAACGCCTTAACTTGTGTGTTCCTTAACGGAAAGTGAGTGCAGGTTTGATAACATCGATTTGTTTATTTTGCACCAGTGCAAGATCAATAAGCTTTTCTCGTAAGTATATGTCGTAATATTTATTAAAGACTGTTTGAATGAACTTGATTAAATAATGTGTGTAACGCATTTACAATATTTTCTATGTGTTTATAATATAAACACACATATTAGAACATAGAAGAATGAGATCTTTTGTAAATACCTTTTATAGGCATAAAAGTAGAAAACTTATTAATTTTTTTATTTTATAAATCTAATATGATGTGAACGATACTAAGGATTTATTAATGTTTGAGAAGTTATCGTCGCAATCCACTGTAAAGATTGGTATTGATGATTAAGATTAGTAAAGATTCCAAGTATTGTTTTCCTTAGAATTGTTTGTTTAAATTAAATATTCGTATAAATTAAAAAGTAACGTCATCAAACTAAAGAACAGAGAAGTGAAACGAATAAGTGTGATGTAAGTTAACAAACAATAATACAAGGTCTTAGGGTCTAGGGGGCGCTAAGCAAGCGCCACGCCCGCCCCTCACTCGCTTACTCACTCACCGACATTGTTGTGTTTCGGTTACTGTTATTGAACGGAGGTCTTCTGCAAGGGGGTGGTTACTGCCGCCAGACAGGCTCCCCAAATGACTGCGAAACGTAGTGTGCTCTGCAACTACTAAATTTATTTGAATGGCATAAAATAGACAATATATATATATATATATATATATATATATATATATATATATATATATATATATATATATATATATATATATATATATATATATAACATTTTGCGGTTAAAATATTATTTGAAACGATTCGTAAGGATTCGTAAGGATGCTTTTTAATATTATTTACGTACATATATATACGGACTCCTCGTACATATATGTATGTACGAGGATTAGGAAAAACACAGTCTATTATGTCGAGAGGTCCGAGTTCCATCCCCTGTCATGCCATGTTTTTTTTTCTAAAAACTTAACTTCTCGTATATATTTTAACTCCTTCCATATGTATAGGAAAATAAACATTGGTTTTAAAATAAATAAATATTCAAATAGGTTTCAAAATATGTTTTAGTAGGTATATGTAAATCCACTGTATTATATAAGTTAGATTTCACCATAGCAGCCAAATATTTACAATTCCTATTTTAAAAAGGATTTCCAATAGAAATGAAATATTGTACTCTCATTGATCATCTGGAAATAAATAACATAAAGTAACGATTAAGAACATGCAATCTAGGCCTTACTTACTGCCATCTAGGCACTAATGGTTTTTAATTCAAACATCTTGTGGTAAGTCAGTGCAGACCACTGTGGTCGAGAAGAATTCAGAATTATCTCCAAACATCTTTAAAGTTCATGTCAGCTAATGGGGTATAATTTTCTATAATTAGGATGAAAATTAGAGATAAAATTGTACGATGAGAGATTTTTAATTAGTAAAACCACGCTCTGGGTTTGTCAAAGAATAGTTTGTTAGAATGAATTTGAACTATAGCTTACCAATCTTAACGATGAATTAATTTTTTTTATTCTTATACTAGTTTTGTCTCGCGGTTTCACATTCCATTTAATTTAAATTAAATTCTTCTCAGTAGTTTTAGTTTTTTTTTTTTAAATACAACTGGTAGTTCAGGAGTTGAAAGATTTTATAACCAACCAAACAAATCAAAATTGAGCGCTATTGACCGTGATGAAATAAGGGATAAGAGACAAAGCGAGGATAGGGCTCTGACATTTTTTTATTCACACATACACAACTTCAACAGAACTGTTATTTGAAAGTAGTCTTCTTACGGCTAGTAGTCTTCTGGGGGACTCTGAAGATTTGAAATAAACATTGAAATTTTCTAATATTACTTAAAACAATTTACATTTAAATAATGCATTGGGGACCAGTTGCGGAACAAAAAGAAAATTATTTTCTAAAGTTCATTATCCTTTTGAGGATGAGACAATCTTAGGACTACTCACTGAAAGTTCTCGTTAGGCTGCCCAGTTTTGACTGCCTATTTTTGGTAATAAAACACAATATAAGTCACTCAAAACTCCATTTAAAACTATCCCGTATACTCGTAACTTAAATGCTTACATAGTACTTAAATGATCGTTAAATTCGAAACAATCTGTATAACCCCCATACAAGAGGACCTGTTACGCACACAAACGCATTATTTTGTCAAAAACAAAATGGCCGCCGATCGACTCGTCGGATCACCTTTTACTTTCGTTATTTTCACTTTCGATTCAAGTAGGTAATATGTTGTATATTACGTTAGTTAATTTACTCACAACTGTCATAATAACTTCCGCGGTAGGCGTCAATGTTTTTACTATAACATCGATTAATATAAGCCAGTTTTAATAATATGTTGTGCCGGCAAAGTTGAGAGTTCTTCTCATCCGTAAAAGTTCTTGTCTCTGTATGCTTCGGAACTGGCATCAGATATTTTGCTTGTTTATTATTATATCTATACTAATACTATAAAGTTGAAAAGTTTTTTTGTTTGTTTGAACGCGCTAATCTCAGGAACTACTGGTTCGAATTGAAAAATTCTTTTTGTTTTTAATAGTCCATTTATCGAGGAAGGCTATAGGCTATATAACATCACGCTACGGTATTATGTATAAGCAGTATCCAGTACCGCGCGCCCCATGCGCACGCCGCCGCCGTATGCGCCGCAGCGAAGCGTGGCCGAGTTCGGCTAGTATTTTGTAAAGAGACACGGACGAAGTCGCGTGCAACAGCTAGTATATTATAAAACTTTCAATGCGCGCAATGTAATCTATACATACTAATATTACAAAGAGAAAAACGGATTTTGTAAGTTTGTATATGTGAACGGTAACCTTCGGAACTATTTGAAAAATTCTTTCAACAATAACTTAATAAATAAACAAATTCAGTTTAGCATTAGTTAAGATCGACATATGGGCTCTATATATTTTTTCCACTAACTGCTCAATTTATGACATGTATGTTCGGGTTTGCACTTTGCACCTCTCAGTGTGTTTCAGTTTAGCTTTAGAATCATATTTATTCTCACAAAGTATTACAAAATTCGCTTAATTCGCTCATATAGCTCATATAGCATTTCTCAAAAGCATTTCACCTAGTTGATATATAAAATACATAGCGGATTTATAAAAACAAAAACTCTAATACGTACAAACACTTAAAAACTTATTAAATATAAACAATCTTTATTTGTAATTGCCGCGAGAATTAGAAATAATGACCTCTCGTTCTAAATATGAAAGAAAACGTCATATGAAACCTGTTCTAGAAGATTAACAATCTAAAAAGATATTGCTGCCAATCATCAACGTTTCAATAGTAATAGTATGTATAATCGTCAAAGAAGTACGGAGGAGAGCAAATAAATATATGTATTAATTAATCTCTTTTTTTTGCAGATTCCTACGCGGTTTGACTGTCTTACATTAGGTGAGCAAAATTTGTTTCGTATTAATTTTTACTTAGCACATGAAATCTTTTATTTTCCTTTTATCTCTTTACAAGCTTAAAAATATAGCAGAGACAAAATTTATTTCACACAAATTTAATATATAATATTAAGGCTTACTTATATAATACATAAAGGTCATAATAATACAACTAACTCCCATTGTCAAGATAAATACATATGATATTAATGTACCTACTGTGGTTTATATAATACATGAAGCTTAAAATATGAAAGATGATTTTTATTAAAAAATATTGAGAATTAGAGTGCAGAATTGGTCTTCAGTGATAAATTGTAATATGACTGTTCGATGCTTAAATAATATAGATGGCGTGATGGCGGTATTAAAGAATTAAAGAATAAATTGTATTAGAAAAATATAGAAAAACATTAAGATTAATAAGGTTTTCAATAAAATAAAAGTATAAAATACTGCAATCCGCCATGTTAACTAAAACACCGATCAGAGCGAATGACGTTTCGGTTTCGTAAATGTGTCGTTTGAATTTTGTAAACTGTCAAACTGTTCCCGAGTTAAGGAGGCGTGACGTCACAACAGACGCCATTGCTATTCTAGCGTCTTAGCGTAAAGTTTAAATTGTATTATTTAAAACATAATTTTTTCCTTCAAAATCTCTATTTTTTTTTAGAAATGAAATTTGTTTTGTGTAAGGAAAATGCGTAGACACACCGTGAAGTGTTTTTTCAAAATCAGTCATAAATAGACGTAGAATGCTTTGTCTATTGTCACAAAGTTAATTAGAGTATATTATGCTTTTAGCTTTTATACATAGATTAGGACACTGTAAAGAAGGTTCTATTTGGACCCGTCAAAAGTAATAGTACTGTTGGATTTTATAATATCAAATAAACCATGTTTTTACTATAGTAATGATTTTTTTAAAGAAATTATATGATTAATTTTCTTTTCTCCTGATGTTGTTTCTGTTCCTAAGTGATGGTAACCACTTATTGTCAAGTGGTCTGTATGCAGACTTTCCGTTTTTGGTAATTAATCACTAAAACATATTCATAATAGGAAAAGGTTCAATGATAGTAGCTTCGCGCTCAGTACGTGGCCACACAAGGAATTATCTTTTCTTTACTTATTCGTTATATGGCCTCCTCACTTTAGTTTGCTAATTTTAAAAGATATACATATATATGTTGAAAGAAAACAGGATTTAAGCGGCTTTTTTTAGAAGTGATTTAATTTATTACGGTCAAACCAAACATTTCTTTAATCGAACGGATAAAGGTCACGCTAATGTTAATTCTTATTACGAAAACTTTTGCAAAAACTACTAACACGAGTTGCATAAATTAATAATAATTTACGTAAAGTTTTTAATAATAAATCTTGTTCTTTGCGAATTAATTAATTTTTTGCACAGCATCCATGCGTCTTTTTTATGTAAAACTAGCTGTGCCTGCGGCTTCACTTGCGTCGAATTCAGATTGTTCTTCGGTATCGGGTACCTACTCTGCAGTCGTATTAGTATACCCACGCGTCTTGACCTGTTTACACTGTCTCTTTGGCTTCACGGTGCGGTCGCGCTTTACATAATATAACATCGTATAATATCTTTCACTATACGTCCAAAACATATGCAGTAAAAAGCAAAAATATAAAAAGTATTTTTAATATAAAAAGTAGTTTTTGTGGTATAAATATAAAAGTTAGCTGGGGGTAATATATATGCTGTCTCGTACTTTTTTGCAGGCATTATCAAGCTGTACGTACAACTTTTCCATAGAAATAAATCATATATCTCTCACTGTTAAAGCAGCTTTTGAAAGAAACGTTTTCGTTCGAACGTTTTTTTCTTCGACATACTTTGCAAATTCGATTACTACGAAAAAGCCTATTCATTTTACAGGATAATATTTAGCCTATTACCATTTAGCCTATTTATTTAGCCTACTAGTGATAGATTTTCTTTAAATCGGATGAATAGTTTCGAAGATTATCCTTAAAAACTTTGGCCCTTTATAATAGTAGTATAGAAGAACTATGTATAATTTTTTGTGATACTGGAAGTTTCTAAAATTGTAGTATTTCTACAAGAAATTCTCATTCTTCACAGAGAGGTACGAATAAATATGATTTAATTTTGGTGCATATCATTAACCTAATTAGTGTAGTGATAACTCAGTGTATCTAATGCTCGGTTATTAAAACGGTAGACATCGGTTCGAATCCTGACCACCCTTAAAAACAATTTTTAATTATAAAATGTCATTTACTGTGGTATGATATGGTACTATGTACTATAATGATAATATGGTAGATAGGCTCTCGTTAGATGGCTGGATAAAGGAACAGATACAGAAGGCGGTACTTCTTGATCGTCAGTATGATCAGGAGGTTCCTCACTTTGTAGCCTTAACCATCGGTAACATGGGCCTCGTTACGCTATTTTTAAGTTTTAAGTTACTTTATTTTAGGTTTTTTATGATTTTTTATTTTTTTTGTAATTACATTAATAAATAAATAAAATAAAAATATAATTATATTACTAAGTAAAACATAATAATTACATTAATTTCTTTAGTCTGATCATCTATGATCGGTTCAACTTAAGTTAACTTATTGTGATTCAGATATCGACAGTCAAGTTTTTAGGCAAATACGTTGAGGATGCTATTGAAACTGGTCCGAATCCTGCACATCAGTTTCCTAACAGTTGCATTGAAGCACCACACTGGATTCAGCGAACATCCCTGACGCTCAACAGAATCCTGAAATCCTCACAGCACCCTAAGTGCATTAAATTGGGCTCGCAGGGATTTAATGAACAAATACATTTGTACTGAAATGTCGTTTAGCGTTTGTAAATTCTTTGCATAGTTATTAAAGGCTATAGTAAGATCGAATTTTCACCAAGTCTAATATAATTTACAATAATAATGAACTTGTTAATTTATTTTGAATGAAATGTTTATTACAAACGTTCTGTGATCTCACTCAACGGATACGGAATTGTGGCAAACTAATAACCTGTCTGTTATCTTTAATTGTTGTGTCGAACAAAAGAGTTCAACGTCTGCTAAGTTCATCAGATTCATTTTCACGCAATCTAAACGTTATAAGTAATGATATTTAGAATTTAATCTTTATTTTTATCTAATGGTAATGGTCGCTTTTGCCTGTTATGTTTATAAGATCTTATATCGTTTTATAATGTTTCACATACACAAACTAACACACACATATTTATCGAAATGGAACTCCTATTGATATATTTATTTGAGTTCATTTATAAATTACTTTTATTAATAACACATTGACTTGTGGTTGGTATATAATAAACATTTTGCCTATATTTTAAGATGTTTGTAAATAAGCTTAATTATTGAAACAGCTTTAATTAAGAAAAAAAAATAATGAGTGGTTATAGTCTGAAGTTGTATACAATATTGTTTAAAAGTCAGGGCCGCCTTTAACTTACTGGTGGCCCTGGACAATGTAGAATAATGGGGCCTCTATGACTATGATAAAGGATTATTTTATTAAAATAGGCAAAATGAATTTTCTCCACGACCATTACTGCTCCATTTATCATTTTAAAAACGATACTTATCGTTAATTTTGGTTATCGAATGATGATCTGACAGGAACTAGGGGGACACATCGATGGCGGGACCATGGGAACTTTCCAAGAGTGCCCAATGGAAAAGTGAAGCCTGATAATAGTACCATTATACAATCCATACCATACCATTATACCATATCCATAATACGAATGGTCTTGCAGACTGCTGAAAACTGGATTACTCTTGAATACGTGAAACAAAACTGTTTCTCACCACTAACTGTTCACAGTTGATTACGCTTTATTATTACATAAGCCGCAATTCGATTCAACAATCGAAATGATGATTAAATCCTCCATCCTTCAATAAAAATTTTTCTCGTAAAACACGAATATTACAATCGAATATTCGTTAAGTCCGTCGAATGTCTGAACCGGTCTGTCACGGTGAAATTGGAAATTCACTTGTTGATTCTTATACGACATAACACCTGCGACTTTCGCCGATAGTAACTAATTGGTTATATAATCACGAGGTCTCGGTCAGATGTTGACCCGACCATGTGATTGGTGAATTTGAATTTAAAATATCGTATTAGTTAGATAGTCAGTAAAGAATCTCTCAAAAAATTCCAAAAAAAAAAATTGGTAAAAGTATTATATTAGAAATAATGTTAAATGTCTTTGATACCTCGGAGGTAAATGCAGTAAAGTCTTTTAGACTTGGTATTTATGTAACGTGTTTTGAAATTCACAGACTCATACTTAAAACTAATATAAACCAGTTTAGCTAGTTTTGCGTTGTTCTAGCTAAAATTATAGTAATAATTGTTTAGAATTAGCACTTAAATATTACTTACTCGACACATCCTCGATTCCACCCCACATTTGTTAGATTTTTTTACACTAGGTATATCGAAAAAGTTTGAAAATTACAAAATTACGCATAACATTTGTTATTAACCTTTAGTTCTCTTAGTTAAGCAGCTCGTAAGACTGTCTAAACTTAGATTGGTTTAATAATGTAAGTACGTATTAGGTACTGGCAAGTTATGTATATGAATGTTTTATTTTTGAAAATAGGATTAAGTTCAGTGATATCTAATAAGTTGTCCTGTGTACTTGTCATATGTAACAATCTATTAAATGATATATATCTATTTAAAAAAAAACATAGCTAAGTTTTATACATCTTCAACACAATAAAAACAGATAACCTCGTATGTACGTACACATAATGTTATAAAAAAAAATATTTAAAAAAAAATCACATGATACCTTTCTTAATACTCAGTAGCTACTTATCTTCAAGTAATACTTGGTAAAAAACTTTTTTGTATTTGGTGTCTAACTTGGGTTTTTATTGGTAATATTTTGTTTTACAATGGTTTATAAAACTAGATCTCCTTTTGAATTTATGTGTCTGGTCTATACTAATCTATACTTTTAGATAAGTTAGATACATGTCATAATTCTAGTTGAGTAGGAGTATTTTTTGTCAGTAGATTTGACAATAAAAACAGCTTATTAATTTAGCTTAGCTAAAAACAGCTTAGCATTACCTTTGCTAAGGCACTAAATCAAAAAGAAATACTTACCTTATAGGTTTTGAAAGTTTATTTCTTTCAGTTCAGCTTCTGCTGACTTTTAGTTATTGTTAATTCCGAAGTCCAGACTGCAAAGTTTCCGTTATTAGTATGGTCGCAAATAAGCTTCAACCAAAATGTGAACAATAAAAGTGTTTTTAAAAAGTATATGGAGAGAAGTGTTATTTTTACAATTGTGACACACCCTAAACGCTCTCTTCAGTAACTCGCTTCGATCAAACGTTTTATTATTTTAATCTTATGTAACGCTTATTTAAGTTTTGTCATAAAATTACATCACCCCGTAGAAAGTATCATCAGATATAAAAAAAACTGTTTAACTTTTCTAATAGATAATTTGTCATCGACGACACATCGGGTGTGTATAATAACAAGTAATTCTAGTTCCAATCGTGATGCGTTCAGATAACACATTCGAATGCTGTCAAATTACCGTGTTCAATAATCGATGGGCGTCACAAACAATTATACGTTTACTATAATCGATAGACACGATTTTTCTTGTAGTCGTTAGTTAGTTGCGATCAGCTGCTATCTTAAAGTGTTTGCCCATATTTTTACACCAATCTTGTACTTAAAGTCGAATTTACATTACGAAATTAGTGTTACTTGTATGCATTATGAAATTAATTTCATGAAACCTGTTGCAGTACATGTTTAAATAATTTTGTAGTGTCGTGAAATCAACAGTATCGCTAGAACCATGGCTCCGTCAGCATCAAAGCTCTATTTAGCATTGCAAAATGTTATTATACAGATATCTGCGTAGCTCCTCAACGGTCACGACGGACGGTCACTTTGGCGGATAACCATCACCCCCCGAAGACCGCCGGCTGGCATACAAAACCACACTTTGATCGGGATCTTTCAGCCTTAGAGGAGGGTGATCGACCCATGTGATAGAGTGTTGTCGGGGCCATCTGACCGCCACCAAAATGCGGCCGAATTCGCAGTCGGAAACTAGTTTTTAATATATAAAATTGAAAAAATATTGTCTTTAAAGAAAAGGTGTTGTTGGATTAGAGGATGGGTAGTGTAGCAGCCCCTTGTCGGATGGATCACAGGCTCGAACACGCACTCAACGGGCGGAGTACTCTCGCCTATGGCTCACGTCAACTGACGTCGTGCGCACGAGACAGTGGTGCCCGCATGAGGAAGAGAGTAAATAAACGCATACACTACAGGTAGCATAAAAGAATCTGGGTGCAATGCAGTTAATCTGTGAATTAACAGGTGAAGAACCTGAGGAGAGTTATTGAGAATCTGTTAAATTACTCCTCCTACGAACTTCTTTCGAATGAATACTTAAATATAATAAAATTTTGATTTTTTATTGATTTTTTTTTTCACCTGGCCATCGTTGGTTTGCCATTTTTGACGTGCATGACACCTGCATAATTTAAATACACACACATTCACTCCTCGCAGGCGCTTTCGCGACACTAGTTTCGTTTCGCGTTTACACGATGAAATTAGTTGCATGACACTAGTTTTACCAAAAAATTGCACATGGCATGAAACTATTTTAGTGACATAAAATAAATGCATGCATTGTAAAACTTGATGTTTACACGTGAAATTGCTAATGAAATTAATGTTCGGAATGTAAATTCGGCTTAAGAGAAAGGAAGATGTTATTATATTTAAAATGACTTCATAGGTGATTTCATTTCGGATGTTACATGATATCGAATGTCAATCGTTGATTAAAAAATTTTAAGCAGTTGTGAGCTCAAATTAAAAAAATTGAAGCTTAATTGGCACAAATTGACTTATACCGTTAAAATTGTATTTTTTTTAAGTCGCATTACTTACTATTAAATGTAATATGGAGGATCCCAAAAACAGCCTACAGCGAGCTAGAAGAACTTGTAGCTCATTGTAAACCCTTATAAATGATTAGTAGATTAGATAAAAATTTCAAAATAACTATCGATGCAAAAATTTGATCTAAACTTAAACGCTCAGAAGCTTTAGAAATTTAGAAAAGATTTTTTTTACTATTTGATTAGAATTATTATTATGATTTTTGATTTTTGATTTAGAAAAGATATTAAGCTATTCCTCGCTTGACTTTTTCTCTATATTCAAGTCAAGAGTCAAGAAGACGAATTCTCTATAATATAAGTTATCTCCATAATTTGTTGAAACAATAATTGTTCATTTACACGTTTACATTTTCAAAAATATATTCATTCATCCTAATTCCAAGGCTATTCTAAATCTAGAAATTCTAAGGGGCATGTGAAGTCCACCAACCCGCACTGAGCCAGCGTAGCGTGGTGGATCATATATAGCCCATACGCCCCTGTTGAGAGGGTAGACCTGTTCCCTGCAGTGGGGATGATGATGATTCATTCATCCTCATGTACAATAATTACAATTGGAGGTGTTTTAGGATACTTTATGAGTACTTCTTGTGTAAAACTTTAAAACTTTTGATGTTTATAATACTTTTATATTGAGCTTTTATAAAAGCATTATTGTGAAATGTAACATGTTGTGTGCTTAATACCAGACTTAATCTTTACTCTAAATTATAGCCTCTGTTTTATTTTTGTTGAAGTGAGATTTTTATTTAGTGAGTTTTTCCACTAGTCTGATACAAGCCTAATGCTGAGATTGTGTTTAAACTAGTTATATTCCGCACTAGTGATAGGTTGGTATATTTGACAGAAGATAAATTTGTTCAATATTTAAAAAATAAATTAAAAATTAAGAATCAAAAGAACATTTCTAGTTCAACAATTAAGACGTAGTGTACTGCCACTACATTCCCTATTGGATTACTTCTTTATCAAATACAATTTATATCATAAAGGAAATGAAAATAGTAACAATTTTACATTTTAATGTTGATATTCTTGAAACAAATGTTCGTTAATATTGCGGTCTGGTTTCTCGTTTACTCTGATTGAAGTTAAAATACTTAACTATAATCTCATTTTGTTATGCTGTGATTCAGATTAAATCTTTTAATATTTTACGATCGCTTAAGAGTGCATTCAGTGTTTATATTAGAGTTTTGCCTTAGTTTTATGTGTTTTCGCCGAGTCAAATAACTTTTAATTGCATTGCAATAGATCTATCTACATACGTGATGATTTTTAGAAGTTGTAGTTTATTTATTTGTTTATAAAATACAAGTGAAACGAGGAAATAAATATAAATAACAGTAACCTTAAAAGCGACTTTATCTTCCAAGTTTTTGAAGTAACGCGAGTAAATGTTTTCTTTGAAAAATGTTGAGCTGTCAATGAAACAAAGCTCTGAATGTCATAAACGAAGGTTTGATCTGTGGGCAAGCCGCAGAGTTTAGAGTGTATATTAAGTCTGTAACGCAGGTTGTGATTACGGCTTTAACAGTTCGAAATAATTACGGAAGTGTTGAAAATCAATAAAACAGGGAATAAAAACAATCAAACTCTCGCAAAATTTCCTGTTCCCCAATAAAAAATCTCCTAGCAATTTGCAAGGATTATAAATAAAGAACTAGTTAGTGCCTTATTAAAACTTCCTCAACTTCTCCGCTACTAGATCTAATATTTTCAAAATATTTATATTTTAACATTGAAAAATAAACTGCAGGAAAAAGAAATGTGACGTCGGAAGGCAATTGATGGTAGGTAACTACCGTCGCCTACTACCACAAGCAACGCTGTCGACCTTGGTAGGATAAAGAAAGTACAAGGAGGGGATAAGGAAATGGGCATTTTGTATCTCTTACTCACTCACCGAAACACAACAGCACAGGAGCTGTTAGTCACGGTTGACTTTAACTACCACAATTATAAACAGAGGCTGCTTTGTCTATAGTTGTAGAAGCTACTGGGAGGGCCCTCTACAAAACATCTATTGTTATGAAAATCAGTTACGAAAACGACACACTGACAGTGACCTAAAAGTTATCGTTTTTAAAATAATAATCTAAAAAGAACGACTTCAAATCTCAAAACAACAATGCAGCAATTTCGTAACGTATGCTCTTGAACGGGTCTTTTCCACTTTTTTTGCTTACAAGATGGCATTGGCACGAATCTTCAGAGCTGGTTTACGCTCGCAGGGTCAATGCTATTAATTTCACCATAGTTCAAAGTTTTACATGAAAATTGCATTTCGGCTTGTCTTTGGATTTTTATCAACATTTTTATCTTTTTAAAAGATATTTCATCATCTTTGATATTTGATTTTGCTTCATAAGTTAGTCTAGCTGGACATGCACGGTGACTTGTTAAGATGGGTCGTAACTGACAAACCGAAGACAGGTTGTCAGTTACGACCTTAGATCAGAATTCATAAGCCTGCCCTCGGGAGTATCTCAGGGGGATTTCATTTACGGCTTAAGGTCTTTGTAAATAACTGCTAATAAGTTATTTTTATATGGGGATGATAAAAAAATGCCACTATTGATAATCTAGGTATAATCGGGACATCCAAAATATCTCGACAGATTTCAGAGTTGATAACAGAATTAATATAAGTTTAACCACAATGTGTTAAAAACGTTCATTAAGTAGCATAATGTCTACGATTACACTTACAAAATAAGGAATGCATGCATTACAAAAGTATACGTGAAGAGGGACATTGGTATCACACTGGACTCTAAACCTACTTTTTAATATACATTATACACCTAGATTTTTTTTAATGTTAAGATTGGGAGACAGGCTGACGGTCCACTTGATGGTAGGTGGCTACATCATGAACGAGCTTTTAGGAATATTGGTTTCGATTTTTAGATGATTATTCTTATTCTAAGTGAAGTTACAAAGTAACGCCTCGGCCCTAATTCACTAACGCCACTTAGCGATTCCACGCGATTCCTTACTTCGAAACCACGTCATATTCTCAAATTGTTACGATATCTGCTAAAAAGTCATTCTCTTACATATATATAAATGTCATGCAAAGACATTACGTGTTTGGATAAGGTAAGACAAAAGCGTGAAATCATAATTGCCATACAGAATCAAGGATAAGGAATAAGAAAAGAAAAAAACACCCGTGATGTTATTTAGCAGTGGTTTTAGTAAGGTGTGGTCATGTCACCAGATGTGCTATTCACTAAAAAAAAAAAAAAAATGCGTGTGTCAGCTCTGACGCACGACTGCAGTTTACTCTTTCAAACGTATAAAATGTTCCTTGTGTCGTTAGGTATACACAGATGTCACTACATATAAGTTCAAATAGATCATTATAGATCATTTTTACGACGACAGATGTCGCTGAACTGACAGGTTATTAATGCGATATCGTTTCGTTCCTCAATGCAGACTACACATTTTATACAAGATTTCGACGTTTGCTTTTATAAGCCCAGAGAATAGAATTAGGGAACATAAGTGCATACGTTAGTTGTCGCACAAAATGTGAAAGTGACAGATAACGTAACAGTTTTTAGTTAACGCTTGTATTTATTTTACTCCTCATAAAAAAAACCATATATGAAAATCGATTCTTAAGGAGTCTCCAAAACTCCAAGTAAATTTATTAATTTATGTATCAGTTTCGTCCTTATCGGTGTGGTCCACATGTACTCTGCGATGAAATTACTTAAAGTATTGGGTTCGATGAACTAAAATTATTCAGTATAGATAAATGGTTTCCTACCCTAGACACCGTGGCTGTTACATTATAGCAATTTCGCTGTCACACCGTGCAGAATTATGCAAAACGCATACAACTACCTCATTATCTATTACGGTCCATTACAGAGAATGATGTAAAAAGAAATTCGATTACAACTTTCGACTTTTATTAGCAACAATAGACCCACCAACAATAGCAAGCTTTTCGCAATCGATCAACGTTAAAAGAAATCGATCCAAAAATCGTGATTGAGACTACAACCTCTGATTTAAACTTAAACAGTTCAGACACAAAGTCCAATTCCTTTTAACAGCAGTTACATACATCGGCAGCGGTGTGGCTTATAATTTTGCATCGACCCTTTAACAGCGATGATGAAAACACGATACGAGACGGTAGGAATACGACTTCGCCGCAGGGTTCAGGATAATTTCCTCATTATTCAGATACACCGTATAAAGATATAGTATGTGTATTGAACATTTAAGGACATAGAAGATATTAAATACTTTCTTTAATAACGGTCGCCATAAACAGTTAAATGTAGGCATTCAGTCAGCTTGTCGCCGATTATAATAAAAAAATACCTTGTATGTTGCTTATGTTAGGAGTGAACCTTTTCCCCTAGTCTAAGTATGTATTTAGATTAAGGGCTTCACTTAGGCAAATGACATTTACAATAGAACTCGCTGGCGGCGGAAACAATTCAACAGGCCTAGAAATGGTGTTTTTTGTTTTTACCATTAGAACAATACGCAAAAAAAAAAAAATTTATACAATTTTTTAAACTGACATTAACTTATTAATAGGTACAGGATTCATAAGCGCGCAATAAGCCGTTTTCGAAAAAATTTTCAATAAAAGTCAAATTCTTCTTGTGTTCTGACTTTTTTGTGGAGTTTCTATTATTTTAACGAAAATTCTAATTAATACAATTGGTTTTTCACATGTTTTTAAGTACTTATATATATTTTTTTCAAAGCAATTGTCTTGTCTATTTCTTATAACATCTTCATTAAACAATGGATATTTTTAGTATTTAGCGTTTGTCTTCACCTTAAGACTAGCACTCTGACTCAAGGCCATCAGGCTTTTATCCCTGATTAGATCTACTAAAGAAATTAAGTATTCAAATTGGCCTGGTGTTTTTACACCCTGGTCTGATTTTCGGTCACACTTCAAAGATTTCCCGGGTGTTTGTAGTAGATTCACGCGACTTCCGGCTACCCCCATGCTTTGGAGCCTTAGCGCAGTTGCGAGAGAACCCAAAACTCCAAAACCCCATTAATCTCTGTCTCATTTCTTTTTGTCTTTATATTATTTTATTATATTAGCACGCATATCGAGTCATTACATATTTGATTACTGAACCAACTGAAACGAAAAAATTGAATTTGGAAAACGTTTAATTAATTACTTAATTCGGCTTACACTTTTGGTAATCTACTATAAACTCAAAAACTACTGGACCGACTTTAAAAATTCTTTCATCTATACAAGTAGAAAGCCAAATTATCAGCGAGTAACATAGGTTACTCACCTTCCCCCCATCTCCCTCCTCTACCTTCCATACAAAATTGCCGTTTTCCACAAATAATATTTTATAAAGAGACGCGGACGAAGTCGCGTGCAACAGATAGTAACTTATAAAGAGAATGTTGAAGACATTGAATGAATCGAAATTGATTCCAGGCAGCTTAATTTCTGTGTCTTTGTAACGTGTAATTACTTTAACGGCAGATCTCAAAGCTATCCCAAGATTCGCACCCTTCGTAATTGTAGGGACCTACACACAATGTCGAACATTAACGATTGGATGTAGTAGCAAATGTTGCGTGCGCAGAAATGGTTTTTAACGTTTTACATGCTTCAATATTACATTATTAACAGCCATACAAAAGTGACGAGGTTTCTCAAAGTTTAATAAAACCATGTTAACATGCTACGTTGGATTTGACTATTGAACTGCCAAATATTTGGGTATTTAATTACTTAAATGACGTAAGGACAGTTAAAGAACTTTAACTCTAAATAATAATCACAAGGTAAGACAACCGTTTTCAGAATTTTTGTGATATCGTTTGAAGAAAATAAATAAATTTTACTCGTACCACGGTAACGGGAATTCTACGAACGTATAACTTGTAACATATAACTTGTAAGTAACTGGAACTATATGTAAATTAAATTGCATTAGTTATTAACTAATAGAATCCACGAAATATCCGTTTCTTATTCATTCTAAATTATTTTGGTTAAAATTAAAGTATGAATGAAATTAAGCTGCTTTCTTCTGTATTTAAACAAGTAATTATTTGGTCTGTCAATAACTCTGCCCAAAAACAATTTTCATTGGATCAAATCTAAAATCAGTGGATTTCTTTACAAGGTTTGATATTCAACACTATGCTTCATCGTTGGTGTATGCATGTGTGTAAACTAGACGATACAGCCAAAGCCATCCACTAGTTTTAGAAGGTATCCTTCTACTCGGATATAAAAATTATTAATCCGTTAGAATTAATTTCGGGAATTCCCTTTTTGGAAAAAGGAGTATCCGAGAAAAGAAAACAGTGCACTTTCTTACATTTATCTCTTTGCTCAGCCAATATCAGAATACATAGTGATCCCATTGCGTTACGGTTTTCCTAATTTTTCTATTCTTTTGTGCATTGTACAGTTAATTACGTAGTTGAATCTATACTAATATTATAAAGCTGAAGAGTATGTTTGTTTGAACGCGCTGATTTCAGGAACTACTGATTCGAATTGAAAAATTCTTTTTGTTTTTAATAGTACATTTATCGAGGAAGGTTATAGGCTATATCATCACGCTACGATAAATAGTATTATATATAAGCAGTGTCCAGTACCGCGCGCCCCATGCGTACGCCCCTCGTCGAGTTCAGCTAGTATTTTATATTTGTTATTTTTGTACTTAAACTTCATTAAGTTTTAAGTCCTTAAATTCCAAACTTAACCACGCTTGTTTCATAATGGCTACTGACAGGTAGCTATTGCTTTTTAGAAAGTGCAACTTTGACTTTCATTTTCTAGGCCAGGAAATTATACGTTTTATAAGATAAGGATAAGAGAACGTGAATATCGAAATTCCACATAGATAAGTAATATTGAAATCTGTACTCGATATTCCTCCTACGTGCAGACTAGAAGTGACAGTCACGAGTTCATTTGCAACGTATCGACCTTCCTTCGGTTTATCTTGTTGCTTTAATTGAATGCACCATATTTGGCTCTTGTAAATGAGCTCTAACTCAACTTTGATCACAAATCTCATACATTATTCTATTAAGATAAAGTGTTTTAAGGAGGTAAATTCAGAGATTTTAAACTGTCAGATAGGGCAAAACGAAAGAATCCGTAATGTGACATTTGGAACCACGTGGTATAAAATTGCTCAGTCTATCGCCAACTTTGCAAGGCTATTTAACTATGCCTCATTACGGCGATCAGGATCAATATTTTTGTAGGAAAAATTTCCCAATGCCCTTTGGGTAAATGCTTCCATATTTCAATACTTGCTACGCTTCATTTTCATTGCATTTAACTGAATTTTGCACTTTCATCAACAATGTTTTTATGCTATTAGGTATTAGGCATTACCAAATAAGTTAACAAAGCTTAGCAAACACAAGCCCTGTCTTCAACTATTAGTCCAATTATTTACTTAATTTTGGAATATTTTCCATTAAAACTTACAATCATCTGCATCCTATCTAGGCAATGGAATTCTTATTAACAAGAAATCTTTAGTTTTAAACACCACTCGCTTGTTTTCTGCGTGGAATTCTATTTTAAACTTCATCTTTAGTAATTAAATGCAGTTTTAGTTAAGCTTTTAGAATCTCGTATCTAATGGAATGCAATAAATGTTCCTGTTAAGTTTTCGCTGAGACTTGATATTTCTTTGCTGCTTTATTGTTATTCTATTTGGCATAAAATTAATAACATTTGTGAATTCCTTTGGCACAAAAATTTGTGAATTACACTATTATAAGTTTGAAAGAAATATGTACAGATCTATATTTTCTTAAAATACGAGTTTATTAACATTTTCATGATGCAAATTGAGATAGTATGAAAAATAAATTTCAAATTAAAATTTAAATGGTTTTCAGTAACGAGTCTTTAAAAATAAAATCCAGTTACACAAAAGAAGACCACCGTGAAATAATAGCATGTGTGCTGTTGTGTTTCCTTTCCTTTCCTTCCCTTCCCAATCCCTTGTCCTTAATCTTACTGTGGTCGGCAGCGCACTTGCAGCACCTGTGGCGGTGCTTGTGTTATATATGCGACGGTAGCCACCTACCATCAAGTGGGTCGTCAGCCTGTTAACATTAAAAGAAAAATTGACACAATATTTTTTATATCATTTTTTTTATTAAATCAAGGTAGCGCTTGACCACTATCTCACCTGATGTGAGGTGCAGATGCGGCCGAAGGTGGACCACGCTTACCCAGTAAATGCCCATTTACCCTGGTTTTTACGCAGTAAAAGCCCATTTACACTGGTTTTGAAGACCCCGAGGTTGTAGTCCTGTGGGAACACGAACGCAGGCAATCCACTCCTTAGCAGTCCGAACAAGGAAGGTGGAACTGAAACGTTTCGTGCGTGATCGAAGTGCATCGACCACGAAGGGATGAAATCCTCGCCCACTCCTAGTGGTCCGCAAGTGGAACGGTTCCGGTTGGATTAATTCGTACAGAATAGATGCACACTCTCCATAGTGTAGACGAGAGAAAATCATGCTGCAGGCTTTGAAGTTGGGAATCCACAAGGGTGTCGTTGCCAATAAGCTTCTTTGCTCGCCTTTCCATAGAGTCCGGTACGGCTAGTTGGTAACCTTGAATATACTTGTTCTGAAATTTTGAGGTTACACGACGATAAACAGGTCATTCAAAAAGGAGACAGATAAAACGAATCAACCTAAAATCCGTAAACAGCGATTTTAATATATTATGTTTTATAAAGTGTATCAAAACAATTATTCTCGGCACCATGAAGAGCATATAATAAGGAAACTATGTATCTTCTTATTAGCATCATGAAATGTGAAGGCGAACGGACATCCTTCGGCTATCGCGGTACATATCGGGCCTTGTGATGAGCGCACCGGACCGTGGATCCGGAGTATTGTCCACAAATATGTACAATTTGTTAACGAGCGTTGTGCTATTCAATAGCTATGACTGGCGACGACACGAACCGGAAACTACAGGAGATCGGATGAGTGCTACATAGCAACTTTAACAGAGCAGCTGATAGTGTTCTTAAGAATGATAAACGAAAGTAGATGCACACATCGCATTATTCGACCATCTTATAAATTAATAAAGAATTTGGCAATGCGAAGATTTAATATTAAATTTTGTGTAGGTATATAAGAATTAGTGGACGTAATATAATCTTCTTAATATATAAAAATGAATCCCTATTTCCCTTGGTCACGGCATCACGCGTGAACGGGTAGACCGATTTTAATTCGGTTTTGACTCATGGAAAGAGGGATAAAAGGGGAATGTGCATATATTTAAAAATTGGATCCCGGGCGAAGCTGTGAATAATAAATTTGTATTAAATAATCTATATACAATAAAAAAATAATAGTAATGTTCGTTTGTGTAAAACTGCAAATCCCTAAAAGCTCTTTGAGAGAACCTTTAAAATTTGCATACACATTGTTAGGGGTAAAGAAAAGGACATATTTCCCAAGGGATAATCTATAAATAAAAAATTTAAAATGAGAATAAACACTAACTAAATGTTAATGGACTATTCTTTTTTTTTTTTTTTTTTTTTTATGTTATGTCGACAGACAGGCTGACGGTCCACTTGATGGTAGGTGGCTACCGTCGCCTATAACACAAGCAACGCTACAGGTGCTGCAAGTGCGCTGCCGACTACAGTAGGATTAAGGATAAGGGATTAGGAGGGGATACGGAAATGGGCTCTGGCATCCCTTACTCACTCACCGAAACACAAAAAGAATTTTTCAATTCGAACCACTAGTTCCTAAGATTAGGGCGTTCAACCAAACAAACAAACTCTTCAGCTTTATAATATTAGTATAGATCTTACTTTGTGGATATCTTGGCTGATAAACTGAAAACATTACTGGAACTCGGAACATAATGTGATTATTAAATATGAAATTTTGATATGTTAGTATATTTCGTGTAGGAACTAAAACTACTTAGGACATGGGACGAGTGGTCATATAAATTTATGTCATAAAATTATCAATGTCACTTCATACCTATGTCTCTTTCGTTCCCATTAACTTGCACATTAAAAGAAGAAAACACGCAAGATAGTTTACCAATGTCGCTAACCGCCGCCGGTCGTTTACATATCAAATTTCTATTTCCGTTTTATTCCGAAAAACTTTGAAAGTATACGCCACAATTTCCATAGAGTATGGTGATCACCAACTGCCGTCAGTGAAGGAATCTCATTGGGAGAAAATAAGGTATAAGGTAGGTGCAATTACCGACCATACCTAATTTCCCTTTAATTATTTCTCTTCGAGAGGAAAGTTGTGTCCAATATCCTTGTTTCGCCCACCCCAGTATTAACAATTGGGAATTCAACTTTCGAAGTTGTTGACAAGCATATTTACTTGGGAGAAACAGTACCCAAGTAGCTCCAACTTTGAGGAGGAGGTCAATTGTCAAATCCAGCTCGGATGGGTAGTGTTCGGGAACTTACAGGACATCTTCTCGCCCAAAATTCCTCAGTGCCATAAAAAAAAAAGTTTTCGAACAATGTGTGTTGCCAGTGATGACATATGGCGCTGAAACGTGGTATCTTACTAATGAATCTCGTAAGAAAGCTCAAACTTACTCAACGAGCTATGGAGAGGGCTTTGCTAAGGGTTACACTGCGAAATCGAATTAGGAATGAGGAGACCCGTAGACGAACGAAAGTTACCAACATAACCTGGCGGCGTAAATTAAAGTGGCAGTGGGCAGTCTTATTGTATTTTGTAATAATGCCTCCACTGCGTTTTGTGATCTAAAGATCACGATTAAATAAAAACACACTGTTCAATATTAATATGCACATTATATTATCTTCTCTCTGTATAATACATGAAATAAAATGAAAACTATAAAAACACATCATTTCTGTTCGTCTTTTTCTTCTATATTATTTTTCTCACAATGACATATTCAATCTAGCTTTTTAAAAAAACATTCTAATTTCAATTTTTTTAAGTCAGCTAGGATTTAAGTTCAAAATACATCAACAGGCAGGACGTATAGTACGGAGAGCCGACGACGGTCGCTGGGGCCGGAAGGCTCTCGAGTGGAGACCACGATCTGGCAAGTGCTGCTTAGGACGTTCACACCCAAAAGGTGAATAGAAGATCTGATAAGGGTCGTGACCGGCCCTTTTGGAAAATTATGCGGGAGGCCCATGTTCAGCAACGGTAGTCCTGCGGCTGAGATGATGAATTAAATTTAAAGTTAATTAATCACTAATAATTTCCAATTATAATCAAGTTTGATAATAATTTGAAAGTGGTTGAAAGTGATAAATATATGAAAAGGCCATTCGCAAGTCGTTTTGTTAATTGCAACACGTTGTCAACTTTATTGAAGTAAGTCTTTGGACCTTTCGCAAGTTCGCTGAGAGCGTTCGACATTCTAAACCGAGATAATTAAAGTGGACAAATGGCACATTGATTTATCTAAACCTAAATAGTTTGTAACGGTATATACAGCTATAAATTTAAACAACGGATTTTGACAAATTGTCAATTGACGATTACTGAGTTTGTTAAAGAAATAATAATAGTATCAAATCGAATGTTCGCGTAACGAACAATCGATTTTTTAAAAATTAAAGATGGGTTTGCTCTTGAACAGCATCTATCCATTTAGGAAGGATGAGACAGACGATGGAGCGAGCTTATCCAGAAGATGCCTAAAAAGATTTGGGTTGTATGAGCTCGGAAATCAGGGAGTTCCAATCCTTAGCAGTGCATATTATAAAAGATGTTTTAAAGCGCTTGGTTAGAGGTATTTCGACAAAGTGTGGACGGTAACCAGCCGTACGTCTGCATGTCCGATAGAAGGGGAACGCAGTCTTTCAACAAAGAAAGATAGAGTACCTAAAACAACCTCCTAATTGTATGTAGGTATAACATATTTTACTTTTTTAATATTATTAGTAATTTATTTTTGATATTAATGTTCTTTTATTAATAATTTTTAATAATAGTGTTAATAGCTCGATAATAATATTACTGAACTTTGTAATTTAATCTATGTATTGAATAAAATTATTTCTAATTTTTTTCAAGTATCCAATTTTTTTCAAAATTGGTTCAATGGTAAGGCAAGCCTAATAGAGTTATAAATATTTTTGATGTTACAAAAACTTTCTCCTTGAACTGATTAACTTTCATTGTGTTTTGTCAAACGACAGGGACAGAGTAAGATCCCATCGTAAAATTCTGTATCTATCTCTTTGATCAAAATTTGGTTTAAATAAAAGGTTACACGTGGGGTGATACAACGCCGTAGGGTTGCCTTGCAAAATATTGCCGCATTATTTTTCTATGGCATTTCATATAGTTTCTAAAAAATATGAGTGCAATTTAAAAAAAAAGGTATCAAAAATAATTTTATTATGGTAAAGGTACTTGTGGCAAGATTTTGGTTGGCAACCCTGCCGGCTTTGTTCCGTGTAACCTTTAATTTATATCACATTTCGATCAAATAACATATTGGTGCAGATTTTTTTTTATGTTAAGGTCGGCAGACAGGCAGACGGTCCACTTGATGGTAGGTGGCTACCGTCGCCTATAACACAAGCAACGCCAATGCTGCTGCAAGTGCGCTGCCGACTGCAGTAGGATTAAGGATAAGGGATTAGGAGTGGATAGGAAAATGGGCTCTGGCATCCCTTACTCACTCACGGAAACATAACAGCACACGTGCTGTTATTTCACGGTGGTCTTCTGTAAGGGGGGCTAATTTACAGCGGGATCTTAGACTATTACGGCGGGATCTTAGTCTGGCCGCAGCAAGTGTCTGTTGTGTGAGTAAGGGATGAAAGGCCCGTTCCCCAATTAACTTACTCTTTGACCAGTTAGGGTCGGTTTTCTCGAATTTCCCTCGTATTGCTTGTAGGAGGAGGAGGAGACAATTGCCACTTATTATCAAATGGACCTTCAGCATGCTAATTAAAATATGGATGTATAATTAGGTAGCCAAGGAATATGAAGCTTGACATTTTTAAGTTTCAAAAACTAAATTAAAACTTTCTCTCTGGCAAAATATATGCATAGTCCCTAATGAGTCTTTTGATAATTCTTTACTGGTGAAATTTTGAATTAAATCATAATTATTTTTAGAAGTCGTCCCAATTTACAGTTTTGTTATCTTTCTTTAGTGTTTTTTTTGTATTAATGTATGTTTAATTGTTTTCTCTGCTGTGTTCTTTTTTCTGAATGCTAATGTAGTAATTTTTGTATTTCTCTCTTTTTTCTTTTTTTTTTTTTTTTAAATAGAGTTAGCCACCTCTGTTAATATTTTATATTGAAATTTGTAATTAGATTCAATATGTAATCATCGTATATGCATGTTGTGGTAACATTTATATGTAATCTATACAAGCTGAAGCCCTTCTGGCGGTAGTAACCACCCCCTTACAGAAGACCACCGTGAAATAACAGCACGTGTACTGTAGTGTTTTGGTGAGTGACTAAGGGGTGCCAGAGCCCAATTGTAGTCGGCAGGGCATTTGCAGCAGCTGTGGCGGTGCTTGTGTTATAGGCGACGGTAGCCACCTATCATCAAGTGGACCGTCAGCCTGTCTGCCGATCTTATCGTAAAAAAATACTTCGGCAGAAAAATGCGATTTTTCTACGTTATTATTGCTAACATTCGTTTTTAATTTATATCCTACTAGCGAACCTCCTCAGGCTTCGCATATAGGATGAAAATTTTCTGCTAATTATACCGGTACAAAAATCTTCCTCGTTCATTGCTAATTTCTTCTGAATTCGTTTGGTGATTCAGAAGAAGTTAGCGGAGAAGCAGACAGAGCGACCTTATTTCATAATATGCATAGAATAGATATATATAATGCATATGTAACAATTGTTTTTTGTATGTAATTCGGTAAAAAAATAGTTACGATCTACATACGCCGAAAATAGAAACGTTTGGTAATATCACGAAGTATGACAAAATGGAAGCAACTAACAAGGTCGCAAACATATAGTTCTAGTTCGTGACTCAAAAAGTTAGGACATTTATATTCGCAAATAACTTTTTGTAGTTTAACGTATAAATGATAATTCTGGTTAATAATAGGTTAACCGCTAGACAACAAACAGTTGAAGAACAGTTTTATTGGTCTATAAAACACATTGTTATCATTGAAATTTGAAGTCCTTCTATTTTTATTTTTGTTATGAATTACCTATGTTGCGTGCTAGTCTATAGATAATGCTATTGTTACGACTAACGATGGAACGTTCTGGAAAAAGCTTTCGCGCCGGCCGAACGTCCCACCCTATCGACGGTAGCCTCGTCCCTTCCCGACTAGTGTCAAAGGAAATTGGTCCTTATGTTTACAACATAGAGTTTACATTTCAACAGAAATAGAATTCCTGAATTTCAATGGCCTGTTTACGATGTTGTTTAGATTTTCTGGAAAACTCGAAATACATCGAGGCGTTTGACGCCAAGTATAAATAAGAGAGAAAGGGGGCGAGATGAGTGATTAGTGCGATAACAAACGATTCGAAAACGAATCTTCGGAGCTTTTGCGAAGTTACCTGCGACAGTAAACCGCCGACACATTAAGGGAATCATTGACGACTTTTGGCAAGTTTAACAGTTTCATCGGAGCAGTTTAGTGATTTTGGAAGTCATCTTGGTTTGTGAAACTAAATAGTTTGTTCGCCCTTACTTGACTTACCCCGCACGTAACATTATAAAAAATTCATTCAAAAATTAATAAAATAAAGTGAAACTGGATAAGAATATGAACCAGTTTGATAGTTAAACTCTTCTCGAACTCTTGTTCGAAAAAACCATTCATTTTATAAAAATAAAAATGTTGTCAATTGCTTTTAAATTTTCAAAAGTAGTTCACAAAGCCACAGGTTTTGTGGGTGTTTGTACTGTAATCTCTTTTACGCAAAAACGAATTTTGTTGAAACATTGCAGAGTAACGCATGTGCTATCTATACCTACTAATATACGTATTATAAAGAGAAATTATTTGTATGTATATATATGTATGTTTGTTTGTAATGAATAAACTCCAAAATTAATGGACCGATTTAAAAAATCCTTTCACCTATAGAAAGCTACATTATCAGCGAGTAACATAGGCTACTCACCCTCCCCCATCTCTCCCCACCCTTTACCCCCCTCCATACAAATGTATGTTTATAGTGAATACACTCAAAAACAACTGGACCGATTTTAAAAATTCTTTCACCTATAGAAAGCTACATTATCAACAAGTGACATTGTAATTTAGGACGAAGCTGCGAGCAAAAACTAGTCTGTACATAAAAGTATTTTTTCTGCAGAGACAGTGCTAAATTATTTTACCAAAATTTAGTGTTACAGGACACTGTAACACTACATATTGCAAAGACCATTGCAAAATTCCGTGTCCAAATGATTTATATGGTATCGCTAATCATTCTGTTTTTTTTTACACGTACGCGTACGTCTATTGAACGTATGAATTTGCAATGGAAGTGACTCACTGTTTAATGTTAGAGTGACATCTTTCACAAGAATATTTTTAAGAGTAATGTTCATACTCTTTATTAATAAGACGGAGTTTGATAAGCACATAAATGAGTCGTTATTTTTGGTAAAACTCAATGCTTGAAAGTGGATTTCAATACTAAAACAGTAACCCTCTTCTAGAAATCCTTTTCTTTTCTTTCCTTTCTCTTCTTTTTACCTCGTGTTACTTACTTAATATTATTTATCTTGTCAGGAACTTCATCGTGAGCAAATTAATAGTATTCCTTGTACAAAGCCAGTTACGAAGGTTAACTTACCTGCTACTTTTTACCATAAAAATATCTAAGGTATGAGAGTTTTGTTTTAGAATTAGGTGTTAATAATTTCATAGCCAAGTTCTAGTAACTGTATTATCTTAATAATAAATCTAATAGTCGAATAACTAACAGACCTAAAAACGCAACAAAAAGTCGTGATAAATCCAATGATCAACAAAACAAAAGAAGTAATTGGACCTTGTCACCTTTCTTCCGCAATTCGAGGTCAAGCGTGACCAAATCGAATTCCTAAATCTGAATATTGGTTGCGAACGTCCAGAACCTTAAGACCTCTTGTGTTAAGTAAAGTCGATTGATTAAAAGATTATCTTTGGTTGGATGCTATGCACCTGATTCGAAAAATCCTCATTTCCAATTGGTTAGTAAAGTGGGGCGTTTACTATTTACCAAGTTTTTGGAGCATAAAACTGTTTTACCGGCATTAAATTTAAAATGTATTGTTTCTTTGAATGTACTCAACTTTAATAATATTTTCAATAACTTCAATAATTGGTAGCTTTATAATTCGCAATAAAAACATTTTTATACAAATCTCTTTCAGAATCTTAGAGCCTTTACCATTTACTCACTGAACAGCTAAGTTATTAACAATTATTTCTTTGACATGAGATTTTTACTTAAGAGCTAATTTTGTTGACTTTCATGTGGAACCGATAAAGTTTATCAATCAATTCGCGACAATACAAAACTGGTTGCGATATAATCCGACTAGTAGCTCTTACTTGAAGTTGCCCCATTAGATCAATTTTAGTCTTGTCAGTTAAAGTTGAACCGTTCCTCCTGTTGTACACTGTTAAAGGAAGCTCGAGTGACCGAGACCTTGTTATAATGGTCGTGTCTACTTTCTCCACAACATAATGGTACGATTATAAGTGCATTACTTTGATAGTATGGAATCTTTGCTCACTAATGTTGTCAAGTCGCATTGGAACACAAGTTTAGAGAATATTTCCATTGGGCGTTCATCCGGTTTGATCACGCATTCTGATAAAACTTTAATCCGAATTTAATCTTACGGCATTTACCACATTTGTTGTGGTACTTTAAGAACCACAACAATGAACTTTAAGAATCAGTGAACTTTAAGAAATACCTTATGATTTTTATTAGTTATAAGAAAAATATAGCAATCACTGTTAATATACAATTAGTTATTCTAATGGTATTTTTGTATAGATATCTAATCGAAGTCAAAATAAATGAAATCGTAAAGAGAGAGTAATTTGGATGTAAAATGTGCACAATGGGAGCTATGGTAAGTAAATCTTCAAATTCTGTTGAATAAACATGGGATTGCAAGTGACACGTTATTGAACAACAAAAGTCAATAAAAGTGGATCCTATAAATATAGAAGTCAAATGGCAAAAGAATCTTCCTAGTATCTTAAGGGAGCCAAGTGGACGGAGACCACTCACCATAGTGATCAGTTACTCCAATTAATGCCTACTCTGAGTTTCCTGATGTTTCCACCTAGCTACAATATGAGCTTCTTTAAACTGTGAAGAAATTCTTCAGGGACAGCGCAGGCTGCGATAGCCACTTGTTTTTTTAACGAGGAGTAATCCGCTTACAGATTTCCTATCGCTGGCTAGACGATAGAAGTATGTGGGGGTCGCTCAGCACCTGACCACAGCGGCACTGGGAATACCCACTAAAACTCCCCGGTGTCTCCTTGCCCTTTGAGCGGATGGACCGGGCTCTGCCGAGGCAACAACTCCGATCCACCCCAGGACAGCCTAGCCATTGCTGGCTAGACTAACTCCAATGGGGGTTTGCCCGGAGACACCGGAGCAATCCCCAGACGGGGAGGAACCTTGTGCAGGCACACACCGCTAGCCAACTATGTGCGCAGGTCCCCTAGGACATTAAAAGACGGGCTTGGTATGCCCGCCTTCTCCTGCCCAACTGCCTGCGTCTGAGGGAAGCGAGACCGGCTTCTTCCTCTCGCTCCCTTTCTGCTTCTTCCTTCTGCGACATTACGGATTCAGGCTGCGATAGCCACCTGCCATCAAGTGGACCGAAAGAGGAGACCAAACAATAAGAAACAAAACACGATTATTTAAAGAATCTAAGAAATATGCGCCTGAAAGAACATTATTATATGTAATATTATGCAGTACGTCTAGTGTCTTTTGTGATTAGGTTTGTATAACCGCAAAGATTGGAATATATTTGGTGGGGGATTAAAATGTCCAATAAACACTACACGGCATCGTTAGATTAATACTGATGTGTCTTCAATATCTTTATTGTTTATTTTGTGACTATTATATGAGGACTGCACAAAAGGAACTCCGCACCCAATGTTAAAGTAATATGACACACAAGGAATTAGGACTAACTACTTAATCACTGACCTCCCTAAGCAATCCATAGGTGGAGGTTAGCAACTGAAGTGTTTGCGAAATATTTCTCGACAAAAATCACGATTCTGACATTTCAAATATCGTTGCGGGCGGAGTAGAGCGTGGCATTTTCTGCGGCTGCGCATAGCAATCCAAAAATGCAGATACATTGACTCACAATCAAAAAGCTGTATTCGACTGTATTCCGTAGGAGAAGATATTAAAATTTAAATTTGGAGCAGCGGAATCGGTATTGCTAAAATGTTATGCGTCGCTTATGTTTTCAATTAACTTTAGACCGTAAAGTTTTGATTTTAAAGATGAATTTAAAATTTGTTTTAGACTAGTGCAAGTCTTGTATTGGTTGAGATGAACCCTTCACTCTTGTCCTTGAGTGCGTAAAAGAATATCAATGCTGTTATAAATGCTAATACAGTTTTAATTATAAATATTGTTTGATATTGTTTATGGTAAAGTATAGTTCTTTTTTAAAATTAACTTGGTATTTTATTTAAGTCTATTTCTAAAACGAATGTTCACTTTAAGGTCATGCAAAATCAATACCTATATAAGCAATTGTCGTTTGGGAAAAATTGAAAAATAACACGTTTCTCGTCATTAACACAGAGTGATATAATTAAAATCTCCAATGAATAATTACCTTGTAGCGATCATTATAAACAAGTTAATTAAATTCATAGAAATATTGCTTAACATTTAATAAAAGTCTCGAGTTGCCCAGGGGCACGTGCTTAGCACAATACATGATTTAATATAACAATTACTGATTAATCTATCACGAACAAAGAGGCAATTTAAAGGTTATATTCAGGTGTTTACGAAATAGATATAGTAATTAAATGGTTAACTATGCACTTATTACAATAATAGATTGAACTGATTGATTGCTCGTATGCAAAGTAATTTGTAGCAAATATATCAGTCTACTTACTTATTTTAGTGCAGTGGAATTATATTTGTCGATATAATTTGTAATTCATTTTGAATTCATTTTTAAAGTCACCTTTTCCAATGGCGAAGGAAAACAATATTTTCTCAAACATGCTCGGAAATGTAGGCATTCTTGTACTAAAAACAAGCCACGAAGTTTGTAATTCTTGGCTCATGCATTTCTCTCGGCCTAGGCCAAGAATGTTGTATGAAAATTCATTCCTGGCCGCTGCTCAGTCCGATGAAACCCGAAGTTTCACAAGTCTTCACGAACGCGACCGCCGCTGTCACAGGCGTAGTAGACGGGGGCGAGCGCACGCTCTTTTCATGACTGGGCTGTATGGCTGTTTCCTTTGCACTCATTGAAAATAAAAAATAAAAAGGCGGGAAAGCAGACTTTTTTCAGTACCTACCTAAATATTTATTGCTTTTAGTAAACATTTGCGTTTGTTTTATTCTAAATAAAACTGTGTATATGTAAATTATTTTTTTATTATTTTTTTCATATTATATTATTATTTTTTGCATTATCACGTGTTTCATTATTTCCTCACATTTATTGAGAAAAACACCATACCAGCCTCTACCGGAATGAGGATTGCCGGACTCAGATCTTTATCAAGGCCGAGCTTTAGCGAGCAATCCTTCACTTCCTGGACTCTGCAAAAATGTAGTAATACTGAAAAACAATACAAACAACAACAATACAGGAAAACAACATTATATTCTGCTGGAATAGACTTATAATCTTTGGAGTTATGTAAAGTATTGTAAATCGGTCATGAACACATTGAACTCACACAAAAGCATACCTATATGCCTATTATTGGAAGTAAAACTTGGTACCTATGGTAAAATGCATTATACACCATATAATTAGTAAATGTATGTATAATACACTAATAAATTATATTATATTGCTGTAGATTGTACATCTAATACAGTTACCTAGTTATAACATTAACATGTAAAAGATTAGTTAATTCGATAGAATTAACTATATTTAAGTAATTTAATTATTATCATATATATTTATTTATAGCGAATTTACCTTTGGAGTTTCTAAAAAAAAAAAAAAAAACATTTTTTTTTGTGTTTGCGCACATTTTCATCGGGAAATGCGATCCAGAAGTTATACTCGTATCTCGAGAACCGTTTATCGGATCGTGTCGGATAGTGTGTGTGTGTGTGTGTGTGTGTGTGTGTGTGTGTTACTTCTTCGTGCAAAAACTACTAAACCCATTGTGATGAAACTTGGTATGTAGATAGCTGAAGATCCAGATTTACACATTTTATCCCGAAATTTCCAGGGGATGGGGCATCATGCGGGTGAGCCGCGGGGCGCAGCTAATTATATAGGTACTAATGAAAATTTTATAATATATGGCCGCTAGAGGGGTGCCGATGAGGTGCTGGCCTAGGGCGCTGTCGACTTTTAATCCGCCTCTTCGTAGACTAGTGGTTTTAATGTTAATAACAGTATACCTGTTCTTGTAAAACAGTAGACTAGTTACTGTAGTCGAGAAAGTGCCACATTAACTGCCTTCGATAAAGTTTTTCGTTTTAAATATTAGTATCGAATATCTGAAACCAATACTTATTTTGCAACTAATAATTAATTTACCAATGTCACGAGTTATCAAGTTTTAATTATCTATTGTATTTCCTTGGTGGTTTGTCAATTTGAATTACTGCTAACTGGTTGCTTGTCGATGTTGTAAATGAAACATTTGATATTAAAATAATTTACAGTAGTCAATATGAATTAAGTTATGAATAGATTACGACACTCATAATTTAAATAGCTAATAACATTGTTACCTCAGGAGTCTACTTATTCTAGAGAACAAAACATAGTTGTAACATTGAAATCGAGTTTCTAATACTTATTCCAGTTGATAAAAGGTCAATTTAAATACATTTTAAACGCCTATAGATATTTATCTAATGTTTATTGGTTGTTAATTAGGGTTAATCCATAAAATTTCTTCATGATTCATCAAAAATTCTTCTTTGACGACTTATTTATAAATTATGTATATCAATTCTTTATAAGTAGGCACTTTGTTTATATACTTTTATTAATTATTAAATGTGGAGTTTAAATAGTATATTATCAACAGTTACAAATATATATATAAATACAGAAAGCTTATATATACTCATAATAATGAATTTCTTCAGTATAAAAATTTAGAACAGGAAAAGAAAAATATAGCTATGCAAATGACAGTCAGTCTAGAAACTGGCATGTTTTACCTATCTAATAGTTACGCACTACCGGGTACAAGGTATTCTGATAAGCTTTTGAATATGTAACTAGCAAATAAGTTTGTTGGTGAAGTAATATATGAAATTAGTTTTAAAACACAGAGAGGTAGTAAATATATTTTAAAATCTTATGCTAAATATAACGATTAAAGAAGATCGCTATTGCTGCCAAAAATAACGATTGCTGAAGATTAAACCGATAATTAGGGAAAACAAACAATTACACCATGTATAGAAAAATAAAAGAAATAAAAATACTTAAATAATAGTGCAATCAACAACATTTTTCACAAAGTGGTAAACAAATTTTATACAGAGAGGACACAAGAGAAAAATCAATAAAAAAAAAACCACAAAAACTCATTAAGCTAATGCATTGATTTCATAATATCTTTTCTATATTTTTGTGGACTAGTTGCAAACAGGTTAATTTGTTTAAAGAAACTATTATATCCATGCATAACACGATACAAAGGCGCACGTTTACCAGCGTTAGTTTTGCAGTGTTTTGGCATAAATAGTTTATACGTATAACAATCTCGTATACATTTAGAGAATATTTAACTCATTAAAAAATACACAAGTATTTTGTTGGTTTAAAATTAAATGAAATATTTAATTTCTTAAAAGTAGTAGGTATTCATATCGATTTCATTTACGTATCTACATATTATAAAATAAAGTCTCTGTTCGCCTCTGTCTGTTCCTTTAGCAACTTCTTCTAAACGGACTTTGGTTTTCACTAAAGGAAAGAGCGATAAATGAGCATAATTTGTGTATATAATTTGTAGAAATAAATTGTTTCCGTCTGAAGCCGAGACGGATCGCTAGAAAATATAAAAAATAATAGCAGACGTATATAATATAACAAAATTAATATTAAATTCGACACACACACACACAGTGAATAGGCATCTTCTGGGTGAGCTCGCTCCATTCGTCGGCCTCATCCTTCCTACGCGGATAGATGCTGGTCAAGAGCAAACCCATCTTTAATAAAAAAAAAATGAAATGTTTTGTCATAGAAATGATTTTCTCTTAAAGTCGTGCAATCGCTAGAGGAAGGAATTCCGAAGATCCGTCAGGCAGATTGGCCGAACGGGAAATATCAGTCACGAAAAGGCTTCACCGCGAAAAACAATTGAAAAATAAAAGCGAAGAGATGAAAGCTTTTTTTTTGCTAAGATTGCTCAGCCACGTCTTCTTCAAACGTTCCCAGACCTTCACAATGGAGGCGCTATTAAAGATTATAATCCGTTAAACAATCGTGAGCATTGAGAATGAAAGTGTTGCGTCAAGTTTTGAATAATTCGAGGCGACAAGATGCAATTAAAATTGCGTGCTTTCATTTCACGTAGACTGTTATGAATGTTATGACGGACGATGACGTGAAGCTTAGTATTATAAAATGTTGAAGCAATTCATCAACGCGTTCATTCAGAATCCGCAACTGTGTGAGTTTGGAATGAAGCTTCAATGGGAAAGAGAAAGTCTTGAATTAATTTTAAAAAGGATGACACACCTAAGATTAAGTTATAATCTGTTTGTAATATAACAAGAAGTAAATATTCTTTTAATTCCAGAAGAGTTTAAAAACTGAAATTTTGAAAGATAAATTCTAGATTAAAATATTTTGGAACCTCGGAAGACTACTTAAAAAATAAGAATTTAAAAATAATACTTAAAATAACGTGGATAAAGTGAAAGAAGAACCAAGGTAACCGAGACCGTTGGATGAGTGGTTAGGGCGCTAGCTTTAACGCTCTGTTCTAGGGTTCCCGGGTTCGATTCCCGGCATGGTCAACTTTAAAAAATGAACTTTTCATATTTCGCTCTGGTCTGGATCTGGAAAGTAGTGGCAGGGCACACTGCGTTTCGCAGTCATTTGTCAATACAAGGCGAAAAGAAGCTGCGGGTTATAGCTATTTTCTATTATTTAATATTGACAAACACAACAATGTTTGTAAAGTCTAATAATCTAGGCGCGAGGTATAATAAATATAAGTATACTTATTACGGGTAACATAGAAATAGGCTTAAATGAACAATTTTGTGTAAAATGCGAAACACTTATCGATATGTAACTTAAGGTCAGCTGGTTCAGACCTCCGGTTCTTTGTTCGTTTTTTTAGCAAGGCTGTTCCTATTATGTTGATGCAGCTTTGCTCCATTACAATGATTGATAATGTGATACACCCGTATTACGTGCAGCAGATAAGACGGTAAACTTCAAGGAGATTTTTCTTATTAATACAATTCATATATCATTTTCAATTCAATTTACTTTTATTTTTTTATCTCTGTATTTTTTTATTGACTTAGTTTTACGTGGTGCTTTCAGCCAGTGAGACAATAACGTAAATTTTTCCATAATTTGTGAATTGTGAAGGCTCGTGTGAAGAAAATATTCTAGAAACCTGTCACCGGCTTCGCAAGGATGTATTTTTTCTTACAAATGATACATCCAAATCTCTTTCCAATTGTGAAAACCTTATCAAAATTGTTGAGATCCCGTTGCTGTAGAAATTTCGGGACTTCTGACCAAAAAAAAACTCGACAAGTAGTTTTGGCAGTCCTCTCTTGATATTAACTTGACACCGCCTAAATAACTCTGAAGACGAAACAGGTGGAAATCTGAAGGTGCAAGGTCAGGGCTATATGGCGGATGCATTAACACCTCCCAGCCAAACTCTCTTAATTTTTGCTGAGGGGCTAAAGATGTGTGTGGTCTAGCGTTGTCGTGATGAAAGACCACACCTTTTCTATTGATCAATTCCGGCCGCTTTCTCTCAACTTCTTACTTTAATCTCATCAGTTGTAGGTCTGCTGCCTACAACTCATGAGATTGTCCGGATCGATGGTTCTTGCCCGCCGATAAAAGCTCATAATGAACAATGTCCTTACACTCCCACCATACACACAGCATCACCTTATTGCGAGTTAACCCGGGTTTTGGCACAGTCTGTGAAGCCCGACCGACCTTTGACCACATCCTTTTTCGCACGTTCTAATCGTACGTGATCCACTTTTCATCAATAGTTCTTTTCAAATCTTTTCAAAAACGGTTCGGTTTCATTACGTCTCAGTAAAGAATCGTAAATGAGTAGAAATTTCTTTCAGTGAGCTCGTGTGGCATCCAAATATCGAGCCTTTTTGTGCATCCAGCTTTTGTCAAATGGGTCAAAACTACTGATATGCCGATCTTGCTCCACTTTTTCAAAAATGGTGTCCATTTTATCTGTAATAGGGCGACCGGAGCGAGGTGTATCTTTTACATCAAAATTCCCGGATTGAAAACCTAAACCAACTTTGTGCTACTCTTACTGACACTGCATTAGGTCCATAAACGTCACAATTTTTTTGCGTTGCATTTTTTCCTTTTTTTGTAATAAAATTTTAAAATGTATCGAATTCCTTCATTACACACTCATTTTGACAGAAAGAAAAACAAGTGAAAAATAGCTGGAAACAACATTTTAGTAATTTGTTTCTTTTTTTGAAATCTAACCTTTTTAATGTCATCAAAACCAGCCAGATACAAATAGATAATTGAGATATTGATTTTAGGTAGATTATTGAAACGTGAAATATATAGGATATAGGATATTTCATGATAAAACCATAGAACATCTGCAAACATCTTCAACTAACTGCGTCGCTTTAACACGATGCTGTCAAACTCTTCATCCCAGCTACTTAACCGGGATAATAATTAATTACGGGCATGAAAATTACAGGCACATTATTCCACTTTATCTTACGCATCCGTCTGCATCTTCCAAGTACATCGCAATGATAATTAAGTTTTACAAGTGCTTTCTCGCGTGACATAGTGGCCAGGTTCCGTTGTAATTACCATCGTAATAACTATTATAGAATTTTATACATAGTTGTGGTAGCCAGTAAGTGCCTCTCGTCAAAGACCATAAAATGTTGACATTTCGAGGAACGGTTTATTCCGAACTTGCAACCCGTCTCGGCTTTAGACAGGTGTAATTTAAATAAATAAATATGTAATTTAAATAAATAAATAATATATTTATTGATTTTATTTTATAAAATTTATAGATCTTCTCTATATTTATACAAAAAATAAAGTGGATGTCCGCTTCTGAACTTCGAAAGTACTCAACCGATATTGATACAGTTTTCACTTAAGGGCTTCACTTGGGCAAATGACATTTACATTAGAACTCGCTGGCGGCGGAGACAATTCAACAGGCCTAGAAATTTTGTTTTTTTTTTTTTGTTTTTACCATTAGAACAATACACAAAAAAAAATATTTATACAATTTTTTAAACTGACATTAACTTATTAATGTCATTATGCGTCATGTCATTATTAATGACATTAACTTATACAGGATTCATATGCGCGTTTTCAAGAGAATTTTCAATAAAAGTCAAATTCTTCTTGTGTTCTAACTTTTTTTTGTGGAGTTTCTATTACTTTAAGAAAAATTCTAATTAATACAGTTGGTTCTTCACATGTAGTATAATATTTATTTTTTTCAAAGCAAGTGTGTTGTTTATTTCTTGTAACATCTTCATTAAACAATGGACATTTTTAGTATTTAGCGTTTGTCTCCACCTTAACAAACAATAAACAAGGAAGGTTTTTGTATATAATTTTCCAAAAAATGCATCTTTCCGAAGCTGGGTTCGGGTCACAATAAATAAAATTGGACCACACTGATATCGGCTGTGGTCATTCATAGCATATTTGCCTTAAACGCGAAGCTTGTCTGGTTTTATCACGTTAACACTTTTATTATTATATTCTTGTGAAATCAAATTAATATACAGGAAGTTGCTATTTCTATGGATGTGAAAGCTCGAATCGGAACTTAGTTTGACATGGCCAAAATTATTGTATTTGTTTTTAAATAAGGATCAATAAATTGTGTCGGTTTCCCCTGGCTCGGAGATCTCTCTGGCTAAAGTCATGGAGGCCGCCAAGGCCAGGGTGAAGCTGTCGGAGGTCGGCATCACGGGAGGGGTCCGCCAAAAACGGTCGGTGACGGGAGGTCTCGTCTTAGAGATACCCGGACCTGAAAGTGCCACAAAGGCGGACGCACTCGCTGCACGGCTTCGAGAAGCCCTCGCGGACACGGGTGCACGCTTCTCGCGGCCGTGCAAGATGGGAGAAATGAGGGTGATGGACCTGGATGATTCTATCACCCCTCCCGAGGTGGCAGCCGCAGTGGCAGAGGCCGGTGAATGCTCGCCATCCGATGTCAGGGTCGGTGACATCAAAAGGGATCCTTCTCATCTGGGCACCGCGTGGATTAAGTGCCCACTCGCAGCGGTCCGTAAACTATCTACCGCCCGACGTGTGCGAGTGGGGTGGGTGTCCGCCAGAGTGGAGGCACTGGTAGCACGGCCTTTGCAGTGCTACCGGTGTTTCGAAATGGGACATGTCCGGGCCACATGCACTAGTGCGGTGGACCGGAGTTCATGTTGCTATGCGTGCGGGGAGGAGGGGCACAAGGCTCGCGTGTGCGCTGCGCGATCCCCAAAGTGCCCGGTATGCGCAAGCTTCGGTCGGTCCGCCGACCACCGGCTGGGGTCAAAAAAGTGCACCCCGCCGAAGAAGAGAAAGGGAGTTCTTTCTCCCACCCAGGCCACAGAAAGGCCTGAGATGACCCAGCCGGTTCCGGCGGGAGAGGCAATGGAGGCCTAGAATTCCCGTCCCCACACAAAATATTGCAGGGCAACCTGAACCACTGCCGCGCAGCGCAAGATCTGCTTATGCAGACCGTCGCGGAGCGGTCTATTGCCCTGGCGGTACTGGCGGAGCCATACTCAATTCCGGACCATCCTCGATGGTTCGGGGCTACTGATGGCTCCGCTGCAATATACTGGGCGGGAGGGGTGCAGGACCTCCATTGCTCCCCCATACAAAGTGGTGCGGGATATGTGGCTGTAGAGTGGGGCCACATGGTAGTGGTTAGCTGCTACATATCCCCAAACTGCGGCAGCGCCGCGTTCGAGGCGTATTTGGACGGGCTGGCTTACTGCATCGGCGGATACACAGCTCGTCCAATGCTCGTCTTGGGTGACTTCAACGCCCACTCAAGAGAGTGGGGCGACGCCCGGGACGACCGAAGAGGGAAAACGCTCTTGGAGTGGGCGGCAGGGCTGGACCTCCGACTACTAAATAGGGGTTCAGTCAGCACCTGTGTGCGATGGCGGGGGGAGTCAGTCATCGATCTATCGTGGGCGACTTCCCCTGCGGTGCGCACGGTGTCGGATTGGAGGGTGGCCGAAGAGGTGGTCAGCCTTTCTGATCACCGACACATTGTTTTCAACGTGTCCTTCGGCCACCCTAGCCGCCCCCGACAGGACGGTGGAAACCTCCCGCGACGTTGGTCCCTCAGGCGGCTCGATCGTGATATGGTTGTTGCCGCTGCTCATGTCGCGGACTGGACAGAAGAACGGATTTCGCTCAACCCAGAAGCGCAAGAGGCCTGGTTCAGGGGCATTATGACATCGATCTGCGATGCATCAATGCCCCGGTCCAGGCCTCCCAAAAAGGGCGCAGTATACTGGTGGTCGGAGGAGATCTCGCAACTACGCGCCGCAGTCGAGAAATCCCGCCGCCGGTACCTGCGAGCCCGAAGAAGGCGGCGAGCCACAGCCGAGGAGACAGCCGGAGCACGCAGGGAATACGGAGCCGCCACAAAGGCACTCAGCGTTGCCATCGCTGAGTCCAAGGCTCGCTCCTGGAAGGAACTCGTGGAGGGACTGGATAGGGACCCATGGGGGCGTCCGTACAAAATGGTACTGGGCAAGCTCAGACCGTGGGTCCCACCACTGTCAGAAACCCTGGACCCGGAGTTCGTGGGAAGAGTGGTGAATACACTCTTCCCGAGGGTCCAGGACAGTCCCTCAAACCCTCCGCCCTTGTCCTGGTCAGACGAGTACGAGGTGGCGGAGGATGAGTTGGACCGAGCAGTGAGGCGGCTCGCCTCCCGCAACACCGCGCCGGGCCCCGACGGCATCCCGGGCCGGGTGTGGGTGTTAGCTCTGGCTGTCCTTGGGGGCAGACTCAGGCGGTTATTCTCCATTTGTCTTCGCCTGGGTGTTTTCCCCCTCAACTGGAAGGAAGCCAGGTTGGTGCTTATTCAAAAGGTAGGAAGGACCGCAGATTCTCCCTCTGCGTACCGACCAATTTGCCTGCTAGACGAAGCAGCGAAGCTCTTTGAGCGAATTATCGCTGCTCGTCTTAGCGGGCATCTGTCGCGCGTAGGCCCCGATTTATCGGATTGCCAATTTGGCTTCCGAAAGGGGCGTTCGACGGTGGACGCTATCAGGCGCGTCCGCTCTCTGTCGGAGTCGGCAGTCCAAACGGGGGGGGTGGCGTTGGCTATAAGCTTAGATATAGTCAACGCCTTCGGAACCCTCCCCTGGCAGGCAATACGGGAGGCACTCGATTACCACAATGTGCCTCCCTACCTGAGGACGATAGTCGGGGCATACCTGCGCGACAGAACCATCCACTATATTGGTCGGGATGGCAACAGGTACGAGAGGGAGGTAAGCTGCGGGGTTCCCCAGGGGTCCGTTTTGGGACCACTGCTATGGAACCTCGCCTACGATGCGGTCCTACGCACCAACCTCCCCCCTGGAGTGAGTGTCGTCTGCTATGCGGACGACACTCTGATTCTGGCCAGGGGGATAGGCTTCCGGGAGGTAATCGAGCTCGCCGAATTGGGGGTGGCATTGATCGTCCAAAAAATCACCGGGCTTGGCCTCAAGATCGCGCCTCAAAAAACAGAGGCGTTGTGGTTCCACTCTCTACGTAGGAGAAAGGAACCACCCATCCCGGTGATAAGGGTAGGTGACACAGAAGTCCAGGTGGGGTGGTGCATGAAGTACCTTGGCCTCATCCTGGACTCGAGATGGGGCTTCGAAGAACACTTCGAGCGCCTTGTCCCCCGAATTAGAGGAGCTGCAGGTGCTTTGCACAAGCTGCTGCCCAATCTCGGTGGACCACGGGAGGAAGTTCGCCGCCTCTACATGGGTGTCGTGCGATCCATGGCCCTCTACGGGGCGCCTGTCTGGTCAAAAGACCTGGCGGGCTCCCGCCGCTGCAGAACTCTCTTGTGCAGTCTGCAGCGGCTGATGGCCATTCGGATCGTACGAGGATATCGAACGATATCCTTTGAGGCGGCGACAGTCCTGGCGCGTTCCCCTCCGTTTGACATCCTGGCCGAAATGGACGCAACGGTCTATGACCAGTTGCGGGCCGACGGCCGGGAGGAGCGGAATACGGCAGGATTGGCGCTCGGAATGTTACGGCGGAATGCTTACCGACGGGCTTTGGAGGTTTGGCGCGCCAGGCTGGAAGAGCCTCGTGGTACGCGTCAACGCGCTGTCGGTGCAATTCTGCCGAACTTCGAAGCTTGGACAGAAAGGAGATGCGTCAGTGTCACCTACAGATTGACTCAGATACTCACCGGGCACGGTTGCTTCGGTGAGTATCTGAATCGAATCGGACGAGAAAGGACGGCACAATGCCACCACTGCGCTTCCGACCGGGACTCCGCCCAGCATACGCTGGAGGACTGCCCAGCTTGGGTGTCCGAGCGTCGAGTCCTGGTCGATCAGATTGGGCAAATTCTGTCCCCGCCAGCAATAGTCGCGGCTATGCTGGCGGGTGAGGACGGCTGGAGGGCCGTGGTCGCCTTCTGTGAGGCAGTAATGCTCCAGAAGGAGACCGCTGAGCGGGATCGGGAGAGGGCCGATCCCGCTCGGAGGAGGCGGCGCAGGGGCACCCGCAACAGGTAACCCAAGCGTTGCCTTCGGGTAGCGGACGGCGCATCATGGGGAGACGCGCCGTCAAAACATGCGACCCGGGACTGGACAACACCCCTAGTAGCCTGGGGTGTTGCTGAGTGTTGGGGGGCGCACTGTATCCCCCGACATATTTCGAGGGGGTGCAATTATCGCATCCCCAGGAGGTGTCCCTCGTAATCAAGAGGGACAAAGCGGGGGCGGGACTTGGTTGCGCTAATGCGATCCCAGGACCCACCCTGACCGCCGAGGAAGACCGCCGCGGGGTTTTAGTGGGTATACCTACCTCACTATGAGGAAGGGGAGTCCCACATAACCGCACCGTCTCCCCAGACGGTGTGTGTATGCGTAACGACATTTCCCCGCGTCAAAAAAAAAAAAAAAAAAAAAAAAAAAAAAAGGATCAATAAATTATAACTTTGAGTTGTTTAACATTGTATATCAACGCGTATATGTAATTTCATATCGCTTCAAGTAAATTTGCTTTAAAATAGGGAAAAATAATATACAGAAACGTTCCTATCAATTAAATCAAACTAATGTACATTAAAGAAAGAATGAATGACAAATATGTACAACAGTAGACATGATTAATCAGGTATCCGCAGTTTGTCAGACATTAGAAAGTAATAGCGCATTTATCATACCGCTTAAATTCCAAATAAGTAAAATCAGAGTTATTCCAGTTACTATCTATTACGAGTAATTACAAAGCAATTATAGACAAAACTGGCAGAACGCATGATTCCAAAACCGGAGATGTAGGTCTAATTTTCTTTTGAGTTCAATTATCATTTTACAGAGTACTTCATACATTGGCATATTCAAATCAAATACCAACCAAGAGGTTACCAAGATCACTTTTTTGAAGTCAAAATACTACTACCGTTTCGGAAATAAAATGACGTTCTGGAAGCGAAGAAACCGCGAATTTACCAGCAATCCCTCTTTTTAGTTAGTCCCATGCATTTTTATCTGTTAAATAATCTTTAATATATATATATATATATATATATATATATATATATATATATATATATTATGTTAAGGTCGGCAGACAGGCTGACGGTCCACTTGATGGTAGGTGGCTACCGTCGCCTATAACACAAGCAACGCCTAAACTGCTGCAAGTGCGCTGCCGACTGTAGTAGGATTAAGGATAAGGCATTAGGAGTGGATAGGGAAATGGGCTCTGGCATCCCTTACTCACTCATCGAAACACAACAGCACACGTGCTGTTATTTCACGGTGGTCTTCTGTAAGGGGGTGGTTACTGCCGCCAGACGGGCCGCCGAAATGACTGCGAAACGCAGTGTGCCCTGCCACTACTTTCCAAATCCAGACCAGAGCCAAATTTGAAAAGTTGATTTTTCAAAGTTGACCCTGCCGGGAATCGAACCGGGGAACCCTCGAACAGTATTTCACCCTTGACTTCAAGGTACATATTGTCTTTTATATTATTTATCTATTTTCGTTAGCCTTGTATGGATCAAAGCAAGATTTTGTTTATTTCTAATATTACAATTATGAATATGATTTTTTTTTTTTTTTAAAAACGATCAATATTTTAAAGAACAAAATTATATAATCAAATATGCATTCAAATTGAATTCACAGTTGGAATATTTTATTTCTATAGAAAGTTGTTACTTATAGAGTAAACATATTACTGATTAGTAAGCTGATTACTTAGCTGTCATATATTCTGATAAAAACACAATAAGTACAAATTTTGAAATGAAAATCACTTCATTTAAATATGAACCGGAAAAGATGCATTCCAGTATATAATTATATATTTATTAATAATTTCCAGTAATGAAGGGGCACTTTAAAAGAAGTTTTTTTTTGTACTATTATTTGATTTAAAGTTTATCTTATTTTAATGTTTTTTAAATAGCCTTATAGTGTCGTTGGAGGGTCAGCTAAGAACTAATTAACATAAAGTTACAAAGTAGTTTAAAAATATATTGTGCATTAGCGGTTTTTATTTTTGGACCTTAAAATTGTTTACATTATATTATTCAATTACATTTCTTTGAAATTCTATGAAACATATGGGAATTAGAGCACATGATGCAATTTTTAAACACTTACGACTATTTACTTGGCTGATAATTACATTCGAATTTATTTAGAATTAAAACTTAACTAGAACGTATTAAAGTTCATTTTGTTCAAATCTTACACAATTACCCTTACTGACAAGCTGACGATCTACTTAATGGCAGTTACTGTTGCCTATTAAAACAAGCAATGCCACGGGGGTTGCAATGCGTTGGCGACCATGATAGGTTGAAAAATAAGAAGGAATAGAGAAATGATAATTTAACAAGTAAACTTTTAGCAAATACTTATGTTCTTAAGGCGAAACCACGCACATTACCTAAAGTAGGACATCCACCTATCAGATGGACTTATAACCAAGTAAGATCCGCAGATCGACTTTGGATCCAGGCTGCTTTTGACTGCTTTTGGAGAAAATAATTGGAATAAGTCCAACAGCTAAGATGATAATGATAATTACATATATACAAGAGAAATATTAAATAGATATTTATTTGGTTTGAAAACCAAAGTATATCTGCTGAATGTAATGTAATGTGCGTAGGTAATTATCTCAAAGATGCCAATGATGCATTATACCGGTCCTCTAACATGTACTGCTTCCTAGTAATTTTTACTTTTACTTTAGTTTTAGTTTTACCAGTAGTAGTAATTTTAGTTGAGCGTTTAACCAGAACATCTTGCACTCTCATAAAAAATAATCTCGTAGTCGCTGCCTTAGAAAAACTTGATTTCGAAGAATAAAGGTGATTAGAACACATCTCATTATGTTAATTGTTGCATATAGACGACATACGACATTAGATACGACATTAGACGACATTAGACGACATAGAAGCATTGAAATATGCTTCTAAGCATATTTCAAAAGGTCATTTGGTATTTCTATCTTATAAGAGACTTATTATTCAATACTTAAACAATAATTTAATAACAACTTAATGATTCAATAACAACTTCTTAACAGACAAAAATATTTACGGAGTTTTTTTAATATCGAGCAACAATTTAATACGCATAACGATGGAATTTATACTAAAAATTATAGAATAGCTTCTTCATTTTTATTTATTTATTTATATAGTAATACATAGTAAGTTACACATATGTACTAATCATTATACAACAAAGATAGGTATTAAATTAAATCAATTTTTTATTGTCCTCTGACTTCCAAGCTACCCTAGATCCAAGCTATCTGTGTTTTGGAGATCAATGACATCGAACCGTGGCAGCTGATATTCGCAATGAAGATGTGGCAGTTTAATTTTGCATATCTATACTAATATATAAAGCTGAAGAGTTTGCTTGTTTGTTTGAACGCAATAATCTCAGGAACTACTGGTTCGAATTGAAATTTTTTTTTGTATTGAATAGTCCATTTATCGAGGAAGGCTATAGGCTATATAACATTACGCTACAATCAATAGTATTATATATAAGCAGTGTCCAGTACCGCGCACTCCACCGCCGCGCCGCGCCGGCCGTATGGGCCGCAGCGAAGCGTGGCCGAGTTCAGCTAGTTATTTATATGCATCTCATGATTTTAATATTATTAGTCAGTGAGGTTTAACCTTTGTACTGTCTAACTGCAATGATGGCTTGCTGGGGTTGTTGCTATCCAAGAGTGACTATATTTTTGTGAAAATGGTATCATAAATATTACCTTCAGGAATATCCTTCAGAGGTCACTACCTCACTAATCTGTAAGAACTCACTAAGACAAAGAGACTCACTAGTCTCTTTACAATACTATGTAATATAATCAAGAATAAACCTTCAACGGGACAACCGGGTCATAATTTCACAAAGCTCGATCAAACAAATTTCGTTAGAAAGGGATTATTCATTTTGAAATTGAATTTCATACAACGTTGCTAACTGGATGCTGCGTCAATTATTGTATTATCGATCACAAAGAGATCGTTAGAAGGAAGTAAGCGCGAAATATCAGCTGTACATGCATCAAGGCTGACTAGCCTCTCACTCGTAGTCTAAACGATGCGGCGCACCTAACAGACTGGCGCAGTTTTTTTTTTAGAAAACACCACTCCTTTTTGCTGACGGGTTCCGTGAGTTATGTTGTAGGAAGTAGAAATGAGAATTAGAACGCTAGACTTCCACTGCGTTGTTTCTTATTATAACCTATGTAAATACACGTTCGAATAATAAAAATCGTTAAAGAATTTATTTTTATTTTTATTAAAGATGGGTTTGCTCTTGACCAGCATCTATCCATGTAGGAAGGATGAGGCCGACGATGGAGCGAGCTCACCCAGAAGATGCCTTTTCACTCGAACCTTGAAAAGATTTGGGTTATATGAGTTCGGTAATATAGACGCCGGCAGGGAGTTCCAATTCTTAGCAGTGCGCATCACAAAAGATGTTTTAAAGAAGAATTACATTATTCTAATCAAGATATGCGATTTGACAAGGCTTTTACAATTTCCAATGTCTAAGGTACGAATTTATTTAGAAAGGTCTAAATATTTAGATTCTTAAGGAATTTAACTTTGAAATAATCCTTGATCTATATCTACATATATACCTACTAATATAAAGAGAAGAGATTTGTATGTATGTATTTTTATATCTTTGTAATGAATAAACTCAAAAACTACTGGACTGTTTAAAAAAAATCACCTATAGAAAGCTACATTATCAGCGAGTAATTATATTATAAAGAGACGCGGACGAAGTCGCGTGTCTTTAGGTACATATAATGAAATCGTAAGTGAGCCCTGTACATTAAATATATATACCTATAAAAAAACAAAAAAAATAAAAAAAACAATTCGTACACGCTGTACACTACATGTGTACGAATTGATGTTCGTACACCTATCAGATGCACTTACAACCAAATAAGATCCGCAGATCGACTTTGGATCCAGGCTTCTGTTGACTGATTTTGGAGAAAATAATTGGAATAACTCCAACTCAGTGGGTAAGATGATAATGATGAACAAATATATACAATAGAAATGTTAAATAGATACATGTATGTATAGTATAAACTGCTCAAATCAATATGATACACGCATATACACACACCACAAACAATTAAACGTTTTACTCCCGAATTGTGACAATTGTCTCCGGAGTGCGACAAGTTACTTAATAGCTAAACATTATAAAAACGAAATAGAATTGAAATTAATATGTAGTTTTTTTTTTACAAAATCTTATGAGTTTTATGTTTATTTTATTATATGAATGTACGTATTATCACACAGATTATTTTTTAAGAATAATATTTAAAACGTTATTATTAATCTGATTTAATAGAAAACGCATGCAAAAGAATCTAAAGAATTCGAACCAATAACGTTTGTATCTATTTATTATTTAGGTTCGCTATTCCACATTGACGTGAACGCATTAATCCTGAAAGCATCTGCGTGCACGCATCATAAAAGAGATTTATATAATGTTCTGTAGATCCTAAATCCACATCTGTCAGTGTCACGCTGTGAGAGTACAGTTATTGAGTTCAATTGCTTTCCATTTGCTATTAAAATTGCTTATTCACTGTATTTTGTGTCACATTTGTATTAAATCTTACGCTCGGTTGTCGGTAGTGTGTGGCTGGAATTATAATGACTGGAGTGATTCGTTAGATTTAGATTGATAACAAGGTAAGTATTTCCAGTAAATATAAACAGTACATGTTTACTTGAATCATTTTTATTTTTTGTTAATTATACTTCAACCGTTGATATCAAGATCTCAGCCGTAAGACGTCCTGGATCCATCATCGACCCGCGGCCCTTGTCAGGTGGTCTGTCCACATTGTGGGTGGACGTCCTACGCTGCACTTGCTGGTCCGTGGCCTCCACTCGATAACCTTTCAGCCCCAGCGACCGTCGGTTCTCCATATTATGTGTCCTGTCCACTGCCACTTCAACTTACTAATCCGCTGACTTATCGGTAACTTTCGGTCGTCTACGCATCTCTTCATTTCTAATTCGATCTCACAGTGTAACCCCGAGCATAGCCCTCTCTATAGCTCGTTGAGCGACGTTGAGATTTCTTATGAGGCCCATAGTTAGAGACTACATTTCAGCGCCACAGGCAACACACATTGGTCGAAAACTTTTTATTTAAGACACTGAGAAATTTTGGACGAGAAGATGTCTCGGAGGGCTGGGTAGTGTATAAATTTTTCTATAATTCAAACGAAATTAGTTTTCCTATTTGATTTAGAAGTCCAGTACAGCGCACACTGCGTTTCGCACAAATAAATTAGTCAACCCGCTTAGCGGTAGTAACCATCCTCACAGACCGGGAATGAACAGTTCGTGTTTTGTTGTGTTTAGTCGAGGGAGTGACAGATGAGTCGCGGACCATTCCCTATCTCCTCCTTATTCTTTATAATATCAAACCCTTACAACCCACATGGCGTTGCTTGTGTTAATAGGTGGGTGACGGTTACCACCTACCAACAAGTGGACCGTCAGACACAAAAAATCACTAAGCATAAAAAAAAACAATTATTAGTTTTTGATGTGGCACATATTTTCGACTAGTTTGAATCATGTAATAGGTAATATAATCATGTAATAAATGAAAAGGATGAATTTGCTAAAAGGGCTTACAGTTTTTATTAAGGGTGCCCTGTAACGAGCGAGTGACGTCAGTTAATAGGTATTTGGGAGAATTTATTGTCTAAACTACAATAATCACTGCAAATGCGAGACATAATGTGACGCAAGATATTCGCAGCGCTTATCGGAATCCCGACAATAGTAAAACTACCCCAGCAATTAGAATTGCTAATTGCTAATTTTAATTCTAAAATATCTAATGATATTTTAGAAAAATATCATTAGATGGCAGCTATTGAAAACCCAATTTTAAATTATTTATTTATTTATTTTTAAGGGAAACATACAGACTATAATACTTATAACTAAAATGGCACAAATACCAATAAAGTTTCCACAATTATTTAGTACATAACAATATTACAAAGTCAACCTTTAATTTAATAAAAATGAAGTTCAAAACAAACTTAGAAATTAAGCATTACATAGACTTTCCAGAATAGCTCTCCGATACTGTGCACGCTTCAGATTAAATAAATCAATATGGGAAAATTTACCATTATATGAATTACAAGCACGTGATATGAAGTTATTGGCCATGTAGTTAGACTTCACAAATGGAACACTAAATAGAGTCCTGTTTCTAGCACTAATAAGATTAAAATTAATCTTACTAAGGAGCAACATTGAATCGACAGAATTACTCAACAATTTGTAGAGGAACATTTGATCTCTAAGGGAACGACGACTTTGAAGAGAAACAATAGACCACAGTCTCAAATTAACTAAATCATTACCTGATCTGTATATTAAATGCTTAACAAATCTATTGTGAATCCTTTCTATCAAATCTATGTAGATCTTATACTGAGGATTCCAGACGGTTGAGGCATATTCCAAAATTGATCGAACCAAAGAATTATATAACAGAACCAAGGTAGAAGGCCTCTTGAAGTCAACAGTCGTTCGCAACACAAAATCAAGCATCCTATTTGCCCTGTCTGTAATATTAACTATATGAGATTTAAATATTAATTTATCATCCAACTGGACACCTAGGTCACGCAACTCAGTTACCCTGCTAATTTGTAAATTATTTATTTTGTAGTCAAATAGAATTCTTTTCTTTTTCCTACCGAATGTGATAATGTAACATTTATTGATATTAAGTTGCAGGAAATTAGTTTGACAATACAAGAATAATCGATCCAGATCTTGTTGTAACAATTGACAATCATGCTCAGTTTTAATAATTTTGAAAATTTTCATGTCATCTGCAAAAAGAAGTATTTGTGAACTGTGAAACATTGAGAACACATCATTAATATAAATATTAAACAATAATGGACCGAGGTGCGAGCCCTGAGGCACTCCAGAGGCTACGGGTAAAAATGTTGAACAGAAGTCTTTAATCGTAACAGCTTGGCTTCTTCCTCTAAGGTAAGATGTAAGCCAGCGCAGAAGATCCCCATGTATACCAATTTGACACAATTTGATTATAAGAGCAGAGTGACATATTTTGTCAAAGGCTTTTGAATAATCGGTGTATAAAGCATCCACCTGATATCCGGAATCCAACGCCCTGTATACAAAATCAAGATACTCACAGAGATTAGTCTCAGTTGACCTATTGGTTACAAAGCCGTGCTGCTGTGTCATAATTAAGGGTCTGATAGCAGGATAAATTGCATCGTACACTATTTTCTCAAAAAGCTTAGGTATGGTACTTAATTTAGATATAGGTCTATAATTGGTAATGTCGCGCTTGTCGCCGGATTTAAAAATTGGCATAATATGTAATTGGCATAATGTACGTTATAGCTAGAATGTTTTCATCGAAAAACATTATTGGCTTTCAGTCAGTAATTACAAGAATTTAACCTGCAAAAATGTCACAAATTCTGTACATTTTAGAAATTAATTGTAACAGATATGAAATTAATTTCAGTTTTTTCTTATTTCCATCCAAACCTTGATATGATATTTCAAAAATGTAATGTTTTTTTATGTGTCGCTACGACCAATAACTAACGGGTAATAATGTAATTACGAAGTATGGAATTGGTAAGCGGCTCCCGTTGGAAAGTGAGCTCTTAAGGGGGGTACTGACGTTTTTTAAACGAGCTAACGACGCGCGTTGAATGCGATCTGGACTGGTTTAAAAAATGTCGTGTAGCCCTAAACACCCAAAAAACAGCCTTTTATATGTTCCAAAAGCTCAATTTTTAAAGTCAAAGAACAATACTAGTCGTTTTTGGTAAGAAGGCTGTTGAAATGGTTTTTCAAATATCGTTTTTCCCCATCACAGTCGTGTAGTAAGCTTTCTATAACATTTGTGTTGTCACTCGACACTGGTCTCATTATTTATTATCTATACAATGATTTGTTTGCCGCAAAGCTATTCGTACTTCTCCATTGATATGTAAAACCGCAAGAAGTAGGTCGTTCCGACTTAGTACATTTAGAACGAGTAACGGTTACTTAGGATCGGAATACTGTGTTAAGTGAGAATAGTTTTTCACTTCAACATCGGTTTAAAGATACGTTCAAACTACTTACTGATAAACGAGTTCGCGTTTGATAGCTTAATTCTTGAAGAATATTATAGGCTATATATATATATTTACACAGAGTTTCAACGAATTCGCTCTTCTAGTTTAATCGAAAGCAAATAGACTTTTTAAAATGTTAAGATCGGCAAACAGGCTGACGTGACGGTCCACTTGATGGTAGGTGGCTACCGTCGCCCATAACACAAGCAACGTTAAAGCTGCTGGAAGTGCGCTGCCGACTACAGTAGGATTAAGGATAAGGGATTAGGAGGGGATAGGGAAATGCGCTCTGGCATTCCTTACTCACTCACCGAAACACAACAGCACACGTGATGTTATTTCACGGTGGTCTTTTGTAAGGGGCTAGTTAATGCCGCCAGATAGGCTGCCCAAATGACTGCGAAACGCAATGTGCCCTGCCACTGCTTTCCAGATCCAGACCAGAGCCAAATTTGAAAAGTTAATTTTTCAAAGTTGACCCTGCCGGGAATCGAACCCGGGAACTCTAGAACAGAGCGTCAAGGCAAGCACCCTAACCACTCATCCAACTGGCTCGTCAACAAGCATCCAACGAAACTGACACACTGATTTACTTACATCTGAATTTATAATATCAATAACAGCATTCGACCTCGACTTCTTCTCAGTATCTTTTTAGTCTATGTGTAATTCTAATTTATAAACTGTGATTTTTTTTTATAAAAAGTTATTACTTATGTTAAGATTTTATATACATATTATAAAATGAATAAAATTGCTTAGAAGTGGAAACTTTAGGACGTAACTTATAGTGATTATATCTGAATATCTAGTAGTGATAGAGCAATTTGCGTCTCGCAGTCATAAAGGCAGTAATCACTCCCATGTCTCCCGTACGAAAGACCACCATGAAATAACAGCATGTGTGCTGTAGTGTTTTGGTGAGCGAGTAAGGGAAGTAAGAGACCGTTTCTCTATCTTCCAATCCTATGCAGCACTTATGGCGTTATTATTTATGTTAATAGGCACCTGTCATCAGGCGGCTTAAAAGAAATACTGCTTCTTTAAACACAACTGTAATAATTCAAATGAATATTTAATCCATTGTGTAATTCATTTATTAATCATTATGTATTATTATTTAGCTTTACAGAAAACTCAATTATTAAAATGGAACTAGTTTTTAGTCACCTCGTCGGCATCTTATCTACCAATTGGATTGTACTTAATTTTAGCCGTTAATTCGACGGGTACATTGCATAGACCGATGACTTCCAAAGAGTGCATTTTCTTCATTGTTACATTTATACGTATTATATAGATAGAAGCTTTATTTGTAAATATTTTATGCGGTTACATTATGGTTCTTCTGTCTTCAGAGAAGCATTTCTCTGAAGACGATATGCCTACTCGGAATCTAGATGTAGTTGAATGCTATCATTTTTCAAATTTTTATTTTTATTTTTTTTATTAAAGATGGGTTTGATCTTGGCCAGTATCTATCCGTGTGGGAAAGATGAGGCCGACGATGAAATGAGCTCACCCAGAAAATGCCTATTCACTCGAACCTTGAAAATATTTTGGTTGTATGAGCTCGGAAATACAGACGCCGCGCCGGCAGGGAGTTTCGATCTTTAGCAGTGCGCATTATAAAAGATGTTTTAAATCGCTTGGTCCGAATTAGAGGGATGGTAACCAGCCGTACGTCTGCATGTCCGATAAAAGAAAAGGGAAAGCGGTATGATCTCATGCAGTTCCCGAACAAATTTTAATCTTATTGGCGTACCGCCACGCCGCCCCCCACGAGCCTCCTAGTTCTGCGATCCACCGATTCGAGTGCGGCGAGTTGGTATTTTGCTGAGCCATCCCAAAGGTGACAGTAATACTCCATGCAAGATCCGACCTGGTCTTTAACAAAGAAAGGAGCTGTCCAGGTATGAAGCATCGCTTCACCCTATTTAGGATGCCCAGCTTTTTGGCCGCTGTTTGGGCTTTGGACTCGATACACAACCTCATGCACCTTGGAAAGTTGGAGCCAAGTAAATATAAATAACTATTACTATTATTGTCGTTATTTACTTCATATTTCAACACCATGTCATAAATAAATAGCGTCAATGTCATTTATTAATTTAAAAATAAGAGAATATTAAACAAATCACTTAAAGTGAATAATGTGGTGCTCGTGTAAAATATCACAAAACTAAGTTCCGTTTCGAACTAAACTAGTTCAGTTTATTGAACCGAGACAGTACTGAACCGTGGGCGATACAGCACCACTTCCCGGCTTTCTAAGCTGAATTATTGCACATAGAGATAACTCTTGCTTTGTGGTACAAACAGTGGACGAACGGCGACCCTATACGTTAGAGATAGACGACAATGATATTTATTATGCGCTAGGAGAATGCTGTTTTTATTTTTTCCTAGTTATCAGGATTTTTATTATTATTATTATTCTTGCATGTGCTTTTGCTTATGCCAAGCATTATTAGTAATCATTATATTTTTGTCTCCACGCCCACTTTTCTTGGATCTTAAAATATTTATTCAATTTTTATTGCTTATATATTTTTGTCAGGCATTGAATATTTTATTTTTATTCTAAAATAGAAAAAAAAACATTTTTTTGTTATTTGTAGGGAAAATATGACAGAAAATTACCAAAAACCAAAAAATAAATCTGTTTAATCTGTTAAACTTCACAGGGCCAGCTGGGCTTATCTGAAGATTACCTTAAAATTTCATCTAAATCGATTGAGCGATTTTGGAGTCCATGGGTAACATAAAATATAAAGACCGATGGCTAATGGGTGCTCTCTATATTCGATAACACGGTAATTTAATGGAGACGTTTCGTCGAATGAACCGCAAATTCTATTAAAGTGAAATTAATACGCGAAGTATAATGTACAATTTAGTACCGTACTCTGAACTTGGATCGTATTTTGAAATAATGCTGGCGGAGGTAATGTCCGTTATTGTGTGCGGCCGTCTTTGCTCAGAGCGTTTAGAAATCCAGACTAGATTGAATTTCTTGCGGGCCTTATGGCAAATAATAGCGGGACACTAGTCATTTTGCTCTTATCGGATGGTAAAAGAGCAATAGATAGTGGTGGATGTAATTGATATTAAACGATTTGTGTTCGTGTTATCAGATTTATTATGTTTACTTCTGAGTTTAAGGCGATTAAAGACGATAGTTGAAAAAAAAAAAGAAGTAGTACGGACCTTAAAGAAATGAAGAATAAAATAATGAAGAATATTAATTAAAAAAACATGCGCGTGTACAGAGTAGGTGCCCGTGTCAACAAAGATATAGTAAGCGGTAGATATCAAGCAGCAACGTTACAAGAAGAGTCACGTGATCCTTACACTGAAGCGTTACACAAAATTCGATAATCGAATTTTACTCTCATCGCGCGCAAAGAAGTTTTTCTTCAAAAAGTTTTATTCAAACGTAAAATAACCGTATTTGTAGATTTACAAATACGATTTACAAATACGGTGAAAAGACAAAATTTCTATCCGAGACGTTCGCGTAACTGAACTTCGCAACCAATTGGAAATAAAGAATTTTCTTGAATAGCAACTAGTTGCCAATCAATTATTCCTTAGTCTGTAATTTGACTACTATAATAAGTTGGATATTTAACTATACAAATTGAACAAAAAGCACAATAGTAATGTGTTTCTCCTACGCTTCGGCGACTCAAATAATGATCAAAAATTTAAAGCTAAAACAAGAACAATATGCGAGTGAACGCGAATTATTCAGACAATAGTGCGTTACTTGTAGGAGGCTTGCGTCAATTTGTAACCTGTCATTATTTCAATGGGCCCGTTTGATGCTCCGTTGGATGGGTAAGTGTTTGGAAAGGTGAAAACTTTCGCTTTATATGAATAATATCCGTGCATTGTTTTGACGCAAAAAAAGTTTGTTCGGCAGCTAAGGTCTATTCCATATAGTTCTACTAATTTTGTTCAACCGTAGAAAGTGTCGAATAAATATCGTACCTCCTATTATCGTCTCATAATTACTTGTAAGTCTCCTTTCCTTTTCTTTTAAATGTTTCTACATGGCAGTCCACTTGATGGTAATTGTCCTTCGATAGTACGTGTGTCATATTACATAAAAAATGCCACGAGCACCTCCCAAGATAAAAACATCAAAGAGGATTCGCAGCTTGGCAGCTAGGTACAAGGACCGGCTTATCCACCATCCGAACGAATTGGCTCACCAACCGACCATCCAACGGAATGTCAGAAGACTAAAGCGTCACAACATACTGGAAATTTTAATAGAAGGGCGCCTTTAGTTTCTTTTTACAGAATGGGTCGATGCTTTCGGTGGAAAGCTGCTCTATAAAAAAAAAATCTCACCCAATTGGGTCTTATAGTTTTTTTGACTGATTTCAAATAAGCCAACAAAAAAAAAATGTCCTTAAACATCAGCAGCTCTTAGCTCATTTCAAGTAATCAGTCAAAGTTGGTCTCATTACTTGCTAATTTTTTATGCCTAATCCTACTAAGGTTGGGAGCGCACTTGCAACACTTGGGTCATTGCTTATGTTATAGGTGATAATAGAAACCTATCATCAAGGAAACTATCAGCCTGTCTTGACAACTTTTACATAAAAATGAGTGTGCACGTGTGACTGTGCTCTTATTTCGCATTCTGTAAGTGACAGACTCTGTCTGTCTCATAGAACTGAATAATAACTTGAATCTGTTTGTTGTTTTGCAGTAAGTGATTAAGGAATGTCTTAATTTGACCACTCCTTATTCATAATCCTTTAACGTGTCAAGGTCAACGGTACACTTGCTCGGTAGACTTAATGGCCTAGCTTGGTAACCCCAAGTGGTAGCCACCCATTAACCGTCAAGTGACCATCACTTGATGGTAAGTCTCATCAATAAACATGTACACCGTCCTAGATCTATTTGTTTAAATTTATTCCTTGATGAATGTATGTAGCTTAATTTGTCAATTAGTTGATAATTACTAATCGATTGAAGAAGTTTCAGTGTGAAAGGTGTCTAAAATAGTTTTGCTCGTACGAGTAGTGCATCAATTCACACGTCAGTAAGAACAATGGTCGTAAACAGCTTGTAAACACTCTTTGTAAATTGTAGGGTGAAAGCAATGGGAATATAGAAATCGGTTCGCCATAATCATTGTTTTACTTTGCACTGTCGAAATGTAGTTACGGAATGCGCCACGATAATTTGTCAAATTAAGTGGGCCGTGAAATTCCGTTCGATTTTGTGAGAGTAATTCCTCACTTTCTTTAGTGCTCTTAGGAAAAAAGTTGAAAAAAATATCTAATTGTATTTGATGAAAACATTTTCAACCGCTTTTGTCACGGATTAAAAGCGATAAAGAACATAATGAAAGATGAAAACAAAGAAAACAGTTTATTTAAATAATGATTTTAAAATCGAAACCGAACCAAACTTTTCCGTTGATTGACGGCTTTTTGTTACTAAGGTTTTATTTACAATAACAAAACTTTTAAATAGTTTTCAATATTGAAATTTAAAAAAATTATGTTAAAATAAATTCACATTGGACGACTGGTTAGGGTGCTTGCCCCTAACGCTCTGTTCTAGGGTTCCCCGGGTTCGATTCCCGGCAGGGTCAACTTTGAAAAATGAACTTTTCAAAGTTGGCTCTGGTCTGGATCTGGAAAGTAGTGGCAGTGCACACTGCGTTTCGCAGTCATTTGGGCAGCCCATCTGGCGGCAGTAATCCCACCCCCTTACAGAAGACCACTGTGAAATAACAGCACGTGTGCTGTTGTGTTTTGGCGAGTAAGTAAGGGATGCCAAAGCCCATTTCCCTATCCCCTCCTAATCCCTTATCCATAATCCTATTGTAGTTGGCAACGCACTTGCAGCAGCTTTGGCGTTGTTACTCGTATTATAGGCGACGGTAGACACCTACTATCAAGTGGACCGTCAGCTTATCTGCCGATCTTAACATAAAAAATAAATCTTAACATATTTTTTTTAATAATAATGATTAATCAACAATATGTTATACTACTTAATGATTATAACAAGTGTTTATAATCAAATAAGTACTATTCGATTTTACATAATAGAGGTATATGTAACTTTCAGTTATTTTAAAATTAATTTAATTAAATTTATAATTATTATTTGACTTAATAAAATAATTTAATTACTTAATTAAATTAAATTATTCTTAATTTAACTAAATATATATTGTTGTAAAGTTATTACGGTTGGTAAAAATTTGTAAAAATATCCTGTAACCTGGCTGGTTCACTGATTTGTCCAAGACTACCGACCCGCCTCCGGCTTCGTACGATGCTTTTTTTGGACCGTTATCAACTTATAGTGATATCAATCTGTGTTTTTGTTTTCACGATTAAACTTCTAAACATATTTATGGTTTTGTAACCTACCCTTGGACTAGCTTCTCTTGAAATTTTCTGTCCTATATTTTTCTGTGTCTCCCACAATACCGGATTTTTTTCGTTGTTGTATGCGATTTCGTCTGCGTCTCTTTTTAAAATATATAAGTGAAAGAATTTTTAAAAGCGGTAGGAGGGGGGAGGGATGGGGGAGGGTGAGTAGCCTATGTTACTCGCTGATAATGTAGCTTTTTATAGGTGAAAGAGTTTTTAAAATCAGTCCAGTAGTTTTTGAGTTTATTCATTTCGAACATACATACATGCAGACAAATCTTTTCTCTTTATAATATAGTATAGATACAGATGTAGGGATGATAACATATGTCATTACGGGCGGGAATCATATCAATAAAATGCTATTGCATGTCGGAATAGCGACGGATATAAACATGTTTGTCGAACTTGACCTCGGTAAGTCAGAATACGATGAAGCACCGGTTCGCTTCTCACGCAATACTTCGGGTGCAAAGGTGATTCTTCAATTCGATTTCGTATGACAGTTTACTGAATGCATTACAATTATGATTTTGTAAAAGTATCGGCATATTTTAAGCTAATACTGTTGATTGATATAGAAAAATCAATTGCCGTGAAGAAACTAAGAAATGGCTCGACCGATTTGTTTTTAACCCTCAATACTTGGGGTGGTTTAAAAAGAAAACGAAATTTGAAAAATCCAAAGGAAAAGCCGAAAAACCTGATATATCTCAATTATTAATTTTGTATGGAAATTCCCATTTGGGATTACTTTTGTTTATATTAAAATGCGAACAAACTTTTTCCTCAACCTATTTTTATTTTAAGGCGTATAAATAAATATACACATACATATTCGACGCTCGGATGTCCTGAAATTATATTATCTTATATATAAAAATGAATCCCCATTTCTCCTGGTCACTGCATCACGCGTAAACGGGTAGACCGATTTTAATTCGGTTTTCGCCAATGGAAAGAGGGATAAACGGGGAATGTTTTAGGGTATATAAAAATTGCACGCCGGGCGAAGCCGGGAGCGGGCCGCTAGTAATATTATATATTTCGTGTGATTTTGTCTTCTTTTAAATGTTTTTTTATTATATTTTTGAAATAATTTCCTACAATGTAACATTAGCTGTGATTTTAATCTTTGTCCCAGATATTGTAAGCCAAAACACATAACCGCAATGAAATAAAATTGAAATGATTGATGTTGTTGCGTAATTAGGTACAACTTGTCTCGTTCCTAATGTTTGTTTTTCGTTATACAACGCCACTTTTATTGCACCTTTATCTCTTGTCAATCTATCAAATTTGAGAACAATCTTACATAGACCCACGTATGATAAATGTAGACAATACACTATTTTGAAATTGCAATGAAACGCAAGTCGGAAACTGAGAATGAATGCACAAATGTGCTAAAGATAAAATTTAGACGAATTCTTTAATGAAAAGTAATCTTATGTGAACCCTTTAGTCGTGGTCCCACTCCCGCCACGCCACTAGGAATGCAAGTCCGTTTCAGAATAGGATATAAAGGACAAACCGTGTCGTTTTTAGGTAGTGACCTTTTTTAAGGTCACTAAAAAAGGTTTTTTAAGGTTTTTTTTTTAGGTTTTTTTTTTTTTTTTTGACTGACAAAACAATTTTGCTCTGCCAATACTAATATTATCTGAATATTATTTTTGTAATATTAAATTGTGTAATACAAGATATTCATGATTAATATTCATAATCTTATATATATAAAAATGAATCCCTATTTCCCTTGGTCACGGCATCACGCGTGAACGGGTAGACCGATTTTAATTCGGTTTTCACTAATGGAAAGAGGGATAAACGGGGAATGTTCTTATATATAAAAATTGTATCCCGGGCAAGCCGGGGTGGGGCGCTAGTATAATATAAATCTGAAGAGCTTGTTTGTTTGCTTCTAAAGTATTATGAGTCAGATTTTAAACATTCCTTTTGTATTTGATAGGCTACTTCTCGAGGAAGCCGGAAGGAACCGATAATTACCGAGAAGAGCCGACATGTGCGTGCCTTTGGCAATCTTCTTCTTCTATATAAATAAAAATGGATCTTCGAAATGTATGTACACCCATAACTTTCGAACGGGTAGACCGATTTTAATTCAGTTTTGACTAATGGAAAGAGGGATAAACGGGGAATGTTTTGTATATAAAAATTGCACCACGGGTGAAGCCGGGGGCGGGCCGCTAGTTTAAATTAAACCACGTATGTAACCGCGGGACGTAGCTAGTAAATAAAATAAATGTATTTTAATCAAGAAACAAAAAGCAACTTTGATGATTTTTTTAATATTCAGTCTAGATGAAATCTCGCGACGTTGATGTCATTTCATTGAACTCATAGGACAAGAGCGGGATAATGGGACAGGAGTTCGCATTCCAATGAGGTGGCGACTTATCTGTCTTGGGCGTTAGTCATTTAAATTAAAATTTTATTTAAATCGCACACGAGCAAAGTCAGTTCGGGTGGCTAGTTGTTTAAAATGCATTACCAAGATTTATTTATAGTATGTTTTGAAACCACACTTCACTAAATTAATAAGAACCTGCGGTTTCAAATTTCACAAGAGTGGCGGAAATAAGACTGCAAATTCTTCACCGCTTGCATTTATGTAATAGTTTGGTGTTTTGTAATTGCAATCTTTTTCAAAATTATTACTGAGTCTAATTATAGACTCAAAGACTCAGAATGTAATAATTAAATATTTAAATTGGTTGAGCTTTTCCGAAGATTATCTCATACATACAGTAGTACAACCTTTATTTCTTTTTTGTTTATAAAAATATATTACCGGAAAAAATTAAGGCATCAGAAAATTCCTATTTTTTTTTTTTAGTGATTTTTGAAATGCTGTATCTCAGTGAATTGTCGTATGTAGTTAAGGAAAAAAAATTTTGAAGTTTTTAGATTGTAGTTTTCAGATATTCTGGCCAAAGTTTTTTATCAGGTACAGTTATCAGGCAATCCTAAGAAACAGCGCGAAGAAAAGACCACAAAAACAGTTTCTTTTGATCTAATGTACCGTTTTTTTTTGTTCCAATCAAAGTTTTGAAAAAAATTAAAGGATCACGTTTATTGCTCGTAAACATTAAACGCTTAATTAAAATGCAAAAAAAAACAATTTTCCCATGTTTCTTTTTTTTTTAAGTTTGTGAATCCAAAAAAAGTAATGAAAAAAGAAGAAATTTTTTTCTTCGCGCTATTTGCGCTATTGCGCGATAACCGTAGCTGATATAATTTTTTGGCCAAAAGATCTGAAAACTACAAATTTTAAAACTATATACGACCATTTTTCACTGAGATACAGCATTTCAATAATTACTAAAAAAAATAGAATTTTTTTGATCCTCTAATCATTCCAGTAGGTACTGTAGGTATATAAAAAATTTGTGCTACACGGTTTCATTTTCCAAAAAATTTGAGAGCATAAAAACCATCTTTATAAAAATATATAGGAGCATTATACTATACGGTGCCAACTCTTACAGCGATCATTCAAAGCTGTTGGAGTTTAGCGATTACATAATTACATATATTATACAAACATATACAAATGAATGTTGGTTTATACTTTACGTAGTTAAAGTTTGACATATGATATATTTATTTGTTTATTTATTTTATTTCAAACATTTCTAGTCCATAATTAAAGACAACAACAACAATAAAATGCAAAAAACAATAATTAATTCTTAAAAATTACGCAGGCAAGGCAAAGCTATTGCACTCGATCAAGTAATGGGAATAGTTTGAAATAAATCAATTTAGTACAAGAATAAAAAGCAAATAAATTTCGTTACAAGGCAAAAATCGCATTATTTACTACCGCACGCGATGTCAATTGTAAAAATACGAGTAAATACAATGTGGCTCTCTACTTTGATACTTAGCAGATTTTATTTTCGAATGTTTCCAAATCAAACTTACTGTTACAATCCACGCAATTGAAGTACTTTCATTTATTTATGTCTAACTTGAAATGTTGTCGTGATTTATTCGGTAACTTATTCAGTTAACATTAGCAGAATGGGTTTATTTGAACTGAACCTGTAATTAAACGATTTATTTAATGGCTATACAAATAAACAAAATAACACTTTATTTTAACAAAAATAGAGGTTATGTTATGATAAGGTAGACTAAATAGTCAAAATGATAACTTTGTATCAGGAAACCATTTAATTATCAATTAAATCTATTCAATAAATTAAATTTTATTATTTTCATTTCATTTGAGTCATTAAGCAATTTTTAATGACCTTGTTAACTGACTAAGATCATATCTTCGTCTAAGTTAAGGACGTCAATTTATGCTTTCTAACGTAGATGTATGAACCCATCCTATTGGAATGCTTTAATTAAACTTGGATAGTGAGTCAATTCTTGAAGAAACCCTTTTTACGAGAGAGAAATCTTCAAAAGATACCTTATGAACAAATGTCGCATGCAATGCAAGCCCATAGAGGTTATGTGGGATTTTTACCCACTAAAACACCCCTCGAGATAGTTGTGGTTCTAGTCCATAGGGGACTTTGGAACCGTCACCGGTCGAGAAGAAATCCGGTCGAGTATTTACTCTTCTTATTAAAAATGAATGAAGAGACGAAGAGAAGAGATTGTAAAAATTGGATTACAAAAACAGACCAAAAACAAATGCAATAAAATATATTGTAATTTGGTATTTTATAGTCTTGTAGTATATGAAAGCAATAAAATTTTGAAGTAGGTAGTAAAACCACTCAAACAGAAAATTTTAAAAGTTATCGTGGGTGTAATGACACTGGCTTGAAATAGTTGAATGATGTAAAATATCACAACATAAGCCTTAAAATGAGTTCTAGCATGAAGATAACAAAAAATAAATATAGAATTCACTTATACTCTATTATTATTTTAATTAATTAATTAATTAATTTTAATAATTTTAATATATATTATTATTTTTAATTAATTTTGTTTACAATTTTTTAGGATTGAAGTTTTTGATTTGTCTTATTAATATAACTTTATTCTGTTTCAGGTAATATATTGCGGCGTTCAAAAGGAATTATATTATCGTACCAATAAGGTATATCTATACATATAATAAAGTCGTAAACGAGCCGTGTCTGTATATTAAATATTTTTTCAATAAAAAAAAATTTGTATACATTTAAATTATATTTAATTATATATATATAAAAAAAAAATACTAAGTTGGGGTCTAATATCGATGTTGTAACCGTGCGATATGCTTAATAATCAATATTTTAAATAGCTAATTCTTAAGATAAATTTTAAGATCCACTATCTGAAGTCTCATCAAAAGAAAAATTTGAATTATACTTTATTTAATTTTTAAATAGATATTTCCGAGATTTGCAAGTAGCGACTCCCCCTCAGCAGTCCCGTCAGTGCGGGACGAGTTTTGCGGCTGGAGTGGAGTCGCCTTAATAAGATTATAAACATAATAACAACCATTCACTTAACCGCGAACACGAACAGAAGCACAAAAAAGTGATCGCCTAAACGAGAAACAAACACATCACACGAGATCCCATGCTCTGATTGGCATTTAGAACAGAAACAATGGTAATCGTTATTACTTATGTATGCATCACAGTTTCTATTACTCGCCATAAATGTGCTGAATGCAGAAAAATGTTTACGAGCAGTTAAATGTTGGATTACAGATATTTAGATGTAAATGTTTCAATTTTTGTGTTGAGCAAGCAATAAGTTTATTTCGTTGTACTAGTAGTAACACCAAAAGAAAAATGGACTTTTAATGTTTTTCTCATACAGCACGTAGATCAATTTATTCCTATAATTTTCAATTTAGTAGTGGCGAGTACCTACATCTATACTATAATATTATGAGCTTGTTTGTTTGAACGCGCTAATCTCAGGAACCAACTGGTTCGAATTTAAAAATTCTTTTTGTTTTGAATAGTCCATTTATCGAGGAAGGCTATAGGCTATATAACATCACGTTACGATAATTAATATTATATAAAAGCAGTGTCCAGTACCGCGCGCCCCATGCGCACGCCGCCGCCGTATGGGCCGCAGCGAAGCGTGGCTGAGTTCAGCTAGTTGCATTATAAACTTGGCAGCCTCACTGGCGGCAGTAACTACCCCCCTTTTTATATTAAGATCGGCAGACAGGCTGACGGTCCACTTGATGGTAGGTGGCTACCGTCGCCTATAACACAAGCAACGCCAAAGCTGCTGCCAGAAATGGGCTCTGGCATCCCTTACTCACTCACCGAAACACAACAGCACACGTGCTGTAATTTCACGGTGGTCTTCTGTGAGGTCACGGTGGTCCCTTATTGATTCTTATGCTTGGGTTGATTGATTCTTCTTCGTTCCACATACTTTATATTTTAACCTATTCAGCAGCAGCGCGCACCTGAGTTCCCCCAGTATTGTTTTTGTAACAGACGACGGTAATCAGTTTGCTAGCAGAATTTTACATTAAAAGTATTAACAACGTGCCCCTGAGGGATTGTAAAATACAATTTATTATTGTAAAATATGCGAAGTGAATCCGGAGATTTTGTACTGTCAGTAAAGTCAAAAACTTAATAATCAAGATTTGGAGTTTCAAGATGTCAAGATTTGTACACCGAATATTTATCGGTTGGTCATGAAGGAACAAGAAAACTAAATGTCATCTCTAGTATCGTGACCCATGGTCATCGCAAATAAATTATAAAAATAATAATATATAGATTATTTAACATTCTTAGTTTTTATGTAAAAAAAAAGTAAATTTTTTGTACACTTAGGTTTGTTTTAATAGACACGTGTCTTCTACTGTTAAATTTCTGAACTAAAGTAAAATGTGGTGAGCAGTAATATTTTCGATTTGACACGGTCTATATGTGTGTCGAATATCCAAATCTGTTCAACGGTTTCTGTTTGCACGTCATCGAGTAGGTAGGTTACAATCATAGATAATGACAATTCAAATATCACGAAGCTTCATATGGGTACTTATTTAAAAAAAAAAATCAACATAAAAGAGAAAAAAAATTACTAAAAATTCATATACTCAATAATAGTTATTAATTAGAGCATCTATTGATATTGTAACTACTTGAGATTTTCTCGTATTAAGAAAAAAAGAAAATCTTAGTGTAACATATTTCAATTTCCCACTACGTACAAATGGAAGCGATATCTTCATCGTATAAGGTACGGAAAACGTCAACGCCCCAAGTAGTCACTCACTTTAATTAAGGACAATGAAGGCTTCGCAAGTTCCGGCTTAAGTTAGAGGCATAGGCGACTTTTAAGTGGTTTTGTTTTGGTAACACTGCTTTACTCTGCTCTGCTTTACTTTAAATAACACTTTAAACTGAATAGTTTTACTTCAGTCTTCTTACTTCTTTCAAGAACTCTTGAGTTGATAAACTGAGCTTCTTCAATTATACACATTAAGTAGGTAATTGTGATTTATTTCACGTTAGTATTTTTTGAATAAGTTGAATATTTGAAGAATACCTATATGAAGATATAATAGGGGATCGGACAGTAATCAGATTAAAATCTAAAATGTCCTTACAAAGAAAATATATAATTTTTTACGATTATTTATCGAATAAATCTTTTCAAGGTTCGAGTGAATAGGCATCTTCTGGGTGAGCTCGCTCCATCTTCGGCCTCATCCTTCCTACATGGATAGATGCTGGTCAAGAGCAAACCCATCTATAATAAAAAAAAAAATAATAATAATAATAATTTAATATAATTCATTTAAATATTTTTAAATGAAGAAATAAAATTTTATTATTTACAATATTTTTAATCTATACGAAATCTCCATCTCAGCGCGTGACGTCATTTGTGGGCAATCATTGCCTTCTGCTAATGTAGCTGTTTTGTTATGATATGACCACAAATGACGTTACGCGCTCTCAGATGAACTATCGTTTTGGCGGCATTTTCAAACAAACAATATTAAAACATGATTTTGAGTACCTAAAAGGCTATAAATAAATAAAATAGTATTTTTTATGGGAATAAATATCCGTGAAGACTAATTTAAAACACTTTCTGAAAATTTGTCCGATCCCCTGTTGGCCGTCAGGCCAATTATATCCATTGGGCCGTTTAAAATAAGCAATAATGAGATGAAACCACATAACTGACTGAAGTCAACTTTAAAAGTAAGTTTCTTCGGACCTATCGAAAAAACTATCTTTGAATCAGTGAAATTATTAACTGCTCATTTATGCCTGTTTTGCCTGTTTTTGTACTGTCTAAAATAACTCGAAATATATTTGTGATTTTTCTAATAAGATATTTTAATTAACTGTAGCTGTAGTTATGTATCTTATCAACGCCGTCATATTATTACTTAAACCATACGTTTTTTTATGCACGCTTACAGGCATACAGTTATCCTCTGTTAATGTCGCTCTTTCTTATTAATACTGACCCATAACTAGTTCTTAGAACTTGTTTATTATTTTGCAGCACACCGTCTTTAGTGAACGTTGAAGATGAAGATTTATGCTAAGCAGGCAGGTTAACTTGATGGTAAGTTGATACTGTTGTTTGTAAACACAAGCAAACCAAGATATAAACGCGTGCAAATGCTTTGCCAATATTGAAAGGATAAACGATTAGAAATAAGGGTCCATTCACCTATCTTCTTTATTCATTCACCGAAACGTAACTGTCATATATCACCTCACTGGGCGAACCCTTGCCAGTTAAACGTAAAACCATTCTTTTTAAGTACCTAGGTATCTAACTTAAAATTGAGAAGTGGCCGTATTTAATCTATCGGCAAAAAAATACTAACTTAACCTAACCAATAAATGATTGATCAGCCAAGAAATCTATTCGGTCAGCAAGTACTAGGTCAGACGAAAAAGTTGTCAAAAATTCAAAAAGTTGCTGATTAAAATATTTTGCTGATTAAATTTTTTTCTGTTTGTCTGTGCGTTTGTGCACGTTAATCTCCGAAATGGCTTAAACGATTTGAATGCGGTTTTCAATGATGTAGCAAGCTTCTCGTAACATTTAGTGTTTGTTTCGTTCCAATCGGTTGACAGACAAAAAACTTACGCGTTATACCGAATACTACGCCTAAGATGTTGCAGGCTCAACTAGTTATATATATAAAAATTTTCCTCGTTTAACATTATCTCCATTAATGAAAACCGTATTACGTTTTGTGTTTTATTAATATGGCAGCGCGAGTGGCAAAGTAGAAATTCGGAAAGATCACATCGAAATCTATGAGATCACCAGTTTTCAAAACTCCCGGAAAACTTTCCAAGTAACTACTATAGTACAGACGCTTGGTGCTCTTTTTTCAGCACCAAGCGTCTTTACTACAGTAGGAATCGCTGAATAATTACAATTTTGTATTAACATGTCGTCAAAATAACTTTCGCTTTCGATAACTCCGCGTTAAGTGCTCTACGAAAATCTAGGACAATGAACTAAGATGAATCATGCATACGCATGTTTGATCGTTCAGGCCATTCGTTCAGGCCATTGTTTCAAATCGACAATCTAAATTAATTATAAATTAGAAAGTTATTGTATACGTTTGTTTCACTACTTATATTTTGATAAATTAATCTATTTGACGAATCAGTTGCAGATTATAAAGAAAGATTGATGGATGAGCATGGAAAGAAAGACTGAAATCATAATCTGTCTGTGTCTGTGGGGATTTTAGCTTAATTCTTTAAACTAAAATAAAGCTTTTATTTCAGTTTTTACTATCATTTAGATCTTACGGAAGATTTTTATCTTATTACCGTTCCAGGTATCGTTGAACGTTCCATGAACGTGTATCGTTGATTCCAGTTCGAGATGACAGCCGTGCTGAGGATAGTTGACTTTGTAACATAGAATTCAATTTTAGTCTACCAGTAAAGTAATATTAGTAAATGTTCTTAGATTACATTTTATTTCTCATTCTAAGATTCCTTTTATATTCTACTAGCGACCCGCCACCGGCTTCACCCGCGGTGCAATTTTTATATATATGAACATTCCCCGTTTATCCCTCTTTCCATTAGTGAAAACCGAATTAAAATCGGTCTACCCGTTCACGCGTGATGCTGTGACCAAGGGAAATGGAGATTCATTTTTATACATAGACAGATATTTCTTAATACACTTTTCGCATAAATAAATAAGAGTGTTAATAAATAAGAAAGTCTATGAATTTTGTGCCTGATATTTTTTTATAAATAAAGCTTATTATGATAAAATAATGGAATCTGTTTGTCTGTGCGTTTGTGCACGCAAATCTCAGACACGGCCTAACCGATTTGAATGGGGTTTTCACTGATGTATTGTAGTAAGCTTCCTGTAACATTTAGTGTTTGTTTTATTCCAATCGGCTGACAAGCAAAAAAGTTACGAGCTATACCGAATACCACGCGTATGAAGTTGCAGGCTCAACTATGTAGTAGAACATATTTTTTCTTCTTTTTTTAATCTATGAAAATGATTCCTTCCGAAATATAAACTGTAAACTATTTAATAACAATAATTAATAGGATACGGCTTTCTGAAAGGTGGCGCTAATAGCCTCATAAGAAATACGCGCTAAATAAAACAGCAAAATAGGGATTCTCTGCCATCCCCTTATTCACTCACCGAAACACAACAGCACTAATGCTCTTATTCACGGTGTTCTTCTGTAAGGGGGTGGTTACTGCCACCAGACGGGCAGCCCAAATGTCTGCGAAACGCAGTCAGAAATAGTTATTTTTATATGTAAATAGTTATAACGAATTCTGCGTTAAGTGTGTTACCGTTGTGTGTGAATGTTTCACTCTAGTTGTGTTTTGTAATTACATCGCGTAACGTGTTGTATCAAATTACTCGTATGTTTGCAATTCATTATTACGTGAGTTTTATTTGGCAAATATTTCAAAATTATATTATGTTTCTGACACTATAACGTTTTTCTTTTAAGTAATTTCTCAGGAGAGTAACAAAGCAATCACTTTTCAAAATCTTTTAAAATAAAGAAGAAGTCTTTTAAAATAATTAAAATAATTTAAAATAATTTAAAATAATTAAAAAATAAAATAAATGTCTTTCATATTTTTTATACATATTATGGATAAAATACATACATGTAATAAAATCGTAAACGAGCCGTGTCTGTACATGAACTATTTTTCAAAATAAAAATAAAAAATTGTTTAGGTAAATAATTTTTGTCTATTTTACCTGTGGTTTTACTGTACGATTGTGCACGATAATCTCAGAAATGGCCTAACCGGTTTGAATGCGGTTTTCACTGATGTAGCAAGTTTCCCGTAGTGTTCGTTTTTAGTGTTTGTTTCATTCCAATCGGTTTTCAAACAAAAAAGAATACAGAATACCACGCATACGAAGTCGAGTTTTTAGATACTTACTTCTACGAATAGAAAACTTAATAACTTAATTTGTCGATGTCGAAACAAAAACCAGAAATTGTAATCAGAAAAATAAGTGTTGAAATAGAATACACATATCCATTGGCGTATTATAACTTCTTGTGTAAAACCTTGCTTCTTTAATATATCTAGGTCAACGAGAAACTCACTCATATTAACTTACAGTAAGTATAAATGAGTGATTTGCTTTGCCCTAAAATATATATTATGTAGTAGTACTAGCGAACGGTTTTTTTCTGCACATCATATATCGTTGGAGAAAAGATAGAAACAGTTAGAAAAAATTATCGCAGAAGCAGATAGAGGAGGACAGCGATTTTATTTTATATGTATAGATATAGATAGATATAAAAAAATATTATATGCTTCGAAAGCGTTTTCCTAATATGTATATTGATTAACGCTTCTAAGAAGTCGTAAACCTTTATCAAATTTCAATGAAAAGGTGAGGATAGAGAAATAGCGTATTCACGCAAAGGAATTCAACAATACGCATTTTCGCGGTGGTCTTCTGAAATGTACTCAGCTTTATTTATAACTTTATTTTTTTATATAGTTTCTATTTGAACCAACTAGGTAATTCCATGGAAGAGAATGAATCGAGTGTAAGACCTTGTATAAATTTCACCCAGATAACGGTTTCGTATAAGATTGATTCCATTTTTCGTTATATGAAAAACAATAATAATAAAACAGAGATGCTATTTAAGTAGATCGAGACCCACCGGTTTTATGCAGGTGCAATTATGAAAATTAGTATACATAATATATATGTCGCAGCCTGAATATTAAAAGATTATTTATTAATTAAGAACATTTTTGAATTGTGTAGAATCGTGTACCTATAATTATAATTCAAAGAGAGATGGTGCTAAATACATCATCAGACGTAAACACAAGTTCTCGGCTATGTATTGTATGGTCTGTGGTTGACAGTTGGGAGTATAGCAAAGACAACTGTCAAAGATGACAGCTATCGCCTGTTGGTTAACAGTGACACTAGTGTCACAGTCTAACCATACTTACGTCATACAGTCAGGCAACGAATGCAACGCTCGGCGAACTCACTACAGTTTGCAGGCTCGAACATTGAGCCTTGCCCGACTGTATGACGTAAGTATAGTTAGACTGTGCTAGTGTTCTGATTGTTTTGAGCAAGCAAGTATAGAAGGCACTCCATGTTATGGTTGGAGCTTGGCCTGGTTTTCAGGTCGGCCTTATTACTTATCCAATTTTTCTATCTGACACCGTCGCACTGTTCGTGTTAGTATTACTTTTGTTCTTGGGTGAAGCCTAAAAGACTTGTGGTACGTTACACCACTTTGTGATTATTAAAACGAGTTTACTTTGTAAATATACTACTCAAAACAAAATAAGGGCCACTAGTTTATTTACATTTAAGTGCACTTTAGTAAACTGAAAATAACTGATAAGTAGCATTATATTGATATTACGAACTCTTTGGTGTTTGATGTCTTTTATGCTTCCTAATTTGAAAAACATTGGCCATCGTTTTAAGAAAAAAAAAATTGGAAATTATTCTTATGTTTTTCTTCGATTGTCTTCTTAACTTGTTTCGGTTATTTTAGGAAAAAAGGTTTACTTTTTCAATTTTAATTGATTCATTTATCATCTCGCGTTAATCATGCCACCAGTACGAAGGCACATGGATACAATTACAGCAACCAGAGCCATAACTATGCTTCAAGAAGGACGTTCTCAGCGTTACGTGGGTTTGCAGTTGGGTTTTTCTCGAAGAGCTGTCCAAAATGTATGGAATCGCTTCCAAGAGACCGGCAGTGTTGCCAGGAGACCCGGTTCAGGTACAGTTCGTGTAACAACGGCGCACGAGGATCGGTACGTCCAACTAAGTGCTCGTCGTGATCGTACAGTAACGGCCCGTAAGTTACAACACCACCTACGGCTGACAACGGGTACCCGTGTCAGTGATCAAACTATACCTAATCGATTGCACGAAGACCAGCAAATGTCAAGAAGTCGAGTTGTTCGAATTCCTCTGACTAGGGTTCAACGTGCAAACCGTTTAAGATTCTGCCGTCAGTATTTGAACTGGGGGATTAATCAGTGGGGCAAGGTGCTTTTTACAGACGAGTGCAAAGTAGAATTTTTTAATGATGATCGGCGTGTTAGGGTGTGGAGACGACGCGGCGAGCGTTTTTCGGAGTCCTGTATCCACGGAGTTGACCGTTTCGGTGGTCCCAACGTAGTGGTTTGGGGTGGGATTAGTTTACACGGTAAAACCGAGCTCACCATTTTAAATGCGGATACCGTAACTGCAGAACGTTACATCGAAGACGTCATCAGGCCTCAAGTGATCGCATTTGCACAGCGAGTGGGGCCTGGATTCATCCTGATGCAAGACAATGCCCGTGCACACACAGCTTGATCGACCCAAACTGTCCTAGAAGGGTCTCATATTGAGGTATTACCGTGGCCAGCTAACAGTCCGGATTTAAATCCAATCGAGCAATTGTGGGACCAATTGAAACGAAGGGTTAGAGAGGATGAGCAAGGGGTCTACAACCAACAGCAGCTGATTGACGCTTTAAAACGTGTCTGGGAGGAGATTCCAGATGAAAACGTGAGGAATTTGATCCAGAGTATGCATACTAGGCTTCAGGAGTGTATTGTTAAGAGAGGAGGACATACTCGTTACTAAAAATAAGAAACAAAAGTGACAAGAACAGTATTTTGTCTTTTTCCGGTGATTTCTTTTGTTCATGTTTTTCATTCAAAATGGCCAATTTCATTATGAACTTTAAAAAAACAGTTCATGATCATTATTTTAAACAATTGTTAGCCTATATTATAACCAATAACATTATTTTGTAGTTACATAAGTTAAACAATTTAATGTCTTTATTGTTTTCATGGTACAGCAAAAAATCTTAGTGGCCCTTATTTTGTTTTGAGTAGTATATAATAAATAGTATCAGGGTATCAGCGAAGTTATTTAACCGAACATGACAGAAAAGAACATAATAAGCGAGGCTCGAGACGAGGCTGCACAACACGTACCAATCTCTCAGCCTGCTTCGAGATATACATATAGTCCATCTGGAATATTGTATTCCTCAAATAATGAAAGAAAGATTGTAAGAGTTGTGCTGGTTACAGAGCCTTACTCTTAGCAAATTATAAACAAACTTACAAAATCCGCTCTTTCTTTAATTATAATATTATTGTGGTTAATTGAAATTTTACCTTATTTTAAAGATTACCTTATCTTGACGTTTCACCTAATTTTGAAACCTCATTAGTTACTTAATAATAATTTATTACATAAAATTTTGTCATCGTCACATATAATATATAGTTTAGTGTCATAATATTTTTATATGGAATAAAAGCAATTTCTTCGTGACATGACTCAAGATAAACGGTGGGAAACTCGACATAATACAGTGTCGTCCAATGAAACGTGTTCAAAATTAAGTTTATATTTTTAAGCAATGAACGAACACGTTCTAATACGTGAGTTCTAGTGGATTGCGTAAAGAAACAGCCGTCGTCTTATCGGCTGTTCGTGAATTTGATGTTTAACCTATTCACAATTAAACGTGAAATTATTTTATTAATAATAAAAATTATTTATTTTACAAACATTTCAATAACCTCCTTTGTACCTCTCTCTACGAAATTCGAAGTCCCAGTTTTGATCGCAACATCTGCCTTCACCGGACACTGTCCATGGTCGCCCTCACTGCCTAGTAGAGTGTATCAGAAGAGGTGGTTTCCTTTGTTTGATCTGTCTAATATTTTGCCTTCGATGTTGCCAATAACGACAAGTTTTCCAGATTGTCGCCACCTCTTCTTACTGTGTGTCGTTTTATTCGAAATATGTTAGCATACGTTGCAGACATACAGTAGACAGCCGAGTTTCGATTTTCAACTAAGAAAGAATAGACGCATTCGTGCGTTTGGCCGTTCAAGGGATCTTCAACAACCACCTCAAGCACCACATTTAAAAAGCGTATATTTTTTGTCTCTCTTTGGCTCATACTGTATGCAAAGATAGGAAATATCTATGCTCTCACCAGACGTGCCTTGGTCTTAAGATTAATGCCTTGATTTCTCCATATTTTTTGGATTTGCGTCATTGTATCGTTGGCTATTGGGTATTTATTATGTGAATCTACATTAAATAATATAAGTCCTGCTTCATGTATTCTCAAGGAAATGTACTGAGGCCATTATTCATTTTATAACTACTATGTGTTGTATTTTTTTATTAACAATATGAATGGATACTGTGGATAACTGATGTGTTATAAAACAAAAATTCAATAAGCAATAATTTTCGAAGCAACTAAAATCAGTAGGTAACTATATTAACGCTCTGAATATTTCTTGTAATCAATACAACTGACACAATTATGATTGAACTTATAGGAACCACAAAATATATAAATAAAATAGTTTCAAATGGAAAAATAAATGATAAAAAAAAATGCGTAAAAGCTTTCGCAGTCATAAACCGCTATCCAAAAAACTTGGCCCAACATTAAAAGTCGTGTCCATGTCGTGCCGTGGTTATGTATGGTGCCTTTCAGCTATGGTATGCAATTATTTTCTTGGGAATTGCAGCTAATTGAGAAAGGTGTTTAAATGGCAAAGGTTTCGTCGCATTTGTGCCATGCATTCCTTCACAAAGATTAATAAAAAGTTACACATTATTTGCAATATTGCAATAATGTACTAAATGGGTGAAACTAAACCGGTAATACGAATCTATATTCAACACTATCCAAAATTGTTTAAGATGGCCAGAGATTTTATGATAGAAACTGTTTGGAGTACTCATTGTGCGTGTATATAGCATTTAAACTGCTATATACACGCAAAAGGAAAATTTAATTTTCTGTAAAAGTTCTGCACTTTTACACTTTAACTTTAACTTAACTTTTATGTGCATTAGAAAGTTTGATCTCTAGCTCTTACGGCGAAGAAAAAAAGGCGGGAAACTTGTATGTACAAGGTGATAACAATCTTCGAAGATATTTCAAATTTTGGTAATCTACAATGTGTATTGTAGCGGACCATAGCCTATACCTCTTCATATAGGAGAGAAGTGAGCCTAGCTCTGAAATAACATGTATTTTGATATAATTAATATCTACTAATTTTTGCCCGGAACTTTAACCCGTTTTTCTTAGGCCTTAAAAAATTTAGATTTATTTTTAATGATGGATCGGGAGCAGTACATTTTTTCCATATGAAAAGTACCTACTTAATGTCATTTTCTATACCCCCTTTTTTTTTTTTTTTTTTTTTTTTTTTACGTTGGGTGTTCAGTATGAAACCCACACACAGCGACATCTATGAACCGAAGACTTATACTATAATGTCACCACTCATGTCATCTACCCACTTTGATATAATTTGTACCAAAAAGAAATTATAACACGTCGTTCGTAAAAGCTATATCGTTTTTTATTACAAAAATTCACAATTCAAGAAGTCTCCTCTCCAAAACTAAATACCGCAAGTAGAATCAACGCCTAGCTCAAACATATTGGTCCTTCGTCGCCGAACATATTGATCTTTCATCGCAAAACATTATTTATGAGAAGCAGCACCGTTGGAAAATACTACCACATATTGGAGAAGAGAAAACGCACATCGACATTCTTCTTGGACGAAAGTGAACGACCGTGATGAGTTATCCCAGTGACCGCTAACAGCTGTTGTCGCCGCTAGTACGAGCTGTATTTTCTTCAGACTTAAAATCCGCACGTGAGTACTCCAGCTTTCACTATAACCAAAATGGGGCTAGATACCGTAGTTGAGAACAAATCGCGCAGTAGATCTCCAACTAGACCCATTTGTGACGAAGAAAACGAACCAGTTGTTCGTGAATTAACAAAAAAACGCGGAATTATCAAAGCTAGACTCACAAAGTTCGCAAACCACCTTCAAAGTTGTAGTGATAATTTAAGCACTTTAAATGCTTCCTGTTTAATTAATTTAAAGTTACGTGTTAAAGGAGCAACGAGCCTGTACACCGAATTTAACGATCTTCAAACCCAAATTGAAACAAAAGTCTTTGAATCGAATCTCGACGATCAGCTATTGCAGCGAGATCAGTTTGAGGATAGTTACTACGGTGCACTGGCTCTGGCCGAGTCCATACTTAACAGTGGCGAGATCACTCAGAGCTCCTCAGGTTCGCAAAAAACAATAAACACGATTAAACTGCCTACAATATCTTTGCCTGCTTTTGACGGTTCGTATGATAACTGGCTTGCCTTCAGGGATACTTATATATCACTTGTTCACAATTCGAACGACCTGTGTGACATTCAAAAGTTCCATTACCTAAAATCATCACTATCAGGGAGTGCATTGTTAGTTATAGACGCGCTCGAACTAACAACGAGTAACTACTCAGTGGCATGGGAACTCCTTCTTAATCGTTACAACAATAACAGGTTATTGATACACAATCATGTTAAAGCACTATTTTCAATGCAATCTTTGCCTAAGGAATCTCACATATTTATTAGAAAATTAATTGACACTACACTTAAAAATTTACGCTCATTAAAAATTCTCGGTGAACCTATTTCATCTTGGGATACATTAATTATTTACATTTTAGTTTCGAAGCTCGATAGGACTACCGAACGCGAGTGGGAACAATATAAAAATAGTCTCACGGGCAACGATTCTGAAATCAAAATTAAACTGGATGATTTACTGCAATTTTTAAAAAACCGTGCTGACATGCTGGAAACATTGCAGGCGTCACAAAGTACGAGTTCCCGCGATAAATACGAAGTTAACAAAAAACATGTCACCGCTTCTAGTATTAACAACAAAGTACACTGTAATGTTTCCACCAATAATAAAAAAACAAACAACTCACAACACACATCGAAATTCGCATGTTCAATGTGTAAAATGAATCATCCACTTTATTCCTGTGTCAAGTTTCTTGAGATCGATTATGAATCTAAATTAAATTTAATAAAAAATAATAACCTATGTGAGAATTGTTTACGTGCGGGACATGGTGTGCAGTCATGCGTGTTAGGTCCGTGCCGGAGGTGCAATAGAAAACACAATACTATTATTCATCCTCCGAGCGACGATTGCATTCGCACCCCCGCCCCGCTGAGTACCTCAGGCCACGCGGCGTCCACCTCAGCCTCAGCCGTGTCTATCAACGCACACTATCATACCAGTGCATCGCAACGCACACACCGATCGCTCATTAAACCGGTTTTGTTATCAACTGCCCTTGTTGAAGTAGCCGATAGTAAAAATAACTATCACATCGCACGCGCACTACTCGACAACGGTAGTCAAAGATGCTTTATAACAAAATCATTTTCTGAGCTATTAGGCGCACCGTTAGTACAGTCAACTCACGAAAGACGAGGTGTAGGTAATTTTGTGACACAGTGTACCCAACTCTGTGATGTACAGATAAAATCGCGCATTAATACCTACACAACCAACTTACGTTGTTTTGTTTTACCGCAAATAACCGCTACTATGCCAATTGTATATGAAAATCGCGCAAGTTTCTGTATTCCAGATAATATACAATTGGCCGATCCGCAATTTCTTGATTTTCAAAACATCGACATACTAATAGGAGCCGATAAGTTTTGGGATCTACTTACGCAGGGTAAGATAAGGTTGCATAACGGACCTTACTTGCTAAATACTAAATTAGGCTGGATAATATCAGGTCCTATCAATTTAAACGCACGCATTGAAGGCCACATCCAGTGTAACTTCACGCACACAATAGATTCATTGTTACGACGGTTCTGGGAGATTGAGGAGTTGCCCACGGCTCGGAACGCTTTGACTGACGAGGAGAAGGCTTGTGAGGAGCATTTCGTTCGCACCACCACGCGCAACGGCGACGGGAGGTTCTGTGTCACCATGCCACTCAAGCGGTCACCCGAGGTGTTAGGAGAAACGTATCCTCAAGCTGAACGGCGTTTTCTGGCGCTGGAAAAACGGTTGCAGCGTTCAGAAACCTATAAAAAAATGTACAAGGACTTTATTCACGAGTATGAAGATTTAGGACACATGAGTAAAATTTCATCATATGGCTCACCACATTTTATTTTGCCCCACCACGGTGTGCTTCGCGAGCACAGCACCACCACGAAACTTCGCGTTGTTTTCGATGGCAGCGTAGCATCCGCGTCTGGCACGTCACTTAATGACCTTCAGATGGTGGGTCCCGCTATTCAAGGTGACTTGTTATCTATTCTTTTACGTTTTAGGCAGCATCGATACGTAGCCTGTGCGGACGTGGCCAAGATGTACCGCCAAGTCCTAATTGCTGAACAGCAACGTGACCTTCAATTAATTCTTTGGCGCGACAGCCCCGAACTGCCGATCAGTGTTTATCGTTTAAATCGAGTTACTTATGGCACGGCTTCTGCGCCCTTCTTAAGTGTACGTTGCTTAAAACAATTGGCCACAGAATGCACTGACCCTGACGTTAAAAGAATAATTAACGAAGATTTTTATGTTGACGACATGATAACTGGGTCACATGATCAATTCGAATTATTACGGTTGTGCAAAGAAACCGCGCGAACATTGCAGTTAGGTTGTTTTCCGCTGCGCAAGTGGGTGTACAACTTTGATGAGTCACCATTAGAATCTCAGTTGAATAAACATAAACAATTTGATGCGCAAACGCAGCGTACGTTCGATAAAGACTGCAATTCAAAAACTTTAGGTATAGGATGGAATAATTATTCAGATCAGTTTTATTTTAATTCGCAATATAATTTAAATTTAATAAATAATAATGAAAATGTAACTAAACGCAGCCTTTTATCTCATGTGTCACAAATATATGATCCCATTGGGTTTCTAAGTCCAACTATAATGCAGGCGAAGGTCTTACTGCAACGTCTGTGGCTGCTCAAACTCGACTGGGACGACAAAGTCCCTTCTGACGTCACGCGCGCCTGGACTCAGTTTGCCGAGTCGTTATCAGCTGTTTTAAGTACACTGCGTGTGCCGCGTTGTGTAATTGGCATTAACAACTATACGCGCATAGAATTACACATATTTACGGACGCGTCACAGGTTGCGTACGGTACTTGCATTTATATTCGCGCAATTAATGATAAATTGCAAGTATCATCACGTTTATTATGTTCAAAGGGGAAAGTATCGCCTTTAAAACCTTTGTCCATACCGCGGATGGAGTTATGTGGTGCACTTTTAGGCGCTAAATTATATGATAAAGTAATAAACAGCATTCATTGTAAATTCGATGATGTCGTGTTTTGGTCAGATTCGACAATTGTACTAGGATGGTTACGTATGCCACCCAATCTTTTAAAGGCATTCGTTCAGAACCGGGTTACCGAGATACACGAGCTCACTAAAGGATTCTCATGGCGACACGTTAGCGGCAGGGAGAATCCAGCTGATTTGGTTTCACGCGGTACCAACCTGACAGACTTAGCTAGTTCTAGCTTGTGGTGGTCGGGCCCTGGTTTTCTGCTGGACGCGAATTTCAATAGCAAAAATATATCTCAGGTTCCGAGCCCTGAAGACACGCACGATATATTGCCTGAAATTAAACCTAACGTGAATTTCACACTTGCCGCTAGCATCGAACCTATAACACTGTTCCCATTTGAACGATTCTCACAGTTCTCGCGCATGATACGCGCAACTTGTTATGTTTTAAGATTTATTCATAATACGCGCAATAAAAACAACAAGCGTACGGGTAACATCGATGTCGAGGAACTGAGAGAATCAACCAACTTATTAACTAGACTGGCTCAGTTGGAATCCTTCCCAAATGAGTACCAGCTATTAGTTGATAAACACACACTTAAACCTAAACACAAATTAAGTAAGTTAAATTTATTTATCGATGACGACCACGTCATTCGAGTCGGCGGTCGCATTGGTTACTCGCAAGAATTTTCATTTCACAAGAAACATCCAATTTTGATAACTAGTAAACATTACTTCACGCTCTTACTATTTCGCCATGAACATAGAAAACTTTTACATGCCGCACCACAAGCGCTACTGTTCGAATTACGTAACACTTGGTGGCCGATAGGTGGTAGGAATCTCGCACGAAAGGTTTTTTATGATTGTGTGCTTTGTAAACGATTGAGAGGGAAAACCCTAACTCCGCTGATGGGTAACCTACCTGAGGAGAGAATTACGCCTACATTTCCCTTTTTTACCAGTGGCGTAGATTACGCCGGCCCGGTCTTCATATTAAACCGCAAAGGCAGGGGAGCTCGAACGATTAAAGCCTACGTTTGTTTATTCGTTTGTTTCGTCACGCGGGCTATTCATTTAGAGCTCGTGAGTGATCTATCTACTGGCGCCTACCTTCTTGCTCTTAAACGCTTCATAGCTCGACGCGGAAAGCCCGCTGAGATTTTTTCTGACAACGGGAAGAACTTTGTAGGTCTAATGCATGAGTTTGCCAATTTCCTAGTAAGATGTAGTAAAGATATTGTCAATTACGCTACTAGTGAGAACATTAAATTTCGATTTATTCCTCCATATTCTCCCCATTTTGGTTCTATTTGGGAGGCTGGAGTAAAGTCGTGCAAGTTTCATCTTCGCCGTGTTGTGGGAAACGCTCATCTCACTTTTGAAGAGTTCAGCACCGTGTTAACGCAGATTGAAGGTGTTCTAAATTCACGACCATTGTCCCCAATGTCGGCGGATCCACACGATTATCTTCCTTTGACGCCTGGACACTTCCTGGTCGGCCGTGCCCTGACGTCGCCTGCCACGGAGGATCTTCAGCAGACTCCTGTGCATCGGTTAAACCGGTACCAGATGGTGGAAAAAATAAGACAACATTTTTGGCAGCGCCCTGGCCAAAGAATATATTTCCGAGCTACAAACGCGATCCAAATGGAAGGTCAATTGTGAAGACTTGCCGCTAAATACGATGGTTCTAATAAAGGATGACAACCTCCCTCCTCTTAAATGGCATTTGGGTCGCATAGTCAACACGATACCGGGAAGGGATGGCGTTTCAAGAGTAGCGGACATTCAAACTACATCCGGCATCGTGAGACGCGCATACACCAAAATCTGTCCCTTGGTGTCACACCACGACCACTTTTGAATAGCAGCGAGGACAACCATTCTTCTTGAAAGACTGTCCTTTCAAGGCCGGGGGCATGTTCAGTATGAAACCCACACACAGCGACATCTATGAACCGAAGACTTATACTATAATGTCACCACTCATGTCATCTACCCACTTTGATATAATTTGTACCAAAAAGAAATTATAACACGTCGTTCGTAAAAGCTATATCGTTTTTTATTACAAAAATTCACAATTCAAGAAGTCTCCTCTCCAAAACTAAATACCGCAAGTAGAATCAACGCCTAGCTCAAACATTGGGAAATCCATCATGGATACCCAGCAGCGAAAGGGACGCTGTGGGTTATGCCGGACGACAACGCGTAAACAATTTCATGGTGATCGTTAAAGTACTTTTAGAGATTTGCGGTTTTGAATAAACAAACATTAAATTTTATATGTAGGTACATATAGTAGTTAAGTGATACAGATGAGTGAAACCTATTTTTTATATATGTTATTCTTTTTTTAATATCTTAAGTCTTATATAACATAGACTACATATCATACTAGAGACAGTGGTATACGGTTTGTTATAGGTAATTGAAAACATTTCCTATAGCTGCACTATTAAACTAAATTTCTTTGTATCTCTTCAAATCTCTGGTATTTAAAGAGCGCTATATGTTGCCTTGTTAGAGGTGCATAAACAATACATAAATTTATTATTAAAAAATAAACATAGTGTCATGTCATTTGTTTATGTCTTTTGTTCTGAAAGCTCATTGAAATTGACAGAAACATTATGCAACAGCGCTCCGTTATAAAATCTTGATACAATCTAATCGAGTTACCCAATCGAATGACTTAAGGTGACTGATGATTTGGAGCCCAAAATAGATTATTTATGTTATTTAGGGTAAACGTAACAATGGTTGGTTGCTGGTTCGGTCACGACAAAACATGGGCTGGTCTTATACAATCGGTTTCAGGTCGCGGCCAACGTGTGATTGTATTTTTACAATCACCTGTTGTCCATTATTTCGCGCATGCCTTTTCAAGGAGGAATCTCTTTGTATTGTATGTACGGTATGTGCGCGCGTGTCTTAAAAATAATCTTTATAGATATCTCATTAGATTTAATATCACATGTAAGTGGAGTCAGGGTATATATGCATTCTGCATTACCCGGACATTGTTGTAGACCGTCAATCAGCGTAAAAATGAATATTTAGGATATGTGCTTAAGCAACAAGCTATCATCTGGACTGCTTCAGTTGATAATGACAAAATAGAAGGGAGACGAGGCCCTGTAAGGCGGAAGAAATCCTGGCTACGTAACATCGGGGAATGGACCAAGATCTCCAGTGCAGAACATATGTTCCGTCTGGCTCGGATCTGCATGCGACTGGGCAGCCAGCCTGTCAGCAGTAGGTAAATGTATTTTTTTGCATATGAAATAATATGCGACTTGCCATTAAGGTCGACATTGCAATTGCATCCCATTCACCTGTCGTGTGGTGTCTTATGTATATAGACTACGGTAGTCACTTGCAATTAATTTTAACTTAAAAATTATACACACTCTATATTCTATGCTAGTGTCGAGAGTTTGAATGCAGTTGTTATTTTTTCAAAAATCGAAGCCTTAATTTCTAAGGTTTTCGTATCGCTTATGGTTTGAGTTTTGCTCTCATTGACCAATTTAATTGATCACCCTGTAGGTATAGTAATGTTGATAGATATTTTCTGATAAACTCCGAAGATAAGCATTGGGTACGTCATGTCGATCTAAATTTATTAACCGGTAGTTATTTTTGTCTGCAGAGTAAATACCATACAGTCTGACAATTCAAGAACTTGTGCGGTAAATTCGATAAGAATACTGGGAAGAAGAAGATGTGTATGTGTCGAACAAAATCTTTTGGGTTGATAGACTAGCCTTTTTTAGGATAAAATGTATCCTTTATGTTAATCCAGAAAATAAACTATCAGTGTGCCTAATTTCATCTAAATATGTTCAGCCGTTATTGAGGCAAAAATATCCATATATGCTCACGAACTTTCGCATTTATAATAATATTAAGATTGACTTTAATTTTATGGGCAACATATTATTGACCCTAATTTCATTTTTTTTAACTTTATCGCAGTGTCTTAAAAGCATAGTGCCCAGGTTGGGTCAATGAGAGGGCGGCTCTGATGGCAGTCGTGGGACAGGACTTGTCCTTACCCGCTGTCGTCAGGGCGATGATTGACAGTCTTGACGGCTGGAATGCCGTCAAGACGTTTTGTGAAGCGGCCCTGAGTGGAAAAGAAGCCAATGAGCGGGCCCGCGAGGCAGACCCCCAGGCTGATCCACTCAGGCGTCGAAGGGCCGGCCGACGTGCCCGGGCGTATGCCGCGGCGCACGTCGCGTGACAACCTCAGGGCGTCGGAAGGGGACGTGTCTGACGCCCTGAAACACCTAATAAAGACGCGTGGTGGCTCGCGGCATTCCAGTGGGCCGCCACATTTGAAGCGAGGCGAAGCCATTGCCCTAAGCTGGGTTAGGTTAGGTTAGCCTAACATAGCGGTGCGTGGGGATCCGAGGATAAGGCCTCGCTGTGAACTCGGACCCGCACATCACCGCTGATGGTGGAATCCGGGGGGGTTTTAGTGGGTATTCCCGGTGATAAGTCACTTCACCGGGCGAGTTCCACACTCCCCCTCGTCGACTGTCCCCGTCGGCGAGGGATAGTGCGTAAACGTCATTTCCCCTCCTAAAAAAAAAAAAAAAAAAAAAAAAGTGTCTTAAAAGCATCGATGTTTATCGATGCTTAAAATATAAAACTAGCCTCTATGTTTACTCTGAATTCTCTGCCAACCAGTCAAATTCATGAAAATATTTTCTAAAAATTTGTCATTTTAATATTTTGTCCATGAAAGCCTTCAATAGTTTTTAAGAAAATTTGCAATAATTTCAGCCATGGATTGTAATCGTGTTATGAATTGTCCCGCGTAAATGTTTAAATGTTTTTTTGTTTTCTTTTTCTTTGAATTTCTGGTCCCTGGCAGAATATCAGTGTTGTGGTCCGCACCACAACTGTTTACTGAGTCAGGGTTCCTTTTCCTCTTCTTACTTGTGTATATATTTGTTTGTTTGTAATTATTATTTGTTCATATATGTATATTGTGTTTATTAGAGGAATAAAAGATGCTTTCTTTCTTTCTTTCTTTCTTTCTTTTAATTTTACTTGGTTTTAAATAAGTAATTCAATTTAGTTTTATAAAAAAATACTCGAATTGATTTTACTTATGAAAAACTATTGTTAATAACATTTTATGCAATCTTATATGTTTACTTAGAATGTTTGTTGCTTAAAACGCGACAACCGCTGCCGGCTAGTGAAATAAGAAACCCAAGGTGTAAGAAATGGCTGAGTAATTGAGCTTTTCTTTTATGTCTTTTACTATTTGGAACAATGTTAATTTTAATAATACATTAAAGCATGAAATGTACGGGTCAACGCGAACGAAAACTACACACGCTTATTACCTTTTATTATTGATACCTCATTAGATTATATAGTTGGAGAAAGTCTGACATTCATGTCTAGGTAAGCACTAAACTTGATGTATAACTTGATTGGATATCGGTAAATGGCTCGACTGGCAGGTCATCCAATACGAATTTATAAAATAAACATACACATAAACCTTGTGTGTTCGTGAATGCTAAAACAAATAACTATTATGTCGTTCAGCTAGTTAAGGCGACGCCAGCCCCTAATGATAAAAGATCCACTATCTGAAGTCTCATCAAAAGAAAATAGGAATTTTATCGCGTCAAATAGGAAAAATAATGCCTAAGTCAATACGAAGTAACCTATTAAGATTTTATCATTAGTCAAGACTACGTGTTTTATCTTACACCATCATTATTTTAAAGCGTTCTTTATTAGATATTAAATTTATTGTTAAATATAGAAAAGAATAGAAAGATATTCATAATATTCTAATATTAATATGTAGAAACAAAATTTTGTTTTGTGTTGGAGGTTATCTCTGGAACTACTAATCTGATTATAAAAAAGAATGCGTAAGAGAGGTATATTGGGAAGGAGGGAAGAGGGAAGATATAAATTTAATATGAGTTAAATCACGTATAAGCGGTTAATTATTGATAAACACATAAAATACAGAATAACTAAGCATAAATTATAAACAAGCACTCATAAAAAAGGTTTCCGCTCATAAAGATACTTTTAGTTATTCTTCTAGTTGTTTCTACTCAAAAGCTCTCATATAAATAATATTATGTTTCATTTTCATCTTAACACAAATTTAGAAAAAGCTGTGCTTAGTCCCCTGCATTATCCTTTTAGGAAGTTGATAGCATATATCCACAAGTCAAGCTATCTCCATACCAAGTTTTAGAGATTAAAATTGGTTAAACATTTTATACATAAAATAGTAACAAACAAAAAGACAGAGCTACTTTAGCATTTATAATATTAGTATGCATTGTAACAGGCCAGTAGCTTTGAATAATTTTGCATTGCACATATAACATTATTACTAATTATATTACATATTAGGTAATATATTTTATATTTAAAAATGAATAAAAAATACAAATACGAGTATGTATTATCTAAATGGACCTTCATGGAAAAGTGGGGGAATAATTTTTATATGTGGGAATAATTTTTTTTAATTTTTTTATAAAAAAAAAAATTCTAATTGTCTCTTTATAAGAACCTTTCTGGACTTCTCGAAAAAATTCCAGCCGTTTTCAAGTTTTGCGTTTAATAACACATTCAGCGAATCATTTTTATACGTATTTATATATCTACTTAGATTATAAAATAAAGTCGTCCGCTTTTGTCTGTTTCTCCGATAACTTCTTCCAAACCTCTCAACGGTTTTTGATACGGTTTTTACTAATGGAAAAAGCGATAAACGAGAAAGGTTTGTGTATATAATTTGCAGAAAAAATTGTGGGCGGGTCGTATAATGTGAGATTACGGGGGAATTCAACCTCAAACAATGACAACAAGTAAGCTATTGTATTAAATTACAATACTTTACTTGTTACTTATGAGTATTTTATTTAATATCTTCTGTTTGAGATTCTACATTGTATCTACTCTGTATTTGCCATCGTAATACTGATATAGATATATAAGAAGTGTGATCGTGCGTCACGCTGCGCAGCGTGTAAGTGCGCTGCTCCGCATTTATATCTTAAATTTCACCAAAGTGACCCTAAACGTGTTTAACTTTTTGTTACATGACTTGTTTTAACAGGTTTTCGATCAATACGTCTTTTAAGTTTCGTTTTAATGCAAGGTAAATTGTTTTATTCCTTTTAGTAGTGGTAGGGCAGATTTCGCTATCATTTTGGGCAGCCCATCTGGCGACAAAACTACTCGCTTACAGAAGACCACCGCGAACTGTTACGTTTCGGTGAGTGAGTAAGGGATGCTAAAACCCATTGCCTTATTCCTTCCTAACCTTAATTCTACTATGGTCGGCAATTAAAGTTTTTTAAAAAAAAGTCATAAAAAATAGTATGTATGCCAATTATGTATGTAATTACCTTACTCAAAATACCCATTTCCCCATTGACACCTTGTCCCTTATCGTGTTTATTTGACCTTATTAGGCTCAGTAGCGCATTTTTGATGCTCCTTGATATTGCTTGTCTTCTTTTGCTACGGTAACCACCGAATATAAAGAGAACCGTCTGTCTGCTTCCGCACTTTATTGTAAAAAAACCAAGGCTTTCATTGAACTGTTAAATCGTTATTTACACTTGCCATCAATCTTTATTTTCTTTGCACAACAAAATTTACTACACTTTTTTATTTATTTTACCTTAAGGCGACGCCAGCACCTAATGATAAAAAAATCCACTTATTTGTAACCGTTTTCCTTTTAAATTATCATAATAATTATAATTTAAAAAATACTCAAATCATCTGCAGGATATATGAAAGGGGATCATCATAATTATTTTTTTAAATTATGTTTAATTATATATATAAAAAAATTACTAAGTTGGGATCCAATATCGATGTTGTAAGCGTGCGATTTGCTTAATAATCAATATTTTAAATAGCTAATTCTTAAGATAAATTTTAAGATCCACTATCTGAAGGCTCGTCAAAAGAAAAATTTGAATTATACTTTATTTAATTTTTAAACAGATATTTTCGAGATTTGCAAGTAGCGACTCCCCCTGAGCGGTCACGGCAATTCAGTGCAGAACGAGTTTTGCGGCTGGAGTCGCCTTAAGTGTATACTTTTACATATATTTGTTGATCTTTAAACACAATAACAATAAATAAACCTTAAAGCTGTTTCTACGTGGAAGAAATTTCCGAAGCTACTCCCTTTTTAAATAAATCTCTAATTAACAAAAATATACATTCAATGACAAGATAGTAAACAAACACAATTCGTTTCATACTAAGTCTTAGTTACATTTTCGCTCTATCTACGAAGCGACTTTCTCAATCGCTTTGTCTGCAGGGCTTGAGAGTTTTTAAACTCTCACGGCAAAGTCCGGTCAGGCTTTAAAAGTCCTGGGACTAAAAGTTATAAGCAAACCGATAGAGGTTTTAATGCGGTAAGAGTCTTGTGAAAATAAGCAATCCAGAGTGCTGTGTTTATCCCTTCACTATGCAGCAGATGGTAGAATTTGCCTTTAATTTAATTTATATAAGTACTGAGTATATTTAACTCGATTACTGTGACTTATTAAGAATATTATATCCACTATACTAGCGGCCCTTTTCTTGTGATTTGATTCTCATTAGATCGTTCCACTAGCACATATACTTGACACAGTCTGCGTGTCAAGTGCGCTCTCCAGCCCAAACACGGCAATAGTCGTCCAATATTGCCTAATAGGCTTTAACGCCAACTCGTCAAACACATTAACATGTTATACGTTCCTTTAGAAAGTAGCGCTCGTTGTACATTGACTATTAATGCAGTTTTTAGTGAAAATTTTAAATGTTGTTCCGGTGTACGTGAGCCCTTGACTTGACCCGGAATATTGATGTATTGACGCAACAAACACACTTCCTATAACATGATATATAAATGTATGTAGAGTAAAATTAATCAATCAAATGTATACTTACATTTAGGCCCAGAATCCTTGAGTTTAGTATGTAGCGTTAAGTTCATCAAAAAAATAAACCGCACTGTGTAACAATAGTTATTTGTAATTGGTAAGGTCATTGTAAGCATATTTTTTAAATTATATCTAAAGGTTCTTTATTTATGATTATTTTTTAATTAAGGATTATTTTATTAGTAAGGTAAATATTATATTTACTACCTTACTAAGAACTGAGAACAGAATGCTTATTTATATATATTTTTAATATATATAAGCTAGAACCCGTACTTACAAATTTTAACATCTGTAATTCATAATAACATTTTTACACTTATTAATAAATATATATAAAATTTAAAGTACATACTTATTTGGTAATTTTATTAAGCACTAGCGACCCGCCCCCGGCTTCGCCCGGGTTGCAATTTTTATATATAAGAAATAGAAATTTTTATATAAGAAGAAAAGGAAATAGTAAAAAACGAATTAAAATCGATCTACCCGTTCACGCGTGATGCCGTGACCAAGGGAAATGGGGATTCATTTTTATATATAGAAAGATATAGCATTTATTAATCCTAAAGAAACGGGTCCTAAAGAAGGGTGTTACTGTCCAACGCCCAATGACATAACTGTCCAATGTGTGGCATACACATATGTTCGACTTCTTAAAGTACTTACAATGTAACCTTGTTGCGTAACGACACATTATATTTATTTATTTATTTATATCATAATTGTCACAAATTTGTGAAATCAGAAATTTGTCGCATTTTTTCACAAAAAAATCGTTCCATCCGTTTGGAGTATCTGTGTATCATTTAATGTAGATTAATATTACCTTGGTCAATTGCACTCGTTCCATCCCGGGGTGGGATCAACCCAGATGTAAGATGTCAGTAAGAAAATAACTCAGGTTCTTTAAATTGTAAAAGCATTCAACATGTACATTTATAATGTGTTTAACAAGAAGTGTATTGACATTTATACCTGACCTGCAATCCCACATCTGTGGTTTTATATACCAAAATATGACTAATAAAATAATATAATAATTAGGGCTTTATTTATATAGTCGGTTTAATATTTTCGTGTCTATAAACGCGTCTTAACTTTTGACCTGCCCAGTTTGAAACGAGACATGTTCTGCGATCATTAGCTGGCATATAAACAAACAAAGAGCTTGTAAGTGCATAATATTCGCAAAACGATCTTTGTGCAGAGCATTTCACCGGTGGGCGCGCCCCCGCTGATTGGCCGAGATACGCTTACTTTAGTATACATACGGCAACAAATTGTGACGAACATTTCCTTTGCTAACTTTTATTCGTTATTAATTTATTCAGTTTTGCTCTTTTAATCTATTTCTATCATCATCTTCATTCATCCCAAGCTGGCCATAGGCTTCCCCATAATTTCCCAATAATTCCCATAACATTGGAAGCAATAGTCCATCAAGAGACTGCCTATCAAAAGGTTTGATATTATAATTATTTTATATACGATTTGTACGATAATTTAAAATTTTAACTTTAAATAAATATTTTTTTTTAATTTTTTTTAATTTTAACTTTATATAATTTTAAAATACAGTTAATTATATTTTAAAGTGCAAGGAATTTCAGGAATTCCCTCTCTGGTTCATTTTGCCATAGTTTTAGAATATTCCAATTACAAACTTAAAAAGTGGTTTTATCATAAAAATATATAACCAGCTAGTTATTCGGGGATAGTGTAACTAACTTGTAAAAGAAATGTTATTTTTAATCATTAGTGATAAACCCATAAATTTTGTAGTCCACTGAATCTGAATATTGTGTCATTTAAAGTAAAATTTTCCCTGTATTTGTAAGAGAAAAAATATTGGTATTTTGTTGGTCTTACTTGGTTAGTTCGCGCACAAGTCCAACATGCTCGATCTCTTGTTTCGTGCTATTCACATCCGTATGTTCTTTTAATTCGTACCCTTTTTGTTAGTATTGCACGAGATAGAACAATGTAGGTTGCCAGAGAGTTCAAAACAAAGTTATTGCGAGACCTACGCTTGTACTTTTACAGCTTTTGTTTATGTGGAAATCGGCTCATTGGCCCGTGAGCTGACGTAAGATTCATAATGAAATAACAACGTGTGTGGAGTCAACTCTTTCCTATATAAGATGGTTGGTTGCTTCGAAATTTAATTGTTTATATGTACGTATTAGAAACCATAAATTTATCGCCGCACCGAATTAAAGAAGTATTGAAAGATCCATTCAACTATCTATACTTAATACTTACAAATGTTGAATTATATATATAATTCAACATTTATATGTATATAATTAAGTTTTGGTGTCAGATATGCTGACGCTCCACATGATCTAGATACAAGTGTGCAACTAGCACGTGTAGGATAAAGGATAAAATACAAAGAATAGCGAAATGAGCTTGAAAAACTATGTACGAATTGTTAATACGAACTTTAAACTTTTAATAAATATATGAAAAAATTGGCCAAATTACTCTTATTGTATTTCAGAATATGTTTTGCTGTAATTTGTCTATACTTAGGTACTTATGTACTGATATTATAAAATGATATATAACATAACATATATTATAAACCAAAATACTACTATTGTAACTGTTAGGATTTTTAGGGTTCCGTACGTCCGAATAAAAAAACTGAACCCTTATAGGATCATTCGTGTGTTAGTCTGTCCGACCAATCCCCCCTCTCCCAACCGATCCGCCGGAGGAGGCTCGGGCGCAGGCGGCTGGCCTACATCCGCCACCTTCCCACTTGACCGGTACCTGGGCGGTAGTCTAAGAGGGATCTACCGCCCGTTGTGAGGTCCCCGAGATGGCCGGCGTATCTCCACTTTCGGGTACGCCGAGGTTCCGACAGGGAGCGAAGTCCTCCCCGCGCTGGACAACGTCTGCGGCCACGCTAGAAAGTCGTTGGGTTTTAGCCGGTAGGAGTCCGGCATAACCCGCACAGTCCCTTTCGCTGCCGGGTATCCATGATGGATTTCCCAACGTAAAAAAAAGGCTCTCGCCTTATATATTTTTTTGAAGGACCATTATTTGAAGGATTCTAGGCGGATATTGTATATTATGTACACTAATTCCCCAATTGCACCCAACGAGGCCAGGATATTTTATGTCACCCCCGCGGTGGAGCTGCGGAAGAGTGTTAGTCCGACCTCGCAACTTCACCAATAGCGGATGAGGAGGACGCCAAGAGGTTTAGTCTTGGACTACCGGTAGGTCTACCCCCCGGACCTACCGGTGGGTTATGTCGGTGGGTAAAAAAAGGATATTTTATTTCGATCTAGTCACTGATAAAAACCATTCCTGTTGTCAACCTATTATATACAGAGCCTGTAGATTTAAGTTTTAACATATAATAATTTTTAAGTGTGTAATACGGTCGTCTCATATTTCCGTCTGTCATCGCAAAGGCGGATAATAATCACTGTGAAGCACAAATTATTCATTTCCTTGTCTCATTTTGTGAAATATAATGATTTTCGTTATTACTTTCACTGTCCAGTGTCCATCTGTATGTTAGTAGGACAACTTGGTCGCGTAATTTTACCACTAAGGAAATACGGTTGTTAATGTAATTCGTGTATTTTGGGTCGTATTTGGATTGTTTCGTTTCCATTTCGATTCCAATTTTAAAGTATACATTGTATTTGTATTCGCTTTCTAAAGTAATTATGTTGTCTACTTTATTTGTTCTTATCATTATTATGTATGTATGCATATGTTTGTATGTTTTTATATGTGTATCTGTGTGTATGTATATGTATAATTATGTATATAGTAATTTATAAAGTATGTTTGTATGGTGCTCAATGAGTCACATACGGTGCTGGCTGAAAATCAGCGCTATAGGTGTTTGTCTAGCACCTCAGCACAATGCTGAGTCAGTATCCGATTCGCTGCCGCGAGGACACACACACGTTTTTTTATTTTATTATTCTCTGTCCTGTTTTGTATATAATGTGTCTTTCGTGCAGTGAATAAAAGTCTTTCTTTCTTTCTTTCTATGTAAGTAAATGTAAATCAATACTTCCTCCATCAAAATATAAAGGAGATGAAAAAGATTAAGGTTATGATAGATAGACACGATTGGGATCGTTTAGATCTGTCTGTGTAATAGTTGTGAGCGCAAAGTTCTAGAAGGCTCACATTCTAAAACCTATTAACAAAAGCTGTTAGGGTTTTCTTTTTTTAAAATAGAACGCCATTTGTCCTATTTCGTCTATGCACCTAGTACCTACATTTAATCAATGCCAACATTACCCGTAACTTAATTAACTTAAACCAACTTACCAACTTAACCAAATAATTTATTTGATGAATAAAGATTTATAATTTTTTTGCAATAACCTAAATAAAATCTCAATACTTTCATTGTATAAAATTAGACCACCATTATACCTAATTTAATGTACGTCCATGCACCTACTAGCCTCATTCACTCAATGCCAATATTATCTTAAGTTAATAGAGAGATTTACTATAACATGACATAAAATAAAATCATTAATAACTATAAATTAAAATCATAAAGAAAACAAAATCACATTCCTATCTGTAACTGTTGCGATTTTTTATAATTAGAACACGATTAGTCCTATTTATATGTCGTATATGCAGCTACTAGCCTCATTTAATCAATGCCAATATTACCCGTGAGTAAATAGAGAAACTAAATAAAATGCTAGGTCCAGGAGCGTAGATATAATGGTATGTGCAATGGGACCCATGGCGAGTTCGTTGACCTTGCATCGTCACACGGATGCGCCTGCGTTGCACAATAAAGCCCGTTGTGGTTTGATGTCGCTTTGTAACAACTGGTTTTGTACGTATTCTTACCTTTTTTGTTCGCGCACAATGTATTATAGAACAATAGTCGCTGTTTAAGTATATAGGGTTTCTTGTCCGCTATAGGAAATAGAGGAACTTCTCTGTCTACAAACTCTTGATCCTATCTCACTGGTTATGGTTGGTTTAACTGACACTTGTTACTCATTTGTTTTATCTTATTTTATTCTTTAAAAGATATATAAAAGAAAAACCAACAGCCAAAACTATAAACTAGAAGTAACAAAACCTAAATAGCAATTAAAGTGTTAATAGATTTGTAATAATATTACATATATACCTAATATACGAATATTGCTTTTATAATATAGTTAATATAGTAGGTACAGGGCATAAAATGACAGCCGGTCTGGCGATAGTTAAGGGCCCTCTTACAGAAGAAGTGTGCACGAGTAAGGGATATTAAAACCCATTCCCTTTTCTATAATTATTTTGAATGTATATAGTTAGTTCCAGTGACGACGCGGACGAATTCTCGAGCTAAACCTAGTTACCTATATATACGTATATAATATAAATCAGCGGATTCAACCAAAAGTGTACCGTTGAAGTAAACTCCCACTTAACACCTCAACAAAACACGATTACTGGACACAGCGTCTTGTAACTGTACGTGTATAAACGGTATGTTGTTCTGTGACTCATTCGGCATCTTAACTGTCCACTAATAAAATACGTCTAAATATAAATTTATAGTTTTCTTTAATTCTGTTTTTTGAGTACAGAGTTCTTAAATTTTTATGGACTATGTTTTATTTATATCTACTAATATAAATTAAATTAAAAAGTTGTGTTTGTAAAATGTATCAAAGAACATATTTGTATTCTGAACTTCCTAGAAGTAATTTTTACAATTTTGTAGTCCCTTACTAGACCCCATTCTTCTTTTTTGTGTCTATTTAGTGCTATTAAAATTAATTTTCTTGTCTTCAACTGACCCCACTCGTATTATTTGCCTCAAAAGAGATACAATATATAAAAATATCCTATACATTCTCATCACAAAACCTAAAGATATTTTAACAAACACTCATAATGGATATTCATTATTGGGCACACCTCTATGTGATGAGAAATAAATAAAAACAGTAGAAGATCTTATATTGGGACAAAAGATAAAAACATTGAAAACTATAGAAGACACTGGTATATAGAGCCATTAGCATAATGATAAAATTGCACCAAATTTTCAAAGATTAGTACTTTTCTTGAACAGGAAGGTTTTCTTGCGACGTTTTCTTTTACCGTTAAAACAAGAAACAAATGATCATTGCAAAGCCACAAATTAAATCTAAAACAGTCAGTAGTGAGAGACCGGATTTGAACCGACGTCTACCATCTCGGCAGCAGATCGTTAAAAGCACATCTGGGTTGTAAATACATATATTTAAGTATTTACTTTAGAAATAAATGCTGTTAAATAGGTATATGGGGAAATTTGACAGAAGAAATCCCAAGCCCTCTTTTTTTTTTCAAAGTACCGTGGTTTGTGAATAAGAAAAATAAATACAAGCGGTGTATGAAAGCCAAACATCACTCACACTCTGACTCACCACAAGGTATTCCTAAGTACATAAAAGCTTGTGAACTTAGTTTTGAATGGCTCAGGTTGCTTACAGATTTTAAAGTAATTTAAAAAAAAAAAAACTAACTTCTAGTATTGGAGTTCTTTTGACTTTAGTGAAAAATGAAAATCTTATATGTAATAACGCCTAACTAAGTATATATGAGCAATGTAACGTCTAACATCTTTATTGCAGTTATAGCTTTGCCAGGTGTTAGATGATCCCTCAGGAATAGTACTTTTTCTAGGTGAAAGGTAGCCTATGTCCTTCCCTGCACCCCTGACAACGTGTATGCAAAATTTCATGATGATCGGTTCAGCGGTTTAGGCGTGAAAAGGTAACAGACAGACGCGCAGAATTACTGGATAAATAATTTCATCTCCTTTCTCGTTCCTAACATTACTTCCTATAATCTATCGTATGAGTGATAAAATTAAGAGAGGTCTTAAAAAAAATTATGAGTGAAAAAGATAAAACTATAAGGTGAAAATATTTCAAACGACTCTAGCGTCGTTAAAACAGTTAGTCATTGGTAAAGTTGATGTTTTTAGGAACCTTTGTTGTTTCAGAGCAATGTCTCGGTGGAAAGGCAAACTAAGGTAGCCGGCAGATGGCAGCAGTCAGCGCGGCGATGTTTCGGCCTGGGGGCGCTTTGGACCCCTCTTGCTACGCTACACAAAGGGTGAGTTCCTCCTCTTATACACAGATGGCGCTATTTTTTAATTACTTTTATTGGTTTCTTTTTCAATTATTATTATTTATTATTTTTTAAAGTGTTATTTTTGGCGGTTTTATAATATTTTGTTTTATAAAGTGAATTAAACAGTTTTTTTATCATTTCATTGTTATGGCGTGCTAAACTAAGTGCTAAATTTAAAGGTCTCTAAATTTATTAAATTTTTTAAATATACATATATTTAAAAAAATAATGATTACGTGATTCGTTGATATGTGATCTTTACATACATTATTTATCATTAATTAATGTCAAAAAAATCGCCGTAACCCATTAAAAAAAAGCCATATTGAAAAGTTTTTTTAAAACGCTAATAAGGATTGTCGTTTACGATAAAACTTCATATTTAAAATTTATGCTATGCTAATGATTTTATGTTTATAATTGTATCCCTCTATCCAATAAAAGTTTATGTGTAGGTGGGTACCTACCTATTTTCTAGAAAACAAAATATATCTCACAATAAAAAAATGGAGAAAAGTTGTTTGTTTAACAAACATCACTTCACTAATAAAAACCAAGTTGCTTGATGAATTGTTATGCGAGCAATATTATAACAAACGAGGGTATCCAGGCTTCGGAGTCGTACGAGATAAAAAAGTTCGCTTTATTTTGCGTTGTACATGAGGCACCGAATACATGAATAACAATTTAGGGGCCACTTAATTTTGCCTGTGGGAGTAACTGGGACTAGGGTGTCCATGCGCCAAGGCGTAACGGAACACAGGGGACAATCCCGGTTCCCGAAAAAGGTTTTAGTTGTCGTTATTGTTTCCGAGAGTTTTGTTTGTTGACCTTTCTTAGTCCTTTAAACCAAACAAAGTTTTGTATTCAATGGTCTTTAGCAGTGGCTTATTGGGTGTTAAAATATATTAGTGAAATTGAAATTGTGTTTTAATATTTAATACAAATGAAAGCTCTACGTATAAATTCATTTTAATTTAAAACTTGGATTTATTTTCAAATAAATATTTCTCTACGAGTTTTTTAAAAACATCCGAGAAGCAATACAAAAGAAGCACTCGCAGTGAATCCCGTTTAAATAAATGGCACGAATTATTTTAATTAAGTTAAAAGTCTACTGAAAAGAGTTTTGTATTATACATTAAAACCTTATTAAATATTACCTCATTTGCAGCAATGGATAGTATTAAACTGGTATTCCCGGCCACGCACCGGGAAACGCAGTGTTGGCAGACCCCCCCCCCTAGATGGACTGACGACATTAAAAGAGTTGCAGGGAGTCGCTGGCTTCAGGCGGCACAAAATCGTGGTGTTTGGCGGTCATTGCAGGAGGCCTATGTCCAGCAGTGGACGTCCATCGGCTGAAACGAACGAACGAACGAACGAAACTGGTATTCAGAGAAAAATCTTGTACCAGCTGCGTCAAAAAACTGCGGAGATAAAAAAAAACACTAATAAAAATAAAACAAAACTTTTCACAGTGACAAAGGAAAACGAAATGCATACATATATCTATTTTTCCTTCTGTGTCTATTAATTTTCTTTTGATGAACCTATACAAATAAATAATATTGAAGTGTCTGCCTGTAATGTCAAAATAACCGATCTGTCTGTCTGTCTGTTTCGGCTAATCTCCAAAACGGCTGAACCGATTTTGATGTGACTTTCACTGGCAGACAGCCGATGTTATAAGGTGTAACTTAGGCTACTTTTACTTTAGAAAAAAAAGTAATGTCCAGTACCGCGCGAGGCCGTCGCTCACGAAACAACGAAGCGTAGCCGGGTTTAGCTAGTTTATTATACATTAATTTATTAGGCACTAGCTGTTGCCCGCGACTTTTGTTGCCTGTTGAAAAATAAAAGTTATAACGCCTGTATACACTGACGCTTGACATTATTATTTTGCCAAGCGTTGGATTTTTAATTTTAGATAGGTGGTGTTCGCGGCTTCGCGTGGAATATTTGGCCTATGTCCATCCTAAAATTTTATTTTAACTAATGGTGAAAGATTTTTTAAATGAGGTAAGTAGTTTCGACGATTACATACAAACAAACATACAAACTTTATGTCTTTATAATATTAGCATAGAAAATAGTGTAGGTATGTTGCAACATAGAAAACTAACTATGGTATAAAATTACTTTATCTATAATCAGATATCTATATTTTTAGTTGTAACGATTTTAATATGTTCTCACACTATTCGCTATTGTTGACAAATTCACTAGAACTATTCACAGTTATGGTGGAAAAACTTCAATGGGATCTAAACCAAACTTATATGCCCCAAGTTATGTATGATATTTTTAGACAATGGTGATACTTGCTTGATTATCATAGTCTGCTGCTTTATTTAAACCAGAAAGTTACACTTAACTGAAGTTTCGACCAAAATGTTACGATAGTATTAAAAAGGAAAGAAAATAATTTAAGGGTTTTAAATAGTTTACGTAAAACGCAACAATTTATCAAAGACGAATAAAATGAATTCAAACTCTTATTGAATACCGTGCACGCACTCTTGCATTATCACAATACAAGTAGCACACAGTAACTTAAGTACCTATATCAAAACAAGTTAAAAAGATATTTTCTTAAATATGTATTGTGTATTTTATACAATATAAATTGTTCTTATATGGGATGCTTTCTATTATTTAAAAAAAATCACAATACTAACAATAAAAGTAACCCAAGTAATAAAAATAAAGTAACAAAAGCTCTTGTTTGGTGTCTGAATATTTTTTTGCACCGATATGTATAACATTGTAAAAAGGCCGGGCTCAGGCGTGGAAGGATATGTTCCATGTCCCGCTATCTCGAACTAATTACGACCTTAACTCAGTATACCCCAAACCAAAACTTACAATGACAAGTTTGGACATTTTCCACCTGCCGAGAATATCCTTCAAGCGCAGTGTCGTGACAAACAGTCGCACATGCACGCACGCACACACACACACACACACACACACATGACCTAACTCTTTACCTAGATCCTTTCCCCATCTTCTAGAATCTATTGTATTTTTTAACTTAACATAATTTAGGTACATAGCGAAATCCTGTAAGTTGTAATTTTTGTATTGCTGTAGGGTGTTTGTTGAGAATAAAAAAAACAATAGAAATAAAAGATACTTACTCCAGTGGTTTGTTTCATTCAATCGGTCAAAATGTGGTCAAAATCACTAACTAGGAATAACAGCTTTCGATTGGACGTTGACGTGTAACATGGAATCATATGGTTTTCTCATTCATGCTACCAATTAAAATACATTTGCCAATTTGCCTATCTCTCTCTTTTATTAAACTTATTCGATATTTGAATTGTAGCTGTGGGAGGTGAGTGTTAAAGCATTTATAAATATATAGCCATTTATTAACTACGGTTCGATATTAAAATTTTGTATATATCAAAATAACTAATCAATTAGTAATACAATCAAGCAGTGCCAGTTCTGATAATAGTGACTGAATTTTTAAATATTTATGTAAGTACCTATAGTCAATATTGTTTTAGTTAAAACAACACATTTCCTACTGTTAGTTCTTTGTATTGAAATACCGTGGAGCATTTGTATCGGACGTGAGTGCATGCGGCGATTAATGATCGCGCGGTATGGAGGTGTGTCAGTTGGGATCGAGATAAATTGCCTTAACCTATCCACTAAGAAACGTACAGCGCGAATGTAACACTCAGTGTACTAAATATCTGAGCTTATGTATTTTGAAAGTCCCAAGTCATTTCTTTTGAACACTAACTAGACGTTCGTGACTAAGGACGTAGTATAGAAAGTGCACAAACGATTGTCCACTAGCTCTTGCACGAGACTTCGTCTGTGTCACTTGGGAGCAGTACCTTTTTCTGCATGAAAGGTACATATCCTTTTCTGTATTGCAGAATTTCATGTTCAGTAGTTAGTAAACATAACAAATAAACATACTCACTTTTGCATTTATAATATTAATAGTATTTTTCGCGGCGTGATCCGTGCACTTCTTTAGAAATATTTAGAAATATGTTTAAGGACTTCTTTTAAAGATGATCCCCCAGTAGTTTGTACTTTTTTTTGGATGAAAGATACCCAATGTCCTCTTCTGTACTCATGATAACGTGTACGCAAAATTTCATAATTTGAGTAGTTAATGCATGAAAGCTATTTAATATATACTATATGCCCTTTTAGTTGCACACCAACAGACTACACAATGTACTCTATGCATCTTATATATATAAGGACCGCGGGTCGACGGTGTATCAAGGCTGCTTCGTAAGGGCGAGCCCTTTGTCCGGGGCTGTCCTACGGCTGATATGACGATCACCTTTTTAAATAGGTATAATTTAAAATTGTAAAATTGAATTAATCCTAGTCAATAACTTCGTCAACTAATTTAAACTAAAATCAAGAAATTACCAATAAACAAATGAATAAAGACTGTGTGTTCAACGGAAAGTAATATTGAGCTTCGAAATAATAAACAAAATAGGATCTAGTTGACAAGTTAACCAAAGAGATTTGGCTGCCACCAACGAAGACCAAGATAAACGGACACAAAAGGCAAACCAAACAAGTGAATTCAGGTGAGTTGCATAGGGGGATAATTGTGGATAGGGTTTATTTTTTAATGTATGTACCAAATATACATTAGAACAACAAACAAACAAATTCACATTCACATTTATAATATTAGTGGAGAGGTTAGGATAGTGATGTTAAGAGAAATGACAGACAACAGTTGTTTAGAGTGAAACCTTTTTTAAATGTTTTTTTTTTTTCATTTACGTCCATTATAAAATACTTTTCCAAGCAATATGTGACTTTCCAATACACATGTTACAAAATTTCGTTTTCAATAACTCATGGCCACAGTACTGTTGAGCTTTACCAATGTAAGTGAATTTATTTTTAATATTTCCAATATTACAGTATCGGTGCTTTCTACGTGTTTCCAAGTTCGTATTAAGATGAAATAAGAGCCTTGATGTGATTAAACATACGTATACATCTGTATTAGTAGTGGCAGGCAGGACACACTGAATTTCGCAGTCACTTTCTGCCTACAGGAACCACCTTCTTACAGAAGACCACCGTGAAATAACAGCATGTTATGTTGTGTTTCGGTGAGTGAGTAATTGATGCCAGAACCTATTTCCCTATCTCTTCGCTTATTTTTTATTCTGCTATGGTCGGCAGCGCACTTGCAACATCAGCATCAAGGGGAAAATTAGCCTGTTCGGCCACCTTTACATATATACGTATATTATATACGTGATAAAATTAGTTATTATGAAATGAAATTTACAGTAAAATGAATTAACTGATTCATGTCCGTTTACACCAGACTTGTGAAGAATTATGTGCTAAACGTATAAAGTGAAATGCGAACAACCTGACAATAAAATAACAATAAAAAAATCTAAGCGGTCCCATCTTTCATTAAAATCCTATGTTTTTTCGAGTTTTCTTTTTAAGGGGGAGACAAACCCTAAATACTAAAAATATCCATTGTTTAATGAAGATGTTACAAGAAATGGACAAGATAATTGCTTTGAAAAAAATATATATTATACTTAAACATGTGAAGAACCAATTGTATTAATTAGAATTTTCGTTAAAGTAATAGAAACTCCACAAAAAAAGTTAGAACACAAGAAGAATTTGACTTTTATTGAAAATTCTCTCGAAAACGGCTTATTGCACGCATATGAATCCTGTACCTATTAATAAGTTAATATCAGATTAAAAAATTGTATTAATAAAAATTTTTATTTTGTGTATTGTTCTAATGGTAAAAACAAAAAAACACAATTTCTAGGCCTGTTGAATTGGATCCGCCGCCAGCGATTTCTATAGTAAATGTCATTTGCCTCAGTGAAGCCCTTAAGTATTTTACTTTAATTTCACCAAAGTGAAATTTTCAATGTATGTGACGCAATATTTTACAAAAATCGCAAACTTTTCCAGTACTTACCTGAATTGACGTTAGGCGATTCGCAACGAATATATTATGAATAAATGTTGACTTAAGGTTGTTCAAACATTACATTTTACTCGTATGAAGGAAATCCACAAATAAATTCATATTATGGGAAGTGAAAGTTAAAAGTGTTGACATTTGTGGTATTTTATAAACAAAAATCTTTTTTTTATACTTTTCGCTTACATCTCGTGTGTTGTAGCTGACGAGACGTAACACACAAGTGAGCCTTAAAATTAATGCATTTTATACGGATTACATTCGTTTACAGAATAAGTTTTTAATTATATAAATACTAGATGAACCCGGCCACGCTTCGCTGCGTGCGCGAGGGACGCCAGCCTTCTTTGACAAAAAGAAGAATTGACTGTGATTACTCGGCAAATATAAATAAGATATTCATGATTATACACATCCTTAGAAATTAGTTTTTTCATATTTATGAAAAAAAAAAATCGATCGCAACTTACCGAGATTAGCGCATACATACAGACAGACAGAGAACAAGGAGGAATACACTTGTTTTTGTAGTTTTCATACAAAGTTCTTGATTTTGTTCTCTTGACGGTAGGTGGCTACCGTCGTCAATTAATAGAAGTAACGCCATATGCGCTGCCGAACATTAGGTAGAATAAAAGATAAAAGATAAAGGGTAAATGGGCTCTCGCTCCCTTACAGTGAGTAAAGAAACGCAACTTCACACGTGCTGTTACTTCATGGTGGTCTTCTGTAAGGTCCGTACATTAGGCTACCTAATATACGACTACGAAACTTAATTAAGATTAATTAATTAATTTTAATTAAGTTAAAGCAATAAATTAATTAATCTATACTAATATTATAAAGCTGAAGAGTTTGTTTGTTTGAACGAGCTAATCTCAGGAACTACTGGTTCGAATTGAAAAATTCTTTTTGTTTTGAATAGTCCATTTATCTAGGAAGGCTATGGGCTATATACAATCACGCTACGATAAATAGTTTTATATATAAGCAGTGTCCAGTACCGCGCGCCCCATGCGCACGCCGTCGCCGTATGGGCCGCAGCGAAGCGTGGCCGAGTTCAGCTAGTATGTAGTAATATTAGAAATTTCTATTTTGGTGCAGGATTATTTGCACAACCGTGGCGTCATCTGTTGGCGCGTGCCTCGTCTGACGTATGCCTGGCAGTAATGGCTACGATGGCGGATGTTTGCCCTAGCAGTAATGGCCACGTAATGAGTCGTATTTACTATACGCAAACAATAATACCGTTAACTGATAGTCAAGTGCTCTCTGCGAGGCTTTTCAATAGGGTGACTTTGTCTAGATACATTTATGAGACAATTCGCAGTATTTATTTAAATGCATAAATGTATAAAGAATTACTAGCATTACATTAAGAGCTATGGAGCGAAATTAATTTTTTTTAAATTCTATACGATTAGTATTAGTTGAATGTTTTAAAATTTTTCTCTGTTTGTCTGTGTGTTTGTGCACGCTAATCTCAGAAACGGGTTAACCGATTTGAATGCGGTTTTCACTGATGTATTGTAGCAAGCTTCCCGTAACATTTAGTGTTTGTTTCATTCCAATCAGTTTACAAACAAAAAAGTTACGCCCTATACTGAATACCACGCGTACGAAGTTACGGTATCAGCTAGTGGTATAATAAGAATAAAATACTTGAAAAAGTGGTGAAGTCTCTTATTAATGGTATGTTTTATAAAAAGAAATCAGCAAGCCAGAGCACCGGGTCATAAAGTTCCATCCACACGTGGCTTGAAACTATCATTTCTAGTTTTACAAAGTTGACGATTAGCCATCAATTGGCTTCGATTTTAATCCACTCGATTATAATTTATGGTTTCTTTGGGAGGATATGGCATACTTTAAACGCCATAAAATATTTAGTCCTTAAGTGTGGTGGAGCTAGTTTTCTAAGGAAAAAGTGCGAATTTCAATATATCTATAGAAGGGCACAGAACTTTTAAAGTAATAATTGATATAATTTTAAATTTAGGTAATTATTATTATTTTAATTCTATGAAATAAGAAATAAGACCCAATGTAGTGATATAAATTTCACATAATATAAGTAAAAAAACTATGTTCTAAATATTTTAGCTACATGTGGCTATTATTTCTTATATTACTTTATTTTACATATTATAAATACATATATGTTCATATGTTCGAAGCAGAGGGCGAGGCGCTAGTATTATAAATACGAAGGAAACTTTGACTGTATGGCTAATAAGTCGATTTGCATTAAATTGGAAGGGCATTGTTCATTATGAGCTTTTACCGCCGAGCAGAACCATCCATTCGGATCTCTACTGCCAACAACTGAAGAGATTAAAGCAAGAAATTGAGAGAAAGCGGCCGGATTTGATCAATAGAAAGGATGTGGTCTTTCATCACGACCACGCTGGACCACACACATCTTTAGCCACTCAACAAAAAATAAGAGAGTTTGACTGGGAGGTGTTAATGCATCCAGAATCCAGGTCTCTTCAGAATTCTTTAGGCAGTGTAAGGTTAACATTAAGAGAGGACTGCCAAAACTACTTGTCGCGTTTTTTTGACCAGAAGTCATGTCATGTCACTACCTACAAGATGGCAAAAAGTCACCGAACAAAATGACACAAATATAGTAATTAAATGTAAATTAACTTTGAAAAAAAAATGTCTTAAGTTTTCCTATAAAATGCGAAGAAACTTTTTTCCCAACTTATTATGACGTGGAGACTTGAACCTCCATAAAGGGTAGAGGCTGTTTTTTTTATTATGCACGCGGGCAGAGGAATATGTTCATGTTTTATAATAAAAACTCATTATTTTCCATTTCCCTATCCACTCCTAATCCCTTATCTTCAATTCTACTGCAGTCGGCAGCACTTGCAGCAGATTTGCTTGCGTTATAGGCGACGGTAGCCACCTACCGTCAGGTGGACCGTCAGCCTGTCTACCGATCTTAACATAAAACAATTTGTAGAGGCATGGAAGTGATATGTCATCGTACTTAAGATTTTTATTATAAGTCCTGCACCAAATTATACAATTTCTTGGAACGTAATGTGGATACTAAACATATTTTCATAGCCATTGCGATGCTGACATTTTTCTCGATTGGTGATTTAGAAAATGTCAGCCGAAACTATTTAAATGTCAAGGTTGGTTTGTGATTTGAAATTGTGAATACTGTTTAATGATGTTTTTGTTTTAACAAAGCTTAATAATAATATATAACATGAAGTGCTTTTAAACATTTGTTTAAAATATTTTATGAAAAAAAAAAGAACATTTATTCAATCTTTATTGTTTTGGTCAGCCGTTGATTTATTTATTTTTATTTTTAGAATATCTCTCGGGAACAATACCTTTTCCTGGATGAAAAACTTTGTCCATTTTTGTAACCGTGACAACGTATATGCTATTTCATAATGATCGATTCAGGCATTTTATATTTTCGGAGATTTGCTTTTTTTATATGAGCAATCATAAGAAAATTATATACGAGTCGCATCATCAAGTATCACTATATTAAAGTACATTGAAAATATATGCTTCGCTAATATATTTAATTATTACCTAACGTAGAAAATTAATTTATAGTGGGAATTTATTGTGTCTATAAAGGCCACGCAGCGTTAAAGGCTCTTAGTGTCACACAGAGTGGCAATTTGGAACTCTATTATGCTATTACTTAAATGTACCTTCCATTATTAAAAAGTAATTTCACTCTGCGATCAATAGAACTATGAAGAAGCTCACCGACAATGTGAATTCTGAAGGGTCCATGATCTATCCTGAAGGATCGGTATCGTACACGCATTCCCAGGTTGCTTGTATACATAGACCTTAGCCACCTAGCATCAAGCAGACCGTCAGTCGCTCTGTCACTCTAGACAGGCTGACGGTCCACTTGATGGTAGGTGGTTACAGTCGCCTATTAACACAAGTAACGCCATTGGTGCTGCAAGTCCGCAAGCGTGCTGTCGACCTTTGTAAAAGCAATAAAACTGAATAAGGGATCAGAAACTAATATGGAATTGGGCTCTGGCATACCTTAGTCACTTAGGTGAGTGAGTAAGGTATGCCACAAGAGCACACGTGCTGTTATTTCACGGTGGTCTTCTACGAGGGGGTGGTTTCAGTCTGCTCAGTACATGACACCGGAACGCAGTGTGCCCTGTTGCTATAAAATTAAATTTTATTTTTCACAGAATATTATTTATTTTTTGTTATTTTTATTTAAAAATCGCCAGACAGACATTGACAGTACACATGTTGAGAGGTGTTACTGCCACAGGTTCTGTAAGGGAGTGGTTACTGCCGCCAGACGGGCTATACCCAATTTATAAAAAAAGTCATAAAAAGAAACTAGCGAAATTGGTTAATGTGAAAATAAATTGATAACATATTTCATTTAACATAAAAAAAAGGTATAAAATTCCAACGTGCGGTCACCCTACACTTTATAACGAGGTTCCTGTCTTTACGCAACAAACGTGTGCGTCGGAAGGAATTGTTATAGCTTTATGTGCTTTGTTAATTAAATATTATGTAACGGGTTAATTGTTACCATGTTACTCTTGAAATCTAATACATTGTTATTAGCGCATAGTGTTATATTGTTTAAATTTATTAATTAACAGTATGTGTTAATAACTATTGAAAGATCCTTTGATAAACGAGAATAACAGTGAGAGAAGAAAAAAGATTCCAGTCAAAGTGGTATTTATTGTCTATGATTTCCCTATCCCCCTCCTAATCCCTTACCCTTAATCCTGATGTAGTCGGCAGCGCACTTGCAGCAGCTTCGGCGTTGCTTGTGTTATAGGCGACGGTAGGCACCTACCATCAAGTGGACCGTCAGCCTGTCTGCCGATCTTAACATTAAAAAAAATTGATAAATAATAAATGCAGACAGATGCGGTCAAGTTTTATAATATGTATAGATAATATCTATACATATTATAAAAGAAAATCGCTCTCCGCCTTTGTTTGTTCCTCCGCTAACTTCTTCTTCTTCTCAACCAATCGATTTTTTAACAGTTTTCACTAATGGAAAGATCGATAAGCGAGGAAGGTTTATGTATAACCTGTTAAGTCAGGGGCGGGTTGCTTTTTATGTACAGGCACCAAATTTGAACCCCTCCACTTGAAATTTTTAACATTTATTCATTGCAAAAACATGTAAAGTCATTTTGCTACATCAGATTGATTTTAAGCTTTAAGAGGGCACTATCCAACTCGAACAGGTTACTTATTTCATACTACGTAATTCCATGATTACTCATTAATTATTAGGTAGTAGCAATACATAAAAAACATGACATTTCTGGGACATATTATGAAGGTTTGCATAGCAAAAAAAAAAATATATTAATTTTATATCTAGTATAATTAATTTTTAAAATTTGCAGAATTTGTGACATTTTCGTGGGTTGAATACTTGTAATTACTGACTGAAATCCAAAAATGTTTTTCCATGGAAATATCCTCTAACTATATTACTATGGTACATTTGAAATTGGGATGGCAATAGCTACCATCTATAAAGGTTTTTCTAAAATATTGGAAATGCTGGCGTAAGTTTTATTATTTTCGCGAGTTGAATAAGTGGCGCGAATGTGTCGCGTCGCATTCTGTCTTCGGTTATTGGCATTACAGTAAGCTGAGACAACAAATTCCCCCAATAACCTATTACTGAGTTCCCACGCACCTATACAGCGCCACCTTAAATATTCGTAATCCATTAAAAAATAAATATTTATAAGTAATTTCCAATCTAGCGTAACTAGTATTGAGTAAAACAAAGGCAAATTATACGTTACCGTCTCGAGCCTACTGTGAGCCATAATTAAATTGTAGAATCTTGATAAGACATTAAAAGCGAGATGATTGTAATACCGTGCGAAAATAGTACTTTTGTTTATTGAGAACTGAACAGAAATGAAAATAAGAAAAGTGAAAATTCATCTGACGTCTTCAGACTTTCTCTTCAGGTGAATCGTTTTATTCTTAAATATGTGTTCGCCTGTACTCCCGTCGGAATAACAAATGTTTACGATTCGTAGAGCACAAAATAAACAAACACACAACTCTCCTACCAGATTTGTTAGGTCAAATCAACCATTAAATATGAATAATAGACTTTACTACTAAAACAAAGGACTCACCAAAATTTCCTCGCGTACCGTCTTTGCCGCATTTATAACCTTGAGGGCCCTCGTTGGTATCTGAAATAGAAGCCGCGCCACTGTTCGTTCTTCTCTCAGACGGTTCAAAATGTCTTTAGTGCAAATATTGTTTCACAAAAAACTCAAACGGCCGCCATTGACATTTCCACATAAATCGAAACTAAAATCACTGTTTCTTTTGTCTCGCGACAGGGATACATAAATCCATACAGTAGATCGTTACAAAGTCGCACAGAATCCGTATATTATTTCAACAATTACTTCTTCCCGATAAAGAAAAACACGCTTCGCGTTCAAATCAATTTCGCCATCATGTTTTTTACAACTCGCCACAGACCACCGTTAGTCTACGGCCGCGTTGACATCTATGTTCGTCATTCGGTGTCAAAGAATATTTCGACGGTTAGGAGTGATAAAACGGAATAATATGTATTAAACAGCATTGTTTGTCTACGTACCATCTAAAAGAATGAACCGTATATTGGATTGATTACTACTAATCATTACTATAATGTTCAATTCAAGTATCAAAAATGCTGAGTGTTATTATCAAGCGCCACTGTGGTCATTTGCACATATAATATTCTTACGCTAAAACACACATCACATGCCAACTGTTCTCAAAGCAACAACAGTAGACAGTGCTTTTTTTAATAATTTTAAAGCAAGGTTTTTAAGTTTGACGGATTGACGAGCTTGTTGGATGATTTGCCAGGGTGCTTGCCTTAACGCTCTGTTTTAGGGTTCCCGGGTTCTATTCCCGGCAGGATCAGCATTGGGGATGAACTTTTCAAATCTGGCTTTGGTCTGGATCTGGAAAGATGTCAACGCGGCCGTAGACTTATGGTGGTCTGTGGCGAGTTGTAAAAAACATGATGGCGAAATTGACAGGGCACACTGCGTATCGTAGTCATTTAGGCAGCACGTCTGGCGACGGTAACCACCCACTTACAGAAGACCACAGTGAAAAGCTTGTGTGTTGTTGTGTTTCGGTGAGTGAGAAGGGATGCCGGGGCCCATTTCTCGATCACTTTTTAATCCCTTATCTTTAGCACGCATCCTACTTTTGTCAGCACGCACTTGCATCACCTGTGCCATTGCTTGTGTTGTGACGGTAACCATCTACCATCAAGTGGACCGTCAGCCTGTCTGCCTACCTTAACTTAAAAAATAGTAATTTTAAATAGATATTTATTATTGCCACATAATATTTCAAAGACAAAATGCTATTTATTTTTAGAAATTTCAAAAGGAGAACAAAGAATGCTCTTGTTAAACTTAATGTTTGTTCAAATAATTCGTTTATTGTTTCTGGGTTTATTAGAGAGTATCTATTATACAAGTCTTCGCCGGAATAGCAATTAACGCCCTTGCTAAGTTAAGGCCGTAACTTTCTTTTAAATTTCCTTGGAAGTACTTCGACCATGCCTTTTAATATTGCTTTATATCGAGCTTGATAAGATGCATAAGAAGAATTTTCTTTAATGTCTTTCAATTAAAAAATATATTAAATATTTTAAAAAGTTGATTATCTATAACATGTCTGAGTAGAAATCCATGCAGTGTTGAAGCCTCTACTTTAAATGCAAAATTTATTGTATAACTATATTCAGCACTAAGCGAGAGTATGCGAGTTTTGAATAGCATATTTATGTTAAGTAAAAATAACGGTAAAAATACTGTAAACGCAGGTACGAATCTCGGTAATGCTCTTGCATTTCTTAGCCTTTTTGATATCATGTGAGTTTTAAAAATACTTGGTATAAACGTAAAAAAAACATCATGAAGAAAACCTTGGAATTCAAGAAAAAAAAATATCTTGACATATAAACTCATCATAACCGGATTATATGCACGCACAAAGACTACACTGAGGAAACAGTGTCAAAAAGAAGAAGAATCTATAGTATGCACTTGCTAAAATAAAGAGTCTGAATTATTTCTTCATGTTAAGTTCACATACAATATGCCCTGTCTGGTCAATTGGAGATTTCTGTTAAAAATTCCTATAAATTATGGAGTTATATGGTAGTGTACTGTAGTACGTAAAATAATCACTAAGTCGTGATATGGGTGCAGAAACACTTCGAAACACGGCTGAGTTTGCAATCAATACTGATTGCACCCGCCTCTATTTAAATGTAAGTAAGGAAATGGACGCTATCATATTATAGATAAAAAATTGTACAATATAAGGAAATAGGATTTTATGTCCTATCAACTAGGATTTTTACTAACAAAGGTCGGTCTTTTTTAGTCTGTGGATTAAGATTAAACACACAACAAGGGTACCTAACTAAGTTCAATGATTTTCAGTTGTTCAAAAAATGTTTTAGGTTTTTTGAAATTTTACTAAAAATCTAATTTTCAAGATAGTTATTAAGGTAAATGTGATTTTTTTAATTTTAGAGCCCTTGAGAAATTGTAGATAAAATTGTTAGTAACTGAGAACGAAAAATAAAAAAATAATTAAAGAAAAATGGCCGAATAAAATACGTCCGTGCATATAGGTATTTTTTCAGTTCAAAACGTTTTTAATGATTTTTATCCTCAAATATCATCAAAAAATAAATTAAAAGATTATTAAAAGATCCATTTAAATTTTTCAATAGATTCATAAACTCCTGTATAATGGAATACCCCCTTTAATTTAATTTAAGTGTTTCTATTGTACCTGCACAATTAAAAAAAAGAACCACCACAATTCAAGTAAACACTGTCTAAATTTTTACAAAAAATTCGCTAAAACCGCTGAAAATCGCCCAGAATACCTTCGGAATTAAACAGTTCATGTTCCCCATCGTTGATCCATCCCCTTATTTTCAAACTATGCCCATGAAAAACCTAATAATAAAAATAATAGTGAATACAACAAATCACATAAGTCGTTAATTTAACTGAGTTATGGAATTCGTTATCGAAATGCGATATTTCAATTAATTAATTCAATTCTCCGTAACTCCCGGAATCAGCACAATAATGAATTCATCAGAAATCTCATGTCGACTGATTTAAATCTTAACATTTTCAATTTAATTATAACATATACATGGCCAGTTGATTCCGGTTAATTATCCGGTAACCAGCTTCGACCGGGTGGATAATTACGCCGTTGCATACAATTTGCGGTCAAACGAGTCCCGGGCCAAAATTTCCCACTGAATAAGAGCTTTGTTCTCTTAACACATAATTAATTTTAGTTACCATCGCAAATGAAAAGGTGTATGCTAACACCATTCTGCGTATGAAGTTATGTGTAAGGCACCAGCTTTTACATTAGTATTAATCGAATATATATTATACTAGCGACCCGCCCCCGGCTTCACCCGGGGTGTAATTTTTTTATATATTTTTTTATGTTATGTCGACAGACAGGCTGACGGTCCACTTGATGGTAGGTGGCTACCGTCGCCTATAACACAAGCAACGCCACAGCTGCTGCAAGTGCGCTGCCGACTACAGTAGGATTGGATAACAAATTAGGAGGGGATAAGGAAATGGGCTCTGGAATCCCTTACTCACTCACCGAAACACAACAGCACGTATATGCTGTTATTTCACGGTGGTCTTCTGTAAGGGGGTGGTCACTGCCGCCAGGCGGGCTGCCCAAATGACTGCGAAACGCAGTGTGCCCTACCACTACTTAAAAGTTACTTAATGAACATAACCCGTTTATCCCTCTTTCCATTAGTGAAAACCGAATTAAAATCGGTCTACCCGTTCACGCTTGATGCCGCAAGGGAAATAGGGATTCCTTTTTATATATAGAGATTAACTTTAATAGTAGGTATACGTTCTTCAGTTAGTTTAAAAAAAAAAGAATTATTAAATATTTAAAATCATAATAGGTGACTAAAAATAATCTTAAGACAAGGACTAACCTCAGACGGAACATAATTTGCACAATAAGGTGCAATATTGCACAATACATTTTTGTAGCCTAAGATTTAAAATTGGAAGGTTTTTTTTTAAATGTTGTGTAAAATATGGTAAAAGAAGTAAAACTTAAAAACAAATGTAGTTGTGGGAGAATTTTTTTTACTGGGCCGAGAAAGTTTTTTGGGCAGTAATTTACTGTATAGTAATTACTGCCCAAAAAAACATTTTTATTCTATGATGAAACGGCGATATCTATCGGATTTAGGTAGAACTGCTTTTTAAACTCCTGAACTATAACACTATTGATTATACTGCAATATAATAGAGAACGCGGCTTGTACATCAAATAGTTCATTTTTTGACGACAGATGTCGCTGAGCCGCAGATTATAACGAGCTATCGCTTCGTTTCTCAACGCGGACTACACTTTTCATACAAGATTTCGACGTTTGCTTTTATAAGCTTTCAGCTGTCGTATAGATTTCAAAGTGACAGTGTCAGATAACGTAACGCTTTTTAGGTAACGCTTGTATTAATTTTACTCATAAAATTACTATATCGGGGGCCTTATATGAAAATCGATTCTTAAGGAGGTAAACTTAAATAAAAAAATTTTGTTACTAAGCCGTCGCAAAAAAGTATTTTTTTACTCATTCACTACAGTTTTAGAACTGCTCATTTGTGTAAAGATCTAAAAACCGAATTGTTTAATTGGAACAAATATTTTAGGCTATTCTACTTGACCCATTGTGATGAATCGCACAGAAAAACATTAGTCAATTAATTATCGAATTATTATTTTAATTGAAAATGTTATCTATCCTATTTTACACAATCAAATTTCAGCTAATTCGATTCGTGTGACATATGCAATGAATTGCACCGATTTAAAATAGGTTGAGCTCGGTGTTCGGCCTTACTTTCAATTCGATTCATTCGATAGTGATCCGAATTTTATTCGAGTTAATCTCGTCATCACGAATTTTGTATCTCTTTAGCAGACTCGATGGAAATGAGGTTGTGCAACAATGTAGGGACCGGTGAGGTAATCGAATGTATGCACTTATATTCGACTGGGTTTTATATTTAACTACCGACCCGCAACCGGCTTCGCACTAATGCTATTTTTTTCTGCAAATTTTATACACAAACTTTCATCGTTTATCGGTTCTTGCATTAGTGGAAATCGTATCATAAGTCGCCGGATGGATTAGTAAAAGTTAGCGGAGAAACAGACAGAGGCGGTCAGCGACTTTATTTTATTTAATACTAGCTGGTGGCCGCGACTTCGTAAGCGTTGAAAAAAGAAAAATATAAATGTGTAACATAACGCTTGCGTCTGCATCAAGCGAGTCCCGTCGTTCGCGTCGCGTTGGTGCGAGACCGCTTCAATTTATTTTCTCCCGCGTTAATCTTTTCAAAAATCAATAGATTCGAGGTTTGACCTTGAAAATGATATTTGCGGGTATTTTGCTTATGATATTCGTAATCAGCGAGTCAAAATACATGGGCTGAAAAGTCCCGTACCTAACACATAGATGACGCTAGTTTTAAGATATTCGAGGTTTGACCTTGAAAATGAAATTTGTGGGTATTTTGCTTATGATATTCGTAATCGGCGAGTCAAAATATGGGTGTATACGAAAATTCAGATTGATTGGAGGTATGGGCTTTTCGGAACTTTTTCCCATATATCGATCAAGTACATAGTTTTAAAATGTACCTACTGCGTTTTACTAGTGTGGAGGTCATTTGGCAAATTCACTGCATACTTGCATAACAAACTGGCACTTGCTTGTGTTCACTTTCCACTAGGAATGTTGTTTATGTGACACACACCCTGCGTATTTATACCTCTTATAAACTAACTGGTTTCTCCACAATTTCTTAAACCTTACTCGATAATTCTATAGACAACCATTTATTAAACTTATTGTATTAAACTAGCTGCGTTAGGAACTTCATCTGTCTCAAATTTCCACTTTAGTTGTCAGTTTCGTCAATGCGAACTGATGATATGATGTCGTTCTTTTACATAGTACGACCCCCCAATTTAAATAGTGACATGAGTACAACAATCACACGTCGATCCGAAAAATTGTATATGCCAAATGCTAAACTTCGAATATACAAAGACAACGTTTTCTGTATGTCAATACGTATATATAACAAATTGCCCGATGCCTTCAAGAGTGTTCCCATAAATTTGATGAAGCGAAAGCTGTCCCAATGGCTAATAGAAAAGTGTTTTTACAGCCTTAAAGAATATTTTAATGACAAGGAAAAATAACTAATTAAATGACCAATAATGTGATTAATTCGTGGTATAATGTAATTTTATAATTTTCTATATTTATTTTATAATTGTTTTTTAAATTATAATACATATTTGCACGCCTTAAGGGCAGAATGTAGCGACCAAAATAATAATGTAAAATACATCTATGTTCTGTAAACCTGCATTCAGCAAATAAACAATTCTTATTCTTATTCTTATTATTCTTTTTAATCCGAGATCCCAATCAAAAATCCCAGGCACCTGTGTTACTCGTAGAAAATGATTCTCACCGACTTGATTTACAGACATCGCAATTTCGTACTGAAAATAAATAATCGTACTAATAAAATAAATAAAATAAAATAATACTGAAAATAAAACATGGGATAATTAGTTTGAGATATTACCTATCACCCTAAATTATAATATTGTAAATAGGGGAGTGAACAATTCATCCCCTAAATAAATATTTATGCTCCAGTACACCTACCTATATTCTTTGGCTTGTCCTCATTTTAATTTAACATATTTATGTAAAATTAAGATTCCACTGTACACTAAAATACTTCATAATTATGTCTCTTAAAGTTACTATTTCCAAGATATAACGATGTAAGACACGCGAGAAAATAAATTGTCTCAGAGATGTAGGCCAGATCGGGATTACGGGGATACAGATCAGTAACGGCAATCAATTTTAAATTGGCCAATCACGGTCTTAGAACATTATTTCATGATTTTAACTTTCGCGAGTAGGTATATATTAATAAAATAATAATAGGTATTAGTGATAAGGATACAAAACAGACAGTGAAAACGCGTTTTTTGGTCGCCTGATAAAAGTTTTTAACAGTCTTTTATCGTGAGGTAACAAGGTACTTCAATGGCCGCGTTATGCATTTACTCACATACTCCTTTGGACTCAAACTGACCTCGACAGGAGGGTTCGTCATTTGCTCACAACGCATCGCATGCTACACCCACGCTCATCGATTATGAGACTGTACATCACACGGAAATTGGGGGGGGTCGCGCTTTTTTAAACACCAAGAACCTCCATAACCGTGAGGTGTACAGTCTTAGGGAATATTTCCTGAACAAAGAGAGTGTACATCGCGACGTTGTAGTAATTGACAAAAACTTCACACCACTATCTCTGGCAAAGGAGAACTGGTGTAAGCTAGTAGTTCTAAGCACCGAAGACCGTAAGAGTGTATGTAAGAGCAAGGAGCTACAAGGCCCTGACAGGACTTGATGTGGACTTGCTCATTTCAGTGAAGTTGCATATTATTTCCGGTTGTGCTCATCTTTCTAACGGCGAGTTTTGCATAGACATAACCAAGTAGCCAGGATAATTCATCAGCAACTTGCCCTTCGATACGGTCTTATCAAGTCTGAGGTGCCGTACTACAAGTGCGTGCCTATGCCCGTTTTCGAAAATTGCTCCAAAATCACGGACAAGCTATTGATCGATCCCAGCGCCGGGCTATGTTTGTTGACATTGCTGTCCCGCATGACGAAAACCTCGTGAAAACCGAAAAAGAAAGCTTACGACATAGACATACGAGGTGACCACCATGTGCGATGTCGATTCAACAATCATTGACCCGATAGTTGTATTGGTGAACGGTCTTATAGCGAAGAGCCTCGACCAACATCTCAAGAGGCTCTCGCTAGATGACTGGATCAAGGACGGGCACGAATGGTCAGGAGGTTCCTCACTTTGCAGCCCTAACCATCGGTGGGTTGAGCCTTGCTACTTGCGGAATTCTAGTTTTAGGTTTTTTATGATATTTATTTTTAAATTAAAACAAAGACAAATAAATAAAATATGTGAAATAATAGTAAATAAACCTCTAATTTCCTTCTGATAATTCTTCAAGTTTTCAATGTAAAGTTGAAAAATGTCCGTAATAATGAAAATGTAATAATTTAATTTTCTCTGGTATGAGTGATGAAAAGTGGAGTTTTTTTTTTTAATTTAATATTATTTCCTATAAAAAGTAAAAACAATGGGTACAAAAATTCCAAAATTCGTCTTCCAAGACAAGTAACGTTCATTTAATAATAATTGGAAATTTTTTTTATTTGGTGTATGTTTCTATTCCAATTGTTACTATGTAATATTAGTGCTTGTAAATTTCCCTAAAATAAAATGAATAAATAAATAAATTTAAATGAAATAAAACTTAAAAAAAGTCAATAATGAAAAAGATAATATTTATTTTGCATGGAGTATATTTATATTACTCAAACCAAAACGAAATACACACAAGACAACTCATAAACAAAACATTCAAAAAGTCCACAAGCGACGAGACTGACGCCCGTAACCGAAAGTAGGTACACAAAGTTAAGAAGAATTTATTTACGGCAGTGCTTCTTCAAACTTTGTTATCTTCACCTCAAACAACGAAGTTTAATGCCCCTTGTAAGAGATGCACAATGGCATATCAACTAATAGTGTGTCTCTGTGTGTGTGTAATAGTTGCGTTGCGTGTACACGCACACTGCAAACGTGTGTAACGTCTTAAAAGTATGTACGGAAAACATTTCAGCGGGTGCTTTAAACGAAATAAAAATTTGGGTGATTTCCTATTGAATGCCATTATCATTGTCGAATGCCATAGTTATCATAAAGTTTGTGGAGATTGTAGGAACGGTTTATATACTTTTTACCATTTATAATATAACAACTTTTTTTTAATGTTAAGATCGGCAGACAGGCTTACGGTCCACTTGATGGTAGGTGGCTACCGTCGCCTATAACATAAGCAACGCTACAGCTGCTGCAAGTGCGCTACCGACTACAGTAGGATAAAGGATTGGGAAGGGATAGGGAAATAGGCTATGGCATCCCTTACTTCCTCACCGAAACACAACAACACAGGTGCAGTTATTTCGCAGTGGTTTTTTGTAAGGGGGTGTTTACTGCCATCAGGCGGGCTGCCCAAATGACCTCGAAACGCTGCGTGCCCTGCCACTAAAAATTGTCACTTAGAATAAAATAAATTCATGGATAATTTAAATAATTTAATTTTTCCAGTCTTAACTTTTACGGTTAATGTAGGATAGAACAAAAAAGTCAGTTTTCAAATCACTTAATATTAAATTTAAGTAAATGTACCTACCACAAAATGATTTCACTCATTAAACATACAAAATAAACACAGTTTCCTGGAAAACGTGCAGTCATTCCCTTAATTACGAACAAAAGAAATCTTTTCCCGGAAATATCCAGTGTATTGAGGCTCATTTCCTGCAGCAATGTACTTACGTTTAATAGACGTAAGATAAATACCGATTCATCACTAGTTGTCTTTTCGTCTTCATGCATAATAATATATATACCAGTTTCTGTATTTCATGAATTAAAACCCATGGGTTTAATAGTCTTTTCTGGTCTCTTAATCACTATAATATCTTATGAACTTTGCGATTTTATGTAATCAGTCATTTTGAAGATGTAGTTTTTTTTACAATTTAGACCTACCGACTGCACCTCATCACGATAGAAATATGTGAACTCAATTGTGGAGATATGGTTAATTATGACATGTATTATGTTTAGATTGACGCTTTGATAAGATAAGAGCGTCGGTGGCGCAGTGGGAAAGACTAGACTATCATGTCGAGAGGTCCGAGTCCGATCCCCGGTCATGCCACGTACCAATGAGTTTGTTTCGAAGAACTTAAGTGCATTTTACTGATTGCCCTCAAACAGTGAAGGAAAACATAGTGAGGAAACCTGCATACACCAAAGAAGAAATTCTAAGGCGTATGTGAAGTCCACCAACAAGCACTGGGCCAGCCTGGTGGACCATAATAGCCCATACGCCCTTGTTGAGAGAGTTCGTCACAGGATATTTTCACAGCTATTATATTTTTTCATTTTTCAACGCCGACGAATGTACAATGTACAACGAATTCCAATTTAGTCACTCTGTCAGGAATATGTTTTATCGGGTTTAAAATGTAAAAGTCAATTAGGATGCTAACATTAAACGAGTTCAAATGATTTATTGGTTGCAAGTTGTATATTATACGAAAATAAGTTTTAACTTTGAATAATTACTCAAAGAACCTGACAGGTCATTGATTGATGACTTTAGATTTATTTGATCGCTAAACACTTGCAAAAAATATATTCAAATTGACATTAAAACAGTTCGTACAAATAAAAACAAAATTAATTGAAATACCTCTTTATAAAATTATAAAATTCCTATTATTTTCAGTGGTGTTATTGTTAAAAAAAAAAAGACAAAAGAAAAATGAAAAAACTTTTAATATCCGTTTGACATTTGCTGTTCACTGTATTTTGTTTTAAACTTTCGTTCAAGCTTCATTTTTCTGTTTCTCGTGTGAGTATATCTCGACTGGCTGACTTTATAAATTGTTTATAGGAGTGTTCCAACTAAACGACATAATATGGAACTTTTAATATATTTTTTATCATTAAATAGCCGTTCACGACATTCCGGTACGGCGAATTTACCGGGCCGGTGAAACTGCCGGAAAGTCCAGTGGCTACTTTTTATATGAAGACCTTCACCCTATCCGGCAAAAAGCCCAGCTCGGCGTTTTATTAAATGTATAATTTTACTAATCCTCTATGAGTACATAAATTTTACACTGCCCAATCTTTGTTCTGGACAAATATCTAAACTTTTACTTTTATCTCATACGAGTATGTCTCAAAAGATCCAATAATTCATCAAAAGAAGAAGTTTGATTCGTCACTTCACAGTTCACCATGTTCTATGTTTCTAAGTTCTATTTGTTGGAATGGAATGGAATGGAACATGTTCATCCAACATGTTCCAAATGTTCTAAGTGAAAGGCTTTCCAGTAAAATAGGATGTACCCAATATTTTCTTTTTACTCTATTAAACTTTCTAAAATACCACCACAACACACAATTTTGTCGTCTATCGTGCGCTCAGATTTGACGTCGACTGTAGTGAGGACTTGAATCTCCGGTTTTCTTGCCGGAACCGACTTAATGTGAACACAAATGTCCGGACGACGGTTTCCGATAAATTCGTCGGTCCGGCGTAGTGGGAACGAGTTCTTAGTCTCTCCACAATTGGATGTAGGTTTCTCCGAAGGCTCGCCATCGTGTACTATGTATATTGGGATAAAATATATTAATATAATTAAAAAAAATGTTATTAATGACATTTTTATAATATTTTTATTTTATCCTTCCAATACTCTAATTTTTTATTTAGGCTAATAGACAAAAAATATTCTAAATCTTCGTTGAATTTTTTTAATAATTTTATCTCAATATATTATTATTTCTTTTTCTTTTATTTGGATTTATAATTTGTTAATGTTAATGTCGACAGACCTATTGACAGACTGACCGACCAATTGATGGTAGTGGTTATCGTCGCCTATAACAATAGTAACGCCACAGGTACTGCAAGTGCCTGTGGCTTGCATAAGGGATTAGGAAGGAATAAGGCAATGGGCTCTGGCATTCCTTGCTTGCTCACTGAAATACAATAGCACACATGCTGTCATATAATTTCACTGTAAGGTGGTGGTTACTGCCGCCAAACGAGCTGCCCAAATGACTGCAAAAACAGTGTGCCCAGCATGATACCTGGACGAACTTCGGATCCTTACGGACTCTATGGAGGAAAGTTGCGTCTCACCGAGAGCTTCATTTTGATAGGCTAAACGACGTGGTTTTCACCTTTAGTTTCGGAGATATAGATTTTAAACTGTTTTTTGAGATTTCGGGGAGATTGATGTTTTTCTTCGGAAAATCGTTTTTCTTCCTGGAATTTCTTGCAGTTTAAAAGGGCCCTTTTCAGGGCCACTCTGGAACAGTTGTTGTTGTTGTCTTTTGTTAAATTTGTTGTTGTTTATTGTTATTGTTGGTGTTTTTGTTACTTCTTTTTGAATTTTTGTTAGTTGTCGTTATTGTTATACTATAATCTGGTGGTTGAGTTACTACCTATTTCGGGGACCCTCTGGGCCCCAATTTGGCCATGTCGGACCCTATGGAGGCCGATCGACCTAGCCAGCGGTGTAAAAAAGGGCAGAATCTCCCCTCTTCTTCAATTAATACACGATCGCAGGCTCGAAAGCGAGCTATTGCCAATAGGGAGGAGAGCAATATGGAGTCTTCTCGCCCCTCCTCAGTGTCTGAGAGGGGCAGTTTGAGTAAATTTTTCTCCAAGTCGTCCGGATCGGATGCATCGGAATCCCAAGAGGAACCTGTGGTCCCTCCTAAGATTCCCAAAGGGAGCAAGGGCCGTGCTAAAGAACACGGTCATGACTTTTGTGTCTCCCAGGCTCGCCGGGAGCTTGGAGAAATTGAGTCCGACTCCTCGGAAGAGGAGTTTCACTCAATGAAGTCGTCGTCTCCTTCGGGCTCAATCGAGTCGCTCACCAGGACGGCGGAAGAAAAGGCCTCGGTGATCTTTGAGGTTGTACGGAAGTCGGGCAACCTGAAAGGATCATGCCAGAGGGATATAAAGGAGGCAACTAACTCCCTTATTAATATTGTGAAGGCGGTGGCGGACCGTAAATCCAGTAAAGAAGTCCGCCATCTTAAAGCCGACAACAAACGGCTTCGTGGGCAGATGGAAGCCCTCCAAACTGAGGTGACGGCGCTAAGGCGCTCCTTCTCAGAGAAATCCCGTTGCGAGACGCTGATTGACTCGCAACCAATGTCGGAAACGCCCAGAACAACTGACAACCAGACACTGTCTCGGGCGGAATTTTTCGAAGCTTTTGCCTCTTTGCAGTCGGAGCTAATGAACCGTTTTGACAGCATGATGAATGCGCGCTTGGACGGTTTGGAGGTAGACGGGAGGCTACTCCCGGCGCGGCAGATTCGACCGCCACTAGCGGCAGACCGCAACAAGGTGGACCGCGCTGTGGCCCCACAGCATGGTTCGGTGACAACCCTTACCCCACCGGCTAATCTGCCTAAAAAGGCGAGGGTTACCAAGGTGGCCAAACCCATTGTCGCCAAGGCTCCTGAGCCACAGGCGGGGCCATCGAATGAGCCAGGAAGATCCGAAACCTGGACCGAAGTAGTCCGGCGCAAAAAGCGCGCCCCTGTCACTCCAGCCCCGACAGCTGCAAAAGTGAGTGCCACAAAACTTCCCAAGGAGCCCAAGAAGCTGGCCGTAGTGGTAGCCCTTAATCCAGAGGCGATTAAAAAGGGCACCACGTATAAAGAGGCCTTAGAGAAGACTAAGGCCTCAGTTTCGCTGGATGCCCTTGGAATTGGTCCGGCCCATTTCCGTACGGGTATCACGGGAGCTCGAATTATCGAGCTTCCGAAAACGACCACGCCTGCTCAAGCGGACCAGCTGGCGGTTAAAATTAGCGAGGCTCTGGGTGACGAGGCGAAGGTCACGCGCCCAGTCAAATCGGTCGACATTCGGGTCAATGGTCTTGACGACTCGGTGTCGGCTGAAGAGCTGAAAGCGGCTCTGGCCTCGAGCACGGGCTGTCGCCCTGAACACATCAGAGTGGGCAAGGTGCACCCTGGAGTCAGAGGTGTCGGATCGGCCTTCGCCTCTTGCCCGGTCGAAGCCGCCAGGAAACTGGCGATCGGTGGCCGTCTTACGGTTGGCTGGAGCTCCGCCTCGGTACAGCTGCTTGAACCGCGTCCCATGCGCTGTTATAGGTGCATGGGGCTCGGCCACCCCGTGGTCAGATGCCCGTCCAACAAGGATCGCAGCCGTCTCTGCTACCGCTGTGGATCGGACGGGCATTCTGCTAATGAATGCGAGGCGGCGTACAGATGCGACATCTGCACCGACGCTGGCCTCCCAGCCAATCACCGCATGGGAGGGCAGAACTGTTCCCCGCCTACCACTAGGGGCCGTCCCATAGCGACCAAACCTGTCGCCGAATCTGGGGCTAATGGCGTCGTAAGGGAGGAGCCAATGGACACACTCAATGCCCAATAAGCCCTCTATAAAGATCCTCCAGGCGAATATCAACCACTGCGCCGGGGCACAAGATCTACTGTGCCAGTCCATAGCGGAGTGGGAGATTAACCTGGCGGTGGTGGCGGAGCCATATACTGTCCCACAAAATCCCAACTGGATTGGGGACACGGACGAATCCGCTGCCATTGTAGTGAGGCCTGGATGTGCGGCTCCTCCCCTTTCCCTCAGAGAGAGAGGATCGGGATTTGTGGCAGCAAACTGGGGGAGAATGGTGGTCGTGTCGACCTACTTCTCCCCTAACCGCGGTCGGGCGGACTTTGAGGTCTTCCTGGCCGCGGTGGAGGGTGTGGTGAGGCGAGCGGCCCCACTCCCAGTTTTGGTGGCGGGGGACCTAAACGCTAAATCCACGGCGTGGGGGTCCCCTAGTACGGACGTGAGGGGGGGTATTCTGGAGTCTTGGGCGTTGGGCCTGGGGCTCCAGGTACTCAATCGTGGTACCTCTCCCACGTGCGTACGGTGGCAAGGTACGTCCATCGTTGACGTATCCTTCGCCACCGCTGCCCTTGCTGCCCAAATCCGGGGATGGCGGGTGGAGGAAGAGGTGGAGACCCTATCGGACCACCTTTATGTCCGATTTGAGGTCTCCACGCTGGCCCATAGGGCGTCACAGCGGCGGGATTCCACGGCAAGTGCCGCCTTTCCCAGGTGGGCACTTGCCAAGCTCCGCCCGGATGTGGCGGAGGAGGCAGCGATGGTGAGGGAATGGTCGTCTCTCCCCCCTCACCTCGCCGGGGATCCCGACGGCATGGCCGACCACTTTGCGAACGACCTTCGGGAAGTCTGCAATGCCTCCATGCCACTGTGGCGCCCTCCTCCACCCTGGAAAAAGGTGTATTGGTGGGCGCAGGAGATCGCCACACTGCGTTCCGCCTGTTTGGCGGCGAGACGCGCTCTCCTCCGATGCCGGAGAAGACGTTCCAGGAGGACGCCTGACGAAGAGGTCCTCCTTCGCCAGGCGTACAGGGAGGCTCATAACGCCCTGCGGACAGGCATCCGCAAGGCCAAAGAAGAGGCCCACGAGCGCTTCCTGGCCCTCCTGGACGCCGACCCCTGGGGTCGTCCGTATAGGGCTGTGAGGGGGAAATTTGCATCGAACTCCCCCTCCACAGCTACCCTTGAACCGGCGTTGCTCGACAAGGTCATGGGGTCTTTATTCCCGACCCCGGGCCGATTCGAGCCCCCTCCCATGGAGCCTCCGGATCCACAACCGGAGGCCGAGTTTTGGGGCCCTCCCGTCTCTGACGTAGAGTTCGAGGTGGTGAGGGAGCGTATCGGAAGGAAGAGGACGGCCCCGGGGCCAGATGGAGTCCCGGCTAAGGCCCTGGCGATAGCGCTAGGGCCTCTGGAGGAGAGGTTCCGGGCGGTACTTGATACATGTATCGCCCGGGGCAAATTTCCGGCGAGGTGGAAGGTGGGGCGGCTCTGTCTTCTCCGCAAGCCGGGACGCCCTCCCGACTCGCCGGCGGGGTACCGACCGGTGGTCCTGCTCGACGATTCCGGCAAAGCCTTGGAAAAGATTATGGCCCGACGGATCGTCGAGCATCTGGAGACAGAGGGGCCGAACCTTCACCAACGTCAGTTCGGCTTCCGAACCGGTCGGTCCACTATGGATGCTGTAGGCCTCCTCAAGCGCTGGACTGAGGGGGCCACCGGTAGAGGGGAGGCTGTTGTTGCGGTGTCGCTCGACATCCGCAACGCCTTTAACAGCCTCCCTCACGAATGTATCAGGGCGGCATTGAGATTCCATCGGGTGCCGCCCTATCTCTGCGCCCTCGTCAATGACTACCTCGCTGAACGGGTAGTGCTGTACGAGGGCGCGGACGGGAGAGTTATTCGTCGGTCAGTGGCGGTAGGTGTGCCCCAGGGGGCCGTTCTCGGCCCATTACTATGGAACCTGGGGTACAATTGGGTCCTGCGAGGCAATCTCCTTCCCAAAATGGAGATTGTCTGCTTTGCCGACGACACATTGGTCGCGGCAAGAGCGCAGACGTGGGATAAGGCAGTACGGCTAGCGTCGGTCGGCACCTCAATGGTCGTCCGGCGCATCCGTCTGCTCGGATTGGAGGTGGCCCTAGACAAAACTAGGGCCATGGGTTTTCATCCCCCACGCCGCAGGATCCCTCCGGGGCTCCGCGTCCGAGTGGAGGGGGTCCAGATTTCTGTGGAGAGGCACTTTAAATACCTCGGCCTCACGCTGGACCCCCGTTGGAGTTTCGAGGAACATTTCAAGCTCCTCGCTCCACGGCTCACAACAGTTGCAGCCGCACTCGGACGACTCCTCCCGAATAAGGGAGGACCGAATTCGTCTTGTCGTCGACTTTACCACGGGGTGGTAAGGTCGATGGCACTTTACGGAGCCCCGGTCTGGGCGGAGTGCCTCACTCCTTGCACCCGGGCCCTGCTGCGGAGGCCTCAAAGGGTCCTGGCGATCCGGGCCGTGCGTGCCTATCGAACGGTCAGCCACGGGGCGGCCTGCGTGCTGGCAGGCATGCTACCGTGGGATGTCGATGCACTGGTTCTGGCCCAGATGCATCGGCATCGGGTCGCCGTCAGGGACCAAGGAGGTAGACCCGTCGCAGAGGAAGCGCGACGGGTCCGCATAGAGGTGCAAGAGAGGGCCTTACAGGACTGGAGTGAGGCACTACGAGACCCTACTGCCGGCCACCGGACGATCCGCGCAATTCGTCCGGTTTTGGAGGAATGGGTGAGGCGCCGACGAGGTGGCCTCACCTTCCATATGGTGCAGATAATGACCGGACACGGGTGCTTCGGTCATTATTTGCACCAAATAAAAAGGGAGGAGTCGCCGCAGTGTCATCACTGCGGCGACCTTGATGACACGGCCGAGCACACACTTGAAGTGTGCCCGGCCTGGAGTTCGCAGCGCCGTATATTGAGGGTGGCGCTGGGAGTCGGAGAGGTCACACTTTCAATCATGGTAAGAGCCATGATTGAGAGTGTGACCAAATGGAAAGCGGCTGCCTCCTTCTGCGGTGATGTCATGTCACAGAAGGAGGCAGCCGAGAGGGAGCGAGAGGAAGCGGCCGGTCTCGCTTCCCTCAGACGCAGGCGGCTGGGCAGAAGAAGACGGGCATATCAAGCCCGTCTTCAACTGTTCTAGGGGACCTGCGCACACGGCTGGCTAGCCGGGTGTGCCTGCACAAGGTCCCCCCCGTCTGGGGATTGCCCTGGTGTCTCTGGGCAATCCCCCATTGGAGTTAGCTAGCCAGAAATGGCTAGGCTGCCCTGGGATGGATCGGAGTTGTTGTTTCGGCAGAGCCCGGTCCGTCTCTCCGATGGGCAAGGAGACACCGGGGAGTTTTAGTGGGTAGTACCAGTGCCGCTATGACTTAGCATAGTGTGTCGCACTGGTGACCCCCACATACCCCTACCGCCTAGCCAGCGGTAGGAAATCCGTAAATGGATTTCTCCTCGACAAAAAAAAAAAAAAAAAAAAAAAAAAAAAAAAAAAAAAAAAAAAAAAAAAAAAAAGTGTGCCCAGCATGTTCGGTTTTTTCGAATTATTAAAATCCTGAGTTTAATTATGTAAAAAATTTCAGGAATATTTACTATTACGATAAAGGGGCGAGAAAGTATTTCTTAAGTTTGTTAGGAATCTCTGGAACCACTGCGTCTATAAACTTAACACTTTACAGCATTTTCTACCAATAATAACCAAAAACAATATCATGTAACATTACCCCAATCTCAAATTTAAGGAGTTTAAATTGAAAAATGTTTATATTTACTCTTTCTAAATTTAATATTCTCCATTGGAGGCGTCTAGACAAAGCAATCATGCAGGGCGAGTTAAGTAAGAAAACAATTTGTCAGTCTCAAAATAAGTTGGAACTATATCATCTTATAATGTGGTAGTTGACAACCCTTACCACTGTTAATTTTTTATTATATACATTATACATAGCTTGCGGGAATACTTTTAGTTTATATTTGTTGTTGTGATACAGAAAAGAACATGGGAAAGGTAGCAGAAAATTCATCTTCATTCATCTAGAAAAAGTACCGTTCCCGAGGTATCTCTAATAAAAATACAAATTCAACGCCTGACAAAAACGCGTGAGCAATAGATTGAATAAATGTTTTAACACGTAAGAAAAAATGCCTAGGATAAAGTCGCCGGCAAAAGCTAGTTCAATATAAATGGTCTCAATGTAAAAAAAGCCTAAAATACATAATTATGCCAGAATGCCAGAATGACAAATGCCAGAATTTTTCATTCTCAGATTGCGAATTACAACGAAAGCTAGAACAACATGAATGCAATAAGAATTGCTAATTGGACTTCATTAGTTTCTCTCAGTCTGCTTACTTCGCGAGAATATAAGTTACACCTTGAGTTTGTTACATTTTTAACCTGCTATTACGTATTTTACTTTGACCATGTTAATTGCTTTAATGAGACAGTGTGTATTGCTTTTAACAACAAAATTATCACTTGAAGTCGTATAATATAGATTGAAATAAATTTTTTACGCTTAATAGAACTTAATTTGGTAGCATTTGTATGTCAAACTTGAATTAAACTTTATGATTACTTAAAAAGCTAGGTTACTTCATTATTAGCTTCAAGAATTACCGACTGCAAGTATACATAATTATATTCCTTACTTTATGTATTATAATTAATTATTCTGTACATGTGTATGTCACTAAACTAAAGGTCTGGACCGATTTTGATAACAATTTTGTGTGTTGTTGGTTTAGGATTTAGATTCACAATTGAACCCCCACCGGGTTGCGGTCTTGTTACAGAAGTTATTAATTAAATTGTACAAACTCGCGAATAAGAATACATTGTGTAAGATTTAATTTAAGATTAAGATTAAATCAAGATTAATTCGATTTGGTTTGTCGTATACTTAAAGGTTTGCGTATAACTATTTGTAAGTACATAATTCAAAAGGTAGCAATTTCATAAATTTAAATAAAATATATTTAAAGACAATGCAAAAATGTAATAAAACAGAAATGCTTTTATTTATTTAATTTTTTATGTTAAGATCGGCAGACAGGCTGACGGTCCACTTGATGGTAGGTGGCTACCGACGCTTATAATACACGCAACGCCACAGGTGCTGCAAGTGCGCTACCGACTAAAGTAGGATTAAGGATAAAGGATTAGAAGGGGATAGATAAATGGGTTCTGGCATCCTTTAGGTGCTCCTCACCGAAACAACAGCACTCGTGCTGTTATTTCACGGTTGTCTTCTGTGAGGATGTGGCTACTGCCGCCAGATGGGCTGCCCAAATGACTGCGAAACGCAGTGTTCCCTGCCACTACTATCATTTTTGTGTGAAAGTATAATTAACCACATGCACCAATGTAAAAAAAATCGCGGAGATCATTTATATACATATATATTTAATCTCTTTAACAACGTAGTGAAATATTGTTTAGGTGTCTGGAATTGCATTCTCTATAAGCGATATTAATTTTATTATGTTATTAATTTTAAAGCGTAAAAAATATAATTAAATACATTTTCTTAAGTCGAAAAAAATCGTATTATAATCGAAACAAGTTGTTTAATAAGCCTAGCCTTCGTCATAAAGTCTCTACTAACTCAAAACGAAAAAAGTGACATTTAAAAGTTGCTAGCTGATTGTAGGTCATTTCTACATAATTAGAGTTTGATTAGTAAATAGCAAACGAAATGAAACACCCTTTTTATGAAACATGTTTTTTGGAGGCCAAAATTAAATGAAGTAACAAATTACGAGATGCAAGGGTTATTCGTGTTAGATTAGCTTTAATGCCGAGACCTATCTAGAATAACTTGGCCAAGGCAAGAATTTTGCAAGGAATTTTAACAACAAAACACACTAACATTATGTCAAATGTCAAGGATCGAACATGCATAATCCATTAGGAGATTATTAATTTTATATAATGTTTCAATTGTCGTTACCATGTAAACATTTAAGAAGAATAATAAAAATATTTGTGTAAGTACTTTTTTTAACAACAAATATATAATATACATACTTCTAATTATTAAGTAGTTATGTATTATATGATGTACTAGTTAATTTATTATTATACTAGCTGATTCCTGCGACATCGTCTGCGTTAAAAATGAAATAACGCGTGACATCTTTATCGCATCTTTTTTGACGAGCCCGTTGGATGAGTGGTTAGGGTGCGTTCTGTTCTCCCCCCCTAGGTGTGCTGGGACCTTGTCGCGGTGGGGGGGCTTAACCCTCGCCAATCCGGACGGTTGCAGGGGTCGGTGGGGTCACCGGCCTTCGCTTGGCTGACCGGATTGTCGCTGGAGAACTAAGGAAGCACACCCGTGAGGGCTCCGAGCGAACTCCGAACATCGGAGCTCGTGGCGGAGCGTTTGCTGGGAGGCTCCAACGGTCAGTTGGAGCTTCGCCGGTCACCGCTCGCTGAGCCGAGGATCCGTACTCGGCTCATGCGGGTGTGGGCCGGTGAGAGACGGCACCCCCGGTCCTTGTTCGTCGGACCGAGGTATGGGTCTCGGTTTTGCGCATGAGGACCGGCGCGGGTCGCAGCGGGCGGATTCTCTCGGATGGCTCTGTCGCTCAGTGGTAGTCGGGCAACGCACGCGAAGACGGAGCTTTACGGCAGGGAAGGACCGTCTGGCAGAGTACCGCAATCGTGGCCTTGTGGGGGGTGGTGAAGACCCGGTTAGGGCCACCGGCCTAGTAACCGCCCTTCGCAGTCGTCCGGAAGAGTGAACACCCGGCCTCGTCACCCGGCCTAGTAACTCTTCCGCGACGACAACACGAGGTGGAGTCCGTCTCTCGGGCTGCCGCGATTGCTGTGGAAATGTCAGATGGAAACCCCCTTTGGGCCGCCCACCCTTAATGCCGTAGAGATGAGCGGCCACATGAGCAGGGGTTATCCGAGAGTTTCAGGTGGAAGCGGCCTCCGACTCTGTGGTAGGTTGTGCCGCAGAGAAGAGGTAATGGGGTGCTTCAGAGGTGAAGCCCCTCGCTGACTGCCCGCTGCGAGAGGTGAGAATGGGCGGCTCGTGCCGCTTCGCCCGGGGGCGGTGGACATGGGGTTGTCCGCCGTCATCACAACACCGGGCAACGATGGAAGACGTGCTGTGTGTTTCCGGCACGTCTCTCCACGGCGCGGAGATCAAACTCCGCGCCTAATCGAGGTGGAGCCCGCAAGTGCGCGGGCCTCGTCTGGCGGGGGAGGCAGATGCATGTTTTCCACGATCCCTTACCCCCCCGCCCATAGACGGCGCGAGGAAGCACCGTGGGTTTTTTAGTGGGTAGAAGTCCCACATACCCCACCGATGTCCCCATGGTCGGTGGGGATCTGGCTCGCAGATTTTCCCACGCAAAAAAAAAAAAAAAAAAAAAAAAAAAAAGGGTGCGTTCTGTTCTAGGGTTCCCGAGTTCGATTCGCGGCAGGGTCAACTTTGAAAAATCAACTTTTCAAATTTGGCTCTTGTCTGGATTTGGAAAGTAGTGGCAGGGCACACTGCGTTTTCGCAGTCATTTGGGCAGCCTGTCTGGCGGCAGTAACCACGCCCTTACAGAAGACCGCTGTGAAATAACAGGACGTGTGCTGATGTGTTTCGGTGAGTGAGTAAGGGATGCCAGAGCCCATTTTCCTAACCCCTCCTAATCCCTTATCCTTAATCCTACTGCAGTCGGCAGCGCACTTGCAGCAGCTTTGGCGTTGCTTGTGTTATAGGCGACGGTAGCCACCTACCATCAAGTGGACCGTCAGCCTGTCTGCCGACCATAACATAAAACAAATCGCAATGACGACGGTGGCGCGTCATTGCGTCGCCACAGCGGAAGTGGCGCCCAATTTTTTATTATTTTAGACGATCCCTCGAGAAATTAACATTTTTTCGGGATAATAAGTATCCTATATTTTAATCCAGGTAATCCTTTAAGTCGTTATTGCTTGAAATTAACAAACAAATATTTTATTTGTCAGCAATGAATATTTGAAAAAAAAAAGCCGAATTTTCAAGTTTTGTGCTTAGCGACATTAAGCGATTAATTTTTTTGCTTCTCCCAGGAACCTCCTATCAATTTATAATAGCAACATGCATTAATGCCCATCTCTTTACAAAGCATAAGGGTTAAGTTCTTAAAGGCAATGAGCTCTGGTATGTCCTGTTAGTTTTAGAAAAGTGTTCAGATATTCTTGTAGAATATTGCCACAAGACATCTGTCCATTATACTACCAATAACAGGTATTTGTATGAAATACTACTAAAGCCGCAACCATAATAGTCATACGTGAGTAAATTAAATAGACAAATAAAAGAAAAACCAGCTCATGAAGCGAAACGAGAGATTTTTAATTTACAACGCGATTGTGTCCATAAAAATAGTTCTTGTTACATTTTGTTTCTTATTGTTAATAAATACTAAAGAAGAGGGTGTAGCAAGCACTAATAAATTAAACAGCGCATTGTTGTAAAGTATAGAAGCATTTTTTTTTTCGCAACAAACCACAATTCTTTGTTAACAGTTTCTTTACAATTACGGAGAATGGTTGCACTATATCTAGTCTAAAGATTGAGCGGCGAGAACCGCACAAGTGAAACCGATTTCGAAAGCGAATCAATGAATAGCCCTCTCACGAAACAGCCCGACACTACAATATCGATTTAATAGATTTAAAACTCGCACTGCGCAAATTTAATTAACCGTTTTATCGATGGAGATTTAATGGTTTTTTTTATCGTGGAATTTTAGCGAATATTTTTTTGTCTACCATGAATAAAACGTAACCCGATTTTGAAATTATATTGTAATTCATACTCGTAGTACGAAACAGCGAAGCGTTACAGCTTTTTTTTTATGAAACAGCAAAGTAAGATTAGTTATTAATTAAGAAATAGTACAATTTTAACATATTTTTTTGTAAGGATTATTGGTTTATAAGACTACATTATCCGAGCTAATGGTACTTATGAGCTATTGTTGTTTCTTTTACGTCGTCTTTTGTTTTTCTTTAACAAATCGTCGTCGTCAAACCAAAATCTGCATGTGCACTTTTTTGAGATTCCAACATTCCTTGTGAATAGTTCATTGCCATATCCATTGTATAAAAAAACTGGTAAGTTTTTTTATACAATGGTAAGTTTTCTTATCAACACTATTTGTCAAACTACAACCTCATGCTAGGTGCAGCAGCTACAATCTTTTATGTACAAAATTTACTCTATTATCAATTTAATAAATAAATTGTTAAATTTTAATATGTAAAACACCAATAAGTTTCAAATAAAATTCTTTTAAAAATAAATAAATCTTCATTTAAATTTTTTCAAGAAAACGTTTTTTTTGTCAATTTCTTAAAAATAAACTTTTTGCAGATAGCAGATTTTGATTTCCCAACGACGATTTGTTATCTTTTAGATATTACAATATTATCCTGTAGAAAAAAAATATCTTATATTGTCAAAACAACTTGAATATTAACAATGGATTATTTAGCTACAAAACAGCTAAATGGTTTTCGTCAAATTAAATTTTCATTGTTCAGTGGACCTAATACTGCTTCATAACAGCGTCGAATTGCTTACAAGATTATTTGCTAGAATATTTTGCGTATACGAAAATCTAATTAAGCAACCCTATCTTAATTGTCTCAAGAAGATTGTATATTAGAAAGGTGTCCTTGCAAAAGAATTAGTTGCTAAAAATTCAGTCGAAACAAAATGTAAGTGGTCGTGGAGCCGAAACACAATATTAGGGGTGTCTGGTACGTAGGAACGTTACCTCAGACAATCCCGGAGCGCTTTTAACCCCAGGAAGCATTCCACATTTTATTGTTGCTATAAATTTTACGTTGCTACCAGTTGAGATTGCTCGTGGATTTTTGTACTTTATCGCGAAGGGATGTTGGTGTCTTATTGTTGTTTATTGTTCGCACTTCGACGGGTGGGAAATTTAAAAATTCGTATTTCGTATTTTTTTTAAATTCATTATTGCTAATAACAGTTCAGACTTTCAGGTAGAGTAAATTATGTTCATAATAATATTTCAATAAATATAATAATAATAATTTTTATGCTCTGAAACAGCCTTTTACATATTATCATACATACATTTAAATTTACACATATAATAAAATTATAAACGAGCCGTATCTGTTAAGATTTTTTCAAAAAAACCATTTGTACACGTTGAACTTATGTCACAGATGTCAAAAAAAAAAGTTTTTAGAATTTTTGTCTGTTTGTCTGTGCGTTTGTGGACGCTAATCTCTGAAACGGCTTAACAGATTTGAATGTGGTTTTCACTGATGTATTGTAGCAAGTTTCCCATAATATTAAATGTTTGTTTCATTCCAATCAGTTTACAAACAAAAAAGTTACGCGCTATACCGAATACCACGCATACGAAATTGCGGGCTCAGCTAGTATTACATATAAATCTGAAATCATCGGTTCGCTTCCGCTTACATGACCGGTGCGCTTCAAAAATGCATTCATCCCAAGATTACTGGACGCATTTTTTACTGTCTTGGACCTACAGAGTCCTGTATCCTCCCTGTCCGTAGTTTTTTTTTAATGAAAAATTCCTGAACAAAGTCACCTTTATTTTGTCGGAACGCCGTGTAATCTAAATAAATTCTTGATAACCCAAACGAGTTAGGTGTCTAAAGAGCGAGATTATCTTGAGAAATATAAGACAGTTTCACGAGGTCAAGGTTTCATATTGAATTTGTCCCGTAATTTTTATTAAATTTTCAGAGATAAATAATTTTATTTTGGATTAAAAATTATTTTCTGTAATATATCTAATAATAAATTATGCCTTTTATATGTTAGGAGAGACAATGTGGAAAATATATGACGTACTAGTTAATGTAGATTTCTTTTGGTTCTGCTAGGCATCAAAAAATTATAGTTTTTTCTTTGAACCAGTGATTTATTCCAGTAAAATCGTTATAAAATACCATTGATTAAGATATCTGATTAAAGATCTGGTGAGATCTTTAATCAGAACAGGCTTTAATTTTAATAACTACATATTCTTTTTCGGGTCTATTTGCGTTCTAAGCGAATAGTGCTTGTCAACTGTAATCAGAATTTGCTGCATGATACATTACTCGTGGTGTACACGTGAAATTTACTTGAAATTAAATGAGCATAAAATGTAAACGTTTGAATGAAATTTATGTTGCAGTTGATACATAGAATAAAAAGTAATTTTTCCATTGAAAGCATTTGGTATCGATACGATCGAGAAAATTATGCATACGGTTACTTTTTCTCGTACAGGGAAAGTGGTTAATTATTTTAATTGATTCCTATCACATCTCACATGCATAAAAACACCTAATCGTTGACAATTGATATTATACAGATAAAAGATATCTTTACATTGGAAGTAGTGTAAAAGTAATTGCAAAGAATATCTATGTTAAGGGTGCCTGTAGGCTTGAAGTTATATAGTTTAGCATAAACGATTAAATTAAATCAAACATAAAATCGGTCTGTTCTCTGTACATTGACGGTCTGGCAATGATAGTACGAGTATGTACATTAATAAAAAGCCAGAAGACTAAAGAAGTGCATTTTATATCGTACAATAGGGAATATGCGTCTAATTAAAAAAAGGCTTTATATTTTTTTTATCAATATTTTTGCTTTAGAATTATGTCTGTTTAAATATTTTTTTATTATTATTTCTTTTTCGTTAAGAAAACAATTATTAAAAAGTGTAAAAAAAATTGTGGTAAATTCAAAATATTAAAACGGTCAGTTTGAATATGACGTCAAAGTCTATGAAATGTCAACAAGCGTGTAGATGTTTTTCATTTTTAATATTTGATATACAATAAGCCATTTGATAGTTATTGTAGACTGTGACGTCACGACAAGCGCGTAAAAAGGATGGGTGTTTAAAGTGCCTGTAGCTGTTAATTAATTTTAACATTTTTTCTTTGTTACTAAATTTCTTTTTTCAGGCCCTGAATATTTTTTACGGTTATATAATGATATAACCTATCGCATGAAAATATAAAAAAATGTGCAAATTCCTTATTATTAGAAGATGTAGTGCAGTAGGTTAATATTTCAAAAATTAAAGGCGACTTCAAAATCATATAATAATATAGCTGATTATTTTTTATTTAATTTTAGCAGAAACCAAAATTTACTACATAAAAAAATTAAAACTTTAAAAAATATTTATATTGACTAGTCGCGGAATAGCTGGTGTCCGCGACTTCGTTCGTGTTGAAAAATGAAACAATGGCTGACGTCTTTATCGCTATGACGACAGTGGCGCCATTTTTTTATATTTTAGAAGATTCCTCCGGAACCTAATATTTTTCCAGGATAAAATGTATCCCATATGTTAATCCATGTAATAAAATGTCTGTGTGCCAAATTTCATCTAAATCTGTTCAGTAGTTTGTACGTGAAAAAGTAACAAACATCCATCCATCCTCACAAATTTTCTCATTAAGTTCTCATACTCATTTCTCATACTGACTCTTAGGTCAGTTGAAGTCTTGATTACATTATCAATAAAAACCATAAATATCAAAAAGTTAATACGTTCCAACAAAGACTTATTAACTTTTTGATATTTCTCTAATAAATAACAAATGGTATTTTAACAAGTAAACAAGGTACTACATTTTAAATGACAAGTATCTATACTTTTTTATAGTCCTTGACGAGCAAAATATTTGTACTTTTTTAGCGTTGATTGTTAAATAATACGATGGTTGGGTTTGTTTCATATCGTACAAGCAAAGAGCAGACAGTTTAAATAGCATTCAATGTAGACACATAAAGAAATAACAAGATAATATTTGCAACAACACAAATTATTACGCAAATAACAGTTTTCTACAATCTCGTAGATAATATTCCTTGAATGTTGTAACTTTGTGGTTTTATAAACATTTGTAAGGCTTTATAGATGCTAATGTTCATGTCAGGGACTTCTACCGATTAGAAGCGAGACACTCTTTATAGGTCGTTTTGTATAATTTCTATTGCCGCGTGTTGCCACCGGCTAAATAGAAACCGTGAGGATTCTGAATTCAGTTTAAAATTTTCCCTAAAACGATTTTTTAGTATTTATTTTTATTAAATTTTCTTTAAATCTTATTTACCGAAAGGCTAAGTAGCAAAATACTTGAGTGTGGACAGCAAAAACTCAACAAATCGAACCCCGAATGCATCTTAAAATTTCTGGTATAAAGGTCATTAACTTTTTTTATGTGATTGGATATTTAAAATGTCTTAAATGCAGTTTCCTTACTGATGGATGGTTACAGTTAATCAGGAAATAAGCTTTATTTTACCATTTTTTGAATATTTTATAATTTAGATTAAATAATCTAGATCTAGTTTAGTTAGCTCATTATTGCCTGTTTCAGTACTATCCTGGAGGCCTACCTACGAGTGTGTAGGGCCACGAGACATGCATTGCCTAGGACCTACTACACGCCTTAATAATGAATCTAGCCCTTTAGAGGAATATCCGCGAAGACAGTGGATGTCTGTAGACTATTTTTATTTTATTAAATTATTACCGGAAGTTATTACGGGTAATATGGGCAATGTAACACAGCAGTCTGCAGTTATAAACTAGGAAACACATCCGGTGATAGTAACCGTCTCAATCGTAGCACTTACGAGTATACGCTTATTTGATTCGTGAGGCGATTCCAGAACCCATTCCTTTATCTACCTTATTTTAACACCTTAACCTTATCCAACCAACCTTGCCTTATCCCTTATCCTATAAGTTGGGTTGCCATACGTCCCGTATATACGGGACTTTCATCGTATTTGACCATCCCGTCCCGTATTACTAAATTTCCCGTATTTCAACAAAATAATACGGGTGGCGCGGGTGCTCGCCCGACCGGCCGGCGGCGGAGTGCGGGGGTGCACGTATGAGAGGTGAGGCCAGTGGACGCTTTTGATAGCCACTACAATTGAAATCAGAGGATATCTGTTAGAAAAATACATATAGTTTGTCTCTCACTATGAACACATGCGTGCTATGTATGGTGTAGTTGAAAAGCCACGTGTCGGCGTTGAATGTGTTATGAGTTATGGGCATCGGAAGAGATTACGTCCCGTATTGGTTCCTAGAAGTTACGGAAACCCTACCTACAAGAGTAAGCAGCGCACTTTTATCATCCTATGTTTGCTGATGTTTACCAAGTTGTTTTTGATCGTCTTCCAGAAATTCATCCTCATATACATAATAATGCATTTTGAATTTAAATTTCTCATAATATCTAATTTTGTTTAATATTGTTTATTTTTATTTTAATTCTCCTACTGTATCTACTTGTGTTGTGGTGTGGTGGTTTTGATATAACGTTACAGCAGTGTTATAACAGTTATGTTGCGCAGGTCACGGCTGTGGGAAAGAGGGTTTGCAGCTCCGAATGTTATGATGGAGCTGTTAAGAGTAACAATTGCTTTTTATCTTCTTCGCAAATTGACGTACCTAAAACGTCAAATGATAGTCAGGAACAACATACATATTGGACGTATTCTCAGAATTAACATCAGTTGCTATATAATAATAGCTTTTTTCGCGGTAATTAAATATCCATTTGAATATATTCAATTACATCAGCATAGTATTTTTTTATATGTAAAAATATTTTCATATGCGGATGTTAAGATCGCTAATTAACACAAAAAATCTAAAATTTAAAATATTTCGCATACAAAAGAACAATTAAAGAACATTTCTTTATCTATATCTATTCTATACATATAATAAAATCGTAAACGAGCCGTGTCTGTACATTAAATATTTAAAAAAAAAACAATTTGAACACGTTGTACTTATGTCACCGAGGTCAAAAATAGTTTCAGTATTTTTCTGTTTATCTGTTTGTCTGTGCGTTTGTGCACGCTAATCTCAGAAACGGCTTAACCGATTTGAATGATGACGTTTGAATGTATTGAAGAAAGCTTCCCATAACATTTAATGTTTGTTTCATTCCAATCGGTTTACAAACAAAAAAGTTACTCGCTATACCGAATACCACACGTACGAAGTTGCGGGCTCAGCTAGTATGAAATAATTTTATTAGATTTAAATTCTCAAGGCTCAAATTCTTTTTCTACTTAATAATTACCTTCAGAACCAAAAAACAAGTCTTGATGTTACCATTTTTTTATCAATTACATTATTTGCTGTCTAGAAATAACTGGTTAATGATTAATATGAAATTGATTTTGTAAAAAAATTGAGTAGGAAAATAGCTATTTTTCATTTATTTAAAAACTTGTTTTTTCCTGCGGTTTCGCCCGAAAGAAAAGTTAAATCAAGCCTATGTTTCTAAGTGGCAAGCTGTCTTCTCGAAAGACCACTTGATACGTCATTTAATCAAATTTTTTTTATTTTAAGTTTATCCTAAATGTTTATATAAGGATTACATATTGAAGTAAATTCTTTCAAAGTCCCCTCTAGTCATTAGACCGATAAGGGTTGGATTTATTTTTAATTAGTAGCTAAGACTGGTGCACCGTGGAACAATACACTCCGAAGTGAGCTTATCTCGCTAAGGTTGTATTGTAAGTTTGTACGTGATCCTAGTACTACATTGTGCAAGTAACCTTCTATCGCTACTGCAGTAAACAATTAGTTTTGAATAGGTGCCCAAAAACTCAATGTTACAATTAACAAAGAAATTTTTTACACTATCATCCGAAATATCTATTAGTTGATAAGTTATTGAAATAAATAAAATTGCATAATGTATATGTTTCTATAACAATAATTCAAACATTATACAATTTTTTTCTACGTTAAGATCGGCAAACAGGCTGACGGTCCACTAGATGGTAGGTGGCTACTGTCGCCTATAACACAAGCAATGCCAAAGCTGCTGCAAGTGCACTGCCGACTACAGTGGGATTAAGGATAGGAACATGGACTCTGGCATCCCTTACTCACTCACCGAAACACAACAGCACACGTTTTGTTATTTCACGGTGATCTGTAAGAGGGTGGTTTCTGCCGCCAGACGGGCTGCTCAAATGACTGCGAAACGCAGTGTGCCCTGCCACGTTTTTCCAGATTCAGACCAGAGCCTGAAAAGTCCTTTTTTCAAAGTTGACCCTGCCGGGAATCGAACCCGGGAACCCTAGAACAGAGCGTTAAGGTAACAGGCTCGAACCATTTTCCCCATTGCGACAGTTGGGTAACAATAAAAATTGCTTACATGTTTATTGATTGTATTTAATGAGCAACTAAAAGCAAAAGTTAACAAATCCGATATTAAAGTAATATAAAATAAGTAAGTATTTAAATTAGTTTACCAATTCAATGTTAAATTATAAAAATGTTTCGCAATGTAAATGTACGATACCAAAATTTTTTCATTATAAAATTTTAATTTATTTTTGGAAATCTCTTATAAAAAATATAGGTACCTATATAAAATCTTGAATTGAAAGGCTAAAATTAATAATCGAGCTCAATTATATTTGTTACTTTATACTTTCACAAAGAAAAAGTTCAGAGTTATAAAAACCAGTATTAAATGTTTTCGGAAACATCGTCGCCATTTTGAATTGTCTGGATCTCCTAACGCGCAAGTTTAATTATATGGAAATAATTTAGAGTTATGATATGCGAGGAATGGAAAACCAGATTTAAGGTAAAATATGAGAGAAGGTAAAATTTTTATGTGTAAATTTGATAGTTGTTAATTCGAAGTCAATTGGAAATTTTGTTAAACTACATCCCTATTTCACTCGTTTCGTCTAGGTTTCGTCTGGATACAATTGAGTGTCTTTAATATTGAGTGTCTTATGTCCATCTGGAATAATATAGAATTCGGGGATTACCCACCACATATCAGGAAACTTATAAAAATGGATAGAACCTTTATAAAAATAGAATGCAATAATTGTTATATTTTCGTTTTGACCAGATTATTTCACTTTTCTCCTTCTTCGGAAAAATCTCCCTCAACCAGTAATTCCAAACACAACTTTTTTTAATTTCTATGTTAAGATCGGCAGACAGACTGACGGTCCACTTGATGGTAGGTGGTTACCGTCGCCTATAACACAAGCAACGCCACAGCTGCTCCAAGGGCGCTGCCGACTACAGTGGGATTAAGGATAAGGGATTGGATAGGAAAATGGACTCTGACATCTCTTACTCACTCACCGAAACACAACAGCACACGTGTAGTTATTTCACGGTGGTCTTCTGTAAGGGGGTGGTTACCGTCGCCAGACGGGCTGCCCAAAATTACTGCGAAAAGCAGTGTGCCCTGCCAGTACTTTCCAGAACTAGACAGAGCCAAATTTGAAAAGTCCATCTTTCAAAGTTAACCCTGCCGGGAATCGAACCCGGGAACCCTAGAACAGAGCGTTAAGGTAATAGGCTCGAACCCTTTTCTCCATTGAATTTCTCCTTCGAGTCAAACGTTTCCAAGATTTTCACTCACTTTTCATATAATTGGCATTCATGGAATAGGAACATATAAAACAATTTTATCGACCACTCCAATAATTCAATATTCTAATAGAATGAAAATAAACTTATATATCTACATAAATATCTATGTCGTTAGCAATAATTGTAGTGCGGCAAATTGAAAGTTGCAATATAAATAAGCCAATAGCCATTTTAAATCATCATTGAAACGACAAGAATGACATTGATAGGAGATATCGTTTGTTTTCCTTTAGAACAAACACAAGAAACCAGTTGGACTGGCCGAGGCGATATGGTAGCATAGTAAACCATTCCCTTATAGAAAGTTATGACCACACAGGTAACAAGTATCAGATGGAATTGTTTGAAAGTGCAACTGGGTTATGCAGTTAACTACTGGATATAATATTAAACTGGTCCAATGAATAGGGCTATATGTTCAAATTTCAGCTTTTCATTTAATAACTTAAGTACCTACCTAAGTGTACGAAGATTTTTTTTTAAATGGAATAAAAAAAAAAATTTTTTTCATTGTGTTTTATGTACAATTGACAGTTTATTTACAAAAGTCGACAACCCTACTGGATCTTGAATAGTATCAAAGATCAATTTTCCCTTCTTACATTGCCTGAAACTAAATTAACACTTAAGTCATATATACAGTATAACTTAAGTTTCAGATTTGTTCAGTTATAAATGAAAAAAAGAATATTAAATTTTACATGATGGAATTATCTAGAAACTCTAGTAAACAAATAATTGGTATTTAATTTTGTTTAATTGAATTTTTGGTATCTGGAAAATCTTAACATAATTTGTAAACGGCTTTGTTAACGTAATATCCGGATGTTTTGGTATTATTGGCTGTAAACCGTAATTAAGGCCAAAGGGCCGCAGGAGAACTGATAATTGTGGACGTCTGATAACCCTCACAGTTGAGTTCACCTTTTAAACGCAGACTCGACGGATTTTGCGGTGACCTAATTCTGTACCTACCGAGAATCTTTAGGGAATTCCACATACGTTTACTGTGATTAGGACCCAACGAATTGGCAAAATAGGTTTGTACCTGGAGTATTATATAATAAATAAAAACATTTTCTTACTTACGGGAAACTGGGTGTTTTGATTTTTGTGACATTATGAGTAATGAACGTCAATTATGAGTAATTTCGAATTTACTCTAGCAATAAATATATGAAAATCTCTATGACCAAAAAAGATTGATTATGAGAATAAGCTTATATTCCTGATTCTCTGATTGAATAACGGATGAGTAAAGACGAACCAGATCAGTACTTATATCTGTTTATTCGACGGGTTAATATTTAAGAAGGATTTGTTGTGTTTCGGTGATTGAATAAGGGATGTCAGAGCCCATTTCCCTATCCCCTCCTAATCTTATTATCCTTAATCCTACTGTAGTCGGCAGCATACATGCAGCAGCTTTGACGTTGCTTATGTTATAGGCGACGGTAGCTACCTACCATCAAGTGCACCGTCATAATCATCATAAGCTGTATGATGATTATGATGTTTATGACGGTGCACTTGATGGTAGGTAGCTACTCGTAGCAATATAATATTGCTATAAGATGCTATTCCGCTCAGGATTCGAATCCGCGTCTGCCCTGTCGCTAGCCAAGCATTCAACGAATTGGGCTATCATTGCTTACAAAGAGAAATATAACAATTTGTTTAAAATTCTTTTCGAGCTAAACAAAACACGTTCAGTGAATTTTAAAAGCGAACGGAGATGTTATGTTATATTCAATATATTCCTTGCAAGTGTTTTCCCGAATTTATTGCGAACGACACTTGTATTTCTTACGAAATGAATAACTTCGTAGTGTGTGGGGCTACGTGTTATGAAATATGAAACATTTATAAAAAATTATTACATGTTATTTATGCGTTAAATTTTCTAGAAAAGCTAAAAAAATTTTTTTAAATTAAATTAAAGTGTAATTCCCTACAAAAAAAAAAGATTATTATATAGAATATATAGAGACGGCATTGGGATTTTTTTCCTACAAAAATATTGATCCTGATCGCCGTAATCAGGATGGCCATGGCGTAGCTAAATAGCTTTCTAAAGTTGGTGATGGACTGAGCGATTTTGTACCACGTGGTTCTTAATGTCACATTACGGATGCTTTCGTCTTGCCCGATCTATATAGTTGAAAATCTTTGATTACAAGGTAGGTATTATATTAGCAATAGAGTCATTTTGTGGTTTATAATAGCAAATATGTATGCATATGACCTATGTTTACGTATAAAAACGAATGTCTGTAATAAAATGTATAATTAATGATTAGTGTTGCCCAAATGCAAGACCAAGACGAGACTTAGCCAGTCTTGGTCTTGGTCTTGCGTCAATATACCTGGTCTTGGTCTTGGTCTTGGTATTGCGCTCACAGTCTTGGTCTTGGTCTTGGTCTTGCAGCAAGAGTCTCGCAAGTCTTGCAATCACCTATTAGCCTATTGCCATTTATTAAACACGTAATATTACTACAATAATATCACTACAATAAATTATCTAATATGTACCTATTTTTACGACTATAATATTTCTTGCGAGGACAACAAAATCTGTATTAGTATTCGTTCTGAGCACCAGTAAATTTATTTTATTCTTTGGAATATCGGCAACCTTTGATGTGCGAGCGGCGGCGATCAAACAGTGTCAAATGCTGTGTCGCAGTCTTTTAATAAAAATTTTGCAGGTACGTAAGTAGTGACTCATTGGTTGGTCGTGTTGCTCGGCGAGATTAACGAAATTAGTAGAGTCGGTTGCTAACTATAGTAATTTAATGTTTTTGTTTGCTACTTATTGAATTTGATAAAAATAATATTTATATATAATATTTTTATAACAATATTATAAAAATATTATATATAAATATTATTTTTAACAAATAAAATAAAAACCGTTATAACCATCAAAAACTTCATTTTTAATTTTCTATTGTTTTGACGTTAATGAGTAATTAAGTAAGTACATGTAAAAGTTTCAAATGAACAAATTATTTTAACTTGACTTTGACTTGTTAATTTAACAAACATGTAATTTTAGTAAGTATTTCATTTTCATAATTTTAATTTTTTTATATATTATATTTGGTATAATCCACTTTTATTAATTTTCATAAGTAACACCCGCTCAGACATTACTATTATACAGACACAGTTATAAATATCTGCATCCACTCCACGGATCCCTTGTTCTGTTCTAGCTTGGTGTAAGCGGACACCACTGCCGTTACGAACAAAATGAAACCAAGTACACGCGTAATTTTGCGGATTATTTTGCCAGTGTTATTTTCTATGGAAAAGGCCCATAGAACCATCAATGATTATGAAATAAGTAATCATAAATACCGCCGACCGACCAATGGTTTATATCGCGTAAAGTAAAAGAGATTAACCACCAAATTGACTGGCGCAAAAACTGTTGCTAACTTGCTATACCTACTAAACATCGATGCACCAGGGCAATTATCAGTCATGCCAAAATTTCATTTCATTTCAATCAAACGTCTTTGAGCTGTCTTAGTGCTTTAGTTTCAAAAGGTATTAAGAGTCAACGACTTGATAAAGGAATGAATTTACGAAAGTTTTCGCTTTAGTTTTCGTACCCCACTGTACCTTCTACCCTACCTACAAAATTTCTTTCAAATGCATTAAAATTCATTAATTAATTAGGTAAGTACCTACCAAGTACCAATGTTATATAAGTTAAAGTTAATTAAACAAGAGCATGAACAAGAGCGTAGGTAGGTATGAACTTCGTATGTAGGTATGAAAATAAAATTGAAATAGGTATCATTGTTTCAAAGAGATAGTGTACAGAAAAAGACACATTTTTATCTTTTATCCAGACGGCAGACGCAGACGAAGTTGCGTTCAAAAGCTAGTCTATAATTTAATCAGATACCTATGATGTAAGTAGGTGGGTAAGTACCTACCTATCCAGTATCTACGCGGACCGGACACATCCACAACATGAGGGTCATGATCACGAGGGTGGCTGTTCGTTTACTTGCAGATAAATTTTCATTAAGTAATAATTATACCTACCTAATATAAGTATAATCATTACCTATACCAATCGAACTTTACGTGAACAAAGACGCGGGCAAAACGTAATCCATACTTTAATATCATAAATGTGAAAGTAACTCTGTCTGTCTGTTACCTTTTCACGCCCTAACTACTCAACCGATCATCATGAAATTTTGCACACACGTTGTCAGGGATACAAGAAAGGACATAGGATAGGTACTTTTCACCCAGAAAAAGTACTGTTCCGAAGGGGTCTTCTAATAAAAAACTTTTTATTTTCCCATGATTTTTCCACGCGGACAAAGTTGCGGGCACTAAATAAACTAAATAAATAACACAATCAAGTATGCAATTGATTTGGTTAAAACCATGTTAAAATAGATTGTAACTTGCTAAATTCTTTTTTAAATAAATTCATAAACACGTTAAAAGTTAAGTCAATTTTGTGTAGAATCTAGAAAGAGAACCGACAAAAGTTGCCGCTTTATGACAGTGCAAACTAATTTAGACTTTAAACCGTAGAGATTTAGGGCATCATTAGCTACACAAGGAAGCTGCGAGGCAGGCATGTCTAAATTCACTTTGAACTGGAATTTTCACCGCGCGTATGTTTGTTGAAAATTAACTTAAGTGCTCATACTTTTAAGAGCTGAATTTGGTTACACATATCGATACAACTACGCAATTGCGGCGAAAATCAAATAGAGTCAAAAGTTGTTTTTACTACCTATTCTTGATGTCTTCTTAATATTAAATTTTTAAATGTAATGAAATCATCTATGTACATGAAATATTACTTATGTTTATGTATTTACTTTTGATTTACTTAATTATTCTTTTTTCAAATGCAGTAGTCTATTCTATTGGTTAGATTACAATGTCAGATCTATGACTTTACAATTTATGGATAAATATTTTAATATTTATTTCCTTTTTATTGTTTGAGTTTCCTCCAACAAGTCACCTCATTAGGCAAAGTTTGTTGACCAGGCAAAGTTACCTACATTGACGGTACCTAAATTTTTTTTGGGAACTATATTTTCCGTCATCAAAATTTATATTTTGTCATCAACTTGTACCTATCATCTAATTAATAGATCTGTCGGCACGAAATATTTTCATTGTCAATTAAATAAATGGGTCGCCAGGTATGAATTTACAAATTAATGTCAATATATATCTAAAATAATAAATGTATTATCAAAAAATCGTAGTTTGTCCTATAAATAAAACTTTGTTGTGAAAATAATAGATTTGTCCCTTAAATAATAGCTCCGTACTCAAAACAAAATAGTAGCATCTGTCAGCAAATATATCAATTATCGTATCGTCGCCAGATTATGACTTCTTTTTATTTGTTATTTTGTCACCAGTACAGTAGTTACATTTTATTTTTTCGGTTATCAAATAATACAATTCGTTACCAATAACAGTTCAGTTTATAAATTTAATGAAAAAATGTTTAAATAAAGGGGCGGAGCAAAATTCTACTAGATATTTACGTAAATTATACTATATTATAATTTACGTAGTTATTACGTAAATTATAATAAAAAATAAATCAATATAACACCCCAAATAAATAAATACATCCTAGCAATTTACCGGATGTAAATATAGTAAAACAATACCTATGATGTATAATGAACTAGCTGTGTCCGCGGTTCTGCTCGCGTGGTCTCAGTGGTTTGATTTAAATTGCAAGACGCAAGAGTCTTGCAGGCTTAGTCTTGTTCTTGCTTAAATCTTGCAGGGTCAGTCTTGGTCTTGGTCTTGCTACAATTAGGCAGTCTTGGTCTTGGTCTTGGTCTTGCAAAAATGCAAGAACAAGACCAAGACTGCAAGACTTGCAAGACTTTTGGGCAACACTATTAATGATACATCACTTGTTGAGTACCTAATTAAGTTAAGAGCCATATAATCTTAAAGCTTCCTAGAATTACAAACAAAGTAAGACAAAGTCTTTGAGTGCGATCACCACTCACTCATTGGCGTTAATCAATCTCAAAAAACATGTGGATATTATAACGATATTATAATGATATGTCATCCTATAGCAAATTTTTTTGAGAAATTTACTTTTTTATTTTAATGACTTTAAGATCGATTTTCACGTATTTATTTTGGTGACACCACGGATCTAATATTTTTAATTGCAACTTCCTTTTTTATGTTAAGATCGGCGGATAGGCTGACGGTCCACTTGATGGTAGGTTTTGGTTTTCATATGACGCGTAAATCGTCAAATCGGATTATAAGTATTTGGAATTACTGGTAAATGTTTACCGAAAACATAGCACAACAAGCTTCTCTACATTTTTGAAATTTAGGAATCCAAAATGTTACGAGCATAATAATTAAAAAAAAGGAACGGAAAATCTATTTTTAACATAAATTACCAACACCGTTTACGATAAATAATGATGATTCTGCCTTTAATAAATTTTTGTTTTATAATTATTATTGTAACAAAAAAGGATATTTATGTATATTAAAACTGAGCCCGCAATTTCATACGCGTGCTAATGAAACAAACACTAAATGTTACGGGAAGCTTGCTACAATACTTCAGTGAAAACCGCGTTCAAATCGGTTAAGCCGTTTCTGAGATTAGCGTGCACAAACGCACAGGCAGAGACAAAGAGACAAAAATTCTAAAAACTGTTTTTTTGACCTCGGTTACATAAGTACAAGATGTACAAATTTTTTTTTTTTTTTTTTTTTTTTTTTTTGAAAAAATATTTAATGTATAAACGCGGCTCTTTCACGATTTTTAGATGTATAGATAATGAGATTACATGAGCTGCTTGTAGTTAATGCTGATTGACCAAATTCCACTTGTTACGCATTGAATACGAAAACTTTTGATTAAAGGTATTAAAATAATACATACGAACTAAATCATATTACGACCCATTTTATTGTCCTATTAAACTTCACCGTTATTTTAATACAGAACGGGTCCTGTTTATAAAGGACTTTATGGGAAACGTAAATTTAAAGTTATTGTGATTATTTTATTAGGATAGTTTACCGGCCTAAGTAATCCCGACGAACGGTGAAATGGTTTTTGAATTATGAGTGTAAATTTTTAAAGCTCACATTTTTGTTATTATGTTCCATAACTTAGGTGTCACCTTTAAAATATACATTTTTAAAATATATTTGGGAATTAGAAAGGGGAAATTTTTAAATCTTTGACAGAGTGTTTATGGGGTTCTTGTCTAGTCCGTAAATATCTTTGTAAATATAACTCGTGGTGAAAGGGAGAGCAGGTAATATGATTTGAAATGTTATTACCAAACATAAAAAAATTGTAATATTTTAATTTAAAATCGTAAACGAGCCGTGTTTGAATATTCAATATTTAAAAAAAAAAAAAAAAAATTGTACTCATTGTACTTAGTTACCGAGGTCAAAAATATAGTTTTTAGAATTTTTGTCTGTTTGTCTGTGCGTTTGTGTACGTTAACCTCTGAAACGTCTTAACCGTATTCACTGATGTATTGCAGCAAGCTTCCCGTAACATTTATATTTCATTCCAATCTGTTTACAAACAAAAAAGTTACGCACTATACCGAATACCACGCGTACGAAGTTTTGGGCTAAATAGATAAATAATAATTTTTGTTGCCTAAAATATTGGGACATTTGGTGAATGCTTGCAAAGTTTAGACGAAATACTTAAAACAATTTATTATGTTTAACCATATTTAACTTACCAAGTAAGTAGTTTGTTTCGTCAGAAGAAAAGGAAAATTTAACTTTAAAATGACATGTCTATTTATCTAAGAGTATATAGATATAGTCTTAATTAATGATCAATTTTAAACAAAAACTTTTTTGTTTTGCATTTATAAATAATAATGATAAAACACAAAAAATATTCATATTTAAATTTTGCCGCCTAAACACCCATGGATACTTCATCACGTGTTCTGTATGACATATTACTGTGATAATTCGTGATGATAGATTAGGGCACACTGCGTTTCGCATTCATTTGGGCAGCCCGTCTGGCGGCAGTAATCACCCCCTTACAGAAGACCACCGTGAAATAACAGCACGTGTGCTGTTGTGTTTCGGTGAGCGAGTAAGGGATGCCAGAGCCCATTTACCTATCCCCCTCCTAATCGCTTATCCTTAATTATACTGTACTCGGCAGCGCATTTGCACCAGCTTTGGGGTTGCTTGAGTTATAGGCGACGGAATAGCCACCTACCAGCAAGTGGACCGTCAGCCTGTCTGCCGATCTTAACATAAAAAAAAGATAAGAAGTACAGAAGACCGTGTCTGATTTTGAGCCTTGGAAGAAGCTTATATCCAATAATGGAGAGACACAGGCTGATGATGATGTTTATAGAACTCAATTGTTAACAACTGAGATGTTATTATGAGATAATTGATGAGATAAACTAAAGCGTGTATATAGATTGCCAAATTAATGTGAAATTTATATTAGTTGAGTGTATATACGCATTTAAGGTGGGTTTGTTTTCTTGTCTAAGTATTTCAGCTTCAGTTTTTAGGGTTATATTTTTCAAATTAAATTAAAACTGTTGGTATAGTCGTTTGGGGATCATTACGTATATTATTACGGTCTAAAGAAATGTGTAATACAATTTTTACTTTTGTATGTACTATATAATCTGGTATATATTTTTATACTATATATTTTGTATATGTCTATATACTTTTAGTTTTGTATATACCATATTTTTACTTTTGTCAAGGTGAGGTAACCATAAGTGGCAATTTAAAATTATCACGATAATTTTAGATTTGATCAACCAGCTCTCACTGTCTCATCCCGTAACATAGCGTGTTTCGAATAACAAAATCAACTGATATTATACAAAATTGTCATTCCCAGCACGTATTATATAATGTTGCTCGCGTCATGATGCATAGATAACGATTAGTTAGGGACGACGACCTGAGTTTGAAAGAGTTCAAAGTCAATTTTGGTGTGGAAACTGGTTTTTAAATAAAAAATTCCACCGAAATCCAATTTTTCGGAGGAGCTGTTCCATACGAATGAAGGTGCGGTTAGAATGTAGTTGGAGAAATTCATGTGTTACGGGAAAAGACATGAAGATATATCCAAGGAAAAATATATTTAGATCAACTTCTGGTAAAACATTTCCTCTGTCGTTGTTTAAATTAAATTGATAGTGTTCTCTTTCAATTTAATTTACATATTAGTACGCCAAACGCTAATATGATTTCAAATTCCTGTTTATTTCCTCGTTTTAGGGGTGAAATTTGAATTTGTTCTTATAGTGATTCTTCTAAACCCTCACCATGTCCTTCTGAATATCTTTTTTAAATAATAATCTGATTTGTTGTTGTGTTTTTAAGGTCCTTGTAATGCTGTTTTTTTGTCATGCTTGTTTTGATTTTATATTTATAAATAAATATGAAGGTTCGTGCCTAGAAGTGGAACCACTATTTAGTAAATCGTTACCCTTACCCTAACTAAAATTTAAAAAAAAAAAATTAAGTATATAAAACTTAAGAAGAATGTGTTTCAATACTAACATTTTAATGTGCATATATTTTTACTTCTTTTTTTTTTATTTCCAGGTAAGTTGCAGTACGCAAAATAGTAGAACGAGTAATTCAAGGACAATAGAAATTTTGTGTAAGGCAAGTCGCAAGGTAGAAATTTAATTTTTAAAATACTTTAATATATTTTATGCAAGAATTCATTTAAATTAATTAATTTTAATAAAAAATCGCCAAAACTAAACATAACAATTGAATGGCCCCCAAACTAAGCAACTAAGCACTGTTTGGCTTGTGTTATGGGATAATCATACATACAACTAACAGGGAGCGAAACCCTAAGCACTCAGACCAGAGCAAATTTTGAAAAGTTGGCCCTGTTTAAAGCGCCTTTACTGCTCGACCAATAGACTCGTAAGAATTAGTTACACGACATTATGAAATTAAGATAAACAATTAAATATTCTGTAAAATTATTCATGTGCAAATTTAATTAGTGCTACAATGAAATTTCTATATAAAATAAAGTTAAGGAAAGGTTTATTAGAAAGTCAGAAATGTAATATAAGAAACCGAATTATAAAATAACATGTAAATTTTTACGCTGGAACGTAAAAAAAAGTGTAAAAGTATCAGAATATCAGTTCTCAAACCGAACTGTCATACGAATAAAAAAAAATCCACTCAAAAATTTACGGCTTCTGTGGATATAAAAATAGACCGATTTTACACCTCGCAAGGACCTATACTCAATTTTATATGTCGACATAAAAGCCACGTTCAATAAAATTTTAACAGCCAGCGAGTCGTCAAGATTTTCGTTCATTGAAGATATTTTATTATTTTTAATGAAAGATCGATTTCGATTAAGCTATTAAGTTAATAATTATTGTTGCTGTACAATAAATATTTTACAGGTCTTATAACATAATAAAATCTTATGTAACTTAATTTATCAACAGCAATTTAATAAATGTTCTTCGATCCGATCACAGCTGATGCATTTTTTAAATACTTAAAGTTCAATTCTTTTTTTAACTGCTTACTTCAATATATTTTATTTTGTTAATAAAAAATTGCCATGACACACTATCTTACAAAAGATCACCGTGAAATAACAGTGTGCTGTTGCGTTTTGGTGAGTGAGTATGCCTTCCTTCTGTCAAAGATTTTACTATGGTCGGCAGCGCACTTGCAACATCTTTGCCGTTGCTTGTGTTATAGGCGACGGTATCTGCCTACCATCAAGTGGACCGTCAGCCTGTCTGTCGACCATAACATAAAAGAAAATAGTCCACTTCATCATGAAGTGGCAAAAGTTTAAACCATTTGCAAATAGTGGGTGTAAGTATAAGGTTTTACTACAAAAATTTTGATGTGTAATATTTATTTCAATTGAAATCTAAAATATTTCTATCGATTTCGCTCTGCCTTATAAATACCCCCTATTCCAATTTAAAATTTACCTTTCATCTGAAAGGTAAATTTTGATTTACCTTTCAGATAAACTTTAATTAAAAAAATTACCATTAAGAACCCCGCTAAATTGAAACTGAGCGAAAATTTTCACTCTTATTCCATACTTATATTTTTTTTTTTCAAATTAAAATTATTATATTTCAGAAATATTCCATGGAGTTGATAGTAAAATTATATCTAAATAAATAAAAATGAACAGCTAAATAAATGTGTTGCTAAGCGAAAAATTCGAGAACGGCTGGACCGATTCGCCTTTTTTTTCTTCAAATATTTGTTGAAATCCGAGGTGTGTTCATATGAAAAGAAAAATTGTAAAAATTGCCCAGAAAAACGTAAAAATCCAATTTTTCTTCTTCCTATCCAATGTTTCTCTCTGACTATTACACATCAGCTGCCACAGTTCAATAGCTCTTGACAGAACTACGTCTGTCGGATCAGTTAGTTATGTATTTATAGTTTGATTTAATTTAGCGACTATTGTTATTATAGTTTAAGTGGACTTTGTCCGAATGTCGCAGCATTGACAATCCCACCTATGGGTTATTAACCTTAGGAAACTCTTAGGAAACTGTCGATGCTGTCATATCGTCGTGTTTTTTTATTTTAAAGTAAAGGCCGGCGACAGACTGACGCCTATTAAAACAAGCAACGTCATAGCTGCAAGTGCGCTGCTCACCCTAGCAAAAAAATAGATTAGGTGATAGGCCAGTGGGATACAATTCTCTTAATCCGTGTTGCGGAGATGCACATCGTTTCGTCATAACGACGAAAAGGGCATCAACATACCAAGTATGTGTCACCCACCACCAACATTGGCGACAAAAAAAAAAATATTATTTATTTATTTAATGAAGTACACAAACAGAATACAATTAATAAAAACTAAAAAGTGTATGTGTAGAAATTAATTGTTAAATTGCACTCCTAACTAGTGGACATAGCATAGTTTAAGGTAAATTGTGTTAACTTGTAATAATAATACTCGTATGATAGTAAAATACAGAATAAACCTATATTCAGTGAAAATACTAAATACAGAATTTAGGTACTAAATACTACTGAAATTTTAATAAATTTTAATAAACATCACCTAAACCAACCCAATCAATGAACTTAATCTACGTTTGAATATGGAAAACTTACTATCAAATATTTATATATATTTCGGCCTTATATCCGACAACCAGGTCATTATCGGCTCGACACATCCTGATCAAAGGATTGGAGGATTGGATTTGGATGGAAAAGGGACCCGAGTGTTAAAGTTATAGATATTATATAACTATCTATATAGTTATAGATACTTATACTTACTTGCTTGTGAATAAAATATACTACGCTATAATGTATTTTAGAAATAATATGTCGTATAAAAAGACAAACATCAGGCTATTCTTAGTGTCTAAGTTAATAAAAACAGAGGAACGAACTCTACCTACTTATAAAGAATCGTTTTGAAACTAGCTCTTGTCTTGGACCAAACCACAGTCTTGGAAAAAGTTGCATGTCGAAGTTGAGGTAACGTATACCGAAAGAAAGTTTTGGTTACCCAATATTATTGGATCGTGAACCAGTTACAAGAGCAACGGGTATAATATGGGCACGGTAGACACTAAAAAGTTTTTAGTCTTCAAGTTCTTATGAAAGTAAGTTCTCCTTACTGCTTACTCCTTTTCAGTATTTGTACGTAACTTGAAAAAAACATCTGGTCTATACTTAATGTAATCGCGAAAATAAACTATAATATGTAGTTCTGTCTTGTATATAGAACAAAATCCTTAGTGAATAGTTTAAAAGAAAACAAATTAAACAATGACTTTGTTAATTAAATTAAACAATAACAAATAAATTTCTACTTTTACTATTATTTAAAAAAAAATTATAAGCTTATATTCACGTAAATAATATTAGTAAATTAGTAAATTAAAAGTCGATATATTTTTATAGATTTAATTAAAATAATTAAATCTATAAAAATGATCCTATTGTGAGTTTTATAGGCTTACTCTGGATGAGCTTTAGTTTTTCTTATATAGTTAATGCATACTAAAATTTCTATTTGGAAACACAAATATAAAAGAGAGTTAATTATTATTCATACTTATTCGGTTATCTATGTTGTCCTTGGCCCGATTGTGGCGCCACCTATCTTGTCCAATTTTATTTTCAAACCATATGTCAAAGTGACGCGACACTTCACGTCAATCAACGATGGAAGTATTTGAATATTCTTTATACAAAAATAATACTAAAATCCCGATTAAAAAATGGGGGGTGCGGGTAGGAGGATGAAAAATACTTTACAACCTATTCTCAGACCTACTGAATATACACACAAAATTTCATAAAAATCGGTCCAGCGGTTATGCATTACTTATACCACAACAGGTTTGGCAACGTAAAATGCAACACAAAACCAAGCAATTTAATTTATTATTAAGCAATTTAATTAATGTTATTGTTTGTATTTAAAACATACAAACAATAACATTATTTAGAACCGTCATCATTGAGTTACTTATTGATGTGTAGTATGACTTTTCAATCAGAAAATCGTTTTTATTAATAATCTCATTAATATTTTTTATTACTAGGAGGGAGTTTATTAAAGAAACTCATTGAACGTTAATAGCAATTGTGAAATTTCTAATTTAATGTTAATTGAAATTATAATTAATTTCTTTACGATTAAGATATAATTTTTTTTTAAATATTAAGATCGGCAGACAGGCTGACGATCCACTTGATGGTAGATGGCTACCATCGCCTATAACACAAGCAACGCCAAAGCTGCTGCAAGTGTGCTGCCTACTACAGTAGGATTAAGTGATTAGGAGGGGATAGGGAAATGGGCTCTGACATCCCTTACTCACTCACCGAAACACAACAGCACTCGTGCTGTTTTTTCACGGTGGTCTTCTGTAAGGGAGTGGTTACTGCCGTCAGACAGGCTGCCCAAATAACTGCGAAACGCAGTAACTGCCACTGAATTTCATCTTCTTTGGAATTTTTTAGCCAACCTTTGATAGTAAATCGGTAACAGTTATTACGAAGATTAATTGAAAGCGTAATATTTGAACTCTACATTTTAATTAAAATAGTTTTTTCCCTTCTTTGTTAATATATTTAATAATTTTGCGATGAATATTGCATGCAGTTTGCATACAACAAATTCCTTGAATGACATGAGCTGAAATGGCATACCGTGTACGTGACGGGAATTCTCTGTGTGCTGATATACGAGTATTTCCATATAATTAATAATGCGCTACTTGCAACACTTTGAATGTTTCAGAAGATGCATTCGGCAATAATCTTTATCATCATATACACTTTTATTCATACAAAATTCATATTTTATTTCTGGGTATCGTATATATTATTACTTTGTCACCATATTATTAAGACAGTAGTTCCGTTAAAACTCTTTTTTAATTCGGTTTTCACTAATGGAAAGAGGGATAAACGGGGAATGTTCATATATATAAAAATTGCACGCCGGGCGAAGCCGGGGGCGGGTCGCTATACAGAATAATAAAATGAAAAATATGAAATAAACTGCAGCCTTTCGCTTGAAATGCGACAATCTGCTCGCGTACGGAGACAGCAATAGTGAGTTTCCATTAAAATATATCATTCGCTAATCTCTAGTGGCGCAGCCTACGTATTGGATTGAATGCAGCTGCAACGAAACCCTAGAGGACCTTAGTGTTTATGCAGTTCTTGTTATCGAAATTTGTTTAAAACTATTAGTTTTTTTCAGCGACTTCGCTTGCTTAATATAGTTACAAATAGAAAGTTATCCCTAAAGGCTTCCAGCTATCTTTTAAAATTTTGTTCAATTTAAAAAGATTGTTCTAGCCATGAAAACGTAACAGACAAGACATATAAATAATTTACTTTAGCATTCATAATCTTCTTAATCTTCTTATATATAAAAATGAATCCCTATTTCTCCTGGTCACGGCATCACGCGCGAACGGGTAGACCGATTTTAATTCGGTTTTCGCTAATGGAAAGAGGGATAAACGGGGAATGTTCTTATATATAAAAATTGCATCCCGGGCGAAGCCGGGGGCGGAACGCTAGTCTATATATAAAAATGAATCCCCATTTCCCTTGGTCACGGCATCACGCGTGAACGGGTAGACCGATTTTAATTCGGTTTTCACTAATGGAAAGAGGGATAAACGGGGAATGTTTTAGTATATAAAAATTGCACCACGGGCGAAGCCGGGGGCGGGCCGCTAGTGTTACTATAAAAACAAAAATGGGCAAAAGAATTTCAAGTTTATTTTTCATCCATTTGCATACATTTATCGGTTTTTCCCATAAGACTGACAAAAATACATTTATAGTGGATCGCACACAATTGAGTATAATTTATATTATAAAACTATCTGAAAATCTAAAAAAAAAGAAAATATTGTCCAATAAATGGGACAAAAGAAATGACATGAGGTTCTAAGACCTTTTCCACGTACCTCAGCATTTACGCTGCCTATTTCAAATAAAAACAAACTCTGTACGAGCCTCATAAGAAATACCACCCCATACCATTACAGAGCCAACTTTATAGCCTATTGACAACAGCACACTGTGCAGACACTGGCGTCCAACAGGACCTCTTAAAGTCACTCTCGACTCAGCCAAGAAGAGAACGTTCTTCCATTGCTCCGTGGTCCAGTTTTGGTATTGTTGAGCAAATCGAAGTCTAGCTCTCTGTGGTCAACGCTGAATCTCGAGCTAGCCGGAATCCAGTCAAATTATGCTCTCAGGCATTCTTATCGTTCTAATGCTAACGCTTACATTCCGCACCTCAAATAGGCGATTACGAGCCTCGGGAGACGTGCTGAAGCGATTACTTAGATCGTTGAACACGATGAAGCGGTCATCTCTTTTAGAAGTGCACATACGACCTTGTTCCCGTCTTGTCCTCCAGCATCTGAAAGCGCCACCGCTCTAGCTGCACCAGCTGCATTTCAATAGCATTTTATTGAGTAAAAAGCAACTGACAAACTCTGACGCACCCTAATAACCAAGAAATGTGTTCAAAAACTTCACACGCAATACTTTATTTACGCACAATTGGCCCTAATTCACTAACGCCACTTAGCGATTCCACGCGATTCCTTACTTCGAAACCACGTCATATCCTCAAATTGTTACGATAACTGCTAAAAAGTCATTCTCTTACATACATATACATATATATAAATGCCATGACAAGATGTTACGTGTTTTGATAAGGTAAGACAAAAGCGTGAAATCATAATTGCCATACAGAATCCAGGCCCGTTCGAAAATCAATATTCGACTGAACTCAATAAAAGAGACTCACACTTGAGGGGTATCTTAATTTATTTAAAGAAGGGTCATGAATAAACTACCCACTTAACAAATTTTCATTCAACATTGTATTGTAGTTATTGTAAACAAAGTTAACCACTTTAGCCGGGTGTGCTAAAGTATATATATACTTTAAAATATATAAATATATTTTTGTCAAGGTCTAATTGGCAAATAAATACTTTCTTTGTTCTTTCCTTCTATTATGGAACTATAACTTAGAGCCCATGTAGTTAGAATGTAGCTTAGTATCAATTACATTTCTACCACAGTAAAAGTAAATAATTGAAGTAAATGTAACAAAAACTGGAAATGGTTGGTAAAAAATGTGTCAGAGTCGCGACTGCTGCGATACGATCCGTGTCGTACATAAAGGCTCGGTTACCCGCTCTCGGTTACCGCTATAGGGTTGCGGTAATACGAAGCTGGCTTCGAAAGTAGGGGAATGAGACTGGAAACGTTAAGATTACTTAGATTACTCCCATTCACAATGTACACTCGCTTTTTAGCGACTTTATTTAGCTGTGAAATATCTAATGTCCTATAGTAAGCAGCGACAATGTGACGCACGTAACTAGGACTAACTAACTATTGCATAAAACCTCTTGCTTGTAAAGAATAGGGAAAGTGAGTCTAATTCAAAAAAGGCTTAAATTTTTTTTATCAACATTTTTGCTTTATAATTATGTCTATATAATTATTTATTAATATTATTTCTTTTTCGTTAAGAAAATAATTATCAAAAAGTGCAAAAAAACTGTGGGAAATTCGAATCAGTTCGAATGTGACGTCAAAGTCTATGAAATGTGAATAAGCGTGTAAATATTAAAATTTTGGACGAGAAAATGTCTCGGAGCTTCCTGAAGGCCGCCCATCCGAGCAGGATTCGACGATTGACTTCCTACTCGAATTTGGCTCCACCTAATCGGACCGTATATCCCAAGATGTCATATCACATCAAAAAACGTTTTCACGATAAGAAAATAAATTCAATAATTTGTTTAAACGACCTTTCGACATCCCGAAGTTTTAAAAATATTTTTTTCCAAGTAATATTTATTCTGTGGAAATGATGCGTAGAATTAAATATAAGAAAATCTACAGCAAAGGCTTTTTAGTCACGGTACATTAGTCAGTCACATGCTTGTATTTTTGTTCGAGAATATTTTTATCCTTACGTAAAGCATTTTCATTCCACCTTTGTCAAACGCTCGCCAACTAAAAATATTTGCATGACATGTCACAGGAGCAAATATTTCTAGGGTAAGCCTCGTATGCTGAAGATCGTTTTTTAAATATCAATCGGTTGTGCCTTTTTATAGATAACTTGAAAATTTACTTATACAGCTAGACAGCGGTTCCCAGACTTTTTTGTCATAGACCACTTTCAAAATTTAGCTGGTTCCGGTAGACCCCCTGCAGCTACACTTCTACCGTATTCCCAAAACTCTATAAAAAAATGTGAAGATTAGATCTAACTATGGAAATTTGGAATTTGCGGCTGATTTCCAACCACGAATGGTGAGTTTTCTAAATGAAATTAGTGAGAATTGATTGTTTTTTTTTTTTGTCACGCCAACGTAGACCCCCGTCGAGTCTCCCGTGGGCCCTTGGGGTCCACCTGGACCACTATGGGAATTAAGGAGCTAGACTAACCTCAATTGCCAAATTTTACAAATATGGTCCTCTGTGACGAATTGGGAACCTTGGAAACCTTTTAATTATATTATTGTTTTTTATATGTTTATATGCTAGTCCAAACAGTTATGTCTTTTGTGAAGCAGTTCAACTTAACACACCAATTACTTAACATAACTTTAAGTAATTGTTGTTTAAAAGAAATATCTTTTAATCTTATCATATTTTACTTTTCATGGTAGGATCTCAGTTGTATCGTTAAGTGCTTTAGTATTAAATATACTGTGTCTATGTACATTTTCCAACGAGGCATCGGATCGGATAGCCTTTTAAGAAACTCGCACAAACTATTCTGTTATCAAGTTTCTTGAAGAAAAATACGGATACTTTCTTATCCCCGATGAATCAAAAGTTCTACTGGAAAAGATACTTAATGTGGGAAGTTTTGTTTCTCTTCGGTTGGTAATTTTAATATTACTGGTAACGATCGCTATTTAGTTTTTGGAATTGTTTATGAATTGAAACACTTGAAATATTAAGAATTTTTTTTATAACTGGGCAATTCTTTAATGTAGCTCAAGTGTAAGTCAAAAACACAATTGAAATGGAATTAATGAAGTAAAAATTAACAAGCTCGCCTCGCTCTTCACAAAATCTACGTAAAATGCAAATAGATACAAAAGAGACTCGGGAAACAATAAATTCGTTAGTTGAGCCCGCATGCAGGAAAAATTGTACCTGACACGCGTACGAGAGAGCTTTCAGAGACCCACAATTTGTTTTGTCGAATTGGAAATTTTCAGTTGAATGTTCTAATAATTCATTTACTAATAGACAAATGCTATCTCTTTATTTTACATTTACAATCTAGTTGATGTTAAATAGCAATTTACTAATTTTAATATTTATATACGTAAATTATAGACAACCTTGAAAGGGCGTCGCAGGGAGAGGCTGGATGCGAAGGCCAGAGGACCGTGGTGATTGAGTGGTGTGAGCCTTGGGAGAGACCTATTTTCAACAGTGGAGAGTAACACAGGCTGATGATGATGAGAGTGATAATTTTAAATATTCAGAAACTGTGAAAATATAGGAAAAATATGTTCTTCAATATTTGTACTGCCACAGCTAAGTACCTTCGCATGATATATTTCATTTTAGCCAACTACAATGATTTTCAGAATACTCATTTTGCAATGGACTTATTACTCCAAAAACATGTCTTATTAATTTGTCTGAAGAAATAATTACGCATCTAACTGGCCGAAAATTTACATATAAATTACTAGCGACCCGCCCCCAACTTTTGCTTAACCTTAACAAAATCGACTTTATTTTATAATATTTTATTTTATAATATTTTATAGTTTTATAACTAGCCGAGCCCGCAATTTCGTATACGTGGTATAGCGCGTAACTTCTTTATTTGTAAAGCGATTGGAATGAAACAAAGACTAAATGAAACCACATTCAAATCGGTTAAGCCGTTTCAGAGATTAACGTGCACAAATGCACAAACAGACAAAAATTTTAAAAACTATTTTTTGACCTCGATAACATAAGTAAAACGTGTACAAATTGTTTTTTTGAAAAAAAAAATCTTTAATACACAGACACGGCTCGTTTACGATTTTGTTATATATATTCGAAATTCAAATATTCTTAGACATTATATACAATATTATCTACCAGGTTTATACCATAAGAATAAGTAAGTATCGAATTGTGAATGATATTAAAGCGACTTAATTTTATATGTACATATAAAAAACAAATCCCACATTTTTGTTTCTCACTTATATTTTAATACATTTTCATTTATATACTACCTGAATCCAACCACTAGAATCCAACCAGGTATATACCATTCCCTTTTGAACCCAATCAAAGTTGGAAATAACATTGTAATTTTGCAACAACTTTTAAATCTTTGAGAGGGTATTCATGTAGTTTTCTATGGGCGGGGAAGCCAGAATTTACTATTACGGTTCATTGTTGTTACACGTGGAAAGTCATTAAAGATTTTATTGGGTTGTTTACAACGTTTTATTAGGAAAGTTTTGAAAGAAATTACTTCGTCTTTAGTAATCACGACACCTATCCATTTAAGCCACACAAAGGGAGGTATAAAAAGAGAGATGAGAAAAATCCTTTAATTTTAAACTGAATCAATTTATTTTGTATACATACAATAAAAAACAATTTATCTAGAAAACTTTTAGGTATATTTTAGCCAAATTAACAGAGAGTGATTTAAAGGTCAAAATGCTTTTTGCGTTTTTGAAATTACTGAGGTTTAGTTAGTTTCTACGCATACTTTTAAGTGCAGAACAGACGTACAGAAAATATATTATGTTATATTTCATGTTCATTATGATGATAAATGTCCCCGTACCAAAAGCCTAACTAGACTGACTGCTTCGGGGCATGTATCCGATGACAATACAGCAGTGAGAGTCGAGATATTGTCTTACAAACCGCACTACAGAATTAATTGGCAGGATTTAACTGGTTACTAACTTGTCATCGAGTAGACAGAGTTTCAATCTATAGTTTTAAACGATATTAATTTATATTCTCAGAGAGAGATTTATATATATATATATATATATATATATATATATATATATATATATATATATATATATATATATATATATATATATATATAATTGCCTTAGAGAATAATTGTTAATAATATTTTATTTATTTATGTTAAGATCGGCAGACCGGCTGACGGTCCACTTGATGGTAGGTGTCTATAACACCTACCTATAACATAAACATGCCACAGCAGCTGCCGACTACAGTAGGATTAAGATAAGGGATTGGATAGGAAAATGGGCTCTGGCTGGCATCCCTTACTCACTCACCGAAACACAAAAGCACACGTGCTGTTATTTCACGGTGGTCTTCTGTAAGGAGGTGATTACTGCCGTCAGACGGTTGCACAAATGACTGCGAAACGCAATGTGCGCTATTGCCACTACTTTCCAGATCCAGACCAGAGCCAAATTTGAAAAGTTCATTTTTCAAAGTTAACCCTGCCGGGAATCGAACCCGGGAACCATAGAACAATCCGTTAAGGCAGGTATTATTATTATTATTATTAAAACTTTTTATTTGTACTATAAACATAAAAAAGAATAAAAAAAAGAAAGAAACAACAAGCAATAGTACAAAAGGCGGCCTTATCGCTTTATAGCGATTTCTTCCAGGCAACGCTTAGGGTAAGGAAAATTATAAGAAAAATAAAACAATGTGGATGGTAAAAGTCATGTTAAGGTCATCATAAACTTACATTCTAATATGTAACGAAATACTAGTAAGTAAATTGCAATCTTTATGAATTCAATTTATAAAATTCTAAGTAAATTGATGAAATTTTTGTTTGACCCCAGGGCATTACGTCGGAGGCATAATTTAAACTACAAAACAACCTACCTACTGTAATAGCAAAGTCATTGAAAACCCTGCAACTGTTGCCTTATTTCCAGAGAGATCGTGACTTTCCGTTGCTCAAGCGGTACGCAGGTTGTGATATTAGAACAATGGTGTCGCTATGTGGCAACATTTGTTTGTTACTAGTTTAAAATAATATTTCAATATATTTTGGAGTACTTATTTTAAACATCAATTAAGAACTTCCTGTTGGTTTATGCACAATTATTTATCTTTATTGATAGCAGGCAAGCTGAAGATGTACTTGAACATACATATGTCACTACAGTAGCCTATTAGCACGAGTAAGGTCATAAAGGTTGCGAGTGCGGTGCCGACCTTTAATGGATAAAATATAAGAGATAAAGAGGGGAATTAGCTCTAAAATCGCTTACTCACTCACCGAATAACAGCACACATGCTATATTTCACGGTAGTCTGCTTGTATCCATCTATTCCGGTCGGAATAACGATTCGAAGATAAATGTCTCTGCTACCAGAAAATGCCAAATTAAGGACTTACAAATTTCCTTCATATGTCTTCTTTTACTACTTTTCCAAGCTCGAGGGTCCTCGCTGGTATCTAAAAGAGGCAGCTGGAAGGGAAGAGGTATTACACGCCACTGTTAAGTCGTCGCACAGACGATTCAAAATGCGCTTAGTGCAAATATTGTCTCAAAAGGGTCAAATGGCCGCCATTCGAAGTTTTCTGCCGGATGATACACACAATTCGAAACTAAACTCACTGTTCATTTTGTCTCGCAACACGGATACCAAAGTACCACCAGTAGACCGTTACAAAAGTCGCAAAATTTATACATAATACACTTTCAACAATTAAAATTCCTCCCGGCACGCTTCGCGTTCAAATCAATTTCGCCATTATATTTTTTACCGCTGGCCACAGACTACTGTAAGTCAACGACCGCGTTGACATCTATGTTGTCATTAAGTGCCACAGAACATTTCGACGGCTAAGGAGTGATAAAACCGAATACAGTTGTAAGTAGGTAGTTAGCAGTGACTGCAGAAAGCAGTGTGCCCTGCCACTATTCAACTCGACACGACACTGAATATTTATGATTGTAGGTGGTATGCAGGCTGAAAGACTTAGTTAATTGTAAATCTCGGAGAGATGCATCGCACTTTCAACATTATTAGATAAAGGATGAAGCAGTTCTGGCGGGTGGGTCCATCAGGATCCCCAAGGGGATCCTGGTGAATTCCTTGGTTATGTGGGATGCAAAAATTTGAGCAGTTTATATCTGTGAATTACAAAGATAAGCACTTTCTATTTCCCTATCCACTTCTAATCCTACTGCAGTCGGCAGCGCACTTGCAGCAGCTTTGGCGTTGCTTGTGTTATAGGTGACGGAAGCCACCTACCATCAAGTGGACCGTCAGCCTGTCTACCGACCTTAATATAAAAAAAAAACTTTTCAAATTGATATAAGATAAGGATTATTTATATTTGCATAAGATTTTTTTAAAATGTTACAGCTAACGTATGTAGTTTCAGAGTTTCGTGCCTTCGTCTCCAAATTTGCCTGTGTTAACCTATGATGTTAGATGACATCTAAAACTAAACGACATTAGGTCGTAACTAGGCTTGCCAGATGGGAAGACTGAAATATCTGAGCAAAATTTAAAAAAGTTTGTATTTCGGGATTACTGTCGGAGCAAAAAAAATATTAGAAATAAAAATGATTCATTTTATTAATATAATGAGAAAAAAAAACTTAAATTTTTTGACACATTCAGAGCATTCATTCAGACACTTATTTTTTAAGTTGTCATATGAACTTGGCATTCAATTTTTCACTTAATCCACCAGTTTTGACCTTTTGAGAAGTACTCAGAAAAATTTTGATCTTTCCTTTTTCTATTTTAGGTTTCCTATCTTAGGTGTAGGCGCAATTTAAACAGCCTTTCATAATAAACATTGCTTACGAGAAGCCATTTTGAAACCGCGCGGTAATGTTAAATTTCTTGTAAGGAGATTTTGTATTTTTCTGGACATCAATAAAATTTCGGATCAATCCAGACGAATCTCGACCTCCGGAAACCCTAGCCGTAACATGTGAAATATATGACGATATAGAAATGCAGAAAGTAAAGAGAGCTAGTATCTGTAATTCGTTAGAAGGTTAATTTCCAGTGGCAACAGGAGTATTTGTTAGAACACTTCCTTCGACGCTCACTGTAACAAACTTGTTTCACACAATAATGTTTCCACTATGAAACTAGTAACTAGGGCCAATCAAAGGGGCTTGTAATCAAACCCGACCTGTATTGTTTGATTGACGAACGTCGACAGACAAAGCCCGCGTTAGCTTCCAGATGGACAGCTGGGATCCATAATTAGAACTAGCTAGACAGTTTACCAACTACTTCATAGCCTGCAACAGTTGTAATAAATAAGCGCTATTAGAAATAGGTCACAAACATAAAAAAATTAGGTATTACATTTGTAAAGGAACTTAAGAAACACTAAAGATATATGATAGATGAGGTCTCTACAGCATATTATTAAAGACTAGCTGAGCCTGCAACTTCGTACGCGTGGTATTCGGTATAGCCTAGCGTATAGCATAGCGTAACTTTTTTTCTTTTAAACCGAATGGTATGAAACGAACACTAAATGTTACGGGAAGCTTGCTACAATACACCAGTGAAAATCGCATTCAAATTGGCTAAGCCTTTTCTGAGATTAGCGTGCACAAACGCACAGACAAACAAACAGACAAAAATTCTAAAAACTATTTTTTTGACCTCGGTAACATAACTAAAAATATTTAATGTACAGACACGGCTCGTTTACGATTTTATTATATGTATAGATGATGATAGCATTTCCTCTTTGAATAGCTAGGTATAACTATTCTAATGCAAAAAAAAAATGTCAGCACTTTTCCCCCAGACTTATATCAGGCGCTTGGTTACCTCCATAAAACGCTTTCATCGGACTTGAAAGCCGCACAGTATGTATCTCCGGAGTCAAGAATTAAAATTTAATTGTAATCAGGGTAGTTAATTTTTTATAATTTTTTATAAATTACTAGCTCAAATCGGCCACGCTTCGCTGCGGCCCATACACACTGCTTATATATTATACTATTGATCGTAGCGTAATGTTATATAACCTATAGCCTTTCTCGATAAATGGACTATACAATAAAAAAAGAATTTTTCAATTCGAACCAGTAGTTCCTGAGATTAGCGCGTTCAAACAAACAAACTCTTCAGCTTTATAAATTAGTATAGATTTATCGAACGCTCAAGGCATAATGCTATTCAGTCACTTTCTGGGCAGTCCGTCTGGCGGCAGTAACCGTGCGCTTGTCTTATATCTACTGGTGTATCCTCCCATAATGTAGACAATAGGCATGATGACGGTATTGAAGAATCAAAGAATAAATGGTTTTGGAGAAAAATATATGTTGAAAGGAGTCTAAAAAATTACTCATTTTTTGTATTAAAATTGAGATTAATAAGATTTTCAATAAAATAGAAGTATAAATAACTCCAATCGGCCATGTTAACTGAAACACCAATCAGAGCGAATGACGTCACGCCCAGGTAAGTGCCATCGTGTTGCTTGACTTTGCTTTGACAGAATGAAAAATCTGGTGAGATGTCGGTGACGTCACGGTTCATCAGACGCGACGCCATGACCATTTTTCGCGCGTAATTCAAAATAGATTTAAAAACATTCAATAATTCGCGTTGAAATTTAGTTTTTTGCTGAAATATTTTTTTTTTTCGGATATGGTAGACGTGTATCTACATTATGGAAGGGAATTTCAAAATCTGTCATCATGCCTATTGTAATACACTGCTTTTGTTATTGTGCTCGCATTTCTGACATTTAAACATTTTGTTTTATTGTTATTAATTTTTACTTATTCAGTCCACACAACAATAGTTCTTGGGAATATCTATAGCTTTGGGAATATAAAATCTTGTTACTTCAATTGCAACTATGTAAATATCTGTCCTCGCGAACAAGCAAGATGTTTGTTCTGCTTAATTACACAGACGGTTTAATTGACAACTTAATTTTAGCGACAAGGTTGTGCATTCACACGAAGTTGTCGGTACTCTCCGGATGTTTCAGACATTGTTGTTTAGTTAATGCTCCCGTTGTTTATATGAGAATTTCATAACACTAATAAAATAGCCGTAGTACGATATAATAAAATAGTCAAAAGAAAATAGGGGCCACTAGTTAACTTACAATTTGTACTTTGATAAGTAGCAAAATATTGATGTCTTTGCTTGTTATCGGAACTCTTTGCTTGTGGTGTTTGAGACAAGATGCTGGCCATAATTTTCAGTAAACTTTAATTTTTGAATTCTTTGTGGCCTTTTGTAGGGATTTTTGTTTTAGTTCGGAATTATTAAGTTAAATGTATTTATATTATTTCAAAGCACTTATATTATTTTTAAGTATTTATATTATTTTTAAGTATTTTGTTGTTTAAAAAAAATAGTGGCATATAGGGTCATATGAGGTCTCCTCTCTATTGAGCGGTATGAGCAGTTCGTTGACAGGTTCTTCCGAAATTACATCCGCACCCCATACGCGACCTTAGCCACCTAACATCAAGTTGACCCGCCGATATTCACATAAATGAAGCTCGCCTACTCAGATACGCAGTACGGTCACCAATAGTGACTGAAAAAGTTATTTCTTCTTTGTGTCTGAACGTATGATTTCCGTGAACACGATTATGTACTTATAAAATATAAAATCAAATACGTTGACCACTGTATCTATTTTTGATTTAGGTAATGAAATGTATATTACACGATAATTTGGTCTGAAAGAAAAAAAAAAACGATTGTTTCGAACAACAATGTTTTTTACGGTTTGATTAGTCCATCTTTGTTTGAGTTACAAATCGGATAAAGGGAATGTACGAGAGAAGTGGGGCGTTTAAACATTGACATTGAGCATTTAAACATAATAATGTAAACGTGAAATTTCTGCATACACACACACACATACAGATATATATGTATCTATATATATAAAAATGAATCCCTATTTCCCTTGGTCACGGCATCACGCGTGAACGGGTAGACCGATTTTAATTCTGTTTTCACTAATGGAAAGAGGGATAAACGAGGAATGTTCATATATATAAAAATTGCAACACGGGCGAAGCCGGGGGCGGGTCGCTAGTATATACATAAAATTAGTAATTAAAATGTATTAAAAATGTTCGGCTGGTAATGCGGTAAAGCCAAGGGTTAGGGCTCTAGAATGAGAAACCTTCCTTAAATAATTTGACAAAATGAAATAAAGTTTTGTGGACGGATCGTAAATTAAAAATACAAAAGTTGAACAATAATTTATTTCAATCAAAATTAGTAATAGACAGTTCAGATACAACTATATGAACTTATCTCGTAAGAACAAAAAATAAAAATAAACAACTCCTATAATTCAGATGTAATTGTTATAGTTGCGATAAACTTATCTTTATGATTCTCACTATCATTGCGAAAAGGTATATTTTTATATGCATTATATATTTTTAAGATAATGTAGGACGAGGAGGCAAATACCTAATTGGGGAGTAACTTCACTTATCCAGCTCCATTCAGCTTTTGTTTATAGTATAATAAATAGCACTTTTGTATGGATATGCGTACGCGTCCGTTCAGCTTTAAAGCGCGTAAACGTTTTTTATTATAGAACCGGAAACTGTGTAAGAGTAAACAAAACTCTCCAGTGAAACGTGTGGTTACTCCCTTAGTTTTGACATCGCCTTATAAGATCATTGGAAGCTTACAGAGATCGAAAAAGTGTTAAGAATAAAAAATGTTAAGAATAAGAGTCTGTCTTATAGGTATATATGTCTTTATCTTCGAAACATAATAGTACATGTAATGTGATTTCACTGTGGTCTTTTATAATGAGCTAATTACTGGTACGAGATGAGTTGTGTGCCTTATTACTCATACTAAATTATCGCAATAAACTGTGAGTAAAGGAATAAAGAAATGTTCGTTTTCTTCTTTACAGGTATATGATGCACCGGAGAGCACAAGATCCAAGAAATGGTCATCGAAATTGAAATTGAACACTTCAGGAAGTACGAAATCATCGCCAGAGAAGTCACCCGAAAGTCCGTACATGTATGGAACTATAGGACCAGGAGGATCAGCATTATCGAAATCAATGAAATATGCTGAAACATGGCTTTATGGGTCTGTCAGAACTCAAACACCACCAATTAGGCCTAGTGTCTTTTCAGCATACCCTGAAGTACCTGGACCCGTTTTAATAAGCACACCGCAAAAACCTACGCCGCACAACTATGCCGTTATTTTATGTTCCTGTCCTGAGTATCTTAATGGTACAAAGAAAACAAGCTCAACCAAAGTCAGTATATGTAAGAAATGCAAGGGATCTCGTTTACCATTAACAATAGCTGAAAGTCCGCGATTGCTGGTTGGTGGTACAGTTAGAGGTCCACAAATAAGTCGTGAAACAGGGCTTTTAAGAGCTGGAACTGTTAGAGTTCATGGATCTAAGGCCAGGCCAACTATACTGAAGTCCAATGGAGACGCTGACCCGTATGACTTGATGAGACGGAGTAGACTTGCGCCTCCCCATGAAGCTCGTATTGGAAGCCAATTTGCAACCACAAGGTCGAGAGCTAAAAGCATAAGCCCATGCCGAGTGAAAAGTAAAAAACCAAGTCCAGATACTCTTCGCAAGAGTAGAAGTAAATCAGTTAGTCGCGTTAACGAAATATGGGTCGAAGAGGAAGTATGTGAAACAAAAAAATCTATATTATCCTGTGACATTAATCCCTACGATTTGGTCAAATCTAATAAAAGTAACAAGTCTATGGTTGAAATTGAATTTGATGATGACTACGGAGATATATTTGAAGAGTCTTTAAAAAATGGAACATTAAGGCCACTGAGTAAATCAAAATCTGATACCAATGTTAAGGCTATTGGAGGACAAAGGATTCGTGTTTCAGAACATGGTGAATCAAACAATGTTGGAGAAGTATATGACCTTATTAATTATGATCTCAAGAATAATGAAACAAAAACTAAAACCCTGTCCTCGGGTGGTTTACTACCAAATATTAAAAAGGAAAACAAGAAGTCAGTTTCAATAAATAGTAGTTCTAGTAAAAAAACATTAAATTTAACCACTGTTAATCGTATAAAACAAAAGAGTACTTCTCCGAAACGACCACCGCGAAGAGCCAGGAATGTACGAACAGATGATGACAGTGAAAGTGATAACCAACGTTTACCAGAAAGAAGTTTTAACAGAAAATCACCAAATGATATTACACGCAATCCTAAAAATAAAAGTCTTAATTCCGACACTATAAAGTCAATTTTAAAGAAACCAAGAAATTACGAGTTAAATGATTCAACAAACAGAACGGAAACTTCGGACGACTCATTTGATAGCAAACGCATAAATTCCTCACAATTTTATTTACCAAAACCAAGTGACAAAAACATGATTTCTCAAAATGTGTTGCAACGTAAGCGGGTTCAGTTTTTGGTAGAAAGTGAAGAAACTAAAGTCATATATACCGCAGAATTTAACCTTCAAGAAAACACAGTAAGAGGTATTCCCGGAGATGTGAACATAGAAGTAGAAGAAGACGTAATAGCTGAGGGAGATATAGTTAGCCGAAGCTTATCACAAAGAAGCATTGTAGAATCTTCTGAAATAACATCCGATCATGTTTGCAATGAGGAAGAAAGTTATATTAAGGATAGTAGTAACGAAATCAAATTTGAAACGGTTGTAAATGAAAGTTATCCTGTAATAGTAGATAATAATTCAAGCGAAAATACAGAATCGATTATAAATAAGATTAACGGTATGTAAACTTCTTCATCTTAAATAAATGTATGTTTATTTTGTACCTTACCTGTATTAAATTTTATTACTCTTTTATGTTTCAGATAATGATTTACCTAAAATACCATCACTACGTAGATCAGAATCAGAAAGATTATCATCGTCTTTATCAGTTTCTCCTCCAAAATTTTTAGATACAATGGCATTAAGACCTAAAAGCAGACATGGACATACTTGTCAAGTATTTCTAAGTTCCATAAACGAGTCTGAGCTTTCTTACACTAAAAATGAAGTGAGTGAAGATTTTAATAAACACGAAGAGTTTCATATTACTACCAAATGTGATACCGAATCAGGAAATTTAAGTGATACTAGTGAAATTACAAGTAGAATTTTACAAGATTTAAGACGCGGTATATCGGAATCTCCAGAACCACCGCCGCGACTGAAAGCTAAAGAACGTTCAAAATCTAAAAAAAGTAATTATGTTAAAACAAGATTTGTTAGAACTAATTCATCTAGTTCTACCAGCGATGAGTGGTCCGATGCCAATGACAACGAACAAAAAACAATACTACGTGTGAAGCAGTTCGATTCTGATGATGGTGATGATTCCAGAAAAAAGCTGTTCGAAAGTGAGCCGAGAAAAACATCGATTCAAATAAACGGTAACGAATGTTACTCCACAATGAATGTGAGTAGCGATACACCTATTTATTTATCTTCAGTAGTTGTAAACGATGACTACGGAAATACTTGCAATACGTATCAAACAGGAACCACCGTTACCATAAGTGTAGGGAGTCCACAGCATGAAGTTAAGAAATCAAAAAGCCAAATCTATATCGGTGCCGTCTTGTCTCAGCAGGAAAAATTAATAGAAGAGACAAACACTTATGAAGAATATTGCATAGACAATAATAAAAAAGACTTTACAGAAAATTCTTGCGACATGTCTTCGATATTAAATGATCCTGTAGAAGCAGTGAGACGCAACCTAATACCACATGTCTGTGGAAAAAGTGATGATATATTACTACACGCAGAAAGTAAGGATTTGGTTGAAAGACAATTTGATGAAACTAGTGATACCAACTTTGTTTCTAAACTGTTCGACGATCCTTTCTTTGGTCATTTAGCGGAAGGCCTCGATTCAAGCTTGGTAAAGAAATTAATAGAAAACTCTTTAATAAAGCTCCAAGAAACTAAAAATCAAAAGGAGTCAGACAACGAAAAGATGACAATCGAAAAACTTATAGAAAATTCCCTTAAAAATTTGAAACAAGAAAGCTCTCAAAATCAAAACAGCTTATATGAAAAACCAGACAACCATGGTTTTGTCAAAGATGATGAATCTAAGGCTGTAGAAACTACTGACACGTCTCTCTGCCCAGAAAACGATGATAACGGCTGCTCTGCTCCCTATGAAAGTATGGAGTATGAGAGCGGTGCTATGGGAATTTTCTCAGATCTTGAACCCATGTCGGATTGCTATAACGCTTCGGCAAGTGAACTTTCGACGGAAGACGATACAAATTCCACAAGGTCTAAATTTTATCAAATGTTAGTGGACGCGGCTTTATGTGACATGGAAATTTCAAATAACACCGATGATGATCACCACTATGAATCAATTCGTCTAAATAGTGATCCCATATATGAAGAAATAGGTGACATGCCACCACCGTTACCTATAAATCCTCCACCAAATTCACTATTACTTATAGACGATGATAAACGAAGTGGGTCACGATCGATATTTGAAGGTGCCTCAAAGTATGATATTTTGTCATATTTGGTGGACGCAAAAGAAAGAGGTATTGATGACGAAGAGACATACATAACAAATTACAGAAATGAAAATGAATCAACAACATTGTTAGAGGAATCTAAAGACAAATTAATTCCAAATAAAATTATGGACGCACACCTAAGCAGTAACACAAGTCAACTTTCGAATGCATCTGATTCAAGTGAAGACAATTCCTTAGTTATTAGCTCAGATAACGTGGAAAAAACGGTAGTTTGTAAAAAAACATCAGCCGAAATAGAGAGAAATGATTCTGGTGTAGGTTCTGAAACAAGCAAATCTTCTAGAAGTAGATTGCAAGGAAAAACTTCACCTTGCAATACTATTAATGATAAAAATTCGCCTATACATCTATGTGAAGATTGCGATACTGCTGTCGAAACTCAGATAACGGAGCATGGTGAGAATATATTTTAATATTCTTTAAGGACAATTAATAAAAAAAAACGTGTTGTAATAAATAATATGTTGTTACTTTACTCATCATCATAATTCGTTTTCAGGGTCTGTATATTCGCCTTTAGTATGTAGAAAGTGCGCCAAGAAACGAGCCGAAAGAAAGGAAATTATCACGGAAATAGTGGAAACAGAAGAGAAATATGGGCGTGATTTACAAATTATACTCGAAGAATTTTATAAACCTATGTTAGTTGCTGGGCTTCTAACACAGGAACAACTTAGTGCTATTTTCTTAAATGTTGAAGAACTCATAGAAAATAACCAAGTGCTTTCTGAAAAGTTGAGAGATGCTCTTGAAATAGCTGTAGATCAAGGAGACGAGGTTCTCGTTTATATTATTTATAATCACTACGACAATTTAAAAACAATGGCATTCAAAATAACTATAACTGTTTTTATTTTTCAGGATTTGCTAACGGTAAACGTGGGTAAGATTTTGTTAGAGTGTTCAGGAATGTTAACTGCATTCCAATCGTACTGTGTGAAACAAGCCGGTGCAGCCCTTCTCCTGGCCGGCCTAGAGAAGGAGAAGGAACTTCTGAGGATATTCTTGCGCGTCTCGCAAATGGAAAACACGGTCCTGAGGCGGATGAACCTTAACTCGTTCCTCATGGTAAATATACCGCTTAGATGTCGTAATATTTTTATTTTCATTGTTTTTATGTAAATATTATAAAAACCTTACAAAGAGAAGTTAAAAATACAATAAATGCCGCTTCTGTACGCTTTAGTGTGTCTAGAATACCTTTTTTTGCCTTTTTTTTGCTAAAGATTTTTTATGCAGTAGCATAACAACTCGTTTACACTGCAGCGTCTATTTTTTCTTGTTTATTACGTAAATAAGTAGTTTTCCTAACATTTCCTATAAAATAAACCTGTATTCGTCTTAGTATTTTTTTATTAGTAGACCTGTATTGTATTAGTATTTTTTTATAATTATTTATTCCAAATGTTTAAAATATATACATATTCCTCCATGCTCTATACATATTCTTCGATTCGATTTTAATGTTGTCAAAGACGCGTAAATAGTTGCTTTCAATATCGAAAGGGATTTTTGTATTTTCTTTCTGTACAAACAGGTGCCAGTTCAACGCGTGACAAAATATCCCCTCCTTCTATCGCGCCTCTACCGCGCTACGGCAGCTTGTGCTGCTGAACGAGAGGATGTGAGAGCAGCTCAACGCTGCGTGGAAGCAAGACTTGAAGAAATGAACGCAGCGGCAGCTGCGGCAGCGGCAGCAGCTAGAGACGTCCCGTTGTGGCGAAGACTGGCGGCTGCTAGGCGAACAGCACACGACCTTCACGTAGCTGACATAAGACTGAGAAAGATGGCCGTTGACGTTTTAGATTGGAATCACGACGACGCCAGGTAAGAACTGCTTGCACCGATTAAATTCAAAATTAAGCTAAAAAGTAAAACATCTTCCATTAAACCTTAATCAATTCACTTTTATTTTTGTGAAAAATCCCTGAGTACAAAAATTATTCATAGATTATCGAAAATTGCTGACGACCTTAATGATAAAGGATTAGGTAAATGGGATCTCATATCCCTTATTTACTCACCAGAACATAAAAGCACACGAGCTACTTTTTAACGGTGATCTTCTTTTAAGGGTAGTTATTGTCACCAGACGTGTTGCCCAATTTACATATGTCTGCAGAACAAAATGTGCTCTGCCACTACACATTACAGTACATAGCTACCGACGCATGTAAACAGCGGGAACGAGAGCGCTGCCGACTCCTGGAAGATCAGTGTAAAGAATTGGATGGGATAGGGTGTTTTTTGTCCATTTCAAATTTTCGGATTTTCAATAACTGCATGTTTCTACGCAACCAATGGTATATTATCCAGATTAAGTGATGTATGTGCTAGAAAAATCTATCCTAAGTACAATTATTACTTCCTTTTGATAATAGTTTTATAATTAAATAACAGTAATAATAATAATAGCACAGTAACCATACTCACGTCATACAGTCGGGCAACGCTCAATGTTCGAGCCTGCAAACTGAAGCGAGCTCGCCGAACGTTGCTCTACGCAAGTACATTTGTTGCCTGACTGTATGACGTAAGTATGGTTAGTCTGTGATAATACTTATAACAGTACGTGTGCTGTTCGTGTGTTGTGTTTCGGTGAGTGAGTAAAGGATGTCAGAGCCCATTTTTCTATACAATCCCCTATCCTTAATCCTAGTGTAGTCGGAAGCGCATTTGCATCACCTGTGACGTTGCTTGTGTTATTATAGGCGACGGTAGCCACCTACCAATCAACCTACCGATTTTAACATAAAAAAATAATACGCTGCAGCGCTCAAACAAAAATGACGAAGTCTAATAAAAGGATACAACGTGCTGCGCTAAATCGCTGGCAAACTAGAAAGGTGTACAGTACAGTTCTAGTGAACACAAAGAAGGAGCACGAAATCTATTTAGTACTTAGTACATTTATATCGTTGATTATCTATTAAATATATTCCTATGCCTATAATAACCAGTGGCAGATACTATATACAATACATATCATTGTAATTTTGCATCATGAAGCAGCAGTACCTTTTTACACAGTAATTAGTGTTTATTTATCCTCTGTGATTGCCTTTTAAGTGTACTTGTAAAGAAAAGTGCTATTTTAGAGAGCTCTTTAGTGCTCGAGAGCATCAGAATTGCAAATTATTATTGCACGCGTATAAAGGATAATATAAACTTTTAAAATCGCCACAAAGTCTAACTGTTCTTTACTGTTTAAATCGGAGCTATTAGAATAAGTTCTTATTTAAATAATGCTTTGTGTAATAATTACATGTATTTCGCGACTTAAAATGCAAGTTGTAATTGTAGTCTCGATTGAGTGTATCAGGTTTAAACCTGTATTTTCTTCCCAGAATCCACACATCTTTGTTTCCATAATGCATAGTAAACCCCGTATAAAACTCAAAACGACATAACACACGAGTAATTTACATCTAATGAGATTTAACCCAAAAAGTCTTTATTTTCATCAGCTATTTCCCATTCATAAAAAAATTGAATACAACCTACTTGTTGAACAATACTTTCGTGATGAAATTCAATTCCCCAAAAATCTTATAATTACTACCAGAAGCATCACTTCCAAAAAACTTAACATACTTAAATTTAATAATGAATATGGCAATAGAACATCACAATACTTAATTCCCAAACTAATTAATAAACTGCCTATAGAAATAAAATATATTATAGTCGTTTAATCGTGATATCTCAGAAGACACTGCAAAATACAAAATTATTGCGAACATTAACACTATTAATGTTATATTATTGTAGTTGTTAGAATGGATAACAAAATAAAAAAAATGAAGTGAGTCGAAATCTAAGAGCAAATAAAGCAATAAACTTTTCTGAGTGACGTTTATTAAACGCGAGTCTCGGAAATAGAACATAATGAACTCCAGAATGAAAAGCAATTGTTATGGCGGATGCAATATGAGACTTAGGAGTAGACGCGTAAATTAAAATTAAATTCAACGTTTGTGCATATAACCTGAATTAAAATGAATCTCCGAATAAATATATTGCAAAATATCTGCTAAAGTGAGTTTTAACGGCTCTTGCTTTCAGTTTTAATATTAAAAAAAATCTCAATCAGAATTTTATCCTCCATATAAAATAGGAACACCACACTTTTATACGCAAAAATTGAAGGTACTGATTAGATTAATACTGACTTGAATTGACTTTTGAAATGACATTAGACTGTGTTTCGTAGCCACTAAGTGGGAAGGCCGTCTGGCGCCAATAACCACCTTCTTACCGTGAAACAACAGAATTTGTGTCGTTGTCAGAGCCCATTCCCATATTCCCTTGTCCTCTTTCTTTTAACAGGATCTATCCTTGCTCTTTCCCTTTTCTTATCTTTATCTTCCTTTCCTTTGTCTACAAAACATTGGCATCTAACCATATGTTGTTTCTGTTTATTGAATAGGATAACTTACCATCAAGTGGACCGTCAGTCTGTGCCATTCTTTCGTAATGGCGTTTTTGCTGACCTTGTCGAGCGACGCTGTTTCTAGTAAATTAGCAAAATGCTAACTGAAAAATGTGAAAGAAATGCTACAGACATAAATGTAGGCACTTTTAATCCAGAAAAAACGGTACTTTTTTCTAGATTAAAAGTAATTCCCCAGGGATAATCTAAAAATATAAAAAAAGATTTAATAAATTTGTGGCGACCACCGTCGTCAAAATTCATGCGTTGCCTAGCAACAGATAAACAAAATGTCATAAAATGTAAAAAGATATATTTTCTCTATACAAATTTATTTTTAAAGAAGTTTAATTACCTAGCTCTGTTTCATGTAACCAATGTAAATACTGTGAATAATAAATATTATGATTTAACGAATTCACATAATTAATTGCATCCCTGTAAATTAGTGATCATATATACATACATATTTTTCAGGTATTGAATTTATTATTTTTCTACGCTTAAGAAAAGGGAGCGCGAACGACGTCGCGGGCAAAAGCTAGTTGAGTAATTAACAGTGGCAAAGTTCAACAAACGAATCGATGACATCAGTTATCACAGCTATCTGAATAAATATAAACATAAATAATTCTATTGTTCTTTTGTGTAAACCTCCTCCATTTTAAATCAAAATAAAATGGCAGCTGCAGTTTTGTCGAGACTTCGTAGTTTTAACACTTTCTAACAGATGTCGCCGTTTTATAGAGTCATTATATTTATCACACTTATATAAACATAATATAAAAACACATTGTGTTGTTCTATAGTCTTATACTGTGCAGTTCTTCCCTAGAACTAAACGGTAATCAATTCCACGCGGTAGTAGGTACTATTGACAGAACTAATACTTTAAATATATATTTCTTACAATTCTATAGATTTTTCTGATAGACATTTACTAATATTAAAGGTAAAGTTTCAATCGTCCGCTCTATTCGCATTAGTGAGATCTAGGAGATTCCAGGAGTCTAATTGACTATATTCACCCTTTAATCTACCAGGTTAAGCAGCTCACTTATATGCTCTGTAGTATTGCTCATGTTCCTAAGAGACTTTATCCATATATCGTCAGCCTGACTAGCCCTGGAGTAGTAGTTCATTCAATGTGTAAAATGCATGTCATAGAGAAACTTTCGCCTTCGATGGTCTTTGCTCTTAGAAATTCTGAGGTCAAGAATCTTATGTTGAAAAAAAAAATCACTGGTGAATTAGAATGAAACAGAATCTAAATTAATCATTTTTGATTGAAGATAAAACCATTGAAAATGTTATATGAAATAAAATATATTTCCAGGTTCGCAATGGAAGGTAAACTGCTCTTCACACAACCGAACGACAACAATTGGCGCAAAGGTCGGACCATCAAGTTGACACCTATCAACGCTCTTTTGGTAACCAATGGAAAGGTGTGTGTCACTTATACAGTGTATATAAAAATAATGTTTGTGTTTGGTCAACATTGCAGATTCAATTTCATGCATTTTAACGTCGAGTATATATCCTATATATAAATATATGTCAATTTATAATTAAACATTGAAACTAAATTGTTCCAATAACATAAAATTTGATTAAAAATTCAATGGGATTAAAATTTTAATGGTAATATATAAAAATTTCATACATAATGATATTATAAATTTAATTTTTTATTTTGACATTTGCCATGGAGGCTTTTTACACCTCTGTTGACAATAGTTTTAGTTTATATTGACCTTTAGAGAAGTAATTTTAGTTTAATTGTTATTTAATTATTATTAGGGACCTCATACATCCCTTCGCAATACCTACCAAAGTGGTCAATTTAATCGCGACAATTGTGTTCTAGTTTTGCTGTGATAATAACTCCTTTGAAATAGGATATAAATTGTAACTTTTTTTTATGACTTTCTGCCAAATTTCTTGCGGCGCATTCTTCTTGGCTATGATGGTCCTTCCGAAGCGCTGGTAGACTCAAGACATGTAAAAGAGCCCCCTTCGGCCTATTTGCAGAATAAACTTTTGAATTTTGAATTTAATGAAAGGCGTTAAAAATTTATAAGACGAATTCCTAAAATTCTGAGTAATTTTCCTCAGTATACGTCATCAATATACAGTAGATGTCAATATTGTATGTATATCAGTAGAAACTTTGGTTGTCATCAGATATTTACTTTTTTATTTATCAATATAACAAATCCCGCAAGTCGGAATCAAATAAGTAAATTAAACATTACGATCTTATTTCCAGCCAACGATAATACACAAAACGAACGAGATTCGCGAGACAAGAGAAGCTAGAGATCGCGAAGCCAGAGAGAGAGAGGGAGATGCACTCTTCGCCAGAAGTGGAGTAAGAGAGGCAGCATTGCTTCTGGTTAGAGAGAAAGCTGGTAGATACACTCTTCAAAGGGAACCACTATTCCTGGATCGCTGTGTAGTTGCCGCAGACCACGAGCCTGAACATTTCTTCGAAGTGCATGAGATTACTACTAAGGACTCTTACATATTTAAGGTAAAAATAAAAATTAACCAATTTTATACTGTGGGGTTATATCTCAATTTTTAAGGGCCACAGGCTCGACATTTTCTTAATAATTGATATCAAAATTAGAAGTTCTTCTTGGTAAAATGTACCGAAATATGTGGTGTTAATTGTAAGTAATTTTGCCTTATACGAGTACTTACATTATTTTTATTACTACATTATTTTTTAACTAGGTACCTACGTCATATGTAATTATATTTTGTGTGACTATGACGTAACATAATGTTATATTTTAAAATACCCCGATTTTTGGCTTAATTTTTTTTATTTTTTATTTTAAGATCGGCAGACAGGCTGACGGTCCACTTGATAGTAGGTGGCTACCGTCGCCTATAACACAAGCAACGCTACAGCTACAGCAAGTGCGCTGCCAACTACAGTAGGATTAAGGATAGGGGATTAGATAGGAGAATGCTAGGATTTAAATAAATAACAACATGTTACACAGGATTTATACTCTCTGTTTATAAAATTGAAAATTGATAAAATTGATTATAAAAGCGACGAGCCCGTTGGATGAGTGTTTAGGGTGCTTGCCTTAACGCTCTGTTGTAAGGTTCTCGGGTTCGATTCCCGGCAGTATCAACTTTGAAAAATGAACTTTCCAAATTTGGCTCTGGTCTGGATCTGGAAAGTAGTGGCAGGACACACTGCATTTCGCAGTCATTTTTGACAGCCCGTCTGGCGGCAGTAGCCATCCCCTTACAGAACACCGCCGTGAAATAACAGCACGCGTGCTGTTGTGTTTCGGTGAGTGAGTAAGGGATGCCAGAGCCCATGTACCTATCCACTCCTAATCCCTTATCCTTAATCCTACTGTAGTCGGCAGCGCACTTGCAGCAACTTTGGCGTTGTTTGTGTTATAGGCGACGATAGCCACCTACCATCAAGTGGACCGTCAGCCTGTCTGCCAGATCTTAACATTAAAAAATATATTCTAAGTAATGTTGCTTTTACCGTTGTTGGAAAATTAAGAAATTGTTCTTAATGTTTTTTTTAATAAATCAATGCTACCCACGTCGTGATGTTACGTTACCTTATGTTACGTAAATGAGTAGCTATCTCTCTTAGTTTCCCATTGATTTAATTGTGATTTTATGTTTGTAGGCGGAAGAGAATACACGCACCCGCACATGGTATCGTCAACTACAATACCACGCACAAGGTGCGGGCACGTGGCGCAAACGCCGTAACGCACTCGCAAACATCATGATAAACCCTATGCTTACTAGAAATTAATACATATTTTAAGTACACACCAACTCCATCGCCATTAAATAGTTCTTGCATTTTTACAGTATTGTTACAAAAAAAGAAAAAGTTTTAAAAGGCATTTTCACAATATGTCATATGAAAGGGAAAAATAATAAAGGTAATCAAGGATTTTTTTTTGCGTCGATCTAGGGTAAAATAATAAACAAAAAAGATGTTAATATAATATGAATGACGTTAATACTGTATACATAATGTAGTTCTGTTTGCCACTAGCGTTTAAAAATTAGCTTTACACCAAAATATAGATGTCCATCTGTTTGTGCCCTATAATATATTTTTTTAACAAAATAATAAGTATGTAATGTAAAACTTTGTTTAATGTAAATAATTTAACATTAATAGCTGTGATATCCTGTCCTTTTATTGATAAAAAAAAAGAAAAACACAAAAAAATGCTTGTTCAAAAAGTTGTAATTATGTAATTTTCTATGAAAGTAGTTATTATTATTAATTTCCTGACTAGTCTTAAGGGAGTTCTCTGTAATTGTTAAGGAACAAATTACAATTAGTTAGTAAAATATAAATGTATTTATTGTATTATGTAACATTAATGTAACAATAGAATTATTTTAAATTTTAAGAGGTTACAATTTTGCCTTGAATTTGTATTTGTTACGTAACATTAGTAGTAGAGACAGGAATAAAATGATTAAAAATATGTTTTTAATTTTTTATTTAAAATGATTTAATGTTCAATTTAATGATTTAATGTTATTTTTAATGTTCATCAGTATTCGTCGATGAAAAGATCGTCAGGCTCGGTCGCCTATTAACACAAGTGATGCAAGTACGGTGTCTACCTCACTACCTTAGTAGAATTAGGGATTTTGATAAGCCCGTTGGATGAGTGGTTAGGGTGCTTGCCTTAACGCTTTGTTCTACAGTTCCCGGGTTCGATTCCCAGAACTTTGAAAAATGAACTTTTCAAATTTAGCTCTGCTCTAGATCTGGAAAGTAGTGGCAGGGCATACTGCGTTTCGCAGTCATTTGGGCAGCCCGTCTGGCGGCAGTAACCATCCTACAACTGGCAGTACTAAAAGTACAGTTGTAGACTTAATAAAAGTACAGAGAATGAGCAACAGGTAAATGTTGAAGACAATAATAATAAAAGTACTTACAAGGCATCCGCAAGGTAAGGTAAGGAAAGTAGGTGACGACTAAGTCTGCAGGACTATGGAACTGGTAAACGAAAGTTTAAGAAATGCGGAATAGTTAGACGTTTTTTGCGATTTCTCGATGAGCGTTTCACAAAGTGATTTTAAATACCTCTGAATAACTAAAAATAAATCAGATAAAACTAAAAACTAGATGCAATATAGATTTTAAATATATTTTTTTGTTTCATAAAGATGTATAAGTATAATTTTAAGGGAATTCGAGTAAAATGAATTGGTACATTGGCTGTAAAGTCTGCTCAAATATAAATCTATATCTATACTAGTCTATACTGACAATTTAAAGAGAAAAGATGTGTATGTATGTATATATTTTTGAATGTTTGTGATGAATAAACTCAAAAACTACTGGACCGATTTTAAAAATTCTTTCACCTATAGAAAGCTACGTTATCAGCGAGTAATAATTTCTAAAGATACACGAACGAAGTCGCGAGAAAAAGCTACTAAATAATAAGGAAAATGAAGGTACGGCTAAAGGTATACTGGCAAAGTATAGGACAAGTGTAGGCAGTTTAAGCTTTCTAGTGTTGTTGTACACCTAAAGACTCTGAGTACAAGTAAAGATTATAATGGCGGTGACGATATAGAGTCATCTATGACAATGATATTAAAATAAGAACGGTGAAATATAGCCAAATATTTTGTCCTGCATTCCAAATTCCGGTACAACGACTTAATAATAACATAGCATATTTAATTAATTAATTCAAAATAACTATTAATAAATAAATAATCCTGTAATACTGCGATTACCTGTTTATAATCCCATATATACGGATACGGATGATGTCGGATCTAATATCCGTCTTCCGGGACGCTCTTAAGGTCCTAATCCTAATTATAAATGCGAAAACTAGTTTGTATGTTTAATACGCTTTCGCGCCTTAACTGCTCAACTGATCATCATGAAATTTTGCATACACGTTGTCAGGGATACAACAGAAAGGCACCTTTCATACAGTAAAAACGTTCCTGAGGGATAATCTAAAAATAAAAATTCCTCACAAAAATATGTGAAAAAAGGTTTTAACAATTAAGAAAAGGGACGCAGATATCCTAATATTTTAATATCCTAATATTTTAAATATCCTAATATTTTAAAAGCGAAAGTGAGCTTTTTTTTGTTTCTTACCTTGTGAGCTTTTACGCGTTAACTATTCAACCGATCATCATGAAAACTCGACCGGATGCGGCCGAAGTTGCGGCCAAAAGATAGCAAGTTAAATAATAGGTACTTGTAATCCTTCCGATTATATTTTATTATGTTATGATAATTTAAACTAAATTAATTCATTTATATGAATATTTCAGTTTAATAAAAAAAAACATCAAAAAAATTTATAAGTAGTACTTATTTCATCAGAAATTGTTTAATTAAAAGCTTCAATTATTACTACCAGTATATAAATACTAAGAATGCTCGTACATACTACATAGTATAATTGCACGAAAGGGGCTGCGAACGAACATAATGCAATATTAGATTTATTTCCTCAACACTCATATTTGACAGGGGAAAATACGAAACATCTCACGCTTTATATATAAAGACATTTACAACGAGCGGAGCCGAGCTAACGGTACGAGATGATTGCGACGAAACGATAGAATTAATAATTAACTATTTGAATCATGTTAAATATGGTCCGCATGTTGGCCCGCAGATTCGCACGTTATGCAGGACAGGTGAAAATTACATTATTTAATTAAAGCATACTGTCAATCTCTGTACACGTGCGGTCTGTAGGTCGACTTCTCGCGGAAGGCATACAGCGCCCTATAATGAATCCAGGGCGCTGTTGGAGCTGCTGCGACACTTCTAGCTCATCGGGGATGTTGGCGAAAGCCAGAACGGACAGTTTCCAGGTTATCGTGCGTTAGAGGATTGCCTCATTGATGAAACGTACGCGGGGCAGCTCTAACAGCCTCCTAAACACAATATCGATGTGTGTGGACTGTAACTTAAACTTAAACTTCGCCCGGGGTGCAATTTTTATATATAAGAACCTTCCCCGTTTATCCCTCTTTCCATTAGTGAAAACCGAATTAAAATCGGTCTACCCGTTCACGCGTGATGCCGTGACCAAGGGAAATGAGGATTCATTTTTATATATAGAAGATATTGCTTACGTTTTTGTTCAGAAAATTGATAAAGTGTATATATTTTCACTTCGACATCGCCTGAAAGAAAAATGTAAATTAAATTAAGTTGTGGTAAGTATACGTTTATTTATCAGAATATACGTAACGTAACGTAACAACAATAGGGAAACGTCTTTTTTATAGTTATAGAAAACTCACGATTGGAAGTATACGCACGGGTTTTTAAATGTGTAGTATATGTTTATTTTTTGCGGGATTGAGTAACAAACACCCAACCTTTCACATTAATAGCTGATGCTGGCGACTTCGTCCGCGTTAAAAAATGAAAAATATAACATCTGAGAAAACATATGAGTAAATCTTTATCGTTGTGACGATGGTGATGCCGATTTTTTTATATAAAATAAAATAAAATAAAATAAAAATAAAAAAGCCTTTTATTTCCAGTAAACATTACACTTCTTAAAATCTATTTGTGTTAATTTATTTAGTTTATTTCTATGTTAATATAAATCTCTTTCTTAATATAATTCCTATGTGTATCCTATGTATTATATCACCGTATTTATAGTTCTTCGATTTATAATTAATCTACCGGAACCCCAAAATGGGTGAAGGCCTCCTCCAGTGACGCCCATTTGTCTCTGTCTTCAGCTACTTTTCTCCAATTTGGACCAGCTATTGCTTTAATATCGTCTTCCCATCTTGTAATAGGTCTACCTCTTGTTCTTTTGCCTAGTGGGCCATTCCAGAAAGTTACTTTTTTGGTCCATCTATGATCAGTTAGCCGGGCAACATGTCCTGCCCACTTCCATTTCAATTTTTTTGCGTAATTTAAAGCGTTTGTTGCTTTGGTTATTTTTCTTATTTTGGTATGTCGTATTTTATCCAATTTCCTTATCTTTAGCATATTTCGTTCGAGTCCTCTCTGACAGACACTTATCTTTTTTTTTGTTTCAGCAGTGAATTTCCACGTTTGGCACCCATATGTCAGACATGGAAGAAGGCTCGAGTTCATGGCTTTGGTTTTAATAGCTTGTGGTAAATTACTTTTAAAAATGTCCTTGAGACACCAATATTTATTCCATGTTAGTTTTATTCTTTTCTCTATTTCTATATTTTTATTTTTCCTGTCGAAACTTAGAGTTTTTCCCAGATAGACATATTCTTCTACGTATTCTAATGGCGTGCTATTGATTTTTATTGGTCTTGTAAAGCTGTTTGTCATTGTCTTAGTCTTTGTAGTATTCATCTCTAGTCCCACCTTTTCACTAGCCAGGTTCAGGGCTTCTACCATGTTCTGTAGTTGGGAGGATGACTCGGATAACAGTACTAGGTCATCCGCTCAAGTAAGTACCGTTTATGTATAGTCCTTGTTTACTCCAGTCTAGCTTGTTAATGATCGCCTCGAGGACAGCTATGAATATTGTTGGAGACAGCGGGTCACCTTGTCTCACTCCTCTTTCTATTGGAAAGCTAGGGCCTAAGGTTTCAAGCTTAATTTTACCCCTGTTGTTTTTATATATGGATTTGATGATTTTTACATATATTTCCTCCACCCCTTGTTCCTTCAGGCTTTCCCAGATGCTTGTATGTCTTACAGTATCAAAGGCTTTCTGGTAGTCGATGAATGATATATAAAGTGTTCTTTGTTTTTCCTGATATTTTTCAATTATCAATTCAAGGGTATGGATGTGGTCGACCGTTGAAAAGCCCTTTCTGAAGCCTGCTTGCTCCACCGGTTGCTTTTTTTCCAATGTGTCGCTAATTCTTATGTTTATAATTGTGGAGAATAATTTGTATAGACTCGGAAGTAAGCTGATTGGTCGGTAGTTTCCGATGTCCTTCGGGTCGCCTTTTTTATATATTAATATGATGTTGGATTTGGACCATTGAGAAGGTGTTTCCGAATTTTGTAGAATCATGTTAAACAGTTCAGCTAACGGTACAGCCAGAGTTATGTGTCCTTTTTTCAGTGCTTCGTTTGTAATGTTGTCTGAACCAGGGCTTTTGTCTAGCTTCAGTTTTTTTATTGCTTCAATTATTTCTGTTGCGTCTATTTGTTTAACGTTATTTTCATGTGTGGCCTCTGTTTCTGTGTCTAAATTTATGGCTGTCGTGTCTCTGTTGCTGCTGCCAAACATACGAAACTTTGGCATTATAGTATTAATAGGATTAGGATTAATACTAAATCGCCCTGAGGAATAAGTTAAAAGTCAGAGATGTTTTAAATATTTAGTACATGATGAAATTGGCAATAAGAATATGCTAAAAGCAACATTGCGTAGACCGTTAACGCTGTGCTATTCTACGCTTCGCTACGGTTTACTGCGCTAAACTACACTACAATACAAAACTGACTCAACTTCTGTGAAGTTTAAGGCTATATGTTTAAGTTTAAGGCTTATATTATAAAAAATATATATTTAATTTTAATGGATAAGTTGCGAATAACTCAATAATAACTTCCAAAGTTATACAAAACTACTAAAACTCCTGTTTCAGCGATGTATATAGATAGAGTTCAATGTGGTTCGTAGCAGATATTGCTATAATTTGTCCTTTCGCATGTCGTCGCGTTACGTAATATCAAGGTTTGGTGGCGTAAGTGTTTCGATAGAGATATAATAATAATACATCATCAGATTGTTTATTAAGGTCCCGATATTGGAGCGTTGTAGGTGTTTAGCGCAAGGACGTGTGATTTAATAAATTACGTACAAATTTTTTTTATATATCTTAATTTTTCCTAACTAAGATATTTTTTACATTTGGTACCTACTCACTAATAATCTCAGATAAAATAAGAACTAAAGATAAAGCCCTGTAACGGCGGAGTGAAGCCAGTAAAATTACGCCTCGCTTGACGATGTACATACACGGTTACGCATACCACACGCATACAAACTAGTAAAATATTACTAGTGAAAATGCCGAATTACTCACTGAAACGGTGTAAAAACCAATCTTCAAAAAATAAAATCACACTTCACGCGCAACTTCAAAAATTAAGGTTATATCCGGCCTACACACGCATATTTATGAATTTCATTGTGTTATCGGTAACATTCTGTCTTTAGTTCTTATTAGGTCTGAGCTAATGATATGTACAATTGCTTGCATAGCGATACGATACAGATACCACATCCCAGACGCTTATCCAACCAACTGAATCATCCTTATATTGTGTAAAAATTAATAGTAATCGTTCTGAGAAAAACTTATGAAAAAATATTTAATATAATAGTCTAGGTTAATTGAATATTTAATAGTAACTAAAAGGTTGAATCAAAAAGTTCTTATTGTTAGAATTTGACTAAAAAATAAAAGAGCATTGATTTTTTTGTCTTCGATTACCTTTTTTCAATTTTTTCAATTTTTTTATTTTTTTATTTTTTTATTTTTTTCCTTTTTTTCTTCTGTACAGATCGAAAACCTCCTCTACGGCAGCCATGACTGCTTTATCATCGTCAACATTGGTACCACAGATATGCTCATTCTCAGTCCTGATAGTAGGATCTCAAACCTCAAAAATCTCAAAACCAGCTTGAGGGATGAGCAGGAGCGTTGTCCTTGTGGAAGAGTACACTCAAAGACAATTTTCCTCGGCATTTTTCTTTACTTGCTTGACGCACTTTTGGGATCAATTGGGTGTAAGGTATCAGTAATCGTTTTACCTTTAAGTAAATAGTCGATAAAAATTACTCTTTCCTCGTCTCAAAAAACAGAAGGCCAAAACCTTACCGGCTGTGGGACAAACTTGAATTTAATTTACTGGCGGTGAAGATGGAGAGTTCCAGGACATAGGTACTCTATTTTTCCGTTTCTGGACCAAAATAATGTTTCGTCCATTGTTACAAAACACCGATAAAATTCATCTGAATTAAGCTCAATGATTTCGAGATTCCGCTTTGAAACTTCCAAACGCCGGTCTTTGTTTGAGTCTGTTAACATTCGAGGCACCCATTTTGCCGACATTTTTTTGAATCCTAAAACGTCTGTTAAAATTAATTGCACACTGCTGAAAGAAACGCGTAGGGTCTCTGCTAAATATTTATTGTAATTCTTCTAACTTTTTTTCTACATTTCCACATTTTCATCTACGGTGGAGGTAGAAGATCTGCCAGAGCGAGGATCATCTTTACAGGTCAATCTGCCTCTCTTAAATTCAGCTACCCAATAAGAAACCGTGGAATAAGGTATACATAGGTTCGGTCCAAAAAGTCCTCTGGGTGTCACAAAATTTTTCTTTAGTAGACATTTTTTTCAGGCAAAGGTTCTTGATTACAACACGTATTTAATTTTTTCCCTTAATGAAACGTTTTTACCAAATCGTTTTATACAAGAATTAATAATGTTGCAACGAAAAGAATAAAACAATTGAAATTAGTTTTAAAAAAATGTCACGATAACAGATTAAATAATAAAAAAAAAGGTTATAACACTATGTATTTCTAAAAACTTTTGATTCAGCCTCGTACGAGCAACTCACATAATGAAATTGTTGTTGTTTGTTTTTTATCGTTCATTCTTTTGAATCATATTAGCAATTGTCTGTAAGTAATATGTATATAATATGTGCATTTTATTATCTTTCATCATGTACGTCCACAACATTGTTTCTGTTTTTATTTTTTTATACCTAGTCTTGTTTTTTGTCTCTGTTTAATTTCTATGATACATAAATTACCTATCTGTATAATTATTCAGAATAAAATAATCGTCCTAATACAATATTTTTATAAGATCGAAACAATAATATTTGATCAATCAACTTTTAAATAATTTGATTTTGTATATCCTGGCCTTAAGTTGGGTTTGGGCGTATCTATTTTAGGAGAGCAATTTAGTTTATTACTTTCCTCATAAAGTATTTATTTCTGTACAATATACATAGTAATGCTGTACGTGAAGGTACGATTTATAAAGGAAAGCTGTAATTTTAAAATGTTAAAATTTTTAAATAACGATTGTTCGTTACATTGATTTAGAACAATATTCCCAGTAAATACAATGATAAAATAGGATTATGATACAAACATATTATATAGTTAGTTAGTGTATTGATATTTCTTAACGTTAATCGCGTTTACCGGCAATCGTTAACAGTTAACCGTTAATAGTTAACCACAAACAGTTTACTATTAACAATTAACCTAAGTGAGTTGAGTTGAATAAAGAACAATGGCGAAATTTTTGTTCAAAGAATTTTGAAGCATCTTTGAATGTGATCAATATAAAGCGAAATAACTAAATTTCCCATGGTTTTTCAAATTATACTAATGGTCTGTCTAAGTCCGAATATAAATATCAATTTTAAAAGAAACACAACCTTGTGAAGTAGTATATAGTGTTCTGTGACATCTTCCTTTAATTGAGTAAATGACAATTTAATGTGACAAATAAGGTACAAAAACATAGAATAATAATGCTTTAGTTATTATTCTATGTACAAAAATTATAATACCAGAGAACACGATATGTACTCGTAGCAAGACGTTAATCACAATTTACCTAAAAATATTTTATTCTGAACTCAGTTTTAAGTACTTACAGTTTATTTTAATCTAATAATTTAATCGAAATAATAGGTGTTATTTTACATAACCTCAAAATATTAAAACTAAAATATCTTTAATTCCAGACTTTGCTTAGTAATAAATCTAAGACCACTTAGTTTAGTAATAAAAAGTCTATACTTTTACATGTTTTTCATTTGTAGACGCGAAAAGTTTAAGTCAACAAAAATTTGTAGGGGGGTTCGCCATTGTTCTTTAATTGAGAGATTTAGCGATTTAGTAAATTGAGTTTACCATGGGCAGGATGAATTACTCACAAGATTGTCAGCATGTGAACATAACTTGAAATTAATCAACATATTTTTGATGAGAAAAAACGATAAATAATATAACATTACATTATCAATACGAAAATAAAATGGAACATATTTAGAACATATTTAGTAGTGTTAAATGTAATTAAAATTTCCCGCCTTCTCAATATAATATTCATATTGTCTATGTGAACTTTAGATGGCATCACACTCACTTGGACTGATTCATTCTCTTCACTCTGGTCGCGCTCGTTATTTTCTAAGTGTTAAATAAAACCTCAATTAATTGTATTAACCATGTTTTATTACAACATGGTAGCAGAGCGTGGTTAGCTCTAACGTGTTGCTTTGTAAAAGTAAACATTACAGTAATCGAACTAACGAACAAAAGTAGTCTGAAAAATACACGCGTGCGTACATAACCCCAACAGTTACCGGTTCGCGAGATTTTCTATTTTTCAGCTATTTCAGTGTTTATTTCAATATGAACAAATGGTAGCTATCTTTTTTTAAATGTTAAGATTGACAGACAGGCTTACGGTCCACTTGATGGTAGGTGGCTACCGTTGCCTGTAACACAAGCAACGCCATAGATGTGCTGTAAGTGCTGCAGACCATAGTAGGATTTTGGAGAAAGAAATGACTTCTGGAACCTCTTACTCACTCACAGAAACACAACAGGACACGTGTCTGTCTGTTGCCTAACGGGTAAAAACCATAACACTATATTTACAATAACACTTCAATAAACAGTGTATTGTATATTTACAATACACTGCAATTGTGCCAACATTGTAGGTTGATGTCGACCTTTATAACGACTCGATTTATAAAATTAAACGACTCATCCTTGTCCGTGGTTCACATATTAACATTTTTGACATTGTGTCCGATATTTTATTATTATTATTATTATTATTACTATTCTTATCATTGTTGGGATGTTACTTTGGACTTTTATTGTTGCATGCTGTGCTTCCTATAATTGCGGCGGCATCTGCCATATATTTTGTCCTTTGTTGCTTTTTTTTTTTGCTTGGTGCCTGCCTCGTTGGAGGCCATGTAATAAATATAAATAAATAAGGATAAGGGGATGACTGCGAAACGCAGTGTGCCTTGCCACTATTTAATTTTAGCATTTTATTGACTAAAAAGAATACTATTAAATAAATTTTAGTAATAATACTAAAAAAATGGACGCAGTTTTAAGTTTATTAAAAAATCCAAGACCTGAATTACTGTTGCTACTGGAAACTTACCCTAATACACCGGCGATAACAAGGTATAATCTGTCAAACAAACTTGGCATCGGGTAACCACACCGCCCTTGCTTCTGAACTTACTCGTGAACTTCTGACAGAACTAAATCTTAGTTTCTAAGCATTGAAACGCATTGTGTTGCGGTGTTTGGAGGTACCTTGCTTTGTAATGCTTTATTAATTGTATAATATCTATGTACGTAGACTATTTTCCTATTGTTCCTATAATATTATAATGATTGAGAGTCTTCAGCAAATAAACCTTAAGGCGGCTGAGTCCAAAAATTCACTAGATCATGTCTTTCTAAGAAACACTAATATTTGTAGATGTGAAAAAAATATGCAAATATTGAGGATATATCTGTAAAAAGACAGTTTTCGATACACGACATAATTATAATACTTCACTTGATCCAATTAAATCCTAATTATTTATCCTAAATCCTAATCCTAATTATTTAAGTTTAATCTTAATCCTAAATTAACCTCTAACATTCGAAATAAGTACTAAGTATGATGGAAGCACTGAGACTTGTGCTATACATAAGACACAATCCTGTCCTTTTATTATGACGATGGGAACTCAATACAATCTTAGAAGCTTTGGAATATGTTAGCAGTAGGTGTTACGCAAGTAATTTTGTTATACTTTCAGACTGCAAAAATGCACTGTAAGCAAATAGCACGATGCATATCTGCTTACAGAGGCAGATGATAGGAACAATAAAAACTGAAATTCTTCAAAATGGGGCTGACATGCCTTTGTGAGGTAAAAGTCCCAAAAAAAAAAAAAAAAAAAACATAATAAAAAAACCTTTAACACGGAATTTCAAACTAATTTTGCTATTAAAAAACTAAAATATCGATAACGAATGTAAAAATATTTTGACAGCTTTAGGATTTGGGTACTATGAATTAGATTAGCTGCTCTGTGTATAAATATATGGTTATAAATTAGTTAAAAACCGTAAATTTTGTTTCAAAACGATACGCTTATGCGTTCTCATTCACACTCGCAAAATGTGAGAGTGATGGCTGAGCGAGGGTGCTAGACGAACCTGTGCTGCTAGCGGGATGTGAGATAGCAGGAAGGTGAGGCCCAATGTGGCTAGGGCGAATAGCCTTAACAGCCCGTGTGCTGTTGCGTTTAGGGGTGTAAAGGTTTTTTCAGATTTAAGTGTGTACTATAATTTAATTAAATTATAATAAACACGGCATGGTTTGTACACAATACATATACAGGTATCGTGTTCATTAAATATACGTATATAGTGAAAAATATAAGGTGTATTTTAACCGTTATCCGCTAAACACAACCACAAGCCGAGCCATACTTTGATTTAAGTATTAAGTGTATATAATTGTTGTAATTTTTATATTTTAAAGATGACAAAAAGAATAGTATCCTGAGTTTCTTTCGGGGTTTCTTCTCAGGTTCGTCGTCTTGGTTTTTTTTCCGAAACCCTGGTAAATTTAAATGACGATCATAAGAGTTTCTTGGAGAAACCTAATTGATAAAAAATATTTTGATTTGATTTGATTTAAATCAAAAATAATTAAGTTTATTAAAGTTTGTGAAGATGTATGATTGTTACTCTTTCATGTAAAAACTACTGAATGGATTTCAATGAAATATGACCCACAGATAGATCCAGATACCTGGATTAAAATCTAGAATACCTTTTATTTTGGAAAATGTTAGGTTCCTGTGCGATTTTCAAAAAACGAACTACAGCGCGTACAAAATCGAGGGCACAGCTAGTTAAAATATACGACATTTGATTGGACGTTGTAGAATTATTCCTTTTCTAATAGGTATATTAAATTGTATAACGATTGTTTCTTTGAAACGATTTTTTTTAATTAAAGCAATACTAATGCGTTGTTGACATCAATCAATGTCACGTCCACGTTGTGTCATTATCATTCCGTTGTTTCCGCTCTTCGTGAAAGCTTCTCGAGATTTTTCTGTACAATTATGTTTATCTTTAATGATGTTTTCTTTATATAAATGCAGATATTTTAACAAATTACAGAAATATTAAACTAAACGTTTTTGAGACAAAATTGTCAGTGTCAAAATTTAACATCATGTTATTTAGAAAAAGAATAAATCTTTTATTTATTCCAAGGAACTCCTGATTTCTTTTTTTTTCATTAAAATATATATATATATATATATATATTAATGCCTAAACTTAATTATATGTATTAATAAGGTGGCAGCCCACTTCTTGATGGTAGGTGGCTACCGTCGCCTATAACAAGCAACATCAAGATAAGAGGATTCAAAGATAAAGGATAATGTTATGGAAGCCAGCCTTTCAATGTATTTTTTAATGTATAGTACATCAGACAGGCTGACGGTCCATTTGATAGTAGGTGGCTACCGTCGCCTATCTGCATCACAAGTAATGCCACATGTGCTGCAAGTGCGTTGCCGTCCATAGTATAAGAGATTAGGAAGGGATAGGGAAATTTACTCTGGCATTCCTTGCTCATTCACAGAAACAGCACACATGCTGTTATTTCACGGTGGTCTTCTGTAAGGGAGCTGCCCAAATGACTACGAAGCGGGCTGTAATCGGCTGTGGTGGTAGCTCGTAGGGTGCTTGCCTTAACGCTCTGTTCTAGGGTTCGCGGGTTCGATTCCCGGCAGAGTCAATTTTGAAAAATGAACTTTTAAAATTTCGCTCTGGTCTGTATCTGGAAAGTAGTGGCAGGGCACACTGTATTTCGCAGTCATTTTTGGTAGCCCTCTTACAGAAGTAAGTAGCCTTAACCACCCCCTTACAGAAGACCACCGTGAAATAACAGCACGTGTGTTGGTGTGTTTCGGTGAGTGAGTAAGGGATGCCAGAGCCCATTTCCATATCCCCTCCTAATCACTTATCCTTAATCCTATTGTAGTCGGCAGCGCACTTGTAGCAGCTTTAGCGTTGTTTGTGTTATAGGCGACGGTAGCCACCTACCATCAAGTGGACCGTCAGCCTGTCTGCCGATCATAACGTAAAAAAAAATCATTATTGTAATTTCGAAACGTGAAAACCGACGATAAAGTAAATAAAGATAAAAATAAAATGGGAATTTACTTTTATTAATTAAAAATAAATTCCCAATTAGAAAAAATCCATGAAAAAATTTCAGCGAAACAATGAAAATATTTTCACACGAGTAAACGTTACCGATAGTTTACTTCATTACTTCATAAAATTCAAATTACAAACTCTTTGACCTTTTATCGGTTCAATAAAAAGGGATTGCGTCGTAAAAATTATTTTATGCGTTCCACTGTCCCTATGCGGTCCGCAAACAAAACTTCGACAACATTTTATGTATAGAGGTCGCAAAATATTTATTTTATTACCTTGTTTAAAGACTACTAATCCTACTTTTATACGTTAAGGTCGACACGACAGACAGGCTGACGGTCAACTTGATGGTAGGTGACTACCGTCGCCTGTAACACAAGCAACGCCACAAATGCTGTAAGATAAAGTATAAGGGATTAAGAGGCGATAGATAAATAGACTCTGCTACTCACTCGCCAAAAAACACAGCACACAAGCGGCACTTGTGTCACTAGCTACGGCACTTGCCGCTGCAGCTGCTGTTTGCAGTCGACTACGGAATCATATCTTAAAACAATCCCAAGTTGGGGGTCCGCGGATACATAGCGAAATTTGTCCACGAACAATGTAAAAATAAAAATTATAAAGCAAAAAACTAAGTGCCGCATTACGCTCAGCTGTGTCGACTCAAACCATCTTATTAGAATTTAATTAACAAATATATTACACAAATATGAGTAAAATAGACCTAAGTACAAAATATAGCAAATGAAAATAATAAAACAGTTTTCTTTTAGGGGCCCGCTAGTTACGGTTAGATTGAGAAGCGGTCCGCCCTAGGAAAGCGGTTGGGAAACCCTACCTTAAAAGAAAGCAGTGAAAAAATAATGCCAATCACTTAATTTATAAATTAGCAAGTAGACATTTTTAATATTCATGATACTCTTAAGGCTCTTAAGGCTCTCTCTTTCTTGCATACTTAGAAATAGTGTAATGTAACCACATTTTCTTTTATACCATAACTCATTTCGTAGTTAATTTTCTAGTTTTTGAACACACTTTAAAATTAACATATTTTTTTAATTCACTTAAAAAAAAGTTCGCTCTTTTTTTTCGCAGATTAAGGGAGTAAAACACATCCTTCGTCTAATGTTCGCCTTTCATTACTATTAGATACTGATAGCGCTAAGAGGTACCGCCCCAAGAGATTAGCGATGTTTGCCAAAACGTATCAATTAGATGGGATGCTCTTTTGTAAAGGATGTAGTCGTTACCCGAACATTTATAGGATTACCTACTATCTGTACTTACACCTTCACTCTTAAAGCTTTTATTTCTAGCTTAATGAATTCTTTGTGATATCGCGTAATGATATTGATTTACATAAAACGTGTCTCCAAAAAATAAGTAAGGGTCAAAGTATAAGGTCTTATAATGAACTTCCGAGATAATTAGATTTAAAAATTTTAAATTTAAAAGCTGTATACCTATAAATAAATTTAAAAGCGCTATCTGTTGTAATAAAAATAAAATTAGCACCTTCTATAATCTATGTCCTGCTTTCTAGTTATATATGTATAGTCTGTGATTGTTACTTCTCTCTCTACCTATTAAATATTTTCATTTAATGCTAATTTAAGGATGCGTGGCGACTCACGGCATTCCAGTGGGCCGCCACATTAGAAGTGAAGCTGCGTTCGAAGAGAACAATGCGGTGCGTGGGGATTGTCGGATAAGGCCTCGCTATATACATATATAGCGAGGCCTTATCCGACAATCATTATACACTATATCCGACGATACCAGGGATCTGTACAATATTTGTTAAGCAAGACTTAATAATAAGTTATAATTATGACCACTTAATTAGCTAAGCGGTAGTAGCAATGCTTGCTATGCCAAAAGTTGTGGGTTCGATCCCCGCTAAAGACAAACATTCGTATGTATAAATAATTATGTCTCTCTGTCTTCGCTGGGTGTCATTTATGCATACGTATTTCTCTGTATATGTTTACGAATATAAACTATATACTATACGTATATTTATTAGTTGTTTAGCATCCATAGTACAAACTCTGCTTAGTTTGGGGTAGATGGTAGACGTCTTAATGTGTACGACGAAGAGAAATGTACGACCTTGCTAGTAAATGGGTGTATAACCAGTTCTTGCAATACATTTATAAATAAATTGCAGTGAGTGTGTGAGTATACATAATAGTATTCGAGCAATGGTGACACATTTGGCGTCCAAATAAAATAATAATTCTACAATTTATTATTAAAAAAATATAAGTCAATCATAATTAAAATAATTTATAGTCAATATAAAATAATATAAACAGTTACTTTTTTGAAATCGAGTTAGGCATTAACACTGTTTACAGTACTTACAAAATATATTAACGTAGTTAGCGTAAGTGAACCTGTAAATAAATAAACAATTATAACTTGACATCAACAAACACAAACTCCCAGTTTCTCCCAGTTTCTCTAATGATATGGGGCAACTCATCAGGAATACATATTGAGTTTAATAAATTTCTATATAGATTATTAAATCGTGAGCAACTGAGAGATTGCTAATACATTTTAATACCGAAGCTTTTAACGCATAACTCCAACAGGTAGACCTATTTAGTAGATCAAAGAGATTCTCTAAATATAATCATTTCAATTTAATCGTTTTCACGTTTAAAGCTATATATGAACATTATTCCATGGAGCCAGTAAATGCCATTAGAATCAATTTATACGCAATGTCGCGCGCCACTTTGTTGCCGCAGTTTTTTTTCCTTTTTTTTAGAACTCCAAACATCAACATGAAATTCTATAACATGAATAAGTATCAAAATTGGTTATATGATTAAATTTAATTTTTTTTAGTTATTTAGTTATTTCGAGTGACAAAAAATATTAAATACAATAAAAAAAATTGCTATTTAGGTTTATTTCTGTATTTTTTAAAGTAACTCTTTCGAAATACTAGTTAAGATGGATTACCAGTTAAGATTAAAATATACCAGTTAAGATTTTCGTTCACTGTTCACCTTTTAAAATATTAAATGGGTTATGTTAGCAATTTTATTCATGTTAAGGCTTCATATTAAGCCCTTTGTTATTATTCACATTTTTTTTAATGTTAAGATCTGGCGGTCCACTTGATAGTAGGTGGCTACCGTCCCCTATAACCCAAGCAACGCCATAGGTGCTGCAAGTGCGCTGCCGACTACAGTAGGATTAAGGATAAGGGATTGGGGAGGGATAAGAAAATGGGCTCTGGCATCCCTCACTCACTCACCGAAACACAAGAGCACACATGTTGTTATTTCACGGTGATCTTCTGTAAAGGGGTGGTTACTGCCCCCAGACGGGTAGTGTTTTCTGCTACATTTTCCAGATCCAGATCAAAGTCAAATTTAAAAAGTTCATTTTCAAAGTTGACTTTGCCGGGAATCGAACCCGGGAACCCTAGAACAGAGCATTAAGGCAAGTACCCTAACCATTCGTTCAACGGGCTCGTCAATCACTAAATAATATGAAAAAGAGAAGCGTGTTTCTTGGAAAACGTATTTCTTCTAAACAATTTCTTATAGTTGCAACACCTATGGCGTTGCTTGTGTTACAGGCGACGGTAGCCACCTTCCATCAAGAGGACCGTCAGTCTGTGTGATGGCTTTCACATAAAAAAAAAGAATTGATCATATTTTTTAATTACATCTTGAGTACTTACTTGGTTTTTGTTTCTTTTAATATCTGCATAATATTTACATTAGATACATTAAAATAAAATAGGGTATTTGCCAGATTTTAGGAAAATATCTCAAATTGTTTGTTATACCATAATACACTAATAATTTGATTCATTCTTTGTGAATTGCTTTATTTTCTATGAAAATTACAATCAAAGTTTAAATGATAAATAAGACCGCCAAAGCGCTAAAGACGCCAAACATGTGGGTCACGTGATATCAATACGTCACTTGCTTGCAAACAAATCGTAGTACGCTCATGTACTGTACTAAGAATCGACTGTAAACAAAGCAAATGACGCAACTCTATATGCCACCAATCGCGTGCGTTTTTAATCACGTGGTTAAATATGAAAATTTTATTATTTTAATAATGATTTCTTATGAAAATCGTACATATTTTTAAATACTGTGTTAGTTAATATATTTAAAAAAAAAATTTAGTCTAGTAACAATTAGTTTCATCTTTTCATTATAGTCAAATACCGTATTGCTATTTCTTAGATTACGTTATAAATAAGATTAGATTATTATTAATTATATATTAAAGACCTCATCATTGTTTCGAGATGGTTTTGGTTGAGATTTTAACAAGTTTCTCTGTTTCCTGGTGTTCATCAATATTCAACTCTGTTAAGACCGTGACTGTTATATTGTTAATCTCTTTGTTATCCCCGGCTCCCAAGTTGTGGCTTCAAATCCTTAAGTCGATCATTATAATCAGTGTTTGCGTTTGGATTTACATTTTATAACCTCCTTAGAAGGAATCTTGGAAACGAATGCTTAATTCTTGGTGATGAGAAAGTGTTTTATTTATTTATTAGTAGCTAAATATACAGGAACAGACAGGCTGATGAGGCTGACGGGTCACTTGATGGTAGATAGCTACTGTTGCATACAACACTAGCAACGCCACAAGTGCTGCAAGAGCCCATTCCCTTAGAATGGACTCTGACATCCATCTATGTAAGCGAGTAGTTACTACCGCCCAAATGACGAAATTCAGTGTGCCCTACAACTGTTCTACTAAATAAATAAAATAAAATACTGTTTAAATATTAAATTTTAAATTTTGACGAGCCCGTTGGATGAGTGGTTAGGGTGCTTGCCTTAACGCTCTGTTCTAGGGTTGCCGGGTTCGATTCCCGGCAGGGTCAACTTTGAAAAATCAAATTTTCACATTTGGCTCTGGTCTGGATTTGGAAAGTAGTGGCAGGGCACACTGCATTTCGCAGTCATTTGGACAGCCCGTCTGACGGCAGTAACCACCCCCTTACAGAAGACCACCGTGAAATAACAGCACGTGTGCTGTTGTGTCCACTCCTAATCCCTTATCCTTAATCCTACTGCAATCGGTAGCGCATTTGCAGCAGCTTAGGCGTTGCTTGTGTTATAGGCGACGGTAGTCACCTACCATCAGGTGGACCGTCAGCCTGTCTGCCGAACTTAACATTAAAAAAAATTAAACATTTTAAGTAGCAAATTATATTATATTCAATTATTGTAGTTAAATGTTTATTCCTTTCGATTTTCTACTGTTCTGTTGCTGTAAGCACTCGATCTATACGACTCTAAATAAAAATAGACAAATAAATAGATCAAAAGAGACAAGAGCTTACGATTAGATAACAAAAATATACTAAAGTGTAGGCCTTGAAAGGGATTGTTGAGTGTCTCTGACCTCCAAGGCTGTATTTCGGATAACCTGTGCTTTGGAGATCAATATTTACAAATGTCCTTGAGCTAAGAAAATATATTTATTTACTAGCTGAGCCCGCAACTTCGTACCCGTGGTATTGGGTATACCGCGTAACTTTTTTGTTTGTAAACCGATTGGAAACAAACACTAAACTTGCTACAATACATCAGTGAAAACCGCATTCAAATCGGTTATGCCGTTTCTGAGATTAGCGTGCACAAACGCACACACAAACAGACAAATAGACAAAAAAGCTATTTTTGACACTTTCAGCACCTGACATTTACCAAGAAAGCATTTACGAGTATAATGAGTAATCGCAGCGATATCTAGATCATTACCATTATTCTTCAACATTTTTTAAAGAGGTTCAGCAAATCACCGTTCAAATTCATTCAATTACTACTTTGGTTCTAACAACTTTAATCCTAATAGGTAATGTGAAAGTTTGTTTGTTTGTATGTTGGTTTCTCAATAACCCAGAAACAGTTGATCGGATTTGGATGAAATTTGGCACACAGATAGTTTATTGCCTGGATTAATATATAGGATTTATTATCCTGGAAAAAATGCTAGGTTTCCTATTTACCGTATAAAAATATAACAAATTCGGCGCCACCGTCGGTCGTCACAGCAATAATGGTAACTCCTATATTTTCATTTTTCATCGCGTACGAAGTCGCGGGCACAGCTAGTGTTAAAAAATTTGAAAACACCTTTTAAAATATTAAAGAAAATTTAAATCAGTTTCGCAAGAAAGGGATAAGAATGTTCAATGAGTATCTTATTAAAATTCAAAAGGCTATTTTAGTTGCAGTTTCCTATGGAAATGTAATAAAAATATCATATTAAAAAAAGGAACTTGCCAGACGAATCGTATTAATTTTCTAGATAAACTAAAAGGTACATAAACTAAATTTAGTTTCAGATGCATTTAGCGAATATTTTAAGTTAACATCCGACTGAGAAACAGAATGCTGAAATTGTATCTTCCCCCCTTAAAATGGAAACATAATCCGATTCGAGACCGTCATTCCTTTGTTACACCAAGTGTAACAAAGGAATGATACCATTTCAGGAATATAATCTACTTAGAATTATGGAAAGCCTCCGTTTACTTAACATATCACAAGTATTTTTTATTGAAACATTCTACTAAAGACAGAGAACGAGTGATCTAATTCCCAGTTGGACAGATAACTTCAAAGTGACCAATGAAAGTATTACGTGCTGTATGCATATGCGTGCTGTTTTATGCGCCCAGTTGTTCTCGAGACTCTTCTCGCCCGAGATTCAGCCCCCGGAGGGCCAGGTTTCGTTCAGGCTTCAGCACTGTAGACCACATACAACATACTGAGACAGATTATACAGACTTAGACTTAGAGAAATTCTTCAACTCAGTCGAAACCTGGGCCGTTCTGGAATCCTTGCAACGGTGACAAATAGATAGTCGCTATGTGGAGGTGTTGAGGCATTTGTACAAAGCTGCGACAATGACCGTGCAAGTACAGGTCAGCAGGCTAGCAGACGAAACCGATTCAACTGCGAAGAGAAGTTTCGACAGTTTCGGGAATGTGACACTGTTATCCCGAAACTATTTACCATCGCGTAAGATGTATTCAAGCCGCTATACTGGAAAACGCAAGGAGTTAATGTTAACAGCGAATATTTCTCTCACCTCCGTTTTGTTGACGATATAGTCATTCTGGCAGTCACTGGAAGAAGACATAGGGATGTTGGATAGACTCAACGTTGGCCCCCGGCGCCTAGAATTTGGGATGAATTTGGAGAAAACGAAAATCATGTTCACAAATAATGTCATGCCAACGAGCATATTCTCCCAGGAACTGTTACTGTTACTGTAGAGGGTGTGACTCTTGAAGTTGTGCAGGATTATGTCCATTTAGGACAAACGATCCAGTTAGGCAGGTCCAGCTGAGTTGGGTTGCATTCGAGTAGCTAAGTCATCTGTTCTCGTTACATGGTAGCACCTATCCACAAGTTCGCGCAGCGAGCTATGCTCGGAGTTTCTTTGGTGGATAGAATCTAAAATTCGCCTAAGAACCAAAGATGTCCAAATAGCCACTTCTTTACAGAAGTGCTAAAGTTTGTTGTTTCCTCTTCTTGGTTAAAACTGTTTCTATCATTTCAGGTAAAAAAAAAAAAAAAGAAAGAAAAAAATGGCCGATCAGTACTCTGTACCAAAATGTATAGATGTACCTCAAATTACAGAATAAGAAAACACTACGTTGTTTACTCTGCCTGCTATAAATAAGATCTCTGACCTGTGTCAGGGGAACCCTAGCCGGTAGGACATAAAAAAAAAAATACCAAGAGAGTTAGCAAGTTGATCTGTCAATGGACCGGTCATATATGTCATAGAGCGGGTAACCGATGGGGTGGAAGAGTTCTCGAATGGAGGCCACGAATTGGAAAGCGCAACGTGGGTCGCGATCTGGTGGACAGACGACCTGAAAGGCTTCGCGGGAAACGGCTGGATGTGAAGAATAGAGAACCGTGCATGGTGGCTAACCTTGGGAGAGGCCTACATCCAGCAGTGGAGATACACAGGTTGATGATTGAAACTAATTATAAAAATCTTAATTGAACTATTTAAAAAAAAAATGTCTCCCATTGAAATTTTTTTTAAATAACTAACATTGAACAATATCAAGTAAACTAAGTTCCAATGATTTGTTTTTTAACAAATTGTATAATATAAACACAAAGGAGGTTGTTTCAAGTAATTGAACGAACGGGATCTCGTTTCTTAGATTTGCCAGCAGCAAATGAAGTCGACCTTTTTAGGGCGGTAGAACGAGTAAGTGCGAAATGAACACTACATACTAATAGAAAATCAGTGTTGGGGAAGTGTTACAAGGGAGTCGAGGGTACGGGTGAACATTTTTTCGTTTTGGTGCAAATCTGTGACTTAAGGTGGCACGGTGACTTGTTCTATGTATCCACGTAGCTATGCCCTGACAATAATTTTATCGTTTTGGGGCTCTCTGAGATTCTGTCCATCTATCTAAGAAAGAAATATTGGAATTAACGTTGTTGGAGCTTGAGGAGAATCATGCTGGACCTGAAATCGTTTGTTTATCTGAAACATTTCTTAGGGAGGACTGCAAATCTTTTTTGAAATTAAATAACTATCAGTTAGCTTCCGCCTATTGTAGAAATAAAAAAGAGGTGGTACTTGTATACTTACCAAAAATACCATAATTTATCAAAAAATCACAGTAGTGGAAATACATATAATACCAAAAAACTTTGAATGCTGTGCAGTAGAAACTAAAGGAAATAATTTAGTTGTCTTATGTTTATATAGAACCCCTATGAGTGATGCTTATAGTTTTCTGAATAAATTGGATAAAGTATTAAATGAGTTACACAACAGATATGGCAGTAAAAAGAGATTGTTCTGGCAGGTGACTTTAATATAAACACACTGGTAAAAAATAAATTTTCAAATTATTTAAAAGAGCTTGCAAACAATTATAATTTAACCCTACATATAAACGAACCCACGAGGAAGTCCACCTGCATAGATCACATATTAAGCAATATAAAAAATGCAACCTTTAGAGTGATTCCGCTATATCTATCTGATCACGAAACTGCCCAAATGCTGGAGTTTCCCGTCAAATCCGTAAAATTAAAACCTAAAATTCTTCACATTTACAAGCGAAATGGCCTCAGTCATTTAGTGTTAGTCGTGGACATAGAGGCAGAGTGACAATATGAAGTCGTAGCCCTCCCGTCATAAATTTATAATCAGAGGACAATAGTTGTTAAAATCGTCATTGTATTCTGATTTGCCCTGTGACCGAACTGTGGGCTGAACTTACATTATATCGAAGTTTCTATAGCTAAAATCAAACAGTATAAAAATATATTGTATTCGTATAGTTACGAGTACATGAATGCTTGATTATAGCTTATTCCATAAGTGAAAACCGTTTAAAATTCATTAATTGGTTTAGATTAAAACAATAAAAATATAGGCACTAAGAGAAAAAAGTAGTTGTATTTTATATTGCAATTTTTATTTATTGATTTAAGTATATTTAATTTCGTAATATTATTTTTATTTTTGTCGTTTATCGATAAACTGCAAAACTAAACCGTTATAAATGTCCCATATGTGTTAAGTCTATCAATTTACTAACATTTTACTTATGATTAAGATAGCATCGTGACATAATCACGAACTTTTTCAATTACATAAATACTGCCTATTTGTAGATAGATATAGTTTGTTATTATTATTAATTTGACTAAAACGTAGAGACGTACAAACAGAAAAATTACTATTATAAAGTATTTTTAAATAACTACAACGGAGAAACCACGGACAGACAAGCGGAGTTTACGAGGTCCATTGGATGAGTGGTTAGGGTGCTTGCCTTAACGCTCTGTTCTAGGGTTCCCGGGTTCGATTCCCGACAAGGTCAACTTTGAAAAGTGAACTTTTCAAATTTGTCTCTGGTCTGGATCTGGAAAGTAGTGGCAGGGCACACTGCGTTTCACAGTCATTTGGGCAGTAACCACCCCATTACAGAAGATCACCGTGAAATAACAGCACGTGTGATGTTGTGTCTCGGTGAGTGAAGTAAGGGATCCCTTCCCAATCCCTTATCCTTAATCCTATTGTAGTCGGTAGTGCACTTGCAGCAGCTTTGGCGTTGCATGTGTTATAGGCGACGGTAGCCACCTATCATCAAGTGGACCGTCAGCGTTTCTGCCGATCTTAACATTAAAAAAAACGTACAAGATGGACGGACTTACCTTACGAGGGCCGCGTGTCAAAGCTGGTTCCAGGCAGCTTTCTGATCGGTTCTACTGAAAAATTATGGTGATATGTATGACTGATATGTCAGCTGACAAATATGACGATGATCACTTTGGATCAGAATTCAGAGGCTCAAAGAATTCAAAGTCTCTTCCTTTGGACCTCTCTATCTGTGTCATATAAGTTTGAAAAAAATGAGAAAAACATTTTCATTTTTCACTTTTCTCAAAACAATATTAAAAGAAAACTCCTTAATAATTGCGAATAGCGCTCATCACTTTTAAGTTCTAACAAAACAGATCCGAATTAATGTGGTCACGATTTAATTTTAAACCAAAAAGGTTTTTGGAAACAGGATGGTTGATATTATATTTAAAAAGGCGTTGGGATTCCAATTTTCTGCGACCGTAAGCACCGGGACGTGAAGGCGTGGTCGCATTTACAACTTCTTATGGCTTTAGTAACCTTGTGGTAATTCTCGCCTGCAAACTTATTATTTTAATGGAGTGAATTTAAAAGAAAAGCATTAAATGGATAAATTGCTAAGTATGGAACTTGTATGGAAAATTTTAAAGTTGCTTAATTTATTCATTTTCACTTACCAACAACGTACTTATACACGATCTTCTTTGAAATAAATAGTCACTGGTCCGCTGTTTATATGACCACGCCTTTATGAGATAGGCTATTACTAACGTTTTATCTGGGATTTTGCTCGGATACCCATTCCAGGGGTTTGTTATCCCCTTTTTCGCATATTTCCCTTTTCCACACGAACCGATGTTGCCAGCAAACGAAGCGGTCGAAATAACCTTTAGAAACTCACGCTAACTAACTTCAGGATTACGTTTAAATTTGCCAAAAGCAACATGTTATGTAGGATATAAATGCTTAATAATTTAAATGTAGCTTCCAAGTTATATTCTTTTATTTCCTATAATAATTTAATCTAATAAGCTCTCGCAAGAATTTACGGATCGTCAAAAACGTTACAGAATTGCTGTACTAAATCTTTCAGGGTTTTTCCTGTTTTTCTTTAAGGAATTTTTAAAGCAATTTATTAATTTAGTCGGGTAGATAATAAAATGTATAAAATAATAATATCATGGGACTTCTAGAACTAACACAAAATTATGAAATTCATAAATTTTATTATGAAATACACATAAAGTACATATCAATAACAATGCAATGCAATTGTGCCACTACTGTAGGATAATGGATAAGGGATTGGGAAGGGATAGGAAGAGGGTTTCCTTACTCACTCACCGAAACAAAAAAGCACATATGCTGTTATTTCACGATGGTTTCCTGTAAAGGAGTGGTTACTGCCGCCAGACGGGCTGCTCAAATGAATTCGAAACGCAATTCGCTCTGCCATTACTTTTCAGATCCAGACCAGAGCTAACTTTGAAAAGTTCATTTGCAAAGTTATATTTTTTTTCTTCAGTTAAAGGTCGTCAGACAGGCTGACAGTACATTTGATGCGTGGTGGCTTTGCCTATTAACACAAGCAACGCCACAGGTGATGCAAATGTGCCGCCGACCTTAGTAGGATTAAGACTAGTACCGACCTCAGACTGTACACAATTTTTGCCAAAATTAGCGCAACTTAATAACCTATGAATTAAGGATTAATATGGCACTAAAAATTTATGTACCTTCTCGGAGATGACCGAACGATTTAAAATTGGAAGGTTTTTCTTAAATCTTCTTTTATATATAAAAAATTAAAAATGAATCTCTATTTCTCCTGGTCACGGCATCACGCGTGAACGGGTAGACCGATTTTAATTCGGTTTTCGCTAATGGAAAGAGGGATAAACGGGGAATGTTTTAGGGTATATAAAAATTGCACGCCGGGCGAAGCCGGTGACGGGTCGTTAGTATTGTATAAAGTATGAAAAAATAAATAAAAGTAGCCGATTAAAACTTTAGTGCTACAGAAATTAATAATTAATAAGCTTAAACGCAAATGGAGTCATCGCTGAAATTTTTATTACTGTGACGAGAAAGCTTTTTTTAGGCAGTAATTTACTATTTTTTTTCCTCAGTTTTTTTGTTGTTGTATTAATCTGCCTGATTGAAACTTTTTTAAATATGAACACTAATTTTATCTAATTTTAGTTTAACAAGTCAAACAAAAGTCAAGTTTAACACTTTTCTGCTAAGTCCTCGCCTCAAGGATAAGGGATTAGAAAGACGCAGGGGTAGGGGTCTATCATCCCATTCCATTCGCTGAAATATTCTGTGAAAGCACGGTGGTCTTCTTTAAAGGGGTGGTTACTATCACCAGACGGGCTGCCCAATTTATGATCCCGAAATTGGGCAGCCCGTCTGATGTGTCACTGGTGGTGTCCTGCTACTAGTTAATAATGTATATAATATTTAGTTATAAAATTGTTTGTCGTGATTGACTCTATCAACGCACAGCTAAAATTTATAACATAAGCATTCGTAAAAATTTCAACTCCGCGTGGGCGGGTAGATGTTTATGTTTTATAGAAATGTTAACTAATGTTTAACCACCAGCGTTACAATACACGCTGCTACTATTGTAACATTGACTACCGAAAAATCGAGTGACACGTCGTTAGGTATATAATTATCGGACATTCGCTAGCTAGAGGATCGATTGGTTTAATTAGCTCCATCACTCTCCCGCCATTTGTTCGCTCCTAATCACTCACTCGCTTCCACGTCTGTACTTATCCCAAAGCAAATTTGGCTCTTTCGTAAATTGCTACCTACTCTTTCTTTTGCGAATTACATTGTTATGTGGTAATTATATTTAACGTACTTTAGACGTGTCTTCTTTGTCTTTAGTGGACTGATCAAAACTGAAAACAAAAAATTGTAAGCACCGGTTTTAAATTAATTAATTTTATAATTTAGGCTTTATTTGAAATTTAAGGTATGTTCCCATTCGCCACCACCATGTTCGTCACCAGTGGTGGAAAATGGGATTTGAATTCGAATATTCGAGCCTTAAGGAATATTGCGTGGAAACATAAAAGAATAAAAATGAATGCAATAAACCCGAGTGTTCGAAAAGACCGGCAATTTTCGAAGACACGTGAAGTCCTACTAACCTACTAACCACGCGGTAGGTACATGCTCAAAGAGCGAAAGCCTAATTGCGCAGAATGGCCTTGGAAAATTAAAAAAATATATAACAACTGTAACATGAACTACAGTTTACAGAAATGTAAGCACAGAAAGTGTTAAACGGGATGCTGAAAATAAGCTCCTTATTGAGGACATCATAAGAGGTAAGACTGGGCTATAATGTGGAGTATAAATTTTTAATGATATTTTTTGATGATTAAAAAAATATATGAACACTTGTTTTTGCCCGCTTGTTTTTAACAATATCCCTGAAAAACGGTATGCAAAATTTCATGATCATCAGTTCAGTATTTAAGGCGTGAAAGCGTAACAAATAAACTCTCTTTCTTATTGATAATATTAGTAAGGATAGTTAGGATCGGCAAACAGGCTGACGGTCCATTTGATGGTAGGTGGCTACCGTCGTCTATAACACAAGCAACTTCACAGGTGCTGCAAGTGTGCTGCTGGCTTGGGAAGGGTTAGAGAAATGGGCTCTGGCATCCCCTACTCACTCACCGAAACACAACAGTACACGTGCTGTTATTTCACGGTGGTCTTCTCTAAGGGGTGGTTACTGCCACGAGACAGGCCCCGACTGCAAAAATGACTGCGAAATGCAATGTGTCCTGCCACTAATTTCCAAATCCAGACCAGAGCCAACTTTGAAAAGATAATTTCCAAAGTTGACCCTGCCGGGAATCGAATCTAGGGACCCTAGAATAGAGCGTTAAGGCAACCACCCTAACCACTCATCCAACAAGCTCCTTTTGTTTGCAGTATTTTCTTTTTTTGATAATACTTTCAAAGTGTTAGAAGTAGGGATTTGGAATTAGGGCGGTCGCGTGCTGATGAGCGATCTAAAAGCCGGAATTTTGATAACGATCGAGATTGTCTTTGCTGGCGATTTGTCGAGGTTAATGAGAAAGAAGTTTCTTTTGAAGGTTTCCAAATTTTTATCGAAATCAAAGTCTCTGTTAACTTTATTAATACCTACTTGTTTTACCAACAAAACAGAAATCTCTATATCCACAAATGCAGTTGTCCCTTTTACTAGTATTGATAGGGTATTACGAGTAAGTAGCGCGGCAACAATAACACAACTCCTTATAATCAAAGCACAACTCATACCTTTGAAATATTTCGACCTTTAATTGAGATTTTAGTAATCAATTAATTTATTGATTTATAACTCAGTTTAATGAATTATGAAGTTCAGTCAGCAAATCGTATAATATGCACAGAGGTTACATTTTCTGTGGATGCGTGTTACATTTTTTTTTCTGTTGCGATAGTGATAAAAAATATTCTTAGTCGTAGCGTAGCACATATTATCTTCTATATATCTGTATATATAAAAATGAATCCCTATTTCCCTTGGACACGGCATCACGCGTGAACGGGTAGACCGATTTTAATTCTGTTTTCACTAATGGAAAGAGGGAAAAACGGGGAATATTTATATATATAAAAATTGCACCCCGGGCGAAGCCGGAGCGGGTCGCTAGAATAGAATATAAATCCTGGGACCAATTTAAACTCATTGGCAGTCAAATAAATAAGTCGCTTGTAAATTTTAGCGATATTCCTGTTTATTAGCGATATTTAAGGGGGAGACAAACGCTAAATACTAAAAATATCCATTGTTTAATGAAGATGTTACAAGAAATAGACAAGACAATTGCTTTGAAAAAAATATATATTATACTTAAACATGTGAAGAACCAATTAGAATTTTCGTTAAAGTAATAGAAACTCCACAAAAAAAGTTAGAACACAAGAAGAATTTGACTTTTATTGAAAATTCTCTCGAAAACGGCTTATTGCACGCATATGAATCCTGTACCTATTAATAAGTTAATATCAGATTAAAAAATTGTATTAATAAAAAAAATTTTTTGTGTAATGTTCTAATGGTAAAAACAAAAAAACACCATTTCTAGGCCTGTTGAATTGGATCCGCCGCCAGCGAGTTCTATAGTAAATGTCATTTGCCTCAGTGAATCCCTTAATTGAGTGTGATACTTTTGTTAAAATAATAAATATACTTCGCTTTCATTGCTAAGTAAGCAGATTACAAATGAACGCCAACAAAGAGTACTGGAAGACCTAAAATTATGTTCGCGATATATGTGAGACAGTTTGCAAATCCGCCTTTTGTGCGAAATCTATTCTGTATAACAAGAATAATGTAAGAAAATTTCCTACACCATCTGTAACGTGATCCACGTAACAAACCAACTGGGTTAAATCGCGATTTTCACGTTTTGAATGAATGAGAATTATTTAAACAGGAGCGTTTCGCTTGTCTAAAATACTGTGGATATAGGAAGTGTTTCCTTAATAAGGTCATTTGGTTTTCAATTTATAGAATCGCACTTAAGTTAGATAAGTATTAAGTTATTATGTACTTAAGCGAAATTGTACTTTAGTGAATTAAACTCCTTTTGTTAAATTGTTACAAAAAAGCACCATTGTACGAGTATTTTTACCAGCCAATGGGCTAAATAATATTCACTTTGCAACATTGCAATTTTATTTAATTGACGGTTTTTAATTTAAAAAATTCTATAAAATTAAACTATACAATACATATATCCTCGAATTTATTTTGAAAATTTGAAATTATTCTACATAAATTTTAGCTAGTGTTTAAAAATAATTTCATGACTAATTGTGATGTTTAAATTATATAATAATAATAACTTTCTGAAGAAAATATGTAAAGGTTAATACAATCGCTTACTTAAATAAGTTGAACTTACTTAAACCCATCACAATCTCTTATCCCACTAACTTGCAACATCTGTGGCGTTGCTTGTGCTATAAGCGACGGTAGCCACCTAACATCAGGTGGACCGTCTGTCGACCTTAACATAAAAAAACATTTTTAATACAGTTGCTCAAAAAGTGGCGTATTACAGGGACGTATAGCGTTCGGGATGTGGGTTATTAGATACTCGTGCTTTTTTTTACCTTTCCCGAACTCGTGCGTTCTCTTTCCCAACTGTCAAAATAATGTCTATTAAAAAGAAAAACCAACCATGAAGTTTTTACTAAAAAAAATTCATAGAAGTTTTTATGATTCATGAAAGGAAGCTACTACTTAATTTGTTTCAATATCAGATTTAATGATTTGATTGAATGAGTTAGGTTAGGTTTCATTTCATTTCATCTCATTAAATTTCATTTTCATTTTATATCAATAAAAAAATTCTACTGAAGACTTGGCTGTACGGGCATAGTTTCCTTTGCCTACCAGAATGGGTGAAAAAAATCTCTGCTTATATTCTACGGTTGGCGCCATTTTCCAGAAATTTTCTTTGCGAGTTTAGTTGTTTGTTTTATTAAATAGCTTAATTTTTTCGCAACTGTATTAAAAATAGTCGTTCAGTACACGTGCGGAACCGTCATTGCAACTTGTTCCGACTGTCAACCCTCGCCTTCGGCTGCGCCTCGGCTCGGGTTAGACATTTGTCGGAACTCTTTGCAATGACAGCCTTTCCGCACTTGTAATGAAATATACTATTTTCACATTTTTATGCTTGCCGAAATCAACTGAACATATTTTGAAAAAAAAAAAATAAATAAAAAAAAAAGAATTTGTAAACTGAAACAAAAACACTCAAAAATATTTTAATAGGGCAATCTACAAAAATAGGAATTAACTTATGTAAATGAATAGAGTTTATTGAAATCTATTTTTTTAGCTATCATGTGTTAATAGTTAACACATGATAGCTAAAAAAAATATTTATTTCGAAAATGTATTTAAAATTATTCCGTGTGTCTAAAATGTAAATGTATTGCGTCTAAAATCTTTCGCTAGGCGGCTATCAATATTCAATGTAACCTATTAACATAGAATAATATTTAACGCAGTTAAAATATAACTGAAAATTAACATAGATATTGTAATGAATTTGGTAACTGTAAAACCGTTTCACCGCATACATCCCATCCCACACGACGTTCCATTGTAACAGAGTTGAAATCTACAAATTTATATTTTAATAAACCCCAAAGCACTAGTTAGCTTGGAACGCGAATATCTGGCAACAAACAGAACTGGGTGAGCGGTGGCTTATTCACAAATCCCGCTGACTGCAACTATGGTTTCTATTCAAGCTATCGATAAAAGAATGGAATTTATTTTTTAATATATTAAATTGTTAATCAAATTTGCTATTATAAATAATAACAGTAATAAATACGTCATACAAGAAAATATTAAACAGCCTGTTTTTATTATGTGTATGCTATTTAAAATAATTGTTCAAGTTTATTTAATATAATTTAGTTGATTTTAAACAAAACATAAATACGTTATGTCTCTACTTATTCGCTGTTAAGAATCAATCACTTCTGTCCACATCTCTTTTGATCTCTCTTGGGAGCTGCATAAGATTATACCGCCTTCCCCTTTCTTCTATTGGAAATGCAGACGTACGGCTGGTTACCATTCTCACCTTGTCGATATTGCTCTAATTCTAATCATTTAAAACATCTTATATAATACGCACTGCTAAGGATTGGAACTCCCTGCTGTCGTCTGTATTTCCAAGCTCATACAATCCAAATCTTTTCAAGGTTCGAGTGAATAGGTATATTCTGGGTGAGCTCACTCTATCGTCGGAACAACTTTCCTACATGGTTAGAAGCTGGCCAAGAGTAAACTCATCTTTAATAAAAAAAAAAAGATTTGGTTTTCTATAGTTTTATTTGCTTTGTAATTGCCTGGTAGTTTTTAAGTAATTATCATTGTTTCTTTTAAGTTCCTTGTTGGTCCATTGTAATAATATTATAATTTTGTGAATAAGTAAGAAAATTAAATCAAATTTTAGCGATTCTTGGGATAATGTTATTTCTTAATATTTAAAAGAAAATAACAAAATATTCTTAAAAATAATTATACTTATATTCTTTTTTGTGACTTCAATCAGCCCTAAATTGAATAATGTAATATGTAATTGAATAATGAAAATATGAAATAAAGTAGTAAAAAATAAATTGATTTCTTTTAAAAACGTTATCGTTATATCATCGTTTGTCATGATAAATACATTTATCACCAACACCGCATTGCAGCTAGACGGATTTCAGACCTGGCTTTTTTCAATTAACGTGTCCAATGAGTTATCTAAGATTTACATCGGGAAATAACTTACTAATAGCTTGTTATTTATTTATTTATTTATTATTACATGGCCCCCAACGAGGCAGGCACCAAAAAAAAACATACAGCAATGGACGGAAAAAAAAACATGGCAGATGCCGCCGCAATTATAGGAGGCACAGCCTACGCCAATAAAAGTCAAAGTAGCATCCCGGCAATGAATTTAGAAAAAAAAAAAACAAAAAAAACAAAAAAAATTACCAAAAAAATTATCAAAAATTTATCAAAAAAAAATTTAACATAGAAATATAATTAAATTGGAAATTTGGAATAAATGTCAAAAATAAACTAATGTTAATTATCTGAACCACGGACAAGGATAAGTCTTTTAATTTTGGAAAATGGTGTCGTTAAAAAGGTCAACATCGTGACTCAGGGAGTTGGCAACATCCATAAAACGATTTAATGGGGAAAAACGGCCCAAGTTGGTTCTAAAATAATTTAGTCGAAATGGTGTGTATCTGCCCGGTCTGGGCGCTCGACTAGGAACCCCAAAGTTTATACGCGACAAGAGCTCGGGCGAATCAACTCCGCCTCTCAGCAGTTTGCAGAAAAACAAAACATCGAGCATAAGCCTCCGGGACTGCAGTGAATCAACATTGAAGTGATTCATTCTGACTGGGTAGCTAGAAAGTGCCTTAGCTAGACCACACCCGTAAGACAAATGCCAAAGGAATCGCTTTTGCACTGACTCTAGGCGTTTGATGTAAACGTTATAATGTGGATTCCATATAACTGAGCAGTATTCCATTATGTTACCGATTTGACATAAGGGTATGAGTTACTATTAAAGTACTCAAAACAAGAAAGTTGGCGAGTACGTCAACGCTCATATTATCATAGCATAAGATTAACTCCTATTCAATAACGATACTTCAGAGAAACTAATTGAGCACCATTTTAATTAAAATGATGTCTAATTTGCTTTGTACCTAAATCCAATTTAAGTTTCGTGTTTTATTCATTCAAAATTACGATTTTATGTTCACCAAAGTCAGCAAATCTTTTATACACTTATTTATACACTTCCTAAATCACATGCAAGGCTAACATTATTCACATTTGAAACAGGGGTAAAACGAAAATACTTAGTTCTTGATCATATTGAGAATAGCAAGGCACAACCGCTTTCTGCAGACTTCTGTAAAAATCTCCGAGAAAAGACCATCTTCAATCCATATACTCACCAGTCATTTATTATACTTTATCTTACTAGGGTTGATGTCGTACTTGCATTTTACCAGTATCTTTTTGGTTGATCATAAGCACACACCTTCAAGTGGACCGTCAGGGTGATTAAAGTGGCTGGTGGCGCCACTTTTTAGCACGATAAAACATATTAAAATTAGTTGAAATTTGGCCTCATGCAAAACATTTTGACTTTCATTTAAAATACTACGTAATGTAAGTTTAACCATATGATGTTGTAATTTTTGTTACAATTAATTTATTAAATTTATGTAACAAAGAAAAGACAAGTTATTTTTTCAACATAAGAGACTAAAATTAGAAGGAACAGAAGGGACATTTTTGTTTTCGTTATAATTCCATTGAATTAGGTAATTATAATACAGTCTTGTTATAATGTAAGATATTTTGTAGCACGTTCTTCATTTTCTGCACACGACGCCTCTTAATGCAAATTTAGTGCAACACTTATAATTTGATTATGTATTTGTGACCTATAAGTTATTAATTATAACAAGATGTGAAAGGCATATAAGAAATAGAACTTTTGAATTAAAAAAAAAACTGCTGCAAAGTTTTTTGCATTCGTTTTTAATATTACTAATATATTAAAAAAGAATTTTCTTTTGCCATATGAAGGTCTCATTCAAAGACCACTAGCAAACGAAGTGGATAAGTGAAGAGGTGGACCACCAGACTATTCGTAATTAGTGTTTAAACTTAAATACTACATTTCGAGTTATTAGGGGATGACGCAGACTAAAGGGCTATATGTTATGTTTACTAGTTTTTAAAGTACGTATCCTATACCTATGACAAAATTATATATATAACCAAGGAAGGTTTGTGTACCGGGAAAAAATGCATCCGTTAGAAGCCGGGTCGCTAGTTCAAAATAAATAATCCATATTTTGTATTAAGTAATGTGATGTCTGAACGAATGTGATGAAGTAACGTAGTTAGTAAAAAATAATAAAATAACCGCGTTTTATGTCAACATGTATCATAGAACAGGTATTTTCTTAAAAAAAGGTTATTCCAAACATTTTCTTGATCGCGAAATATGCTTAGATTTTTAATAGAATGCTTTTATTTATAGAAAGCTGCAAACCAGTATGTCTCGAAAAACATAAAGGAACGTGTAATATTTGGGTGAATAAATTCTATTTTAGTCCATGTTACGTCGTACGTCGTATATCGATGAGTTTTAATCGGTGATTAATGTTTGAGGGTAATGAAAGCCTTATCTAGGCTCTACAGAAACATTTTCGAGTTACATAGACATACAACAATTTTTACATACTTTGGCAACAGTCCCACCGAGACGCAAAAACTCGTCAGTGTATAGGAAGGGCTACCTATAGTCCGCTACAGAAACCTACTACGGATTGGGAGGACTTAACTTGTCTTTTGGAGATTGATGTAGTCGAAGATTCGTAACGCAAGTTTCCTCGTCATTGCTTCAAAACCACACAAAATGGATGACCTTGATATGCAGGCTAGACCGGGTTTTGAACGTGAGTTCGTGATTACTGCATATCTGTGTACAAAAATACATGTTAAAAACGCACTTACACACTTAATTCTAAAATATTTAGATTTAATTTTCCAAATTTTGTTCTTGATAGCCTTTCAAAAGATCATTAAGGTCTTCAATACTTCTAACGTCTTTGATCTGTTGATTATATACACTTGTCTATAATATGAAAGCACTTTAACGTTAGTAATCTTTTATTTTTATGTAACTAGCGACCCGCCCCTGGCTTCGCCCGGGGTCAATTTTTATATATATGAACATTCCCCGTTTATCCCTCTTTCCATTAGTGAAAACCGAATTAAAATCGATCTACCGATTCATTTTTATATATATGTGTATATATATATTATCTTCTACTGTTTTTCTTAGAGACCAACCAAAGACAATTTATGTTACCACTAGATGTGCCCGTGACTTTGTACGCGTCGAAAAATTAAAATATATGACTTATAACCCATATAAAGAATATGTGACTATATAAAAATATATGAAATACTGATATAGAGTTATACAAAAAGAGAACATCTTTATCGCTGTGACAACAATGACGCCAAGTTTTTGGACGATCCCTTGGGATGATAACATTTTTTCAGGACAAAAATCCTATATGTTAATCAATAAACTATATGTGTGCCAAATTTTATCCAAATCAGTTAAGCCGTTTTGGCGTAATTGAGTAGCAAACACACAAACATCCAAACATTAAAATTTTCGCATTTATAATATTAGTAGGATTAGGATTGTGGAAGAATGCTATTATACATTTATATTTTTATGTACCATAGAGATTCTACCGATTTGATTTGTTAAATCTCAACATTCACGATCCTACATAAACTTAAAATAGAAACAAAAAAGCTTTAACAAATTCAGCAATATTTACTCTCTCTTCAAAAAATCCAATTTTTAATCCGCATTAAAATCGTACGGATTTAATAAAAAGAAGTCTTTAGTTCTCTCAAAGACCTCGACAAAATTACAAGGCATACTTTCTCGCGATAGCTCTAGTTTTATTGGCAACCAACATGTGACTCGCTCCATCAATCAATGTCCATGGTGCTTTGTCGACCAATATCCACTTAAGCAGGGCTCACCTGCTCTAATAAATGAGACGAAAACCTTTTTACACGGCGAAGCTATATTTCAGCATTACAATGGTGGTATGCGACGCATTTAAAGCACTTGTTTGTAGGTCGGATTATAATTGAATTCTTTTTCGGTTTAAAAAGGATGACAGGTGTTTTGCTGTATGGAAACATAAAAGCTTGTATTTTTAATGTTAACGTGAATTCAGTTTATTAACTCATTAACTGGTATGTCAGGCACATGTGCCTTAAAACATGTGTACTTATGATAGATAGATTTTAAAGTTTAGCAAACAAAAATGACACAAAAATGACATTGTGAGCAATACATACTTTTTTATGTTAATATCGGCAGACAGGCTGTCGGTTCACTTGATTGTAGGTGGCTACAGTCCTCTATAACAAAAACAACGCCAAAGCTGCTGCAAGTGCGCTGCCGACTACAGTAGGATTGAGGATAGGGGATTAGGAGGGGATAGGGAAATGGGCTCTGGCATCCCTTACTCACTCACCGAAACAAACCGAACACAAAAGGGGGTGGTTACTGCCGCCAGACGGGCTACCCAATTGACTGCGAAACGCACATGCTCTGCCACTACTTTCCAGATCCAGACCAGAGACAAATTTGAAAGTTCATTTTTTTTTTTTTACATATTTGACCCTGCCGGGAATCGAACCCGGGAACCCTAGTACAGAGCGTTAATGTAAGCACCATAACCACTCATCCAACGGGCTCGTACTGACTGGTTTAGTATTTTTCTGGCATAAAGTCTATCTATTGTCTGTATTGTAGCATCTTGAGGAATCTTAAGGAGTTATCTTTTTTACTTTTTTGTTCTCTTTTTCTTTGTTCTTTTTCATGTTTTGATCTTTCATTTCTGTAAATCTGTTAAGCATTTGTGGTATTTTATTCCACAAATGCTTGAGGGTTGTGGTATAAAATACCTAGGTGTGAGCATTGAGCATAGCCTAATTCAGCAACAACTCCACAGCCAGTTCTCGTACCATTTTATAAATTATAGTACGAGTATATACAAATAGTAATACAATTCCAATTTTCTAACTTATAATGTACAACCGTCTTGCCCTTTAAACTTTTTATTCGATCAGTAGATACTCGGAATGGACGACTATTTTTTAGAGTGCTACTCGCAATGCAATCGATGCTTTTCAGTCCACATTTGTATCGATAGTATACAAATGAGAGGTTAAAAGAGTGATAGCATCCATTTCTCTCCCGCTGCAATATTCGATTAATCGATTACTATTAGTGCGATTCCAATTGTATGGAGCGTAGGAATTCTAATAGCAACCGTCGAAAGGCGACCCATTCGGTAGTGTTACGTCCACAGGTTCAATAGTGTGAACATTAGCGGCGAATTACAAGGGACTAACCCTCTAACCCATTAGTACGATGCTGAGTCTAATATGCTGCTTTCTAAGGACAACAATATTAATTTTATTTCAGACTATATTTTCCTTTCGTAAAGGTTGGCAGGCAGGCTGACGGTCTACTTAGAGATAGGTGGCTATAGCGTCGCCTAACAGGAGCAACACAAGCAATGCTAACAGGTGCTGCAAGTGTGCTGCCGATCATAGTAGGATTACGAACGGATAAGAAGGATCACTTACTCTTTCACCAAAACAAGACAGTACACATACTGTTACTTCACAGTATTCTTCTGTAAGAGGGTGGTTACTGCCGCCAGACTGATTTAGTGTCATCATCATCTTCAACAGCCTATTAAATGTCTCCACTCCAGGGGCACAGGCCTAACCTCTCAACAAGGGCGTAGGAGCTATATGGTCCACCACGCTAGTTCAGTGCGGGCTGGTGGACTTTACATGCGCCTTAGATGGTGTATATACACGTTTCCTCACGATGTTTTCCTTCACCATTTGAGAGCAATCAGTAAAATGCACTTAAGTTTTTAGAAAAAAAAAAAAAACCATTGGTACATGGCATGACCGGGGATCGAACTAGGACAATTCGATACGATAGGCCGCGTCTTTTTCACTGCGCCACCGACGCTCAGTGTACTCTGCCACAAAACTTACTTTAATTTAAATAGGTAATAATTTTGTTAATTTTGTTTAACAAAATAGTTAATATCTTTACTTATTGCAAAAAAAGTTATCTCCGTAACTAGTTTTATCAAAATTTATTCGGTAATTTTGGAAATGACATTTTAAGTTCAAAATTACCAACTTTAAAGTTCACACTTACAAACTTGCGATTTTATATAATTATTTAACTTGCGATTTAACTTTCGGCTGCGACTCCATCCGCGTATTTAAACACGTATGACAAAATTAGAGCTTTTTTTTATTGTACCGATGTATATTACTGGAAAGTTATTGGTAAGATATAAAAATCTCCATACATATAGGTGCTCACAAATTGTCGCATTTATAGTATTACAAAAATCTAAAAAGTATATTCCTAAAAAAAATCTCTGAGCTGTAAATATACAAATACTTACATGTTTAAGGAAAAATCACAACAGGCATCGATTTAATTAAAAAGAGCAATTTAATATTTTTAATGGAAAATTAGGGTAAACCTAAGTAACTGATCTTGAATTTAAGAAGATTTTATTTAAATATCAAATTAACAGCTTTCTTCGCTCTAAGATTCGTCCTAGATTCCAGTTTTCATACTATCGGCTGCTATTTATGCGAGCACACAATTAAGAAAGTCAATTTCATAATTGGAAATTTGAATTACGGGTAGATATAATTAGGCAAAATTTATTCACCACTCAGAAACTTTTCGAAAAGTTCTGTGACCGATGACAGATTACGCCTCCAATTTTTCCTTTCGTCAAGTTTTGAAATAAAAAGGCGACGTTATTTTAAAATTTGCTTGCGTAAAAAGAACTTGACATCGAAACGGAGAAAAATGTATTTGCTTTATTAAGCATCTATTCACTCACATCTGAGTGCAAATTGAAATCTTTGCAAATGTACCTAATAAAAGTCTTATCTTTTCTTAGAAATAATAATAATAAGTTGGCGAAAAAGTTTCTTCGCATTTTATATGAAAACTCAAGATATTTCTTTTTTTTTTTTTTTTTTTCAAAATATCTTGAGTAAAATAATAGTTTATTTACATTTATATGCAGTATGTACATATGTGCCATTTTGTCCGATGACTTTTTAGTTAGTGATATGATCCCGTTGCTGTAGAAATTTTGGGACTTCTGTTAAAAAAAAAACGCGACGAGTAGTTTTGGCAATCCTCTCTTGATATTAACATGACACTGCCTAAAGAATTCCGAAGAAACCGAAACAAAGGTGGAAATCTGAAGGTGCAAGATCAGTGCTATATGGCGATACCTATTCATTTAAATTGTATGTTGTGAAGGGCTATTACAATGTGTATGAAATGCTTGGGGTGGCTCAAATTTTCAATATGATAATGATTAATACTATTTCAAAGCATTAACGTATTATGCATCTATGCCTTACTCAAGAATCACTTTGATAGATATAAACTGCATGAAATCCTTCAGTAGTTTTTAAGATCATTGCGATAATTTCAGCCGTTGCTTGTATAATCGTGTCCTGAATTGTCCCGCGAAAATGATTTTTTTTTCTTTGAATATCTGGTCCCTGGCAGATTATATCAGTGTTGTGGTCTGCACCACAACTGTATAGTGTATACTGAACCGGGTTCCTTTTCCTCCTGTTACTTGTTTATATATATGTTTGTCTGTTTTGTCTGTAATTATTATTTGTTCATATAGTGTTTATATTAGAGGAATAAAAGTTGCTTTCTTTCTTTCTTTCATTAACACCTCCCAGGAAAACTCTTAATCTTTGCTTAGTGGCTAAAAATGTGTGTGGTTGCGTTGTCGTGATGAAAGACCACACCTTTTCTATTGATCAATTCAGGCCGCTTTTTCTCAACTTCTTGCTTTAATCTCATCAATTGTTGGCAGTAGAGATCCAAATCGATGGTTCTGCCCCGCGGTAAAAGCTCACAATAAACAATGCCCATCATACACATAGCATCACCTTATTGCGAGTAAATCCGGATTTTGGCACAATCTGTGAAGCCTGAGCGACCTTTGACCACGACCTTTTTCGAACGTTTTTGCGTTGCATTTTTTCCTTTTTTGTAATAAAACTTTAAAATGTATCGATTCACTCATTTTGACAGAAAGAAAAACAAATGAAAAATAGCTGGAAATATCATTTTACTAATTTGTTTCTTTTTTTGAAACGTAACCTTTTTAATGTCATCAAAACCAGCCAGATCCAAATAGTACAGCCAAAGAGATTTCATTACAAGTGTATACATACTAAATGCGAAAAGACTTTTTCCCCCCAATATTATATCGTGTATATTAGAAAAATAAAACATCAAATCACATCAAATTATATCAAGGTTCCAATAATTACTTATAAGGTATTATTGTACATTATTTAAATTCCTGGATTTCTTTTAAGTAGTTGTTAAGTAATTTATATAAAATGCATATTATACAACTTGGCACATAAGATTTATACATAGTAAATGCGGCATCTTATACCCGTTAATCGGGTTGGTCTAAATACCCGTGCCATCATGGTTTTCGTCCTCGTAATGATCGGTCAACTCAAATGAATGACATCACATTTGTAGTAAATAGTAAACGTATATCCAATCCAAATGCTTAATAAATTGATAGATAAAATATAAATTTCAAATATATATTACTATAAATACAAATCTATGTATCAATAGATATTCATATCTATAATATGTACCATCATGATTTCAGCCATAGGGCGTCCACTGCTCGACAAAGACCTCTTCACTAATTTTCCAGGACCGGACAGAGCAGTCTGATCCACCGTCGACTAATATTATTGTTAATAATAATAATTATTATTGTTATTTAATATTTAATATATTTTATGATATGTATATTATAAAACCAATGTCCCCTTCTGTCTGTTTTTCCGCTAACTTCTAAGCCACCCAGTGAATTTTAAGGCGACGCCAGCCCCTAATGATAAAAAAATCCACAAATTTATAACCGTTTTCCTTTTAAATTATCATAATAATTATAATTTAAAAAATACTCAAATCACCTGCAGGATATATGAAAGGGGATCATCATAATTATTTTTTAAATTATATTTAATTATATATGTATAAAAAATTACTAATTTGCTGTCTAATATCCATGTTGTAACCGTGTGATTTGCTTAATAATCAATATTTTAAATAGCTAATTCTTAAGATAAATTTTAAGATCCACTATCTGAAGTCTCATCAAAAGAAAAATTTGAATTATACTTTATTTAATTTTTAAATAGATATTTTCCAGATTTTCAAGTAGCGACTTCCCCTCAGCAGTCCCGTCAATTCAGTACAGAACGAGTTTTGCGACTGGAATCGCCTTAATATGGTTTTCCCTAATCGAAAGAGCGACAAGTGAGAAAAGTTTGTGTATTTATTTGCAAAAAAAAAATGCAAAGTCGGAGTGGGTCGATACTACAAAAATCCATTCTAATTATTATAAACGTGAAAATAAATCTGTCTTCTATCTGCCTGTTACCTTTTCACCCCTTAACTACTCAACCGACTAACACGAAATTTTACACACACATTTTCAAAGAGTTAGGGGGGACTTTACATCCCGAAAAACATACTGTTCCCTTGGTATCATTTAAAAATAAAAATCTCACGCCTGGTAATGCTATAACAGCAATAAGATAATAAGATTCCTCATATAATATATTATGTCGGGTGTAATATTATTGTATTTTTCAATGCAGACGAAGTTGCAGGCACTAGTTGGTGCACAATATTTTTGTTGTAGGCATATTTTTTTAATTTTTAATTTTGGCATCTAGATATATTAAAAAATATAAATGCTTACCGAATATCTGAGCAAATTACCATTCAGCTGTTTAAATGTAAAAGATAATCGCGATAATCCGGATTGACTGTCATTTATGTGGATTATTAATAAATATAATTACTCCATATTAATATTTTCCTGTTAACTACGATTTGTGTAGCCAGCATGGGTATTTATTTGTTGATTACACATGTGTTGCTAATATAATTTGGATGAATGGTTAGGGTGCTTGCCTTAACACTCTGGGGTTCCCGGGTTCGATTCCCGGCAGGGTCAACTTTGAAAATGAACTGGAAAGTAGTGACAGGGCACACTGCGTTTCACAGTCATTTGGGCATAATCACCTCCTTACATAAGACCACCGTGAAATAACAGCACGTGTGCTGTTGTATATAGGTGAGTGAGTAATGGAAGTCAAAGCTCATTTTCCTATCCAATCCCTTCTCCTTAATCCTACTGTAGTCGGCAGCGCACTTGGAGTAGCTGTGGCGTTGCTTGTGTTTTAGGCGACGGTAGCCACCTACAATCAAGTGGACGGTGAGCCCGTCTGCCGATCTTAACTTTAAAAAAAATTAAATGCTATCAAAAGAGCTTAATTCAATCCATGTGGAATTTGTGTAAAAATTAGCTATTTATATCTATTTTATTTATTTATTATTTAATTATAGATGAGTTTGCTCTTGACCAGCATCTATCCATGTAGGAAGGATCAGGCCGAAGATGGAGCGAGCTCACCCAGAAGATGCCTATTCACTCGAACCTTGAAAAGATTTGGGTTATATGAGCTCGGAAATACAGACGCCGCCAGGGAGTTCCAATCCTTTGCAGTGCGCATCACAAAAGATGTTTTAAAGCGCTTGGTCCGAATTAGAGGGATTTCGACAAGGTGAGGATGGTAACCAGCCGTACGTCTGCATGTCCGATAGAAGAAAGGGGAAGGCGGTATGATCTCATGCAGCTCTCGAGCACACTCTCCGAAGTACATCTTATATATAGAATACACACAGACAGGCAACTTTGCGTCTATGTCTATGTGTCTTTACATAAATTATAAAATAAAGTCGCTGTCTGCCTCTGTTTGTTTCTCCGCTAACTTCCTTTAAACCATCCAACAGATTTTGATACGGTTTTCACTAATGGAAGGAATGATAAACGAAGGTTGCTTCATAAAAATCAAAAAGAAACAAAAATACAACAAAATACAAAAATATTGTATACAATAAGAACACGAGTCTGGAAATGCAGAAGTAATATTTTTCCTTCCGAATCGTTGAAAGATTCTGCCAGAATTCTGATATAACACCGAGTACTAGTACATTCGATTATCATATTTTTTGTTTCTCCTTTCATTTTATTTCCCCCTTGTGATTCTGCGTACGTCTATTTGCATATTGAATTTCGGTATAGTGCACAAAATTTTTTACTCGTTTCCCTGAATAACTAATGTACTGTATGATTTTGATTGTTAAAGAAACCTTTTCTGTTTGATATTTTACCTACTAAAGCCTAAAATAAATGATTACTTTTTATGAGCTTATTTTTTAAATTAAAATACACAACCATTATTGGTAAGTTTTAATAAATTATTTTTGTTGTTAGAATATGATCAAAATTGCTTCATACCATGGCGATAAAGAGAAGATAAGCTTCACACCGATAAAGAGAAGTACAGAAGACCACCGTGAAATAACAGCACGTGTGCTGTTGTGTTTCCGTGAGTGAGTAAGGGATGCCAGAGCCAATTTCCCTATCCACTCCTAATCCCTTATCCTTAATCCTACTGCAGTCGGCATCGCACTTGCAGCAGCTTAGGCGTTACTTGTGTTTTAGGCGACGGTAGCCACCTACCATCAAGTGGACCGTCAGCCTATTTGCCGACCTCAACATTAAAAAAAAAATGATAAAAATGAGTAAAAAAGATTTTCGAATCGATGCTTCTTTAAAAATTGCCATGAAACTTCGTTCAGGAGCTGAAAAACATGTTGAATGAATATTTTGCCATATTGAGAAATATTTGTGCTAACCTGATATTTTTTGTTTAATAAAAATGCTTGATAAAATGAAAATTAAGGGAGGTTTTTGTGCATTAGTGGACGTCCTATGGCTGAGATAATGATGAAAAATGCTTATATTTATTGCTTCTTTTACATAAATCTTTACTTTTATCAGAAAGGTTTTAACTAAAGACACGAAACATCTACTTTAGTTGATTATAAACATTTCGTGCTTAAATTCTTATCGCTGGTACATCGATACTGAACACATCTCAAAATGAGTCAAAGATTCGGAATTGATGACAGTCCGACTGGGGAGCTCATATATCAAAGTAGGTAGTGTGCGGGCATTGAGCGATGTCCTAATATCCGCTTCGGAATGGCATCGGCTGAGTAATGCCGGGATGCACGTTGCAAGGACTGTAAAACATGTTGAGTGTCGCAATGGATTAAATTGAATTCATTTTTATTATTATGTACAACACCGAATTCAGGCTCTATAATATTACTTCGTAAGTTCTATTCAAAAGTAAAACCTGATTTCCAGATCAAGATTAGAACCAACTTTGAAAAATTCAATTTTAAAGTTGACCCTGCCGTGAATCGAACCCGGGAACGGAGCGATAAGGCTGTTCCCGAACCCTAACCACTCATCCAACGGGCTCATCAAATTGTGATATACCTATCTACAATAAATTCAAACAAATGAAAATATTTCACATTGCAACCGTAAAAAGACAAATATAAACGTAGTTGGAAAATAAGCAACCTATAATAAATAAACCAGTGGTCCATTTGTCCGGCTGCTACCACGTCTTTTTTACTGTCAGGTTGTACACACTGTGTAACCTGATTGCAGTAGTGAAACTGCATGACTTTATACTTTTGGAAACGTTTGGTACGTTGTATTGGATACATTTTTTTAGGCACCAACTTAGAGAACCTTCTAACAAAATAATTCGTATAAATAGTTACTTACCTACAGCGAATTTGTCAAGGCAAGAGTTACTTAATAGTTATTAATAATCAAGGCAAGAGACAACTTTTTTAAAATCACATGTTTTTAACGAAATCACATATTCCAACATACATAATGGATTACTATTGCACAATTTGGACAATAAATTCCAATTTTTCCTACTGGCAAAAGGCAGGTTTTTTCTTACGAGTATATAGCACCATTATTTAAAGAGAGAAGAAACAATCTGATTCAATAAATATATCAACAATTATAAATGTTTTTCAATAATCACATACAAACTACTACAGAGGTGCCACTCGGTAAGGCGAATATAATTAGGTCTCATTTTGAAGAAAAATTGTACATTTTGCCGATTAATTTATATATAAATGTCGGCCGGCTTGCGGGCTGATTCTTTTGATGTTAGTTGATTAGTTTTTTACCTTCTGTTTCCGTTTTCCTACTTCCTCTTGACGTTGCCCGTGGAACCATTCTGGTGTAGTAGCAAGGCACACTGCTTGGTCCGATCGGCAGACAGGCTGACGGTCCACTTGATAGTAGGTGGCTACCGTCGCCTATAACATAAGCAACGCCATAGCTGCTGCAAGTACGCTGTCGACTTCAGTAGGATGGGATTGGAAAGGGTTAGGGTAATGGGATCTGGTATCCTTTACTCACTCACCGCAACACAACAGCACACGTGCTGTTATTTCACGGTGGTCTTCTGTAAGGGGGTGGTTAATGCCGCCAGACGGGCTGCCCAAATGACTGCGAAAACGCAGTGTGCCCTGCCACTACTTTATAAATCCAGACTAGAGGCAATTTTGAGAAGTTAATTTTTCAAGGTTGACCCTACAGAACAGAGCGTTAAAGCAAGCACCCTAACCACTCATCCAACGGGCTCGTCGAAATGTTTAATGTTATAAAATTGGAATCATTTGCAGATTATCTACTGCACGGCTAATACAATATACTGCTGAGCTGTTAACAGTCGTTCCATGCTGCAGTTCTTATTTTTCTTTGATCATTGTTCCTATTTTCCACAGAGAGACAACGTGACTTGCGTATAATGAAAATTTCTCAATTTACTTTAAGAATCTATTTGATATTGTTCCATGATAACAATAGTATGCAGAAAGCATTAGTTAAATCTTCAATTGTATGCACTTAAAACAAATTTTTAATTTTAAATTATCTGTAACCTTTTAGATTGTTTGTTATAATATTACTAGGGACTCACCCTAGCACTTTCTTTTCTGAAAATTACATATACATATATACACAAACAATATACATATAAGGGAGAAACAGAGAACATAGGTAATCATCATATTGGTGGGAAAATAAAATATTTTAATTTTTTTTATTGATAACACTAAAATTCGTCAAAAGTTACTAGAAAAAGAAAAAATGTTAAAAAATAAATGAGAAAAATGTACTGAATACCTGTAGTATACCTTGTAACCATTAACGCGTGCTGAGCCTTAGAGGGGCTCCGCAAGCACCTTAAACATCACTCAACGACTGAAACTCTGTGGTATGATGTATATATGAGATCTCATTGGGGGCCCCTACTACTTGAAGGGAATTTATGGACAGATAAAACGCAAGACTTGTCTCACACACAACACTTTAATTGACAAACGTTTAATAGATACATCAACACATTTGAGATTCCCTCGCGCCTTAAGTCGCGAACAAAAGAAAACAATCGTTAAGAATTTCAAGTTAATAGGATGTACATAAGGTACTTAGATACGACGTGTTATGCCCGCACGGTGACACGGAAATGCACTTCTTCTGTAATTGAATACTACAGGAGGAAACACTGCATTCGATAAAGGTATAAGGAGAATCTTGTCAAACCTGGTGGAGGTGATGTGAAATCCGCAAGAATTTCTGAACACGTCATGAAGGCATCCCTTTGGGAAGTCTGCAGTCGTACTAATAGCTGCGACGCAGCGATAGACCGGGTCTTATGTTGGCCCGTGCTTGGAGAACTTGATGTAAAGTAGCCTGGTACTGCAGGATACCTTGCTTCCACGGATGCAGGTGGCCTTTCTCTGAGCTTTTGTGGTACTCACGGTTACCAGACGAACTGAGTATATTCTCTTACATTTGCGAAACTATCGGCCATCAGCCAAAGAAATTTATCCCAGCCACGTGCTAATAAAGCTCACTAAACCGGCTTTGAGGATCGAGAGAGTGTCCAAGAGAGCACGACTTCCTGCACGACTTTCTTTTCCTTGACCTCGAACCTTCTAGAACAATCTACGTGTTGATTAGATTTCCTTTCGTCTATGCTAATCGAAGCTAGAGGGCACTCTTTCTAATCCTCGTCAAAACCAAGTCTGTTTTATCATCACCAAACAGCCTATGCATATTTAGTACGGAAATAGATACAGCTATCCGATGCTCCCTCGTGTGAGCCATTGGTATAAATGTATATGTTACGTTCACTGCACGGAAGATGGCGTTGTGGGTTACAAAGTACTAATTCATCTACTAATTTTAACGTATAGTTTTTCGCATGTGACAAACCTAGTAGATAATTGTTATGAAAATATTTATAAATAGTGTTTCATATTTGTCTCTCGTATCAGGTAGCGCTTGTAATAGGCAGGGAGGTATTGTGTGTTAATTAAAAATATAATAAGGCTGTTCGTTGATTGTAACATAAACAAAAGCGTTCGGTTTTTGTTGACCTCTAGTTAACGCTTTTGGACTGAAGCCAAATTCAGCCGCAGGCTCCGGGTTCGAGCTTAACAACCATTCTATTAACACCAGTGTAGTTGATGAAATAACAATATTTTGTAGCTCTTATAAGCATCTTTCAAGCGTTGTCCATTTCTTTGATAAGTTAAAGGGCGTCTTTGTTGAAATAATATAATTAACAATTAATTGTTTTTTTTTTAATCCAATTTGTATCATGAGTTGAGTTTTAATTATTAAGATACTCTAATGGACGTTATAGCAGTACTAAATGATTAATTTCAAGAATGATTACACGAATTTTTAAAAGTGATATTTAAAAACAAATATAGTTTGGTTTAAAATAAATCACTTTTAAAATAAATTAAACATTTTAAAATAAATATTTTAAATTGAATGTTTTGATACGGTTTGCGCTAATGAATTTGCACCGTTGAATAAAAAGTGATTGAAACTATAAAATAACATTTAAATAAGGATTGCTAGTTACCGAGTGTAGACATTTTTAATGATTATTTTATTAGCCAGTAAAATAACGTCGAACGAGTCATTGTAAAATCAGTTAATCTCAATAATATAAAAATATATAAATCTACTACAAATTCCCAAAGCACGTGTGCTTTATGTTTCGGTGAGTGAGTAAGGGATCCCAGAGCCCATTTCTCTACCCCTTCCCGATCCCTTATCCTCAATCCTACTGTAGTCGGCAGCGTACTTGCAGAACCTGTGGCGTTGCTTGTGTTCTAGGCAATGGTGGCCACCTATCATCAAGTGGACCGTCAGCCTGTCTGTCGACCTTAACATGAAATAAATATATTGAATTTTACCTTTACACACAAATTTAAAAAGAGGTTAAGGTTAAGTAAAATTGACATTATCATGATGATGAATCAGACCATGAAACTGCTTGGGATTAGCAATTGTATGGTATCGTGTCAATAATCATGGGAAAGCCTCAACCAACCTCTCAAGAGGCTCTCACTAGATGGCTGTTTAAAGGGATAAATACCGAATAAGGCGGTACTTCTTGACCGGCAGCTTGGCTACGGAGCCCTGACCGCCGGTAACTTGGTTCAAAAGAAATTAAAAGTTTTTTTTAATTGGGAGCATACGAAACAAAAAAAAAATTAAATTCACCCGCGTGGCCCCATAATTATATGGATACGATACCAACACAACAGAATTCTTTTTATTACCCATATATTTACACAATTTTGTTAAAATAATATGAAACAATTTATAAACGTTCTATACACAACACACTTATAATAATCACTCACAAACAAGTTTTATTAAAAAAATTACGTCTAAATATTCTTGCGCATAGAAATATAGATTATGTCTAAAATAATAAACGTGTATGGAAACAGCATGTTAGCTATTTTTAAATATCTAAGAGGTTCTGATAGAAGCAGGGGCGTAGCGTCGGGGGAGCAGGTGGGAGCAGTTGTTCCAGGGCGCTGGAGCCTGGGGGGCGCAATTTTTTTTCTTAAATTTTTGTCAATAGCCAATCGAAAATGCCCACCTTCTTATAATTATTCATTATTCACTTTTTCGGAACATTTTATTTTCAAACAAATATCTATAAATGAAACAAATAGCCGGTAATTAAATGTACTCCAGAAAAGGTACCGGAAAACGGAACTAAAATCAATTTCAAAGAAAAGAAGGATATTATGAGTTGTACTTTTAGCGCCCTGGAGCAAAATTTTTCAAACGCCTCTCTCTCATATGGACACGTGAGGAATTATACACAAACCTCGAAATGAATCATCTGGAGGTTTGTGTATGATTTTTTTTCAGTTTTAATAAATAATGATAATGAATCTGTAATGTTTCAGCATATTTTTCTTGATAATAATAATACTATGCATGCAATGTTTAGGTTACAAGTTCGCAAAGTTACAATGTTACAATCGATCGTTCAAAAAATGAGAGAGGGCGCTTAAAAAATTTTGCTCCAGGGCGCTGAAAGTGTAGCTAGGCCACTGGATAGAAGGATAAGGCTGAGTCTCTCTTATAGATAGAGTTTGCCGGTCCCAAGCCGCCGTTTGCCGGTCCCGCCGTTTGCCGCCGTTTGCCGGTCCCAAGCCCGGATGAGAAAGGAGGAGGGTTGGCTCGAGAAGAGACAAAACCTCGCTGTAAAACTGTCAACGCCGAACCTCGGGCGGCGGCAAATAACCCGACACTGTAGCCGGCCTAACCAGCAGGCTCAAAGGAGGTGAGGAAATGCCCTCTTTTACTACACCGTAAGCCTGTGGTCATGTCTCACAGGAACGGGGGTCTTGGCTTAACCGCCCGGACCGCGAGGTAGAAAGCCTCTATAAAAAATTTACCCCAACCCTACGGTATGACGCGCGCCAAGAGGGTGAATGGCTGAGGGGTTTCTCAGTCGCTAGCGGTCAACCTCCTATACCTGGGGACCTCGGAGTGTACATACCCTTAGTCGGTAACGGGAAGGCCGACTGGACGTTTTTATAACCCGTATCTACTCGTGGGAACAATATGGATGAATTTTTAACAACATCTTTGTTTTCCGGTTTGGATCTCGATGATCCATCAGAATCAGGCTCGCCTGGAGGACGCTCCGACGCCTCCAATACAGCCTCGATAAAAGAAGCTGGCATGGATGAGAGGCTAGACCTTGGGCAATCAGTGGACACAAATGCCGCTGGAATGCCTATGGCAACAGACTCGGTCCGTGACAGCACCAAAGACAGTAGGAAGCCGCTTAAAAAGCTTTCAGGCGCCGCAAGGAAACGCCTGAAGAGGCTTATCGCAGCCAACTACTCAGTAACTGAGGCCAGGGCTATTGCTACAAAGCCCTGGAATCAGCTCGATATTGAAAGACCCCCTCCGAATCCGACGAAGGTGAGGGCGAGCAGCAAGGAGGGTGATAATAAAACTCCTTCAGTGCCACCCAAAGCAATTGCTTCGAAACGCCAACGCTCGGAAGAGGAGTCTCCGAATCAGCCAAAAAAGACGGCGAAAACGGAGGAAACGCGGGCTGGTCCGTCGAGGGCTAGGCCCACGTTTGGAGAGGTAGTGGGAGCTTCGCGAGTGGGTATTCGCAATAGCGAACCCATGAGCGAAGAACAAATGAGGCTAACGCATCGCAGCATCATCCTCGCTATTACCAGGGCTGAAAAAGGTACTGGTCCAAAGTTCTTGGGATTCTCCAAAAAGCCTGGCTGGATTCTCATCACGTGTGAGAACCATTATAGCCAGGAGTGGCTTGTGAGCAGAATACCGAGTCTTAAACCGTGGCCTGAGGCAAACCTCTCATATATACCAGAGAAGGAATTGCCTAAGCCTACGATTTGCACCACTTTTGTGCCCAGCAGTGAAGCGGAGAGCCTGGATGAAGCTCTGCTGCTGCTGAGGACTCAAAATGTAGGGCTCAACACAGAGCACTGGAAAACCATCAGCAGTAGGGCTGAGAAGGGCGGCACTATAACGACCTTCTTTATAGACGACCCTTCTGCCGAGGTTTTAAAAGCTGCGGAGTACAAGGCCGCGATTGGCTTTAAGAAGATAATTTTTAAAGTCAAGAGCGGCAATGACAACACAGCTGAGTCCACCGAGCCAACGAAGGGCTCCAGCCGGCGCGAGGGAGAGCAGCCTGTACAGCATTCTGTACAGGCAGGTGCCTCTCAGGTCGTTGGCAGGGGGATTGGTACGGTGGGGCGTGGGTCGCACCGAGGTGGGGGGGTCATCAGAGGGCAGGCTAAGACTGTAGGTGGAACTCGACGTCCGCCAAAGACGAAAGCCGGCTCCAAGGGCCCCTCTACAAAAAAGGGCGTTTAGGAAAAAAAAAAAAAAAAAAAAAAAAAAAAAAAAAAAAAAAACAAAGAGATGAGGGTGATTCAAATCAACCTTCATCATGCGATGGCTGCCACAGCAGTGCTAGAGCGCCTTCTCCTGCGGGGTGAGGTTGATATCGCCCTCATACAAGAGCCCTGGACCCAAAATGGAGCGGTTCTGGGACTTCAGTCTGCAGGTAAAATACTTCATAATACCTGCGGCTCAAAGCCCAGGGCAAGCATAGTTTTCAATAAAAATATTGAATATTTGCCAGTGCCAGAGTTATGTACTGACGACATGGCGGCAGCTTTTGTCAACATCAAGGGCAGGGAGGGAACACGCATCATTGTCTGTTCTGCGTACCTACCTTATGACGGACATGACCCTACGGTGGAGCTTGCGCGTTTGGTGGCGTACGCGCATCATCATAAAGCCGAGCTACTTGTTGGAGCCGATGCCAATGCCCATCACGTAACGTGGGGCAGCACCGATACAAACAATAGAGGTGAGTTACTACATGACTTTCTCTTAGTTAACTGTTTACAGGTACTCAACAGAGGGAGCAAGCCGACCTTCGTGACAACTGCAAGGCAGGAAGTTTTAGACATAACATTCGCCACTGACAACATGGCCAAGTTTATATCAAACTGGCATGTCAGTGGAGAAAGCTACAGCCTGGGACGTTTATAACAACAAACTAAGGCAAAATCTTGAGGACTTCCCCAAAAGTATATGTACACCGGAGGAGCTAGAACATACAGTGGAGGCTATCACGAGGGCAATAAAGAGTGCCTTTGAGGAAAGCTGTCCGCTCAGAACAAAGCACTCCAAAAGAAATGTACCCTGGTGGAACTCAAGGCTCTAGAAGCTTCGGGAGAATACCAGACGACTATTCAACAAGGCAAGAAGAACCCTTGAATGGGAAAACTACAAGAAGGCCTTGACTGAATACAATAAGGAGATAAGGAAGTCCAAGCGTGCTGCATGGAGAAAGCTCTGCGAGGAATTAACACAAATGCCTCAAGGGGCCAGAATCCATAGACTGCTCGCGAAGGACAAGCCTAGTCAATTAGGGCTGCTTAAGAGACCTGATGGCTCCTTTACAAACACTGAAGAGGAAACTCTTCAGTTGCTGATAAAAACTCACTTTCCGGGGGCTCAGAGCTTTTCGGCCGGATCAGACGGAACGCCTTTACACCAAAGGCCTCGTAATGAGGACCGTAACAGAGCGGCTGATCTCATCCGACCCAAAGTTGTGAAATGGGCTATCAAGTCCTTTAAACCCCTGAAGTCCAGTGGTGAAGACGGACTGTTGCCCATTCTATTACAGAAAGGCATAGACGTACTCACGCCGTATCTGGTAAAGATCTACCGGGCAAGTTATGCCTGGGGATATATACCGGAACAATGGACCCGGGCTAAGGTATTATTTATACCTAAGGCAGGTCGGAGGGATTATGCTCTGCCTAAGTCTTTCAGACCAATTTGCCTAACGTCCTTTATGCTTAAAACTCTAGAAAAGATTATAGATAAATACATAAGAGACAAAGCCCTGGCCTTGAAACCCATTCATTCCACCCAGCACGCCTATCAGAAGGGAAGGTCCACAGAGACGGCCCTTATCCAACTAGCTGACAGGGCGGAAAGGGCTTTGGATGATAAACAGATAGCTCTGTGCGCATTTTTGGATATAGAAGGCGCATTTGATAACACTCCCACCAACACGTTAGTGAGGGGACTACAAAACAAAAATGTGGACCCGACTACAGTTAGGTGGGTAAAGGCCATGCTATCCAAACGTAAAGCGAAGGTCGAACTACACGATACCTCGCTCACTGTAGCAACTACAAGAGGATGCCCGCAGGGCGGTGTTCTATCACCACTGCTTTGGACTCTTGCAGTTGATCAGCTTCTGTACAGGCTGGCAGAACACAAGATCGATGCCCTAGGTTATGCTGATGACATAGTGGTGATCATAAGAGGTTTCTGCCAAAGCACAATTTCGGCCCTGTTACAGAAAGCTTTAAACATCATTTGCGAATGGTGCACAGCAAATGAACTGTTAGTTAACGGTGATAAAACCGCTATAGTACCGTTTACCAAAAAGAGGCTACTGGACAAATTAAAGCCACCTCTAGTAAATGGTAAACGAGTTGAATTTTCCACAGAGGTCAAATATCTGGGAGTTACTTTCGACCAGAGACTAACGTGGAATGCACACATTGGAAATGTGATAAATAAGGCTAAGGCAGCCTTATTTATCAGTCGTCGAATGGTAGGGAAGAGTTGGGGCCCGTGTCCAAAGCTCACCCTCTGGCTGTACACTGCTATTGTGAGGCCGATGATCGCATACGCCTCTATAGTATGGTATAGAAAAGCCAACCAGAAAACGACCATCGACAAGCTTAATGGTGTACAGCGTTTGGCATGTCTGATGATAACAGGAGCCATGTCGAGTTCCCCCGGAGCATCTCTGGAGGCTATTCTGGGCTTACCGCCTCTAAATCTATTTTTAGAGAAGGAGGCGAGAACCAGTATGCACAGAATGATGAATCGGGGTAAACACAATTGGCTGTCCAAGGTACTCAGAGCTCTAGAAGACTCAGTACTAAGGGATCCCATCCTAGGCATGCCTACTGATACAATGGTACCACAGTACATAGAAGCAAAGTATTATACTGTGGAGCTACTCTCAAGAGAAAACTGGTCAAATAACAAGATCTCTTGGGAGGAAGGTAACCTTTCTTGGTATACTGATGGGTCCAAATCAGGACCTGACGTAGGCTGTGGAGTGTATGGCGGTGACCAGGATTACAGGACCAGTGTAAACTTGGGACAGTACGCCAGCATCTTCCAAGCAGAGGTCTTCGCCATCCTAGAATGCGCGGAAATCAACCTGCAAAGAAACTACGTCAACCGTGTAATTTACATTCATTCAGATAGTCAGTCTGCACTTCAAGCACTAGACTCAGACTCTACAGTCTCAAAGCTTGTGCGAAACTGTGTAGACTACTTAAATACCTTAGGGCGCGAGAACAAAGTGGTCCTAAGATGGGTGCCTGGCCATATGGGGATCGAAGGCAATGAAATTGCCGACGAATTGGCTCGTGTAGGCGCAAAAGGTAGGCTAATAGGTCCTGAACCTATGTGCGGACTACCAAATAGCCTAGCTCGCTGGACCATATGGAACCAGTGCTTTATTAAATCTTACCAACGCTGGATTAACTTGCCAGGGTTGAACCATTCCAAAGCGCTTATTAAAGCCTATAGTCGAAACGTGACAAATCAGGCTAAGTCGCTTAGTAGGAGCAATTTGTGTATGCTATCTAGGGCACTAACGGGGCACTGTCGCCTCAATAGGCACCTAAAAGTAATGGGGCTCACTAGTACGGGAGAGTGTCGCTTCTGCCATGAGGCAGAAGAAACACCAATGCATATCCTGTGCGAATATGGCCCCCTGATGCACAAGCGCAGTCACATCCTAGGAAGCCACACAATGGCTTGTGAAGATGTGAAGAATGCCTCTATCAAAAAAGTACTACAGTTCCTTAACGTGGTAGGCATAGGTAGAGAGCTTTAGTTCACGTGGCGATCACAATATTTCAGCAATGGACGAAGTGATACTGGTACTCTAGCAGACAGAAATAGCCACTAAGATAAGATAAGATAAGATATAGATAGAGTGACGTGTTTATCGCTTTAGAGGAAGAATTTAATTGGGATAGCTAAAAAATGTTAGATGAAACAATTAGGATCAATAATAGGCATCAATAAATTCCAGTCGATTTCAACTCGCTTTGTCTTGGATGTAATTTGTCCAAAAATAATATTCATTTAAATGTAACAATTAATTGAATTCAGAGTGCTTTAGCCGCTTATTTAACTAGTTAACTAGCTCTGTAATAGTGTACGCTATTAGTAAGTGTGATAAAAGAAATAAGAGATTTGACAATACTACTGATAATACAATCTCTAAAAAGATAAAAAATACTCCGAAACACAATAGCAATTTTTCACGGTTTTTGCATTTAAAACCGCAATTTTTAAGCCAAAAATTTAATATTACTCACAGATTTTTTTAATACATATATGTTAGAAAACTTAATTAATAGCAAATTACACATAACTTGCTTATGTTAAAATTACACTTAGCAAACACACATAACTGGAAAATTTAACTCTTCTCATTTATAAAAAAAACACCAATTAGAGTATCATTATTCTCGCACATACCCTTCATGAAATGCTTTTTGAAAGTCAAATTATGTCCCGGTTCGTTATTAAAAAAGTTTTGGTTTCAGTATAACGTCTGTACATTTCTATTGCGGTTAACCGCTGATATTAATATATTATGAGAAAACTTTATAGCCTTCGTTTTAAACGAGGGTGTAAATCCTCTTCTGGGACGTAGAATGAGCTCTCATTTCTAGTAGTTAGTTGTTTAAACGCTGCTTGGAAAATATGCTATGTTTTAAACTAAGTGTCTATTGTGGTAGATGATTAGAGGCCAATCACATTATTCGAATTTATACTAAATTATACAATAAATTGCAAAAGTTGTTTTTTCTTTCTTTGTTTTCGCATCTGTTCTATATGAGATAAAAGTTCAATAGATACAGGCAGGCCTGATGTTTGTGCAACGACAAAAGATATAGCAAAATGCGTAGAGCAAAATAATGGGATAAAAGTAATTGTTACTTGTTAAAATGCGATTTACATACATATTTGGAAGCTGGAATAACTACGAAATTTCAGTCGTGACTATTCGGGTTCGATTGAACTAATTCGGATAGCTGGTCCGATAAATGACTACATTGAATATATTTGTCGATCTCATGTTATCGTGTCCGTTATATTCTATTATTCTAATATTCAGCAGATAAGCAGGAATTTATATTTATTCATACTTTATATTTGAAATAAAAATAAAAATTTAAAAAAGTCAACTTTTGAATGTAATCGAGAAAATTTCACAATTTTCTAATCTATACAAAAAAGATACTTATAGAGATCTTTCATCTCTTGGATCCTTACATATTAAACAACCAATCAAAGATTTTGCAAATTTTTTGGTTCTTTAGTTTCTTGGAACCTTATATACATAAACTTAATTTTGCTGAGTTAAATTAGACATCAAATTCTAGGATTGACAATGAGATTAATTCTTTGTGACGTAATGAGTAAACAACCGACCAAGGAATTTGCAGGGTTTTTGGATTTTTGGAATTCACGCTTGACTAGATTTTGCTCGTGACTTCTTTCACCTCTCTTTTTATTTAGTTTAGTTTAGTTATTTATTAGATAGGTACCTTCCATATATAAAGTTTCAGTAAATCTTCTTGTCGACTTCGATATCAGTATATTCAAACTTCCAAGATTGAGAAAAATAAGGATAAATCGCAGTGTGTTCTCAAAATTAATGTACATAGGTATTTGCGTAATAATTGAGTAACCAATTAGATACGTATTAGAATTTTGACTAGATCCAGATAATGGAAATTAAACTTATTATTAGAAAATATGTCAACACTGTTTTTGGTAATTTTTGTCAAAGTTTGATCAAGCAGTCAATAGCAAACCTTCTTATTTGCTTCTCCATTAGTACAGGTAGACCGTCAGCGCTGAAAACTTGTGCCTGTCCTAAGCCAGACGGAACAGATGTTTTGAACTGGAGATCCGGGTCTATTTCCTGTTCTTACATAGAAAGGATTTCTTCCGCCTTCCAGGGCGCCGATGGACAAAATAGAAGGGAGACGGCGCGCCGCCATTATTATCATTATTAACAATAGCAGACCAGTCAACGGAAATTTTAATCCTGGGCGGACCCCTAAGTTTTTTTTTTTCAATATCTTGTTGCATTCATTTGTTCTCACGTTAAAGAAATACATCGCGACCGAACTTAAATGCTAGAAATATGCTAGATGCTAAATGCTAGAAAACTTTCTTTGGAGAAATTCATTTCTTTGCAGATGCGAGACTGAATACTAGTTTAAACACATTTAGCAACCACATTTAAGGTATATTTGATGGTGATGGCTACTGTTGTCTGTAAACATAAGCAACACGAAATGGTACACTTGCGAACGTCGACATGATAAAGAATTAGTGTTTGGGTAATGGGCTCTGGCAGCCATTACTCACCCATCAAATCAATATAGTAGGATTAAGATTAAGCGATTAGGAATAGATAGGTAAATGATCTCTGGCATTCCTTATTCATTCACCCAAACACAGCAGCAAACATCTGTTACACCACGGTGTCTTCTGTAAGGGGGTGGTAATCTTCGCCAGAAGGGCTGCCCAAATGACTGCAAAACGCAATGTGCAAGTTCTAGACCAGATCCAACTTTGAAAAATTAATTTGTAAATTTGGCCCTGGCGGGAATCGAACCCTAGACCCTTAAGACCTTAATATGTTTTGCCGTCCAGATTTAAATACCATACTCCCCTCAGAGATGCTGCCCAAACGTTGACTGCTGAATAACAGTATTTTGTTCAGCATAAAATATCAGTATTATTTTTTTCTATATTACCTACAACAAATAAACTCCATAAACATTGATATGAACACAAGTAGGTACTTCAAGGTTTTAAAATACAAATGTACTGGTTCTTATCATCTCGGGGATTGATGGGTTCACACTACATCCGTCTTAGCTTTGACCCTTAATGCCTCATTAGCTACCGGTTGCCGACCAGGGTTTCTCGTTAATGGCCCATCAATTCATTGAACCCCATGAGAGCAATACGTCTGTCATCTGTTGGGTATATGTTATTACTATGTTTTTTATAATTCTATTCCTGGAAATATTATACAAAAATAATAACGTTTTTTTTAATGTTAAGATCGGCAGACAGGCTAACGGTCCACTTGATGGTAGGTGCCTAATACCGTCGCCTATAACACAAGCAAGCCAAGCTGCTGCAAGTGCACTGCCGACTACAGTAGGATTAAGGATAAGGGATTAGGAGGAGTTAGGGAAATGGGCTCTGGCATTCCTTACTCACTTACCGAAACACAATAGCACACGTGCTGTTATTTCACGGTGGTCTTCTGTAAGGTGATGGTTACTGCCGCCAGACGGCCTTTTTTTTTTTTTTTTTTTTTTTGCGTGGGAAAATCTGCGAGCCAGATCCCCACCGACCATGGGGACATCGATGGGGTATGTAGGACTTCTACCCACTAAAAAACCCACGGTGCTTCCTCGCGCCGTCTATGGGCGGGGGGATAAGGTATCGTGGAAAACATGCATCTGCCTCCCCCGCCAGACGAGGCCCGCGCACTTGCGGGCTCCACCTCGATTAGGCGCGGAGTTTGATCTCCGCGCCGTGGAGAGACGTGCCGGAAACACACAGCACGTCTTCCATCGTTGCCCGGTGTTGTGATGACGGCGGACAACCCCATGTCCACCGCCCCCGGGCGAAGCGGCACGAGCCGCCCATTCTCACCTCTCGCAGCGGGCAGTCAGCGAGGGGCTTCACCTCTGAAGCACCCCATTACCTCTTCTCTGCGGCACAACCTACCACAGAGTCGGAGGCCGCTTCCACCTGAAACTCTCGGATAACCCCTGCTCATGTGGCCGCTCATCTCTACGGCATTAAGGGTGGGCGGCCCAAAGGGGGTTTCCATCTGACATTTCCACAGCAATCGCGGCAGCCCGAGAGACGGACTCCACCTCGTGTTGTCGTCGCGGAAGAGTTACTAGGCCGGGTGACGAGGCCGGGTGTTCACTCTTCCGGACGACTGCGAAGGGCGGTTACTAGGCCGGTGGCCCTAACCGGGTCTTCACCACCCCCCACAAGGCCACGATTGCGGTACTCTGCCAGACGGTCCTTCCCTGCCGTAAAGCTCCGTCTTCGCGTGCGTTGCCCGACTACCACTGAGCGACAGAGCCATCCGAGAGAATCCGCCCGCTGCGACCCGCGCCGGTCCTCATGCGCAAAACCGAGACCCATACCTCGGTCCGACGAACAAGGACCGGGAGTGCCGTCTCTCACCGGCGTGGGCCGGTGAGAGACGGCACATGCTCGGCTCATGCGGGTGTGGACCCGCATGAGCCGAGTACGGATCCTCGGCTCAGCGAGCGGTGACCGGCGAAGCTCCAACTGACCGTTGGAGCCTCCCAGCAAACGCTCCGCCACGAGCTCCGATGTTCGGAGTTCGCTCGGAGCCCTCACGGGTGTGCTTCCTTAGTTCTCCAGCGACAATCCGGTCAGCCAAGCGAAGGCCGGTGACCCCACCGACCCCTGCAACCGTCCGGATTGGCGAGGGTTAAGCCCCCCCACCGCGACAAGGTCCCAGCACACCTAGGGGGGGGGCCGCCAGACGGCCTGCTCAAATGACTGCGAAACGCAGTGTGCCCTGCCACTACTTTCCAGATCCAGACCAGAGCCAAATTTGAAATTTTTTATGTAATAGTAATCACACATTTTACTCTAAAAAGTCAAACTAAGTAACGCAAATTAACACTTTTCTGCTAAGTCCTCGTCTTAATTTAGAATAGGTATAACAAGAATGAGGCGAAAGGTACAATAGAATATGTTACGTGAGTAAGACAATCCTCAATTATCCCTTTGTCTGCCTATCTATCACCATCTATTGTGTATTTGAATTAACCTTATTTTTTCCTTCTATTTTTGAATCCATCGTATATACTGGTGCCCCGAGTTTCACACCAGCATGCTTGACTCCACTGGGAAATTATGCCCAGTGTCTATGGACTAAACCTCCCTCTATTCCGATGGGCATTTCGGATAGGCATTTCTTCGAAAAGGCGCTGTAATTTCAAGCTAAGTCATTCAGTCTGAGGCTTTTGAGGCTCTATCCCATCTTAGATCTACGCAGCATGGATGCTTTGCTATCCCACCCCTCCCTGGTCGCAATCATGGCGCCGTCCCGACGCGATACGTCGAAGTTTGCGTTGTTTTTGGCTTCCGCTGGACATACATATGCCTCCTCCATAACTTTCCGATATTCATTACCTACCTTCTCAATATACAAAAATGTTTTAAACAAGTATACCTCGTAGAGTTTAGGCTTAATCTCTGCGTTCATAACATTTAATCTTGTTACCTCTAATTACAAAGCTAGCCTGCATTCACTACGGAAAAATCGAAGAAGCGTCACTAAGAGATTTCATTTGAGTTTGGAATGGAGCCAAATCTGTTACCGGTTGGACCTCACTACTTTAACACGTTCGTCTCAATCTACTTTTCCATAATGCTTGTGTAACAGTTTATACAACTCTGAAAGCACGTTTTGCTTTGATCAATGCATTGTTTACGATTATTTTTTATTGCACTCAGAAGACTTGTATGGCATAAATTTTAAGCAATTTATAAAATAAAAGCCTACACAAATGGGCACGCATTTAACTACTTGCCTAGTAAAGTGTAAAGTAACATAATAATGGTTGTATTTCAAGACTAAGTACCAGTCTTGCATAGTATAATAGCTGCTACAGAAACTATAGAGCGGACTTGAATAAACATCCAAGTAAGTTAAATGGACGGCTTTGTGTTATATAATGTTACATACTTTTTCTTTATTTGTGAACCGCTATTAAAAATGATTTTTGCTCTTCAATCTGTTTTATTATGCTCATATAATTTGAGTTCCACTTTCCTTTCCAACCTAATAATGCTATTTTATTTTAATTAAATTCTATTCAGTTTTCTTCTTTTGCAACTTTTTTTATATAAATAAATGCAGTAATTAATTACAATTTGGAATAACTTTATTTTGCTTCAAAAGAGAAATACAGATAAAAAGTTTTTGGAATATAAATAGCCGTTGGATGAGTGGTTAGGGTGCTTGCCTTAACGCTCTGTTCTAGGGTTATCAGGTTCGATTCCCGGCAGGATCAACTTTAGAAATGAACTTTTCTAAGTTAGCTCTGGTCTGGATCTGGAATTTAGTAGCAGGGCATACTGAGTATCGCAGTCATTTGGGCAGCCCGTCTGGCGGCAGTAACCACCCCCCTTATTGAAGACTACCGTGAAATAACAGCACGTGTGCTGTTGTATTTCAGTGAGTGATTAAGTGAGCCAGGGCCCATTTCCCTATCTCTTCCTAATCCCTTATCCTTAATCCTACTGAAGTCGGAAGCGTACTTGCAGCACCTGTGGCGTTGCTTGTGTTATAGGCGACGGTAGCCACCTACCATCAAGTGGACCGTCAGCCTGTCTGCCGACCTTAACATAAAAAATTAGTAAAAAATAAAATAATATTTCCTAAAAAAAAAAATATATTAAAAGCCCTCACACTCGGTCCTCCGCCCTCCATATTCATCCACTGCAAGGCGCTTATCCGTCATTTCTAGTCCTAACGAATGTGGAGCTGATGACTAGATGGCGACATAATACACATGAATGTCAGATGGGGTAAATAGATTGGCTCCAAATACCAGATTGGTAAAAACCCTCCGAGTTGAGGGCGAGTTCCTTACAACCCGAGAGTGATCCAGAGTGGCGAGCATGGGAATGAATACATTTTAAACTTTTGCCAATTTTTTTACTTTTTTAAACATTGCATTGCAAATTATAATTTTGAAATTAATTTCTAAACTGAGTAAATACCTACCTTAGTTTCAACTAAGCAATCTGCGAGCACTTAATATTTTATTTGAAACTATTTTATTAGATAATAATTTTATTTGAAACTACCTACTCACGCTGAACTCAATTTCGCGTCAAGCAATGAAATTCCGTCAGCTAAGTGAAACTTTTTGAGTACGCTTCTGGAACTTTGATACCCTACTTCGACTTTCATAAAATCTCAGAGCAAGTAGCACGTAAGAAATTTTTAGGTGACGCCACTCGGCGCCAGTTATTGCAATCTTCTAGAAAGGTAGCTCGAGCCAAGTCTTAGCTTTTAAACTGCTCATTGGGATCGCTCTTATTGCAAATGAGCTCGAAGAATGGTCCCAGGGGCCAATGCATTAGCTTCGTATGAATGTAAAGTGGTGATTTTTTTAAAGAGGAACATTGTGTTTAGTTTCTTTTCATTAAATTAAATGGAATAACATTTTTTGTTATTATTATGGAATTTAAAATCATATTAAGATCCAGTATTATGGCAATTAGAATACTTCAAGCGTTATTTATGGTAAAATAAGCTTCCACCGAACCGTGCATTACGGATTTGACCATAACTCGCTCTGGGCCTAATCTGAAATTTGAAATGAATATAATAAGTGTTCTAAGGCAGAAATCACATATTGAGATAATTATTATATAAAACATTAATGCCGTTTTATTGTTTATGAACTGATTTTTTTCTATAGTGGCTACTGACCAGCTATAGTACTAACTATAGTACTAACTATATGACTATATGACCAGCTAACTTTTTCCAAAATAATTAGGAAAGTTAGTTTTTTCCCACGAAGGTCAAATTTCGACAAATGGGCGAAAACACTAGTATATAAATACGTATACTTATCTAAACATATTATAAAACAAAGTCCCTCTACGCTTCTGTTTTTTATTAATTTTTTTATTAAAGATGGGTTTGCTCTTGACCAGCATCTATCCATGTAGGAAGGATGAGGCCGCCGATGGAGCGAGCTCACCCAAAAGATGCCTATTCACTCGAACCTTGAAAAGATTTGGGTTATAATGAGCTCGGAAATACAGAAGCCGGCAGGGAGTTCCAATCCTTAGCAGTACGCATCTGTCTGTTTTTCCAATGCACCTTTTTGATTTTGATACTGTTTTCACTAATGGAAAGAGCGATACGAGGTAGGTCTACGTATATAATTTGCAGGAGAAATTGAATCCGTGCGAATCCGGGGGCTGTTTGCTAATATAATATATTACCTGAGTAAAAGCGCAAAGGCAAGCAAGGAAACATATATGATTAATAAAAAACTCAAACATAATCCAAAGTTTATTTTAGCTTACTCAAACTTAGAACTACATTAATATTAATTAACAAAAAAATACAATTATATGTAACTATGGCACGAATTATACAAACACAGATTTGAGACGTCTTATAGAAAAAGATTTTATAGTGATTATGTGAAAGGCTCAATAGTCCGGTTCATTCTTGCTACTTAACTACAGAGACTAGGCCTTTATAGCTACAGCTCATTGAATTTAAGTATATGCCACTCTATTAAATTTAGATAACACAATCTTTCCAATTCTTGACACATATAGGTCTGAGCATATAACCTTTATGTATTTTTAAAACAATGCAGTTAATACAGAACTTATTTTCGGTAAGAATATAAAATAGGGATTGAAATTAAAGCGAAAACCAACATTTTAAATCACGAATTAAACATAAAAACAGAAAAGTATAACAACAAGCACTTTAATATTTACTCTAAACTGTCAACATAAGAAAACAAATTAATTTTTTTTATCATTACACTAGAGTGAAACAATCAGCCATCTAATTTTCATTAAAAAAATATTATTTATGTATGTTCCTTAAATACAAATACTAACAATATTAACAAAACGAGAAGGTTGAACATCTTTGATTCCAATTTCTATAAAAAAAAAAATTAAAAAATGTAATGAAATATACTTACTGAAGGATATTTGCGTAATTGTGGTAATAGATGAGATATTTAATTCAGATACAACTTTTGGACTTTTTTTTGTCGAATAACTACTTATTTCACAAGAGAACAGCGACAACCGTGTGACATTGAATAACTAAAAAAAATGGTTGGGTTCCATTAGATCTAGTCTTATAATGGGTACTTTAAATACAGAGCAACAAATATTTGTATTATATTAATTAATATTAATTTTTTGAATATTAGTTGTTAAAATTTGTCAGATTATATAAAAACTTATTATATCTGAAACTTTCATCTGAAAATAGGCAAGACGTCCATAAGGGATTTTTTCGTTCAAATGCTTATGTACTTACACATTGTGTCAGATATTGCAATTCGCAGAATGAAATTACGACTTGCTATTTTATATTGAAAACCACAAATGTCAGACAGCTGGAATACTTTGGGCATATAATGAGCCGGCGAGAATCTGCTGCAGCTGATCAAAGAAAAATTTAGGGAAGACGCAAGTACAGACGAAAACCGAAAACCTCCATGAACGGTATGGCCGAAATACCATATAGCTATTTAGAGCCACCCCGCCTTGAAGCTTCAGATAGCCATGATGATAACCATGAGATGGCACTAAAAGGTCACACCAATGTCGTTGAAGGTTTGAATATTACGCCGATATACTTCTCCAGGTAAACTTTTTTATTACATTGGCCACATTGTTAAGGCTTTGCTACATTATTTGATAGTTTAATTTTAAATTTTCTCTATTGATACTATACATTTACAGTCAAAAGCTGATTAAGAGCCTAAGCACATGGCGTATTTTAAACGCGCAGACGACGCGCACATGACGCGCGTATACGCGATTCAAACGAGTTTCGAACACAACCTTGTAACCTAAGCAGATGGGGCGATCGTGAAACACGCGTATACGGTAGCTTTCGCGTTTTGATCATGTTCCATGTAGCTTCCATGATTGAAACGCTCGTATACGCGCTTCAAACGAGTTTCGAACGCGATTCACGTGCGCGTCAGTATCGCGTTTTAAGTGCCTTTGAATCGATACAAACGCAACAATCGGCATCTACGGCGCCGAAAACGCGCGTACAGACGCGCGTCGTCTGCGCGTTTAAAATACGCCGTGTGCTTAGGCACTAATATTCTGTAATTGAATGATACAGTTTGGATTTTTTATTGTGATGTTCAGAAATCGATTACATTTGTGGTCTTACAATAAATCAACGGCTACACTAAAAATATCACAAATCATATACATTTAAACAGGCTTTAATTAATACAAAAGCTATAGTTTTGTTTACATTAATGTTAAAGTACTTACTACAAAATGTAAAAATTCATAATCATAATGAAGTTTGTTTTTGTTCAAAAGTTTGTTTGAACAGTTTAGCTACCAAGTTTTCTATTAAAAAAAAAATCAAGACATCCATGTACTGTCATAATATTTATAATAACATTCTAATTACGGCAAAGTTAGTAAAATTATTATTAATAGTAAAATAACTACAGTAAAAAAACGAATTACTAAATAGTTAGTAACTTATAGTTAAACTTAACACTCACTAGGAACATTTATTTTTCATTGTGAATGGAATATGAATAAAATATTACATTTTTTTTAGATAAATTATAAAAATATTCCCTATTTATGAAGTGGGTGGTCCAGTTCGTTTTACCCATAGTGATTTTTTTTACTAATAAGTAAGTAAAGCTTTCATCAGGTAACTGAACCGACTAAATTTGGCTATTCCCAATATGTCCCACAAGAAATGTCCAATTAGGGACATTTTGGGAATTACAAAAAGAAATATTTTTATTTAATTATCACTTTAATTTTATCATTGTGCACATTTTGCAACTTTCAATAAATATTTAGTTTACTATTCCCAAAATATCCCATGCATAATTTTAAAGACTATTTATTGAGTTGTACAGTCAGAAAGGATAGGATGTAAGAAGATAGAAAAATAATCGAATACGATACATACGAACTTAGAAAAATTTAGTACAAACTAAAAAGAAGAGATATTAATATTAATATTTTTATTAAATGGATGTTTTTATTTATAGAATATAATGAAAAATTATAGCAGTTTTTAATAGTTATACTTACTACAGTGTATTTGGATTTTATGAGTATAAGTTTACCCTATTTACTAACTGATATATAATTGATATATTTATGTCAGTGCGTATGTCAGCTAAAGCGGTAATTCGTGACATTAGTATTTTAGAAAACTGTGGTCACTAAACCCAATATAGCACACATATATCAATACTAATAAAACTCCTTTTGGATACAAAAAAGGATATAAAGCTTTATATTGCATTTTCAGAGAAATAAAAATTAGTTCCAAAATTATTTAATCACAGTATAGTTGAAACCAATTAGCTTGGTGTGTGAGGTGAAAAATAAAAATTAAAAATACAAATATTTTAGTGGTTACGTATTTACATTGTTTTCAAAATATAATTTCTTAAAGGACAATCCCGATTTCCATTGGGGGTCAATATTTGCCCCAAATAATAGTTACATGCCAGGACTTGACTATGAATTTAAACATTTAGAGCCCATTTTAATTATTAGTAATGGCCAAATAAATAAAATTTTACAATGTGCACATTTGCTACACATTACGTTATAAAAAAAATAGTGAACAATACAATTGATCACTTTAAAAAAAAATGTATTAAATTAAAAGAAAAAAGTATTAAAGTGCAAATTTGTAAAATAATGACGAGCCCGTTGAATGAGTGGTTAGGGTGCTTGCCTTAACAGTCTGTTCTAGTGTTCCCGGGTTCGATTCCCGGCAGGGTCAACTTTGAAAAATGAACTTTTCAAATTTGGCTCTGGTCTGGATCTGGAAAGTAGTGGGCAGGGCACACTGCGTTTCGCAGTCATTTGGGCAGCTAGTCTGGCATCATTAATCACCCCCTTGAAATAACAGCACGTGTGCTTGGGTTTGGGTGAGTGAGTAAGGGATGCCAGAACCCATTTCCCTATCCCCTCCTAATCCCTGATCCTCAATCCTACTGTAATCGGCAGCGCACTTGCAGCAGCTTTGGCGTTGCTTGTGTTATAGGCGACGCGACCATCAAGTGGACCGTCTGTCTGTCTGCCGATCTTAACATAAAAAATAAAATAAAAATAAAAATACTTGGTGTTGTATTGGTTTATGTTGAGAAATAAGTAGAAATATTTTATGTATTATAATTATTATATGAACAAAATCTTTGCAAGGGCTTAATATTTACCAAATTAAATCGAAGCAATAGAGGACTTATGGGTCACATATTATTTTCAGCGTATATGTCTATCTTTCTGTTTTTTAACAATGGGCCGTAAGTCGAGATTCCCCTTTATCACACAAGATTCGTATGAAATATAACAATGCACAAGGCTTCTTGGTAAATCGACAGCAACTCAGAGATATTACGAAAGCCTTGGTATCCGATTATCAAGAGGTATCGTGTTGTGTTGAGGGCCACGTCTGCGTCTGTAAAGTTGAAATTTCAACAAATAAGGTTACCGTGATTGTGACTTTGAGGTTACCGTTATTCTAACCCTCAGTGACGAATGGTTAGTGTGTCATTAAATATATAGAACAAATATATAGTACATTACATAAATAGTAAATATACTTTTAGTTGTTATTTATTCATCAAAAAAACTAACCTAACCAATAAATGATTGATCAGTTAAGAAACTAGATCGGCCAAAAAAAAATTGATGACCAATTTTATATTTTAATCATCAAAATATTTATTTCTTTTATTTTTTTACAATTTAACCGTTTCGACAGTTTTCGCTATCAAATGCACACGATAGGTATTTAACATCTATGTTCTACTTATAATAAAATCGTAAACGAGCCTTGTTTGTACATAATTTTTTTTTCAAAAAGACAATTTCTACACGTTGTACTTATGTTACCGAGGTAAAAAAAAACAGTTTTTAGAATTTTTGTCTGTTTGTCTATGCGTTTGTGCACTCTAATCTCAGAAACGGCATAAACGGCTCAGAAACGGATGTATTATAGCAAGCTTTCCGTAACAATTAGTGTTTGTTTCATTCCAAACGGTTTACAAACAAAAAAAAGTTACGCACTATGCTGAATAACACGCTCAGCTAGTAAGCTATTATAATTTGAATAATTAGGACAATGAAATGAATACGTGAAAATTTGGTTATTCCAGTAAATTTTAACAAATAGAGATCTCGAGATAATTGTGAAAATTAAATGCAAAGAAAATGTTGAAAACTCATCTCAAGTTCAAGCAGAAGAGGTGTATTTATCTTGACAATAATTCTATGAATTGTTATGGATTATGCTATATTTTGTTATTTTCGTGTGCTTAAACTAATTTAAAATATTCAAAAAATTTACAATAACTAATATAATTCTTTTGAACTATTACTATACACGTCAAGGAACACGTTATCCTTGACGTGTAAACTTAAGACGTGCAAACTTACATACTGTAATATTTCTAGACTACATAGAGCCCGAGTAACACAAATCTGTTTCAAAGACACTTTCTCTCTCTATCTCTCCCACACACACAAACACACACACACACCCATACACTACTACTACTTTACCATTTATACAATATTCATGTCATTGTCTCATTTAAAATTTTTGTAAGAATTTTGATCTGTGTACTCACTGAGTATGTCTCGCTCGAAAAGGTTTTGTAGAAGCCGTAACTTCAACACAAAGAACAATTAGTCTGCTATCACAGGTAAACCTGAAATTAAAAACAAATTAATAAAACGTTTACAATAAGAATTCCTATATAATTTCCAGTGCATTAGGTCACCACTTTTGCTAACAATACCTAAACATACGACAATACATGTTACATATTACATGATTTTTTAGGCTGTATCCAGTTTTCGATCGGTTCACTATACAAAATAAAAATTAACGGAAAATAATAAAATATCTACCTATATAACTGTCGTTCAGAAAGTTCTAAAAAATTTACATTTCTTTAAATGATACATTTATAATTAACTAGCGACCCGCCCCCGGCTTCGCCCGGGGTGCAATTTTTATATATAAGAACATTCCTCGTTTATCCCTCTTTCCATTAGTGAAAACCGAATTAAAATCGGTCTACCCGTTCACGCGTGATGCCGTGACCAAGGGAAATGAGGATTCATTTTTATATATAGAGATTTTAACCGAAATTTTTAAAGCAGACGATAATGTGAACGTTGACAAGTTGTTCAAGAAGTTAGTAACACTTACATATCTTGTCCCACAAGTCTTTTATTGTAAAGTAAGGACGCAACGCCGTAGTCATATGGACTGCTGCTCTCCCAGTCTTTGCAGAACACTTCAGGTGATCGTACTCCGTATTGTGTGCTACCGTGCCACACTGCTTTTATAGGCCTGTTGAAAATATAAGAAAAGTCAATATGGAAATTGTTAAGTAAATAACGAGAAACTGTTAGAGGAAAGTAGAATGAATTTTCTGCTATTGACATGAAATTGGAGTAAAAGCAGCGAAATCCACATAGTTGAAGAGTCTTACATGAAGTCTACTCAATATTTCAATATTTTGTGAATTTGGTTGAAGGTCGGCAGGTAATCCACTGGATTACACAGATAAGTATATAAAAAAATCTTAAACAATTTTTCATGTTCAATATTAAAATGTTACCTTTCCCTAGGCTTTAAGAATCGGCTTTTTGAGATTCTAATAACCAAATCGTATTCTACTGGTCATAAATGACTGATGGCGAAACCACCTTGTTATAAATAATAAGGTTATTTCACCAGTCGGGATTCCCAGTCGACTGTGGATTGCCACAACAAGGATAATGACAATAATTGATGGATCTCAAACTATCTATTATCTAGACGACAAGCACGCATAAAATTATAAAATAAAAATAGTGAAGAACGCAGTCAGAAACAAAAAGAGAATTTATGATTGAACTTTTAATTTGTTTGTTTTTAATTTAGTAGAAATTTTAAAAATCTGTATATATTAGTATTCAATGAATTAAATATCACAGAAATAATACACGATTCCAAATAGCACTTATGTATAACAAAAGATTTCCACTAACATTTATTAAGTTAGTTTTTTCAAAGTATTACATACCATTGATTTTCCATAACATTCCTTCCGTTAAAGCTATAGATATGTGCGTCAGGATTTGCGAGTATCCCTCCAGATCCATCGAATATAGTAGACCAGGAATTGAACAGCAACTCGTCCCTTAAATTCTTAACAGGCACATTTTTGTCATGAACGATTGACTTCAAATCTTCAACTCTGAAATAATGAAAAAGGAATTTTAGACTCAAGACATCAAGGAGCTTAAAAATAGTGCCCTCTCTCTCTATATATATATATTATATTATTATAATAATATAATAATTATTATTATTAAAGGATTTATCGCATGCATTGAAAACGTGCATTATTATTTACATTTACCACAGCATGTACAATTTAAATGGATTTCAAATAATTACGTCAGTTATAATAAAACGAATGAAATTAGTATATAACTGGTTCGGAATACTAATTGTACAGTACAGCTGAGATATCGTCAAGAATACACTTGGTGGGTAATTTTTATAAAAAAAATATTTTCTTTTCCTCCTGCAGTTCTTTTATCAAAAAAGTTTTTTTTTTTTCAAAATTTAGATTTCTTTTTTCATTAAATATTTGTAGATTTTTTATATTAAAAATGATAGCACACTTGTTGGAAGGTAGTTACCGTCGCCTTTGAGAATCCTGCGAATTTTGTTTTGCGAATTGAGAATTTGTTTTTATAGCACTAAAAATATATTTGACGGCGCTTTTGATTAAGGAGAGTAAACAGCAATGACAACTGTCAGTTGTCAACTGGACAGAGGGATCAGAATGTAGTGGACTCTGACACAACACCGAGCGCTAGCGCAGAGGCATGTCAGCCGGGCAGTACCTCACGGGAAGGCAATCGGCTTACATCAAGTGACGTATGTTAAGCTAGCATTGTAAAGTCGGCAAAATAAAAAAAAATTTAGCTCAAAATTTAGTGCTAATTGAGTGCTAATTTAGTGCCAAACAATTAAAAAAAGTGCTCCTATAAATAAGCAAGAAAACGATACAATGCTACCTTTTTATCAAGCTAGCATTGTAATATTTTGTAAAGTCGGCAAAATAAAAAAAAAATTTAGCTCAAAATTTAGTGCTAATTGAGTGCTAATGTAGTGCCAAACAATTAAAAAAAGTGCTCTTATAAATAAGCAAGAAAACGATACAATGCTACCTTTTTATCAAGCTAGCATTGTAATAGTCGGAAATCAATAAACTCAGATAATTAGCATTAAGTATTTGTAGTCAAAATTAAGTGCTCAATTAGTGCTGACCTTCCCGAGCTTAATTAGGATAAAAAAATTAATTTTAATATAAATAGTAGTCAACAATGCTAGCGGGACGGAAGTGGCGCATTGTAAAGCTGGTAAAATGGGATATTATTAATTTACTGCTTATTTCTCACCGTGAAAATTAAGTGCTCAATTAGTGCTGACCTTCCCGAGCTTAATTAGGATAAAAAAATTAATTTTAATATAAATAGTAGTCAACAATGCTAGCGGGACGGAAGTGGCGCATTGTAAAGCCGGTAAAATGGGATATTATTAATTTACTACTTATTTCTCACCGTGAAAATTAAGTACTCAATTAATGCTGACCTTCCCGCGCTTAATTACGATTTTTTTTTCTTAAATTCAAAAAATTTTCTTCGTGGACATGCAGTTTTTCAGAGCCATGTCACCATTTTTTTCACAATTAAAAGTATTAATACGTAACGTACGAGTACATAGATACGCGTGGAGTCTGACATGCTGTTATAATGTTAATTTGCCTATTTTTAATCTTTTATTATAAAAGAATTATGAACCCTAGGTCGCTGAAATTTTCAGACAACAAATATTATTAATATTTTTATTGATCGTCAAAATTTCATAATGATTTCAACATTTTCGGTAATATTCTGTACCTCCTTAACTTATTTTTTCTTTAAAATTTGAAACTATTCTTTCCATTCAAGTTTCTTAATGTCGTAAAAATTTTATATTTATAATTTTAAATTCAACAAAACTTTCATCAACGATCTATAAAGAAAAAAAATTAATTTACATATAAGAATATCTTTTTATTCTTTGAACCATATAACAAAAATGGGGAAGCTGTAATAAGAGAGCTTAAAAACATCCCCCAAAAAGTTGAGGCTCGTAGGATTAATCCCCCAACAATATACAATAAAAGAACAAAAACAGAAAATAAAGAAAATGTGAACGATAACAAAGACTGGAAACCAATTGGACATTATGTAGCCATTAGTCATCGTAGAGATGGGTCATGGGTCCTTTACGATGACAGAAAAGAAAAAAGAAAAAGAGTGGGACAAAATTTTAAAGCAGAAATAGCCTTAACTATGTATGCCACGGATGCAGTTCCTGCATAGTTATTATTATTTACTATAATGAAAATTGCAATAAATTGTTTGCTATAATTAAAATGTTTTTCTACTAAATGTCCTAAAAACATCGAAATTTAATTGGGTTCTATATCTTAACAGAATATGACGGAAGAATAAATATATTCTAAAAACGTATACAAAATGACAAATGGTTGATTACTTCAGAAATCATTCAAGTTCACCGGCTCTACAATGCAGTAACCGTTTTGCTAGCATTGTTGATTACTAGTAATATAAGCAAATAATTGTTGTTTTTTTTTTAAATATATTACTGAACGCTCAGCACTTATTGAAGAGAATTCTCACAGTGAGAAATAAGTGCTCTGTGATACTGAGAGACGAGTTTTCCAGCTGCACAATACGCATTGAACTTCCCAACTTCGCACAAACTTGAAACATTATATAGTTTCAAAAATATAAAAAAAATACTTTTTTCCTTACTTAAGCGCGGGAAAGTCAGCACTAATTGAGCACTTAATTATCTCGAAAAGAAATAAACAGTAAATCAATAATATCCCATTTAACCGGCTGCACAAAGCTCCATGGCTCTCCCGCTAGCATTGCAGATTACTATTTATATTAAAATTATTTCTTTATCCCAATTAATTGCGGAAAGGTCAGCACTAATTAAGCACTTAATTCTGACGGTGAGAAATAAGCAGTAAATCAATAATATCCTATTTTACCGGCATTACAATGCGCCACTTCCGTCCCGCTAGCATTGTTGACTACTATTTATATTAAAATTAATTTTTTTATCCTAATTAAGCTCTGGAAGGTCAGCACTAATTGAGCACTTAATTTTGACTACAAATACTTAATGCTAATTATCTGAGTTTATTGATTTCCGACTATTACAATGCTAGCTTGATAAAAAGGTAGCATTGTATCGTTTTCTTGCTTATTTATAAGAGCACTCTTTTTAATTGTTTGGCGCTAAATTAGCACTCAATTAGCACTAAATTTTGAGCTAAAAATTTTTTATTTTGCTGACTTTACAAACTATTACAATGCTAGCTTGATAAAAAGGTAGCATTGTATCATTTTCTTGCTTATTTATAAGAGCACTTTTTTTAATTGTTTGGCACTAAATTAGCACTCAATTAGCACTAAATTTTGAGCTAATTTTTTTTTATTTTGCCGACTTTACAATGCTAGCTTAACATACGTCATCAAGTGAATTGTGCTACGTGTTTGGTGGAGTGTTATCGGATTTGGTGTGATTGGCTGGTGGACAATGCGATCGAGGACTTATTTTGTGCCGATTATAACGTTTTGTTTAGAATTGCAACGCATGACCTAACGTTGAGTTTTATTCTCCGCGCCCGACTATTCGCGCCTATCTGTGATCAAATATGGAGATCAATAATACGGAGAACCCTAATCATGTCCCTTCAAGACCAATGATACCGAGGACCGTAATCGTGCCCCTTCATATTTAATTTTCAAGCTATGCGAAATCACTTCAGAAGGAGTTTGTACATGGATTTCAGATAAACTGTTAACAAAATCTATACTAACATAAATTAGAGTAATACTTTATATTACTAACATTATCTGAGCGTACTTTTCAATAAATTTTTTAAACATTGTCAAAACAACAAAATAACAAACTAGTGTATTTGACACTGACAAGTTCAGTAAGTGTATTTATTTTTTTCTCTTCAAATGGTATAAGTATTTGTGACCCCCCCTAGGTGGGCCATGACCTTGTCGTGGTGGGGGGGCTTACCCTTGGCAATCCAGCGGGTCGCAGGGGTCGGTGCTTATTACCCGCATCGGCCTTTGCTCGTCCCGCCGGATTGGTTTAGGGGACAAAGAAGGCCCACACGACGTGGGCTCCGAGCGGGCTCCGTTCAACAGAGCTCGTGGCGGAGTTCAACGGAACTCGTAAAATCAAACCACTTGACATTGGCGGACAATGGCCATTTTTAAAAATGAGTCAAATCGCCATTTCCATATAAAAAGAAGAAGAAGAAGAAGTATTTGTGAGTTTGCATTTAGGACTTTTATTATTCTATTGGCGTTCCTACCTATTTAGCACATTTCGACGTAAAAAGAAAATAAACTTGAATTTCGGTTTTAAGCGCTATCGAAATTATTTGTTTAACAATTTACTTTACAATACCCAATTGAAGGGTGAGGACGAGAAACTTGATCGTTGCCAAATTTGACTTGTTAGAGTAAAATTAAAACTCATATAAAAATAAAGATAATAGACTACATTTACAAAAGTTTTGCATCGGGCAGATTTTTGCAATGAATTGTATTTACTGAGGAAAAAGATAGCAAATTACTGCCCAAAAAAAGCTTTCTCGTCACAGTACTAATTTACGGCGACAACTACATTATTTTTTAAGCTTATTAATGAACTTAATTGTACTAAAGTTTTAATCGATTACTTTTATTTCTTTTTTCATACTTGACATAATATTTAAGAAAAACCTTTCAATTTAAAAACGTTTTTCGGTTATCTCCGAGAAGCTACAAAAATTTGTTGTGCAATATTGCACCTTAATTAAGGCGACTCCAGCCGCAAAACTCATCCCGCACTGAATTAACCGGACTGCTGAGGGGGGCCGCTACCTGCCGTACTTGCAAATCTCGGAAATATCTATTTAAAAATTACATAAAGTATAATTCAAATTTTTCTTTTGATGAGACTTCAGATAGTGGATCTTAAAATTTATCTTAAGAATTAGCTATTTAAATTATTGATTATTAAGCAAATCGCACGGTTACAACATCTATATTAGACCCCTACTTAGTATTTTTTATTATGATAATTTAAAGGGAAAACGGTTACAAAGAAGTGGACGGTTGCCCTCATTTTTGTAAAAATTGTGTTCGGTCTGACGTCAGCCCTTGACTTAAAATCCTTTAAATAATTTTATCTACAAGAGACATAAAGTATTGCTTTCTTTACAAAATATATACTTTCAGAGTAATGTGGTGGATTAAAAAAGCAATTTCTTACCTGCTGGCCAAAAACGGTACAAACGTTCCTGTATATCTCATCCTCTTTGATTGTCTGTGGCAGTCGTGGCTTGCTGACTGAAAGCCAGTTCGGTTTGTTGTTGAAAACATGTTGCCGGCGTAAGGACTGTTCAAAGCAGCAATGCGAATCTATGGAACAGTATTGCTAACGTTATGAAGATATTTTCATGAAGGACTAGATTTCTAGCATTGAATTCTCTTTTAAGCTACGAAAGCTTTTTTAAAAAGCAAAGCGTTTAGGAAGTCTCGCTCGATCATTTTTTTCTGAGATTATTACAGTGAATTACAAAATTAGTTTCTACAAAAAAAAAAAAAAACTTTTATTTTAAAGCGATAATATTGATCTATGTTAGGGACATAGTCATGGACCAATATTATCTAGTAAAAAGATATGGCCTAATTCTGTTCTACAAATCAGTGAAAGACTTTAAAGAACGATCACCTTCTACTTCCTAACTAACTAGCTCACTTACTTCTTTATAATATTAGAAGTGAGTAGGATACTCTCTGGAATTGCGAGGTGTTTAAGTTAAGAAGTTTAACTTAAAAGTCTTAACGCACACCAATAAATTGGCAGCTAATCTGATGACACCCAACTATCAGAAAAGGTCGAAAAGAAAGGACATCCTGGATGTCCTGAATCAGAGGAGGAGATGTCTTCATTGGAGGGCACACTCGGCATGTCATACGTGGAACATAACACATCTGTTTATAGTACTGATTGCAGTTTGCAGATTGTAAAAAAGAAAAAAATCTTAAAAGTCTAATTTTCACGTAAAATTAAGTAAAGACATTCTAAAGGTGCTTCCTCACCGGGAGCATTCACATGTAATGTAACATTTCATATTCGACTTTGAGCAAAATGTTATATTACCACCTCTCTGACTGAAGCCTTTTGTAACATTTCAGGTTCGGTTTTGAGCATTTGGTTTAGTTGATTCCACAATGTAAGGAAGCGTTTGTTGTTTAAGTCATTAATTATTTCAAAACAATACAGGTTGCACACTTTAATGCACGGTTTTTCTCACTCACTGATGTAAGGCTTTGAATTTGTAACGTTAAACATATTACAGGCGAATGCTCCCAGTGAGAGAGCAACTTAAGTGGGCGTACAAAGCAAAAAAAATTCTAATTTCACCCGCGTGACCCCATAATTGAATGGATACGATACCAACACAACAAAATTCCTTTTATTAGCCATGTTTATTTACACAATTGTTAAAATAATATGAAACAATTTATAAACGTTCTATACACAACACACTTATAATAATCTACTCACAAACAAGTCTAATTAAAAAAATTACGTCCAAATTTTCTCGCGCACAATAACACAATATTCCCGTCTCAGTGGAGCGATTGTGATTGATCATGTGAAACAATGCACATTGAAGTATACATGACATGAGACGGAAGACAGAGCATTGTCAAAAGTATTAAATATTAATTACTCGTAAACTATAATGTCAATTGAAAAATTAATAAACAAAGGCCTACATAATCTGTGATTACTGATATTTTTTTATTTTTGTAATATGTGTAATTTTGAAAATAAAACAAAAAACGATAAAAATGAGAGGTAACTTGGTGATTTTGTTCTATCGAGAAAATTTCATTGTATAATCGAGACATTTCACTTTTATTTATAATGAATTAATCTATATATAAACATTTTCTTATTCGGACCTTAAATACTAGACAAAATTCAAATCTAGGATTAGCTATTTCTATTTATACCATCGGAAAAATATTACTTAATAATATTTTATCAATGATCATACTTACTGTAAAAAATACATTGGAAAAATATTCAACAGATATGAGACAAAATGAAGAAAAACTAATTTTACGACCAACGGAACGTACTAATAAATATGAAACTTATTTATTGTTGCAGTAAAAATGACCTTATTTAAGATACACTTACATATGGTTTCTGGACAGGACCACTCCTTTTAACAGGTGTCGCTTGTGGGGATATCATTTTTATCGGTTTCGGTGTAGTATTCTCATTCTGATGGAATTCGCCGGCTTGAAATAGAGCGTCTCTCAACTGTGAAAACATTCATTGCAAAACCAAAATAAATACGCTATTTAAATTCTACGTTTTATCTCTTTACATCTTTTTTCGTTTCGTGAGCGAATTACATTTTTTTTAATTATTACTAGACTTTATCCGTACTGTTATGTGACAAAAGAATATTTAAAACTAGCTGAGCCCGCAACTTCGTAAGCGTGATATTCGGTATAGCGCGTAACTTTTTTTTGTTTGTAAACCGATTGGAATGAAACAAACACTAAATGAACGGGAAGCTTGCTACAATACATCTACGAAAATCGCATTCAAATCGGTTAATCCGTTTCGGAGATTAGCGTGCACAAAATCACAGACAAACATACAAACAAATCTAAAAACCATTTTTATGACCACGGTAACATGGTGTAAAAATTCTTTTTTTCTTTTTTTTTTGCAGGATAAAGGATACACATTTATGCTTTATCCTGCATCGTGATTGCATCTCCTCTTGGTATTGTTTGTGTTTGCAGACAGAGCCACCTACAATCAAGTAGACGGTAGCCTGCCTGCTGATCTTTATAAAAAAATGTTTAACTTTAAGAATTCACATTTAAATGGGAATCGAAATATAAATAATCATTTATGCAAATCACTGAAGAACTATGGTAACAATAACGCATTGTTTAGAAACAATATGGTGATATTTACCAAGACGTATTGCCAACCGCGTTCCACTCGCAATAGGAGAGTTTTCTCTTCCAATAGGTATGCCAAAGTGCCTAGAGGAGTCATTGTAGTTCTCTGTTTAAAAAAAAATGTATTGGTTATTTCATTAGTAAACAACAAAGAACAATTTTTCGCCAAATTGACAAACATTAAATGTTTACCTTGACAAGAGCAGTAGTTGTTTTAAAAATAATTGTGCCCGTAGCATAAAAATCGTCGTCAGAGTCATCTAAAAAGTATAAACTTATGATAAATCTTTATAAAAAAACCAGAATAAATGTATGTTCATATTATTACTTACTGGAGTCACTAAAGGAATAGAAAGTGTTTTGTGAAACAAAGTTTCCAGGTTCTCCTTTTGGACCTACAACAGAAATTCCAGGTCTGCCAGGTGGGCCTGGTGGACCGGGCGGTCCAGGAACTGGAATGCAGTTCGATTCATTAGCTGTTGATGCAGGTCCGGGTGGACCTACTTTACCAGGTTCTCCAGATGCTCCTCTTTCTCCTCTCTCCCCTTTTTCACCTTTTAGCTGATGGCAGAAAACATTTCATTATTATCTCCGTCTATAAAATAGGAAACAAAACAGTGATAACAAAAGGGGTCCTTAAAGCTCAAATACTACAGGGAATGCATGGGCGCTTTTGACCCTGTTTGAAATACTCCTATTATAGTTTCTCTTGAAGAACTTTACATTTTTGTGGGATGGAAACACAATGGCAATGAATTGCTTGCCTTAACTCTTTGTTCTAGGGTTCCCGGGTTCAATTCCCGGCTGCGTCAACTTTAAAAAATGAACTTTTCAAAGGCTCTGGTCTGGATCTGGAAAGTAGTGGCAGGGCACACTGCGTTTCGCAGTCATTTGGGCAGCCCGACTGACTGCAGCAACCACCCCCTTATAGAAGACCACCGTGAAATAACAGGACGTGTGCTGTTGTGTTTCGGTGAGTGAGTAGGGGATGCCAGAGCCCATTTTCCCTATCCCCTCCTAATCCTTAATCCTATTGTAGTCGGCAGCGCACTTGCAGCAGCTTTGGCGTTGTTTGTGTTATAGGCGACGGTAACCACCTACCATCAAGTGGACCGTCAGCCTGTCTGCCGATCTTAACATTAAAAAAAGTTAGCTCGATATATAGTATTATTAAAATACACAGACCTCTCTGAAATCAATTAGCAACGCACTTTCTCCTTTTTCGCCTTTAGAACCACTGGATCCCTTCTCACCACGTGGTCCCATAGCTCCCTGAAATAATATTTGTAATATCAGTTCGTTATTATTTATTATATACCACCTAATGAAATAATACCCAAAAGCATTGTCCAAGAGAAAAATAAAACTATATTTAAAAAGAAATTAATGAAATATTATCTACGTTCATTAATTTAATTAATTAAATTTAGGTGTAGATATAGGTATTTAATTTAGGTTACATTTATTTTCAGTTTTATTTTATTTTTGATAACTTGATCCCATAGACAAACTGCTTTCCAGTTTTATGGGACAATGTAAATATTAGTGTAATTATTATAAAAAAAGAAATAAACAAAATTATCATATCAATAAAATATCTATGTTTTTTCGAATTAAGAATATTTACTGTGGATCCTCGTTCACCAGAATCCCCTTTAACTCCTTTTGCCCCAGACGGTCCTCTTGCACCTTTGATTCCCTTAGGTCCAATAGGTCCACGTGGACCTATTTTTCCATTATCACCACGGTCACCTTTGGGTCCCTTAAAATTTACATTATATTTTTTTTATTAATAACACATTGATTATTGAAACATTACACATTTATTAAGTATTGCGTACTTTCATTAACGCTATTGATGATGTAGGAACATTTCCTGGTGGCCCAGGCTCTCCAGGTTCACCTTTGATTCCTTGTAAACCCATAGAACCAGATTCACCTTTTGGTCCAATTGGACCACGTTCTCCATGTTTTCCGTGGTGACCGTCTTTGCCAGGACTGCCAGGCGGGCCAACAGGACCTGGAACTCCTCTATCTCCCTAAAACAACAAAATGGTAACCTAAACAATAATTGAACATGAAAAATGGTTTGTTTACAAAATTATTTATTTAAAGGTCATCAGATAGGCGACAGTTCATTTGATGGAGGATGGCTACCGTCGCCTATTAAGGTGGCGCTGTACGAGCGTGGGAACTCAGTAATAGGTATTTGGGAGAATTTGTTGTCTCAACTTACTATAATGCGAATAACCGAAGACAGAATGCGACGCAACACATTCGCGTCACTTAATTCAACTCGCGAAAATAATAAAACATACGCCAGCAATTCCAATAATTTAGAAAAACCTTTATAGATGCTAGCTATAGACATCCCAATTTCAAATGTACATTATAGGTAGGATGTTTCCATCGAAAAAGATTTTTAGATTTTAGTCAGTAATTACAAGAATTCAACCTGCGAAAATGTCACAAATTCTGCACATTTAAAAAATTAATTATACTAGATATAAAATTAATTTCAGTTTTTTGTTGCGATGCAAACCTTTATATTATGTCCTAGAAATGTCATGTTTTTTTATATATTGCTACGACCTATAATTAATGAGTAATCATGGAATTACGTAGTATGGAATAAGTAAGCTGTTCGAGTTGGAAAGTGCCCTCTTAAAACATACAACTCCAAAGATGTCAGCAAGTGTGCTGCCGACATTAGCAGGATTAAGGATAAGTGATTTTAAAAGATAGGAAAATGGACTCTGGCATTCCTTACTCATTCATCGAATCAAAACAGCACACTTGCTATTATTTTAAGATAATGGGAGTGGTTACTGCCGCCAGACAACCTGCCCAATTTATGACCCAAATATGCCCAGCTATTTCTAATCTAGCCACTCTTGGCCATCTAGCCACACTTATTATCTCCATTTAAAAAAGAATTTACAATTTTACCTGATCACCATCTTCACCTTTTTCTCCCTTGTGTCCTCTAAGCTTTTCGACTATAAGTGCATCTGAAAATTAATCAAATGTACAATACAATGTCATCCTCAATACATTGAATATCGACAATAAAATGTATTCTATTGAAACTTACTAGCGTTCATAATTTCGCTATTGACCGTCCATTCATAAATATATTCCGAATCCTCACGTTCGCCCACTTACGAAAAAACATATAAGGCAAATAGAGGATAAGAAAAAGAAAGTGATTTAGATAAAAGAATCTTCGATGCGTTTCATTCGACCGAAAAATGACAATACTGTCCCTGGTTTAAGGGCTTATCAGTATCTTGAATTTACACGAAACGTTTAGCGTCTCTCTTTCGTTTTTCCATTTGTCAGAAAGGGACACTGGTAGATGCAAGTTCGTCCGACAAAAGCGGCCCCTTCCATCGAAATAAGGATTGAAGTCGATAAAGCCCGTAGGAGCAAAAAATGTTTGGGGTTTCAATCTACTTACGTTATTACGTTTACGTGACCAGAATTCTCTGATTGTTGTTGAAATTTATTCGAGTTATTTATCTAAAATTGATAGTACTAAACAAACAGAGGCCTTGATCCGGTGCGTGAAGGTTTTACGAAATAGAAGTAAAACTTTTACCCACTCTTTAAGTTTGGTTTAGAGAAAATTATATGGTACATTACTTCGTACTTACTTTCTAAAGGATCCATATCTGCGTCTAATAAAGATGATAGTTTTGCTGGAATTCCTGGTGAACCGATAGAACCCTTCTCGCCTCTTTCACCTATGTACAATAAAACATTAGGTAAACTCCTATTTTTTTTTAATTTAATTGTGGATGACATCAAAAATTCAAATATTTTCCTTTTTAAAATATCTCTTTATCAAATACCTCTCTCTCCCTTTTCACCATTTCGTCCGTGAGTGCCCGGAACTCCTGGTCTGCCATCTAACCCTGCCTCACCTCTCTCGCCCTTATCACCTCTTGGACCGTCCATTCCCCTTACACCCTAAAACAAAATTTTAGTATTTTGATATTTTTTATTACTATTTCTTAATCATAGTAAATTTGTAAAACTGTTGTGTTTCAAACCTCTTCACCCTTTTCTCCTCGAGTTCCTGTTTCTCCTTTCTCACCACGTGATCCCTTTTCTCCTGGAATTCCTTCAGGGCCAGAGAGGCCTGGTTCTCCTTTATCACCCTTCACTGGGACCTTTGTCTCTCCTGTTTCCTGTCAAGAGATATTCTGAAGTATTACATAAAATAATAATGAATTAATGATAAAAGTTCCCATTTTAAATTATAGCAACGCTTTATATGAAACCGAACAAATTTGGAATTATAATAACATTATTGTATTATTATCCTATGGTAAAGCAAAATTTTAGTTTTACACCATGTACGCCAGATTCAGTAACAAAACAAACATCTAAACATTTTTCCATTTATAATAACAGTTAGTAAAAGTGGACATAGAGGGCTGGAATGAAAAATTTTCTATCTGGTTCTTGAAATTGATATTAATCACCTTATGCGATGTACCAGGTACGCCGGGTGGTCCCTGCAAACCTTGTGGTCCCATAGGACCTGGTGGTCCTATTTTGCCAGGTTCTCCTTTAGGGCCCTCTGAACCATCGCGGCCTGGTAATCCATCTTTACCCCTTTCTCCCGAGTCCCCTTTAGGGCCTGGCGGGCCACTTTCTCCGGGTTCGCCCTGCTTACCCTGGATTAAAAATAACATTTATATCATAAAAGTTATAAATATGCTTTTTATATTGATAGAAGAAATAACTTACATATGTATATATTATTAATACTTAAATATGTATATATTATTAATTTACTCAACTGTACCTATAAGTATTCATGATTATGTATGCTGTGATAGCCTATAAATGTAATGTGTACAAGATGATCTATGTTATGCTTTTTGTTTTGAGCTTTATGTACATTATTACGTTGGCTATTCATAATAATAAATAAATAAACTTACCGTCATGCCTTGTAGTCCGGGATCACCAGTATCCCCTTGGACTCCAGGCAAACCTGGAGGACCTCTCATTTCCGGCATACCTTTCAGTAAACTTGACACAACTGACTCGGAGCACTGACAACTCTGTGCGTAAAGGGCATTGTTATGTAATACAAATCTTAATTATAAAGAAATAAATTATTTATGGAAAATATTGGTAGTACTTACTCCTTCATCTCCTTTTCGACCTTGAAGGCCAGGTGGCCCTTGTGGACCTTGAGGCCCTTGAGGCCCTCTGGGTCCAGCTATAGAATCTCCCGGGTCTCCCTATAACATGAGCATGTTAATTAATTTAATAATTACTGCTAAAATGTTATTTAACATTACACTTAGTTTACGGTACATAAAATGCAATTTGCGGTAACATTAATACACATTAATACAATTTCTAACCGATTTATAATGTAATCGGCAAATACTCAAGACGTGCAGGTCGAACCTGCATACGGCGATTTGGCAGCCGTAGGCTTGTTAAATTTGTCTTGTTTGTCTCCTTTCACCTTTAGTGGTACAACTAAGTGATTAAGTAATGGGTGTAATAAGTAATGAGTATAATAAGTGATACAAAAAAAGAAGTAGTGACTTAGCACAAAGCCACAATATCTTTCTATTGAACTTACGATATTTCGATATAGCAATTATGCCTAATAATATGACAATTCATATTGGCTTATTTCATCGTTACATTTTAGTATTGACTTCAATCTTAAATGTCTCTGATCCTCTTATCTCCGTTTAAAATTTTAACATTAAAAAATATAATTTAAAAAAATATATTTTAACAATCTTAAAACCTTAACAAAATTTTACCTACTTATACCGAACTACTTAAACAAACATATACCGGACACTTAGACAAATAACTGGAAGAATACTAATTAAAACACTCACGCCAACTTATACTCGTATGTTATTGGCGACGGTACTTGGGTGGGCAGGTCTATGGTGTTGCTCCGGTTGACTTGCCGCCGTCGATGACCATATGAGTTGTGGACTGTATATTTTAAGTTGTAGCCGGACGGAAGATTGAAGGAGACAGCGAATAGTTGCAAGTGTCGTTTACTTCTTAATTAATTATCTACAGCAATTGTAACTATAGTTCAAATCTTATTAGAAGGTACAGAGATAAACGATGGTTATTTAGGCTCCGAGTGCTAGTGATAGTGGTAACCGTAATGGGTAATGATCTCCAGTGAACACTTCTTTTATATTCTCTAACCGTGCCGGGGGGGGCCTTCCTGCCCTCACCGGATCGTTCTCACGGTTCTGTCCACGTGGAGTGCAGTCAGCAAGTATTTAGAAGGAACCGTAATAAACTTTTACAATAACCTTTAAAATAGTTCACAACAAAAAATAGGAGAGCAAACCAATATAAATTCCTATTCCATTGTCCTACATCCGCCCCGTTCTTATTTTGGGTACGGATTTTATTATCGCACAAACAAAGCGCATTCGCAAAGTATCCTATTTTGTCAAACAATGGAACACGTCGTTTGTGGCCCTGTACTGTGGGAACATTGCTTCTTATACAAAATTATTAACATACCTAACTAACCAATATTATTATCTCATATTTACATACACTTACATACCTAACACCTTATATTTAAACTTATACTACTTTAAACCGCCGTCCGCAACATATATAATTCGGTACAACATATGAAGAGTTCATTTTTTTATGTGAAAGTTGTCGGACAGGTTGACAGTCTACTTGGTGGTAGGTGGCCGATCATAGTAGGATTAAGGATAAGTGATTAGGAAGGGATAAAGAAATAGGCTCCTTAGTAGACATTATGCTTATTTATACTAATACTTATTATAAGGAGATAAAGTCTCTGTAAAGGCAGGCATCTGTCATTCCGTGTGTGCCGTGACGCGATATAATTGCCTACCGTCGCTCACATTGAATTTTTTTTATGTTAAAATCGGCAGACAGGTTGACGGTCCACGTGATGGTAGGTGGCTACCGTCGCCTATAACACAAGCAGCGCTACAGGTGCTGCAAGTGCGCTGCCGACTACAGTAGGATTAAGGGAAAGGAGATAGGGAAATGGGCTCTTGCATCCCTCACCGAAACACGTGCTTTTATTTCACGGTGGTCTTCTGTAAGGGGGTGGTTCCTGCCGCCAGACGGGCTGCCCAAATGACTGCGAAAACGCAGTGTGCCCTGCCACTACTAATGTGAAAGGAGTGCTACTCCTGTACGCTAGTACTATTTTTTATTCTGTGGTAAAGAGCCATCTGCTTGTCCGTCAAAGATACGAGTACATGTAAAGATAAAAATAAAAAACTTACTTTACTGCCCTTCTCTCCCCTTTCGCCCTTTTCTGCCAATGTTTCTGTAAATGGAAATAACATTAAGAAAACTTTAGTACTTACAATTTAGTTATAATTAAAATTATTGGTAACTTACCTTCAAAGCCAAAAGACGTATGATCACCACGTTCAGAAAACTGAAATATTATATTTCTTGTAATAATAATTTAAATATAATAAAAACAAATAAATTAAATAATTAATTGTAATATTAAATTTTTATTAACAACACTGCATAAGCCAATAATTCAGTTATAATTAATAATAATAAATCTATTAAAATAAATGCCAATTGAATTGTTATTTACAGCCAATATAAAATTCAAGACCACTTACTGTACGTGTTAATCTTTCCGCTACCAAATTTTCCTAAAATAATTTCACCTTATTAAAATTTAGTTTCGTTAAAATTATTTACAATTTATTGCAATTATTAAAGAAAATAGAAATAATTTGAAATTTAAACATTTTATACCAGTAGTGGTCAGCAGTCGCTTTTAGAGTTAGTTAAAAAAAATTTCATTTCCATGTGATTGTTGATTAAGGAAAATTAAAAAAAGGTTTGTTAATAAAAGAACACAAACTTACAAGGGGTTCACCTTCTTCTGAAGATTCAGACTACAAAAGAAATAGAAACAATGTGTTAAAAGAATTACAACATCGAATAAATATGTAATGTTTAAGGTTTTAGGTTTAATAAGATTGAATTAAACAAATAAATATAAACAATATAAGTTACTAGTGGTTTTCCAAAATTGTTAAATTTTAATTTTTCAATTTTGCTTAGAACATTTATGTACAAAAATACGGAATATGCACATTTGTTTAAAATATTTTTTACGATAGATTATATCGTTATATAATCGAAAAAAAAAATATCAACGGCAAAAAACAGAAATTTAGTAACAAAAAAATATTTTAAAATTAATAACAGCTACGGGCACTTTAAACACCCGCCCTTTTGGCGCGCATGTCATGACGTCACACTCTACAAAAACAATCAAATGCATCTACACGCTTATTGACATTTTATAGACTTTGACGTCACATTCGATCCGACCGTTTCGAGTATTTTGAATTTCCCACAATATTTTTTAAAAGAAATAATATTAAAAAATATTTATATACTTAATTCTAAAGCAATAGTGTTGATTAAAAAAAAATTTAACCCTTTTTTCAATTAGATGCATATCCCTATTGAGTCACTTCTGTATTATTATTTTTATACCTACCATTTAGGTAATTAATAATGCATTATTAATAAAAACTTATTTTCTTTTAAAAATTTTATAAAAATATAATAATAAAATGAATATCTAATAATAATTTTAAAAATCTTATTCTCTTCTGTATCTTTCTTTTGGAAAACCACTAAGTCATTCACCACAAAAACATACCATTATTAGATTCATCAAAAATTTATCAAAAATGAAAAAATTATGTATCTGCATAATGGTTTAATGTTTGTGGTCAATGGTAATGGGTAACAGGGATGATGTATATAACCCCTACAATAATATAATATATATTATAAAATATTTACTATACAAAAGTACCGTAAGTAAATGTAAGTAATTTTTTTTTTGAAAATTATAAGAGGCGCCAAGCGAATATATTTTGTATTTTTTTTAATAAGGTACTCACACTTTCGGGTAATTTAATATCCTATAAAAAAATATAAGAGTTTATTATTATGTATGTGAAAAAAAAAACATGTTTATATCTAGTAGGGTGAATTTGTAGTCAATATCCATACTTTTATTCTTAACATTGGGAAAAATTGTTCTCCAATACATTGTATACGTACAAGCGCATATATACTTACTCAAATAAGTGTATTTGAATATGTACGTAAAGTCAGGGTAAGAAAAGGTTCGTCACCTGAAAGTCGACATTTGCTTGCACCAGGACAATTATCAATCATGAAAAAATTTCATTTCAAATTTCTGTCAATGAGGGTTTTCGATACTTTTTCTGCCACCAGGGGGCGCTTCATAGGCGTCAAGGTCTAAACATCTGTCAGATAGCACAGAGTCGTAGGTAATAAACATAAATTATTGAAATTAAATTGTGTCGGTTTAATAATATATTAACATAAATTATTAAACCAAAAAATACATAGAAAATTGCAATTCGCGTATGTATTTTGACAGTTCATTGGACCTGACGCTACAGTGCTGCCATCTCAATTAGACTGTTTCAGAAAACCCTCATTTGAGTGTTCGGCTCTAGACAATAGAGTTTAAATTTGCTGAAAATACTTTTTTGGCGTACGTTAAGTGACGTCATCTTAAAAAACCCTCATTGTTTGCTTAGTGTTTTAGTTTCAAAAGGTACTAAGAGTCTATGATTTGACGAAGGAATTAAATTTGAAAACTGACGAAGGCTTTCGTACCCCGACTCAATTATGGCAAGGCATTTATATAATAAAAAAATCAAAGCAAAAATCGCGCGCACTGTAATTCTTTGTGTAAGAAAGGATGGCAGGCAAGCTCGCGTTCCATTAGATTTCAGGTGACTGACGTCGCTCATAAATCAAGCAACGCCTGGGGTATGCAGTGCGCTGGTAACTAGATCACGGACTAACAACTCCAAGAGGTGGAAAAAAGGAAGAGCTCCAGGGATTATACTCTAACATTCTACTCACAATTCTAAAAAATTCAATACTTACATCAGTACATAAATTATTCACTGTTGTATTATCGGCATTTGGATATATTGTTATTTCTTGAAGGGCTCCCTGAAACAAATGATACACTCATTAAAAAAAGTTGTGATATTCGGGTGATAATCGAAAAGTAACTTCATGGAAAAGATAATACGATTATCACAATCATAAAACACACACGGCTACTTTAAACAGAGACGATACTTTTAATTTGTGTATACATATTTTATACATTTTTTTTTAAATAAGAAAGTTAGTCATACACTTTTAAAAGATATAAAAGTGAATTTAATACGTACATCGACAGTCTGATAATAATTACAGAGCTTTTCACAAAAAAGTAAAGACACTAGGACTTTGAAGCTCTAATTCAAAGACATTGAAAGGTTTTTATAATAAAATTTCAGCAGAAAACTCAGAAAGCAGTTTTTTTATAAAAGCTCTTCGCTGGAAACTTTCAAATCTTCGATTTTGTAACTTCAGAAGCAAATTTCTCTTGAACATTTTTCAAAGTCTATTCTATTTTCCAAAGCATTTTTTTTTTCAACTATTTTCTTCTAAAAACTAGGTGGTGCCCGCGTCCTAGTTATTAATATTTAGAGCAATGTAATGCCTAACATATTTATTGCAGTTATAGTTTTGTCAGGCGTTAGGTGATTCCTAGAGAATAGTACTTTTTCTGGACGAAAGGTACCCTATGTCCTTTCCTGCATATCTGACAATGTGTATGAAAAATTTTATGAGGATCGGTTCAGCGGTTTAGGCGTGAAAAGGTAACAGACAGACAGACAGTTACTTTCACATTTATGGTATTAATATGGATGGCACATGACTGTATGATTATCGTGTTAGTCTTTATTTAATATTTTAAAATTTAAAATCTATACTAATATTATAAAGCTGAAGAGTTTGTTTGTTTGTTTGAACGCGCAAATCTCAGGAACTACTGGTTCGAATTGAAAAATTCTTTCTGTTTTGAATAGTCCATTTATCGAGGAAGGCTATAGAGTAAATAACATCACGCTACGATAAATAGTATTTTATATATAAGCAGTGTCCAGTGCCGCGCGTCCCGCCGCCGTATGGGCCGCAGCGAAGCGTGGCCGAGTTCAGCTAGTTATTAATAAAAGCATAGATAAAATACTACTTAACCGGTAGTATTTTATCTATGATAAAAGTCACGTACATACAAAAGTTTTATAGAAAAAAAAAATTAGCACAAAAAAGAGTAGTCACTATAAGGGGACTTATAATTGAACTACAGATTGAAGTTTGTTATGGAAATACTACATTTAAATGATTGTTAAATTTAAATAACAAAACCTTATTTTTTAGAAGATCTGTATTCTATAGTTTATTCTATTTGATATAGAAGTGAGCTTTTAATAATATTTAGAAGGGCTTATGTTTCTAGATATATATATATATCGTCTCTGTCTCATCAATAGTATAAAAGTTATACATTACTAGGTTTTAATTAAATACAGGAATCGTATATATGAAAAAAAAAACATCGATATCGCCAATGTGCAAGTAACGCTTTTAGGAAAAATTCAATTTCGTAAATTCGTTCCGTTCCGATGACGAGATTCTTTCGGCGTCAGTTTCATTAAAACGTCGTTTCACCTCTCTCGCGAAGTACTGAATACTCTCATATTTTTAATTCTCCGGTCGAACAATGAATGAGGGTGGTAGAATAATGTAGCATGAGAAAAGATGTCAATGTTCAAAAATGTACGTACAGTGCCACCTTAATAAATACTAGTGAGAAGCCCCAGGCTTCCCATAGATGCATTTTTTCTGTAATTGTATACACAAACCTTCCTCGTTTATAGCTCAGTGAAAACAGCATTAAAATCCGTTGGATGGCTTAGAATAAGTTAGCGGAGAATCAGACAGAGACCGCGAAAGCGACTTTATTTTGTAACTAGCTGAGCCCGCAACTCCGGTACAGCGCGTAACTTTTTGGTTTGTAAACCGATTGGAATGAAACAAACACTAAACGTTACAGGAAGCTTGCAACAATAAAGCGTTTCTGAGATTAGGATGCACAAATGCACTGACAAACAGACAAAAAAATCTAAAAAAAAATTTTTTGACCTCGGTAACTTAAGTAAAACACGAAGAAATATTTAACGTAGAGTTGTAGAGCCATGGCTCGTTTACGATTTTATTATTTATATGTATATAAATCTGGAAGTATTATTTATTATCCTGAAATAAGTAGTGTTTTTTTTATGTTAAGATCGGCAGACAGGCTGACGGTCCACTTGATGGTAGGTGGCTACCTTCGCCTATAACACAAGCAACCGCCAAAGCTGCCGACTACAATAGGATTAAGGATAAGGAATTGGGAAGGGATAGGGAATTGGATTTTGGCATCACTTACTTCACTCACCGAAACACAACAGCACACTTGCTGTTATTTCACGGTGGTCTTCTGTAAGGGGTGGTTAATGCCGCCAGACCAGCTGTGTGCCCTATGCCACTACTTTCCAGATCCAGACCAGAGACAAATTTTCAGAGTTGACCATGCCGGGAATCGAACCCGGGAACCCTAGACCACTCATCCAATGGGCTTGTCATAAAAGTTAAGTTAAATGGCCATTTGTGGGAAATATGTTATTAATTCATGGTACAAACGATACAAAGTAGTTTCATTTGTAAATTTTACCGTGCAAATAAAACTCAACATATTACAGCTTAATACATACTTATTATAGCTATTTAGAAACTTCAAAATAAGTTATAATTCAAAAAGGTTATAATTCAGCCAATATTTTGATTGTTTTAATGTTACTTTAAGCAAGCCAGTAAAATAGGGGAAATTTGAAATATTTCCCAATATACACACAAACACACGCCATATTTCGGTAACAGGAGAAACTAATTAACTTTAAGATGAAATTATTTGCGAAACCCCAAACAGACGTTGCAATAATCAAAGCAATTTCCACGTGTGTGCAGTAATTAATTTATTCATTGACTATACGACTTTTACTGGTTTTACGTGACTTACATTATTTTGAGTTGAAATTTGACAACATTTAATATATATGTAAAAAATATTATATTCAGTTTGCAAAAACAGCAGAATATTGTAGATATAAATACGATAAAACAAAACTGAGCCAAATATTGTTTTTTTTTATGTTAAGGTCGGCAGGCAGGCTGACGGTCCACTTAATGGTAGGTGGCTACCGTCGCCTCAAGCAACGCCAAAGCTGCTGCAAGTGCGCTGCTGACTGCAGTAGGATTAAGGATAAGAGATTAGAAGTGGATAGGGAAATGGGCTTATTGGTTTTATTTCTTCAAATTATTGGTTTCATATTAACTTAATTTAGTCTTTTAATGTTTCAAACTCTAAACCTTTTTTAAAGTAGATGAGTTCGCAACTTCGTATGCGTGGTATTCGGTATAGCGCGTAACTTTTTTGTTTGTAAACCGATTGGAATGCAACAAACACTAAATATCATGGTAAGCTTGATACAATACAATAGGGAAAACTGCATTCAAATCGGTTTAGCCGTTTCAGAGATTAACGTACACAAACGCACAGACAACCAGTTATACAGACAAAAATTCTAAAAACTATTTTTTTTGACCTCAGTAACATACGTATAAGTGCAACGTGTACGAGTACAAATTGTTTTTAGAAAAAAACTTTAATGTGAAAAAAATATAATACATTTAATAAAATAGTAACACAGCTCGTTTACTATTTTATTATATGTATAGATATAGATTAAAGGTTGGCATGCAAGCTGTTTGTTCACTTTATGGTAGGTGGCTACCGTCGCCAGTAGGTGAACTACTGCCGACCTTAGTAGGATAAAGGATCAGAGATTAGGAGAGGATAGGAAAATATTCAAAAACGAAATAAACGAATTCGATTCCTGGCGGGGTGAACTTTGGAAATTTTAATGTAATTTTCAAAATTGAGTCTGGTCTGGATTTGAAAAGTAGTGGTAGGGCACACTGCTTCTCGCAGTCATTTGGGCAGCCCGCCTGGCGGCAGTAACCACCTCCTTACAGAATACCGCCGTGAAATAACAGTATATACGTGCTGTTGTGTTTCGGTGAGTGAGTAAGGGATGCCAGAGCCCATTTCCATATCCCCTCCTAATCCCTTATCCAATCCTACTGTAGTCGGCAGCGCACTTGCAGCAGCTGTGGCGTTGCTTGTGTTATAGGCGACGGTAGCTACCTACCATCAAGTGGACCGTCAGCCTGTCTGTCGACCATAAAATAAAATAAATAAATAAAAAAAAAAACAGCCCGCATACTCGTACAGGATGTTATTTCACGGCGGTCTTCTATAAGTAAGTTTGGATGAAAAAAATATTATTTTTTTAAACTAATTTTCCAGAAGCGTGACTTCTGGTAAATTAGTTACATGGGTAAATTGTAGTTAAATGCTTCAATTCTTTAAAAAAAATCTCATTGAAAGTGCCTACTTAAAACTACGTACGCTGTAACATGCAGACATTAAGATTCAACAATAATATTAGTTATGTCACAGCTCGTGAGCGATAAAGCGAGGCACCAAGCCTTTAAATACATTTGCTACAAATTCAGAGTAGCAGTCGCAGTGAACAGTTTCACCGCAGTCTGATTTCAAACAGATTCTGCAAGCAGATCTCACTTGAAAGGGATGTTACCAAACTGGGATGTTTGAAAAATAGTATATATTCCAATTTTATACTGATTTCATGAAACATTTTTTGTGATTAAGGGCCTTCTATACATATTATTATAAATTAAAGTCTCTGTCCACTTGTTTTTTTTTTATGTAGAGGTCATCAGACAGGCTTGATGGTAAGTGCCCCAAGTGCCGGCAGCCTACCTTTGTACCTTCGTTGAATTAGCGCTAAGAGAGTTAGGAAGGTATGGGGAAATTGTTAGAATTGTATATCAAAATTGTTAATATCTATATTTACACCTGATGGTAGGTGGCTACTGGCTACCGTCGCCTATAACACAAGCAACCTCAAAGCTGCTGCAAGTGCGCTACCGACTGCAGTAGGATTAAGGCGACGAATTGGAAATTTTGGTGGCAGGGATTTAGATTTTTCTCAGCAATGACAAAACATATGAAAGTGATGTTTGGTAATCTGTTTCTTCATGTTACTGACTTCATTTTGTCAGTTGGATTACACGATTGGTAAACTTTTATAACGGAGAAAAAAGTTTCAAAGAAACCTCTTTTAAAACACAGATTTACATCTTACAGGCAAACGGGACCAATTTATGCCTCCAAATTTTCTATGTACATTAGTATAAACATACACATTATTTTACAGTTGGATTTCTTAAAATACAAGTTTAGTTTTTTTTTAATAAAAATCGTTTTGTCGCATGCGACCTTACGACATAAGTAAGCGGACTCTCGTTTTCGTATGCAATCAGAGCCGTATTAATTGTTTATCGCTGCGTCGCCTTAAGGATAAGGGATTAGGAGGGGATAGGAAAATGGGCTGTGGCATCCCTTATTCACTCAACGAAATACAACAGCACACGTGCTGTCATTTCACGGTGGTCTTCTGTAAGGGGATGGTTACTGCCCCCAGACGGGCTGCCCAAATGATTGCGAAACGCAGTGTGTTCTGCTACTACTTACCAGAACCAGAACAGAGCCAAATTTGAAAAGTTTATAATTATAAACTATCTCTATATATAAAAATGAATCCCCATTTTCCTTGGTCACGGCATCACACGTGAACGGGTACACCGATTTTAATTCGGTTTTCACTAATGGAAAGAGGGATAAACGGGGAATGTTCATATATATAAAAATTGCACCACGGACGAAGCCGGGGGCGGAACGCTAGTATTAAATATTTATAATTTCTTTATCAGTAAGCCGTATTGAATTTTTTTTAACTTCACGTTGTTATAGGAAACAGATCTAAAGCAGCTGTGAAGTTATGACACGACGGATATTGCCTAACCGAGCACTGCAAACTTGCACGCCCATTACTCACGAACACTACCCTTTAACTTCCTTAAACGTTAACATATTATAATTAGATGTGTATTTTACATTACTGGAAGATACTTTTCAAATTGAACTCTAAGCTCCAATGTTAGAGTTCATTAAATAGAACCCAAGTTTATTAACTTGAGGTGTCTTCTTGATGATTGGTTCGTGAAGTAGCTTTCTTAGACTATTGAAAAACGAGGGCACAGATAATGCATCTCTCGATTTTATTTTATTTATGGTGTACGAGGGAGAAGTATGTATGAAAGAAAGAGATGTATGAAACACACGAGCCCCGTGTATCACTAGTCCTATTATTATTAATTATTATTATTATTTATTACGATGAAAGGACCATTGAGACTTTTAGTCTCAGTCTCAACGGTCTTTTAGTTCGATATTAACACAAATCGATTTTCGAGAAAGAAATGCGTTAATGTAAGATTAACATTTATTTTTGTAACATGTTTGTACGACGTAAATTTATATAAAAAATAGGTCCCGCAGAGCACCAATCCTACCTAATGACTAGGGTATTATACCTACACATACCTGGTCCTTTCTTCGCTTCTCGATACGATTTATTAATCTCGTCTCCTAGAAGCCTTCTCACCCAGGGACCGTTTCTGCCCCTGTTGGTGCTAGAGCTAAAATTTGTCCAACAGCCCAGTGTCGATTTGAGAAATTTGAGGATTTTTAGTGCGTAAAAATCCCAAATAACCTTGTGCATGTAAGCAGCTAGTTGTTGATTATCCTTGCATGAGGTAACTTTGCGCTCCTCGTTAAAAATATTGCCTATTACATATTTCATTTTTTGTTATTCGGGAAATTGTTATATACCTAGTTTATTCCGAATTTTGCAAGAAGTCTTGTGTGGATTTTAGTGTGTCTACTATTTTATTTTTATTTTGTATTAAAGATGGGTTTGCTCTTGACTAGCATCTATCCATGTAGGAAGGATGAGGCCGACGATGGAGCGAGCTCATCCAGAAGATGCCTGTTCACTCGAACCTTGAAAAGGTTTTGGCTGTATGAGCTCGGATATACAGATGCCTGCAGGGAGTTCCAACTACTAATTGTTCAGGCAATTTATGATTCAACATTTCGTCGCCTTAGTGGTGAAGTGAGCTATTCCACACTAAACTGGTTCCAAGATAATGACAATTGAAATAAATAAGCACTCACAAAAAATGTTTTTTGTTTTATGTTCTCTATTTGTATCGATTTTAACAATTTTTTGTGAGAAGGTAATAATTAATGTGTTGAAATTAAGGAAGTTTTGTTTTTCTTTTTGGCTCTAGTTTCATTTAACTCCTTTCACGTCTGAAGGAAAAAAAACAACTTCTATTTGAGCTATCACTTAGATCTCTTCACCACTAGAATCTGCGTTTAACGCTGAGTATGACGATGTTCATAACTCAATTTGGTCAAAAGTGTGTGTTAGCTCTTTTCACCACTAAGGCGACGATTTATGTAAATAAAAGTTTGCTGAAACGGGTCACTAGATGTCGCCAGTAGTCACAGTTGAGTGTGTTGTACAACGGGTTAGACGGCTTGTTAACATTTTATAATAAAAATTGTCTGAAATATTTTTTCATTTTCATCACCATTTTCTATACAAATTAAGAATACAAAATTGTCAGTAAAGACATATAAACACTAATATAACAGTATAATAATTATACTCATTTTTTTATTTTATTTAATGACGAATGTAATAATTAATAAAAAAAAATGTTCAAATAACTCGGAAATAGTCCGTTCCGACACAATAAACGTGTCGTGTTTATGAGAAAAAAAAAGAAACACTCGGAATAATAATTCGTCCTAGAGCTGAGGCAACAGTAATATCGCGAACACGTATTTGAATTTCATATTTCATCCGTAATTCATAAAAAGACGCGTGAAATAAGGCAAATTGAGTTTTATTGCAAACGCTTTCATGTTGAGCCAAGTAAAAAGAATGGCTCAAAGAAAAAAATTGTTACAATACAACTTTGAATATAGTACTGCCCAAATGAGCATAAAGCTCAAGTCTCGTCTTCGCGTGGACGTATGAAAATTTCATTCTACCTACACCTACAAAAAAAAATGAATGTTGCGGGAAAATTATGCGGGGTTTCCATCTCGAAATATATTTCAAAAGCGAGGGCTAATTTGTAAGTGAGCTTTCTCGACCGTAAATTTCACGCGTGAAGTTGTAAACTTTTACAAAAAGTACAGCTATATATTCTGAAGATACATCACCGCGGCTGACGTTTGAATACTTACCTCGCTTCTAAAGCGTTACAATTTTAAATACCTTGAAACGTTTGTCGGGATTCCAAGGGTCGGTTTGGCTTGCCAACTCGTTTTTGCGATCTTGGCACTTTTTTGAGATAGGTCACCTTATTGTGACCAATTTAATTTCCGTGTTTTCGTTTTATTCATTTATTTGTCGAGAGTACAACATTTCGTCTGAATCTTTTTAATAATAATAATAATAATAAATAATTTATTCAATGTAAGTTTTTTTTGCAAAACATTTATCTTCGTCAAATTTTCAAATTTTATGTAGGTCTTCTAGGGGCGTTTTTCATAAACCGTCAAGTACATGATTTGTGACAAAATTCAGCATTGTAACAACATTTCATTATTATAATTTAACTCCAAGGATGTTCATAATCTCTATATATAAAAATGAATCCCTATTTCCCTTGGTCACGCGTGAACGGGTAAACCGATTTTGATTCGGTTTTCACTAATGGAAAGATGAATAAACGGGGAATGTTCTTAATATTAAAATTGCACCTCGGGCGAAGCCGGGTACGGGTCGCTAGTAATTTATATAATCCCAATATTTTACAATATCCCTTTTTGCATAGGGTTTTCTTAATATAATTTTCTTAATTTTCTTAACATAAATTAACATTTCACAAAATGTATTTACACAAGTGAAGAATATTAAAAAAAATACTATTGTAGATAATATACACGTCATGTAGTTCGATTTTAGTATTATCTCTTAGATACATTTGCATTAATGTTATTCTTTGCATTATTTCCTTATTACGAGGTTATTCGCAAAGAAACTCCTCCTTTGGGTATAAACCCTTTTAAATATATTTTTACTTTACTTTTTGTTTTTTATATATATGAATATAACGAGAGATGATACAAAATAACACAGTCTCTACTATGTCAAGTAATATATTATTCTTTTATTTGTTCATATTACAGAAGATATTTATTCAAAGTAAATAAGATTGATGTTAGATAAATCGATGACTGAGGCTTTATAATACTCTTGTGTAATTGATTTTCGAGAGAAAAAGATTTAAAATCCACATATCCAACCAATACATTTCATTGGGTTGTTGTAAGTTACGTACACACCTAAATAATACACAAAACAACCTTTTATTCCAAAGAACATGTAATACAAAAGAATTTCATAATAATAGGAACGAAATAGAGTACAACTATGGTCTCACATAAAAATAACAAAAATTCATAGGTATTTCTTGTAGAAAACTGTTCTGTTCTATGCTATAGTTACAATTTAATCCAGTTGACCATTGCTTGCCGAGAATAAAGCATGAATGGTAGTTTTAAAAACATAGAATCTTTGAAATATTAATAAAAGTCCTTAGTTTATTTGATATCCTGCAAGAATTTATTCAACATCCTGAGATATTTCCGTACAAGGTTCTTAAACCTTGTACGGAAATATCTCAGGATGTTTCTTCCACAATTCGCTTATCGTAAAATTCTGTGTCCAATTAAAGGTATAATTTAATATAAGTATATAAGACTATTTGTATTCTATCAATAAGACGATTAAAAATTGTAAGTAAATTAATGTAAATTAATTAATATATGTTGCATTGCCGCGTTATGGTGGCATAATAATATGCAATCGGCAGTAAAAAGAAAAGGAAAATATAATTAAATAAAAAATGGGCGGCAGCTAATTACCTAATAAATAAAATACGGTAATTAAGCAATTTGAAAATATATATTTAACATAAAAAGAAATAAATTAAATCAGGGAGTGAGTTCTAAAAATGCCCTGTGCGTGAAATTAAATTTATATATACACAACCCTCATTTGAAATCACAATTTTCACTTTATATATCTAATGTAAGTAACTTAACTGAAACGGGAAAATTTGGACAAGCTCGGCAATAAAGTTAAAATGCTCTGGACTCGCTTGGCTTGTCTTCATCCGGTGTCGTAAGAAAAATCCAATCTCAAGAAAAAACTTGGTAGCGTCTACGTCTCCCAGAAGCTGAATATTATTATTCCAGGTTTGAATAATTAACAGTTACGGAGAATCCTTATTACTCCTGAACTTGTTATTCCCGGACTTGATCCCTGAAAATGGTTAAGAAATATCTAAGCACATATTCATATGGAATGATGTGCCTGACCAGTGGGAAACTAAAAATCAATATACAAGGTCCCTAACCGTTATTAATTTAGTCAATAATTGGTCAGGCAAAAACAAGAACAAATAATATAAGAAAAGTAAGTAATTGTAAAGATATAACGAACTCAATTTAAATTTATGAATTTTACAATAATTTAAAAATAACTTAATCAAATATTATAATCATAAAACGTGCTATGGAAATATGGAAATTCACACAATGGTAACACAATGGCCCGCGAAAGCAAGCCTAATTTAGTATTTAAAAAAACACAGAATTAAACACTAACACTATTACAAATAAGATGAAATATGTACACAAGAAATAATGGGGAATTATTCAATGCATTTATCCCTTATAATAAATATATAATTATATTTATATTGAAAATACAAAAAAAAATAATTATACTAGAAACGAAAACCAAAACGGTCAAAAGCAGAATGGCTTGTCCGCCACGGAAACAAAATTTTGTGACAACGAAAATTTTGAATTGATTATCGAACCAAGGTTTGTCAAAATTAAAAAAAAAACTGATTAAAAATAAATAACATGAAGGAGTAATTAAAAATGAGGTGATATATGTAATTAATATATTTATTTATAATAAATAATATAAAAGCAGTACCACTACGAGGTATCAATTAAATACCTTACAAGTATTTTCTAAATGATGACTAAAATCGATAATTATAACACTTAAACTTGTGCTTAAAGAGCTTAAGTTGTCAATTGGAGATAATACATAAACTACACTACAACACCATAAACAGTCCATACTTTTAGGAACAATGGCGTGTAAAAAAAACAGGATACTCAAGAAGTTCTGTTCTAAATCTGTTGAGCTCCTAAATTTATCGGTTCCGATTAGTTGAAGGACTGTGAATTTTCCGTATTGGAAAGAAACTCATAAAACTTTGCGACCTAATTACGACTTGTGCTAGCAACTTATTTCTCGGCATCGGTTCCTTTGGACCGTGTTTTTTTCTGTTGATTTATTTTTGAAACCATTCCGATAAAGTTTATTCAAAACTCCGCAATACGACTGCACTTAACGATATTACAGATACAACCTTATTTATGTTTAATTAAAGCAAAATTTAAGCCAAACACCTATTGTTGGTGCAATAGCCGTTATAAGTACCTAAACTTTATGTTTTCTAATGTATTATTTATATTATCACAATATTATTATTATGTCATATAAATTAGTTTATACTAATATTATAAAGAGTAAAGATTAAACTTTTTTGTACGTTTGTTTGTAATGGACTAAATAACTGATTTTAAAATTTTTTCGCCACCAGAAAGCTTTATCAGTTAGAATCTGTCCATAAGAGTGAGAACATAAGAAATCTGTCCCCGCCAGCAGAAGTCCCGGCTATGTATGCGGGTGAAAATCAAAATCAAAATCAAAATATTTATTTATCAATTAGGTTTCCCCAAGAAACTCTTATGATCGTCATTTAGAATTACCACTTAAATTTAAATTTACCAGGGTTTCGGAAAAAAGCCAAGATGACGATCCTGAGAAGAAACCCCGAAAGAAACTCAGGATACTATTCTTTTTGTCATCTTTACAATATAAAAAAATTACAATTATAATCATACACTTAATACCTAAAGTAAATATACAATACTAAGCATAGTATGAGCTCCGAATCCAGGCTTTATTTCCAGGCTTCATTGTCACTTAAATAATCAGTAACCTTATAATAGCCTTTCGAGAGGAGTTTGGTTTTAATGACAACTTTAAATTTATTTATAGATAAGGTTCTGATCATCTCAGGCAGTTTATTATAAAACCGTATACATTGATCCACAAAAGAATTACTTGTCTTGTGGAGTCGCGTCTTATGTAAATCTAAATTATTTTTAAACCTAATACCTATATTGTGTACATTACATTTTTTATTAAATTGACTAATATTTTTATGCGCGTAAATTAAATTTTCATAAATATACTGACATGTAACAGTTAAAATCTTAATTTCTTTGAACTTTTCTCTGAGGGAAGACTGCGGTGAGGACGGCGTGGTCGACTTCTGTAAGTCAGTAATGCTCCAGAAGAAGACCGCTGAGCGGGATCGGGAGGGGGCCGATCCCGCTCGAAGGAGGCGGCGCAGGGGCGCCTGCAACAACGCAAGCTCCAATTGTTAGAGCTGCTATACCTACATAACCTCATTTCCCCGCGTAAAAAAAAAGGATTATAAAAAGGCTAAAAGTAATGCAATGCTACCGTGTAAGCGACCAGCCTTACGCTTAGTCTATAAGTTTTTTTATTATTTAATTAGTTTGTAATTTTAGGTGTTTATTATTCATATTTTAAGACTAGCTGAGCTCGCAACTTCGTACACGTGGTATATGGTATAGCGCGTAACTTTGTTTTTGTAAACCGATTGGAATGAAATAAACGCTAAGTGTTACGGGAAGCTTGCTACACTATATTAGCGTGCAAAAACGCACAGACAAAAATTCTAAAAAATATTCTTTGACCTCGGTAACATTTAAAGTACAACATTGTACAAATTGTTTTTTTTTTTTTGAAAAAATCTTTAGTGTACAGATACGGATCGTTTACGATTTTATTATATTTATTGATAGATGAAGTCCAACGAAGTCGCGGGCATCGGCTAGTAGAACATAATATGTACAAAACCCTTACAGATGTTTTTTTATTAAGGTCGTCGGTCAGCACTGCTACCTTCGCCTATCGACACAGGGAACACTATAATGGTAGCATGTGTACTGCTAAGCTTGATAGGATAAAGAATAACGAATGAGGAGAGGATAGGTTTGGAGGGCTCTGGTATTGCTGTATGCTCTGTACGAAGCCCAGTATGCTCTGCCGCTAATAGTATGGTAACTCATTCTCAGCTTAACAGCTCGAAAATCAATTTGTACCACCTGCAACGAACGATTACGAAAACTGTAACAGATCTTAAGGGCTTCAATAATAAAAGAAGTCAAATCGTTCATATTGTGACAATCTCTCCGGCTCACCGAATCAAATAATTGGTTTTCAGTCGTTTTAACCTAGACTTAGATACACACCTACTTCAATCCAACGCTCGTCTGACTTCAGTCTCTAAGGTTTTATTTTTCGTTCAATTCATTTTTTATATACAGACAAAATTCAATTTGGTTTTATTAGCAAATAGAAAAAGCACTCATTGATACGAATCAATAATCTGAAAAGATGTTGAAGAGTTTACAATACGCAGCTTAAAATTCTTAAGAAAGTGGGAAAACATTTATTTCACAAAGTAAAAGTTTTGTTACAAAAGTTTTAAAAAATTATCAGTGAAACGGTAATTTATTCATTAAAAAGGTTTCAATTGTCAGTCTTGTTTTACCAATGTTTGGGGAAAAATATACCTAAAACGATACGTTCGTGAGAAGAAACCCCAAAGAAAGGTCAAGATATCATTATTTTTACCATCTTTAAAGTAACATAAAATAATAAAAAAAACAGTAATATTACAACTATTACATATAAATCATAGTATATCTCTACCCTTTACCTCCCTTCCATACAAAATTGCCGTTTTCCAAGAATAAACTCGAAAATGTTTAAAAAATAAATGTTATTGCTTAAAATAAAGTAATTTTAACTTGATCTGTACAACAAGAAAATCTGCAAGCCAACATATTACATCGAACCGCCAGCTTTCTCTTTCAATGTCAACATGATCTTTAAGATCGCTGGTAATAAAGTCTCCAAGATATTTAAATTGGTATACCCTCTTAGGATATTATTAAATAATAATATAAGTAATGATATAAATATAAAAATTAGATCCACTGAGTTATTATTAGAAATGAAATGTTCCAGAAAACTATTAATTCTGAAAACTTATGTGACAATAGCTGTCTCGAACAGCTCTCCTATATTTTATAACGTCGGAGTGTACCTACATTAAAATGGAAGCTAAACAATTTAACTTCACATGTGCAAAGTTTAATAGTGAAGCTCAAACGGTATCCTAATTCACATATTCATCATACAAACCGTATACAATAAAACATAACATTGTTATAATTTTAACGAAGATTTTGCCAACAATTTATGAGTAAAAAATTCTTCATATAAGTAGTCTTAGGATTCACCAAGTATAGATTGAAAGAAGTCTACACATCGCAGTTCTTGCAAAAGGCCATTCTTCAAAATGCTTGCAGACTATTCATCGTACGCTAAAAGGTACGTTAAGAACACTAACTCTTGAGACACAATGTCCTTTGTTATTCGTGATGGTATATACTCCATTGCCAGGGAATAATGTTTTATGGAGAGTTTATTTTCAATGGTAAAACTCCATAAATCTGACATGTTTCTGAGCGATGTTTATCTATATTGACATTATAGATTATAGACAATATTAGACATATATAGATCTACATAGACATAAATTAGATTATATCTTAGATTATTGTCGCCTATTAACAAAACAACGCAATAGGTTTTGCAAAGCGTTGCCGATATTAGTAGGATAAAGGATAATATATTAGGAGGGGATAAGGAAATAGGCTCTGATATCCCTTAATCATTCACTTCGAAAAGTTTTTTTTGAAATAATTTAGTTAGATGTAGAACAAAATGTATTAACACACATACTTCAAACAAAAGCAGACCCAAAACTTTTGCTTAAGTCAAGTTTTGTTGACATAAGTAATATTAATGCTCATTGGGTTTCTTATTTAATACTATTAGCACAGTCTTACCATACTTACTTCATACAGTCGGGCAACGCTCAGTGTTCGAGCCTGCAAACTCAAGCGAGTTCGCCGAACGTTGCTCTACGCAAGTACATTGTGCTATTAGTATGTGTGAAATACTAATTAATTAAGGCGACACAGAAAGCAGCAGAAAACCTATCTCTATGATTCCATTTGAAGAGAGAGACGATTGGTATGTGTAACGAGCTCGTTGGAGTGGTTAGGGTGCTTGCCTCAACGCTCTGTTCTAGGGTTTCCGGGTTGGATTCCCGGCAGGGTCCATTTTGGAAAAGAAGTTTTCAATATTGGCTCGGGTCTGGATCTCGAAAGTAGAGGCAGGGCACACTGCGTTTCCCAGTCATTCGGGCAGCCCGTCTGGCGGCTATAAACACCCCCTTACAGAAGACCATCTTGAAATAACAGCACGTGTGCTGTTGTGTTTCGGTGAGTGAGTAAAGGATGCCAGATTCCATTTTCCTAACTCTTCCCAATCCCTTATTTAATCCTACTGTAAGATATAGGCGACGGTAGAAACTTACCATCACGCTAACCGTCACCTGTCTGCCGACTTACACATAAAATAAATTGTATTAATATTCAAGGGACAGATACAGGTCAGAAGGTTCCTCACTCGTCAGCTCTAATCACCGGTAGCTTGGGCCTTGCTCCGCTATCTGCGGAATTCTAGTTTTAAATTGTTTATGATATACATTTTTTTAAATGTATATATTTAAATTGTAAAAAAATTAAAATTAAGACAGAAAATAAAAAAGGAGAATATTAATATATGTACTAGCTGATGCCCGCGACTTAGTTTGCGTGGACTTCATCTTAAGAGATGATTATATTATTACTAGCGACCCGCCCCCGGCTTCGCCCGGGGTACAATTTTTAAATATAAGAACATTCCCTGTTTATCTCTCTTTCCATTAGTAAAAACCGAATTAAAATCGGTCTACCCATTCACTAGTGATGCCGTGACCAAGGGAAATGGGAATTCATTTTCATATATATACTACTCAAAACAAAATAAGGGCCACTTAGATTTTTTGCTGTACCATGAAAACAATAAAGACATTAAATTGTTTAACTTATGTAACTATAAAATAATGTTATTGGTTATAATATAGGCTAACAATTGTTTAAAATAATGATCATGAACTGTTTTTTTTAAGTTCATAATGAAATTGGCCATTTTGAATGAAAAACATGAACAAAAGAAATCACGGGAAAAAGACAAAATACTGTTCTTGTCACTTTTGTTTCTTCTTTTTAGTAACGAGTATGTCCTCCTCTCTTAGCAATACACTCCTGAAGCCTCGTATGCATACTCAGGATCAAATTCCTCACGTTTTCATCTGGAATCTCCTCCCAGGCACGTTTTAAAGCGTCAATCAGCTGCTGTTAGTTGTAGACCCCTTGCTCATTCTCTCTAACCCTTCGTTTCAATTGGTCCCACAATTGCTCGATTGGATTTAAATCCGGACTCTTAGCTGGCCATGGTAATACCTCAATATGAGACCCTTCTAGGACAGTTTGGGTCGATCGAGCTGTGTGTGCACGGGCATTGTCTTGCATCAGGATGAATCCAGGCCCCACTCGCTATGCAAATGGGATCACTTGAGGCCTTATGACGTCTTCGATGTAACGTTCTGCAGTTACGGTACCCGCATTTTAAATGGTGAGCTCGGTTTTGCCGCATAAACTAATCCCACCCCAAACCATTACGTTGGGACCACCGAAACGGTCAACTTCGTGGATGCACGACTCCGAAAAACGCTCGCCGCGTCGTCTCCACACCCTAACACGCCGATCATCATTAAAAAATTTTACTTTGCACTCGTCTGCAAAAAGCACCTTGCCCCACTGATTAATCCCCCAGTTCAAATACTGACGGCAGAATCTTAAACGGTTTGCACGTTGATCCCTAGTCAGAGGAATTCGAACAACTCGACGTCTTGACATTTGCTGGTCTTCGTGCAATCGATTAGGTATAGTTTGATCACTGACACGGGTACCCGTTCTCAGCCGTAGGTGGTGTTGTAACTTACGGGCCGTTACTGTACGATCACGACGAGCACTTAGTTGGACGTACCGATCCTCGTGCGCCGTTGTTACACGAACTCTACCTGAACCGGGTCTCCTGGCAACACTGCCGGTCTCTTGGAAGCGATTCCATACATTTTGGAAAGCTCTTCGAGAAAAACCCAACTGCAAACCCGCGTAACGCTGAGAACGTCCTTCTTGAATCATAGTTATGGCTCTGGTTGCTGTAATTGTATCCATGTGCCTTCGTACTGGTGGCATGATTAACGCGAGATGATAAATGAATCAATTAAAATTGAAAAAGTAAAACTTTTTTCCTAAAATAACCGAAACAAGTTAAGAAGACAATTGAAGAATAAAGATAAGAATAACTTTCGATTATTTTTTTCTTAAAACGATGGCTAATATTTTTCAAATTAGGAAGCATAAAAGAGATCAAACACCAAAGAGTTCGTAATATCAATATAATGCTACTTATCAGTTACTTTCAGTTTACTAAAGTGCACTTAAATGTAAATAAACTAGTGGCCCTTATTTTGTTTTGAGTAGTATATATATATATATATATATATATATATATATATATATATATATATATATATATATATATATATATATATATATATATATATATATATATATATATATATATATATATATATATATATATATATATATATATATATAAGATTCTTTAAACGACTTATAAAGTAAAAATAAAACGATTCGATTATTTAAAGGAAAACTATTCAGTTGGGTAAGGAATAATATCATGATACGAAGGAATAATATCAATGATACATAAGGAATAATATCATCTTTAGATTCTACTCGCATTTTCAGTGACTAATTTTAACAAAAAAACTATTATTGTGACTTAACCATAGTAGTCTCCTGTATTATGATACAATTTATTATATGAACTTGAAGTCTATGAAGTAATTGCCACATATAAGCACCCCTTATAGTCTTTTTCAGAGACTAAAGTCTTTCAAGGTCAAAAGGGTTCGAAGAAAAGAAATTATAGAAAATTCCAAATAAATAACATGAAACAAAAAGTGGAATACTTTGAAATGTTATAATTTCTTATTTATTTACGCTTCATAGAATTTTATTACTCGTGTATTATTTGTAATAGAAAGCTTAATTAACCTCTCGCGCACTTTGATGTTCTAAATATAATTTACGAATACATAAATTCAAACATATTCTTTAGCGTTTGTAAGGACCAAAGCGTTTGCACAAATCTAACAAAGTTGTAAATTCTTTATTAAACTGCCCGAGTTATTCCTTTTAGATTAAACAAAGGAATTAATAAAGATGTTTTTACTTGAGTAATACGATTGTTTAATGAAAATGGTCGGCTACAAGATGTTGTTTTAAACTCTTGCCTCAATGTTTTAATAAGTCTAAAAGAAGTTGAAAAGTAAAGAGATCAGACTCGCTTATATTCAAATTTATGCTGACACTAGCTGTACCCGCGACTTTGTATGCGTGGTATTCAGCATGTAGGTATATAGATACAGTCATGGTTTTACAAACTTTACTGAGGCAAATGACATTTACAATAGAACTCGCTGGCGGCGGAGACAATTCAACGGGCCTAGAAATGGTATTTTTTTGTTTTTACCATTAGAACAATGCGCAAAAAAAATAATTTATTAATACATTTTTTTAAACTGACATTAACTTATTAATTCGGATTCATATGCGCGCAATAAGCCGTTTTCGAGAGAATTTTCAATAAAAGTCAAATTCTTCTTGTGTTCTAACTATTTTTGTGGAGTTTCTAAAATAAAAATAAAAATAAAAAAATAAAATAAATCTTTATTTACGTGACGGCGCTTCGTTATTTTAGTTATAATATAAATTCGTAAATTTAATTTTAATTGTATGTCAGCGCCATCTAGAGTATAATCTGATTTAATTAACTGTTCTAAACGGATAAGATTGAGTGGCGCCATCTCTTAGCGTAACGCAGATCACGGTGTTCCTAACATAAGTGTGTGTCGTGATTGGTTAGGGTGCCGGTCAACCAGTGTCATTGGTAGCAGGGGCAATATCTGGTTCAGATGAAAGAGAGGAATGTTCGACAGTCTTCGAGTGAATCTGTTGCGTCAACACGTAATCTGCGGAACGCTCTGTCCGATATATTTCTTGTTTTGTAATAGTTAAAATTTAAGAATGATTATATGGAATATTATTTTAAACTCCTCGCCCGCTAACCCACACATTACAACACTGATATGACTGATCAAGGCTCTCAAATGCCGTTATACGCGAACACATGTTTACAGGATTTTAATTTGTATACAGCAGTTACAGTACAAAGTATGTTCTACCCGCCAAGGTTTTTACTCTGTAAAATTAAGAGTGGCTGTTATAAAGTCTATATTCGTTATTTGCAGGTATGTCCATAAAATATAATGTAAACATAAGATTAGATTACAGAGATCTATGGTTATTATTATACATAAAATGCGTAACTATTTTTCTGGCAACAAAGAATTTGTTGGTAATATGAAAAACCATAAGTGTTACATTTTCACTTTAAAAAAAGTTTTTTTTTAATCAATAAATAAAAAAAATACAGAAATATTCTCAATTTTTTAAACTTTTACAAATTTTATTAATTATAATGACTAGGTTGAATGAGTTCGTGTTCGTGCTGCTACAATAGCACTATGGTTCAAATTTGGTCAAACCGTATAGTAAATTCATATTTTTATATTTTACCCAAAATAACATCCACAAAATTGAGTAATAATTTATGGTGTACAATTTGAAGGAAAACACTTAATTCTTGATTTAAAACTGTATAAAAAAATTCGTCAAAATAAGTAAATCAAGAATCCAATAAAAATACTCACACGATATCTATCACACTGCAGAAATTAGTAGAAGAGGTTGAATTAGTATCAATGGAAGCATTTGAATGGTGAAAATAGTTGGTTGTCGGAGTGCGGCACTAACTCAGTGTGAAATACGAGGGACGTGCGAGATTATGATAAGGCTTTCTTCAGTAAATCATTGGATTTTCTGGCAGAGGGTAGAGGCAAATTTCAGAAAGATTCCGTTGAGGCCGTTCACTCGTGTGTGCTAATGCGTTTTGTGCAAACATATTAATATACCTACTCTAGAATTAGGTTTCTAAATTTGATTTTTTTTTTAAAGAAACTCCAATGAACATCCATAAAGGAACAATACCTACATTTAACATGAAGTGTAGCAAAATAGTGGATAAAAATGACTATTATTTTTTCTTTTTCATTGAAATTGAAATAATATTATCACAGGTACCTAATAAAACTTAGCTCTGCAGGGAATCGAATTTAGCTCTGCATGGAGCTTAGAGCGCTAAGCCACTCGATCAATGGGCTCTTTAATCATTATTTATAATTATTTCGCGTGTAATCATTATATAACTGATGAAGCTGCATGGGATTGATATTTAAACATTACTTTATTAGTTTCAGTAGTGGCAGGGCACGCTACGTTTTGCATTCATTGGGGTAGTCCGTTTGGCGGCAGTAACCATCCCGTTACCACCATGAAATGTTGTGTTTCGGTAAGCGAGTAAGGGATGTCAGAGCCCATTTCCCTATTCCTTCCTAATTCCTTATTCTTAATCCTACTATGGTCACCATACAGCACCAGTAGCGTTGCTTTTTTATAGGCGACGGTAGTCGGTATCATTAAGTGGGCCGTCAGCTTGTCTGTGGACCTTAATATTAAAAAAAATATGTTTTAATGCTTATATCACGAATTTACACTTGAAAACCCGTCTATAATGTTTCTTCTCTACATGATGATAAATCCGACAAGAAACCTATGTGAACCGGCGTTAATGTATGTTAAGTAAGTAAATTTTTATGAATTTATATATTTACGGGTACAATATAAAACACAATAACAATAACTTTATATTAGTTCTAGCTGACCCGGGAAACTTGGACCGCTTCAAACCTGTTCCATGCAAAATGTATGAGATAAATTCAGCAAATCAGACATCATAAAAATAGGTCTGGCCGTTCTCGAGTTATAAATGGTGTAACTAACACGACTTTCTTCTATATATATAATATATAGATAACTAGCGATACGTCCCCCGCTTCCCACGGAGTTAAAATTTTCAAAAAACCGTACGTTATGTTATGTTCAAAAAAATGTATAAAGCTAATGTTACGACTACCTATGGAACGTTCTGGAAAAAGCGTTCACGGCGGCTGAAAGTCTCGAACGTTCTACCCTAGCGATGGTAGCCACGCCCCATCTCGACTAGTGTCAAAGGAAAATGAAAAGGAAAATGTTTACAACATATAGTTTACATTTCAACAGAAATAGCATTCCCGAACTTTCAATAGCTTGTTTAACATCTTGTTTACATTTTCTGTAATATTCGAAATACATCGAGGCGTGTGGCGCTAAGTATAAATAACAGGGCAGCCGGTCAAGAAGTTAGTGGTGCGACAACCAGCGATACGGAAACGACTCTTCGGAGCTTTTGCCAAGTTATCTGCAACAGTGAACCGGCGACACATTAAGGGAATCATTGACGACTTTTAACGGTTTCATCGGACAAGTTTGGTGATTTGTGTTTCTGTGAAAATAAATCATTCATTTCGCCCTTACACGACATTTTAACTCACCCCGCACGTAACGTTGCAATTTCAGCTTTCTGTGCGCTAGTAGTCAGTCAGGACAAACGATTTTATAAGTCTAGATTCAAATAATACGAGTATTCTGAATCTATTGACACTGTATGAGTTTACCGTGGACAGTATTTTGAATATACACCTTCCAATAAATAAAATGTTTTCACGATAAGAGAAATAAATTCTAAAACGAATATTACAAAATGCGAAATTTTTGGATTTGCGAAAAAAGTTTTGGAAGTTATCAATCACGAAAAAACGGCTAAACGGATTTAGATTAAATTTAGAATACTTAGAATACTTTTTATCCTGGAAAATTGTAAGGTTCCTGTGGGATTAAAAAAGAAGCGAAAGAACAGCTAGCTAGTTATTATACAATATTCCTAATAAGTAATATTATGGCTATACAAAAATGGTATTACGTTTACGAGAAACACATTGTAAACGTGATCTCATTCCGAGTACCTAACATCCTCAATAAAGAAAGAAAATTTATGCGACAAAAAAATTACACATTCGCGCCGTCTGTGGCAAAAATATTCTCATTATAGCGAAAAATAAAGAAATATTGTCTCGATGTTAATTGTAAAAAAAAAAGTTTAGTATTTGTTTTTAAAATATATGATAGCGACTCGTCTCTGGCTTCGCACGGAGTAGAAATTATCAAAAATCCTTTCTTAGCGTAGATGCTTACGTTAAATAATAAACGTATGTTCAGCGATTTAACTAATTTTCGATTTAATTTCAGTTATTTTTCAATAACCTACTGAAATTTTCAGCGACAACTACATAAACCAAAATAATCGCCCACTTTTTTTTCATATTTTACACAATATTTAAGAAAAAATTTCCAATTTAAAATCTGTTCGGTTAGAACATTATATTATATTTCGATGGTTCGGTTATATTTCCGAGAAGCTAGAATAGCTTGCGCTCATTTTGGTAAAAATTGAGTTTGGTCTGTGTCCTCGTCTTAATTCTCTCAGTTGATAATTCTCTGATCTAATTGATCTGATCTAGTTGATAATTTCTCGTTATCCACGATGTCGCTTAGTATAACAAGTAACGCCTGGTGGGCGACATGTCTTACCATAGTTTTCTAGCGCAGTGGTTTTCTAAAAATTCTAAAATGCAGTAGTTACTGTCGCCAGATGTCGCTGAACTGTTATAACTGGTTAGGATACTTTAGTGAACATAGTAAGTGAAGTGTTGAGAACTGTTCGAACACGATTGCAGACAACGGTAGGACATGTATGTATCTCCATGGAGACTGCTTCGTACGATAACAAGACTGTCAAATCAATTAATAAGTGTTCTGAAAGATGCATGCAATGCTGTTCATAATGATAATCGACTCGATCACTAATCAAAAACAAGTGCCTACGCCTTGGGTGGGATGTTATTTTGACGGCTTCAGTACTTACTGCTATTTATATGTAAAAGGTCCATATATGTTTATATGTAAAAGAATCAATAAATGTTGTGTGAACTTATTAGCTCAATTAAATTAAATTCCTTAATAAATGAATAATCAAAATTAATTAAGTTCAATAAATGTATCAAATGTCCACATTTCTCTTTCCACTGCTAAATCTAGAAACTAGGAATTCTAGAGTATGACTAACTTTACAGGTGGTAAATGCCTCAGTATGTCTTCCGTTCTGTTATTTTACTATCCAAAGTACTGTTTCTATCTGCTACTAGTGTTAGAATGTAACATAATTAAGACGTACTCTGTGTAAGCGTTGCACTGGCAACCCATACACCGCCATCTGGTGGTAGAAAAAGGAAAAAGAGAGGTTGTCGTATGTCCGCGCAACTTATTTAAACAATAAATTATAGTAGTGAAAATAAAAGTCTGGTATTAAAAGGTACTTGTACACAATGTAGAAGAGTTTTTATAAGTAGAGAGTTTCCAGCACTTAGGTATCCCGAGGTAAGACAGGGTAGGTAAGCCGCATATAAAAGCTAGTCTAATATAAATATATATGTATAATTATGTTCGTGGCTATTAAAAAATACTGAAAGTTTTTGTTAGAAGAGTCTCAAAGTCGACAAAAAAAAGGAAAAATAATACTAACACGGAAGAATCTTACTCCACATCCTAAGCAAAGACTCCCATGTCACCATTTTGTTTTACTTAACTTATAAAGTCCAAGAAATAAGTTCAAGCGATTCAATATTTATTGAAAACTAGCGGCTCGCCCGGGGTGCAATTTTTATATATATGAACATTTCCCGTTTATCCCTCTTTCCATTAGTGAAAACCGAATCAAAATCGGTCTACCCGTACACGCGTGATGCCGTGACCAAGGGAAATAGGGATTCATTTTTATAATGAAACATATAGAATTTTGTAGCATGTTCCTTCTTTATACTGAAATGCCTCAACAACAATAATTATTATACAAGCACAAATTATTTTAAGAATCATTCTTAAATTCAGTGAAGATTTTAAATGAGTTTTTTTTTAATTATCGTGTCCGTTTAGGATAGGGATAGGGGCATTTTTTTTAATATTAAGATCGGCAGACAGGCTGACGGTCCACTTGATGGTAGGTGGCTACCGTCGTCGCCTATAACAGAAGCAACGCCACAGGTGCTACAAGTGTGCTGCCGACTACACTAGGATTGGGAATCGTTAGGAAAATGGGCTCTGGCATCCCTTACTTAATCACCGAAACAATCAGCACACGTCCACTAATTTCACTGTGATCTTCTGTAAGAGGGTGGTTACTGCTGCCAGACGGGCTGCCTAAATAACTGCAAAACGCAGTTTCCCCTGCCATTACTTTTCAGATCCAGACCAAAGCCTGATTAGGGAGGCATCCTTTACTCACTTACCGAAACAGAATCACACACATTATACCTTTATTATAATATTACTAATATACGAGAAGCAGTCGATTACGTAGTATATATTGATAAAGCAAGTACTATTTTAGGTTCTCTCCGGACAAGAACCTACTTAAACAGTAGGTACCTACTGAGCAAAGTTTTCTGTCGCCCCCAATACGTGCGAATGTTACGATAGTGCAATTTGTTAAGACTAAGTTTCGCCCCTTCGTGTTAAGTATGCAACAAACACCACCCAAGTTTCTGTATAGTTTCTTAACTAAAGAGGACAGTGTAGACTGGTAATTAAAAGATATTTTTGCCTTACTAGATTTTTTTTATATTACTCAATCTAAGATAGTTTGTTATCTATTATCGAAAAACAATTTTATTAATAAATTTACTTTATATTGAACGTAATTTTTACTCTTACTGTTTGATTCAATATCTAAGAAATTAATAAGCATAGATTAAAAACATTAGTAACATCGGTCAATTTATGGATTATCCATTTAGGCATAAACGAACCACAGGCGAAGGGAACCACAATTGAAGAAAAGGGATGAACATATAACGCATAAAAATCCGTAAGGATATCTATACTTACTAAAATTACAAAGCTGAAGAGTTTGTTTGTTTGTTTGTTCGCTAATCTCAGGAACTACTGGTTAGAATTGAAAAATTATTTTTGTGTTGGATAGTCCATTTATCGAGGATGGCTATAGGCTATATAACAGCACGCTAAGACCAATAGGAGCAGAGCTTCAATGAAAAATGTTGCAAAATCGGGAAAATTTACCGCTTTTGAGAACTTCCGTTGCGTGCGCTGCGTAAACGGTTAAAGTTACGTAAAAATTATTTATGACGGAATTGTACCCCTTTAAAAGTTCTAAAAAAAAGTCCGCGACAGCATATGTATATCTTTTAAGGTTGACTCACTATAACCTTTTTATGGTAATCAAAGTTCTAAAATAATTCATTATTTGCGAAGGTGTTTTTATAAACATGATATTAATCCTTATCCAAATAAATACGTTATTCATTAAAAGTATTTAATTTTGAACATTATTGCCCTGGACATCATTTGATTTCAATGAATATGTTAGGAGATATCTTAAATTAAAAAGTACGCGGGAGAAAATAAATTGAAGCGGTCTCGCACCAACGCGACGCGAACGACGGAACTCGCTTGATGCATACGCAAGCGTTATGTTGCACATTATATTTTTTATTTTTCAACGCGGACGAAGTCGCGGCCACCAGCTAGTAAATATTATATAAGGCGTTAAACCAGATTTAAAGCATTAAATCTGTGAAATAATATTTATAACGTAATAATACACAGTCATTCAGTAACTATACTTAGGATAATTTTATATTAAATTAATTAATCAAGTCAAGTTCAACCATCATGTGGGCCCTCGGTTTACTCAGTCTACCATGTTTTTTAATGGCCATAATAAACAAAAATACGTTTACGAGCCCATTGGTCGAGTGGTTAAGATGCTTGCCTTGGCGCTACGACTTAGGAGTCCAGGTTCGACTTCTAGCGGGGCCAACTTTGGAAATGAACTTTTCAAGTTTGCTTTGGTCTGAGATGTTTTAATAGTGGCTAGGCACACTGCGTTTTGCAGTCTAAATAGAGCAGTAACCAATGCAGTCTAAATAGTTGTCTGGCGGCAGTAACCATATAGAATAAGTCGTCGTGAAATAATAGCATGTGTGCTGTTGCGTTTCGAACCCATTTAACTAACCACTTTACCTTAATGCTACTAAGGTCGTCAGTGTACTTGCAGCACCTGTAGTGTTGCTTGTGTAAATAGGCGACGGTAGCCTACCATCAAGTGGACTGTCAGTTTTTGTGTCAGCTCTACGTTTTATAAGTTCAATTAGTTTATTATTTCAACGACAGATGTCGCTGCGTCGACAGATTATAATACGCTATCGTTTCGTTCCTCAACGCGGACTACACTTTTCGTGCAAGACTTCGACGTTTGCTTTTGTAAGCCCAGAGAATAGATTTAGGGAACATAAATACGTGCGTCAGCTGTCGCACAAATGTGAAAGTGACAGATAACGTAACGCTTTTTAGTTAACGCTTGTATTAATTTTACTCCTCATAAAATATCCTTACCGTGGGCCTTATATGAAAATCGATTCTTTAGGAGTATATACTCCAAAAAAAAAGCTAATCGATAGGCTTGCTTGTGGAACCACACACATAAATTTTAAATTACAATTGACTATAATAACAAAGTTTAAGATACTGTAAGAACAATAATTACTGACTGTTGCCATCTAGAACTAAAGTAGTATTTACGTATTATTGTCATCTACATACAACATTATGAATTATCTCTAGATACATTCTCAAACTATTTAATTTGAATATAATTTACAAGAAATAGTAAGTACATAATAAACACCTGCTGTTCCTGTGAAATTTGTTTTACATTACGGTACACGGTCCTCTAATTAGAGCTTAATAATTCTAATAAAGAGCAGTCTCTCATTAAAATTGTGAACGAACACGTTTATATTTAAAACTCTCCAACGAAATAATTATAAATATTAAAATAAGGTTATTCTCTGTATAATTTTAATAATTTATCTTATTTTGAGAGAATAAGAGAGACTCGGTTATATTACAAAATAATTACACAAATGACATGAAGTTGTAATAATTAACAGTGCTTTAAACTTAAAATATGTTTCTCGTGTAAGTAATCAGTAACAATAAAATATGCATGACAATTACATGTTTTCAATTCTCTTAAAAAGGGTTAATTTTTACCAAAATATAGCAACCCATCTTGCAAAAACACGTAAAACACGTAGCCGGTTTCCATCTCGCAGAAACAGCTTGTGTATCATTAATTTATATTTTTGGGTAAATAAAATTTACATTTTATTACCATTATATTAATTAATTTACATTTGGACAGCCCATCTGGCGGCAGTTACCACCGTGAAATAACAGCACGTGTGCTGTTGTGTTGGCGAGTGAAGTAAGTGATGCCAGAGCCCATTTCTCTATCCTTTCCCAATCCCTTATCCTTAATCCTATTGTAATCGGCAGCGCACCGTCAGTGGACCGACAGCCTGTCTGCCGATCTTAATATAAAAAATATATATTGGGTTTTAATATATATATAGATTATACCATATTACTTTTATTGGGTTCTATAAATACTCTCCGAACAGTAATCCTCTTTAGTATAATAAAACGGGGTGTTATTGTTGGATATATGAACATTCACATTTATATATATTATACATTACTAGCGACCCGCCCCCAGCTTCACACAGACTTATATTTTTTGCATATTAAATACACAAACCTTCCTCAAAAAGTCTAGATTGCAAAACGTCTAGAAAAAGGGACTCGGATAAAGTGGTGAGCAAAAGCTTGTCACATATAAAAAAGCACCCTATCTACCTTTCATCCAGAAAAAAGTAGGTTACTATTCTTGAGGGTCATCTAAATATGAGACCACCGTAAAATAACAGCACGTGTGCTGTTGTGCTTCGGTGAGTGAGTAAGGGATGCCAGAGCCCATTTCCCTAACCCTTCCCAATCCCCTATCCTAAGACGTTGAATTTTTTATTTTCATGTTTAAATGATCCTCAAGAATGGTACCTACTTTTTTCTGGATGAAAGGTACATGAGGTGCTTTTTGTATTCCTGACAATGTGCTTGCAAAATTCCAAGGTGATCGATGATCTGTTGAAAATGAATCAAACAAACAAGTATAGTTTTTATAATATTAGTAGCGATTTTTGTATATTTCAAGCAAAAACATGATTCATTGAAATCGGTTGGGCCTTTTCGAAGTCCGGGAACGAACATCGGACAGATGATTTTTATGTAATTAAGAATTAAGACTAGTTCCATATAATTTTAAGCGTAATTTTAAGAACGAGGTGTCATTCTATTTTTCAAAATTTCTATTATATATTTTTTTTTCATTTTTTAGTTTTTTCTAATTTTTATTATTTTTCTATATTTTTTTTCAAAGGTTATTAATTGTTCTACTTGTTTTACTTAATGTTAAATCATAAACATATTCCTTGTGCTCCTTCCTCCCAACGTATAAAGTCATATGTGAATAAAAGTTACTCTCAAATTAACTAACTCTAAACAATTAGTGTAAAAATATCGTCTACAGTTCATTTTCAATTGTACTAACTGACTCAAAGAGAATCCAATTTTCTCTCTTTTGAGCACTCCTCTTATTTGTGGCTTTGTGCTTTCAATAGGACCATGATACACACAATCCCGAGCTTTTACGACTCATCGCATCCTTATACTCAATGTTGCTTGTGTCTTTAATGATTTCAAAAATTCAAACAATATTATGACAAAACTTAACAATCTTATTAAAACACTAGCTGAGCCCGCAACTTCGTATGCGTGGTATTCGGTATAGCGCGTAACTTTTTTGTTTGTAAACCGATTGGAATGAAACAAACACTAAATGTTACGGGAAGCTTGCTACAATATATCGCTGAAAATCGGCGATTCAAATCGGTTAAGCCGTTTCTGAGATTAGTGTTTCTGACACACATACAGAGAAACAGACAAAAATACTAATTTAATATGAAGACACGGCTCGTTTACGATTTTATTATATGTATAGATATATAGGTATATTTAGATAATAATACTTTGCCTTTCATTGTGCGCTAATCATTTCTTCGGAGAAATACATGAATGATCTGACTACGTCTTATTAACCTACGTTAAAAAAATTATTCCAATTAATAATAAATAAACAACAGAGCGGTCAATAGGGGATCGGACAAATTTTCAGAAAGTGTTTTAAATTAATCTTCATGGATATTTATTCCCATAAAAAATACTATTTTATTTATTTATAGCCTTTTAGGTACTCAACATCATGTTTTAATATTGTTTGTTTGAAACGTCATTCGTGAGAGCGTCGTTCAATAGAGCGCGTAACGTCATTTGTGGTCATATCATAACAAAACAGCTGCATTGGCATAAGACAATGATTGCCCACAAATGACGTCACGCACTGTGATTGGTGTTTCAGTATAGATTAAAAATATTGTAAATAATAAAATTTTATTTCTTCATTTAAAAATATTTAAATGAATTATATTAAATTATTATTCGATAAATAATCGTAAAAAATTATATATTTTCTTTCTAAGTACATTTTAGATTTTATTGCGATTACTGTCCGATCCCCTATTGAGGCGTGGAAAGATATATTTAAAATAACTTTAAATGTTAGTATACGTTAGGCTAGAAATTAAAATAGTAAAATGAACTTAATCTTTTACACGTGATTATTAGACAGGCATATTAGATGGGATGTTGCCTACTTTAGGGATTTTAATAAACTTTATTTTCCATGGTTTTGTAAGCACATTATCCAGCACAATGCAGTGATTACTTTATAGGGAATATGCGTCTAATTCAAAAAAGGCTTAAATATATTTTTTTATCAACATTTTTGCTTTAGAATTATGTCTATGTAAATATTTTTTAATATTATTTCTTTTTCGTTATGAAAATAATTATTAAAAAGTGCATAAAAATGTGGGAAATTCAAAATACTTGAAACGGTCAGATCGAATGTGACGTCAAAGTGTATGGAATGTGACGTCAACGTCTATGAATGTCAACAAGCGTGTAGATGTTTGTGATTTTTAACATTGATTGTACTGTAGACTTTGACGTCATGACAAGCGCGCCAAAAGGGCGGGTGTTTAAAGTGCCCGCAGCTGTTAGTTAATTTTAACTTTTTTTTTGTTAGGTACCAAATTTCTGTTTTTTTGGCGCTGAATATTTTTTTTACGGTTATATAACGATATAAAATATAAAAAAAAATGTGCATATTCCCTATTCCAATGTACCTACGTGTTTGTGGTTATTTAATTTAATTAAACTCTGAAGAAAATCACCACATAAAGCGTTAGAAATTCTAAATGGTAGCTACAAAATGAAAAATGTTAAATTTCACAAGTAAAATGACATGTTTATCGGCGGACGTCAGGCGCACTAAAGCACGGGTTTCGCCACGAGACGTTTCATAAAAGTGGTGACGTCACAAGCTCTTCGTTCGTAAACGACGTGTTCTCCAATGGTAATATCACATCAACTAACCTCATGATTAAACTTGAAATGGCAAATATTCCAGTGCAATAACCGAAATCTCAAATTAAAATTAGAAGTTTGTTCATTTTACGACTCTATTCTACTTAACTAGATTGCTCAACTAGTTGAGCAATGTAATATAGTTTGTATTACCGAATTTTTATGCTCTATAGCTCAACTATTTTTTTGCTCAACTTAGTTGATCAGTAGGTCATCGCCAGTGGCGTAGCTACACTTTCAGCGGCCCTGGAGCAAAATTTTTCAAGCGTCCTCTCTCTACTGTGAATTTTTTGAACTATCGATTGTAACATTGTAACTTTGCGAACTTGTAACTAAACATTGCATGCAAATGCTAATAAAAGTATTATTATTATTATCAAGAAAAATATGCTGAAAGATTACAGATTCATTATCATTATTTATTAAATCGAAAAAAAAAAAGAAAAAATCATACAAAAACCTCCGGATGATTCATTTCGAGGTTTGTGTATAATTCCTCAAGTGCCCATATGAGACAAAGGCGCTTGAAAAATTTCGCTCCAGGGCGCTAAAAATAAAGCTCATGATACACTTCTTTGCTTTGAAATTGATTTTATTTCCGTTTTCCGCTACCTTTTCTGAAGTACATTTAATTACCGGCTATTTATTTTATTTACAGATATCTGTTCGAAACTAAAATATTCCGAAAAAGTGAATTATGAATATTTATAATTAGGTGGGCATTTTCGATTGGCTATTGACAAAAATTACAAGAAAAAAAAAATCGGCGCCCTGGAGCAACTGCTCTCACCCGCTCCCCGATCTGCTTCCCCACTGGTCATCGCCTATCTTCTTCCCCACTCCACAACTATATCGAACACATAACTTCTTTTTCGAAGAAATATTTTTTTTAAATATAGGTAATATTAATTTTCGTATATTGTTGACGACTGACGAGTAAATAAGCGAATTATGGTGTCGCCCATATTTTAAAGTATTTTCCGATATCAGAATAGCAATATTTTAATGGATGTGAAGGCTTGGCAATCCTCCGTGGAGTGGCGTGGTGAACTTTAAGAGTATACCTCATCACTTACACAGAGGAAGAGCCCAAATTTTAGGTTTTCTCCTCCAAAGAAAGTAATCTTATTCTGTGATCTTGATATGCCTTGAAATAAAGGATTCTGCTAAACTTCTACCAGCAAAGGATTGATTAGGCACTTGATGATTTACTTTCTTTCTTAAAAACAAGAGTATCGAAGGCAGATAGTTACTAAAAGAGATTTTATCAATGCTTCTGAATTATTTTGACAGCTAAGCTAACTTAATGACTTCTTAAGTTGTTCTTTCCTTCAAATGGAGTTGGAGGCTATTTACATGTTTTCCACGCCAAACATTTAATTTACTCTATTTGTGCTAAATCGGGGTCGAAATATTTATACACGTACTTAGGATTATTTGTAATTCACCTACATAGTCTGCTGTATGTAATTTTTTATTTTATTTTAAGCTATGTTCCTATGCTACACCAGAGAGGATCATTCGATAAACTTGATAAGAAGACATAGATTACGGGATAATATAGAGATAGGTCAACTGATATTGGCATCTTTTAATTACGCACCTTTAACTCAAAAGTACACGTGTTTTTATTTCATGAAGGTCTTTGCTGAAGCGACCTCGGAACGTAATTCACTTTGCCACTCCAAGAATCCAAACATATTGTCTCTATTGTTATCGATTATTTTGTTTTGTAGAGTATTCGAAAATTTTATTTATGATTATATATTCTTTCCTTCTGATAACGGTAGTAAACTAGCGTGGTATACTGTCTGTAGCCCATACCTTCTCAAGCTGGACTGAACACAGGAAAAGCATATGCCCAGATTTGAGTCCAAATATGTGTATATGCAATGGCTGACACTCTTGTTCTAACCATAAGGAAAAAAAACAGGACAAGTGCGAGTTGAACTCGCGTGAAGAGGGTTCCGTACGATGTTACCTATCCGCACATGAGTGATTTACCATGTTATTTTAATATCATGGACTTCTTATAGGTTTTCCTATAATCTATAAGTAGAAAACTAATTTCTTTATTTTTTCAAAATTTTAGGTTTAGTAGTTTCGGAGATAAGGGGAGGGGGAATGGTCGGACACACAAGTGATCCTATAAGGGTTCCGTTTTTTTATTCGGATGTACAGAACCCTAAAAATATTGAGAGAAAATCGCATTCGAGAAAAACTATCAATCCTATTTAATTTATTAATATGGGTCCAGAATACTTAAAGACTAAGTGCGGACTATATTGGAACTAAATAGTACAATTGCGGCGACCGCGGTACTGGAGTGCCTTTGGCATGTTTGCTGATCGAACGGATGACTTTATGGCATTCTAAGAAAGAAAGCTATTTCTATGGTGGGTCATGCATGTAGGTGGTAATCTCAACGGCATTTTGAATATTATTGCCTTAATTATTATTAATTGACTGTTCAATTATGAGGCAAGCGTTGCTGTTACACATGCTGCTGACTCCATATTTAATTTGAACTTTTCCAATCATTATTATTAATTAATTGTTTTTAACGTATAATTTTTATGATTTCACGATTGTTATTTGTATTTTGTTATGGACTTCAAATGTAATAAATGAATAAAACTAATATTCTTGAAAGAAAAAAACCTTTCATAATTCGATACCATTAAACTTAAGATGTGGTGGATGTTTTTAAAAGCGATTATAAATATGTAGTTCACATCCGGTTACTATATAAATTAGAAAACCCTAATTACGTTACCCGCTAAATAATAGACGACACCAAACTCGTAGTTACCGTCCGTAAATAATAATTCAGTAACACATGTTACATTAAAGTACGGAAACGCAGCGTATAGCGTTAGTTTAATGAAGTCATAACGGCTGATTTAATATTGGGGTTCAGGGAATATTTAGCTTTAGGTATTAAACTGAATTTAGCTGACTGTGGCCGCCATTGTTGGCTGCCACAGTCAGCTACAAGCAATATCTTTGTTACATGCGGATAACTAGAGTAAGAGAAAGAAGTCGACCTTACTTTAAAATAGCAGTTAGCCTGATTGGGCATAATAAAATGATTGAGAATGTATTTTCTTCAGAAGCATACCAGCTTATACAAGAGGTTTCACATTTGAAAAATCTATATGTTATGTATAAACGAGTTATATAACTAGTCTGTCTATAAATACTGTTCAACTCTTTATTCATTTTAAATTTGGAGACTCAGACCGACAAAAACTGTAGACGGAACAATACACACACTCTTAAGTGAGGCAGGTCATAGGAAGACGATTCTGCAATAGGGTGACGGCGCATCTATAGTCTGACGCGAATAGGTGATATACCTGACTATATTTTTTGTTTAATAAGTATTATAATTTATTAATTGGGGTAAAAGTTGTTAGTGGATAACATTTTTAACTGCATACACAAACGCATGGCCACTATACGATAAGTAGGGTTATGCACACATCTTCAGCGAACCGGCTTCATTTTTTAAAACGTTTTTGTTCGTAAGGGCTCTGTCTATAGTTTTTGTCGGTCTGAGTTTGGAGAGCGCTTATTATGTCAAAAACTTCTTTTGATTTCTCGCCATTTCACATTTTTTTATTTTATTGTGTTTATTGTAAAATTACAATATGGATAGCACTAATATTAATGTACTAGTCCATACTAATATTACATGTGAAATAAGTCTGTCTGTCTGTTACCTTTTCACGCCTAAACCGATGAACCGATTACCATGAAATTTTGCATATACGTTGTCAAGGATGCAGAAAATTACATAGGGTACCTTTCATCCAGAAAAAGTACTGTTCCCTAGGGATCATTTAACGCCTAGCAAAGCTATAACTGCAATAAAGATGTTACATTGCTCGTATATTTAGTCAGGCGTTATTTTTTATTTTTCAACGAGTATTTCTTAACACAATGTAAAATTTTCTGTTAGAATAACCACTGGATATAAATAGGAACTTGATTGTAAGAGATTCGGTAATGGTAGAACTGTGATTGACTTACTTAAATATACTTATTAAGACCTAAACCTATCCGGATTTGGAATTCAGTTTAATGAGGACGCATTATTAAGTACTTATACCTAATCATCTTGTAATATTCATTTAACAGCTGTTAGTTACGGTAACGCTGCAATATTTCCTGTTACATGTATTAATTACGGAGTCCGATTTAATTACATTTAGGAAGTATTATAAAAACTGAGCCCCTTTAATTTATTCATTACGTCTTTGATAAAGTGTTTTAATGACTGTGTAAATAAATATCTGTAATATATTTCTGCAAATTTTAGTGATTTTGGAAGTCAACTTAGTTTGTGAAAATAAATCGTTCGTTTCGCCCTTACAGAGCATTTTAACTCACCCCGCACGTAACAGTATATAATAATACTAGCGAATCTTCTTGGGCTCTGACCTTGAGTAGGTGTACAATTGCGAACAATATGACGCAACTGCTTTCTCTCTCGTACAAATGTTATCATTGCGTCTCCATCATTCCGTGGCACCCGCCTGCGTCGCAATACCACACAAACAAAATTTGACACGTGATATCGCCAGACCCTAAGAAGCGCCGATTATGCAAAAAGATATATATAGAGTAAATTTTTAGCAGCAGACACTTCTGGACACGGGCCTCTCTCAAAGATTGTTAAACTCAACTTCAAAGCCAACTTCAAAGCCTGCAGCATCGCCGAAAAGTAACGTGCCTATCGATTTGGACTATGGAGAGTGTGCATCTATTCTAATCTATTCTAACTATGGAGATGTTCCGGTTGAATTAATCCAACCGGAACCGTTTCACTTGCGGACCACTAGGCGTGGGCAAGGTCGATGTACCTCGATCACGCAAGAAGCGTTTCAGTTCCACCTTTCTTGTTCGGACTGCCAAGGAGTGGAACTCATTGCCTGCGTCTGTGTTCCCACAGGACTACAACCTCGGAGTCTTCAAAAACAGGGTAAATGGGCATTTACTAGATAAGCGTGGTCCACCTTCGGCCGCATTTACACCTCACATCAGGTGAGATAGCGCTACCTTGAATTAATAAAATAAAAAGCGCTGAGTAGCAAGTCCGAGTCGACGGTAGATCCAGGGTGCTTCTGATCGGTTCTTTTGGAAAGTTAGGGTGAGGCGTTTGTCAGGCAACGGACGTCCTACGGTTGAAATGATATAAATAAATATACAAACATCAAGATAACAAATACCATAACAATGTCGGAATTACAAGAAGGAAAAAATACAAATAAAAAACAACAACAATGAAGGGTATTGTGAAAATACGCAGATTCCGAATAATGAAACTGAAGTCAAGGCTACAGGGAAGCACCTAAACAAGTAAGGATCACACTTCGTGACCTTTATGTCTATTTTTCTTTATTGAAGAAAAATCTGTTTGATGTTTTAACGACATCAAAAAGGGAAGACTTACAATACTACTACGCCAGCTTATATTTTAATAAGGCACCTAAACGTGGCATAAATAATGTTGTTTTTCTTAGTGAGAAAAAGAAATAAATTCTAAGGTAATATTAATTTATTTGTTTGTACAAGAAGACACTTTGCTAGACACTGCCTTGTGAAATATACAGAAAACTGAATTGCCTGCTGAGGCTAGACGTTTGTTTTGAAAAACATTGAATTTTTGAAAAAAATTTGGGCGCCAAAAGTGTTTCATTTCATATTATATTCCAATTAGAGTCAAGAAAAGATGAATTACAATTGTCAAAACATTTTTAATTTATTAAAGCCTGCGATAAAAGTTGGATTTTTGTATATACATTTATTACAGTAGTAACAGGGCATACTGCATTTTGCAGTTATTTGGGCAGCCTGTCTGGCGGCAGTAAACACTCCTTATTTGACCACCGTGAAATAACAGCATTTTGTGTTGTAGTGTCTCGGTGAGTGATTGAGAGATGCCAGAACTCTTTACCCTATCCCTTCTTTAATTCTTATCTTAATCCTACTATGGTCTGCAGCCACTTACCATCGAGTGTACCGTCAGTCTGTCTGTCGATCTTAACATATAAAAGAAAACAATATTAAATAATTAGGTATATGGTTTTATGAAAACTATCAAGGATTCATATTATAATACGAGTATATTATGTATATTTAACAGTATTAACCTAACGGCAAGTTCACAGGGATTAGGAACGAATAGGAAAATGGACTCTGGTGTCCCTTACACACCGAAACAAATGCTGTTATTTTACGGTGGTCTCCTGTAAGGGGTGGTTGCTGCCGCCAGACGGGCCGCCCAATTTAAACTGTGAAACACACTGTGCCCTGTCGCTAAGTACATTTAATAATATAATATTGCAGTTAAAATTACCACTAACAAGAAGATAAAAAGCCATTTCAATGAGTGAATTCCGGTGAAATGAAGTTGCTCAGAGGGTCCGTTTAGAAATTTCATATGTTCATACACAAATTACTTCCTTTATAGCTCGCTAGTCGATGTTTAAATGTGCTAAAATGTATGCACATTTTGCTCTTTGCTGTGGGATAATTATGCAGTATGTTTTTTAAAAGTGTTAATATTAGTATTGAAATATAAAATTATGACATTAAAAAAAGTGTGTGTGCCAGCTCCGACACGCGACTAGAAATTTACTCTTTTAAACGTATAAAATTAAATGTATAAAATTTTACTCTTGTCAATAGATAACTGGATACCTAATTACTTTATATTATTTAGTTACATTCTGTATACTCAGATGTCACGTGTTCCAACAATTATCATCGTCATCTCAGCCGCAGGACGTCCACTGCTCGACAAAAGCCTCCTTCCCCTAAACCTGCATACGTCCTAAAAAGAAATACTAAGGTGCATGCGAAGTCCACCAACCCGCACTGGGCCAGCGTGGTAGACCATATTGCCCATGGGCCCCTGTAGAGGGGACATATAATATAGGCTGTTGATGATGATGGTGACTCATCATAACAAAAATTTATAATCTACGCTACACTAAACGTTGCTTAGCAATTGCTTTTTTATGTTGAGATCGGCAGACAGGCTGACGGTCCACTTGATGGTAGATGGCTACCGTCGCCTATAACACAAGCAACGCCAAAGCTGCTGCAAGCGCGCTGCCGACTACAGTAGGATTAAGAATAAGTGATTGGGAGGGGATAGGGATCCTTTACTACTCACCGAAACAAAACAGCACACGTTCTGTTATTTCACGGTGGTTTTCTGTAAGGGGGTGGTCACTGTCGCCAGACGGGCGGCCCAAATGACTCCGAACAGAGCGTTCAGGCAAGCACCCTAACCACTCATCCCACGGGCTCGTTAATCTTCGATCATTCCATGAAATATTGTTATTTTTATTTAAGTAAATATTTATAAAATTTGAAAAAATAATAATAAATAAGATGATCATAATAATAAAATAATATTCATAGCGGCAGTATGTTAACACAACGAGATGACAAGAGTTGGTCGGAATTGCGCATCGAATTAACAAAGTTGCTTTAGAAAATTAATACAAGCTCGCTCCTGCCGTAAAGGTAATTCAATCTGCGCGAGTTTAGCGAAATCCCTGACGTGTGCGACTAGCCTATTAATTTAGAAAGCTGTGCTGTGACAGCTAATTTTGCGGTGGCATTGTGACGAGAGATGAGCCTCAGGATTTAGCTAACATACGTAAAACCGATAACGGAAATATTATAAAATCATATGGCGAAGTTACTTACAAGCCATTGATTAGGATTCGTTTCTTTTTTAAAAAAAATATTCCATCAAACAGGGCGACGACGGTCCACTTGATGGTAGGTGATTACTGTCGTCTAAGTAAACATATAACATCAGATTGAGACAGAGCCAAAATTGTAAGGTATTAAGATGTAATCAGTATTGTTAGTAACAGTTTTTCATATACTATATGTAATTTTTTAAATACGAAATTAGAATCTGCTGTTATAGTGACCACCGAGCACTTGATTCAATGGACTACAGCTTGAAAATATATTTTCAAGTTTTTTCATTTCTTCATTTAAATTAACAATTAAACATAAATTTGTTTAAGTGAGAATTATTCAGTATCTCAACTTAATTAGAACATTCTCAACTTAATTAGAAATTTAATTTTCAATATCTCAGATTTCTAGGGTAAATTAAGTACACAATGATATTGCTTTTTGATCTAACATCAAATAAAAATTTCATTGTCAGAAACTGGAATATGGATTTTAATTAAGCATTATCATTTCGCTGGGACTTTGCTTGCTTATCAGTTATAAGTGTAGATGTTATATTTTAAGTTTATTTTATAAACTACCTATATGTATATATAATTGGTATCGGGCAGCGATTTTCACTTCTTATATTATATTAATATAGAAATAACTCTTTTTGTTCATCGCGTTTTAAATGAATTTTGTAAAAAACTTAAAAAAAAAAATTTTTTATCTTTCTAGTTTGTCAGAATTCGAAGGTCCAAAATATAATTATTCCATGGAATTAATTCTAACAATTTAATTAAAGACCAAGACAAATGTAATTCTTTATAAAAATTAAAGAAAAAAAAACTCACCTTGAAAATTTTCGGTATTGTGTTCGAAGAGCGAGCTAAAGTCAGAATAGAGTCGTTTGAAAAAAATATACTCTTCACCTCCTTCGTAAATTCACTTTCCTCTACTGGCACTGATATGCAATCGACATATAGATAAACTTTTGTTTTATCTATAAAAAATAATAGCTTTGTCCATTTATCCTTCAAATTCTCTGAGTATGGAACACTTATTTTTCTATTTGGCAAACTGTCACTAGTAAGCGTTAGTCTCATGTTGTCTCTTCCAGCGGAGATCAGACACAGACCTAGTTTTTCAACTTTATTCACATCTGTTATAGAAAACAAACATGACGATTTCATGTCGTCTAACTTAAATATTGTATGGACTATAAAAGGACTAGATATGGTTTCTCTGCTAATACTTGTTTCACCTATTGGAACTGTTATTTTGTTCGTCACACTAAAGTTGAACGCTGAGAAATCATCACTCCCACTGACTGTTTCGTAATCTTCGGATGATATCTGGGACAATGCATCTTGTAGAATACTGTACTTATCTGAAAAAAGAGATAAATATATGGGTAGGTGTAGTATGGAATTAGAAGTTAAAGACAAGACTTAGAGAGAAATAAGAATCAATTATTTTGAAGACCTTTGGGCATCTGACTTTAATATCTTAATTAACACTGACAGAAACTCCTTTGGTAGACTTCTTTCTATGCATCTAGACAACCCAAGTGCACTAGAAGCAGTTCGCATTCCCCGTGTTCCCGCTCCTTATATGTAAATGTGTCGTCGGAATCCTAATGGTTCAGTTCAGTCCAGTACATCTGGCAATATGTGGCTTCTACTCGAGAAAATTTCTTCTTCAACTGTAATAAGTTCTGATTGCTTTGAATTAGTTAAAATAAATATTATTTGGTACAGTTGTTCAATTATTTTAAATCTCATACATAAATAACCGTTATCCCCACCTGAGCCTTGAATATGTATGGCAATTATGATTTCACGCTTTTGTCTTACCTTATCAAAACACATAATGTCTTGTCATGGCATTTATATATATGTAAGGGAATGACTTATATGTAAGATATCGTAACAATTTGTGAGGATATGACGTGGTTTCGAAGTAAGGAATCGCATGGAATTGTTAAGTGGCGTTAGTGAATTAGGGCCCTGGTCTATTTAATGTTTATCCAATTATTATGTTTGCTACTACGCGGTGTACCTTTTGTTTATTGTCAACAATAGCCATTTATTCTCGAAATAACCGTCGGCATGCTTGCCAATTTTTGCAATATTTTTTTTAATTATGTAAACTATCAATAGAAAAACCATTCCACAAATTTTTAGATGAATAATTTTACATGAGAATTTATCTATACTATAATATTATAAAGCTGAAGAGTTTGTTTGTTTGTTTGGTTGAACGCGCTAATCACAGGAACTACTGGTTCGAATTGAAAAATTCTTTTTGTATTGGATAGTCCATTTATCGAGGATGGCTATAAGCTATATAACATCACGCTAAGACCAATAGGAGCGGAGTAACAGGAGCAGCTTTTTTTAATCCAAACTACACTAAATAATCGTGGGTATAAAAGAAAGTGTGCGTTTCATATGTTGGTTGTTAGCAATTCCAGACCGCTACAAAAATATATCCCGCAAGAATCTTATATTTTCTCTTAACAAGAAAATTCCTATGCTAATCTACCCTACACATATGCTATTAAAAAAATATTTCGATACTCCTATGTTGCTTGGGTGTGTGTCATAGGAAAAAATGTCGGAAGCCTGCTTGGTGGTAGGTGGCTATTGTGGCCTAATACACTTTTAAATTCATGTGAATACTTAAAATCATAAATAGGTTTTCAGCACTTAAAAATCAAGTGGTGAGTTGAGCCCTCGAAGCCTTTCAAATACACACCGTTGCCTATACAGGTATCTGTTTATTAAATAGAATTAATACAATATAATAATAGGCGTAATGACTTCGTGTAACAGGCGTAAAAAACGGCGTAAAGTGTTATAATTTTGAAACATAAACATCTCCATTAGCACGAATTCCTTATCTATAGCTATTTGTCAAAGTAGAGGCAAACAAATTGCTGAATTCCGAAAGGTTCATTCGAGGAGGGTGCTTCAAGTTATTCTTGGGATCCTAGGATTTAAAAAATGGAATTATAAGGATACCATTTATTAAAATCATTATATGTAAAATGAAAAAAACTGAAGAATGGCTAAAGAGGAATAAACGGGAAAGTTTTGTACATATAAAAATTGCACCTCGGATAAAGCCGAGAGCGGGTCACTATAAATATAATTTATATTGAGTTTTGGTCTAAACTTTTGCTATTACTGGAGTCCTATTTGGAATTTATTTTTGATAGTCTGCAAAAATACATCCTTTATCATTAATAGACCAGCATATTTCATGAATATTGAGTTGTGGATATTAATATGTATGTAGTAATTTGTTGATAGTAAAACTATTTGTACAATAAGTTTTTCAAGAATTCAAAAACTGGGTCGAATGGGCATTCGACAACTTTCTGCCCAAATTTCAGTCAAAAATCCAAAATTCAGGATTTTTCTATGTTCAAGATTTTTAAATTCAAGATGTTAATATTTGCACACTGAATATTTATCGGTTGGTCATGAAGGAACAAGAAAACTTAATTTCATCTCTTGTAATCAGTTACTCATTGCACTTTTTTTCTTTATTAAAAAAAAAGTAACTCAGTAAAACTTCTTTACTTTTTAGGTAGGTATTTCTTATGAAAATGCGTGATGGACACGCAGAAGACCCAATAGTCTACAGACCTGCGAAACCACAGGGATCAAAGTATCAATCACGCAAGTATAGGTGACTAAATCTCACATCAATTACTCAAGAATCGAAAATATCACGATGGTATTTTGTGAGTGGTTAAATGGGAAGTAGCCTATAAACCCACACACCAGGGGCGTAGCAGTGACGCAGTATCATGCAGGAAGCGACAAACTTGAAAGTATCGATTATAATAATTATTAATGGTGTGCAAAGCAATAAGTCACAGTGTGCCTTCCCGAAGACCTTTGGAGTTGGTCTATGGTTCTGAGTCTATGTGTCTAACGGTCTAAACGCTAATGTTATAAGCGCCACAGCCCTCTTCCAATGTTTTCTCTTCAGAAGACTTAAATGGCTACCGGCTATAGTATCGTCGAGTAAGTAGCTGACACTCAAGAATCTTTCTACTCCAACAGTTGTCGTTTGTTCGAGTGGTGTGGCAAGTTTAATGGAACGTACTAAACAAGGCTTCAAGACGCACCCTTATTTTATTTGCCACTGTTCCAACTAATCTTGATCGAGAAGTAATAGCATTGGTCACGGTAGCTTTTTTAGTGTAAATTAAGCGTAGTAAGTCTTAATGTGTTGTTGGTGAACAAACAGTTGAGTTAAAATCTGGACAAACAGCCATGTTACTTGTTATATTTGTGGATCTAGTAATCAATCTAGACCAAAGACATTTAATATATACTATAGACCGGACACGCCGTACAAATTATTGTTGTTGTTTGCCAATCATGACATCTAGCGTTAAGTAGCTGTATCATTAATAATGAACTGTTTGTTAACTCCCTAAAAGTATTGAATACTTACATACTTACATACGTGATATACAAAAAATATTCAAACGTGTAACAGACGTCCGTCGCCACTAGCACTATAAAGTACACTGCAAGAGTTATTGTCAATTGACAATATCTTGTTGTTAGAGGGGTTTGTACTGCGCGTCCTGTCTATAGGTAGTATATATATATTAAATGTCTTTGATCTAGACCTTACATTTGTTGATCTTTTTGTATAGATTTTGGCTGGCGTTACAGTCTTTTCAAGGGGTATTTTCATTTGACTTGCGAAGAGCCTTAGATAACAAATCTGGATTATTCAATTTAATTAATCAGAAATTTATTCATGCAACAGAAAGTATAAAATCATTCTTACCATCTTCTTCACTGGTCATCGTTCTTATAACGGAAAAAACTATGCAAATGTACCTGAAAGAACATACAATATATTAATAACAGTCTTAAGAACAGATTAAGTAGATATTATAACTACACATATACACATAACTTCGCAAAAGCCCCGAAGAGTCGCTTTCGTATCGCTGGTTGTCGCACCACTGACTCATCTCGCCCGCCTGCTCTCTTATTTATGCTTAGGGTCAACGGCTCGATGTATTTCGAATTTTCTAGAAAACCTAAAAAAGGTCGTAAACATGCCATTGAAAGTTCGGGAATGCTATTTCTGTTGAAATGTAAACTCTATGTTGTAAACATAAGGACCAATTTCCTTTGAAATTAGTCGGGAAGGGGCGTGGCTACCATCGATTGGGTGAGACGTTCGAGACTTTCGGCCGGCGCCAACGCTTTTTCCAGAACGTTCCATAGTTAGTCGTAACAATATAATTTCGTACAACATGATTTCTATGATTTTTCCCTGAACAACATAAAAGCACAAAGTTAAATAGCACTTGAAGTCCGGTAAATATTTTTAAATAACAATAATTTGAATAGAATCAATAGAAATCGTAGAACGGTTCGCGTTCAGGACTCATATCTCTCTTTTCATCCAAGACTAATGTTTTTCCGATATCCGTATAGGTGCTTTAAAGTGCAATGAGATTTATACGTAAAGATGTTAGTTTTACAGAGTTTTTAGTTTTAGACTAAAGTCTATAAAATAAGTTTGGTTCTCTTTAATAATTTAGAGAAAATATTTATGACTCGCGATATTCCTAAAGCTAAATTTGAAATAATTTATACTAACAAAATATTTTATTTGTTGATAGTTACAATTAAACATGTTCTCATTTGAATCTTATTGTTCAGTAGTTATTTAAGTTGGTATTTAAAAGAGGTAGTGTGAAGTTTTCGGGAGTTCATAGTTCATCTTTATTTAATTTAAAGAGAAGAGGTAAAAACTACGCTATGGTTGTTTGTAAATAGGTAGGTACCTATTTACAAATATTTGCTTATTTCTCAAATAGCAGATGCATCTTAATAAATCATTTAATGGATAATAAGATTTATAGCGGTGCCTATAGTAGGTACACATCTGAGGGAACCAAGGGAACGAACGAGTGCCCGTAGTACACCCAGGTGAACTCGCAAGATGGGCTACGAGTAAGATCACATTTCTAAACATACTGCAGCCTTACGGCCTTAAGCTGATAGAATAATTTTTCATATTAATCTGAAGCAATTTGTATATGCGTATACTTGTGTAACGGAATCACCGATGTGTTAGTAATGGCACTAAATAAGCGGCACCTACAATAATTTAACCATAACAAGACACCAATTAATAATGTCCATTTATGCTAATACGTGTTTTAATATTGCCGTCATTAAAGCAAAACTCGTTGAGTGTAATAAGCGTAATACCCTTTTATTATCAAAGCACTTATGAAGAGTTAGTAGCTTCTACTCTTGAGATAAGTTTACGTAAGGGCGCCGTTAATTGGAAGAAAACCTGCCACCGTTTTCCGTGGAAATTTTAGAAGACTAATACTTCTGAGAACATAATATTATGGAATATTCTTATACACAGAGTTAGTCTTAAATTGTTCAATTAACTAAAATTGAAGCTAAGAGATCAATATTGAATAGAAATGATATTTTATATATTAAAAATGATTATATTGTTACACTAGCTTCTGACTGCGGCTTTGTAAGCGCACCTTTTTCTTAGGTTTTGTTAAAACATTTTTATTCAATTCTTATATTTTTGTCAGGCGTTGAATTTTCACTTTGATATGATCTCTCGAGGACAGTACTTTTTTCTGGATGAAATTAATCCTATGTCCTGTTCTGTATCCCTGAAAACATGTATGCAAAATTTCATGATGATCGGTTGTGTAGTTAAGGCGACTCCAGCCGCAAAACTCGTCCCGCACTGAATAGGGGATCGGACAGTAATCAGATTAAAATCTAAAATGTACTTAGAAAGAAAATATATAATTTTTTACGATTATTTATCGAATAATAATTTAATATAATTCATTTAAATATTTTTAAATGAACAAATAAAATTTTATTATTTACAATATTTTTAATCTATACTGAAACACCATTCTCAGTGCGTGACGTCATTTGTGGGCAATCATTGTCTTATGCCAATGCAGCTGTTTTGCTATGATATGACCACAAATGACGTTACGCGCTCTCAGATGAACTATCGTGGCGTTTTGGCGGCATTTTCAAACAAACAATATTAAAACATGATATGAGTACCTAAAAGGCTATAAATAAATAAAATAACATTTTTTATGGGAATAAATATCCATGAAGATTAATTTAAAACACTTTCTGAAAATTTGTCCGGGACTGCTGAGGCGGAGTCGCTACCCATCGTGCTTGCAAATCTGGGAAATATCTATTTAAAAATTAAATAAAGTATAATTCAAATTTTTCTTTTGATGAGACTTCGGATAGTGGATCTTAAAATTTATCTTAAGAATTAGCTATTTAAAATATTGATAATTAAGCAAATCGCACGGTTACAACCAGGCACGTATCCAGACTTTTGGTTCGGGGGGGGGGGGGGGGGGGGGGACAAACATTGAAACAACCATGTGAACTGTGTAAAAATCGCTGTAATCACTGTACTTTACTCTAATTTTTCTGAAAAATCTTTCACAGGTTTTTAGAGAAATCAAGAAACTACTTTTTTTCATCGCAGCTATGAATGTAGACGCAGTTTGGGCAACAGTTCTATTTGTGCAGGATAGTTCTCTCATTGTAATGACAATAGGTTTGAGTAACTCACTTTCTGAATGAATGACATCTATCGTTTTTTTTTTCAGTCAGATTTCGGGGAGGGGATAAATCCCAACTATCCCCCCCTCTGTATACGTGCTTGGTTACAACACCAATGTTAGACCGCAACTTAGTAATTTTTTTATATGTATATATAATTAAATATAATTTAAAAAATATTTATGATGATCCCCTTTCATATATCCGGCAGATGATATGAGTATTTTATTATGATAATTTAAAAGGAAAATTGTTACAAAGGTTTTTTTATCATTAGGGGCTGGCGTCGCCTTAAGGCGTGAAAGCGTAACAAACAAAATTAATTTCGCATTTATAATTAAGCATTGCATTAAGTTAGCATTTACAACCTCATTCTTCAACCGTTGGATGAGTGGTTAGTGGTTGCCTTAATGCTCTGATGTTCTAGGGTTCCCGGGTTCGATTTCCGGCAGGGCCAACTTTGAAAAATGAACTTTTCAAAATTAGCTCTGGTCTGGAGCTGGAAAGTAGTGGCAGGGCACACTGCGTTTCGCAGTTATTTAGGCAGGCCGCCTGGCGGCAGTAACCACCCTCTTACAGAAGATCGCCGTGAAATAACACAATGTGCTGTTGTGTTTCGGTGAGCTTTAGCCAGAGCCCATTTCCCTGTCCCCTCCTAATCCCTTAATCCTACTGTAGTCGGCAGGGCACTTGCAGCAGCTTTGACGTTGCTTATGTTATAGGTAGGCGACGGTAGCCACCTACCAAAAGGTGGACCGTCAGCCTGTCTGCCGATCTAATATAATATCTTAATAATTTTGCATTATATTTTACTTGAAAGAGTTCCCAGCATTGGGTTGCTTTATTTCTATACGTTTCTATAGTATAATAATTGCAGTAAGTACATATCAATTTGGAACAATACTACTTGTAGTTATAAAAAGTTTATAAGGTGTTGATCGCTTGCTTTAGGTATTGACCACGGAGCATATACAAAGAGGAGATGTTGTTATTGAATTTTTCTATAGAGCGGCGCCGTGACTACTGCGCGGGGCAAGGAGGAAGTTAGACCCCGCCCAATTATACTTTTTCCATCTAGCGGTAAAAAGAAAACCTTCGTCTATCGACCTTTCACTACGTTGTTTAGCTATGTATTGCTAGATAGCACTAGTATCGAATACAGGGACGTACTGAATTTCAAAAAATTATTTATTTTTCAACTAATTATTTATTTACTCAAATTGTACAGCTCCTAAAACTTAATATACAGAAAAAAAACGTAACTAATAGCCAATTAATCCATTCCCGTTTTAAGTCATCTCTGGGTGGAAATCTAAAACATAATTATTTACTGATTAATAATTAAATTTATAAAAACAATTTTAATTACGGCCCTGTATATACAATTATTGACTACTTCACGATAGATGGCAGGCGAGCTAAGCAAGGTTTAAATCAATGATTAAAATATAATAAGACGACATTTTTCTCAACAAAGAAGTCTTTAGTAAAATTATAGCCAACTTAAATACGTATAATTTTGAAGATATAAATGTTATTTACGTAGCTAAAAGCCGTTTATGTTATACAATATTGCGCCATCTTTAGTCAAGTAGGATAACTATGGCAATGCAAAGATATTTTTCTAGAATTCGTCTCGATAAAGTATGAATAAAATTACTCACAAGTGAAATGTGATGCCATCCATGGCATCGGAACGTCTATCCGAATAGTTTTTACACGATAGCACACAACACTTCATATTTTTTTACTTATTTTTAATTATAAAGTTAATAGAAAATTGCAAATGAATTTTGACTACAACAAACAAGCGCCACCACTCCGTGCCGATGTCGACAGCAGACTGACCAAGACCACGCCCACAAAAAATGACGTCAGGACCTAGTTTGAAATCAGTGCACAGTTGTTTAGGCCATCTCCTCTTTGTATATGCTCCGTGGTATTGACAAACCATTACGACTACATAAGAAATGTACTTACGTACTATAGAAATATTCAGAAAAATATCTTTATGTATTAAATGAAAGTGAATTCAGACAAAAGACTGTGACACCATACATCTAGTTTTTATATTTAAGCCACCAAATTATTTATAATATAACACTATCACGATACGATAAAATGAGGTGATGTCTCAGGATATGATGGCCGCCGAAAGATTTGTTATCCCGTCCGACGGATAATAAGAAACTTAACGCATGGTGCACTAACTAAACACAATTAATATTGGTTTTATTGTTAAATAATAATAAAATGATATAAAAGAACAATTTCAAAGTGACAGAATCCACGGGCAGCGGTTTACTTAGGTGTAGGTCTAATTCTTACACATGGTACACTAAAACTAAAAGAGAAAACGTCTATTTTATAATATCTGAATTATCCATTTTATAATATTTGTCATCAAAAAATAGATATAATATTTTGAAATATTACGTTTTATTCATGTCATGACAAGTGTCTTGTCGCCATCATCTGCGGTAGGTAATTACCTACAGAAACCTGTTTATGTAGATAATCACCGGATATATTACAAATAGATACATGATTATAATGATTATGTGTAAGAATTTTAATAATATTGATTTAACTTACATTTTATAAAAAACTTGAATAGTTTTGAGACAGCTGTTAAATAGTCTCTATTTCGCTATACGAAGAACAAAGACTATGGAAAATGTATTAAGCTTTTTTTATGAAAAGGTCGTCAGACAAAACGGTTCACTTGATGCAGGAGGGGCTACCATCGTCGCCTATATATATACCAAGCAACATCACATATGCTGCAATTGGGATAGGTAAGGATATGCTGTAATGAGGAGGTTACTGCCGGCAGACGATCTGCCCAATTGACTGGGCAACGCAGTGTGTCCTGCCAGTACTTATTTAGTATTAATATATTGTTAATAAGGTGTATCCTGTACTGATATTTAGAGTTCGTTTCATCAAAGAAGTCCCACGGCAAACAGCGGAACTAAATTTAATTAATTACCAATTTCGCTCTTCAAGTGTTTCACTATAATAAATTAATTACCTCAGTAAGCAAATAATACACTACACAAAATTAATTAATAATAATTAATAATTAGAGCTGTTTTTAAGTAGATTTTGGGGAAGTTAAAACCAATATAGTTTGGTAACAATAATCCTTCGCACGATGACAGCGCCGCGTCTAGGGGACTTCTTTTATGAAAAGGAGTCTACTAGGTAAGTAATTTAGTAATTTATAGAGTACATAATTATTTCGTTGCCTGTACCTTTTATCTTATCATGTCTTAAATTATCATGATAGAATCACACGCCTTTTTCATTTTAGTAATTAAATAAGAAATTTAAAAAAAAAAAGCCTATGGAATACAATAATAGGTATACGGAAAACCTATAAGGAAAACATTTCAAGTTTCCCAACGAAGATAATCCTTACATATTACATATGCAAACGAAATCTCTCGAAAACGCTGTCTAGATGTTCTTTTTAAAGGATTATTTTTAAAAATAGGAGAAGTCTTTTCTAAGGTTTAGTGGGCAAAGTAGAAGAGTATAAAAAAAATGAATGAATTTTTTTTATTTAAAATTCATTTGCATTCTTTATGAAGAAAATACATTTCATTCTCTTTTGAAGAAGTGGTTGTAGTTGCAGTTGATATTTTATACCTACTACTGATAGATTTCAGAACAAAAGTGTCTGACGGGAATTTACTACCTACTCCAAAGAGATGTTACATCGATGTTCTTGGATTTACCCACTTTTTAAATATTTTTTTGCAGTTGTGTAAAAAATACATCTAGGTAAATATCTTTAGGATAGGAAAATTTGGAAAAGTTTAAATTTTTATGTCATAAAATCGAAACTGATATGAATAATTAATAATATTAATATTTTGAAAGAAAATATTATGTCAGAAGTTATGTTAAAAATCGTATATAAGTAAGTAATCTAACATGTATTCAACGAAAGATGCTATTAATAAAATAATTGTAAGTAAAACGTTTTATTTAAATTATAAAAACATTGGTCTCCCCTAAATTAAAAAATATATGTTATGAAGATGAAACTGACCTTTTAAGTACTGTAACATATTAGCAATAAACACTCAATTTGCTTTTTCACTACTCAAAGAACAATATTTTAATGAATCCTTAAAGAGAGTGATGGAACACCTGTATGCACTAGGGCAATTTCAAAGAAGCGGTTATGTACACAGCGTGCCAATAATATGTACGGCGAATGGACTACCGCTTATATTGTCCCCGCGCCTTATCAATAGCCTACCTTCAGATCTGTGTAACAGTTAAAAACATTAAAATCAAATTAAGCCAATATTTTTAAAATTATATTTAAATATATCAACATAGTAGTTTTTTGTATATAGTTAGATATTAAATATTTTAATATTTTAATAATAGTTATAAAGCATAACACGATAGCACAAGGTTAAACCTAGGTGGTTTTTAGTGCTATCATTTAATGTATATTTAGTTTCATTTTTTTAATTGTTAAAATTATAAATAAATAAAATTTTGACTTTTTAACAAAAATGTATGCAAGCACTAAACAAAGCCGTTCATTCGTTCGTGTCCACAAAGTCTTTGGTCCATAGTACTTTACAAACGCTCTGACAGCGGAAAACTATTCTGGGTCGCGAATAAAAGTGACCTAGTTACAAATGATCTGACGCCCTTACCGCAACTACACAGTAAAATGTGCCTCCTAACTTTTGTATTTAAATTTTGATCTGGAATTTTGTGATTCAACTATGCTGTATCAAATTTATATCTAAAATATTTGTAATCAATCAAGTAGGCTGGTACTTATAAATGTTCAAAATTTTTTTTATCGCCATTGCTGTGTTAAATCCACAATTTATACTCGGTTACACTGAAACATTTAGACCAAGAGCAACCCTGATTTTTTTTTTTCAAAATAAACTTTGAAACCTAAATCGAAAAATATCTAAATACTGTTTTCAATTCAGTTTTGAAATGCGCACGATTCAGAGAAATCGGTGCAGGTAATTAATTCTATAAGTTTCATAGTATTTTAATAATGAGTTAAAAGTTAGAGTTGAATTCCTGCATAAAATGCCAACAACCTATGAATAATATGCCAGGAAATAGACTTGTATAAGAAATCGGATTTAAAAATATAGACGTATTTAAAAATTAGCTGATCCCGCAATGTCGTGCTCGTGGTATTCGTCGGTACAGCGCGTAACTTTTCTTTTTGTAAACCTATTGGAATGAAACAAACACTAAATGTTATGGAACGCGTGCTACAATGTATGAGTGAATACCGTATTAAAATCGATTAAGCCGTTTCTGAGATTAGCGTGCACAAACGCACAGACAAACAGACATACAGATAAAAATTCTAATGTTTTTGACCTCGGCAACATTAGCAAATCGTGTAGTTTTTTTTTAATATTTATTGTACAGACAGCTTGTTTACGATTTTATTATATGTATAAACTAACTGTGCCCGCTGTCGTACGCGTGGTATTCGGTATAGCGCGAACTTTTTTGTTCGTAAAACCGTAAACCGCATTCAAATCCGTCAGACAAACAGACAAAAATTGTTTTTGCACAAAAAGTACAACGTGTACGAATTGTTTTTTGAAAAAAAAAATGTACATACAGACACGGCTTGTTTGCGATTTTATTATATGTAGGTATAGATATAAATAGAGTACTGCGGATAATTTTGCAGTCATGAATTTTGTTCCTAAAAATATTATTATTGTGTGCGATGGTAAGACCTTCTTGCCTTATCGATGGAGTAAGGTCTGCCAACCCAAGCCGCCTAGATGAGCTAGACGCGTCCTCTGCGGAAACTTCTTGCGAGAATTGCGAAATACGTCGTCATGACCATTGAACACCCTGAAGATACGTCGCTAGACAGACAGATCAATTATTTAGTGTTTTCAATTGTCCAATCAATTGAGCACACATTTCTCATTGTCTTGTCCGTTATTTGTCTGACCAGCGGCAGTGGATTGTCCACACACCAGGCTGGCCTCAGATTTATTAAAACTATATGAAATTTGCATTAACATTTTGTAATACGTGATAATCATTAATAGAAGTTCAAGTTATTAATCAAAGCATTTGGTTTCATTTTGTTTTTGAAAAAAAAAAAAAAAAAAATTTTTTTTGCTACAAATAAAAAAAAATTAAATTAAAAAATACATAGAAGCCGACTTTGAACTCACCACCCTAATTCGAGGCAAAGTTTGATTTATTGGAGGTAAAGGGTTTTAAAAGTCTATAAGGAATGGTGAATTTTAAACTCTCCTAAAATAATATGGTTTATTTATGAACAAAATAGAATATGATAAGTCGATAGAAATAGAAACTATTGGGAAAACAAATATAAATAAATTCCAAGCGGTTTGGTAATTCTTTGGATTACTGGTAACAATAAAATATCACTGTTCGACCCTTAGACTGACATTTCTTTAGTTACCGTTTACGATACGCTACCCACAGAAGGTTTATTCGGATGTATTGTGGGTATACGAGTATTTTTCCATCATTCGTCGACAATGCGTAGGAAGTAGAAATAGTATTGGTATAGGTAAAGCATCAATCCAAGTCTTTCTTTTGGGATCAAACCTATTAATTTATTACTTCATTACTGTATTTGGTTCGGAAGACAAATTTACTTTCATCTTTTCAAGAGTCCAGGAGAGGATTCCTCTTCTGTCAATCGTATACACCATGGACAGATTCATTCAAATAGGTAATTATTCACCAGAAGCGAAAATAGCTAAGAAAGTTTAAATACCACTGACACATTAATTCAATAACCAAAGACTCAATGATGAGTCCTTGGTCGAGCCTTAGCATTCTGACTCAGGTCCTGGGTTCGATTCCGCCAAGGCCAACTTTAAAAGTTGAAGCTAAGCTAAACTTGAGAGTGCAGCCTAATAGTGCTCACTTTAGGAAACATACCGCTTAACGATTTATTTATTTATTAATTTCATTATGCATTTTCCCCGTTCTCCCGGATACAGAATCGGTGGGAAATCTTAAGGCAGCGATTGACCTGTGTCATTCACGCGTAAGTTAAAGTGTTACAAAACGAGCATTGCTTTAGTCAACAACAGCTTTGAAAAATAAAAGATGTACGTATAACGCCTGACGAAATATGTAAAGCAATATCGAACGCCTGATATATTTACGCCACACCCGCATCGAATATTTAGCCGTCCGTCCTGAAATTCTATTTTAACTAATATGGTGAAAGAATTTTTCAAATCATTCAAATCATTCAAAAACATAAAAACTTTACCTCTTTATATAATACTAGCTGAGACTTCGCTGCGGTCCATACGGCGGCGGCCGGGCGGCGTGCGCATGGGGCGCGCGGTACTGGACCCCGCTTATATATAATACTATTGATCGTAGCGTAATGTTATATAGCCTATAGCGTTCCTCGATAAATGGACTATTCTATTCAATACAAAAAGAATTTTTCAATTCGAACCAGTAGTTCCTGAGATTAGCGCGTTCAAACAAACAAACTCTTCAGCTTTATAATATTAGTATAGATTAGTAAGTATACATAAGGTGCGTACAGTAAGACAAACTCCAGATTTTCCAACGATGTAGGTACCGGGTTACTCGACTAATAGAAATAACGTTATATCCCTACCCATTTGCTTATCAGTTGCTTTTTCGAGCGCGTCAGTTGTCTCTTAACTGCGAACGAAACACGGGCCTCTCAAATAGGGTTGCTATTTGCTATTGTGTTTCTTAGCAGTAAATACTGCTAAGAATCACAATAGCAAATTTGTAATCACATTTCTTTCTGCAAATTTAGGTTGTCGTACTGTAACCGCTCGTTGTTCGCGTTAAGCCACCTACAAGGTAACGACTCACTTAAATTGTTTAGTTAGTTGTAGATTATTTGAACTGTCTTCTATTCAAACACCGAAACAAAACAGCACAAGACAGTGTCGTTAATTCACAGTGGAATTCCGAATGAGAGCGTTTACAGCTATCCGACTGTCTGACCAGTTTATAAGTGCGAAACGCGGACATGCTGCGTACATATCTTAAAACTAGCTGGTGGCCGCGACATCGTCGGCGTTGAAAACTGAGAAATATAATGTGTAACATAACGCTTGCGTTTGCATCAAGCGAGTCCCCTCGTTCGCGTCGCGTTGGTGCGAGACCGCTTGAATTTATTTTCTCCTGCGTACTTTTTAATTTAAGATATCTCCTAAGATATTCATTGAAAACAAATGATGTCCAGGGCAATATTGTTCAAAATTCAATACTTTTGATGAATAACGTATTTATTTGGATAAGGATTAATATCATGTTTATAAAAACACCTTCGCTAATAATGCATTATTTTAGAACAAATTTGATTACCATAAAAAAGGTTATATTGAGTCAACCTTAAAAGATAGATATAAATGCTGTCACGTACTTTTTTTTAGAACTTTTAAAAGAGAACAATTCTGTCATACATCCTTTTTATGTAACTTTAACGGTTTACGCAGCGCACGCAACAGAAGCTCTCAAAAGGGATAAATTTTCCCGATTTTGCAACATTTTTCCTTGAAGCTCCGCTCCTATTGGTCGTAGCGTGATGTTAGATATATAGCCTATAGCCATTCTCGATAAATGGACTATCCAACACAAAAAGAATTTTTCAATTCGAGCCAGTATTTCCTGAGATTAGCGCGTTCAACCAAACAACCAATCAAACTCTTCAGCTTTATAATATTAGTATAGATTTGAATTGAATTAACTGTAAACTTTAAATTTAACTTAACTGCCTCTGTAAATTTAAGTTACAATGTATAACTATCGAAAAATAAATTAACAAAATGACCGCTGCAAAAGTTGTAAAATATCGGGTTTGAGTATTATGTTTATCTTAGGTAGGTTTATAAATCCGACATATTTGAAATTATTTCTTGGCACCGATCGACTAAACGAAGCAATGTTGAACACGCCACATTTATTTCTACGTGTCACAATAAACTGACCTTATTTCATTACATAAATAAACATACATGATAAGTCATTCTGTTTGACCTTAGACAACTTTAAAAGCACGTTCGCGTTTCCTTTTATTGTGATGCTAAAAGCCAAATTGTTTTTAACAGCAACTAAGTGCAACAAAAAACTGGTTGCACATTATAGTTTTCAAGGCTGAGCACAATTTTAATTTAGAATTTAAGATGTAAATGCACAATTTTAGAAGACTTCTCCTATTGTTATTAGACCAAAACCTATTTTTTAACGAGCCCGTTGGATGAGTGGTTAGGGTGCTTGCCTTAACGCTCTGTTCCCTAGATTCCCGAATCGGGGGTTCGATTACGGGCAGGCTCAACTTTGAAAAAGAACATTTTAAAATTGGCTCTGGTCTGGATTTAGAAAGTAATGGCAGGGCACACTGCGTTTGGCAGTCATTTGCGCAGCCCGTCTGGCGGCAGTAACCACCTCCTTACAGAAGACCACCGTGAAATAACAGCACGTGTGCTGTTGTGTTTCGGTCAGTGAATAAGGGATCCCAGAGCCCGTTTCCCTATCCCCTCCTAATCCCTTATCCTTAATCCTACTTTAGTCGGCAGCGCACTTGCAGCAGCTTTGGCGTTGCTTGTGTTATAGGCGACGGTAGCCACCTACCATCAAGGGACCGTCAGCCTGTCTGCCGATCTTAATATAAAAATAAAACCGTTCCCTGACAAAAATATATGAGCAATAAAGTTTGAATAAATGTTTTAACACCTAAGAAAAGGGGACAGAGACGAAGTCGCGGGCAAAAGTTAGTTTCAGTATAAATAACACTTCACAAATATCTCGTATTATTTATTTTTAGGTTGTAGGTTAATGATTATCAACTACGCCGAGAGGCCCCAACCTCATCAAACCTCATAGGAATATCTGATTTAATTTACATGAAAGCAATTTCATGTAAGAGTAAAACATCAACACAAGTGAGCATTTCATTTGCATATTATATACATATGTATCTTATACATTATATAGTGTTTAGAGCATTCGAACATAGTGTGTGTAAATTCGAATAGAGTGGTTTAACTTGTAACAATTTTTTTTTTATATTGAAAACAGTGGTATGCAAGAGGACGGTTGACTCGATGGTATATGGCTACCGTTGTCCAAGGTTAAAGCTATAGCTTAGCACAGAATATGCAATTAAGTGTTATCTCTAAATTTATATAAAACACGCTTAAAGAAGCCCATAATAGGGTATTTGACAAATTTTAGGAAAATATCTCAAATTGTTCATTATACCATAATACACTTGCAATTTGATTCAATCTTTGTGAATTGCTTTATTTTCTATGAAAATTACAATTAAAGTTTAATAAATAAGACCGCCAAAACATACATGTGGGTCACGTGATCACGTGATTAATACGTTACTTGTTTGCAAACATTCAGCTGTCAAATCGTAGTACCTACGCTCAAAGATGTTGTATTAGTCTGTTACGCTCATGTACTGTGTACTCTGTACCACAGAATATATACTAGTACTAGACGTATCTGTACTAAGCATCGACTGTAAACAAAGCAAATGACGCAACTCTATGTACCACCTCGCGTGTGTTTTTAATCACGTGGTCAAAAATGAAAATGTAATTATTTTAATAATGATTATTTTATGAAGATCGTACATATTTTTAAATATTTTGTTAGTTAATTTGGTTTAAAAAATATTTACAGTTAATTTAGTAACAATTTGTTTCATATTTTCATTATAGTCAAATACCGTATTGTGCCTTCGCAGGATGGAGTTAATGCTTACTGATGCGGAAGAAAACATGCAGGTGGTTAAAACTCGAGAGTATATTTTAAAAGTATTTGAAAAAAATAAACAATAAAGCTCATGACAACACGCATCATTGTAGAATATGTAAAACGCACAAATTCTGATAATTTTTATTATAAATGTGAATGTTAAAAGTATGTATTGTTCAAATTTGAATGCAGTAGAATGTCTACTGCATTTAAAATTGTTTTAAAATTGTTTGTTCCTTTAAAATTGTTCCAAATACTGTATTTAAATTCAAAGCATTATGATTATATGAATTTTATTTAGCTATCTTATAAAATACTGGGATGAGTGTTTGGCTGCTTGCTTAAATAGAAATAGCTAATCCTAGATTTGAATTTTATCTAAGTTAAATCGGACTTTGTATCCGAATAACAAAATATTTATATATAAATTAATACATTATAAATAAAAGTGAAATGTGGACAGAAAATATTATACAATAAAATTTTCTCGATTTCTTTCGAGAAAATTTTATTGTTCTCAAAATAACCATTTTATCATTTTTATAGTTTTTTTTGTTTTGTTTTCAAAATGACACATATTACAAACGTAAAAAATTATAAGTAAATCTCATTTCACAGATGATCTAGGCTTTTGAGGATTAATTTTTCATTTGACATTATAGTGTATATTCCGCCAAATCGGTAACTTCCGTCTTATACATGCATACTTCAATGTGCATTGTTTCACATGATCAGTCACAATCGCTCCACTGAGACGGGAACGCTATGTTACTGTGCGCAAAAATATTTAGACGTAAATGTTTTAATAAGACTTGTTTGTGGGTAGATTATTATAAGTGTGTTGTGTATAGATTGTTTATAAATTTAATATTATTTTAACAAGATTGTGCAAATATATGGCTAATAAAAGGAACTATGTTGTGTTGGTATCGTGTCCATTCAATTGTGGGACCACGCGGGTGAAATTAGAAATATTTTTCGCTTTGTACGCGCCCTTAACGCTCTCTTCTAGGTTACCCGGGTTCGATTTCCAGGTCAAGTTTGGCTCTGGTCTGGATCTGGAAAGTAGTTGCGGGAATACTGCGTGTCGTCATTTGGGCAGCCAGTCTGGCGGCAGTAACCACACCCTTACAGGAGACCACCGTGAAATAACAGCACGTGTGCTGTTGTGTTTTGGTGAGTGAGTAAAGGATGCCAGAGCCAATTTCCCTATCCCCTCCTAATTCTTAATCCTACTTTAGTCGGCAGCGCACTTGCAGCACCTGTTTCGTTGCTTGTGTCATAGTTGACGGTTGTCACCTGCCATCGAGTGGGCCGTCAGACTGTCTGTCGACCTTAACATAAAAATAATTATATATATGTACAAATATTATAAAATAAATTCGCTGTTCGCTTTTGTCTGTTTTCCCGCTAACTTCTACTAACCCACCCAACGGATTATGATAAAGTTTTCGCTAGTGGAAAGTGCGATATACGAGGAAGTTTTGTGAATATTATTTGCAGAAAAAAAAATTGTTCTTGCGGGACGGGTTATTCTATGTTTTTAATTGTATAATTATTATCCGTCTGTGTATCTGTCTAGTATATTTAAACACTCTATGGCAAGTCACGAACTTCCTGCCTAAACTAAATGCCGCAATGCAATTTGTTCGTAACGAACTCAAAGATAAGACATTTGACGAAGCCATTTGACATTCATAACATGGCTTAATTGAAGTGAAGACGTAGGAACTCTCAATTAGGAGCAGCGGTGATTGTGATACTGCTATAATATTCAAATGTAAATTGGTTACGTAAAATTCGGGTTGATAAGAGCGAAACTATTATGAAGTTTCCCTAATAAATTCTAAATTAAGGTTATATAACCTTTCACGAACCTACATCAGTTTTCAATTTCAATTATATTAATGTCAACAAGAGTAATATCACTTCAATATTTAATTATATTTTATCATTAAATAAAAAAAATCTAAATACAAAGAAATATGAAATTTTATGCGATATTTTATTTTATGTACATATATTTTAAGTAGTTGCAGGGCACACTGCGTTTCGCAGTCATTTTGGGCAGCCCGTCTGGCGGCAATAACCACCCCCTTACAGAAGACCACCGTGAAATAACAGCACGTGTGCTGTTGTGTTTCGGTGAGTGAGTAAGGGATGCCTGAGCCCATTTACCTATCCCTTCCCAATCCCCTATCCTTAATCCTACTGTAGTCGGCAGTAGGATCTTTGGCGTTGCTTATGTTATTGGCGACGGTAGCCACCTACCTTCAAGTGGACTGTCAGCCTGTCTGCTGATATTAACATAAAAATAATAATATTAATCCAAAATCATTTTGAAATGACTATCGAAAATCGATTAAACAATTTTCATTTGATAATTTAAAAAAATAAACGTATGAAGAACATTATACATTGTTGTTTAGTTTGTTTATAAATCGCGTTTTAAACTTTTCTTTAATTATATTCCTAGTGTTTAAATCTTAGCTAAAGTTTAAATCGCTTTATTTATCATTAATACAAGCTTGCATACGCTTCACCAATGAACTAACTATCTAACTCAAACCACCCTTTATGACAAATCCTACAATACAATACATACAATTACAATACATATTACAATACATTGATAATCTTTTTATCCACCATTGAGACCTCATAACCATCAATAAACCAACACCTCATTGAGATTGACGATCAGCTCAGTAAAAGTTACCTAATTTAATTGTTAATGGGTGCTCTCCTTACGACCGGACTTCTGATATTACCTATTGAGTCCCAACGTAACCCACCTACAATTTCTTTTAGCTCTTCGATATTTTAGTCTATGTTCTTATATTGTGTTTTAGATGGACTCTTCTAGAAATTCTCGATATAGCCGAAGACGTCTTAATGTCTTAATCTGAAGTAATTTTTAATAATATAATGAATCTATAATTATAAAGTATATTTAAATGTGATTAAAAATTTAATTACAGGTTTATTAAAACACTAAGATAACGTTTATTTTAAGGACACAGCACAAATTTTGTGCAAAAAGAAAATTTAAAAATGTATGCTCTGCAGTGCAGTAATAGAAAGCAATAAAAAAAAACTAACTGTGCATTAACACGAGAAGACGACATCGCTGATTTTCAGGCGGACCCCTAGAAACATGTGTTGATAAAATAATTTAAAATATAGTTTTGTATAATAAGATATTTTGGTCAGTACAAACTGATCAAAATACTCTGAAGGCGACTCTACCTCAACCATCATCGCAAGTACGTATACCTATACATTATGTTACTTATTCAAACTATTTTAATTAAGAGATCACAAAATACTTAAATCACTAAAACTAAGGTATTCTCTTCTCTCTCCCGTCCCATTAGAACGACTAACTTTTAACTTTGTTCGAAATGTATTAAAATTTAAATTAATTTAAATTAAAAATGTATTTAATAAAAAAATTTAAAATGTATTTAAATTTAATACATTCTCGTAGCAGGTAAATACAACGATCTCAGTAAAAGCAAATGCTCATTTCTTTACGATTGTCGCAAAGCTTCACAAAGGCTTTGGGAGTCTTGTACTAGGGGATTACAAGCATCCAAACGATTCAGTATTGAATTCACTAATACTTTTAGTAAATCTTCCGTCATTCTGATTATTTATTTATTTATTTGTATACAAACGGTTACATTTATAATACGGTGGTGGGTAATGTCTTAAACCCTTGATAAGGTTATCATATTGTGTAGACAATGATTATCATATTATATACCTACTAAATAAGTTATGTAAACATAAATTGTAGACAATAAGTCATATACAAATATAAATATTAATAGATTGCATACAATTTGCTCTAATACGCATATCTTATTTTTTAATTTTAATAAAATGAGTGTGATGTCTTCATAAATGAGACACTTAAACTTGTTATTAGTTTATTTTATTTAGATATTAACTTTAACACAAAGTATTTTAAATTATTTCTAAAAGTAATCGGACCGCCATTACAAACTTTCCTCAGACCAGAGACTGCGCAATGCCATAGACTAAAACATCACACAATGAGATTAATTAAATTACCTTTTTTAATTTATTATAAAATTATTGTTATAGTTTTGAGTTTTAATTATTTACAAAATGTGTTTTAGTAACTTTTTAATATTTTTTTTGGTGATTTTATTTTTTATTTCTATAAGCAGTTTATTAATTATTTACATTCCAAAAATGTATGTATTATTTTCTTGCGAGTGTGTAGGTTAAGGTTTTCTGTCTTTTATTGTCAATTAGTCATAAGTTTACTCTTAAAAGATTCATAACAAGTTTTGACATTTTAATCGATTATAAAGTCAATCAACGCCAAGAGGTACTGCAATCAACGCTAAAATTGACAAAATATAAGAAAAATGTGCAGGTACATGCAGGTTAATCCTGAAACAAAACTATAGACAGAGCCTTTACGAACAAAAACGTTTTAAAAAATGAAGCCGGTTCGCTGAAGATGTGTGCATAACCCTACTTATCGTATAGTGGCCATGCGTTTTTGTATGGAGTTAAAAATGTTACCAACTAACGAGTTTTACCCCAATTAATAAATTATAATACTTATTAAACAAAAAATATAGTCAGGTATATCAACTATTCGCGTCAGACTATCGAGCGGCCGTCATCCTATTGCAGAATCGTCTTCTTATTACCTGCCTCACTTTAAAGATGTGTATCGTTCAGTCTATAGTTTTTGTCGGTCTGATGAGGGTTAATCCTTTAAAATCGGTGTTAATTGAAGAGGTGCCCTTCAAGCTTTAAGATGCGTAATCACATCACGTCTTCAAAGTCTATGTCTTTGAGTGCATCATATTCTATGGGCATCAGAGACAAACTGGTCAATCTTTCTTCAAGCATTGTACTTCTTAATTCACTTTTTATTCTTTTCAATTTGGAGTAGAAGCGGTCCTCGGTGCAGTTGGGGGGAATTAAGGAGCCCCATGAATGTTGCCCAGAGTGCCCAATGGAAAAGATAAAATACAGTTGTTCACAGCCAAACTATGTCAATGATTTTGTGGGGCTTAGGTGAGTCCTTAACTTTTTATTAATTAAATAAATAAATAAAATAAAGGCATCTGAGTATCTGGATAGGTAAAGTTCGTTCTAAAGTTTCCTCCTAATGGCCTAACGGGATGCGAAACTTTAAATTACAATACGCCTACAGGCCTATGAGATAAAAACAATGTACTAAAGATTGTATTCGGAAATATTATCAAACAAAACTACCGACGTTTGAATAACTAACTCTTTGAGAACATTGCCCGAGTCCTTACAACGCCCAATAACTCGAGAATACTGCCTACATTGGCTTTTCTAGATAATTATTTCTTGGTTAACTGAGAAATATACGAAACGATATTTCTTTCTTACACTCTTTTAGATTTTTAAGCGTATTTTTTTAATTTATTTGTGAATTTATATTTGACTAGCTGGTGGCCGCGACTTCGTCCGCGTTTTAAAAGGGAAAATATAATTATGTGTAACATAACGCTTGCGTCTGCATCAAGCGAGTCCGTCGTCCGAGTCGCGTTGGTGCAAGACCGCTTGAATTTATTTTCTCGCGCATACTTTTTAATTTAAGATATATCCTAAGAATAATAAAATCATTGAATTAAAATTCATTGAAATCAAAAATGATGTCCAGGGCAATATTGTTGAAAATTTAATACTGTCGATGAATAACATATTTATTTGGATAAGGATTAATATCATGTTTATAAAAACACCTTCGCTAATAATGCATTATTTTAGAACAAATTTGATTACCATAAAAAAGGTTATAGTGAGTCAACCTCAAAAGATAGACATATGCTGGCGCAGACTTTTTTTGAACTTTTAAAAAGGAATTCCGTCATACATCATTTTTACATAACTTTAACCGATTACGCAGCGCACGCAACGGAAGTTCTCAAAAGGGATAAATTTTCCCGATTTTGCAACATTTTTCATTGAAGCTCCGCTCCTGTTGGTCTTAGCGTGATGTTATATAGCCTATAGCCATCCTCGATAAATGGACTATTCAACACAAAAAGAATTTTTCAATTCGAACCAGTAGTTACTGAGATTAGTGCGTTCAAACAAACAAACAAACTCTTCAGCTTTATAATATTAGTATAGATTATTTATAATATTATATTAGTATAATCTTCAGCGAACTAAGCGGACAGGTTTTAATGAATAATTATTATGTACGAGTAGTATATCGTTCATCTAACAGCCACGACTGTCACGACTGGCCATTTTAAAATCTACGAGCTAAAACTAGATCACATTGTGTGTTGTGGAGCGTTAGTAAAATTTTGGAAAAGTGAAAAAAGATGATCTGGAGGCGACCTCTGCTTGAATTGTGTTGACGCCAATTGTCAATTTAAATTAATTAATAATAGTTCACTGTTTTATGTGCTGTCTCGCTCCCACCATGTGCCTATTCATATGTCTGTCACTGCCGCAATCCGCGCAACCGGCCGTCTTTTGAAACCGCGTTAGTCTAGAAAAAACATCGCAACGATAACACGCATAGACTCATCCGCCGATCTCGACCGCATCCGCTAATGTTATCAGGCAATGTGCTTGTAGTTTATCTATTTGGTCACGCATCCTGCTCTGCGAGTGTAATCGTTGTAGTGGTGAAGTGCTGAAGCTTCTGGACTCTGTGTGTGACGGGCCCGTTGCAGTCTTCGTCAATAAAGGACCAAGGAAAGAGGTTAGTTGCGGTCTTCCTTCGTTTCTCCGTCATTTGATTATATGTACCACCAACGAAAAATACAGTCCACTTTTATAAATTGCCCCGCATGACCAAATTGCAGTAGATAATACAATATTTAACACTAACCAGAATAAGTATCGTATAAGTTAAAAGTGTACAGCTTAAACTTATTGAAATAAATTTAACGAGTCTTTTTTTTTAAATTTCTTCTGTTTTTATCCATAGTATCATTTTGGTGGAACAAATTCGAGTTCTTGTTATTTATTACTTGTAATGTGAGAGATGACATCATTATCATTAATTCATCACTCAAAGTTGAAATATTTTCACACTCCTCTATACACAAGGTTTGTTATGGTGTCATTTTTCTCAAATGCTTCTACGAATCAACATACTTATCTAAAATGATGGTGGTATCATCACGACATAAAATATGTTGATATTATTAAATTCTTAGTATTTAGGTCGGGGTAAATATCTTTTCGCACATAGTATGTAGAAACTTGTAATAAAATCTCTTTGGCTGATTTTGTGGACATTAAAAAGGTTACATTTCAAAAAAGAAACAAATTAGTAAAATAAACTTTAAAAAAAAAATCTTGAATTTTCATATGAAATGTGAAGAAACTTTTCTCTAACCTATTAACTAATCCATGAGTCTTCTTTTTTCAAACAGTGCTTACAGCCTGAACAGGCCCTGGGCTGTGTTTAATATCATGGTAATTGGATATTATGTAATTGAAAACTATATAAAAATAATCGTTTTTTTTTTGTGTTTGTGAGTGTCTTAGAAAAGTGCTTTGATGTAAAGATTAGAAAGTTGGCTGGATTTTATCGGTAAAAAACAGATATGACGTAAACGGAGGGTCGTATAAATTTTATTCATTTTCTTACAAAACACATAAATAAAACACATTCTCTACTTTGTTGAATCTAACGTTTGAAATAAATAAAGGTTCACACGCGTAACTAACATGAAAGAGATAGAACAAAGATTCCTTTTCTTCTTAGTCTCCCAAATAATGTAGTGTGACATATAAAGAAACACATGGTATAGTAAATACAAGTACATGGTTTTATATGTATTTAATTCTAAAATGTTAATATTATAAAAAATAACATAAAATGTTTGCTGAGATATAAAAAAGAACTGATATTTTAATTTTAAAATATTAATATTATGAAAATGACATAATATTTTTGCTAAAATAAAAAAACTTTATTTTATTCGGATTTTCACGTTATATATTTAGTTTTAAAATGTTAATGTATATTTAATTTGAAAAGGAAGCAATGTTGCTTACATATTACTTTAATTCATATAATTATATTTTATTAAATTTTTGCTTTAATTCGGGAATTACCAAGAGCTAGAGTGAAATTCTTTGACCAAGTAATTTTTTACGATAAAATATGAAAGGGTCTTAAATATTACAGGATTAGCCGATTTAGATCTTATTCGTTCTTTTATTTTTATTTTATAGTATTTTTTATTTCATTCTACTCGTAGATAATTTGAGAACTTCTTAAAAATCACATAATAAAACACGTTTTACTAATTTCCCTAAAAACATATATGCATCCAAAATGGCTAAAAATTGATATATTAATTTCACATGTAACAACTAAAAAAATAGGGGCTATTACAACTAAAAACTAATTTAAATTTGAATTTCCAATATTTCAAAGTATTTTTTGATCAGCCAACGTAGATATTGTTATATTACAAAAAAATCTTAAGACTTGGTGGTTGTATTTATTGTAAGCTAACAAATTGCCTCACATACGCTTATGACTTGCGTTGAAGCGGTTGCTGCCAAAATATTACGCCGTATGTTTTCAGCCCAAGTGCCTCTCGAGATGTTTCCAATTACATCCAAGTCATTACCGCAAAGAGACCACCAAAACAACAACGTTTACGTTTCAAGTTAATTTCCCTGAACGTCTAAACGGAACGTGTTTGTTCTAAAAGCGTCGATTTCATTATGTTCGTGTGTGTCTTTAACGAAGTTTGAAGTGTCCTTTTTGGTTTTCAAATCTATTTTCTTAAAATAAACTTTATAAATGAACAAAGATAACTTTGATTTATAGGCCATTTATTTAAAATAGATTTATTTTATTCTCAATACTTTCAGATATTAGTACCTCTTTGCTGTCATGGTTGTAGGTTCTTCAAATCCATTTTTGCTTCAATAGTAAAGTTATCTTTTTATTGAATAAATCCAAGGTAGCCCTCAGCGGAAAAAGCCTATTCCGCTTACTTAGCTATCAATGCTGAATGGATTACTACAAAAGAAAGACCACCAAAGAGGCAAATATATAGTATCTTAAAAGTTTAGGAATAATTCTATTAAGAGTTAATATATTATGACATAGGTAACTATAATGATAGCAATAAAAAAGGTGCATTGCAGATATAGGAAGAATTATTACTAAAATTACATTATAAAATATGCGACACGACGAAGTGATGGTGATGGCATAAATGTGATGTGAATTTTATAAAATATAGGTATTCTTGAACGGACAAAACGGTGTCGCAAGAATATAAAACAATGTTGCTTGTATCATTGTTGCGTTTGGTACATTCATAATTTAAATTCGTATGGTACCTAAATGTACATAAATTTAAATCTCAAAACATTTCGTATTAAATCACATTTTATGTTGATGTTTAACAACATCATATAAATATTTTTGTAATTTAAACATTTAATAACATATAACCTGTAAGGATAACTGTAAGTATGGAAATAAATAAAAAAACATATATATCATCGATATCTCGTATCATCTATAATAAAGAAATTGTACTGACTGATTCATACTTAGTTTCATTATTTATTTTACGACAATAATAATTAGGGTCTAATTAAAAAAAAATACGCAAAAATCAATCTCATATTAAGTCACATTGACAAAAACTAGACAGACTTACTTCTATCTTCTATTCTTTAAGTATTTGATTACAAAAAAAAAAACTGTGCTTTTTCTTTTCATAAGGGTTTGAACCCTTAGTTCCCAAAGTGGTTCAGGGTCCATGGGAGACTCGACGGGGGTCTATGTTGGTGTGACAAAAAAGTGGGTGTGACAAAAAAAACAATCAATTTACACTTATTTTATTTAAAAAACTCCCCATTCGTGGTTGGAACTCATCCGCAACGCAAATTTCCATAGATCTAATCTTCACATTTTTTGTCGAGTTTTGGAATATGGTAGAAATGTAGCTGCTAGGGGTCCACCGGAACCAGCTAAATTTTGAAAGTGGTCTATGAGAAAAAAAAGTCTGGGAACCTCTGGTTTAAACCATCTCCGTATTATATTAAAACGTAATAGGCAACATTTTGTTGAATAGTATAGACTATAGATAAATTAAATTACTTCATCAGAAATAAGATGGAGCGAGAATACGTAATCATAAGATGCATAATTCTTCATATTTTTTCACCATACAATAAAATAATAATATAAAATAAAATATGATTAATATTCTCACGTCAATGGTTGATTCATAATTCAAATTTAGCATTAGCACATGGCATTAGTATAATTACTGTCCTATCGCAAGTAATTATCGTTTGCAGCTAAGCTCGCTTCACAGTAACACATTACGATAGCATCGCAGCTTCAGTTACTCGACGATATCAATTTTACATTACAAAATAATTTGTCAACCTTGATAAATGTTAATTAATTTGAACTTTTTACTCTCTACTCAAGGGTACAGGTAATAAAAAGTAGAAAGAAAGAAATAAAAGTTGTCATTTTAGAGGGTTTATCACGATTCGTTATCACGATTTTTTAAAAATATAGATAAATTTGGGGTTCGTCATCAGTACATATTCTCCTATATATGATTTCCCGTTCTGAAACTTTATATATATATATTTTTTTTTATAATGATAGATCAAGCATTTGACCGCAGTCTCACCTGATTTTTTTTCAATTTCAAAAATTTTAAATATTCATATTTATTACTTAGACGTAATTAGATTCACACAAACAATGCGCGAATAGAAAATCTTGCAAAAAGTATTATAAAACCTTTATTAATTAATTGAATTTAAATGTCATGTCATGAATTCGTTACCTACCAGATATTTGTTTTTTTTTTTTTTAAAGTAAGCTCAATATTACGTTTACTGAATCAGCATAATTGTGTAAGTACAATAGAGTATTAAGTTACGCCTTATCCCCCTTAATAGTAGTACACGATGGAGCTTAAATACGATAGAAATATACCAAAAACTATTTCTTATGCAATGTTAATTAAATCGTTCCGTTGTAAAAAATAATCTAGGACACATTGATCATCTAGTTCACAACCATACTCATTACTGTATCGAATTGTATAGAGTTCGCTAAGGGTGGCAAAATTTTAGTAGCCTAATGGGGGCAAATGTGTAAATTCGCCACTACTGCTGGCTCTTACAAAAAGAGCTAAGAGTGCATATAGATAGAAATAGCTAATCCTATATTTGAATTTTGTGTAAGTATATAAAGTCCGAATAAGAAAATATTTATATGTATATACATTATTCATTATATTAAATAAATTTTTATATTATCATTTTTGTTTTATTTTCTAAATGCCCCATAATACAAACCTAAAAAATTATCAGTAATCTCACTTTACAGATTATCTTAGGCCTTTGGTTATTAATTTTTCATTTGACTTTGCAGTTTACGAGTAATTAAAATTTAATACTTTTGGCACTTATAACATTTTGATTCCGCAAAATGCACTATCTTCCATCTCATGTCATGCATACTTCAATTTGCATTGTTTTTTTTTTCACACAATTGGTCCACTGAGACGGGAAGGCTATGTTTCTATGCTCAAGAACATTTAGACGTAATTTTTTTAATAAGACTTGTTTGTGAGTAGATTATTATAAGTGTGTGTGGACTATTAATAAATCGTTTCATATTATTTTAATAAGATCGTGTAAATAAAATGGCTAATAAAAGAAACTCTGTTGTGTTAGTGTCGTGTCCATTCAATTATGGGGCCACGCGGGTGAAATTAGATTTTTTTTCTTTGTACGCCCTCTTAAGGTACATGGTGAGAATAACAACAGCACATTCTTAGTTTTTTTTATTGACTATTTTTATCTGTTGTCACATAAGTGGTCTTAAAAAATCTAAAAATAAACCTGTATAATTAATAAGATTCCTATAAGCAGTGTTTTACAAAGAAATAAGGTTGAATATTCCACATGATTTTTACATTAGCTACCACATGTGTAGGCATCGTTTTCAAATGCCAAAGCTCCTTTGACATGGGTCAGATTTGGTGTCGTCCAAAATGAGTTTAATATTTATCAAGTTACTGTGGGTGGGCTTCTGATGTTTTTGTGCCTATCTAAGGTAGAAAAAGCCAATTTTATTCTTTTAGACCTCCTCGTGGACTCCTGTTTTATTTTTCGGTTTTACATAGTTGTGGCGAATTTTATAAACAACGCTACCGATTAGAGTTCGATTCGAATCATGTACCAGCGAAATTTTTTAACTAAACATCCTAAAGTGAGTACATAGTGTTTTTATTATTGATTTTGCTAAAACACTTCAATAAGAAGAAGGTGACCTTACTATTTGATTTCTAAAAGTTATTAGTTATTGATTATACAAAAAAGTTTTTTGTTTCATTAATTAGTATAATTTTTTTGGAGTGTATAATATGGATATATAAAGCTCGTCTAGATTTTATTTTATTGAATTATATATTATTTTATTATTCTTATATAATTAAATTATATAAATTATAAAAAGAAGATACCCAGAAAAAAGTCTGTGTGTCAGCTCCGACGCACCACTGGAGTTTTTAAGTACGATTGTCTTTGACTATGCAATAGGAAAAAGAAGATCAATAAACGCTCTATCTATTATAAGTACTAAAATCTACAATAGAATTAGATGAAGCTGCGACATTGTCGGATTTTGGTAGGACTGCCTGGTGAACTCCGAAAATATAACACTATTGATGACACCATATATTATACTACAATAGAATCAGGTGAAGCGGCGACATCTATGGGATTTGTGTTTAACTACTTAGAAGAACATAACGCCTTTTAGTTAACGCTTGTGTTAATTTTACTCATAAAATTACTATACCGGGAGTCTTACATGAAAATCGATTCCAAACTCCAAAAGATTAAGAATTGTTTTCCTAAAATTCGTCTAGATTGCTGTTCAAAGTTCTATCGACCATCGACCACCGCAAATCTGTCGAGATTTTGTGATGGAGTCTTGTGATGGATGTGTGTAGCAAATTCAAATAATCGCGCGATTTGAATTTGACATTAATTTAATTGACATAACATAAATGATACATAGGTAATTACCTATTTAACATATGATATAATTATCTATTTATAAATTATATTTTATTAGTTAACAGCATAGTGTGCAGGGACAGATGCACCTCATGCAGGGTCTCTGAAAATAATCCTGGTAGCGTCCATGACTGTTATCATGCGACGATGGTCAAAGCTATGTACGCCTATGTATAACTCAAATGCATATGCACTTAAATTTAAGATTCAAAAAATTGTATAGTAATTGATTACTCATTAATGTGTATTGTAATTTCTGGACTAAATGTATACATTTATACACTATTAGGGCTCGACTTCGTTAACGAATCTTTTTAAATTATATCCTGTGTGTTATTCTGATATATAAACAATATTACTGTAAAGTTTGTTCAAAGTGTGTTTAGTACTTTATTCTTGAAAGAGTAACAAACATCAATACATTTATTGTCACAAATATTCGCATACTATTGTCCGCGACTTCGTCAGTATATCTCTATAAATTATAGCGTAGATGTTATTCTGATGTATAAACTATAATATTGCAGAGTCTCATTAAAATACGTTCAGTAGTTTTTGAACAACAAACATACATACATCCTCATAAATTTTCACATAAATTATATTAGTATAAAGTAGGATTACACGGAAGTAAAGATTTGTAATGAGTTGTTTGATAAAATTTGGATATAAGTTGGATAAAATTGTTTATTTTATTCAAGTTTCTTTAACTGCCTCTTGAAAATAACGTATCCAAGAAACAGTAAAAAAAAAATTGACTATAAATCCTTTAATATCATTTAAATAAAAGAATTGCTTCTTCGTACGATGACTCGTTTAAAGACAAGGGATTAGCTGCACACACATTGTACAAGTACATTTATATTTATATTAATACATGACGGCAAAGGCCGTGACACTAAGTGAATCACGCTTGACGCTTCGCCTTATAATAAACCACATTTTATGCTCAGTGATAAGTACACTTAAGTAGGAATCATAAATTAATTGTTGATTATGCGTTATGTTTTTTATGCGGATGTGTGACAGACACACAGACACTTCGTTGGAACAATCCAGACACTAGATTGGTTGCAGCTTCAGCAAATCCAACAGAAAAATGGGTCCAGTTTATGCAGATGAGCTGTTATGTCCTAGAATGCAATGTGGTTTACCTCTTAAAACACCAATTACACTCACCAGTAGAGAATTTGTATACAGCTTATTCCGTATATCAGTTTATTGTATTGGTATAACATTTAACCGCCTTCAGATAAAGACTTAAAACGTTAAGCACCACGTACTGAATCCACCGAGTCAGATTTCAATTAGTAAGCTTGCAAATTCCAGAGGAATCGAGGTTACGCATAGAATGCAGAACGCAGTAGGAGATGTGTGAGAGGGTGTGAGAACTAAAATTGTTTTTGTTCTATATCTAACTTTAAATGTAAATCGTCTTCTATTGATTTTGTCGAATTATTGAGACTGTCTACAAAATACATAGACATAAATAGTCATTAAAATAACTTACTTATTAAATACATTTTTCTTTGGAAAATTATATTTACGATATTCCTGCATTTATCATTAAGAGATACCTAAGCAATTCCTAGCCAATGGTCATGTAAAATAGAAGAATGAAAGAAGTTTATGGAAACTATAGTTTGTATCTATATAACCCAAAGAAAAAGCGTCTAAATTTTCCAATGTGTAGCGGCGTTCCTAGATGCGCGTTCTCCTTCGGGTTTGTATTGTGTATAAGCGTCAGCGCATATAATATTCTCAATATAATTAGGTACTTCGAATAAGCTCCAAATTCAGCGACGCCGAAGTCCGCTGTCATTAAAGTCGTATGTGTCTAAATTTCAATGTAATTTATGGACTCCAGAAAAAAATTTTTTTTAATATATTATTAAAGGTGGCAGACAGGCTGACGGTCCACTTGATGATAGGTGGCTACCGTCGCCTAAGGACACGAGCAACACCAGGGGGGTACATGTGCGCTGCCGAACTTGCAGGAATTTGTTTACTGCTCGCTTGAAGAAGCCCATATTATAGCTAGATGGAAACATCTTAGAAGGGAGATTGTTCCAAAGATCGCGCGTCCGTGGGATAAAGTTTCTACTCATCCGAACTGTGCGCAGCGGCACTTTATCCAAGTAATGCGGATGAACTTCGCATCTATGGCGCGTAGTGCAGTGGAATTTTTTTTTTGTTTTTGTCAACTAAAATGAGGCTATGTAAAGTATTACTTACAACGTATGTTTTTAAAAGTGTAAACAATAGTAAGAGATTTTATTATGGATGCAAGTTAAATTGTTTTATTGACATGTATGGACGTATCCAAATAGATTTTAGTAAGTTTGTTCATTTATTTTCATTTTATTGAGTAGGTATAAAAAAGGTGGTTCAAGGTCATAGGTACTACATTAAAAGCTTAATCTACATAAATTACAGAAAGTTCAAATTTTTTGACTGTTGTTGACGTTCTAGACATTAGTTTTGTTTGAAAGTTTAAAAAATTAACTAATCAATAGCTCTAGAACAAGACAGATCCTCGAAAATTAGTTTAAAATCTTGAACAAATACTTAGTTCGCTACTGCAGTCTAAACTACTCAGACTGCGATGAGATAAACGTCTTTGTTTACAGTTAACAAAGGAGTCTTGAGGTTTGCGGTGAAAAATAATAGATAACTCTGGAATCTGATGACTGCAATAGTAAATACACTTAGCAATAATAATTATATGCCTTTTCTTTTTAATAACCGAATAATTATGTCAGTAATTAAGTTCAAAACGGCACCATGTGGCGGCAGTAACCACCCCCTTACCGAATTACCGAATATCACAGTAAAATGTTAACAGCATTAAGGTGGATTTATATTACACCGGGTCGTGCCCCGGCCAGGCCCTGGTCAAGATATATAGTATGCTTTTGTATGAACCAATTCATACTTCACCGTGCTCCGCTCGGAGACAGCTTCGCGAGGCCCTCTCGGGGTATTAGAATTTATCCGAGGTTGCCGCGCGAGCCATGGCTCGCGAACCAAGACTGGTGGCCCTCCTCGAGGTATTAGAATCCAACCGAAGCTGCCGTGGCCGCGTGGCCCGCCTCGGGGTATTAGAATTTACCCGAGGTTGTCGAGGGAGCCATAGCTCGTGAACCAAAGGCTTGCGAGCCGCAAGGCTTCCTCAATAGGTGTATTAGTAATTTAACACTATATAAGTATATATAGTAATAGTAACACAAAATAGTATAATAATACTTGGAAATGACAAGGCACGAACACGGCCCGGCGCGGCGGCATGGTGATGATTGGCAGACCCGACCGGAGCACGTTGTGAAAAACACGTGTTCCTTAAGGTGGATTTATATACACCAGGACGTGCCCCGACCGGGGCCTGGTCAAAATATTCATAGTATGCTTTTGTATGAACTAATTCATATATCACCGGGCTAAGTCCGTGCCCCGGCCTTTGAGAAAAACACAGCGAGCGTACGGACCGGTGGCGGTACGGTGTAATATGAATCATCCTTGATTTTGGCGAAAAAGAAAGTCATACCAGAGCCAATTTCCCTATCTCCATCTAATATTTTTCCTATTAAGGTCAAGAGTCACTAGTGTAGCACCTTTAGCGTCGCTTGTGTTAATAGGCGACGGTAGCCACCTACCATCGAGTGGACCGTCGCGTCGGCCTGCCTGCCAGCCTTTATAATTGAAATATGAATTACAAAATTACAATTTATATATATATAACAAATTATAAAAGAATTTTAACAAATTTTTAGAAAGTTTGTAATAACATTCTCAAATAAGTAATACATTGTTGGAGGTGGAAAGCAGTGCTGGTTCTTCGCGACCTGAAGAACCCTGGTATAGATTAATTGTTTTTAGTTAATACATTTATAGCGGCTACACTCCAATACAAATGTAGCCCACATGACCTTCGTCTGGTCTTATAGTTTAGTTATGATGGGGTAACAGACAGACAGAGTTATTAGCAATATTATTAAGGACATGGACTTCTGTTTTGCAGAGAAATTAATTACCATTCAATAAATCCCGAGATATCTAATTTCTCTATAATCTTAATTAAAATATAATATCTTTCAAAAGCTCCACTTCAAAGTAAGAAGTTTTTTACATTACAATAAATTACTTTGCAATGTTTCGTTTCTTAAAGCCTTAGAGCCTCATTATACTTGTAAATAATACTGCCATTATTTTGTGATATTCTGACATATTTGTTTGATATCATATTTCTCTATAATTTTATATAAAATTGTAACATATTTAAGTTACTATATTTGTAATTGTCTTCATTATCCCATTTCATTATCACTTGTTTGTGGTACATTTGAATGTATGTTATCATAATCGCTTATATTCACAACTAGCTCGTGCCCGCGGCTTCGTCCGCGTGAAATATCTCGCCTATATCCATCCTGAAATTTTATTCTAACTATTGGTGATTTTTTTTTAAATCTGATGAATAGGTAGTTGTTTGTACCTACAAACAAATAAACAAACATAAATATTTTACCTCCTTATAATATTAGTATTCACAATAATATAATTATTATAATTAACCAAAGATAAGGGAGAAAGAGAGATTAAATCACAAAATATTTTTGCAGCAACGCACATTTAATATTATACTGTATGTATTCAGTGCATTGTCGCGAGACAAGTTGCGCTAAAATTTTATAGAATGAAATGTAAAATTATCTTATCGTTGGTTATTATAATCGTTACCTATGGAAAAAAATATCATTCAAAACGACAAAAATATGTAACTGGGGCAGATTTGTTAGACAAAATTAAGTTTAGTCAAAAAATTAGATTATAACTTTACTGTAAATTCAATAGAATTTAAAGGACTTAAAAAGAATTTTAATAAAAAAAAAAATTTAGTGGCAGTTAAAAATATATTTTTTCTTTTAAAGGAGTTTAAAAGAATTATAATAAAAAAAAGAATTTAGGGGCAGTTAAAAATAAAATTTCAAAAATTTTAACAAGCTTTGTCGTCACACTTTCAAAGTCTATCATTATTTTATCCCAATTTCTATGTTACCTAATTATTGAATTTTAATTAGCAATTAATTAAATATTGGTAATGTCTTAAAAAAACATTATATTGTTGGGTGCAGCATAACATAACAATTAAACCCACATAACTAGATATCTTAGACGTCTTTTTAGACTTCTTAGATAAATATTCTTACATAAATCATTAATATATTTAACACGTTATAAATACAATAGTTTTTGATATCTACATTTCAAGAGTTGTGAACGTGAACGAGTCGACAGTTCGATTGCCAAATATTTTTTAAAAGAGGTTGAAACCTCCGAGATCGGTTGGGAGAGAGCTGTCACGCGTTTGTCTATGCTATAACCCAAAGATGTTGTATTAGTCTGTACCTATAGATGGATCACAAAAAGCAGCAATATTTTATTCTTTCTAACACCTTCAAATTGCCATAAGATTGAAAGAGACATACATATATAATCTGTCGGGTCGAAGTTGAGTGAATGTCTCCATTTTGACTATACAATGCAAGCTAAGGTTATAGCGTATAATAGTGCTGTGCATTTTTATTGATAACTAGATATCGTTGATATAGATTTTAAATATATGACGGATAAAAAGTATGGCTAAATGCGTTTCGGTGTACCGTTTGGTTATTCAATATAAATAAAATGTGGGTGCGTACTAGTACTCGCCGCATTGCTAATCGGTTGTATGAGATTGTATGCAACCTCTCGCATTTATTTCACCAAAATATTTCAAAAGAATAGTTATTTTTTGAGTAGAAATATTTAGAATCCATCCTTAAGGGGTAGAACGGGAGTAGGATTTTATTACGAGAGAAAAAAAACTCGATAATCTTAAAGTTTTATTTTTAGAAACGATATCACAGATTGGATAATCTGTGATATCGTTTCATTTTAATCTGTGATATCGTTCATCTGTGATTCGTCAACATTTTAATTTAAAGACTTGCAGTTAAAGTTGACGCTTGGGTATCCACGTATTTATTAGTAAGTTTTCTTTTTCTGGGTAATTTCTGAAAAGAAATAGTTTATGGTTATTAATGATTCAAAAGATTTTCATAATTTTCATAGATTGAAGCATAACTTCTTTATAACTTATAGATATTACTTACTGGTTTACACGATGGTGGTAATTTTGGGAATATTGTCGGCACTGCATACGAGTGTAGAATTTTACGCTGATATCCTTGGCGAAAGCAAGAATCTTCAAAGTTCATCGAGCATATTCTTGTATATTGCGAAGCTCTCCAATCGTCGGCTTTTCTTACATTTTTTGTCCATGTTTTTTTTTAAATCGATGTCGGTGGGAAATCTGTTATAAATTGATAAAAATTACTTTCAACCTGCAGTGAATGCTAGAAATTGTCAACACTCTACTAAAAATAAATTAGTTATCGATATCGATAAACTTATCAAGATCAGACTACAGCACTATAAAGCAAGACAAATGTCAAAAATTCCGATTAACTTTGGTTTTTGTAAATTTTAGTTATAAACACCAGCTTTTCTTTAAATAAATCAACCTTAGAGCTGTGTATGCATGTACAATGATTCATTTTTAGTAAATAATTATAAAAATTTGTTTACAAAACACCAAAATTAATGAGTGCGAGCTGTGCGACTTACCGGTGAAATGATATGTTTCCATTATTCTCCTTCAAAACACCCACTCTACTTGGACAAACGGAAACAGTACAAGCCATTCTTGGCAAGCAACAGATTTATGAAATCACATTTTCAGATTTTTAAGTATTTTAAATCACATAAAGCTAAACGCGCTTGTTAACCAGCATGATATAAACAAATATGACGTTTCCTCTTTTATGGCGCGCAGCGTTTTAAGACGTCATATTCGGCTATTGTTATCTCTTTTTAACATACGACATGCAGCCATTAGAAAGACGGGTATCGAGTATCGAAGGAATCTTCAATTTTTATTGTTCCATCTATACACTAATACAATTATCTTTGCTATAACCCAATGTCCTCTGTCATCAGTTTTTGTAAAAAATATATTTAAATAAATTAAATTTGTCTTTTTTTTCTGGAACATAACCTGTTATTCAAATGTTGATTGACTAGCTAGTCTACGCTCTATGGCTAGAAGAGACACAGACGACTTCAAAGGCTCAGTAAATAGTTGAAACGAATAGGTCATAAATCAACTAACATAATATAGTTCATAACCTTGGAATTTTGTCTAAGAATCGTGAGATGGTGGCGACAAAAATATTTTATGATTAATAGTTAGAAAGTGGATCGGGAGCGTATCGAATGTTGAATTGGAAGACGGCCAAGCCCACTAAGCATTGCATTCGATATGAAAAATACGAGTCTCATATACTGGAAATGTGTTGTTAGAAGTTTTCTGTGAAAGAAATATTTAATAAGGCAGCTGCGTATACATAATATGTAAAATAATATAGGTATACATAATAATATATATGTTATAGTCAAACATCGAAGCGCCGGAGCTCCTACCTAGGTTTGACTAGTCAAACCTCAGGTCTGACATAAAGTCTTAGTCAAAGTCCAAACCAATAGCGTTTTTCTACCTTTGACTAACGAATTTTGTATAATTCCAGGAGAGACTAATTTGGTCAGTCAAAGGCTGAAACTCAATTTGATAAAATCGGTGTTTGACTATTCAGACCTAAATTAGGTATAGAAATGTGTTATTTTGTTGAATTAGGTATAAACTTCTGCATAAACTTCGCTTTTAAAGCTTCTTATTAATATTTTCAGTTACAACACGGTTTGGTTCACTCATCTTTAAGCTTACACATTTGCCGGTTCCATGTACAAATATGGAATAAGAAATGAATTTATTGGAAAACCGCAAAGAGGGCAAATATGTCAAAACCTGTATAAACATGTAACAAGCGCAGTACAAATCGACGTTTGACCGAATTTGCCTTAGTCGCTTCTAGGATAGACTAGGCAAAGCCCGAAATAGGTTATTTTAGTTTCAACGTTTGACTAAAAAGTTAGGTAGGTAATTCTAGATTTGACTAAAATACATCAGTCAAAGGCCGAAATTGGAATCTGTTTCGGGGTTTGCCAAAAGGCATTGGTCAAAACTAGGATGAACCAGTCAATCCGAGAAGAGGCTGAAATTCGACCTTTGACTACAACATTATGTTGACGAGACGTGAGTATAATACCATTAAAATAGGTGTCTTAACCTATATTCCCTCATCTTTTCTGCAGATCAATTGAAACCTTCTGGTATTGCTCGTGTTTATACTTAGTTTTTAAACATTGAATCTGTTGTATATAGTACTTATTACTTCCATGATCTGTTGACATAAAATTAAACGTCAGCCTGTCTGTCAATTTTTGACAAATATTTTCAGTAGGTATTTGCTTTTATACAAATGAAAAAAAAAATGTTTGGTTACAATCTTTTCTGTTATGTTAAGGTCGGCAGACAGGCTGACGGTCCACTTGATGGTAGGTGGCTACCGTCGCCTATAATTCAAGCAACGCCACAGGTGCTGCAAGTGCGCTACCGACTACAGTAAGATTAAGGTGAAGCACTCATTCACCGAAACACAACAGCACACGTAAAGTTATTTCACGGTGGTCTTCTGTAAGGGGATGGTTACTGCCACCAGACGGGCCGCCCAAATGACTGCGAAACCCAATGTGCCCTGCCACCACTTTCCAGATCCAGACCAGACCCTGCAGTGAATTAAACCCGGGAACCCTAGAACAGAGCATCCTAACCACGCATCCAACGGGCTCTTCAAATTCTAATTAATAATTTTTGTCCATAATATGAATATTATATTGAAAGAACGAATGAGAAAGGTTTATATGTATAATAAAACCTGATAGTATCCGTGCGTAGCCCTGGGCGGGCCGATATTAAGTGATAGAAAATACTCACCAAACAAACGCATTAACTGAGGACTTAACTTAAGGACTGAAAGCCTTTAAGACAGAGAGCTGAACGACTCAGTAAATTTTCGAATAAGTTTTTCAATGATCATAGTTGGTGGTGTTAATATTATTATGTAGTTTATGACCATGTATATACATCTGTAGCTAACATTCTTATATTTTACTAGCGATCCACCCCGGCTTCACATGTTGTCGCTCTTTCCATCTCCTCGGAGAAACAAACAGAGGCGGATGGCGAGTTTTATTTTGGAATAACTGTAAAAGAACAGAAAAAGAAAGAAGAAAGATTACAATTTCGAATAAACTCTACCAGTTGGTGAGAACTTACCTTATCCTTAAATATTTTAAATATTTCCACAAAAGTAATCAAAACGAATGAAAACACAACAGCGAAATTTATAGTAATTATAAAGCTGTCATTTGCATAACCTTTGACCTAATACGGAGAATCGTTAATGCAATGTAAGTTATCAGAGTTTAATTTTAATGAATGTAATTTATCACATTATCGATGAACTGCGATGTCATGAGGAAATATTTAATATTACAAATTAAGTCTGAATTCCTATTATAGACGATGCAGTTGTAGGTCATGAAGATAATACCGAGTGCTCAGTTGCTTGCAAAGGAAAATATAACATCAACATCTATATTTATTCTAAATTTTTATCCTCATACTTTATTCTTTGTCCTAACAAGGTCAGCAGCGTACTTTCAACCTCTATGACTTTTATTTGTAAGCGTCGATAGCACCCTACCATTAAGTGGACGGTCACTGGACCTTTACCTTAAAAAACTGTCATTCGTAGGATTGCACGTCAGAAGTGAAAACTTTTAAGCTTCACATACTATATATATATACACACACACACATCTGTATATACACATATGTACATCTGTATATATTTATATATATCTGAGCGCGACGGAGACGCGAGTTCAGTGCTTTTTCCCCATCAGAAAAGGGACCAACATGCCTAAAGAAGTTTTCACTTTAAAAGAAAATTTAGCAATTTAAATTTAGGTTCTAAAAGGAGAAATTTAGAGTAAATCGATCAAGTTAATTTTTAGAATATAATTAATTAAAATATTTCACATTAAATTAAAGTGTAAAACTAGGTTGTAGCTCATAACAAACATATTATAGCGATGACTCATAACAAACAAAAGTTGACCAAACAAGTTGGCAACACGATAAGGGGTCAATATTATGCGTATTTACTAATATTACATGAGTTTCACATTGAATATCATTTGCATATTTACATAACACGAAGTTTAGATATACGAATCGATTAGAGAGATTATTGCAAATTACCGTTATTTTGGGGACATTCGAGACTTTTTGATTATTATTAGACTATGCTTTTATCATGAGTGATGTTTTGACAGTTGCGTCTGAATTCCGAGTTCGGCGTCAAATCACAGCATCCTTCTTATTCAGATCTGGTAAATTTAGTATACGTTTCTAGGTCAACCGTTTAGCAAACGTCAGTGCGACCGGCGGAAAATCTTCTATGTCAACATTAGCGACACTCGGGCTTTGGGTAATCATATACAAAGTTAGCAATGCGGTTCACCAATTCACCAAAACATCACAATCTCATTGCTCAGAGGGTTTAGATTTGCGGAAATCGTATTGGAGATAAATTTGTCGTTTTAGCGACACACTGCAAGATTGATAGAGTAGTCCGTGAATGAACTAAGCAAATATACAGCGTTGGATTTTGGTGGCAGATAAATCTACGGGAAAGGGTGTAGCCGATTTTGATATACAAAGCGGAGGCAACATATTTTTTTCGGAAACGGATTTGGGTTGAGCGTGTCTGATTTATATTTATGTGCGGTCCGTCACGCGGTAAAGTGAGATGGACAGGGAAATCCAATGGATGTCTCGATACGCCCAATATCGTGTGTTAAATACACGAACCGTTTTCAAGATTAACTGGGATCTGTGTTCATTGATCAAAAACATGGAGAATTTTGATTTTTTCCTTGTTTCCATTTACCTTAGCAAAAGTGACTACGTCTAAAATAAAGGTTTCTTTCGAAAGCAAAATATATTTATAAATTATATTGGCAGTTGTAACTTTCATAGATTGCGTGTCATAGCAACAACATGAATCAGCCATTTGGTCGAGTAGTTGTAGTGCTTGTCTTAACACTTTGAATCAGGAGTTCTGGGTTCGATTCCTGGCAGGATCGACTTTGGAAATAAAGTTTATTCCAGTGTGTATATAGAAAGTAGGGGCAGGTAATAAATTGGGCAGCCCGTCTGGCGGCTGTAACCAATCCCTTTACTGTGAAATAACATCATGTGTGCTGTTGTGTTTCGGTGAGTAAGTGCTGGAGCCACTTTCGCAATTCACCTGCCGCCATTTTCGGTGAGCAGCGCGCTTTTATAGTCTCAGGCGATGCTCCTGACCTTATTGTTTTTTATATCTCCTGTTTGCAGATATAAAAAATAATAATAACCAGGTTTAATTTATGTGCATTTTTTAATTTATGTGTTAGTGATGACACCCGCTAAAACGTGGTCTCTAACTATGGGCTTCGTAAGAAAGCTCAGTGTCGCACACCGAGCTATGGAGAGAGGTAGCTAGATCGAAATAAGATCATATATCATATATGTATGTCGAAATCCCTCTAATTCGGACCAAGCGCTTTAAAACATCTTTTGTGATGCGCACTGCTAAGGATTGGAACTCCCTGCCGGCGTCTGTATTTCCGAGCTCATATAACCCAAATCTTTTCAAGGTTCGAGTGAATAGGCATCTTCTAGGTGAGCTCGCTCCATCTTCGGCCTGATCCTTCCTGCATGGATGGATGCTGGTCAAGAGCAAACCCATCTATAATAATAAAAAAAAAAAAGATCCGTAGATGAACGAAAGTTACCAGACATAAGCAGGCAGATTAGTAAGTTGAAGTGGAAGTAGGTAGGATACGGAGAGCCGACGGCCGCTCTGCCGGAAGGTTCTGGTGTGGACACGGATCAGCAAGCCCAGCGTAGGACGTCCACCAAAAAATTGGACAGACGACAGTCGACGGTGGATCCAGGCTGCTTCTGATCGGTCCTTTTGGAAAATTAGGGGTGAGACCTCTCTCCACCAGTGGACGTCCTACGGCTGAGATGAAGAAATGATGTGCAAATATTAGGATGTATTCTATTGTTTACCATATGTTATTTGTAATATATATATTTAGTTAGCCCTTACCTAAGTGTAAAAGCTAACTAATTTTGTAAAAACCATATTGTAAACTTTCACCGAAAACATCCATCATATGACGATTTATGGAAAATGCCCGTTAGTCTGACAGATTATTTTCGAACAAACTGTTATATTTGTAAATAGACGTTGTGATAAGTTGATAATATTAAATGAGCATAATTAATGAAAAACAAATAATTTTCATATCGCTCTTTTTCACAATGTGATTTGTTATAACAAAAAAAAAACCGATAATTATAGACAATCGTAAAGAAAATGTCATAGTGTACCTACACTATATTTTTTGGTTGTTCTATTATTTTTTTAATTATGTTGATATGAGACGCAAATTAAAAGAATAGCATAAACATTCTTTTATTTTAGGTAATAAAATAAATTTATTTTATAAAATATAAGGTCCAAATATAAAAATAAAATATAATTGCCCTCGAAAATTACGTATTCAAATAATGTAAAAAAGTAAGATCCTAAGGACGCGGAAGAAATGCGGGAAAAAGTAGTTATAAATAGTTATGAGGTAGTTTTATTACTTTATTAAATTAATTATTGGTTTATATATTTATATAAACTGTTCAAGGCATGATAAGACTATGCCTAAAAGTGTCTCAGCTGACGTTTATAGGCTTATTATTAATAATTAAAAAATAGTATTTTTTTAATTATTATTTTATTTATATCCATTTAATTTCAATTTTAATTAATTTCCATACACAAAATATTCAAGGTCAGTAAGTATACTTAAAACAAAACATATAAAATGTTACAATTTTTTTCAATTGCCTGTTTAACTTTTTTAAGATTTTCCAGTTGTTATAAAAAACACTTATTAAAATACTAAAATGTTACTATAAAATGTTCCACATTATCATTAAATAGTCAATAGGTGGCACCTATCCACTTCTCGCTAATTTTACTGTGTCTGAACGTTTAGTGGGTGGAAAATACATACAATTACATAGGACAAAAAATGGTCCATCCTATTACGGAATTTTGAGTTACGAAATTCGACCAACCTTTTAATATTTGTTTCACTTATTGAGTAATTGTATGATCCAAATAAAGTCGTAAAAGTGTCCTATATTACAAAAATATAATATTGTTTCCTTAAAAAATAATAAGTAAAAATATAGGTCACAATTTAATGGAAGGTTACCGAAATGTAAATAGCGTTAAAGAGAGTTTGCGAGTTTAATATTGATAATATTGCGCATTTGTTGATAATTTTATCGCTAAAAAGAAAAATAAACATTAGCTGGAAAGGTGTCAATTTTTTTTGCACTTGTGTAAACAACTGTACTCAGCGCATATCAGTCACGAATTGACCTTGTTACCGGGTAGCGTCCGAGATGAAGATGACGTCACCGGTCAATATACGATTAATTTGCGAGTCTAGATTTCTGTATCTTGTCACATTATATATTCCATGAAGGATTATAGACCCATTCTCCCGTTTATTTTATATTTCCCACTCAACCAAGAAATATAAAATGTGTACTTATCAAACATTATCAATTACAAACTATACATACAATATTTATAAAGACAAGCTAGGGACAGGTTCGACAAGTAGTGGACTTGTATACTCTTTCTGATATTAGATTTTTTTTTATTATTAAAGATGGGTTTTCTCTTGACCAGCATCTATCCATGTAGGAAGGATGAGGCCTATGATGGAGCGAGCTCACCCAGAAGATGCCTATTCACTCGAACCTTGAAAAGATTTGGGTTGTATGAGCTCAGAAATATAGACGCCGGCAGGCAGTTCCAATCTTTAGCAGTGCGTATTATAAAAGATGTTATTATAAGCGCTTGGTCCGAATTAGAGGGATTTTATTTAAGAAATACAAAGTGAAGGTCCGTTTATATCTTCAGACAACGAACGTATCAGACGCGTACCTACCGCCTTAGACACCGTCAGACACAGTTTATTTGCATCTAGCGTACCAGAAACGTGTCATATCAGACAAAAACAGATAAGTCCACGGTTCTGATTCTGGGTCACAGGCCCTCAGACACGTTCCGGCTCAGACAAAATATTCTCTTCGCGAATGCCGTCCATGCGCGGACAATGTCTGATGACGTCTGAGTGGACACGTTACGTTATATGTATATAAGTTCTCACATAATATCATTTATGAAATAATATTACATATTTTGTTTGACACGCTACGTGTCTGGTACGTTCGTTGTCTGGAGATGTAAACGGACCTTAAAAGTCAATTCACACCGAAACATGGCGACACGACGACGCGGAGCGCAAGAGTTAAGGTAAACAAGACAATATATTACTTATTTACTACACCAAAAGGTACACAGTTCACTGAGTACTCGAAAATGGAGTCGATGACTTCACGCTCTGTTTCGCGACGATGGATCTCGTGATGTCGCGATTTGCAGCGCGAAACAACTGACCTCTTCAAGAATCGTAGAGTTTTGTTGTGATTTGACCTTTAACTTCCCAGCTACTCGTAGTGCCCGTTAAGGTGAAGCTCTGGTCTAAGGTTTAGACAGGCTGACGGTCCACTTGATGGTAGGTGGCTACCGTCGCCTATAACACAAACAACGCTACAGGCGCTGCGAGTGTGCTGCAGATCGTAGAAGGAATAAGGATAAGGAAGAGATAGGGTAATGGGCTTTGGCATTCCTTACTCACTCACTGAAACACAACAGCACATATGCTGTTATTTCACGTTTGTCTTCTGTAAGGGGGTGGTTACTGCCGTCAGACGGACTGCCCAAATGACTGCGAAACGCCACTACTACTACAAGGTTACTTATATATTTTCATATATATTTTCATTTCTTTAATTTCATACAACGAATATACACGGAACAAACCGTCTAAACAGGTAATACGTCGCTCACATATGAATAAAGTGACAGCAGTGCGGTAGCAAATACTAACGTCTGCCTTCATGGAACGAGGCGGAAGGACGATAACGAGATGTCTATTTGACTTATTTGTATTTCCCCATTAATTTAAGGCTTATAATCACACCAGGGTGCTGAAATGTATAGTAATGACTGAGAGACATAGTTTGTGGCTTCACTTACTTAAGCATTGAAAGTAGTGAGCCATTTAGACATGAAAAAAAAAAGAATTTTTAAGAACGCACATTCAGTTATATAAATTTTAACTTGTACAAGGTCCGAGAAATTATGTCATTATAATTACCTTAATTAAAAACTTATAGTATTATTATTAGAGCATTTTTTCCTTTCCGTATCTAAATGTAATCGCGGGTGATTATTCATTCGGGTGTACGGGAGGAGTGAGCCTCAGGTGAATTCTGCGGGCCGATATGTGTCCACAATGAAAAGATGAAAAATATATAAATAAAACACTAATAAAATTACATTTTAATGACTTCTTGGTATTCTGTCCGCTGCATGAAATTAAATATATTTGTCGCAGATTGTAAGATCTAACGGCATTCCTGCCTTTGCTTCAACCGCTTATTGTATAATATTTTAAAGACTTTTTTAAATTGGAACGACAATAATTCCACTTGATACGTGGCTACCGTTTTTTTTTTTTTTTTTTTTTTTTTTTTCAATAATCTAAAAAGTTAGTGCATATTCGAAGATAAATCTTTTTTAAATATATCTGAAAACTGCAGTATAAGGTTCCGAGTGGAGTTATATTTTGTATTTCAATATCATTACACAGGCTAGTTCTTCCACGTGCTCTATTGTTTACAAAGTTTTTAGTTTGCTGGATTATTCAAAATAATCCAGCGTATTATTTTGTATTTTAACCAGTAGTTTAACGAATAAATATTATCCATAAGGATATCCTTTACAATAAACAATTTAATTATTGATATCCTTTAAAAGTGAAAATCCAGCTCCAGCTCTGATTAATCCAGCTCAGATGGGCAGCGTTCGGGAAGCTCCTAGACATCTTCTTGTCCTCAGTATCTTAAAACAATAGTTTTCGACCACATTAGTCGAAAACTGTTAGTGCAGTGTTGCCAGTCATGACTTATGGCGCTGAAACGTGGTCTCCGACTAGTAAGAAGGGCTGTAAGAAAGCTCAACATCGCGTCGGTACGTCGCTCAGCGAGTAGAGAGGTCTATGCTAGGGGTTGCATTGTGAGATTGAATCAGGAATGGCGAGATCCGTAATTGCAGATGGTAATGGGCAGAACACATAGTACGGAGAGCCGACGGCCGGAAGGTTTTCCAGCGGAGGTCATGGACTGGTAAGAGCAGCGTAGGACGTCCACACATAGTCCACACAAGGTGGATCCAGGCTGCTTCTGACCGGTCCTAGAAGTAGACCTTTGTACAGCAGTAGACGTCCTACGGCTGAGATGATGATTATAATGATTTCAAATAATTTAAGTGAAGATTTTTACTTGGACGCTAATTTGCACCTATCTAAAAACGTTTTCAATTCAATAACCTTTATCGACATAGGTATTGCAAATCGGTCACTCAAAATGAAAGAATTTACTTAACGATAGCGTGAGTGATACTCGTTTTTGCGCCACGGTTATTATTTTCAACGCAACAGAAGGTAATATTATGGTGTCAAACGTGTCCAATTTAGTTTTCAACTTAATGTATTTTTTACTACACAATTATTAACGAGCAACGCCGAGACTAATAATTTTTTGTAATAACAACCACCTTGCAGAAAGTGCGAAAGCCGTTCATTTTAAAATACGAGAATGCCATTAAAAGAAGTGAACTTCCATTAACATGCATGCGTACTTGCATTTCGGTTGGTAATTTAATCTCTTGTAGTGAGAATTTAATATTTTTTAAAAACGCTTTAGCTTCACGTAATGTACAATATTTTATCCGTTTATACGTTGACCTCTCAGATGGTCGAAAGCCTTTTTTCTGGAGCTGAGCACACAGAGTCAAAAAAGACTCTTATTTTAACGTAAGTATAGTATTTGCAATTCTATACTGATCGTATATTTTTTCTTGGGGCTATATATATTTAGGCTATATATATATATATATATATATATATACCCTAGCGACCCGCCCCCGGCTTCGCCCGGGGTGCAATTTTTATATATATGAACATTCCCCGTTTATCCCTCTGTCCATTAGTGAAAGCCGAATTAAAATCGGTCTACCCGTTCACACATGATGCCGTGACCAAGGGAAATGGGTATTCATTTTTATATATAGAGATTTTCCAATCGTCCCTGGCTTCGCACGGATGCAGTTTTTTTCTGCAAATTATACACACAAACCGTCCTTATGTATCGCTATTCCCATCAGTGAAGTTCATCCAGATAACTGACTAAAGAAGCTTTCAATTTTATTATCACCATCAGCCTACTGTTTGGCATATAGGTCTTTTAAATTGAACGATCCATCCACTGATAGTCCAGCGATCAAGTGTGTTTCGACTTTGGTCTATACTCAAAAACGCATTATTCGCTGCAAGGCAGATATCTCTCGCCAGTCGATACAGGACTTCAGAGACAGTTTTTCTCGAGTAACATTTTCCAATAGAAGCCTTAAACTTTATATTTAATAGTTGGTTGGGTGTTAATGTTATTATTATTATTATTTATATAATTAATTGTTTTTTATCATCTAACATCCCGGATATTTCCGATAGAATTTCCTTTGGCTATAGTAATTTACATTATTCTTTATTATGGCATGGCACACCCGATATCGTATGTTAGGTAAAATAAAAGCAATTAAAATAAATTAGGTGACGCATTATTAAGCTGTGTATTATAGTATTAAAACCAGCTATCTGTATAATATAGAGCTTATATATTATTAACAATCGTGTGGTGCTAGGTTTTGTGGCATTTTTAAATTGAATGTACCTTTTGTACATATCGAGTCATATTTTATGGTAATTCAGGTTTAGAAAAAACGGAAATAAAATAATCCGTCAATCCGAATCATTCAATGATGATATTGATTAATTGAACACTCGCTGATGCCCGCGGCTTCGCTCGCATTGAAAAAAATAAAATAAAATAACGTCTGACTAAATATATGTATGAGAAATGTAACGCTTAACATCTTTATTGCAGTTATCTGTGCCAGGCGTTAAATGATCCCTCGGGAACAGTACCTTTTTCTGGATGAAAAGTATCCTATATCCTTTCCTGCATCCCTGATAACGTGTATACAAAATTTCATGATGATCGATTCAGCGGTTTAGGCGTGAAAGGGTAACAGACAGACAGACAGACAGAGTTACTTTCACATTTATAAAATTAGTATGGATAAGTGATTTCACATAAAATGTTATGTATGGCAATCATCTCATCAAGGCGGTCGGTAGATTGCATCATCAAGATCAGCCTGCCTTAGTAGTCCTTCCTACATAATTGTAGTAGTTCTTGCTACAATCCAATGTACTATAAATTATTGTATCTATTTTTAATAATAATAAAAAACAAGCGATCAGCTAGTAATTAAAAGATTTTCTATATCTATACACATAAAATATTTTTTTACGGTTCTGTTTCTTCATGGTTCTGTTGCTCCAAGTCTAGTTTAAACTAATGGAAAGAACGATAAAAGAGGAATGATTGCGTATATGCCGGAGGCGGGTCGTTGGTTCTTTATAGTATGTCTTTATTCCTCAAGTTTTTAATTTTAAGGCCTAGTAGAAGCTCAGGATATTCGAGTCACTCAATCTACTAGGCCAAGCTGAGAAGACTGCGCGCTGTGCTTTTTTAAACAATTTCTTGTGGAAATAAATAAAAGTGTTTTGAGAATTTGCCGTATATAAAAACCATTCTTCCAAAAATCATTAATTATTTATTGAGATATTTTTCATACGACATGTTTTAATTATGACCCGAAAAACCACAAAAAATTCCTGTTTTCGGATTGTTTTATGATAGGATGAAGTTGTAAATTTCGTGTTTTGAACCTTAAAATCATTAAGAATGTTTATTAAACAATAGCATATATTTTTTTCCGATCAAAATAAAGAATATTTAATTGTTTGCCGTTGAAACAAAAATATTGACTTCAAATAGTGAAGCCTTAATTTATTTTCTTAGTTCATGCCGCATCGCCTCTCTTAGTATGGACTTACCGTAACATTAATAATGGTTAATTTGAATTCGCCTCTCGCGATTATCAAACGATCGTGCCATTTGAATTGAAATGTTGACTATTAGGATTTAATTACAATAAAATTAAGTCTCCATTTTGAAAAGTTTGTGTTCTGTTCTGAGGTCAGTGCAAGATAATTGTGTTTTGTGCATGTGCCTCATTATCATAAAAATCAAAACTGGTTTACGCAAAATTCGCTACACGGAGAAAGCTTATAATATATATAAATACTAAGCTTAAAATTTGACGAGCCCGTTGAATGAGTGGTTAGGGTGGTTGCCTAAACGCTCTGTTCTAGGGTTCCCGGGTTCGATTCCCAGGAGGGCAAACTTTGAAAAATGAACTTTTCAAATTTGGCTCTGGTCTGGAGCTCGGAAGTAGTGGCAGGGCACACTGCGTTTCGCAGTCAATTGGGCAGCCCGTCTGGCGGCAGTAACCGCCCCCTTACAGAAGACCCCCGTGTGCTGTTGCGTTTCGGTGAGTGAATAAGGGATGCTAGAGCCCATTTCCCTATCCCCTCCTAATCCCTTATCCTTAATCCTACAGTAGTCAGCAGCGCACTTACAGCGGCTGTGGCGTGTTGCTTGTGTTATAGGCGACGGTAACCACCTACCATCAAGTGGACCGTCAGCCTGTCTACCGATCTTAACCTAAAAAAAATTAAAAAAAAAACCTACAATATGTTGCAATTGCGTAGCCGATTTTGATAGGATAAAAGATAAGGGATAGGGAATTGAGCTCTAGCATCATTTAATCACGTGGTTTTATTTCAAATTAGTCTTCTATGAGTGGTGGTTTTAGTGAAAACCGAATTAAAATCGGCCAACCCGTTCACGTGTGATGCCGTGACCAAGGGAAATAGGGATTCATTTTTATATGTAGAGAAAAGAAGATAATAAGATGGTGGGAAACGTCTTAAATCTGTGATAGGGTTGTGTAGACAAGGAGTCATCGTATTATTTATTTATTTTTTATTTATTTATTATCTCATACATGATTCAATACACAATGTTTACAATGTCTGTAAACCATTATTGGTTTGTCTAGACATTTACTTCACGCCAATACACATTACACTATAAATCATATATACAAGAAATTACTACGTTATACTACGTATTTATACTTATGTTTATAAACATAAGTCGTAAATAATAAGTCATATAAACATAGGTAAATAATATATTGCACACAATTTGCTACAATTTTAAATCTCTTATCTATATTTAACTAGGTAGGTATGTGCAAAAACTAGTTCTACTTTTGGACAATTATTATTGCACATTATGTTTGATGAATGAAGACAATCGTGACTATGAGCTTTTATATTTACTGGCATTGAGATTATGATTAGAGTCAATATAAATAATTTTTATCTTATCCGCGTTAGTACAAGCCCTGAATCATGCGACCACTTGCAGATTGCATTGAAGTATGTTTGTCTCTTGGATTTAGCGACTAAGATATCGTCATCGGTTGCTATTAGATAGGTCATCAGCAAATTGATAAATAGTGGTCGTCATGGTACTTAATATATGCAAGATAATGTAATGGGCCAAGAACTGAGCCTTGAGTTGTACCTTCTGAAATGTTAACGCTATCACTGTATTTAGGTATATGTCTCCTATTTTGACTCGGTAGCTTCGATTGCTGAGGTAGTCTTTGCACCAGTTACCCCTAATTCCGCTACTCTCCGGTCTTTCATCAGAAGATAATGAGGGAGCGTATCAAATGCTTTACTGTAATTTATGAATATTAGATTTAAATGTTTCTTAAAATTTAAATGACAGTTCATGTCATCGAGAAAGGAGAAGCGTAATACTCTTATTTCGTTGAAAACCAAATTTTTGTCTGTATTTTTTCTACATTTATGTACTTTTCGACAATTTTATGTACCTAAGACTGGTAATATCGTGATTGGTCGATAGGACTTACGGAACGCAGTGTGCCCTGCCAGTATTGAAAATTATTTTAAATTTTTAAAAGAATAACAAAGACGAATTATTATTGCAGTTTCTGTAAAACAATTAAAGAATACAATATAAAATAAAACAATTAAATTTATTAACAATTCTTTGATAGCGCTCATTCAGGCATACTTAGAATATTAAAAATATTTAATATTATAAACCAAATGTTGCTTACACTTTTTTATTTTACTTACTTATTGATAATATAATATATTTTTAGAATTTCTTGTTATTCTATGTCCGATAGATATTATTATATTAACTAGATATATCTGGGTGAGCTTAACGCAATAACTTACATTATACAACTTGAAAATTCTAAATTAAGCTTTGAGTTTAGATTTTAGTTAAAAGATATTTAAGTATTTAATCTTCTATAGGTATATCAAAATGAATCCCCATTTCCCTTGGTCACGGCATCACGCGTGAACGGGTAGACCGATTTTAATTCGGTTTTCACTAATGGAAAGAGGGATAAATGGGGAATGTTCATATATATAAAAATTGCACGCCGGGCGAAGCCGGGGGCGGGTCGCTAGTATATTATAATTTAATTAATGAGTACACGAGTATTATTGTAAGAATGTGCCTTCTTAAAATCAGATCTATCTAATTCTTCCTCCTCTTTCGCATTCATTTGTCCCTAGTTTCTACTCTTCGAGCTTTATCAATATTTTAAAGTTCAATTAATGTTCATATCCGAAGGGCTACAATTTAAGAGCAATTAATAAATGAAGGAAATAATAAATATAAGAACTTACAGTAAATACTTCATCTTGACAAAAAAATCCACTGCTTTCAAAATTTTCACACAATATCACAGCACGTCACTGTAAATCACAATAATTATTATAATTGTTTACATTGTCAATGGAGTTAGCGGTCTATTTTCGCATAGCGATATGCGCGCGCGCATCTGCGGCAAAAACTAATGAGTAACTGGAGTGGAGTGAGACGCATGGACACGGAGACAAAAACGCCGGCGCCGGCGCTTGTCGTTTTAATTATAAAAGCTTCGCTCCTGAAGCGACTGTGTGTGATTTATGTAATTATGAATGGCTCTTCTTTCAAAAAATATTTTTTGTTTGGAAGTAGTTCTTTTTTTTTAACTACTTCCAAACTAAATCTTATGATTTAATTGTTATTTCATTACGATTTATTCTTAAAAAGCTGAAAAACTTTTCTTTATTTTATATTATAATAAGTGTCAGATAGGTTGACGGTTCACTTTTTTATGTTAAGGTCGGCAGACAGGCTGACGGTCCACTTGATCGTAGGTGGCTACCGTCGCCTATAACACAAGCAACGCCGAAGCTGTTGCAAGTGTGTTGCCGACTGCAGTAGGATAAAAGGATAAGGGATTAGGAGTGGATAGGGAAATGGTCTCTGGCATCTCTTACTCACTCACCAAAACACAACAGACACGTGCTGTTATTTCACGGTGGTCTTCTGTAAGGGGGTGGTTACTGCCGCCTGACGGACTGCCCAAATGACTGCGAAAACGCAGTGTGCCCTGCCACCACTTACTTACTTGATGTTAAATAGCTATTGTCGCCTAAGGAACAAGCTACGCCAGATGCACTCGTTATTGCTTAATGAACTTTATCATGTTTTTACTGCTTTTTGGATCTCTAGCCTCAGCATACGAAACTATCAATAGATTTGGTTAAGACAAGGACTAACATCAGGTTAAGGTGCAATATAGCACAACAAAATTTTGTAGCTTCTCGGAGATGACCGAACAGATTTAAAATTACTTAGGTTTTTCTTAAATATTGCGTAAAATATAAAAGTTTTAAGACTTTAATATAATCATTAAAAAAAAATCGGGAGATATTTTTTAGGACATTCCTAACGAAAGGATTATTTCGATTTTTGGAATTTCGATCTGTTTCCTAGTAAATATCGATCACTGACTCATTGTTATCAAATAATCATTATACATATATCATTGTTATTACTTAGTTGTCGTGGGGCGATTATCAAGATCATACTATCAATGCTGTCACCCACAGAGCATTACAAAGGCTCGTTTCCTAGGCAAAGAGCCCCCTTTTTTTTACGTTGGGAAATCCATCATGGATACCCAGCAGCGAAAGGGGACGCTGTGGGTTATGCCGGACTCCTACCGGCTAAAACCCAACGACTTTCTAGCGCGGCCGTAGATGGGCGGGGTCACAGGAACAACTTCGGCGACCCGCCACGGCTGTTCAGCGCGGGGAGGACTACGCTCCCTGTCGGAACCTTATTAAGTGAACTGACCAGAGTAGTTATTCTAATAAAAATCTCATACAAATCATCAGTTCAGAAAATATAATCATTGTTACCAATCAAAGCTTTTCTCTTCATAACAAAGTAACAAGTTGCAACTTCTAGTAAACAACAAGTTGCATTATGTCGTCTAAAATATTGGATTTGAATTTATGGGTGAAATTATAAAGGGTGATTGTTCTACTAATGGTATACTGAAAGGTATAACTAAGAAGGATAAGGAGTCTACTATAGAAGGATAAAGAAGTCTGCTATTGAAGTTACAAATAAATTTCTAATGCGACAGAAGCATGTCAGTTTTAGATTTCTGATCAAAGCACCTAATATTTTTTGTTGATTTTAATAAACATAGGAACTACTAACAGTAACACGGTGTTTACCGAGGCATATTATTTGCTCGACTCGTCTTAGGCGTTTCAGTAGTTTCGAGAAATAGTAAAAAAAGATTTATTAGAAATATTTCCGGGAACATAAGATCTCTACACACTTTATGCAAATAACCACATGAAAAACGTGTAACATCTCTTTGTATTCGTTGTAGATTTATTACCAGTAATAATAAATACAAGCTAAGAACTATAAAATCCAACTAAACAGAAACAGGAATCTCTAATTTAAATTTGAAATGTTCGTATTTGTATCAAAAACTTCTCAATTTAAAATAGGGATCATCGATCACAAAACATACACATTTTTGGCAAAAAAAAAAACTAATTTTATAATTTTTTTATTGGAATTTATAATGCTCTCTGTATTGTTTGGTTTGTAAATCAAACAAGTATACTTACTCTGCCTAACTCTATATATATTAAGGTCGGCAGACAAGCTGACGGTTCACTTGATGGTAGGTGGCTACCGTCGCCTATAACACAAGCAACGCCAAAGCTGCTGCAAGTGCGCTGCCGACTACAGTAGGATTAAGGATAAGGGATTAGGAGTGGATAGGGAAATGGGCTCTGGCATCCCTTACTCACTCACCGAAACACAATAGCACACGCCGCCAGACGGGCTGCACAAATGACTGCGAAAACGCAGTGTGCCCTGCCAATACTTTTCAAATCTAGACCAGAGCCAAATTTGAAAAGTTGATTTTTCAAAGTTGACCCTGCCGGGAATCGAACCCGAAAACCCTAGAACAGAACGTTAAGGCAATTTTGTATATATATAACAATTTTGTTCAAAGTTGTTTATTTTTTACTAATAATATCGTGAATGTTTACGAAATTATATCCTAATACAATATGAAAGTGACTTTATTTGTTTACGTTTTCACACCTTACTACTCAATCATTATGAAATTTTAGATACACGTTGTCAGGGTTACGAATATGTTAGAATTTTTAAATATTTATATCGACGCCAAAGCAATGTTGTTAAATGGGTCAATTATTACTCGGAGGTTGGAGATGGATTGACACAGACTCAGCAACGCTCGTGTCGGCTGAACTGAATTTGTCTCATCAGTATCAGCCATGCAACATGGCGTTGTTGAGTGCATCGATCTATGTGGACGGTCTAGGTTGATCTAGTGTGAAAAATATGTGTGATAGCGTGACCTCTGAGGGACGACGCAAACATAGAATGGGACTGTAAGGCGCTGTCTGTGAGAGAGAATATAGTCCATAGGTTCGGTAATTCTTCGAGCGATGTCTAGATTTCTCTTTACAAAGCTTTTTGTATGTCGTTTTAAACGAGAAGCCTTTGGGTAGATTATTGGCGGAAACAGTACACCGCCTTGCATGCCGCATCCTTAAAGCCTAAGGGATTGGATGCGCTGTATTTGAACCATTCCTGCATGGTTCATGAATACTGACCACCAATGGTTTAAGTTAATGTGTAAGGTTTTGCTAATGCTGGATATTAGCTGACACTACTAACAACAATTATTATTATTTGACCCACGATGGTTTTATTAAATTAAATTAAAGGATACCTTTTATCCAGAAATAGCATTGTTCCCGAGGGACGCGGAGGAAGTCGCGCCCAAAAACTAGTTTTCATTAAGGGATTGCTTGTGCCGGATTTCGAAAGCGAGTTATTTTCGAATGCAGGCATTTATGTGTATTTTGCATCAACGCTGTTAAAACACGTTTTAAAAAACTACAACCAATTTAAACTCGAACATATTTTGCTAAAGAAGTGACGGGCGCCAATAAATCATTCCAGTGTTCATCTCATTTGTCACTTGGATAATCATATATTTTGACCGCTGAATGGTCATACATGACCTTCGAAACAGATGTTTCAATCCATGCCAAAATCATCAAGCGCTTTAAAGTTTATTTTAGTAAAATCCTTATTCTTATGTGTATATAGCTATAGTAAATTCTGCCTCTAATTAATAGTATTATGTTATCTTAAAGTAGAATATTACTAAACAGCGGATATAAACTGATACTAACTTACTTGGTATCTAAATGATTGAAATATTTTTTGATCACTTAAATAAGTCCAACATAATATGTACAAACTATTTTTTTTTCCAGACTATATTGAGTTCCGAAATCAAAAATTCGGTAGCCCATCTGGCGGCAGTAACCACAACCTTTCAGAAGATTACCGTATAAATAACTGCATGTGTTTCAGAGAGTGTGTAAGCCAATTCTCTACCCTCCTACTAAGGTCGTTACGTAACTGAAGTCTGCAACGCTACTGTAGCACGTTGGTGTTGTTTGTGTAATAAGCGAAGGTAGCCACCCACCATCAAATGGACCATGATCCTGCCTGCCAACCATTGCATAAGAGAAAGAGAGACATTTACAAATAGTATGATAGTAAAAGTGCACTATTGCAAATTTAGCAGCACTGACAAAAATATGTTTAAGTTGTTGGGTGATACCTAATAGAATTGGTGAGACTGATATAACGTGCATTATGCAATGGATTAAGTTGATCTACATACATCTGAGCGAAAGCTACTGAGAATTATAGTGCATCTTGCATTTCACACCCAACTTATTGAAAATTGCTTGTATTAATACCGTGAAATAACAGCACGCGTGCTGTTGTGTTTCGTTGAGTGAGTAAGGGATGCCAGAGCCCATTTCCCTATCCCCTTCTAATCCCTTATCCTAAATCTTACTGTAGTCGTCAGCGCACTTGCGGTAGCTTTAGCGTTGCTTGTGTTTTAGGCGACGGTAGCCACCTACCATCAAGTGGACCGTCAGCCTGTCTGCCGATCTTAACATTAAAAAAAATAGGAGATAATAAAATAGGAATAAAGTTAGGTTTTGCCCTTTTCGTGATTTATAGTACCCATTTATTGACCGTCAATAATTCGGAACTTTTTATTGCTGTCTAGCAAATATAAGTTATTCCAATAAGAGTAAGAGAGCTATGGTAATTATTGCGGAGTGTAACATATACATGTATTTTTATTCTGAAACATAAAAAGAAAATCAAGTAACGCCGCAGTTTATTAGACTAATTTAAATACATAGTGTATGAAGTCACCGTTACTCCAGAAACTATAAATTGTTCTTACGCTGCGTACGATTTATGACATAAAATTTTTCAAGTCGTTAAAATTTTAAGACGTCTTCCCACTCTAGACTTTGTCGGTACCTAGAGACAGTGAATAACATTGAAGATTCTAGAATAGAATCACATCCTTACTAATATTTTAAATACGAGAATGAGTTTGTTTGTTTGTTGGTTACGCTTAATAAACTTAACATCATGAAATTTTGCATACATGTTCTCAGGAATACAGAAAAAGACAGAAAAAGACCTTTCGTCCCCAAAAAAGTACTGCACGCTGGCGAAGACGTAGACAATAAATATTTAGAGGCATAATTTCTTTTTATCACTCGGTATTTTATAATTGAGCGCCACATTTCCATTGTATTTAAATAAGTCATCTAATGTTAAATATGAATATTCCGGGATAAATATGGCAAGGATAACTAAGTTTTGATTGGCTAGCTCAAATTTAAACTAATCTGACGTTAAAAATTTAACTTTTTCTGTTTGTTGGGATATCTCCAAACTGCCAAAGATTTCATTTATTTGAGGTCTATCAGACTACAATAGTGATATTACGTGTAGAACTAAATCTAATGTTTGGTGGATAAGTTCTTTTAAAATACACAATGGCTCGTTTGGAGAGTTTCTTCGAGAAAATATAAAGTTTAGTTAGGAACTATGATTAGGACCTATTTTGTAAAAAAGTTCTCAGTACATTCATTTATACGCTTAATAAAAAAGGAATTACATATGTATATGCAAAATAATGACGGTTTTTGGATGTCGTTATAAGAAATTAGATATTTTTAATTTTACAATGCGATTCAAACAAAGCTTTTATTATTACATTGATATAGTTACTCGAACTATAGTTAAATGAACGAAAAAAAAAAAAAAAAAACAAAACAAAATGCGGCCGCAAATTTCCTCAAATATTCAGTTAGTTCTGCTTTACGCACAAAAGCTTGTACTTAAGGGGGCGTACAAAGCAAAAAAATTCTAATTTCACCCGTGTGACCCCATAATTGAATGGACACGATACCAACAGAACAGAGTTCCTTTTATTAGCCATATTTATTTACAATCTTGGTTAAATGATACGAAACAATTTATAAACAGTCTATACACAACACATTTATAATAATCTACTCACAAACAAGTCTTATTAAAAAAATTACGTGTAAATATTCTTGCACACAGAAACATAGTCTTCCTGTCTCAGTGGAGCGATTGTGACTGATCATGTGAAACAGTGCACATTGAAGTATGCATGATATTGACGGAAGATAGCGCTTTTTGCGGAATAAAAATGTTATAAGTGCCAAAAGTATTGAATATTAATTACTCCTTAAGTATTAATTATTAATACTAAACTACAATGTCAAATGAAAAACTAATAAACGAAGGCCTAGATAATCTGTGAAGTGAGATTACTGATAATTTTTTTGGTTTATAATAAAACAAAATACGATAAAAATTAGAGGCAACTTGGTGATTTTGTTCTATCGAGAAAATTTCATTGTATAATATTTCCCGTTGACATTAATCTATATTATATAAATATTTTCTTATTATATTTAAATATCGCTCTTAACGATAGTTTGTATGACGAGCGACAGATTTACTATTGACCTTACAAAACGTGATGGAGGTGACCTTTCATGAACATCTCCTTCTCACAAAATTCATACGAATACCATTAATGGAGCCATTTGGAAAAAGAACAAAAAATTGGCAATCCTTTGAATTTCGAATCATTGCCTTTTGTACACTTAACCTATATTTGCTTATATCACCCTATATTTGCTTGTTCCCTAATAATGATGGCTGACAATGTGTTCTTTTAAGTCAGACATTCTGAAAGTCCACTAGATGGTAGGTGAGTACTGTTACCCAGTCTGTCGCAACTTCAAAACATTTTTTTTAATATGGAGTTTGCATGGCAAATAATGGCGGATCATGCCATCCCACTCTCTCACTGCAGTTTCTCTTTCTTTGAGCCAAAGAGTACTTTATAATTAAAATTAAATAACACTACTACCAATTACTACAAAACAAATACGTTACTCGCTGTCGCAACTTCAAAACATTGTTTTTGTATATTTATCACAAATAATAATTGTTAAAGGTTTAATTTAGTCATAAAGTGATCGAACGCTGTTAAATAAATACACAGTGACATTTGTTTTGTTAAAATGCCACCGAAAAGACGGTTTATAACATGTGAGATTTGAGGAGATGGAGACCGTCGTATAAATCCCGAACAAAGGAAGTTTATGGCGAAATTTCCTATTGGACGTGGCCCGGTAAGAACTGATATAAATATTTTTTGGTTATATGTAAGTACAGCAGGCTAAAACAAACAAGATTTGATATATTATTTTTATTGTTATTGTTTACTAGTGATGTGCTGTGACTATCGATAACTATAGAGTTACATTTGAGTTTTTAATGCCCATTTTTATCATTTTTATTGAAAAAGTCCAAACCGTGCATACGATATGCTTAATGATTTTTCCGAATTTCTTCCTAATGGGTATATTATTCCAGTGTGATACCGAGTTTGAATAGCACGCCCCCCATCTCTCCTTGCAGGCCTCGTAAGAATTAGCGACGAGCGATTGTTAAATAATTGAATTATTCGAGGATTAAAATTTTTTTTCCAGATGCAGACAGTGGGTTGAGGTTATGGGAAAAGCTGATTTAATAATATATATTCCCATAGAAAAACTGCATACATTAAAATATGTATGTGGAAATCACTTTGAGTACCGAGCTTTTAATAAAATTAAAAGTCGCCTTAAAAAATTTGCTGTACTACCGTAATCCAACATGCCACCATTTCACTGCTGCTTTGAAGTTCAACATTTTGACGACGTTAAGTACGCCAGTTGTTAGAGGAGCAAACTGCGAAGAGGATGATAATGAAGCTGTTATTGACTTCGAAGATTTTATTCAACCTCTTGAAAATACAAAAGGCAGTTGAGCTTAAGAACTATTCTTCACCTACCTGAAACTGATGATACTGTTCTGCACTTACTCGACGATTTCGAGTTACATGGCGTTGATGTGGAATTGTCATAGATAGAAAATAGTTTGTTCGAAATGTTCAAAAAATAGCCTACTGTGTATGTTGTGCCTCGGTGGTCCTACAAAAAATCCGGTTTAAGAATAGATGATCCAGATAAATAATACATAAACTTCGGGAGTGGTGGCAAGAAAAAAAATCTTATATATCCCACAACAAATCTATGTAAGCTAGTTGATACGGTTACACCTTGAAGCTGAAGTTAAACCGATTCTTCATGAAATACATTTCTCAACAAGCCATCACGATGATGTTGACAAAATGTGACAATTTGTTATGGACCTGTAATGAGCACAAAGATCATCTACTGTATTTTTACTAGTTCGCTTAAGTCATCTTTTAATACGAAATGAATGCCATATTTTAAAACTTTCGTTTGCAAATGTCGCGGAATCAACAGAAGATTTTGTTAAAAAATCACAAGGTGTCGCGAAATGATAAAATAAAATTATTATTATGTACTTGTATATTTTTAGTAGTTTTATTCTCATATTAATTAAAAAATATATTAACATATCCTCCATTTCCTGTTTCTACATTTTATCGATATCGACAAAAAGAAACGCATAGGGTAGCTACACTATTTGGCCTGTTAGGTTGGTACTATTATTATTTGACGTACATATTTGTCATGTTGGTATGAGAATGCCATGTAACTAGGCGTTTATTGGCGTTATAGGAGTCCCGACTCTTATAACGTAGTGATTATATTCTCTTTGCTGTTACCTATTATAACGATACAGATGCTGCAAACGCGCTGTCGAGTTTAGCAACATTACTGCTATCTCTGCTTGATTAAGAAACAAAATTATGAACTTAGTAATAAAAATAAACTTAAATGAATTTTAATAAATCTAAATACTTAAATATTTAAATGATTTCAAATATGGAAATGGGCTCTTGAATCCCTTGCACTCATTCATCAAACACTTAGCACAGGTGCTGTTATTTCACGGCGATCTTCTATAAGGGGTTGGTTATTGCCGCCAGACGGGCTGCCCATATAACTGTAAAACACAGTGTTGCCGTGCCACTATTGTTACTCCCAATCCACAGCAAACCTTGAAAAGTTCATTTCCAAAGTTGGCCCTGCCGGGATTCGAACCCAGGACACTACGCGTTAAAGCAAGTAACTTAACCATTCGACAAATGGGCTAGTGAATTTTAAAAATCGTACTTAAAATACAGACCACAAAGCCTCGAGACTTGCTACCTACTACTCGGTTGTGCTAGTATGTGCAATTACGTTTGTTCTCTAATCAAATGGCCTACTGTCTAGCAACTATTTGGCACTAAATTTGCACGTGCGGTCAACGCTACCCTTGTAATTGCAGCTACTATCTTCTTGTGCCTACGTAATTCAAGTGTTCCAACATTCCGGATAGGTGTCACAGGTACAAAGCGCTTTGATATTAGTATAGCAATGAATCAGTGGTGAAACTTTTTGAATTGACAATATTCATTTGTTACAAATGATTTTTTTTGACTCAAAGGCTGAAGCTCTACATAAAGTCTTTTTTAACATTTATAATTCGGTAAGTTTATAAAAAAAGACTTGAAATTATTTTATATTTTTTATACAATTTTTTTGGCAGGGGTCTCGGGTTCGATTCCCTGCATGGTTAGCAGGAGCCCATTTCCCTATCCCTTCCTAATCCCTTATCCCTAATCCTAATATGGTCGGCAGTGCAATTGCAGCACAGTAGCGTTACTTGTAATAGATTGTGGCAACCAGTGAATCATAAAAAAAATCATAGCTTCATTTAATGTAAGTAATGTAATGATATCAAGTGCAATGCGGTATTTTGATGTTTATTATAAGGAGACATATTTAAATTCCTTAAAAATACGGTGAATATTTTGTATTTTTATGTTAATAGTATATACTTAAGTACTTATAATACCATAAGTAAGTTTTTAATTACAAATCTTTGCATCAAAGAACAATTAAACATTTTTATAATTATTATGCATTTAATTACATACTAGCTGAGCCTGCAACTTCGTACGCGTGGTATCCGGTTTATCGCGTACTTTTTATATTTGCAAACTGATTGGACTGTAACAAACACTAAATGTTACCGGAAGGTTGCTACAATACATCAGTGGAAACCACATGAAAATCGATTAAGCCGTTTCTGAGATTTGCGTGCACAAAGGCATAATAGGCAACAATTTCATTATAGATAAATCCTACCAGCGTAAGCTGAACCCTACTTAATATGATTGATCATGTAGATCCGAGGTTAACTTACATTGGAACATTCAAAATCACCTAAACTGTCCATTTTTAATTTTATATCTTGAAACAATTTTAACGACTTGAAATTTTATATCATCATTATTTTACAGATGATAATATATAGTTAATTAATGTTTCAGCTAATTCAACTGAAGAGTTATTTTATTGCATTTTGATGGAAAAATGTTGGAGGTAATTCTTTAAATTTACATAACTTTTTTGTTTATAAACCGATTGGAATGAAACAAACACATAATGTTACGGGAATCTTGCTATAATACATAAGTGAAAACAGCAATCAAATCGGTTAAGTACTTTCTGAGATTAGCGGGCATAAACGCACAGACAAACATACAAAAATTCTAATTGTTTTTTTAATTAAAATTATTTTTAATTAAAAAATATTTTTAATTATTAATTAAAATGTTTTTTTTTTACTTCTATAAATACTTTGATGACTTGTATAAATTGTTTCTTTTTTTTTTTAATTTATATTTAATGTTCACGGCACGGCACGGCTCGTTTACGATTTCATTATGAGTATAGATTAGAAAAATAATCAAGTAATAATTTAAAAATAAATTAATACTTTAACTAAGACTAAGTGTCAATATAAAAATGGACCCTTAAAAACAAAGAGTTTGTTTACAGTTTTACAAATTACTTTATAATAACTAAAATTATCTAATATAAAAATTAAAAACTAATAATATAAAAATGGACCCTGCGGCATTGTACCAAGTACGCTGGCAGCATTTCCTCGTTGAATGGCCAAGGACACGTTGGCCGAGGAAAGTGCCAGCTCTTCGGTCTCCCGTCGCATCAATAAGCCTCTTCGAAATATCTTCGAAGAGGCTCGTTGCTGCAAGGCCCCACAGTAATAATTTAATGCGCATTTTCTTAAAAATTTACAACTTTTAAAATGTAACTGAATATTTTTTAAATTCAACAAATTTTTTACTAAATAACATCATGATGTTTTACATACCACCCGTGGCTACTGAGGTATGATAATTAATTGTCAAGGAGATCAATCAGTTTTGTATGGAGGTCGAGCCATCAGTGAATGGTATTTTCGTTGTACCAGAAGAAATTTGAGAAGAAATTATAGATTTTACTGGGAAAATATCTTGTAATTTGGTAATGAGGGTTTCATGGATATTTAAGTTTGAAAGTATTAAAAAATCCAATTGTTACAATAAAGTAATACTTAAGTTTTTTAATTTTCGAATGTTATCCCCATTTACAAAATCCGAAATATTCAGGGGAAATTACTGAAATTAAGAAAGACTGTTATTAAAAAAATCTCAGAAGTGGAAGTTAAAAAAAATTGGCCTGATTTTGAATGACATCCTTTAATTCTGATTTTGAATGACAGTGCTGAATTGTCACAATTTTTAAAGCGACACCTAATATGGGCGGTAATGAAAACAGTTAATTTTAGAAAAAATGTTATAATTTTACGGTGAACTTCTAAAAGGGGGTGGTTACTGCCGTCCGTTAGATTGCCCAATAAGTATTTTATATTATGATAGTTTATTTTTCTTCCAAATTTCTTCTCTAAATAAAATATTTTCTTGTATGCAGTTTCGCCATTATCTAAGTATTAAGGCTACATGTTATGGAAATTTCTACTGTTAACACACCTATAAGGTTCTCTTAACAAAACGTGGTGCATAATTAACAACCAGCGAGACAAATTAACGAGCCGGCGAAAGTTCTGGAACAATGGCTTGTAGTAACGTCACGCGGGATATTTCCCGCATTAACGATCGGGCTAATGATCCTCACATCCGAGAACTGTCATTATTGAGTTTAACGCGTCATCAACGAATCGTTGTATGAATTACACGATAACGGTTCGATGGTTACGAATTTGGGCTCGTATTTGCAATGTGTTGAAATTAGTAACAACATTCAGTTTATCTGAGGCCTCGTCTCGCTGGAATAATCCAATGGCAATGTTAATTATGTTTTTCGTTATATTATTACATGTTAAAGCTTGTTTGTTTTTCTAAACAGTTGTCTTTTTTGTAATGTTAAGATCGGCAGACAGACTGACGGTCCACTTGATGATAGGTGGCTACCGTCGCCTATAACACGCGCAACGCCAAAACTGCTGCAAGTGCGCTGCCGACTACAGTAGGGTTAAGGATAAGGGATTAGGAGGAGGATAGGGAAATGGGCTCTGGCATCCCTTACTCACTCATCGAAACACAACAGCATACGTGCTGTTATTGCACGGAACTAAATATAAGCAATTTTCAATAAGTTGGATGTGAAATGCAGGATGTACTATAGGTAATTCTCAGCAACTTCGCTCAGATATTGATCAACTTAATCCATTGCATAATGTAAGGGGGTGGCTTGACTGCGAACAGACCGCCTAAATGACTGCGAAACGCAGTGTGCCCTATCACTATGAAAATACGAAAAATGTCGACGGAAAATATAAAAATATGGGAAAGATAAAACTCATACGACCAACAAATCAACAAATTGGCTTGATCAATTTTGACACCATTTTATAGGCGTGAAATAAATTAAATACTTACCTACTTAATTTTATTTTAAAATTCGTTAAACTGCGGAAAGTAATACAGAAGTTATTTTGTAGAAACTCATGATTTTATTTCAAAAAGTGGAATAATTTCAATTTAATCAATTAAGAAAATTACCAATATTTTTTTTTGTTGACTTTTTTAAGGGATTCACTGAGGCAAATGACATTTACTATAGAACTCGCTGGCAGCGGAGACAATTCAACGGGCCTAGAAATGGTGTTTTTTTGTTTTTACCATTAGAACATTACACAAAAAAATTTTTTTATCAATACAATTTTTTAATCCGATATCAACTTATTAATAGGTAGAGGATTCATATGCGTGCAATAAGCCGTTTTCAATAAAGGTCAAATTCTTCTTGTGTTCTAACTTTTTTTGTGGAGTTTCCATTACTTTAACGAAAATTCTAATTAATACAATTGGTTCTTCACATGTTTAAGTATAATATATATTTTTTTCAAAGCAATTGTCTTGTCTATTTCTTGTAACATTTTCATTAAACAATGGATATTTTTAGTATTTAGCGTTTGTCTCCCCCTTAAGATAAAAAAGATTGATACATAGTTACTTTTTACCTATTATTTACAAAATTTGGAAATCAAATATTTTGATATTAAAGCGTAAATTAACCGTCGAAGTAATTTAAAATTTCAGAAAATAAAAAATGCCAATTGATTAGTTTTATGGCTTATTATTTTCGGAGATCACTTATAAATAGACTTATTTTTTCATACTGACTTATTAAGTTTTTAGCGTTCGTTGAGTTTCAATTAAAAAGTAAAAATTTCCCCAAAAAAGTTAACTAAAGTCTGGTTAAATTTCAAAGAATATCAGCGGAAATTAAAAAAAGATATATCCATTTATTTCTTAAAATTAGTAATTACGAAGGCCAAAACAAAGTTGCGTCGATTACGTCAAAACATTGATACAAATGACGGCGCTATGAAGATTTATTGCCAAAGAAAATGCCAAATGTCTTAACACGCACATTTACTTATCCTTGACCTGATATTGTCGCTAAAAGTCACTAATTAACAGCAAAAGAATAATTACAGCGTCAAAAAATTTAGGCCACGTCTAAAAGTGACATGTCTCTATTAATTTTCCACGCTAAATCACTTGGACAGTGACTAGACTGTTTGATGACATCATATCAAACTCGTAAACAAGATACATGTCATGCAATAAAGTCGTGTAGCTTTTATAGTTGTGTGGCTTGGGATAAATAGAGAGTTGAAGGAAACTTGTGTCCTTGTGTTCTGTAAAGCAGAATGAAGTTTTCTTCTATCTTATGTACGTGTAATATTGTTTGAAACAATCTAGAATATCTTTTATGTATCGTCGTTGTCAAACCAAAATCTGCTATGTGCACTTTTTTGAGATTCCAACATTTTGACCTTAGTGAATAAGTAGTTCATTTCCTTTTCTATCCTAAGAAAAATGGTAAAGTACATAAGTCTTTTTGTCAAATTACGACCTCTTAATAAAATGAATCTGTTATGTGCAAAATTTACTCTATTGTCAAAATAAATTAAAAAAAGAAAATTTTTTTTTATTAAATATTAAAATTCCAGTCCTCCCAGTGGTCGGTCCCTACCGGTCCCTAACACCTCTGAGCAGGATGCCTGGGGCCCTTCCCCCTAGGATCTCCCAGGCTACCCTGATCTGAGGGCCTCCTACTCTGGCAAACTCTGGCTCTATGAGGTGCTCCGCCACGAGCTCCGCTAAACAGAGCCCGCTCGTAGCTCACTTCGGTGTGTGCCTTGTTGGTCCCCAAAACCAATCCGATCGGTCGAGCAAGGGCCGGTGAGGAGGAAAGCACCGACCCCTGCAACCGCCCGGATTGCCTAGGGTAACCCCCCCCCCCGCCACGACAAGGTCCTGGCACACCTAGTGTATATCATCAATCCTAAGAAAAAGCGCGCGGAGTCAAAGCTAGTTATTTATAAAATACTAGCTGTTGCGTCCGACTTCGTCCGCGTATCTTTATAATATACTGTGTTACTCGCTGATAATGTAGTTTTCTATATGTACGTGAAAGAATTTTTAAAATCGGTCCAGTGGGCTTTGAGTTTATTCATTACAAATATACATTTGTATGGAGGGGGGTAAAGGGCGAAATGGGGGGAGGGCGAGTAGCTTATGTTACTCGCTGATAATTTAGTAGTTTTTGAGTTTATTCATTAAAAACATTCAAAAATACAGACATACATACAAATCTTTTCTCTTTATAATTTTAGTATAGATAAAAGTTGGATAACCAAAAGATTTCTTCAATGTGACGTCATAAAATAAATCAAAGCAAAGAAAAAAAAAGACTTGAAAAGGTTTGGGTTTCAATTTGTAATTTTCTTTGCATGCACAAATATTCTGTCTGTGTAGAAAGGCACTTATTTAGCATTTATAATCTGACAAAGGTTTGGCGGCAGAATCCACAAAAAATCCAGGACAAAATATTTCAGAGCTAATTTTCTTCACATTCCTCTTTCACTACTTTAACATTTTTGTCTATTGCATGATCTACGGCGAATCTGTAGGTGCCTCCTTCTAAATTGACTTAAAAAGTTTTGGCAAAAGAAGCTTATCGAAAGAGGTAAAGCCAAGGAACCTCTTAATTACTTAATTCCTAATATTAATTAATAATTAATGATTCTTAATTAATTCATAATAGTTGCACATAAAACAATGAATAAATATAATTTTGCAAAGTACATATAAAAATCTGCATTCAAAAGGTCCAATTTTGCTGCAGCATGTTTATAGGCCGATAACTCGGTTACTGGAAAACTGATTTCCCCCGGTTAACAAGGCTTACAACAAGCACCATTCGCGTTTATCGCTGATCAACCGCACTGACATCGTTGCGTGACTAACTCGATGGCTTGCTAAGTAAATAACAGTTCTAGCAACAGTTTTATTCCTAATAATTTCAAACTGATATACTCATATTAACATCTCTAAAATCTCTAAAATAACCATAAATAGATTACTGCTAATGTCCAATAGAAATTAGCATTAACACAAATTTAACTTAAGAGCCCATTGGTCGAGTTGTTAAGGGTAGAGTTGCCTTAGCCTTAGCCTTCTTAGAAGCCAGGGTTTGTTTCCCGTCAGGCCTAACTTTAAAGCCTCCAGATAGTACGTCTGGCGGTAGTAACCACGCCCTCCCAGAAGACTATCGTGAAATAACAATCGTATCTTTGAGTGAGTAAGGGATGCCAGAGCTTATTTGCTAATCCCTTATCTTTTTTGTATATATAAAAATGAATCCCTATTTCCCTTGGTCACGGCATCACGCGTGAATGGGTAGACCGATTTTAATTCGGTTTTCACTAATGGAAAGAAGGATAAACGAGGAATGTTTATATATATATAAAAATTGCACCCTTTGCGAAGCCCGGGGCGGGTCGCTAGTCCTAAATAGTAATAAGGTCGTCAGTGCACTTATAACGTTGCTTGTGTTTTTTTTTCTATTCTAATTAATATTTTATCATTTTATTAGCCGATTTGCATTTTAAAAAATAAAAAATAAAAAAAGTACTCAAAATAATGCGAGCCCTCTAATCTTATTTAATTGAAAAAGATATGATTCATGAGAAGCCTCTAAATAGATCAACAAATCCGAATTTTCACAGAAATAAGAGTTAAAGAATGTAAACAATTATGTTTATTTTTTCTATCTAATATACCTATTTAAAATGTTGAACAAAATTCCAATTCTGTTAAAACAGATTTGATTTTATATTTTAGCTGTCGGAAATTTCTCATAATTTTTACTAAGTGTCTACGAACTGTTATGCGAATTTCAGTTGAAGAAAGTATTAAGCCATACATATCTATACTCTAGTACTCTTTATTATACTGTGTCTATACGCTACTTTGATTCTTTTATAACTGAGATCAAAGAGATTAAAAAATATTAGGAGCCATTCTATTAGTGTACTCAACGACTCATAAAAGAACTCCATTAAATTCTTTTTTAAATATAATATGCAAATTTAATAATAATTAAATTAATGTTTTAACTATATTACAAGCCTAGAAAACGTATAGGAAAATAATTATTCTAATTATAGAAGTAAATAAAATAATCCTAAACTAGGTTTTCAAAGTGAAATTCTTTGCCGAGAATCGTTGAGATTGTTTTAAATACGAAGATTCAAAATTTTGTTGATAACATCCAGACCAATGAAGGTTGACGTCTGTTAACAATTGTTACATATATATTTTGAATAAAGTTGACCCTTCTAGCAAGCTGACGGTGCACTTGGTGATAGGGGACAAGCAAGCCGACGTTAGTAGGATAAATAATATGGAATTAGGACGGGATAGAGATGGATCCTGGCATGCCTGGCGTGCTGTTATTCAGGGTAATCCTTGAGCAAATGGTACTGCCTCTGCCACTGCCTATTTACCGCGAAGGTGCGGTAAATAGGTACGAGTATGTATGCATACATGCATACTTTACTGGAGGCAATCAACTACGAAAATAACCCCTAACGCGGTCTTTATCGCCATTGTAGAGCTGTGATATACCTAAAGGCGAAAATTATCGGTTAGATACCACCATTTTATCACTTTTAGAATTCGTTGCGCTATTGTAGAGCTATTGAAGCTCTCATATATCTTCTATATCACGTTATATACCTCCTATGTATCGCCATTGAAAAACCTAAGATTATGAAATCTTTAACACTCCTATATGATTTTAAAATTTCGTTAGAGTTTAAATACAATCGTTATAACTCTTAAATAAGCCCCTAAATGTTACTTGAGTGTGTATCGTTCAACATTTAATAGTAAATTGTTTGAGAAATTAATTAGTGTATATTGTTACTTTGTTAATGAAAGTTTCTGAAACTGACAACTTTGATTAAAAATTAAATTAAAATCCCTTGACCTATTTTGAAAATGGCAGTCAGTGTACAATGTACTTTTAATATTTGAGTGTCACTCATTTGTTTTTCATTGTTGCGTCATTTTTTAAATGGCGTCGATACTTCAGTAGTTACTGATAGCCCCAATTCCTGGCAACCCCAAAGTTTTTATTATTTGTCATAGTGGCACGACTCGGTCTTGACTGAATAGAAAATTTGTACAGTCGGGTTCATTTTATTGTATACGAGTTGCAATTGAAATTTTATAAAACAACTATTTCCTGCAACTTCGTCCGCGATTTAAAATATTTAATTTTCTTTTGGCCGGGGAATTTTCGGTTAGGGAATTTTTTCAATGGTAATTTTAAAAAAGTGTTGACTGGCTTAGATATAACTGGCACTTTCAATCATTAAAAATATTTATAGTAAAAACAAAAAAATAGTTTCATGACTTTTTTACGACATATTTAAGTTAACTTGTGAATTGCCAAAGACTTAGATTGAATTGATGAAGTCCCACTTTGTAGCTATCCATATTTAGCTAAAGTGAAATTTTTAGAATGCCCCACGTGTTTAAGTAGGTATTTATTAGAAGGTTACACAAAAATTTTAAATAGTTCTTTACCGCATTTAATGATCGACTTGTTATATTTATAAATATAAACAACAGTTCCTAATAAATCTATATTTTACTAATATTATAAAGCTGAAGAGTTTGTTTGTTTAAACGCGTTAATCTCAGAAACTACTGGTTCGAATTGAATTTTTTTTTATTTTGAATAGTCCATTTATCGACGAAGGCTATAGGCTATATAACATCACGTTACGATAAATAATATTATATATGTATAAGCAGTGTCCAGTACCGCGCGCCGTATGGGCCGCAGCGAAGCATGGCCGAGTTCAGCTAGTAATAATATAAATCTAATAATTATATCTAATATAATATAATTAATAATAATGAATTACAGTCACAAAACTAAAAAACATTTAACAAAATAATTAGCACAATTGCGGACTATTCCGTGGCATATTCATTTTGCAGCGCTAAATTCATTCACTGATTTACAATAGTATGATTCAACAGTTTAATAATTGTATAACTCACGTTTATTTCCTCTTTAACCGTGTGATAAAATTAAATAATGAATGGCGCCAATGATTCAGCATCAATGTGATCCTAGTAGTACCTACTCTTTTCCAATAAACAGTAATAATAATAATCAACCTGGAAACGATTATTTGGATACAATCTGACGCATATAGACACGCATATAGACTGTCGCTGTATGTATTCATATGTCGATATTTACCGTCAAAAATCACGGTAACGAGACACTTTAAGGTACCATGTTACTTGACATTTTTTGTTCGTTTATGTGTCCTCTACATTCACTTTCATTGTTCGCCGCAATTTCGAAAAAAAAAATCAAAATGGCGGGGGATCGATATGGCAGCTTCCATGCAAAAACGTTCCCTTTGATTTGTGGCTAGAGAAAAACTTAACAGTTTTGCGAAAATCATGTAGAAAAGTTGTAGCGAATTGCGTCGCAGTTATAATAGAATTCTTTGCTCGGGTACAGGTATGTGGTGATTCAGATTGAATATTTTGTAAGTACAGGTGCATTATGAATAATTGTGAGCAACCTGTGTAGATGGCGCAATCCCAAGGCATCGTATGTGTTACAATCCTAACATACTTGTAAATAAATGATTACATAATAATAATCACATTTATTTTATTTTCCAGTTTGTGCCAACCCTAGCATATCTGCGTGTGACAGCGTAAGTACTTGCACTACAAAAGCGTTACCGGACTGTAAGACTTGTTAAGGATGATTTATATTACACCGGGCCGTGCCCCGTCCGTGCCCTGGCCGGAGCCCGGTGAAGATATTGTTAGTATGCTTTTGTATGGATCAATTCATATTACACCGGGCCGTGTCCGTGCCCCGGCCGGAACACGGCCGGGGCACGGCCGGAGCGCTCCAATCTCGAAATTTCATAAAATGTTTGTTTTCACAGTGCGCTCGGAGACAGCTTCGCGAGGCCCGCTCGGGGTATAGTACCTATTAGTTTTTTTAGTGGTATCATTTAATGTATATTTAGTTTCTTTTTTAAATTGTTAAAATTATAAATAAATAAATAAATTAATTAACCCGAGGCTGACTGCCTCGAAGTATATTTTTTAAATAATATATGTTAATATATTTCTGGTAGGTATAATATATTTCTGCTTAAATATTTTTTCAAAAAAAAAGAATTTCAAAAATATCTCGGGAGCGGTGCGTCGCAGACCCTCCGTGTTGGTACTCATTTAAGAGGTCTCGGGGAGAGGAATTTTTCGGTGAAGACGAAATTTCGAAATTCGCATTTTTGGACTTTTTCAAAATTATCTCGGGAGCGGTGCGACGCAGACCCCCCGTGTTGGTACTCATTTAAGAGGTCTCGGGGAGAGTAATTTTTCGGTGAAGACGAAATTTCGAAATTAGCATTTTTGGACTTTTTCAAAATTATCTCGGGAGCGGTGCGTCGCAGACCCCCCGTGTTGGTACTCATTTAAGAGGTCTCGGGGAGAGGAATTTTTCGGTGAAGACGAAATTTCGAAATTCGCATTTTTGGACTTTTTCAAAATTATTTCGGGAGCGGTGCGTCGCAGACCCCCCCGTGTTGGTACTCATTTAAGAGGTCTCAGGGAGACGAATTTTTCGTTCACGACGAAATTTTGAAATTCACATTTTCGTTGAAAAACAAAAAAAAATCTGTTTAAAAACAAAAAAGTTACACGTTTTTCCGAATACCACGCATACGAAGTCGCGGGCATAGCTAGTATAGTAATATTAATACAAAATAGTATAATAGTACTTGGAAATGACAAGGCACGGGCAACGCCCGGTGGCGGCCCGTCGGCGGCACGGTGACAAATAGCAAACCCGGCCGGGGCACGTTGAGAAAAACCCGGTGAGCGCCCGGCCCGGTGTAATATAAATCATCCTTAGGCTGTGATGTTAGATTGTGTATGTGGTTGTAACTAATTACAATTCTTCATTTATAACATTTTGCACGCAACTTAGTCTGCGTCGCTAGGTAACAGTGTTTTTTTTTCTGAATGAAACTTACGCTATAACCTTTTCTGTACTTCTGAAAAAATGTGAACCCCGTTCCCATACAAGCCTCGGCCGTAACTACTACTGTGTCCAATAAATACTCGAACTGATCCAATATGACGGCTACATATGACGCGATATATAGCTCCGCCCACTAGCTCAGGTGTTGCCCAACAAGCCAATGAGCGATCAGTACTCGTACTCGCATGTTTGTGAAGCTGTTCGCAGTTCGCACTGTGCCTCTAGCGTTTGTTTCTGTTGTGCGTGTTTTAGCTGTCCGTCGAAATGGAGAAGACACCAGGGATGATGCAAGATCTGGACGACCTTCAACCTCTTGTGTAGATGAAAACATTGATCGAGTGAGGTCCCTTATCCTTGCTGATAGTCGAAAAACTATGCGGATTAGATAAATCAACAGTGCACACAATTATTGTAACTGAATATTTTGGTTTAAAAAAATTCAAGGTCTTGCTATTGGTTTTTCGATAATATGTTCACCATGAAATCGTTCCTCAAGGGCAAATAGTAAATGCTGCCTTCTACATCACGGTTCTCAAACACTTGAGAGATGGCGTGCGTTGTGTGCGACCAAATTTGGCTCAAGACGACAACGGGTGGATTCTCCACTATGACAACGCAGCTGCCTATACAGCATTTGCTGTCCGTGAATTTTTGACGAAAAATTTCCTTGAACACCCTTCTTATACGCCTCCTTATAAATGCAAAATATGAGGGGATAACAATGAGAGGATGTGGAAACAATAAAACAAGAAATGACGAGGAAATGACTAAGAAGCCTAACTGCCGACGACTTTCAGGGGTTCTTTGAACAGTGGAAAAGAAGATGGGACAAGTGCCTAGCGACGAATGCAGATATTTTTGAAGGAGACAAAATTAATGTAGATTAAATTTTGTAAAATAAAGTTTTTATGACCCTAGTTCGCGTATTTAGTGGACACACTATGTATACAGGTCTTCTTTTTTATGTGGGTCGGCAGACAGGGTGACGGTCCACTTGATGGTAGGTGGCTACCGTCGCCTATCGCCACGCTCCTGCAAGTGCGCTGCCGACTACAGTGGGATTAAGGATAGGGGATTGGGTAGGAGAATGGGCTCTGTCTGGAAATTGGCCATTAATTAGAATATTAAAAGAGATTGCATGATTTGTAATTCTCTTGAACCTTTCATATTAAACGTTATATTTTGATTTTAGCTCTGTTAAATGAATTATGTTTGAGCTTATAGTGTAACTTAATATAACTATATTTAATATACGTAATGTTAAAATAGTACTACTTAATATTATAGTGATTTAATTACATAGTATTAGTTATTACAATATACTTTAGGTACTTGTACTGTTAGTATATTTTATCAAAACGAAGACACTTCTGTAGGAAAATAACTGTTAGCGAAATAATTTCATCGCGTACTTAAATCATTTCATAATGGAAAATAAGCACGAAATTCGTCAGCAATTACGTTGACAAGTCATAATACAATAAAAAGACGAGCCGATGGAAATTAGCGTTGGGACACCAGAATTAATTAATTTATAACGTCCATAAAATTGTGATTGGAACGCCACAACACTGCAAAACAAAATGTTTAGCTTTTTACGTAGAATGTCATTAAATGTTTATTAGGATTAACTGATTTGTCGATAGGCTATTGGCCTATTTATCAAAAAGTGTTGAACTAGTATAGTAAATAGAATTTGGTATGAGTTTTGATTTGATATTGAGTTTGATAAAACGAGCTCTTGATTACTTTGTTATTCAAGTTGTCTATGTTTGATTGTTTTGTTTATTGTTTTATTTCTTTGCTCTGTGGTGAAACCTATTTCTGTGAAACGAATGTCCTGCATAGTACTTGATAATAATAATTTATTACAGATATCTTCTTCCCAGTCGTATTCTTCAGTGCTGAAGGTCCCTTAAAGGTCATTAAAGTCCCTTAAAGTCATTCGTAGCTGTTTGCAGCACTACACGCTTCTACTACGTCCGGTCTTCAGCTTCTCTCAGGGCAAGTGTTACGAGAAGACCAGTGAGAGTAGTTACTTGGTCACACCAGCGGCTACGTGATCAGCCGCGAGGTCTCTTTCTTTCGACCTTGCATGTAATAACTAGTTTATCGAGGTCTTTTGGTGGATGACGGGCAATGTAACGTGCAATGACAACCATATTAATAGCTAAAAATGTTATTTTAATTTATTTTTCACTTCTCATGCTCTGAAAGTGCTTATTTGTGCAGGATATAGGCTGCACAAAAATCTAATTTTGTGCACAAGTGCATTAACGTATCTACTCATACATATATCTATATTAAGGCAAACAAAATGAGCCATACAGCCAAACACAATGAGAAGTTCATAGATAGAATTTGTTATTTTATAATATTTACTTAAATTTATTTGCCTTATGTGTTTTTTAAGACATATAATAAATAAAATAAAAATAAAAAAGCCTTTATTACTGATTTTTTTACATGCTTACTTAAAATTTAAAAATTAATGCCTAATTTTTTTTTAATTATTATTATTTTACAGATCGGCAAACGGTTTTTAATCAGCTTGTCTCCCGACAAAGGCCTCCTCTAAAGATTTCCACTTAACTCTGTCCTTTGCTGTACGAGTCCATATTGGACCAGCTACTTTAACAATATCATCTTCCCATCTTTTAGTCTGTCGACCTCTGTTCCTTTTATTATCGCGTGGCTACCATTCCGTCACTATTCTAGACCATTTTTCATTTTTCTCTCTCATCATATGTCCTGTCCACTGCCATTTTAATTGTTTACAAGTGGTATAGGCATTCTTGAAGTTAGTACTACTTTTTATCTTTTCCAATTTTATTCTATCCAGTCTTTTAACTCCTAAAGTACTTCTTCCAACGAGGAAATGCTGCCAGCGTACTTGGTACAATGCCGCAGGGTCCATTTTTGTATTATTAGTATTAATCCATTTAGTATTAATTTATTTTTAGGTTAGGTAATTTTAGTTTTTATTTTAATTTAATTTTCACTGTTTTTATAATTGTTATTGTGGCTAAAATAAATTTTATAAATATAATATCTAAAAGTAGCAAATTTATTTTATATTTTGTCTTGTGTTCAGCCCCATCCAAAATGTTTGAATGGGATAATCGACTTTATCCATAATTGTTTTCAGAATTAAAAATAGGCACTGCCACGCATCTTGTGGCATTGGTATTCACTCTCTTTTTCTTATCGCAAAAAAAAATCTTTAGTACAAATTTGAGCAAACAATTTCGACGTTCACGTGTATTAATTTCCGCTCAAATTCGTATTTAAAATATCAAAATTTAAAATTTTGACATGGATCAAAATTTTGGCACAACTATCCAATCCCAAAATTTAATTTAATTTATTAGTTCATTTTTCACTTATAATTATAATAAATAATTAAAAAGTTACATATACTTCCCTTACCTTGCTTGTATATAAAGACGTTGTGTATATTTGTTAGAAAATATCCGAACTGTTTTGTCGAAAATAACGAAATAGGAACCAAAATAACTAGACAAGGAAATTTATTGCAAAGACCTAAATGTAGATTAGAACTATTTAATAGAAATGTTTATGTTATGGCAATTAAAACATACAATAAACTACCTAATAATATAAAGGAATTGCCGGATCCTAAATTTACAAGAACATTAACAAAATGGTTATTAGATTGTTGTTATTATGATGTTAAAGAATTTTATAATAAGAAACATTAATTCTTTTTTTATATTAATATAGTTTATAAACAATTAAACACAAATATTTGCATGCCCTTGGTGGGTAGAACATACTTTGTACTGTAACTGCTGTATACAAATTAAAATCCTGTAAACATGTGTTCGCGCAAATAAAGATTTATTTTATTTTATTTTATTTTTATTTTATTTTAAACTAATATAAACTATAATCGAAAGTCCTAATTTTAATATAAAAACTAAAATATATTATTAAAAGGAGTCCCTTTAGGCAAGGTTCCGAAGATACTGGCAGAGTTCCCCCTTTGAATAGTTAGACTGATTCTTTGTCCGAGGTAGCTGCCAGCTCTTCGGTCTCCTGTGATCTCGACTAACCTTTTTACTATTTCCTTAAAAAGCCTTATAGCGCTAGGACCCCACGGACCAAGGGTCTCGACACCGAATGGGAAAATTGTATGTGAAAACGACATATATGTTTCTTTTTGGCTTGTGTAAATACATGTTGGCATGGAAATAAAGGATGCATATAAAATTTGTATCGAATATTTTTATAAGTTTTAATTTTGTTTTCAACCTATTCTTTAGTTCTCGTAAAACGATTTACAGTTAACTTTGTGGTACATGCGGAGGCAACAATGAAAAGTCAAACCACTGATACAAAATAGAGCAAAGAGTATAAAATTTTGTAAATACTTGAACCTGTTAAATTTGGATGTGGTATAATTTTTCATGTAAAAAATGTAAGTAAAATGTAAAATGTAAGTATTAAAGTTTTCTTGATAGGGCCAATAATTCTACAATAGAATTAAAGATCATCTCAGAACTATATACTAATATTATAAAGAGAAAAGATTTATATGTATGTATTACTTACAGTCTTACAGTATTACTTTTATTTGTATGTTTGTAATGAATAAACTCAAAGACTAAACTAATTTTAAAAATTCTTTCACCTATATATTTTATAAAGAGACGCGGATGAAGTTGCAACAGTTAGTTTTTATATAAAGGCAGGTAGGCAGTCTAACGGTCCACATAATTGAAGATGGATTTCATCGGATTTCCAAATGCTCCACCTTACAGCACACATGAAAAGTAATGGGTTTTGGCATTTTTTGATTACTTACCGAAAATCAAGATGACACGTGCTGTTATTTTCCGCTGGTTTTTTTGTAAGTGAATGGTAACTAACGTCAGACGAGCTGCCCAATTTAAAACTCCACCAATTAGTATCATTATGTGACTTTTTTTATTGTTATATTAATAATTATTTTAAAAGTTAATGCTTCTCTTAACAGTGTGTTTGTCTAAACACTTTTAAACTTTTTCTAGGATGAAACTAACACAATCCATATATATTAAATCAACAGCAAATTACCTAGTAAAGCTGAGTTTTAAAATAATAATATTTAATCTTTTAGGGTTCCGTACGTCCGAATAAAAAAAAAGGAACCCTTATAGGATCACTCCTGTATATGTCTGTCCGTCCGTCACAGTCAATTATCTCCGAATCTACTAGACCGATTAAGTTGAAATTTGGTACACATATCAATTTCTGTGATCCAAACGCAGAGGTGTGACGTGAATAGATGAAATCTGTATATGGGAGGTCATTTTTGGGGGGAAGATGGAAAATAAAAAAGAAATTTGAAAAATGCATCGTGTGACATATCAAATGGAAGGTCTTGTTGTGAAGATCTTAAATGTTTTTTTTTGTAATTTTAAAATCAATAGTTTCCAAGTTATTCAAGAAAATAGACGAAAATTGACCATTACCACCATCTCCGAAACTAAAATTTTGAAAATAATACAGAAACTAGTTTTCTACTTATAAATCATGGGAAAACCTATAAGAAGTCCATGATATTAAAATAACATGGTAACATCGTACGGCACCCTCTTCACGCGAGTTCAACTTGCACTTGAAGTTTTTTTTTTATCTTCTTATTATCTTCCTGCATAAGCCGGATAATCCGGATATATTATATTTTTGTTCAGAATTTTGTTCTATCTATATATATATATATTTGTTGTTATTTTATATTTGTTAAAGTTTCACCTATTAAAATTTTTAATTAATTTGATTTTTATAATTTTTAATTTGCCCTTATTCCTTTTGACTCTTTTTATTACTTTAGTGCAATATCCTAAGAATTTTTCACTATAATTGCTCTTTATTACACCTTTAAGATTGTCAAGTGTCATCTTTGAATCAATTCTGTATTCAATTTCCAATCTGTCTACGGCTGAGGATGGACATTCAAGAAGTATGTGGGGGACCGTCTCTTCTGTGTCGGGATCACAGATACACGATGGGCTCTCCTTGCACTTAAATCGGTTCAATATTTAATCTTTCGACATTCCTAGAAACAAGTGCCAGATAGAACAAGTACTAGAAAGACGTCTGCCTACGCTCTATTTGTTAATACGGTTCTAACTAACGCAATAAGGGAATGGAATGTTGTTTGGATTCAATAAGGAAATTAAGTTAAATATATCGAGATGGAAATTATATAATTTATACTTATGACATTGTGAATGCAAAAATATTCTGTTGTGTTCAATTATTTTACTTAAAATTTAATATTATTATCTTATGTTGACAAGATAGACTATTTCTTAACTGTTAACATGTGCGAAGATACTTGTAATGATCCAATGATAATACAACATAATATAGCACACAAATATGGAAACCAAAATGACAACATATTATATTAAACCTATCGAGAAGTTTAATACGATATGAATGTATAAATAAGTTTAACAATAAATATATTTTACTAGCGACCCGCCCCCGGCTTCGCCCGAGTTGCAATTTTTACATATATGAACATTCCCCGTTTATCCCTCTTTCCATTAGTGAAAACCGAATTAAAATCGGTCTACCCGTTCAAGCGTGATGCCGTAACCAAAGGGAAATGGAGATTAATTTTTATATATATAGACGAATAATTATTAGTTTTGGATTGTTATCAATAAACAAAATGGTCTCATTGACGAGTATCAACTGGATTCCTGCTATTTGGCGACCTAACTCTTACTTGGTATAAAAAAGACGCATAGAACCCGCTTCAAAGTAATTTTAACTTATCTTTAAAAAGGAAAAAAAGCTTTACTTCTTCTTTTTAAAGATAAGTTCGGTTATCGATAACCAAGTTATTGGGTTCACCTTCCTACAGTGAGTTAAGTTGCAATCGTTAAAGAACTTCTGTCCGCTGACCCCGACATTCTGCTTAATGGAGTCATTTGTACTTACTTGAGCAGGCACGTCTATGCTACTCGTACCAGCATTACGCAATTCACTAAATTCGACCAACAGTTATTATGGTTATTTTAATTATTTAGTATTCTTCAAACCTACATCAAGATTGTAGAATAACTCTCCCCTTTTGTTTTATGTATTATAAAAATACTAAATGTTCGTTTTTCGTTTTTTGAAAATCACACAACAACCTAACATTTTTCCAGGATAATAAGTATCGTCCATGTTAATCCAGGTAATAAACTATCTGTGTGCTAAATTTCATCCAAATCCATTAAGCTTTTTTGGCGTGATTGAGTAACAAACATACAAATTTTCGTATTTATAATATATTAGGATTAGGATCTAGGTAAGTCACTAAGAGTGGATTTTAAAAATCATAATCGCCGCTATAGTTTTTTATTTCTTAAAGAATAGCACTTTTGTTACAGTCATTCATATTTAAATAACAACCTTATATAAAACAAGAAATATCGTCGTTTATTTTTAAAGCCTAAGAAATATTTGCCAAAGGAAATCATAATAAGGAAACTTGAACGCCGTGAAGATTAATAACAGTCTTTGAAGAATGCGACACTTGAACCTTTGAAGTTTAGCGAACCTCCTTATTTCAAGGTAAATAGAGCACACAATACGTCTACCTGTTAGGGGGAGCCTACGTTGTATCAGTCTTTACATATTACATGACACATCAATTATATAAGATTGTTGGCTTGCCTTTGAAATGAGTGAGGATGTGTACTAGGAGTATAATCCAACACGATTGCTCTCTGCGGACTTAAGGAGAATACACTCAATAACTTTCTTGAGTATTTTCATATAATCTTTTCTACCAATGCTCAATCTCCCGATTTGATGTTTTTATAATGATAATGAGTTTAAATGTCAAGACCAGTACCTAAGCATTTTTGGGATTACCTTATATGCTTATCTCTCGTTATATGCTAGTTGTGTTTTCTGTGCGCCTGGATTTCTGCTGTCACTTTGGAGGATAATCATCACTCCCCAAGGTCCATCGCCCAGGATCATCATTATTCCTTTATCCCGCCCTCTTCCATACAAAACTGAGACTTTTGGGAAAGAGATGGGGATATCCACTGAACGGTCGAAGGTATCCCGGCGGTCACTATGGCGCATTTCCATCCCTAAGGGCCTCAGCCTGAGGGCTATCCCGATTTTCGGGTTACTCATCCCTTCGTACCGCCTCCATACAATTTTTCAGTTCAACTTCATACGAAGCCGGGGGTAGGGTTCGCTATTTTTCCTGTTTAAAATTGTTTATCTTGACCGATACCAACGCATAGTCAAAACTGCTAAGTCTCGAAAGCTGTATTTTGAAATATAGTTTTATTTATAACGTAAGCATCCGCTAAGAAATGATTTTTGAAAATTTTAACTCCGAGCGACGATGTGATTGTATGGGTGATACATTAGATTTTTTGTCACAAATCAATACTCACCTTTACTTGTTGGATTGAATTAAAAGTATCATTGCAAACAGGTGTATGTATCTCTTATTTGGCATTATTTATACAATTGCCTCCTCCATTTTTTTCTAATTTCACCTTAGGTTTGTGCAGTTACCTCACCAAACTCTTTCGGCACGTACTCAAGTAATAACGTTTATCGGATACAACGTTCTCTATTATGCCGGGCGCGGGAGATTTTGCAAATTTCCGAAACAAGGCTCCAAAGGCACCGTTGCTGCGCTCGTCACGTACCCTCGTAAAGTTCTGCACAATGTTCGATTCCAGCTTTCCCCTGTAATAGAATTTTACTTGCATCTGTGAGCGTTGGAAACCCTAATAATTCTAGTTCATGATATTCATGAAATTTTGCTGACGTCTATTTTATTAGCAGGGAAAATAAAGTGATCTTTTTTGTTCCTGTCATGGAAAAAATTGAAGATATTACGCTAATTAACGTCAGTATATCTGCTAGTTCGGAAATTCCAGATAGTGAACAGGAACTTTACATGAATTTTGCCTATGGTCCCTGGCAGAATATCAGTGTTCTTTCTTTCTTTCTTTCCTATGGCGAAATTATTAAATAGAACTGCAATAGGTCGACAGCTTCCCGGTTTTTATTTTCTTTGGGCGACGGTAGCCACCGACCATCAATAGAAATATCAGCCTGCTTGTCGTCGTCCTATTGATTATTTTTGTATAAAATCTTATGGTAAAAGCAGACTAAGTTAACATTTAAACAATAAATATCGCACTCAAAGTTTGCCGAAAAAGGGTGACCATACCATTATAATAATCATAAATCTATACTAATATTATAAAGCTGAAGAGTTTGTTTGTTTGAAGACACTAATCTCAGGAACTACTGGTTCGAATTGAAAAATTCTCTTTGTTTTGAATAGTCCTTTTACCGAGGAAGGCTATAGGCTATATAACATCACGCTACGCTAAATAGTATTATATATAAGCAGTGTCCAGTACCGCGCGTCCCATGCGCACGCCGGCTGCCGCCGTATGGACCGCAGCGAAGCGTGGCCGAGTTCAGCTAGTTAATTACAATAATGCCTGATTTTTTTTAGGTATAAAACATAAAATTAATGTATGTATTTATTATTTGTATAAGAATAGTAGCAACGAGTGTCATTAGATCCGTCACTTCTCGAATAGAATACATTCTAAGTACCTGTTCTATCCGCGGCAGGATTCATTTAAAAGCCTCTCAAATGAAAGTATTTAAGCCTCTTTGGTTCCTAAACTCCCAAAGTAATTTGCTTTCTCTTGAAGGCGTAATTGTTTATTTCCGTTCATGTTCCACGTCTTCACTTAAATGTGTACATAAAACAAGCCAGGATAAAAGGAACAATAAAGATGAAAATAATGAAAGCGCAGAGCGCGTGATACATTTTTTAATTTTTTATTACCCCCAGAGACATCAAGAGACTGTGCCAAAAATTAAATTGGGGAATTTTTTATTTTAGTAGAAACTGTTAAATGAGTTTCATTTTAGGAAACATCAATAAGTTTATAGGAAAGCTTTCTATATTTTTTAATATTTTTTTTTTACAAATACAAATTGTAATTCTTAAGTTTATAAGTTTACCAGTAAGTTTACAGTGCATTTCTTCCAAAACAATAATTTTAGATAGAATTATTGACATTGGTTTCATAATATAACTGTTAAACGAGTTAATTTGAGTTTATAGTAACTGGTATATCGAAATATTTGAGTTTAATTAAATAGAAATAGATACAAATTATATTTATATAATAGGTATTGCTATTTAGAGCAAAATTTATGACTCTGTCAGTTTAGAATCTCGATGAATAAAATTGGTGTATTATACGCGAGTTTATTGCAACGGTTAGTTTCCAATAATGTGTGTGATTTCATAAAGTTCCCAATAGTTTCAAGGTTTCCAATAGTAGTATAGTATTTGAAGGTACGTATACTTATACTATAGAATGAATAGAAATTACCGAATTTTATAGCACCACGAATAAGACTTTATCTATACATATAATAAAATCGTAATCGAGCCGTGTCTGTACATTACACTTTGTACACATTGTACTTATGATACCGAAGTTAAAAAAATATTTTTTAAAATTTTTGTCTGTTTGTCTGTGCATTTGTGCACGCTAATTTCAGAAAGGGCTTAACCGATTTATATGCGGTCTTCACTGATGTATGATGTAAGCTTCCCGTAACATTTAGTGTTTGTTTCATTCCAATCGGTTTACAAACAAAATAGTTACGCGCTATAAGCTTACCGAATACCACGCGTACGAAGTTGCGGGCTGAGCTAGTAAAAAATAAAAAGGAATTATTATTACATTTTTTTCTGGAAATTTAAAATAATCAAATTCCCGGTGGCGAAGGTGAATAATACTCAGGATTAATCGAAATTGATTAAAGTTTGTTATTTTTTTTAATATATTTTTTTATGTTAAGGTCGACAGACAGGCTGACGGTCCACTTGATGGTAGGTGGCTACCGTCGCCTATAACACAAGCAACGCCACAGCTGCTGCAAGCGCGCTGGCGACTACAGTAGGATTGGATAAGGGATTAGGAGGGGATAAGGAAATGGGCTCTGGCATCCCTTACTCACTCACCGAAACACAACAGCACGTATATATGCTATTATTTCACGGTGGTATTCTGTAAGGTGGTGGTTACTGCCGCCAGGCAGGCTGCCCAAATGACTGCGAAACGCAGTGTGCCCTACCACTACTTTTCAAATCCAGACCAGAGTCAATTGACCCCGCCGGGAATCGAACCCGGGGCCCCTGAAACGTTAGGCAAGCACTCTTGCCACTCATTCAACGTAACAATTTAATTTTTAAAAGTCAATAAATTGGTTTAACACGAGTGGTCCCGTCTTTATTACATTCTTATAATATATAATTTATTTCTTTACATGTATTAGATTGAGGATATAAATGTACATCCTATTTATAGTTATTCCTATTCAACAATGAATGTGGCGCCAACACACGCCTGTCATATGAATTGCTTGTTGGAATTTTTATTACGTAACCAAGTATGGTGTAGTAAGACTGGATTTTGTTGAGTGGACATGTGATATATAAAGTTGTCTTGATTATTGAGACATAGGTACTTCTCATTTCTCTACACCTGTTGACGCGTACGTACAGGTAACTGCAAAATTTATCTGTCTTATTATCATTATTAGTGAAAGACTATATTTTTACAATCGAGTTCTGCCAAAATTTAAAAGTTTAATTTAAACTATGTGTTCATATGAAAATGACGTTTACGCAAGTAAGACTCGTTAAACAATAGACACTAATAATGTAAAGAAAAACGAATTAGTTATTTGTATGTATGTTTGTTTTTAATGGATAAACTCAAAAGTAGGGATAGATGGAATTGGCCAGATGGATGGTCCCTAACGGGCCGCTTCTTTGCGAATTATAAATTCAACACGAACAGTTTCATACAATTTCAACAGCGGAGCAGCCCGGTCGCTTGGTCGAGTGGTCGCATATAATTCGAGCCTTATGGAAGAAGACCACCATGAAATAACAACGTGAGCTCTATTCTGTTTTAAATGAGTACCAGGACCCATGTTCCTTTCCTCTTCTTTTTTCCGCATCCTTTATCCTACTAAGATGTGCAGTGCACAAGCAAACCATTTTTATGTTGGGACACTTGCGAAGGTTTTTATATTTACTATTTTCAAATGTAATTTAAATTGAGTACCTACAGTTGCGTCTAAGTGTGATGGACTGCTTTCTTAGACTGAAGAGAACACTATTCTCAACAATGAATGGGCCCTATAAGTAGGTATAGTACTACCCGGCAAACTTCTTGGCCATCGCGTGAGGTGGTGGGGGAAAGTTTGCGCATGGTACACTGAAGTTGTTTCATTGAAAAACGCTATTTTTTTATTACTGGGCTTTTATTGATTGAGCTAATAACGTTTTAGTTGGTGGTATAGAGAGAAAAGAGATCACGAGAGACAAAGAGGCCTATTTTATCGTTTCTGCGCATTCAAGGTCGTTTGTCCAAGAAGTTTGCCGGCTACTATATAAATAAATATAATTTATATACGAATTACTGGAAGGTTTGTTTTGAAAGCTTTCTAATATAAACGTTTTTGTGTTCAGCTAAATCTAGTACCTGACACTATAATTAGCTGTAAAATTAAATGTTGAGGTATTTAATACACTAAGAATTAAACCATAAATTGTAATTCGCCATTATTGTCGAGGTGAATGGATACAATTTAATGTACATATACAAAGTAACAAATTATTAACCGCCTTGTTACCGACTTGTATGTACATTAACATAACCTTTTTGCTGATTTTTTTTCTTATTTTTTTAAATTGGTTGTCATTTTTTTTTATATGTATATACATACATTCCCTTGTCATCATTCGTTTTGGTTCATTGTAAAAAATTTCACTTTAAATTTTTCAAATATAGTTTAAATGTCTAGTTTTTGAATTGTTTATTAAAATTAAGTATTTTTCTCCTCTTCCACCATTTTCAACCTTAACACTCCTCATTTAACATATAGATGTGAGATAGCTTTACTAATATTATAAAAGTGAAAGTTACTCTGTCTGTTACCTTTTTAGGCTTAAACCACTGAACCGTTCATCATGAAATTTTGCATACTCGTTGTCAGGGATGCTGGAAAGGACACAGGGTACCTTCAATTCAGAAAAAAAGTACTGTACCTGAGGGATCATCTATCGCCTGGCAAAGCTACAACTCAATAAAAATGTTAGGCGTTACATTGCTCATATATTGAGTCAGGCGTTATATTTTTATAGATTTAAATTTACAATTTTAATACTTTGCATAAAAGTATTATTGTTAATTATAACAATAATTGGGAGACTAGAATACAATATATCCAGAGCGAAATCTATATAGTAGGTACTCCTAGACCAAGGTCAACTTTGAATTGTTCGTTTAAACAGATGTCTTTGTCAGGAATTGGGCTAGGCGCCTTTGAGTCAGTGAGCTAAAACTGTTACTAACCGACCAACAGTATTTTCGTCTTTATGTTAAAAAGTGACAGACAGGCATTGGTATACTTGATAAAATGTGACCACCGTTCTCAGTATAGACAAGCGACATCAAAGACTACCACCAGCAGCGACAAGTACGCCATCTAGGGTAGGATAAAATTAAAATTGAAGATGGGCCAATACTTACAAGAGCACACATGCTATTTGATGGTGGTCTTCTGTAAGGGTGTGGTTACTGCCGCTAGACGGGATGCTCGACTTTTAACTGCGCCTTTGCCCAGCAACTACATAAATTATTTTCTTATATTCTTCGATTTTTTTTTAAAACATTCAAAGCTACCTGAAAATTTTGAGCACTGTAAAAGAGCTCACGAATTTCGCCAACACACCTGTTTAAATCTTGAACAAAAGCATTTCCGAAAGCTTTACTTTGGATTTGTCATGATCTTTCAACTTTTCAAACGAAACAAATAAAGTATTACCTACTAACAGTTATGGAAAATACTTTCAAATAATCTGCCATTCAAAATAGCCTACTTCTACAGACTAACGTTCCACGTCTGCAAACTTTATCCTTTAAAGCGAAACTTTTTACTTTAACCCTTCTATCATTGATATTTGAATTTTAGAGAGTAAAGAACATTTTGAAGAATCTTTTTAATGTTATTTTTTTATAAATTAATGTTCCGAGGAATTTTTACATAATGCACTAGCTAGCTGAACACGATCACGCTTAGCTGTGGCTCATTTATTCCCCCTTCCCGTTGGAACTTTGGGATAAAAAGTATATAAAAACACTCTTCTGTTTTGGAGACTAGTTTTCGAGTTTTGTGGACTCGAAACTTAATTTATATTATATATTTTATATAGGCTGTTATTTAATCGATCAGCAAAAAAAAAAATACTAACCTAACCTAACCAATTAATGATTGATCAGCCAAGAAACCTATTTGGGCAGCAAGTACTAGGTCAGCCAAGAAAAGTTGCTGACCAAATGGATATTTTGCTAATCAAAATATTTCTTCCTTTTTATATATTTATGTGTATATATGGCGGACAGTTTATTAAAAATACCAACTAATTATACTATTATACTTGCGAAAGTGAAATTCTTTGTTACACTTTCACGCCTTAACTAATCAACCGATCACCATGAAAATATTGCACACATGTTGTCAGTTATACAGAAAAGGACATAGGGTACCTTACATCCACAAAAAAGTATTATTTTCTATAATAGTATATTCTAATAATGTTCTTGAGGGATTATCTAAAAAAAAACATTAAAAAATTCAACTAATGAATGCATATTGGAATCTAATGAAGCAATAACACGTAAGATTTATGCAAGCAATTAAGATGTAATCGCCGCTGTGTGGCTGGGTTACACGCAAATAGCTAAAATGTTACTAAGTAAGTATTTATTAATAAGGAAAACTTATTTAGATTGAATATTCAATATGTTACTCTTTTATTCTTTTCTTTTAATCTTTTTTATCTCTTTTAATATTTTAGTTCTAAAAAAATAAGCCAGGCATTTTATTTTCATAAAAATATTAACACATTGTCTGTTGGCTGGTACGCATTGACGGCGTCTTTATTCTGGCGGAAGGAGTAATTGACCGATCCTTTAGGCGTGGACGATTCTCCGCATCACTATCCCAACTTAGGGATGAACTCTTAAAAGCTTTTAAAAAAAAGACAAATTCTTTTCAAAATAACTTAACTGCATGAGTTAATGTCAATACTCGTCCAAAATTCCTCAGCGCCTCAAAACAAAAGTTTTCCACCAATATGGTGTTGCTAGTTACGAAGCTCAACGTCGCCTGACTTCCTATGGAGAGGGGCTATGCTCGGGGTTACACTTGGTTACACAAATTTATTCAATCTTTATTGCTAATTTTTTATATTTTTAAAGTACCCTCAGGAACAATACTCTTTTCTGGATGAAGGATAAGATAAAAAAATTTCATGATCGCCAATAAGCGTAACAAACAAACTAATGAACTCACTTTATAATAATAATTAGTATTAGGAAGTTAGGATTTAGTATTACAAGGATATGGTAAGTTTTAATAGTTTCAATTGAAATTAAAGTAGATTATTTCGTGTTATTTTTTCGTAGAGGCGCGATGCCAGAAATAGACCTAATGCACTATTTTTATTCGTCGAAGTGAAAAGACCCATTAGAAATAAATTTTCCATTCTTTGTTTACTTTGTGATCTGGACTGTTAAAGAAAAAAAAAATTGCTATGTTTAAATTTGAAATAATGTGTTTGTTACAATATCTGTATCTGTATCTCGATATTATTATAAATTGAAGTCGTTGTCCGCAACTATCTCTTTCTATCTACGCTAACTACTTTTAAACCACCCAACGGAATTTGATACGGTTTTCACTAATCGAAAGGTCGATAAACGAGGAAGATTTGTTTATATAATTTGCAGTAAAAAGTTTCATCCGTACGAGGCCGGGAGCGGGTTGCTGTTTATTATAAAATGTTAGTCCCAATTATTTCTAAAATAAATATAAATTTTATAAAATGAGTTTTGTCCTTTCATTCTAATTATATTTTTTAATTAATTGAAAAGGATGATTCAAATCATACTGTTTTATGTTACGGTCGGCAGACAGGCTGACGGTCCACTTGATGGTAGGTGGGCTACTGTCGCCTATAACACAAGCAACGCCACTGGTGCTGCAAGTGCGCTGCCGACTATAGTAGGATTAAGGATAAGGGATTGGGAAGGGATAGATAGGTAAAATGGGCTCAGGCATCCCTTACTCACTCACATAAACACAACAGCACACGTGCTGTTATCTCACGGTGGTCTTCTGTAAGGGGGTGGTAACTGCCGCCAGATGGGCTGCCCAAATGACTGCGATACGCAGTGTGCCCTGCCATTACTTTCCAGATCCAGAACAGAGCCAAATTTGAAAAGTTAATTTTTCAAAGTTGACCCTGCCAGGAATCGAACCCGGGAACCCTGGAACAGAACAGAGAGTTGAGGCTATTTTTCTGTAGCTAGATATCTGCTATTAAAAATGTGAAGAATTCCATGAATTAAGCCAAGTACATGGAACTCAGTCTTCAGTCTCATCATCTTCATATCAACCGTAAGACTTCCATTGTTCCCCTCCAATTTTCCAAAAGACCGGTCAGAAGCAGCCTGGATCCACTGTCGACCCTTGTCAGGTCGTCTGTACACCTTGTAGGTGGACGTCCTACGCTACGCTTGCCGGTCGTGGCCTCCACTTGAGAATCTTCCGGCCCAGCGGCCGTCGGCTTTCCGTACTGTGTCCTGCCGATGGCCACTTCAACTTACTAATCCTCCGGGTTATGTTACGAATCATTTTCGTTGGTGTACGAATCTCCTTATTCATGATTCGGCAGTGTAATAGCTCTCTCCACAGCTCGTTGAGCGACGTTGAGCTTTCTTACAAGTTAGAGATCACGTTTCAGCGCCATATGTCATAATTGGCAACACACATGGCCTTTATCAGGTCGTCTGTCCCTCTTGTGTCCTCGAGCGCCCAGCGGCCGTCGGCTCTCCGTATTATATTTCCTGCCCACTGCCATCATTTCAACTTACTAATCTAATCTCTACTTACTTTGAATTAGGTAATCAACAAAACATTCTAATTCTCACCACACGTCACTTTTTTATGGACGCTTTAAGGTTGGACATTGCTCACTAATCGATAAGGTATAAATAAAAGCAGACCACAATTTGTTCAAGTTTACATAAACATCTCAGAAACGGCTTAACCGATTTTTATGTGGTTTTCACTGATGTATTGTAACTAACTTCCGGCAATATTTAGAGTATATTTCATTCCAATCGGAATAACGTGAAACGGAATAACGCGTGGTATTCGGAATAACGTGAAACTTTTTTTGTTTGTAAAGAGATCGGAATTAAATTATAATATATAGTTGCTACAATGTATCAGTGGAAACCACATGAAAATCGTTTAAGCGGTTTCTGAGATTAGCGCGAACAAACGCACAGACAAACAGACAAAAATTCTAAAAACTGTTTTTTTTTTTCGGTTGACTAAATTGTTTATTTGAAAAAATATTTAAAGTACAGACACGCCTAGTTTAAGATTTTATTAAATGTAATATGTAGAGATCTTCATTTGTAATGGCAATGGGTATAATAAATACCAGATGCCATTATTTTGTTATTGCTCCAACATGATCAACTGAACATTTGGCGTGTTAATATAAATTCTATCGTGTAATTTAATTAAAATGTTCTTGATAGTTTTAAAATTAAACGTTTTTAACTAGAAAATATTTAACGACAGTTATGCACTTGAATCCAACTATAAATTAAGTTAGGTTAATTCATTAGAGCTAGGTTAGAAATGATTAAATAAAATTAGCTTAATCATTTTTGATTGTTATCTTTTTGTTGTATTTTGTTTGGTTTTCTCGGTTGCCAGTAGCCAAACGTGGGTTTTGACGTAGAACTCGATGAACAGATTGCCAGCATGCAATGAAAAGGAGTATGTTGAATGTGAAGAAGTCCGACAGATTAAGCAACCTTGTCATCAGAAACAAGACAAAGATCCAAGATATAACATACAAAATCAGAAGACTCAAATGGCGATGTGCAGGACACATAATAAGAGGAGAACACAAATGGAGTAAAATGGTACCCCAGAAAAGGAAAAAGGAAGAGAGGGAGACCACAGAAAAGATGGGATGACGACATCAAACAAGTAGCTGGAACGACGTGGAACAGAGTTGCTCAGGATAGGCCCGAATGGAAAAGGTTGGAGCAGGCCTATGCCGATTGGTAAACAGATCTGCAGGCAACAAGCAAGAAGCAAGTAACAGACTTTTAAATTTTATACATAATTGTAAATTGTTCATCTGAATAAGAAAATATTTTTTGTCTGAATACTATTAATCATTTTTGAATAGTAGCATTTACCTATTAAAAGATTACTTAACATACTTTTAAACATATTAAAATTAAGGTCCTTACACGAATTGGGTGGGTACTTTATTATGTATATTATGGCGTAAATTCCTTTAACTTTCAGTAAACGGAGTTCATCAAACTCTTTAGAACCATTTCGTTAAATACTTTGATAAACTTTTGCTGTCAAAAGTCCGATTCATTCGGTACACTAAGCTGAAGAACTTCTACTTACGGAACAAGATTCTTTCTGAGGGTCACAACGCAACATAGAAAGTTTTTTTTATTTTTTCTCAAGCACGTTGGAATAATAGTTGTTTAGATACCGGAATAACTTAAATAGGGCCCAGTAGGTACCTAGTCCCGATTTCTGTAACTTCGAGCACAATAAAAAGACAATATTAGGCGTTAGTTATAGAAGCCAGAGAGTAAACTCCTAAAACTACGTGGTCTTCCATGTTGTGGACATGTTGTACCAATATTATACATACTAACATAGAAATAAGTAGTGGCAGGGCACACTGCGTTTCGCAGTCACTTGGGCAGCCCGCTTGGCGGCAGTAACCACCCCCTTACAGAAAACTACCGTGAAATAACAGCACGTGTGCTATTGTGTTTCGGTGAGTGAGTAAGGGATGCCAGAACCCATTTATCCCCTCCTAATCACTTATCTTTAATCCTACTGTAGTCGGCAGCACACTTGCAGCAGCTTTGGCGTTGCTTGTGTCATAGGCGACGGTAGCCACCTACCATCAAGTGGACCGTCAGCCTATCTGCCGATCTTAACATAAAAAAAAACTCTTGAACATATTCGGCATTATTACTAACTAGGTACATATTAAATCACATTGCTCCGTTGGTTAATGTTCCAGTTCTACTACTAGTTTCGATTCCCTTTTTTAAGAGGGGAAATGCATTTACGCACTATCCCTCGTCGAGGGGACGTCTCGACGAGGGGGAAGTGTGGGACTCACCCAGTGAGATACACCGGAAATACCCACTAAAACCCCACCGAGTTCCACAATCGGCGGTGGTGTGGGACCGAGGTTTACAGCTAGGCCATGTCCTCAAATCGCTCATACCGCATGTCCGTGAGCGGACTCATCTCTTGGCGCTTTCTGACGCCTTAACTTTGGTCGCGGCTGCCCACTGGAACCCCTGTGAGTAGCCGCGCATCAGTATTTGACCAGTTTCGATTCCTGCCAGTATCATATGTCTACTACCAATTAAATGAATTAGTAGAGGCAGGGCAAACTAAGTTTTGCAGTCAAAAATGGGCTACTTTTCTGGTAGTAGTAATCACGCTCTTTCAGAAGACCACCGTGAAATAACACCACGTGCAACAGTGTTTCGGTGAGTGAGTAACGGATGCAAAATCAAATTTTCCTGTTCCCTTCTAAGCCCTTATCCTTTATCCTTCTAATGTCGGAATCAAACTCGCAGCACCTGTAGCGTTGCTTGCATTAGTAGACTGTAGTCACCTACCATAAAACGAACCGTCATCCTGCCTATCGACTTTTAGATAAAAAATACGAATTAAATAATTCTTTTAGAGAATAACTATTAATCTGAATTGTAGTCTAAATTTAAGATTGTCTTTGAACCATAATTAATGAATAGTTATTATCCTCCTAGAATAGTTGTTTCGTAAAATAAAATAAAAACGCTTGTAACAAAATTTATGTTAAAAAGCTTTTCTTAACCACGTAATTCGTGTTTCATTACACTTAGTGGCAGAAGCAACTTTTTTTTTTCAATTATTCTACTCAATGTGGCAATCGGTTGGTTGAACACGAAATCGAGCATGGATACTAGAGCGAAAATTATGCGTAGGTAATTTATTGTGTAGGATAATCGAGGAATCACATTTGCCAACTGGCAAAGCTTCAAATGAGAGTGTTGGGACAATTTTAGATCAATGAAAAATTGGTTACTTCAAACCATATACAATACAAGTTCAAGGTTTGACTAAATTATTTATAAATTTAATCATGAATATCGTGCTTACGTAAACGAACGAAGCATTTGTGTTGATTTTTTTTTAAAATAAATTAATTGTTTTTTTTTTTTCAGTTTGTGTATTTTGAATCGTTAGTTTTCATTTAAAGAATTAAAGCTTCAAGTCTAATCGAATACTTAAAGGAAATCATTGTCATCATCTACCATCCACCATCCACTGCAAGCAATTTTCTTTAGGTCATCGTCCATTGAGCAGGTGATCCGCCCAAGGCGCGTTTATCCACTAATAATATTTTTATTTGAAAAAATAAACAAATGTCGTGTTTTTATTAAATGTAAATATTAATAAATCACAAAGGTATGTTTAATTGTTATTAACCTTTATCTTAATCAGTTGTTTACTAGTAACAGTACCACATTATGCTTGAATGAAATCAAGAACCACTACTAATTAGTACAAAAATAGAGGCTACATCTACTGATCTACCTCCAGAGTGGCAATATTAAAGATGTTATGTAAAGAAAGTAATTAGGGATTACTTAGATAATTAGAGACCTACTTATAAAAAGAGTTAAAAGTTTGGTTCGAACGGTTGTTAAAAAATAGGTTGTCAAGCGTTAAGGTTGTTTAAGCCTGAATTTAAACGATTCTGACCTCACACTATATTAGTATTGTAGGTATATACTATGATTTGTGTAATAATAAGTTCTAACTAATATTATTATTATTTATTTTATTTTAAAGATGACAAAAAGTATGGAATTTTGGGTTTCTTTTGAGGTTTTTACTCAGGAATCAAAACATAGAATAAATAAGAGCCGGATAGGAGACCATGGATGGAAAATTCCGAGTTCAAAATTTCCAATAAACAAATGAACAGTATACTAGAGACAAATTCAATTAAATGGAATCATTCTAATGTCACTGATTTATTTAAGTACCTTCAAGTAAATAAAATCAAGGCTAACAAACATAGTAAATCAACCGAGAAATAGATTCTGCCGGATATGTATGTAATTAAAGTTGAATCGATCGATTTGTATTCTTATTTAATCGACATAGAATAGGTAATAAATCGATTTTGTTACACGTTTAAATAGAACAATCAATCTAACTCAAGTTCAATTCATAGTTATCGTCATTAACTATGAATTGTTAATCACAGCAGACCATTTTGAATTATTAGAATTTTGTAATGTATATATTGAAGAATTCCAAGACATGCAGATTACCTCATGTAGTTTTTTTCGCAAGCTTCACAAGATCAACCAATTCAGACGTGCAGGAAGTAATTTCAAAGACAGAAATAACTTTTGTCACGATTCATTCATCGTCAATATCACGCTCAGGGAAGGAAGAGTTAAATATACGCTGTAACTGTAATACAGAAACTAGCTACAGTGAACACGAATACTGTTCAATTATGAACCTTATACACTTAAAGAGTGGAGTTGAAATTAAAAGTAAAAAAAGTATGTGGACAGAATGATTATATAGCATTTTTTTTAGTTCATGCGATGATTGATAAAAATTAATTGTTATCTAAACATCTATTACTTATCCTAGAAAAGTAAATTAAAAAAGTAACTTATTAACAACATGTTAATACTCGAAATAATTTTTAACTGGACACATAAAACATAGGGTCCAGCCAGTTAGTATCTGGTTCATTTAGAAGATATCACGGCAAAAATAATTTATTATTAATTTATTATTAAATAATTTATTATTATTATTAAATGTAAAATCTATCCAATATCTATACGTATAATAAAATCGTAAACGAACATTGTCTGTACATTAAAGATTTTTCCAAAAAAATAATTTGTACATGTTATAGGTACTTACTTATGTTATCGATGTAAAAAAAAATGTTTTTAGAATTTTTGTCTGTTTACTGTGCGTTTGTGCACGCTAATCTCTGAAATGGCTTAACCGATATGAATACGGTTTTCACTGATGTATTGTGGCAAGCTTCCCATAAAATTTAGTTTTGTTTTATTGCAATCGGTTTACAAAAAAAAAATTACGCGTTATACCGAATACTACGCGTACGAAGTTGCGGGCTCAGCTAGTATATAATAAAGCTATGATTAATAAATACTGTATGTGTCATGTGTATAGGTGTCCTGTGAAATTATCTTAGACATTAAAATTTAAATTGATTAATTTGTAGACAGGCAAGTAGGTAATCGTTACATTTATTTTTTGTATTTTGCCTTTAGACTGTAGTAATGCAGTTTTCTGAGGCAACATTGCTTTCATAAATCGTCATTTCGTCATAGGTTTTTAGAGGATTAAGTAGAACGATTATATTTCTATGATTATTCTGTTTGAAACACCATTTACTAACATCTACAATATACATAGTTATATTATACGGATTGAAATTTCGTCTACAACTTTAAACTTACTGATAAGTACGCAGAACACTAGTTTGGCCGAACTGATAAAGCATTTATGGTGGCTGCTATAACATCCGCCCTGAATATCGCACTAGAAGTTCAAAACTAACTTGTTTTCCAACTAACTAATTTGTGTGCGATATTTTTAAATGGATCATACATACATGCGACATTATAATGAAAAATGTTTTGTCACAATAAGAAGTTACTCGCAGTTCTTCTCGTGTCTTCTAATAAAGTTCAGAAAGTAATCTTGAATTGATATATCAAAGGATAGAATTTCCCTGAAAAGAAAATTTCTTTAGATTAATTCCAGAACATAGATTCCAGTTTCAATTTGCTTTGTTCAAATTCATTTTTATAATTTAAAGATTAATAATATTACACTAATATATTTTTATACAAAAAAAAATAAAAAATATGTACATTATTACAAAACATTTTCAATTAGGTTATCAATTTTTTTAATGTTAAGATCGGCAGACAGGCGACGGTCCACTTGATGGTAGGTGGCTACCGTCGCCTATAACACAAGCAACGCCAAAGCTGCTGCAAGTGCGCTGCCGACTACAGTAGGACTGAGGATGAGGGATTAGGAAGGGATAGGCAAATGGGCTCTGGCATAATTTACTTACTCACCGAAACACAACAGCACACGTGCTGTTATTTCACGGTGGTCTCCTGTAAGGAGGTGTTTACTGCCGCCAGACGGGCTGCGCCAATGATTGCGAAACGCATTGTGCCCTGGCATTACTTTCCAGATCCAGACCAGAGCCCGATTTGAAAATTTGGAAATTAAGGAGATTACTAAAAATTAAAAAATGTTTTCTGTTCTACTTTTTTTTTATATTATAAAGGATTGCAGATAGGCTGAGGGTCCACTTGATAGTATGTGGTTACCGTCGCTTATGGACAAAAACAATGGACAAAATTGACCGTCCAGGAATTTATTCACGGCTCGCTTCAAGAAGCCCATATTGTAGCCAGGTGGACTGGAAACACATCAGTTGAGATTGTTACAGATTTCTTGGGTACGCGTGTTAAGGTTTCTACTCATCCGAATAAAGTTAAGGTTAAACTATAAAGGGATGCGCAGAGGAACCCCAAGTCATGGGGATGAACTCCACACCGCCGTACAGTATTACAATATACAATATATTTGCGTACTAGATATAAGTAATGTTTCGAGTGCTCTGCAAGTAACTAACCCCAATTACTAAGGTGTATTACACATAACAATGAAATATTACCTTTAAAAATAGTTAAAAATATTTCGGAGTTTAAAATGATTTATACGTAAAAGGCTTTTTCCTGATGCGCGTACCCGGTGAACAGCTTCGTCTGTTTTGTTTAATGAATAACTAAATGGTATAGGTATAGTAACTATAGTTGCTATAAGTACAGTTTCAAGTTCTGTATTCATTAAATATATATAATAATAAAAATTGATTAAAAATATCCAAAATAAAGAATTTTAAAAATAATTTTGCAGACTCAACACAATTTGAATATTTTATTATATAAAATTCTCCTGTCACAGTGTTTGTAACAAAACCTCTCCGAACTGGACCTATTTTAATTATTTTTTTTATTTGGTAGATATAAGAATAAGTCGTAAATTATTTTTCACTCTCACTCCCCATTTTTTATCGTGATTTTAGTATTTTTGTATGTATAATATTTGCGTCACTTTGACATATGGTTTGAAAATAAACTTATGTCTGTTTCTCCGTGACCCAATAATCTTTGAAACGATTTCAGTGGAAAGAGCTACAAGGGAGGTGTGTATATAATTTCCAGAAAAAAAAATCACCAGGACGAACCTGGAAGCGAATCACTAGCTAAATGTAAATTAACTATAGGTAATTAGTTAACTAAAAACAATTTAGTTAGTTACTTTAGTTTTAGTAAACTAAAAATTAAATCTCTGCGGAGTACACAAAAACTCTTTAAATTGCCCACTAACATGATCGTGACGTTAGATATAATCACAGTACATTTAAATAAAATTTTATTGCCATGTCCTAAAGGTCATTCTTATAGGTAGTCTATTAATATATTTTTCATTCAATGCAAATGAACGTGTCATAAAATGTGATTTGAAAGTACTAAAGACGTATTATGAGTAGTGCGACCTTCACAGTAATTGCATGTGTTTCGATTTTATTAGGTATAATAAAAATACGTTGATAAATAAGACACTACTTGCGTCGCACGGCCCTTGACTAAAATGCCCCTTTTCGTCATCACCTCAGTCAGGACGTCCACTGCTGAACATAGGCCTTCTCCATAATTTTCCAAAAGGACCTGTCAGAAGCAGCCAGGCTGCTGCTGACATCGTCGATCCATCGTAGACCCGCGGCCCTTATCACCCGCGTGCACTGGAAATACTGATTCCTAGATTCTTGTTCGTCAAAATGGCCATTTAAAGGGGATTACTTTAACGATATTTGCATATAACTTTAACAAAGGAATAAGCTCATTGATAACGCTCTGGTCTAGGGTTCCCGGGTTCAATTCCCGGCAGAGTCAACTTTGAAAAGTGAACTTTTCAAATGACGCGTTTCTCAGTCATTTGGGTAGCTCCCAAATGGCGGCAATCACGGCAGAAGATCACCATGAAAAAACAGCACGTGTGCTTTTGTGTTTCGGTGAGTAAGTAAGGGATGCCAGAGCCTCCTTATCCCCTTCCTTATCCCCTTCCTAATCCCTTATCCTTAATCCTACTTTAGTCGGCAGCGCACTTGCAGCAGCTTTGGCGTTGGATGTGTTATAGGCGACGATAGCCACCTACAATAAAAGTGGACCGTCTTCCTATCTGTCGACCTTAACATATTTTTTTTATATTTAATTTTGAGTTTTTCTTGAAGTCATTCAAATGAGCTTTATATTACGTCAACAACTCGATCTATTAATAGATTCACTCTTTTCTGTAGGTTCGTTTATTAAAATGTTTGCGGAAAACGCGAGACTACAATATAAAAACAGGAAATTTTAAAAGTCTTATTATTAACATCCTATTTATAGTTGAAACAAAAAGAGACCATGCTTAGCGGGCATTGTGTTTATCTAAAAAACAAAATAAAAATATTATGGCTTTTAGGTGTATAATTGAGTGAGTCTAAACTGCTTGTGGCTAGTACAAGCAAGGGGCTTGTGCTAGTCAGGGGTGCTCAAACTTGAACATCTACTTCAAAATTGTTCAAACGATCGACTCTGTAGATGTCGCAACTATGTGTGATGCACATACTGCGTATAGGTAGGTATCATGGGGTAGGTAGGTCATTCGTGAAGGTCACTGCCAGAAGTTTACAGAAGAATCGGCGGGAATCAAAAGATTTATCTTTGACAAATAGTGCGCCTTCCTTACACAATTCCCATATAAAAAGAAGTTGGTTACATGTGAATCATGTCGTCTTCAACAAAAAAATTGAATCGAACGATATCAGGCAATATTTTCTGAGATCGATTCAAAACGCTCTTGTAATCGACTGATGATCGTGATCGATCGTTTGATCACCCCTGTTATGTACTAGACCATAGAGGCAAACGGCCCACATGGCGCAGTCGTATATTCGATACAAATGGGTAATTCGGCAATAAATTTACTAATTTAGATAAATTAAATTTATCTATAAAGAAAACGTGATGATTTTTTTAGAGGATTCGTTTATTTTGAGGCTTTTGCATATTTTGGGACTAAGTGTTTATGTCGACGGTTACAAAAGCTTTCAAAAACCCGGAGTGGGTTTTTGAAAGCTTTTGTCTTATAATTATGATAAAAAAATCAAAACAGCAAAAAGATGAAAATGTGATTTTTCTGAGTTGTTGATGATAAGAATTTTTAATAATTATTATTTTTAGCAATTATAATTATACAACATATAGCAATTACAATTATAATTATAATTTTAGTAATGGTGGAGCACACTGCGTTTCAAATTTTTAAACTGGAACCCACGCCTGGAGGCAGTGACACCCTTCTCATAGAAGACCACGTGAAATAACAGCTTGTAACATGTATTCCGGTATGAGAGTAAGGGATGACAGAGATCATTCACCTATCCTTTTTTCTTTATCCTATTAAGGTCAGCAAAGCAATTTTTTCATCTTATGTAATAGATAGCAGGTAGGCTAATTGACCAATTGATGTTACGTAGCAATTGTCGTTTATTAAAACAAGTAACTCCAAGTGCATGCACAGAATATCTTATTAAAATATAGGACAACGATTTTGATACGTACCTACATATATCATAACCTTTATGTATGTATCTTTATATAAACTCGGCGTCAAAAATATCGTCCCTCGTCGAAAATCTGATTCTAGTTAATATAGACTTTATAAAAATTACTTTACATTATTAATACTTATATCAAATGAAAGCACGTTTAATAACCTTTCAATTAACTTGGTTAATTTAAATAAAAAGCCACGAGGTGTCCAGGTCTGAGCGTTAGGTTTTAAGTTTGGTTAGGTTTTAAGTTAATTTTAAGCATTTTTTGTAAATTTTTGTTATGCATTTATTGTTGTAGAGTTAAGTTTGAATAAACATTTTTCAACTGTACGTCATGTTTTTTCTTTAATTTTTGGACCCAATGAAAAAAAGTATTATTTTTTAATTTTCCTAAAAAAATAGATTTTATTACCTTTCAATTGATACCTTACAATCATACCCTTACCCTTGATCGAATAACGTTTAAAGTCGGTTGAAACTATTTTTCGCGGAGGGGCGATATTTTTGACGCCGAGAATACTTTCGTAATAAATATTTACTAACAAACCACTCATATAAATGAAATGTTTATTCCATTACTATAAATAAAAATCTTTCTAAGAAATGGCCTCACAAAACGAGCCCGTATAAAATTAAATGATATCATAGTTATTGTGAATGTTGCTCACTCATAACTCGTACACTTCAATGTAAATTTCCCAACAAACATTGTAGGAAATCTTTGCTTCCAATTCGAAGCACGTCATGCATCACATAAAACCGAAAAACATTTGACATGTTTTTCGAATAAAATGTTTATTTTTAGCACATTTGTAAGAGATGTGCGAGTGTTGTACACAGTTGACATTGATCCGACAAAAGCAATAATTTTAGGTGCGAAACCAGGGGCCTTAGACAAAGTTAACATTTTAAAAACGATAACGAAATTCGAAAACAATAAAATGGATGGGATTGACATATGCCGTCGCCAAATCACGCGATACATCCCATACATTTTATTCTTGCGAACTTTGTTATCGTTTTTAAAATGTTAACTTTGTCTAAGGCCCCTGGTTTCGCATGTCTGTCATTTTGTATATACAAACCTTCCTCGTTGATCGCTCTTCTCATTAGTATAAACATAGATAAAATACTACTTAACCAGTATAGATGGTCACTCACGTACATTGAATCCGTACCCTATCAAATTTCGCTTATATCTAGATGCCGCCTGTGTAGTTTGTCGCTTATTTGTTGTCATTAAAAATCCGCTAGAGTCGCTGCAGTCGACCATTCAGTCAATTCTCATGTACAAGAGATGGCACTACTAAAATTTATTTAAAATATAAAAAAAGTGGGCACGAACAACGATAAAAGGGCCGTATGAACGGTATAGGTTCTGTTCTAAAAAATAGGGCAATAATATCATACATAAAAGTCACAGATTAATGATAAAAGTACCTCTCAGCAACGTCGCCCTCTAGTTATTACCACGATAATAAGGAACTATAACTGCGTGATTGAATTTGTTGGTTATAATTTTTAACAAAATACACATTAATGTTAAATTCGAGACTCTTAGTGACATCTAGGGAGTGGAAATCCCAATATGAAATTGGCTTCAGATCGTTATATGGAAGTTGACCATCTATACTGGTTAAGTAGTATTTTATCTATGGTATAAACTATATCAAATACCGTTGAGTAGTTTTGAAGAAAATAAACCGAGAAATAGACGTAGGTGCCCAACGATTTTTTTCTATATTATTTAGAGATATCAAACCGAGTTATTGATAGGAATATATTTTTCTTAAATAATTATTTACTACAAAAAGTTCTTGTCTCATTTATTTGTACTAGAGGTCGCCCGGTGGTAGAAATTCGACCATAAACAAAAGACGTCTGTGCCTGTGCAATTGTGCATATGTGTAAAGTTTATTTTAATATTTTTATAGTGTATATTCTAATTTAAAAAAATATTAGCTCCAGTCCTTCTCCATATAAACATTAGTTTAAGGTGTACGGTGTATCAAATTACTCACTTCCGCGCAATTTTCTTAAAAATGGAACCAAAGTTTTCGCTTCACGAATCAATTTACGTATAGATTTATTTATTACTGGCTGAGCCCGTATAAAATAAATTAGCACGTAACTTTTTTGTTTGTAAACCGATTAGAATGAAACAAACACTAAAGTTACGGGAAGCTTGCTACAATTCATAAATGAAAACCGCAATCAAATTGGTTAAGTCGTTTCTGAGATTAGCGTGCACAAACGCACGAACAAACAGATAAACAGACAAAAATTCTAAAAGCAATTTTTTGACCTCGGTAACATAAGTACGACGTGTACAAATCCCTTTTTTTTTTGAAAAAATATTTACGGCTAGTTTGCGATTTTATTATAGTAGTATAGATAAAAATGTTGACCTAGTAGTTGGGTGTCTAAATTAGTGCGGTCTAATTAATTGTAATAGCCGTAGTTTACATTCCGTATATCTTACTATACTGGCGCCACACCCTGGCCTTGCAATTAACTGAAAGATATATTTAATCTATATTAAATATCCGTTTAGTTTGCATAAGCCTTGTAAGGTAAAATCGCAAAATAAAATAGTTTTTTTTTTTAATTTTGCCTAAATAACACATGATTTTCTTCACTGTTTGTAAGTTTACTGTGATGTATGTATAATATTATTCTGGAAAAAAATCTGTTGCACTAGTTAATTAAGAACAAGTGGTAAAGGCAAAGATAAGAAGAGCGACTTTATTTTTCTTTATAAAGAGTTAATAGTAGATTTTACAAGTGCACAAAACGAACCATTTTTATCCGAGACTTTTAGCAGCCCGAGCCGCGAGGATAAAAATGGGTTTGTGGACGAGTTATAAACTCTGCTTTTCACTTCGATTGCGAGGAAATAAAACAGTAGTACCTATAACATAACATTTCTTTAAACGCACGTAAAAACAAGAGCTGTTTCCCGCCGCCCCATCTTTAATAAAAAAAATGTTCTGGGTCAAACTTAATTATGAATATTCAATGGGATTTCAAGGCAACTAAATATGTTTGATTGATATGATAACGTAATAATGATAAAACGAATTTTCATAATAAATTAAGTTCAGTCGAAAATATATCATGATAAATAAGTAATAACTAACAGTGTCGTTACACGGAAATAGCCTACACCCATGGCTGTTCAAGGAAACTATTTGCCGAATTAAAATGTCGTCGTCCCATTCAGAGCCCAAGTGTTATTATGGTCTATAAATTAATCAGTGTTACTCAGCAATGGTCTGACGAATCTAATGTGTGTACGCACTACGGCGACGGGCATTCATTAGAAAAAAAAATTACTTACCAGTACAATACCTATATTATATTTTCCCCTTATTTTATAGTTTCAAAGGAAAGATGAATAAAGATTACAATATAATATGTGCCTATAAAATTTATAATTACCTAGTATAAGTAGTGTTCGGTTTTTATCTTATCATAGTCGTCGATAAATTCGGTGGCACTGAATGGCGGACACATATGTCAACGCGGTGTTGACGTACGGTAGTCTGTGGCGAGTTGTAAAACAGACTAATACAACATCTTTGTATAAAATGGTGAAAAATTGATTGGAACGAAGTGCGTGTTTTCTTGATCGGGAGGAATCAAGTTCAATCAATTCAATCAAGGAATCAATAATTGTTGAAAGGATTGTAGTGGTGGTAGGTATTGGTCTTTTCTACTAGTGGTAGTTTGGCACCCGTATCGCGAGACAAAATAGATTGTGTGTGTCGGCCCGGCGGCGGAGGCGACGAATGGTGGCCGTTTGACCCATGTGGAACGTTGACTCATGCACTAAGGGCATTTTGAATCGTGTGTGCGACGACCTAGTGTAATATCTCTTCGCTTCCAGCTACCTCTTTCAGATACCGATGAGGGCCCTCAAGGTTGGAAAGGTAGAGGAAAGTATATGAAGAACATTTTGATAAATCCTTTATTTGGTACATACTAATAGCGAGACTTCTGACAGGAGTAGATGTAACAAGTTGTCTGACATAGAATTCAGACAACTTGTCTTTGGGTTATCACATAAATTGGATTTCTTTATTTATTACAGCGGTTCTAACTTAACTTAGCGATAGCATAGCATAGCGTAGCTTAGATTGTGTTCTTAAGCAACGGAGACACTGGCTATTAAAAACCCACAGACTATTCTCAACTTGTGGCTTTAAAAGAACTCCTGTAGAAGGCAATCATTGGCCTCTACCTATTTTAGTGTCTGATGGAATAGGATGCTACAGGGATTGCGATGTTATAGGCATTGAATTAGGATTTCTAGCTATATTTAGCTCTTTTGTTTTACAATGGCCACTTTCTAGAAATGACCACTTTACTAAAATATCTATATTTTTAATGACTTTACGCTCTTTTCCTAAAACGTCTACATTTTAAAGAGATTATATTTTCAAATGTTTGCTTACATTGGGGTGATTTTACACAAGATTTGTCTCCCAAAAAGAGATTCAACATGAACATGGGTTATAGTTATAAATGAAAGTGGGGCTCTTTTTTGTATTTTCTCATATTTCACATTCGTAATAAAGTCAAGGTAAACTCAGGAACACGCAGGCCTGTCTACATTGAGACTCAATACTAATGCAATCAATCAGACGAATAAAACATTATAGCAAATCTCAAAAAATTGATCCTCAGTTCACGATTCCCATTTTGAATAGTTTACTTGTCTTGCTCCTTCACTTGACAAATGATTGGCATTGGCATTTATTTATTTTTCAAAATTAATCTACTATGCTCTCCGTCAAGTTTATAATTACGACATGAAACATTTTAGTTAAAGACAAAACAAAAGCTATTAAAAAGGTTTCGTCAGTATTAATATCGAAGCATTCATTGATATGTTTTTATAAGACTAACTGCCAATACCAGTCAGTAAGGAATGTAATGTCGGATCGAAGGCTTCGGATGAAGTACTGAAACATTTTAACAAAAGAAATCGAAGTACGGAAAGGGATTGCTCTTATGCTTCTACACCATTACCTCGAGGGCTCCTTTCGCAGTAATAAGGCGAGCAGTTCTCGGAGAACATGTAAAGTACATACTTGACACAGAGGTCAGCACAAAATATCGTAGCGACTGATAGACATCTATTATGATAAGTATTGTGATGGTGAATGCTATTAAATATATGTGGGAAACAGAACGTAAGAATGAATGAGAGGTATGAATGAATAGGAAAGAAAGCGATAGGATATATATAAACAGATAAGATGGCGAAAGTTCTTGTAAGATTTTATGTTGTGCCGTTTCTAAATTCAAATAAAATATTATATTGACGAAATTAACTAGTTTCACTCTAAATATTTATCCCACATATATTATTGTCCCACCAAACACATTGAGACATTTATATTGCTCTTATTTTTAATAGAATTCAGTGCATTTATTAATTTATTTCACAATATAGGAACAAGCTTTCATTCAAATGTAGGTAATCTCCAAGGTAGAGAGTTAGTTAGGTATACACATAAAAAATAGTATGTTAGAGAATGATAACAACTAAGAACTAATCTGATGCAAAAAAAAAACGATCGTGGTATGTAGATATGTCTGCAATAAATAAATTCTCGACACATGAGAAGAAATGTTGCTATGGGGTACAGATTTTTAATCAATTACTAAACTCAAGAAAGTAATAGCAAAAAAAATTAACGATTCAGTTCTCGACCAATATGTACATATATAGATGCAAATAAAAAAAATTTAGCTTCATTAGCGTGAATGGTTCGAATTGATCATCAATAATTTAATTTTCGTCAAATTTAGTTTACTCTAAAAAATAATAAATCAATATTAAATGTATAAATATATTTTTAAAAAGTCCCACTTTGATATTGCTGTCATTAAAACAAGTAAATATTATAATATTTAAGTTGATATATACATAATTATGTAGTTGTGTTAACAATGAGTAGACAAAAGATTATATTTCGATGGTAGAGAATGCAGGCTCTCTGTTGGTGTAGGTACGTTTTGAAAATAAAGCCTTTTAATTTGTAATGTTGTATATTTTTATTGACGAGGAGTAATCCGCTTACAGATCTCCTGCCGCTGGCTGGACGGCAGGAGTATGTGGGGGTCGCCCAGCGCCTGATCATAGCGGCACTAGGAATACCCACTAAAACTCCCCGGTGTCTCCTTGCCCTTTGAGCGGATGGACCGGGCTCTGCCGAGGCAACAACTCCGATCCACCCCAGGGTTTGTATTTAATAATATATTATAAAATAACAGTAGGTTTTTATTGTTATTGATCGTTAGATAAGAAATTACACTTGGTCACAATAAAGTGTACAAGCACTATCACTAGAATGGAATCCGCTTAGCGGCGGCGTGGGGCAACGCAGCCAATTTCCACAATAGACATGGGGATTTATGCGGGAATCGTCCAAATTGTGCTCAGCATATCTATATTTATTACCCATTCCACGTTTGGTGAACATACGGTTTCTCGGCTGGTGATGCCGATTACAATTTATAGTGATTTGTGAAGGTTTAAGAACCTTAACGGCCATACTTCCGCGACAAATTCTGTTAATTTTGATCACAAGAAATATTATTGTTTAAAAAACATATCAAAATATTTTAAAGTTAGAAGCAATGGTTGCTTTGGTTATTATTTTAGTTACTATTGAAATCGAATGTGACTTGTTAAGTTGACAAATGGCAGTGCTAACACAAGTACTGCCAGTTGAAATCAAGCCTTATAATTTAAGAGGAGATAAGAAAGATAAAAAGAAAATAAAAACAAAACAAATAAGCAATGAAATAACCATAATAATGAGAGAAATGACAAAAATAAAACGTAGATAAAAATACCTATATCTAAAAATGCCATCATTGTAAACTCAAAGGACGAGCGTATAAAGGTTATTATTATTTAAACGGATGATTCAAAAAAAACGTATTTAAGTAAATAGGACGAAGTCAACTTAGATTTGGATCAAGAAGCGGTTGACAATTTTATGAATTTAATGACCGGCGATTGTGAAGAAAATTCACCAGGAGATAAAGTAAGATTTATTCTGGATTCGGCAGCATCACACCACATCACAAATAGGTCAGATAGTTTAATATATACTTATACAATATTGAATTGGTTTTAGCTGCCAAAAAGAGAACAATAAATGATGCGACATGGGCTTGCAAGAACTTTTAAAGGACTTGCTATTCTGCTCAGAAGATCCTTGTAATATGCTGTCGGTATCAAAGATGAAGGAAGCTGGATCTGGATTCACGGTCACCTTAAACCGACGTTGTTAAATATTCATTAAGGCTTTTGAACAATTTAATTGCAGTACCTAGATTTTGAGTTTGAGCCTGGGGGTCACTGTTTCTTGTATACCACAGCACTAAAATGATTACAATTTAGGGCACCAGAGTTTAGGGGAATTAGTAAAAATAAATTCATATAATAATTAAATGGCAAAAGTTCATTCTCGACCTTCAAAACTAGCCCATTCGATCCGTCCACACACTAGACGTAATTACGTTATAATCAAGGGAATTTCTGAGAGGACGCGCCAAATTTTTCACGAATTAGTAAAGGAGTTTTCTTTTACTTGATATCTTGGCTCCAAGTTATCCAGAAAAACTCATCCAGTAAGTGTTTCCTTAGAAGCCCTAGAAACACAACCTTATTATGTATTGAGGTATCTTCAATAAACGCGAATAATTTATTACAAATTATACTTATTAAAAAAATGCTAATACAGTGCTTAAAGAATTTTATTTATTTATTTTTTGCTTATTCTGCTTACATTTAATCACATGTGAATGATATCGTTAGTTTGTAAAGATGTTTATATTTTCTCAAAATTCCTATATTACTTATAATTTGTACGATTTACTTCTGACAATTATCGACATATGAAGCGAACAAAGCCAAGAGTAACAGTTAGTATTGTTACAATGTTCTAATACAAGCAAAACATATTATACAGTAAAACAAAGAATACCCTAAAATGTCTTCTTTCGGGGCGCCGTCAAAAACTTGTTTGAAGTTGCTGTCAGAAAAAAATACACAAGTTATTTAACTTCTCTTAAGATTTCAGAAGCGCTTCCAGGCTTCGGAGTCTAATAGAATTTCGAGGAAATCTAGTCGTTGCTTACAAGAAATCCTTAACATATTTTTATGTTTCCACAATGCGAAAGCGAAGCGACAATTACCGTAAAAATGGATCAAAAGAAAATGAACGCAAGAAGAAAAAGAAAGTCAAATTGCTGTTCTTATTTAACAATAGAGGCTATAAAAGAAAATACTGCAATCTCCTTTGAATATGTACATTACTACCATACAAAAGTTCTGCATATATAATTATTTTAGAATTTGAAAAAAAGTTTTTTCTTTTCGTTCTCGTATAAATGAACATACATATGTTTAAGGTGGAGAAAAACGCTAAATACTAAAAATATCCATTGTTTAATGAAGATGTTACAAGAAATAGTCAACACAATTGCTTTGAAAAAAAAATGTATTATACTTAAACATCTGAAGAACCAATTGTATTAATTAGAATTTTCGTTAAAGTAATAGAAACTCCACAAAAGATTTTAGAACACAAGAAGAATTTGAATTTTATTGAAAATTCTCTCGAAAACGGCTTATTGTGCGTAAATGAATCCTGTACCTATTAACAAGTTAAAAACTGTTAATAGGTCAGTTTAAAAAACTGTATAAATAAAATTATTGTTCTTTGTGTATTTGTGTTTATTCTTTGTGTTTTAATGGTAAAAACAAAAAAACACAATTTCTAGGCCTGTTGGTCTCCGCCGCCAGTGAGTTCTAATGTAAATGTCATTTGCCCAAGTGAAGCCCTTAAGGAACAATTTAGAATCACTGTTTTACAGGATCACAAAAAGGAAAAAGAAAGTGATGCGGTTTTCACACATATTGCAACACAAATTTAAAGAATAAGCAATATCTCTGTTCGTGTTCCATAATCACAATTGTCACTACTATTAATTATAAATGTAAAAGGTTTGAGATAATAATTAAATGTATAATACTCATTTAACATTGAATGTACTTGAAAATTGTTACAAATAAATTAAAATTAAATAAGTAAGTTAAAACTGGAACATCACAAGGGGATTTTTTTAATTCTATAGCAACGAATTCCAGTACTAATTCACATATACTAACCTTTTGAAAATTTATATTTAATATATTAAATTTTCAATGATTATTCGAAGTCAACCTATTTTCGATTAAACGATAAACAAATTAAACGTTCTAGATTTTGAACGGAAATAAAATATGTTATGTGATTTAACAAACATAATTAATTCCCTTACGGTCAAAACACGACACTTACAACTTCGCTCGATCGGTTAAGCGGTTTAGGCGTGGAAAGGTGACAGACAGACATACAGAGTTACTTTCAGACCTATAATATTAGTATGGATAAGCTGGAGCTCGCGAGCTATTATTAGTCCTCGTCATAGACATATTAGCAATAAACAAATTATTCAATGTTTAACTAATCCCTCAGAAAAGGTACAACCTTTCCTGACCCTTATATCCTTTTATGTACCCCAAGGTGTATTCAAAATTTCATAATGAGCGATTGAAAAGTTAAGGCGTAAGCATAACAAACAAACACACTTTCACAATGACGGATGTCACTAGGGAAAAAATGAATTGTATTTTTTACGATTTAATAAATCGTATTTTTTTATTTTATTAAATTAAAGTCCAATGTAAGTATACTTCGTTAACTAAGTTCATCTAGAAACTGTTTTATATTTTTTTTTTTCTACAATTAGCTACAGAAACCAAGTCAGCGTGCAGCATGTCAATTATGTGTAGTTTCCTGATGGGCACATAGAAAATATGAGAATATATTCCCTCTACGGAAATACAATTACGGAACGCTGGGATATTGACGTGAACCAATATTCCAATATAACGCAAGCTTTGTACAAAAATAACACTTCAAAAGTATTCTTAATAGAGTGACAATGTTAAAGATTGACTTGTCTCAGTATATTTAGTAGGACTCTATTGAGCAGGCAGGTGTTATTAGCAGATGTTAATAGCATACAATATTGTCTTTGGTCAATATATTGTATCCACAGTTAACACATTAGTAAAAAACTTCATTCGTCTCAAAGAAATCAACCAAAGAAGATGATGAAATATCATTATTAGTAACTGAATTAATCAGTGAACATCGCAAAACGTGACATTAACAAGTCCCTTGGCCGAATGCTTGCTCAAAGTTGGCTCTGGTCTGGATCTGGAAAGTAGTGGCAACCGCGTTTCGCAGTCATTTGAGGCGGCAGCTACCATCTTCTTACAGAAGTTGGGTGAGTGTGGAAGGAATGCCAGAGCCCATTGTCCTTTCTCTTATCTTTAATCCTACTACGGTCGTGAGCGTACTTGCCTTGACTATGGCTTTATTTATGTTATAGGTAACGGTAGGCCGACGAACTGGCTCGTGTAGGCGCAAAAGGTAGGCTAATAGGTCCTGAACCTATGTGCGGACTACCAAATAGCCTAGCTCGCTGGACCATATGGAATCAGTGCTTTATTAAATCTTACAAACGCTGGACTGACTTGCCAGGTTTGAACCATTCCAAAGCGCTCATTAAAGCCTATAGTCGAAACGCAACAAATCAGGCTATGTCGCTTAGCAGGAGCAATTTGTGTATGCTATCTAGGGCGCTAACGGGGCACTGCCGCCTCAATAGGCACCTTAAAGTAATGGGGCTCACTAGTACGGGAGAGTGTCGCTTCTGCCATGAGGCAGAAGAAACACCAATGCATATCCTGTGCGAGTGTGGCCCTCTGATGCACAAGCGCAGTCACATCCTAGGAAGCCACACAATGGCTTGTGAAGATGTGAAGAATGCCTCTATCAAAAAAGTACTACAGTTCCTTAACGTGGTAGGTATAGGTAGAGAGCTTTAGTTCACGTGGCGATCACAATATTTCAGCAATGGACGACGTGATACTGGTACTCTAGCAGACAGAAATAGCCACTAAGACAAGATAAAGATAAAGATAAACGGTAGGTTTGTCTGACGACCTTACGAACAGGACGCAGGCGGCTGGTGCACGCCCGCCACCTGGACCCCTGACAGGAGTAGGGCGGTAGATGGGGATTCTACCGCCCGCTTCATCCTGAGAGGCACGGCGTACCTTGGCAGCTCGGGTGCGCCGTCCAAATGAGCCGTGTCCGGTTGCGGACCCCCGCGGTGGAGCTGCGGAAGAGTGCTAGTCCGACCTCGTAACTTCACCAATAGCGGATGAGGAGGACGCCAAGAGGTTTAGTCGGTAGGTCTATCCCAATACCATCTCGGTACAGGAGTCCGACATAACCCACCGGTCTGTCCCCAAGCCGGATTGTCTGACGACATTAACATAAAAAAGGACGAGAAAGAGTAAAATCAATAAAAAGAGCGATAAATTAAAATTAGTCACTCTGTTGGTTATTTTTAAAAGGACCGGTCTGGTCCAAGCAAATTCAAAACCCAAAATATAAAGCCAAACATTATTATAAACAAAGATGCAGATTAAGAACTATTAATGCAGCTGAAGTTATTACTTTCAATGATTTCCTTCTATCATCTAAAAAATCTTATGCAATCAGCAGTATTATGTATTCCAATGAACTAAAAATATTTGTACTTACTGAAAATTTAGCTATGGCTATGGTTGTTTACTAATGCAGAAATAAAAATTTACAGTGTTATTACAAAAAAGTTAAACATACATTGAACAAGTGTCTAATGTCTAATGTCGAAGACTTGTCGAAGACTCAAAGTTAGTCTACTGCTTTGTCTCTAAGTTGTATTTATTGGGGTGTGGAAATATCGGGTTGTTTTACCTTTTATTCTTGAACCCAATTTTCTTCACGTTCACGAATTTTTATTTTAATATTACAATTATCCATTTTTTTCCATAATTTTTATTTATATTATACTCATTTGACAATGAGTAATGACGATTGACAAGTCTCGATAAACACATTCCATTCTTTCAACCGATCACTGTTCTATGTGTACAATGTACTCATTATATACGTAAGTTTTGGTTCCAAAACATACTTATGGCGGTGTATTTAGAGCAATAATTAATTTATAATCACACACGTCACTGTTTTATTTATATATAGATAATTTTAAAATATTTTCTGCGTAGGATATTCTATTAGCACATAACAAATTTGCATAGAAAGGAACGTTTCGGATTGAACCAAAGTTGAACGAACGTTTTGTAATGTTGCTATTTTATTGTTACTATTTGCTATTTTATAATTTTAAAATAGCAACATTTGGTTGCCTATAGGTTGCCTAGCGATGTTTTGGTAAGTCAAAGGACAAACACTATTTTGTAATAGCGAAGGTTAAACATTATTTGAGGCAGGGTTTAAACTGTGAAATTCATGGAAGTAATAAGTACTATACTTCCATGGTGAAATTGTATACAAATGTCATTAGACGCTGTTTGACAAAACACGTGTTGAGACATAGTTTAGTATTTTTTTTTGTAATAACACTGTTAGTGTTCTATTGCCACTTTTCCATGTTTAAATATTGCACGAAATACAAAATTGGTACTTGTTTGCGTCTACTCCTGTCGTAATAAATGCAAATATCTACAATTCGTAGAGCCCAAAACAAATTAAAAAACAACTCTGCTACCAGATTTTGCTACTAAAACAAAATGTCTTCGCGTACCGTCTTCCGCTACATTTCAAACATTGAGGAATTACGCGCCACTGTTTGTTCGCCTCTCAGGCGATTCCAAAGGTCTTTAGTGCTAATATTTTCCCAAAAATTAAAACGGCCGCTATTTAATGTTTCCGTAGGGCCGATCCACGTAAATCGAAATTAAAATGCTTGTTTGCTTTATCGACACGGATCCAAACTACATCCAGTAGACCGTTACAAAAGTCTCACAAAATATATATATTATCTACTTTCCATAATTAAAATTTCGCCATCATGTATTTTTTTTTCAACTGGCCATAGACAGCCGAAAGTCAACAACCGCGTTGACATCGCCATTCAGTGTCATATAATACATATATCGACTCCTTTTAACATTTGAGTCTTATTTCATACAGATTCGGTTTGCTATTCGCAACATAGCAACCGAAAAGATCTCAAAGAACATTCATTTCATGAAATCTCCCAATTCCTTAGAAATTGACATTGTAGTAGATTTTACCAACTTTTTCAGTCATCTTATTCTTTATCCATTCAGGACTCACATGTGAACTGAGTCGGTCCACATAAGAAACAAAAGTAGTCTGTTTTATTACAACCAACTTGTGCCTGACGGGCAGACTACACAAAAGTTGTTTTTGATCTTTCAAAATACACAGCAATCATGAAAGTTACAATCTATGACGATTTACACATATCTTGTTACATGTACCAAATTTCGTATAATATATAATGATTTAAATATATAAAATATTTAAAATATGAAAAGACAGAGACTTTGTTAAAATATAACAGGAACCTGTGTTCAGTTAGATTACAAATGTTCTAAAGATATAAAGCTTTGCATTTTATTCCTAGAAATGCAAAATGTTACATAACAAGAAACCTGGGCCGGAGATATGAGGCACGGTATACCAATAGCCGGTAATTGAACTTAGACATTTTTTTTTTCTATTTTAATTTATGTATATATTACTAACTTTAGTTGAATCCCATTTCGTGAAAAATTTCCTTACTCGGATTTGTGTTTGAATTTCTAAATAAATTTGTAATGCTTACTATAGCAAAGATGAGATTTTTTTCTCCAATAGTAAATGTGAGTGTTGTAAAAAAGTATAATATTATTTTTGGATATGTGCATGAATTTATTAACACGATAATTCTTTGTTGGTGAGTATCGCCTATTGACATTTTGCAATGTCCATCACTAGAAAAGATCATTGAAAATGATCTTTGCAAATTTGGCTCTGGTCTGGATCTGAAAAGCGTGTCGTGTCATGTCTGGCGGCAGTAACCACCCCCTTACAGAATACCACCCTGAAATAACAGCACGTGTGCTGTTGTGTTGTGAGTGAGTATGGGATGCCAGAGCCCACTTTCCTATCCAATCCCTTATTTAATCCTACTATATTCGGCAGCGCACTGGCAGCAGCTGTAGCGTTGTTTGTGTTATTGGCAACGGTAGCCACCAATCATCAAGTGGAACGTTAGCCAGTCTGCCGATCTTAACAAAATAAAAAATATATAACTCAGTAAAGTACGTAGGAAGTAAAGCAGATTTTGTTAAGTGGTATTTTTAGTTTATTATTTGCCCTCTATGGACATGTTTGGATTTCGATATTCCCTGAAAAGTAAGCGGATATAAGATATCTATACTAATATTATAAAGCTGAAGAGTCTGTTTGTTTGTTTGTTTTGTTTGGTTGGTTGAACGCGCTAATCTCAGGAACTACTGGTTCGAATTGAAAAATTCTTTCTGTCTTGGATAGTCCATTTATCGAGTATGGCTATAGGCTATATAACATCACGTTACAACCAATAGGAGCGGAGCTTCAATGAAAAATATTGCAAAAACAGAAAAGTTATCCTCTTTGAGAGCTCCCGTTGCGTGCGCTGCGTAAACGTTTAAAGTTACGCATAAATCACGTATGACGGAAAATTTCTAAAAAAAAGTCCGCGACAGTATATGTCTATCTTTTGAGGTTGCCTCACTATAACCTTTTTTATGGTAATCAAATTTGTTCTAAAATAATGAATTATTTACGAAGGTGTTTTTATAAACATAACATAAATCCTTATCCAAATAAATATCTTATTCATCATAAGTATTTAATTTTGAACAATATTGCTTTAAACATCGTTTGCTTTCAATTAATATCTTAGGAGATATCGCGGATGAAACCCCGGGGTACAGCTAGTTATTTATATTTCTTTCCGTCACTGTTAACTCAAACAATTCTCATACATATCAATATAAATATCATAATTTATTTAATTAATATGCAATTTTAAATATAATGTCATATTGACACATTCAAAAATAATTTAACGAAACGAAACAAAATCTTTGCACATGTAATTAACTAATGAACATCACTTGATATTCGTAATAATAGCTTCTAACACATTTTTTTTAGTAATTTAAATGTCAAGTACAAGATTAAAAATAACAGATTTTATAATATTCCATTCTGAACACTTCTATGCAATGATTGTGAGAGTATAAACTCTACTTGAGTGTAACTATTTTACATATAGACGTACTGTTTATCCAACTTGTACTAAATTCGTAGTGGTTAAATTGGTTTTCTTTTGTAAAATACAATGTTTCAGAATGTGTTAGCCAAAGATGTTGTATTAGTCTGTACCTATAGATGGATCACAAAATGCAGCAATATTTTATTCTTTCTAACACCTTCAAATTGCCATAAGATTGAAAGAGACATACATATATAATCTGTCGGGTCGAAGTTGAGTGAATGTCTCCATTTTGACTATACAATGCAAGCTAAAGTTATAGCGTATAATAGTGCTGTGCATTTTTATTGATAACTAGATATCGTTGATATAGATTTTAAAACTTTTTTAGCCATACTAAATGCATTTCGGGGTACTGTTTGGTTATTCAATATAAATAAAATGTGGGTGCGTACTGGTACTCGCCGCATTGCTAATCGGTTGTATGAGATTGTATGCAACCTCTCGCATTTATTTCACCAAAATATTTCAAAAGAATAGTTATTTTTTGAGTAAAAATATTTAGAATCCATCCTTAAGGGGTAGAACAGGAGTAGGATTTTATTACGAGAGAAAAAAAACTCGATAATCTTAAAGTTTTATTTTTAGAAACGATATCACAGATTGGATAATCTGTGATATCGTTCATCTGTGATTCGTCAACATTTTAATTTAAAGACTTGCAGTTAATGTTGACGCTTGGGTATCCACGTATTTATTAGTAAGTTTTCTTTTTCTGGGTAATTTCTGAAAAGAAATAGTTTTTGGTTATTAATGATTCAAAAGGTTTTCATAATTTTCATAGATTGAAGCATAACTTCTTTATAACTTATAGATATTACTTACTGGTTTACACGATGGTGGTAATTTTGGTAATATTGTCGGCACTGCATACGAGTGTAGAATTTTACCCTGATATCCTTGGCGAAAGCAAGAATCTTCAAAGTTCATCGAGCATATTCTTGTATATTGCAAAGCTCTCCAATCGTCGGCTTTTCTTACATTTTTTGTCCACGTTTTTTTTAAATCGATGTCGGTGGGAAATCTGTAATAAATTGATAAAAATTACTTTCAACCTGCAGTGAATGCTAAAAATTGTCAACACTCTACTAAAAATAAATTAGTTATCGATATCGATAAACTTATCAAGATCAGACTACAGCACTATAAAGCAAGACAAATGTCAAAAATTCCGATTAACTTTGGTTTTTGTAAATTTTAGTTATAAATACCAGCTTTTCTTTAAATAAATCAACCTTAGAGCTGTGTATGCATGTACAATGATTCATTTTTAGTAAATCATTATTAAAATTTGTTTACAAAACACCAAAATTAATGAGTGCGAGCTGTGCGACTTACCGGTGAAATGATATGTTTCCATTATTCTCCTTCAAAACACCCACTCTACTTGGACAAACGGGAACAGTACAAGCCATTCTTGGCAAGCAACAGATTTATGAAATCACACTTTCAGATTTTTAAGTATTTTAAATCACATAAAGCTAAACGCGCTTGTTAACCAGCATGATATAAACAAATATGACGTTTCCTCTTTTATGGCGCGCAGCGTTTTAAGACGTCATATTCGGCTATTGTTATCTCTTTTTAACATACGACATGCAGCTATTAGAAAGACGGGTATCGAGTATCGAAGGAATCTTCAATTTTTATTGTTCCATCTATACATTAATACAATTATCTTTGGTGTTAGCGATACAAAAATGTGGAAAATGAAAAAGAATAAATGTGTATAACAGAAGATATACAAAGTCAAACTAAGTTAGTAAAGTGTTAGTATATGTAGGTACATGTATTTTGCTTAGTTTGAAACTACTTTGAAATTTGTAAGTTTTATTTTACTTTATTGATTACTAGCTCGTGCTCGTGGCTTCGCCCGCGTGGAATATTTGGCCTATGTTCGTCCACCCTGAAATTTTATTCTAACTAGGGGTGATTTTTTTTTAAATCGGATGTGTCGTTTCGAAGATTACCTCCTGCATATACAAACAAACAAACAAAATATTAACTTTGCCTCTTTATAATATTAGTATAGATTGATTTAGACTCGATCCGATTACGGAGTAGCAAAGTGACTGAAGGATATTTGGAAATTCCTTAATTATAAAATTTAATCAAAGCGACTGAAATATATTTTTGACTTGTTTAAAGAACTTCGATAATTTCCTAATATCAAATCAAGAGAAGAAAAGGCTGGCAATTAGTTTAGCTGTACAGCGAAATTGTCACTTCTAAGATAGGCATAAAAATGTCTAATTTTTTTATTTTATTTTTATGGTTATAAAAGCATAGTTTATTAACTATAAATGAGATTAATTTCCTAATTTACAAAGTATGCATTGTTAATACTATGGCAAGATGTATAATAATTGCAGGCCTTGCAAAAAGCAATCATAGTTCAGCCGGATGAAATAGCTGATTTTATGTGTGGATAGTAATATAACTGAAAAATATACATATATTTTTCAGACATATATCTTTATGTTAAGATCGGCAAACAGGCTAATACTCCGCTTGATGGTAGGTGGCTACGGTCGCTTATAACACAACGCCACAGCTGTTGCAAGTGCGCTGCCGACAACAGTAGGATTAAAGATAAGGGATTGGATAGGAAAATGGGCTCTGTCATCCCTTACTCACTCACCGAAACACAACAGCACACGTGTTATTTGGGGTGGTTACTGTAGGTACTGCCGCCAGGCGGGCTGCCCAAATGAATGCGAAACACAGTGTGCCCTGCCACTACTTTCCAAATCTAGACCTGAGCTAACTTTAAAAAGTTCATTTCCGAAATTTACCTTGCCGGGAATCGAACCCGGGAACCCTAAAACAGAACGTTAAGGCCTATACAGGTTTTTGTCATTAAAACCCAACGTTTTTCGTCGCAACCCAAAATACATGCCGGTGAAACAGCGACTATATCTAGTATCTATTTTATTATAACCCATAAATTATTTATTATAACTTTATATGACTTTAAAATTTCGACGGATAGTTTTAAACTACATCACCCTAATTACACTCACCGTAGGTATAGTAAAAAGTTACAGCTTAAAAATGAGTTCGGTATGTGGAATAAAGTTCACAAAGGAAACAAAGTAGCAACTTTAAAACCCCACATAGGCTAGCACGTTCTACCTTCATCCTAGTCGGGCAAAGTTTCCAATGTCGGGTAGCAGGGGTTAAGACTGACCGCATACACGAGTTGTCGGACTACCCCCTCGGGACTTACACTTGTTTACTGGGAACAAAGATGGTGGGATTAAACTTAGATAGCCTTATTGTGTAATTAACTGGTCTCAAGAACAAGGGAGTTCTGCACTGCGCTTAACAATAGCCACAACGTACAATCTGCAAATAAAACAAAATACAAAAACGAATATCAGCCAAACGATTCAAACAACAAGATTTATTTTTGTCTGACGACCGTATCGATTCAGATAAGTCAACAAGCGTTTACTCTAGGATTTACGACTTTTTATTTGAGCGCCACAACACTGTCCTCTGGCCTCCTCATCCATCAACTGTCAGCGGACATAGTACTGTCTATTGAGGACATAATTCTAGCGGAGGACCTTTAAGATATAGTTTAAAATAATAATTGTGTCATAAAAGACTTCGTTTATATTATAATTTTAGACTAGCTGAGCCCGCAACTTCGTACGCGTGGTAATCAATATAATAGCGCGTAACGTTTTTTTCTCGTAAACCGATCGGAATGAAACAAACACTAAATGTTACGGGAAGCTTGCTATAATACATCAGTGAATACTGCATTCAAATCGGTTAAGCCGTTTCTGAGATTAGCGTGCACAAACGCACAGACAAACAGATAAACAGACAAGCTGACAAAAAATTCTAAAAACTATTTTTTTACCTCGGTGACATAAGTACAAAGTGGACAATTTTTTTTTTGAAAAAAAAAAATTATGAGCAGACTCGGCTCGTTTCGATTTTATTATATGTATAATATATATATATATATATATATATATATATTTTAGATATAAAATAAAATAATAACAGTGTTGTAAGACTTCGTTCGACTTCGTTTAAGTCGATGAACTCGAGCCATAAAAAGGCATATTCAAAGTTTCATACGAAATATGAATAAGCCGAAAAATAATTCTGTGCTCTAGAAATTTTGAGATAAGAATATTGTCATAAAATGCAATAATTAAAGATTTAATTTTGTCTTTTTTTTTCTTTTGAAAAAATATTTATTGTACAGACATGGCTTGTTTACGATTTTATTAGATGTATAGAATAGATTTAAACAAAATAATTTTTGAAGGCGTGGTTAGGTATTTACATTTATAGTTACGATTATTTTTCTTATAATAAACAGACAGGAGACAGTACTCGTATGTTTTGCAGATTCAAAAACATTCTATCTACAGAATTTTGTGTTGTCTTCACGAGATCCTCATACAATCAGTACAGATTGTTAGGTACTATGCTAAAATACCCAATTTTTAAAAGTGTATAAATAAGTATCCAGATCAAATTTAAAGTATTGAAAACTCAATTCCATTACTCTTTGCTTCATGAAGCTTAATTAGTTAGTAATTAGATATTAGTTTAGTTAGTTTTGTAGGCGCTTTTGAACTTTTTGCATTAGTTATCGCTATAGTTGGCTTTTTTATGTTAAGATCGGCACACAGGTCCACTTGATGGTCCGTCAGCCTGTGTGTGACGGTCCACTTGATGGTAGGTGGCTACCGTCACCTATAACGCAAACAACGCCAAAGCTGCTGCAAGTGCGATAATATAACCATATACTACAATAGGATTAATATAACCAGATCAGAGCTTATAAAAGCTTCAAACAGTGATACATTTCTGACACATAACTTTTACTATCAAGGCTGCAGTTAAGATATCAGTAACCATAATAAATTCACTGGAGCAAATAAATATAATTCTCAGTTAGTACAGACCTCGCATGTGTAAAAACCATTCAATCCTTATTTTCTGGGTGCAAAAAGCGCATGAACTATTTAAACCTCAATTTATGCTTTCAGTTGTAAGCTAAACGGTGAAAAGAAAATGGCTGGTCGGACGTGATGTAATTTATTAAATAATTTGACGTAATTTACTGTATTGATAACGAAATTAAAGGCAGTTTAGCATGGACGTGATTGCAGCAAAAGATGTTTTATTTTTATTTTTTCTATTTTGTAGGTACATTGTAACAAATAAGTGTCAGCTTCTAAGATACAAGCGATTAAATTAACCTTAAATTGTAGTTAATGACAGTTAATCAACTTATATCATAGTAAAGTTTCTATTTAAAATAAACAATTAAGGCTAGAATATTCGAAGTCAACCTATTATATTTTTGATTCAGTTTTAACAATTAAAAATTGTTTATTTTGCTCGGAAAATATATGTTATAGTTTAATAAAGATACTTGATAATTTTACGTTTCAAACACGATATTTACAACTTCAACTGATAATAAAATATTCTGAAAATATTTTGAATTCTGAAATTTAAAAGAATATTTAATGGCTACTTTTTCTCATTACATTTTTTAATATTTTTTCACGAGATACGCGCGATCTTTGGAACAGTCTCCCTTCTAAGGTGTTTCCATCTAGCTACAATATTGGCTTCTTCAAGCGAGCAGTAAACAAATTCCTGCAAGGTCGGCAGCGCACCCCCCCTGGTGTTGCTTGTGTCCTTAGGCGATGGTAGCCACTTGCCATCAAGTGGACCGTCAGCCTGTCTGCCACCTTTAATAATATAAAAAAAAGGAAAGCACCAAGCGCGCTCGTCTTCAAAGCAGGACCTATGTCGCATTCGCTGCGTTCCCGATTTTAATCCTATGAAAATATCTGTTGTTATTACGTGTTTGTAAGCAGTTACGAAAATAAGTACGTAAATATTGTTATACGTTGTATTAATAACTGTAAAATTAGTTTTTAGCGACTCCAGTGAGCCCGGGGTTAGGTTCTCGAAATGCCTACTGCCCTCGAATATCCTGGCCTTAAAATTACCACACATTTTATTTAAATATTTATTTGTTAAATCGGATTTGTGAGTGTTAGGATTTTGTAATGTTTGCAGTGCTGTTGAGATGTTCTAAGTGTTGTTTTCCTTTCCTACATAGGAAACAAGTTGTGGATAAGAAATAAGAGAATTATAATTTTTATAATCTTTTTATCATTTATCTTACCAGGGATGAAAACGCCCTTACAATTGATTCACTTTTATATATAAGCAACAATAGCCACCTATCATTGAGTGAGTCATCAGCCTGCCTGCCCCCACTTATACACTAATACACTTTTGATTTGAATAAAACCTTAACAGAATACGTTTTTAAATCTATAAGGCGTTCTAGCGGAATATTAAATTAAATTAAGTGAGGATATTAATAATACGTATGTCTGGCAGCAGTAACCTCCACCTTCACAGTAGACTACTGAAGCATTAGCACGTGGACCTTTGTGTTTTGGTATGAGAGATTACAAGGCCAAATCTGTCTTACCGCTTATCCTATCATTTCCACTATTACCTATACAATAGTCGATACAATGAGAGCTCGGAAACAATAATTACTTAGGGTCTGATTTTGGGATATTCAGTGAAGTCAAGAAAGGTGGTTAAGGTGGAATAATGTGCTTAAAGTCTCTAATCTGTGCCTATACCTACCAATTTATATGACTTAGGTATTGTCTACAATTTATGTTTGTACTAGCTGAGCCCGCGACTTTGTACGCGTGATATTCGGAATAACGCGTAACTTTTTTGTTTGTAAGCAGATTGAAATGAAATATACACCACATATTACCGGAAGCTTGCTACAATACATCAGTGGAAACCACATGAAAATAGGTTAAGTCGTTTGTGAGATTAGCGTGCACAAAGGCATTGTAGGCAAAGAACGATTTTATATATGAACAGTCACCAACCTAAGCTGAACCGATCATATAGATCTGAGGGCAACTTAAATTGAAATTTTGAAAATCACCGACTCTGACTATTTTTAACTTTAATAAACTTTCAATCATCATCGTTTTATACCTGATAATATTACATGATATATGGTCCACCACGGTGGCCCAGTGCGAGTTGGTGAACATATACGCCTTAGAATTTCTTCTTTGGCGTAGGCATGTTTCCTCACTGTTGACGCCGTTTATGCTATAAACCCGCACACATCCAAACATGCATTACACACATGCAAACTATTTTCCTAACCCTTTCCTACCCTCTAAATCAAGACAGACAAAATTCCAAGTCGTCGTAACGCTCGCAACACGCATTTAAGATTATCCGCTAATCTTGTGTGTAGTGTGTGTAGTATAAACTCTGTGTAACAAATAAAACGGGCTTTCCGGATAAACGCTTTAAATGAATAAAAAACTCTTCGAGTATTGTGGTGGACAACGAACCAGCGCGAGTCGAGCAGGCGAGGAAAGACTCACATCTACCGGTAAGTCTGTCTTGACTCCTGTCCTTGATACACCACTCACGATGATTACCTTCACCGTTTGAGAGCAATTAGTAAAATGCATTTAAATTTTTAGAAAAAAAAGATTAATACAATGTATTAATGTTTTTTTTTGTCATGGCATGACCGAGGGTCAAACCAGGACCTCTCGACATGATAGACTGAGTCTTTTCCACTGGGCCATCGACGCTCTCATTAGAATATTCTTCAAACTTTAAACTAAGCCCTGGAGTCTCTCTGATTAACAAGTAATAACAATTTAATGTCAATTTTACACATCAACACTTGTACATGACGCAGCAGCCAAGTCAGTTCGCCACGGACGCCACCCACTGAAAGTAATCTGAAGTGGAATTTCCCATAAAAATTTGCGATTTTTCGGACGTTCATTTGAGTAGACGAACAAAACAAAAAAATCAAATCGGTCCAACCATTTTTGAGTTTTTGTGAGACTAACGCACCGTAATTTTGATTTTTATATAAAGAAAAGAAAAACATGCGTTTTAAACAAATTTATGAAAAACTGTACAGGAAATTCTGGTGTATAAACTTTTTTAGTTTACTTATTTAAAACTAAACTAACTATACCTAACATACATAATAAATATCAATGCAAGTATGTTTGTCTTCTATGGACTCTGTAGTGTATGCGATTATTTACTCTCTTCCTCACACGGGCAAACACTGACTCGTTACGCAGCACGTCAGCCCGTCCAAGAGTGCGTATTTCGAGCCTGTGATCCATCCCACGACCGGGGGCTGCTACAGACTCCTAAACCGCTGAACCGATTTTAATTCGGTTTTCACTTTTGAAAAAAGAGGTATACGAGGACGGTTTGTGTATATAAAAAATTGCATCCCTGACTAAGCCGGGAGAGGATTACTAGTAAAACTTAAAATATTTATGTTCTTTTTTTCGTAAAATAGAAACGCGCATCTGCATTTATAAAACAAAGCTTTTCATTACTTTGTAAGAAAGAGTGAAAAGATGAAATCAATAACAGAATTGGCGATAAATACAATGAAATGTCTGAAAATATTGTAGCGCCTGATGTTTTAACGATTCTGATATGAAAGCAAAAATTAAAAAAATTGCATTTCTTTGTTATATTTAATATAACAAATAAAACTCCATTATCAGAGGGTTAAAAACTCTGTTTATAGGTCCCATCCATCGAACACAGTTTTTTTAAAAGATTTTTTTAAAAGACGACAAAATTTTCTGAATACATTGTGCCTTTATACACCCACAAAATTATTAAATTCATATTCATGAAACGTGTTAAATTTAACAATTTAACGTGTTAAATTTTAATTTGTGCACTTTTTTTAAATTCGATTTCAGACAAAAGAGTTTAAACTATTCAATACTAATAGGAATTTACAAGTAGAATCAGTCGCATTTTCGTTCTAGAGGAAAATTCTAATTTGTAATTCTTGAACATTCTATCCAATGGGATTAAACGGATTCGAATTTTAAAGTTTAAATTAAAAATTGGCAAACCACACGGGCGTATGTCGACTTCGCTGGAAGGAATTTTAAAGAAAAACATTGTTATTTAATTAACCGTATTCAGCGGAGGGACGATCAGTTTGCCCTTAGAATTAGGTATTGTTTACACTGTAAAACAAACTTATGATCTCGTCTAGACTCATGATGTTCCTAGATTGAAAACTATACTTAGCTTGTGGTCGCCATAACATGAGTTTGAAAATGGAAATTTCCATTCCCCCGGTATGGAAATTTTATGAGGAGTAAAATTAATACAAGCTTTAACTAAATAGCGTTACGTTATCTGTCACTTTGACATTTGTGCGACAACTGACGCATGTGTTTAGGTTCCTAATTCTATTCTCTGGGCTTATAAAAACAAACGTCGAAATATTGCATGGAAAGTGTAGTTCGCGTTGAGGAACGAAACGATAGCGCGTTATAACCTGCCGGCGGCGCAGAGACATCTGTCGTCGAAAAAATGAAATATTTGAACTTATAAAAACGTAGTGACATCTGTGTAAACCGAACGTAACTAACATAACTTTTGTTGGAACACGTGACATCTGAGTATGCAGAATGTAAGTAAATAATATAATTAGGTATCCAGTTATCTATCGACAGGAGGAAAATTGTATACATTCAATAGGGAATATGCGTCTAATTCAAAAAAGGCTTAAATATATTTTTTTATCAACATGTAAATGTAAATGTCTATGTAAATATTTTTTAATATTATTTCTTTTTCGTTAAAAAAAAATAATTATTAAAAACTGCATAAAAATGTGGGAAATTCAAAATACTTGAAACGGTCAGATCGAATGTGACGTCAAAGTCTATGGAATGTGACGTCAATGTCTATGAAATGTCAACAAGCGTGTAGATGTTTGTGATTTTTAACATTTGATTGTAGACTTTGACGTCACGACAAGCGCACCAAAAGGGCGGGTGTTTAAAGTGCCCGTAGCTGTTAGTAAATTTTAACTTTTTTTTTGTTACCAAATTTCTGTTTTTTGGCGCTGAATATTTTTTTACGGATATATAACGATATAACCTATCTAAACTCCAGTCCAGAGGAGTAAACTCCAGTCGTGCGTCGGAGCTGATACACACATTTTTTTTATTATTATATTTATTACACGAAAAAAAATTAAAATATTAAAATGCTGATATGAAATCCTTCGATTTCGTTTTAAGAAACCATAGAAATGAATTATTATTTTTTTTGGTTTATTCACAGTTAATATTTCTGATATAAATGTATGTACCTACTGTAAATAAGCTTTGAGTTTATGGCATTTCAAATATTCGCTTTCAACCGTCGCCTATAACACGTCAGTGGAACACACTGCGCTGTAGATCTTGATAGAACAAAGGGTAATTGACAAGACAGCAATTAGGCTGAGGTTACGAAATCAGCAGAGCGGAGTGAGGCGCGCGCCCTCTCGCGACACGTTCTGTCTCCGGTCGCCACCAAGCTTAAGTTGCATACATTTGAGCCTGCTTAGATTCGCAGGTTTCATAATCACAGCCTTAGATCAGGCTTTCATGACTCAGACACTTACCGAAACAATTGCTGTTATTTTATGATGGTAATCTGAAAGGTGCTGATGACTGCCAGCCACGTTAACTGCTAAACGCAGTGTGCCCTGCAACTACTAAATTTTACTGTTGGATTTTAGCTAGTAGTGTGCAGTCATTTGTGCAGCAGTAACCCCCCAGAAGACCACCGTGAAATAACAGCACGTGTGCTGTTGTGTATCGGTGAGTGAGTAAGGGATGCTAGAGTCCATTTCCCTATCCCCTCCTAATCCCTTATCTTTAATCCTACTGTAGGCAGTAGCGCACTTGCAGCGCCTGTGGCGTTGCTTGTGTTATAGGCGACGGTAGCCACCTACCATCAAGTGGACCGTCAGCCTTTCTGCTGATCTTAACATTAAAAAAATACTAGCGACCCGCTTGCGGCGTGCATTTTTTTTTGCAAATTATAATATATTATAGAATTACTCCTCGTTTAACTCTCTTTCGATTAGTGAATATCAAAATCCATTGCCTGGTTGAGGAGGAATTAGAGAACATACAGACAGACAAACACATTCAAGGATATACTCGCCTTAATATACCTACAGCCTCCACTGATTCCCATTTCAATGCAGTGACATAATACCTTTCGTTACTTTTTAAGTTGGTGATAAACGACTTTTATTGCATGTGAGAATAAAAATCAAAATTCTTTTCACGTATATTCATCAAAAAATAAAATATAAGAAGCTAGTTTCAATATCGCGACAGTAAACTGGTCGTAAAATGAAGTGAAAACTTTTTTACTACTCTGTGTATGAATGTAATTTGATCAAGACAGTTTTGAAGGTTTTAAACGTCTCGGGAATAAACGTATGTAAGTACTATCTCCACATGTAATAATACATCTAAATACTCCACTCAAAGGCTTCACTTGGGCAAATGACATTTACAATAGAACTCGCTGGCGGCGGAGACAATTCAACAGGCCTAGAAATGGTGTTTTTTTTTTGTTTTTACCATTAGAACAATACACAAAAAGAAATTTGTATTAATACAATTTTTTAACTGACATTAACTTATTAATCGTTACAGGATTCATATGCGCACAATAAGCCGTTTTCGAGAGAATTTTCAATAAAAGTCAAATTATTCTTGTGTTCTAACTTTTTTTTGTGGAGTTTAACGAAAATTCGAATTAATACAATTGGTTCTTCAAATGTTTAAGTATAATATATTTTTTTAAAGCAATTGTGTTGTCTATTTGTTGTAACATCTTCATTAAACAATGTATATTTTTAGTATTTAGCGTTTGTCTCTTTACGGTGTTGGCCCAATATCCCCTGACTAAAGTCTTATATACAATCTAGAGTTTTAAATGTATTTTCTATATTTAAGCAAACAGTACGACAATTTTACGGGACCATAATGTCAGGTAGACTATATTGTGAAAATGAACATGCTCAATTCAATATTTGTCCTGAACGCTTAATATTCGTATTCCTATGTGTATTATAAAACTGTTTAAACGTTTGTCAAGTGCAGACACGTCTGCGGGAACTCATATTGCGTTTAAAGCAGTGCTGTCGGGAAATGCGCTGGAGGAGCCGAAATTGCAATAAACACGTAATTACCACAGTAGCTAGCGTGGATTTATTTGAAATATTCGTAGTGATAACGAGATAAGATTAAAGATTTTTATTAAAAGCAACATTCTGATCTAATTGCAAAACTTTGGATCGCGTAAAATTATAGTTATCTATAAATTAGAAAAAAAAACTGGGCACTCTTTCTTTTTTGTTCTTTTAAACTACACAATACACACATTCGTGTAATTTATCATGTTCGGGACAGCCTACAGTTCGTACAGCCTAATTTTCGTGCAATAAACATAAGTGACTAGCGGCCCGCACCCGGCTTCGCCCGGAATGCAATTTTTATATATAAGAACATTCTTCGTTTATCCTTCTTTCCCTCAGTGAAAACCGAATTAAAATCGGTCTACTCGTTCACGCGTGATGCCGTGACCAAGGGAAATGGGGATTCATTTTTATATATAGAGAGATTTTGCATAGCGTTTAAAGAGAAATGGTACCAAGCAACGCAGTGAATGTTGGCCCATATAAATGTAGCTAGTGAAAGAGACGACGATAGAAGAGTGAAAGGGACACAAATAGATAATTATTGTCTTCGTTGAATAATTTGTCTTGAAATAATTTGTCTTCCTAATTGAATAATTGTACCTGGTAACTGGTAACCACATTGACCTGGTAACTAGTACGGACTAGTTCTTGGAACCTTACCCACTCTCTTCGGCCTAACAACCGAATCGGCTAGACCAGCGATGCTTCTTCACGGGAGCGTTGCCAACCAGTAGGTACACAGCCATACCATAACCCACATATACGGGGCTTACAGGCCCGTACAGATAATACATACAAATAAATAATATATTAATTATTATTAAATGTGGTTTTAGAATACATGTTAATTAATTGGTGACTCCGTTTTTCCATATAAAGAAGTGAAAACTAAAAAAATATATAACAAGTCCCTAATTTATTAGAGTTAGAAGCGTTCACAATATTAGCAGTTTTTTAAATAAATATCTACTTTATTATTAGTAGTATATCATTACAATAATATATTTCAGCAGATCGTCTCCTAAGTTACACAGAGAGGCACCAATTACTTAATAATTTAATGAGTACAACTTGGTGGATAACTATTTTCATATTGATTTGATTTCGATCCTCAAGTAGTTGTTTGATATCTATATTTGGAAGCATATATTATTAGTTTTTGAGTTATTTGAGTACATGTATTTATTCCTAGGCACCCCTATTTGCCAGCTTTGTCCACGCTAAGATGAAAAAGTTAATCACCAGTCCCCGGGGTCCCGGGTTCGATTCCAGACAGGGCCATATTTTGAAATGAGCTAATCATAGTTAACTCTGGTTTGGATCTAGCAAGTAGTGCGTTTGGCAGTCTTTTAGGCAGCCCGTTTGGCGGCAGTAACCACCCCTTTACAGAAACCATCGTGAAATGACAGCATTTGTGCTGTTGTGTATCGGTGAATGAGTAAGGGATGCCAGAGGTCATTTCCTTATCTCTTCCTAATCACGACCACACTTGCAGCACCTTTAGCGCTACTTGTGTTATCAGCGACGGTAGCCACCTACTAGAAGATAGAGGCTATTATTACATTTCTGTAAGAGGAGAGCATATGATTGGTGATGTTATTAATGTTATTATAGTACGGTCATTCTATGAATGCGTTTTTGACATTTCTTTATGTCCATTCCATAAAGTTCATTTCCGAATAAACGATACAGAAAATGTATGGAATTGACACCTGTCAGAACAGCACTCTTATAATTATAATTGGTCAAAATAATTAATTTTGACCACTACTAAAAGTTGTGAGATTCGATATGCCACAAATAATGCCAAAGAATTCTTCGCTGACTTTGCACATTCTGTGTCAACATCATTTACGAGAGAAATTAAAATTATTATAGAAATAACTTCTATATAACTGTATGAAGTTATTGAGTATCTATACGTTGTACAAGCATTATCAAACTAGTCTCACCATAAATACTGTTACATATATAAACTTTTTATTTTTTCAACTCGGTTGAAACGTGACGTGAAGTTGAACGTTGAACGCTCAACGTGACCAAGGAAGCTCCAACTGTCAGTTGAGCTTCGTCGGTCACCGCTCGCTGGGTCGAGGATCCGTATTCGGCTCATGGGGGTGTTGGCCGGTGAGAGACCGAGGTATGGGTCTCGGTTTTGCGCATGAGTATCAGCGCGGGTCGCAGCGGGCGGATTCTCTTGGATGGATTTGTCGCTCAGTGGTAGTTGGGCAACGCACGCGAAGACAGAGCTCTACGGCAAGGAAGGACCGTCTCGCAGAGACGCATCGTGCTTTTGGGGGGTGGTGAAGACCCGGTTGCAGGGGACCGACCTAGTAACCTCCCTCCGCAGTCGTCCGGAAGAGTAAACAACCGGCTTCGCGACTCGGCCTAGTAACTCTTCCGCGACGACAACACGAGGTGGAGTCCGTCTCTCGGGCTGCCGCGATTTCTGTGGAAATGTCAGATGAAAACCCCCTTTGGACCGCCCACCCTTAATGCTGTAGAGATTGAGCGGCCACATGAGCAGAGGTTATCCGAGAGTTTCAGGTGGAAGCGACCCCTGACTCTGCGGAAGGGTGTGCCGCAGAGAAGAGGCTATGGGATGCTTCAGGGATGAAGCCCCTCGCTGACTGCCCGCTGCGAGAGGTGAGTATGGGCGGCTCGTGCCGCTTTGTCCGGGGGTGGCGGAAGTGGGATAGTCCGCCGTCAACACAACACCGGGCTATGAGGAAAGACGTGCTGTGTGTCTCCGGTACGTCTCTCCACGGCGCGGAGGTCAAACTCCGCGCCTAATCGAGGTGGAGCCGGCAAGTGTGCGGGCCTCGTCTGACGGGGGGAGGTAGATGCGTGTTTCTATGATCCCTTACCCCCACCCATAGACGGCGCGAGGAATCACCGTGGGTTTTTAGTGGGTCCCACGTGATCGGTAGGGATCTGGCTCACCGACCAGATGACTTTTAACCGATAATTTAAAAGTCAGCCGAGAAACAGACACAGGATATATGTGTGTGAGGATCGATCATCAAGGAGAGTACTTTGAAAAACAATAAAACCAATTTCAATCATCAATATTTGTTTTTTTCATTAGTAGCATAAGTGTTTTTTTCCCTCGATACTATATATTGTGACAAGATTGCAGAATAATTGAAGGCATTATGCGATTGTGGGTACCAAATTCATATAAGTTACAAATCAACTACATTAAAAATTACCTACCTTACCAATAAATTCATGGATAACTTTGAAACTAACGTGTCTGCTATTAAACTAGGAAGTATTTTAACTTATGAGATTCGTATGTAAATTTATTTCACTCGGCACTAAGCTAATTTGAACTATAAATTTTGCGATACCTGTCTCTTCAGCTCTTCAGCATCGTCCAAGAGAAATATGTGTTTTGTAAATTGCCTTATTAAAGGATTTGAATAAGATTTTCTTGTGATCAATTAGCTCATTCAACTTTTAACTAACACTGGTCCCAGTTATTTCTGTACAATTAACTAGAGATAAATTTTAATTCCAACTTATTCCCTATTAACTTGAAACTCTGTCTGTCTATTCCACCGATCATCATAAAATTTTGAATACACATTATCAGGTACACAGGAAAGGACATAGGGTACCTTTTATCCATAAAAAAATACTGTTCCCGAGGGGTCGACTAAAATCTAAAAATAAAAATATGACCAAATAAAATGAGCAGTAAAATTTAGTGAATGTTTTAAAACTAAAAAAAAGTACAAAAATTTAAGTTTAGCCAAAGTTTATTCACAAGCGTTAGAAAAAAATATCTTGGTCAATTTATTATAATACGTGTACACACTTTTATGTGTTGTTATTTATTAATTTAAATAGAATGTATTATACTGATATAAATAAGTACCAATGTTACGAACATCTTTCCAACAACCTATCTAATATTACTTCAGCAAATATATTTCACGGGAAAAGTTTTTGATTTCCGCATGTAACTTTTTGTTACTCAGAACCCGGTAAACTGAGTCATAAAAATGGTTTTATATGTTACAATGTTTAAAAGATGACCCGACCGGCTTACGCCGGATGCTGAACCATCACAAAACGATTTTATGACTATAAAGTTAAAGCTATATTGATATATAGCTGATAGATAAAACCATGGATAAAGGCGGCACGAAGCCAGCGGAATATGAAAACAATTTTAAAGGATTATTTATATTTATTGCTTATTGTAACCTATTAGCTAAAATGCTTTTAGAAATGATATCTCCAATGTTGCCTCTTTGAGACACTCTACCTGATCAGCTAAATGTTTCAAGCCACAAGCTGAAATATAATTCTAATTGCATTAATTACAAAGGCCTATTTATAATATCAAATTAATTTATACGTAGAGCTAGACACTAAAATATGCGTTGTAGTGGATTTGAAAAAATATTTCTATATTAAAATATCAAATTTCTATATTAAAACACACTCGGTTCTAGGCCGAGTTTATATGGATGGATAGACTAAATAAGTGTAAATATTTATTTTAAGGTGTAAAAATAATGATAGTTGATAAGTATATTTGGCAGATCGGAGATGAAGGGGTGGATCACAGGAGTATTGGTATGCTAATTTCAAAAGAAAATTTAATTTTAACATACAGTTCAACATTTTAACATTAACATAACATTAATATTCAGTGAAGAATTTAGAATAATTTTTGATGTTTTCTTATGATTATAACTATACGATAAAGTATGTGGAATTGGGATTTTTCGGCCTTAATTTAAAATCTCGAGCAATACGCAAAACTCGATAGCAATAGTTGACGTCGCAAACATCTTACAGATAGATGGGCTTTTAATGATATTAGTTGTAATCCCACTAATGCGTTTAGTTCGGATCGCACGTTAACTAATGGATTAGTTAGGCGTGCGTTACTTACACTACCTCGCGTTTTGTTTTAGTAACGCAATTAAGAAATAATTTTCCTTATATTTTACCAATTATGGTTATTTGCTTCTTAACAGTACAATTATATTGGATTTAACGCATTTTAACTATCAAACGAATATACAAGTTATTGCTATAGTTTAAAGCTATTTATTTTGTAACTTGATATCAATAAGCCTCGAGCGTATCAGCCTCAATCAACATATTGAGGCGAGAATACTGCTTTAAACAGCTTTAAACTCCAATAGCCCGTCTGGCAATAGAAACTAATTCCTTACCGGTATATAAGTAACGAGTTTCAGAACTCATTAGCTATCATGAATTTGTTTGTTATATAATATTGTTACGACTCACTATGGGACGTTCTGGAAAAAGCAATCGTGCCAACCGAAAGCCTCGAACGTTCCACTCTATCGATGGTAGCCACGCCCCTTTCAGACTAGTGTCAAAGGAAATTGGTCCTTATGTTTATAACATAGAGTTTACATTTCAACAGATATGGCATTCGCGAACTTTCAATGGCTTGTTGACAAATGTAGAAATCTGGATATTGGGAAGATCCTGGGCTGGTGGCGTGCGTCGGTGTCGACAAATGAGATGCTTCTTCTTTTCAATTACGATTTATTTAATATTTAGATATACATATTATTTACGAAATTATAATAATTTACAGGGAGATGATGCTTGCTTTCGTTTCTTCTTTTTTGCGGTAATTAATAAAAAATCGCGTCTGGCCAATAGGGGCGAAGCGTCGCGTTCAGAGCGCACCGCGATTGGTTAACGATGACATTGACATAGGTGTCTGAACAACAAATCTTTTTTACGTTTTCTGGTAGATTCGAAATACATCGAGGCGTTTGGCGCACAGCACAAATAAGAGTGTGGTTGGTCAAGTTGTTAGTTGTGCTACAACAAGCGATACGAAAGCGACTCTTCGAAGCTTTTGCGATAGTGAACCAGCGACACATTAGGGAATCATTGACGACTTTTGGCAAGTTTAATCGGACAAGTTTGGTGATCTTGGCAATCATCTTGGTTTGTGAAAAAAAAATTGTTTCTTTCGCTCATACTTAATACACTATAGTGAACTATAACAGGTCGCGATAAATGACCAATGGACAAAGTAAACAAACACTCATTAATTAATCACCACTTTTATTCAAAGTATTGTGTAGTATTATCCTGATTTATCATTAATATTATATTATCAACGCGTAGTTTGAGGGGATTAACATTTTGTTATTGAATAGGAATATATATTTATTTTGTTTTATTTTATATAAAAAAGGCTTATTTTTTTATCAATATTATTGCTTTAGAATTATGGCTATATAAATATTTTTTGTATTGTTTCTTTTTCGTTAAGGAAATAATTATTAAAAAGTGCAAAAAAATTGTGAGAAATTCAAAATACTTGGAACGTATTTTGAACTTCTCGCAATTCTAATGTGACGTCGAAGTCTATGAAATGTCAATAAGCGTGTAGATGTTTGTGATTTTTAACATTTCATTGTTATTGTAGACTGTGACGTCACGACAAACGCCCAAAAGGGGTGTTTAAATTTAGCTTTTAATTAATTTTAACATTTTTTTTGTTACTTACTAAATTTCTGTTTTTTGACGCTGAATATATTTTTACGGTTATATAACGATATAACCTATCGTACGAAAATATATAAAAAAGTGTATATTCTCTATTATAGGAATCAAAAAAATTAACAAACAATAACTACATGCAAACGTAGAATAAAAAAAGATTAAAATAATTTTATAAATACATACAAATATAAATTACTAATTATAAAAGTTCTTACAAATTAAGAAATAAAAATTAAATTATAAGAAATTTTCTCAACCACTTGAACAAAATGCGTATCTACAATATTTGTATAAAATTTTTTGAAGGTATTGTCAAAAATAATTATTCTCTAACTATTTTTTTTATTTTTATTAAAGATGGGTTTGCTCTTGACCAGCATCTATCCATGTAGGAAGGATGAGGCCGACGATGGAGCGAGCTCACCCAGAAGATGCCTATTCACTCGAACCTTGAAAAGATTTGGGTTATATGAGCTCGGAAATACAGACGCCGGCAGGGAGTTCCAATCCTTAGCAGTGCGCATCACAAAAGATGTTTTAAAGCGCTTGGTCCGAATTAGAGGGATATCGACAAGGTGAGGATGGTAACCAGCCGTACGTCTGCATGTCCGATAGAAGAAAGGGGAAGGCGGTATGATCTCATGCAGCTCTCGAGCACACTCTCCGAAGTACATCTTATAGAATACACACAGACAGTGATTAAGATATTATTAACCTGAATATAAATACACAGTTTCAATTATTTTTAGAAACATTGTAACATTTCGTTTCAAGTACTTGACCTTAAATATCCTAAATATTAAGAGGGGGCACTTTCTCCTCCAACCATTTTTTTTTTACAATTCAGATATTGAAGAGAATTTACTCTAATGTGTTATCATTAGATTATCTATTATTTATTATCAATTATCTACTATTACATATAATGAAACTGCTATTTAATGTACAGCCGTGTCTGTACATTAAATATTAAAAAAAAGAAACTATTTCTACAATTTGTACTTATGTTACCGCGGTAAAAAAATTGTTTTTAGAATTTTTGTCTGTGTGTTTGTCTGTGCGTTTGTGCACGCTAATCTCAGAAACGGCTTAACAGATTTGTATGCGGTTTTCACTGATGTAATATAGCAAGCTTTAGCTGTTTGTTTCATTCCAATCGGTTTACAAACAAAAAAGGTACGCGCTATACCGAACACCACGCGTACGAAGTTGCGGGCTCAGCTAGTTTTGAATTTAGACTAAAAGTTTCTATGAGAATAGCTGGTAGGATATAGAATGCTGAAACAGGAACTCTAAACATAAATATTTAACGTAACATCCAGACAAGCACAAAATTAAGACCGGGCGCACAAAGCCAACTAAATTGGTTTAACAATTAAAATCAAACTCGTTTTTTCCAGTCACGTTTGTTCTACAGGTCTTGGTTGCGAATTTTACAACTAATACTTACTTATTCAGTGAGAATACTAAATTAATGGAAATTAAGTTTAGATCAGTGTTACTATGTTTTATTTTGTTACCGAGTTACTATTTTATTTTAAAATGTTATACTATATATTATTTTATTGTCTAAATAAAATACTATACCCACCACTTTATTTAGACAGAATAGTGTTTGCTTCTGTTTATCTAGTTGTATATAAATTTCATTTGTTCTTTTTTTTATCCATCAAAGAGGTTTGACAAGAAACCCCGAATGAAATTCAGGATATCATTTCTTTTGTCATCTTAAAAATAAAATAAGCATATAACAATTACAATTATCAAACACAAATTACAGTTTATACAATACTAAACATAGGTAGTATGAGTTCAGAATTGTTTAACGGTTTGAAAAATGATCTTTTCAATTTTGTCTCTGGTCTGGATCTGGAAAGTAGTAGCAGGGCACACTGCGTTTCGCAGTCATTTGGGCAGCCCGTCTGGCGGCAGTAACCACTCCCTTACAGAAGACCACCGTGAAATAACAGAACGTGTGCTGTTGTGTTTCGGTGAGTGAAGTAAGGGATGCCAGAGCCCATTTCCCTATCCCTTATCCTTAATCCTATTGTAGTCGGCAGCGCACTTGCAGCAGCTTTGGCGTTGCTTGTGTTATAGGCGACGGTAGCCACCTACCATCGGGTGGACCGTCAGCCTGTCTGCCGATCTTAACATAAATTCTTCGCTTTTAAGTAAACTCATTTCAATAAATCTTGTAGAGCTTCTCTTTGGAAATCGTTTGGTTTTCACAGTCATTAGCGCCTTTGATAGATCTGAAAGTAGTATACACGAATTAGAAAGTCGAGCGTCGTGCGGACCGGATATTTCAATAGGTTTAGTACACGACGTGTTTACGTTGACTATTTACTTTTCATTCCACGTTCGCCTCGCAGAGTAAGGTAGAGCTAGCTCGTAGCCAGATTGCAGCACAAAGTGCAGTTTGCAATTGTGTCGTAATTTATATGGTGCGCACTGGGATTCCTTCAATTAGAGCGAAGAAGTTTCATCTTTCATTTTCGCCTTTTGTTTTAAAGCTGAAAATAAGATGTGAGATTAAATTAAATATACTCGCTCACACTAAAGTTATTTTCATTTCTCGGCGTAGATGAACGTCCTTTATGAAAATCATCAGTAAGATTGCTACGACCACGTTTAAACTCATTGAATCAATTAAAAATAATGTCACGGGATGGGGCTTCCCGTGCGTCATAGAGCGAAAATTTTCTCACGTCAAACTCATTTTTAGGGTTCCGAACGTCCGAATAAAAAAAAGAGGACCCTTATAGGATCACTCGTGTCGTCGCTCACAGTCAATTATCTCGGAATCTATTAAGTTGAAATTTGGTACACATATAAATTTCTGTGACCCAAACACAGAAGTGTGACGTGAATAGATGAAATCTGTATATGGAAGGTCATTTTTGGGGGGAAGGTGGAAAATTTAAAAAAAGAAAATTTTGAAAACTGCATCGTGTGACATATCAAATGGAAGGACTTGTTGTGAAGATCTTAAAGGTATTTTTTTGTAATTTTAAAATACATAGTTTCTAAGTTATTCAAGAAAATTGACTCCCCCCCCCCCCCCGTATCTCCGAAACTACTGAACCTAAAATTTTGAAAAAAATACAGAAATTAACGTGCGAAAAAGGTTGTAGTTAAAGGTCGGTTAGGCTTCACAGACTGTGCCAAAACCCGGATCAAATCGCAATAAGGTGATGATGTGTGTATGGTGTGATTGGAAGGGAATTGTTCATTATGAGCTTTTACTGCGGGGCAGAACCATCTAATACTGCAAACAACTAATGAGATTAAAGCAAGAAGTTGGGAGAAAGCGGCCGGAATCGATCAATAGATAGGGTGTGGTCTTTCATCACGACAACGCTAGACCACACACATATTTAGCCACTCAGCAAAAATTAAGAGAGTTTGGTTGGGAGCTGTTAATGCATCTGCCATATAGCCCTGATCTTGCACCTTCAGATTTCCACCTGTTTCGTTCTCTTCAGAATTCTTTAGGCAGTGTCAGGTTAACATCAAGAGAGGACTGCCAAAACTACTTGTCGCGTTTTTTTCATTAGGAATCCCAAAATATCTAACAGCAACGGAATCATGTCACTACCTACAAGATGACAAAAAAAATGGCACATTTATATTGTAATTTAAAGTAAATAAAATAAAAAAGTATTGAGTTTTCATATAAAATGCGAATAAACTTTTTCTTCAACCTATTATTTGAGAGGAGAAGGAAGATTTTGGTTGAAAGTTTATAGTTCGTAAGTTAACTCGTTACGAAGAGACTACGACCAATGACAAGAGTAGCCTAGTTATTTATTATCTTTATTTTAAAATAAATACATGCCTCATATTTAATTAACAATAATGTTCTATTGACAACACAGTCGTTATGACCTGAAGAAATTGTCAATGATTGCCTATACAAAATTTCCAGACGCATGGACTTGAAAATGAACTTCGACAAAATCATAGAAATACACAAGCCCTTTGTTAACCCTTTTTTGTTAATATCTAATGTATCATGTATGACAGGAACAACTTATGTTTAATAAAAACTACGATGAAGAGACTTACAGAGAATACAGTTAGTCTCGCAGTGCCTTTGTGTGGACACACCTTACTATAATTTATCTGTGGATATTACTTATTGACGTGTATATTTTATTTTATTTACATTAACTTTAAATTATACACCACAAAGTTTAATTGAGACAATAACTAATTAAGTGACTATCCATTAATTCAAATTGTACAAACGATAAGCTCAATAGTCCGAGTAACGTGTATAACCGGACTACGGAGACTGAAAAGTCTCATTAGTTCGGTCAACCGGACTAGTAACCGGACTACTGTTACCAGGCCACAAAAAGTAGACCTGCTGTTTGCAACTGTTTTTCTTCGTCCTTGCATTGTTTTTATGGAACAAGACAAAAGACAGGAGACTGTTAACTGTCGGAAATACAATAGACTAACTGGTTATTATTATGTTGGCCCAACAATTTGTTTGCTTTTATTACATTAAATATAAAAACAAAGTACTAAGTAAGTATTTTTGATGTAGTATAAAAACAATACAATTAATAACAATTTTTATTTAGGTGACTGGCTGCGCCAGATATATTAATTTGTTTTTTTTTTTTATTTTTTTTTTATTTTAACTCCTTTTCAAATACTCACTAACTGAACGCATTTTCATACACTACTCATTCTGGCAACACTGTTCCTCCCTTTTTTTTTTCCCGCTACCTCAAGTGAAGTTTAAGTGAACGCAAGTCGCAAAACTATTTTTACATCAATTAAGAAAATTAATTGATTAATTGTGCAACTCAATTTACCGTGTGTGTACATATGTGAACATTCAAACTGTTTTTACAAGTGGTTATAATTGTCTCGGACAACCTTCAAAGAAGGAAAAAAACGCAAAGCTGGAGACAGGCGGCTCCGCCGGTGTACGAGGTAGGTCCTGCCCCTCCAGTGACAGTAAAACAATGTTTTTGCTTAAAATTATGGTCAATGATTATTTAATAAAATATTGAACGTAAGACCAAAAATGTTATTTTCTATGAAAAACAAACAATGGAAAGTGACTGAAAAATTTGAAAAATCTGCACTTATCATAACTTTTAGTAATGGGTATATCCTCCACTCTTAGCTGTCCACTCCCGAAGCCTGGATTATATGCTCTTGATCAAATATCTCATGTTTTCAGCTGGAATCTCTTCCCAGGCAGTTACTATTGCATTAATCAGCTTCTGCTAGTTGTGGATCTCCTTCTCAATCTCTCTAACCTTTCGTTTCAATTGGTTCCACAAAATTATTCTCTATCAGTTCGGATTGTTCCTTGGCCACGGTAACACAAAGTCCTCCAGTACAGAATGGAATCGCTCGAGCTGTGTGTGCACGGGCATTGTGTTGCATCAGAATAAACCCAGGACCCATGTAGGGTTCATCATCATTCGCTTTTCTCATTCATTATAAACTTTTTTGTTTCCTGTTTATAATGTGACCTTTTTATTTACTTATATTACATATACACTGGCCAGGCGGGATTTCAAATGAAAAAGAACTACAGAATCAAAGAAATGAAAAAAGGGATTTTGACAGGGTTTTTTCACGAGAGATGATATTCTGGAGAGAGAGCCTTGAATAAGAATAAGAAAGGCGATCGAGCTGACGATTTTTACGTGTTCTCACCCAGACTGAACGAATCCAACTCTTACTTTTATTACGTCGACGAGGTCCGCTTATATCCTATCTTTGCCTGTGCTCCTGTCGAAAGGGAATAAAGACACTCCAGAACGACGTGATCAACGGAAGATATAAGAAAATATTTACATATAAATATATTAAGACTATAGTGATTTTTATTGTACATATAGGGACTCTACTGAAATTAAAGTGTAGTGTTTCCTTAAAATCTCCTTTTTTTCTTACAACCCGCCACCCCAACAGTGATTCAGAACAGTTACACTACATCCACTCGCTGTGCAATTAGGATCACATGGGGTCTGATGACATCCCCGTCGTGCAGTTACGCTTCCTTCATTCAGAATGGCGAGCTCAGTTTTGGCGTGTAAGCAAATCCTACCCCAAATCATTGAGTTGGCACCACCGAAACGGTCACCTTTTTGGAGTCATCCGTAAATCACTCGCCAGGTCATCTTTACACCTAAGTACGCCAATCGTCACTAAGAAATTGTCCGTGAAGAGCACCATGCCCCATAGTTTATTTCCCAGTCCAGATGTTGACGAGAGAACCTTAAACGGTTTGCACGTTGAGTCCTGGTCAAAGGAATTCGAACTACTCGTCGTTTTGATCTTTGCTGATTATCGTACAACCGATTTCGAATCGTTTGGTCACTGACACGGGTACCCGTTGTCAGCTGAAGACAAGTTTGTAATTTCTGAGCCGTCATTATTCGAGTTCGATAGACACTCAAGCTTATGTATCGGTCCTTGGAAGCAGTTGTAGCTCGAAATCTACCCGAAACAGATCTTCTGGTAAGTGCTTGTCTCTTGAAAACGATTCCAAGTATTTTGAATAGCTCTGCGAGAAAAACCCAGCTGTAACACCACAGAATGCTGCGAATGTCCATCTTGAAACAATGAAACGGCTTTGGTTGCAGTAATCGTCTCTTAGCATCGTACTCTTAGCATTTTTCACTTGAAACGGGACAAGTGCGCGTTACCTATCCACACAATATTGAATTATTTACCATGTTATTTTAATATCATGGACTTTATAGGTTTTCCTATAAGTAGAAAACTAATTTCTGTATTTTTTGTTTCAAAATTTTAGGTTCAGTAGTTTCGGAGATAAGGGGGGATGGTCGGATTTCCTACCGCTCACCTCACATGTGCAAGGAGTGCGACTTCTGTACGCTAGTACTATTATTTATTCTGTGTTTATAGGCTCAGTGTTCGTTGGTCGTAGGCTCCAGTAGTGTCCACTACACGGTATAAACAAGTCGTGTATGAATATATAGTCCTCAGACTGTAGTGACTTAAGTTTGTGGCTGTGCCTTTGTCGACCCTTCAGGGGCCTCTGCCCAGCTTATCCTAACGTTAATGTTAGTACAGTCCACTACATTTAACCAATACTTACTAATAATTACAACACTTTAACAGATAAGTTCAAAGAGGATTCGTGGGCGTTTTAAATAAATTCAGAATCGCATTAATATTCATTGATTGTTATCTTAAATTTTCACCGTTCCCCATTTGGGCCGTGGAATTTTCGTTTATTATTTTACGGTTGCTCTCCACTGTCGGACGGTACACGGTAAACTACGTACAAACTCCGGTTTGTTTTGCATAATTAGATAAACCGACCGTTAGGGGCAATGAATTTACAGGGCCATCAAGTGTGTATGAAATTTTGTAGGGTTGCCCCAGATTTGATAATTGCATTGTATTTGTGTAAAACGCAAAATTTGTTAAGGAAATTATTTATAATATCAACAGGTATATATATTTTTGTACAAATGTAGTGTCTGTAATCATCGATGACATTATAGTAATAAAAAACCTATAGTTTATTTAAAATTCTATTAATTCATAATAAATTATAGATTAATGATCTATGATTAATTAATCATCTTTTAATTCATAGAATTGATGATATAACAAATCATTAATTCTAGTTACCTATATTAAATTACTTCTATAAGTTAATTAAGCAGTTTAATTATTTGGTTTTAAACTTTCATTTTTTAGGTTAGGTTTAATCATTATTAAAAATAGACGTCCAACCTATATATGTTTTAATGAATTGTTCCTTTAATAATAGATGGCCAATAGACGTTTACGAAGGTTACACTAACTAATTTTTTATATTTTCAAACAATAAAATAATTTCAGTCTCCTTTAAAATTCTTTAGTAATTTGATAACTGTGCAAAGTTCTGCTGCACAGAATTGTCTATTCACTGGTAGTGAATACGATAATGTCTAAATAGAAATATTGTATGATAAAACTTAAAATGAGAGCGAAACTCGGCACCTACAGGCCTAACCAACCGTAACTATTACTTTTTTTCTATTTCGTTGTGAATATCGCCGGGAATCGAATCGGCGACGGTTCGACCAATAAATGAAGGATTTTGGTATAAATTTGGGTGATATTTTGAAAACCGAGATAATACCTAAAAATAATTAGCTTTCAAACAGACGTCGCCACTAATCTTCTATAGATAATATAAATTAAAAAAATACGTTCATTTGTTCAAAATCGTAAACATCCCAAAGTAAATGTACTATTTATCGATCACCATGAAATTTTGCATACCTACACATTTTCATGAGTAAAAATAATAATAATAATATAGGGTACATTTCATCCAGAAAAATACATTAACCTAAAAATTAAATAAAAATTTACGCCTGTCAGAAATATTTGAGCAATAAACACATTTTTCAAGTCCTATTAAAAAGGGACGCGAATGAACTCGCAGGCAAATGTAGTTATTTATGAAAAATATTCTTAATTCCACAGGACCAAATTTTCAGTAAATTTTTTACAATTAAGTACATTACATAAATAGGATCCTTAAAAAATCTCATTTATGCAGATACATACACTAAGTTGTTGCAAATTGTTGTAAGGTTTTAGCCTCGATTTTTGCTTGGGACGAAAAAGATTAATATATATAACAAAGGAATTTATTCGTGTGTTGTTATACAAATTGCTTTTATTAAGCTTAATGGAATATAATAAGTATAATTTCAATTTAATTACTTACAAAAGGGTACTGTTTTACTTATAACTCCATACTCTTACAGCGTCCTACTTAATGAATGAGTATAGCCGTGGCAATATTGTATCTCTAAATTAGTTCCTTATTGGAAAAAATAATCCATCAAAACTACCCACGAACAGTATTTGCGAAGGGTATTTTTTTTTCTCTAACACAGCAGAACATGATTAGTAGGGTACCAATTTCAGGGTAAAACGAAACAGATCCAATTACATGAACTGGACTTCGTTTTGTAAATAGGCCCACTTATTACCCGCTCTCGGTTGGAACTTGTCAAGGATATGAGTGATGAAGTGTTTTTCGAGACGAAATAAAGACGGCGAGAGATGAGAAAAAATTGTGTTATTAATATTTAACATCTGCCAGTGGGATTGAGGAAATGAACGCGTCTGACCAATATTATTTTTATGGCTCGAATAGAAATAAGTTATAAGTAATTTTCGGATGGCCTTCTGGGTCAAGAATTAAATGATGAGTTGGATGAATGGTTAGGGTGCTTGCCTTAACGCTCTGTTCTAGGGTTCCCGGGTTCGATACCCGGCTGTGTCAACTTTGAAAAATGAACTTTTCAAATTTGGCTCTGGTCTGGATTTGGAAAGTAGTGGCAGGGCACACTGCGTTTTCGCAGTCATTTGGGCAGCCCGTCTGGCGACAGCAACAACCCCTTTACAGAAGACCACCGTGAAATAACAGCACGCGTGCTGTTGTGTTTCGGTGAGTAAGTAAGGGATGCACTGTAGTCGGCAGCGCTTTGGCGTTGCTTGTGTTATAGGCGACGGTAGCCACCTACCATCAAGTGGACCGTCAGCCTGTCTGCCGATCTTAACATTAATTTTTTTTTAAAAAATATATATTATTAATACAGAAAAAATAAGCATCAATAAAACGACGAATCGTGTTCATATTGTGTTTGTATTGACAGACTGTGTTTGACAAGGACTAACATCAGACCGAACATAATTTTTACCAAATAATAACCTACGAACCTACGAATTAAGGTGTAATATTGCACAACAAATGTTTGTAGCTTCTCGGAGACAACCGAACAGATTTAAAGTTGGAAAGTTTTTCCAAATGTTGTGTAAAATATTATGAAAAAAGAAATAACAGTAGCCGATTAGTACAGAACTTAAATTAATTAATAAGCTTAAAAAATAATATAGTTTTCGTTGAAATTTTTTATGAGTGTGACGAGAAAGTTTTTTTATGGACAGTAATTTACTATTTTCTTTTTGTCAGAAAATACAATTTATTGTATAAATCTGCCCTATTAAAACTTTTTTAAATATAGTCTATTATGCTCTGTATTTTTATCTAAGTTTTCGTTTTACTCTAACAAGTCAAATTAGGCGACGAAAATAAAACTTTTCTGCTAAGTCCTCCCCTTAAGAGACTCTTAAAACAGTATTAATATTCAAATATGAATTCTAAGTTCACTTAAGTTTTAAACATTATTCTATTGAACAACTCAAATAATAATACTAGTTATTTGTTGAGATATCAATTATTTACATTCCAATAGGTACACACTTTGTTCCAATTATAAATGGTGATAATATACATTGAAATTATTATGTTACCGAAAATCGATGCGACCATCCCAACTAATATTATAAATGCGTAAGTGAGTTCTATTGTTTTTTTTGGTTACGCTTTCTGTTCACGCCTTAACTATTCAAGCAATCATGGTAAAATTTTGCATACACGTTGTCAGGAATACAAAAAATTATATAGGGTACCTTTAACTCAGAAAAAAGTACTATTCCCGAGGGATCATCTAAAAAATATATGCGTCAGCTCCGACGCACGACTGGAACTTACTCCTTTTTTTAAACGTTTGAAAATTATGTGCATAAAATTTTCTTAGTGTCAATATAGTGTCAATAGATAACTGGATACTTAGTTACTTATAAAATATAAAAAATCTAAATCTTACAAACGCTGGACTAACTTGCCAGGGTTGAACCATTCCAAAGCGCTCATTAAAGCCTATAGTCGAAACATGACAAATCAGGCTATGTCGCTTAGCAGGAGCAATTTGTGTATGCTATCTAGGGCGCTAACGGGGCACTGCCGCCTCAATAGGCACCTAAAAGTAATGGGGCTCACTCGTACTGGAGAGTGTCGGTTCTGCCATCAGGCAGAAGAAACATTAATGCATATCCTGTGCGAGTGTGGCTCCCTGATGCACAAGCGCAGTCACATCCTAAGAAGCCACACAATGGCTTGTGAAGATGTGAAGAATGCCTCTATCAAAAAAGTACTACAGTTCCTTAACGTGGTAGGTATAGGTAGAGAGCTTTAATTCACGTGGCGATCACAATATTTCAGCAATGGACGAAGTGATACTGGTACTCTAGCAGACAGAAATAGCCACTAAGATATTATTTAGTTACATTCTGCGTCACGTGTTTCAGACTCAGACGTCACGTGTTCCAATAAAAGTTATGTTCTTTACCTTCGGTATACACAGATGTCACTACGTTTTATAAGTTCAAATAGTTCATTTTTTCGACGGCAGATGTCTCTGCGAAACCCTCTGGTGTCGCTTGTTACACTACAATAGAATTAGGGAACATAAATACATGCGCCAACTGTCGCACATACATATCTCCAAATGACAAATAACGTAACGCTTTTTAATTAAACGCTTGTATTAATTTTACTCCTCATAAAACTTTCATGCATTCATTTCATAATTTTTTTTTCATATAAGGCCCCCGGGCTTATATGATTATTAAGGAGTAAACTCGAAAAATTAAAAAAAAATCAATACCTGACAAAAATATTCGAGCAATTAAGATTGAATAAAGGTTTTAACTCCTTAAGAAAAACAGGACACTAATCTTATCCATACTAATATTAATGTGAATTTAAATCTGTCTGTTACCTTTTCACGCCTTAACTACTCAATCGATCTTCCTGAATGAGACACAAAAAAGGACATAGGGTACCCCTTTCAACTAGAAAAACTGTTCTGTTACGTTTTTATCTAAAAATAACCTGACAATACTATAGCAGCAATAAAGATGTCAATATTGCTCAATATATTTTGTCAGGCGTTATATGTTTCGATACAACGCGGTCGAAGTAGCGGACACCCGATCGTTCTTTATAATCATAGTTTCAAATATGAAAAGGCCACTCCATGTTTAGAAACTGTCATTAAAAATATTTTACTCATCTCCTTTTCACAACTCATTTGAATTGTATATGTGTAGTCTAAAGTAAAAGTAATTTTAAGTTATACCGCCTGTCGACCTTTGTCGTAAGTCGTGACATTTCATAGCAAATCCACCAGGATTCCGAATCAGACGGACGACATTCGTCAGTTTGCTCCATCGCAAATAGCCTGCGTCGACTGATACGTCCGTTCTGTCTACATTACGGTATATCACCAAATACTACCTTAGAAACAGTATGCGAAATCTAATAAAATTTCTATTTGTAACTGAATTTGTCATAAACATTCATTAAAATTTTAACACCTTTATAAGGCCGCGCGGTCACCACGCCGCAATCTGTTGATATGGAGAAATAAGCTTTTTTGAAACTATGTAAAGTTTATAAAGAATCTTCGTCAGAATATTTGAACGGGAGACGAGCGCTCCGACTGCTAGAACGTTATATTATTACAGTCAGGCAACGAATGTAATTGCGTAGAGCAACGTTCGGCGTACTCGCTTCAGTTTGCAGGCTCGAACATTGAGCGTTGCCCGACTGTATAACGTAATATGGTTAGACCACAGGTTAGATTAGACTGTGGCGCGGCGGCCGCTTCGCAATCACCCAAAGATTGCGAAGAATTTGAATTTTGTTGCATGCAAATTTAAACTCTACTGTATAGGCAGTAGGTAGAATTTAAATTTGCTGCGAATGATACCAAGTTCGAGGCAACTACGCGGTCGTCGCGTACGTCTAACTGCAGCTTTACAATAATGTGATAATAATTTTTTTAAAAGAATAACAATTTTCACAAAGCTGCTACACGCAGTAGTAGCAGGGCAGTCTTTTGGGCAGCCCGTCTGGGGGCAGTAACCACCCCCTTTCAGAAGACCACCGTGAAATAACAGCACGTGTGCTGTTGTGTTTCGGTGAGTGAGTAAGTGATGCCAGAGGTCATTTCCCTATCTCTTCCTAATCACTTATCCTTAATCCTACTGTAGTCGGCAGCGCGCTTGCAGCACCTGGGGCGTTGCTTTTGTTATAGGCGATTGTAGCCACCTACCATCAAGTGGACCGTCTGCCTGTCTGTCGATCTTAACATAAAAAAAAACGAATAAATTTATAATTTCGTAAGATATCATATAATTCTTATTTCCAGTTCTATTCACTATAAGAGCTTATTCGCGTAATGAGCTCGGTGTCGCATATATAATCATGAAAATAAAATCATACTTTTCATAATAGGTACATATAAGATTTATAATATGAAAAGTTCCCGTTAGCCACCAAATATTTCGCTATTCAGGATAGGTGCTTCGATTTAATTACTATTACGTAACATATATTAATAACAAGCAATTAGTGAGTTTATGTGAATGTATGCGTAGGCTACATTTTGCTAGGTAGGTAGTTTTCAAGAGTCGCTTGCTATTCGACTTTATGTAAATTTCAATCTAATACAACTCAGTGACCTCCAATGGTGGCCAAAATGTAACATATGATATACTAGCTGTGCCCGCGACTTCGTACGCGTGGTATTCGGAATAACGCGTAATTTTTTTGTTTGTATACCGATTGTAATGAAAGAAACTCTAAATATTACCGGAAGCTTGCTATAATACATCAGTGGAAACCACATGAAAATCGGTTAAGCCGTTTCTGAGATTAGCCTGCACAAAGGCATAGTAGGCAAAGAACGATTTTATTACGTACAGCGATTTTATACTGCCCCCGGCTTCGCCTCGCGTGCAATTTTTATATATAAGAACATTCCCCGTTTATCCCTCTTTCCATTAGTGAAAACCAAAATAAAATCGGTCTACCCGTTCACGCGTGATGCCGTGACCAAGGGAAATAGGGATTCATTTTTATATATTTTTTATATATATGAACATTTCCGGTTTATCCCTCTTTCCATTAGTGAAAACCGAATTAAAATCGGTCTACCCGTTCACGCGTGATGCCGTGACCAGGAGGAATAGGGATTCATTTTTATATAATAGATAGATAATAGAAATAGATAGAAGATGAGGTGTCACCAACTTAAGCTGAACCCTACTTAATATGACTGATAATATGGATCTGAGGTCTACTTAAATTAGAACTTTAAAAATCAACTAAAATTACTATTTTTAACTTTATATAAAGTTTCAATCATCATCTTTTTACAGATGATAATATATAGTTAACTAAAGTTTCAGCCAATTCAACTAAAGAGTTATTTTATTGCATTTTTATCGAAAAAATGTTGGACGTGATTCTTTAAATTTAAACTTTTTTGTTTGTAAACCGATTGGAATAAAACAAACACTGAATGTTACGGGAAGCTCGCTGTAATACATCAGTGAAAACCGCATTCAAATCGGTTAAGCCGTTTCTGAGATTAGCGCGACAAACCGACAAACCGACAAAAATTATAAAAACTACATTTTTGACTTCGGGGTGCCGTGTATGCCGTGATATAATCGTCTACCTTCGCTCACATTGAATGTGAAAGGAGTGCAACTTCTGTAGGCTAGTACTATTATTTATTCTGTGACTAGGATGCCAAACTGAGCCGCGCTGCGGTTGCTATTAGGAACAAAACGAGGGCAGCACTGTACTCGCGTTAACCCGAATATAAGGTGAAGGAGCACTTCACACAGCTTTCCTACTGTACACGAGTTATAGTGTGAGTGCTGTCAGAAGGCAATTTGATTAGTGTCTGAACGCTGACACAAACCGTATACGATCAATGTTAAACTGTTGTAATCTACATCAGCAGACGATGTCACCTGTGCTTTGTAATATCTTATTAATTGTTAAAAAACAATATTATTTATATATAGGCATCTTCTGGGTGAGCTCGCTCCATCTTCGGCCTCATCCTTCCTACATGGATAGATGCTGGTCAAGAGCAAACCCATCTATAATAAAAAAAAAAAAAAAAAAAAAAATTAATCAATAAATTATAATTAGTAATTAATTTTTCTTACCTGTCGAAATCTCCAAATCTAAATGATGTATATTCGCTAATCAAACAGTTAAAAGTCAATTAATAACAGTAATGTTAAAATGTAATTGACGAGCCCGTTGGATGAGTGGTTAGTGATTGCCTTAACCCATTGTATGCCGGAACGTGGATCCATGTTATTAATAAATCATGGTAGGACCATGATAATGAACAATTAGGTCCAGTCAGAGTCCGTAGTTAAATCGGTAAAAACGGTTGAAATTTGAACAACCTGTATATATCATGGCAAATGGCACTTGAAATGATAAATTTAAGCGCTGGCAGACAAGGGTAATTCGGCTTCCGGCTTACAAGTGGTTAACGCTCTGTTCTAGGGTTCCCGGGTTCGATTCCCAGGAGGGCAAACTTTGAAAAATGAACTTTTCAAATTTGGCTCTGGTCTGGAGCTCGGAAGTAGTGGCAAGGCACACTGCGTTTCGCAGTCATTTGGGCAGCCCGTCTGGCGGCAGTAACCACCCTTACAGAAGACCACCGTGAAATAACAGCACGAGCGCTGTTGTGTTTCGGTGAGTGAGTAAGGGATGCCAGAGCCCATTTCCTTATCCAATCTTATCCTACTGTAATCGGCAGCGCACTTACAGCTGCTTTGGCGTTGCTTATTGTGTTATAGGCGACGGTAGCCACCTATCATAAAGTGTCAGCCGTCTAGACTGACATAAGTCTAGACTGACAGCCTGTCTGCCAATCTTAACTAAAAAAGTCACCCAACTAAGCTATGGAGGTTTCTTTCGCCGTTTCTTCTCTTCCAGAATGTCATTTTGTTTCCGAAACGGTAGTAATATTTTGACTTCAAAAAAGTTATCTTGTTATCCTATTTTTGAGAAATAAACGATGAAATTGGTTTGATTAGAAATGGTAAGGGAAAATATCTATGTATTCCGGCTCATATTTTTTTCCTGTGTTTTATCACTATCACTCAGAATAAATAAATACGTAGAAAAGTATTCGGTTGTATTCGGTTCACTATATCCAAAAAACGACATGGACACAAATTCCCCTTTTTTGGTTACCCTTTTGTGATAGGTTAATAAAAATAATAATAATTTAGTAGTGGCAAAGCATACTACCTTTGCAGCTAGAGAGTAGTATATTATATTTCTTTGCTTTGCAGTCGATTTGGCAGTAACCACATTCATGGTGGTCTTTCAGAAGACCATCTCCAAATGACAGCGATTGTCGGTTTCTGGTTTATTCTGTATTCTAAATGTAAGTCTTAAACTTTTGTTTAGCCACCCTAAGAGATATTGTAGTTTCAAAGTGTTATTAATGAATTTCATTTTTAATCTATCAAAAAACACAAATTTTATTTTAACTTCCCAAATCGACAAAAAGGAATTGTAGTAATAGATCTGGGCTGCGATTCTATAAAAATATACATACCACAGTACAAGAACGAATATATAAATATTTAATATAAGTATCTATCAAAATCAATCAAACTAAAAGATACTATTTATATAAATATATCCGCAACAACACGACATTTTCAACGCTATTATTTACCGTTACAAGGAATATCCACTATCAATAAACACTCAGAAATGCAGGCTTGATCGGGATTTGAATCTCCATGTGTCATGTTAGCAGCTGAGCGTACGATCCACTGAGCTATCACTGATTTAATGAATATGAATACTGAAACTAATTACAGACTGATGCGACCAATACAATAGATATACAACCTGTAATATTATATGATGAAGTAATTATAAATTGTGTTGCAAAAAAAAAAAAACTATTTTAAGTTCTATATGTTTAATTTGTCATTTTATTAATTCACTTACGTATTTGAATTATTTGTTATACATACATGAAATAGATTAAAGCCAATTATGTAACTCAAAGCATTTCTGTTACAGTTAATTGATCTAAAAAAAATCCTTGAATATATCGCGTGGCGTGAAAAGCAGCCAGGAGCAGACTTGAGCCCATATATTTTTACAAAAAAGAGAGACCTCTGAGTATCAGTGGTAAGTAATTTATGTATGACAATGAATAATATAATTATGCATGTAATTTATGTATGATGAATGTATTGCTAATGCATGACGATTACATTTTTTATTACAAAAGCTAAACTTTACCACATGAGAAATTAAAGAAATATTTTTTCACTTATTTCTTTGAAACTAACAACAATTAAATTACATTTCCAATATAAAAACTACTTTATATACACTAAACGCAACAATTAAAGGATATAAAAAAAGTTCCAAATTTTTAGGTGCTTTTCAACAGGCTGTAACTTCGAAGAATATGATCGTACAGAGCTCATTAAAAAAGATAATTGTAGCTTCAAGTTTCTAGTTTTTGAATCCAAGCTTTAAATTTTTTTTCTCGTTAACGATTTATGAGTAATAGTCAGATAATCAACGATAAAAAAAATTTCAAAATTTTTCTCGCCTTGAAAATGGTGTAAAAGCCGTAATAAATTTTTTATTGTAATGGCACAATAAAGATCTTTTAGAGAAATTAATTCCCTACAACTTGACCTCATCATGAGCTCTGTACAATGATTTGTAACTGAGTTATCGTCAATCAAAGCGAATAAGATCTTTTTGACTTGGACAATCGATTACTCGGGCAATAATGGTCGTACAGAAAATTAAAGTACGGTATTTGTAAACTGCAAAATATTCTCTACAAGGTGCTTAAATTGGATTATGATAAAAAAAAATATTTACAAACCGAAAATGTTGGCCGAAGAAAAGGTAAAAAACTGTAAATTTATGGATATTTGGATAACTTGCAATAACTTTGCAAATAATGCAGATACGAAGAATCTTTTCTATAGCTTTTCAACCTCAATGTGTCCTGAAAAAACCCTGAAAGTTTCAAAGTGCTGTGATTTATTTTTCTTAGTGTCCGGAATGTTTAAAGTTATCGTTTTTGCTGAAAATCAAGATAACGGGCAATTATTCATTTTTTTCCCTTAGTTTGAGTTTAAACGGTTTTTTTAGCAATAATCCATATTTTTTTCATCAGAACTCTTTAATCATTAAAATTTAAAAGAAATTGAAATTTAATTTTCAATTTTTTTTTTACACGTTAACGATGCTTGCATGTGGTTGATTGCTAGCTAGGCCCTTTTTTTACCACCGGCATTAGCGTTACGAAAAGGGTACAACGTGGAGGTTGCACGGTAGATTTACGCTTCTTTTACTAATGGAGTTTTCATATTGTAAGATACGGCTGCCCATATCATAACGGATCCACCATTAAAAGCTGCAACCGGTCGCATAAAATTATCGCGATTTCGTTCCACACGACTACGCCACACAAGATATCGCCTGTCGTTGCCATGAAGACCAAATCGAGATTCGTCGGTGAAGAGAACGCAGTTCCACTGACGAATCTACGACCCCAATGACGATGGGCATGGGCATAGTTCAGTCAGGCCCGACGATGTCTAGCTGTAAGCATGGGCACGCGATTTGGGCGTCGTGCATGTAATCCTTGCTCTCGAAACCGACTTCGAACCGTTGAAGCCGAAATGAGTTGTTGATGATTTAAAAATTGATGAGCAATCGTATTCGCATGAACAGTGGGTTCCCGACGAGCCTCTCGAATGATAGCTCGCTCATCGCGGGCGGTAGTGACCCGTTGTCTTCCTTGACCCGGACGTCGGTCATAAGTACGCTGATTTTCGTTAAATCGCGCATAGGAGCGACTGATAACAGACTGGCTCACTTCTATTGTGGCTGCAACTTCCACCTGACTGCGACCTTCTTGTAGAAGAGTGACGATACGAGCCACATCTGTGGCAGATAAGTGTCGCCGTGGCATGTTAAAGGATTAGTTTAAAAGAACAGTTTTTTTCTTTTACTCGTAATTAGGCTAATGTGAACAATTTAGACTTCAAAGAATAACAAAAAAGCGAAAAATTATGTGAAGAAAAAAAAATTTGAGAAAGAAATTTCAATTTTTTTTTAATTTTATTGATTAAAGAGTTCTGATGAAAAAAATATGGATTATTGCTAAAAAAAACGTTTAAACTCAAACTAAGGGAAAAAAATGAAAAATTGCCCGTTATCTTGATTTTCAGCAAAAACGATAATTTTAAACATTCCGGACACTAAGAAAAATAAATCACAGCACTTTGAAACTTTCAGGGTTTTTTCAGGACACATTGAGGTTGAAAAGCTATAGAAAAGAATTTTCGTATCTGCATTATTTGCAAAGTTATTGCAAGTTATCCAAATATCCTTAAATTTATAGATTTTTACCTTTTCTTCGGCCAACATTTTCGGTTTGTAAAATTTTTTTTTATCATAATCCAATTTAAGCACCTTGTAGAGAATATTTTGCAGTTTACAAAACCCTACTTTAATTTTCTATACGACCATTATTGCCCGAGTAATCGATTGTCCAAGTCAAAAAGATCTTTGTCACTTTGATTGACGATAACTCAGTTAAAAATCATTGTACAGAGCTCATGAGGGGGTCAAGTTGTAGGGAATTAAATTCTCTAAAAGATCTTTACTGTGCCATTACAATAAAAAAATTATTACGGTTTTTACACCATTTTCAAGACGAGAAAAATTTTGAAATTTTTTTTTATCGTTGATTATCTGACTATTACTCATAAATCGCTAACGAGAAAAAAATTTAAAGCTTGGATTCAAAAACTAGAAACTTGAAGCTACAATTTCCTTTTTTAATGAGCTCTGTACGATCATTTTCTTCGAAGTTACAGCCTGTTGAAAATCACCTAAAAATTTGGAACTTTTTTTATATCCTTTAATTGTTGCGTTTAGTATATAACCAGCGCAATTAAAATTATAAAAAAATTTGAAATAATAAATTCAATAGAAATTAATTTCAGTCGGCAACCCAACTTGCTGACTGCGTTACCTCTCTGCTTACCAAAATCGCCAGCTGTATTGATCAAACACTTTTTTAAATCAGATTTTGCAAAAACTATCTCAATGAGCGGCAAGTTCACATACTGTTTGTTCGTAATTATACGATGAGAGGACCTCGTTAATTGCCGAGCGAATTTTCTAGAAGCTTGAATTCAGCTCACGTCGCTCAATAAACTAGTGGAAGCATTTAGCGGGACGCGCGCCGGCTCCAAACACGGCATTTGCCAGGAACGAATTGTAAAGATGGTACACTCAGATTTATTCCCTAGTAATTGTACGTCTTGCTGTTTTCTCCGTCGTTTTATTGCTGCACGTTGAAAAATGTTGTGACAATTTCGATACTTTTTCCCTGAAACAATGTTAACTGTTACTGCGCTCGGGATTGGAATGGAAACATTTTAGTTTTGTATAACTTTTTAAGTTTTATTTTTAACTAGCACAGTGAGTTTATTAATGATTTATTCATGGAAATATGATTTTTAGCATGAGTCATCTGTCAACAATTAATTGAACCTATTATATCATGTGAACGAGATGACGAGATACGTACTGGAACATGTACGTACATCATGCCTGAAAAAAAAATCTTAAAAAAAAAAGTAGTCTTCTAAGGAAATGTTTTGTGACATCCAGCAAACTTTAGGGACTGAAGCTCTACCTTATTCCGGAGTTGCTTATTGGGTAGCTGAATTTAAGAGACTCAGATCGATCTGTAAAGATGGTCCTCGCTCTGGCCGAACTATTTCCATCGTAGATAAAAATGTGGAAAAAGTAGAAAAAATTATAGCAGAATATAGAAGAATTACAATTAAATATTTAGCAGAGACCCTACGTATTTCTTTCGGCAGTGTACAATCAATTTTAACAGACGTTTTAGGGTTCAAAAAAGTGTCGGCAAGGTGGGTGCCTCGAATGTTAACAAACGCAATCAAAAACCAGCGATTTTAAGTTTCAAAGCGAAATGTCGAAATCATTGAGCGTAATCCAGATGAATTTAGCGGCGTTTTGTAACAATGGAAGAAACGTGGGTCCACCATTTTTATCCGAAAAGGAAAAAACAAAAGTATGTCCTGGAAACGCCCATCTTCACTTCTAGTAAAGAAATTACGAGTTTGTTCGACAGCCGGTAAGGTTATGACTTCTGTTTTTTGGGATGTGTAACGAATACTTTTTATCGACTATATATCTAAAAGGTAAAACGTTTACGGGTGCCTATTAGGGTGGGTCGATTTGAATGAAAAAAATTTTTTTTTGTTTTTTTGCTGATGGGTAGGTCTCAAAAGTTGCAGAATGACAAGAACAATAAAATGTAGTAATTCGTTTTTTTAATTAATATAACATATAGCCCTCTACCTGCGTTTGAAATTTCGAAAATCTTGTTATTTTCTAACCAATGTGAAGTGACTAAAAATAAAAGATAAAACAAGTTAAGTCCAAATACAATACGTTTTATTATTAATCAAACATTGTTTATCAATATTTATAACAGACAGCAACAATTTTACTGACATATTGTGGTAATAATGTTTGTCAATCAGAGGAAAATTTCCCATTTTAGCATCTGAATTCGGCCTTACAATCAAAGGATGGCATTAAAGATCTAGACTGAATTTTCGTACGGATAAGACCGTCGTGCGCCTTTTCTCCTGCTACTGTGATAGAAGCTTCAGTGACTAGCTTCACACAACGCTCAACAGCTTGGGTGCGACAGGGAAATTTGGCAAATTCTAAACTTATAGATGGTTTATTACGCAACATTTACAGCAAAGTTGAATCTGAAATCCTATGAAACATAGGAGGTGAGGTCACTAATAACTCGTTCCAATGAATCATTTCAATGTAGTCGCTGGCACTAAAGTTTAATTGTGGTACTTTGAATATTCTTATTTTACTGTGCGATTCTTTTCGAGCTTTAATTATACGCCTTAGGGCCAATTCCCTCACAAATTCTCTGTCATCTGTTATCATGGCTAACAAAAGATTTTCGGGGTGAGCAAAGAATGCATTTCGTTGGATCACGGGATCTACAACAGACCTAACTTCCTCTGATAAGCATCTCGAGTACAGCATCAAGCTGAAAAGATGTTTGGGTCCCATTTCGCAAGAAGAATGACTGGTCTGTTGGTCCTCTGGTCTAAGAGGAACGACCGTTCAATAATAGGAACCTTCTCATCCTTAGAACAGGTGCAGGAATCAAAACTACTGCATTTACAAGCCGCGATATCAAAGAGACAGGTCATAGCAATTTGTCGAAAAGTTTGGACTTTTTCCTCATAAATATCAGTTCTTTTTTTTTTTAGGATAGCGTATAAGCTTTAAGTATTCATCATAATACCTTTTGAGCAAGTCCTTAATGCGTTTAGTGCTCATAGTCGGAATCGAAGCAGAAGTCCAGATCTTTTCGATCTCGCAGCAGACAGTGACGAGAACGTCGGTAACAGATGGCTGTTTTCCTTTGCTTTTTGCTTGCAAATCATGTCGCACATACAAAATAGACTTTATTACGTCGCTTACAGTAGGTAATACATTCGCATACAATAAAATTGGTGTTCCAAAGATAGGACAATTAACGTCACTTCGAGTTTTTAACACTTTTGAACTCATTCTGAGAAAGTACGTATTTCACACACATGTAAGGACAATTTCACTTCTAATTAACTCGAAATACAGTCCAAATGAGCCTTTTTTAACGCGAAACAATTCAATTATGCAAACTGTTTCAAAACAAAACAAAAATAATAGTGGCTTTCCCGAGTCAAGATCACGAGTACACTGCGAAGATCTAGGAATTTTGGTGATATGCAAGTTTATCTATCTCGCTCTCTAATGAATGCACAAAGCGGCAACCTTGCATGTCACTTATTAAAATATACTATATTACAAAAAAGTACAATTTAGGCAGTGAAAGTGGTATTACGTACAAATAAATCAAATGGGAAGTGGAGTCAAAAATTAGTTTTCTTCGTTTTATTTAGGTACCGGTAGAGGGCTAAAAGTTATATGCAATAATTTTTTTGTTATTTATTTATTAATTATTATCACCCAATGCAACTTTTGAGACCTACCCGTACTTAGAATTTGACATTTGAAAAAATCGACCCAGCCTAACTGCCTATTACACTCAATTCGCACAGGAAAATTGTCGTTGTGTCCTCTTCCACCGTGACAACGCTCCTGTTCATCGATCTCAATTGGTCCTCACAGGGGTCCGCTAAGCTGGTTTTGAGATTTTTGGCTTCCGGACTTAGCTCCTAGTGATTTCCACTTATTTCCAAAAAAAATAAAGAGAATGTGCTTGGAACCAAATTTGACAATGATAACGCTGTCACGATGCCATGGAATTTTCGATACTTCAGAAAAGAGCTTCTTTTATGAATGAATAAAAAAAAGGTTACCTAAAGTGCATGGAATATAACAAGGTGATTGTGTTAAATAATAATAATAAAATCGATGTTCTTTTATTTTTTATTCAAATTCTGAGAAATTTTCTATTCACCTTGGTATATTGAACTTATGTTACTGATGAATTACTGGTATTACATACTAGCTGACTCCGCAACTTCGTACGTGTGGTAATCGGTATAGCGCGTAACTTTTGTGTTTGGAAACCGATTGAAACGAAACAAACATTAAATGTTACGGTAAGCTTGCTACAATATATAAGTGAAAACTGCATTCAAATTGGTTAAGCTGTTTCTGAGATTAGGGTGCACAAACGCACAGACAAAAATTCTAAAAGCTAAATTTTTGACCTCGGTAACATAAGTACAACGTGTACAATTTTTAGTATACACGGCTCGTTTACGATTTTATTATATGTATGGATATAAACAAAAAAAATCTAACATGACTATCTAACATTAACAGCATAATAATATCTATTCATAATTTTTATAGCAAAAGTATCTTATACGCCTTAACAGAATAAAAACTCTATGTTTTATATATTACTAATTGCGTTGAAAAATAATACCTTATAAATAATCTTTATAACTGTGACGACGGTGGCGCACCCATTTTTTATATTTTTAGACGTTCCCTCGGGATCCTAACATTCTTCTACGATAAGAAGTATCCTATATGTTAATCCAGATAATAAACTATCTCTGTGTCAAATTTCATCCAAAACTGTTCAGGAGTTTTTACGTCAAAAAGTAACAAACAACCATACATCTTCGCAAACTTTCCCATTTATTATATTTAGTAGGACTAGCAGGGTAAAATGTCGGTTAGTGATTTTGATATGAAAGCTTTTTCTTAAGCTCATATTATTAATTTCACGTTACAAAAACACAAACATTGTCATTTAAATGTCCGTCAATATATCTGTGTCTGTTTATCTAGACAAATATTCAAAGTGAATGAACCGAGAGAGAGAATAAAAATTGAATAACTGAGAACAAACGAAGTTACTAAAAAATGATATAAATATTTTTTTGTCTTATTAAATAGTAAATTTATTTAGGCTCCCTTATTTTATCTCTGTCTGACCATTTCTTTTTACCAAATATTTTTTTTATTCTAGTCGAAATAAAGAAATGCCAATTATTATTCTAAAAAAAAACCTTACAAATCGCAGTAGGTATTTTGTAGCATCGTAACGAAGCAATACATTAGACAGAAAATACCGGTAATAAACTATCCACTACCGGACACAAGGGCTTGTTACATAACCGCTGACAAACTGTAAGAGGGCAGACAATTTCACCAGTCAGCTGGACAAATGCCTCACGAGAATGGACCAGAATTTATTACCCACCATCAGTTACTTCTCGTCGGGCGAGGGACACGAGGAATGTGTGGCATTCTTCTAGCTACGCCCATTTGAGATGGCCGCATTAATATATAATTTTTTCGCTGCGTAATGGCTTGTTAAGAACGACGCATTTGAAGGGACGGGAAAATTAAATAAAAAGAAATAGCCGTGTTAACTATGAAACATGTAAATCTTTTTTGACGTTTTTTTTCGTTTGACTTAAGCGAATTTGGGCCATTTTTAATAATTTATTGCTAAAATGTTTTTTTTTTTTAGGATTATAATCTTTAAAAAAAATTTTTTTTAATAATGGCGGGGCACACTACGTGCTGAATTCAAGAACTGCGCAGCCCGTCCGGCTACGGTGAACACCCTTTTATACAAGGCTATCGTGACTATTGTCATGAATAAATCACAAAATTTTCTTAGGGTGATTTTTTGATTTTTTAGGTGACATTAGCAAACAAATTATTAAAAAAAAAAACGAAAAAGTAGAGGTATCCTTTTGAAAGGTGGTACGAAGTTGATAACAATTTTTTTTAATGTTAAGATCGGCAGACAGGCTGACGGTTCACTTGATGTTAGGTGGCTACCGTCGCCTATAACACAAGCAATGCCAAAGCTGCTGCAAGTGCGTTGCCGACTACAACTTTAGGAGCGGACTACAACAGTAGGATTAAGGATAAGGGATTAGGAGCGGGGATAAGTAAATGGGCTGTGGCATCCCTTACTCACTCACCGAAACACAACAGCACACGTGCTTTTATTTGTGGTCTTCTGTAATGCAAGTGTTTTCAACAAAATTAATTTTAATCGCAATCTACACTTACATATTGTTTTAATGGTGTTAAATCTTAAAAGGCTTTGCGAGCAAAGCATAAGGAAAGGTGCATTGAGAATTTCAAAGTATAAAACCATGAAAGGAAACTGTCCGGAACTTATTGAAGCAATCGGATTGTGAAGATTCCGTTTAATATTAGCAGAATTCTTGTCGAAATCCAATAGCATTACGGTCCCATTTAAAGTTAGTGCCGCTATAGGAATCTCTAATTTCTCCAGCCCTGGAAAAATAAATAGGCTTAGCGATTTTGTTACGGGACGCAGTTAGATTGTTTGTTTTATTTACAACCGGCCTTTCTAAGAAATTTCTCATGATAAAATATTTCTCTTGATAGAAAACTGCTACAGGCTTAACTTTAACTTATATATAAATACGAATACAAGTTAAGGGTTTCACGATTAATATAATAAACATTTTCTATTTTTCTATAAGTAAACTAGATTTTATGTCGTCTATATATTATATTTGATTACCAGTGTGTGTATTATGAAATCTTGTAATCTTGTATTATGAATCTTGTAATCTCGTGTGTATTACTTTATCGAAACTTTTATCGAATGTCTCGTGGTTTCTGTTATACGTGTAAACTTAGTATTAAATGGTTAGAAATTTAAGTCGCACAGAAAGTATGATAGATTTATATATTATATATCTTATATATGAATGTTTGTGTGAATACCTGAATACATAAATCGCTAAACAAAAAAATTCGATCAACAAAATAAAAATTGAAGAAGGCTGTTAGTCTTTAAAATATCTAGAAGAGAGAAGCCGCAGGTTACGCTTGAAGTTAGGTCGCCTAAAAACACTACAGAGAGTTGGTAAAAGAACAGAATTTGTAAGAAACAGTGAGTTGGTAAGGAAACGAAAGGGATTGTGGCATTCTTTACTAACTTACTGAAACAACAGCCTTTATTATTTTGCGATCTTTTGTAAGGCCGAATTACATTACGGATTTAATAAAGTCGAATTTACATTACTGCTAAGTTTTATTGAAATTAATATGACGAGACTATAGTCGAGCAAAATACAAATACATAAATATTATGGCCCCAGTCCAAGCAAAAACTATACAATTAGTTGCACTACATAAGTTTCTTTAAAAAAATCATAAACCTAGTATATAAAACTATGGTATGTTTTGAGATGTGAATTCGGCTTTATAAGTTCCGACCCCCAGACAAGCTTTAAACAAACGACATTTAGGGAAATTTTAGACAAAAAGCACAGTGATATTATCTAAATGGGAATAAGTTTAAAGAAATTATTGTTGTACACGATGACATTAATGTGAGAAACTTAATTAAGTTAACTTTACTTTTTTGTTTGTAAACTAACTTGAATGAAACAAACATTGAATGTTACGGGAAGTTTTGTTACAATACAACAGTGAAAACCTAATTCAAATCGGTTAAGCTGTTTTTAAGATTAACTTGCACAAATGTACAGACAAAAGAAAAAACATAAAAAAACATTTTATTTTAGCCTCGATATACCACACACACAACGTGTACTTTTTTTTAAATATGTAATGCTCGTTCACGATTTTACTCTTACACGATTATTTTATGACAATTGCACTATAGAACAACAAATGAAATAACTTATATATGGTCCTTCTAGGCTCATTCATCAAAAAGTCATAAATACCGAAAACTGTGGTAACTGTATTTATTGAGTACCTACTACTAGCTGAGCTCGCAACTTTGTACGCGTGGCATAGTCCGTAACTTTTTTGTTTGTAAACTGAAATGTTACGGAAAGCTTCCTACAATACATCAGTGAAAACCTCATTCAAATTTTAAGCCAACGCACAGACAAACAGACAAAAATTGTAAAAACTTTTTGACCTCGGTTACATAAGTATAACGTGTATAATTTTTTTTAAATCTTTATTGTACAGACACGACTCGTTTGCGATTTTATTATATGTAGAGTCTAGATATAGATTATAAGTGACCAATGTTGTGAAACAAGATAATGAAGATATATTAAATAAGTAGGTACTTAAAAATGATTTTATGTAACAAAACATTAAGTCAAGCAATTTCTCATGCAAAGAACCGTTGTCATAATCAGACTTGTTTACATAAAACGTACAGTTTAACCTGAATGTGTCCTTAAAATGGCATTTTTTAATTTTTTTCGCCCCTTGAAGGATGAGGAGAGTCCTTTCGCATTCATATCACGTCGGCCTTTTTCATAAATTCTCTTTTTAAAACATTGTGGTGCGACAACACGGAAAAATGAATAGAAACGAGCTAAGTCGGCCATATTTTCTCCGAAATTGTGTTTAACATCTTTGTTTTATATCTTAAAACGCTTGTTGTAATTGAATAGCTTCCAGGATTTTTCAGAATTGTTACTTATTTGATATTATAAGGAAAAGTGTTATACACTTTTATTAGATGCAGTGACAAGATGTTACTAAATTATTCGTTATCGTTATTTAGTAAACAATGATTAAAAAACATGTTTTTATTCTTGCATACCCAACGAATTTCCTATTAGGGTAGGTATCTATAATGAAGACAACTCATCATCATGCTATTAAAGTTAACTCATTCCCACAGGTTCTCACGATGTTCACAGGAGGCAAAAATTACTTTGTTTAGAGCATACTGTACATCGTGTTATACTTGTCCTTTATGGGAAAGATATACGCAAAAATTATACAGCACTCTGCGGATTCAATACAATAACGCGTTCCTGGCGTTGTTGGGGCTGCCTGTCTCGATTCTGCAGTGTATCGAGAATGTTCGCGGAGGCAAGAGTAGACTGTTTTTTTACCATCGTCGCAAGCGGTGCGATTCTCTGCTCTGCAGAGTGATAGCCAGCTCTGATCGAATCTTGGCTATGATAGCAAGTAGTCTTGACTTTCTTTACATGAACCATTGCATGATGATGCTTGTGGAGAGAAGTAAGTCTTAAATGATAAAAAAAGGTTACCTATATATGAATATTATGTCTGAATGTCTGTATTATGTATGTATACTAACAATAGGTTTTGTAAGATTTTACTCACACGTTGAAATAAAATAAATTATTATCATCATCTCAGCCATAGGATGTCCACTGCTGGACAGAGGCCTAATCCCCTAATTTTCCAAAAGAACCCGCGTCTCTTATCAGATCGTCTGTAAGTTCAGGTACTTTGTATCAGATACCTTGTAGGTGGACATCCTACGCTGCGCTTGCCGGTCCGTGGCCTCCACTCGAGAACCTTCCGGCCCCAGCGGCCTTCAGCTCTTCCTATGTGTCCTTTTTTTTTCGTGGGAAAATCTGCGAGCCAGATCCCCACTGACCATGGGGACATCGGTGGGGTATGTGGGACTTCTACCCACTAAAAACCCACGGTGCTTCCTCGCGCCGCCTATGGGCGGGGGGGTAAGGTATCGTGGAAAACATGCATCTGCCTCCCCCGCCAGACGAGGCCCGCGCACTTGCGGGCTCCACCTCGATTAGGCGCGGAGTTTGTTCTCCGCGCCGTGGAGAGACGTGCCGGAAACACACAGCACGTCTTCCCTCGTTGCCCGGTGTTGTGATGACAGCGGACAACCCCATGTCCACCGCCCCCGAGCGAAGCGGCACGAGCCGCCCATTCTCACCTCTCGCAGCGGACAGTCAGCGAGGGGCTTCACCTCTGAAGCACCCCATTACCTCTTCTCTGCGGCACAACCTACCACAGAGTCGGAGGCCGCTACCACCTGAAACTCTCGGATAACCCCTGCTCATGTGGCCGCTCATCTCTACGGCATTAAGGGTGGGCGGCCCAAAGGGGGTTTCCACCTGACATTTCCACAGCAATCGCGGCAGCCCGAGAGACGGACTCCACCTCGTGTTGTCGTCGCGGAAGAGTTACTAGGCCGGGTGACGAGGCCGGGTGACGAGGCCGGGTGTTCACTCTTCCGGACGACTGCGAAGGGCGGTTACTAGGCCGGTGGCTCTAACCGGGTCTCTACCTTGTGGGGGGTCCACAAGGCCACGATTGCGGTACTCTGCCAGACGGTCCTTCCCTGCCGTAAAGCTCCGTCTTCGCGTGCGTTGCCCGACTACCACTGAACGACAGAGCCATCCGAGAGAATCCGCCCGCTGCGACCCGCGCCGGTCCACACGCGCAAAACCGAGACCCATACCTCGGTCCGACGAACAAGGACCGGGGGTGCCGTCTCTCACCGGCCCACACCTGCATGAGCCGATTACGGATCCTCGGCCCAGCGAGCGGTGACCGGCGAAGCTCCAACTGGCCGTTGAAGCCTCCCAGCAAACGCTCCGCCACGAGCTCCGATGTTCGGAGCTCGCTCGGAGCCCTCACGGGTGTGCTTTCTTAGTTCCCCAGCGACAATCCGGTCAGCCAAGCGAAGGCCGGTGACCCCACCGACCCCTGCAACCGCCCGGATTGGCGAGGGTTAAGCCCCCCCACCACGACAGGGTCCTAGCACACCTAGGGGGGTTCCTATGTGTCCTGCCCACTGCCACTTCAACTTCTAATCCGGGTTATCTCGGTAGCTTTCGTTCATATACGAATTTTCTCATTCCTGATTCGATCTCACACTGTAACCCCGAGCAAAGCCCTCTCCATAGCCCGTTGAGCGACATTAAACGTTCTTACGACGCCCATAGTAAGAGACTACGTTTCCGCGCCATATGTCATGACTGTCAACACACATTGGTCGAAAACTTTAAACTTGAAGTAGAAAACTTTAATGACGACAATTGTTAAATTAATTTTGTCACAGTACATTCAGCTGCAAATGTGTATAAATTCAAAATATACAGATTAGTAAGCAATACAGATATTAAAACTAATAATTATTACAGAGTGCATAATAAATTTATGGTGTGTGTGCTGTTGTGTTTCAATAAGTGAGTAAGTTACGCCAGACCAGATCCCATTTGTCTATCCCAGGAGGAGACTAATTTCCAAACATTTATTTTACTAAGATCAGTAGCACCTATGGCGTTACTTATGGTGACTTTAGCCATCTAATCAAGTGGACCGTCAGCATCCCTGCAGACCTTTCAATAAAAATCAGACATTAATGACAAAATGAAAATTGAAATTTATAATCACATCCAATTTATACTGTAACAATAAACCTAATTATATAATTAGTTTAGATTTTTTTATCTAAAAATATTAGAAAATTATTCACTAAAAATTAGGTATATAAAAATTTAATAAAATAATTTAATGAATAATTTAATGAAAAGTGTAAATTTTGGTAAGTAAGTTGCTAAATTACCACAACTAAATATTTTGTGTACAATACTATCAAACACTTTTGTATGTGATAGTACAGGGTAGACAAAATGGCGCTCAAAAATTCATAATGTTCCGCGAAACAGCATTGTTGGCTATTAATTAATTATTGCGCTAAAATTTCGCGGCTACAATAAATGTCGCATTTATGGAAATAACCCGAATTTTAGCCGTCATCAATGCCATCAAAACAGAAACATTCCATTATGGGCGATGTAAAGTGAACGCCCGAAATCGCCGCGCCCGTAAAATACGGCCGGCGATATAAATTTATGTTATTAATTGATTCTTATTACAAAGAAATAAGGTCTGAAAATATTTATCTCTCTTTGTTGGCCGTAAACCATTTGCTGAATAAATGCGAAACAGTTGTAACTCGCAGGGAAATAAATTGAATACACCTCGGAACTCCAGAAATGTTAATGGAAGCAGAAAACTGCACTGAAAATTCGAATTTCAATTGTTATCGAACGCGAAATATTTCCTCAGTGTCTCTTTGTAGCGAGTGATCGAAATGATTGACCCAGTGACGACATCCGAACGTGACCAATAGCTAGCAACATAAAAACTTTTTTGCTTCCCTTTTTTTATAATTAATTGCACGCGTCTTAGTCCGCGTCTCTTCATAAAATGTTACTCGCTGATAATGTAGCTTTCTATAGGTGAAAGAATTTTTAAAATCGGTCCAGTAGTCTTTTGAGTTTATTCATTACAAGCATGCATTTGTATGGAGGGGGTAAAGGGGGGAAGATGAGGAGTGAGTAGCTGATAATGCTTTCTATATGTGGAAGAATTTTTAAAATTGGTCCAGTAGTTTTTGAGTATATTCATTACAAACATACATACATACAAATCTTTTTCTTTATAATATTAGTATAGATTAATGTAATCGTCACTCTAAGTATATTAAAATTATGAGATTTTTAACAAGATTTTGAGTCTAAATTTAAGATTGTACACCATTTTTCTGATACAAAATTAAAAATAAATGTAATATAATTATACAACATCGATTTTATTATTTTTATTATGACAAATTGACTCAATAATGTTATGTTATACTAGCAACCCGCTCCCGGCTTCACACGGGTGCAATTTTTTTCTTCAAGTTATATATTATAAAAACCTTCTTCGTTTAACGCTCTTTCCATTAGTTAAAACTACATCAAAATCTCTTGCGTAACTACGCAATTCTAAACTTAGAAGGAGTTACAGGATATTAGATGTGGGCAGCACTTCAAGTTATACTAGTAAGGGTAAGATTATTGATAAAGTTCTTTCGTTGTCAGTCATCTCAATTAGATTTTGCTTTTGGGTGCTATTTTCCTTAAGAAGAAGTACTTACCTTAGAAAATTTTCTAAAATTCCGTTGCTTGCTAAAACCGGCTAAAGTTAGTCATTTGACTGAGGCATTGAATAACAAAATAGAATTACAAAATTATGATGACGATTAAAATATTACTTTGCCATAGCCTTGGCATTGCCACAAATTTCAATCCCTTTTTTGATTCAAATTTTATGTTATGGTAAAATATAAGGTTTTGAAAATGTTCACTATAATAGTCTTTTTTATGTTAAGATTGACAGACAGGCTGACGGTCCACTTGGTGGTCTACCGTCGCCTATAACACAAGAAATAGGATTAAGAATAAGGAAATGGGCTCTGGCATCCCTTACTCACTCACCATATACAACAGCACACGTGCTGTTATTTCACGGTGGTCTTCTGTAAGGGGGTGTTTACAACCGCCAGACGGGCTGCTCAAATGCGAAACGTAGTGTGCCCGCTGCCACTACTTTTAATTCCAGACCAGAGCCAAATTTGAAAAGTTCATTTTTCAAAGATGTCCCAGCCGGAAATCGAACCCGGGAAGGGAACAGAGCGTTAAGGTAAGTACCCTAAGCATTCACCCCAACGGGCTCGTCAAATATAGTCTATAAAGTATTTAGTAATCAATTTATTGATACACCCGAATAAATGCTTATCGCATAAATTATAAATCATCTTGTAGGGTTAATTTTCTAATTATGGTTTTGAGTTTTCACTTTTTAAAAGTATAATTTCACAATTTCATGTAAATCATGATTCAAAATATGACAAATATTTTATTGTCACCAGTTTCACACACTTTTAAAAGATTTCCGGGCAATATTATGTGATTTATATTCAATATCAAAGCAATCGATATAATTGTATCAACATTCAATCAAAACCCATGATCATTGATTGGCATTTGACCTGTAAACTTCCTATCGCGCCCTACTTCTGTAAATGCATTACGATACAAAATTACTTTTTTCAATTTAGAAATTCAATAACTTGCTTTACAAAAAAGGCTTAAAAGACAGGAAGTTGCATCGCGGGTGTTTAAAAATTACTAATAATGTGCTTTTAATAGAAATCATTATACTCAGTGTACTTAGCTTTAACTCCCAAATATTTTTCAAAAGCATTACGTCATAAAATAAATTTAAAAATATTAACTTTTGACAGAAAATATGATAAAAAATTAATATGATATACTGTATACTACAGAGGTAGTAAAAATATTACTAAATTTAAATATGATAAAAATATGTATATACTGTATATTGTTCCTTTTCCTCTTGTTACTTGTGTAATGTTAGTCTATTTTATGTTATGCTACATTTGCCATAATCATTGTTTGTTAATCTATTAAGTTTTGCATCCAAGTCTTCATTGGCACCACAGCGTACTTATGACTGGTTGGACTGTGGTACGTTTTTGCTCTGTGACGCGAGATTGCATCATCCGTCTAGGGATTATTGCGTAAGTAATTGTAATGTGGGAGCAATAAATGATAATAATCTTTTGGAAAATAGTATTTAATTCATTTAGTTTCTGATTCGAACGTTATCCCTTTTACTTGTTTATATATTTGTTTGTTTGTTTTGTTTGTAATAATTATTTCTTCATATATTGTTTATTAGAGGAATAAAAGTTGATTTCTTTCATTCTTTCTTTCTTTCTTATATGCATAAAAAATATTGTTAGCATAACGTTACTAAAATATTGCAGCGGTCTAATATCAAATATGGCAAAAAGTCCATGATGTCTGATTTATAGTAATTGATAGCAATAGATCGTTTTTGATGGCAATAGATTATAAAACACATTGAAATGGACGTGACTATGCGGTTTTTGTTACGCAATAAATCGTTCAAATTGCAAAGAGAGTGTTGCCCTATATTTTGATATAATAACGCCCCCGATACTGGGGCGTTGGATTCGGCTGCATGCTGCTGGATGGATGCCATGGGACCGGGATGCCCTGAGATATTAAGATTTTACTTTAATTTTAACTTTAATTTTTGTTCTTGATATTAATTCTAAATTAAGTTCCCCTTTTTGTATATGGATTGTAAATTATCCGAAATAAATAAGTAAATATTATTATTATACATTTATTTATCTCTTTTCTTAATTTTAATTTTTTTACAATATATGTGTATATAAAAACAATAAATATTATAAAAAAATTAAAATTAGATGTCCACTAGTAGCGGGGCAAGGCCCAATCTACCGGTGGTTAGGGCTGCAGAGTGAGGAATCTCCTGACAATTCGTGCCGTGTCAAGAAGTACCGCCTTCTGTATCTGCCCCTTGATCCAGCCATCTAGTGAGAACCTCTTGAGATGTTGGTCGAGGCTCTTCGCTATAAGACCGTTCGCCGAGACGACTATCGGGACGATAATTGTCGAATCGACGTCCCACATGGCGGTCACCTCGTGAGCCAAGTCTTTTTCGGCTTTCACGAGATTCGTCATGCGGGACAGCTATGTCGACAAGCATCGTCCGGCGCTGGGATCGGTCAATAACCACGATGTCAGGCTTATTGGCGACAATAGTCCTGTCCGTAATTATGGAGCGATCCCAGTAGAGCGTAGCATGACCATTTTCGAGAACGGGCGCAGGCACGTACTTGTAGTAAGGCACCTCAGACTCGATAAGACCATATCGAAGGGCAAGTTGCTGATGAATGATCCTGGCTATTATTATTATTATTAAATTAAAAAATTGTGGACTTTGCCCTATTTGATGTTAGACCCTTGATTTAAAAGTAGCTGTGACGCGCTGTAGTTAGTTTTTGAAAATCCCACAGGAACGTAATATTTTTTCAGGCTAAAAATGTATCCAGGTAATAAAGTATCTGTGTGCCAAATTTTATCAAAATTCGTTCAGCGGTATTTTTGTGATTTAGTAAGAAACATCCAACTATATCCAGCTGTTTACATGAGACTTTAATAAAGACCTATTTAACTATTTAAATGTTAACCTATAATTATTTGCGTATTGTATTTATCGTAATTGAAGTGTTATGTTAGCTACGTCCAAAAATAATAATTGGGTAGAAGCTTGTCTGGGGGAGTGGAATGTAAATAAAATAAATACATTGATTTACTGACCTCACCAGCGGTTCTTATTTATCTAGACTCTCGCATCGCTATTTTAGGGAACCAGATTTTCCCTTGGCCTGCTAATTTTTTATACACACGCAACACACAACAACCATTTGTTCTTATAAATGGTAAAAACATTACATGAAAAGACACATGTAATGCGGTTAAGAGCGAATGCCTTCTCTCGGACGACGAGCCGAAGGCAACTCATTACATAAAGCAGGAAAAGGCTGAAGGTGTCGCTCATATCAAAACGACGTGATTAAGGTAATATATACACATATAATTTTTTTTTCTTTTTCCGAAAATGGAAAATGTTTTCCCTTACTTATTTTCTTTTTTTGAATTTATCACATTTTGAGAACAGTATATGTGTTGGATGTAAGAATATATAAAATAAATTTCAAATGTCATCCCTCTGTTCAAAATAAATTTTTGATTCCAACATACCTGATAAAATTGACATCTTTATTTTTTATTTCATCTTAAACAACCTTAAAAATGCATTTTGGAACGGAAATGAGGTTTCATTAAAAAGTATTAGGCCATAATGCTTATTCGGACTCGCAATTGTACATGTGCAAACAAAAGACACTTATATGTTACCGAGGTCAAAGAAATAGTTTTTAGAATTTTTGTCTGTTTGTCTGTACGGGTTAACCGATTTGAATGTGGTTTTCACTGACGTGTTGTAGCAAGCTTCCTCTAACATTTAGCGTTTGTTTCATTCCAATCAGTTTACAAACAAAAAAGTTACGCGCTATACCGAAAACTACGCTTACGAAGTTGCAAGCTCAGCTAGTGTGGAATATATTTGAGAATATATATATTACAAAATTCCTTATTTCTTAACAGTCAATTAATTGTATTCGAAACAATGTTCAGTCACTTCGAAATTCACGGGCGAAGAAACATCGACGTCTATGCGCCATGTCAACCATAAGATATGAAATGTTACACCCAAATTAATTGAAAATAAATATTATGAAATACCTACCAGATACAATTAACATTGTTCATGTTTGAAAATGTTTTATTTTATGTTCCTAGAACGCTTAAGGGCTTCACTGAGGCAAATGACATTTACAATAGAACTCGCTGGCGGCGGAGACAATTCAACAGGCCTAGAAATGGTGTTTTTTTTTGTTTTTACCATTAGAACAATACACAAAAAGAAATTTGTATTAATACAATTTGTTTTTCTGACATTAACTTATTAATCGGTACAGGATTCATATGCGCGCATAAGCCGTTTTCGAGAGAATTTTCAAAAAATGACAAATTATTCTTGTGTTCTAACTTTTTTTGTGGAGTTTCTATTACTTTAACAAAAATTTTAATTCATACAATTGGTTCTTCACATGTTTAAGTATAATATATATATATTTCAAAGCAATCGTGTTGTCTATTTCTTGTAACATCTTCATTAAACAATGGATATTTTTAGTATTTAACGTTTGTCTCCACCTTAATTCAAAATCCCCTTAGACAAGACGCGTATTCTTATCTGGCTAGCCGCGAACCCATTATATAACTTACGCGGAATCATTTTTTCCTGGCACCATGTCTGTACAGTCCTCGAGACTTGTTGAGTACTGAACTTCCACTTGAAAGGTCGACAGTCACTGACGACGAAGTCGTATCTTTGCTGCATCCCCTTTTTGTGCGCAAATTAAAATTGTTTCTTGCGGAATATTCATCCTTACACAAGTGAAAATAAAGACGAAAATGTCATAAGTTTTGTCTGTGGTAGTTTGACGCAAATTAATTACTTATATTCTGTGGACGTCCCAAATCAAAGTGATCAATAGGTATATACGGATTGTGTCCGGAATATTGATTAGGAAATAATGGTAAAATAATTTGGGTAACCGTCCTTCAACGGTAAAATATTGTAATCTTATTTTCTATGTCATTTATATGTAACTAGTTTATGTTAGCGGCTTTGCTTGCTTCAAAGTAAAAAATAAATAAATACTTACTGCATTGCACCCTTAAGGTTTTTTCTACAAAACAGGTTGGGAATTTTTAAAATCTGATGAATAGATTCGAAAAACCTAACAAACTTTACGTTACGTTGCAAACCCTACACTATTCTTAAAAATAGATCCATATATTAGTTAAAATTTAAAAAATTAATAACATTGCCTACTTTTAATTTTTTTAATCAAAAACCTAACTTTACTTTTTTACTTCTCTCTCTCTCTCTCTCTCCACAAACTACGTATACGAAAATATTATCCTTTTTTTCTTTCCTATTGTATCACTTTAAAGCAGAGGTTCTCAGACTTTTTTTGTCACAGACCACTTATGCTAAGTGATTCCGGAAGACCCCCTTTTTACGTTGGGAAATCCATCATGGACACCCAGCAGTGAAGGGGGACGCTGTGGGTTATGCCGGACTCTACGGCTAAAACCCAACGACTTTCTAGCGCGGCCGTAGATGGGCAGGGTCGCAGGAACGTTGTTGCACAACTTCGGCGACCTCCAGAGGACCCACTACATTTTTACGATATTCCCAAACCTCGATAAAAAATGTGAAGATTAGATGGAATTTGCACTATGGAAATTTGCGCTGCGGCTGAGTTCCAACCACGAATGGGGAGCTTTCTAAATGAAAAAAGTGAGAATAGATTGGTTTATTTTTTGTCACCCCAACGTAGACCTCCGTCGAGTATCCCGTAGACCCCTGGGGGTCCACCTGGACCACTTTGGGAACTAAGGCTTAAAGGATTGAAATAAAAATAAAAGTAGCTAGCTACCTATGTTATCCTGGTTTAAAATTACTGCTGTAAAAAAAAAACATCTAAATTGCTTCAGCCTTTCAGGCGTGAAACCGCAACAGATTTTCTCATTTATGATATACGAAAGTATCTACATAATTCCATTATAAGCCTATGAACATTCCATGAATTTGTTCAAATGACTATGGCAGTTTATTTCTTACCTAAGTAAATTAGGAGCTTCTAGAATAGTGGAAATATACAACTATATAATTTAGCTAAGTAGGTACTCGCAAACTGTGATTTTTATTATACATAAATAAAAGCTTTAGTGATCAAATTTCTAAATGAAACGTTTAAAAATTAAATATGAAATATTAATACACATATTTAATCTATTGTGAAAAATACTTCTATAAATTACACACATACATACATACAAATAGTGAGAACACATCTAATAATTAAAACTCAATTCAATTCTAGAAGTTATTATTTTCAAGGGTGTAAGAGCAATTAATGTTTTCAATAATAAAAAGCAGATTGTGTAAGAATTTATGTTTATTGTCGAGTTCCACAATTTTCTCGACGTAAAAATTCAAGTGAGACAGCACCATTTATCTCAAAACAAGTATACGATTTTTAAAGTCGGAACGAATAAAAGGAAAATTATGATAAACCCTGTTTCACTACGTTTTCCTTGTTGACCGGCTTTTATACCGCAATGTGTTATTTTTTGTTCGACATTAATAGAGAAACAAATTTGGGTCATCCTTTCTTATTATGGGCCAAGTTCTTACTAAACTAAATTGCTATATTATTAATTATGATGTAAGAAATAAGAATTATGGTGTTTTGCGGTTCAAATGAAACCGTTTTATTAATTAACTATTTCATATCAAAGAGTAGACTGTAGGTGATGGTGCACATGATTATAGGTAGCCTATAAAGGCACAAGAAACTTAGGACAATGCAAGTGTGCTAAAATTCCTAATAAGATTAACATTAAATGACAAGGTGAGAGGAGGGAAATGGGATCTGTGACATAGGCTAACGGACTGTCAGCCTGTGTCTGTCAGACTGCTAGGCTGAAGACTTGAAGATAGGTGGATACCGTCGCCTATAACACAAACAGCGCCACAGGTGCTGTTACCGTAGGATTAAAGGATAAGGGATTGGGAGGGAATAGGGAAATGGGCTCTGGCATCCCTTATTCACTCTCCGAAACACAACAGCACACGTGCTGTTATTTCACGGTGGTCTTCTCTAAGGAAGTGATTACTGCCGCCAGACGGGCTGCCCAAATGACTGCGAAACGCAGTGTGCCCTTCCACTACTTTCTAGCTCCTGACCAGAAAATTAACTGTGCTTATTTATGGATCGCATGTCGAGAACGAATTTGGAAGTCATATTCTATCGTGTAATATCACTTACGCAAGAACCTTCGTAGTTTTATAAGATATCTTGGATTTAGGGCATTTGAGAACGACAGTGATGCCACGGTTTTTCATGTCTAACAGCGTCGAAGTAAAATTACGTACATTCTTGTATACGGCCGAGGGAAGGGAATCAAAATCAATTTGATGTTATCTCGTGCCAAACATGATTCAAACAACGCCTTCCTAAACTCTCTTCTACTCTATGTTCTCGAACGACCCCTATTCAAGTTAATCCTTGTCTGTAAAAAATACTATATAGGATTCTTTTAATTTATGGAATCTATTAATTTAATGTTATCAGATAATTGGATAACTGTAGATAGTTCTTACTTGGGTATACTTATTAACCTTAGGCATACACAGTGTATATGATGAGAGGAATCATATATTGCGAATGAATAATTATGGCTATATTGTATTCAATAAAATTAGAAAATCTACAGAAAAAAATTATAATTTACAATTAAAGTACAATGATTTAAAGATAACCACAGATGATATGTGTTCATATAAAGTCACTTATGGTAGTAATACTTTACTATTTCCTTTATTAAGAAACCTCAAATAAGCCCTTTCCAATTATTAATTTTTAATACATAATTATCAGTTTAAAACAATTTTATTAGACAAATTAGCAGGAGAGCTTGGCAACAGGTGGCTACCGTTACCTTGGCTTGACAAGTGTGCATCATACACAAGAGTTACTTCACATGCTATCAGATATTGTTATTTTACTGTGTCTTTCTTTTGTAATGGAGTGAGTGGTCACTGCCGCCAGATGGGTTATAACTGCGAAAAGCAGTGTGGCCGGAATATCTTTTTTGAATTCCGTTAGTGATGTTAATTTATACTAATATTACGTATATAAAGAGAAAAGATTTGTATGTATTTTTGTATTTTCGTATGTTTGTACGAGTTTAAAAAAGTTTAAAAATTTAAAAACTACTGGACCGAGTTTAAAAATTCTTTCACCCATAAAAAGCTACATTATCAGCGAGTAACATAGGCTGCTCACCCTACACCCATCTCCCCCCTTTACCCCCCTCCATACAAATGTATTTTTGTAATGAATAAACTCAAAGACTACTGGACGTATTTTAAAAATTATTTCACCTATAGAAAGCTACATTATAAGCGAATAACATAGGCCACTCACCTTCTTCCCATCTCTGCCCTTTACCTCCCCCCCCATATAAAATTGCCGTTTTCCACGAATAAACTCAAAAATGTTTAAATAATAAATGTCCACCCGTGCCGGGGCGGGTAGCTAGTTTGTTTATAACTTAGATTTCTCTCTAAATGTGTATGACCTAATTTTTAAAAACCATTAATTCTCAATAAAAACTATTCCCTTTTACTGTCATCACTGCTGCTTTCTACTGTACTGTACTACGTATAAGCATTTTATGTTTTATTTTTTGTTTGTAATTAAAAATGTAATAATATAAAGTATAATTAAAAATATTGTTACATTAAAAATTAACACTACTTTTTATTATATGATTTTTAAATATATAACAAAAAATGGTGTAATAGCGGGACGACAACACCTCCCCGCCCGGCGTCACAGCGCGCGACGCTCCATCATCATGTTAATGGCAAAAGAAGAGCAATTTGCGTCGAGCGCAATCTCATTGTTTTTGATTAAAATTATTATTGTCCTCCTTTATTTGCTGCCAGGATTCTTTTCGCGTAAGCCGAGACGGGACGTGTCAATTTCAATATCAAGCGCATATATTAAATTATTTGTCGTTAAATTTAATTCCACAAGTTTAAACTGCATTGGTTTTTTACCACCCCACAATACACAACCTTATTTGGACATGATCCTGTCACAGGTCTTACCTCAACTTATTTAATTGCCAGCGTATTATCGATAGTAGAAGACGAAGAAGAACTTGAACGGATTATAAGAAACACGAAAAGGTCGTTAGTCAACGAGCAGAACCTTTTCTTACTTTAACTTTAATTAAAGTAAGAAAAATAATACTTGTATTTACCGATACTAATAAAATAAAGAGACTGAATTTGTGACTTAACTAAGAAACCTAATAAGATATTTAATTGTAACATTTAATAAAAATACTTTAAACCTTGAAAATACTTCAGACACTTCTTCACATTTCTATGTCTATGATCATTTATGAAGAGAGATTTCCGACCAACCAGAACAGAGCAGCTATAAAATCATTGACCAATCAGCGTTTCATTTTCTAATCGTCCTAAACAAATTGGGATTTTTGCAACGATCCTGAAAGTACTTCGAATGATTACAAAATTCTTTGTTAGTTTCCTATTGTCCGTTCCTTTGCAATCGTACTAGGATTTTTGCAAAAATCCGTTTTCTCCGATTATACTGCGACATATATAAAAATGCGTTAGTACACTGTATCTGATTTAGCTTTACAAAATTGTAACACAATTTAATGTTAACTAGAATGCGCAGCGAATGTTACAGTGGCTACTTCCTTCGCACAAAGTTTCGGAATTTTTTTCGCCTTTGTCTACAACAAACTTGTAAACTTTGCCACTTCAAAAATAGCTCAACGCGAGTTCCGAGGAAACTGCTCTCAGGGACACTGATGAACTGGACATATAAAAGAGTATTCTTATAACAATTTTCAAACAAAGCGATATTACCTAATTGTTTATACATCTACATAAATAATAATTTAATAATAATAAATCATTTATTCCATGTAATTTTTTTTTAAAAACATTTATCTATCATCAAATGTTTCTCATCAATATCTATACTTCTATACTAACATTACAAAGAGAAAAGATTTGTACGTGTGTATGTATTTTTGTATATTTGTAATGAATAAACTAAAAAACTACTGAGCCGATTTTAAAAATTCTTTCACCTATAGAAAGCTAAATTATTAGCGGGTAATGTACCTACTCATCCTACTTTTCGAATATTCTGACTAAAGTTTATTATTAGTTTATTATTATTATTTTATTAATAGGTATATTATTAATATTTTATAAGTTATAGTTATATATATTATTATTTTATTAGTTAGTCTAACAAGAAAGAAATGATAACAGAAGATAATTGGGAAATACTACTTAGTTTTTTTTCCTTCGAACATTTTCTGATATTTATGGAAATTTTAAGGCACCAAAAAAAGACTGTGAAACGCTGGCTGAATTAGTTTCAGTACAAAACAATAAATAACTGGAAAACTTCCGCAGCAGGCTAATTAAGACCCCTCATAACTCTTGCAGGCACGTTAAACTGCACACTAACACCTAAGATTGCAGCGAACTCGAAATAGAAGTCTTAAGAGTAATGCACTCAAATATTTGTAGAAACGTATTCCCTATGGAATCCACTGTCTGCACTGGGTCTGTTTGTATTCGAGAATGTTACAAGCAAAGTCTGAAGGACGTATAAATACTTCCTTAATTATTAAACAGCAAAATTATGAGCAAACAAGTCTATAAAATATTTTATTTTAACTAAAAATATTTATCAGTATTATAACTTAAAATAAAAAGCTTTTTGTATCAGTTATCGTCTTACTAGCTCCTTTGCGCATTCATTTTTATTCGTCGTGTATTTTAACTCCTTATTTCATATCCTCCCTACATCTTTAGGATCAAAACGGCCCCACAAATTTTTGGTGTTGTACAATTTTTAAGCTGTGTGAATTTAAAGCTGTCTTTGTCAAAACATAATCAGCTTCTATTCCCTTGAATGTTTTGTTTATCCGTATATTTTGTTCATGTGGCTTATCAAATTTTCTTCTTTGCTTCTACTAAGTACCTTTTTTTAAGCGTAACCTATAATAGTCGTAACCTATAATAAACATAGACTACAAACATAGACTATAATCCAGCCACGTGAACATGCAATTAAATAAATATTTGTCGATCACTTCGTACAGTGTCACTTAACATTGAATTGTTGTGTTTAATATTAGTCATTTCAGTAATTAAAATTTTAAGAGTATTTTTTATGTTAAGGTCGGCAGACAGGCTGACGTCCACTTGATGGTAGATGGCAACTGTCGCCTATGACACAAGCAACGCCAAAGCTGCTGCAAGTGCGCAGCCGACTGCAGTAGAATTAAGGATAAGGGATTGGATAGGAAAATGGGCTCTGGCATCCCTTGACATATCTCACTTACTCATCAAAACACAACAGCACACATGCTGTTATTTCGCGGTGGTCTTCTGTAAGAGGGTGGTTACTGCCACCAGACGGGCTGCCCAAATGACTGTGAAACGCAGTGTGCCCTGCCAATATTTTCCATATTCAGACGAGAGTCAAATTTGAAAAGTTCATTTTTGAAAGTTAATCATGCCGGGAATTGTGGTAAAAACTTATGAATACTTTAATCGCATTTTCTGCTAACATAATATTAGGTTGGGGAAAAGTCTTTTCGCATACAGTATGTTTAAACTTGTGATAAAATCTCTTTGGCTATACTATTTGTATCTGGATAGTTATGATGAAATTAAAAAGGCTATATTTCAAAGAAAGAAACAAATTAGTAAAATCTTGTTTCTAGCTATTTTTCATTTGTTTTTCTTTCTGTCAAAATTAGTGAATCTAACGAAGAAATTCCATAGATTTTAAAATTTTATTACAAAAAAAGAAAAAGCAGCGGCAACGGCGAAAAAAATTGTGACATAAATGTCCATAAATGTCACAATTTACCATAATTGTCACACACAAGTATCGGTAAGAGTAGCACAAAGCTGGATTAAGCGTTTTCAATCCGGGAATTTTGATGTCAAAGATGCACCTCGCTCTGGTCGCCCTGTTACGGATAAAATGGACGCCATTTTTGAAAAAGTGGAGCAAGATCGGCATATCAGTAGTTACGACATAGCTGAAGAACTGTGAATTTACCCCAAAACAGTTTTGATCCATTTGAAAAAAGCTGGGTGCCATGCGAGCTCACTTAAAGAGATCGTATGAATCGTGTACTCATTGCGAACCGTTTTTGAAGAGATTGATAACTGGTGATGAAAAGTGGATCACGTACGACAAGAACGTGCGAAAAAGGTTGTGGTCAAAGGTCGGTCAGGCTTCACAGACTATGCCAAAACCCGGATTGACTCGCAACAAGGTGATGCTGTGTGTATGGTGGGATTGGAAGGACATTGTTCATTGTGATCTTTTACCTCCGGGCAGAACCATCGATTTGGATCTCTATTGGCAATAACTGATGAGATTAAAGCAAGAAGTTGAGAGAAAGCGGCCGGAATTGATCAATAGAAAGGATGTGGTCTTTCATCACGACAAAGCTTGACCACACACATCTTTTAAACCACTCAGCAAAAATTAAGAGAGTTTGGATGCACCTTCAGATTTCCACCTATTTCGGTCTCTTCAGAATTCTTTAGACAGTGTGAGATTAACATCAAGAGAGGACTGCCAAAACTACTTGTCGCGTTTTTTTGATCAGAAGTCCCAAAATTTCTATAGCAACGGGATTATTTCACTACCTACAGGATGACAAGAAGTCATCGTACAAAATGGCACATACATATAGGTATACTGAAATTAAATGTAAATAAACCTTGAAAAAAGTCTTGAGTTTTCATATAAAATGCGAAGAAAATTTTTCCCCAACCTATTATATATTAGTATTTCTATTCGCATTTATGAGAATTTATATCACTGAGGGATATTTTTATAGCAACTTTAAGAAAGCTATAGCACACTGGGTGTTATTAAATTTGACGAATTTCGAACTAAATTTGTGGCATATACGAGTATAATATAAGCAGCATCTTGTAGAACACTGCGTGAATTTCAATTTCTCTACGAGTACACTCTGAGATCACGTACGCATCCTAATTCATAGCGATTTGAATCTATGCAGAATTGCAAATCTGACCTAATTCTATTTTCATCGTAGAATTATGTTAAACTTATGACACTTTCTGCTTATTTTGATAGGTTAAAAAATAATTAATAAAGAAATTAATATTCTATACTCAGCGAAGCGAACAGTGGGCATTACACCAAAAATGAAACGACATTTATTTTAAAATTAGAATTACTCCGTGATAATTAAATTAATTTTAATCGTGCTCAGAATTTAATATAAAGTATTAAGTAACAATTGCGTAGAAAGTCGTTAACCATTATCTCACAATTAAAAATGACGTATATATTTTGTCAATATAAGTGACTTTTGTCAATAGTGTATTAACTAATTAAAATAAGACCTTTCAAATTGAATCCTCTGAGAATTTTAAATTTGCATTGCTTGGAATGTATTCAAACGTAGTTTTAATGGTGATGTGGCCACAATTTGGATGGATTTAACCTTAGAATAAAATTTTCTTTAAGATTTTCACGGTTTTTGTCCCAAGGCTAAGGCTAATTTACTGTTAAATCAATTAACTTTAGATTTCCATGTAGGTTCTTTGTTTTTCATAGTGGCGTAATTTAAATAAAATGTTAATATCGGCAGACAGGCAGCCCGTCTGGCGGCAGTAACCACCCCCTTACAGAAGACCACCGTGAAATAACAGCATGTGTGCTGTTGTGTTTCGGTGAGTGAGTAAGGGATGCCAGAGCCCATTTCCCTATCCCCCTCCTAACCCCTTATGCTTAATTCTACTGTAGTCGTCAGCACACTTGCAGCAGCTGTGGCGTTGCTTGTGTTATAGGCGACGGTAGCCACCTGCCATCAAGTGGTCAGCCTGTCTGCCGATCTTAACATAAAAAAAAGAAAAACTATTGTGGATACTTTCAATGTGCGTATGAAATATTTAAGGAAATGTATGTTAATGTGACGTGTTGTTTATTTCTAATATAAAAACTATCAAACATAGAGAAGCTTTCACGAGATAACAAAAGTGCTGTTAGAGCTATGTCAGCTACAAAGGCCGAGAACTTTGTAACTGAGAATGAAAGATACGCCGTCACGGGTGCAAAATGATAAAAGGTCGCAAAGAACTTTACAGCTGACACTTTCAGACTTCTTTTTATGGTCCCGAAAGTTACAGCGCGGCACTCTAAACTCAGCAAACTAAAATTCGTCCATGCAAATTTCGATTTTATCACAATTGAATAAAGATTAAAATTATTTGGAAAATGATGCTTGGTTTTAAGTGGTTATTTTGACTGTTGCATTCTGTTATTTAGCGCATGACACCTCACTCTGAACGCGAACGACCAAATATAAATGCGACAGCAGTAAGTTTATAAATAACTAGCGTTCCGCCCCCGGCTTCGCCCGTGGTGCAATTTTTATATACTAAAACATTCCCCGTTTATCCCTCTTTCCATTAGTGAAAACCGAATTAAAATCGATCTACCCGTTCACGCGTGATGCCGTGACCAAGGGAAATAGGGATTCATTTTTATATATAAGATTAAATGATATTATTATTTGCTTCCGAGAAATTGTTCGAAATTGTTCAAAAAAAAAAGAAATTAAAGATAACGTGTCCATCATTTAGTATTAAAAATAGATAAACAAATTAATATTAATATTAATACTAATATTAATATTAAACAAGATTAATATTAATTATTTCATATTAATCAAGATATCTGTCTGCTACAGTCTGATGAATCTTACTTTTAAAAATAATAATCTATACATATATATAATAAAATCGTCAATGCGCCCTGTCTCTATGTACATTAAAGATTTTTTCAAAAAACAATTTGTGCAGGTTGTACTTATGTTACCGAGGTAAAAAAAAAACAGTTTTTTTTGAATTTTTTTTGAATGCGTTTGTGCACAATCTCTGAAACGGCTTAACCGATTTGCATACGGTTTTCACTCATGTATTGCAGCAAGCTTTCCGTAACATTTACTGTTTGTTTCATTCCAATCGGTTTAAAGTTACGTGCTATAGCGAACACCACGTGTACGAAGTTTCGGGCTCAGCTAATTTAACATACTTTTTTTAAAGTAGCTAAAAAACATACTTTTTTTAATTTGGCGTACTCTCTGGACCCTGAAGTTCACTCCGGGCTCTTGCCCTTGGAAAAGAGTATGAACTTTTTAGGGTCGAGTGGTAACTAATAAAGGCAATGTTTGTATCTGTCTGCATGAGAAAATATTTTACAGTAACATATGCAATATGCATAATGTAAAAGTTTTTCTTCATTTTCTTTTAAAAAAGGAAAATTCGCCCTTTTCCTCAATAATTCCTCAGTTTATTCAATGATTTCATTTAGGCACTTCCAAACGTGATCCCAGCTTTGGGATTTTTTATAACTTTTCTCCTATAATATTTCCTCCGCTCATGAGACTTTGTTTTTTGTAATTGGGAAAGTACGAGCAATTAAAACTTTTATAATTGTCGCGATGGGGAATGCTAAAATTAACTTCACAGTGAACAATGGGCATCCGGCAGAGACAATAAAAAAGGAAACTTGAAAACTTTCTCCATTTGAAACGGAGTAACCTTTACTGGTTAGTAACACGATCATTGCAATTACGATAAAGACGTCAACATCAATGTTTGTTTACCACGGTTAGAGACATAAAGGGAATAAATGCTTCATTTTCATTAAATTTTTCAATATATTAGTAAAGTATGCTAAATACGCCATTCTTTGCAGGTATACTTGCAAAGAATGGCGTATTTGCGTATTTGTTATGTATGGCGATAGAAACTCACATTCGGATAGCTTCTCGGATTTCGATAGAATGAGAAACTGAGAAACATGTTTATTTATCCCATAACATGTTTTTTTTTTAGAAACATGTTTTTTTTGACGAGCCCGTTGGATGAGTGGTTAGGGTGCTTGCCTTAACACTCTGTTCTAGGGTTCCCGGGTTTGATTCCCGGCAACGTTAACTTTGAAAAATGAACTTTTCAAATTTGGCTCTGGTCTGGATCTGGAAAGTAGTGGCAGGGCACACTGTGCGTTTCGCAGTCATTTGGGCAGCCCATCTGGCAGCAGTAACCACCCCCTTACAGAAGACCACAGTGAAATAACAGCACGTGTGCTGTTGTGTTTCGGTGAGTGAGTAAGGGATGCCAGAGCCCATTTCCCTATCCCCTCCTAATCCCTTATCATTAATCCTACTGTAGTCGGCAGCGCACTTGCAGCAGCTTTGGTGTTGCTTGTGTTATGGGCGACGGTAGCCACCTACCATCAAGTGGATTGTCAGCCTGTCTGCCGATCTTAATATAAAAAATAAAACAAAAAACATATTGTACATATACTTTAAAGGGAATTGCTTAAAGACAATAGTTAGGAGTACTTACACATTAAATATTAATTTAATGTGTGAAAAAAGCCATCAAAAATAAAGAATGAAATTGCTTAGATTACATTGAAACAAAATGAAGTGCCTGATGATTTCAATACAGCAATATTACTTTTGGTCCACTTGATGGTAGGTGATTACCATTGCCTTAAGCATTTGCACTTGCAACCCAGCAAAAATATACTTACATCCCCTCAGAATTAACGTTTGATGTAGAGAATAGAAATATTTCAAGGAAAAATTGGTTCCATTTGGGTGTGCAATGCCTTTCTGTTCTTATATTTAAGTTTTGTTTCCCAAACTTTTTCATTACAGATTTATAAGCTTTATTAACAATAAATACCATTACCAAATAATCATTAACTATGTGACTAATAGCTTTTTACATTACTTTTGTACAGGGCAGATAGTACAGAGAGCCGACGGTAGCTGAGGCCGGAAGGTCCTTGAATGGAGGCTACAGACCGGTAAGCGCAGTATCAACATCCACTCACAAATTGTACAGACACTCTAACAGTAAGAAATAATAACCCTTACATGTTGTCATAATTAAAAAAGAATTCATGTATAAGTATTATTAAAGAGAGTTAAATAAGTTCATTAATAAATAAAATAATAAACTTCGCATCAACAAATTTCATTTTATTTCTTTTACTAAAAACTTTGACTAGTAAATAAGTATTACACTCATTAAAAAATTATGATATATTTATAGCAGCGCGGCCCTACTCAAACATTTCAAACCTCCAAAAGTTTTGGCTTGTACTTTATTCACGATTTATTTACAATTTATTTGTTTAAAAATTTAGTAGAACGGACACAATACACTAAACCTGTACATTTAGTTTTAAAGTTCAAAGTTTTAATGCTCATAAAGTTAACTTTAAATTATTACTGAATATCTGGTACCAACGTCTTCGTCCGCTTTGGAAAATGAGTAAAATTAAATATAATAGGGAATATTCTCATACGATAGGTTATATCGTTATGTAACCGTAAAAAAATATTCAATGCCAAGAAACAGAAATTTAGTAACAAAAAAAATATTAAAATTAATTAACAGCTAGGGCCACATTAACACCCGCCCTTATGGCGCGCGCACGTTACATTCGAACTGACCGTTTCAAGTATTTAGAATTTCCCACAATTTTATTGCACCTTTTAATAATTATTTTCTTATCGAAAAAGAAATAAAATTAAAAAAAATATTTACGTAGACATAATTCTAAAACAAAAATGTTGAAAAAAAAATTTCAAGACTTTAATTGAATTGTTAATTATGTATGTATTATAACTTATTAGAAAATTGTATTCCTTTTGTTATCAATTTGTGTCAATAATGTTTTTAAATAATCGGTTTAATTTAAGCAACACGAAGAAATACTGTAAAAAAAAACAATTCCCTATTATGAGTATAAACGCTTGCGTCTGCCTCAAGCCAAATCTGTCGTCGCATCTAGTTGGTGTGAGCTTCAACGTATTTTTTTCGCACGTAGTTTTTCCTAAGATATTCATTTAAATTGTATGGTGTACTGGGCTATTGATAATGATATTGATATTATTTAATTTGATAATGATTAATACTGTGTCTGTCTAATAAGCTTTTCCATATACCACATTATATTATGTGATCATTTTTTTAGAAGTTAGAATGGGCATAGTAAGCTGTCCTTAAAAATTATTAACTGTCGTTACGGACTTTTTTGTAGACCTGTAAAAGAAAAAACCATCCCACCATTTATATTTTTTTGTTATATCTCAAATGGATAAGGCAGCGTTTTCGTTGAAAGCTCCCAGATATCTTTAACAATCATCGTCATATTTCAACCAATTTACACAAAGCCTTAACGTTTATAAATGAAAACCTGTAACCTGATTATAAATGAAAACCGTATGAAAATATACATACATACAGACAGTCGCGTCGGGGTTTTTTTTAATAATATGTAAGGATTTGGTCCGAGCCTCGTCGCATAAATCAGATCCTTGAATGTGAAGAGAACAAAAAAATCTACTATTAAACCAGTCGCTCGGAAGAGCAAGACCTTGGCTTGATTCATGGAACTCGTTTGATTTTCCTCTGCGATGCCTCTCACACAACCTGGTAATATTTGAATGGATTTTTAATTGTTAAATTACAAAGCCTATTTTTTAAGCAATTCAGAAGCTGTTAACTTTGTAAGCTTATAAGATATCCGGTATTACACCTCGGATATCTTATAAGCTTTACCCTAAGCTTGTTTTTTTTTATCCAACAGCTCAATAATTATGATTGCTTTCATATTCTGATTCTATAGATAAACCAATTATTGTTATTTTTGTCTCGTTATTTGTTATGGGGCTTTGTATAGGTTTTTTTTTTTGTTAATGTATAAAAATAATATTTTTTTTAAATGTAAGAATTTGTATAGAGGTTGGCAGTTTGATGGTCTACTAATGATAGATTACCATCGTCGCCTTTTAAAACAAATATCGACAGAGCTCATGCAAATATCGCTGCCGACATGAATACATATTAATACTTATAACCTTAGAGCATTATACACCTAATAGGGTACATAGAAGGTAATAGATGAATTCGATACTATATTTGACCCTTTTAGAAATGTTCTATACAAGTCAAAAGTTTCTACATGGTAAGATGCAGTTTTTTTTACATAATTGCATACAGGCAAAGAAACAAAGCCGCATTGTTCCGCAATGTGTAAGAAAGAAGTGCTACACAACAAAAGAATACTCTTTTGTCTACGAAATGTCTGCCAAAAGCCGTAACTTTTTCTACGTTTTTAAGTTTTTTTCGTTGACTGTAAGCCCGACGTTAAATAAAAAAAAAAGAAATAAGGCAATCGGATAATTTCGGAGAGAGTGGATAACCCCTCATGTTTTCTTTGTTCAAATATATGACAAAACAGGTGAAGAGCAGGAAGATTTGAAAAAAAATTAATGAATGAATAAAAAGATTACAAATAAAAATATTAAGTATTTTTTTTTATTTTTTCAAAATATTTTTTTATTTTTATGTAAAGGTCTTAAGGTGGAGACAAACGCTAAATACTAAAAAAAATTACAAGAAATAGACAAGACAATTGCCTTGAAAAATATATATATTATACTTAAACATGTGAAGAACCAATTGTATTAATTAGAATTTTCATTAACGTAATAGAAACTACAAAAAAAAAGTTAGAAAACAAGAAGAATTTGACTTTTATTGAAAATTCTCTCGAAAACGGCTTATTGCGCGCATATGAATCCTGTACCTATTAATAAGTTAATGTCAGTTTAAAAAATTGTATTATTATTATTTTTTGCGTAGGTATTGTTCTAATGGTAAAAACAAAAAAACACCATTTCTAGGCCTGTTGAATTGTCTCCGCCGCCAGCGAGTTCTATTGTAAATATCATTTGCCTAAGTGAAGCCCTTAAGAGGAAAGAATAGCTTTGCGATTCTAACGAAATAGGTATTTAGGAAAACACATGCTATCGCTCGTGCGCTCATGTCCCCGGGAATCGCGCACAACACATACAAATAGCCTCACGCACACATCGACGGACGCTGTTAGTTGACGAGCAATTACGGCGGAAGGCGAACTCTTTTATTTATTTAGTTATTTGTTGTGGCGTGCCCGAAACTCCGATATAAAGAAATTGAAGATTATAGTGATAATTTCAAGTAAGTAAGTATTTTATTTATTTATGTAATTAGTAACGATTATTTATTATTATTTATTATTTATTTATTTATTTATGTAATTAGCCAATTTCCCTATCCCCTCCTTATCCTTAATCCTAATCCTTACCCTATCCTTAATCCTTACCCTTATCCTTAATCCTACTGTAGTCGGCAGCGCACTTGTAGCAGCTTTGGTGTTGCTTGTGTTATAGGCGACGGTAGCCACCTACCATCAAGTGGTCCGTCAGCCTGTCTGCCGATCTTAACATAAAAAAAACGAGTGTAAGCTAATTTGATTTTTGATAAATCGGCTTTTTGCCTAAATGACTGACATTTTGTATTTTAAGTATGTATCTATATGATATTTACGAAACAAAAGATTTTTGACTTTGTTATTGTGTACGAAACTGCTGCATGTGCTACTATAATAATTATAACTATAATGTTTTCGTGAAATGCTAGATATTCGGTTTTGTCAAAATCAAAGTCAAAAAGTCGGTTTTAGGTCGGCTCAGGTTTCAACCACGTTTCAGCTAGGTAACTAAACAATTTTTAGGTACCTTGGTAGGTAGATGTAAATAAAATTATTTTTTAATTCCTGTAGATATAATAGTCACACGATAATGGAAGCATATTATAGAAGGGGCGAAAAGAAACGAATACGCTTATGTGTCCGCCGGAAAAAAATGTCACTTCGCCAGAAAGGCAAAGAATTGGTTTGTAGTTTGTACACACCTTCTCACAGTCAATCTAACTCACAGTTATACGAGTATAGCCTAAATATATATATTTTTCAATTCTTATTCATGGACAGTTAAAATGAGTAGGTAGGTAAATTAGACACGTTACACACGTTACTGTTTTTTTTTTTAGAGCTCCCACATCGCTATTCGTGCATTATTCGTCTATATTCGGCTATTTTCACGAACAAGACGAATACGCGAATACTAGAACACCTACTATACGCCGGCTTATCGCCAATACCGGCATTTATAATGTTTTCATGAAGTATTTTTTTCGTGTGGGAAATTAGATAAAAAGAAAATCATTTTAGAAAATATTTTATTTTATTTCTTGTCCCTGTGCACCGGGATCAGTTTCTAAGGGAAGGGTAACTGTGGAACCTACATGGAACGCAGTCCGGCACCCACTAGTTATGTTTTGGCATTACGACACGCACGGTTTATATTTATAGTTTGTAAATCATCAGTCTTTGAGAAGACAAACTTTAACAAATTCGATACTCCAAGACAGTGAAGATCAACAATACAATATTTCGAATAATACTACACCAACGACTTCAATTTCAAATTTTCACCTAATACGATCGAACCGGTCAGTTTTTTTGTGACAACCATTAAAGAAAAATAATGGAACAAATTTTTGCAAAGATGGAGAATAGTGAATTTCGTGTCTTGATTAAACATTATTTATTGCGCAAAAAAATTATTACGGAAACAAAAAAAAATTGATAAATATTATGGGGATTCTGCTCTGTCGATTAAAATGATTCATAAGTGGTTTACTGATTTTCGCTGTGATCGTACAACCACAAGTGATGCTGTGCGTTCAGGACGCCCAGTTGAGGTCACTACTCCAGAGATGATCGCTGAAATCCACGACATAGTGTTGAATGACCAAAGAGTAAAAGTGAGGGAGATAATCGAGATAGTAGGCGTCTCAGACGAACGTGTGCGCAATATCTTACACTAACATTTAGATATGAAGAAGCTCTCCGCTCGATGGGTGCCGCGTTTACTGACTGTTGATCAAAAACGTATGCGTGTGACCACTTCGGAGGCGGGTTTGACGTTGTTTCAACGAGATAAAACTGAATTGCGTCGTTTTATAACAGTAGACGAAACATGGATCCACCACCATGCCCCAGAAACCAAACAACAATCGAAACAGTGGATTGCTACCGGCGAACCAGCTCCGAAGAAGGCCAAAGCAGTTTTATCGGCCAATAAAGTGATTATTTTCTGTTTCCTAATTTAATAAAATGGCTTGGTGGGAAAAGATTTGGCTCCAACGAAGAGGTCATGCACGAAACCAATGCCTATTTTGAAGGGTTGCCTAAGTCGTGTTTTATGGAAAGAATCGAAAACGCTGAGTGAAGTGTATTGAGCTACGCGGAGACTACTAATCCAAGCGCCGGAGCAATAAAATGTGAGATATTCAATAAAATGTGTTTTTCAAGATGGCGGCTGACGCTCACACACCCCCCCCCCCCCCATGACGCCAACTTGGATTTGCAATCAGGGGACACCCCTGAACATATTCGAAAAAAAAAATAGCCGGTCCCGTACATTTCCAAAAAAAACCCTCTGGCGCTTGGACTATACGTTGAAAGATAAATAATACTAATTTAGTTAATTTTACTCCTTGTTTAATTTTACCAGACTTATCAATCCGCCGAACTTACTCCCAACATTTTTGAAACAGATAGATATCGATAACGCGGGTGGGGATCCCATCTCTACTATCGACTTTTCCATTGACATCCCTATAATACGTGATGCTTTGCTTCCCCCCCCCCCGACCCCCAATCGTGCGATAGAGAGCGTTGCAACTCGCGACTGATAATAGGTACTTTTTTTGATGAAATTTCCATTTCGGGAGAAAACGGTTTCCACTGACTAAATCTTAACAAATCACTTTGATTTTGATATCGATCGTTTCAGCGCGATATATTCTAGGTTTATAGGTTTCGTTTTTTTAAAAAAATTACACTGTTTTTATAAAATAAACGGCTTAATTCGACAAAGTTTTAATCACAAAAATTAAGTTATTTGAGGTGCCTATAAGTTTGAATTTATTGCAAATTTTGAAAAAAGGAAAACCTATAAACTTAGCCTTTCATTGTGTCAATAACATATTAAAAAATCATGGAGATTAGAAAATATTTAGAAGTGGAAAAACATTTTCTCTTTTTGTATGGACGAATACGTACTATTCTTTCCTCTTAAGACAAAGTGACGGTCAACTTGATAGTAAGCGGCTACCATGGGCCAACACAAGCAACGCCATAGGTGCTACATGGATTAAGGATAAGGGATTAGAAAGGGATAGGTAAATGGGCTCTGGTATCCCTTACTCACCGAAACACTACAACACGTGTGCTGTTATTTCACGATCGTTTTCTGTAAGGTTACTGAAGTCCTGTACTATTTACCAGATCCAGACCAGAGTCAACTTTGAAAAGTTCATTTCCAAAGCTATCCCTGCTGGGAATCGAACTCAGGACGGCTGAGAATGAACGCTAAGGCTCGGCTCGGCTAAGGATCTTAACAACTCGTCTCGTCAGTATGCCTACAGAAACATGTATGATCGTCGCCAAATAAAAATTTACTTTTCTTGATCATTAAAATTATTTGTTTAATTAAAATATGGGCGTAGAATTTAGTTCAATCATTTAAAAAAAAAAACCTTATTGAAAAATGATAGGGTCGAATCTGAATTTTCCATATCGGTTGAATATGTTATGTGAATACATCAAATATGTAGAAATATATCGAAGTAATATTTATTGTAAATCCAACGCAAGCGAAGGCACAATTTCAATGAGAATTAACAGCGAGGTTTTAAAGTTCGAACAAAGAGATACATGAATACATTTAATATGGGAAATACATACATTTTAAAATATAAAATGATTTCGCAAAAGAGCAGAGAGATCACATTCACAATGAGTGTTTAATGGAAGAGGATTATAAGCTTTCATCGAGTTACTTTTTGCAAAAAAACGCTTATACGGATACACCCTGAAAACGTCCATTTAGATTGTGGTTTGATAAAATATTTAATTCGGAATCGTACAGATTGCGCAATCCATGCGATTGCCATAGATCAAAACCGTGTTGCTGACAATTTATTGCAAGCAATATTTAAGGAGTTTTACTCTGTTTTTCCCAGTCAGTACTTATTGTCAGATGAAGAATAATCCAGGTGATATTGCTTCCATATCGCAAATATTAATTTCAATTATTTTAGTTCAATAAAATTTTACTTAATATAACACACAATACCTACCCATTCCAAATTTTAAACTATATTTGATTTTAATTCTAATTTTGTAGTCATTTAATGGTAACGGCAGCGAAAGCATCTGATAATCATTTTTCATTATTATTTCTTTGCAAGTAATAATAATAAAAAATAATTTTCCGAATGGTCCTGAAATTTTTAATAAAATTATCGTAGTTTAAAAAATAACCTAAAGCCGAAGTATTTCATACTTCCTTCGGTGGATCGCAGATTTAGAAGGCTCATTGGCGACGGTACACTAATAAGAACTAAGCTGAAGAGCCTGGCACATAAACGCAAAATTGTTTGTGTGTGTGTATTCTATAAGATGTGCTCGGGAACTGCATGAGATCATACCGCCTTCCCCTTTCTTCTGTCGGACATGCAGACGTACTGCTGGTTACCATCCTCACCTTGTCGAAATCCCTCTAATTCAAACCAAGCGCTTTAAAACATCTTTTATAATGTGTACTGCTAAGAATTGGAACTCCCTGCCTGTGTATGTACGTATTTCCGAGCTCATACAACCCAAATTATTTCAAGGTTCGTGTGAATAAGCATCTTCTGGGTGAGTTCGCTCCATCGTCGGCCTCATTTTTCTTACATGGATAGATGCTAACCAAGAGCAAAACCCATCTTTAATAAAAAAAAAAACTCTTCATCTTCTTGGGATATTCGAAAAAAAAGACAATTCGAATTTCTCGAGATTTGCAGTTAGGAACACATTTAACGATTCATTTTTATTTATATAGATTATTTTTAATTTATATTAGGTGCAATGAATCAGAGACGGTTCTCAAAATAAGATCAAATAAGGACGACTAATTAGACTGTATTTGCAATTTCATAAATTCGGATAGTCAAAATATACTATTTTTCTCTTTATTCATCGACTTAATAGCCCGGTAGCGATTTTTACTATGTTATTTCTACAGTTGTTTACCTAGAAGAAGTTACTATAAGTAAATATTCACTCATACTAAGTATACAATTTTTTTTTAATATTTTCGTACGAAAGGTTATATCGTTATATTACCAAACAAATAACAAACAAAAAACAGAAATAACAAACAGCTACGGGCACTTAAACACTTAAGAGCGTGCAGCGCGATCGAAAATCTTCGAGTTGGAGTAGCGGTGACGGAACGCACACAAAAATAACTTTACAGATTAGGCTGAACACAGAGTAAAACATATTTTTACTAATTTTTCTTTAGGAAAAATTAATGTAATAAATGATAATAGAATGTAATATATGTAAATAATAATTAGTTATTATTATAATATAACGTAATATTCAGCTGATCACTATGTTTTGTTCATTTCTTATACATAATTTTACCTATGTATACTTACCTGCATATCTGGAAAAGAATAAATAAAGTATGAAAGAAGAAATGAAAAACTGCAAAAAATAATAAAAAGTTTTTATTATTAAATTTGTGATGTTTGGTTGTCGTGGTATTATCGTTATTTTTGACCTTATCTTTCGAGTGCTTTCAATATATAATCAGGCTCCTTAATTGCCATTTTTCTATCCAGTTTTTTTTCGTATGAAATATTTACGTATTGAATTTTTCCACTGTCTTGATTATCCGAGGATGTTTGAATTTCTGCTATTGGTAGCCTGAAATAAAATTAAACACTAAAAACGACACAGAGCAAATTGTAAACACCGTTAGTTTATAATAAACATAACTGACGAATATTATGAAAGGAACATTGAATTTAAAATAAAACGCTTAAAAGTTGATAGTTTATAACCTCTCCGTTCCGAAATTGTCTACGAACATGCACTGTTCAGTACTTGGGCCTATCAATGAACAGTTTTACAAATTTACTGCGCGGTTTCAGTTTACAGTTTCGTTATAAACGGCTGTTATCAAAAGCAAAAAACCTAATCTAACCTAACCAATAAATGTTTGATTAGCTAAGAAACCTATTTGGTGACCAAGTACTAGACTAGGTCAACCAAAAAAAGTTGCTGACCAAATAAATATTTTGCTGAAAAAATATATATTCCTATTACAAACTAACATATGCAATGTTACCGGATAATAGCCTAATTGACAAAATTTGGAAATTAGTTTAAAACTATGGCTTAGCATCTATTTCACCCCAAAAATATATTATTTTAAGAAAAATAGGTCTTTTACATTAGTATTTTGAGTTTTTAGAAATGAACTTGAAATTGACCGCGAAAAAGGCCAAGACTGTCATGGCGTCTTGAATGACGTCACACCTCGCGAAACAGCCGTGTTTGTTTATGACAGTCAATTGTGTTTTTTAATAAATAATGGATTCCTCGTATTATAAATACTGTATAGTGCCCCAATATAAAAGTTCAACGATAAAAACGCCAAACAAATTATTCATATACGTTCCAAACAATAAACAATAACAAATTGATGAAGTTAAGGTTATTACAGCTCTCAACAGCCACTATCAATACCTCGTTGTGAATTTTCAATGCCAGAGATCTAGATTCACAACAAAGATATTCGAAGAGCACTACGGAGTCTTGACGTGAACAAAGCTAGTGGACCTGATGGCATACCTGCAAGGGTCCTGAAGGAATGTGGTCCTGAATTGTCTCCTGTACTTACACGCTTGCACCATCTCTCTCTCAGGACGAATAACGTGCCGGCATTTTGGAAGCTTGCCAATGTTCAACCAGTGCCTAAAAAGGGTAACCGTGCCAACCCCTGTAATTATCGACCAATCGCCATCACTTCTGTACTCTGTAAGGTTATGGAGAGAGTACTGAATAGTAAGCTGCTGTATTATCTTGAAGTTAACGACCTGCTCAGTGATCGCCAATATGGATTTCGCCAGGGACGTTCAACCGGAGGTCTTCTTGTATATGTCACGCAATACTGGAGTGAAGCCATCGAGAAACATGGCGAGGCTCTCGCTGTGTCACTCGACATATCGAAGGTCTTTGAGAGGGTTTGGCATGCACGTTTACTTGGCAAGCTTCCTACATACGGCATCCCCTCCGGTCTCTTTGTAGCTGGATTTCTGATTTCCTGAATGAACGGTCAATTCGAGTAGTCATTGATGGCTGCTTCTAGGACCTCATGGCAATTGATGCCGGTATTCCTCAGGGATCTGTTCTCTCTGCAACTCTTTTCCTGCTTCATATTAATGACTTACTTCTTCCAGGAGTAGTTGTATACGCAGATGACAATACGGTCATAGAGAGATATTTGTCCAGGATTCGTTCTGAGAGGGAGGCAATGGTTGAGCGAATTAACTGAACCTTAAATCTTGTATGCCAATGGGGTGACAAGAATCTGGCTGATTTTAACGCCACTAAAACGCAAGCGTATTTGGTCTCTGCAAAAAGGAGCCCTTTCGACTTGGCTCTAACTTTCCGAGGTGCATCCGTACCTGTGGCCAATGATCTTGAGCTTCTTGGTATGAAGTTGTGCTCAAATCTCAACTTCGGTAATTGTATCGAGTCCAAAGCCCAAACAGCGGCCAAAAAGTTGGGCATCCCAAATAGAGTGAAGCGATGCTTCACACTTGGACAGCTCCTCTCTTTATACAAGGCACAAGTCCGATCTTGCATGGAGTATTGCTGTCACCTTTGGGATGGCCCATCAAAATACCAACTTGCCGCACTCGACTCGGTGGATCGCAGAGCTAGGAGGCCCATTGGCGATGATACACTAATAAGAACTAAGCTGCAGAGCCTAGCACATAGACGCAAAGTTGCCTGTGTATTCTATAAGATGTACTTCGAAGAGTGTGCTCGAGAGCTGCATGAGATCATACTGCCTTCCCCTTTCTTCTATCGGACATACAGACGTACGGCTGGTTACCATCCTCACCTTGTCGAAATCCCTCTAATTCGGACCAAGCGCTTTAAAACATCTTTTGTGATGCGCACTGCTAAGGATTGGAACTCCCTGCCGGTAACTGCTAATTAAGTAAGACTTTGTTTGTTCTTCACATAATACTTAGATAGAAGTTTTACCATTGCGGAATTCCGATGAACAATAGTCGGTGTTCACTGCAAAAAATTGTCCAAGCATAACGGCGTCAATTTTGGGCAATATACTGCTGTTTGTTTTGTTAAATCCTGATTCCATGGCGAATTATACCTGTCTTTCAAGATTAAACTTAAAACGAACTGTATTAATTTAACAATAATTGCTGAAAACTCGAAATAACCTTTATACGAAAATGACAGCCACAACGTGGTGTTTCGCGAGGTGTGACGTCACGCTTCCATGCGCTTCTCTGATTGGTGTTTAATGTCACATAATTAAACGCCTCATCTTGTCGATTTTATTTTCCAAAAATATTATTAATCTTTTATTATTTTAATAGAAAAGTTGTTTTTTGTTTACTAATTATTATGGTTAATCATTAAAAACTCTAAGCCATCCGATTTATTCTCAGTGGAAACAAGCCTGTTGTATACACCTCTGTTTGAGACATTAAATAGATAGGTAGGTATTTACCTGTATGCATTTGAATGTTCTGCGTTCGCACTACTCTGTACGGAATTCGACTCAACTGCAATATTTTATTTTGCATGTCCAGATGTTCTTATTTGCCTGAAAGTGAAACCAATGACATGATTAATTTAGCCATATTTAAGTATGCAAATTAGAAAAAAAAAACAGACAATTGCGTTCTCCGATAAAAATACTTCCAAATAGAAGTCTACTTACCACATTATAGCAGCATTCTTAGGATAATTTTTTTATTTAGTCACTTAGATAATGATTCTTTTTCTGGTTACCCATCCTTCACTTCCAAAAAACACTTAAACATGTGTAAAATGTAAATACAAAATTTATAACACAGCTGACTTGACATTGACCTCATGACGTCATGTCATACGACAAATAAGTGCGCCTAGTGATTTTATTAGAGCAATGTTTTTTGTTTGGAAAACCATCAGGCGTTTGGGTTAAATATTAAAAAGTCTTAATATTTTCATATTTATAATTTTATAATGAATATTAAGAAGGGGGGGATCTGCGGAATATCAATACAAACATTTTCATGTGAGAATTAGTGCTTCATGCGTAAAATTTAAGAAGTATTCGAAGAAATAAGTTTTTAGAAGTCGTTCCGTTTATGTATTTTTTATTAATTTTAAATGTATTTGTTTCAAATTTCAACAAGGCGGTGACCTTGTGCAAGGATCAGGCTAACCTACAAAAGTTACTTTAATGTATTTAACTAATTCAGCGCATAGTACTAGTCACTTAAAAATGAGTAAATTTCCAAAATTTTGTGCAGTATCCCCTTAAACACACGCCCTTTTGACGCGCTTGTGGTGACGTCCCAGTCTAGGTACAATAACAATTAAATGTTAAAAATCACAACTATGACGTCACATTTGAACTGACCGTGTCAAGTATTTTGAATTTTCCACGATTTTTTTGCATTTTTAAAAATTATTTTTGCTTAACGAAAAAGAAATAATATAAAAAAATATTTAAATAGACATAATTCTAAAGCAAAAATGTTGATAAAAAACATTAAGCCTTTTTTGAATTAGACGCATGTTCCCTATAAATTGTCACTATTATTATCACAATTGAAACATTTAAATGACTTTAAATAATGCGGACTTAAACCAATTACACGGTAGCAAATTCTTCTAAGTTATTAATTACAACAATCGCCTAGCAATTCATTTAAATGAAAGGGGTAAAAGATTTCGGGGTCGCATTATGGCGATTCGTTTCCGGGAATTTGGATTTCGAGAAACTGTTACTAGGATCATTCTTTTGACGATTGTTGTACCCGTTTTGGAATTCAATTGTAGGAAACATCTTTTTGATCGCCGGCTTTGTAAATTCATTGTAATACTTTTACTTTTATTTTTATTTGTTATTTTTTGTTTGAGATAAATATCAAATACACAAAAAACATCTTTCACTGAAGTTACTTGGCTTCATGCTGCTTTATCGTATATGCTGATTTATCGTAAGCTCCAGTACTCAATTAAGCATATTCTGTGTGTGCTACGAGCCACACAGCAAATAATAATATTATTAGTGCTATTTGGATGAGTGGTTAGGGTGCTTACCCTAACGCTCTGTTCTAGGGTTCCCGGGTTCGATTCCCGGCAGGGTCAACTTTGAAAATGAACTTTTCAAAGTTGGCTCTGGTCTGGACCTGGAAAGTACTGGCCGGGCATACTGCGTTTCGTAGTCCATTAAATGGACCGTCAGCTTGTCTGCCCATCATATAAAAAAATAACAAGCATTACTTTTACGTTTTCATTTAATCACCTATATATTTTTAAACAGATATTTAAAAAGCTGTTTCTACAGGAAAAAAATGGCAAAAAATCTCTGTATTTGATCTTCTAAAAAAATATTTTATTAATAAGGAATTTTGAATAATATATAAATATTCAGTGACAATGTGAACAAAAACAACCCATATACTTATGCGGATGCCTACAGCACACAATTTGGAGAGTCAAACAAACTTTATTAAAAAAGAACATATCATACCTTAAAAATATAAAATATCATTAAAAATAGTGCGTGCCGGAAACAGTTGATTCTGAAATCTCTGTAGGATATCTAGATTTGAGTTGCTTGCCGAACCCCAAGGCTCTATACCATAAGTCCATATGGGCTTTATGACGATTTATAGACCAGAAGCTTGTTGGTAAAGGACAGCGGCGATTGACGCCCCAACAGCCAGTTTAGTGATTTAGATTAGCTTCTTTCCTTTTAGCTCTGATGTGATTTACCCAGGTGAGTCTTCTGTCCTATTCTGTTCTACCCCAGATACTTCACACTGTTACTACTTGGTAGAACATTACTCTCCATACAATCACCTTGGACTGAGCAATCATCTTTTCGAAGTTATTTTTTAAATTTGGTTTAATTCTCCACTTCTATGGCTTCTCCGTAATTAAAGTTACTTAAATATGAAACTTAAATATGATTGTACTGGTGTAGGTATTCTGTAATACCATTTACACATTTGTAGTAGAAATTAAGAATACCTTTAATAATATTATTTTAATATCTAATCATTAATACAGAGTTTCGAATATTTCATTTAGTAGAATAAAACAGAATTGTCCTCGTGTACATTTTAATATTTTATTGATTTGTAATTGTAGCCGTTTGGGCTTAGCGATTTTTACGCGTATGGCAATAATACTATATTCGTTATTATTAAAAAAGTGAAAAATGAATGGCCTGTTTGGCTTTGAAAACGTATTATTGTGTGTAGCAAATAGAATTACAATATTTTAGGTAAGGGAGAAAAAGACCAATCAGAACGCAGAGATGACAGCTGGCGTAAATCGTTAATTTAGTTAGATCACGCTAGGGGGTACTAAAGCGTGAAGCGTAATATTTGTATTTAAATATCTGAGAGTAAATATTTTTAAAAAATAAACATAGTCAACATAAATTACATATAAGATTTTTTTATAAGTTAATGTTATGAAAGAATTCTTCCGTAAACAAATTCATAAGATTGTGGGTAACAACATACGAGATAGCGTGCTTGTACAATATTGGTGCAATTCATTTGTGAAAATTTCTTTGAAATATATCGTCAACATATTTAAAAATACCGTTAAATACAGCATGTGTGCTGTTGTTTCCAAACACTTCCTAATCCCTTATTCCTATGGCAGCACATTTGTGGCACCTGTGGCGTTGCTTATGTTATAGGCGACTGTCAGCCTGTCTGCCTACCTTGACATAAAAAAAGAATAAGGATTATAGTTATTATAAAACAACTAGCTGAACTCGGCCACGCTTCGCTGCGGCCCATACGGCGGCGGCGTGCGCATGGGGCGCGCGGTACTGGACACTGTTTATATGTGCTTTTTGCCGTAGCGTGATGTTACATAGCCTATAGCCTTCCTCGATAAATGTACTATTCAAAACAAAAAGATTTTTTCAATTCGAACCAGGAGTTCCTGAGATTAACGCGTTCAAACAAACAAACAAGCTCTTCAGCTTTATAATATTAGTATAGATTAAAAGAAACCTAAAGTCTAATACTAATTAAAGTAATTGAAAAAAAAAATACTAAACTAAAAAAATAATTGGTTTTCTATGTAATTGAATTATTTAAAACCTTATTAATATCTTCTTTAACATATACTCTTATTAATAATCTTCATAGCGTCACCATAGTTTTAACTTACTTAGAAATCTGACTGTTGTCTTTCTAGTTTTGGTAAATTGTTAGGTATTGGTAAATACATTTGGTTTTTGGTATTATTTTGGTAAATAAATGGAATCTGTACATACAATTAACTTGTGCACACTTTATGTTAAGGTAATAGTTGATCCGGCTCGAAGGACCAAAATAATAATAATGTAGATATTCTTATTAACTAACGGACGCTCATTAACGAATAAATGTGCTTTGTGTGAACTGGACTGGTTAGCGTCACATTTTCTTTTTCAGCAAGCTTTTGAGCATCGTTTTATTTATTATAATAATATCACGTGTCCATCGTTTACAAATATCCCTAACGAAATTCCTTGCATTAAGGAACGCTATTACGTTCGTCCCATGAATTATACATTTTACTTGCGCGAGTCGCTTGTCACTTATTTCTCATGCCGAGGTACGGAAAACAAGCGTCACTCCCGTTTCCTTGCCCGAAACGAGATGACACCTTGAGTAATAGTCCAAGGTACTCCCGTCACGTCAGACCTTTACATAATTTTTCTTCTTAAATTATTGCGCTGCGTCGGTGCGAGAAATGAATACTTCCTATTCGCCTTTGAATTGCTTGGATGAGCGAAAACATTCTTTTTGTCGGAGTGATTTCTGCTCGAACAATCTCTTGTTATCGAAACCGATTTTGATATAGTTTTGTTAATGTTATTGGATTATTTAAAGGATATAGGTAAACTAGGGTTTATATAGCTCGAATATTTTTCTGTTTACAGAAAAGTGTCAGTCTCAACACTTAATAAAATTTTGTCTTGCTATGCTTCAGAAGGCTCATGTAATTATTTTTATATATTATTGTTACGACCAACTATAGAACGTTTTGGAAAAAGCGTTCGCGCCGGCCGAAAGTCTCGAATGTCCCACCGATGGTAGCCACGCCCCTTTCCTATTAGTGTCCTTATGTTTACAACATAGATTTTAGATTTCAAGAGAAATAGCATTCCCGAACTTTCAGTGGTTTGTTTAAAAACTTGTTTACATTTTCTAGTAAATTCGAAATATATCGAGACCTTTGGCGCTAAGTAAAAATAAGAGGTGGCCGGTCAAGCGTGGGTTAGTTGTGCGCACGTAGCATTTTAACTCAGCCCGCACGTAGCATTATCTAAGCAATAAATAGGTAAATCAATATTTCAGTCATTTCTATTATCTGAATCTGATACAGGGCTAAAAAGTTTCTAAAATTGTAATATTGAGAATATGAACGACCACCAATATATGTATATTATTGTAGCATTAAAATTTTAATAAACACATTTAGCTGATTCCATAGTGCGAGATATTGAATAGAATGATTCGGATTACGTATTTATTATTTCCCATTACTTTCACGCGAATTGAAAAGATATTCAACTAAGTCATATTTAATTTTAACAAATAAATAAACAAGTTTACTTAGAATATACAGAAGTGAGTTAGTTGTATTAGCTCTTTGTGGTTAGTAGTTTTTATCACGCCAAATATGTTTCGAGAACCTTCGATGTAGAAAAGTGGACTCAATTTTTTATTGGTGGTACGTGCAATCAAAGGGGGCGAGGAAACGAAAGAAGTCAGAGTGGTGCCACCGACCTCGTGAATCACCAGGTGCTAGATATTCTGGTCGGCGAAGATTCGGCGGGCCTGCCAGATACGTATCCAGATGTAGTTCAGCACACTGCACACTTTAATGGATTAGGGCTATCACTTTGGTGGATTACATAAGCACAATGCTTGATTATTGCGGGTTAATAATTCAAATCTTGCGTGGCAGGATCGGCGGCGAGTCGCACGACCTTTTAGTACGACGTTTTCTTACGACTAGTTGCGATTTTCATTCTCATTAGCCGCGCGTGCGATTAAAGGCGGCATGGCAACATTGCATTGAAATAGGTATAAGGAAGGGAACGGAACGGAACGTACCACAACAAAATATTATTAGTTGAATTGATCAATCTGGCGTTAACAGTTTTTAATGTACCAATAGAATGGTTAAGTATTTGAAAATTGTTGAAAAGCAATTTAAACGGTATTAGTGTTCAGAATATTTACTCATTTCTTGAAAGATGATTTATTTATTTATTTATTTATTTAATGTTTGTGTAAGTCGGTCAGTAAGTCGGCAAGGGTCGACTTGAAGGTAAAAACAAGTATCGCCATACGAGTTAAGAGTTTGTGGTCAACTTTATATAGTAGGATATAGTACTAGCTGTGGTACTAGTATAAGGGGTAATGAGCTCTGGCACCAATTACTCAATATGACAATTTCATGGTTATCTTCCCTAAGGAGATGGTTTCTGTCGCCGGAGAGGTAGCTCAGTTTATGATTGCGGGATACAGAGAAACTTGTTACTGTTTAGTATAATATGATAAATACGATTTGCATGCAAATTAATGTAAAATAAGTGTTTTCAAGATTTTGGAAGGGTTCCAACTTTTTATATCTTTTATGTTTCGAAAAGATTTGTTTTTTAATAAGAATATGTGACTAATTGCTCATTAGATTCGATGTCGCCTGAAAGACTGTGTAACGTGGGGTATGACAGTGCACTGCTGACTACTTTAAGGGGGCGAACAAGGCAAAAAAAAAAAAAAAAAAATTCACCCGCGTGGCCCCGTAATTGAATGGATACGATACCAACACAACAGAGTTCCTTTTATTTGCCATATTTACGTATATTTACACAATATTGTTCAAATATTCATATAATATGAAACAATTTATAAACAGTCGATACACAAAATAATATTCTTTCGCACAGAAACATAGTCTTCCCGTCTCAGTGGAGAGATTGTGACTGATCATGTGAAACGATACACATTGAAGTATGCATGACGTTAAACGTAAACTATAATTTCAAATGAAAAATTAATTCACAAAGGCCTAGATAATCTGTCAAGTAAGATTACTGATATTTTTTTACATTTATAAAATGTGTCATTTTGAAAATAAAACAAAAAAACGATAAAAGTGAGAGGTAACTTGTGGATTTTGTACTATCGAGAACATTTCATTGTACAATGTTTTCTGTAGACATTTCACTTTTATTTATTTATAATGAATTAATCTATATATAAATATTTATTTTACAATTATTTATCTTATTTTGACTTTATATGCTTAGATAAAATTCAAATCTAGGATTAGCTATTTCTATTTATAAGCGCTCTTAATGTAAAAAGACAAGTGGTCGCTACCATTGACTCATGCACCAAAACACGAAATCACCCACGCTGTTATTTCATGGTAAGGAAATAAGCTGTAAAGGGGTGATTATTGGAGGCACAAATACCGTGCCGTTTTGACTTAGGAATGCAGTGTTGCGTTCACCACTAAAACTACATTATAAATAAATATATTTTGTCAAATTGAAACGAAAATTAAGTCAATGTTTTTAGAAAGGCGATACGGAAATAGATCTGTTTATTTATTAATGAATTAATGTTTTAATATATTCAAAAAGCTAACCCAGTTTACATTTCATACGGTCGTTCGTCTAAAGAAAACTCGGAGCTAATTTTTCGCTTCAGTTGTGCTATTCGCGCGCCGCTAACTTCATTGCAAAGTGATTTTCTCTTCTCCACCAAGTGGAAGAGCAGTTTTGTGCACGTGGCGATTGCTATTTTTGGTGGTTCGATTATAATCGCGTAGTACATACAAATGCAACGTCCATACTTACAGCTCAAGGTTATGTACTAGTGCGACAATGCCATATAATGTTTATTGAAACTCGTCTCATAAATTAATTACTATTTTCATCCCTTCATTTTAACATAATACATTACAATGGTTCAAAATGCGGATCTAAACCTAGATTTGGGAAGCCCAAGATGATTCTCAAGGGTCTGGAATACGCATGATGAGAGATTTTGAAAAATTACTCCACGGTGTTTCTACTCAACATGTAGCTACAAAAAATTAATGTATTAAAAGAAAATTTGATGTTTTAAATAATACATTTTAAACTTTGCGCCAAAACGCGAGAATTGCAATGGGGTCTTTTGTGATGTCACGCTTTGACAGTTTACACAATTCAAGCGACATGGACATGGTGATATTTACGAAAGCGTGACGTCGTTTGTTCTGATCGATGTTTTTGCTATCATAGCGGATTGCAGTATTTTATATTTTTATTTTATTGAAATTCTTATTAATATTAACGTTTATATTAAAATCCTTTTTTTAGAAAGTTTTAACTACTATATTTCTCTAATATAATTCATTCTTTAATTATTAAATACCGTTAAGATGCTTTGAGCACGGTGCATAAATATATTATGTATAATTTGATCAAAATATCAAACTGCAAGGTTTACGTAATTTCCGCAACACTATATTAATAATAATTATTTTTTTTATTAAAGATGGGTTTTCTCTTGACCAGCATCTATTCATGTAGGAAGGATGAGGCCGATGATGGAGCGAGCTGACCCAGAAGATGCTTATTCACTCGAACCTAAAAAAAAAAATTGAGTTGTATGATTAAACTAATAAAGTAACATTTAAATGTATTCCTTATATTTTTATTTAGGTTATAATAGAAATTGACCTATTTTGTAGTCAGTAAGAGCATCATTACGTAGACTCGTAGTGCAAATTATAGAGGGAACAAAATTAACTATAATTTAGGTTTCTTAGTTCAAAATGGGCAATTTGCCGCTCGTTTCCAACTTTATTGTACTAAATAAGATGTTAGCACAAATGAAACGCCACGTTGTTTAGAATAACTATTTTGTTTTGAATATCGTAATGAATTCCGGCACCATTTTAGCTACCTATATTTAATTGTAGATTAAATTTATCAAGCCACATTGGTTACTCTTAACGGGGGTTGAACAAGAAGTTTAAAAAAAGTAGTTTCTTTTTTTAAAATATTTAATTAAATACTGGATTGTAAGAATTTATTTTTTATTACATGTATTTGCAAATAATTATAAGTACGTAAGTAATTTTTTTTTTCATGAGACACTTTAAACTAATCTCACTAGTGCAAGGGAGATTTATTGGTCTTCAAGAATTTATTGGTTCGATCCCCGGCAGGGTCAACTTTGGAAAATTAACTTTTCAAATTTGGCTCTGGTTTGGATCTGGAAAGTAGTGGCTGGGCACCCTGCGTTTCGCAGACATATGGGCAGCCCATCTGATGGAACCCCTTATAGAAGACCACGGTGAAATAACAGCACGTGTGCTGTTGTGTTTCGGTGAGTGAGTAAGGGATGCTAGAGCCCATTTGCCTAATTCCTTATCCTTAATCCTACAGTAGTCAGCAGCGCACTTGCAGCACCTGTGGCGTTGCTTGTGTTATAGGCGACGGTAACTACCTACCATCAATTGGACCGTCAGCCTGTCTGTCGATCTTAACATAAAAAAATACTCGAGGTCTTCCACTATAAATTTACGAAAAATTCGTTTATTGTTTTTGCTCTATGCTTTTTGAGTTCTTGAAACACAATATAATACTACTATAAATAAACTTTAAATATGAAATAATGTGACTGTAATTAGGAAACTTTTTAAGGAACTGTTTAAATAATCGGCCATAAAACATTTATGGAAATTTCGGCAAAAGCCATTTATTATTTTCACTGTAACTAAATATGTGTGATACATAAGTCATCAGTAATGATTTTAAAATTGTGAATTTTCTTTAGTGATGTTAGCACATCAGAAGCTAAGATGCATTCAAAATATTTTAAATCGAAATTCACCATTAACTTTCTTTATCTATAATATTATTACTGTGGGATATGAAACAACTGAACAATGTGTGTTATGTGTTATTTTTTATAAAAATTCGGCAAAGAGGCTAACGATCCATTTGATGATAGGTGGTTACCATTTTCTATTAAGAGAGCACTTACCAACTCGGACAGCTTACTTATTCCATACTACGTAATTTCATGATAACTCATTGATTTATTTTTAAACATTGATTACAGAACTTAATGTATTTATTATTAAATACTAAAAAAATATATATTTATTTATATACATATACAGATTATAAAAGGAAAACCCCGTCTAACAGGTCCGCCTGGGGCATCGACCCTATTATGTTGGCAGCATTACCTCTTTGTACCGCTAGGGCGATACGTTGAGAGAAGTATGTGCCAGCCTTGGGGTCCCCTGAAGAGTCGACCAGCCGTGCCGACAGTGCCCTTACAAATGCCTTCATGAGGTTTTGTTGTATGTTATGATACATATTATTATGTATGTTATACACAACATAACAATAGTTCATGATAACTCATTAATTTATAGATCGTAACAATACATAAAAAAACATGACATTTCTGGGATATAATATGAAGGTTTGCATGGCAACAAAAAAGTGAAATTATTTTTATATCTAGTATAATTAATTTCTAAAATATGCAGAATATAGCAGAATGATCGCAGCTTGAACTGCTGTCTTGTAACTGCTGACTAAAATCCAAAAATGTTTTTCCATGGAAACATCCTAAATGTCGTACAGTGTACGTACATTCGAAATTGTATTGTCAATAGCTACCATCTATAAAGGTTTTTCTAAAATATTGGAATTGCTGGCATATGTTTTATTATTTTCAGGAGTTGCATAAGTGGCGCGAAAGTGTTGGGTCGCGTCCTGTCTTCGGTTATTTGCATTATAGTAAGTTGAGACAACAAATACTCCCGAATACCTATTACTGAGTTCCCACGCTCGGACAGCGCCAATTCCATAGGTGCCGCAGACCTCAGTAGGCTATAGGATAATAAATTAGAGAGAGAGAGAGAAAGAGATACGAAAACAGGCTCTGAATGGGTCCGGATGTCAAGATTAAAAACACTTACAAACATATTCCAAGTGCAACAAAGGTTTCGGAGTGTGTACTATAAACAAAGCCAGGATTTAGCAGACCTTAATTTAAAAGCACAAAAAGGTATACATAATTATGCACGTAAAAATGGGCACGAAATTAAAAACGCTCCGCTTTGTATTCGCTCGGCGTTAATCGCTTTTTGTCCGCAAATTGCGAAGATCTCTTGGTTTATTCAGAATAAGTATGCTATACGTCCCACCGTTCTCATTTTAAAGGCCGGTCTAATTTTATGATTAGGGGGGAATTTAATTTACTTCGTATAGAATGTCTGCTTGAAAATAAAGTAATGACAGCTGTAAATTCGACCGCCTCTTTCAAATTTGTTGTTTGTTCTCTTATTGACAAGTTTTCATGGGAAAATAACAGCTGTATCAGAAACCAGATTTTATATTAGAAACTTACTTAATTTCTCAGCAGCAAAATTAATTTCTTAGCATACAAAGTATATGATTCCAAATGTCATAGCTTTATTATAAGTACTCAGTAATCATATTTCAGTAATCAGGCTGATTTGGTTATTAGTCATAGCAGCAAATTTCGTTATAAAAATATTGGCAACATCTGTAAAATTTCGTGCAAAATAATATCAAAATAATATTAATGAGAATGTTATAGCTATTGTTGAATTGGGACTTATAAAATACTAATTTTTTTATTAAATATTCACTCGAACTTAGAACAGATGTTTTCTTTTTTTTTCTTTCATAAGGTTTGAATATGTGTTGGGATCTTGTTTAAGAAGCATTAGTTTTTATATGAAAAATATTTTAATAAGCTTTGGTCGGTATATAGGCAATATTTTATTATATAGTGAATTAAAATTTGAGTTTAAATAAAAATTATACACAATTCATTCTTAATTAGATTTTTTTTGTTAGATGTGTGTATTTCCAGTTTAATGTCACAATGATATCCGCTTACGCTTAATAATTGTAATTTTATTTAAAACTCCATAAAAGTAACACAAATTACTGAAAATTTATTTGTTATTTACTATTATTAATTACCTGAGCCGGCAACTTCGTACGCGTGGTATTCGGTATAGCGCGTAACTTTTTTTGTTTATAAACCAATTGGAATGAAACAAACACAAAATGTTACGGGAAGCTTGCTACAGTACACCTATGAAAACCTCATTCAAATCAGATAAGCCATTTCAGAGATTAGCGTGCACAAACGCACAGACAAACAGACAAAAATTCTAAAAACTATTTTTTTGACCTCGATAACATAAGTACAAGTACATGGAGATATTGTTTTTTGAAAAAATCTTTATTTTTTTTTAAGTTAAGATCGGCAGACAGGCGGACAGGCTTTGGTGTAACACAAGCAACACCAAAGCTGCTGCAAGTGCGCTGCCGACTACCAGTAGGATTAAAGATAAGGGGTTAAGAATTTAAAAATTCTTTCACATATACACAAGGAGCGGCCAAAAGATTGTGAATAGACTAGTGCAGAAAATTATTGCTTATAATTTTTATTATGTTATACTTGTTTCAAACTTGGATGTGTACTATAACGAAATGTCTAAGATGAGAATGCTGAGGCCAAGATTGCTCGGTAAACATAGCGTGCAAGTAAGAGGATGCAACTGAGAGTGCTCATATTCTGCATGAGACAGTCACGAACTCCACTATCGGGTAGCGTCATTAGATGTTCCGCGTATCTACTTGAATTTAATATTAAATTCGTTTTGCTACACCTACTTATATGTATAAGGTTATGGAACTGAAATTAAATTACTAATTAATATCTCGTGCCTTTAGTATTTAGAACTTTAATATTTAGAATATGGCTGGAAATGGGGCTTAATGCTAACATATTGATATAATAATTTATCAATATGAATGTTTCGTATGATGTAGAGTAGATGATGAACATGTCTTTTTTTTGTTAAGATCAGTAGACAGGCTGACGGTCCACTTGATGGTAGTTGGCTACCGTCGCCTATAAAACAGCAACGTCAAAGCTGCTGCAAGTGCGCTGCCGACTACAGTAAGATTAATGGATAAGGGATTACGAGGGGATAGGGAAATGGGCTCTGGCATCCCTTACTCACTCACCGCAACACAACAGCACACGTGCTGTTATTTCACGGTGGTCTTCTGTAAGGGGGTGGTTACTGCTGTCTGATGGGCTGCACAAATGACTACGAAACGCAGTATGCCCTGCCGCTACTTTCCAGATCCAGACCAGAGCCAAAGAAAAGTTCATTTTCAAAATTGACCCTGCCGGGAATTGAACCCGGGAACCCTAGAACAGAGAATTAAGGCAAGCACCCTAACCACTCATCCAACGGGCTCGTCTTTTTTAAAAAGGATATATTTATTATGATTCTGTTGACATCCAAGCAAAAAATCTTCAAAATCTAAGCAGAGTTTTAAACCCTTTTACAATATCCTTACATAGTTTTTAAGTGTTACATTTTTTTTGCATAAAATGCTATAGAAAATATATAAATACTTATTGAATACAATACACATAAATTACTTTTCTATGCAATCTATAATAATACAATAAAATCGTAAACGAACCGTGTCTGTACATTAAATATTTTTTCAAAAAAACGATTTTACTTATGTTACCGAGATAAAAAAAGTTTTTAGATATTTTGTCTGTTTGTCTGTGCGTTGGTGCACGCTAATCTTAGAAACAGCTTAAGATTTATACAAGCTTCCCGTAATATTTAGTTTTTGTTTCATACCAATCAGTTTACAATTAAAAAAGTTAAGCCCTATTCCGAATAACCGCACGCGTACGAAGTTGCGGGCTCAGCTAGTTTATATAATATAAGTGAATGCCTAAACTTGTTGCTAAGCCATAAACTCGAAAATGGCTAGACCGTTCGGTTATATTTGTTTACAAAACTCCGAGGAAGGCTCTTGTGAAGAGAAAAATTGAATAAATATTCATACGAAGCCAGGACCGGTTCGCTAGTTTAAAATAAAACTATACCGTTGTATTCTAATATTATTATTTTAGATATTCACTTCTTATATGGATTCAAGACCCAACATAAAACTAAAAAAAAAATTTTTAAAAAGAAGTGGAAAACTACGTATCTCGCTGAAGACCAATTCGGGACTGTTCTTGAATCCTGAGAACATTTATATAATACTATTTTCTATTCCGATCTGTGCCAAGAAACTTTGCTCTTCCATTTTTACTATTATTTCTGTTAGTGCATTAATACGTTACTAAATAATTAGAACCTCTATATGCAATTTCTATGGTATACACTTACTATAATTACTTATTAATATTATTATTAACAGCATCTAATAGCATTTGCAATAAACATACAACATACAAAAATATACTGTAATTTCCTACAGGGAAATGCAAGAGCATTGATTTAATTTAAAGCACATATAAAAACTTTATTTATGATTGCTAATTGTAATACGAATTCGAACTGACTAGAAGTTGTGATCTCGAATATGTATGTATGTAATCAAAAAACTAATTTTTTTCTTTAATATTTTTAAGCATATTTCAGTACGTGCAGCTCCGGCTAGCAACACGCGACGTCAGCGTCTCTAGTGTTTCTTTTTTAATTATTTTGTTAGAAGTAACTACTGTGAAATATACTGATAAAATGTCTCAAAAAGATTGTACTTATTCTCGTGGTTCAATTTGTGATGTATATGGATTCAGGAATTACAAATTTCAAAGATTCGTTCTTTAAAATGTCTAGAAATTTAGAGAGGTTACATTTAATTAACGTAAAATAGATAATTACATAAAAATTTCTGTAAATACCATTAAGGCTAGATTGTGTTCAAATGTAAACACAGAAGATATGTTAATATGTAAGGATCGTATTAAATTGTTTTTAGATAAGTACTTCCATAGATTATAGTTAAGGCGTATGTAAATAGTCAAGAAATATAAAATTAAAGAAAATTTCTTATTTATAATATAATTATTGTTGTATTTATACAATAAGAAAGTCGTTAATGAAAGAGTGTAGAATCAATAAACAAAATGGGTCACCTCCTGTCAAGTCAAAGTATTAAAAAAAAAAACGGAACAAGTGCGAGTTGAACTCGTGTGAAGAGGGTTCCGTACGATGCTACCTATCTGCACAATATTGAGTGATTTACCATGTTATTTTAATATCATGGACTTCTTATAGGTTTTCCTATAATCTATAAGTAGAAAACTAATTTCGAGTTAAAGGAACATTTTTCTATTCTTTCCCCATTTCATTAAGTATTCATTAATTTTTAAATTGGGTCGCAAGCTAGCAGTCTCGCTCGAATTGTTATTTGTGTACAAAATTCAATATTAGCAGACGCTCTCGAATAAAATTGCTGTAACTATTTGTTCAAACTCATCACATTTGACATTCATTTCCAGTAATGTCTCAGGCTTACGGTCTCAGTTTCCAAAGGAAATTGACCTGAGTCCTCCGTGACATGCTCTGACGCTGCCGGGAGTACGTGTCTAACATACAAATGTTGAGGAACAGATCTGGTTTTAACTAGAGCAGAGTTAATTTGCGCTTTGATTGACCTTTCGAACTATCTGATTCACCCGTTCGCTAATAACCAATGCTTCTGTCAAAAGAGCTTAATGATATTGGTACTGACACAGTGGAAGTGTGTCAGGCCTGATTCTTTTATTGAAGTGTTCTGTATAGGGTCAAAGCGCTTCAAACATTCTTAGTAATTCATTTTCTATGGAAACATGTGCTGCGAGAATCTGCTGCTAATTCTCAATTACTTATATACAGTAGTAATACATAAATGGGTTACAGGTAAGAGATTTTTCTCACTATTAAACAAAATACAGTCTAATAATGAACAAAAAGTTAACATTTTGACCATAATTATAAAACTATAAAGAAAACTATAGAATATAAAACTATAGAAATGGATGTGGAAGGCAAGAGACAGGAGCATAATAATATGGAGGAAATAGGGGAACCCTACGATGATGAGAATGAAATCAGTAATAATTCATAAGATGAATGTTTGGATGACTGTAATTTATGGATTAGAAGCTTCTATTTTAAAAAAAGAGAGATGTAAAATTATGTACGTTATCTAAATTTGTTGTTATGTAGAAAAAATGGCTTAAATAAATAAAATAATAAATACACAATTATATTAATTAAATATGTTTACTTAGTCACTATTCCTGGGAAATAAGATGCCTTCTACAAATACATATAAATATGCTTATAAAAATAAATAAAACATCATTTCATTTTATTTAAAACAGTTGCAGGCACGCTGACGACCCATTTAAAGGGGTCCTTTTTCTTATTTTAAGGTTGTGGTATGGAAGTGCGCTGTCTCTCTTAATACGAATTGTATGAAAGGCGAAACTCCATTCCCATACTGTTCCAAAACTAGGTCATGACTGTAAATTTCTAAAAATTGGCCTTCGAAAAAGATTATCAGCAATGGCCAAGATTGAAAAAATCGTAAAATAGGCACACTTAAGGTTATGTCATGGACCACCGTGAAATAACAGCATGTGTGCTGTTTGATTCAGTGAGTAAGTAAGCGATGGCAGAGCCCATTTGCCTAACTTGCACTTGCAGGCACCTGTGGTGTTGCTCGTATTAGAGGCGACCTACCATCAAGTATACTGTCAGCCTGTCTGACGATTTTTACATAAAAAATAAAATAAAATAAGGAAGTTGAGAATGGGAAAAAGAATTTCATGTATTTTCTGCAACGGCCATTGTTTTAGGTGAAGTTATGAAGTAAAAAAGAATATTTTTATGGTATATTTCTCCTTTGGTATGAGAAAGGTTAATCTACAATTAAATAAAGAAAAAGTAGAACAAGAGATACATTTTCTTAGGGCCGTGGCGCTGATTAAAATGTAAATACGGTTAATGTGGATGTGATTTTCAGGCATAAGGACGAACGAATTTTAGCTTTAAAGGCAACAGACAACCAATTGTAAATAGAACAGCGGCCGGTTGACCCACGTGGTAATTGTTAATTCCGCTGACTTTTGACCCAAAAACCTGCCTAGGGCGGTGTGTCAAATTGTTAAAACGACATGTGCTGGATGACAAAATCTCTTATTATCTAACGTCCCAGAACAAATTAATTAAAATAGAGTACTAAATAAGTCTACACATATTACTATTAATATTTCAAAAAAATCTCTCTCCTATTCAAACCGTTTTCAATATAAATTACTTTTTCTAATTCTATGACTTACAATAAACGAAATTAATCTAACATATATCTTTCCTTATCGTCGAGTACAAATCAGGGTCACGTGATTACAGAGCTTTTGTGTTTCGGATATCTTGGTAACATATCGACGATTTTCGTCCCATAGCTCTCGAGGGAGCGGTCTGTGGAATCGCTGTGAATGCAAGAATCGCTTCGATAATGGTTGTAATAAATTCTGTCACCATTCCTTAACTGCTTCTATCAGCTTCGTCTGTTCTAGACAAATTGTTACTGTGATGAGCTTGACAAATAATAATTTAAAATTAGTACGCAAAATTCAATTCTTTCAACGTTGATATGGTGACCTATTGTTATTATTATCACATTTAGGGATTTTCGTTTTATAAGAACAAAATAAATCTATAAATAGTGATGTAGAACAATTTTAGAGGAGAGATAACTGTTATGAGCTTCCCTGAATTAGAATAATTATTATCAACAGATATAGTTGATATAACATATATAGATAAGATTTCAATATCAATTAATTCATGGAAAAATATTTAAAAAAAAAAGTTTTTTTTTTTAATTTCTTTTATCGTAAAATTAATTATAGGTATAATAAAACCCAAAAATATCGATACATATCCTTTTTTTTTTTAAGAAAAATATTTATTGAATAAGCAATCAGTCAGTTATTATCGCGCGTTTTCCTTTACCGTTAGAGCAAGGAATTATTGTTTCAAATCCTTTCATATACATATGTACTAATAAATAAAAAAAAATTAATAAACGTTTCTTTGACAGCGAGCGTTAAGAGAAGGATTAACATCAGACCGACTCACATTTTTTACCAAAATGAGCGCAACCTAATCTTCTATATATAAAAATGAATCACCATTTCATCACGAGTGAACGGGTAGACCGATTTTAATTCGGTTTTCACTAATGGAAAGAGGGATAAACGGGGAATGTTCATATATATAAAAATTGCATCCCAGGCGAAGCCAGGGCGGCTCGCTAGTAACTTATAAATGCAATATTGCACAAAAAATTTTTATAGCTTCTCGTAGATAACAAAACAGATTTAAAATTGGAAGGTTTTCCTAAATATTGTGCAAAATTTGAAAAAAGAAATAAAAGTAGCCGATTTAGTACAGAAAAGCTTTAGAACTTAATTAATAAGCTTAAAAAATTATGTAGTTGTCGCTGAAAATTTTTAGTACTGTGACACGAAAGCATTTTAGTCAGTAATTTACTATTCTTTTTAATCTGCCTTTTTAATTTTTTAATCAAACTTTTTTGAATACAATCTATTATGCTCTGTATTTTTATCTGAGTTTTAATTTTACTCTACAAGTCAAATTAGACGACGAAAATATCGCTTTTCTGCCAAGTTCTCGCCTTAAACTCACTGAAATTTTCAGCATTTTTTTTATTTTCAGCATCTATTTTTCGTAAACAGTTTGGAAATCGAATTATTTCGAAACAACGTAAATATAGAAATATAGAGGTTTCTTTTATTATTTAACTAGCGGCCCGCCCCCGGCTTCGCCCGGCGTGCAATTTTTATATACCCTAAAACATTCCCCGTTTATCCCTCTTTCCATTAGCGAAAACCGAATTAAAATCGGTCTACACGTTCACGCGTGATGCCGTGACCAGGGGAAATAGGGATTCATTTTTATATATAAGATGAAACAAAATAAACATCAATATGGCCACAGTAATTTAGGCGTTGAGTAAAAACACATTTGAAAGCAAGAAAATAATATTTCGTATATAATTAACCGATGATAACGGGAACACCTTAAAAGAAACTGGGAAACTTAAAAGAAGTTATTTTTACTTTTTATTTGTACTTATAACTCATTATACTCGTATAAATAAGCTATTCATTGACAATAAAACGGTAGACCAATTTTTCATTATATTTTTTTTTAATATTTCGTCTGCGAGGTTCCCGCATGGTTTTCGGTTCATCGCGTATCCTATAGGAACTAAAATTTCTTAAGGATAAAATGTAACCTATGTCACTTTCTGTCATCTGACTCGTAGACAACTCGTAGACACTACATTTTGCTCCATATTGATGTCAAAGAAATACAATCAAAAACACAAACAACATGTTGGCTTGTAAGAAGTCGTGCGTGATCCCAAGAAGTGACCCAACGTGAATAACATACCACATCATCACTTGACACAAATGTGCCTAAAAATAACAAAAAAATAACTGATTTTAGACGACCTCCTTTGGGCACATGATGTGCCCTTTGGGCACATGAACGCCAATCACAAATAAACTCATTATAGCAGCGTTTCACGGTGGCTTAGGATGGAGATTCATGAACAAAAGTCGAAGTAAGTTGATCGCAGCACTCTTGTCTTGATAATCCAATACAAAAGCCTTAAAAAAAATCATCGCACGAAAATTTTTAAGAGATAATTCCATTTTCTTGTTTTTTTTTTCAAGTCACTGGGAACAACACAAAACCCGTTCAAACAAGAAATTTTATAATTGAGGTTATGAGAAAAAAAAAGTATAACTTTTCAGTAGCAATACCCGATGGCACCTAAAAAGCTCAGTGATGCCAAGGCTCAATAGTAGCAACCTCAAATTTATTAAATACTAGCTGACCCAGCAGACGTTGTCCTGCCCGAACCCGAAAATAATTTTGTAACCCGATTATTGCGCCACTTATCGGGTCCAATTTTATTTACAAACCATATGTTAAAGTGACGCGACACTTCACGTCAATCAACGTGGATTAAATTATTTGGTTAAAATACTAAAATTGCGATTAAAAAATTGTTGAAAAATACTTACGACCTGTTCTCATACCTACCAAATATACAAAATAAAAATTCATAAAAATCGGTCCAGCCGTTTCGGAGGAGTTTTGTTACAAACACTGTGATACGAGAATTTTATATATTAGATTTAGTATTTGACTTTCATAGAATTATTGAAAATATTGTCTGATTTTTGCTATCAAACTGAAATTTAGGACTCCTCTACTCTATCAATGTGTGGTTATTGTTAAACTTATTTAACATTATGAATTATGGTCGCACTAACTCGTTTCAAAATACGTTAGTTGTTTCGGTAAATGCTTTGGTTTTGTGGCATTAATATTCGCTTCGCACGTTTCTTGTCTGTCTCGAAACTTGCCGACAGATGTACTTTTAACCAGTCTAGTTATAATTATAATTATTCGTGAAGCGGCTTGCAGCTGCTTCCGCAAGTTTCTTGTGCGGTTGGAAAAGGAAAAACTTTCGCTTTGGTTCAGCAAAATGAGTTCTTTTATGATTTAACGACTAAGTTTAACTGTCAGTGTTACTCTGTACCAATTGGTATTATTGGATCAGAATTAATATAGGTAACCAGATATTTTAACATCGTGGTGTTTCTGACTTCTCATTTTTAAGACTTATTTTAAGTTATTGTTTTAACTAAAACTTGATACAATAATTAAATGTGCGTAAAATTTAAATAACGTGTTATATAACTTCGTTATATAACGAAGTTATATAATGAACATAAACATAAAAACAAGACATAAAAGTGGAATATAACATTTGTTATCTAACATTTCATTCAATAGGTTATATCGTTATATAACCGTAAAAAAATATTCAGCCCCGATAAACAAAAATTTATTAATAAAAGAAAATTAAATTAACCTACAGCTATGGGCACTTTAAACAGCCGCCCTTTTGGCTTGCTTGTTGTGACGTCACAGTCTACAATAAAGAACTATCAAATGTTAAAAATTACAAACATCTACACGCTTGTTGACATTTCATAGACTTTGACGTCACATTCTTTTGAATTTCCCACAATTTTTTTTGCATTTTTTAATAATTATTTTCTTAACGAAAAAGAAATAATATTATAAAATATTTACATAGATATAATTCTAAAGCAAAAATGTTGATAAAAAATATTTAAGCCTTTTTTGAATTAGACGCATATTCCCTATTGTCTCTGTCGCATCATGAGTTATTTGTAAAGCGTACAAATAAAAAAAGTCACGCGCTATACCGAAAACCACACGTATAAAGTCGGGCACAATACAAATGTAGACTTTTTTTTAATGTTACGATCGGCAGACAAGCAATGTCCCAGGTGCTGCAAGTGTGCTGCCGAATACAGTGGGATTTAATAGGAAAATGGGCTCTGGCATCCCTTACTCACTCACCGGAACACAACAGCACAAGTACAGTTATTCAGAATTATTTTATTATTAGTTACTTACGGTACAAATGTATTTTCTAGAACAGAGCAGTTACCAAAAAAAGGACATTTACAAAGACTCATAGTACAGAACTATATTGTAGGATTCATCATCATTCGCTTATCTCATTCATTATAAACCTTTTTGTTTCCTGTTTATAATGTGACCTTTTTATTTACTTATATTACATATAAACTGGCCGGCGGGATTTCAAATGAAAAAGGCACAACAGAATGGAAGAAAAGAAAAAAGGAGATTGACAGGTTTTTTCACGACAGAGTATTCTGGAGAGAGATTCTAAAAAGAGAAGGTGTACGGAATATATATATACTACTCAAAACAAAATAAGGGCCACTAAGATTTTTTGCTGTACCATGAAAACAATAAAGACATTAAATTGTTTAACTTATGTAACTACAAAATAATGATATTGGTTATAATATAGGCTAACAATTGTTTAAAATAATGATCATGAACTGTTTTTTTTAAGTTCATAATGAAATTGGCCATTTTGAATGAAAAACATGAACAAAAGAAATCACCGGAAAAAGACAAAATACTGTTCTTGTCACTTTTGTTTCTTCTTTTTAGTAACGAGTATGTCCTCCTCTCTGAGCAATACACTCCTGAAGCCTCGTATGCATACTCAGGATCAAATTCCTCACGTTTTCATCTGGAATCTCCTCCCAGGCACGTTTTAAAGCGTCAATCAGCTGCTGTTAGTTGTAGACCCCTTGCTCATTCTCTCTAACCCTTCGTTTCAATTGGTCCCACAATTGCTCGATTGGATTTAAATCCGGACTCTTAGCTGGCCATGGTAATACCTCAATATGAGACCCTTCTAGGACAGTTTGGGTCAATCGAGCTGTGTGTGCACGGGCATTGTCTTGCATCAGGATGAATCCAGGCCCCACTCGCTATGCAAATGGGATCACTTGAGGCCTTATGACGTCTTCGATGTAACGTTCTGCAGTTACGGTACCCGCATTTTAAATGGTGAGCTCGGTTTTGCCGTGTAAACTAATCCCACCCCAAACCATTACGTTGGGACCACCGAAACGGTCAACTTCTTGGATGCAGGACTCCGAAAAACGCTCGCCGCGTCGTCTCCACACCCTAACACGCCGATCATCATTAAAAAATTTTACTTTGCACTCGTCTGCAAAAAGCACCTTGCCCCACTGATTAATCCCCCAGTTCAAATACTGACGGCAGAATCTTAAACGGTTTGCACGTTGATCCCTAGTCAGAGGAATTCGAACAACTCGACGTCTTGACATTTGCTGGTCTTCGTGCAATCGATTAGGTATAGTTTGATCACTGACACGGGTACCCGTTGTCAGCCGTAGGTGGTGTTGTAACTTACGGGCCGTTACTGTACGATCACGACGAGCACTTAGTTGGACGTACCGATCCTCGTGCGCCGTTGTTACACGAACTCTACCTGAACCGGGTCTCCTGGCAACACTGCCGGTCTCTTGGAAGCGATTCCATACATTTTGGAAAGCTCTTCGAGAAAAACCCAACTGCAAACCCACGTAACGCTGAGAACGTCCTTCTTGAATCATAGTTATGGCTCTGGTTGCTGTAATTGTATCCATGTGCCTTCGTACTGGTGGCATGATTAACGCGAGATGATAAATGGATCAATTAAAATTGAAAAAGTAAAACTTTTTTCCTAAAATAACCGAAACAAGTTAGAAGACAATTGAAGAAAAAGATAAGAATAACTTCCGATTATTTTTTTTTCTTAAAACGATGGCTAATATTTTTCAAATTAGGAAGCATAAAAGAGATCAAACACCAAAGAGTTCGTAATATAAATATAATGCTACTTATCATTTACTTTCAGTTTACTAAAGTGCACTTAAATGTAAATAAACTAGTGGCCCTTATTTTGTTTTGAGTAGTATATATAATTTTATTAAAGAGATTCTGATTTTCTTTAAAAGGAATCAGAAAGGCGATCGAGCTGACGATCTTTTGATTATCACATCCAGACTGAACGAATTCAACTCTTATTTTCATTAAGTCGACGAGATCCGATGTCTTTGCTTGTGCTCCTGCCGAAAAGGGAATAAAGATACTCCAGAACGACGTGATCAACAGAAGATATAAGAAAATACATATAAATATATAAGGACTATAGTGATTTTTAGTGTACATATAGGGACTCTAGTGAAATTAAAGCGTAGTGTTTCCTTAAAATCTCCATTTTTGTTTACAACCCGCCACCCTCAGAATTGTTACACTACAATATATATACAGGCTTATGTGGCTAAAGTCACATAAGGGCTCAAAAAAATGTTTTTTAAGGTTTAATTATGGAACATAGATTGAAATGTGTTCTAAATCGCAATAGCACTGGAATAACAACTTAATTTTATACACGAATTAAACTGCTAATCTAGAATAAAACATTCAAAATGGAAACCAACATTCGTCTCGCAACTGACTTGAAACTGTTTATTTTTACGCCATTACATAAGATTTATTACCTACTCGCCCATTATCTTTACCAAAACTACGGAGTTCGGCCCCACAGTAAAACGAGGAATAAAAGAGTCAGCCATTTGTAAATTCGCATCCTGCCGTGCCACTAATACTTTCGGCCGAATGGAATTCGCTCGCAGTAGTACAAGTTAATGTTTAAATGCAATATACAGAACGTGAATTTCAACTTTCGAATAAACTCATACGGCCTCGTATATTAATTACTAGCTGTGCCCGCGACTTCGTACGCGCTGTAGTTCGTTTTTTGAGACTCCCAAAGAAACCTAACATTTTTCCAGGAACATAAAACCTAACATTTTTTATCTTAATCGAGATACTAATCTATCTGTGTGTTAAATTTCATCTAAATCCATTCAGCCGTTTTTGCGTGATTGAGTAACAAACAAGCATACACACTTTCGCATTTCTAATATTATTAGGATATTGTTTCTTTACTTTCATAAGAATTTTGTCGGACCTAATCTTGCTTAATATGTGCTTAATATTTATATTATCTTTCAAGCTGGAAGCAACAATACAAATTTACAAAATTTCTTTGAAATCAATTGGTCGTTTTGGTAATTAGCGAGAACGAACATAGTGACACGTGATTTTGATATAATAAGATTAGTAAGTAAACATTATAACTAGGTATGCATTGAAAAACACTTCATTAAACTTAAGAGTAGATTCTACTATCGCAAATACAGAAATAAACTGTATACAATCAATACAACACTTATTTGTTTTACAATAACACTCAATCCTGTAATATTAAAATTATTATTAATCCTGTCCATTTTAAAATTATTACTTTTACCAGAAATTATGATTGGGCGATAAAAGAAGAGTTACAGAACACAATAAAAATTATTTCCTAAATGATTGTCTGTCTATGATATGCTCACGATTTTCATGAGGTTTTCACAGATAAATCTTAGCTTGGAGCAACATTTGACTTGTTTTATCGAATGTGACGAGCCCTTTGGATGAGTAGTTAGGGTGCTTGCCTTAAGGCTCTGCTCTAGGGTTCCCGGGTACGATTCCCGGCAGGATCAACTTTGAAAATAAACTTTTCAAAGTTGGCTCTATTCTGGATCTGGAAAGTAGCACTGCATTTCAGTCATTTGGGCTGCCCGTCTGACGGCAGTAACCACCCTCTTACAGAAGACCACCGCGAAATAACAGCATGTGTGCTGTTGTGTTTTGGTGAGTAAGTGAGATATGCCCGAGCCCATTTCCCTATCCCCTCCTAATCCCCTTATCCTTAATCGTTCTGTATTTGGTAGCGCACTTGAAGCACCTGGTTGTTGTTTGCTTGTTTGCTTTATAGGCGACGGTAGCCACCTACCATCAAGTGAACCGTCAGCTGTCTGCCGATCTTAACCAAAAAATTAAACTCTTAATGATTTAAATATAATTTCAAATTTTTTGCTCGCCTACTATACTTAGTACGCGTGAAATCAATTTCATGCGTAGCAAATTGAAGCGTCGGACTTTTATTGCAAGGTTCGAAAGCTTTGGGATTGTTTCTGGACATAACTTCCATAAAATATTCGAAGAAGTGTTACCTATGTTTGAATTGTTATATGTTTAGTTACTCAGAATAAAAGTAAATGACGATGTTCATTGACGGAAATGTTCGTATGATTTTTTACCGGATGGAAGTCATGAAGATCCGTTATGACCACCGCGATCACTAGATGGCGTTGCTTAGATCTTAGATGCACTAACGAAAGCGTTTGTAAGGTTTATTTCATTAACCTTAAGTTCGACAGCGGGCTTGCAACCCTTATGGCGGTGTTCTTCTTAATAGACGACGGCGATGCCATCTACTATCATGTAAAATAGTAGATGGCATTAATTAAATAGCTATATTATAGAAAGAAAAAACTAGGTATTTAGCTAAGTATTTGATACATGCCTTGAATTACGTATCTACTTCATTTCCTCTTTACTCTGAAAATAGTTTCATTACATCTTGAAGTAAAAGAGTAATGGTATTTTCTTTTTATTGAACTAGATGCGAGCAATATGGGCGCTCTTAAGTAAATAGGTAAATGTGTTTTCACCGTATCACCGTTCTAGATATATGTACAATACATATAGGACCAACCAAAATTGTTGCAGCGTTGTCGCGTTTGGCAGTGTGTTTTTAATAATTGACATATTATTAATTTAATATTTTAATTAAAAAATATAGCGTGTTAATTGATTAATTTAATTAAAAAAATAGTGTTACATAAGTGTGACGAAAAATTAAAGTTTTAAGTTTTTTTACAAATAAATAGAGAACAACGAAACGTAATGACTTTTCTTATTTACGACGTTACAATTAATCTGAAGGAAAACTAGGTCCTGAAGGAAACTATTATAAGATGTTATGTGGTTTTTTTGTTTTATATAAGTTTGTCATTTTTGAAATAATAAAACAAGTGTCCGTGAAAATTTCCATACTTTAAGCAGTGATTGAACATTTGAATCGTACTCACCGATCGATAAGTTATCGATTTGTCGATATTTTTTCGTTTACTTTAATAAAAATATTTATTAATATATTTGTTTGTGAATTATTTCAACTTTAAAACTTTTACGGCATATTGATATTTCCAGTCTTTTTGAGGCATTAATAGAACATTTTTATAATAATTAAATATACAAGTGAAACATACATAAGTAATGGTTCGTTTACGATATGTAACCAATTTAAAAAAAAAATGTCAAAAGTGATTTAGCGAATCCATCTAAATAACATTTTATTATTTAAAGGACAATGAACATTTTTTACTGAAATATCTTGTTTTTTATTATATGAAAGCTAGTCCTAAGTTCCAAGCATTTGAACTTTTAGCTGACTCGAGTACACTGTTCTAGATACTTACATCTTATTCATCGATATTTTGTTACCTGTCGATAACGTAGGGACATCACTAAAATTTAAGCACATTTTTGTAAAATCACGCGAACGAATTAATATACGCCATATTTGTCTATTAAGCTAGTATATTAATGTCTATTGATATATCTATCATTTTTGTTTCACAATTCATTATTTAATCGAAGTATTTCGTAGGCATTCAAACCTTGAAAATAGATGTGTGAATTTTACATTGAAAGTTAATTAAAAAAAAAAACTCCTCCCTCCTCCTCCAATTTTGCGCTGCATTTTGAACTTTATTTTATGTTTTCAAAGCAACATTGCATACATATTTTCTTATATACAAATACAGCTAGAAAATACAAATAAATTCATATTGACACATGAAATTGTAACCATATTTGCGACTTATTTATTAATTATTAGTACTATAATGTAAATTTTAATGTTATGGTCAAATCTTTCTATCTAATGCGAAAAATCTACATACGACAGTATGCACCTGTATCATAAAAGCACAATCAGAAAGAACTCAACGAGTTGGAATGAAAAGTCATATGTAAAATTACTATGTCTACTATGTAAAATTAGGTCTCACTGTTTAGTATTCATAATTGCATAGCTAACATTTAGCAACGATTAAAATGTTCGTAACTAAAAAGTTTTACAATAGTTACCCGAGTTCTTTTTAAATCTGAACGACTTCAGTGGCTGTGAAAACTTTTTAAAAAACAATTTGCACGTTAAAAATAAAACAAAAAAGACAAAAAAGTTCATTGTTCATTTTATTTGAATTGATTGTTTCGTTTATGGAATGAGCTGTTAGAGGATAAAAATAAAGTTTCATTATTGCATTCAATTCATTATTGTTTTAACACGTTACTATGAGTAAATTGAGATTTTGTTTTTCATTGCCCACAAATATTTTTTTTTTATATTAAGATTGTCAGTCGTCAGCCGTCAGACAGACTGACGGTCCACTTGATGATAGGCTGCCGACTACAGTAGGATTAAGAATAAGGGATTGGATAGGAAAATGGGCTCTGGCATCCCTTTACTCACTCACCGAAACACAATAGCACACGTGCTGTTATTTCACGGTGGTATCTCCTGTAAGGGGGTGGTTACTGCCAAATGACTGCGAAACACAGTGTCCCTACTTTCCAGATCCAAACCAGAGCCAAATTTGAAAAGTTCGTTTTTCAAAGTTGACCCTGCCGGGAAACGAACCCGGGAACCTTAGAACAGAGCGTTAAGGCAAGACACCAACGCGCTCGTCAAAATAAATTTTCATATATCTCCTATCTAATCTATATCTCCGTAAACTAGTTTAAAACAGTGTAACTTGTAGTAATGTAGGTAATATGAAAGTAAGCAAATATACCAAAAGTAGAATAATTTGTAATGCCACGTTTCGCAGGAAAGTTTTGAAGTTCATTCATGCGACTTTCCGTAGCTGTTTGCTTAAGTACAGAACTTGCGTCTAATATGTTTCTTATCTGCTTTCTACTTATGTGCCTATGTTGTAAATTACATATAGGTATGCTAATATTGCAAACGGAGTGATCACAGTTTTGGATGTAGTATAAGTATAACACATAATTTTTTTTTTACTTAAAAGAAGAGACAATAGGGGATCGGACAAATTTTCAGGAAGTGTTTTAAATTAACCTTCATGGATATTTATTCCCATAAAAAATAATATTTTATTTATTTATAGCCTTTTAGGTACTCAAAATCATGTTTTAATATTGTGTGTTTGAAAATGCCGCCAAAACGCCACGATAGTTCATCTGAGAGCGCGTAACGTCATTTGTGGTCATATCATAACAAAACAGCTGCATTAGCATAAGAAAATAATTGCCCACAAATGACGTCACGCACTGTGATTGGTGCTTCAGTATAGATTAAAAATATTGTAAATAATAAAATTTTATTTCTTCATTTAAAAATATTTAAATGAATTATATTAAATTATTATTCGACAAATAATCGTAAAAAAAAAAAATTCTTTCTAAGTACATTTTAGATTTTAATCTGATTACTGTCCGATCCCCTATTGCATTAGAGACAATTAATTAGATATTATTGTACAAACTTTACATGAGACTATTTAAACTATTTAACATTACATAGACTATACAGAGCTGATTCACTCGACTTCGTCCGCGTAAGTTTATAAAATATAAAGGGGGGAGATGGTTGTATAGCCTACGTTAACGCTGATACATATATACAAACATACAAATCTTTTCTCTTTATAATATTAGTATAGATAGATAATAATATATGTCTTCATAGGAGATATGTCTGATTATTACCTACTGAAGCGGTCCTTCTTAAGGCGATGTCGTGTTTTAATAATTAAAATAAAAACATTTCATTCCATTCGAATAAAGCCGAATAAGCCATGGGTGAATAATTAGTTTTATCTAAATATTTAATAAAAGTTTGTCTAATCAAGTACACAATGGCGGCACTATCTGTCTTAATCGGAATATTTGAATCTGGCATATATAGTGAATAATGTTTACAAGGAACTGATTAAATTGGCTCATTTGAAAAAAAAATAGTATATTTTAAAAGAAAAATTGATAAAATTCTATATAATTTAAAATATTAACAAACTGGGCTAACTTTTAATCAATCTATCTGCCAGTGAAGACCCATAAAAAATGTTTTTTGTTATAAGTATATACATTAAGCAATAAGCGGTTATTTTGACATTATAGACACTATCTTTTTTTTTTTATTAGTATAGACTAGCGACCCGCCCCCGGCTAAGCACGGATGCATTTTTTTTTCTGCATATTATATGCACAAATGTTCCTCGTTTATCGTTCTTTATTTTAGTGAAAACTGCATCAAAATCTGCTGTGTGGGTTTGAAGAAGTTAACGGTGAAACAGAAGAGGCGGACGGCGACTTTATTTTAAATTAAATATTGTTAGGGAGGTTTTGGTTCAGGAATTCTTTACTCACGTAGTAAAAAATAGTAGATTTTACAACAAGTGCACAAAACGAACCGAGACTTTTAGCAGCTCGAGCCGAAAGCGAGGGCTGATAGTAATGTCGAGGATAAAAATGGTTTTGTGGACGAGATATAAACTCTGCTTTTCACTTCGATTGCGAGGAAATAAAACAGTAGTATAACTTAAAATTTCTTTAAACGCACGAAAAAACAAGAGCTGTTTCCCGCCGCTTTATTTTTTAAATCTTATACGACATTGACCTTGACGTCTTATGACATTGGCTTGGACTGCAGACCTATACAGCCTACTATTAAATTAATTTTGTAATAATAATTTTCTTAAATTAATTAAATAACCTACCGTACTTGAATTTAAGTTTTAATATCTTAAAAAACACATAAGGCAAATAAATTTAAGTAAATATTATAAAATAACAAATTCTATCTATGAACTTCTTATTGTGTTGGCTGCATGGCTCTTTTTCTTTGCCTTGATATAGATACATTTATGAGTAGCACTTGTGCACAAATTAAAAATAAAAAAAAATTAAAAATAAATAAACAATTTGTACACGTTGTACTTATGTTAATGAGGTCAAAAATATAGTTTTTAGAATTTTTGTCTAAAAACTATATTTTTGTGCAGCCTATATCCTGCACAAATAAGCACTTTCAGAGCATGAGAAGTGAAAAATATATTATGTCACTAGAGATTTTGATTCGTAATGATAAATCTATATGATACATTCGTATTTTTACAACATTTTATAATGCAAGATATAAATAGGAAGCTAGAAAGAATACATTTTAGAGGTTTTAGGTCTGCGAAGACCTTCCACAGAGAATACATAAATAAATTAAGAAAATGTGAACATGATTATAATATTTTTGCGACAACACAGCAACTTGCCAAATTTATTGTGTAATAACAATTTAATGACGGAAATGATGCTACCGTACAAGACATATTATTAAAATTAACGTCCTGGAGGGATGAAGGGATGCCCCAAATAAATTACTAAGGCGAGGGCCTTGTTTTGTTTCTGATGTACGTAATTATGTTATATTCAAGACGCGTGATGTGAATACGAAATAGAGAATGAATTTGATGGTGATGTGGGTAGGACTCTTGTTAAATGTGAATTTGATACGACTCTTGCCCGTAATTACAGTCATCGTGCATACTCCTATTGTAACAGATCCTTAAATAAGGCTCTTTAGACGGTAATCAATATAAACTATATATTACTCAAGAAAGTTTACCGTAAGAAAAATACAACGCGATGAGAAAAACTTCTTAAAAATTTAACAAATAAAATATTTTAAATATAAATGCAGAATATTTATCATCGACTGTTTTTTATCGGATTAGCATTCCATCCAACGATACTTATCGTTTGTTTCGTTTAGTGAAAAAAAATTGTCAATACCTTTCTTTTTAATTGATCAGTAAATTTAATATATTATAGACAAATAATTGGGAACTTTAAAAACAAATTAAAAATAAGTTTATCTGAGATTCACTTCGAGCAAGCGTCAATTAACATTTTTGACAAGGAGTGTAAACGAGCTGTGTTTGTGCATTAATATTTAAAAAAAAAAATTAAAAATAAATAAACAATTTGTACACGTTGTACTTATGTTAATGATGTCAAAAATATAGTTTTTAGAATTTTTGTCTCTTTATCTGTTTGTCTGTGCTTTTGTGCACGCTAATCTCAGAAACGGCTTACCCGATTTGAATACAGTTTTCATTAATGTATTATAGCAAGCTTCCCGTAACATTTAGTGTTTGTTTCATTCCAATGTTTACAAATAAAAAACCTACGCGCTATGTCGGATAGTTAGCGTAGTTGTGGGCTCAGTTGGTATGAATTAAAAAGCAAATTTCTATATATATTGTTATTGAATATAGGGTACCAATCGTTTCTAAATACAGCCATAAAATATAGGTAACAATTTTCAAAACAGAGTCTGGAGGGCATTAAATTGTTTGATTTTTTTAGAATTGTAATAATTTCTGAAATAAAAATTGGTTATTTAGAATTTTTACTTATGAGATATTATTAGCTCTTGGTTTTCAATTTTAACTCAATACGCCATATAATTTTAACCATATAAGTAGAGCAACCTAAAAGAAATTGCACAAAATAATTTTATTATTCTCCAACTAAATAATATCACTTAATTGCTATATTATTCTAGTATTATTAGATTAGCTAAGCCAAAATAAACAAATAAAAGTTTTTAAGGTGAAAATGCAAATGAACGTGTTCCAATTGGCTACCCCAAGTTTTTGCTATCGTACTACGAGCCATAGATGCGGAGTTCATCCGCATTTACTTGGATAAGGTGTCGCAGTGCACAGGTCCGATGAGGAGAAACTTTACCACTCGGACGCGCGAACTTTTAAACAATCTTTTAAAAATATGGGCTTCTTCAAGCGTGCCGTTAACAAAGTCCTGCAGGATCGGTAGCGCACTTGTACTATACCTGGTGTTGCTTGTGCCTTTAGGCTATGTTAATCTACTATCAAGTGGACCGTCAGACTGCCTGTCCCCCTAATGACATTAAAAAATGAACTAAAAAAATATGTTCTTAATTACAGTTAGGGATTGCAATCCAGCAAAGCGGGATTCCACAATTCAGCGGAATCCAGCATAATTTAAGAAACTGCGGGATCCCGCGCAACAGCCTGTGGGATCCGCAAGCATCAAATCGCTCAAATTCATTTAAATTTTCCGCCTTAGATTCACTTCGTAGCGCGTTGTTGCCGTTTGTGTTGCATTTTGAAAGACTACGAAAAAATATTATGAAAAGAAATGGCAGCATTTGAAACTGATTGAATAAAAGAGAAGTATTTGACTTGCACGACTATTTATCAAACTAATAAGCGTGGAGGTTGAAAGAGCCCTTTCCGCTGCAGGCTGTATGTAGTTTTATAAGAAGTAGATTGGGAGATTTAACACTAATGATGCTATTTGCTTTTTAAGATCATATTTCCAAAAAATGCGTAACTTTAGTGAGAAAAATTAGGACAATTAGTTAATTTAAATTCATATGACACTCTAAATCTCTGAATGAAGAAGACTGATTTTAATTACCTCAGATAAAGATCAGAAGTAATATTTTTAGTTAACTAGAGTATAAATTTTGTATAAACTATAAAGGCTACAAAATTACCAAATATTGATACTTATATAGCAAATAATTTTAATAAATAAGTAGTCAAACATTAAGTCAAGGTGGATAGTCATTCAACTAGATGTTTATTTATTTTTTATATATTTAAGTTATATCAACCATCGAGGGTATTATTAACAATAAAATTTAAAATTAAGATAATTAAATAAAATATGTACATAATAATAAAATGAAATCTTACACATTTTAAGAGTAAGATGTGTAAGATTTTAAGGTTAAAATTAATAAAATATTAATATTTTAATAACCATTTAAAATATTGTTGATTTTATAAATTTTTAAAAAACAGTTAGGTAATTATACCATAAAAAAGATTTATGAACTCAAAAAAAAACTATTAAAATTTTTTGCGGGATTGCGGGATCCCGTTGGATTGAAAACAGCGCTGGATTGCAATCCCTAATTACAGTCAATTTTTGATAAAGGTTTCAAGTAGTGTCGATATGGATTGTCACTGAGGAGTGTGTTGTAGTGGCAGGGCACACTGAGTTTCGCAGCCATTTGGGCAGCCCGTCTGGCGGTACCAGTAGTAACCACCCCCTTACAGAAGACCACCGTGAAATAACAGTACGTGTGCTGTTGTGTTTCGGTGAGTGAGTAAGGGATGCCAGAGCCCATTTATCCTATCCAATCCCTTATCCTTAATCCTACTGTAGTCGGCAGCGCACTTACAGCAGCTTTGGCGTTACTCTTGTTATAGGCGACGGTAGCCACCTACCATCAAGTGGACCGTCAGCTTATCTGCCGATCTTAACACAAAAAATGATGCAATCAATTTCAAATAAAGCCAAGTAAGGTGCAGGGATAATATCTTTTAATTAGCATATTTGAAAACTTTACACTGCAAAATCACCGAGCATCAGAGACGGCGTCACGTTCTCTCTTTAGTGGCTTATCGCATTCAAGGGAAGTTTTATGTTATTCCACGAACTGTGATCTCTCGAATGCGACACGACACTCGCAAAATATACAGCCCACATAAATACTAGTTAGGTGCTCTATGTTTCTAGTGTTAAGCCGTGTGTATACGTAAAGTTGTAAATTTAACTTGTGCTTCCATGCAGTTTGTACTCTCAATTCGAGCGCCTGTTAATCTGAGTTTAAGCTGCGCTAACTGTTCAGTGACTTAGATGTTGTTTTGTTTGTACTATTTGTATTGACTATAAGGTATTTCTAACGAAATATTCTCCCCAAATACATTGGCAGTTATAATATGATATCTGCAACATAAAATAGTATAACATATACATTGTATTAAACAATAATTAGAAAGAAAGAAACATTTATTAGCATTTAAAAAAGAGGAACATATATGAAAAAAAAAAACATTATAAATAAACACCAAAAGTACCTTATACAACTCAGCTTAGGCTGCAACATTGTTATAGCGATGATTTTCAATTGTGCCCTTGCCGATGTCTCATGACGCGCCCTAGGACCATTCCAGCAGTGCGGTGCAAGTATATAATATTACAAATATATTCATATTATTAAACTAACTGAACTCGGCCACGCTTTGCTGCGGCCCATACGGCGGCGGCCGGCGTGCGCATGGGGCGTGCGGTACTGGACACTGCAGGGATGCAGGAAAGGACCGAGGGATCATCTAACATCTGGCTATAACTGCAATAAAGATGTTACACGTTACGTTGCATATATATTTAGTCAGGCGTTATTTTTTTATTTTTCAACGCGGTCGAAGCCGTGGGCACCAGCTAGTTATAAATGAATACATTAGAAATTCCTAAAAACTGTATTTTTAAATTTATTATGAAAACACAAAAAAATGCCGAAAAGGAGTTAGCATATTAGAAATATAACTAGACAAGAAAAATGTGTAAATTTTAATCAAAATCAAAATAGGTACGATTCTCTTTAATCATCAGAACTAATAATACAAGACAACATCTTTTTTTCTTTTCTGAAGAACGATGGCTTCAATAACATCTTTGTAACTACAAGTCTAATTTAGGAAACTTACAACTAGGTCAGCATACAAAGCGAATGCATAAAGAACGGTGTAACTTCGCGTTAAGCTCTTTTTTTACTTTGAACTTTATGAAAATATAATATCTAAGGGCGAGTAATGAATAAGATACTTACTCATTACACACTTGAATCTGGCTAAATTTAACGGGTACATTTAAATGACGATCATAAGAGTTTCTTGGAGAAACCTAATTTATAAATAAATAGGAATTTATTGTCTATCAGTAATTAGTTTTTCCATTCGATAGCTAAGCCACCTCGATGTATTATTTTTCACACTTCTTGAATTAAAAAATTATAATTAACTTTGTTTAATGTTCAATCAATTATCCAGAATTGTCTTGGAATTAATTACCTTTACCTGATAAATGAAATCAAATGAAGCGTTATCGAAGTAAGCAACAGTTTTCAATCTTGTATTGGGAATTAAAAATTGTTCAAAGAATTGTTAAAAAAAAGTTTGAAACTTCAAAATACATAAATTAAAAAATATTTTCAAATACTTTTGAGGCTTATATTGTGAATGTTTAAATCCTTAGTTCCCAAAGTGGTCCAGGTGGAGACCCCCAGTGGTCCACGAAAGACTCGACGCGGGTCCACGTTTGAGTAACAAAAAAATGGGGGTGTATAATTCGTAAGCGGCGGTCCACGAAAATTTATTTGCTTTCGATAGTGAAGAATATTATTACTTTTTTGACATCTACTCACAGCACAAGGAACCAATCAATTCTCACTTATTTAATTTAGAAAACTTCCCATTCGCGAAAGGAACTCAGCCGCAACGCAAATTTCCATAGATCTAATCTTCACATTTTTTGTCGAGTTTTGGGAATATGGTAGAAATGTAACCGCAATGGGTTCACCGGAACCAGCTAAATTTTGAAAGTGGTCTATGAGAAAAAAAGTCTCTTTAAATTGTCTTAGTATGTACTTCAAAAAATTAAATCAACTATGAGGTTATAAAAAATGTAAAATGTCAAACAAAAATATTAACTGATTCATTTAAAATATGTTAAGAATGTGTGTCCTTAATACATTTTTAAAGTTATATCTGCTTGTTTACTTATTTAATTTTTCCTTATTGAAGTAATTTACTGTAATACGAAATATACATTATTCAAATGCACACAGTAGTTAGGTAGAGATGCCATGTTCATAAGGTGGATAGTCATCACCTCACGAAACCATGTTCTGCAACTCATACACTCGACCCAATCACAGGTTTTAGGGGTGACTTCATCTCGTAAAACAACATCTCAACCTTCAACCACCACAACAACACAAAAATCTCCTAAAATCCTATACTCAACATTTTTTTAGAGAAACGATGGTGCAGAGATATGGGTTATTTTATACTCGCACGTTATCTGAAATGAAATCATAAAATGTATATCACTGGGCATTTATACCTGTCATATTAGTTCATGTGATTATGGGGCAGAAGTCCAATGCTCAGATTTATGGTGAAATGATTAGGACTAACACACAAGAGTGGAATGCGTCTTTAACAAGAACTAACTTTCAAATAAAATCCACTGAATATAAGACGAAAAACTGAAATCATTAAACGAAAAATATTTACATTTTTTGAAAACACTTACCTTGACACTTTTTTTATTTGATAGAGAAAATTATCTAATTTACTCGTCAATTTCGTCTTAGAAACTACAAAAATGACTTGACTCACGTACTGAATGATTGACAGGTAATTTATACGTTCAGTAAATTAAAATATTTGTCTTCAAATTTTACTAGGCAACTCTCGGTGTCGAACTCTCGACTGTCGAGTCAGCTAATATAAAATAAATATTTGTATCGCACTTTTTATACTACTTAAACGTATATAACATTCTCTTTGAGAGTTTTAAAGTTATAAAATATACTAAAAAATAACGTCTGTGAAAAGGTTTTCCTTAAGAATTTCTCGTGGTTTTAATTAAATGCAATTTTAAGTGTAAAGGCATTCCGGTAGCCATTTTATTTAATTTAAGGAACACTAGTTTAGAATTTACAATGTACTATTTATAGCGATTATTAACATTTTTGCTTGTATCCCATAACATATTATGGTGTTCCAAATATCGCTTTTGAATGATAAAGTATTGATGCATTAACTAAAAATAAATTACAGTATGTATTATATTAATAAGAGGTTAATAGTGTATGATTTTCAATGGTCTTTGATTTTAATAGTTTTTATTATTTTTTTAGACTAAGGCGAGGACTTAGTAGAAAAGCTTTATTTTCGTCGCCTAATTTGAGTAGTTAGAGTAAAATTGAAACTTAGATAAAAATACAGAGCATAATAAACTATATTTATTCGGACGGATTTATACAAAAAAAATATTTTTTCTGAGAAAAAAATAGTAAATTACTGCCCAAAAAAGCTTTCTCGTCACAGTACTAACAATTTTCAGCGACAACTACATTATTTTTTAAGCTTATTAATTAACTAAAGTTATGTAGTAAAGTTTTAATACTTTTATTTCATTTTTCATATTTTACACAATATTTAAGAAAAACCTTCCAATTTTAAATCTGGTCCGGTTATCTCCGAGAAGTAACAAAAATTAGTTGTACAATATTGTACCTTAATTCGTAGGTTATTAGGTTACATTCATTTTGGTAAAAATTGTGTTCGGTCAGATGTTAGTCCTTGTCTTAAGTAGTCTTAAGTTCACACACAAAGAAACAAATATCTTTTAACTCTTGTCAATAATGGTAAGTATAGATAGTAATAAATGTAGCTTGTACCTGAATGAAAGCCCAGCGCGAAGTGGTTCCGACCACGAGGTAGAAAGATTAAAAGCTATAAAAGCTTTTGTGAGTTGCACGGAACCGACAATGTTACGGCATCAATGTAGTGGAAACGTCGTAGGAGATTATAAAGAGCTAAAGTATATACATATAACCACAAATAATAAGACGTAAGAATGTAAGAATAAATTAAAATTCTTTGTGTTCGGAACTCCTTTTTTTTAATATCAAGCCTGGATATAAACGATTCTGAGCTCATACTATGTTTAGTATGGTATATACTGCAATATGTGTATAATAATTGTAATTGTTTTATTATATTTTCAATATGACAAAAATAATGGTTTCTTCTCAGGATCGTCATGTCGGCTATTTTTGTTCCGAAACCATCATAAAATATATAATCCACATAAAAAAAGTGATCTTGTCATCAAATTTTTGAGAAATAAACTATTTGATTTGATTTTATTTAAAGGTTGTCACCATCGCCTATAAAACAAGTTTAGTATCGCCACAGCTACTGACCACAGAATAAGGGATTAAGAAGAAATTTGGGAAAGTAAAATGAAATGTGGAACAACTTGTAATTATCAAACTTTTTTTTCACAATAATTTAGAGTTTTTTCCTAGAACTTTTTTATACTGGTATATACCAATTAATGTGATTAACCAATAATTGTCAAGATTTTAAAGTTAGATTGATATTTATAGATTTTGGTCATCATTGCACTCGTCTAAAGCCAGGGTTAGTAAATAAATTTCAGGAGAAAACTTATAAAACAAATTCTTATCTGTGCAAGTACATAGTGAATAAGCTACTAACGGGCAAGCGGACTCCATCTTCGACCTCATCTTCACATACCATCAGATGATATTGAGGTACTTTTAACTTTTCGTTTTGTAAATTGTAAACATTTCTTTTTTTTATTTATTAAAGATGGGTTTGCTCTTGACCAGCATCTATCCAAGTAGGATGGATGAGGCCGACGATGGAGCGAGCTCACCCAGAAGATACATATTCACTCGAACCTTAAAAAAATGTGGGCTGTGGCTCGGAAATACACTGCTAAAAAACAGTGTTACATATTTCATGTCAACAGAGTAGACACTTAGAACAGAATATTTTATTTTCAATCAAAATTTTTCATCTATAAATATCCTCGAATTTTTTAATAGCTATCCGTGCGAAGTGTTTCCGAACGATTCTGCCGACAAATCATAATGTAGGCTAGCTCACTTTTTCCTCTTTTTATTGAACGGAGGAATTAATTAAAATTTCATTATTCAAGAAAAGATTATAACTTCCTTCTAGTCATTTGCATATTTGACTGAAATATTTAAAGAAAGTCTCCTTAAGAGCCGGTATTATTAAATTTGTTATAAACGTTCCAGTTTTCTCTCTTCAGTCGAAACTTGTGTTTCTTTTAGCCAATGTTCGAATAAAATTACAAACTTCTTTGCGTACTAATTATAATTTATAATTGTCGGCTGATAATGGAAATTTCAAAAATGTTAGTTTTTTTAACTTCTTTCTTAATTACCGAACAACAAGATATCAGAGACCCAAGTTAATCATATTACGTGCGCGTTAGTTGGCCTGATATTGTTACAAACTTAAAATAAAAATACTTTATACTATCAAATTTTTTTGAGTTTACATTTTAGCTATCACCGCACAAGTGCACATTAAATAGAAGACCACCGTGAGATAACAGTACGTGTGCTATGTGTTCCGGTGAGGGAGTAAGGGATGCCAAAGCCTATTTCGCTATCCCCTTCTAATACCTTATCCTTAATCCTACTGTAGTCGATAGCGCACATACAGCACCTGTGGCATTGAATAAGAATAAGAATAAGAATAAATTTTATATATATAACACATATGCATATGCGACATATGTGTTCTAGGCGACGGTAGCCTACCATCAAGTGGACCGTCAGCCTGTCTGCCGATATTAACATAAAAAAGCACGGTAACGATGGGTTTAGGACAATTCACCGCCGCCGATTCATCGCCGCCCTTTCACCGACGCCATTTCATCACTGGCCGTTCCATCGCCGGCCATTTCATCGCCGTTTGGTTAAAATGTCAGCATCAGAATCACTTAAAAAAATCAATGTCACACACGTTTCCAGTACAATACTTTTTTGTAACACATTTTGTGATAGACAGTCTATTCGCCAAAACCAGTATTCCGGGTGTAATCGCTCCGCTCACATTTAATTTCATAATGATTCCAGAACCTAACCTAATTTTGTTTTTAGTACAAATAAGTCTTGTAACACAATTTGTATAGTATTTTTGCTAAAATCAGTATTCCGTTTATTCCGAAATCATTTTAATTAAAATTAATGTGATTTCATATTAACTAAACTACATCACATTTTATGAATCTTTTGTGTCGATAAACATCTGGTAGTAATTCTTTTGCTTTTTGCAATACTACGCATGATTAAGAATAGACCTGAACGAGTGGCGATGAATCGGCCGGCGCTGAAATATGCTTGGCGAAGAATCAGCGGAGATAAATCGGCGGCGATAAATCGCCAATTTGTGAATAATAAACGCAGTTTGTCTTCTTACTACTTAATTCAAAGATATGTCTTTCTTGAGTAGTAACCGGTAATGACTATATTATTTAAATTTATTAGAAATCTTTTCAAGGTTCGAGTGAATAGGCATCTTCTGGGTGAGCTCGCTCCATCTTCGGCCTCATCCTTCCTACATGGATAGATGCTGGTCAAGAGCAAACCCATCTATAATAAAAAAAAAAAATTATTAGATCGCAGGTTGCTTGCTTATTTGTTACTTGTTGCTTATTTACTTATGTGTTATATATTACTTTTGTCAATTTTAGTTTATTTATTTATTTATTTATTTATTTATTTCAGCAACAGCTTAGCACACTTAGCGTTTACTAGGATTAATATTCAACATTAATGGTCCAGTGTGCAAGCCAATTAAAGCTGAACTCGTCGTTTCTGTTCTGTGTACAAACCCATATTATTATGTTACACTATTATATCTCATATTAACTTACATATCAAACTTATATTGGAAACTTATATGGAAAGATAAATGAATTTTAACAGAAATTATTACAATTAATATGGTACACGATACACGATACACAATTTCTTTGGTCAATATATACATTTTACAACAAATATGATCAAGTCAAACTATAAAGAAAATACAAAATAAAAAGTTGGAATCAGCAACAACAATATAAATGTCTGCATATAAAAAAAAAAAATAATAATAAAAAGACAAATGTCAAAAAATTTCAACAATCAAATCAGTCATGTGCATAGACTATTATGTTATATACAGAGATAGATATGCCACTCAAATTGAAACTGTTTATTATAAATTGTTATGTACCCTAGAATACAGATGGCACTGTATCTCCTGCTATTGACTACTAGATGGCGCTAAATTTTCCGTTTTAATTTATAAGTTACCAATTTATTTCCACGTTTTTAATTACTACCACTTATTAATCATTAAGCAAAAATTTTGCCAATCAGATACAATCTTTAAATTCATATTATAGATATTAACAAAACTATTGTACAATGACCAAAAAGTGATTGTAATTAATAACGTGGAAATAAATGCTTCATACATACAGTTGCAATTTTATTACGGATTTCACTTTCCAAAAGTTCACGTTTATAATGGGTCAGGCGAATCCTATAGAGAATAGCTATAGTTAGAGATAAACAGGATAAAAAAAACATGTGAATAAGTAATCAGGTCTTTATTTTTTTATGTGTGACATAATAGGTCGCGGCTTGAACTTTTACCGGGTCCCTACTGTCGGCATTATTGATTTTTCCAGTTAATATTCTATTTACATTATTGCACCAACTGTAAACAACAACATTTGTAGTTAATTCTATTATTCCTCCTAGAAGACTTTCTCTGTGTATTTCGCAAGTTAAAAAAGAAAAATCACAATAAATATTAACAATTTGTTTGATATTATTTCCCAAATTTTGTTTTATTGGTATATCACACAAACAAACATAAATCACTTTGCAAATATCTTCCAGCAATTCTTCCAGCAAGCAGATTCTAACGTTGTTATAGATATATGAATCTCCTTTTTTCAGAATATTTTCACACAAAATTCTTTTCCAAACATTAAACATATCCAAATACGGATAAGTTGGTTGAGGAAACTTATGTAAAGTACCTAAAAAAAAAACCTTATGAAACAAAATAGAACTTAATTTTGATATTGTTTGTTGATTTTGTATAAATATATAACATGCTTACTGCTTTTTCGATTTGAATATAGATAAGTGGCAGGTTGAAAAATTGAATTATCACTATCACATACAAGAAATAAATTCACATTTACATTTGAAGTAAACTTTATTATAAAGACATTTTAACAACCGTAAAAACTATTTAGTTCGTTACCAAGCAGTTGATAACAGAAAGATACAATTAGAATACAAAAAAATAACTCTGTACCGTCAGTTACACAGCCAAAATAGCATTTTAAAGCTGATTTCCGTGGCATGTATGATTTCACTATCTCAAAACAGAATCACTGAACGGAGGAGGAGGAACTCAACTCGACTCCACATATACATAAAACAATAAAACGAAAGGCGCACAACAAATTAACACAACATCCAAATTATTAACAAAATTTGCTAATACAGTACACCAGTACACGTCGTCCATTCGAAATTTGAATTTTGAGATGTTGCCATATCACAAAAATATGATTAGGCATTTCAGGGTTTATTGTAATAAATATATATAGGTACAGAGTCATTTCTTAATATTACATTGATATTTAATAACAGAATTTATATTAGTAAAAAACGCGAGTTAAATTGTTTATTAGTATTATCAGAGAGGGAGTTATTGTTCCCTGGTTCTTAGATGGCGTTTTTACGAAGCTTTTCGCGTTATATGAAAGTTGCACGGCCCTGGTCATGTGTGTGAAGAAACGGCAGCGAGAATCTTCTTGTGACTATTTAAACGATCGAAATGAATGTCCAGATTTGCACTAGAAGATATATTATTGTAGCTCTGAAGCATTCTGGGGACCGGTGAGTGCCTCATTAGATTTGTTTTATATATCTGCACGTGAAAGGGACTATAAAACTTCTTTCTCGAATTTAGACGTGGCACTGAATAGGATACACTCGACATTATATCCGGACAGTCAAGGCCTCCACGCAATAATTTAAAAAGGAAAACATGGTCGTGCATGCACCTGCAATCTGACAATGCGTTCAACTTAAAATATTCAAGGCGATGTTGGTATCCATATCTGGGACTAGTTCTTGGGTCTTATAACGACCCAAGAACAAACAGACTTATAGTTGCCCCATATAACGAAGGGACTTTTTCTAGAGCAGTACATCAACGTTTGTATGAGCTATTGCTAGTTAGCGTAGTAATTATACTAACAATTGTATTAGTTGACTTGACTTTGATTTAAAAATTGGCAATGTAGTTTAACAGTAAAAATATCATTAAAATATGTTTAATGGTAAATAAATTATATCATAAATAAAAAATATATTCAAATGATAACATATATGAACCTTATATTGTACTAGTACTTCAAAGTATAAGAACGTCCAACGTCATTAGTTTATTAAAAAATATATATTCAATCTATACTTATAATAAAATCGTAAAAGATTTTTATTTTACATTTGAAAAAAAAAAAAAAAACAAACGATTGTACACGTTGTACTTATGTTACCGAGTTTTGAATAGTTTTTAGAAGTTTTGTCTGTGCGTTTGTGAACGCTAATCTCAGAAACGGCTTAACCGATTTAAATGCGGTTTTCACTGCAGACTCCCATAACAGTCTGTTTGTTTCATTGTTCATTCATTCATTCGTACGCGTGGAATACGAAATACCACGCGTACGAAGTTGTGGGCTCAAAAATTTGTTATCTCATTGATGTTACGTTATAACATTTGTGAATGACATAAAACTATATTGAAGTTTTTTTTTTTCATAAGCAAATAGTTTTAGTAAAATAATCAAAATAACTTTTCACAAAAATATTTTTAAATCAACCTAAGGGACTTTTCAATTGAAAGACAAGATCGTTCTTAGATTAAGGATATTTTTTCATTTTAGGATAAACGGCAAAAGGTCATATTTGTAACAAGTGGAACAGTTTTACAATGTGAAAGTATTTACCAAAATCATTTAATATTAGACTGTGAATATAACTTATTCACTGTTAACCTTCGGGCGATATGGCGGTTGTATCGGGAATAATACACTGGTCAGCAAATAAACCGGGCCACTCGCTACCTTGGAACTTTGATTCGATTTTTTCAAAAACTATAGAACTTACAACTATCAAAGTTATACCTACAGAAAGTGCGTTTCGTGATGATTAAAATGAATGAAAATTCTTTGAGATTCATCAATTTATTAAGTGTTTTTTAAGGATTTTACCAAGAAGAGTCGTTTTCCAGCCGTGTTAATCGTTAGTAATCATAAATAAAAAAATTATAATTAAAGCCAGAAACAAAGAAAAAATTTAAAAAAGTTTTTGGTCAGTATTCAGTATTCCCTCCCCTTGCTCGGATAAATGCCAGCATCCTCGTATTCATCGATCTCACGAGCCTGACGATGAAATCATGAAGAATTGCATTCCACTCCTCCTCAATTACGATTCACAGCTCTGGAAGCCTTGTTGGAGCAGGTACCCAGGCTTGAACCCGACGTTTCAGCTTATCCCATATGTGTTCTATCGGATTCAAGTCCGAGCTTCGAGCTGACTAATCCATCGTACGAATGCCGACGTCGCATAGGTACTTGGTTACCACATGAGCAACATGAGGCCGTGTTTTACCATGCATCAACTGCATATCCTGCCCGATATATCCTGCGTAAAATACCACATGGTCTGCGAGGATTTCAGTAATGTAGCGATGAGAAGTCAATCCACGTATACTGCCCATCTACGCTGGAAAACTAACGCTGCATATGTGGTTAACGAGATGCCGGCCCAGATCATTACTTTTTATAAGCCTCCTCCATAAACAACAGTTTCCTCGATGCAATACACTGAGAATTAACGTTCTCCAGGGTGACGATCACTTCTCTCTCACGCTCTGACGTCGATCACTTCCATGTAGACTCACCCTGGTCTCATCAGTGAAGAGTACATTACCTCACTGTTCTAACGTCCAATCCCTAAGTTTTCTAGCAAATTTAAGACGTGCTCGATGGTGGGATACCGCTAATACTGGGCCTATTGCGGCTCTCTTTGGAGTCAGGTTCCGTTCAGCAGGTCTCCTTCTGACGGTGACTGAACTTATGAAAACTTGGCCTTTGTTACGCAGACTTTGTTGGACTTGAAATGTGTTGAGGCGGCGATTTCGTAGAACAGTAATTTGGATATAACGATCATCTGCTGCTGATGTAGCCCTAGGTCTGCCCGTACCTGGACGGTAATCGAATACTCCAGTCTCTAGGAATCGTCTGTAAACTTGTTGCACCGAAAATCTGCTGATTCGAAGTCTTCAAACGACCTCACGTTGCCCAACGTCTGCTTGAAGTAATGCTACAGCTTGAGCTGCTTCCTCAGGTATCGTATCCATTATTGAGCGAAAAAAGTAGCAGAAATACACACGTCTGAGCAATAGATAAACAAAAATTAAAGAAATGATAAGAAATATCCGACTATCCTCATTGTAGGAACAAAGACGCTAATCGCGAACTCTATTCAAAACAGAGCAAATCGTTAGCATTGTGTTTGTTGCTTGATTAAAATTTGAGTTGACGGTACTTTAGAATAAATTTATAGTCATTTTATTCAACATGAAACTCACTTTCTCTAGGTATAACTATGATTGTGTAAGTTTTATACTTTTTGAGAAAATCGAATCAGAGTTCCAATGTAGCGGGTGGCCCGGTTTATTTGCTGTCCAGTTTAGTTAATAAATAACTCGCAAATCTCTCAATGAATCCTATTTATGGTAACAGTGTTCAAGCTAGCAAATCTGTATTGGTAACATAATATAATATTGCCTACATATGCTCATTAATTATTAATATATATTAACGTCTAATTTGGCCTCGGATAGGAACAAATAAATGAAGGTCTTGGACCCCAAAATTTATGGGTTATCATATGTGTAATAGTGACAAAAAATATGAAAATATAAATAGAAGTTTGAAAGTTTTTTTATTTTTAATTAAGGTCAAAACGCATTAAAATATTTTGTAGATTCAAAACGAACATAAAAAAAGACTTAGATTGCTTGTTTTTTTTTTCGTATATAAAATAATTTTAAGAAAAACTTAAAAAATATGTAATGATAATAATAAAAATGATAACACCTTGCTTTCGTGTCAGTTGCCTGACGTGGTAGACCATAGTCTGCAGAACTTCATTAGCAGAAGAGGCTTTTTTTATGAACCAGTAAGTTCCTGAGATTAGCGCGTGCAAACAAACAAACAAACTCTTCAGCTTTATAATATTAGTACAGATTTATTTTAAGATGTACCCTCGCCGGGAGCTTTCGAGTGTAATGTAATATTTCAGATTCGATTTTGAGAATTTAGTTTAGTTGATTCCACAATGTCAGACATAGCGGTCGTTGTGCTGAGCCCGGCGATATTAATTGTTATTAAGGTAAAAAAAAAACCAGAAGAAACCAGGAAGAAACGATGTTGGCGATATCAATTATTTCAAAACGATACAGGTATAATCTGTTCTCCTCACTCACTGATATAATGCTCGAATCTGTCGTTACATTACCGGTGAGGGGGAGCATCTTATCTAAATCCCTTCTTTTAAGTAAACGTAGAAAGTGAAATGTTTTCAACAAATGAAAAATTCTGCATTAAAAAAAAAAAACGTTACTGTAAGCTGCAACCGATATGTACCTACGTACAGTTCATAGATAAAGCATTATTTATCATCGTCGATGACAGCGCACGGACTCCGTGAATGTTTTATGTACACCACAATTGCAGTTGTGCCTCAATCCGTTTTGTAATTGAGTGTTGTATTGTAAAATGTATCCTTTGTAATGTTTTTTTTATTTGTGACAAGCGGGTTAAAGTCCAATTGTTTGAAGGTGGCTAATTTGGCCTACTTTGACAAGGGTTGGTGAGGGTGCTTGCCTTAACGCTCTGTTCTAGGGTTCCCGGGTTCAATTCCCGGCAGGGACAACTTTGAAAAATAAAATTTTCAAATTTGGCTCTGGTCTGGATCTGGAAAGTAGTGGCAGGGCACACTGCGTTTCGCAGTCATTTGGGCAGCCCGTCTGGCGGCAGTAACCACCCCCTTACAGAAGACCACTGTTAAATAACAGCACGTGTGCTGTTGTGTTTCGATGAGTGAGTAAGGGATGCCAGAGCCCATTTCCCTATCCCCTCCTAATCCCTTATTCTTAATCCTGCTGTAGTCAATAGTGCACTTGCAGCAGCTTTGGCGTTGCTTGTGTTATAGGCGACGGTGGCCACCTACCATCAAGTGGACCATCAGCCTGTCTGCCGAGCTTAACATAAAAAAAAAATCAAAGAACACCGGACGATGCAACTGATTTTGTTGATTGAATCGAGCTAGACAATAGATGGGTCTGTGGTAAATTTAACTATGTAATATCAATTGGGTAACTTTATATGTATTTAAAATTAAAGTAAGTAATTAAAATTTTAATTATATAATAAGACACAAATTAAGAAAGATCAAGCTAAGTATAAAATGGGCTTTATTAGCAATTAGCATATCTCGAGTAAATGTTGCTAGTATACTAGCAACATTTACTCGAGATATGCTAATTGCTAATACACAAAATCATTCGAGATATGCTAATTCACGTTTATGTCATTTAAAGGGGTCATTTTAAGGGCTCTAATTCACTATCGCCACTAACCCAAATACAAATATAAATAGTTTATTTCTTCAACTTAGCCTAGGTACAATCCTAGTAAGTATAAGAATACTTGTATCAGGAGACCCCGCTCCTCCATCACCGCATTTAAAATTTGTTGCTAAATATCTGTTAGAAAAATCGAAGAAATGAGCGTGTGTAGGTAACTCTGAATGTGTCTGAAGGCAGGTAATTAAATTTGAATTGAATATAATACAATATACCTATAATAAAAATTATAAACTAACCGTCGACTTTCTATTGAGACCAAACACGCTATATCTGCCGTAAGTTGCTGAGAACAAAGACTACTTGATGCTGCAGCATCTTATCAAGGTTAACATGTGATGGAAATACAACTGAATTAACAGTATACCAAATTTCCGATCAATTGAAACTGTGGAAGTCAGTGAAATCTCTTTGTCAAATGGTTTGATGATATTCATACGCCCAAAGAGATTTTAATAAACTGTAGCTAAGAAACATTTAGATCATGTCAGCTTTAAAAAAAAATTGACACACACGTCAAACATCTGGATTTCGCGTCGGGCGTCGGGGGTTAAGAATAAAGATCAATCCAGTTTGGTGTCTAGAAATACAATGTTCAGCACAAATATTACGCATCCTAAATTTGATAAGAATTCTATTTTTGGCAAGCAAACACTTGAACGATCCTGTTAACGGTTATAAAAGTTGGCGTTAAGAAAGGAGAGGATTACGAGCATCGTCATTCCAAATCGCGAAAAGGTTGTCTACGTGAATATAAAATAAAATTGAATAGATGTGTCATAAATACATTGACGACAGTGTAAATCTTTTCGTATTTAATTTTATTTGAATTTGTTTTGATAATTTTTTAATTAACTGATAACGCATTTACGCATTATCTGCTATTTATTAGCAATTTTTGATTTGTTTTTCTATTCTTAAGTAGTGTAACTTATAGCCCATTTCACAATCCACTCCCAATCCCTTATCCATAACTCTACTATAGTTGGCAGCGCATTTGCAGGCGTTATTTGTGACGACGGTAGCCACCTACCATCAAGTGGACCGTCAGCCTGTCTGACGATCTTAACATAAAAAATAGATAATATTAATCTGTCCCACTATTAGTGCGGTTCATTCACAGATAACTATCCTGACGAGATACAACTGTCCGTTGAGGATAACTGTCCTATGCTCACTGTTGGGATAAGTCACTGTCGCGCGGAGGAGGTCACGGGGACCCGAGAAATCACGGAGAACGTGACGAATTAAAAAAAAAAGAAAAAACAGCCATGTGTGTCCAGGGCAAGAAGATTTTTTTTATCTCCAAAGTGTGAAAGTTGATCATCTCAGATGAATATCAAATCATTCACCGGTGATTCACAACGTCAATGAGCAAGCGCAAGCCCTGATAGTGCTTGCAGTTGGATGGTCGAGCCTCAAACTACCTGGAAGTTTCAAATACTCTGGACGTCCCTGCGATGGAGCTAAACTGCCACCGGGACTAATTATAGGCACTCCTTTGGGATCTGCGATGACGGTGCGAGACGCAGTGCGGAGCCTCTCAGCGCAATCTACCCACGTCGGAGTATCTTTATAAGGTAAATGTGCAGCGTGAATTTCCTTTGTTCCCATATAGTGGGAAGAGTGCCCTCAGCGCTTTTTTGTTTTAACTTAATCCATTCATGTGTCTTTTGTGGTAATAACTAGTATGAATTATTAAGCGCTTTCTGCGCATAATTGTGTGCGTGTGTGTGAACCAATGAACGTATTGTGTGACAAGTTAGGTGATTTTTGTTCAAATCTCCCTTCGAGTAGCTGGAGCAGCTAGGTCTGTGAAATAGGCTCGTGGTCGCTATTGATGGACGTCGTTAGTTAAAAAATGAAGAAACAAATTTTTAATGATGACATACCTATTATTATTAATTATTATTAGACGATTCACGGGAAGCCGGGGAGTGGCGTTAGTATAATGTGTTTTATGTATTATATTATTATTTTTGCAGTGTTTTTAATATATCACTAGGCGCAGGCAACAGGTGCTTTGTTTCATAAACATTTGTCGATACGACTAGCGTATCACTTACTGTTACTTAAATGTAGTATGCCTAATACTTTCGGTAAAGTGCAACAGCGAATAAATATGAACAACACTATTTTGTTATTGTTACGGTTGGCCATAGAACCTTCACGAAGGATCGCGAGTTGGCGTTGATGTCATCGAACATTCAGGTCGAAGAGGATGGGTAAGAACTGCCGTAGATGCCTCACTGCGATATCTCGCGGTTGCGGTTTAGCTCGCTACCTCGTGGTCTACACGGAGGTTTACCACGATGTCTACGTGAAAACAAAATTTTATTTTATTTTTAAATCGCGGCCGGCGGTAAGCGTCGATGTCATCTCACTTGTGAATGGTCAAATTGATTTGTCTATCAATCGGCTCAGCAATCACGAGTGTCATTCGTTTCAACTCGATTGCTCGTTTGTTCGTTTGTTAAATATTATAGAAAATTAGTTATTGATTGAATTAATTTTTAATATTCCTGCTCTGTGGGTTAAGTGGGTTAAAACTGCCATAACATGTCCATTACGCATAATCGAAAGTAGCCACCATTTTTTTCTGAAGGTAATGTGCAGCACAGAAACGAGCATTCAGGTGCGACTGACTCGACATGTTCGCACCGCCATCCATATAGAAATCGCGAGTATCGACATCGATGTATAGACCAAAAGGATTTTTTTCCTTAAAAAAATAAGTAAGTTGTTTGGCAGGCAAATATTTATAAAGTAAACTTTTATCTTATTTAGTGAGTTTTTATATATTATAAATCCTACTGTAGTCGGCAGCGCACTTGCAACAGCTGTGGCGTTGCTTGTGTTATAGGAGATTGTAGCCACGTACCATCAAGTGGACCGTTAGCCTGTCTGCCCATCTTAACATATAAAAAAACCTATTATTATTATCTTCTTTATGCTGACTTCTGCATAAAGAAGAATAGATTATCATATATACTAATATTATAAAGCTGAAGAGTTTATTTGTTTGTTTGAACGCGTTAATCTCAGGAACTACTGTTTCGAATTGAAAAAATCTTTTTGTATTGAATAGACCATTTATCGAGGAAGGCTATATAACATTACGCTACGATGAATAGTATTATATGTAAGCAGTGACCAGTACCGCGCGCCCCACGCGCACTCCCCCGCCGTATGGACCGCAGCGAAGCGTGGCCGAGTTCAGCTAGTTCTTCATAATTTTTAGACACATCTAGAATCAATAAGTCTTTGTTTAATACCAACTCGAAATGTGTTATAATTTCCTTAGTTCGACTGAAGTGTGTCGAGAGATGGTCTTGTTCCCGTGAAATGGTTGTTCAGGCCAGAAATCCAGCTAGAAGTGGGAGTAAACTAAAGTTACAGTAAGTGACTTATTAGTAATTCGCTTACTTAATAAAATGTATTCAGCTTTTAAATAAGCATTCTGTACACATTAAGTTATGTGAATTTTTGTGAAATTCCAAAATTAATTCATAAACTTAATCAATATTCATTCATTAGTAATAAACAGCTATTAAAATATACTTGTTTATTTAAAATATGAGTGATATTTTCCAGATAGTGTTGATGTGTTGCTCAATGTGCAGCAATTTTTTACGTGCGTCGCTATTGGTATGTAAATAAATTCAAATGTTTCTTAATAATCATTATATTACATTTATGATATTAAATATTGTTACGACTAACCATGGAACGTTCTGGAAAAAGCGTTCGCGACAGTCGAAAGTTTCGAACGTCCCACCCTATCGATAGTTGTCACGCCACTTCCCGATCAGTGTCAAAGGAAATTGGTCCTTATGTTACATTCAACAGAAATAGCATTCCCGAACTTTCAATGGCTTGTTTACAATTTTGTTTAGGTATATTTCTAGTAAATTCGAAATACATCGAGGCGTTTGGCGCCAAATGTAAATAAGAGAGCAACGGATGAGTTGAGTCAGTTTATACGATAACAGCGATTCGAAAGCGAATCTTCGAACCTTTTGCGAAGTTACCTGCGACAGTGAACCGGCGACTCATTAAGGGAAACATTGACAATTTTTGGCAAGTTTAACGTTTTCATCGGACAAGTTTAGTGATTTTGGAAGTCAACTTGGTTTGTGAAAATAAATAATTCGTTTCGCCCTCACACAGCAGTTTGACAAACCTCCAATGTAACAATATCTAATTAATTAATTATTAATTAGTAATTAATTAGTTTATATTTATATCGTAATATGGATAATATAAGATTGATAAAACATTTAAGTAATGTAAAATAATATGTCGTATGATATTTTTGGAAGAATTTTTTTTGTTTCGTTTATTATCTGTTAAGAGAAATATCACTGTTGACTTTGTTTACTGTGGTTTGAGGCTTTACATTTATATTACAAGAGCCAACATTCGGAAGGTTTCATCGGTAGAATTTTGTTTTAGAGAATTCTTCGCAATCTTGTTCTCGCAAGTAATAATGATTACGGTAAGAGTGCGTTTATTAAAATTTACAGTTTTCTTCGAACAATTTCCAACGCGATTTGTTCAATGGTAATTACTTTCCTTCTGCACTCTTATTCCTTAGACGTTTTTTTCGCATTAGTACTTGGAACTTTTTGTAGATTTATTATTAATTTCTATTCAAAAAAATACAACTGATTTTGTGAAGTCTACAAATATGTCTAGTAAACGCGAAGAGCGAAGCGAAATACGAGCTCTAAATAAATGTAATTAATTTAGGAAAACATTTTAGGTAATATGTGATTATAAATTAGACATTTTTAAACCTAGTCTAGCTTAAAACCAGAAACCAGTAGTTGTGTAAAACCAGAAATACAACATTTCATTATGACGATTGTGGAAATTTGAAATTTTTATAGATAATATGCAGGATTTAAATTATATTAGCTTATATTTATAAATAACTAGCGACCCGCCCCCGGCTTCGCCCGGCGTGCAATTTTTATATATAGGAACATTCCCCGTTTATCCCTCTTTCCATTAGTGAAAATCGAATTAAAATCGGTCTACCCGTTCACGCGTGATGCCGTGACCAAGAGAAATCGACGGCCCGTTGGATGAGTGGCAAGGATGCTTGCCTAACGTCTCAGGGGCCCCGGGTTCGATTCCCGGCGGGGTCAAGTTTGGAAATTTTAATGTAATTTTCAAAATTGACTCTGGTCTGGATTTGAAAAGTAGTGGTAGGGCACGCTGCGTTTCGCAGTCATTTGGGCAGCCCGCCTGGCGGCAGTGACCACCCCCTTACAGAAGACCACCGTGAAATAACAGCATATACGTGCTGTTGTGTTTCGGTGAGTGAGTAAGGGATGCCAGAGCCCATTTCCTTATCCCCTCCTAATCCCTTATCCTTAATCGTACTGTAGTCGGCAGCGCACTTGCAGCACCTGTAGCGTTGCTTGTGTTATAGGCGACGGTAGCCACCTACCATCAAGTGGATTTTCAGCCTGTCTGTCGACATAACATAAAAAACAATGGGGATTCATTTTTAAATATAGAAAGAAGATAATATAAGTCGCTATAGTGTATCCACTAGGATTATCTCGTACATGAACCCTAAACGTCTTCCTTTCATACTTTTATCAATACTAGGAATAAATGCCACAAAGGGCCCAGTTTAGAGCGAACAAGCCGTTCTCTACAAAACGTGCCTTACTAATTTGTCAATCAATAAAGAATTATGCATCTAAAATGGCTGAAATATCAAATATTAAATTAAAATTTATATATTAAACACAGGTATTAACTAAGTAAGAAAACCCCTAAAAGGATTCATTCCAATTTGAAATTCATATATTATATTTTTGTATTATTTGTTCAGCCTTGGGTGGATAATACGTTCCCGTTGAATAAAACATTTTATTTCTAAAATTGTGAATAGATAATTCTGATCGGTTATAATTAATACTTGCCCATCGAAATAATATAACGTGTATTCCCCAATTCACAAACATGTGTACATTGTGTATACAATGTACACATGTTTGGTGTTTGGTGTTGTTTAATTTAAGTTTTTATTTTTATTTTTATTATATTTAATTTAGTCTTATATTCACACTAGATGGTTCTTTTTTTATGTTAAGATCGGCAGACATGCTGACGGTCTACTTGATGGTAGGTGTCTACCGTCGCCTATAACACAAGCAACGTCAAAGATGCTGCAAGTGCGCTGTCGACTACAATGGGATTAAGGATAAGGAGATTAGGAGGGGATAGGGAAATGGGCTCTGGAATCCCTTACTCACTCACCGAAACACAACAGCACAAGTGCTGTTATTTCACGGTGGTCTTCTGTAAGGGGTGGTTACTGCCGCCAGACGGGCTGCGTTAAAAATAGGCGTTGGATTTTTATTTTCAGCTGATCTCTCGGCAACATTTTTCTGGATTTTCCGAATCAACTCTTTTTTTTTCTGGATGAAAGATATCCTATGTCTTTTTGTGTATCCCTGTCAATGTGTATGCAAAATTTCATTATGGTCGGTTGATTAGTTAAGGCGCGAAAGGGTAACAGATAGATTTATTTTCACAGTTAATACTAACTGGCGCCCGCGATTCACCCCCGTTGAAAAATAAAAAGTAACGCCTGACTAAATATCTGTATATGAGCACTGTAACGCCTAACAACCTTATTGCAGTTATAGCTTTCCCAGGCCACAGTCTAAGCATACTTACGTCATACATTCAGGCAACGAATGTACTTCCGTAGAAATCGCTTCAGTTTGCATGCTCGAACGACTGTGGCCAGGCGTTAGATGGTCCCTCGAGAACAGTACTTTTTTATCGATGAAAAGTACCTTATGTCCATTCCTGAATCCCTGACGTGTATGCAAAATTTCATGATGATCGGTTCAGCGGTTTAGGCGGAAAAGGTAACAGACATACAGACAGACAGAGCAACTTTCACATTTATGATATTGCTAGTATGGATTCTTATTCAATGAACTAATTTGCCTCTTAAAAAAAGTTTTCCATTATCGCAAACGAAACCATGAGAAACAGCTAGTTGTAAAATGTAATAGGCAAATAAAGTAGAGAGAGGCTTGTGTGTTCACTGTGTCAATAAGTGGCAGAAAGTCTCTAAAAGAGGAATAAATTTTCAACTTCGCACGACGTAAGCAAAAATTCACTTCAGTTCTCTGGAGCGAGTATTTATTTTAGAGTAATATTTGTTGTATTTAGACGCGTAGATTCAGAGTGACCATGTGGTGTACAAGACACACATGCCAAATCAAAACACCACTCTTGCTTCCACTGACCCTTAAATTTTGTTTATCACCTTCATTATTATTTCACCATAGGTGACCAATCGAAAACAGCCTAGATCCAGCCTCGATCAGCAGCCATTGCATTTTGCAGTGTAAATGTTAGAATTAAATTAATTAACTAACACTGTTTAACAGCATTGTTAAAAATTTATCGTCAAAACACACACCGCTGAAACCTATTCCATTGAAAGTGGAAACTATGAAGTTTTAAACCGGTTAGAAACTAGTTTCAACAGGCGAAAGTTTGATGCAGTCGCATCGTATTTAGCTGCGACGCGCTGATTGTTTTCGGACTGAGCGCACCAAATAGGAACATTAGTAAAAATAATGGACGGGTCTTAATCCTAATTCTATTTTGAAGAAATAATAATAATAAATAATAATAACATATAATGCATGTACAATATGACGGCGCTTTTGATTAACGAGAGTAAAAAGCAATAACAACTGTCAGTTGTCAACTGGACAGCGGGATCGGAATGTCATTGTCGTTGACTCTGACACAACACCGAGCGCTAACGCAGAGGCATGGCAGCCGAGCAAGTACCTTATGGGAGGGCAATCGGCTTACATCAAGGGACTTGTGCTACGTGTTATCTGATTTGGTGTGATTGGCTGGTGGACAATGGCTGGTGGAAAGAATGTCAGTCAGTACTGTGAAATGGAATAGCAGGGAATGCTTCGAAAAAGTGTGCGAGTGTTTGGTAAAAAAAAATAGAACAAAAAAACAGTATAAAACAATTTAAACTACTATGCTAACAATATCTAAATCTTAATGTTATCCTGTAATTGAGACGGCGATATTGCTAGTATATATAACATTAAACTTTTTAATTAAAATATTAATTTTATCATTTTTTTGAAATTATCAATTGAAAACTGTATAGTAATTGAAATCTATAATAACTATAATCATAATAAGTGAATTATGAGTCTTTAAAAAAATAATTGAATTTAACATTTAGACGTATAAAATTAAATGTATAAAAATTTCCTCGTGTCAATAGATACCTCATTACTTTATATTATTTAGTTACATTCTGCATACTCAGATGTCATGTGTTCCAACAAAAGTTATGTTAGTTACGTTCGGTATACACAGATGTCACTTAGTTTTTATAAGTTCAAATACATAGTTCATAGTTCATAGTAAGCCGTTATAAAACGCTATCGTTTCGGTCCTCAACACGGACTATACTTTTCATATCAGATTTCCACGTTTGCTTTTATAAGCCCAGAGAATAGAATTGGGGAACTTAATAGATGTGTCAGCTGTTGCACAAATGTCAAAGTGACAGATAAAGTAAAAATTTTTGTTAACGCTTGTATTAAATTTACTTGGTAATACTAAATTACAAGTACAACAAAACAACAAAATTCAAAAGAAAAGTTGTAATCAACAAAATTACAACCTTTCTTTTCAATTTTAATTTATTTCTACATGATTCAGTATGTAGTAATTGAAGTTATTTTGTTATAAAGTTGAAAATAATATCTATGATTCGTATAAAACATTATTATCTTTAACTAATATAATTTATGTAAGCGTCTGTATCAGCTTAATAATACTGTTTATATTTATTATTAATAGCGCTTCAATATATTGTAACGCAAGGTGCATTAGTCAAGTTGTAATTAATTTTAATTTAAAAATAAAAGGGAAAATTCTACGCTTTATAATCATCTCGTCTACAATATATTTTCTTATAAAAAAAATATTGAAAAGAATGTATACTATTATTATAATTATAATTTTAGTATACATTTTATATTATAATTATTGTATTTTTCTAAAATAAAATTATTATTATAGATTACTCCTTATAATCTATAATAATCCCATCAAAATCAATCCACCCGTTTCACAGAATGAAAGAGACGGACAGATAGCGAGACAAAATTTTAAAAATTGTTTTTTATTGTAAGTTCTGTATATACTTTGATACACATTTAGTAAAAACCAGTCATTTTATATTAAAAGCTGACACTTCAATTTTAAAATATTAGTAAGAATAATTCATATTATATATCTAATCAAAATTGCGTTTGTATGTTTGTCAGCTTAATAATATAATGGGTTTTGATCCTATCTTTACTATGGTTTCAAAATATTGTTACGTAAGATTTATTAAACAATTTTAATAAATTTTTAATAATTTTAATAATTTTATAATTATGTTGTCTGCAATATTAATTACTTTGGTAAAAAAATTATATTTTTTACCAAAGTAAAAAGTAAGTAAAACGTAATTGATTTTAGTACCTATGTATGTACATATGTACATAGGTGCGATTCACTGAGCGCGTATCTAGTTTATTAAAAAAACATTTTTTACTAGACACTTCGACCGAACATTCAAAGTTTTTATTTCGCGAATCTTCATTTTATGGAGAATCTTTATTTAATGGGGAAAGAGAAATGGAATTTACAACCGAGTTGTTACTGGGACATAAATAAAATATGTCCCGGAAAATTTTGTAGCAATTCTTATATTTCCAGAAGAAGCATAAATGGATACACTTAAATTTATAAAGCTATTGATTGTGAAATCTCCGCTAGGAGTAATAATCTAAACTGTCGCTCCGGTTGTAGCGCGCCCGCGTAGCGCGTAGCGTAGCCCCAGTGTCGCCGCGGCGTCGTAGACGGTCGGTCGCATAACGGACGCACGATACAAAACGCTAGAGCGACTTGAAATCGCGAGTCACGTTGTAGCACTACTTGTGATTACTTAGCAGTGAAGTGTTCGTACTCAATATTTAATTTATGTGTAAGTTAAAAAGGCTTTGGGTGTCTCAATGATTAATTCACACCAGGTAAACCGCCAATACGTTGTAATTACAATAGTTTAAAAGCTAGGATATAAGTCGTATTTTCTAGCGTATCTTAAGTTCTACTCTTACGAATGATTTTTAGCGTTCCGTCATAAAGAAATACAAAGTTTTTTAAACTGAAATCACATTTTTACTTCAATAAATTCTTTGTAATGTACAATGTACATAATTTTAAATGCGCTAATTGGCTTATTGTTGCTAATTTTCGAAATTAGTTTTCCGGGAAGGACAGCTTATTTACATTTGACAGAACTTATTTACATTGACATACGGAAACAAATTGCTTTTACTAGATATAAAATCGTATTGTACTAACTTGTTAGTATTATTTTGGTTCTTTTGTTCGAAAATGAATAGCTATCTATTCATTTTCTTTTTTATTATTCTAAATATTGAAGCAATAATAAATACAGTTATATTTTTTATATTTAATCGAAACTCGTATTTCTGACAAGTCATTGGAAGAAAAGAGTAACATTGTATGTAATTAAATTGTGTAAAATAAGTAAAAAATAAGAGTTTTATATTTAGTTATACGATTAACTTTACTTACGTAATATTTTATAGCATTAAATTATTAAATGAACTATTGGAGTTACGCATTGAAAAGTAAAAGAGGACCTTGTTAAATGTGTGGGTAAATAATTTTTTTATTATTTTTTATTTAATTTTATATTTTACTAGCAATTACTGCAATTTTTATATATGTATATAAACATTCCCCGTTTATCCCTCTTTCCATTAGTGAAAACCGAATTGAAATCAGTCTACCCGTTCATGCGTGATGCCGTGACCAAGGGAAATAGGTATTCATTTTTATATATAGAAGATTAGAAGTAAGTGTATTTTTATTTTTTTTATATCGTTTTTAACTATATTTTTCAATAAGAGGTCGCTGTCGCCAAATAAAGGTAACAATTCATGACTGCGGAATAGTGTGTCCTATTATAGTACTTCTATAAGTAGATATAATTTTTAAATAAAATTTATCCCTTCTGTAACATAGTCTAATGGAGCAATCTGAGACCCCACTTAAAACTAGACTTTGTCCGTCTTGGTTTTGCCTAGAGCTTTGTTAGTAGGAAAATCGTTGTTCATTTCTTGTCATAGCAAAAACAAACTGTTTGAATCTATCGTCTCAGACGGAATTTACCTGTCTGGTAATTTCAAATACGTCTGCGTCCGCGTTTTTATGTATGATTTATTGTTATACATACTATTATCATAAACTTAATAGATATATTTTATTTCTATATACATTATCTAGAATAATAGCAATTATAAAGTACAATTAGGTGAAACGGTTGGCAAGCACACGCAGGTTCTTATTTCGGGTCGGGCTAGCAAGTCTCACCCACTCTTGCTTTACTGGATGAATAAGAAGTGTAACATGTTAAATTACCAAATTAAATGTATGACAAGACTGACGAAGATGTGAGGTCCTGCTAATCCGCAGTAGACTATTGCGGTAGAGAATGAGATAGGCCTCTTCACTCGATTGCGACATTTGCCCAGCAGTGGTGGTGGGGAAAAGCTATTTAAATTGTTTTTCTTTTTACTTTTTACTTACTTTTAAATGAAAAATATTTATTTAATAAAATGATTTTTTATCTGTAAAATTGCTTCAAAAGATATAAAACAACGTTATAACGTTATGTGTGCTAAAATAACGTTAGTTGAAATTTAAGTTGTCTGTCTAACTTTACAGACGAGTATTAACAGATTACAGCAGGATTAAAAAAAATAGAAAAGAAAGAAAAAATAATAAAAAAAAAATCCACAGACCCTGCAGTTCCCGCAATCTTCGGAGGCATTGAATATGAATTTTAGAATAAAACAAATTTTGCGAAAAGAATTTTTCATTTTTTTAAACATGCACATAACAAAAATCTTGTTACATAGTTCAATGAAGCCCTGAATGAAATACAATAAGAAGTCAAATAAGAAATTTCAATAAGTGCCTTGACTCGAAGTTTACAAATCAAAATCTAGAGGTTTTCTTGTGCCACTGAAACATCCAGAATCTCGGTTGAAGGTGTATCTCGGTTTTCACGAAAGACGATTTTTTGGACCTTTCAGCGAAAAATCTGGCATCTTTTGTCATTTTCAACGATTTCGGCCGTTTTTCTGGTATCGGTAGATAGCACAGACCGTCCACAGTAATGTCAATCGTCAACCCGCTTCGCGTAATCTTGAATCCGCTCACTGACAATACACACAAACTGTGAATATAAATCGGATTCAGAACTAATTTCTTCCATGAGACTGGTTTCATGCTTTTAGGGTCGTCTGGGTCACATAATGAAATAGGCGTGTTGATTTTACTCGGTGTTGTATGTGTATTAACCACTCGCGCGTTAAACACCGTAGGCATCAAACCGTCTTTAGTTTCCTTGGTGCCTGACAAAATCTTGTCTCTAGTTGCAGCGAAAAATTGTACAACATCACATATGTGAAATTTTCTAAGAGCATCATGAAACTCATCGGTGGTCGAGATAACTTTGAGATCGTTGATGAATTTATCTCGTAGGAAAGCGGTCATCAGTAGTCTGCTCGGAGCGTGCCACCAGTGTGACACAGACGGCAACAACAAAGAAACCTTTTGTGAACACTGCTGGATTTTAAAAAAAGCGCCATACATGTTGGTTGCCAGCAAAAGACGAATAGGAGTTTTGTAATTGAATTGTGTGAAATGTTGTCTCTTGATCGGAATCTTGTTGAACGTAGTTTTAATTTTACGAACATCGTCAGCGTTCCTTAGCACTGGAGACATTTTCAATGTCAAAAATAATTTTTTTCACTACAGGACACAATTATTAACCAATTTTACTCAGAGAGGTCTCAATCGACGCGCAATATATCTTCGGAAATGCGTTTTCCTCATTTTTTCGATATACGTAATAGTAATTTTTTAATTAATTACTTACTAAAATATTATTTGCAATTTTCAAAATTTCACAAAAACTATCCAGCCAAAATTCCTTCACTATCGGATCCACAATTAAATTCTGAACCTGGGATCACTTGTTCCATTGCGAAATCTCATTTATCCTTGGTGATATAGCGAAAATAGCGTATGGGCCGAAAAGGATTAGACATTTTCAATGTCAAAAGAATATAATTTACTCTTTTATTCAATTTCTTTTGTATCGGTCATAATACAACAAAATTCTGTTAACATAACAGAAAAAAGCTACCTACTTGATTATGAAAAATGTAGGATTGGTAACATTAAATTATCTACAATCGGAACCTACAATTTTAATCTGATCATTGAAAAATTGATTCTTGATTATAGTTTTCATCAGTGATTGATGCTAATCAAAATCACTCACACGTAAGTAGAATATACATTACTTTAAGTGTGTTTGTATTATGTCCCGGAAAATATAAGTTAATTTAGGTTACACGAATTACTAGGTAACATAAATAATTAAGTAGAATTTTCTTTAAAAGCATTAGTAGAATTTGATACTATAAATTCAAAATAAGTACGGTATTATAATACTACACAATATTGATTTTATTAACAAAATAATAATTTTAGTCCTACCATAAATATCGGTTACTAGTCCGTTTAATATTAAATTATAAATTATATCTCATGTATTATTCTGATCTATAATAAGTTATATTACCTACTGTAAAGTTTTATCAAAATCTGTTCAGCAGTTTTTCTTTGAAGGAGTAAGAAACATTCATCCATCCTCACAAACTAGCATTTATAATATTATTATTATAGCAGGTTCGGCATTTATAATTGGATAAGGTCTCCACAAAAGTAATTTAGGTATTCTGTAATAATTCAGAATTTCACAAATGAGGGTTTCAAAGAGTACTTAGCAAAGTTTAGGCAGGACACAAGCAATAAATAAGGCGAACGGAAAGGCAAGCGGTTGTGAAAGCATATCGTTTGTTACTGAGCGTTCTTTCTGAATTTCTAATTTTGATTTAATAACAGTATCAACTTCGTACTTGGCTAGTGTGAAAATTAATGGTTACCTAAATTGTTTTGTAGTTGCAAGTCAGCTTGAAGTCTTTCTCGCTTTGGTATTCTGTTTTGCCTATGTCACGATTATGATGAAATTAGCATAATTTTTAAACCCCTTTCTTTCATTAATGCAATAGAATGGCGGGACATAAGTTACGGGTGTCTGAGCCAACACTTCTTAAGGTCCGTTTATATCTTCAGACAATGAACGTATCAGACAAAATAATATTATTTCATAAATGATATGTGAGAACTTTTATATCTAGCGTAACGTGTCCGCTCAGACGCCATCAGACATTGTCCGCGCACGGACGGCATTCGCGGAGAGAATATTTTGTCTGAGCCAGAACGTGTCTGAGGGCCTGTGCAAGTAACTGCCAGCGGAGAGCAGCCGCTGACTTGTCTGTTTTTGTCTGATATAGCACGTTTTTGGTATGCTAGATGTGAATAAACTGTGTCTGACGATGTCTTAGACGGTACGTGTCTGATACGTTCATTGTCTGAAAATATAAATGGACATTTAACTAGTTTTGTAATTTATTTTTCATATTATTTCTGGCTCTATCAATGACCCTATAGTCATACACGGGCTAGAAACGATTAGACTATCTACTGAACTCTCTGTATCCATCACGCTTCAGTCAAAATTGCTTTTTGATAAATATCTGGGCTAAGTCTTAAAATTATAAGAGTAGCAGGCGGGCTGATGGTCCACTTGATGGTAGCTACCTTCACTTAAGGACACAATAGATTTTATCATATAATAGTAATTTAAAATAGGTTTTTGTTTGTTTGATAGATAAAATGCAAAATAAAGTTTCTGCTGTGAAATAACAACGTTTATTTGGTCACGTTTATAATTGATGACCAAAGTAAAATAAAGGGTACAATTTGAACAATAAACAAGGTATTGTTTTCTTTAAACAAACGCAATTAAACTGTCGTTAGTACATCGAATATTATGTCTTATTTAGTTATTTAGAAATATTTTTTGTGAAAACATCCAATTTTTTATTTACTTGGACTATTGAAATAATACAACGTTAGACTTGGGCGTATTTATAACTAAACTGTATTTTTAGTAAATGTTCATTTTTGTGCCTGTGTATTTGCAGTTATCGAAATGCTAACAAAATTCCAATACCTCACAACAAGAGATAGACAATTTGACAGTATTTTATTAAATTTATTAATAACTAGCTGAGCTCGCTACTTCGTACGCGTGGTATGCGGTATAGCGCGTAACTTTTTAGTTTGTAAACCGAGTGGAATGAAACAAACACTAAATGTTACGGGAAGATTGCTACAATATACGTATATCAGTGAAAACAGCATTCAAATCGGTTACGCCGTTTTAGAGATTAGCGTTCACAAACTCATTGACAAGCAGACAAAAATTCTAAAAACTATTTTTTATACTTATATTGTTTTAGAATAGTTAACTATTTTTTAACTATTCTAAAACTATATAAGTAGGTACAATGTCTTTAATTTACAGACAGGGCTTGCTTACGATTTTATTATATGTATTATAATTATTACATTACTGATTTTATCGCACTTTGAACAATTATACAAACAGTTGTGTATATAAAAATTAAAATACACCTGAAAAATAATAGATGCACCAAAATACATGATAATATTGCAAATTACTATAAATTTTTAATAATTATATAACACAATTTTAAATGTAAGCTCAGCTGTCACAATATTACGAATGAGACATTTTGTACACAGTCTAAGCATACACGACGTACAGTCAGGCAACGAATGTACTTGCGTAAAGCAACGTTCGGCGAACTCGCTTGAGCGTTTGCCGACACATTGAGCGTTGCCCGACTGTACGACGTAAGTATGGTTAGACTGTGTTAACTGATTGTTGGTTTTGGTTAACACTTGTAATATGCATAAACATGAACTGGATTAACCATACTGCCATATATTTACACTGCCAATACGACAAACTGACAATATTCCAAGCAATTGTTAATTATCTCATTTTTAATGTTTCTTACAAAATTATGTAAAACATAAATGTTGAGTATATATTTAAAAAGAAATGTGATAAGTCCAATTAAATTTACATTAATTATTTATTAGAAGGCTTCGTAATCTAATATTTTTAAAAATTATGATTTCAACTTATTTTTTTTAATTAATTTTAAAGAAATAAGATAACCGGATAACTAAGGCGATTTTAATTAAATTTCTTGTGTACACACTCTTGCTTTAGTTTTTCAGAAATATCTACTCTTCTTGTAACAATATTTTTACTCTTCTTGCAAGTAGTAATAATTGTTAGTAATTCTGCAAACCGCCCGTATTGAATGTATTTTTTAATAACCGCATAAATTCCATACAAATTTTGTATTGCACTTTGTTTGTAAAATACTGTTCAGAGCGGATCGTTGTTAACAATGAAAGTTATGTTTGGAATTAAAATGTGAACTCTCATTTGATTATCTCGAAAACAACTAATTATTTTTCAATTAAAATACGCTAGTAACATACTGCAATTATAAATTAATTTTTTTTCATTTAAACAGTACTATTATTGCAAATAAATATATTCAAACATAGGTATTTGTATATTGATTGAAAAGCTCAAGCATTTATCTTAAGTTCAGTTGTCTTCAACAAAGGAAAAGAGGTAAAAAATGTCTTGTTTATTTTGTCTTTTTAAAGGTAATAAATGTCCTATTATAGTCTTATATATTCATTCCCAAACGTCCTTAGCAGTAAAGATCTCAGAAATAGTTTCCCTATCTTTCCAGACGTTGGAATTTTCATTATTTTTCATAAGGTACGCGATGATGAAATACTCAGTGCTCGTCTATATGAAGGTGCCATTGTTATGAAGTTTCTTTTGCAGTTCCCCTATAGAACGCCTTTTAAAGTAGATTTACCTACAGTAAAAATGATTGCGCTAGTTGAAAATGTATGTACTAATATTAATTTTCAAAAACAACCATTCTATTAATAACTTAAATATAACCTCATCATCATGATGTAAAGGCCTCCCATCTAAATTTTCAAAAGGACTGATCAGAAGGAGCCTGGATACACTGTAGACCAGCGGATCTTATCAGATCGTCTGTCCACCGTTCTACGCTGCGTATGCCGGTCCGTGGCCTCCAAACGAGAATCTTCCGGCCCCAGCGGCCATACTATGTTTGTGTCCTGCACACTGTACCTAATTGTACCTAATATACCTAATTGTACCGTTTTTTTATATTAAAAACTAGCTGAACTCGGCCACACTTCGCTGCGGCCGATACGGCGGCGGCGTGCGCATGGGGTGCGCGGTATTGGACACTGCTTATATATAATACTATTTATCGTAACGTGATGTTATATAGCCTATAGCCTTCCTCGATAAATGGACTATTCAAAACAAAAAGAATTTTTCAATTCGGACCAGTAGTCCCTGAAATTAGCGCGTTCAAACAAACAAACAAACTCTTCAGCTTTATAATATTAGTAAAGATAAATGTAATTTACGTCGGTTCTTTCATAATAGGGGATCGGACAGTAATCAGATTAAAATCTAAAATGTACTTAGAAAGAATATATATTTTTTTTACGATTTTTTATCGAATAATAATTTAATATAATTATTTTAAATATTTTTAAATGAAGAAATGAAATTTTATTATTTACAATATTTTTAATCTATACTGAAACACCAATCACAATGCGTGACGTCATTTGTGGGCAATCATTGTCTTATGCCAATGCAGCTGTTTTGTTATGATATGACCACAAATGACGTTACGCGCTCTCAGATGAACTATCGTGGCGTTTTGGCGGCATTTTCAAACAAACAATATTAAAACATGATTTTGAGTACCTAAAAGGCTATAAATAAATAAAATTTTGTATTTTTTATGGGAATAAATATCCATGAAGATTAATTTAAAACACTTTCTGAAAATTTGTCCGATCCCCTATTCTATACACTTAAATGCTGTGAGATTTACTTACAGTGTCATTGTAATGAATTAACTAGCATTTTTTTAAATTTTATATACAAACCTTCATGGTTTATCGTTCTTTCCATTAGTGAAAATTGCATCAAAATCCGTTAGCTGGTTTATAAGTTAGAGTAGAAACAGACAGAAACGGAAAGGAGAAATAGGGTGTGACTTTATTTTATAACTAGTTGTGCCCGCAAGTTCGTAAGCGTTTTCTGGATTTGGAAAGTAGTGGCAGGGCACACTGCGCCAGACGGGCAGCCCGTCTGGCGGCAGTAACCACCCGCTTACAGAAGACCACCGTGAAATAACAGCATGTGTGCTGTTGTGTTTCGGTGAGTGAGTAAGGGATGCCAGAGCCCATTTCCTTATCCACTCCAAATCCTACTGTAGTCGGCAGCGCACTGGCAGCAGCTTTGGCGTTACTTGTGTTATAGGCGACTGTAGCCACCTACCATCAAGTGGACCGTCAGCCTGTCTACCGAACTTAACATAACAAAAAAAAACACTAAATGGTACTGGAAGCTTGCTACAATACATCGCATTCAAATCGGTTAAACCGTTTCTGAGATTAACGTGCACAAACGCACAGACAAACAGACAAAAATTCTAAAAACCATTTTTTTTTACCTCGGTAACATGTACAAGCTCAATGTGTACGATATAATTTTTAAAAATAGATAGATCTCATCCCTAACCTTTTTTGAATTTCTGAAATTGAAAAGGAAAAAAGTTCTATTCGATTCGAAGCTGATCTGAGTTACAACTTAATGTTTTTTAAATTAAATTTTGCACATTATATCTTTTCCATATCTAACCGACACCGTAAGCTCAGTTGAAACTTTTAACAACTTATTTTTACTGTTGTTTTAGTACATTGTAAAGAAAGTTTGTTTATGGCAAAAGCAAAATTTGAACGAAGTAGGTAATTAGTTTTAATAATTCGAAACAACGTCGTTAAAGTTGTTACGTTCAATCTTTTTAACTTGTTTATAAATAATGTGATTTCAAAAGAAAAAATATTGTACAGACATTTCCGTCATAATTTTATATATTAGCGTCAAATACTTTCTTTATTAAAGTATTAAATAATTATGAAGTACAATTTATTTTAACATCAGTCAATAATCTCATAGTTTCGTTGCATCAAAGAATCTTGGAATGCGAAGTTTCAAAGAAATCTTGGGTATTGGATAACATTTCTTTCAAATATAAACCATAACTGTACAGTCTTCAATAAACTTTACTGTAATATTTTTTCACATTAGAAGGACCGCTTAACCACACTATAGCGAGAAATTCATATAATATAATACCTAATTAGGTACCTACATATCAATAATTAATCCTTAAACTTGTAAACTAACAACGATTCACTTGTAATTAGTTGTGTTTACTGTTATAGTATCGAAACATATCCCGTACTGCAATTGTCGTTAGATGAAAATATGTGATTTTTTGCCCGATTCTAGTGCACTCTACATATCACAGTCATTTGGGCAACCCGTCTGGTGGCAGTAAAAACTCCCTTACATAAGACCACCGGGGAAAAAACAGCATGTGTGCTTTTTGTGTTTCGTTGAGTGAATAAGCCAGCCAGAGCCCATTTCCTATCCCTTCCTAATCTCTTATCCTTAATCAAAGTTGGCAGCACACTTTCAGCTCCTGTGGCGTTGCTTGTGTTAGAGGCGGTGGTAGCCACCTACCAACAAATGGACCGTCAGCCTGTCTGACGACCTTAACATAAATTCTACATGGTAGATCAAGTATGGAGCCGCTGGTAGGCGACTCCAGGCGGGTTTGCGATAATGCGAATGCGTATCAAACACACCACTTACCTTTTCGTCAGCGGCTGCTACGACGATTTTGTACAGTGTTATGTTTGTATGTATTAATGTGGTGTACCTAGCTAATTTTTATAATTGCGAAGTGTAAAAACTGCAGCAACTCACTTAGTTTGTGGTTTATTTTATATGCGGAAAGTCACTGGGACGCGGAACATTTAATTTTCACCTTTAAATTGCTAAATTCAACTGTCTGCTTCTATCACAAAAAACTGTCGCGCGGTACTGACCCGGATTCTCGATCATATCAAGATACCGCCACACGAAAAATGAAAAATTTATAAAATAAAAATCTTAATAAGCGCCACCTAGCGGACAAGAACGATATCTCCGCGCTATGCCAAGTGGCGCGTTCAAAGTATGTACTTCCGAACCGGCGGTAAATCTAAAAAAATAACTATTGTATGTCCTTAGTTCCATTCAATAAAGAATTTAATATACCCAGTCCAGTTATAAGTTCTGTTACAAATAAAAATGCATTTATTTTTTTATGAAGTAAGGTAATCTTAATAAAACTTATGTTTACATAGTCTCAGCAGCAAAGCGCCCCGATCTTTTATGGTCATCGACAGAGGAAGTGTTGGTATATCTGTCGATAGTACGATATACGAACATATTATGGATGATAGCAAGCTTTTAAAGTGTCTTGAATATGACCGACAGCTCTATACCCACTCTGTGTAAGGCAATCACTGCAATCCTATTTTCTTTAACACCCCATTCCGTATTGTAATTTGATAAAAAACACGAAAAAAAAAGTGAAATGGGGAGAAATCAAAAGAAGTTTTTGACATAATAAGCGCTTTCCAAATTCAAAATGTAACAAAAAGTATTTATGGCCAGAACTAGTTAATATGATTCAGCCAAGTGTTACTCTTGGCTGTTTTAAACAAGTAAATTTGAGTTTATAAAAAAATAATCAAACATTTTGATAAAATTGGTCTAAATTGGCCAATTATATTACGGAGGTTTTCATATGTTATTCGACTCTTGAACCATAACTTCGGTTTCATATTATTTAAAAAAACCATTCAAAAAAGTACCTACTACCTATTAGACATAATAAAAAATGTACCCAGTAATAATTAGATACCAGTAAAAAATAAAATAAAAACATCAAAGCTGGCTTGGTTGTACTTCTGTAAACATTTGCAAAAGCGATACATAAATAATGACAAATTTAATCCTACCCGGTAATGCCATTCCAGTTCACTGGCGAATTTTCAATTTTATTTCATGCAACAACGACTCTGTAAATAAAATGCAAACTCACATATAAATTGCAAATATCTTTAACGCAAACGCTCTTGTTACGTAACCTTTAACTGCCTTTAAGCGTTCTAATATTATGTATTCAAAACATATTCCCGAGTTGGACTGTTAAGCGAGAATTCAATGTGGGTCCGTTAAGGTTAACGTTTGGTTTCAATCATTTTTACGGTCTCGACAACAATTATTTGGACCGTGATTAATCGGTTTCGAACTGAAAATGTTATACGCCATGCACTTGCCGGAATATCGTATTGATCCAAGAGCCACAGTTCGTTGATAAATTATCGTGTGTCTTTAATCAAACATTGGCTGGGCACTGCATATAATATATTAAGATACCAGTCAAAGCATATATTTTATTTATAAATGGCTAATGAAAAAAGAAAAAAAAAACGTTTTTTTTTTTTTTTTTATGTTATGTCGACAGACAGGCTGCAGGCTGACGGTCCACTTGATGGTAGGTGGCTACCGTCGCCTATAACACAAGCAACGCTACAGGTGCTGCAAGTGCGCTGCCGACTACAGTAGGATTAAGGATAAGGGATTAGGAGGGGATAAGGAAATGGGCTCTGGCATCTCTTACTCACTCACCGAAACACAACAGCACGTATATGCTGTTATTTCACGGTGGTCTTCTGTAAGGGGGTGGTCACTGTCGCCAGGCGGGCTGCCCAAATGACTGCGAAACGCAGTGTGCCCTACCACTACTTTTCAAATCCAGACCAGAGTCAATTTTGAAAATTACATAAAAATTTCCAAACTTGACCCCGCCGGGAATCGAACCCGGGGCCCCTGAGACGTTAGGCACGCATCCTTGCCACTCATCCAATGGGCAGTCAAATGAATTTTTTAATGAATGTTAATGAAGATGTAATTTTTAATATTATTTATTGATTTTAATATCTATGTAAAATTAGAGCTAAATTATTTCAACTTGTAAACACAAGGTAGGCATATCGATATGTGTTAAAACGAAACTAAAAATAGTTTAGTTTGGTTTTAAAACATATCGATAGATGGCGCGAGTGGAAGTTATACGGAACGAAATCACAACATATAACCAAATTAAAAACTGCTATGTTGTAGTAGTTATGTTGGTAAACATTTTAACGTCAAAAACGATTTTTCTAGTAGAACATACCTACATCGAACGTTGCGGAAAAAGTTTCTTTGTACTTTATATGAAAACTCTAGACTTTTTTTTCAAACTTTATTTACATTTAATTACCTACAGTTTATATATGACATTTTGTTCTATAACTTTTTGCCATCGTGTAGTTAGTGACATGATCCCATTGCTTTAGAAATTTTGGGACTTCTCATAAAAAAAAAACACGACAAGTAGTTTTGGCAGTCCTCTCTTGATGTTAACCTGACACTGCATAAAGAATTCTGAAGAGACCGGAACAGGTGAAAATCTGAAAGTGCAAGGTCAGGGCTATATAGCGGATGCATTAACATCTCCTAGCCAAACTCTCTTAATTTTTGCTGAGTGGCTAAAGATGTGTGTGTTCTGGCGTTGTCGTGATGAAAGACCCTTTCTTATTGGTGATTCCGGCTGCTTTCTTTCAACTTTTAATTACGCTTTAATCTCATCAGTTGTTGGCAGTAGAGATCCGAATCGATGGTTCTGCCCGGCGGTAAAAGCTCATAATGAACAATGCTCTTCCAATCCCACTATACACACAGCATCACTTTATTGCGAGTTATCCCGGATTTTGGTACAGTCTGTGAAGCCTGGCCGACCTTTGAGCACGACCCTTATCGCACGATCTTATCCTACGTGATCCACTTTCCATCATCAGTTATTAATCTCTTTAAAAACGTTCATTACGTTTCATTACGTTTCAATAAAAAAATCGCAAATGAGTACACGATTCATAAGGTTTCTTTCAGTGAGCTCGTGTGGCTCACAAATATCGAGCTGTTTTGTGTACTCAGCATTTTTCAACTGTTTTGTGGTCAATACCCAGTTTTTCAGTTATGTCGTAACTACTGATATGCCTATCTTGGTCCACTTTTTCAAAAATAGCGTTCATTTTATCCGTGACAGGGCGACCAGAGCGAGGATTCCCGGATTGAAAACGCTTAAACCAACTTTGTGCTACTCTTACTGACACTGCATTAGATCCATAAAAGTCGCAATTTTTTCGCGGCTTGCGTTGCATTTTTTCCTTTTTTGTAATCAAATTTTGAAATGTATTGAATTTATTCATTAAATTCACTCATTTTGACACAAAGAAAAACAAATGAAAAATAGCTGGAAACAACATTTTATTAATTTGTTTTTGAAATGTAACATTTTTAATGTTAGTACAAACAGTACACCAGCCATATACAAACAGTACAGCCAAAGAGATTTTATTAAAAGTTGATACATACTATATGCAAATAGACTTTTTCCTCGACCTAATATATTTACTTACTTTAAAAATGATGGAAAATACCTTAAGGAAACCTGCATCCTAGACATTAGCAATCTTCGAAAACATGTGAAGTTTTCATTACAGCGCTGAAAAGATCTATCCTCAGTCGATTTAATATGTGCCTATTGTGTAGTGATGTATATGATTAGCATACTAACTCGAGATGTCAAAAGTTAAATAAATGGTTCGACAGTGTAGGTATTTTCTATAGTATTTTTTTAGTGATACTATATATTATGGTATGTATGCTAAGATAGTAGGACAGATGTCAGTATTGAGAAGGCACAATATAATTATATTTGTTAGCATCTTACACCGTGTGTGGTATATTGCTATTATAAATGTACATACATATATAATAATTTAGCATACTATACATATATTATAGCCACGTCTGTGCTGGGCTTGGTACTGTATTGGCATTTTTATTTACGCGCTCAGCCTCCCCTTGTCATGCGGTGATGGCTTTCAGTAATTATGTTAATACGTTGCTCAAAATTCGCATGCAAATATATGCAAATTTTCCTACAGGTCTGACCGGCAAGTAAAGTTTAAAATTTCCAAACATTTTATGTAACACACGTCATTATGATATTGTATTATTCATTTCAATTTAACAGAGTTTTTTATGTGGCAAAGAACGTGTATAAATTAAAACGTATGTGGCCTAGGATCCATTAAATTATATAATAGGTTGGGGAAAAAGTTTCTTCGCATTTTATATGAAAATTCAAGACTTTTTTTTTTTCAAAGTTCATTTACATTTGATTACTGTATTTATGTGCCATTTTGTTCGATGACTTTTTTCCATCAAGCGATAAGTAGTTTTGGCAGTCCTCTATATATATATAATTAATAACTCTTACAAATCAAAAAACTATGTGTTATTACCTAATCTAAAAATAAATTAACACTAAATTGATTAAAACTAATAATATAAAAATGGACCCTGCGGCATTGTACCAAGTACGCTGGCAGCATTTCCTCGTTGAATGGCCAAACTAATACGTTGGCCGAGGAAAGTGCCAGCTCTTCGGTCTCCCGTCGCATCAATAAGCCTCTTCGAGATGTCTTTGAAGAGGCTCATTGCTGCTATATTAACTGCTGCTACATTAATTAAACTGCTATATTAATTAACTGAATTTAAATAATATTTAAGAGCTACACTCAGCATTTCTATTAAAATAATATATGCCCCTACAATTCTTCTATGTAGTCAGGGTATGTGGTATATAAAAGTTACTAAATTTTTTTGAAGATAAATTATGGCAGGCGGGTTGACGTTCCGTTTGATTGTAAGTTACGACCGTTGCATATAAACAAAACAAAACTGCCTACCTTGTGACTGCAGATCGCTGTGAACCCGGCACTACATTTTGCTCATTTATCGGTAGGAATCTCTGTTTCTGTGCAGTATTACCGTATTGGTACTTACTATATATTCACTGCTGTATATACAAATACATTGCGTTTACCTAATCCCGCGCTTCCAGTGAAAAGCTCGCTTGATCTTTCTTTGTAAGTAATATAAATACAAATTTATTAAGTTGGTACATATTTGGATACATAGAAATGGATTCTGTAGAAACTGTGAAATGGAAATTCAGGTTTATTTATGTATGCTATCATAGTTGTCTTTTCTCATTCTTAACGAGGATTAAACCTAACGATTTTAAATAGTTTTTTTTAACACAAAAAAGTAGTTTTTGTGACTTAAATATAAAAGTTAGACATTGTCGCTGAATTATTTAATGTTAAGATCGGCAGACAGGCTGACGGCCCACTTGATGGTAGGTGACTACCGTCGCTTATAACACAAGCAACGCCAAAGCTGCTACAAGTGCGCTCTCGACTACAATAGGATTAAGGATAAGGGATTCGGAGGGGATAGGGAAATAGGCTCTGGCATACTCACTCACTGAAACACAACAGCATACGTGCTGTTATTTCACGGTGGTCTTCTGTAAGGGGGTGGTTACTGCTGCCAGACGGGCTGCTCAAATGACTGCGAAACGCGGCATCCTAGAATTCTATTCTAATTATTGCTGAAAGATTTTTTTAAATCGGATTAGTAGTTTCGAAGATTATCAGGCCTCTGTGTGCCGTGATATAATTGCCTACCGTCGCTCACATTGAATGTGAAAGGAGTGCAACTTCTGTACGCTAGTACTATTATTTATTCTGTGCCCTTATATACAAACAAACAAACCTACAAACTTTACCTCTTTATAAAATTAGTATAGATATATAAATAATATTTTTTGCGCCCCAAGAGTTCATAATAAAATTAAGCCACCGTATTTTATGAAAATGATTTTTCGGTTATCAATAAGTACAAGCCCAACTACGACTATTAATACATTAAAAAAATTGCAAAATAAAACAAAATATAGCATTCAAAAATCTAAAATAGGAGTACTCCTAATAATAATTTATTATCACTTTGAAATTTCTGAGTAGAAAATCTAGCTAGAATATTCTGATTGGTATCCCATTAAGCTTGTACATTTTGCCGTTCTCATAATAATTGTTTCTTTAAGGCAGTAATGCGAATGTTACTGCATAACATTGAACGCCACTTTGCACACGAACATTAAAATTTATCGGTAGGTGTTAATTCGAAAAGTTTTGAACCAACTGTTGCGAGGGATGGAACGAATGTGAAAAGTTGGTTAAAATAATGTTCGAGCTGTTAACTTTATCGACTAAGTAATTATCTTCTAGTTATTTCCCACGAGAGCTTTATTGTAAATTGGAATATTACAGTATTTAAATAACTTTGTCATAATGTTTAGTTAACCTTGAACGATTCAAGATCTATACGTATTTTAGTGTTTATTTCCTAACCTTGTATTTAGACTATACTTTACTCTCATTTAGGTAATATAAAAGAAGAAGATAAGTTCAGATTGCCAATTTAAACGCAGAATGAGTTTTCCAGGACAAATCATCTATAATAATAATAATTTAATTCACATATTAAAATTCATATTACCATAAACTAACTAAACTAAACATATATTTTAATATTGTATTTTTTTATCAACTTAATTACTTTGTCGTATTCAGCCCCATTCAAAATATTTGTATGGGATAATCGATCTTATCCATAATTGTTATCAGAATGCTATTGTTATTGCCACGCATTCTGTGCCATAAGGATGCCACCCTCTTCCTTCCTATGACATAAATATCATCGGTGTGATTTTGGGTAAACATTTCTGATGCACTACAATTATTACGTGCAATGTCTCAACAGCATCCTGCACGTAACAGTATGATTAATACAGATTCAATCTTTGTAATTCACTGTAGCCTCGTAAGAACGCTCAACGTCGCTCAACGAGCTATGCAGAGAGCTATGGAAAAGGCCCATGCTCGGTTTTATAGTCCAAGATCCCATTCAACAACTAGGATTGGTAGTATAACATAAACTTAGAAAGAAATGGATACTCGCTATGCTGAAAGCGGGGACGTTTTACAGGTAGCAGGTATCAAAGGTGGAAAAAAAAACATGGTAACTTACGTCAAAGTAGGAAGGTTGGTTTTTATATATTATGTTATATATGATATTGTTATAAACAAACATATACAATTGCCAGACACTTCCTGTGGGCCATAACTTTTGACAGACACTTCAGAAGTCGTAAAAAAATGTGGCAACTTACGTCATTTTAGGAAGGCTGAATTTTATATATACATATTATTAAGTATAATATTTTAAAATATTTTCCAATGAGCCAGACAAATCTGACCGCCCAAACATCCTCCCAGACTCGTTAAAAGTTCCGCTGTGCGAGGATTCCCAGCTTAGCGAGTATCCATTCCTTTCTAAGTGTATGTTATACTACCGATCCTAAAAAAATCATCTTTCCTAAAATCACGTAAATCTGGGGTGACTGAGATCTCACTCTATTACACTGCGAGATCAAATCGGGCCACAGACCGGCAAGCGCAGCGTATTACGTCCACCCATAAAGTGGAGAAAAGACTGATAAGGACCGCTATGTATCCAAACTGCTTCTGACCGGTCCTTTTGAAAAATTAAGGGATGTATGTCCAGCAGTGGACCTAAGCTTAGCAGTCTATTATAATTCATTATAATGGAGTTGCCAATAACTAACAGGTGCAAGAATATTTTTAAAGTTTCATCTTAAATTTTATATTCGAATATTACATATCAATCACTCTTAACTTTAGAGACAAAACTTCATGACCATCTTCAGCACCTTACCTAATCCGTCTGTGAAGTCTGTGTCCGTCTGTGATTTGCGTAAAAGCGATGATTTCGCAAGTGCTTTTTAATCTCTGTTCAAGATAGATAATGTGACACATTAGCTGAAGTAAAAGTACACCAGAGTAGAGCTAGACAAAGGAATCACTTTTCTTAGTGCTTGTATACAGTTATGACAGTAAGTTCCAGCATAGATGTTATGACAGTAAAGTCTAAGACATCTTATGTAGACTGTACTATTAGACTATTTGTGATTTATTTTAGGAACTTTCTTGTTGATATCTTTTTGCTGCTATGCACAATGCAATCAGTAAGAATTTTCTTATGAATGGCTCTCCTGCACACCCACTTCTTACATATATTGTCCTACTACAAATGAAGCTCAATTGACAAGCTGAAAGAAAATTCTCGTAAACTCAGCAATGCAATCGCATCCTTTTTTTTAAAAGAGAAGTAATCCGCTTACAGATTTCCTATCGCTGGCTAGAGGGTAGGAGTATGTGGTGGTCGCCCAGCACCTGACTATAGCGGCACTGGGAATACCCACTAAAACTCCCCGGTGTCTCCTTGCCCTTTGAGCGGATGGACCGGGCTCTGCCGAGGCAACAACTCCGATCCAACCCAGGGCAGCCTAGCCATTGCTGGCTAGACTAACTCCAATGGGGGATTGCCCGAAGACACCAGAGCAATCCCGAGACGGGGGCCCTGGTGCAGGTACACACGGCTTGCCAACTATGTGCGCAGGTCCCCTAGGACATTAAAAGACGGGCTTGGTATGCCATGCAATCGCATCCCTACTGGTTTTTTTTCGTAAATTTAGACAAAAACCCTAGCTATATGCCATCAATTAAACCGCCAAAATATCCATAATTTTTATTAACGCATTTTAAATACCAATTAATATTAATAAAAAATAAACGTACTTTTTTATGTTGGGGTCGACCGACAGGCTGACGGTCCACTTGATGGTGCGGGTGGCTACCGTCGCCTATAACACAAGCAACGCCACGGGTGCTGCAAGTGCGCTGCCGAATACTGTAATGTTAAGGATAAAGGATTGGGAAGGGTTAGGAAAGTAGGCTCTGGCATCCCTTACTCACCCACCGAAACACAACAGCACAAATGCTGTTATTTCACGGTGGTCTTCTGTAAGGGGGTGGTCACTGCCACCAGACGGGCTGCCGAAATGACTTCGAAATGTTGTGGCGCCCTGTAACTAGTTTGTACTAGATCCAGACCAGAGCCAACTATGAAAAGTTCATTTCTAAAGTTGAAAAGTTTATTTCTAAAAATTCATTTCTAAAGAGCAGAGCGCCCTAATCACTCATCCAACGGGCTTGTCAAATATTTCCACGCAAAATTGATTAAAACAATGGCTTTAAAGCCGGCAATAAAACCATAATAAACGCAAAAATAACGTGTCCCGATATAACGTGCTCGAATAGGATCAAATCTGTGACTCAGCGGATCGGGCAATCCGATAAGAAAGTAAATTATTGCCCTGTGTTGACCATAACGATCCTTCGTGGCCATTGATTTGCCCGTATGGTGTGAATCGGCCTTTTCCAGAGGCATCTATACGACCTGCGGTTAGCATTTGGTTTTTACCGTCCAATTTGTTCTGAACAAACTGTTTTGTGTTTATACTGCTTGTTTACTTTTGTTTTGGGTCAGTTTCGTATTATTATTATTTTGTAACTAAACGCACGGTTGTTGTTGGGCTTTAATTATAATTTTATAAATGTACAACAATAAAATTTGCCTCGACTTCGCCGCGCCGTTTTTGAAAAAAATCAACGCCTAAAGAATGAGCAATAATTTATTTAAACTTCAATGCTAATATATTTCTGTCAGGCGTTGAATTTTTTTTAAATAAAATTTTAGATGATCTCTCGGGAACAGTTTTTTTTAGATGAAAGGTATCCCATGGCATTTTTTGGTATCCCCGACATTACCCTCTTCCTCATCGGTATTATGAGTGAAAGGATGTATAATTTGTGTTTTTATTTGATTAACTGGGAGATAAGTGTAATGATTTTATTTCATAACTGCGCACAAAATTGTTTTTATCAATTTGGAAAAAGTATGTTGGTCTAGATACCTGATGTAAAATTCAAAAGCAATTTGAATTCTTTAATAGGCATGATGACAGATTTTGAAATTCCCTTCCATAATGTAGATATACGTCTACCATATCCGAAAAAAAAACAATATTTCAGCAAAAAAAACTAAATTTCAAGGCGAATTATTGAATGTTTTTAAATATATTTGGAATTACGCGCGAAAACGCTCTTAGGTGTCATGGCGTCGCGTCTGATGAAACGTGACGTCACTGACATCTCATCAGATTTTTCATTCTGTCAAAGCAACACGATGGCACTTACCTGGGCGTGACGTCATTAGCTCTGATTGGTGTTTCAGTTAACATGGCCGATTGCAGTTATTTATACTTCTATTTTATTGAAAATCTTATTAATCTCAAATTTAATACAAAAAATGAGTAATTTTTTAGACTCCTTTCAACATATATTTTTCTCCAAAACCATTTATTCTTTGATTCTTTAATACCGTCATCATGCCTATTCTTTATAAGACTAGTTTTTAGCCACTTATTCAACACATTATTTAATTTGGTAACGCCTTCGAAAATTTCTCTTCACAAAGAAAAATCAGAATTTTACCACATTCACCTCAGAATAAATACTAAAGTTATAAGTTCTATACATGTAGTAATAGTGATTGATGGTTTCAATTTATTTCACGATAACATTTAAATTTGACGTTTAAAACATAGTAAAAGTCGCGGATAAATGCAGTGGCTAGTTGTGCGCTTTAATCGTCTAGCTCAGAGGTTCCCAGACTTTTTTTCTCATAAACCACTTTCAAAATTTAGCTGGTTCCAGTGGACCCCCTGCAGCTACATTTCTACCATATTACCATTCGACAAAAAATGTGAAGATTAGATCTAACTATGGAAATTTGCGTTGGGAGTTAAAACCACGAATGGGGAGCTTTATAAATGAAATAAGTGAGAATTGATTGGTTTTTTTTTGTCACCCCCATTTTTTTGTCACGCCAACGTAGACCACCGTCGAGACTCACCCGTGGCCCCTGAGGATCCACCTGGACCACTTTGGGTACTAGGGGTCTAGCTAAAGGGTAGTATATAGACATACTAGCTGAACTCGGCCACGCTTCGCAAGGCCCATACGGCGATGGAGTGCGCGTGGGTTGCGCGGTACTGGACACTGCTTATATATAATACTATTGATCATAGTGTAATGTTATATAGCCTATAGCCTTCCTCGATAAATGGACTATTGAATACAAAAATAATTTTTCAATTCGAACCAGTAGTTGCTGAGATTAGCCCATTCAAACAAACAAACAAACTCTTCAGCTTTATATATCAGTATAGATTAACTTTGAGGGTCAATCGGCTATAATAATTAGTTTATCCTGTGCTATACAAATGCGTCATTAGTAAGAAAATGGGGAAACATTTTGATGTCTTTGGATGACGACGGTTATTGTAAAAAGGTAAAAACATTGGATTAATTCAATTTAATATTTGTTTTAAAAAAAAAAACATTATGGGTTCTATCAATAACTTACCCCTTATAAGAAACAATACGAACAGCATACTTCAGAAATAAAATTTTCTTATGTTTATTTTCCTGTTAGATTTCACCCTGCGTTCCCTTGGCTACGTAAAGCCTTAAAACATCCGTCACTCCACATACGTGAGAAAAAATAAAAACAAACAAGACCGCAATAAAAAGAGCAAACTGTACTCGAAGTAGGTTTCATAAAAAGAGAGTGAGTAAACGTTTGTTCTTGAACAAATATTTCTCTTTCTTGAGGAACAATCGAGAACGTTCCGTGCCATTGTTTGCATCGGTTCTACTTTCAGTACAATTTTCTAAAAAAAAAGATTTCATAATACACTATCTCTTTGAGTTTATACCTAGTAAGCAGAGATCGAGGTCATGTCTGTATTGTAAACGTGACTTGTATTTTATTTATTTATTTATTTATTTTATTTTAGGGAAATTTACAGGCACTAACATTGCATAGTAAACAATTCAAATAGAAACACACACCAAATAAAAAATTTCCACTGATAGCATGAAAGATTACAAATATTAATTGCAACCAGCATTCAAGGTATGCAAGTTACTGGTACACTAAAATATAAGTAACTAGCTGAACTCGGCCACGCTTGGCTGCGGCCCATACGGCGGCGGCGTGCGCATGGGGCGCGCGGTACTGGACACTGTTTATATATAATACTATTTATCGTAGCGTGATGTTATATAGCCTATAGCCTTCCTCGATAAATGGAAAAAACAAAAAGAATTTTTCAATTCGAATCAGTAGTTCCTGAGATTAGCGTATTCAAACAAACAAACAAACTCTTCAGCTTTTTAATATTAGTATAGATTTATAGTTTTAGAAAGTCACTGAATTTTTCGGTTATTATCTTATTATATTTATATGTTATTGTACTTTGAATTGATTTTGAAAACATCAGTGCCATTTCATTCGAGCTAATGTCGGAAATCATGCATTATTTTAAATCATTAATTGCAATGACACGGTAAAATATAATCCAGTTTTATCAAATGTGGTATATATGTATGTATACGTATGATTCGATTAAAGGAACTAGAATAACGCAGAAATTTAAAGCCTGTCCTTTAATGCATGTTTAGACGAAAATTCCTAAATTTTGGCATAATTATTGGAACTTGTTTTAAAAACCTAACTTTCACTTCTAATTAAAACTTAGGTACGGATCCAGGCAGCTTCTGACCGGTCTTATAGAAAAATTAAGCAGTGGACGTTGTAAGGCCAAGTTGATGGGTAATGTTTTTAGCTACTGAACTATAATATCAATCAATCAATCAATCAGTTTATTTGTAACTTATAAAACACACATTCAACAGACGCAGAGAAAAAATAACAGTAATAGCAATACTAATACTAGGTTTCCTATATCAAAATTAAGCTATTTAAGAATAGATGTGGTTTTGTTACTTTGTGAAGTGATCCTATCTTTATGTACTGTGCTGTTAATGGTAAGACGGTTGTTCGTCTAGAGTTATTTTATTGTATTTTGTAAACGCATTCGACTAAGGTGACGGTAAGTGTAGGTCAATTTGTTACATGTGTCCATGTCCATGTGTCGTCAAAATTCAAAACATTCTGAAAATTCAAAAAGCTCATACAACCCAATTCATGGTTCGAGTGAATAGGCATCTTCTGGGTGAGCTCGCTCCATCGTCGGCCTCAACCTTCCTACATGCATAGAAGCTGGCCAAGAGCAAACTCATCTTTAATAATAATAAAAAAAATTACATCGATCACAATCATCGTTTCATAACAAGCCAGGTAACAATTTATTTATCTATGGATACAAAGATGAATAATGTCAAATAAAATTGAATGTAAAGGGAATAAGTCTAAGAATTTATTTTCTTCGCTAACTTTGTGCCACTCGACCCAGTTTTCTAACTTTTAATGTTCGTTTAGACAATAATTTCATTTCTAACTTGCCTCGTCGTAAACACCACAATAATAACACTTATAAAACTTTTGATAGGGGTTGATTTGCTTCATTATTTTAAAGGAAATATAAGTAATTTTTTTATTATTTGCATCAGTGTCGCGTGGGTGGGTGGATGTTGGTTCACAAATATGTTGATCACGGACCAATGCTATGAAGTTGCAAGGCACACTGCCTTTCGCAATTATAAATTGAGCAGACCGTAGTTACGGTCAGAAGTGTACGACAGAACTATAGTTTTACGGTAAAGAAATGATCTCACGTATAAAATTCCAGAAACTAATTCCTTCGTCCTCGTTAAACAAAAAAAAAACTCGTTATGCAGTTGTAGGGGTATCAATAAGCAACTTTATAATAATACTAGCTTTTGCTCGTGACTTCGTCGGCGTATCTTCAGAAATTATTACTCGCTGATAATGTAGCTTTCTATAGGTGAAAGACTTTTTAAAATCGGTCCTGTAGTTTTTGAGTTTATTTATTACAAACCTACAAAAATACGTACACACATACAAATATTTTCTCTTTGTAATATTAGTATAGAACGCGTGTTATAATAGCCTATAATCTGCCTGTCCATCACAAATTAACGCATAATAAAGGAACAGTTCAAACAAATAGGGATAGATATTATGGCGTGTTAGTTAATGAAGTTTTTGCTTTCTCTATTGAGCGGCTAGTTTTGCGTGTGACGTCGTATCCTGAAAGCGTGACTTGCCAAAAAAACTGTCAGCGTGACGTCACATCCGTTCCATTAAGTATCATGAATAAATTAATGATTTTGTTTACTTAATACTAAGTGACATCAGTTTTGTATAAATGTTTGATTTATTCTTATCCATGATAACACTGACCCATGTCTAGATGACCAAGATTTAATGCATTTATGACCAGTGAGCTATTATGTACTAATTTATGACTGATTACTAATGTTACTCAATTGCTATATTGGCTCAGTTGCTAATGTTACATTTAGTAACAAGCAGTTCTTTTGGGTAACGTCATAAAATACTTTTGAAGCTAATATTGAAAGGGTTAGAGCCCATTTCCCAAACCCTTTCCAATCCCATACCTTTAATCCTACCGGAGTCGACAGCGCACTTGCAGTAGATGTGGCGTTGCTTGTGTTATAGGCGACGGTAGCCACCTACCATCAATTAGTGGACCGTCGACCAGTCTGCTGACATTAATATTAAAAAAAAAAAAACATATTTTGTTTAATCTGACAATACCAACTTTGATTTTACATAAGAAAATACAGTCAATAAGAATTCAGCTTTTAGCCATTTTGTGCAATATTACATTTTAGTTTCAATCACATTAATGAATGAATATTTCCTTTTTAAAATATTTCCCTAAACCTAACTCTTCAACAATCCCTTATCCTTAATCCTACTGTAGTCGGCAACAGCTGTGGCATTGCTTGTGTTTAGGCGACGGTACCCACCTACCATCAAGTGGACCGTCGATCTGTCTGCCAATCTTAACATAAAAAAAATTTTTTTTTGTTAAAATAGTTTTACTTATTCAAACCAGTTTGCTATGATAGGTGTATTAAAAAAATTGACTAATTTTTATTTTATACTGTCTTATTTAAAATCGCGTCATAGTGCCGTCACAATAAATTACTAGAACTTTAGCTAAAAGTTTTCATGATATATGTTAGATATTTAGCGTAGGTATGTGAATTTTTAATGTGTAACATTTCTATTTCCAATGTTAAATTGTCTTAGTAAGTAGTGATTTTACACAATAGAATTAAAAAAATGATACTAATATTTTTAAATAAAAATCCAGTTCCCTAACTGCGTTTTTCACTTACTATGTGCTACACTTACGAACACAGAATTATGTAGGCAATGTCTTTGTTACGCTTAGCGCCTTTACCTCTCTCATAATAGGTATCTGGGTTATCGGTCCTGCATTCAATAGACTCTGTCCCTGCCTTCCGAGCGTTTTGTATTGATATATAAACAAGGTGTACATTGAATGTTACGCTTGACACACATATTTCCATAAGGTAATTTAGAAGGCATTGTATAAATACCATTAACTTAAACCGTAATAGTTTTGGAATGGCGTTCATTAATAATGTACAGGCGCTGTCAAAGGCTTTTGGAATCACTCCTCCTTCAATTCAACAGAATTCGCTGTGTGTAAGTACACCAAAAAGACTTACGAAAGAAGATCTGTCTGTTTTTTTTTAATGTAGAAGGCAGCAAAGAGGCTAACAAATCCCTTTGTGAGATTGTGAAACAGCAAAACATCTTTTATAATGCGCATTGCGTCTGTATGCGCATTCCGAACCCATATAACCCAAATCTTTTCCAGGTTCGAGTGAATAGGCATCTTCTGAGTAAGCTCGCTCCATCGTCAGCCTCATCTTTCCTACATGGATAGATGCTGGTTAAGAGCAAACCCATCTTTAATGAAAAAAAAATTCAAATATACCTAAGAGCGAGGTGCATCTTTGACATCAAAATTCTCGGATTGAAAACGCTTAAACTAACTTTGTGCTACTGTTACTGTACTGACACTGAATTAGGTTCCATAAACGTCACAAAAAAATTTTCGCGGCTGGCGTTGCAATTTTTCCTTTTTTCCTTTAAAAAAAAAAAACAAAAAAGGAAAAAAAAAGGAAAAAAAGGAAAAAAAATTAAAATGTATCTAATTTCTTCATTAGAAAAACATGAAAAATAGCTGGAAACAACATTTTACTAATTTGTTTCTTTTTTGAAATGAAACCTTTTTAATGGCATCAAAACCAACCAGATACAAATGGTAGAACTAAAGAGATTTTATTACAAGTTTATAAATGCTATATGCGAAAAGATTTTTTCCCAGCCTAATACTCGAATGCACTTTATGTTCTTTTCTGTATTAAAAATTTCACAATGATCGGTTGAGTAGTTAAGGCGTGGAAGCGTATCAAACCAACAAACCAACCAACATTAGTTCGAATTATTTTACACCTCTAGAAAGAAGAATGAAAATATATTTTAGAAAGATTAGCTAACAAATATGTGGTTAATGAGTTTTGTTTTGTGATTTATTACTAATATTTATTGCATGACTTCGTAGACGTTCAGATGAATATTGTTTGAAACTGTCGAATATTTTCTTTCTAACTTAAAATCCCCTGTGAAACTTATCGCCGCGTTTATACAATCTCTCAAGGAACTCGGGGAGTTTTGTCCGATTCCTTTTGAACGAATAAAGCAGGCTTCAGCAACCTTTCGGGGACGACAAAGGGATAAATAAATGTATTATTCGACTTACATCCGCCAGCGTTTTCCTCGGAATATATATTCACTTGAAGTGACCATTTTTCTGTTATTATATATACTTTTAAAACACCAAATGTAGAGTTAAAGTAGCAACTATACTTTTGTATATTAGGTAACTATATTAAAACTAGCTGTTGCATGCGACTTCGTCGGCGTATCTTCATAAAATATTAGCTTAAGGGCTTCACTTAGGCAAATGCCATTTACAATAGAACTCGCTGTCGGCGGAGACAATTCAACGGGCCTAAAAATGGTGTTTTTTTTGTTATTACCATTAGAACAATACGCAAAAACAAATAATTTCATTAATACAATTTTTTAAACTGACATTAACTTATTAATAGGTACAGGATTCATATGCGCGCAATACCTAATCCGTTTTCGAGAGAATGCGCGCAATAAGCCGTTTTCGAGAGAATTTTCAATAAAAGTCAAATTCTTCTTATGTTCTAACTTTTTTTGTGGAGTTTCTATTACTTTAACGATAATTCTAATTAATAAAATTGGTTCCTCACATGTTTGAGTATAATATATATTTTTTTAAAGCTTGTCTATTTCTTGTAACATCTTCATTAAATAATGGATATTTTTAGTATTTAGCGTTTGTCTCCACCATAACCGGGCCACGCTTCGCCGGGGTGTGCGCGTGCAGCGACCAAAAACAATCCTCAGAAATTAGTTTTTCCATCGATACAATTAGGAATCCGTTCAGAACTTCCGAGATTAGCGCATAAATATGTAGCTACCGTACCACGAGAAGGAAATATATAAATAAATCTGAAATGAGCTGTTTATCAGTGTGGTTTTCCATATTTATTTGACCACTATCGTTGGATTCACGACGGTGGATGGATGGGAGCCAGCAGCAGCCGTCACAGCCAATGCTTCCGAAGTCCGACGCTATTGATTGTCTTCTTCGACGAGATGTTGTCTCCACGGCGTCAAAAGGGCAAGATACCTCGCGGCCCATACTTATATTGTCGCGTTGGATCGGAGTGTGTGCGAGCGGATAACAATAATAGTAGGGGAGGCGAGGATGCTAAATTTGCAGTTACTCGAGCGTCATGGGGACCTATTGGATTTGAAAGTTTATGTTCTAAAAAGAAAAAAAGTTTATTGACAGTTTTCTATTTTAGTGGTGGGGGAGAGCGTGTAAACATTTTTAAAAATGTAAAAAAAAAATAGTTGTATAAAAGTACTCGAGCGCGTCAGATATTGATAATGTAAATGGCCCACATGTTCCTAATGACGGATATATGTTAATCTGCCGGTTTGGGTGGTGGGTTCTCCCGTACGGAAGCTTTAAAAATTAAAATAAAATATATATTTACTCGAGCGCGTCAGATATTCAGAGGGGATGTTAAGTGAATCCAAACTAAGCTCACGTTTAAAAATCTGACGATTCGGATGTGTCGTCAGATTTTCATACAGACGACTCGGCTTGATGTCCCGGTTGTGCTGATCCTATATCTGACAATTATATGGAGGGGTTTTCATCTGACGGTTTGAAAAAAAATTCACGATTTTGTTGAAGTTTATAAAACAATAGGACCGAGTTTAATAAAAAAAACCATATTTTTAAAGTATTTTTATCGTTTTATTGATGGTTTAAAAAAACTACAAATGAAACGAGAATGTAAAATTTAAAAAATGTACGATTAAAGAGAAACGTTGAAATTTAATTTAATTTCGTTTCGTTTTCTTCTTCTTCTTTCGGCTTGCGCAAATTGTCAGATTAAGGTTTCCCGTTATTCTTGAACTATTTCCTTTAAAATAAAAATAAAAATTTGACCTCTGCTCGAGAATGTCGAGGTAAAGATTTTTTTGCAACTTTGTGACCCTCCTACTCCCTTAAGTCACGCTCAAATCGTCAGATTATTAAAGTACACACTTATCAGCATTTAATTAATCTGCCATACCTTAATCTGACGCGCTCGGATAAATCCCGAAATCCCCTCTTGGGCTCCCCTACTATCACCTTTTCTCCACGATTCTACCGACATCGCCACATGGAAACCGTCAGATTATTAGTTCTTCATAATTCTAACAGTGTTTCCTTCAATTTAAAAAAATTTGAAACGCGCTCGAGTATTTCGAGATGACGGTTTTTTTTACAACTTCAGGGCTCGCTCATTTCTCAATGTTACGCTCAAATTGTCAGATTATTGAGATATACACTTTTCTGAATGTAATTAATCTACCTTTTCTTAATCTGACGCGCTCGAGTTTTTCTGAGGATCGATTTTTTTTTACTAATCTGACGGGTTCCCCTCATCACACCCCGCCATATGAAGGGTTCATACTTGGTAGAGGTACATTAAAGGGTGCAAGGATTCTCCCTATATAATTATCTGATACGCTCGAGTCACTTCAAAAATCCCCTCTTGGGCTCCCCTACTATAAACATAAATGCACACACCGCGATTTTACTATCTCAGGCAACAGGCATACGTTGTCGCATACGTAATACCTATGGGTATGCCATTGTAAATATTGTATATAAGTAGGGTAATTTTAGAATAAAAACATTCCTGTACATACTACCTGCGGAGTATTATTTCACCCTAGATAGTCGCCAAACATACACACAGACACAAGACGTTACTTTATACAATGTACTGATGACAAGATTTATATAGGTATGTAATAATCTTATAAACAAAAACTAATATTATAAGCTAAATAAAAATTAAAATACATAGGTAACTAAACAGGCAATATAATTTATTACAATATAATAAAGGCGCACAATTTGCAGTCCCCAGGTTACGTGTTAAAATTACTTACTAAACACATACGTCATGTCTAGATATTTATGTAAATATTATTTCCATAAAGCAGCAATGACAACCATGTAGTAGCGGTTAGCTATCAAGAAGACAGATGCATAATTGACTCCCGGTTATGACATGCTTTTACTGTAAAACTTACATAGGTATCAAAGAAGAATAGCATAGCAATTTTCGAATATACCAATCTATATAGGGCTAGCGTGGGCCACAGAACAGTGGAATATTTAAAAAAAAATCGTCTACGTTCCTAAACAGTATTTTTTTTCATGCTTTTTTTTTCTTTCATTTTATATTGGGATAAAACAACGTGTGTGCAACTTTTCATGATAATTGGTCAAGTACCTAGTTACGAAATGAAAGCCTAATAAACACATACTTGCTTTGAATCTTATGAACCTTATGAAATCTTTTTGTTTGGACTGTATATGTACATAATATCATATTACATTTCCCATAAGTAGCGTAAGATTAACAAAATGAAGATGTTTGTAATAATATTGAATATTTTAATTTTCAGACCAAAATCCTGCCTTCGAAAAGAAGAAATAGAAATAGTTATGCCGTCTAAAAAGACAAGTGTCCGAACTTAATATAAAGAAATAAAATTGTAGAAGTGATTTCAATAATGTCGAAGAGGTGATTGTGTGTGGTAATCAAAATGGCGATGGTGATATCTCAAACGACGAAAGCTGCTATTGGTGGATTCTTGGCTCTGATGATTCTGGGCGCTGTTTTGGTCGTTGGCGCTGCGTTTGGTTGGTTTGACACGAGACGGGATGACGAAGATACGCCTGCTAAGATCAGCGCAAGACTACAGGGACGAACATCTTTCGTCACACATCGTGGTGTAAGTACTATTTTAGTTCCATTCTATTTTATTAATTTCACCTATTACATATAAGATATGTAATAGGTGAAATTAAGATTATCTAAGATTATAAATAGGAATTATCTAAGATTATAAATAGGAAGAAGATGATCATATAAATAACAATATCAGACGTAAATCTTGTTATTCTACAGTAACTTTAAGAGGATTTATGAGGTTTTCTTTTGCCTAATTATTACTAAGTAATGTATTTTTTACAACATTAGCTAAAGAGACAAGGATGTGACACAAAATTCTACTGGATTAAAGCAAATAATAGGCTTAAGGCGAATGAGCGAGTTGACGAACTGGCCAGGATTTGTGACGCCTATAAAACTATTCGGGTTCTAGGAATGGCAACAAACCTAAGGGCACAGTTGTTCACAGGGCATGGAGGGTTCAAGTTCCACCTTCACGGGTTTTCTCTTGCAGACTTCATGTCCTTCTCGAATGCCTCATGTTCTCCCTCTCAAGATATAATCTTGAAATGGCCTGGACATAGTTAAGGTTAGATCTGGATAACTCTGGCCACAGTGATAGGTCACAAGGACACCCAGAATCGTTTCGTTCGGTTCGCAGGCAGAATCGTTAAAACTGTCACCGGAAATACAAATAAATGTAGGGCAAATCGTGGCGAAGTATATTTAGGAACAATAGAAAAAAAACATGATCCATACTGTGGATCTGTGGATTTAGTAAAAAAGCTCAACGTCGCTCAATGAGATGAGGAAATCCGTGGATAAGCGAAAGTTACCAACATAACCCGGTGGATTAATAATTTGAAATGTCAATGGGCAGAACATATAGTACATACAGAAGGTTCTCGGATGGAGGTCAAAGACAGCGTAGGACTTAAAGGTGGACTGACGACCTGATAAGGGCCGTGGATCGACGATGGATTCAATCTGTTTCTGACCGGTCTAATTGGTATATTATGGGGGATGCCTATGTCTAGCAGTGAACGTTCTACGGCTGAGATTATGGTAATGAGGGTCATCATAACACTAATGTAAGCAATATTTTCTAACCATTTAAATTTGGAAGCTTTGAGATTCCGCACTACAGGCATCTAGGCACTTAACAAACTCAATTCGTTTTTAATCTCAAAGCAATCACTTGTAACAAGTCAGTTCCTGGGAAACACCTTTGACGAGCAGGCATTAACCGCTTTATTTGTCATTAATTAAGTTTAAAGCTGTACTTAGCAGGCCACTTTAGCTGAGCCAGTTTACTGAGAGATTGTTAAATGGATTATTTTGAGGATTTAAGTGGTGCTTGACGTTATAGCCTTGGGAGCGTCTATTCCATATTCTGAAGAGATTTTCACGTTACAATTAGTGTGGGAATATTTCTATCGTTAGAGTTAATAAGTAATCACATGTTTTTTGCCTATATGGAATAAATTATGCAAATAATTCATTAAAAGGAATTACACATTTTTTTTAAATAATTTTCAAGCTCTTAGTCTTGATGGAGCATTAAATAGTAGGTTGCTACCGTCGTCTTGTAACATAAGTAACACGACGAGAGGTTAATCCGACAATAATAGGATAGTGGATAAGGATAAAGGCGTGGATAGGAGAGTGTCCCGGTAATTCTTTACTCCACTAAATTATAGTTTTATGTATGTATAGTATTTAATTGCATTAAAATTAAGTATGCATACAATTAAAATTATGTATAGCCCGTTGGATGAGTGATTAGGGTGCTGCTCTGTTCTACGGTTCCCGGGTTCGATTCCCGGCAGGGACAACTTTAAGAAATGAACTTTTCAAATTTGACTCTGGTCTGGATCTGGAAAGTAGCGGCAGGGTACACTGCGTTTCACAGTTATTTGGGCAGCCCGTCTGACGGCAGTAACTACCCTCTTACAGAAGACCACCGTGAAATAAGAGTAAGTGTGCAATCGTGTTTCGGTGAGTGAGTAAGGGATGCCAGAGCCCAGTTTCCTATCCAATCCCCTATCCTTAATCCTACTGTAGGCGGCAGCGCACTTGCAGCAACTGTGGCGTTGCTTGCGTTATAGGCGACTGTAGCCACCTACCATCAAGTGGACAGACAGACAGCCTGTCTGCCGATCTTAATATAAAAAATAAAAATAAAATGTTGAAAGGTAATATCATACAACAAAAGCACTTTACAAAAACACATATGGAGCCTTAAGAAAGATTTATGTTTGAAAGCGAATTTATTTACGAGCTTTCGCTTAATTAAAACAAGCTGTGGTACAACAGAAATACTGCGAAAACAGAGTTTAACATTTTACATGTCAAGAACTAAAAGTATGCGTCGAAAATTCGCCCGAAAAACGTTAGGTGCAGGCGACCGAAACGAACAGTCCTTTGTAATTCCGTTATTTTAATGAGACAGCCGGAAGTAGAGAGGCGCCGCGATTAGATTCCTCGCGAATGCCGCCATTTCGACCCAGTATTTTCCCCCTTTATCAGCCTTTTCAATGTTACGGTTAGATTATGCGTGAAAAATAAATTCGATTCCAAAAAACTATTTCTCTTAGTTTTCAGAAATAAAATTTTATTGTGAACGTGGTTGAAATTTGTGTAAGAATTTATTGTTTTATTGTTACTACTTATAAATATAATAAAATCGTAAAAGTGCCGTGTCTGTACATTTGTGCACGCTATTCTCTGAAACGGCTTAATCGATTTGAATGCGGTTTTCACTGATGTATTGTAACAAGCTTGCCGTAACATTCAATGTTTGATTCATTCCAATCGATTTACACACAAAAAAGTTACGCGCTATAGCAAATACCACACGTACGAAGTTGGCGGCTCAGCTAATTATAATATAAATTTGATAACAAAAAAACGGGACAAGTGCGAGTTGAACTCGCGTGAAGAGGGTTCCGTACGATGTTACCTATCCGCAGAATATTGAGTGACTTTCCATGTTATTTTAATATCACGGACTTGTTATAAGTTTCCTATAATCTATATAAGTAGAAAACAAATTTCTGTATTTTTTTCAAAATTTTAGGTTCAGTAGTCTCGGAGATAAGGGGGGGTCGGACAGACGGACACACAAAGTATCACAAAAAGCCTTAAAATGTAGTATAGTAATAAAAGTCTGGACGTAACTTTCCAGAAAGACCTTGAAATGTCTACACAGTTATTGAAATAAATGAAAAATTGATTGTAGTAGTTTAAAGACCTTTATAGTAGCAACAAAGAACTATTTCATTTATACCAAACAAATTTATTTATAATTATGTTCGCAATCGATACTTGAGGTTTTACGTCATTGCTGTTGGCGGTTATTAATATCCTTTTCCGATAATGTTTTTTCCACATTAACGACTGAACCTTAACGTAAAAATAATTTGCAATTAATTTTCAATATAAATAGTACAATAATAATAAACAACGAATTACTTCTTTATACGAAACGTGAAATACACCAATAACGAGCAACAAAAGCCATTACAAACACGATATACTTGAGCATAATTTATCTGATTCTTTGATTTATTTGTTAGAATAATTTTGTTTTAGTTTATTATTTATAACACATTATTTTTGTTTTATATACATCTTTATTCAAAAATATTTAAAAATCAAGGATTCACAGAAGCAGAAGCACACACAGAACAAAAAGAGAGAATACAGACACATATTGAATGTAGTCTGTAGTGTTGCCAATAAAGATGTTGCATATATAATCAACAGTATTCATATATTTAATGTAGGTTATATACAATAATTATATTCTCTCAATTTTTTTATCTTAACTCTCAACCATTAGAAAGCATTAGAAAGCCTCTTCTAAAAACTTAGAGGAAAGAGATTAAATTAAAATTAATTTTAATAAATTATTGATTATGATTTTTAACAATTTTATCGGTTTAATTAATATTATAATAGATTATGCCTATACTTGACAAATTTAATTTAAAATATTCATTTAAAATAACTAATACTTTGCAACAACCTCACACTCGAAAAGTGTTATGAGCCACATAAATGAAGTGAAACGGGTGAGGCACGCATTTCGCATCAATTTCGAACAAACAAAACAATGTTCAGAGAAGCAACGATTGTGAAGCTAGATAGCCGTTGAGCGAAATAAGCGTTTTCTCCATGTTTTTGCACTTAAAAAGTAAAATTTGTATGCCGACCGCAATCTGGCCGGACTGCTTTTACATGAAAGCAGATTTTTAATTAACATGAGCCACGGGAGTTTTAAAAATATTCATTCCCGAGACGCGTTACTGTTGCTAATGGGGTTCCTTATAAAAATTGAAAAAAATCGCCTTTTCGGGATATCTTAAAAGTGGTATTTTTGGAAAAAAAAAAAATTTAAGTACACATACGGCTCGTTTACAATTTTATATTATTTATAGCTATTTAATAACCTCGCAATTAGTAACTTTTTAAGTAGGTATCTTATTTATAAGTAATCTACGGACGTAGTAGTATTTTCAGATGACATTTAAAGCGGTGAAATGTAAGTCCTGAAGAAAATATACCTAGACGAATAGACAATACTCTTCATCTAACTCATCATTCATTCATCAACAGCCTAATATATGTCCCCACGGCAGGGGCACAGGCCTAATCTTTCAACAAGAGCGCAAGGGCTATATGGTCCACCAAAGCTGGCCAGTGGAGTTCACATGTGCCAGGTTTCCTCACGATGTTTTCCTTCACCGTTTGAGAGCAGTCAGTAAATGCATTTAAGTTTTTTTTAGAAAAAAAAAAACCATTGGTACATAGCATGGCCGGGGATCAAACTCGGACCTCTCGACATGATAGCCGTCTTTCCCACCGCCATCGACATTCTATGTAATCTAATTATTATTTATCTAATTATTTTCAGAGAAACATTATATACTTACACAATTTTATCCAATAAAAAAATCTCGTAGTTATTTCTCAAAAGAATAAGTAAGGACAGTTTATTGGCTACTCTTTATTTCTTTGATGAAGGTACAAACTTTGCCATTATTAATGAAACTATTGCTTCAAATTTCCAATTTCCAATTAGGATCGCCAGAGCCTCACACTACCTCTTGTCATGCTTCTGTTTCTAAGCGAAAGTCGACAAACTATCAAGTGCCTACCATTAAAATTCTATCTTGACTCATTATCCTGAAGTAGTATTTAAAGTGTTTAAAAAACTTCTTTTTTAAGAAGCATTTGAGCCTTCAGCAGTTCAAAACTAATAAATTGAACTAATAATTGAATTAATATCAGTAGTAAATATTCATTTAGGAGTATCTAAATCAGAGTTTTGTATCACCACTCTTATTTAGTAACTAGCTGAGCTCGAAACTTCATACGCGTGGTATTCGGAATAGGGCGTAACTTTTTTTTTTGTAAACCGATTGGAATGAAACAAACGCTAAATGTTACGGGAAGCTTTCTACAATACAACAGTGAAAACCGAATTCAAATCGATTAAGCCGTTTCTGAGATTAGCAGCACAGACAAACAGACATAAATCTAAAAACTAATTTTTTGACCTAAGTAGCAATTGTGTACAAATTGTTTATTTGAAAAACATATTTAATGTACAGACACCGCTCGTTTACGATTTTATTATTATATGTATAGATAGATAGATCTTTAGCATTTCTGTTTCTAAATAAAGAACCTTGATTTACTCTCTATTCTCGTGTGTAAGCGCCTTTATTTACACAGTCGTAAACTCGGAAGCGTGTAACGAATGAATAACTTATGCGTTTCGCGGAAGCAAACAAAACCCATTAATTTTTACATTCGGAATAGGCAGGGTTAATGAGAGAGAGTAATGAATTATTAAGTGCTTACTTTTCGCGACAACGAAAAATAAATCAATTAAAGGAAGCGAGTTTAATAGATTCGCTTCTTTTTACTTTTTAGTTATAAGACTAATTTTATATACGAATATGCAATGATGCAGCTAGACAGTTATCGAAGAGATATTGTAGTCCAGTCAATGATATGTAAGTATATAAGGAAGGTGTAAGGAAATAAGATAAAAAGTTTTCCTGCATCCTTTGGAACAGATCTCAGCCATCACTTTAATCGTCCAGGAATTTAAGTTATGACTCAATCTAAAAATCCCTTACAAAAACTACCATGATATAATAGCGCGTGCACTATTACGTTTCGATTAGTTAGTTATAGTAACAGGTATAGACATAATAGTTCTAATGCAAACAGATTTTATTAGAATTGGTCGTTCAAAGCGACACTGCGTGTATATAATGTTAGTTTTTTTATTTTCCTGTTTTCAATTCGGTTTTAATAGACTAGCTTCCATTACATATACAAAAGAAAATAAATAAGCGCATTTAACTATTGACATAAATTGATAGCTATATTAAATAAACAATTATTTGTTTAAGGGGGAGACAAACGCTAAATACTAAAAATATCCATTGTTTAATGAAGATGTTACAAGAAATAGACAAGACAATTGCTTTGAAAAAAATGTATATTATACTTAAACATGTGAAGAACCAATTTTATTAATTAGAATTTTCGTTAAAGTAATAGAAACTCCACAAAAAAAGTTAGAACACAAGAAGAATTTGACCTTTATTGAAAATTCTCTCGAAAACGGCTTTTTGCACGCATATGAATCCTGTACCTATTAATAAGTTAATATCAGATTAAAAAATTGTATTAATAAAAAAAATTTTTTTGTGTAATGTTCTAATGGTAAAAACAAAAAAAACACCATTTCTAGGCCTGTTGAATGGGATCCGCCGCCAGCGAGTTCTATAGTAAATGTCATTTGCCTCAGTGAATCCCTTAACTTAAAAAAAATCATAACTGTTTTTAGTATTATGAGACCATCCAAGCGGTTAATTATTTCGGTCACGAAGCTTTTAAAAAATTAACCTTCGGAATGATAATTGTGAACGATTTGTATGTTTTAGTCAACCTAATGACTTTGACTAGATTTTATAAATTCAGAATTAATAAGGTCTAATCTTTAGTAATGTTGACTATTGTAATATAGCAATTATCTCAGTACAAAATTTAAGTTACTCGGATGTGTATTACAAATTCTCCTAGATTTGTTATCATTTATTCTATCAAGATTGGCAATACACTTACTATCTCTAAGGCATTGCGTGTGTTAATAGGCGACGGCAGCTACCTATAATCAAGTAGACCATCAGTCTACCATTTTATTTAATTAATAAAAGAAAAAATAATCAGTCAGCCTCAGCCTGTTTGCTGTCAGCTTGTCTGCCGATCTTAACATAAAAAAATAATAAAAAAACATACATAATACGTAACAAGAATGTCAGTGAAATCGTTCGATATAACCTTTTGAAAAATATGGAAAAATCATTTTGTGAAAAAATTTTGGAACTCAAAATACATCTCGCTGCTACAAGAAGTGCGCGAAGATTGACGTTTCCTAATATACACATACTTATCTATGCATTGGCGGCAGCCACATAGGGTACATACTCGTACCACTCGTACGTTGTGTTGCGCGTGAGTCGCAATCTGGCTGCGGCAGCCAGGCTGCCTAGTGCGTAGGAAGTCTAATGAACTTCAAAATTTTCACAAGTAATCTTTGTCTAATAAAGATCTTTAATCTAGCCGAAGTATATAAAGAACGTAAGAACAAAGCTGAAAATAATGTAATTCGGTGCGAAGTTGTTGATAGAAGAAAACGGGCGAATGTGTCGGCTACACCACAACGCTTATAAACGATATACCTACAGTTAAAGCGAAGTACCTCTACGATAATAATAACTTTAAAAAATTTCACTTTGAAATACTGAACTAAGTCTACGGATAAGAGAACATTACTTGTAAATAAATCATTATCGGCAGTAAATTTGCCACCAAATGATGTTTTTTTGTGTTTGTAGGCCACAGGGTCACTGGTCACTTACCATCAACCTAACTGCCTGCAGAGTCACAAAAAGAAGACGAGATTATAGTTTTTTTATATCACGCTTATGGCAATGAATTAATGAATAGATAGATCCATAAAAAATGGGTGCTCATATAACAATAATTTTATTTCAGTAAGGTTAATAATGTTATTAAATTCATTTTAAAAGATAATTTCTTTTGATAATGAAAAAACTACCTAATGTGTTTTCTATTGTTAATTTCGACTTAAAAAACAATTTCAATTTTTGGAGTATACCTAACATTTTAAATAACTTTTTAGCGTTTGCGAAAACAAAATAATAATAAAAAAGGTTCGTTTTTTGGAACTATAATCTAACTATAATCACATGCACTTAAGTATTATTTATTATGTGTGTTTTTTAATTAAGACAATGTATTTATGCACTTTGTATTTTATCCACATTATGTTATCATCCATTGCACTAAAATAGGACTACTTACACGAAAAAACAATTTCCTAGAGACAAGTTTTAATTTATAAAAGAACTAGCTGGTGGCCGCGACTTCGTCCGCGTTTAAAAATGAAAAATATAAATGTGTAATATAACGCTTGCGTCTGCATCAAGCGAGTCCCGTCGTTCGCGTCGCGTTGGTGCGAGACCGCTTCAATTTATTTTCTCCCGTGTACTTTTTAATTTAAGATATCTTCTAAGATATTAATAGAAATGAAATGATGTCAATATTGTTTAAAATTAAATACTTTTAATGAATAACGTATTTATTTGAATAAGGGTTAAGATCATGTTTATAAAAACACCTTCGCAAATAATGAATTATTTTAGAACTTTGATTACCAATAAAAGGTTATAGTGAGTCAATCTTAAAAGATAGACATATGCTGTCGCGGATTTTTTTTAGTACTTTGTAAGGGGAAAAATTCCGTCATACATTATATTTTTAAGTAACTTTAATCGTTTACGCAGCGCACGCAACGGAAGGTCTCAAAAGGGATAAATTTTCCCGATTCTGCAACACTTTTCATTGAAGCTCCGCTCCTGAGATCAGCACGTTCAACCAAACAAATAAACTCTTCAGCTTTATAATATTAGCATAGATTAAATCAAGTAAACTACAAATCATGCCTATGTTAGAATTGCCTGACAGTACTGATAAAACAAAATTATGTCTAAATCCGAATCGCTTCCCCTTAAGCCGAAAACATGCGAAAAGGCATACGAAAGAGGATTGTTTCAATACCGACACAACCGTATCTGCGGTATGAATTATTTATGTACCGCGGAGGCTCACATTTATACTACAGAATACCTCCGGGGCGTGACTCGACTTGTGGAGGCTGAGATAAGGTTGTATCGCAAGTAGATTTTTATGTCTATGGATTTCAAGAGCATTACTGCTAAGGTATGGAGTTGGATTGATCAGGCCCCTATACAATATTATATCTCTACTAATGTATACAGAAATAATATTGTTGTTTTGTGTTATTGCTTCGGTTCGGATGCTCAAAGAAAGTTTGTATCATTATGTTCTCTTTCATTATAATACAAATGATAATTATTTAAATCTTGCAATAGAAACGACTGAAATATTTATATATTATTTATATATTTATTAGCAATTTCTAATTTTGTTCATTGTAATTTTTTACCATTTACTAAAATATAGGTATCAAATTTTCCATTGAATATCGGAATGTCTTTATTATGTGAGTTTTCTTAGTTCCGTGATACTACCAATGGAACAGACTAGTAGGAGTAAATACCGCTGAATAGCATACCGAAATACTCGTACAATGTTAAGTTTCAAATTAAGACCATATTTTATACTAGCTAGTACCACTGGCTTCGCCCGCGTTGAACAATAAAAAATAACGCCTGACTAAATATATGAGTAATGTAACGCCTAACATCTTTATTGCAGTTATAGCTTTGTCAGGCATTAGATGATCCTTCGGGAACATGACCCACCTTCCACCCATGATCCTACCCGCCTTGCGGCATAACGGACCGAATCATGGGAAATGCACGCGGTACTTGCTCGGGGCTCTTTCCCGCGCGCACCTTCTTCACTCCCTACAAATTATTTCGTCCCTATTTTCATTTCACCTCTCCCCTTTCTGGGGCGTGAACACAGCACAACAATGTTGCTTCGCGTTCGCAGACTGGTTCTTGAGTTCGCGCTAGTCGAATTCTTTCCGCTTCTTGTGCCAAGAGTGCGCAAAATTCTTAAGCAAGTTGAAATTCTGCACGCAGCTAACCAGGGGCCTTAGACAAAGTAGCATTCGCTCCGTAGCGATGCGATATCGAAGTTCGTTATCGTCTCAGAGACAAAGAAATCATGACAAGGTATCACGTGTTTATCACGTGTTACAGTGTCGATTCCTTTGTCTCTGAGACGATAACGAACTTCGATATCGCATCGCTACGGAGCGAATGTTACTTTGTCTAAGGCCCCTGGTCCGAGTGATAAACCGGTCCAATCCCTGTTCTCTTCAGGCCGTCGATCATGGTGGTTCTCTCATCAGAATAAAGCTCGCATTCCCAGAGCGCATGGTCGCGGGTTTCTGGCTCATTGCCGCATGGACACATCGCACTGTCACACAGGCCGAGGCGATGGAGTCGTGCCCGGAATCCCTCGGGAACAGCACTTTTTTCTGGATGAAAGGTATCATATGTCCTTTCCTGCATCCCTGATGCCGTGTATACAAAATTTCATTATGATCAGTTCAGCGATTTAGGCTTGAAAAGGTAACTGACAAGCAAACAGACAGACAGACAGGATTACTTTCACATTTATAATATTAGTATGGATTTAACACACAAAAAAACAAAGAAACATTTTTTATTTGTCAATATAGTAAATTATATTCTTAATATTAGATTTCCATAAATAATAATATATCGTTTCAAAGAAGTAATGAATACAGTCCCCCATAAAAACAGAACTGCCGTCGGCACGGAAAAGCCTCATTAGTTGTCATTACAAGTGTCCGCGTTAATTTTGATGGGGTGTTAATACAACGCAATGATTTATTAACAACAACCGCTTTTGTAAACATTGATTACATTTTAAGAGTAATATATGATTGTCACACTATTACAAATGCTTTTTTACACATTAAATTAGCTTACGAAGAAAATTATTTTTATTTTTAAATTTTTAAATGCATTCCTTTGTGAGATAGGGGTAAAATAACTACGATGTATACGACTTTCACGCAGTAACATATATACATACATATAATAAAATCGTAAGCGAGCCGTGTCTGCACTTTGAAAAATAGTCGCGGGCAAAGCTTTTACGATATTATTGTTATCAAAAGCTTAGCCAGAAACTCGCGGATTAGATCACGAATGGAGCGATCGAGTAACGAAATGAAACTACTTGTAAATTATACACGAAACTCATTCTTCACTAGGGTCTTTATTGGTTAAGTCAGTTTAATTTTTAAATACTAAGACACACGTATACATATTTTCCACAAACAAATGCTGTTTTGTAATAATTCGGTACCTACATATATCAAATTCTCCAATGTAAACATCGCATTAAGTATGTTTAACAATATGTAATGCGGATTTCATACTAGCCTTTTACCAATTTATATGATTACCCTTTTCGCACATACATATAACGAACGTCTCGTATGTCAAGCACTGTGATAATCTCATAATGCGAACCCGTATAGTCAAATTCTCTGTAATCATGTCATTTAATGCCTTTTATTACAATATGCTAACTCTCCTTTCAAGTACAATTCTTCTTTGATAGCAGTAAGGCTCAAAATACTTAGTGGAAGGTCACCAGCGACCCTAGGAAGATAAAGGACGAAGTGGGTATAGAAAAATGCAGTCTAGCGTCCGTGGGGTGGTTTGTGTTAGACAGATTACCCAGTTTTGTCAAGCGAAAGCAGCGGCGTCTTTTTTTAAAATTAATATTAGGTACCTGACACCGTAGAGGATGCTGATGGGATGTAGACCTAACGGTGAGTGAAGTAAACAAGATCGCCAGTCGAGAGACCATGCCGAAATCCATACTGGTGGTCGCTGATCAGTTGATGATCTTCTAGATACCTCAAGAGCTGCCTATTAATAATGCGCTCCATCACTTTAGAAAGGAGGGAGGTAATAGCGATCGGTCTATAGTTTCTAGCTTGGAGCTTGGAGCCACTTTCCAAGCTAGAGGGAAGCATCTGCTCGAAAAGGAAAGTTCAAAGAGCCCCAAAATCACAGAAGACAACTCAGGTGTGCAAATCTTTAACAAGAATGCTGGAATACAATGTGGTCCTCTCGACTTCCGGACGTCAAGGGAAGCCAGACTTCATGCAGAATGAAGCGTACTTCAGGCATGGAACTCTTACATTGCTGAATTTTCCAAGGAATGCCATCTCTGTCATCCAAAGTCGAGTTGGAGGCGAAAATGTTGTACAGGAAGCCTTGTCGGCCTTCTCCTTCGCTAAATGAGCCCGAGAATTATCAGGATTCCGCAGTTGCCTTCAGCAGCCTTGGCAAGCAACCAAAAAGGGGTAGTTAGATGGTCGCCTCACCAATCCTGCCGATATGTTGGTTTCTCGCCTTGGTGTAAACCCTTTTGCTGAATCTAGAGGCAGCAGTGTATCTCTTTATTAAAAGAGGCGTAACAGGATTGTTCAGCCCGCGTGCTTCCATATACCCCTTATAGGCAGCTAAAATAACTACAATGAATATTTTAAAACTCGAATCCCTCGAATCCTCGAGCAAACATCCATAAAACAAGCAAAAATGAGTCAGTAATTAGATTTTAAATATCCGTGTTGCTTCGAAAATGTTTCTTTATTTTTCTTTTATATCGTATCGTTATGTAACACTTCATTTTCAAAAGGCTGATAAAGCTTGTATTTAAAAAGGTAATTTTTTAATTAAATAAAAGTAGAAATTAAGACTTATTATTTTTATTCTTGCTAAGTGAAATAATACACTTTATCAATTTTTATTACCTATTGAGTAGCTTAGTAATTATTAAGACTTCAAAGATTGTTAGTTTTCTTAGTCACAAAGGTTTCGTTACGGTTAAATCAAGTAATATTTATTTTTAACTAGCTGGTACTAAATAGTGACTTGTAAAATAAGCCTGATATGTTTATCGCTGTGACGACGACGGCGGCGGCTAATATTTTATATTTTTAGACAATGGAAAAACGTTAGGTTGCCGAACCTAACGTTTTTTCATCATAAAAGTATTCTTTATCTGTGTTAATCCAGGCAATAAACTATCTGTATGCCAAATTTCATCCAAATCCATTCAGCGTTTTAGGTGATTGAGTAACAAACACACACCTTACAAACTTAACGCTTTTATAATATTAGTAGGATTCACAAACCTGCGTCTACTTTAATGACAATTGGCAATGATCCATTAAAATAGTTACTTTAAAATATTATTTTAACTTAAGATTTCATACACAACCATACAATAAAAACATGAGAGTTTAAGTGAGCAAATTTGAAATATTTGTTTCATTAACAGTTAACAAGGCTCTCTTGTGAGTAAACATTGAGATATATCTTAAACACAAATTTGCTGGATCAACCGTCCCAAACAAATAAAGTAATGAAAAACAAATAATTTTCTCCGGACAGAGATCAAAGAAGTATCGTCTATTAACGAAAACAGAGTTGGTTTTTGGAATTCTGTATGAGATTTGTGGCATTTCCATATTATTTTATCATGCTGTAGGCTTCGTTTAATTTAAGTTGAGGAATATTTAATATTAACATTATTGACTCTCAGAAAGTAATTAGTGATACATTTTAAACTAACGCACAAATATTAATTTATCAACTTGGACGGTTTATTGACAGAATGGCAAAATATTGTCGAGATAATTTCGTAAATTTAGTCACACCGAAAGAAAAATAAGCGACTTCACATCCTTGCTTATTTAAGTAAGGATGTGAAGTAAAAACTAAAAATTAAATTGCTGCAGTTATTGTTAGCTATAACCTATAAGACAAATACAACGCGCCATGTAATCAGGATTTAGCAAAGCAAACAGTAGTAATTTACCCCCAACTGACGTTGTTATGCTTGGCAGATTTTTCACGTTAAAAAATTTCGCAATATTAAAACTTCGATATAAGTATAAACTAGTGTAAAATATAATTTATAAGTCTCAATACTTAGTAATATTTTAGTTTTGTATTCAATAATCTATTGTTTTAACTATTTATTGCAATTATTGTAAGTTAGATCTTAATAACTTAACCTTAACCTTACTGATAAATGATTTTCAAAAAACATTAATTTTGCTTTAAATTCATGTAAAGAAAATCACTTCACTTATTTTCTTCTCTTTAAATTTGAATTTACCGCGCTTCCTTTAGGTTTGAATTTGCCGCATTATCATCGTAGGTAGGTACATATATGCCTTTTTTTTTACGTTGGGAAATCCATCATGGATACCCAGCAGCGAAAGGGGACGCTGTGGGTTATGCCGGACTCCTACCGGCTAAAATCCAACGACTTTCTAGTGCGGCCGTAGATGGGCGGGGTCGCAGGAACGTTGTTGTACAACTTCGGCGACCCGCCACGGCTGTTCAGCGCGGGGAGGACTACGCTCCCTGTCGGAACCTCGGCGTACCTGAAAGCGGAGGTACGCCGGCCATCTCGGACACTTCATAACGGGCGGTAGTCTTCCCTTAGACTACCGCCCAGGTCCTGGTCAAGGGGGAAGGCGGCGGATATAAGCCATCCGCCTGCGCCCGAGCCTTTTCCGGCGGATGGGCTGGGAGAGGGGATCCTCTTCCCGTTGCCTCTCCGCCGCTTCCTTGCGCGACATAACGTGCTCACAAAACGTGAGCATCGCCTGCCACGCAAGGTCGCTGCCGACCATCGCTTTCACGACGGCCGGTAGCGAGAAGGTACATATATGCCTGCGGGATGTCACAAGTGACAGTAAGGAAATAATGAGAATGGGTAATAACTATTAATAAAATTAGCGACCCGCCCCCGGCTTCGCCCGGGGTGCAATTTTTATATATATGAACATTCCCCGTTTATCCCTCTTTCCATTAGTGAAAACCGAATTAAAATCGGTCTACCCGTTCACGCGTGATGCCGTGATCAAGGGAAATGGGGATTCATTTTTATATATAGAGATTTCCTTTGCTATGAACTTCCCTGAACAACGCAAGTAAAAGCCTTCTTCGTTATTTCAGGTGAATGAATCTTGTAAAACTGAAAATGTAGTTTGTTAAATAATAATTGTAAAATATTGTAAATAAATCTTCCTTATTTCAGAGAAATGCAATCACGCCTTTGTGTCATTTTCCTAAACTGTTCCAACATAAAAACATCATTATATTCATATGTACATAGATAGTGTTATGTGAAATACTTACTCAAAATTATCTTCACAAAAATACATCCTTGTAATTGTTGATAAGCTATGAGTATCATCTCTCCTCGCAAGTGTTAGCCACTTTTTCCTTAATTGTAGAACGTGTTAATGGTTATGCAGTACTTATAATACGAGAATTTCATTTCTAATTAGCCATAACCATCAAAAACTCAAGAAAATTAAACATTCTCTAGAAAGAGGTGATTATTTAGCACGTTGTGACGTATTTCGAGAGAAATTTTAAATTGATTATTAAAAACGCAAAATACAGATTATATGTATTTTTTTATTTAGAAATAATACGTTTTTAGGGTAAAATAAATAAATATTAAAGTAAATCATCATACAATTTTCCAAAATTATGTTTGGATTAAATCAAACGCTACACTTATTCCGATTTTACACAATATTTAAGAAAAACCTTCCAATCTTAAATCTGTTCGGTTATCTCCGAGAAGCTACAAAAATTTGTTGTGTAATATTTCACCTTAATTCATAGGTTATTAGGTTGCGCTCATTTTGGTAAAAATTGAGTTCGGTCTGATGTTATTCCGTGTCTTAATATCCACCTCTTTGTTACAGGTGAACCCGGAAGAGAATCGTCTACCTGTTATATCACACTCCTCTCCATGTAAGTATTTTTTTTTCTCGGAAATACATCAATCTTCATTGACACATCGTAAGTCTCTCTTAGATGTTTACCTATAAGCCCCTTGTAACGATATCGGCACATGTCGACGAAATGGGTAACTCTTTGTTTACTTTTACTACTACGTATATAACCTACGTTTATATTTTACATCGATATTTTCATTTTCTTTGGTGTTATTAGAAAGGAATGACCTCGTTTCTGACGCTTTGAAATATTACAAAGACAAAAGTTTGTTATTGCCCGTTATCTATCTGTGTCAAATTTATTTGAATCACAAAAATATTAATTTTGTTTACAGATTTCGTAGGTGGAAAGGGAATAAAAGGAGACGTGGTAAGTAATAGAATCTCAAACGTGTTAGCAGGGTTCGACTAGGAATATAAATATTTAAATAATCTTTTTTTTTATGTTAAAGTTGTCACACAGGCTGACGCCTCAGTACGCAACGCCACAGGTGCTACTAGTGCGCTGCCACCATAGTAGGATTAAGGATAAGGGATTCGGAGGGGATAGGGAAATGGGCTCTGGCATCCCTTACTCACTCGCCGAAACACAAAATCATAGGTACATGCTGCTATTTCACGGTAGTCTTCTGTAAGGAGGTTTTTTTTATATGTTCATTGATATGTACTATAACTATGAAACATTATAGTAAAAGTAGATTAAATAGAATATTTAATAGATTTACTTACAAGAATCGTATTTCATATTAAGTGCTAATTTTGTTAACACTTACCAGATTATATTAATTAGTCTTCTTTTTTATTTAAACAGTTAGCAGGCAGGCTGATCGTCCAGTTGATGGTAGAGAACGTTATATTAATTCGATGATGGTATGTGACCACAGTTGCCTATAGACTCAAGTAAGGGACTACTGTAAGGGGGTGTGCTGGCTATTTTTAGACTGCAAAACGCAATTCCCTCCGCCATTAGTTACTTTTATATGAAATTTAGTAATAATAATTAATATGTTGGCATTGTACCGCTGATAGTTATAACTATTAGCTGATAGCATATATATACAGTCGGTCAGTCAGTGCGTATCATTAGGTCCGAAGATACACTCCTACGGACGGTTGAGCACTGTAACGGGCCTTATTACAATAAAGCTGAAAAATTTACTTGCTTGATCGCTTTAATACTGTGGAACTACTGGAAATATTTATCATTTAATTTTGCTTGCCCAATTGTTGAGGAAGTTTATATTATTATCACGCTATGATCCTTGGAAACCAAGTCGGATGAGTTTGCGTTAGTACATAATAATACACTATATTATACATCTGTACACACAGCAACTTTGAGTAACATTAACACGGGTCTAATATCAAAACAGAAACCATCAGGCGTAACCGTAAATGCGTTAGACCTTTCCGGGAGACCCAACGAACGATCGGAGCTTCTATCGCAGTCTGCCCAAAATTTAACCCTGCTCAAAGATTACGAATGCCTACAATACATTGTGGGTTCAGATTTTGACATTATATTACACAAGAAAATGGTTTTTTTTTTGTAACTTATGTATCGTCTAGATTTTCAAATAGTTGGTTTTGATTTAATTAAAATATGAACTAATATTTCCACAAAATGAAACACATTTTTATGTAAACATATTTTAAAGTTTTTTTTTTAAATGTTTTACCTAATATTACAACTATTGGTAAAACTGTGGATTCACACATTTCTCTGGGTTAGTACTTCACGAGGTTTCTTCACTACGTCTTGTCTAGTCTAATTATGAAATTGAAAAACACTCAGTTCAGATCTAATATGGTTACGACCCTGGTCAGATCGTTAGGACCCACTCAGCTATCCCTGCTTGATTTAAATTCTTATTTGAATCTGAAAACTCTGAATGAGTTTATATTTATTATATTTTCGCATATTGAAATATTTATCGGCTATATAATGTCTATCCAAACGTAATAAAATAGGATGTATAGTTATTTCTAATATTAACAACATACGTAGATTCAATATATCGAATTGAGAGTAATACGAAGCTAGCAATCGTGTCTAAATAAATAGCTTCAGGGAGAATTTCGGGGGAAATAACAGGATTGTACTTTATTATTAATCATATAATATACTTAATTTGAAAAGCAATTTCGATAAGATATAATCTAGACTGCTGAAACAACATTGCGTAAACAAGATATCACATTTTATCACAATGTTGGGTAGAACATTCGGGCAACTACACTGCAGAAGCATGTTCTATCGTATGCAGACCTCAGTCTTTTTGATTTCATGACGTATCGTAGAGAACACTTGCTCTAACGATGAAGGAAATTTGCGTATAAGGAGACGACTAATTCTGGCTATTCGCATTGGATATCAGCGTGGTAGACATAATCACCAGTCATATATTTATTTTAGGCTGAACATAGTATATTTTACGGGTTGTATAGATTAGGTTTATTTGTAAATAGATTCACAGACCATATACATGTTCCTATATATGTAATTAAATATTATATTATGTAGAAATAAATGTTGATATTCCTACATGGATAGATGCTGGCCAAAAGCAAACCCATCTTTAATAACAAAAAATCGATAAATACTTGAGGTCAGCAAAAAGTACCATAATGAGAAACATTCCAATGTTAACATTTAAAAAGTTGTAGTCATAGTTAATCTTAGCTATAAAGTGTAATTTAGTGTATTTAGTAGCAGCGTACACTACATTCCACTGTCATAAACTAAGCAGCCCTGCTGACGGCAGTGACAACCCTCTTATAGATGATTACCGTGAAATAATTAAACTTTTGCAAGAGAATTTCACATATGAGTATTTCTTCATCAGTGTCTTGTTCCTTCTTCTTAAGGATAAGCCTTAATCTTGTCAGGGTCGGCAGCACATCGGAATCTTTCATTGGACTCGTATATTCACCTATCAAATGGAGAATCAGCCTGTTTGTCACCTTCATAAAGAAATCATTTTCAATATTGCAAATTGAAATATTGAGATTTAATATATTCAGAGTTTTAATAGAAATGGTTATAAAACCAGCTTAAGAATTTTGTATTTCAAAATTTAAACTGTCAATTATATTTTATTACCTAAGAATCCTATAAAACTCTTATACAAACAAAAAAATATTCTGTTAATAATTAGATGAAGTTGTCAGAGCAATGCAAGTGCAGCATAAACGATCTCTCGCTGGTTCTTGAAATGATGCCAGATTTAAGAGGTCCTCCAGGTCCACAAGGTTCCACCGGAGCTGATGGTACTACAGGGGCGCCTGGAAAAACGGTATAATAAAGTCATTAATTATTAAATTAATAACTTAATATGATTATGATGCAAAATCACTGCAGAACTAAAAAGATTTTATTTTAGGGGCAAATAGGTGATCCGGGTCCTCCTGGTCCAATGGGATCGAAAGGTGATAGAGGTGAACGAGGCGAAATTGGTTCACCTGGTCCAGAAGGGCAACCTGGACCTAAAGGCGAACCGGGGTCCGATGGCAGTCCTGGTCTACAAGGACCACCGGGTCCCCCTGGGCCATCCGCACCTTCATCTCTATTGGTAAGTATATTTATTTATTTATTTAACACACCAACAGCTTAACGTAACGCTATAGTTTAATTATTTAATAATAGACACAGATTGATTTGATTTTAAATTAAAGGTTATTTAAAGCTTATTTTAATGTATAGATCGAGATAATAATGATTGACACGCTCTCTTTTTGCTGTTTATCCTAGTAAGGACTTGTATCATATATAACCGATTTGAATATAATATTAGTAATATAATATAAATTGCAAGCATTTCTTGCGGAATGATTTTAAAGAATTACGACGCTGTACCTACAAAACGTCATTTGTTTAATATGCATAGAGAAATGGTAATTACAAATTAGCCACACTGCAGTATAATTACTAAAACTAGTAAAATAAATATCCCCTACAACTAAATCATAAATACATTCGAGTCTCGCAACTAAATAAATTTATGGATGTAATGACAATTTAATTAATCGATGATTTCGGATTTTTAAGTATACTTAGCATCTATTTGTATTTTGCTGAGTCACAAGTGTTATTATAGGCTCATAAATAATTATTTAATTTTGTACGAGCTGAGCCCGCAACTTCGTAAGCGTGGTATTCGGTATAGCGCGTAACTTTCTTGTTTGTAAATCGATTGAAATGAAGTAAACACAAATGTTACGGGAAGCTTGCTACAATATATCAGTCAAAAACGCATTCAAATCGGTTTCTGAGATTAGCGTGCACAAACGTACAGACAAACAGACAAAAATTCTAAAAACTGTTTTTTTGACCTCGGTAACATAAGTAGGTATATATCTTTTTTTGAAAGTTGAAGTTTCTTTTTCTGAAATATTAGGTGCTGTGTGACTTTGTATAAATTAAAAATAAAATAAAAAAATAAAATAAAAATTATGTACAGACACGGTTCGTTTACGATTTTATTATAAAATAAAATAAAATAAATCTTTATTTGCGCGAACACATGTTTACAGGATTTTAATTTGTATACAGCAGTTACAGTACAAAGTATGTTCTACCCGCCAAGGGCATGCAAATTATTTATGTATGTATAGATTTTACATAATATCTATTGTTTACATTTTAATTATTTTTAAGTTGTGATGATTGTAATATGAATTTTTAATTTTACTGTGGTTATTTAGTATCATTGAAAGATATTTTACTATTGTGGTGGTAAATATTTATATTTTTTATTTGATTAGGTTATTTGCCTTAATTATACTTGAGATAATTATTCGTTATGTGATCTTATGTATTTCTGTGCGAGAAATACAACCCACATTACATGGCATTTACGTGTCGCGTCGAACGAAATGCGACGCTCGCTATTTACGTGTATATCGTCCCTTTGTAATGCCATAAATAAAATCGGTGTACATTTTTCAGAGAGAGATATCAAAAATGGTTTTAATTTTTAGAAAAACCAGACCAAAATATGTGTTTGGTGTTGATTGTAATCCATTGAAAGATATTCCTATTGCGAAAATATTTTTGTCATTTTAGTCTCTAGGTTGAAAGGTATAAACCAAAGATGTTGTAAATTATCTTTGGTAGGTATAAACAAATTAATTATCTGCTGTCAGTTCTAGAGGAAGTGCGAGAAAAATATATATCTTTTTCCTTTTTTACCTTTAAATCACCCTTGCAGCTGTTAGTATTGTCTATTTATTGTCAATAAGAAGAAATATGGAATCAATAATATATTAGCATAGATAAATAATTAGCTTCATAATTATTGGGGTGTGTAATTTTTCATGCAGACCGAAAACTATGTTTTATTTTGTCTTTATCTTGTGTTTTATTTACTTTATAACCACAATCAATCGACAATCATATATCATTGTAATAACGGCAACATTTTCATAGCATAGTGTATGAGTCAATTATTTCCTTATCTTGACAACATTTCTATATTAAACGAATTTTACCTTTTATTTGTACAACTACCTATTTGAATATGCGTACGTTGACTGTAAATCTATACATATAATAAAATCGTAAACCAGCCGTGTCGGTACATTAAATATTTAATTTTTTTTAGAATTTTTGTCTGTTTGTCTGTGCGTTTGTACACTGTAATCTCTGAAACGGCTTAACCGATTTGAATGCGGTGTTCACTGATTACTGTAGCAAGCTTCCCGTAATATTTAGTGATTGTTTCATTCCAATCGGTTTAGAAACAAAAAAGTTACGCACTATACCGAAACGTAGGAAGTTGCGGGCTCAGCTAGTATTGAAATATAAAAATTATATATATTTATCCTTTGTCGTAATCGCTTATCAACTCCACTTATACAGGAATCCACGGGATTATATGGGTCTGAAAATCACGCGACCGCAGGCCCTCAGGGCGAGAGGGGTCCTATGGGTCCTCCTGGACCTCAAGGCGAAAGAGGCTACACAGGGAGTAAAGGCGAGAGAGGATTACACGGAGCCAAGGGCGACAAAGGGGAGCGGGTGAGAAGTGGTTTTAAGTACTTACCTAGCTTATTACGTCAGACCCTTCATATATGATGTTTTGTTTGAAGCAGGTGTGGTTTCAATACGACTGTTGCCGTTCTTGTATTATTTTCGTAGTATTTATCTTGCATTTTAAACTCTATACAATTAGGTATGTATTTACGTAGCCAAATTGCTATACAATGTTACCGACCAATATTTTGTTATATTTGTTACAATTTGTTTTTTAAATTTCTTGCCTTTTAATTTTAAATTCATTTTTTTTACTTGAATAATAAGTTAAATCATTTCGGCCTAGGCCAAACTAGTTAAGCCTAAGGTACTTAGATCAAACTAGATTGTCCTGGAATAAATTACTATATCCTGACACGCTTAGCATGAACCTAGGACAAACTAGACGGTTTGGCCTAGAACAAACTAGTTTGATCTGAAATCTAGTCTGTAACATATAAGTACAATAATTAAATAGTGTTGTTACTGGAAATTTAAAAAAAATTGCTGGTTGCTTTTAAAAAAATATATTGTAACAAAATATTAATTATAAGTGTGCGTATTCTAATCAATACAAACATCGGGCTAGGGTAAGTTTAAAGAAAGTCTAACTGACTGCTATTTTCATTTCAATTATATCATGACAATCAAGTATGCATTCAAACATAATTTTACCATTTTTACCTTCAACTTTTATTCAGGCTTACAAAAAAAAAAAATCATTAACAGCTATTTCTATGATACTATTAATCTTTATTTGCTCATATCTTTTTGTCAGGCCTTTTATGTTCGATTATCCCTCAACCTAGGACACGTGTATGAAAAATTTCACAGTTTTCGATAAAGTAATTACTGAGACTTGAGGTTTTGAAGAAATTTACATTAATTTTTTGTTTACGAGTAGGTATACGAGCATAAATGGATTTTGTGGTTTGTATAATTATTAGAGTACTTATATTAATATTCAAGCGATGATACACTGCAATAAAATTGCGGTAATACTACAATGCACTTAACAGAGCAACGCAAGCCAGACTAATCTTGTTTAGAAATATGAAATTATTAACCTTTTATACGAGACAGAAGATTGACGTATTTATGTAAACTACATAAAAATCTATACTAATATTATAAAGAGAGAAAGTTTGTTATATGTTTGTTCGTTCGTATGTGAGAGGGTAATCTTCGAAATGTGGGAGAATATCTTTCACCAATATTTCAAATTAAATTTTAAAGTTATAAAATCAAATTTAAAAAAATCATTAAATAATAATAATTAATCTAATCTAATAATAATAAATCAAATAAAGTTATAATTATTAATATATTAGTCATAAATTACAAACCCATATGACGACAGAAACCATGGGCTTATTGAAAATTACAAATAAAATCACTATTGCAATAGTGAAGTTGTTTTTCAAAGATAGATTTATTTTCACTTCTTGCTCACTCTTTATCTCATGTGGATCAGGAGTGCACTTGCATCTCTCCGATAATGCTGGTCTTCCTCGGTTGTATTATCAAGTGAAAAAAATAACGAGAATATTAACTATTTTACAATTAGTTTAAAATTTTCCCATAGAAAAGCTGGCGTAATTTCGAAATTTTTGCTTTTTGAAATACTTTCGTAATCTAGCTGCCTTCGTCTATGCTGTAAAAAATATTAAATTTAAAAATAAGGCGTGAAAGAGAGATAGAGAGAGAACGGCTCGTTTATAAATGTTCAAATAAAGAAGCGAAAATCTATTTATTTTATTGTAAAGTCGCCCACGTGATCACTGTATAGAAGTAAACGGTAGGTAAGTACTTACCTACAAGCAATTTCTATCATTGTTAACCGGAAGTAGACAAGGGCGAGATTATAAAATATGTATACTTAGTATGATGTAGATATTATGCATCAAGGTCTATGCCAACGCAACGTGTTGCAACTAGATACTTGTACACATTTAGCTTTGACAATTAACTTAATTATACTTAGAGTTTAATTTAAGTTTCACAAATAGAATTTAGAAATAGAATAGAATTTTAGAATGGACATAGACTAAATATTCCACGCGAGCAAGTCGCGGGCCATCTAAAAATAGAGATCCAACGCTTGGCAAAAGTCAGGCTTCAATGTATGTCAGGTTTAATATTACTTTCCATATTTTGTTAGGCGTTATAAATTACAAATTATAAATTACTAGCACCGGTAATTTATAATTTGATGTGAACAGTCTGTTAGTTTTGATATATCGTTTTTATTCACCTTAATTGAAGACTTGGCATTCTCTGTCTAACTATATGTGAAAATGATTGATTCAACACATGGCGTCGAAAAATCGAAGTGACCTATTTTTACAAAGTGCCCGTGCTCGGTGGCGTTCAGCTTTGGAAATTTCCTCGTGAATTTGTCTTATTTCTGGATAATTTTGTTGGAGCTACGCTGCCGTAATTCCTTAACAATGTCGTAAGTAAATGTTTCCGGTTAAACAGAATACAAACTATGCAAAACAGGCTCAAGTGTTAATCCTTTGCATGTTGAATAAATAGAATATCAAAACGGTTCTCAAGACTCTGTTGAATTTTGGCCACAAGTTTGTTTTGTTAATTAGCCAATGCGATGTCTACTAATGTTTATAATTAAGCTCAAAATTATTACATCAAAATAAATCATTAATTAGATATAATCATTTTTAAAGGTTGACCATTGCTTAAGATAGATCTGACAAGACTTTAACAATTTTTAAAGATTCTAAGACAAAAGCCATTCCAAATTAGTATTTGTATTTAAAAAAAATAATATTGAAACGTACTTGATGTTACTTGATGGTAAGTGGCTATAGTTGCCTATAACACAACTATGTCATAGGTGCAGCTAATGTGCTGCGTACCTTAGTATGATTAAGGATAAGGGATTACGAAGGGATAGTGAAATGGCTCTGGCATCCTTTACTCACTCACCGAAACATAACAGCACACGTGCTGTTTACTTGTGCAACACTAAACGCAGAATGCCCTGCCCCTACTTGCCAGATTCAGACTAGAGGCAGCTTTGAAAAGTTCATTTTCAAAGTTTGTTTTGCCTGGAATAGAACCTGGGAACTCTGAGACAGAGCGCTAAGACCAACACCTAAACTGCTGCCCTCGAAAATTGTCACGAAAGGTAAAATGAGACTCTATTCGAAACTAAAATAAATTACAAGGGCATCTTCTAATATAATTTAAGTATAATATTAATTTCTTTTAATTTTATTATTTTTGTCCTCGTTGGACAATCATGTACTAATTTTCCATCACAAATTAGGATTAGGATATCAGAATGCATACTTAGGATACTAGAATCTAAAATCGTGTAACATATTCATGAATCAAATATTTAATTTTATTAAATCTGTTTTACATATTAGAAGGCATTTTCGACAAAAATCTACTTAGAAAGCACAATTTCACGTCATAAAGCACTTAAGAGTTACTGTCACGATAAAGAACGTTCACTTAGCGGAATCAAAAATAAAATCTTTCGGACCGTCACTAATTTAGTATGGGGATAATAAACTCAGGGGTAACGCAATAAGCGCCGGCTTGACCCTCATAACACGACATTATGTTACCTTCAACCCGTAACCGTATAGCGGTGTTACAGGGTTACGTAGGACCAAGGGGTCCACATGGCGCTAAGGGGGAGAGGGGTCTGCAAGGCCGCGACGGAACTCCAGGCTTGCCCGGCGCTCACGGACGAACAGCGGAGAAAGGAGAGAAAGGTAAAACTAACTGAACCATCAAATTTTATGTTACACTATGACCCTTATTTATGCGTGGGCAACGCGTTTGCAAGATTTTAGGGCTTTATACTAACGATTTGGAAAATCTTTATTCCTTCAGTTTCCTATTCTGAATCTAGGTCTCGTATTTATTCTATCAAATATATTACAACTATTGCTTTTTTTATTATTGCAACGTCTATAAAGTTTTCATGAAAAAGTAGGATTTTATTTTCTTTAGTACTTCAATATTGAGTTCCTCGCCAAAGACGAGAATAAAAGCTACTGAAAAAATTGCAGCACACTAATTTTTTCCTTGTATTGTGGTTATCGTGACCCACAGATCTTGTTGCTACGGTCTGGTCTGTGTCGTGACCTAATATTTTTTATGCTGCAATAAAACTAGCTCTCTTTTACTACTTGCCAGCTGTGCAAATGTGAGTTTAATTCTATTGGCGTAGAATACAAATCGTATTTTTCGAACCTAAGTGTTCATATGTGTTTGACTATTCATATTAGCTTCGGACTCTTAGATAATATTACTTACAAGTTTGTAAACAAATTCTTTGATACCAATTTCTCTCGATACACCATGAAAGGCAGGTTGATAGCTTGATGGAAGGTGGTTATTCTCGTATATGTACACAGTGGTACTAATAGACTATATATATCCTAACCTGATAGGATAATAGGGCAAGTTGAAAACAAAAAAATCACCTCTGAAATTGATAGAGAATGTCATTTTTGACGAACCCGTTGGATGAGTGGTTAGGGTGCTTGCCTTAAGGCTCTGTTTTAGGGTTCCCGGGCTCGATTCCCAGCAGGGTCAACTTTGAAAAATCAACTTTTCAAATTTGGCTCTGGTCTGGATTTGGAACGTAGTGGCAGGGCACACTGCGTTTCACAGTCATTTAGTAACCACCCCCTTACAGAAGACCACCCTGAAATAATAGCACGTGTGCTGTTGTGTTTCGGTGAGTGAGTAAGGGATGCCAGAGCCCATTTCCCTATCCTCTCCTAATCCCTTATCCTTAATCCTGTAGTCGGCAGCGCACTTGCAGCAGCTTTGGCGTTGCTTGTGTTATAGGCGACGGTTGCCACCTACCATCAAGTGGACCGTCAGCCTGTCTGCCGACCTTAACTTAAAAAAATATATACCCTTGAATTTTTATGTTATTTTTATGATCTGTGCGACGGCGAATCTAGGCTGCCTGGTCCTATTGGAAAAATATAGGGGAAGTGTATACCTATCCAGTGTTCTAATTTTACGATGGTCTTCTGTAAGTGTGCGGCTACTTCCGCCAGGCAGGTTGTCCAATTAACTACCGTGAAGCGCCGTTCGTACCACTTTTAGTGAAAAGTGAGGGACGCCACTAATGTATCTTAAACATTCCCTTGCCATCAAAATGCCTTAATAAAATTCCCTGGCCCACGATAAAAATGTCTTAATAAAATGTAGAATTTACTAATATATGTTTTCAATTATTTATGAATGTAGGGGCGAGAGGTCTACCCGGTCCGCCTGGACCGTCTCTTCCCATCGTCTCAGAAAATTCAGTGTTGACTGATGTCGCGCGGACTAGTGGTACGTGAATACATTGTTTTATTAGTACTTAAACTTTGATTATAATGCAATAATAATATATTATTTCGAGCATGCTAAAGAAAGATGGCGTGATCTATACAATTTTTTATTGATTTTATTTCTTTGTGTATATATTACTGTCTTGTGTTGATAGCGACCCGCCCCCGGCTTCGCCCGGGGTGCAATTTTTATATATATGAACATTCCCCGTTTATCCCTCTTTCCATTAGTGAAAACCGAATTAAAATCAGTCTACCCGTTCACGCGTGATGCCGTGACCAAAGGAAATGGGGATTCATTTTTATATATAGAAAAGATTGTCGCTGTCAAATTAAAATCTAAAGAGATTTCAACATTTTGATCTTAGTGAATGGGTCAATGTCTTTCTATCGTATAAAAAACCTGCTAAATGCTTATGACCACTATTCGTCAAATTACGACCTCTTAATAAAATATGCTAAAATCTGATATGTTCAACTTTTTTTTTAAATTTATTTAGAGTAGATACACCAGCGACAATATCAGTATATATGTAGTTACAAAAATATCATACACTAGAAAAATCTAAATCCAACAGAATACGCCTTTACAGGTGAAGACATCAATTATCAAAAAATAGCATTAAGTAGAAATTTAAATTTAAATAGTTTAAAAACATAAAACAAAAAGAAAAGAAAAGCTGAATACATGACTTCATTACAATATTAAACAATTAAACAATCACAAAGTTTACCCAAGTTAGTTCTGCTGGTAGGAATGCTAAATTTATTATTAACGGGATGTCTTGGTATATGGTATCGAACAGCAAGGTCTATCTGCTGGAGCAAAACAGGAGACACCATCCCGCCATTATTCATGAGTATACGACGATTTTCAAGAGAAAGTTTTTTAAAATGTGCAAGGCGGGTGACATTATCAGCCTTATACGGTCAATCACCGCTTCTAAAGGCAAGATAAAATGTGTTTTTTTTTTTGTATACATTCTATTCTATGCATTGCATATACACTTTATAAATGGGCGAAGCGTACTCCAGGATGTTCCGGATGAGGGCACTGTACAGGGATATTTTCACGAAAACTTTTTTGTCAGTAACTCAAAATTATACTTTTAGCACATAGCAGATTTTGGTTTGACAACGACGATATTAAAATTTTATGAATATGCATGTACATGTACAGTGTCCTTTATGGATCCACGAGTGTTAATGAGTGTTCATGTGATTCTATGTGTTATTTAAGGACACTTTACTATAAATCATACAATATTTATTTGTAAAATATATGTTTCACCACTAATGTTTCACTACTATTCTGTTTTTGTGGAACATAATTTCACATTTAAAATAGAATAATGTAAACCAATAAAGTTATACGATTTCCAGCACCGAAATAGTTCGAGAAATACGTTATTAGGACTCAATTACTTTATTAGGATAACCAGTCTACTCGTTTTCTAATAGCATTCCAATTTTAGCTATACTTATGTATCGATTTATTTTAAAATAATAGCCGAATGAAATTATATACAGTACAAAATATTTTTTCTATACACAAACCTCTTTTCACTATCCTCATTATTATTGTCCTCGCCCTTTATCACGAAAGTGAATTTGTTTGTTTGTTCTAATTCGCGCCTAATTACTCAACCGATCAAAACGAAATTTTGCATACACGTTATCAAATATACATAAGGTACTTTTCATCCAGAGAAAAAGTACCTATTATTCCCGAGCGATCATAAAAATAAAATACCAACGCCTGGCAAAACTATAAAAGCTTTATCGCTTTGAATAGGAGGAGAGCTAGGAGGCTCATTGGCGACGATACATTAATAAGAACTAAGCTGCAGAGCCTGGCACATAGACGCAAAGTTGCCTGTCTGTGTGTATTCTATAAGATGTACTTCGGAGAGTATGCTCGAGAGCTGCATGAGATCATACCGCCTTCCCCTTTCTTCTATCGAACATGCAGACGTACGTCTGGTTACCATCCTCACCATGTCGAAATCCCTCTAATTCGGACCAAGCGCTTTAAAACATCTTTTGTGATGCGCACTGCTAAGGATTGGAACTCTCTGCCGGCGTCTGTATTTCCTAGCTCATATAACCCAAATCTTTTCAAGGTTCGAGTGAATCTGGGTAAGCTCGCTCCATCGTCGGTCTCATCCTTCCTACATGGATAGATGCTGGTCAAGAGCAAACCCATTTTTAATAAAAAAAAAAGAATAAATTAATTGAACAAATTATTGTTCACATATTTTGTATAAAAATATATATTAGTTATATATTTTTTTATTATTTTCAACGCCGAAGAAGTCGCGGTCAACAGCTAGTATTTTTAATATCTCCACTGACACTGTGTAGATCTATTGACAACATTACCATAGATAAAACAGCAATATTATTATAATTAGTATTACTTATACTTATGAAATTACATCATAAGTACGTTATCATTTAAAACATATTGTAGCAATTAGCTGAGCCCGCAACTACGTACGCATGGTATTCAGTATAGCGCGTAACTTTTTTGTTTTTAAACCGATTAGAATGAAACAAATACTAAATGTTACGGGAAACTTGCTAAAATACATCAGTGAACCGCAATCAAATCTGTTTAGCCGTTTCTAATATTAGCGTGCACAAATGCACAGACAAGCAGACAAAATTTCTAAAAACTATTTTTTGACCTCGGTAACATAAGTAGGTACAACGTATACAGATTGCTGTTTGGAAAAAATATTTAATGCACAGATAGGGCTCGTTTAGGATTTTATTATAATTATGTATAGATTAAAAACATTTATTCCAATAGAATAATTATTATTTCACATATTTTTAAAATTTATGCATTTTTCCAACCCGATCAAGAAAAAAATTGTGAGCTAAGTTCATCTATAAATGCCTTAACTTATTTAACACTATGTACAAGCCAATCAATCAATCAAACAGTTCTTAACATCATTATATCAATCCATTAACTTTAATATTAGATATCGCCGCTAAAGTTCAAAGGTTCTAAGTAAAAAGTTCAATTTCATGCCACACCCGAGTAAAATTTTGTTTGGTAAAAGACATTAAATATGACTAGAATCTTATTAAGCATATTTTATTTTTTACTGTCACTGACACTAACAGTAATTAATTGAGTATTTTTTCAATTTAATATTGAAGCCCGATGCCGTTGGATGAGTGGTTAGGGTGCTTGCCTTAAAGTTCTATTCTAGGGTTCCCGGGTTCGATTCCCGTAGGTGCAACTTTGTAAAATGATCTGTTTGTATATTGGTCATAAAAATGATGTATCGTGGCCTATTATTATTTTTAATTATTTTTATTCAAATTTCTCCATTTTTCGTAATTGTTAACGTGTTACCAAAAGATTGATATATAAGTTTGTATACAAAATTTGAATCGATGTGTTCAACTTTAATTGGCTTGCACAATGGACCATTAACGTAGAGTGTTTAATGTTAATAAACTTTAAGTGTGTTAAGCTATCGCTGAAGTAAATAAATAAATAAAACTAAGCTGAATATTCGATATTTTCTCGTAACTTAGTAAAAACAAACATAACTTTTCAACGCGATTGTACCTTACTTACTACGAAAACCACCCCACACCCAACTAATAGCTGTTCTAATATATTATGTGTTTTTTTCCATAACGAAACCTGAATATAAATGACGGTGTGCGTAACGTTCTCAGGGCCTCGGGAAATCTTTCCAGCGAAGGGGCTGCAAGGAGAAAGGGGTGAAAAGGTAATTACCAACCACCTAGAAAATGTAAATAAAATGATCGAAAAGTTTGCTTTTTCGTAGTCTTGCTTTTGTTCTTTTATTGTGTATTTATTTGCGCAGTGAAAATTATTCGTTTTGTGCTAAAAGTTGTTATTCTTTATTTCCATATTTCTTCTTTCATTCCTTTTAAGTTGTAAAATGTTTACATTTATTGCATAAATTCTTGTATAAGAATCGATCTTGTATCTTGTATAAGAATAATGTGTACAAGAATCGATCACATTGCTTATATCGTACATTATATTGGATGATAATTGCATAGTATCAAAACTTTGAAGTAACGAAGTAACGAGAAGTGACCTTAGTGAATTAGTAAGAAAAAGAAAAAACACCGTTAAAAGCTAATTTTTAACACACACTTTGGATATTTTAGTAATAAAAGTCTTTCTTAATTTCAGTAATTTCCTGTTCCTGTTCCTGTTCCTGTTAACATTCGAAAATTAAAAAGACATTAACATCACTCTACATTGTTTGACGTTCGATCAATGAAGCGCAATTCAAAAAGATTTTTTTTATACTTTCAAACTTACAAGATATTTTCCCAGTAAGATATATAATTTCTTCTTACCTAATGGTATTAAAACGAAAACTCTTGCTTGCTCTTCATGTAAAGTTTAAAAATAATTACCTAATATGTTTTTTTATTACGTAATTTCGTTATTAAGTGTATGCTATTTTCTATTTAAGTAATTAAGGGCTTCACTGAGGCAAATGACATTTACTATAGAACTCGCTGGCGGCGGATCCAATTCAACAGGCCTAGAAATGGTGTTTTTTTGTTTTTACCATTAGAACATTACACAAAATATTTTTTTTTATTAATACAATTTTTTAATCTGATATTAACTTATTAATAGGTACAGGATTCATATGCGCGCAATAAGCCGTTTTCGAGAGAATAAAAGTCAAATTCTTCTTGTGTTCTAACTTTTTTTGTGGAGTTTCTATTACTTTACCGAAAATTCTAATTAATACAATTGGATCTTCACATGTTTAAGTATAATATATATATTTTTCAAAGCAATTGTCTTGTCCATTTCTTGTAACATCTTCCTTAAACAATGGATATTTTTAGTATTTAGGGTTTGTCTCCCCCTTAAAACTGAGTATTGGTAAATAGGGCAAAAGAAAAGGAGCCATGGAAAAAGTTGAAGGAGGCCTTCACCTAAAGAGGGATCAATATCTCTTAATTATTGAAACTTAATATTATGCTTTACTTATTATTTTGTAAAATATGGAAATAAAAAATGCTTTATTACTATTATTGGTATTTTAGTTTTATTCGTTCTTGAAATGACCTAAAATATAATGGCCTAAAATATTTGGTTTACATAATATCTCTTACATACATGTGTCGCCCGTGACTAACGTCAGCGCTGTTGTAATTTTCTCATTTCCGAAGTCTTAATTGGAATCCAGCGAAACGTAATTTAACGTAAGATTGTATCGAGAAAGTTTTGTCAATTAAACACGTGTTACGTTTTGTTTACACGTGCGTGTAAGTTGATAATTATGAGTATTAAAAATTTAAAGAAATAGTACCAATTTCTTTTTGTAAATCATTTGTATTTTTTAAGTAAATTTATACCGGAAATAATATACACGTGGGTGTAAATTGGTAATTATGGATATTAAAAATTTAAAGAAATAATACCAAATTCTTTTTGTAAATTATTTGTGTTTTTTAAGTAAATTTATACAGGAAATTATATTGTATTTATACATATAAAATATCGAGTTTCAAAACCCCACGCACTTTACAAAAATAGTTCAAAACATTCTATGTGCTTGGTCATTTATTTATTAAAGGAATTGCCTACGTGGTTAGACTGTGCTGTTGATAAGATTGTGGAATCATACTGAGATGTAATGAAAAAATTTTAGGGCGAAAAAGGTGGCAGAGGTATTGAAGGACCGCAAGGTTTTCCCGGTAATGACGGGAAACCCGGTGAACGAGGAGATATAGGTCCCTCAGGTCTTCCTGGCACTCAAGGTCCTCCAGGACTTGGGGGACCTAAAGGAGAAAGAGGTGAACCAGGGCCGCCTGGACCTGTTGCGATATCTAGAGAAGAAGGTGTCATAATGACAAAGGTAAATTTATTATTTAGCTTGCGTATAAAAATGGAATAGTCAGTCCTTTCCTAATGCCCTATCCTTAATCCTAAGACTATGGTCTGCAGCGTACTTGTGGCACTTGTGGCACCTGTGGCGTTTCTTGTGTTGTAGGCGATGGTAGCCACCTACCATAAACTGGACCGTCAGCCTGTCTGTCGACTTTAATATAAAAAAGTAGCCTTTCGTTTGCCTGCTTCTGTACTTTTTTTATGTTAAGATCGGCAGACAGGCTGACGGCCCACTTGATGGTAGATGGCTACCGTCGCCTATAACACAAGCAACGCAAAAGCTGCTGCAATTGCGCTCCCGACTACAGTAGGATTAAGGATAAGGGATTAGGAAGGGATAGGGAAATGGGCTCTGGCATCCCTTACTCACTCACCGAAACACGACAGCACACGTGCTGTTATTTCACGGTGGTCTTCTGTAAGGCGGTGGTTACTGCCGCCAGAGGGGCTGCCCGAATAACTGCGAAACGCAGTGTGCCCTGCCGCTACTTTCCAGATCCAGACCAGAGCCAAATTTGAAAAGTTCATTTTTCAAAGTTGACCCTGCCGGGAATTGAACCCGGGAACCCTAGAACAGAGCGTTAAGGCAAGCACACTAACTACTCACCCAACGGGCTCGTCAAAAGTACCTACGGAACAAATTCGAATGCGATTTTCAATTGTGGTGAATTTATTGAGCATCTTTTTTTTATAAATTACTTAGTGACCCGTCCCCGGCTTCGCCCGGGATGCAATTTTTTACATACACAAATCCCCTTCCAATTCTTTTTTTCCATAAATGAAAATCGAATAAAGTCGGTTTCGCACTTTTGGAGTCCATAGAGGACAAACACATAAACATTTATTGTTGTCTAATAATAACAGATAAAAGTGATTATTTTCTACAAATTATAAAGATATTGGAACTTTACAATTTATTTTTGGAATTTGGGCAGACTTAGTAAGAACTAAAAACTACCCTTAGACTTTTAATTCGTGCTGAGTTACGAACTCCAGGATCCTTAATACACACACACACAATATGTGTGTGTGTGTTAAAATTGGTTGATGATTTGTAATTAAGGTATGTCTCAAAGATTATTTTCAGGCACTTTTTGCACGCGGACTTAAAATTGCTCTTTACTCCACAGTATCTGCGCCAAGCCAGGCGAAGTCTCTAATATAACAAGAAATAGCAAACTATCTATTCCAAATAGAAAATAATTTCTATCTTAGTTTGTCCTTCTTTCCTGATAACTTCCAATTATACTATAACGGTTGAATACATTGCCAAGAAACTATACTTCGGTATCTTACAAATATATTGTTACATTTCAAATACAGCTTGTTAAAACTTGCGTGGTTATGCAAAGTACAAAATAAGTTTCAGAAAAAAAATAAAGAATATATTTCTAATATTAATAAAATTGAATTTTAATATTTCATTAATGTGCTTGCATAATTAGTTTGGTTTATCATTTTTTTCTTTCTATTATACAGGGCGAGAAAGGTGAAACGGGACCCCGAGGCAAGCGTGGGCATCCAGGGCCGCCTGGCCCTCGTGGACCGCCAGGGTTACCGGGACCACCAGGCACACCCGGCACAAATGGTCCCTCCGGCGATATTGGATTACCAGGATGGACGGTAATATAAACAATGTCTTGGTCTTGTCGGATTATCTCGTAATATCTTTCGAGCCCGTTGCTTTAAAAAGATTTTTGGGGATCTGAGCCTATTTATGTCGCAAAACGAAATTGTTATCAATTGTCGTCGCCGTTTTTGTTTTACTTTCAAATATATTTTCTTTGCAAATTTTTGCTTTGTTCAGATGTTGTTCAACGTAATGATAACAGTGGTGTAATAATTCCTTATTGACTCTACCAATATCCCGTTTGTTAACACACTTTAGTTGTACATATCAGAAAAAAAAAACAATCCTTATTTTAGGAAGAAAGGCGTCGTGTTAAATAACTACATGCTACTAGTGTTATATTTTAGAAAGGCCGAGTTTCCGCACAGTTCATATAACTATACATAAATATAAATATGGTAACAAATATGTTTGGATTTCTCTGCTGAAGCGTTTTTATTCCACTCACATAGAGATCACTATAAATTCTTTCTTAGTCATTAAAACACACACAAAATACTGCTACTTTCAATCAAGTGTCAACTTTATTATTATTTTATTTTGTTATAATATATAGAAAAAATAGAAAAAAACTGGCTTATGTCATACCCAATTTAATAGATCAACTACCTAAAACATTAAAAAGCGACATAACACCCAAAAACTTCACATATAAGTTAAAACAATACTATTTACAATTAACTACAGATAAATATAATTTTAGCAACAATACAAAAATAGTTATAAACAAGTAATATTCATTATTATTGTAAGATATTTCAATTCAGAATATGACAGAAATAAGATATAAAGTAATTGAATAAGAGTTTGAAGTGTACGTGGGCTTCAAGTGAAGGTTTATTTAAATTTTCTGTACTCGGCACATGGTGTACGGTATAACTCTAAAGAGGTTTTGTTTACGCCAATGTTAAAACAAATGAAACATTATTGTATTAATAAAGAATAAATAATAAAAAAAGTATTATTTGTAGGGCCCACCAGGCGCTGCTGGTCACCCAGGCCCGCCAGGCCAGAAGGGTGAAAAAGGTGACCCCGGATTGAATCCGCTCGATTTAGAAAAGGTAATTTTTCCAAGTTCGAACACAAAGTTTGGCCGAAATATCTACACGTTTCCAGAAACAATATAATGTTAGTGATTTGTTTTCCTGAAGATAAAAGGTGAAAAAGGCGAACGGGGTTACGATGGCGCCCCGGGAGTGCCGGGAAAGGAAGGGCCGCGAGGTCCTCCCGGACCGGCCGCTGCTCCGGCGGCTAACATTAAATATATCTCCGTGCCCGGACCCCCTGGGCCGCCGGGGCCCCCAGGACCCCCAAGCAGCCCTTACTCGATCGAACTCCCGACCGACACATTGACCGATAGCCCGGGGATTAATAGAAGGGAACCCGGCGCAGGTGAGTTGTTTGAACAATACTTAAATGCCTCTGAAAAATTAGACATAAGAAACAATATTTTTAATGGCAACGCCAAATATTTTGAATCGATATGAATGAATAATGAATGAATAATTTTTTTCTCTATTTTGTCAGGTAAACAGAGGGATCCACTGCATATCTTGAGAAACCTCAATCATCTTGTTCAATATCGACAGGAAGCTTATGGTGAGAATTTAAAGTACCTACTTACTTACCTACATATATTTCAGATAAATAAAAATATAATAAAAAAAGTAATTAAAAAAATGTAAAATGTAATTTAAAAAAAAACTATAATTCTCTAGTAATATTATTAATAATAAGAAGAGTGAATTTCAAATAAGTTTGTTTATATGCGAAAGGTAATTTCAAAAACAACAACATCTTTATGAATTTATTTGTTCCTTCTTTGGAAGGTACATTATTTAATATTGATATTGGTTATGTGTAATGTTTTGCACGTTTTGCTCACTTTGGGTAGAAATTGTTGGGAGATATGCTCATAATTCAAAAAATAATATTTTATTTTGCATTATACCTTGTAAATTTAGCTTATTGATCGTTCTGCCTGAAAACGTATTATAATACTAGTAGAGCCCGCAACTTTGTACACGTGGTATTCGGTATAGCGCATTACTTTTTGTTTGTAAACCGATTGAAATGAAACAAACACTAAATGTTTCTGGAAGCTTGCTACAATACACCAGCGAAAACTGCATTTAAATCGGTCAAACCGTTTCTGAGATTAACGTGCGCAACGCTACAGACAAACAGACAAAAAATCTAAAAACTATTTTTTTGTCCTCGGTAACATAAGTTCAAATTGTTTTTTGAAAAAATATTTAACGTACAGACACGGCTCGTTTACGTATTTATTATATGTATATAGATGAAACGAGTAACATAAAATCTCCGTTTAAAAAATTGCTCCCATTTTGAAAACTACATTCCATGGACCATAAACTATTTAGTATTTGGCTGCGCATACTTTTGGCATAGCTACACACTGGACCACGAACACTAGGCCGCGAATAGATAAGTTAACTTCGCATAGGTATTATGACTGTAATTCAGTAAATCCGACGAGGCAAGTGGCCAAATGTTATGCATGAAGTACCTACTATTTTGTTTTGAAGTAATGGTATTGTGTCAGAGTAATGCATTATTTCATATGTTTTGAAGGCCTGAATTCGCTTGTTACAGGCTTCCGTGATCCACTAGATCAGCTTGGAGAAAATATGGACTTCGAAGACGATGATGATGGCAGAACAATTGTTGGCACAATTATGTTCAAAACAACGGAATCCTTGCTCCGAGTAAGTCTGAATGCTTATTTAAATTGCGCATTTTATATAATAAGATATACTAGGGTACTTCACATATCGTATTCATTGTTATTATTTGGAGCTGTAATCGACTTATTCTTAATTTAACAGAAAAAAATATCAAAATATTTTATATCGATATTCATATTTTTGTGGCTTAAAAAGAAATGCTCTTGCTCTTTAAGACAAATTCTATCTCTTCTTTTCTCAAAGAGATCTACAACAAAGACCATTTTCGACTCAGCGTCTGTTTTTGCCCTTTTCGTCTGTTTTTGCCCTTACTTTTTCTAAAGTTCGAAACGAATTTTGTTGAGGTTTTCCCTAATGAAAAGGGAGGTAAATAAGGAAACATCGCATCCAAGCCATGCCGCGGAAGTCTTATAAATATTAGTAGCTGATTTGAACAGTGCCGTGGGATTTCAGTTTTCCGACATTGTCAGGGAATTGTATATTATTTATTGTCCTTTTAAGGAAAAGTCTTTTATAAAGTTACGCCCAAACTGGACAAACATTATTAACACATATCATCCATACATATAAATCATGCTATGTAACTGTACTGGCTGTTACGGTACGGCTGTGTACCTACTAGTGGGCAACGCTCCCGTGAAGAAGTGTCACTGGTCTAGCCGATTCAGCGGGTTAGGCCGAAGAGAGTGGGTAAGGTTCCAAGAACAAGTCTGTACTAGTTACCAGGCCAATGTGGTGAAGCAAAGATAATTTATTTCGAAAAATGGTCGTTTCTTGCTTATGCGCCGAACAATATGCGCCAATAGCACTCGAGTGTGCCACGGTTGTTTGAACGATGTAATAACAATAATTAGCTATTTGTGTCCCTCTCACTTTTCTGTCGTTGTCTCTTTCTGTACACACGTTTATATGGGCTGCTGCTGGATGTAGGCCTTTGCTTGGGCTCGCACCACGCACGGTTTTCTGTCCTTAACACCCCGCCGTTTCCTGCGAAGCCTTTCATGTTCACCTAGCCGCAAGGCGTCCCACGCTGTGCTTTCTAATTCGTGGCCTCCATTCGAGAACTTTTCTACCTCATCGGTACTCCGCCCTGCGACAAATGTAGCTTGCAGCAGCTTAGGCGTTGCTTGTGTTATAGGCGACGGTAGCCACCTACCATCAAGTGGACCGTCTGCCTGTCTGCCGACCTTAACATAAAAAAAAGTGACCGTCCCATTGCCACTTCAACTTGCTAATTCCCTTGGCTATTAAATGTACATATGACGTAAAATATGAAAATTACATTCAAATTTTAATATTCTTTGATGTTGTAGTAACAAATACATTTAAGCAAACAAATTTAATGTGACATCTGAATACTTTTAAAGCTTGGCACGCACTGCCCACGGGGCACAATGGCGTACGTCATACAAGAACAAGCTTTACTGGTTCGCGTTAACAACGGCTGGCAGTATGTGGCGGTAAGTGAAACCTTTTAATTTTTTGTAATTACGCCAGAAATTCTATTGTGTAGGGTAATAAATAGTTAATTAGAGTGCTGCCGTGAGTATATCGATTACACGCTTCTGTAAAATTTGAATGTTATTAACTTGAAAGCGCGTAACTTTTTTGTTTGTAAACCGATTGGAATGAAACAAACACTAAATATTATGGGTAACTTGCTACAATATATGTGTGAAAACCGCATTCAAATAGGTTAAGTTGTTTCTGAGATTAGAGTGCACAAACACACAGACAAACAGACAAAAATTCTAAAAACCATTTTTTTTGACCTCGGTTATATAAGACGGCGTGTACAAATTGCTTTTTGAAAAAAAAATAGCTCGATAACAATTTTATTATACAACTAGGTGAGCCCGCAACTTCGTACGCGTGGTGTTCGGTATAGCGCGTAACTTTTTTGTCTGTAAAACGATTTGAATGAAACAAACACTAAATTTTACAGGAAGCATGCTACAATACAACAGTGAAAACCGTATTCAAATCGGTTCAGCCGTTTCTGAGATTAGCGTGCACAAACGCATAGACAAACAGACAAAAATTCTAAAAACAATTTTTTTGACCTCGTTAACATAAGTAAGATGTCTACAAATTGTGTACGGCTCGTTTACGATTTTATTATATGTAAGATTACCGTTTTTTGTGACAAATACATATATGGTTGACTATATATAAATTTTATACTTATTTATTGATTGATAAAATTTAACTTCTTATCCTCCCTCTGACCTCGGAAGAGAAAGTATCTGAAAATTTTACTTTTAAACGAAACAGTCTTGAGAATGAACGGGTTATTCACTAAGATAAATGTTTTTTCGTATCCCTAGGGACGAAACAACCTTTTTACTCAGGTCCGTTTTAGTTAAAAGCTACCTGTTTTTGTCCCATTGGGCTGGAGTTCGGGATAAACGCACTTATTACAAAATGTAGATTCACCACTTTTACCAAGTTTCTGCTTAAGTAAAAGTCACTTTATTTCAAAAGAAAAGGATCAATGAAATTATACGTTGTAGGTACCTTGCATGCAATATGTCGAGTTCGAAACCGCCATGTGGTCAGCGTGCACTGTCTCATTTGACATTTTATAGTTGACAGCATCTGCTACATGTCGGTATCCCTCTCGTACTTGCTTTAAAATTTCCAACAACAATGTGTGATATTTTGAAATTACTATGAAGACTTCAATTGGTTAAATTAAACTAAAACAGAGGAGATAGTGTTTTAGTAAACTTATTATCTTCATTATCATATTGGACGATATCATAGCAATTACCAGGGACGTAGCTACCTCCGTATCAGCCATATCAGCTGTATCAATTATATGCATCGCACACAACAATTCTTAAAATGTTATGCTCGATCTCATTTAAATTTTTAGTTTAAAAGTTTAGAGTGTAAAAACATGCAAACTTTGTTTGTTTGTTTTTTAAACAAATATTTAACCTCAATTTGTGTACTGCCACAGTTAGGTGGAAGGGTTCCTCGAAAAAATTTGATACAGGGCCCATATAGGGCAGTAGGCTACGCCACTGGTGATAGTAAATAAAAATAAAAAAACCTTGTTCTGATGATAATAAGCAATCGTCCATAGGTGATCTCCTCTCCTAAGCACAATATACCGAATATTTATAAAATTGGACGTTTAGAATGACATTGTTGCCTATCCATGTATAAGTAAAATTTTGTGTTTACCGTCAAAGTTTATAATGACATGACCTTATCCGAAAGGATTCTCTGTTACGTTAGCCATTTTAGTAAAGAAATACGTGAATTTTATTAATTTCAACTTACTTTATTTATTTTTATTTTTTTAAATTTACAGATAGTTTACACATATAAATAGTTTGTACGGTGACCTATACACTAAGCATAGCTTGTATTGTAAAGGCCAGAATTTAATAAGATATAAAATTTTAGAATTAAAAATAGTCATTAAAAGAAAAGGAGATTTGGATGTCTGCCTATGTGTCTGTATGTGTGTGTGGGTGTGTGCGTGCGCGCCAACAAAATCCTGTTTCAGATAGTAAGTTAGTGTTGTGACTTATTGGATGCCTTTCAGTAAAAGTTCGATATCGTCATAATGACTTTATCCACTTAGTATTGATTTGATTTGTTCAATGTTGGAATCGGTGGTTCCTCTATATAGATATGTTTACTACAATCTAATTAAATTATGTTGGGTGTCGATGGCGAACTCGTTGCCTGGGTTGGCCGTGGGGTGGAACCGGAGAAATATAAAAATATATAAATTTACTTTAAGCCATGTATGTTTTTTTTGCAACAGATGGGATCCTTGCTGGCCATACATAGTGTACCGGCGAATGGTCCAACACGTACACCCCAGCAGAATATTCTGGAAACGTCTAGTTTAGTACATCATAAGAATCCAGCTGGAGAAGGACCTGTAGTAAGTACTTTTAATTTTTACTTTTTATACACGAAGTATCTTCAAATGTTTATCAAACTTCCATGTTATTTTACTAGTATAAAAATTTAAGCAATGGTTGAGGTCACCAGAGGGGCCTTAGACAAAGTAGCATTCGCTCCGTAGCGATGCGATATCGAAGTTCGTTATCGTCTCAGAGACAAAGGAATCGACACTGTAACACGTGATCACGTGTTCGATATCGCATCGCTACGGAGCGAATGCTACTTTGTCTAAGGCCCCTCGGCAGATTGCACAAAGTTGACACCCACAAATTGCAAGTAATTTTAATTGATTTAAATACTAGAAATTGTATAATATAATATAAAAAATACGATTTCTAAAATATACTGTACCGTGGACGAATATTTTTTTCCGCTTCTTCGTAGTTTAAACTCTTAAGCCATTTTGTGACTACTGCTTTGCATCTAGGAAGTGGAAGAGCATATTTTAATAGGATGGAATTCATATTGTTGTAAGGTATAAAGTTTAAGGGTAAGGGTTAAGTTGGGATAGAAGAATATGTTCTGCCAAAGACAAGCGAAGAACTGCTTCCATTTCATGGTTGAATTTTAAGAGGGTTTTTTTTACATGTTACGCATTGTACTACTATATTACCTGCCATGTCCATTACGTAGGAGTGTATCATTATATTTTACTAGCTGAACTCGGCCACGCTTCGCTTCGGCCCATACGGCGGCGGCGTGCGCATGGGGCACGCGGTACTGGACACTGCTTATATATAATACTATTTATCGTAGCGCGATGTTATATAGTCTATAGCCTTCCTTGATAAATGGACTATTCAAAACAAAAAGAATTTTTCAATTCGAAATAGTAGTTCCTCAGATTAGCGCGTTCAAACAAACAAACAAACTCTTCAGCTTTATAATATTAGTAAAAATATTGTGTTGCTTAAATACGTAAAAGTTTAAAAATGTAAGAGATAAAACAGGAAATACCCAAAGCTTGGAGCCCACTCGAAGACGGGGTTCGTATTCTTAGTTTTCCCATAATAATAATCCAATAATAATAACCCAGATATTAAATTGGTACGTATACGATTCAAGATTTCGACTGGTGATAGCGACTACTCCAAAAAATTCATAATTATATTAATTTTACATACAAGCTACTTTTGAATGTGAAGTATTTCATTACCGTGAAGTAGTCGCTGGCATTCATCACTGGCACTCCTTAAGCCGGTAGTGAATAGTTATTGTAATTGAAACCTTCCTACAGTTACGGTTGGCGGCAATGAACGAGCCGCACACGGGTGACATGCATGGCGTGAGCAGTGCCAACTACGAGTGCCACAGACAAGCTCAAAGGGCGGGCTTTGAAGGCACATTCCGTGCATTTATATCTTCCAGGTAACTTAACAACCTTAAGTTTTAAGTTATTCAACTTTTAACTCAATTTATTTTTTTAGATTATTAAGGCTTGCAGGCAGACTGACGGTCCACTTGATGGTCGGTGGCTACCGTCGCCTAAAGACATAAGCTACACCAGAGGGTACTTGTGGGCTGTTTGTTTTCTGCTCGCTTAAAGAAGCCCATGTTGTAGATAGATGGAAACACCGAAGGGAGATTGTTGAAGATACATTAGAATGTTGTTTAAACAGAATATAAACATTATAAAAAGCGACCGGCTCAATGATGGTCTCATCATCGACAGCCTATTATAATGTCTCCACTGCAGGGGCACAGGCCTACACTCTCGACAAGGGCGTATGGGCTATAGCCCACGCTGGCCCAGTGCGGATTGGTGGACTTCACATGCGCCTTAGAAGTTCCTCTTTGGCGTATGCAGATTTCCTCACGATGTTTTCTTTCACCGTTTGAGAGCAGTCAGTAAATGCAATTAAGTTTTTAGTAAAAACCCATTGGTACATGGCATGACCGAGGATGGAATCTTGACCTCTCGACATGATAGGCCCAGTCTTTCCCACTGAGTCGCCGACGCTTTATGATGGTCTACTTGATGATAATAGGATAAGTTGAGCATAGAGGAATGTACTCATACATCCTTGACTTTCTCGTCGAAAAGCAACAGCTGCTGTTTTATCGATTCTTCTGTAGGGTGAGGTGGGTGAGACCTATGTTTTTTATTAAGATTATTTTTCTTTTTTCTTTCAACTTTTTTATTTTTACCTTAGTATAAAAGTATATTTAAAAGAAAATAGTATTTATTCCCATATAGATTTGAAGACTATATCTTAATATTCTATCAAATTTCCATCAACTCAATCCGTATTCATTATTTTAAGAAGTTATAATTTCAACAATAAAAAAATATATATTGGGTATATATTTTGTTTAGGGTTCAAAATATAGACTCAATAGTGAGTTGGGCTGACAGAGAAATTCCTGTGGTGAACACACGAGGTGATGTCCTCTTCAACTCTTGGGGAGAGATGTTCGACGGTTCCGGAGCCTTATTCGCCCATGCTCCTAGAATATACAGTTTTAGTGGAAAGAACGTGCTTATGGATCCTGGTTGGTGAGTAAGAGTTAATGTCATTAAAAAGAACTCAGAGATCATAAAGTAACATTTCTTACATTGTATGTTTTTGAATGGTAGGCCAACTAAGGCTGTGTGGCATGGAGCTAGTCCCAATGGCGAGCCTGCAATGGACGCGTACTGCGACGCTTGGCACAGCAGCCTTCCGGACAAATTCGGATTGGCTTCTTCATTGCGTTCCAACAAGCTTTTAGATCAAGAAACGTAAGTTATAAAGTAGTCAACTTAAAGCGTACATGCAATAACTGTTGTCATTTTTTCTGATTCTTTGGTCTCATAGATGAATAGGCTTAGAAAGTCTGTGTAATAGGTGAATTCTTTTTCTTTTATTTAATTGTTTTCGCTCTCGATTTTTGCGTTTAAAGTAATGTTTTATTTTGCATATCTAGATTTGTTTTATTTTTTTGTCACTTGTTTATTTTACTTAGTCCCTTTCTTTGATATATCAAATAATGTTTTTACTTTTAATAATGATTGGCACAATCATTGATAATATTAGTTTGAAGATCGTTGAGATTATAGTACTCAATACATATAATATCATGTAAGGATGTAATTGTGTGTGATTTTGTATATTAAGAATATAAATAAAAATATTCAAAAAATGCTTTTTATAAAAAAGGTAGTAACATAAATATAATTATTCAAAAATAAAATCAGTTTAATAAATCACGTAATACATAAATATATTTTTACGTGCGGGGTGAGTGTAAATGCCGTGTACAAGCGAAAGAGACGATTTATTTTCACAAACCAAGATGACTGCCAAAATCACCAAACTTGTCCGATGAAACCGTCAAACTTGCCAAAAGTCCAATGATTCCCTTAATGTGTCGCCGGTTCACTGTCGCAAAAGCTCTTAATAGTCGCTTTCGTTGTTGTCGCTTTGACCGGCCGCACTCTTATTTATACTTGGTGCCAAACGCCTCTATGTACTTCGAATCTACCAGAAAATGTAAACAAGATTATAAATAAGCCATTCAAAGTTCGAGAATGTTATTTCTGTTGAAATGTAAACTCTATGTTGTAAACATAAGGACCATTTTCCTTTGACACTAGTCGGGAAGGGACGCGGGTACCATCGATAGGGTGGAAGGTTCGAGGCTTCCGGCTGGCCTCGATTAGTTCTAAATGACGATTTGAAATGTTTACTTCTTCCGTTGTTAATATAAATTCATTTTATTTTCGCAATTTTAGATTGAATTTGATTTTTTCAGTAGTTATAAATTAATTTTAACCTCTTTGTGACAGGTATTCCTGCAGTACAAGATTAATAATATTATGCATTGAATCATCGCCAGTAGACACAGTGAGAAGAAGAAAGCGGTCCAAGTAAGTATGTCTACATCGTTTTGAGGATGTAATGAAGATCAGAAAACAGATTCTAATTTTATTTCTTTTATTATTTATTATAGATATCGAGCATCGGATAAAAAACAGAATCTGAATGGTGATATACACACGAACGACACAAGAGAAACATTATAGATATCGGAATTTAGTTAAGAAAATGTAAGAAAATTGTGAAGACTGTAAATAAGTTTTATTAAATGATATAAAGACGTTTTGTGAAGCAGTGATCCCAGTGGAGCATATTGACAATATTCTGAAATTAACTATTTTAAAAGCTTTTTCCAACTAATACACCATTATGTTACGTGAGCTACGTATGTTGATTAGTCAAAATATATTGAAATCCATTTTTATGTATGGAACGAATCAAAAATTTAAAGGGAGTTTAAACAATCATTCTTAAATTGAGCTTAAATTGTCAGTTATTAATTAAAACATATATTGATTTTCACTGAGAGCAGTAGTCCGTTTATATGAGTAATGTGCGTCAACCTTCGCTAGTAATAATTGCAAAAATTTGGCAAGGACAAAATTTACTTTGCAAAAGTTATTAAATTTTTATTGCTCATATATTTTTATCAGACATTGATTTACTTTTTATTTGTTATTTTTATCTTTTTCTATATCCCTAACAACGTGTATGGAATATTTCATGATTATCGGTCGAGTAGTTATGGCCTGAAAGCGTAAAAAACGAACAAATAAACTACTTTTGTATTATTATAATATTATAATGCAATTAAGGTTATTATCTATTTTCAACTCAAGTCTTTATTACCTATAAGCTTAAAACTAAAGTCTTAATTGGAAACTTAAAAACTTAAAGCTTATATTAAAGCTTATATGGAGAAGCAAAAGCAAAACAAAAGTAACCAGCCAGTCAGAATCAGAATCAGACAATGTAAAGGTTAGACCAAATAAATAATTGTCAATAACTAATACTAATACATAGTTTTTCTTAAAATTAAACTCAAGAACATTAAACTCAACGTTTTGTAATTTTGCTTAAAGTAAGTGTTAATTTAGTTGGAAAAAGTTTTATCTCAATGTTACTGTGTCAGCCATTTTTTGATCTAGTGGTATTTGTAAATAGCTGGCTTAATTTTTCTACGTGTATAGATTATACTTAATAATATTGTCGATATTTTTTTTTGTAAATATGTCTAAAGCTCTCTCCGTACAAAGTTTTAATGTGTCAGCATATCTTTAACGTTGGGTTAATAGTATGCATTTGAATTGCAGAAATTATTGTATCTATCTACTGTGCATTATTTCAGCACAGCAGACTTTACTTCTTATAATATTAAAATCTCAATTCGGCATCGGTCAACGACGTAGACAAACAAGACCTTCTTTAAGACGAGCAGACTCGTCTAGGTTAACGTAGGACAATTTAATTATCTTGAATAATAGTCCATAATAAATCTACTTACATAGCATTTATTTTTTTGCCATTCAAACTGGATTAAAAGTTTCCATGCCTACCAACATAAAATAATATATTGTCGGGATTAAAACGTGAGGCACTGTAGTCAGCAATTATATAAAACTTTTTTTTTGAATAACTTATTGTACATTTAATTGCAATACTTTTTTTAGTACAAAAAATTTTTTTTTCGTAGTTATACTTCCCTTCACATTATATTATTTGTTTAAGTTGTAAGTATATTCACAAAGCTTTTCTTGAAGAGTCATATCACCTCAATAATATTACGAATTAAAAAGAAAAACACAACAAACAATGGATCATATTGACTTTTGTTTGAGGACGATTTTCAATTTAATGAGTTTTTAACTTTGTTCTCGAATATTTTCATTAAACGTGGCGTTAGAAAAAAATTAAGTTGTGCCCAAGTATAGTATATACGAAATTCGTATTGGAATTTTTATTTTTATTTATTCAGTTAAAAATACAACATTCGTCTTTTAATGTGTATTTAGGACAGAATCTGAGAAAGTGAATGAATAAGCGTATAAAATTCGGTCTAAGTAAACTGTGACTTCATAAAAATAAATAAATATTGAATTGTAAAATGATAGTGATTTTTCTTTTATAATAAAACCCGACGTTAAGATGTTGCTGATTTTAAAATATTGTAAGTTGAACGTTCGACTCCTGAGTAGAATAAGATTGAAGCTACTGCCATTTTAAATAATTCCTTTTGTTTATATGAGATTTGTAAATAGTCGAAATTGTCAATGCAAACAAACGATAACTGGATATATTTTTGAAGTAGTTAAATTTGTAATTAATTGATTGGTTTAGATACATGATTGTAAATATAAAAACTTTTATTATATAATTTACCGATTTTTACCAATTGATATTGTAAATATGTTTCAATGAGTGTTTTTTTCCACGAGTCATCCCTTTGCGTTTTTTATAAACCGGTTTACCATTTTGATAAAATGGTAAAGAAAAATCCCGAGTTTCTCTCGTGGTAGCTCTTGTCTATTTTGTTTTCGCCTACGAGTCTGAGATTACTTAATTAATTATAGACATTAAGGTTACTAGAGACACAGTAAATGTAATTCGTAGGTGATAACTAATTTGCCTAATTGTGTTTTATTTGTTACAATTTCAGAATAGAGAACAAACTAGAGAAAGCGCTTAATCAGGAATAGCAAAAACAAGCGGGATGTCTCATTTACGATTGCAATCTGTGACATTAGTTTTGATTACTTCGAATGAACTATATTTAATATAATATTAATTATATTAAATATATAATATTATTATATAATAAAATAATATATATATTTGAATGAACTACTAATGTGTTCATTGAATGTAATCCGCATAGCGAATACTCGCTAGCCAGTGCACGGAAAACTACTCCAAATTGGAGTAGTTTCCACTGTAACAGATTTATTATGCCTGATTACGCCTTCTGGTTTGTTCATTATTCAGTTTATTATGTAGTTTATCTGTCTGTGATTTAACTTTTATATTTAATAATAATAAAATTGCTTTAATAAAATCTCATTTGTTAAATTATAAACGTAACGTTATTTATTATTTAATAAGTATAAAGATTATTGAATATTCAATGAAAAGTGATTTTAAAGTTACATCGAAAGAAACTTTTACATGTGTAGTCGAGGATATTATTATTTGGCACTACATATTTGAGTTTATATAGTTTTTGAGCGACTAGCCTATTTAGTACAGAGGATAATTAATTGTGTCAATGGATAACTGGATACCTAATTAATTTATATTATTTAGTTATATTCTAGATACTCAGATGTCACGTGTTTTAACAGAAGTTATGTTAGTTACGTTCGGTATACATACATGTCACTATGTTTTATAAGTTCAAACAGCCGGCAGGTTATAACGCGCTATCGTTTCGTTCCTCAACGCGGACTACACTTTTCATACAAGATTTCGGCGTTTGCTTTTATAAGCCCAGAGAATAGAATTAGGGAACATACATGCATCGTCAGTGTGCGTCAATAAACAAATGTCAAAGTGACAGATAACGTAACGCTTGTATTAATTTTACTCCTCATAAAATTTCCATTCCGAGGGCCTTATATGAAAATCGATTCTTAAGGAGTAAACTCCAAAAAAAATTTTATTCGTACTTACTAAACAAAATTGTGTGTAAATAAAAAAAAAATAAAAAATATTATTTTCTTTTCATATAGGTACTAAAAAAAAATAGTGTCATAATTGTAGCAAATACACTCACAATATACTAATTATATGTATTCAGAAGGTTGTATAATGTAAATCCACTTACCTATTATTCCCGTATATACAATATTGTAAATAATTTTCAATACGTACTTAATTTACGATTTCAATACAAAAAATATTAGGTTTGTTTTATCGTAAAGTAATTGTTTGTATAAATAGTATATTATTTCTATTAATTGTTGACTTCTTTCATAAATATATTTTTACAGGTGCCTGTAACAACGTATTCCTCGACTAAACATAAATTTGAACAGCACTACACTAATTTTAGGGAAATTTCTTTAAATATAAATTAAATCCTGTTCACGTCCTGATAAGTGAATGTGCGGCAAATGAAATAAATTTAAATTTGAAAGCATTTAATTAATGTAAAATATTTGTTTTCTTAAGTATATTTAAAATAGGTATATGCTAAAAAACTTTGTTGACATTTAATCGTTCAAGATATTAGAGAAATTTGGCATATAATATAAGACTTTGAGTCTTGATGTATTTTCGTTTAAGGTACATATCACTGTCAATCGAACATAAAATTAAATAAAATAAGTAAGCTCCTTGTAATTTTTCATTGTTAATGAACGTGGCGCTAGATAAAATTTATTGTACTTAAGATAAGTACGTATTGTTTTGGAAATAAAATGAGTTTTGTAAATAATTTATTTGTTTTAATATTCAGTAGAGTTCTAATAGAGTGCCTATTTATAATACAGGACCAATAAATATTATTATTTATACCTACTAAATATTTTTTTCTGGTATATTTATAGTTTAAATTTGGGCATATGATTTATCAAAATTGTAATGATTGAATAGGTAGGATTATCAATTCAATTTGTAACCATAATTATTTACTTCTAAATTACGTAATAAACGTTGATATACCAATAGTAAAAATAAAACGATTTTTAAGACGACAAATTGACATTGTTACCAGACGAACCGGCCCTTCTCTTTGAAAGAAAACCGGAACTTCCGGCAGGAGTCTACCATTTTTACTTTCATGCGTAGGCTAGAAATAATGGTCACTTGAAAGGTGAAGGAAAACTTTCGCAAGAATTCTGTATGTATGAGATGATAAGCAATATTTGAACGCTTGTAAAATCCAACCTGCATATAATAAGAATAACAAAAACGCCTTTCTTTGTGTCTTCTTTGGGTGGGAAAATCTGCGAGCCAGATGCCCACCAACCATGGGGAGATCGATGGGGTATGTCGGACTTCTACCCACTAAAAACCCAAGGTGCTTCCTCGCGCCGTCTATTGGCGGGGGGTAAGGGAGGTTATCATCCTCCCTTGTCGAAATCCCTCTTCTTGCCAAGCGATTTATAACAACTTTTATAATGCGCTCTACTAAGGATTGGAACTCCCTGCCGGTGTCTGTATTTCCGAGCTCGTACAACCCAAATCTTTTCAAAGTTCTAATGAATCTTCCAACGTCTCCTACACGACTAGATGCTGGCCAAGAGCAAAGCCACTTTTACATATATTTGTGGAATTTAATTAACTAAACACAACTGTTTATTTTTGTAACAAAATATTATCACTAAAAGGAAACATGAACAAAAACTCGCAATTGAAAACCGATAATACTGAGCCGTCCAGGTGACACCTTTTTGTCATCCTCTTTTCATAACAGCGTTCCGATCTAAAACTTTCATAGTCATTCGCTACATATTAAAAAAAAAGATTGTAATTGTGGCATATACTAAATCATCAACTATATAAATGCAACGTAATAAGAAATATAAGTATAATTCTATATATTCTTAGTATTAAGAAGTATATACTTACTTCTTGAGTATCAGTCTGTTCCCAACACTCGTCTAACGGAAGACACACGCTAATTCGCCGCGAGCGTAATGTACGCAAAATTCTAATAATCGCAACGCAAATTGATATGAATCTATCCCCAGTTCGCCGGAAAGTCCATAACTGTGTCTAAGGACTATTGCAAGGTGGACACTCAGCGGGGCTTTGTGATAAACTAATCAAAAGGTAAGTCCGCATGGTTATGTGTTGAGTTTAAAGAGCAACGTTTAACATCAAAAACATTTTAGTCTCAGTGTGATAAAAGCCGTATCAATTTCGGCGTATCAGTTGTGCGCGTTGCTACCTACATCTTTATACACTTACGTGTACGTATAATTACAGGTGATAAAGCAAAGAAAATAAATAACATTTTTTTACCTAAGTTAAAAAATATAATACTAATATTATCTCGTATTTAACATTAATATCGTGCATCAACTTGTATTATCTTTGGGGTAAATGGGCAATAGTCAAATACGTTGTTACTTCCATTAATAATTATTAATTGCATTAATTCCTTTAATTGCAGACATTAAAATTTCCAAGGGTACTCAGTTCCGGTTACAGAGGAAAGGAAGAGTAATCGCTGTTTTGTATTCATAAAATATATAATGTAAATCATGTTTTGTATCATAAATATTTTCTTATGCTTTATGTGAAATCATATTTACAAAACAATCCGTTTGAAAAATATTCCTTATCGGTCCTATCATACCTATCATACCTATCAAACATGTTTATTTAACTATTCAAATTATAATACAATGAAACTAAGAATTAATTAGAAACTAGTCAAATAATTGAAATAAAGTATAATATCGCTAAAATATCTATTTTTTTTTAATATCTGCCGTTCAACATTCCTCAACTTATTATTTTTTATGTATAAAAAAAATAGGTTCGAAAATTTCTTTTGAAAAGTGATGTGATACGAGTAAAGATTATTATTTGTATTTACAATAGTTAAGCGATTTGGTTCAAATAGCGAAATGTTCTTGTCTTTCAAGACAAGAACTATTTGTATATCATTGTATTTCTATATACATTATTAATATACAAATAGTTTGAAAATTAAATTAAGTATAATAATTAATCATAATTACTAAGCCGACTGGACATACGGCTTCCCATAAACGCAGCGCTTTCAATGCGCAGCCAACTGCAACCCACATCCTCTGTATTGTGTTACTTTTACTAAGTTAGACTAGACTCATCGAATAGGTCTAGACTAGAGCTTTTTAAACTTTTAATCAAGTCAGCAATCGAGGGCCATTTAAGTTATCAGCTCATCACTGGCGACACATTCTTATTTCCTCACTAGAGACCTGCCTTCGGCTTCATAGGGATGTAATTTTTTTTTTGCAAATTGTATACACCAACCTTCCTCATTTATCGCTTTTTCAATTAAGGCGACGCCAGCTCCTAATGATAAAAAAATCCACTTATTTGTAACCGTTTTCCTTTTAAATTATCATAATAATTATAATAATAATAACATCCCAATTGTGAAGAGAATACCGCGGGGTGCTCGCTTCACTGTCGCACGTTGCCTGACTGAGTGCATAGCCAAGGTCGTCGCGGAAAATTCTTTTAAAGCATGGGAGCGCTTACTCACTTTTTCATTCACAGTTTTACATGCAGAAAAATCGATTAAAGCATCGCTCACCTCTCAAATTAAAAGTAACACATTTTCTATCTCAGATTTACCAGTCATTCCACAAAATTCTGACAAAAATACTCATTTGCCTCATAATTCACTTCATATGAAAATAAAATCAATCGAAAACAAACTTTCAGATGGGAACGTGAGTGGAGCTGCCCGACTTTTATTTTCCCGCGACGGCTTGGCGGCGCACTCGGACGAGACCTACGCCGCCTTAAAAGAAAAACACCCAGTCCCCCCCGCTTCTTCGAAACTGCCAGATCCTCCCGCCCCTAATGATCCCTTTCTTACTGCTTCTGAAGATGCCGTTATTCAAGCTATTGCTTCGTTCCCCAACGGTTCCGCCGGCGGGATAGATGGATTGTCCCCTCAGCATCTGAAAGACCTGACCATGATGTCACTGGGCGAGACGAGAACAGCTTTGGTAAAAGAACTTACGGCTTTGATCAATCTGATGTTATCGGGCAGCGTACACAACGACATTGTTCCTCTTTTATACGGCGCTAACTTGGTGGCCCTGGCCAAGAAGGATGGCGGTATCCGCCCGATAGCTGTAGGGTGTACTCTCAGACGCCTTGCCTCAAAGCTCTCCTGCAGGACGTTCAAAGAAAGGCTAACTGATATCTTCAAGCCCCGGCAGTTGGGATTTGGCATCAAGGGGGGTTGTGAGGCAGCGGTGCACGCTGCGCGCACGTTTTTAAAACTTCCGGACTATCAAGTATTTTTAAAAATCGATGTCCAAAACGCATTTAATTCGGTCGACCGCGGTGCTCTGTTAGCAGAAGTCAAAAAAGAACTGCCGGAACTTTTTAATTACCTATGGCAATGCTACGGAACACCATCTAAATTATTCTTTGGCAATAAATCAATTTTATCAAGTATGGGCTGCCAACAAGGAGACCCGCTTGGGCCTGCAATTTTCGGTTTAGTCATTCATCCCATAATCTCTAGTCTAAATTCAAAATTCAATGTATGGTATCTAGATGACGGATCTCTTGGCGGAGATGCCATAACCGTCTTACAAGATGTACAATCTATCATTGATAAATTTTCGAAAATCGGCCTTTCATTAAATTTTACTAAATGCGAAATTTTTATACCAGACCACGTCCCATCGAATTCCAAAATAGATATTCTAACAAATTTTAACGCCCTTTTGCCTAATATTTCTTTTCTTTCTAAATCATCCCTCACCCTTTTAGGTTCACCAATTTTCGATGAATCAGTCACGCCGGTCATCAACCAAAAATTAAATTTATTTAATGATACTTCGGACCTGCTTTTTAAAATAAACCCTCATATGGCCCTTTTCATCATCCGTTTCTGCCTGTTTACACCCAAATTCATATATTTACTTCGCAGTTGCCCAATTTGGAAATTTCCGTCTGTCCTGTCTTCCATTGATTCCTCCCTTCAGGTAACCCTTTCAAAAATTCTCAATATTAATTTCGAAATTAGACAGTGGACCCAAACGGTTCTCCCCATTAGGCTTGGTGGACTGGGTTTTCGCTCTTCGGAAAGTTCGGCTCTACCTGCTTTCCTGGCCTCCGTATATGGCTCGTTATCTCTCGTCAGTATTATTTTAAACAATCCTCAGATACTCGACGTTGAGATAGCGAACCTGAAGGAGGCCAGAGTGGCCTGGTTCGAGTCGTGTCCGGGTGAGGACATCCCAGTCTGTCGACATACTCAGCGTGCTTGGGACTCCCCTCGCCTAAAAGCAGCTCATACTTCCCTACTCGCTGATAGTCAGGATGATTTTGAACGTGCCCGCATTCTGGCTGTATCAGCGCCCGAATCGGGCCATTGGCTGCGAGCACTCCCGTCTAGACAGTTGGGCACAGTTTTGGACCCGGGTAGCTTGAGGATAGCAATATGTTTAAGGCTCGGGTCCAAAATGTGTGTCCCTCACGCTTGCGCCTGTGGTAAAAACGTGGACCAGCTGGGACGACATGGCCTTTCTTGTGCGAGAAGCGCTGGCCGCCTATACCGCCACGGCTCTATTAATGATTTGGTCCGTCGCTCGCTTGCCACCATCTCTGTGCCTGCGATCCTTGAACCCACGGGAATGGCGAGAGATGACGGCAAGCGTCCAGACGGGGCCACATTGGTGCCGTGGAAGTTAGGAAAATCTCTGGTGTGGGATGCAACATGCGTAGACACCTTCGCTCAGTCCCACATCAGAGCGACTAGCAAACAGGCTGGCGCTGCTGCTGACCAGGCCCAGATTCTCAAGCGCCGCAAATACTCATCCTTACTCAAGGACTACGAGCTTGCGGTGCTCGCAGTAGAGACACTGGGCCCCTGGTCAACAGACATGAAGGCTTTTGTAAGGGCACTGTCGGCACGGCTGGTCGACTCTACAGGGGACCACAAGGCTGGCACATACTTCTCCCAACGCATCGCCCTAGCGGTACAGAGAGGTAATGCTGCCAGCATAATAGGGTCGATGCCGCAGGCGGACCTGTTAGACGGGGTCTTCCTTTTGTAATCTGTATATATATATAAATTTTTATATAATGTAAATACATTAAGTTTTTATATATTACTGTAAATATTTAATTTAACATTCTTTTTTGTATTCGATTATGTATCAGATAATAAACGAATTCATCTTATTACTGTTAGGATATAATAGATATATTTAAAAAAATACTCAAATCATCTGCAGGATATATGAAAGGGGATCATCATAATTATTTTTTAAATTATATTTAATTATTTATATAAAAAAATTACTAAGTTGCGGTGTAATGTCGATGTTGTAACCGTGCGATTTGCTTAATAATCAATATTTTAAATAGCTAATTCTTAAGATAAATTTTAAGATCCGCTATCCGAAGTCTCATCAAAAGAAAAATTTGAATTATACTTTATTTAATTTTTAAATAGATATTTCCGACATTTGCAAGTACGGCGGGTAGCGACTCTCCCTCAGTGCGGGACGAGTTTTGCGGCTGGAGTCGCCTTAATGGAAATTGTATCAAAATCCTTTGAGTTTTTAGAAAAAGTTAGGGGAGAAACACAGAGAAGCGGATAGCGACTATAACTATATGTAAATTATAGGCACTCGCACGAAATATGCTTCGTAACTTCCAAAACTCTGCAAAGCCCTGATGAATACATAATTATGAATTTGAAAGTTATGTAATTAATGTGTGTGAAAGTAATATTCGTTTTTTTCAATTCATTATTAACGAGGTTTCGGCTACCGATCGTCATAAATGCGGTTACATTGCGCCATCGTATAATACGAGGCGTCTAATATAATAATTCGGAGCGTTTGTTGGAAGTGCCGAGTCACCGCTGAGTTATTTATTAAATAAGGCCGTAGAACTCTGTTGTGAAAACATTTCATATGATTTTTTGTTACAATATTTTGGTTCTGTGACAATAATTGAGTTTTGCTATTGGCAACAAAACTACACCGATTTTATATAATAATTAAAAAATTCTCTTAATTACATCGGAATTTTCAGGCAAATAACACTTTTTTTAAATGTTAAGATCGGCAGACAGGCTGACGGTCCACTTGATGGTAGGTGGCTATCATCGTCTATAACACAAACAACGCCAAAGCTACTGCAAGTGCTCTGCCGACTACAGTAGGATTAAGGGGGTACTGCACAAAATTTTGGAAATTTACTCATTTTTAAGTGACTAGTACTATGCGCTGAATTAGTTAAATACATTAAAGTAACTTTTGTAGGTTAGCCTGATCCTTGCACAAGGTCACCGCCTTGTTGAAATTTGAAACAAATACATTTAAAATTAATAAAAAATACATAAACGGAACGACTTCTAAAAATTTATTTCTTCGAATACTTCTTAAATTTTACGCATGAAGCACTAATTCTCACATGAAAATGTTTGTATTGATATTCCGCAGATCACCCCCTTCTTAATATTCATTATAAAATTATAAATATGAAAATATTAAGACTTTTCAATATTTAACCCAAACGCCTGATGGTTTTCCAAACAAAAAACATTGCTCTAATAAAATCACTAGGCGCACTTATTTGTCGTATGACATGACGTCATGAGGTCAATGTCAAGTCAGCTGTGTTATAAATTTTGTATTTACATTTTACACATGTTTAAGTGTTTTTTTGGAAATGAAGGATGGGTAACCAGAAAAAGAATCATTATCTAAGTAACTAAATAAAAAAATTATCCTAAGAATGCTGCTATAATGTGGTAAGTAGACTTCTATTTGGAAGTATTTTTATTGGAGAACGCAATTGTCTGTTTTTTTTTCTAATTTGCATTGGTTTCACTTTCAGGCAAATAAGAAAATCTGGACATGCAAAATAAAATATTGCAGTTGAGTCGAATTCCGTACAGAGTAGTGCGAACGCAGAACATGCAAATGCATACAGGTAAATACCTACCTATCTATTTAATGTCTCAAACAGAGGTGTATACAACAGGCTTGTTTCCACTGAGAATAAATCGGATGGCTTAGAGTTTCTAATGATTAACCATGATAATTAGTAAACAAAAAACAACTTTTCTATTAAAATAATAAAAGATTAATAATATTTTTGGAAAATAAAATCGACAAAATGAGGCATTTAATTATGTGACATTAAACACCAATCAGAGAAGCGCATGGAAACGTGACGTCACACCTCGCGAAACACCACGTTGTGGCTGTCATTTTCGTATAAAGTGAACAGGTTATTTCGAGTTTTCAGCAATTATTGTTAAATTAATACAGTTCGTTTTTAGTTTAATCTTGAAAGACAGGTATAATTCGCCATGGAATCAGGATTTAACAAAACAAACAGCAGTATATTGCCCAAAATTGACGCCGTTATGCTTGGACAATTTTTTGCAGTGAACACCGACTATTGTTCATCGGAATTCCGCAATGGTAAAACTTCTATCTAAGTATTATGTGAAGAACAAACAAAGTCTTACTTAATTAGCAGTTACCAGTCAGAGAGTGGCATTTACCTACTGTGGAATCAGCCGTCTCAAGATCGCCGGTTTTTCTTGCCCTTGACCAAAACTGGACAGAATTTTAATTTACCCATATACTAGGTACAACTGATATGAACTGAGCCAAACCCTCATTGGTGAGCGCCATGGAAAATGGTATTTTATATAAAAATTTGAGAACCGGTGGAAACAAAAAATGTGTTCCACCATTTTGTTAAATCGGTAAAATCTTCTGCTTACACGTCCACACTTGTCGACACAATCTTATAACTTTTGTGACTAGAATGCTTTTACAACCTAAAATTTTTAAAACATTTAAAGATTTACTTTTTGAAAGTATTCTTACTTTAAAGTTTGTTCTAAATAAATAAAAAAGTATTTTCAATATAAAATATGTTGAAATATTGGGCTGAGAAGCCAAGAAAATGTAAAAAAATTGTTTGTTTATATCTGTATATATTCAACTTCACCTGTTAAATTTGTTTCAAGCTTAAATTTTTGGTAAATTGTTGGTAAATTTCAAGCTATTTTACCAAATCACACGATGAATTTCTTTTGCCACTGATATCAGGACAATAAATATATAAAAATACAATTAATACGATAATAAAAACTTAACTTGACAATATTAATAAATGGTGATTACGTTTATTTCCTAATTTGACATTGACTCAAAACCGCTGACTTTAAGGTAAGCGAATACAAAGTTTTATTTTTTTTATTTTTTTTATTAAAGATGAGTTTGCTCTTGACCAGCATCTATCCATGTAGGAAGGATGAGGCTGACGATGGAGCGAGCTCACCCAGAAGATGCCCATTCACTCGAACCTTGAAAAGATTTGGGTTATATGAGCTCGGAAATACAGACGCCGGCAGTTCCAATCCTTAGCAGTGCGCATCACAAAAGATGTTTTAAAGCGCTTGGTCCGAATTAGAGGGATTTCGACAAGGTGAGGATGGTAACCAGCCGTACGTCTGTATGTCCGATAGAAGAAAGGGGAAGGCAGTATGATCTCATGCAGCTCTCGAGCACACTCTTCGAAGTACATCTTATAGAATACACAGGCAACTTTGCGTCTATGTGCTAGGCTCTGCAGCTTAGTTCTTATTAGTGTATCATCGCCAATGGGCCTCCTAGCTCTGCGATCCACCGAGTCGAGTGCGGCAAGTTGGTATTTTGATGGGCCATCCCAAAGGTGACAGCAATACTCCATGCAAGATCGGACTTGTGCCTTGTATAAAGAGAGGAGCTGTCCAAGTGTGAAGCATCGCTTCACTCTATTTCGGATGCCCAACTTTTTGGCCGCTGTTTGGGCTTTGGACTCGATAGAATTACCGAAGTTGAGATTTGAGCACAACTTCATACCAAGAAGCTCAAGATCATTGGCCACAGGTACGGATGCACCTCGGAAAGTTAGAGCCAAGTCGAAAGGGCTCCTTTTTGCAGAGACCAAATACGCTTGCGTTTTGGTGGCGTTAAAATCAGCCAGATTCTTGTCACCCCATTGGCATACAAGATTTAAGGTTCAGTTAATTCGCTCAACCATTGCCTCCCTCTCAGAACGAATCTCATCGCGACCGGCCCCCGCGCCGGACAAATATCTCTCCATGACCGTACTGTCATCTGCGTATGCAACTACTCCTGGAAGAAGTAAGTCATTATTAATATGAAGCAGGAAAAGAGTTGCAGAGAGAACAGATCCCTGAGGAATACCGGCATCAATTGCCGTGAGGTCCTAGGAGCAGCCATCAATAACTACTCGAATTGACCGTTCATTCAGGAAATCAGAAGTCCAGCTACAAAGAGACCGGAGGGGATGCCGTATGTAGGAAGCTTGCCAAGTAAACGTGCATGCCAAACCCTCTCAAAGACCTTCGATATGTCGAGTGACACAGCGAGAGCCTCGCCATGTTTCTCGATGGCTTCACTCCAGTATTGCGTGACATATACAAGAAGACCTCCGGTTGAACGTCCCTGGCGAAATCCATATTGGCGATCACTGAGCAGGTCGTTAACTTCAAGATATGTCAGCAGCTTACTATTCAGTACTCTCTCCATAACCTTACAGAGTACAGAAGTGATGGCGATTGGTCGATAATTACAGGGGTTGGCACGGTTACCCTTTTTAGGCACTGGTTGAACATTGGCAAGCTTCCAAAATGCCGGCACGGTATTCGTCCTGAGAGAGAGATGGTGCAAGCGTGTAAGTACAGGAGACAATTCAGGACCACATTCCTTCAGGACCCTTGCAGGTATGCCATCAGGTCCACTAGCTTTGTTCACGTCAAGACTCCGTAGTGCTCTTCGAATCTCTTTGTTGTGAATCTAGATCTCTGGCATTGAAGATTCTCGTATTGATAGTGGCTGTTGAGAGCTGTAATAACCTTAACTTCATCAATTTGTTATTGTTTATTGTTTGGAACGTATATGAATAATTTGTTTGGCGTTTATATCGTTGTACTTTTATATTGGGGCACTATACAGTATTTATAATACGAGGAATTCATTATTTATTAAAAAACACAATTGACTGTCATAAACAAACACGGCTGTTTCGCGAGGTGTGACGTCATTCAAGACGCCATGACAGTCTTGGCCTTTTTCGCGCTCAATTTCAAGTTCATTTCTAAAAACTCAAAATACTAATGTAAAAGACCTATTTTTCTTAAAATAATATATTTTTGGGGTGAAATAGATGCTAAGCCATAGTTTTAAACTAATTTCCAAATTTTTCAATTAGGCTATTATCCGGTAACATTGCATATGTTGCATAGGTCAGCAACTTTTTTTGGTTGACCTAGTCTAGTACTTGGTCACCAAATAGGTTTCTTAGCTAATCAAACATTTATTGGTTAGGTTAGATTAGGTTTTTTGCTTTTGATAACAGCCGTTTATAACGAAACTGTAAACTGAAACCGCGCAGTAAATTTGTAAAACTGTTCATTGATAGGCCCAAGTACTGAACAGTGCATGTTCGTAGACAATTTCGGAACGGAGAGGTTATAAACTATCAACTTTTAAGCGTTTTATTTTAAATTCAATGTTCCTTTCATAATATTCGTCAGTTATGTTTATTATAAACTAACGGTGTTTACAATTTGCTCTCTGTCGTTTTTAGTGTTTAATTTTATTTCAGGCTACCAATAGCAGAAATTCAAACATCCTCGGATAATCAAGACAGTGGAAAAATTCAATACGTAAATATTTCATACGAAAAAAGACTGGATAGAAAAATGGCAATTAAGGAGCCTGATTATATATTGAAAGCACTCGAAAGATAAGGTCAAAAATAAACGACAATTAACAAATAACGATAATACCACGACAACCAAACATCACAAATTTAATAATAAAAACTTTTTATTATTTTTTGCAGTTTTTCATTTCTTCTTTCATACTTTATTTATTCTTTTCCAGGTATGCAGGTAAGTATACATAGGTAAAATTATGTATAAGAAATGAACAAAACATAGTGATCAGCTGAATATTACGTTATATTATTATAATAACTAATTATTATTTACATATATTACATTCTATTATCATTTATTACATTAATTTTTCCTAAAGAAAAATTAGTAAAAATATGTTTTACTCTGTGTTGAGCCTAATCTGTAAAGTTATTTTTGTGTGCGTTCCGTCACCGCTACTCCAACTCGAAGATTTTCGATCGCGCGGCACGCTCTTAAGGATAAGGGATTGGGAGGGGATAGGGAAGGCTCTGGCATCCCTTACTCACTCACTGAGCAACAAACACATTATTGAGAATGGTGCTGTTTTATCTTCTGGTTCAACTTTTTTCTAAAAATCTAAACTCTATAAAATCTAAAAATACCAAATCGTATGTGAATCTTTTAGTTTTGAGAAGACAATTTACGTTGACTTGTAATTCAAAATGTCTAACGATTAAACACAAATGTCAACTCTTGGAAATCATAAAACAGAATTACTTTAAGTATTCGGCGGAAGGATGGATTAACCTATTAAACCTTCTAATATTAGAAAATCCGGGTAGCTTCAGCTGACACGCACACTAACTTAACGACTTACAGAACTTAAGTAATATCAACACGCACTGATACAATGCGAAAACTATACAACTTAATACATTAAACGATACGATACTCATATAATAATTATAAGAAGTTTAGAGGAGCAAATCGGTCGAGCGGTTATAGGTGCTTTCGTTAACTCTCCGACCTAAAGATCCTGGGTTCGATTCCACCTTGGGAATTAACTTTTCAAAGTTAGGTTGTCTGGCAGCAGATTCGTATAACTCGTACGAACCCGTTGGATGAGTGGTTAAGGTGATTGCCTTAACGCTCTTTTCTAGGGTTCCCGGGTTCGATTCCCGGAAGGCTCAACTTTGAAAAATGAACTTTTCAAATTTGGCTTTGGCTCGGATTTGGAAAGTAGTGGCAGGGCACACTGCGTTTTCGCAGTCATTTGGGCAGCCCGTCTGGCGGCAGTAAACACCCCCTTACAGAAGATCACCGTGAAATAACAGCACGTGTGCTGTTATGTTCCGGTGAGTGAGTAAGGGCCATTTCCTTATCCCCTATTATCTCCAATCCTCAGTCCCTAAGCTCGGCAGCGAACTGTACTTTTTTACTCCAAGTCCATAGATCCTAATACTCAATTTACACTAAAACATTCACCGTCGACCTGCGGCTCTTATCAGGTCGTCTGTCCACCTTGTGGGTGGACGTTCTACGCGGCGCTTGGCTTCACTCGAGAACATTTCAGCTCCAGCGTCGGCTCTTCGCCTGCCCACTGCCACTTCAACTTACTAATCCGCCGGGTTCTGTCGGCAAGTTTCGTTTGTCTACGGATCTTCTAATTCCTGATTCGATCTCGTAGTGGACCCCCAGCATAGCCCTCTCCATAGCTCGTTGAGCGACATTTAGCTTTTTTACTTTTTTTTGAGACTTTTTTGTTAGAAACCACGTTTCAGTGCCATATGTCATCACCGACAACACACATTGTTCGAAAACTTTTGTTTTAAAATACTAAGGAATTTTGGACGAGAAGATGTCTTGGAGATTCCTGAACACTGCTCATTCGAGCTGGATTCGTAAAGTCTATTGCATGTATGTAAAACATACATTTTCATAAAAAATTTAAAATAGGCGATGGTAGCCACTTACTGTGGATCGTTAACATGTTTAACGACCTTTATATAAAAACAAGCTATAATTAAAATTATAAACTATCGCCCGACTTTCTATTGAGCCCAAACACGCTATATCTGCTATAAGTTGCTGAGGAGTTGTGTGTCCTTCAGACTACTTGATGCTTCAGCATAAGATCAAGGTCGCCATGTCATGGAAATACCACCGAAGTAACTGTGTACCAAATTTCACATCAGTCGGACCTGTGGAAGTTAGTGAAATCCCTTCGTCAACTAGGAAATGGGCTGATGACCTTCAAACGCCAAAGATCCTCATAAACTATAGATAGTAACCATCTCGATCATCTCAGATTTCTGGATCAAAATCGGTCTGTCCTTTTGGCAGCTACGATGCCATAGACAGACACACAGATATACAGACACACGGGTCAACGCAAACACTCCGTTTTTGGGTCGGGCGTTGGAAGTTATAAAATAATATGCAATTCTCATAATATAAAAGTATCGTATCATACATAAAACTCGTCTATAAATACACGGACTGCAGTTCGAAGCACATCGAAAGAAATTACGTGGAAACATCCTCGATAAAGCTGCAAGTGTTTTAACACGGTTGCTTTTTAAATGTACCTCATGGAAATAAAAAGCGATTGTTTGCAGTTTTAGTTCGCTGTTGGCAGAGATGTCTTAACAGATAATGTAATGTAATATCGCAGGTGAGTGTTCCGAGCCAGACGTATCTGGACGCCGAAGTCTGTAAATGTTGTGTAACACAATAAACGAGACTGTTGATGCCAACCTTTTTTTTTTTTTTATTTTTTGCGTGGGAAAATCTGCGAATCAGATCCCCACCGACCATGGGGACATCGGTGGGGTATGTGGGACTTCTACCCACTAAAAAAAAACCCACGGTGCTTCCTCGCGCCGTCTATGGGCGGGGGGGTAAGGGATCGTGGAAAACATGCATCTGCCTCCCCCGCCAGACGAGGCCCGCGCACTTGCGGGCTCCACCTCGATTAGGCGCGGAGTTTGATCTCCGCGCCGTGGAAAGACGTGCCGGAAACACACAGCACGTCTTCCATCGTTGCCCGGTGTTGTGATGACGGCGGACAACCCCATGTCCACCGCCCCCGGGCGAAGCGGCACGAGCCGCCCATTCTCACCTCTCGCAGCGGGCAGTCAGCAAGGGGCTTCACCACTGAAGCACCCCATTACCTCTTCTATGGACGTAGTCTATGACCCATGTTTGTTTGGTAGGACGCAGAGACTCATCCAACGTGTTCAAAATGCATGTGCGCGTTTCTGTTTTCGCATTCCTCCGCGTGCACATGTGACTCCGTTTCTTAATAAGGCTGGCTTCTTAAAAATGGCGTTAAGACGCAAAATTCACCTAGCCACGTTACTTTATAATATAACTGCGTCTGAGCGTCCGAATTATCTGCGTGAAAGATTGGTCTTAAATCAACCACGCGGGGGAAGGCTGCCTCCCTGCATCTTGTTGCCGAGAATACGGACTGCGGCTTATAGGGGATCTTTTAAATATGCTGCAAGTAAAGTATGGAATACTATACCTCCACCTTATTGGAAGCTTCAAACTGTAGCTACTTTTAGAAAGAACATTAAAAAACACTTTTTAGGTTTACAGCGTGAAGAAACATGACTTGTGGCATTATTTATTTATTATTATTATATTTTTGTGTTGTATGTTCACATATTTGTATATGCCTATGTTTTGGTGTTTCCTTAATCTTTAATCTTTTCTTATGTTTAATGTTATGTTAATCTTTTCTATTCTTATGTTCTTATGTTTATGTATAATCTTTTCTTATGTTTTTTCTTGCGGTTTCAATTTTTGTCTTATTTGTTCTCTTTCTGTTCCTTTGTTTGTTGTTGCTTTGCACAGATTTTTTCAGGCCTTGACTGAAAATCAGCGCTGTGGGTCCCACCCATCGCATTATGCTGAGTCAGGGACCTATTTCGGACGCACCACTACGCTTTTTTAGTTAATATTGTATTTTTTTTATAGTTATTTCTTGTATGTGTGTGTGTACGAAATAAAATTCTTTCTTTCTTTCTTTCTTTCTTTCTCTGCGGCACAACCTACCACAGAGTCGGAGGCCGCTTCCACCTGAAACTCTCGGATAACCCCTGCTCATGTGGCCGCTCATCTGTACGGCATTAAGGGTGGGCGGCCCAAAGGGGGTTTCCACCTGACATTTCCACAGCAATCGCGGCAGCCCGAGAGACGGACTCCACCTCGTGTTGTCGTCGCGGAAGAGTTACTAGGCCGGGTGACGAGGCCGGGTGTTCACTCTTCCGGACGACTGCGAAGGGCGGTTACTAGGCCGGTGGCCCTGACCGGGTCTTCACCACCCCCCACAAAGCCACGATTGCGGTACTCTGCCAGACGGTCCTTCCCTGCCGTAAAGCTCCGTCTTCGCGTGCGTTGCCCGACTACCACTGAGCGACAGAGCCATCCGAGAGAATCCGCCCGCTGCGACCCGCGCCGGTCCTCATGCGCAAAACCGAGACCCATACCTCGGTCCGACGAACAAGGACCGGGGGTGCCGTCTCTCACCGGCCCACACCCACATGAGCCGAGTACGGATCCTCGGCCCAGCGAGCGGTGACCGGCGAAGCTCCAACTGACCGTTGAAGCCTCCCAGCAAACGCTCCGCCACGAGCTCCGATGTACGGAGCTCGCTCGGAGCCCTCACGGGTGTGCTTTCTTAGTTCCCCAGCGACAATCCGGTCAGCCAAGCGAAGGCCGGTGACCCCACCGACCCCTGCAACCGTCCGGATTGGTGAGGGTTAAGCCCCCCCACCGCGACAAGGTCCCAGCACACCTAGGGGGGGTGTTGATGCCAACCTAGCTTCGAACACTTAAAACCTCTCGTTTTTTACTTTTTTATATATAATATTTGCCGTTTAATGTTTTGCCAACTAATGCGTTATTAAACTCATCCGCAAGTCTACACCACCATTTGAGTTTTTCAGCTTTAGCGATTGTTTCAGTACATTTGTTTTCTATTGTTTTTTAGTATTTTATAACCAAACGAGTTAATACCGATTTCTTTAATTATTAAAATTAGGGGTACGCTTTCTTTTATCTCCAATTTTATCAATCACAATAAACAAAACAACAAAACGGACACGAGCAAAGAATTATCACAGAATTATTAAAATAACACGTCCACAATATAACAAATATAGGCAAGTGTAATCTACCAAATTACAAACGTAGTAATTTGAAAATTAGATTGAAAATTCATATAAAAGAGTAGGTATTTTTACTTTGGAAAATAATATATCAAACTACTAGTTTAAGGAGTCATTATTTTGAAGTATGTTCATTAACATCTGACGCACAACTTATTCAACCTTCGTTTATTCATTCATAAACGCTCGGTTACGAAACCGCTGATGATATGCTTTGGTAAACAACAAAATAACCGCCTTATGTTTAAACAACTCTTAGAAATTAAAATACTGGTTACATAATACATGTTTAGTAGATACAATATTGGTGAACTGGAGCCTTAAATGTTATTGTTTTTGAATATATAATGTTTCTAATTAGAATTTCTACTAGTTTAGTAATGTACTACCTGTAATTGAAAATGTCGTTTGGATACTTGAATTACTTTTGATAATCGTTGAACATGAAAAGACTAAACGGTTCTTAGGACCGTTCTCAAGAAAAAATCTTATATTTCTTCTTAAACGACAAGACAGGAGAAATAACCTTATAACTAAAACTAAATGCAGCATCATTTCCCGAAGCAATTAAACGGCCCTTACATTTGACTAAATTCAGTTAACTAAATGAATTAGACACTGAATTTAGACAAGTGTAAAGACATTTAGACTGTTAGACACACTAAATAGGCAATCAGAGTCGTGACTGCCGATCTAAATCAGTTAGCATGCTGAATTTAGCCAAGTGTAAAGCGATTTAGGCAAGAAATGCGCTCGGAATTGGCTGTTGTACTGTTATATTTTATATTCCGTATATATTATATTACTCTATGGATACTGTGTTATAATATACAAGTCTTAACGAGGAAAAAAGACCACGCAATAAGTCGAATTACAAAACATTGTACACGTAAACCATTTGTTTCAAAACATATTCTTTTAATTATACCGAATCTTATGTCTGAAATAGAATCGCAATGTATCCTCTAAAAAATAAAAGACAGTGCGTGTTTTAAACGATGAATCTATAATCGTTATATCTGTAGAAGTGACGCAGCTGTCCCAAAGTAATTTCCAAGACTTGTAATTTTCTTTGGAATAAACCCTCAATTTTATACACACGTGAGTGATACCGCGTTAAAATATTAAACGGTATAATTAAACCGCGACGAGCATAAAGGGAACGTGCCGTATTCGAAATTACTAGGGATTAGCGGTAAAATTAAAGGTGTTAGAATGTCCGAAGTGGTCGAAGGGTACTCGTATTTTGGGTGGCTTTGACAACGTTACATGGAGTTCAATAGAAATACCACACAAGGAAGTAATTTAAATTAAAGTAAAATTTGCGTATTGTTATTTAGTCATTTGAATAAAAAAGTGTAACATTTACAATCTCAATACTAGATTAAAATAAATAATTTACATCTAAAACTAAATGATCCTAAAACTAAATAAAACCTAAAAAATATGTAAAAAATTGGGCGCCCGCGGCATGGTGCCGAGGATACTGGCAGCTCGTCCGACACCACTGGTGACCGACACTATTAATTATTTATTTTAATTATGTAATATTATTAAAGTTGTAAGCTTAATCAACTTTAATATTGATGTTAATACTAGATTAACAAATAATATTTTTAGATATTAAAATCGTTTCCACAAGATAAGTAATTCTTTTATGAGTCAATGTATATGGTTTCATAATAAACTTCCTGAGATAAACAGAGCTTTATAAATAAATTTAAATGTGTAATCAAACCGAACTCTCTTCGAAAGGATATTATGAAATCGCTGTTTATTTAATGAAAATGAAGCCTGAATTTAAACTATTCTGAGCTTATACTATGTTTAGTAATGTATCAATTGTGATTTGTTTATACCTAATACTTAATTGTAATTTTATAGACGCAAAAATATCTAATTTTTTTCGGGGTTTCGGATCATCATCGTGGCTATTTTAAACGGTTTGATTTGCTAATTTTATTAGTTTGAAATTCTGCATATTATTGTATCTTTGGTGACATACCAGCATACATTCTTTTAAGTACGCCGTCGACTCATACTATATGAATATAACTTCAAAAGTTATTATTTGTTATAATAATAACTTTATTCAGATATTACATCCATATTAGCAAATCTGCGGGCAAGCCTGTTAGAACGTACTGACAACGACCTGCGCTCCTAAATCCTTTTTAAACTTAGTATTGATATTGTCTATATTAATTTTTTTATTAAATTAATAGTTTTAGCAGACGAGCCCATTGGTCGAGTGGTTAAGGTATTAGCGCTCTGACTCTGGAGTCCCGGGTTTTGATTCCCGATAGGACCAACTTTTTATAGTTTGCTAAGGTCTCTGTGTGTAAGAGGGTTTCGCCTGTTCGTTATATCATACAACTTTAGTTTTGAATTATTTATTTATTTATATAATCATGAATGTATATTAAATTTTAAATAAAAAATATGAAAGATCACAAAAGTTCCTTTCAAAAAAAAAAAAACTTAGACATTTTATAAGGCAGAGCTACGCATCGTTGTCGTTGCCCTACATTTGATTAGTAGTTCAAAGCGTTGAAGAAAACGCGAGGCTAATTACAATGCGACGGACTCAAGTTTAGCTGTTTTAAAACCGAAAGATTCTCTCTTATTACTTTCATGAAGTGTGTTCCTGTTTACCTCTAATGTTAAATGTTAAACCTCTAATGAGTTATTATACTTATATTAGTATTATGGCTGCAACTTCGTAGTTACACGTACGCGGTCTACTAATGTGTGACCTACAATTTGAATAAAAATAAATAAAGGTAACACCTTCCTTTACAAACAGACACGTAGTCGTGAATTCATTGTATTTTTCACGATAAAATTCTTGTCCGATAAACTTGCCATTCCGGGGCGTGTCTGTGCCGTGACTTGATTCGTGCGAACTCGCGTTCACCTTAACAACTCAGATATGAACGGGTTACCGGGAAACCATTATGTCATAAACGAGCATAATATGCGAAAATTACATCGAGCTTATCATGGCATTACCTATATAAAAATTTTAATATGCACATTATTAAAATATTATGCTCATCATATAAGATTAGTCTTTACAACCTATTTAATTGAGTATTTTTTTTATTTGCAAGGAATCATGGTTTCGCAAATGATGACGTGCTTAGTGAATTTGGGTATGAAAATTTTTTGCTCCACAATTGGTTAAAATGGTTATTGGACTAAAGAAGGATCTGGGGCCCTAGCCAAGATGCACAAAATGCAAACGCTTCCTTTGCGTACTTACGAAACGAAAGAAATAAAGCCCGGTGATTGGTTGTTGAAGTTACAACTGTCACAACAACCAATCACCGGGCTTTATTTCTTTCGTTTCGTAAGTACGCAAAGGAAGCGTTTGCAATAGTTTGCATCTTGGCTAGGGCCCCTGGGGCCTTAGTTAAAGTAACATTTCGTAGAATAAAATGTATGGGATGTATCACGTGATTTAGCGACGGCATATGTCAATCCCATACATTTTATTGTTTTCGAACTTCCTTATCGTTTTAAATCGTTACTTTGACTAAGGCCCCTGATCTATGAACCAATAAGAACCAATAGCTATTTTAGCGTGCTATAAAAATTATTACAGGCGGTTCATCTATTTTCTTCAATCAATTATTTTGTAACTATCAAATCACATTGTTTCGGACACTATACTGAAAAAAGAAATAAAATAAAAACTAATTAAAGTCAGCTTTTCCTAAAAACGTGCAAGTGACGATATGAGCTATAAATTAAAAACATTTGTTGTAAAATTAAAAAATGACATTTATAAGTACATCGATGTCTACTTATAAAAATACTTACAAACTTATACATATGGAATTGAGATATTATACATAATATACAGCGTATGTCCACCTAGAATAATGTAGGAAGCTATCAAAATAGAAGAAATCTTACAAAATCACCTCCATTCTTATAATAATATTAGTATATATGATATAGACTATCTGAATCCGTAAAATTATTGAAATTGTATGATCGCAAATTAAATTGGCTTCTTTATCGCAATTTAAATTATGTTCCAAAAGTTTTGGGAGACACACAAAGGGATGAAACGCCCTCCACTCTGATCAAGGCCAACTAATAGAGTTGGTTTCATTAGTTGAACTTGAATCCAGGACCCTTAAGTCATTTATCCACATCAACGAAGGTCTCAATGGAATATATTTTTTTGTTGCATTAAAATTCCCTTGTGAACAGCGGTATAAGATTAAATTATATTCAGTAATATTCGAGTTGAATATTCCCTATAGATTTGTAATACTACATAGTTACACATATTGAAAATTAATTGTTAATTTCGTATCGTGTTTTGTCTATTCAGTGAACCACAAACAACGGATAGCCTATTCTACACTTCCAACGTAGCTACGAGCAAATTAAAACTATCAAAGTTTTACGTCAACGCAAACAATATTTAAATAATTCCTAATAAACATTTAAAATGCTCATTCTTTGTCGCTATGTTTACTCTATTTATATTTAGTAGTTAAGATATAAAATATATTCTCTATTTTGTTAATTTCTTTACGTCACATGCTGAAAATCATTAACAATGATCAATTTAATGGTAAGTTGTACGTTATTAAAACACTAGATGAAAACCCGGCTTCACTCAGGTGTAATGTGACTCATAATATGTACACATGTAGGTACAAAATGTAGGTAGATATTTCTGTAGTTATCGGTTCTCAAGGAAGGCAAAGCGGCATAGATTTCGCTCAATGTTTACTGCAAGACGTTTCGTTATACACAGACACATGAGTCACAGTTCTTTGTAATGGACACTAATCTTTGTTTTTAAAATGAATGGTGCGACGATGTATTGAGTGGCGAGGCGTATGTGCGCTAGTATGAATGAAACGGAACGTTTAATAACCACTCAAGATGTCACAAGTGTCAGTGACGTTTCGCTAGAGTGGCCAATATGGCGACTGTGATTTGTCTGTCAGCACCATAAGAATTTAACAAAATACTTGACAATCCGAATTTTGCGGATATATGTTGTCGACTTGAAATCTTTATTTTTTTATGTTTTATTATTCAGGTAAGGTTTCAATCGAGTCTACCGTACCCCTTGACGAAATTATTAATATAGATATACATACTATACTAGGGTAATCATACTAAAATAAATACAATATTTTACATCCCATGCCGTTAGAGGGCGCCATTTAAGTCGAAATCCTCAATCATAAATGCGTTCCCATAAAGGTACTGGCGTATTTAAGCCTTGTTGAGGCTCTTAAAAATGGAACCAGTCATTTTAGCTGTAATTATGCTAAGATTTTAAATCGCAAATTAAGGTAACAAATAAAAAAAATGAAAGAGAAGAAATAAAATTCCCATTTAACTAAATAAGTATAAATTTACTTATCTGCCCGTACCACAGACTTGATTTTACATTATGATAAAAAAGCATATTCTGTGACATCAGAAAACAAGTAAATAAATATAATAAATAAGAAAATACATGTAGAGTAAGCAATAAATAATAAACAGTAAAACAAATTTACAAAAATCTTATAATACCTATATAATATCTGTGTTATCGCTAATAACTTGATAAATGAAGTAGGTCATTCTTCATGTAAGTATATTATGTCGAAATTTTTCTATCGTTTAGGTTATTTGTTAAGGCTATTTGCTGCTAAATATGAAATTTGTTTGTGACATTGCATGTAATATATTGTATGACATAAAGCTGCTTTAACTATAAACTTAAAAAGCTTGTGCTATAAAATTCACAACGTTTTGCTGTCTCTCTTATCCGTTTAAAAAAATATATTTTACTTCACTTACATTCAACACCGTGGAATATTATCTCTATATATAAAAATGAATGCCCATTTCCCTTGGTCACGGCATCAGGCGTGAACGGGTAGACCGATTTTAATTCGGTTTTCATTAATGGAAAGAGGGATAAACGGGGAACGTTCATATATATTGGTGGCTTTTGGCCTTGTAGAGGATAAAGGTAAAGGATAAATGTACTCACAGGAATATCGGCTTATACGCGTGTTACTCAGCTGGCTCCGTCTTCTTTCGCTATCTCTTATCACACACTTATAATACACATAATCACAAAAATAATATTGATAAAACAATCACGGGAATATATGAGATAATACAATATAAATACATTAAAACTTTAGTTCACCCGAAGACCTTTTTTTTCGAAAAAACACACTACCCTCCTTTTTATTAAGTGTCACCAGACGTCACGCGGTATTGCCACTATATCGCGTGAACATATATATATATAAATTGCACCACGGGCGAAGCCGGGGGCGGATGGCGAGTTGTTTTATAAAAGTGCAATTTTTGTTTAGCTAGAATGTAATCATGCGAGTTGAATTCTGTTTTTAAAGTTAAATATTTTTTAAATGAAACATTTTCCTGAAAACTTCTCGGTTAGGGTAGAGGCAGGTGAAAAGGCGGTTGTTGAGTCTTCTTACACAGAAGAAATACATCGTCAGACTATTGATAGTTAGACGGCACGCATTATTTTACTGAAGTTACACTTAAGACTTTCACTCGAGTTGCGATGGGCCACTCAACTTGCTTTCAGTGCCCACTCAAACTTTAAACTTTAAATGGTTTTATTGCAACTGACACGCCAATTCCTAACCCTGCTCTGTTCAAGAACTAAATTCGACAGTATTTTCTATTCATTAAAATCTCTGGCGACGCCTTTTAAGTAACACCATTAGGTTTAATAGTACATTCTTTTTTTTTTCTAAAAAAATAAAGAGTTACAGTACCTTAGAGTTCTGATTCAGGGGTCTTGAATTCAATTCTCGGCAGACCCAACTTAGAAAATGAACTTTTAAAAGTTGACTCTGATGCGGGTGTGCAGAGTTTCGCTCCCTGTCTTTTGTATGATTATCAATAATACAAACCTTATAAGTGCTTACTTTAGCCTTAGGTCTTCACTTAACTACAATTCTTGTAGACTCAGCATATGCTGTGCGTAACGTGCCCTAGAGCGCTGTTCTGTTAAAACGTTACACACATCTCAGTCGTAGGACGTCCACTGCCTATAATAGGCCTTTTCCATAATTTTTCGAAAGGACCAGTCAGAAGCTGCCTGGATTCACAAGCTTAAAGTCTCCATGATGGTATGTGCAACGCACAATGGCTACAAACGGCTACTAACAAAATTAGTGATATACCTATTTGACGTTTTAAAATAATAAACAATTACAGAACCAATATTAGTTTTTTCTAAGATAAGCCTAAATAATATTGTTTTATAATATGTGACACTAGTATCTACTTTAAGGATAAAAAACGCATAATTATGCTGCATTACTTTAATTTTAGTGGAATTTGTTAGGTTTAATTTACAGCACCCGTTAAATACATAAAACCTACCTGAATTCTTTTTTTATAAGAAACAAACAAAATATATCCCCCAATGGGTCTTTAGAAGGTTAAATATTATAGGCCTTTTATTACCAACACATAACACTAAACTGAGAATTTGACATCATTATTGTCGACCAAAATTTACGATTCACCGCATTTGCAAGTCCATATATTAACGTTGACAATTTTATCGTCCCAATCATAAAGTAACGAGTATTATGCCTAAATTTGGGAAATGTATAGTAAATAATTGAGAAATTGAAGCTACTATAAAATAAAATTTTAGACCAAAGCATGGTAAAATTATGTAAGTACTGTAATTAATTGTTAACCCAACTTCTAACATTAAAAACCTTTTGAGACTCTTAAACCCTAAAAACATTAACTATGTATTTGGTCGACATGATGACCAGGGATTGCTTCCCTGATTTGAACGTTTGGCTACTAAACGGGTTGAATGAGACTCTGCAGTTGCGGCAAATTCATTCTAAAATACCCACTTCAGGGGCACAGACCTATTCTCTCAACAAGGGCGTATGGGCTATATGGTCCATCACGCTGGCCCAGTGTGGCTTGGTGGACTTCACATTCGCCTTAGAATTTATAATTTACGTTGGCGCTTGTACCCGCGCGTGGAATCCGCGAAGGTGCGGCTATTTACATACGAAATCAGCGAATGTGCACTCGCTCTTTATCTCACATAACTTTATGCTCTAATGATCATTGCATGCGACTTATATTGATGGGGTATCTTTCTAAAGATTTCCTCCCTCTTAAAAAAAAACTTGCCCTTTTGCGTTGCCGACCGCTGGGGAGTCAATATTTGGTGGATATTTTTACCAAGATCGTCATAATACTGAAGAGTTGAATGCGATGGCTGGTGTTGGCTCCTGTTCATCCTCCGACGTGAATTCAGCATTAAATACATAAAACCATGTGAACAGAGGGCTCTTCTTAGGGCAATTCAAATTGGTCTGTAAATAATATGTTGTTTTCATCTATAATGAAAACAACGTATTACTTACGGAATGTTTTCATCTATAAATAATACACATTTTATCGAAAATTTTCATACACTGATGTGCTAGGTTGTCTCAAATAAATTGCGATAAATTCTCAAACTCGGAGATCAAGAAAAGATGGTATCGTTTAAAATCTTACGCAGGCGGGTATGGTAACCTTTAAACAAATCTCCTTAAAAAAACTATTACTCGACAAATAAGGAATCTCTATGTGTCAGCGTAAATTTAAAGCGCTTGAAACCAAGCTTAAGTAAGAAATTCATAAATAAGGTTTGAATATTAAGTATTATTTATAAGGTCTCGTCCCAAATACAGAATATGTAGTCCCAAATACACATTAGTTCCGGTTTGGGATGGCCCTTTTCACACTAATAAATATCATTAGGAATTATACCGCCCATGTGTAATTTATGACATAAGTGTACTCTATATTTATTAAACATTAAGAGAAAAATCAAAGAGAACAAAATGGCGAGTTACGTTCAGTGAATCGATCGCTATCATTCATTGTACACGGCTTCGCCTTGTTGATTTAATTTTGCTACAATCTCTATTAGCTGCTCTATTATTAGGAGATTTCGTGCCTGTAATCTGTTTTCCGTGTACACTTATTACTGACTAGAGTGACGGCTATTTGTATGTGCACACAGAAGGAGCCGTGATTGAAGCTGCGTGTGAATTTGAAAAGTTTTATTTTATAACTGACTTTTAAAACACCTATTGTATCTTTGTAGGGAAAATCTCGGAACAAAATATAGTATTCGGACAAAATTAGTAATAATAAAATATATAATTCTATGAGTTAATACTCTGTGATGGTAATTCGAATTATATGTGACCGCGGCTTCGTACGCATGTTTTTTTTTATATGTTAAGGTCGGCAGACAGGCTGACGGTCCACTTGATGGTAGGTGGCTACCGTCGCCTATAACACAAGCAACGCTTAAGCTGCTGCAAGTGCGCTGCCGACTGCAGTAGGATTAAGGATAAGGGATTAGGAGTGGGATAGGGAAATGGGCTCTGGCATCCCTTACTCACTCACCGAAGCACAACAGCACACGTGCTGTTATTTCACGGTGGTCTTCTGTAAAGGGGTGGTTATTACCGCCAGACGGGCTGCCCAAATGACTGCGAAACGCAGTGTGCCCTGCCATTACTTTCCAAATCCAGACCAGAGCCAAATTTGAAAAGTACATTTTTTAAAGTTGACCCTGCCGGGAATCGAACCCAGGAACCCTAAGACAGAACGTTAAGGCAAGTACCTTAACCACTCATCCAGCGGGCTCGTCAACGGGTCGTACGTGTGGTATTCGGAATAGCGCATAACTTTTTAGTTTGTAAACCGATTGGAAGATTAAGCCTTTTCTGTATATATATAAGCAATAAAGATTGAATAAATGTTTTAAAACCTAAGAAAAAGGATCGCGGATGAAGTCGCTAGCAAAAGATAGTATACATTTAAAAAAGAGCCAGTCGTTAAAAAACGTTTAATTTCAAACAATTTCTAAGGTGTGTCTGAGACTTGGGTTATGTTGACATTATGGTTAGTACCTAGTGGCAGTAGGATTCCGCAGTCATATACTTAAGCAGCCTTCCGGCATCAGTAACCAATCCCTTGTTTACGTTTACCGTTATAATAAGCAATCATTCTCTCTAATCAACATTTAAAACCGAAAAACACTTTAAAGTTACAGCTTGGCCTTCATACACTAGACCCTGGCCATCAGTGCATGTTTATAAAAAAAAAATTGCGTTAAATAAAATGTCTGTTGGTCTGTTGAGCGCGAGTTCCTTGTGACCGAACTTACTCGCGCACAACAGACCTGTCTATCATGGCTCGATGGGTTTCCTTCCATTTATTCTATTTCCACCTTGTCCCATATCCTTTATTCTATTCAAAGTACGTGATACTTGATGGTCAACTGCTTCGTAACTTCACGCGAGAAATCGGCACGTAGAGACAAGGATTATCAAATATATTTTTTTTTTTTTCAATTTCTGAGATGTAAGATTTAAAAAAAGTAGTTCAAAAGAACTCTAAGAGCAAAGTAAACAGAAGCTAAAAGGGATTTTATTTAACATTTAAACACGAACAACTACATAATCTCAATTTATAAGAAAAATCATTGTAAACTAAGGGAAAATATTATTTAAATTAACACAGATACCATACCTACCATACACCATGGGCTATAGATATAGAACACATGGAAATTACATTGGATTGGCTGCCCTTCACATGTCCTAGTTTTTCCCTAGTTTTCTTTTCCGTTACAGAAAATTATCTTTACATTTAACCCACAAATGAAATTAAAGTGACCGGAATCCGAATCTCAGTCTGCTGTCTCGACCGCCACACATTTGTCTCACCGAGCTATCACGTTTTATTGCATAATTATTATAAACTGCCATATGGGCACATATTTATATGTTATTCCTATTAGTAAGCCGTGGAAACAATTACCAAGAGAAACATTTTTTTCCATTTTAAAATTGCACAAAATGTCTGATAAAAGCAAGAATTCATATTGGCACTGTTGTAGGTGAGGCATAGTTCGAAATGCAACTTCGCATGTTAGAAAACAATTTGCAGTCAGCTATGAACTTGTCCGTGAGTCGGTGTATTGATGTTGCGGCGAAATATCAAATTCGTTTGCAAACTAAACCTAGTTAACAACCCTCAAAATCTAATGTTGAATATTTATAGATCTATGGCTGTAGTGGCGTTATATCATAGAAATAAATCTCTGCGAGGTTACTTACAAATGACTCTATAACATAAACTATAAGGTATCCTTTATAAGAAGAAGCAGGATAGATGAAAGAAGTAGGAAAATGAAGACAAGCTTTGATTCCCGGCGGGGTCAACTATTGAAGTGAACTCACTAGTACTATTAATAGTACAGTCCAATGGTACTAGAGCATCATCGTCGTATCACTAGTACAATTAGTGCGACACCAAGTAGTATCACTAGTACTATTAATGGTACAGTCCAATGGTACTAGAGCAACTACATCAACTTTTCATAGTTGACTCTGGTCTGGTCATACTGCATTTCGTAGTCATTTGGACAGCCCGTCTGGCGGCAGTAACCACCCTCTTACAGAAGACCACCGTGAAATAACAGCATGAGTATTGTGTACTGTTGTGTTTCGGCAAGTAGTAAAGGATGCCAGAGTCCATTACTCTATCCCTTTCTTATCCTTAATCCTACTATGGCCTGCAGCGCACTCGCATCACCTGCGGCGTTGCTTGTGTTACAGGGGACACAAGCAATGGTAGCCACCTACCATCAAGTGGACTTGACAGCCTGTCTGTCGACCTTAACTTAAAAAAAACTTTTGTTTTTTTTTTATGTTAAAGGTGGCATAATTTTTGTGCAATTATCGCCCATTTCTGTGGGGTGCAGCTCTAACTTTGTTAAAAAATAAAATTATTATTTATTTTTAAAGAAACAATAGGGGAATGAGCCTGTTCCGATTCTTCCCCACTGCTCAACTAGACTGCTCAATTGCATAATGTTGAGCAGTGGATAATACCAAAATCAACTAAGTTGAGCAAAAAATATTCGGTACCTAATACAAACTATGTCCCACTGCTCAACTGCTCAATTAGTTGAGCAATCTAGTTGAGCAGTGCAGAAGAATAGGCCTATTCAGGTACCGACACAAAAGAGTATGAGTGGTTTTATTCAGACGGTAGTCTTCCTAGGATGTTGCTTGGTGTCGCTAGACGGGTTGCCACTTTAAAAGTTACTCTTTCAAGTGATTGCTATTTTGATCTTTATACTTCTCTGTTTTAGCGCTATGATTTTCAATACGAGCAAGTATTATGCGAAAAATCTTTCAATGTTTATACAACAGTGACCGGTATTTGGAATTTCGACCTGTATGTTACGAATATTCCGGCATTTCTTTTTTACTCAAGAAAATTCCGTCGCTAGACATAAATTCAGTAAGTAAACTTCTTCTTGAAGGTTTCGCGAATTTTGGGTTAACAAATTCTAAACTATAATCCACGTGAGTATTTTTTATTTTGCTATTCTTACATTAAGCCATTTTAACTAATTTTGAGAGTTAAAAATCAGCGCCAACAAGTCAAAACTTGTAAAAAGTTACAAAGTCCGCAGAACAAACATATTAAAACGCTATTTCTTTTTTATTATTATTAAAGGTGGCGGGCAGGCTAACGGTCCACTTGATGGTAGGTGGCTACCGTCGCCTGAGGACACAAGCGACACCACATGTATGCGACATTAAGTTGATTACTTATGCAGAAAATATCTCAACTCTCTGATCTATACATTCTTCCTAGAGTCCATCTCTCCATCCATTTCTAATATCCTCCTACTAAGGTCGGCAACGTACTTTCAGAAACTGTATTAGAGGGCAATGGTAGCCAACTACCATCAAGCGAATCGTCAGACTGTCTGACGTCTTTACGTAAAGGAAAAGGTCATAAAATTGAAAAGGTTATTTTAATAGAACACGTTCTTTTTAATATTTTCATACGATAGGTTATATCGTTAAACCGTTAAAAATATTCATCGCCACAAAAAAGATAATAAAAAAATATATGTTAAAATTATTAAACACCCGCCCTTTTGCCGCGCTTGTTGTGACATCTACACGCTTGTTGACATTTCATAGACTTTGACGTCACATTCTAACTGACCGTTTCAAGTATTTTGAATTTTTTCACAATTTTTTTGCACTTTTTAATAATAATTATTTTCTTAACGAAAAATAAATAATATTAAAAAATATTTAAATAGACATAATTCTAATGCAAAAATGTTGATAAAAAAATATTTAAGCCTTTTTTTGATTTAGACGCATATTCCCTATTCATGGTATTAATTAAACGTTTAAATATATGTAAGGTATTGAAAAAATGTTTTAAGTTTTCCCAGGTTACGAGCATTTTAAGACGAAACAAGAGAAAGTTAATAAAATAATAACTCAAAGTTAGTAACTATAAATTCTTACATCTACTTGTTTCCGGCTCCACTTTAATAGACGAGGAAATTGATTGTAAATAACTTTAGTCCGAAGCGGACTAGATTATCTGAAATTGCTTGGAGAAGGGACTTTGATAAATGCGTTCGAGCCGGAGTCCTGTAATTATTTACATGTAAACGTTGGCTTTACATATATGTAAATGAACTCCGAAGGACCTTAAGTTATTTTAACTTACATGCCGTTCTATTTATTTCCGATTTAAGCCTGAACAGAAATCTGTCGACGATTGGAATGTAAAATTTTAAAGATATTTGAGTCTTTAATTTAATAAGGTAATTAATTAATTTAAATTTATAAATATAAAAATATCAAAAGAAAATTAAAATGAATAATATAAAAAGGCAAAATCCTAAATTATTGTGTTTTCAAATAAAGTGTAGAAATAATTAAACATTTTGGAAAAGTGGCAAGAGTTTGATTTAAAATTTCAGGCACTGTCAAAAGGGCTTTTTACTTTTATAATTTTTATTATTATTTTATAATAGCTAAATAGTTAGCAAAATTCAATTGGAAAATAATATATTTCCGTTCAGATTTATTTGAAATATGTTAATAAAGCTAATTAATTTCAAAGTTTAACCTATGGGGTTACTTTAAAAGGAGTACAAAATTTGTAATATAATAAAACAGCGGGGAAACTTTTAAGCAAAATACTTAAATCACTGCTTTTTTTTTACAGAAAAATAATATTGTATTTTCCCTTCACCACACTTGGCGCCGAATTTTACAAGTCTTTTATAAACACTTTCAACGTTACACCATTTGCTTCCATTCAAAAATACACAACAGACACACACAAAGAGTTGTCACATCCCACAGGCTATAAAATAGGTCGGGGAAAAGTTTCTTCGCATTTTGTATGAAAACTTAAGACTTTTTTAAAGTTTAGTTACATTTAATTACAGTATATAACTGTCATTTTGTTGGATGACTTTTTGCCAATTTATATGTAGTGACATGATCCCATTGCTGTAGAAATCTTGGGACTCCTGATCAAAAAAACGCGACAAGTAGTTTTGGCAGTCCTCTCTCCATGTTAACCTGACACTATCTAAAGAATTCTGAAGAGACCGAAAAAGGTGAAAATCTGAAGCTGCAAGGTCAGGGCTATATGACGGATGCATTCACACTTCCCAGCCAAACTCTCTTAATTTTTGCAGAGGGGCTAAAAATATGTGTGGTCTAACGTTGTCGTGATAAAAGACCACACCCTTTCTATTGATCAATTACGGCCGTTTTCTCTCAACTTCTTGCTTTCATCTCATTAGTTGTTGACAGTAGACATCCGAATCGATGGTTCCGCCCAGCAGAAAAGGCTTTCAATGAGCAATGCCCTTCCAATAGCACCATACACACAGCATCACCGTATTGCGAGTTAACCCGGGTTTTGCCACAGTCTGTGAAGCCTTACCGACCTTTGACCACTATCTTTTTCGCACGTCCTTGTCGTACGTGAACCACTTTTTATCACCAGTTATCAATCTCTTCAAAAACGGTTCGGTTTCATTATGTCTCGATAAAGAATCGCAAATTAGTACACGATTCATAAGGTTTCTTTCAGTGAGCTCGTGTGACACTCAAATATCGAGCTTTTTTGTGTGCCCATCTTTTTTCAAATAGGTCAAAACTGTTTTGTGGTCAATTCCCAGTTCTTGCTTGCTCCACTTTTTCAAAAATGGCGTCCATTTTATCCGGTAACAGGGCGACCAGAGCGAAGTGCATCTTTGACATCAAAATTCCCGGATTGAAAACGCTTAAACCAACTTTGCGCTATTCTTACTGACACTGCATTAGGTCCATAAATGTCACAATTTTTTTTCGCGGCTTGCGTTGCATTTTTTTCTTTTTTTTTTGTAAAAATATTTTAAAATGTATCCAATTTCTTCATTAGATTCGCTCATTTTGACAGAAAGAAAAACTGGAAGCAACATTTTACTAATTTGTTTCCCTTTTTGAAATGTAACCTTTTTAATGTCATCAAAACCAGCCAGATACAAATAATACAGCCAAAGAAATTTTATTACAAGTTTATACATAGTATGTACTTATGCAAAAAGACTTTTTCCTCGACCTAATATATTATAAGATGCATAGTGTACATTGTGTAGTCTATAGGTAATGGACTTTGAAATATAATAGTGTAATGCAAAGTAATGGATCTCAAAAATTATACGTCAGCTTTAATAATACATGAATAAGACATCCGCAACTACAGAGGGTTTTAGACCTCGTAGCAGAGCATGAAAATTTATACATTTTAAACAAATCACAAACGATTTATGCCATAATTTAGCAATTTAACGCATCTTGAACAATAATCTTTTCAGAGCTATCAAAACCTAGAAAAAAAAACTATCGCTTTTAATATTAAAATTTGTTTTGTAACCATGTCCAAATTTTCCAACCAGTAATTTAGAATAATGTTATTACCACAATCGGTCTCAGCGAACAATTCTTGGTGGAACCTCTTTTATTAAAACATGAATGTAAAACGATTATGTTTGCTTTAGAGAATCGTTTAAAATGTATATCATGATTATAAAAGTAATCCATTTTGTCGGGTTTGTTAATCTTTTAAGCCTACGTTAACTATTGAAGCCACCATTGAAATAATATTTCAATAATCTGGTGGCTGCCGGATGTAAAAGTCATAATCCCCTTAACTTATTCATGTATTTTTCCTATTATTTAATAACTATGCAACTATTGCACATTATACATTTTTAAATAGTAAATGTCATCAGAAAGGCTGACGGTCCACTTGATGAAAGGTAACTTAAGGCGACGCCAGCCCCTAAAGATAAAATATCCACTTATTTGTAACCGTTTTCCTTTTAAATTATCATAAAAATTATAATTTAAAAAACACTGAAATCATCTGCAGGATATATGAAAGGGGATCATCGTAATTATTTTTTAAATTATATTTAATTATATATATATATATATGAAAAATACATGAATAAGTTAAATTACTAATTTGCGGTCTAATATCGATGTTGTAACCGTGCGATTTGCTTAGTAATCAATACTTTAAATAGCTAATTCTTAAGATAAATTTTAAGATCCACTATCTGAAGTCTTATCAAAAAAAAATTTAATAATACTTTATTTAATTTTTTAATAGATATTTAAGAGAATTGCAAGTACGGCGTGTAGCGACTCCCCCTCAACAGTCTCGTCAATTCAGTGCGGGACCAGTTTTGCGGCTGGAGTCGCCTTAACACAAATAACGCCAAAGGGTCGGCAAATTCGCTGCGTACGTTAGTAGAATTAAGGATAAGTGAGGATAGGTGAGGGATGGAGAAATGGGCTCTGGCATCCCTAACACACCAAAACTTTCGTTGTGTGCTTTCGTCACACATACTTTTATTTCATGGTGGTTTACTTGTTTGGTGGTGGTTACTGCCGCCAGAAGGGCTGCCTAATTTATGACTGCGAAACGCATATATTACCATAAGTGCCCTGCCACTATCATAGAGCCCAGAGCAGAGCCAACTCTACTCTACTGGAAAATGGATATAAATAGTCATGTTTAATAAAATAAATTATACTAATTTAGGTAATTGTAGGTAATTTGTGGTAATATATTGTATGCAATTTTTTTTTGCACATTATATACACAAACCTTCCTCCTATTTAGGGTCTTTCCATTCGTGAAACCCGTATAAAATCCGTTGGGTGGTTTAGACGATATAGATATAGATTAATCTGATTTTAGTCTGATTCGACAGATTTTATTTTTTATATTATACATTTTTGATATTATAAATATTCTATCTTATTTTTTTTTTTTGCAAATATCTTAGATAGAAATTTATTCTTACAAAATAAAGTTAAATGAATTACATTGCTAAAAAAACCAAAACATTGCTAAAAACAAAGTACATTGCTAAAAAAGTGTAAGTAAAACTAAATCAAATATTAGCAATTACTGACTAGTAATAACTTGTAAGGCCGGCTTTTAACTCAGTTTAAAATATGAAGTAAGTATTTGTGATACTTAAAATGCAAAGGTTAAATTGTGTTATTTTTTCAAATCTCAAATTTTCGCTAACCCAACGTTCGCTTTATTTTTTGTTTGCAATTCTTGTTTATCTAAATGTATTTTAAAATATATTAAAATTTTAAAATACAATTCTAATACTTACCTCGAGATAGAAGTATAAAATGTTTCGTTTTAGATAAAAACGAGATTTATACTCGGCTTTAAAAAGTTGTCAGAGAATGACAAGTTGACATTGAAGTAAATATCAGATAAGAAAATAAAATAAATTGAATAAAAAATGCAGGTTTAATAATTGTTATTCGCACTCCACTGAAGTCTATTAATATTGAAGGTGTTCATTAGACTAAGTCTAATGTCTACTTCGCAACTCCGAGCTGATGATGGACTAACCTACTGTTGGATGAAGCCTAGGTAGACATCCAACGAAAATAGAAAAATCATTCCTTGAAAACTGTGAAAACCCTTCCAATCCATTAATTCACCATAATATGTGTTTTGCACGAGTTATATTTCTGTGCATTAGTGAGGGACACTAGAACCCATTCCAATATCCCCACCTCCTACCTCACCATTTATCCTGTCAGAATCGCCAGTGCACTTACTCCTAGACTACGGTAGCCTTTTTTGTGGAAAAAAAAGCCTTTTTTGGCCTTTTTTGTGCCTACCAGATCCCCACCGACCATGGGGAGCCCGATAGGGTATGTATGACTTCTACATACAAAAAACTCTCGGTGTTTCCTCGCGCTGTCTATTATCGTCGAGACACGCAACTATCTCGCCCCGCACGCTTGTAGGCTCCACCTCGAGTAGGAGTAGAATCCTCAGACAGAGCGTAAAGCTAAGTACGCTAACCACTCATCCAATGGGCTCTGTCTCAGATGTCCCGGGTTTAATTCCCGGCAGGGCTTACTTTGGAAGTGAACTTTTCAATGTTGACTCTGGTCTGGATCTGGAAAATAGTGGCAAGGCACACTGCACACTGCATTTCGCAGTCATTTGGGCAGTCCGACTGGCGGCGGTAATCACACCCCCTTTTTTTAAAATTAAAGATATGTTTGTTCTTCGCCAGCATCTATCTATGTAGGAAAGATGAGGCCAACGATGGTGCGAGCTCACCCAGAAGATCCTTAGAGAAGACCACCGTGAAATAACCGCATATATCTTGTGTTTCGGTGAGTGAGTAAGGGATGCCAGAGCCCATTGCATTATCCATTTCTAATCTCTTATCTTGAATCCTAGTATAGTCGGCAGCGCACTGTTGGGTTGCTTACATTATTGCCGCTAGGTTGCGGCGGTAGCCACCTTGCATTGGCTGTCAACCTTACCATAAATATCACCTAACCTTACCATAAAACCATAAGCAACACTGGTTAAAAATTTCAAAACAATGTACCCACTGTTACTAATAAAATATTTTGTTATACCGTCCTTTTATAAATGAAATTTATAATGTTTGGTAATTATAAACTTAAACTTGCATTTAAGAGGGTTAACAAATAACATATTTGTCGGTTTTAAGAGTCATGTAAAAATCTAACATTAATAGAGAAAACACAATACGCGAAAATATCTCTACTACAATAGCGAACGGTTGCATATAAAGGGTTTCGCCATATAAAACATTCAGCGACCCAGAGTACGTCACGTTTAACCAATGAAACCAAATCAAACAGCACGTTCAGCACGCGTCAACGGTGGATGCGTCGATTTACCCCACGCGTGTAGGCAAAACAAATTGGATTACTCTGGACTAGGGGAGCGCTAAAATGCTGCTGCAAAACAAATTGCTCGCGTCAGGTTAATGGCCAAATAGTAAAGCAAATGTATGCGATGTCGCGCCAGAACTGAAACATGACGAATAAACGTTAGATTTTGTAAACTTTTCTGCATTTATTCAGTTAAATGTTACAGATAATAATGGTGAGTCAAACTGACGTGTGAGGGCGGAAATGAACTATTTATTTCAACAAACTAAAATGACTTCCAAAACTTGTCCGATAAAACCGTTAAACTTGCCAAAAGTCGTCAATGATTCCCTTAATGAGTCGCTGGTTTACTGTCGCAGGTAACTTCACAAAGCTCCGAAAGTAGCTTTCGAATCGCAGGTTATAGCTCAACTGTTGAATGTGAACTCTATGTTGTGAAAATGAGCACCAATTTCCTTTGACACTAACCGGGAATTGTCGTGACTACTAGCGATAGTGGAGAGCCCTCAAGATTTTCGACCGGCGCGAGTGCTTTTACCAGAATGTTCCATGGTTAGTCGTAACAATAATAATAGTAAGCCGACGTCAATAATTAAATGGACGGTTTTAATAAAATAATTAAAACATTGGCTGATGTTACATATCATGCTCAATAGAAAGTGATAGGTGGCGTCAGTTTGTGTTTATTTATTTATCTTTCTTTCTATTCTTTGTGTAATATGTAAGTGTATATACTGAATATAATATGTATGGTATGTAATTTTAAAAAGCTATGGACACATGTTTGAAATGAAATTATTATAATTATATTATTAAATGTTGCCTTTATCTTCTTATCTTCAGTGGTCCTATTAGCTTTAATTTGAGAAAAAAAATAATTCTTGAAAATTAATAATTTAAAGTAATTTTGCCTACAAAGGATAATATTTCTCAAGTAAAGGAAAACTAAAACCGGAATTTATTTTGTTCAAAAAGCACATTAAATAAGATTATATTTAAATTAAAAGAAGATGTATTGTGTTTACATATAACATATAAACGACGTCAGAAAAAGTCTTGTTGTTGCTTTTTTCTCATCTCAATTTTAACAAAATGAATATATGGACTAAAACTGTATATTGAAATTTTTCTAACATTATTACCTAGTATATTTAGTAAAATATTGACAATTGATAACGACAGTTGACATTGAGTCAAATGAATGATAATGACCGATGCATGTGACTTTAATATAAAATGTAAAGAAAACCTTTAATTTAATTATAAGAAAGTCTAAAAGATTTTTTAATTATAATATACTTTTGTATAAGCAAAAGCATTATACATACCTATACTAGTTTTTTTTTTATTTTAAAAAACATTCTTTTAAATCAGCCTCACTGTCACTGCTGTCATCATAGTTTGAATTGTCACAATCTTTACATTCTAACAGCGCCCTTATTCTTTCTTCGCCCATTATGATGACGAAAAAGACTAAAAACGGTACTAAAATAATATACACCACTAAAATCAATTAATGTTCCAAAATAAAAAATAGTTAACACATATACTCGCGTCGGCTCACGCATTGATAACAGTAAGAAAGTAAGTGGAAAGTAACATATGGCCGCTGGGCACCCCAGTTTTGCGCCTCAAATGAAAGTTATTGAAAACCGCAATGATATTTTTTGAGAAATCAAGGAATTGTTGATTTCTTGGTCTGAGAGACCAACGCGTGAATATACGAAGATCTCATACAAAAATCTTTTGTACGAGTGCACATGCAAATCATTGTATTCTGTTTTTTTTTTTCTATCAACACTTAAGTATCTTTAACCAGTTCATAAAAATATTATATAATATCATACACATTTTTGTGTTTGTTTGTACATAAAATACATATGTACACAGCTTTGAATTCTATTTGTAATAAAAATCGATTCTTCTTGTTTGTTATAAATATAGAAATAGGTTTATCAGTTTCCATTATAAAAACATATAAATTACGTAGTTTACAAAAAAAACCTCTGTATTATATATCTTTCAAATATAAATGTTTTAACCAATCAATTTTATTTACAATAAATATACAAACAAAGCAAATATTTGACTTGAAAAAAGAATTGTAGGTTTATTATTATGCATTGTATCTATACTAATATTGTAAAGCTGAAGAGTTTGTTTGTATGGTTGCCCCGCGCTAATCTCGGGAACTACTGGTTCGAATTGAAAAAATATCTTTGTGTTGGATAGTCCATTTATCGAGGAAGGCTATAGGCTATTAACATCACGCTACGACCAATAGCAGCGTAGCGTCAATGAAAAATGTTGCAAAAGCGGGGGAAAATTATCCCTTTCGAGAGCTTCCGTTGCGTGCGCTGCGTAAACGTTTAAAGTTACGCAAAATCATGTACGACGGAATTGTTCCCCTTAGAAGTTCTAAAAAAAGTCTGCGAGAGCATATGTCTATATTTTAAGGCTGAATCACTATAACCTTTTTATGGTAATCAAATTATTAGCGAAGGTGTTTTTATAAAAACATGATATTAATCCGTATCCAAATAAATATATTATTCATGACAAGTGTTTAATTTTGAACAATATTGCCTTGACATCATTTGATTTCAATGAATATCTTAGGAGATATCATAGTTTTAAAATAACTCCACAACAAAATAATAATCAAGTACCACGCGCTCATATGATGCGAAAGGCCCTTTTTTTTTGTTTTTTGTTTTTCTTGGATCCATCATGGATACCCAGCAGCGAAAGGGGGACGCTGTGGGTTATGCCGGACTCCTACGGGCTAAAACCCAACGACTTTCTAGCGCCGGCCGTAGATGGGCGGGGTCGCAGGAACAACTTCGGCGACCCGCCACGGGTCGCCGAAGCGTTGTTCAGCGCGGGGAGGACTACGCTCCCTGTCGGAACCTCGGCGTAACCGAAAGCGGAGGTACGCCGGCCATCTCGGGGACCTCACAACGGGCGGTAGTCTCCCCTTAAACTATCGCCCAGGTCACGGTCAAGGGGGAAGGCGGCGGATATAAGCCATCCGCCTGCGCCCGAGCCTTCTCCGGCGGATCGGCTGGGAGAGAGGATCCTCTTCCCGTTGCCTCTCCACCGGAAAGGCGGGCTCCTGCCTGCCGCGCGACTCAGACGCGTGGTCGTGTTCAGCGTACTGCTTTTTTTAAAAAAAATTTTTGCGATATCTTATCGTATAATAATACTTACATTAAGAGGCCTATGGTGATTTTGCAACGATTTCAGTCAATTTATTTTAGAGATATTTCATAAAATAAACAGAGTTGAGTACTTTGTAATATGTCATTAGAAAGATTATTTCAATAGTAATGGAATAAATGAGCCACATTTTTGTTTTATTTCTGTAATTTCGATTTATCCATCATGTTCTAACATCCGTTTCAGAAAATTTGATGTTCAGGGGCTCAATTTTTTTGCTGTTTTCAGTCGACATTGTAGTTTAAACTTAACGAAAAAAATACTGTGCATTGGCATAGAAGTCTTCTAAGGAATGAATGAAACAATTTTTTATTTTCGTACAACATTTTCGAAAAATAAAATATAAAACGCAGTGCAATTTTCGAAAATATCCACCCAAAACTGATGATTTTTCTGAATAGGCTAAATGTTGTTTGCTAAAAATAAAAATACCACTGCAAACTTTACATCATCAACTACTTGTGTGCAAAAAATTAAATAAATAGATTTACAAAAAATACTAAAAAAAATTTTCGTAAAAACACGCAAATCTTGCAATATATTAGAAGACACATTCCCTAGCCGGTCAGTCCGCGCCAAGCGCTTCTAGAGGGAGGACGTATCGCTTTTCGTTGTGCGCCCACGTGACCACATCGAGCGATCGAACGGCGAACCGGGCAAACAATATAGCGCAACCAAAATGTTTTGACAGTTTTCTTTTTATATTTTTTTTGTTGTCTACTAAATATTGATGAAAACTATGTTTTTGTTTATAAAGTATAATTGCGATGTATATAGTATGTAATTTATATTTCAGATATTCGTTGTTTTTTCTTTATTACGAAGATAACTATATATCGAAGAAAAATAGAATAGAATTATAAGTAATCCAATATTTTATTGATCTAACAATGACGCGTGAGAGAAAAAACAGTGCCTTTGGCATTGTGAAATGAAAAAAAAATTCATGAATTCAGAAGGTTGATAGGTGCAAAAAAATATTTAATGGACATAATTTTTACTACCTTTAAGGATGATTTATATTACACCGGGCCGTGCCCCGTCCGGAGCCCGGTGAAGATGCTAGTATGCTTTTGTATGAACCAATTCATATTACACCGGGCCGTGTCCGTGCGCTCCAATCGCGAAATTTCAAAAAAATATTTCTTTTCACCGTGCGCTCGGAGACAGCTTCGCGAGGCCCGCTCGGGTGTTAGTCTTTTTAGTGGTATCATTTAATGTATACTTAGTTTCTTTTTTAAATTGTTAAAATTATAAATAAATTAATTAATTAATTAACCCGAGGCTGATTGCCTCGAGGTATAATATTTTTTCAATAATATATGTATATTAATTTATTCCTGGTAGGTATAATATATTTCTGCTTAAATATTTTTTCAAAAAAGAATTTCAAAAATATCTCGGGAACGGTGCGTCACAGACCCTGCGTGTTTGTGCTCATTTAAGAGGTCTTGGGGAGAGGAATTTTTCGGTGAAGACGAAATTTCGAAATTCGCATTTTTGGACTTTTTCAAAAATATCTCGGAAGCGGTGCGTCGCAGACCCCCCGTGTTGGTACTCATTTAAGAGGTCTCGGGGTGAGGAATTTTTTGTTCACGATGAAATTTCGAAATTCATATTTTCGTTGAAAAACAATAAAAACATCTGTTTAAAAACAAAAAAGTTACGCGTTGTTCCGAATACCACGCATACTAAGTCGCGGGCACAGCTAGTATAGTGATATTAATACAAAATAGTATAATAGTACTTGGAAATGAAAGGCATGGGCAAGGCCCGGTGGCGGCCCGTCGGCGGCACGGTGACAAATAGCAAACCCGGCCGTTGAGAAAAACACGGTGAGCGCCCGGCCCGGTGTAATATGTTTCATCCTTTACTTTTGGTCTGTCTGTCTGCAAACAAAACTGAATCAATTTCTCAGCCACTTCACGTAAGCCTAGCGATCTGAAACTTGGCCAACATAGACTAAGACTGCAGGTGGAACAAGAAAACAAATTATAAGCGCGAAAAAGCTACAAAACTTTTTCTTTTTTCAAGTCTTTATTCATTTTCAATTTGGAAAACACTTATGTCAAAAACTTCTTTTGATTTCTCGCTATTTCACATATTTTTTTCGTGTTTATTATCAAATTACAATATGAAATGGGGTGTTAAAGAAAATAGGATTGCAGCCTTACACAGAGTAGGTATGGAGCCGTCGGTCATATTCAAGACACTTCAGAAGCTTGGTATCAGCTGTATGTTCGTATATATCGTACTATCGACAGATATACTAACACTTCTTCTGTCGATGACCATAAAAGATTGGGACGGCCGCGTGCTGTTAGAACTACAAAGGCTGTTAATGCTGTTAAAGCCAGAATTCGCCGAAACCCCATAAGGAAATAAAAATCTTATCGCGAGTAATGAAGATTCCGGGTAGGACTCTGTCGCGTATATTAAAACAAAACCTGAAGCTCGGTGCTATTGTCGATATACAGGACATGCCCTAAATCAATCCCTACAGATAAAGAGAGTGACTCGATCAAAACGCCTTCTGTCCCGATACGACGGTGAAAGACAAAGAAATATCCTCGTTACTGAAGAAAACATTTCCACCATTGAAGAACACTACAACAAGCAAAATGACAAAATGTACGCTTTGTCATTGAACGCTTTGTCACCTCAACCCTATATGAACCAAAAAGAATTTTGAAAATCGGTTTACAATTGGCGAAGATATCACGTAACATACATACAAAAAAAGACATCAAAATTGAAAACCTCCTTATTTTTGGAAATTGGTTAAAAAAACCATGTATTTTCATTGTACAGAGCTCATGAGGAGGTCAAGTTATAGGGAATTAAATTCTCTAAAAGATCTTTACTGTGCCATTACAATAAAAAATTTATTATGGCTTTTACACCATTTTCAAGACGAGAAAAATTTTGAATTTTTTTTTGAACATTGATTTATCTGACTGTTACTCATAAATCGCCAACGAGAAAAAATTTGAAGCTTGGATTCAAGAACTAGAAACCTGAAGCTAAAATTTCCTTTTTTAATGAGCTCTATACGACCATTTTCTTCTAAGTTACAGCCTGTTGAAAATCACCTAAAAATTTGGAACTTTTTTTTATATCCTTTAATTGTTGCGTTTAGTGCAGAATAAAGACCTTTATCAAAGCTAAAGGTGGCCATTTTGAAAAGAATTTTTTTTTGCTGAGGCTTCAATAAATATGTATACGTAAGTTTAATTATGATTACCTTACTTCATAAAAAAATAAATGCATTTTCATTTGTAACAGAATTTATGGCTTTATTAGGTACCTTCCTTAATTTTATTAATAGTTTCGGATTTCCGGCATTATTATAAAATTTTCAAAAAATAATAAATAAACAATCACAATAAATAATAATAATGAATGAAATAATAGTAAACGATAAATAAAATAATAATAAATAATGAATTGGCTTTCTCTACGATTTTACTATTAGTGATTTACTTTTTCACACATATGTATCAGTAATGGAGGTACATACTTAAAAATATTTAATATTTAAACTAATATAAAGTAACTAACATTGTATAATTCTTAATAAATATAAGAGAAAAAAATATTGAAAAAAGACATTACTAATTTATTAATTACTATAAAAATATATGGAAAGGATCAAAACCGTTTACACCGACTCAACCGCTGTCCGTAGTTTAGTTCACAAAAGATCACATGGCGGCGCCACCGCCGCGCGTCAAATACCTATTGTCGAGCGGCGCGATATCACCTACGGGGCCTTAATAAATGCCTAGAAAAAGAACTCAGCTTTCTCGGCAGTCTGTCACAGCAAAAGGGCTGCGAATTTTGTCTATAATACAATCGTTGTTTGGCTATTATGTTTTGCGCATGCTAATCTCAGAAACGGTTTAACCAATTTTTATGTGGTTTCCACTGGTGTATAGTGGCAAGCATCCGGTAATATTTAGTGTATATTTAATTCCAATCTGTTTACAAACAAAAAGTTACGCGTTATTCCGAATACCACGCGTACGAAGTCGCCGGCACAGTCTGTTACTTTTTCATGCCTTGTCTATTGAAACTAACCATTAAAATGAACTGTAACAGCAAAAATAAATTATTGCTCATATATTTTGTTAGGCGTTATTTTTTTTGTTTTTCAATGCGAGCCAAGTTGCGGACACCAACTAGTTATAAATAAAAACTGGAGACGAGAGTTCCTTACCAATTTCTTTAGTGATTGCACAGGCATAGCGATGTTATAGATCGCCCTGTCGACTCAAAGGCATGTGGGACATGTGCTTGTGACATCGGAGAATTCACTCCCATCTCCCTGTAATATTCAAGGAGATTTCATGGCGTTCCACGCAACAGCAATTTTATTTGCAGTCATGACAAGACATTCTGTAGAAAAGTACATTAAAGAAACAGTATAAAAGCATATTTTGCTCGTAGGTTTCTAGTAACTTTTTAAGTCAATGTTAAAATGTTAATAGAAAATTACTCACCCTTTTTAAATTAAATGAGTTAAGTACGTATAATATGAGATTTTATACAAATAATTTTCATGCTTTTTATCTAGTTAATATACTGCTTAAGCAATAATCACTTCTAATCAATTTAAAACAATATATAACTAGAAAAATGGTGAAGTGTTTAAAAATTGCTATTTCTTAATGAAGGATGATATCTTTAGAAATGGCTTACCGTACACTTGATGTTAAAAAACTATGATTTGAGAAATTATGGTTTGAAAAAACCATGAATAACAATTCGTTACCACCAATGTGGTGTTTTTTATATTCAACAAACAAGGTTGATGGTGTTTTTAATCCCATGAACACAAATTGTCAAGAATCCCTTTGCTAATAATAAGAAGAAGCAATTTGTGCCAAAGTATTTTAACTATTAAAAAATGAAAACACAAAATTAAAAATAACTTTAATAAACTAAAAAAAATAAAGAAATGGTAGAGCAAAAGAAAAAAATTAAAGATACTCTCTGTCAAGGCGAGGTTCTATGCCCTTGTTTGTGAGGAATATAATTTAAGGAAAATTTAATTAATTAGCACCAAGGGAATCACTTCGAATTTCTACGACTTATTTTAGGGAAAAGACACTCTGACTGTTCGTTAATTGAAGAAATTGGAGATACACGAAGAGCAGCTCAATCAGCGAAGACCACGGCAGGCCAGCAGGAAGGCGCCGTCGATGGTACGTCGAAATTAGTCGCAGCTTAGCAGTAAGCGAGCGGTGCGACAATAAATTAGTTACAAGTTGTCTTCACAAAATAGTCTGAGTCATAGCTGTGACTCGTCCTCAAAAAATCAAACGTAAAAAAGCTCCCTGAAAAACACATTCGGGTAAATCTAATAAACAGTTTAACAAGGTGGTACAACACCTAACCATGGTGTCCATATTACATATCAAGTTACAAGGATCCTAACTGATATTAAATTATTCAATAAATCGCTCAGACAAAGCTGAACAAAAAATTATCCTTGAAACAATTAACAGATAAAAATTATTAAGAAAATAAATAAATGAATTTCTTAATATATTAAAATGTAACATCGATTAAACAAAGTAAATTCTACTAGCATATAATTTATAACAGTGAAAAATGGCGAGAACATTGCATGTCCTCTTATAGAATAATTGCTGAAAACAAATTATCAATAAAATACTTATATGTACTAAACAAGTTTATATATTTGAATCGTGGAAGTTTTTATAATAAGTATATATGCATACCCAAAATTAGCAGAAAGGGGAACTGGTCGGCAAAAGTAAGGAAGAAAGAAATAACTCATAGGGATGCAACTCACAACTTATTTTCTTTCTACGATGTATTTATTATATACTTACGTATATAATAAATACATACAATATAATGTATAATGTAATTACAATATAATGTACAATATAATTACAATATAATGTATTTATTAAATACTTATGTATTTATTATTACGATTTATTTTTATACTGCTAAGGATTGGAACTCCCTGCCGGCGTCTGTATTTGTATTTCCGAGCTCATATAACCCAAATCTTTTCAAGGTTCGAGTGAATAGGCATCTTCTGGGTAAGCTCGCTCCATCTTCGGCCTCATCCTTCCTACATGGATAGATGCTGGTCAAGAGCAAACCCATCTATAATAAAAAAAAAATTTATGTACTATACTATGACATCGTCGTAGCGTATTGCGGTTAAATCCCGTAACAATAAAATTGTTAAAACGTTTCAAAGAAAGATATGCAGAGAAATTTTTATTCTCACGGTTTAAATACTAAAATCAGCTTTTAAAATAACTCGTCTACAAAGTTTACTTGCAGGTCAACGATTTTTTTTTTGTAATTATTTATAAGAAATATATAAATACAATTTCTTAAAAGAAGATCGTTATTAAAAAAGTGCTTACTTAATTTCTTACAATTTCCAAAATATCTAAAATTGAGGCGCTTTTTTAACTATAAATGAATAACCACGTTGTAAATTAGATTTTTCTTTATTAAACCAGCGACTTTCGACTTCTCTTTGATTCATTTTAAATTTACATTTAACGCCCTAAGTAACTAAGATTAGGCCATTGTAAGCTTTAGCTTACAAGCTTTGTAAATAAGATTTTTGGACATCTTAATTAGATAATATCTGCAACTTATTAACTTTACTTACAATGTTTTATTTATAAATTAATTATAAATTCAAATTTGAAAGCAAAAACCAGTTCTATGCTTATAAAGAGCTCGTAGTAAAATTAAATGAGCTTTAGTTTAAATTTAACTATTCACAAAACCGCTGTCTGTATTAATGATTTTAAGGCCTTCTTATATAACGAAGCCGAAACATTATTGTTAAATTAGTACCAACCGGGGTCGGTTAGCTCAACTTTATGTGGCTAAGTTCTAGCTTGTAAACAGTTAGCAAACCAAAACTTAGGTAACGTATACTTTACTGACTAATAAATATAATTTAAAGTTCAAAGTGTTTTCATTTTACAAGTAGTACAAGAGTCTTATAGGGTAAAAAAGTAAATGAGAGTTTAACTTAATTTCATATTGATCAGTGTTTCTCTATATTAAGTTGAAAGTTCAGTTAATTGGAAATTCGTGGAATTTCTAATTTAATTATTGTTTAGAGAGACGCTTAAATGGAAATCACTGGTGTGAAGTGAGTACAGTATTCCAACGTTGATAATAACTAAAGTAATTATTGAAACTATTACCAGACTTCTCTATACGCATACAACATTATTAATATCAAATCACTTACTAATAAAGTTATAATTTTTAAATACTATTGTTTATTTTAATTTAATGTACATAATTACTCACCGTAACGGGTAGTAATTATTTACTAAATTCATGTGTATTTTTACATATAAGACTGTTTACGACGATAACTACGATCTTATTTATCTAAATACATTTGTTATATATACTTTTTTCCTTTTTAAATTTTTTTTTAATCATATAACTCAAATCTTTTCTGGGTGAGCTCGCTCCATCGTCGGCCTCATCCTTCCTACATGGATAGATGCTGGTCAAGAGCAAACCCATCTTTAATAAAAAAAATAAATAAAAAAAAAACATGTACAATATTATGAGACTCTGCCATCTTTTATAAGCTACTAACTTTTGCCCGCGACGTCGTCCGCCTTTATAAATGATAAATACTCTATGATAAGCACATAAAAAAACATAATTATGAATATCATAATGTTTGACATTTTTATCGCTGTGACAACGGTGGTGCCTATTTTTTTAAGCTTTTAGACGATCCCTCGGGAACCTAAGATTTTTCCAAAGTATCCTATATGTTAATCCTGGTAATAAACTATCTGCCATCCAATCCATCGTGCCAAATTTCATTCAAATCAAGGTATTTGTGGAAAGCAGAAATTTAATGTTACAATTATTCAGCCTAAGTTATGTTAGCGTAGTGAATTATATTTCTAGATATGATTAGAATATTATATGTGGGCGGACATGTGTGTGTGTGTGTGTGTTTGTTGCCCCAATGACGTGGTTTCTAATTAAGGGCTTTTTAAGAAAGCTCTACCAGTTATGGAGAGAACTATCAATGGTCGGGATTATTTTGCTTAACCGATTCAGAAATGAGGAGTTATGTAGACAATAAAAACTCACCGGACATAATCCAACGGTATGGTATTGTAGTACGTTAAAATGGGAAGGTACTGAGAGCCTACAGCCGCTGATTAATTACCCACAAGAGGGACAAACTAGCTGATAAGTGCTGCGGATCAACGCTGGATTCAGTCTGCTTCCAAACGGTTTTAATGGAAAATTATGAGCAGTGAACGTCCTCTGGCTGAGACCGAAATGATGATGTGTTGACATGTATCATCAGCTTTAAATAATTATTAATAATTAATTAAAATTATAAATTATTTATTATTAAATATTATATTAATTATTAAAGCATGCCAGCATGCTTGGCACCCTGCCTAGGGGACCAAAGCTTAATTTAGTATATAATTTGTAAATATATTATTTAATAAATTAATAATAGGTTTGTATAATAAAGTAATAATAACTTAAAAAAAATAATTTTTTTTTATTAAATATTAATTAATTATTAATATTTATTATTAAATAATAAATTAAAATTAATTATTAATATTGTGAGATTTTTCAATTCAGAAAATGACAAAAAATAAGATATTATCTTAAAGTAATTGAAGAGTCTGAAGTATACGTGGGCGTCAACTGAAGGTTTATTTAAATTTTCTGTAATCGGCACATGGTGTACGCTAAAACTAATGAGTTTTTGTTTACACCAATGTTAAGTCAAATGAAACATTATTGTATTAATAAATAATAAAAAATAAAAAATAAATTCTTTACTTTTACACGAATTCCTTCAAATTCTATTTATAGTACGAAATGCATTTTTTATTCCTAATCTTTGTTTTTTATCATTAAAAAAAACATTAGGTGCAGCAGTTAAAGGTATGAATTACAGCGTTAATAATTTTTTCAACAATGCTAGTCGCTTACGTTAATCGTAGAAAATAATTCACACCCTCAACTGCGTTGTCACCATTATTTACGGCATTGCACGCGAGACATCGGTTTCATTCTTTATAGTAGTCACGTAATGGAATAAATGTAATCTTTTATGTTTTTTATAGAATGAGTTTATAAGATTCTACGGTTTTTACTCGTATCCAAGTAATTTTGAATGTGGTCTGTAAGCTTCCTGAATTACTCCCAACCAATTAGCGACACCGAACAATTGTTCGACGGAGGCGGGACACTCTGCATTCCGCAGTCATTTGGTAGCAGTAACCAGCCCCTTACAGAAGACCACTGTGAATTAACAGCACAAGTGCTATTGTATTTCGGTAAGTTGGTAAGGCATGCTAGAGCCCATTCCCTTTTCTCCTCGTTATGTCTTTTTGTTATATCAAAGTCGGCAACGCAGTGCAAATTTTGTAATGTGCAATAACGTGCACAATTGGACTTTCGGTACATAAAAAAGAGGCACATACTGGTTGACTGCCAGTTCTTGCAGGCCCATTTCCCTATCCCTTTCCTATCCCTTATCCTTAATCCTATGGTAGTCGGCAGCGCACATGCAGCAGCTTTGGCGTTGCTTGTGTTATAGGCGACGGTAGTCACCTACCATCAAGTGGACCGTCAGCCTGTCTGCCGATCTTAGTCGATCATGTCTTGTCTTTATTAACATTAAATGGAAACACCATAATGTGAATTTTCATAACGTATAATTATGAATTTTCGAATTATATGAGCTTCTTAGGTCAGTTTCGTCAGTTCTGAATGACTAACATGCCGAAGAGCAGTAAGAGCCCTTTGGTCGAGTGGTTAAGGCGCTCTATTTTAGGAGTCCCGGGTTTGATGCCCGTCAGGGACAACTTTGAAAATGAACTTTTTAAAGAACATTCAATCCCATAACTCTAAAGCGTTTTACAGTATCCTCTTTCAAGTATCTATAAATGATCAGTGTACGCGGCCTTTACTCACTTTATAATATTGTAACGTTACGTTATAACTTTTGGTCTATTTTATCTATTGTATAATAACTGATAGATATTTTATCTGTCAGTTGAATTAGATAATCACTAAATCAATACGTCTACTATTCTTAAGTGACATTGTATTATTAGGTCAGCCAAAAGTTATTCAGCATAACTATTGAAAAACTGGAGTAAACGAATCATTTGTCCTTATCATATACACTATTAATACGTTCTGTTACACAGTTAAGGTCATTTTACCAAGTCATCGTTTAAGGTCATCGCCTTAATTCGAGCAGACTGGTATTTTAATTCGATTTGGACAAGCATGCAGTTTGAGATCAATTCGCAATCAATGCTCTTTATAGCAGAAACTACGGCTATAGCACTATGCATGTCAAAATGCAGTTGCCGCTTAGTCGACAGCAACAAAACTAATAAAAGTTTTCTCAGTTTTCAAAACTAATACCGTATACTCTCCATACAATGTATAAACGTGTGACAGCGCGCAAGGCTTCGTCGGCCCTCCACCTTCCTAAATTACCTGAACATATTCTGGTAAATTTTAACTAGAAAAACACAAATGAATATTGTGCGAGAATTGATAGAGTATAAACTCTAGATATAAATTTTTACGAAAACAGAATGAATCTGTCAGATTCTAACCAGAAACTAAACGGAATAGGAATGTCAGAGATTGTTTTAATCAAGACAGAGCACTGATTTGCTTCTCTCGTTATGGGCTGTTAAATAAGCGGGATTTAGACTTTATTCAACATTAGCATTTATCATAACCATTCCCAATACGCCCAGTCTTTACGCGTTGCCTCAGGGGCGTAAGTAAATATTTTTTTCCATTCCACGCGGGCTTGTACATGCTTTCGCGCGTGACTGCCATAGGAATCCACGTGAGCGCCTTTCATTGTTTATTTTTATTGCCAGGGCCGAATTCACGCCCGAATAAATGTGAAGTAAAACTCCGGGGACGTTAATTAAGCTCTTGGTTTTTACGGTCCCCTTCGCAAGTTGCGGTGTAACCTGTAATGAGTATTGGAGGTTTTAGAAAATATTCGTGTTCGGTTAACGTTTACGTTTTACGGAAAACCTGACCGTAGGAGCAATAAAGTGTTTATTGTTCAACAAAAGTCGCGTACATGGTTGGCGACACCAGAACAAGGAATTTTACTAAGTTTAGTTTTTTAATAAAATTATCTAGTCTCTAAATCCTTTGAATCACCTATTTGAAAACTAATTTTGTATTAGTATTCTTTAGCGTAAATCCTATGTTGGATGTGATTGGCGTTCCTAAGGACACGTGATGACGCCGCCGCCCGTACGTCCATGGAAGTATTATAATTATACTAGATATGAGTAGGTGCTTACCAGTTTTATTTTTACGATAGAGAAGGCATTGCTATTCACCAAGGTCAAAATGATGCAATCTGAAAATAGTGCACTTAGTAGATTCTATTTTGACTAAGACGATATATTACTTCCATACTTCAGAGCGATTTCGCCAAATCACAATCAACTGACAGTTTATTGTAGCTTAGTCTACGGTTTTCCCTTTTAGCGCCGTCAAACTTGATATTTTTATTAATTTATTAGTAGAAACAATTGAACAAACGTGGCCAAGTTTATGAATACGTTAAAATGTCAAAATTGTTAAAATAAGTTTTCAAATAAAAAATATTAGAATCTGATCAAAAAAAGGAAGCCTTAAAAGAGGGTAATAACTAAAGGGAAAATAGATTATCCTTATCTCAAAGAAATATTATTATCATTTATCATTTATTTTAACAGTGGGTTTGAGTTGTAGATCAATTTTTTTTGTTGATTTCCACTTCCTTCCTATCTTCGTATTTTTTGTTATATCTCCAAAAAGCATATAAAATATCGTTATAGGTACTCATTTTTTGATATATTTGTTCAATGTAGAAGAACGCAACCACGCAGTCATATAGTTTAACTCTCGTTAAGGTAATTCATTCCCGATAGATTCGTATGTGCACTTAATGAAAAGTAGGTTTCGGTATCTAGTTAATAGATGGATAACTAAACTGCGAATAGATGAAAAGCCCTATTTGGCAGGGAAAGCTAATATATCATCGGAACTCACTATTTGGGACAAAAAGTACCCTATCTTTTACAAGGATATCATATGAAAAAACACTGAAGAATAAAATGAATTATTTTTATTGTTTAGCTATGATTGAGTAACATTTTCACAAACTTGTGTATTTATGAATCAGATAAAAAAGATCTAAATATAGATGTGATAATATGCTAACAAATAATAACTCCTCGATGCCGGCAATCGATGCCGGTGTTCCTCAGGTATCTGTTCTTTCCTGCTTCATATTAATGACCCTACTTCTTCTAGAAGTGATTGCTTACGCAGGCGATAGTATGATCATGGAGAGATATTTGTCCAGCGCAGAGGCCGATCGCGATGAAATTCGTTCTGAGATGAAGGCAATGGTTGAGCGAATTAACTCAACCTTAATCTGGTTGATTTTAACGTCACCAAAACGCAAGCATGTTTGTTCTCTCCGAAAAGGAGCTCTTTCAACTTGGCTCCAACTTTCTGAGGTGCATCCGTACCTGTGGCCAATGATCTTGAGCTTCTTGGCATGAGATTGTACTCAAATCTCAACTTCCGCATTTCTATCGAGTTCCAAGCCCAAACAGTGGACGAAAAGCCTAGCATCCTAAACAGTGTGAAGCGGCGCTTCACACCTGGACAGCTCATCTCTTTACATAAGGCGCAAGTCCGATCTTGCATGGAGTATTTCTGTCACCTTTAGGATGGCTCACCAAAATACCAACTTACCGCACTCGACTTGGTGGATAGCAGTTAGGAGGCTCATTAGCGGCGGTACGCTAATAAGAATACGTATAATACATATAATACGTATATAATGACTTGAAATTTAAAAAAATACATATTTACTGTTATTTTAATGTTATTAATTCTTTGCAATTTAATAATTTTCTAATGTTGACAGTTAAAAATAATAGTTTATCAATTTGATGCGTCCTTGGTCTAAAGAAATTTATGTACAACAACACATTGCCTTTTTTATAAAATTTAAGAGGGTTTTATCAGTTTTATCCACATATCTTTCACATGACACCGTGTATTTAGTTTGCGAACTGTGACCTACATATCAATTTTGCAATGCCAATTTTTTTCCGCCACCTACACCTAACAACGCTCGTTATACCACACGGGCCATACTCCACTAATTACAATTTCCGCTTCCCTGATCCGAGCCACCGTTAATTGGACACGTTTTATTTTAGGCTTAATTTTGTGCTGACAGCGACGCAAGATTGGATTAAATTTGACAACCGTGAAAGTTAACATTATTGTTTGCGACGTATTGTTGTTTGAACACGAAAAGTGACGTTTTTATCAACTCGACTGAAAGAAGGTATGGTCGAGTTGCCCCTTATGGGGCACCATTTTTATATGTTTTTTTTTTGGTAATCAACAGGATCAATCTCGCAGTGGAGATGGGGTTGCTCTTATTATCTAATTTCTTGATATTAAAGTATGTCGTCTATTATAGAAATGCGAATGTTGGGAAGATCCTGGGCTAATGGTGTGTGCCGGTGTCAACAAATGAGATGCTTCTTCCTTCAGATTACGATTTATTTAATATTTAGATCAACATATTATTTACGAAATTATAACAATTTACAGGGAGATGATGCTCTCTTTTGTTTCTTTTTTTTTTTGCGGTAATTAATAAAAAAATCGCGCCGGGCCAATAGGGGCGAAGCGTCGTGTCCAGAGCGCAGCGCGATTGGTCAACGATGACGTAGGTGTCTAAACATCTATTTTCAATTCATGGTTACTTCAACCTTATTTCGGTTGAAATAGAAAATAGAAAAGTGGAATATAAAGACGTTAAGAGACATGGCTATGACTGTACAGGACTGGAAATTGGCCTGTAAATAGGACATTGACAGCCTGCAAAAGATTGCATGAGCCCAATCTTCACAATTATCAGCAATGGCCAAGTTTATAAATAAATCGTACAATATGCACATTTGAGGTTATGTCGTGGATGCGTGTCACGTTTTCTGATACGATGGGAATCATAATTGCAATGGTATAATGTCATAAACGTCATGTTATGACATTTTAATATGCCACTTATTATACAAAAATAGTCGTAGTCGTAGCGTAGCACATATTTATAGAATACAAATCCTGGGACCAATTTAAACTCAACGCAGACACAGAATATAAAAAAGTACATTTAGCGAACACAAAAATAAGTTGGTAAATATCTTCACAACAATTATGATTATTGCATTTGATTTACGTCCCGCTTATCGATGTACCGTTTATGCCAATTGACAAGTATTTTTTATAGAAACAACATTGAGTAAATTATTTTGAATCCCATGTTCAAACACTATAAAGAGTATAGAAAACACCAAGACATAGAGCAGTAGCAAGGTGCGTTTATGGAAAAACAAATTCACGTACTTTTTGCATTTGGCCATTGTTAACCAGGCTGTTTTAGCTGGGCTAATCTAAAAAGAGGAGAGATTTTTTTTGTATGTATATTGGCTTGTTCATAGCCATTTATTCATAGCTCAAAACGGGGGTTCTTTTTTATCGTTAGACCGTCTGAGCTAAGTAGGTAAATTACTTACTTACTCAGCTCTGTTACGTGTTATTGTTATAACTGTTATGTGGTCTAGCATTGTCGTGATGAAAGACCACACCCTTTCTATTGATCAATTCCGGCCGCTTTCTTACTTCTTGCTTTAATCTCATAAGTTGTTGGCAGTCCCAATCGATGGTTTTGCCCGGCGGTAAAAGCTTATAATGATCTATGCCCTTCCAATGCGAGTTAACCCGAGTTTTGGCACAGTATGTGAAGGACAGATTTTTGACGGTCGCGACCTTTTTCGCACGTTCTTGTCGTACGTGATCCACTTTTCATCAACAGTTATCAATCTCTTCAAAAACGTTTCGGTTTCATTACGTCTCAATAAATAATCGCAAATGAGTACACGATTCCTAAGGTTTCTTTCAGTGAGCTCGTGTGGCACACAAATATCGAGCTTTTTGTGGATCAAGCTTTTTTCAAATGGGTCAAAACTGTTTTGTGGTCAATTCTCAGTTCTTCAGCTATGTCGTAACTACTGATAAGCCGATGTTGCTCCACTTATTCAAAAATGGCGTCCATTTTATCCGGTAACGGGGCGACTAGAGCGAGGTGCATCTTTAACATCAAAATTCTCGGATTAAAAACGCTTAAACCAACTTTGTGTTACTCTTACTGACACTGCATTAGGTCCTTAAACTTCACAATTTTTTTTCGCGGCTTGCGTTGCATTTTTCCTTTTTTGTAATAAAATTTTAAAATGTATGGGATTTCTTCATTAGATTCATTCATTTTGACAGAAAGAAAAACAAATGAATAGCTGGAAACAACATTTAACTAATTTGTTTCTGTTTTTAAAATTAAAAAATAAAGTTTTTATGTAACAGTATTTATGGCCAGACTAGTTACTAAAGGTATACACTCCATTGAAGACATTTTCACACTGTCAACGGTTCCAATCTACAAAGAAAGTAGGTAGGTAGTTTATTTTTTCACTTCCATATAAACACACTTGGCGTATGAGTGAAGGTATTTCAAAATGGCGGTAGCTTCCATCTTCGCATGTCTAGCGGCAGTTGCTTTTCAATTCGTGACCACTCTGACAGGTGTGTTTACGGTGCTTCCAACAAACCGACGAAGTTTGATTGTTACAGTTTGAGTTCGTGTGTGGATTAGAATTCTTAATATATGAAGTTGGCACCGGCTTCAAAAAGAAAACTTTAAAAGATTGTTTATCAAAACGAGTATAGAGTTTAAAATATTTATGTTTTTTTTGTGTTAAGATCGGCAAACTTGCTGACAGTCCACTTGATGGTAGGTGGCTACCGTCGCCTATAACACAAGCAACGCCACAACTGCTGAAAGTGCGCAGTCGACTTCAGTAGGATTAAGGATATGGGATTGAAAAGGGTTAGGAAAATGGGCTCCGGCATCCCTTACTCACTCACCGAAACACAACAGCACATACGTGCTGTTATTTTACGGTGGTCTTCTTAAGGGTGTGGTTACTGCCCCTAGACGGGCAGCCTAAATGATTGCGAAACGTAGTGTACGCTGCTCTCAAACGGTGAAGAAAAACATCGCGATCTGTTCTGGATCTTGAAATTCATTAATTTCAAGATCCAGAACAGAGTCAAATTTGAAAAATGGACACTGCCGGAAGCCGAACCCTAGAACAGAGCGTTAAAGCTAGCACCCTAACCAACTCATCCAACGGGTTCGTCAAAAATAAATACTAATACGATAAAAATAACACGAATATAGAAATAAAAGTTTTTTTTTTACATATTATCAATAGGAAAAATGACATTTTTTGTTGCGGACTATCTGTTTGAAGTTTGGAGTAAAATTGGTGCAAGCTATTGACATTAAATCCTGGAGATGTTCATCAGTAAGTCGAGATCGAAATTGCGGTGGACTTCACATGAAACTGAGAATTTCTTCTTAGGCGTATGCAGGTTTTCTTGCGATGTTTTTCTTCACCGTTTGAGAGCAGTCAATAATTGCACTTACGTTTTTTTTTTCTGAAAAAAACCCCATTGGTACAATGTCATAACCAGGGATCGAACTCGAACCTCTCGACATGATAGACATGATAGACATGAGATCCCACTGCCCCACTAACATTAAGTATAAATTTAAGTAATTGAATAAAATATTTATATCTTGGTTTGGTTATTTAAATTCGTCAACAGACCAATATTGCATTTCTTAATTACTACTGACAAAAGACAAAACAGGGCAGTAATTTTTAGAAAAAGTTGGATATACTGATATTTTAATACTTTCAATGCACTACATACTTATTGCTGCTATATCATTAAATACAGTAGCACCAAAACTATTACAAAACATATAAATAATATAGACATACGTACGATTTCGACTGTATAATGTTATTTCAGCTAATTGACGTGTTTATTTAGTTAACATGCCATTTAGTAACGGAATTCCGAATGTGATTGCCAGTTACTAATTAATTAAATCCGACTATCTTTCCTTTTGAGCCCTTTTGGAAATTACATTGCTAAATTAGATTTAATCAGCGTAAGTTACTAATTAAGTGTAAATTAGATTAGAAGGTATTAATGTTTAATTAAGGGGTATTTTACGCTATTAAGTTTTAGGCTTGTGTTATACATTTTAAATTTATCTTATGAATATTAAGAAGAGATCGACACTTAACCCATTCAATGCGGGGACAAGAATCACATACATAACTCGTGTGCGGGGCCATTTTTACGCTGCATTGAATGGGGAGCAAAATTTGTTTGTCAGTCCTAGTTAAAAAGAAATAAAATAAAATGTTTACTAATATTTAAATTTTATGAGTCCTTTAAGTTTTGAATTGAATGAAAATTTTACTTAAAGTAGAAAGTTTTCTAGAATTTCTATTCAAAATATAATTGTATAAAATTTCCGCCCCCATTAAACACAATTTAATGTTGACTGACATACAACTGGAGCAGTGTAAGCCTTGTTAACCTCGGGACTAGTGCAGACCAGCATTTCTTTGTTACATCTCTAATTAAAGTCACCCATTCAAACGCGAGGTTTTAGACGATCTAATTACCCATGTGGAACATCTTTTGAGAAGCTTCAAAAAGTAGTACTGAATCCATATTCAATTCAATTTTAATGAAACCAAAACTACACATTCACCGGTAAGAATAGACAAATTTATTCAATTAGATTGCTAGTAATCAGTGTATAAAATTTAAACCTTTCAGTGGTTTTGGCCTCCTTGACTGAACATATGCTATGGGATAATGCTCCACCACGCTAGTTTGTTCTGGATTAGAAGGAGTTTATAATGCTTTCGAAAATTTTCAATCTTCCCACATACTCGGGACTTTTTTCTTGCAATGTTTTCTTTCATTGGGGCAACTGTCTAATATTTACTACACGCAAATTTAAAATAATTAATTGTTATGCCCGCGACCAGCAGTTTACAAAATTATAAAGAAACTAGCGACCCGCCCCCGGCTTCACCCGAGGTGTAATTTTTTTATTATGTAAACATTCCCCGTTTATCCCTCTTTCTATCAGTGAAAACCGAATTAAAATCGGTCTACCTGTTCACGCGTGATGCCTTGACCAAGGGAAATGGGGATTCATTTTTATATATAGAGATTTAAAAAAAACTAAGGTTTTTTCTAATTATTTAAATGGCGTGTTTAATTATGTAAATTAAAATCTTACTCTAAAAAGTAAAATTAGGTGAAGAAAATCACGCTTTTCTGCTAAGTCCTCGCCTTAAGTAATTCATTTGTAAGTTTTTGTCAAAGCCGAAGCTTTACTTTTGACGTCTAGGCTTAAGTATTCCGAGCTATAACTGTTCATAATTCATATTAGTATATTTATCGGCAGACAGGCTGACGGTCCATTTGATGGATCCATTGCCTATAACAAAGCAACGCCAAAGCTGCTGCAAGTGCGCTGCCGACTACAATAGGATTAAGGTTAAGGAATTAGGAGGGGATAGGGAAATGGGCTCTGGCATCCCTTACTCACTCACCGAAACACAACAGCACACGTGCTGTTATTTCACGGTGGTCTTCTGTAAGGGGGTGGTTACTGCCGCCAGGTGGGCTGCCCAAATGACAGCGAAACGCAATGTGCCCTACCACTACTTTCCAGATCCAGACCAGAGCCAAATTTGAAAAGTACATTTTTTAAAGTTGACCCTGCCGGGAATCGAACCCGGGAACACTAGAACAGAGCGTTAAGGCAAGCACTTGTCCAACGGGCTCGTCAAATTCGTTTATTATTCGTAATTGTCGTCTATTTACCACTTTACTTTGCACCTTGTCGAAATCCATCTCATTCGGACCAAGCGCTTTAAAACATCTTTTGTGATGCGCACTGCTAAGGATTGGAACTCCCTGCCGGCGTCTGTATTTCCGAGCTCATATAACCCAAATCTTTTCAAGATTCGAGTGAATAGGCATCTTCTGGGTGAGCTCACTCCATCTTCGGCCTCATCCTTCCTACATGGATAGATGCTAGTCAAGAGCAAACCCATCTTTAATAAAAAAAAAGTTTTCGTTTAGCCTTGGAAGTACAAGTTTATGTGAATACTTGCTTTTCCTTTTCCATCCACGCCTCTTTTTCTTAAGCGGGCAAATATAATTATATATACCTAACGCTTGACAAAAATATATGAATAAAAATTTGCTTTATTGCTCATTTATTTTTGTAAGGCTTTGAATTTTTACTGTTATTTTTGTTGCTCCCTCGGAAAGAGTATATTTTTATTAATAAAAGGTATCCTATATCCTTCTTTGTATTCCTGACAACTTGTATGCAAAATTGTACTAACTTTCACTTATATATAATAATAGTTATGATAAAAATAAATATAATAACTCTTATAACATAAAACATAAAGAATAAAAAAAAACTCAAAGGATAATAACAAGCAGTATTCATATAACAAGAGAGAAGACGCTTCGATGTAATGGATGGCTCTTTGTCTTTTACCTGTCCGCTCAAAGGACCGCTCAATTCCTCCGTATTTTAATAAGCCCTTAGTTAGTGGGAGGATTTCTGGAAATTTACCGCGAACATTCTAACTCGAGTGACTTAATCCTGAAACTTGTGTATTGGAATGTGAACTTGGAATTCCGATTATTTTGCATACAAATTTTAGATATTTAAAAGTTTTGATATTATTAGTTCAAAGCTAGTTCAGAGTACGCATGCACATTTCCTATTTTTTTTATGTTTGGGTCGGTAGACAGGCTGACGGTCCACTTGATGGTAGGTGGCTATCGTCGCCTATAACACAAGCAACGCCAAATCAGCTGCAAGTGCGCTGCCGACTAGAGTAGAATTAAGGGTAAGTGCCCTACACTACTTTCCAAATCCAGACCAGAGCCAAATTTGAAAAGTTGATTTTTCAAAGTTGACCCTGCCGGGAATCGAACCCGAGAACCTTAGAACAGAGCGTTAAGGCAAGCACCCTAACCACTCATCCTTATCTTATTATTTGTTTTATTTAAGCTTGTGACCTCTATGCATACAAATAAATTAGTATATATGTTTTAATTTTTGTCTGTCTGTTCTGTTACGGCTAATATCCGAAATATCTGAACTGATTTTGACGGGACTTTCATTAGCAGATAGTTGATGTTAGAAGGAGTTTTATTAGGCTAAGTGTTCAGGGTTCAGCTGATGGTTATTAATATTTTTAATTGAAAATGTGACCTGATGGGTAGACCATCTATCATATCTGTGAAAGTGCTAAAACAATATTGAATTAGTCGTAATACAGTCTTAGTTAACCATGGCATTTAAAAAAATTTACAATAAGTAATATTGGCTTAAAATAATGCTTGTTTAAACACATCTTTGTTCCATTTTCATCGCAATAAACGCAAATCCAAACAGTAGAGAAATAACCTATTTCCAATACAGATGGTGAATAGCAAGCTAATTGAACTATAACTTAAGCAAATAAAGCAGTCTCGTTGCCATTTATTTCTGGCGGACATCGAGAGGTCGAATGGTTTAATTGAATCTTTTTATACGCTCCCGATTCTTCTTAAATTGATTGGAGTTTAATCCAGTTTTTCCTTTGGAAACGGTCGACATTAAACGGCTCTCTCAATGTTTAAACTTTAATTATTTCCTGCGAGAAAACCTTCAGGTACGGAATAATCCTTGGTATCTGTAAGAACGTATTTCGTAACTAGCGGCCCGCCTCCAGATTCGCATGAATGCAATTAGGTTTTATTATATATATATATAAACCTCCCGTGAAAAATTATCTAACTGATAGTGAAAACTGCATCAAACTCTGTTGTTTAAAGACAGTCACGATTTATACTATGAAACAGTACTATGAGCCACGAAAGAAGCAGTGGTGATGAATAGATTTCATTTCAAAGTATTGACGAGTCCACTTATTTGAGTGATTAAGTTTCTTGCTTTGTCTCAGGAGTCCCGAGTTTGATTTCCTACTGGGCCAACTTGGGAAATGAACTTTTCAAAGTTGATTCTGGTCTGGATCTGGAAAGTACTGGCAGGGCACACTGTATTTCCCCCCCTAGGTGGGCCATGACCTTGTCGTGGTGGGGGGGCTTACCCTTGGCAATCCGGGCGGTTGCAGGGTTCGGTGGGGTCACCGGCCTTTGCTCGACCGATCGGATTGGTTTTGGGGACTAAGAAGGACCACACCGAGGTGGGCTCCGAGCGAGCTCCGCCCAGCGGAGCTCGTGGCGGAGCTGTTATTTGGAGGCTCCAACCTTCTGTTGGAGCTTCACCGGTCATCGCTCGCGCGGGCCGAGAAGCCGTACTCGGCCCGCGCGATTGGTGGCCGGTGAGAGAGAGGGCACCCCGGTCCTTGTTCGTCAGACTGAGGTATGGGACTCGGTACTGCGGATGAGGATCGGCAGGTGAGTCGCAGCGGGTGGATTCTCTCGGACGGCTCCGACGCTCAGTGGTAGTCGGGCAACTTACGCGAAGACGGAGCTCATGCGACTGGGAAGGACCAACTGGCATAGTACCGGCAATCGTGGCATGTGGGGGGTGGGGAACACCCGGTGGGTGGGCACCGGCTTAGTACTACCCCCCGCAGTCGTCCGGAAGAGTGAAGACCCGGCCTCGCCACCCGGCCTAGTAGCTCTTCCGCGACGACAACATGAGGTGGAGCCCGTCTCGGGCTGCCGCGATTGTTGTGGAAATGTCAGGGGGACACCCCTATGGGCCGCCCACCCATAATGTCGTATGAGATGAGCGGCCACACGAGCAGGGGTCATTCGGGGGATGAAGGTGGAAGCGGCCTCCGACTCCGCGGATGGTTGTGCCGCGGAGAAGAGGTAAAGGGTTGATTCTATGACGAATCCCCTCGCTGACTGCTCGCTGCGACAGATAAGAGGAATATGGGCGGCTGGTGCCGCTTCGCTCGGGGGCGGTGGACGTGGGGAGGTGCGCCGCCCGCACAACACCGGGCAGTGAAGGAGTGGTGGCCTGCAGATGTTCCAGCGGGTCACCACTGGAGGAGTTTTTGCACGGCTTTCCGTGACGGATGCGGGTCCGCAAGGACATGGCGGTGCGTGGGGCCCGGGGATAAGGCCTCGCTGTGACTCCGGGTCTCACGATCACTGCCGATGGTGGAACATGGAGGCGGTTTTAGTGGAGTAGGACCGGCGGGGCGATTCGTTCCGTCGGGTGAGTCCCACACACCCCCCTCGTCGATCGTCCCCGTCGACGAGGGATAGTGCGTGAATGCATTTCCCCTCCTTAAAAAAAAAAAAAAAAAAAAAAGGGCACACTGTATTTCATATGCAAGACAGCCCGTCTAGCGGCAGTAACCACCCCTTATAGAAGACCACCGTGGAATAACAGGATCTGTGCTGTTGTGTTTCGGTGAGTGAATAACGGATGCCAAAACACTATTGACAAGGATAGGGGATCCCATCCAAATCCCTTATCCTTAATCCTACCATAGTCTAACCATACTTACGTTATATAGTCGAGCAGCGCTCAATGTTCGAGCCTGCAAACTGAAGCGAGTTCGCCGAACATTGCTCTACATAAGTACATTCGTTGCCTGACTGTATGACGTGTACTATGGTTAGACTGTGATCCTACTATGGTCGGCAGCGGACTTGCAGCAACTGTAGCGTTGCTCGTGTTTTAGGAGACGTAGCCATCTACCATCAAGTGGACCGACCTTAACAAATGTGTAAAATGTAAATGTTAAATTCTGAAATTTTCCGAAGAATCAAGGTTGTCGATATTGCCGAAAGAATCAGCAAACTGAAGTGGCAATGGGTCGGTCACATCTGCCGTAGAGCCGTTAGCTATGGATAGACGAATTCTCGAATGGAGGCCACGAATTGGAAAACGCTGCGTGGGACTCCCTGCGGCCAGATAGACAGACGACCTGACATCCTGAAAGGCATCGCAGGAAGCAGATCTATACGAAGAGCAGAAGACCATGTGTGATTACGAGTCTTGGGAAAGGCCCATATCCAGCAGATGAGAGACACGGGCTGATGATAATGATAATGATGAATCGATTTCGATTTGGTTTTACCTGCCCTAGATCAGATAATTAAAAAGTGACTTTCCAAAATCTGCATGGCTAGATATTTTCACAAAATAAATTTGTAATTAATATCTCAAAAAAAAAATATCGCATAACCTTTGTCTAACAATAGAAAGTTTTAACGATACAACAATTATGAGATAAAAAGGAATACGAAAAAAAATTGAAATTTCTAATAAGTCAATTAGGAAGTTGTTAAAAAGAAAATTACAAGGTTCGTTTACTTTTCTCCTCAAATAATTTCAAGTTTTTGGGTAGTAATTATAAATAATTATTAGCGAATAATGAAATGGGCGAATAGATTTTAAAGATGATCAAAGGGAATAGAAAGTTCCTATTTTGTTTAAAAAAGACACTCTTATATAATGTATTTATATTTTTATGTTAAGATCGGCAGATAGGCTGACCGTCCACTTGATGGTAGGTGGCTACCATCGCCTATGACATAAGCAACGCCAAAGCTGCTGCAAGTGCGCTGCCGACAATAGCAGGACTAAGGATAAGGCACTTGATAGGATAATGGGCTCTAACATTCATTACTCGCTCACTAAAACACAATAGCATACGTGCTGTTATTTCACGGTGGTCTTCTGTAAGGAGGTGGTTATTGCCGTCAGACGGGCTGCCCAAATGACTGCGAAACGCAATATGCCCTGCCACTACTTTCCAGATCCAGACTAAAGCCAAATTTGAAAAGTTAATTTTTCAAAGTTGACCCAGCCGGGAATCGAACCCGGGAACCTTAAAACAGAGCGTTCGCATCCAACGGGTTCGTCAAAAACATATTTGCAATATTTTTTTGCACTTCGAATACTGGTGTATTCAAAGTCGCGGAATAAAATTAATAAATGAAATGTATTAAGTTTCTAGGACTATTGAGGTTATTAATTATTAATAATTAGATCATTATTATTTTCTTATTAATTAGTGAATTACTTTTCTTCTCTGAAAACCGCTGGACAAACAAATTTCTGTAATTCTGTAGTCATAGACTGAACACTCTTGTGGCGGTAGCAACCACCCCGTGAAATGATTGCTTGTCAAGTGCGCTTTATCTTTTCGATTAGTGACTAAGTGAAGATAGAGTCCATTCCTCTATGTACGCTTTAACCCTATCAAGTCTGCAGCGCAGTTGTATTTCCTCTTCCTATTGATTGCATTTATAGGCAACGGAGACAACTCTCATCAGGTGGAATGACCGGCTGTCTGCTGGCATTCTGATAAAAAAAACCTTCAGTGGTGTATTCTCAACTCATTGCCACTTTCTTGCTGATTACATAATTCTTTAACGACGTTTATCCTCTTTAAAAAGCATCAACCGCAGACACGTTTCTTAAATTCGTCCAACGATCCTCCTGCAAAAAATGTAATTTGTTTGCAACGAAAACAAAAACCGCGCAGTCCCCCATTAAGAAATTATTTTCTTTAGAGAGAACAAACCGCGCTCCATTATACTAATTACACGAATTTTTGCGCAATTAGTCAAAGTAAAGATGAAATTACGTTATCCAGATTTTTGTCTCCAGATAACCAAGTATCTGATTTATATATTCCTCTATTTAAAACTCTATTGGTTTCAACACAACGGCGGCAGTACTGTAGGAGAATATCTTGATATATCTTAAAACACTTGTGCTGTTGTGTACGTAAGCGAGGAATATCAGAACCTATACCCCTATTTCCACTTTTTCCCTTATTCAACTAGTTTTGCTTGTTATAAGCAATAGTAGCTACAACCACCCGTCAGACTGTCTGTAAAAATCTCTATATATAAAAATGAATCCCCATTTCCCTTGGTGACGGCATCACGCATGAACGGGTAGACCGATTTTAATTCGGTTTTCACTAATTGAAAGAGAGATAAACGGGGAATGTTCGTATATATAAAAATTGCACCCCGGGCGAAGCCGGGAGCGGGTCGCTAGTGTAATATAAAAAATTTTAAAGCGATAAAAAAATTTCAATATTCCGAGATTAATTCGGACTGAACCACAGAAAGGGGCCAAATCCTAAACCGCTATCTCTCTCTAATACATATGTGAATGGGTTTGGATGTTTGTTATTCAGTCACGCGAAAATCCTTGAACGAACTTTGATGAAACTTGGCACACAGATAAAGCTTGTTCTGGATTAACACATATAATAACAATTTCTTTTAACAACACTTTATTTTCTGACAGCTCGGTTTAAGCTAAAGGTGGACAATAGTTACAAGTATCTTTACGAGTATAAGCAAATTCTTAGTATTTTTCTGATGTTAAGTTCGGCAGACAGGCTGACGGTCCACTTGATGGTTATCGTCGCCTATAACACAAGCAACCTCACAGGTGCTGCAAGTGCGCTGCCGACAATAGCAGGATTAAGGATAAGGGACTTGATAGGAAAATGGGCTCTAACATCCCTTACGCTCACCGAAACACAACAGCACACGTCCTGGCATTTCACGGTGGTCTCCTGTAAGGGGGTGGTTACTGCCGCCAGACGGGTTGCCCAAATGACTGTCAAACCTAGTGTGTCCTGCTACTTTCCAGATCCAGATCAGAGCCAACTTTGGAAAGTTAATTGCCGCGAATCGAACCTGGAAACCCTAGGACAGAGCATTAAGGCAAGCACCTTAACCACTCATCCAACGGGCTCCTTAAAAATATTAAAAAAAAATAGTATAAGAAACATAACTTTAACTTATAAGATATAATTTATGTTGTACCTAGACGAAGTCAATAAAGCAGTCTCGTCCTGAATTAGGTCCATTCGGTTGAGTTAACCTAAGCGAAGTTAAGGTTGGGTTAAGAATTTGGAGAGCTGCCGAGATGTCTATTCAGTTTAAAGTTCGATTTTATAGTTGAATATTTCCAATATAAGATTTTAATTATTTTTTTTGCATGAAGGACTCAAAATTATGAAAATATGAGGTGCCTGAAAAAAAACTCAGGAAAGCAATATAAATGAAACACGTAAATACATAGAAGCACACTGTATGTTTCCGGAACTGGCTACTTACATTAACAATATTTAAGTACTTACAACATTTGAAAATGGAACTCTGTGGCTGTAGAATACAATTTGTTTTATCAGACTTCACTTGTTTTTAAATTAAGACGTCATTTTAAAAATTGCTTGTTTACATCACCATGGATTTAACTAGTTAAAATTTTCGTAGTATAATTTTCTAGGATTTTAAGTGTAATTTGACAGCTGAGCAGAGCTTCGCTAGGTTTCGAACTGCTTATGGCGATGAAGCACCATGCAAGACGATTATTTATAGCTGGTTTGCAGAATTCTAACGGGGTCGCGTCAATCTCAGTGACGTGATGGTCGCTTGACAACTGCTGAAAACAACAGAAACATCGATGCTATGTGCTGTATGACCGAAACAGATAGGCACGTGACCTAAAATGAGTCATGAGTTAAAACAATCAATCCTGCACTAGAATTTGTGTTTGAAAAAGCTGTGCTCTCGGTAGATCCCACACAATTTGACTGCCGCTCAAAAAACTGACCGTGTCACTTGGTGCGATGCCACGCTTACCAGATTCAATAAAGGGGACAAAACACACAATTAGTGATACAATCCTAAAACAAAGCAGCAATCGAGTGTATGGGTCTTTCAAAGTGAGCCGAAACCAAGCAAAGTAGCGCGCACGCAAAGTGCCTCTAAGCAGATGATTGCTTCCTTTTTTTAATAAAACTGGACACTTGGCTGCTGTTGCTTTGGAAAATCGTCGTACCGTGAATAGTGATTGGTACACGATTATTTGTTTGCCGGAAGTTATTGACGAACTCCATAAAAATAACCGTACACACCGCATCATATTGCACCACGATGACGCCAAATTTCACACGGTCAGACAGACAAACAAATCTTTGAAGGTGAAATACGTAGAACTTATGAACTATCCTGCCTACAATCCCGACCTGGCACCTTGCGACTTTTTTGTTCTCAAAAATTAAGAACAAGTTACATACGTGGTCAACGATTTTTATCATCAGAAGAGGCTGTCGAAGAGTATGTTTCCGAGGTCATCACGGAGGAGTGGCATAAATATTTTCAAAATTGGTTTATTCGTATGGAAAAGTGTAACGTTAACGGAGAATATTTTGAGAAACAGTAAATTCATTTTTGACCATTCATAGTAACTTTTTCTTATTCATTACGGAAACTTTTAGTGTAACCCACGTACAAGGAAGATGTACAAATTTAGTTTAGCATAAGAGGCAAATCCCAGGTGTCAGCTGGTGACAGCTTAGCCTGAACGGCCTGAATTTGTTCGTCGACTCGTACATACGTTGCTACCCTAGTCTTAAACTTTTTGCCATGTGCTTAACGTCCTCTACTACGCGAATGACCTTGAGCAACTGGGCTCTCTACAACCGGCCCTCGCTAGGGGCATCCGCTACTCAAAAGATATCCAAAAAATCTTTGTTTTTTTGAAACTATTGAATTAAATGAAAACTGTTCGTGTCATTTATAGTGTAAATGAAACTCTATCATTTGATTATATACACATTGCATTACTTCTCGAAACAAATAAGTTGAATCGATTATTGCAACAAAGCAATACATTAAAATTTTATTTAATTTCTTGTAAACCATAATACTTAAAACAAAAATGCCTCGTTAAAAATATAGACCAAGAAGTTATGTATCACATATTATATATTTTTTGTTACATTGGCTTTATGTTTGAACGAGCTGAATCGGAGAACAAAGCAGTGATTTTTTCTTATCAATGGCGTAGAGCCTCTTAAGTGTAAGTTTACAATTTGTGTTCTAACTACTGTACAATTTATTCATAGTTAACAGTGTGAACAATGTATTGATTGTATTAAAAACAATTAAAATATCAAAGTCTCTTTTCTTAAATATTAAATTGTTAAAAAAGTCTTTTGATTTTATTAGCTACCAGATGAACCACGCTTCGCTGTGTCTCCCTCCTCCATTCCAGTTACCATAGCAACGGTTACTTCCGTTTCCGTCAGAACTTCAATATAAAAAGCACATGCAAACACTTTTCTATTAAAATGGAAAGTTATATAATAAAAATTTCAAGTCAATTCAGCAGCTAATTTTCAAGTTTTGTTGACATAAGCATAGGGAAGCTAAATTTTTCTATATAAAGATTACCGACCCACTCCCGTCTTCGCACAGATACAATTTTTCTACAAATTATGTACACAAACCTTTATCGTTGTTTGTTCTTTCCATTAGTGAAAACTGTATCAAAATCGTAGGGTGTTTTAGAAGAATTTAACGGAGAAACTGATAGACACTTTATTGTGTCGCTCGGATGTGTACTAGGCGTTTGCTAGTTTATTATAAATTGTTATTAAAACATTAAAAGGTCAGATAAAAAATTCCCCATTTCAGTTTTGTCGTCAAATGTATGAAAACAATACAAAAATTACGTGAGTTATAATATTGACGTCGGCCTTCTGTACGACTGCTTTGACAGCAGACAGCGTTTTCGTTAATATGAATTCCTTATATTTCCTAATATAACTTCCCGGTCATGTCGCTATAATAAAACAAAGCATTCTGATTTGGTTCAAAGAGCCATTAAATTTACTTTCGACTCTATTTCAAAGGATGCAAAATCAATAATTGCTTAAGAAACAACTATTTGTTCAGTACATGGCAGAAAAATTTGCTTCAATAGGTAATTATTTAATATCTGTCTCTAATCGTATTGCTTAACCATTTATCTTGCTCTAACGTATTTGCTTATGCTTAAAATCATTGAGTAAAGGTTAATTTTGCTCATTCAGTTTTGAATTTAGAATGGTTAGTTCGGTCAAAGTAGTCCAAAAAAAGTGCTAAGTATATATTTTTATATTTTGCTTAGAGCTGAAAGTTGTTACAGGTACAATAATATATTTAAAAAAAAAAATTGAATGACAAAATATAGTCACGTTTTATTTTCACTATTATCCTAAATTAAATTTTATGTAAATATCGTGTACCACAGACAGACTGACGGTACACTTGATGATTGATGACTATCGCACAAGCAACGCCAGAGGTGCTGCAAGTTCGCGATCTTCTATAAGAAAGTGATTTCTGTCGCCAGACAGACTGCCAAAATTTTTAACTTCGAAACGCAGTGTGTCCTTTGTTTTTTTCTTTTTGCGTGAGAATATCGGCGAAACAGATACCCACCGACCATGGTGGGGTATGTAAACTTCTATCCAATAAAAACCCATGGTGTTTCCTCGCGCTGTCTATGGGCGGGGGTAAGGGATCGTGAAAACATGCGTCTTCCTCCCCCTGCCGGAAACAATCATCACGTCTCCCCTCGCTGCCCGGTGTAGTATGGACAGCGGACGACCCTTAGTCCGCCACCCCCGGACGAAGCGGTACAAGCCGCCCATAGTCACCTCTCGCAGCGGGCAGTCAGCGAGTGGCTCCATTTCTGAAGCACCCCATAACCTCTTCTCTGCGACATAACTTACCGCAGAGTCGGATGCCGCTTCCACGTGAAACTCCGGATAACCCCTGCTCCTATGGCCTATGACATTAAGGGTGGGTGGTCCAAAGGGGTGTCCACCTGTCATTTCCACAGCAATCGCGGCAGCCCGGAGACGGGCTTCACCTCGTGTTGTTGTCGCGAAGCCGGATGCTCACTCTTCCGGATGATTGGTTACTAGGCCGGTCCTCTGAAACCGGGTCTTCATCACCGCCTACAAAGCCACGACTCTGGCTTGCGGTACTCTGCCAGACGGTCCTTCCCTGCCGCAGAGCTCCGTCTTCGCATATGTTGCCCAACTACCACTGAGGGACAGAGCCATTCGAGAAAATCCGCCCGCTGCTACGCACTCCGTTCCTCATGCGCAGAACCGAGACCCATAGCTCGGTTCGACGCATAAGGACACATACCTCGATCCGACTCACCGGGGGTGCCGTCTCTCACTGGTCAACAATCGCATGGGCCGAGTACGAATCCTCGGCCCAGCGTGCGGTGACCGGCGAAGCTCCAACTGCCAGTTGGAGCTTCCCAACGTTTGCTATGCCACGAGCCCCGATAATCGGAGCCCGCTTGGAGCACTCACGGTTGCTTTCTTGGTTCCCGAGCGACAATCCGATCAGCCAAGCGAAGGCCGATGATCCCACCGACGCTTGCAACCGCTTGGATTGTGGAGAGTTAAGCCCCCCACCACGACACGGTCCGAGCGCACCTAAGGAGGAACGCAGTGTACCCTACCATTACTAAAACCCCGTCAACTTCATTTTCAGAGTTGGCTCTGCTGGGAATTGAACCCAGTTATTCAGAGCATTAAGACCGCTGAGATCTCAAGTGTTAAAAATATAATTAGAAAAATTCCTCTCAGATCCCACTTATGTTAAATTTGTGTGGATGGGCGATATGAAAAGCTTCAATTGAAAGAACATTCGTTGTCCGTATTTTTATACATTCACATTGTTTAATGTTGCTTGTAAATTCCCATGAACAAGGTATCAAAGAACAAAACGTGAAATTATGCATCGTAATCGCGTTCATGCACAGGTAAATAGCTCGCCTTGTAACATCTCTCTCAACCAGAAATGGTGGTCGATTAAGTTAATGGGAGCATTGTTTGAGAGGATCAGGAAACAGTGCTACAATGGCATGGTGTGATTAAGAGAAATGGATTGAAGACGTTGCGATAAGTAGAGTGTGTATGTATCGGCCTTTAAATGTGATGTAGCATGTCCCTCAAATAATCGTATTATTGTCTGCGTAAAGAGGTATGGGGCTATAGTCTACTGAGCTAGACATATCTACCGGTATGACTTCAAATGTCTTCTAAGATTAATATTACTTAAGATTTTCTTAAGAAAATTTTTATATTATAAAGGACGGCTGATGGTTACTTATGGTGGGTGGTTGCCTTTGCTAAGGACACATAAACGAGGGATTCGAGTTACCCACCCTGCAAGAATTTCTTTACAACTTGTTTAAAGAAGCTATTTGTATTACGCAATGCGGTGATAGAAACTTATAGGTAGGCTTTGAAATTGGAACAACTTATTAGAGAACTCACCAATGTCAGTAATCATTACCTATGCATGAAATTAAAAACAGTCATTCTTGAACGCCCAATTGCCTATCGCTGCTTAAAACTCGGTGGATTGTAACTGCTACATTGTGATGTATGAAAAAAATCCAATGAATTTTTAAGAGGCGACCGTGCTCGACCGAGGTTAACATTTTCCGAGTTTATTATCTCAGTTCCTATTAACTTTGCGACTTGAGCACTAGCTGGTAGTATCGTCTGACTATACGGAGGCAGTCTCACCGTGAGATGAGAATTTTAGTAGAAACTGTTTTGATAGAGGTACCAAAAGAGTGTTTATAACGAAATTATTTTCTCCTTGACGTATTGGATGATTTTTTTTTTCAATGATTACAACACCTGTATTAATTACGGGTGGTTACAAATAAATCCGGTTCTGACAAAAGACAATAAAAAACGGAACAAGTGCGAGCTGAACTCCCGTGAAGAGGGTTCCGTACGATGTTACCTATCTGCACAATATTGAGTGATTTACCAGGTTATTTTAATATCATGGACTTCTTATAGGTTTTCCTATAATCTATAAATATAGAATCTATAAATATATTTTTTTTTTTCAAAATTTTAGGTTCAGTAGTTTCGGAGATAAGGGGGGGGGGGATTGGTCAATTTTCGTCTATTTTCTTGAATAACTTGGAAACTATTTATTTTAAAATTACAAAAAAATACATTTAAGATCTTCATAACAAGACCTTCCATTTGATATGTCACACGATGCAGTTTTCAAAAAAAATTTTTTGAATTTTCCACCTTCCCCCAAAAAGACCTCCCATATACAGATTTCATCTACTTACGTCACACCTCTGCGTTTGGGTCACAGAAATTGATATGTGTACCAAATTTCAACTTAATCAGTCTAGTAGATTCCGAGATAATTGACTGTGAGTGAAGGACAGACGGACACACGAGTGATCCTACAAGGGTTCCGTTTTTTTATTCGGACGTACGGAACCCTAAAAAGTAGTAGTATTCATTATATTACTATTATTTTAACTCTGCTTGCTTATGTTATGCAATACTATAAGCAATGTTATTGCTATATATTGTTATGCTATATATTCGTTGGAACGAGCGAATGCACCCAATACATTTTATTTCCAAGGGTTGTATCAGGATTCATGTTAATATATTTAAGCATTTTAAATGTATTTTTATTTCATTTTTTTTACTGATAGCAGTACCCCGAAATATCGCAGTACAAATAATATTGATACCATTTTTGCTCGAGAAAATGTGTTTATATAATATAATTAAGTAATATCTGAGATTATAATATTATTAATGAAGATGGAGACGGATAAATCAACAGATCAATGATTAATGTCCAGTACAGTGTGAATTGACAACATTTCAATGCATTTTAATGGCAAAACGAACGGCAGAACGTTTTACAGCAATAAATTCCGTAACATCTCTTCCTCACGCACCGAAACACAACTGCTCTTAGTGTCTCCCTCCTTCCTAATCCTAATTCTAACTAATGTCATAAATGTGACAGTGAGTTTGTTTGTTTGTTTGATGGTTAAGGTCGATTTATATCTTCAGACAACGAACTTATTAGACACGTATCGTCTCAGATACCGTCAGACACAGTTTATTTACATGTAGCGTAGCAGAAACGTGCCATATCAGACAAAAACCGACAAATCAGCGGCCGCTACCGCCGGCAGTTACTTGCACGGTTCCGATTTTGAGGCCCAGGCCTTCAGTATGTATATATAATATGTAGCTCGCTAATCCCTTAGTTCCTCAGTTTCAAGCACACTAAATAACTTGTATTAAGTATTAAGCATAGCATAATGTCGCATTGTGAAAACCAAACCGACGAAAATATTACTTGAAATAATAAGAGTACTGAACAATTCATAGATAAATTACATTCACCTTAAAAACACGACGGAACGAAAGAGTGTCGTAGACCCACGGAACAAAAAATACAGTAACCATTCTTGTGTACAAAATAATTGTCGATGCTGTTTCTTAAAAAAAATGGCACTAAATCTAAAGAAATATCCATTTCTTGAGGTTTACAGATTACGAGTCCTTTAAGTCCTTAGAATTGTTTTCTTATTTTTTATTTATTTAATGAAGGGTGGCAAAAGTATTACCACTTGAAGTAATATCGCATAAGAACACAAGCAACATCAGCGAAGTTGCAAATGCGATGCCCACCCAAGTTAGTTATAAACAGACGTTAAGTTGGCGTATTAATAGATTGCGGTGAGCAATTATGCACACCGGGAATTATGAACGGAAAAATTTATTACCTTACCTTTCCTTCCTTATGGAAAACATTTTCCTTGGAAGAAAAACATTCCATTGTATATCCATTCTCTGAATAATGTGAAACAAATCTGTTTGCCGCTTAATCCTTTTGAATTTTAATTAATACTTGTATAATTTCTTACCAAATATACAATTTCCGATTTTTATAATGATATTTTAAAATTAAATTTACAAGTAGTCCTATTATTTCCAAAGTTCAATAATCCATGAAATTTATCTCATTCTTAGTTATAAATTCCTAAAATTTCGTTTTTGTGAAAATTCGACCAAGGGGACAATCTGTCGGGTCGATGTGGAATACCCACATCGACCCGACAGATTGTCCCCAGTGAAGACTAAATCGTATAATTTTGCATCTATATACAGTGTCTGTGGTCTCCAAATTTGTGGGGACAATGGCGACTGCAATAAATCATTAACTTTTTTATTCCACTTCGTCCCCGTGATAATTTAATTTACGCAATATGTAATAATCACAAAGAAATCAATCACTCCGTTGGTGGGTTGCCAATTAAACTGAAGAATAAGACCGCGTGATAAACAAATATTCAAGTAGATTTATATATTAGTTCTGACTTACATTCAACCTGACTTACAATACAATCTTCAGTATATCCTTACTGTAAAATATACTGTACTGTGGTAAATGTAAAAGAAAAGAAAAGAGAACGCCCAACATTTATCATTAAGGGTAACAATGCTTTTTGCGAGATTTCCTTCAAGAATCCGCGAGATTAATGAAGGTGGCAATAATGGCCGACCATCCGATAAATAACAAAATAACGCACGCTCCCTTAACGCCCCAGATTAATAAGAAGCATTAGGGACGGAACGGACGATAAAATGTATTATTTTTAGTAATTTGGCTCTTAAATCTGTATATTTATTTGGTTTTATTAAGTACAACAGAAGAGAAATAAATTTATGACTTACAAGGCTTTCCAATCGAATAAAAATTTTAACGTGTTTAATTTGATTAGGAACAGTAAAATATAGATGTCACCTTTTCCCAGTATACAAAGTGCAAAAGTCAAATTGTCATCTCTTTTAAAGTGAATTCTATCGCCAAAGCTACTGGCATTATTAACATTGCAGCTCTTTAAATTGAAGCGTTCAGCACAGTGGAACAGTGTCTTCATGCTAACAGAGGTTCTTGGTGTTGAGGGGCAGCATTTTTTTAAATATAAAGATCAGCAGACTAGATGACAGATCACTTAATAAAGGGTGAATACAATCATTTTTGTTATATTGTTACAACTAACCACTGAATTTCCTGGAAAAAGCGTTCGCGCCGGCCGAGAGTCTCGAAGATCCCACCCCACTTCCAGGTTAGTGTCAAAGGAAATTGGTCCTTATATTTACAACACAGAGTTTAAATTCAACAGAAATTGCATTCCCGAACTTTCAACGGCTTGTTTACATCGCTGTTTCAACGGCTTGTTTATCTTCTAGTGAATTCGAAATGCATCGAGACGCTTGGCGCCAAATATAAATAAGAGAGCCGGCGGGCGAGACGGACAGTAACAGCGATTCGAAAGCGAATCTTCGGAGCTTTTGCGAAGTTACCTGCGATGTGAACCGGCGACTCTTTAAGGGAATCACTGACGACTTTTGGCAAGTTTAACAATTTTATCGGACAAGTTATTGATTTTGGAAGTCATCTTGGTTTGTGAAAATAAATAGTTAGTTTCGCTCTTACACGGCATTTTGACTCACCCGGTGACTCACCTCAACAAGTTTTTAAGGTTGCTGCCAACCTTACAGAAAACGAAAGCAACAAACAACGGAATACATTGTACAATATTCAAACTACAGTATTTTGTGAATCTTTTAATTTTATTTTTCTTCGTCCGTATATTTTCAAAGAGATAAACCCTTTTAATACCTTGAAGCAAATAACGTCGGTACGAATTAAGCCGGGGTTTTATTTAAGTACAATTTCAAACCTTGTTAATGGCGAAAATTGCCCTGCAATCTGTTTAATAGTCAAGTTATTTGAAAGGTTGTCGCTTAAGCCGCACCAATAGGAAAATCGCCAACAAACATAGTGATAGCATGATTTAAAGCACTTATATTTATGATGACTTTTGCTGAATTTCATAATTAAGTTTAATTTAATCTAAAATATTGTTAAAGAATGAAAAAAACTACAACTGGATGAAAGATAATGCTAGTGAGGTTTAAGGCTACTAATTTAGTTATTGTAATTTATACTGACTTACATATGATAGTGACTTCGTACCGCGTATATTTATAAATTGCTAGCTTTCAAACCCGCTTTCGTTCGCCTCTCTCGGGAACAGTCTTTTTCTCTACCCCCTGAAAATGTATGGGAAAATTCCATGGTGATCGGTTGAGTGGTTGACAAACACTTGAGAGTAAAAAGCAAAGTCACTTTCGTATTTATAAAAAGATATCCTATTATATCCTATCCTATTAGGATATCCTATCTTCAAAAAGGAAGCAGCTATTCATATTCACAAAATTTTATTGAAGTCATTTGGGCGGACTAGAGGATTAGTATATAAGTAAGGAACATTGTGACATGTGATTTTTATATTAAATAAGATTAACTTATGTTAAAGGTAAATTTATTTATTTATTTAAACTCTATTGCACAAACGTACAAAAGGCGAACTTAATGCCTTAAGGCATTATCTACCAGTCAACCATTGGGTAAATCAGAGAGAATGACGGAGGTGCAATTGAAAATTAACATTGAAAATTGTATAATTAATTACACAGAATTCATTAATAAAATTCTCACATAAATATAATACATTTACACAAAGCTATTTAAATTTTTATGTCAAGACACCTATTTTATTCTTTGATTAAATTCGGATTATTTCATTAAGGTGTTTAAATTCTTCGTAATAAAAGGTTCTATTTAAAAGAGCTTTGTTGGTCGATTAATTCTCTGCATTCACAAGATCAAGTCATATAATCAGTGTATCCTGACTGTTACAGTTCAAAATCATTTATTTTCTTCTTGTTTACATGTCATTATATTAATAGATATTTTTGGTGGCCAGCTACGTCGGTGACATGGTCCCCCCCGGTGTGACAACACCAGTAACTTAGGTAGACCTACGTAGCTAACCCCACTACAAATTTCGATTAAAAAAGGTACAAATAATGTAACAAAAAAATTACTTTGCCCTCTCACTAATATTGTGATCTATAGCATAAAAATAGAAACAATATATGTATAAAAAACTAGGAGGGCAATACTATAACTTTCCGAACTGGACGGCGTAACGTTCCGCTAATGGTAGCGACTTCAACTACTCTAACTACGCCGTCCTTGCCCGGAAACGTTCGGGCGACCCGCCCTCGTGGCCAGACTCCACGAGGAAGGTTACCATCAGCAATTAAAACTAAATCGCCTACATTAACTTTTTCGCTGGGACCGGAGAGCCTGCGCGGTCTCAAGGTCGGTAGGTACTCGCGTACCCAGCGCGACCAGAAATGGTCCGCCAGCCGGAGGCCTCGCCTCCACTTCACTCTGCGGATCAAATCGACGTCGTCGACCTGGGATACTACGGAGTAAGGCGAAGACGAACCCAATATGAAATGGAAAGGCGTTACAGCGCCCTCATCGTTAGGGCCGACGCTGACGTGCGTCAGTGGACGCGAGTTGACTAGGCTCTCCGCTTCCAGCAGGAAGGTTTGGAAAACCTCTTCCGAGGGGGTCTTTTGTGTTAGGGTTGCCGAGAGTGCAGTTTTTATGCTTCTCACTAGGCGCTCCCAGCAGCCTCCCATGAAAGGAGCCGACGGGGGAATGAACTTCCACGCGATTCTTTGGTTCGCAGCGAATTCCTGCACTGGCTGCTCATATAGACGTGCCAGTTCTCGACTTGCTCCAACAAACGCTGTTCCATTGTCGCTGTAAAGCGTGGTCGGCGTGCCTCGTCTGGCGATAAATCTTCGTAGTGCCATTATGGCTGCGTCGGTACTTAGGCTTCCGACAATTTCTACGTGAACAGCACGTACAGTAAGGCATGTAAAAAGGGCCACGTAACGCTTTTCGATATGTCGTGCGACGGTGATGGAAACAGGGCCGAAGTAATCTAAACCCACACATGTGAAGGGTCGGACGTGATGGGCTAACCGCTCTGGTGGCAAATCTCCGGTTGGCGGTATCTGTGGTGTTGATTTGCGAATGCGGCAACGTAAACATGTGGACGCCACACTTTTCACAGCTGGCCTCAAGCCGATGATGTGGAATTTTTGTCGCAGCTCGTTGACCACCAGTTCATTGTTGGAATGGGCGGCGCGTTCGTGGTGGTAAGCGATGAGAAGCCTCACGATTCGATCTTTTCCATCCAGAACTATGGGATTCTGGGACACCGTGGGCACGCCTTCTACTGCACTAATCCGACCAGACAGGCGTAGCAACTTGGTGGACTCTTCGAGGAACAGCGTCAGGTTTTTGAGACGACCGTTGTTTGTAGGTGGCTCCCCGTGATCAATCCGGATATAGTCCTCGCGTAGAGAAGCTAACTGGGATTGCAATAAAAGCTGCTCTTCCGCGCGTGTCATATCTTCTGCTGTTGGCTCTCTGTGTTTTGCTGCTGTGGACTCTCGGCACCGTGATGAAGAATTTGGAGATTTCAAACTACGGTCTAAAAGCGCTATCTTAAAAATATTGGCACAAACCAAAACACGTGCGGATGTTCGCAGTAAGCGAACCCATTTGCTAAAACGAGTGGCGTCTGGGACCACTGGTACAGGCATTTCGCGCGTATTTGTTGAAGCTATGAATTCCGCGGGAGGATGTTTCATTTCCTCAGGAACCGGTGGTTGTTCCTTTATTGGCTCTGTTGGCCATTGAGATTCAGGCATGTGGAGAAAGGAAGGTCCAGAAAACCACCGAGACGAAATTTCGATTTTTTTACCGATACGCGTAGCGTCGTCCGCCACGTTCAATACCGTTGGTACATACCGCCAATCAGAAACGTTACTAATCTCTGCAATTTCGCCAACACGATGGGCCACAAACGGTTTGAAGTCGCGGGCGTCGTTACGTAGCCATCTGAGGACAGTGAGACTGTCTGACCAGAAAAAGAGTTTTGAGGGCTTGCGCTTGTGAGCCTCGACGATATATGAAGCAAATCGTGCCGCCATAAGGGCGGCTTGGAGCTCAAGTCTGGGAATGGAAACTAGTTTCACAGGCGCAACCCTGGCTTTGCCTCCTATAAGGCTGATCATCACGCCACCGTCAGAGCAACTAAAACGCCAGTAGGCAACGCAGGCATATGCGACCTCGCTTGCGTCACCGAAAACGTGGAGCTCCCCTGACTCAGCGCGACAACCACCCAAATAGTGACGAGGAATAGAGCCCAGTTTCATTTTCGAAAGCTCGGAAAACCAAGCCTTCCACTCTAATATTAGAGGTGGTGGTAACTCTTGGTCCCAGTCAACACCCAGCTTCCAGGTCTTTTGAAATATTATTCTGCCTCTCACGATAACTGGCGTTAGAAGACCTAGAGGGTCATAAATCTTCATCAAATAAGCAAGAGTGGAACGTTTGGTTAGCTTGGCTGGTAAGTCTTCTATAGATGAAGGTGAAAATAAAAGACTGTCAGTATTGACGTCCCAAATCATGCCTAAAATACGGACGGTTGTTGAGGCAGCGTTGGATGCGCGTAAGTGTGGAGACAATGCAAATAGTGCTTCGGGTCGGTTCGAAATCCACGACCTCATCTCCAGACATGCTTTGGAATGAATGAGTACAATGTCTGCCGCTAATTGAGCAGCTTCCGATACAGTGTCAACGCTGCCTAAATAATCGTCCATGTAATGGTTTTTAATGATGGCATCCGCGGCAGCAGTTGAAATTGACCTGTGTTCCTCTGCATTTCGGTTTTTTAGATAGATGGCGGTAGTTGGACTAGATGTGGCTCCGAAGATCATAGATCCCATCCTGTACTCCTGGAGGGAGTGTGTTGGGTCATCACGCCAGAAAAACCTTTGGGCGTCTCGATCTTCGTGCCGTATTTTAGTTTGCGGGAACATTTCGCGAATGTCACCATTAAGTGCCACTAGTCCCTCCCTGAATCGCATCAGAATCGCTAAAAGAGGCTGTAACAGATCTGGGCCTGCTAAAAGGAGCGAGTTTAGGCTTACGCCTGATGACGTTGCCGCAGCATCATGAACTATGCGTAGCTTGTGCTTTTGAGGGTGTATGACTCCGAAATGAGGGAGGTACCAAGTTATGTTGTTGCTGTTCGGCGGTTCAGTGCAAAGTTCCGCGTAACTCTTTCGTATTATTAAACGAATGTTCTCCCGATAAGCATCAGCATAAGCTTTGTCCCTTACCATTTTCTTCTCTAGGCTCTTAAAACGAGAAAGTGCGAGGTCCCTACTGCGACTGCTTGGCACATAATCAATTTCTGCCCGCCACAAAAGTCCCGTTTCGAACCTGCCGTTGGGCAGCCGGCGGGTCCTTTCGTTTAAAATATCGATTGCTCTCTTATCATTTTCCGAAAGATATTCTTTTTTAGATATACCTATGCCATCAATCCGAAAATATTCTCGGAGCTGACGATCCAACGAATCCGTGTCGCTTGTCTGACAATAATTGACTATCTCAGGTAATGAGTTTGTTTTAATGCGTCCGAAGAGGACCCAGCCGAGTGAAGTCAATGCCGCTGCTGGTTGGTGCCGATTGCCACGCCTTAGTGCGTGAGGCACGGAAAGGTGCCAGTTATCGATACCAATCAGCATCATTGGCTTGGCTTCGTCATAACTCAGTTCTTCAACTAGGTCCGCTAAATGATCGTAATCGAGCAAATCGTTGCATTCGGTGATCTGACTCGATAAGGAAAGGTTCGCAATGGCTCGAACGTTCTCTAATTTAAACGTTTGTGAGGCATGGCGACCTTTAATATTTAGAGAGATGAAAGTTACCTCGGATTCCTTGGACATGCCACCCACTGCATTCACCCGGAGGACGGACTTCTTTCCGGTAGCACCTATGGCCTCGGCGATAGCTGAATCGACCAACGTGGCAGTGGAGCCGTCGTCTAGAAGTGCATATGTGTTCACGGTACCTCGGGGACCGGACACACTAACCGGCACCATTTTAAGCAGGGAGCGTCGTGACGCTTCTGGGGTGCAGTTGTGCGCAACTACAACATTTTCCGGGATAACAACATCATGATCAGGACTACGATGGTTAGCGCCATCATCATCGTTATTGCTATCGATATGTGTTACAGTTGCTTGTGGCATATCCTTATGTAGCAGTGAATGATGGGTTGTCTTATTAGGACAATTAGTAAAAGTACACATAAACTTCCTACATTTCCTATAAAAGTGGTTGCCTTTTTTTAAACATTTGTGGCAAACCTTTTTTTTGGTTACCCAAATCCACCTTTCGTCAGTGGTAATCGAACTGAATGCTTTACAATCAACCGTAACATGACCTTCATTGTTACAAAATAGGCATATCTTATTCGAAACCTTGACTTTAGAAGACGCCGGTGTAGTATGATTGGTAGTGACATGACATCGGATAGGTTTGACGATTTCATGTTTGACGGATTCCGAAATATAATCGTATTTCGATTTCATTTCGGCCTCCAGTTTGAGGAATTCTGATAAGAGTTCTATTCTGGATCTCCGCACAGAGTTCTTGTCCTTCTCATAGGCGAAGCATGTCCACCGAGATCGCAATGTTGTCGGAAACTTCCCCACTATCTCGTTGGACAGCTCAGGGGAAGCATACTCCGGCATATCGAGCAGCCGCACTATTTCGAGGCAGTGCCGCACCCTACATGAAAAAGCATTTATCTCCCTCGCTGTCTCAAAGTTGGAAATCTTAGGCAATGCTCTAATTATGGCTAACTGGGCTAAGACAATGCGTTCCGGCCTAGCAAATTCAAGCTCGAGAGCGTTAATTACCTCGAGAGGGTCTGAGCCAACAGCTAGCATCACCACTACCGCGTCGCGGGCGGGCCCTCGCAACGCGGCGCCGATTCTTGCTAGGTTTTCTTCTTTCGAGTAATATGAGCTAGAGGTTTGGTACGCTCTCCTAAAAAAGAGCCAGTCTGAAGGCTTGGTGCCGTCGAAAATAGGCAAACTCACACTGACCTTAGGAGTATTACGACAACCTGAGGCGACAGCGATGTTGGCGACGGCTTGAGCTAATTGTAAAGTGTCGTAGTTTTTGTTCGAACTAATACTTTTATTAATGTTGTCATAACAAAAATTAATGTTTGGACGTGTTCCGAAACTACGTGTGGATGTACGTATAAGTGTATCCTCTTCGGCTGGACGAGTAGGCAAGCCGGACCAGTGGGGCATCTCCACACACACAGCTCCGGAATCTGGAGCAGGCGCAGCGACATAAGATGTGCCGCCTTGTGGCGCGGACGTGTATATGGGTGCACTGAAATAAGTAGGATAGTAAGTACTCGTAGTTTTCGGTAAGCTATTTTGGTCATGATGGAATGAGGCGGTCGTACTGGATAGTGAGATTGGAAGAATAGGAATCGTATTTGGCAAGCTATGTATGAGGTCCTGGGGTTTGTGACTCAGGGATAGATTTGGGTTGGCCTTTTGTCCTGTCGCAGGCAAGGCGGCGGCGTCTAAAGGCGACACAATCATCGCGTCCAAAGGTGCCGAGTAGGGCACGGACGCAGGGATGACAGTGTGCGACGTCTCCATTAAAGCCTGAGGTGAACAGGAAGGAATAATTGAACTGTTACCACCATTTTCACGGTCTAACCAGTCCTGGACACTCCTGCTTGTACATTCGCTTGATCGCCGGCTTCCGTTGCTTTGCGCTTCTAGAGAAGCGACAAGTGCGCGATGCTCTGCTTCAGCCACCGCGCGTTCGTTGGCGAGTGCGCGTTCACGCTCGGCGTGTTCTTCGGCGAGTGCGCGTTTACGCTCGGCGAGTTTGCGTTCACGCTCGACTTGCTCCAAGTCTGCGAGGCGGCGCAAATGTTGTGCCTCCGCGGCAAGCACTCGTGCTTGCACGGTGGCCGGCGAGTGCGATGATTGAAACGATTCACTTTTCTCACTAGTTTTCGATTTCATACTCCGCGTTTGGCTTCTTAAAATCATTTTTATAAATAATTTAAAAAAAATCCGTTTCTGACACCAAAAATGTTACAGTTCAAAATCATTTATTTTCTTCTTGTTTACATGTCATTATATTAATAGATATTTTTGGTGGCCAGCTACGTCGGTGACACTGACTGTGACAAATCATGGCCTCTCTCGATGGCTATGTAGCGAGCTATGCTCGAAGTTTCTTTGGTGGATAGGTTCAAAAATTCTGAAATTTGCTGAAGAATTAAGGTTGTCGATATGGCCAAAAAATCAGCAAGTTGGAGTGGCAATGGGCCGGTCACATCTGTCGCAGAGTGGATAACCGATGGGTTAAAAGTTCTCGAATAGAGGCCACGAATTGGAAGGCGCAGTGTGGGACGTCCTGCGGCCAGGTGATCAGACGACCGGAAAGGCTTCGCAGGAAGTGGCTGGATGCGAAGAACAGAAGAGTTGGTGGCGAGCCTTGGGAGAGGCCTACATCCAGCAATGAAGAGACACGGGCTGATGATGATCATGGTATTCTGAGTAGTTTTGAAAACTGCTCATAAGTTCTTGATTTTTATCTTTAATCACTCATTGTGATTTGTGATCTGTCTTAGCCTATACTTAGACGAAACTTTGAGATTCTCAACTACTTTATAAATGATAGATTTATCACAAAAAATGTATGTGTAATTGAAAAAAAATACAATTTCTTGAATAGATTGTATTTTTAAATCTACGACCCAAACACTAATCGTTGGCATGCGGTAGCTTTAATAACAAATAAAAGTTAATTTCGTGCACGCGGCAAAAGTAATCAATCATGAATACGTGAAATATGATTTATTGCTAACAGCAGCTGCATAATTTCTGTCGGTACAACTCTTTTCTTTCGGCATTACGTACCTGTTTATGATGACTACTTTTACATAATGTTTGCACGCGATCGCTTTTGTTGTGTTTTCTTAAACGGCTTCTACTTCGACTTCTACAGCAAAAAGAAGGCGACGATTTTGGAACAGTTGACGTGATTCTAATAAATTCGCTTTAACTATACACTTCATAGTATATTCAATGCCTCCTTATCTCCAAATGAAAAACTCCAAATATTATCTATATTAATATTATAAAGAGAAAATATTTGTATGTATGTATGTATGGTATGTATGTTTGTAATGAATAAACTTAAAAATTGGATTTGGAATAATGGATTGGAATTCAAAATATTGGATGAGTGTTTAGGATGCTTGCTTTAACGGTCTGTTCTAGGGTTTCCGGGTTCGATTCCCGGCAGGGTCAACTTTGAAGAATCAACTTTTCAAATTTGGCTCTGGTCTGGATTTGGAAAGTAGTGGAAGGGCACACTGCGTTTTCGCAGTCATTTGGGCAGCCCGCCTGGCGGCAGTAACCACCCCCTTACAGAAGACCACCGTGAAATAACAGCATGTGTGCTGTTGTGTTTCGGTGAGTGAGTAAGGGATGCCAGAGCCCATTTCCTTAATCCACTCCTAATCCCTTATTCCTTAATGCTGTAGTGCGCTTGCAGCAGCTTTGGCGTTCATTATCAACGAGTAACATAAGCTACTCAACCTCCTCCCATCTCCCCCCCCCCTTTTTATGTTTTATAGAGTTACGCTGACGAAGTCGCGTGCAACAGCTAGTATGTGTATATTTCGTGTATACATAGATGTGTGAAAGTGTGACAATAATTTCTTTTTCACCTCTCCAGCACGAAAAGGGTGCTTTTGGTGCCTAAAAACTCGCAGGAAAATCGATTTTTGCTGCGAGCGTGAGGAAAAGTGATTCAAATTTCGAACACGCGATTTAACTCACAGGAATAACATTAGTAGGATTTTATTAGTGTGTCCAGCTCCAGCCATAGCCGACTAGAGTCGGCCGGCCATAGCCGACTAGATTCGGCCGACCATAGCCAACTAGAGTTGGCCCAGCTGTGAAGATAGCTTTACAGCTGTGAAGTTACCAGTGGTGATGGCCTACTCGCTGTTGAGGTGAAAAGTTGTATGTTTAACACGAGAGCAAATTTTTTTATGTCTCGTGCCTTTAAAGTCGGCACTCGCAGGAAAAAACAATTTTGCTCTCTAGTTAAACAAATAACTATTTTCTAGTTAACTATGTGCAAAGTTTTATCCAAATACATTAAACTGTTAACTACATTAAATTAGTATTAGTTTTCGAGGTTCTAAAAACTTTCATCAGTGTTACCCTCGTATTAGGAATTTTTATTATAATGTAAATTCGGAATTTGAATTTGTAAATTAGTTGAGAAGTACATATTTGTAGGTATTTAATCTTAATACGGTATCAGCGGAACATCAGCGTCGTGGTCCATACGGCGAATACTGAGCGGAGACCTTTTGGTACACTTTTAGATTTACTAAATAATGTAAAAATTATGTAAAAATGTAATTATATTTGTACCAATTAAACTAAATTTTCTTTCTTTCTTTCTAGTTCTCACATTAATAATGCAAAAAGAACTATTGAACTAAGTAATTCATAATATATTTTGTAACCGTGAAAGTTACCACGTGTCCATTTTAGGCAAGGACGTTGACTTTTCATATTTTACATTCGTCACAAACCACAGAAGATTCCCCACCAATTGGAGGTAACACAGTGCAAATTTTACAATTTGAGAAAATTAATTAAGGAAATTGTAGATTAAGAAATAAATTAACGTAACAAAATTTATATATAGTAACAAACAGACCCGGATAGTAAAACTGTTTTTTTTTTACCTTCTAGCAGTTATTTTCGACAAGTAGTACAATTATCGTTAATTGTATTATCATGTAATTGAAGATTAAGACAACAAAGATACATAACAATTCAAAAAGCTAATTGAAATTTAATTAAATAAAGTCTTTATCCGACAAATAACATAATTTCATTTTAGTTTTACAAACTAAAGTAATTACTACATGCAATGATGAGCTACCTACAGTTTTTGCAGCTCTTGCGTGAAGTAATGTAGAAAATAAAACTTACATGTTCTCCATTCGTGAATAGCACTCCCATCTTAACCCAGGGCTTACGTGAAAACAGAGTCTAGATTCGACTAATTGGAACGGTACGTCTCCTATGACGACCCATTTTTCTCAATTGGCTTGAATGAACATAACGTTGTGATTCTAAAAATGTTTAATACTGACATTTATTTTTAGTATTTTCTTAGGGAAAATTCGTTGATAAAAAGTAAAAGATACTTAAACGAGCCCGTTGGATGAGTGGTTAAGGTGCTTGCCTTAACGCTCTGTTCGATTCCCGGCAGGGTCAACTTTGAAAAATTAACTTTTTAAACATGGCTCTTGTCTGGATCTGAAAAGTAGTGGCAGGGCACACTGCGTTTCGCAGTCATTTGGGCAGCCCGTCTGGCGGCAGTAACCACCCCTTACAGAAGACCACCGCGAAATAACAGCACATGTGCTGTTGTGTTTCGGTGAGTGAGTAAAGGATGCCAGAGCCCATTTTCCTGTCTACTCCTAATTAGTCTCCTAGTATTGCCAGATCGAGACCAAAGCTAACTATTAAAAGTTTAGTTCCAAACTTGGCTCTGCCGGGAATCCAATCCGGAACCCTTGAGACAGATTGTTAAAGCAGGCACCTTAACCACACGAGTAAGATTGTTCAATTCAAGTGCTGCGTAATTTTTTACTATCATAGTTTTAATTTTAAGTTCTTTTATTGATTTTAGTTTAATTATATAAAATAAAATAAAAGGTCTGAAGTATTTTCTTGAAATTCAATAGGCAATTATTACTTTATTCTCGCGAATGAAGTATGATTTATAAATTATTTTATTAAGAAACGTCAATTTATTTGCACAATGATATTTTACAATTAATTTTACAATTTCAAAGTTTTACGTCTCAGAAGACGTAACCTCGGTGTTAGTTTTCTTCTGAGACCAGGTCGTCAGTGAAAAGTTGAATTAACTTTAAATTTTCAGGCATCTCAAATTTATATGATTGGTTTCGTTTCGAGTGCAGTCTATTGAAAAATTTATTGCTAATCAGGAAGATTGCTGTAAAGTTTTAAATTGTGTCAATCATTAGAGAGTTAGTAATTTTAACTTCTAAGAATTATCCTTGGAAAATTTACGGTCCACGTGTAAAGGTAATAGGCGAAGAACCAGACAGTCCACCCTGCTGAATCTCAGCAGTACGTCACTCTCACACAAAACATTTATATACTGAAGTACCATACTTTATCATGTCGGCTATTAAGCTTTCAGACCAACGTACTATGCAGTATGCATGTAGTTAAACTATTTTTTAAGCGACAGAGTTGACGATACACTTTTGTTAAGACCAAAACTTTTGACATCAGGTATTTCCGTATTGACTTTTTTTTAAATATTTTAAGGGAACAAGCTAACACTATAGCTACCGTCGCAAACCTTAGTACAACGTAATATACCAGGGGAATGAATTTGCGCGGGCTATGTTAACATTTCTTCAGATGTACAAAAACAACTCACTAGTCAAATCATAAATTCTCTTCTTTTTCTTTATTTGAAAATCAAACCTATTTATTTGCAACCAGTGTTTAAGTTCAAATTCATGAACATTGTGAAAGCTTTATTTTCGTTTATTGTTGGTTTGGTTTCTTAAGGCGAGGACTTGGCAGAAAAGCGATATTTTCGTTGCCTAATTTGACTTGTTAGAGTAAAATTAAAACTTAGATAAAAATATAGAGCATAATAGACTGTATTTACAAAAGTTTGAATCGGGCAGATTTATACAAAAAAAAACCTGAGAAAAAAATTAGTAAATTACTGCCTAAAAAAAGGCTTTCGTGTCACAGTATTAAAAAATTTCAGCGACAACTATATAATTTTTTAAGCTTGTTAATTAACTTAAGTTCTGTACTATAGTTTTAATATGATCATATAATGTTTTTTGATAATCTCGGACTCAAGGATTTCAAGGTAAAGTAAGGTAACTCCTGGAAACCGAAATTAATAATTAAATTTTCTGAAGTTGCAATCTTTCGATAAGAACAAGTTATTACGCTTGTTCTTTCGAATTTGTTTCGTCTTGTTCACAATAAGCGGTCTTCAGGCCTCTTGATATATTTCATCTAATCTTTTTTTTAAATTTTAATTTTAATATAAAAAATTTCTCATTTTGCCATTCTTGTGTGATAAATGAAAATGATCTGTGTGATGCCAGTGATGACTAATGTCACTAAGAAGGTTCTTAAGAGTGCTATTGTAAGATGTTTGCTGGTGGGGAAATTGGTAGGAGAATTAAAATCAAAGAATAGACTTGTGGTTACAGATAAACAGTTGGCGGAGCATGCTGAGGGATTTGATAGTCTATGGCATATGTCTAGCAGTGAGCTTCTGTTGTATTTTATTTTTAATTATGAATGTTTAATCTGAATACCACTTATGGTGTAAGATATTTTAATAGTTTGAACGCTACGCGCGTCGTTTTACACGAATATCTGAGCATGATTATGATTCACGTAAGAATAATACAAACAAAACAAAATTGGAACAGGATAGTTCAATTCTGTTTTCATTATTTGCTGCAATTAAAAATTAATAATTATTGTTATGTAATCAGACTAGTATTTTTCTAAAAATTTGTACTTAAATGCCTCGATAACATGAACAGACTACCCACTAAACGGGTATTTACATGCTACTTTCAGAAGTTTTTAATCTGGTTAAAATAGGTATAAAGGAAATTGAAAATTATGAACCTCTTTTTCATCAAAAAATCTATTAATTTTAAGAAAAAATGTTACTACCGTTAGCGATATTATAAACACATCTTTCGAGCAGCTATGTCTCAGACATGCTAACCTCAAAGGGATACATTGTTATCTATCCCAAAATGACTTGAATATTATGTTTGAAAATTAGTAAGATTACTCAGTTAGAACCCTTTGGGTAGATAAAGGTATCTTAAATATCTGTATATTGACTTTAGAAGATGTCTTAACTACTTACATAATATAACATAGAAGAGGGTCAAATAAATTTGTTATTTCTTTCAAGACTAATAAACTAATCCAACCAGAACCGTTCCATTTGCGGACCACCAAGCGTGGGCGAGGGTTTCATCTCTTCGTGGTCGAAGCTCTCACGAAGCTTTTCAGTTCCACCTTCCTTGTTCGGACTGCTAAGGAGTGGAACTCATTGCCTGCGTCTGTGTTCCCAGAGGACTACAACCTCGGGGTCTTCAAAACCTGTGTAAATGGGCATTTACTGGTAAGCGTGGTCCACCTTCGGCCGCATCTGCACCTCACATCAGGTGAAATAGTGGTCAAGCGCTACCTTGATTTAATATAAAAAATATATATAAGTGAAATCAAGTTAAATTAAACTTTCTTAATTAATTTTTCTACTATGATAATTCCTCCATATTGAGGTTTAATATTTAAAATATCGAAATTGAATCAATTGAGTAGCGTATTAAAGCAACCAAATTTAGTTGACGGCGTCCACCTGATAACTGCAAGCAACACTGGGTAATACAAAGACATTTGTAAACCTGATAGGATAAGGAATAATGTGAGGTTTACGAAACACAAGAGCACAAGTACTGTTATTTCACCCTGATCGTATGTGGTCACTAATCACCATATGGAGCACACACATTTTGATTTCAAAACGCAGTGTGTTTGACTACAACTTTAAAAAATACTTTAATATCTCTCTCTCTCTCTCTAAGCTCTCTCTTCTCTCTCTCTCTCAGATCCTCTTCAGTCCTGAAGGTTAACCGTCAACTCCCTGAACCGGTCTCCTTCAAGAGTCAACTGGAACAGTTGCTCAAACAAGGTAATTCCAGTCCCACTCTCAACTACGACTTATTTCTTCGTCCAGTGCGTCTGTTCCCTTCCACCTTTACCCGTGATATTCAATCTTGCGTTTTTTAGTGATTCGCATGATCGTCTGGGACATTTTGACACGTTGGAGAAGGGTTCCCGCTGGTGTCCTCCTTGAGAGTCCTTAACTTTAATAGATTACAAATATACTAATATTGAAAGGAAAAAATTAGTTTATTTTATCATACAAGACTACTCGGCTTACGTTCTTATACAGTTTGACTTATAATAGGACATAGTCCTCTCACATGCATAACAAATTAATATAAGCAACCTAAAACTAAATAAAACCTAAAAAATATGTAAAAAATTGTGCGCCCGCGGCTTGGTGCCGAGGATGCCGGCAGCATTTCCTCGCTGTATTGCAATTTCCTCGCTGCGTTGCGCGAGGAAGCTGCCAGCTCGTCGGTCATCAGTGGTGTCTTGAGATGTCTTTTAATTAATTAATAAGTTAATAAATATTAATAAAAAATAATTAATTAAAATAATAATTAATAAAAATACAAATAATTATATATTATTCATTTTTCAATAAAACAATATGTGGCAAATCTGTTCATGTTCATAGAATTCTAATATCTACTAAATATTTAATGAAGGTATATGGGCGCGAACTAATAGAATTTTTATTATTAGAATGTTATTAGCAATCGTCCCACTGAGGGCGTAGCTTAAGCGAAAGTTCCTGTGATACATTCCCGTCATAAAACTTGTACCTATTTGAGGTCCGACACATGCGGCTCGCGCATCAAGTCGTAATAATAAAAGTTGGCGACCCTCATAACTCATAGGTCTCCACTCGACTAAATTTGTGGAGGTCTGAAGAAATTGTGCGAACAAAATTCCCGTATCGGAATATTTTACCCCTTCGTCATTGCTGTAAATTTGGAAAACAAATATTATTTAGACGAACTTAGATATTATAAGAATAATTATATCTGAATAGGATTAATTATAATTACGTAAACATTAACGTTTAGAGAAATTTTGATAAAATACAGCTAATCATAGACTTATGAATTAAACATGAACACCAGCTTCATTTAACTGTTATTCTGTTGATTCAATAACGAGTCTCAATAAATCGATAATAACAAGTTTATATTTATTATTTTATTCTCTGCGAAAAATATCGTTATATTGACGACCAGCTTCAACGTCGTACTAGTGGTATTCGATATAGTGCGTAACTTTTTTGCTTGTAAACCGATTGGAATGAAACAAACACTAAATGTTACGGGAAGCTTGCTATATATCATCAGTGAAATCCGCTTTTAAATCGGTTAAGCCGTTTCTGAGATTAGCGTGCACAAACGCACAGACAAACAAACAAAAATTCTAAAAACGACTTTTTTGACCTAGGTAGTATAAGTACAACGTGTACGTACAAATTGTGTTTTTTTTTAAATATTTAATGTACAAACACGGCTCGTTTACGATTTTATTATATGTATAGAATATAGATCGCGAGAGGTCGAGTCTATTTACATATAAATTTACCTTATTTTAATTACAATACTAGACTTTTATACCATGCAAGCAAAATAAATCTTTTTTTTTACCTATTACCTATCAGCTTGTAAGGGACTACATACAGTACGATGTTACATCGCAAGAATGGGCACAAGCTGATCCTACAAATGAAGTAGCTATTATTCTAATTAGCTTCCCTCGTAAAAGTTGATTTTTTAGTTACGTAGGAAAAACATAAACATAAACAACACAGATAAAAACTAAATTAAAATTCTTCCTTGGTAAACAGTTATAAATTAAGAAAAAAAAAATGTTATTCGGAAGTAGTTATGAAACAAGGAGATATCTGTAACAGTTATTAAACTATTATATCGCAAAATTTGCATTTCGACATTAGCTAATAATTTTGCCAAACAAACTGCCATATCAATTATATTTGTAATCGTTGGCATCATTGAAACGTGAATGGCATGGAAGTAGGATTCCGAACATGTTTTTTTCCTAAATGTGTGTCAGTTGCGTCTGGTTCTAGATGTATAGCAGTGGACAAAATTGAGTGACGGACTTAATTATTCCAAGTAAATTTTGTTGAATTTTGACTAGTTTGCGACAGATTTAAATCAACAATAAATTAATTGTTAAGAAATCTGTCATATCGAACGATTACACGACTGAAACCAACACCTCCTTCCGTGTACAATACCTACAACAATGGTTTCAGGATGTTGTTGGGACTACCACCTTTATACAATGCGTCTGGCATGTTTCCACAAGTGAGAACGGACAATTTCTATACCATCCTTGCTCTGCAATTTGCATGCTCAATTCCATCTTGAAGACCATTAATCTGGAGATAAATCTCTGGTAAGATGCGCCAACCCATACAGGTAGTAGTCGGTAAGAGATGAAGTAACCCATGTAAAATAAAAGTAATTAATTATTAATAATAAGCTAAAAGTAATTAATTATTAATTTAACTAGCTGTTGCGCGCGACTTCGTTCGCGTATCTTTATAATTTACTATGTACTCGCTGATAATGTAGCTTTCTATTGGTGAAAGAATTTTTAAAATCGGTCCAGTAGTTTTTGAATTTATTCATTACTTACATACATACATACAAATCTTTTCTCTTTATGATAAGATAAAAAATAGATATTATAGATTAAAATATGAAGATAAAATATGATGATAAGAAATAGGTATAGATTTAAATACGTACCCAAAATTATTATTTTTTATACATATACTCTTCGGTAAGATGGTCCAACTTAAAAAAGTGTGTGTCTTGTCTCTAGGAAATAACTTAAAAATAACTTATCAACTTATTCAAATAACTATAAGTACCTATAATGAAAATGCTTACTACTTAGTAGTGAAGAATTAGTCACATATAGAACAAGACGATTTTAAACCTTTTTAGTTTTAACCTAAGAAGGTTTTTATCTAAATTTACCATTACATGTTTAAAATAATATCTAAAAGTGACCTATAATAAGACGGTCCTTTAGATTTTAACATAGGTGTATTCAAATAAACAGTGGTGGCGCTAGGCGTCGGCAACGTCGGCGACCGCCCAAAATTTGTACAAATTATTTAAAATTTATTTATTTATTCAAATTCAAATTCAAATAATTTATTTACAAGTAACATGGGTTACTGTGAACCAGTTCTTGTTGGTTTTAAATATGCATCCACATGTACTGCCACGTCTGGCGTGTAAAATAACATGAATAGGCAATTAAAATTTATAAAACAATAGAAACAAAAAAAAGAAAAAAAAATGTCATAATAAATTGTAAAATATAATTAAATGTCAAAGTATTCTTTAATGTCATAAAAGCATTGGTCTAAAAGCCACATGGTCAGTTTTTTTTTAAATAAATTTCCCGGTAATTCTCTGAGTGCACTGGGTAACTTGTTGTATATTTTAATAGAAGAGTAGTAAGAATTCCGCCTGCAAATTTCTAAGCGCATCCTTGGAACATCCAAAAAATTTTTTCTTCTTGCTCTTAGCGGTAGCACATCAGCACTGTGTATGAAATTAGACTCATGCTTCTTCACAAACACGCATATATCTCTTATATACAAGGAAGGGAGAGGAAGAATTTTTAATTGTTTAAATAATGGACGACAGCTGTCCATATACCGTGCACCACAAATTGCACGTACACATTTCTTCTGTAATTTGAAGGCCTTGTCAATTGCGGTCGAATGGCCCCATAAGAAAATGCCATAAGATAAGACGGAGGATACATAACCGTGGTATGCACTGAGGGCAGCTTCTTTGGATACTGTCAATCGCAGCCTTTTAATAGCATACACGAAACGATTTAATTTAGCACAAACTGAATCAATATGAGGTTTCCAGTGACAGTTTTCATCCACTAGAATACCGAGATATTTCAAAGTCTTGACTGTCTCAACATGATCATTACCGAATCTAACATCCAAATGCATATTTTTTGCCCTCAATGTTTTAAAATGAATAATTTTTGTTTTGTTAATATTAATTAATAGTTTGTTAACTTTTAACCACTTAGCAACATCGGCTAAGGATTTGTTTAAATTATTTTCTAGTAAGCCTCCATCTTTACATTTAACGATTATTGCTGTATCGTCAGCAAAAAGAATAGAACGATGATGAGACACATTGGGGAGATCATTAATGTATATTAAAAATAAAAACGGGCCCAAAATACTTCCTTGAGGGACGCCACACCGGTTATATTTGTATTGCGATCTATAAGTAATTTTATTACCATTTATTGTTTTTGATATTTCAGTACATTGTTGACGATCATTTAAGTAGGTTTTCAGCCATTCATATGCATTGCCTCTTATTCCATACAAATCAATTTTTTTTAGAAGAATACTGTGATTAACATAGTCAAAAGCTTTACTCATATCAAGGAATAGTACTGCCACCTTATCATTATCACTAAGAGCTTGAGTTATACTCTTAAATAGTTCAAAGCATGCCAGTGTGGTAGAACTGTTTATTCTTATTTATTTTTATACACTTGCGTGAGTTAAGTGAGTGAGTAGTACTTTAGGGGTATTATCCAGACCAGAGTCCTCTGGCAACACTATGGAAGGGAATCCCTGTGTCGTATAATTATTTGTATTTCATTGCTTTTGTGAATATAAATTCTAATATACCTGTGATAATTTTGAAGCGTGTGTCACACCTTGAATATAATACGTGCGTATTTATACATCCTATATAGTACCTTAAGCCGCAAGATAAGTTGGCGTAAGTTCAGCATAGCAAAGTTTTGTATCGAAAAGTTTGGACGCTGCGGTAGAATGACTAACGAGTCCCAACGCTCAAGTGTTGCTGTCATTATGTAGATGTGTCGAAACAATTCAAGTAAGAAATTGTATAAGTAAATAGGTATTTTGTTAAACATTTTACTCCTATTGCAAACAAATAATCTGCTCTCAACATGCAGCAAATGTTATTAAAATATTCTAGCATTTACAACACGGAAATAGATTAATAAAACTCATTACATGAAGGCTTTTACATATTTTATTTAAATGAATTGGTTAATTTTTAGAGGAATATGCAAATAACTTTATTTATTTAGAACTAGCGACCCACTTCCGGTTTCGCACGAATACAATAAGGTTTTTTTTATATATGCAAACCTTCCATAAAAAATATCTAACTGATGGTGGAAATCGAATCTAAATCCTTTGCGTGGTTCAGGAGGAGTTAGCGCATATACAGACGGACAGACGCGGGCAGTGACTTTAAATTACAATATGTATATGTAAGGACTTATTACCTTTGCAATTTACGGAAATAGTACTCCCTGAGTCCATTACTTCACTGAGTCCACCTCAGTATTTTATACATGTACTGTTTTTGTAATTGGACATATACTTACTTCTATTATTGGTGTTTTATTATTATATTTTATTATTTAGTTTTGCCATGCTATCCTAGAGTGCTATCTTAAACATGGCTTTTTATTGCCTTCTCTGTAGCCTATAAAACGAAATTTTTTCTACAATTTTTTGATAAAACCCAGATAATAGCTGATAAAACGTAGATATTTTTAGGCACATCTGCAAAACAGGCGCCATAATATTTTTTTTTAGATATTCTTTAAAGAAAAATAAACTTTCTATTTTTTTTTATTTTTTAAACTTTTAATCCTCCACAAAAATCCATTGGTAGATGGCACGACCGGTGATCGAACTCGACCTCTCGACATGATAGGCCGCGTCATTCCGACTGCGCCACCGAACGCTCTCGAAAATATGCAGCTTTTGATTTTAGAACTAGCTGTTGTAGCTGTGAACTACTTCGTACGCTTGGTGTTCGGTATAGCGCGTAACTTTTTTGTTTGTAAACCGATTGGAATGAAATAAACACTAAATGTTACGGAAAGTTTTTTACAATATACACGTGAAAACCTCATTCAAATCGGTTAGGCCGTTTCTGAGATTGATGTGTACAAACGCACCGACTAAATATTATTATTTATTTGTTGTTACTTGCAATAATAAATCATTTCGTTCTTTATTATGTTTTCATAGATTCTAGTCATCGTAGTCACATGAAACTTTTGAAACAAATTGTTTAATGTAACTTAAATTAACTGTTAAATTATTAAAATTAAGATTTTTTGACTCCGTTATGAGGTATTTATTTATTATATTTAAGGTTTATGTTATGACCTCACAAACTCGGTGTTGTAAACATGTGAATCGCTTCCAACTTTACCTTTCACCAGTCTGAATAGAAAACGATGTCTATTCGAAGTTCTCGTGTAGTAGTTGCCTTTAAACTAGATGTCCGACTGAACTGTAAAGTTCTCTAGAGACTTTCGCAATGAATTAGTTTCAGAAATAACACGCGATCGTCTATGGTAAATCGAGCTAGCATAATTTTGTAAATAATGCTGGGAGTTTTAAAATGTTTTTTTCGAGTCAGCAAGTGAAGTAAAACCTACCTGGGAATTGTTTAAAGCTTTTCCTTTTTTTTTTATAGCAATTTAGATTTTAGAAAATCATATCGATTCGTTCTTAGAACCGGAGCTACAAAATTTGTCTTCTTTTCAATGTCAGTCCGACTGACATTGAAAAGAAATTAATGCAGTCAGTCAGAAATTAATGCAATTAAGAAATATAATACCCAATTCAATTAAAGTTAAAGTAATTTCTTCACAAGTTTTTGTTTAACCATAAGGTATTCGTGTACAAAGTAATAAATCTACTGAAATTCCGGCGCTAAATTGTTAGTTGCGACCATAAAGTTTTAATTAATAGCACTCCGACACATTTCCCTTGGCACGTGTCTTAATACAAACAGTTTCACCTAAAAGCGTAAATATTGACTTAAATATTATATTACTTAGACATAATATGTCTATTATGTCTAGCGACTAAGCGAAGACTAAGCGTTATATTATAACGCTTAGTCTTCTTCCGGCTTGTATCCATTATATATATCGTTTGAGCCCTGGTCTAATAGTAATATTTTTGGATGTAGAATTACTAGAAGTACTAGAATTACTAGAAGGTGCATCAAAATGTACCTTTGCCAATCGCTTATCTTTAATCATACTGATGCAGTCGGCAGCGTACTTGCAACACCTGTGGCATTGCTTGTATTATAGGCGACGGTAGCCACCTACCATCAAGTGGATAGTCAGCCTGTCTGCTGACCATAATATAAAAAAGAATGAAAATCAAAGTTCTCATTCACATAAAATTTGATTACATTATAGTTATAATACTTTGATTAATATTTAAAAATTACAAATTACTTACCATCAAGTGGACAGAGAGACAAGTGGACAGAAGTGAACATAAAATAAAATTCACATGTAATTTGATTATAATGATTTAGTTAATATTTAAAAATTACAAATTGAATTGATAATTGAAAAATCGTGATCAAAATCTCGCTATTGTAGCAATTATTTTTATTGTAGCAATTATTAGCATTTTTAAAGATTTAGACGAGCTCATCGATCGATTGGTAGGTTATCTTAGAATTAGCTCCCTATCCCAAGGGTCTCATGGGTTCAATTCTCGGCAGGACCAACTTTGGGAATGAACTTTTTAATCTTGGCACCGTTTGGGCAGCCCGTCTGGCGGCAGTTACCACCGTCAGACCACCGTGAAATAGCAGCATGTGTGCTGTTGTGTTTCTGCGAGAGAGTAAGGGATGCCAGATCCAATTTCCCGTGCCGAACTTCAACACGTGTGGGGTTGCTTGTGTTATAGGGTGACGGTAGCAACCAACCATCAAGTGGACCGTCAATTTATCTGACTGTCTTTACATAAAATATTAAAATTATTTTTAATATCAGTTGAAAACAACACGTGGTCCTACCAAATAATATTCATTAATCAAACTTAACAGGTACGGAGCAAAATTTTTTTTTTATTTAATCTTTTTCAATTATGTAAAAGCAAAAGAGACTTTTAATATTTCTATCTGATAACCTCTTCCTTTGATCATAAATTAACAAGTATTAATTCAGTAGTGGGCACGGAATATTTCAGTATTCATAAAGTGGGCAGCTCGTCTGGGGGCAGTGACCACCCTTTTAATAAAGATCACCGTATAAAATAACAGCTCGTTATTGTTGTGTGTTTCAAATGTGTGACTAAGGGATGCCTGAGCTCATATCTGCTATCCTTTTTCCTGTCAAAGTCGGTAACACACTTAGAAGCCTATAGACTCTAGGCGATAGCACAATAAATCCACATACACTAAAGTGGACCGTTAATCTGCTTGCCAACCTTTACATACAAAAAAGAGTAATAATAAAAACAATGTGATACAAAAGCAAGCAATAAAATAAGATTAATACTGTCTTATAAGAGGGATAAAAGAAAAAGTTGTGGTCTGATAATAAATTTGTGTTACGGTCTTATAAACCTTCTAAATCCAGTAAAAGGTCTTGAGTCACTTCATAAAGCGCCTCTTATAAAGCCTGTGTAAACAGCGATATGACATAATAGTACGAATAAAGGCTAGAAACATAACTATTTTTGTAAAATACAATGTATGCACATAACTAAGTTTTATTATTTAATACATTTAAACAGGCGAAGTTGGGACGCGTCGGTCGAGTTTTTGTGTAATTGTGTTTGTATGTTTTAAGCCCAACACAGACGTCACTATACTGTGCAGTAATATGTCAAAATATTAATATTAATATATATAATTAATATTTGTATTTATAGCTACTTTCTCCTTCAAATTTTGACAGAGTATGAAAATTGTTTTTTTTACACCTTTTATCTGTTATCACCTTTCTCTCCTCCGCGGGTATGTGAGATGACGCTCACTTTGATGATTATTGCATATTAATAAACAAGTAAAAATGCAATTCATTGGGTAATATGCTAAAATATATTTTTCCTTCACAACACACTTACTAAGTTCATATTGCTATAATATAATCAGTATAGGCTGTGACGCAATAAAATATATACTTGTAACTGCGTTTGTAGTCTTTCAAATACCCACACACGTACACAGACACACATTAGCATAAAGTGCATATATACGACTGAACACAAGTAAGATCTATCTATCTTAAATCTTATGAGCATTCATAAAATGCAAGTGTTATACTGCGAAATCTACTATCTTGTATCTACATACTTGGCCATATGTCTCTTCTTTATAAATAGAATAAGTATAGCAACAAATATAATACACCACGACAGCACATTGCCTCTTTAGCTGGATATCGCAAATTTGCGGAAATTGTTAGTCTACTTGGACACGCAGATTAATAATAATGCCTTGTTCTCACGTAATCTTGATGAATTACGATTCGAACCCATCGGTCACTTTTTTTTATTAAAGATGGGCTTGCTCTTGACCAGAATCTATCCATGTAGGAAGGATGAGGCCGACGATGGAGCGAGCTCACCCAGAAGATGCCTATTCACTCGAACCTTGAAAAGATTTGGGTTATTAATAGCTCGGAAATACAGACGCCGCCGGCAGGGCTAAAGACTGGCATCACAAAAGATATTTTAAAGCGCTTGGTCCGAATTAGAGGGATTTCGACAAGGTGAGAATGGTAACCAGCCGTACGTTTGCATGTCCGACAGAAGAAAGGGTAAGGTGGTATGATCTCATGCAGCTCTCGAGCAAACTCTCTGAAGTAAATTTTATAGAATACACACAGACAGGCAACTTTGCGTCTATGTGCCAGGCTCTGCAGCTTAGTTCTTATTATCATCGCCAATGAGCCTCCTAGATCTACGATCCACCGAGTCGAGTGCGGCAAGTTGGTATTTTACTGAACCATCCCAAAGGTGACAGCAATACTCCATGCAACTTGTGCCTTGTACAAAGAGAGGAGCTGTCCAGGTGTGAAGCATCGCTTCATCCTATTTAGGATGCCCAGCTTTTTGGCCACTTTTTGGGCTTTGGACTCGATAGAAGTTCCGAAGTTGAGATTTGAGCACAACTTCATGCCAAGAGGCTCTCTCCTAAGAACAAAGCCTTTAAGAAAATAGTGTGATTTATAAAATAATATTTCATACAAAAAGCACCTATAACAAATAGACCGTGCACACGAGCATAAACATAAAAACGAATCGAACAGAAATAGAACGCTTGCGGTTGCAAAATCGGACCAATTGAAACGATTGAGCCTTTTGATTTGCCACGAATCCAATTTAAAGTTGTCGATGTTATACAGAATGAAAACTGGTTCATGGAATTCGGCGGTGACTTGTTTCTCAGCTTCGAATAACCTTTTCTTTATACGAGTATGAGTTACAGCAGTTAGTCCAATTTTTAACTACAATAACCTTTTCAAAAACGCGTAGTCGGTTTGATTAGTTTTTAAATATTTTTTGTTTCTTTGCGATAAGCACAACTGTCTACAGTTGAAAAAGGGATACTTGTGCCACTATTGATATATCTGTTGCTAACTTCTCTCAATTAACTGAGTGATCTAGATTTAGCTAATAAAACAGTGTTAATGTGATCAATAACTTTTACCAATATCGATATATTTTGTGTAGTGACAGTCTTTAACTGGGCTGCCTGTTTAACACAAGTAACTATCCCCTTACAGAAGACCACTGTAAAATACAGGACGTGTTGTATTGTGTTTCGGTAAGTAAGTAGGCGACGATAAAGCTCATTCCCCTATCCCATCTTTCTTCTTTATCCTGTTTGGGCGCATTGGCAACCCCTGTATTGTTGAATCAGCCTGGCTGCCGACCTATACATGAAAATGTATTGTTTTGTGAGCTAAGCTTGCAAAATCAAGCTGTTTTCTTTGACTGTGCTGATTAGTAACCGTGTTGGGTATTAGCGACGGCTATTTTGTAGCGGTTAGGTATTCTTTTTATCAAAGGTATTTTAACATAGAAGAATTTGGAGAGGAAGCAATATTAGAATTGCAGGGCTATTTATATCGAAACTAATAATATTTTGTTTGTACGTTTACGATTGCTATAAATCCAAAGACTAAGCAAACAAAAATGATGTAACTTAACGTAAAACAATGTGAAAAAACTAAAAACTTAAAAATACTTGGCTTCATATCAACTGATAAAAACAATAGCGAACTATAGTTAAGTCATTGTGTACGTTACTTGTAATCTTATTATATATAAAAATGAATCCCCATTTCCCTTGGTCACGTAAGGTCACGCCATTTCCCGTCATCACGCGTGAACGGGTAGACCGATTTTAATTCGGTTTTCACTAATGGAAAGAGGGATCAACGGGGAATGTTCTTATATATGAAAATTGCACCCCGGGCGAAGCCGGGGGCGGGTCGCTAGTCTTATATATATAAAAATGAATCCCTATTTCCCTTGGTCACGGCATCACGCGTGAATAGGTAGACCGTTTTTAATTCGGTTTTCACTAGTGGAAAAAGGGATAAACGGGGTATGTTTATATATATAAAAATTGCACCCCGGGCGAAGCCGGGGCGGGTTGCTAGTTTCTCATAAATTATATTAAAAGCATTTTATTAGAATCTCTTAAAATAAAGTAGACATGTAAGAGTACAAAAATTCATGAATGGATCTTTTAAATGGATTAAAGTGAACACAAAGTCCATTCAGAAATGATAAATGTTTCGAGTTTTGGTAGGTTTGAACGGCTTACGCGAAAAAGTGATACGAAAAATGAACTTAGCAAGTATTTCATTCAAAGACTGTTGATTTTCCTACTACGGTTTCGTGTACCGATGAATTTATTCATACAGTATACATTGTCTGTTTTTCTGTTTGTCTGTTTTTTGTGCGTTTGTGCACGCTAATCTCTGACTGATGTATTATAACAAGCTTCTCGTAACATTTTGTGTTTCATTCCAATCGGTTTAGAAACAAGAAAGTTAACCGCTGTACTGAATACCACGCGTACGAAGATGCAGGCTCAGCTAAGTACACAATATATTAAATAGTAACATTTGAATTTGCAAAAAAAAAAATACTAATACATTTCAGACAACATACAACAAAATTGGTGTTAATTGTATAGTTATTATGCCTTGACTACGTAGACCACATCAACACGTAATGCTTTTTTTCTTTTTTTTTATGTTAAGATCGGCAGACAGGTTGACGGTCCACTTGATGGTAGGTGGCTACCGTCGCCTATAACACAAGCAACGACAAAGCTGCTGCAAGTGCGCTGCCGACTACAATAGGATTGAGGATAAGGGATTGGGAAGAGATAGGGAAATGGGCTCTGGCATTCCTTACTTCACTCACAGAAACACAACAGCACACGTGCTGTTATTTCACGGTGGTCTCCTGTAAGGGGGTAGTTACTGCCGCCAGACGGCCCAAATGACTGCGAAACGTAGTGTGCCCTGCCATTACTTAATTTTTTAAATTCGTATAATTTTTTTATGGTTAAAATGAGTACGCAACTTCACGATCTCTGTCAGCACCAACGTAACCAGAGGTATAAGATCCAAACCTCAGGGCGCCATTCAATGAATTCTGAAATCTTGAAAACTATTGTTTAGTATGAACATAAATTAATTAATACCGCACTTTGTATATATAATGAACTATGAATACACACGTACTCCAGAACTTGGGAATAGGCCTCTCAGAACCGAAGTCAACTTCTAATTGTTCTACATCGATATCATCTTTTGACATTTGTAAGCGCAATACAGCCTCTTTCACTACCATTTGTATGATATCTTACTCATTCAACGCATTCTATTATATAATCTAATAGCTATTGCCAACGAGTTCGTCCGGTCCTTCAGGAACAATTATTTTTTTCTTTATGAAAGGTCCTTTTCTGCAATGTGTAAGGAGATCGGATACGGTTGAAACAATTTTGATAATATCGCTCCCTACATAAATATATTTACTTCTGCGTATTTGAAAGTTAACCCGGATATAATTAAATAGGTGGATCTGTTGAAGAGATGTTGGATATCTGGTACATAATTTCAATGTTTTGATTACTTGGAAATTACAAATTACGAGTATATATTATAGCTAAAAAGAACTGAACTGAACTAGCTTGGACTGTTATAAATTTGGTTAATAAGTTAAAAATTATAATAACTGTAACTAATTACATAAAAATATTACAATTTACTTACATTTTCAACCAAAAAACAATCTAATTGGAAGCGATACAGACAATTGCTATATAAATGCTGCATCATTCGTTCCTTGTACCCATCCCGCTCTCCCAATTACATTTCCAATTATTCGGGATGTTTTAACCTGTATCCTGTTACAACATGTTCTTGGTGTCCCCTGTGCAAAATTTCATGATGATCTGTTGAGTAGTTAAGGCTTGAATGCCTAATAAACAATAAACACAATAATAAAGAAACTCAATACAGCATCAAATTAAATAATATTAGTTAAGAAGGTATGTGACTTCTTCTATTTCCTTTTCTTTATTTGTATAATCATTATTGTGTGTTAGTGAGATACCATTATAGAATCTCATTTCACTACTGTCATTTTATTTAATTATTCCATTTGTTGATGGAATAATTAAGTGGTTAATTATATGAATATCTCCATAAATCAATTAATAAAGAACACTTTTAATTTATTAAATATAGGAATTTATTGAAATTTTAATACAATATAGATTTCTTACATCGATGAAGATGCTGCTCTCTAGATAGGGATACAAAAGTGTCTGCCACCGTGATCGATAGATGGCGTTACCAGGCACACTTGATATTGTTATTTCATTTTGATGATAACAACTCCACCAATTTTACCCATTGGAAAGGTTTGTTACTTTATTGCGTTCTTCTGTATGGGGATAATTAATTACTGCCGCCAAATGGACTTCTCAGATTTTGATTAGAGAATTATCCATTATTTATTTCAAATAGATTTCAAAAGGACACGATTTAGGACAATGGAAGAATTATGTGTATTAATGATGAACATTGATAATGAAATGGAGGAAAAAAGAAGTAAAAAAAGAAAAAAACTAGTTAAGTCATGTAATCAAAAAATAGAATACGAAAATCAATAAAAGTTAGAACTTAATGAACAAAATGAATTGGTAATTGTAATAAATTTTGTAGAAATGGTGTCTGTTTTCTTAAAATATGAAAAAAAACAAATGAAATATTAATAAAACCACTATACTGTTTTTAAAAATAACGTACGTATGTGTAGTAGATCAAATTCACAAACAAAGATATGTCCTACTTATGGTTATTTATTCGATCCATTAAGCGACAAATAGAACAAATAATTTTGTATTAGGTCGGGGAAAAGGCCTTTTCGCATATAGTATGTATAAACTTGTAATAAAATCCTTTGGCTGTACTATTTGTATCTGGCTGGTTTTGATGATATTAAAAAGGTTACATTTGAAAAAAGAAATAAATTAGTAAAATGTTGTTTCCAGCTATTTTTCATTTGTTTTTCTTTCTGTCAAAATGAGTGAATCCAATGAAGAAATTCGATACTTTTTAAAATTTTAATACAAAAAAGATAAAATGCAACGCAAACCGCGAAAAAATTTGTGAATTTCAGTGTCAAGGTATTTTTGATGTCAAAAATACACCTCGCTCTGGTCGCCCTGTTACGGATAAATGGACGCCATTTTTGAAAAAGTAGAGGAAGATCGGCATTTCAGTAGTTACGACATAGCTGAAGAACTGGGAATTAACCACAAAACAGTTTTGATCCAATTGGAAAAAAGCTTGGTACACAAAAAGCTCGATATTTGGGTGCAACAGAAGCTCACTGAACGTTATGAATCGTGTACTTATTTGCCATTCTTTATTGAGACATAATGAAACCGAACCGTTTTTGAAGAGGTTGATAACTGGTGATGAAAAGTGGATTACGTATGACAAGAACGAGCGAAAAAGGTCGTGGTCAATGGTCAGTCAGGCTTCACAGACTGTGCCGTAAACCCGGGTTAACTCGCAATATGGTGATGCTGTGTGTATAGTGGCTTGGAAGGGCATTGTTCATTATAAGCTTTTACCTCCGGGCAGAACCATCGATTCAGGTCTCTACTGCCAGCAACTGATAAGATTAAAGCGAGAAGTTGAGAGAAAGCAGCCGGAATTGATCAAAAGAAAGGGTGTGGGCTTTCATCATGACTACGCTAGACCACACACATATTTAGCCACTCCGCAAAAATTAAGAGAGTTCGGCTGGTAGGTGTTAATGCATCCGCCAAATAGCTCTGACCTTGCACGTTCAGATTTCCACCTGTTTCGGTCTCTTCAGAATTGTTTAGGCAGTGTCAGGTTAATATCAAGAGAGGACTGCCAAAACTACTTGTCGTGTTTTTTGATCAGAAGTTCCAAAATTTCTAAACCTACAAGATGGCAAAAAGTCATCGAACAAAATGGCATATATATACTGTAATTAAATGTAATTAAAGTACTTTAAAAAAATTTATTGTGTTTTCAAATAAAATGCGAGGAAACTTTTCCCCAACCTAATATTATATTTGGTTTGTAAGCTTCGTCTCCGCTAAACCAGATGCAGAAGAAAACCACAAGAATGTTAATGAAGTGATTTGTGGAATGGCTAGCGACCCATAAGTAAGCCTGGGTCTGATACCAAGATACTGAAATTTTTATGCATGTATGTATTTATTCCTCTTAATATCATGACTGTACCTACACAGAACAACAAACAAGAAACGCAAATGAAGAGTGGTTTCAATTCAACCGAACAAAACTTTGTAAAGAAATCTCCGTTATTTCACGGCTACAAGTATAAAATTCCGTATTCTTTTCTTTGCAAATAAAAATTCCAGTTCCGAATTTTCGTATCGAATTTTCACTTATTATTACGGTTGAGTAGACAATTGAAATATCTGGCGAGTGTTTCACATTCCAGTAGGCTGTATTATTTTAAAGTTACTTCTGATTCTTATTGAGAGGCTAATCATTTATTATTCTGACAGTGATTAATAACCGCAAAAAATAGTCATTGTTAACTAAACTGAATTCGAAAACTAAATGCAACTAAACTAAACTGAAATTATAGAACCTCAATTATTAGCTGACAAAAGAAATTCTCTAAATAATAAACAATACCAGTTAATCATACTAAAGAAGAATTAAGCGATCAATATTTTTAGTGACGAGCCCGTTGGATGAATGGTTACGGTACTTGCCTTAACGCTCTGTTCTAGGGTTCCCGGGTTCTTTTCCCGGCAGGGTCAACTTTGAAAATTAAGTTTTCAAATTTTGCTCTGGCCTGGATCTGGAAAGTAGTGGCTGGGCACACTGCGTTTGCGTCATTTGGGCAGCCCGTCTGGCGGCAGTAACACCCAGTCTGGTGCTTACAGAATACCACCGTGAAATACGGTAGAACGTCGATAACTCAAAGACCAAGGGAAATGTTAAATAGTTTGAGTTATCGAGTTCTTAACTTACTAAGGGTTTAAGTTAGAGAGATTTGAATGGTTCATAATTTAACTTAGTGAGGTTCCTTTTTGTACATAGGGGGACTAAGTTATACATAGGGGGACTAAGTTAAATTCAAATGCTACTTTCGAATAACACAAACACACTTTATTTACAAGGTATATTTACATACTTAGTTTTAAATCATTTACATAAAAAAGTCGGTAATTTTTTTTTGTTTCAAACAATGTGCTTTCAGTTTCAGTTTTAGTATTCAAGCCACTTTTCACCGCTTCGATTGCCTTTAAGCGTATGTTAGTGTTGTTAATATTCGTTTTGAACTCATTTCACTTCGGCAATTTTTATTTTGTTACAATAAATTAAAAGTGATGTTTCTTGGAAAAATGGTTTGTAGCTAATGAGCCAAAGTTACAAACTATGGTCAAACTTTGGTAAAGTTTCAAAGAATTTATACACAATAGATCTATTGGTTGTTGACCATTCGGGTAACACGTGTAAGCAATAAAAACGGAATTTATTCTTGGAACCTATTGTTTAAAATGAGCCCCTAATAAATTAAGTTACTGAGGTAATTAAAATATTACTTTAAGTTACTGAGGTCCATACCCGAATTATTTGTTTAAATTATAGAGGCTTTGTATTTTAAGTAAAAGAGGTTTTGGTTTATGAGGGGAAGGGAATAAATTTTTTTGTTAATTTATAGAGGTTTTTACGTTATCGACGTTTAAGTTATCGAGGTTCTACTGTAACAGCACGTGTGCTGTTTTGTTTCGGTGAGTGAGTAAGGGATGCCAGAGCCCATTTTCCTATCCAATCCCTTATCCTTAATCCTACTGTAGTCGACAGCGCACTTGCAGCAGCTGTGGCGTTGGTGGTGTTATAGGCGATGTTCTGTAAAAAAATTTCTTAACATAAATTGTCAAAGTATTCATACAATAAGTATTATATTTTTTTATTTCTGAAACATATATTTTAGAAATTTTATTTCAAAATTCATATTTTGAATAGACACAAAACCTTGTTAATAATATCTAATAGTAAGTAATAAATAATATCGAGTCTAATTCTGTAATATGTAGATATCGCTCTAAAAAGCGATAACATCCTGCGGCCCTGTTTTACATTCCCCAAACTCTTATCCCTAAGTGCCCTTAATTTGAGTTCTACAGAGAACAGTAACTTCATTTACAAAATTTAATTAATTGCCTTCGTGTATTTTATAATTTCAAGCAATTAACATTGTTCTAATAACTTTCTAAAGAGACAGTAAAAGGAAAAAAATGTGTTACTCTTAGTGAATAAGTCTTCCATAGTTTTCCTTTGAAATATATCCGGTGATTGAATATATGGGAGAGACACGAGGAGCCATAATTTTTTATTTCATTTCGAATATTCCTGTTATTCTTATTGGAATAGAAGGAACTCTTGTTTTATGTCTCCCGAACGTAGGAACAGTTCCCAATAAATTTGAACATCCAATTTACCCGGCAATCGTTACTATGGAGGTGTATTTATTTGGCATCGTCTTCTGAAATTTATTCAGTCAAATTTCCGTGTTTCGCGTAGCGCCAATAAATTAATTGTTCCAAGTTCACTGAGAGTTTTATCCAATACGTCAGTATCAAATACAGGCTCTTGGATCTTTTTTTTTTAATTTAGCATCAAAGCTAAAATTTTTCACGGGCCTGAACTTGACTTTGTTTGAACAACGGCGCAAACAAATCAAGTAGATTTCTTCGTTTCGTTTCCAAGAATTTTATAAGACCGTTTTATTTAGAAGCTCAATTTCGTAAAGACACTGTTATTGGGCCCGTCTGGGGATATTATTGGAGGCGATAGCTACGATTTTATTCTGCTCCAGCTCCCGGGAGTTGCTGCAATTTCCCCTAAGGGTTTTCTCTACGTAAGTCCAATATTCAAAACGAATGATGTTTCAAATCTGTTGCGGTGCCAATTTAAACGTTCGCCCGCGAGGATAGTTTACAAGTTTAATACGAAATGTATATAGTTTTGGGATTTCAATTTCGAGCGGTTAGTGCGCAAGTGATTGATGTAGCGGTTTCCGTTCCGTTGTGAATGCTAACATTGGATATTGTTCGTTTCATTACCGCCAATACTTTTTCACTTATTTACACAAAATTGATGTTTATGTTTGAATAGCCATTATAGAGAGCTAGCCTTGTAGTTGTTACGTATCTCTTGGTATTGTTAATTAAAAGAATAGTGAATTGATGTAAGTACAGATTACATACAACATAGATACATAGACTATTAATATGTGACATCTCCTTCTAGTGTAGGTGGTGAGGAGCGTACACAGCATGTTTCTCCACAAGTCCGCAAAAACAGTCCCCACGAAGCTCTAAACCGTCGAATCCATTATTATGATGTCCGTAAACCTGAAACACAAGCAAACACACCAAATCGTCACACAAGTAAGCCTAAGGCTAATGACAGATTTTCTTCGTTTGATAGACCTATTTTTAAACCCTATAGGTATTGGTAGTTATTTAGTGTAATTTAATTAGCATAGGTATTATTTGTATAGTTTTAAGATAAAAATAAATGTTCATTCATATTCACTACAATACAAAACTCAATACACAGCATACGACAATAATTACCAAAAAAACTTGAAGTAGGTAGTAATTTGGCTGGCCTAGATGAGATGAACTTGACCTACAAAACAATACACGTAAAACATGAAATCAAATCAAAAATCAAAATTCTTATTTATCAATTAGGTTTCTCTAAGAAACCCTAATTATCTTCATTACAAATTTAAATTTATATTTACCAGGATTTCGGAAGAAAGCCAAGATGACGATCCTGGGGCCTTAGACAAAGTAACATTTTGAAAACGATAACGAAGATAACGAACAAGAATAAAATGTATGGGATTTATCACGTGATTTAGCGACGGCATATGTCAATCCCATATATTTTATTGTTTTCGAACTTCGTTATCGAAAGAAACTTTGTCATCTGAATTTAAATCATGAATCTCGTCCAGTCACTTTTAAAAACGAGTTGTCGTTTATAGTTATATGTATTATGAATACATAATAAATAAAATTAATTACTAATAGCAAAATTAACTTACTAATAAATAAAATTGAAGTGTCTGTAACGTCAAATTTTCTTTTTACTAAATGTATATGAAAGTATATCTATATTTATGTCGAAAATTACCGAAATAACCCGGCGGATTAGTAAATTGAAGTGGTAGTGGACCGGTCACATAGTACAGAGAGCCGACGGCCGCCTGGGATCGGAAGCTACGCAAGCGCAAAAAAGGACGACCTGATAAGGGCCGCGGGTCGAAGGTGGATCCAGGTTGCTTCTGATCGGTCCTTTTGGAAATTTAGGGGAGGCATTTGTCCAGCATTGGACGTACTACGGTTGAGATCAAAGTATACATACGGTATACTTAAAAAAAAAAAAAAACAATTTCTAAAATTGTTGTCTGTTTGTTTCTGCTAATCTCCGAAACGGTTGGAATTGATTTTGACAGGACTTTCACAGACAGATAACTGACGTTATAAGAAGCCTAATAAGTTAGCCTGATAAGTCTAAATTGGCTACTTTTATTTTAGAAAAATAAAAAAATATATAATTATCTGTAAAACAGTATGAATTACTTCGTGCTCCACACGCACGCCCGCCGCAGCGAAACGTGGCCGGGTTCAGCTTGTATACAAATATATAAATATAAATAAATTGCCACATATATGACGGAGCATCACTTGAAAACAGCACGTTACCGATTGTGTGTTTTTTTTGTGTTGTGTTCGTAATAGGCATGATGAAGGTATTAAAGAATCAAAGAATAAATGGTTTTGGAGAAAAATATAATGTTGAAAGGAGTCTAAAAAATTACTCATTTTTTGTATTAAAATTGAAATTAATAAGATTTTTCAATAAAATAGCTGCAATCGGCCATGTTAACTGAAACACCAATCAGAGCGAATGACGTCACGCCCAGGTAAGTGCCATCGTGTTGCTTGACTTTGCTTTGACAGAATGAAAAATCTGATGAGATGTCGGTGGCGTCACGGTTCATCAGACGCGACGCCATGACACCTAGGAGCGTTTTCGCGCTTAATTCAAAATAGATTTAAAAACATTCAATAATTCGCGTTGAAATTTAGTTTTTTGCTGAAATATTATTTTTTTCGGATATGGTAGACGTGTATCTACATTATGGAAGGGAATTTAAAAATCTGTCATCATGCCTATTATTCATAGAAATACGACTACGGCTTTAAACAAAGCCGGGCGCAGGCATATTCTTACTTCTATGTAATTATCTAATAAGGTTTGTATGAAAGACTTTTTTTAATAATCCATGGGTAATGTGGGATGGTATTTTTTTAATGAAATTCACAAGGCTGTGGGGTTAGTCAGATTTTTAATAACTGTCTATAATCATTGTTGATCAACTTTTACAGGTGTTTTACTAATCTCATTGTAGCGCGTATAGCTCAATAACATTTTACACGTTGGATGAGTTGTTAGGGTGCTTGCCTTAACGCTCTGTTCTAGGGTTCCCGGGTTCGACTTCCGGCTGGGTCAACTTTGAAAAATGAACTTTTCAAATTTGGCTCTGGTCTGGATCTGGAAAGTAGTGGCAGGGCACAATGCGTTTCGCCCGTCTGGCGGCAGTAACCACCCCCTTACAGAAGACCACCGTGAAATAGTAGCACGTGTGCTGTTGTGTTTCGGTGAGTGAGTAAGGGATGCCAGAGCCCATTTCCCTATCCCCTCCTAATCACTTATCCTTAATCCTACTGTAGTCGGCAGCGCACTTGCAGCAGCTTTGGCGTTACTTGTGTCATAGGCGACGGTAGCCACCTACCATCAAGTGGACCGTCCGCCTGTCTGCCGATCTTAACATAATATAATATATATATATTTTCGTGCACCACGAAAAAAGTGCCTTCAAATATTCATGTAAGTGAAAGTCGAATCACTTTCTAACAACGAAATCCCCGAGAAAGTTCGAACATGTCTGGATGAAACAGTGGTTAATCGTACCTCTAAACAAATTCAAAGCTAAACTTTGTAAAAACAAAAGTCGAAAACATTCGCCGCTTATTAAAGGGAACCGTTTCAAATCGAGGGAAAGTTACGTTTTGAAATGGGGAGTGGGGGGTAGTCAAACGTTCACGTTGGGCAATGAATTATTCAGGTCAGAACGGAAGCTGCGTATTTACATAAGCAAATTGGGTGCGTCGGCTGAGTACGAGCGACACGGGCGACGACAGCGACAAGAAAATATTGAGCCAAGTGCACGTTGGAGGCATGCTTCATTTAATGCAAATCCACTCCAATAAGGAACACCTTTGTAACGTGATCCTGGAAATCGAATCATACTTTATTCATAACAAGTACGTGATGATTTCGTGTTTAAAGTCAAACTGCAAGATATGTCCTATATGGGAGAAATGTTTTGCTCAAAATGTTTCGCTTCCAGTTGAATATGCCGATGGTAGACTGAATTATGGGATTTTCTATAAATTTTCTGTTAATATCTATAAATTTTTAATTCATTGCATGGGATATAGTCTTTTAGATAGATATCACCATATACCTACAAGACACCAATGAGATTGCAATAATCGCACCTGGTAACACCTGGGATAGCTTGGATGCTTAACATTGTAGTGATAAGTACCTACGTCCAATTTTCTTAGATAGCCATCTTCTACCGGCAATTTTGGATTTGATCCTGCGACTCTAAATAATACATTTTTTAGAGTTGTTTCTAAATATGAACCTTTCGCTCAGATTTTTCAAACAAAGATTTAATTCGTCTGTTTGCTTTACTATAGAATTTAATTTAGAAGTTCACTAAACGTAGGTAGATAAATTCGGTAATTAGTTTTTACAAAATTGTAGTTAGTATTTTAATAAATTGAAGGAGCTTCAGATAGCATTGGTTCGCTGACGAGGTTTAGAGAATCAAGAAATGTTCCAATTCATATCCGAATTTGTATACACATTATTTCAATGTCTTCTTTAAATAAGAGAGTTGTGGTGTTAAATTTCGAAATTTCTGGTAAATCTGTGATACTTTATACATTTTCCACTGACTTTACACAGCTGTGATGATTGTTTGAAATGCTTACATTAGCTTCAAGCTTCTTCATACAAATGCAATAATACTTCCCAATAATACTTAGTTACTTGCATTAGTGAAAATAGGTTGGTACATGTCTGTGTCATGCAATAATATGAAATTAGATTATATGAAACCAGCTGTTGCACGGGACTTCGTCCGCGTCTCTTTATAAAATATTATTGGTGGAAAACGGCAATTTTGTATATTTTATAAAAAACGGTCCAGTAGTTTTTGAGTTTATTCGTTACAAACATACAAAAAAAAAAAAACAAACATGTACAAACTTGAGTGAGTGAGTGATTTCGAATTTTTATATAATTTCTAGAGCTTACAATGCACGTAACAAAATGATATAACTTATTAAGCAAAAACCCATATATTTTCGTTGTACACTCACTTCATATTTTCCTGCTAATTCCATCTTAGCCTACATAAGTGATTGCTTTTCCATATGTACGAGGCCTAATTTGACGGTAAAGGGCGGTAGCCGACCTTGGTAAAAATGTTCCGCCACCAACTTCGCTCGGCGTAATTCATTTCTGACCGGCAATCGATCTTCTGGGATAGTGTTGCGTGTGAACTGTCTGTTTATACATCACTGTTTATATAAATATCTTTCCGCGAGAATATATTTTTATTGCCTACGCCAGTGTTTTATCCACCTAACGTGATTAATATTATACAAGTTAATTTTATTTATGTTCTCTATTTTTACTTACCTACTTTAGTAGCTAAATGAGTTTACGTCATGTTGACGTTGGAGGAAGGTGGCTACTTCATCAAAGTTGGCTAGCTACCATGAAACCAAAGAAGTGAAAAACTCAAGTAACACCATATAGACGACCCGTTGGATGATTGGCAAGAGTGCTTGCCTAACGTCTCAGGGCCCCGGGTTTGATTCCCGGCGGGGTCAACTTTGGAAATTTTAATGTTATTTTCAAAATTGACTCTGGTCTGGATTTGAAAAGAGTGGTAGGGCACCACTGCGTTTCGCAGTCATTTGGGCAGCCCGCCTGGCGGCAGTAACCACCTCCTTACAGAATACCGCCGTGAAATAACAGCATATACCTACGTGCTGTTGTGTTTCGGTGAGTGAGTAAGGGATGCCAGAGCCCATTTTCTTATCCCCCTCCTAATCCCTTATCCAATCCTACTGTAGTCGGCAGTGCACTTGCAGCAGCTGTGGCGTTGCTTGTGTTATAGGCGACGGTAGCCACCTACCATCAAGTGGACCGTCAGCCTGTCTGTCGACCTTAACATAAAACAAAAAAAATATATAGGGATGCACATGACCAACAGTAAAGGGGAATGGGCCAAAAGTACCAGAAACGTCAGATGTGCCCTCTATTCTGGCATTTTAAAACGTAACATTTTAGGATTGCCCTCTTTTCAATATAGTTAAGCAAGGCCTTCCTTAGAGTAATCCCAAGAAAATGATTATAATTTTAATATCCAATATCTACTTAGTAACATAGCTCGAAATTAACCCTTCAACTTGACGTACGAGCATTCTGTAGTGCAATGCATTCCCGGAAATAAAATTCGTTAAATAAAAAAATTTAGCTATGAACAATTTTTATTATTATTTAATAATTTTCAGATATCATTGTTGTTTTAAAACGGCTATGTGTTGATCTCTTATAAGCTGTAAATACTCTCACAGTACAATTTAACCGTAAATTCTATTGAAAGTTTATGGTTCGTCATTAGGTTTCTTGAATTATACCTAAAGTAAAATTTGATAAAGCGTAATTTTACAGAAATTTTACTTCCGCTAAATATAACGAGTAAAATATCACGACAGAGTGATGATTCATTGCGGCAAGTATTTCATTCGTAAGAAAAAAATAAAATAGAAAACTTTTCCTTCATTAACCAATAGATTTTAAAAAGCCGACGGCGTTCTAACATTACAAAGGGCTTTCAAGTATTTACGAAGCTTTTCCGAATCAATAACATCTAACATAACAAAGCGGCTTTACCCTCTCCAGAAAAATGGGGAACATTGTTATAACGCAAAACGGTTTTTTAATGAAAATTCCGTCGTCCTATTTTGTTTGTTCTGCTTTTATTACATATTATTTTATGCTTTTATTACATTTGGTCGACTGGTGATTCCGGAGCTGGCTACCTCCGTCAGCAAATTAGCCTTGCAATTTGACGAGGTTACACAGCCAGCATTCTTGAGACCCTGCCCAAGGGTTGATCCCTTAATATAATATACAATTTGTTAATAATTAAGATTATTAATTATATTTTTTTCATAAATTTTATTCATACACATAGTTTATCATATTGTATTTATATATTTAAATTTTAGTTACCTAGTACATTATATTTCAATGCTTACAAGTCGCTTATTCGTCATTGGGATAAGCAGACATAACCTGCATTTATTAATAATATTCTGATCGACTCTTCTGTGGCAAAGGTTCGTCAGTCACTTAATTGTAGGTGGCTACCTTCGTCCATAACACAAGTAACGCCACAGGTGCTGTAACTGCGCTGCCGCCTTAGTAGGATCAGAGGATAAGTGATTAGGAAGGGATAGGGAAATGGCTTCTGGCATCGCTTACTCATCCACTAAAACACAACAGAACCTTATTTCACGGTGGTGTTCTGGGTGCTTCCTGCCACCAGACGGGATGCCCAAATGAATGCGAAACGCAGTGTAACCTGCAAATACTTGCCAAATCCAGACCAGAGCCAACGACAAAAAGTTCATGTCCAAATTTGGCCCTCCCGAGAAACGATCCTGGGACCCCTGAGACAGAGGGGTAAGGCTTTTGCGCTTTTTTTTACCCTCTTTTCCTATTGCATAGAAAACCACACAATTTTTTAGCAAAGTCATAAACCTCATTGAAAAATAAATATGGTATTAGTCTTTATGGACTATTTTAAATTATTACTGAATGTTTTTGACTTCATAATAATTAATTGAATCAAGACATTTTATAATTTAAGAGACTAGCTCTAAATATAGTATACCTAAAGGAAATGTTACACTCATTTTAATCTTAAGCTTTGGGATGAGTTCTATCTTAGTCAATTTCATATTTTCGTATGTCGTATATTATTATCTACTAGCGGCCCGCCCCCGGCTTCGCCTGGCGTGCAATTTTTATATACCCTAAAACATTCCCCGTTTATCCCTCTTTCCATTAGCGAAAACCGAATTAAAATCGGTCTACCCGTTCGCGCGTGATGCCGTGACCAGGAGAAATGGGGATTCATTTTTATATGTAAGAAGATAATGTCGTGGATCGTTCTTTAATCTCTCTCGACCATTTCGTGTACCTGACATGACCTTCTCGTCGTGTTATTTAGGACATCGCAGAACAGGACCCTCGGTCGTATATACTCTAGACGGCAGAAAGAGCCGTACTTAAATTTAAAAAAATCTTATGGATTGGAGTAAAAATTGAGTTTAATTTTGTGTTAATTTTATATACTAGGCCGGTATATATTATCCATATGTTTTCTTGAGGCAAGTACTGTGTTACCTATGTTTATCTTTATTTATACTTTGATAAGGGTAAACCTGGTTGGAGTGAACGTTTAATCAATACGCTATGACATCACTTCATCTCACCCTTACGAGCCTCCGTTACTAGGGACTTATAATCCGGCCCAGCTAAGGACCCGACTTAATATGGAGGGACAGCCCATTGTATGAGGTGATATGTACATTTACCCTTCGCTAGAGATTACGTACTTCACGAGTTCAACATTAATTTTGGAAATTTCGTCTTAAGTGAGTTGTGGGCTTTGTTAGATCAATTTTCCTTATCCTTGTTATGTCATCATCATAATATTGGGTAAATATAATCCTTTTGTATGTTGTCTTTTTGGTATTTCTGATATAAATACTTTTGTTGACGAAATTGTTGAGCTAAATAAAAAAATAAATTAGAATAGCTACGATTATGAAAGAGTTTTAAAAACATGTCGTGTATGTTGTGAGAACTCTTATAAAAGGAATGTTTCTTAGGTTTATATATTATGTGGATCATCAGTCGAATTAAAATGCCTTTAAAGTATTATCAATTTTTGTATTGAATTGTAACATAGAAATTGTACATTCTTAAAGATCAGCCGCTTGATTTTTTTAAAGTAATGGCTGTCAGACAGACTGTCGATTCACTTGATGGTAAATGGCTACGGTCGCCTATAACACAAGCAACGCCAAAGCTGCTGCAAGTGCGCTGCCAACATTAGGATTAAGGGTAAGGGATTAGGGGGAGATAGGAAAATGGGCTGTGGCATCCTTTACTCACTGACCGAAACAAAACAGCACATGTGCTGTTATATCACGGTGGTCTTTTGTAAGGTGTGGTTACTGCCGCCAGAGGGGCTGCCCAAATGACTGCGAAACGCAGTGTGACCTGCCACAACTTTCCAGCTCCAGACCAGCGCTGCCAACCTACGTCTCCTTTCATTCTACAGCGCGTCGTAAATTTTGCGTGCGTACTCGATCGGGTTGGACGTGTACAGTCATGGACACAATTTGCAACAAAATAATTATTTTTATTTATTTTGTATACATAATCACAACTAAAAACACCGTGTTAGGCTAAAAGGAAAATTATTGCCACCATGATTGTACACGTCCAACACTGAAAGCTCCCACGGCCGCAGCCGCCGCATCGAGCCGCATGTCAAAAACGTTTCATATAAAGGTACACACGCTGCAGAATGAATGAGGACGTATGTTTAGAGATAATACGATATATGTAAAGCGCGACCGCGCCGTAAAACCACATAGGCGTTCAAAGTTAAGGGGTGCAAGGTACGACCCGATACCGAGAAACAATCTGAATTCTATGCGGTCGCAGCCGCGGACACAGCTAGTTTACTGGTTATTGCGAATGGTTTAATCCGTCTTTTAAACGCGTGACAGTTCCTATGTACTTCTGTTTAATTTAAATCAATATTTCAACATTTAATACGAAACGTTTTAACTTTGCATTTAAAATATTAATTCTTAACACAACATTTCCCAGTTTTTTTTATAAATATAATCCTGTTAAATAATAATTTATTTTTAAAAATTGCTTGCCACGGCTAAGAAATATTGAATTCTTCTTAATTAGTCGACGTCTTTAATCATAGAAACAATATTTATTAAAATAAGTATACATTTCGAGTAGAAAGCAAAATATCGTGATACACTTTTGAGATGAAACAGTTCAAGTTTGCCTTTCTTCGTAATTGCTGCTTTGAAGGTATTAACTCTCAATAAAATGCCTTCACGTAAACTGCTTAGATCCCTTCAGATTTGAAGTTATTATATTAAAAAAAAAAAAAAACACTTTAATAATTTATCGTTACGTTCTTTGTCAAGTGACGCGGGCTGAAAAAAAATTTACGATAAATTTTACAAGTCACCTTTGACTCGTTTGTCAAATAGCAGGTGCCCAATTGAAAACGCGGTTAGCATGGCCTCTTTCGCTTCGTAAATAAAGACTAAATTCGATTACATTTATGACTTTAACAAGTTTGTGCAACAAGAGAGCCTGTGTCACTGTGGCCTGAAAATACGAACGTTCAGTGCATGCATGGAAATGTAGTGTTCGGAATAATATATGGGCCTCGCGATTTTTCACCGCACTGATCCAGCGACATTTTAATGGTGAGTGATATTTAGAGCTGCAATAGTTGAAATTTAAACTTTAAGTAGTGGCAGAGCACACTGCGTATTGCAGAAATTTGGGCAGCCTGTCTGGCGGCAGTAACCACCCCCTTACAGAAGATCCCCGTGAAATATACGCGTGTTTCGGTTTTGCCTATCCCCTCCTAATCCCTTATCCTTAATCCTACTGTAGTCGGATTTGGCGTTGCTTGTGTTATAGGCGACGGTAGCCACCTACCTTCAAGTGGACAGTCAGCATGTCGGCCGATCTTAACATAAAAAAAAATGGGACAAGTGCGAGTAGAACTCGCGTGAACGATGTTTCCGTACGATGTTACTTATCAGGTTTTTTAAATCTACGCACAATATTGATTGACTTTACCATGTTATTTTAATATCATGGACATTTTATAGGTTTTTCTATAATTATAAGTAGAAAACTAATAATTTCTGTATTTTTTCAAAATTTTTGATTCAGTAGTTTCGGAGATAAAGGGGGGGGGGGTCAATTTTCGTCTATTTTCTTGAATAACTTGGAAAATATTTATTTTAAAATTACAAAAAAAAAAATACGTTTAAGATAATTTTTGGGGGAAAGGTGAAAACATAAAAGCACATTTGCTGTTATTTCATGGTGGCATTCTGTATTTTAGTTTGTAGAAGCACATTTGAAAGAGCTATTGAAAAAATTCGTTTCTAGCTTTTGGAGCACTGGCGTTTAGCCTTGAATGACTTTGAATAGAATCTGAATAGCTGTCGTAGCGTGCAAAAAATATAGGAACTGTTACCTGGTTGGTTTTCCACGAGATTCCGTCGGCTACTTATAACGTCGTATTCTATATCTGAGTTATAGTACTTTCTTCAGTTGGTGATGTCATTTTAAATCAAATATATTAAAGTCATCACTTAACTGTACACGATTTTTTAATGAAAACTATGTAGTACAACTTAAGTTTTAAATCGGTTAAGAGGTTGTTTAAATAAAGAAAACATACCCCAAAAATAATTTTCCACCTTCCCCCCAAAAATGACCTCCCATATACAGATTTCATCTATTCACGTCACACCTCTGCGTTTGGGTCACAGAAATTGATATGTGTACCAAATTTCAACCTAATCGGTCTAGTAGATTCCGAGATAATTGACTGTGACGGACGGACAGACGGACACCTATAAGGGTTCCGTTTTTTTATTCGGACGTACGGAACCCTAGAAAATATAGGTACTTTGCATTTTTACTTTTATTAAATATTTTTAATGAACATAACGATTTCAATTTTAAAAGTATGTACCTAGTGGATTAATTTCATTAAAATATTTCGTTCATTCATAAAATGTGAACCTGATGTTGAGACTGTAGCTAGTTATCGAGTGAAGGTGTATAATAGACAATCCATAACAAATCACTTGGAATAGCTCTGAAAAGAGCTGTTTGTCAGCGTGGTTTAAATATATTTATTACACCACTATAGCTGGAAAAGTCGGAGGATGAATAGGAGCCAGTGGCAGCCGTCGCAGTCAATTCTTCAGCTACTTGTCGATGCTGGTCATTTTATGAACGATATGTTGTCTCCCTGGCGTCGCGTCGGCGGCGCAAAAGGGCAGTTTTTTTTTTTTTTAATTTCTACGAGGGGAGAAATCTTCAAATGACTCTATGAACAAATGCTGTATGCAATGCGCGCCTGGCCCTTACAAAAAAGAACTTAACTAATATTTAATTATGAGGGACCGTCTAGCTCTTGCAACAGCAACGGCCTTAATCGCGGCTGGCACAAGTGGTCCCTGCAGGCGCTGTATCCTGGTCACGCCTCGGAGGTGAGAAGCGGCCCGTCGGTCTTCCTCTTCTTTACTACTGCTGCTGTGATGGGGTCATCAGAAATAACCACTAGAGGGTTGGGGCGGCGAGGGAGTTTGTCAAAGTACTTAAAGGCAGTTGATGCAGTTGACGATTGAGGGGAGGTTTAAGGTCGTGGTGGAGATTGACGTTGCGGATGAACCATGGGGTGCCCACGGCGCACCGCAGGAATTAGTTTTAAAGAATTTGAAGGGATTGGATATGGGTGAGTGCATCGTGTGCAAAGACAACGCTAGCGTACATCATGATTGGTCTGACACAGACTTTGTACAATATCTCTAAGGGCCATTGTACTCCCCCTGCCTATGAGACACGTCAGGTGACCCAGGACGAACCCTGCCTATCCCTGACACGTTTAATGTGGGGACCGAAGATAATTCTCCGGTCGAGCGTAACACGGAGGTATTTGGTCTGACGGACCCAAGGGATAACGCAGCCATGGAGTGAAATTTGACCGAGTGACGCTCGGCCAATATGTAGGCCATATTCGGGAAGCGAGTATGAGATAAATGCTCGCAGAAAAAGAACATTGCTGCGCTTTTTTCGGGAACATAGATAAGTAATATATAAGTTATTAAGCAATAATATTAATGAATAATAAGTTATATAGATAAACAAGAAAACCTCCGGCTACGTTTATAAAAGATTTATAAAATTTATAGAAAATTTATTATATATTGCGAACAATACCTACTTAATTACAGGCTTCAATTAAAATTCGATAATCCTAAGTAATGATAACTTCACCCTGAGAGATATTCCAGATAAGATTGAGTTGAGACAAAGCAAATAGTCTTATTAGAGTTTCATTTTAATAACATTTAAACTAAAGTTTAAAGTTGTGATTAGCGAGAGATTCTCGTTTCTGTTAAAATTAGACTGTTTTACAAGTAACCAACTTCTGATTGACTTATTATTTTAATCTACCTGATAAACTGTTTTAAAAAGTTTCAGGTATTATGGTAAAAATACATAAAAATATAAGTGCAATACTTATACAAGACCAAGAAGAAGACTTAGCTAGTCTTAGTATTGGTCTACACCTCATCTTTCTCTTGGTCTTGGTCTCGGTCTTGCAGCAAAAGTCTCGCAAGTTTTGCAATTGCAAAAGGCTATTAACCTATTGCTATTTATTAAATACTTTGGTTAACCCATTGTTATTTATAGAACAACGTAAAAGAGTAGGTACATTTTGAGCCTAAACTGACATATGCATAGTAAATACCAACCAAATTAACAAAATTACTAGGCAATATTTTACAGGCATTGTCTGTCAAGATAAATAGTGTTAGGCCCTCACCCTACATGGATTATCTACCTATCCTTACGACTATAATCAATCACAATCCTTGCAAGGACCACCAAATCTGTATTCGTATCCGTTCTGAGCACCCGTAAACTAATTTTATTCTTTGGGACATCGGCAACCCTTGACACGACAACGGCGGCGATCAGATAGTGTCAAATGCTGTTTCGCACAGTCTTAATTAAGCGGTGTCTTTGTCGGTAAATTATCAAATAAGTAATTATAAACACCAATGGTTTACATAGCGTAACGTAAAAGAGATAGACCATAATATTGGCCGACGTAAAAGCTGTTACTATACCTGATTCAATGTTAATTTTAAACTTTACTAAAAAGAATCTTGAATCTTCATTATATTGCTCGATGGAGCGATAAAAGAGTCTTTTGGTGATATTAAAAATTTTCAGAAGTTCGTAAATCTGATTTGGTGCATAACCGCACCGAACGATGCGGCGCGATAACAGCAAATCGGTCTTCTTTAAACGTTCGCTTCATACTCGTATTTAAAAATAAATGAAATTACAAATTTTATTTTCAAAAGTTTTGATTATGTGACAGAACTTATATGTATTCTTTTCAGACTATCTGTATATATTTGATGTCTATGATTATATATTACCCCATCCTCCGTACAGTTTAGATTTAGTTTCCAGCGACGTTTTTTTTTATTTCCCACGGTAAAAAAAAATTCGTTTGCGAAAATTCAACACTGCAGACGAGGCCGTTGAAGAATTTCTGCGGTTATTTTTCGATGCGTTTTTTCCATGTTTTGAAAGCAGGTTCATTCGAATGGATAAGTGCATAGAAGTTGGAGGGGAATACTTTGAAACTTTTATCATATTCTAACTATTTTATATACAATGTTTACTTAAATTAAACATTACAATAATTCCTTATAAACATTAATATATTATAAATTATAAAGTTTCGGTCCCCTAGGCAGAGTCCCGAGCATGCTGGCTGCATTACCTCGTTGTATGGCTAATTTTAATTTATTATATACTATTTTTAATTTCACTATTTTCGGAATAGGCCATGTAATAATGCTAATTTTAGATTTCCACCTGTGATTTTTTGAGAAAACAAAAATAAATTTAGTTAGACAAAAATCTGAAAATATTAAAATTTTAAACGAAATAATAATAGTTATATTAGGAAAAAATCAATGTAAATGAAATTAATTTAATAAATAAATTATTAAATAATACAAGCAGTTACAATATTTAAAGTAATTTATCTTATATTTTAAGTAATATTTAAGTTATTTCTATTGAGAAATATAAGAATATATGTCTAGAATATAATATGTGTAAAATTTCACACATGGAGGATACGTAATTTTGAGAAGCACGTGGATTGAAGCGTTGAAAATTTTCCCTTATGGAGACGAGTTATGCGGTCTGTGACTTTGACAAAGTTGCAACTTCGCTGTGTAAGAAAATTTAAATGCCAAGACTTCGCTTCTCACAAATTGCTACTCCTTTATGAGCCTGGTTACAATTATTATGAATACTAGCACGTTGCCCTCGGGTTCGTTTGTTAAATAAAATAAAATTTGTAAGGATCGCCATTTAAGTTCGAGTTACATTTTATATTCCTATAAATACCATTTCAATAGTTTCACTTAAATATTTGGAAGTAATGGAAATTTCATTTCATGAGCGTCGCAATAATCCATGGTCTTAGCATCATAGACTTCAACATCGTCGGTGCTTAACAGGGTTGGCAGCTACTTGCACTTCTGGTGGTGACTAGTGGGTTTGTGACGTTACCACCCACAAACAAGTAGACTGTCAGACCGCCTGCCGTCCTTCTGTCTATCCTTCAATGAAAATTTAAAAAATAATAATAATTTGGCAATATAAAAGAAAATTTACATTTTACTAACCTTCAAATATCGCTACAAATTGTAACGTGCGGGGTGAGTTAAAATGCCGTATAAGAGCGAACGGAACGATTTCTTTTCAGAAAGCAAGTTGACTGCCAAAATTTGTCAAATTTGTCCAAAAGTCGTCAATGATTCCCTTAATGTGTCGCCCCGGTTCACTGTCGCAGGTAAATTCGCAAAAGCTCCGAAGAGTCGCTTTCGTATCGCTGCTTGTTGCACCACTAACCCACATTTGACCGGCCGCCTCTTATTTATACTTGGCGCCAAACGCCTCGATGTATTTCGAATTTACTAGAAAAGGTAAATTAGAATGTAAACATTGAAAGTTCGGGAATGCTATTACTGTTGAAATATAAACTCTATGTTTTAAACGTAAGGACCAATTTCCTTTGACACAAATCGGAAAGGGGCGTGGAACGTTCGAGACTTTCGGCCGGCACGAACGCTTTTTCCAGAACGTTCCATAGTTAGTTGTAACAGTATTATTACAATGTTAATAATATCATAAACGACTTACTGTTTCTTTCAAATATTTTTATTTTTTATTTTTTTAGTATTATCGTAGGCAGCTATATCGCCGCCCTCTGGATTAGATTAGCAACGAATCGTTGAATACAAACATTTCCTTCAACGTATATTCGCAATTCTATGAATCCAATGAAGAGATCTTCATAGATTATTATCTAGACTGAATATTCATGTTTAAACGTTGAAGCAAATTATTCTAATATGAACTATCGTTATACGAGTAAAACGCAATCTAAGTGGAAAGATATAGGTAATGATTAGGCACACTTTAAGGTGAAAAATAACTGTAACGTTTTTAATATAAAAAGCAAGGAGTTTTCAATTTAGCCAATTGAAATTTGTGAGATGTCAATCAAAAAATACACCCTTTGATAAAAAAAAAACATTTAAGTTAAAACGAATACAAAATGCAATTGAACTACATATTTTTGAAAGTATTTTTTTTTAATGTTAAGATTGGCAAACAGGCTGACGGTCCACTTGATGGTAAGTGGCTACCGTCGCCTATAACACAAGCAACGCCAAAGCTGCTGCAAGTGCGCTGCCGACTGCAGTAGGATTAAGAATTAAGGATGCTTTAGTTTCTTTTTTAAATTGTTAAAATTATAAATAAATAAATTAACCCGAGGCTGACTGCCTCGAAGTATAATATTTTTTCAATAATATATATTAATATATTTCTGCTTAAATATTTTTTCAAAAAAAGAATTTCAAAAATATCTCGGGAGCGGCGCGTCGCAGACCCCCCGTGTTGGTATTCATTTAAGAGGTCTTGGAGAGACGAATTTTTCGTTCACGACGAAATTTTGAAATTCACATTTTCGTTGAAAAACAAAAAAAAACATATAGGTATGTTTAAAAACAAAAAAGTTACGCGTTATTCCGAATACCACGCATACGTAGTCGCGGGCTCAGCTAGTATAGTAATATTAATACAAAATAGTATAATAGTACTTGGAAATGACAAGGCACGGGCAAGGCCCGGTGGCGGCCCGTCGGCGGCACCGTGACAAATAGCAAACCCGGCCGGGGCACGTTGAGAAAAACACGGTGAGCGCCCGGCCCGGTGTAATATGTTTCATCCTTAAGGGATTAGGACGGAATAGGGAAATAGGCTCTGACATCCCTTACTCACTCACCGTAACACACCAGCACACGTGCTGTTATTTCACGATAGTCTTATGTAAGGTGGTGGTTACTGCCGCCAGACGGGCTGCGAAACGCAGTGTGCCCTGTCACTACTTTCCACATCCAGACCAGATCCAAAATTGAAAAGTTCATTTTTCAAAGTTGACCCTGCCGGGAATGGAACCCGGGAACCCTGGAACAGAGCGTTAAGGCAAGCACCCTAACCTCTCACCCAACGGGCTCGTCGAAAGTAGTAAGGCTTACTGCGTTACACAGTCATAATGCGTATAAAATAAATAGATAACTCCTACCACATAAGTCTTAAAGAAGACTTGTTGTTTTTCGTGTTCCTATTAATTTTTCATTTCTTTTGATACCTACATCTCTGTGACGGTTGTTGCACGGTTTTCTATATGTTTAACACGAACACACTACATCACAAAAATAGCTATTAAATATTAATTATAATATAGATAATATATTAATTTTGTAGTTATAAGGCATGCTATGCTATGCTGCAGAATATACCGCATAAACTAAAATTAGATCAATATACTTAAAACCGGTGCGGTGCTACACTGCCAAAAATCGAAGACGACGCGACTTCAGCCCCAACGTAAAAAGAAATAGCAAATAGAATTTTTAAGTGGTTAGTTTTTTGATAACATTAAATAAAGAAATATACTTATTACGGTCCATAGCAAGCAGATGGACTCCTAAAGACTACGTTTAGCAACTTGCACGATGAGAGGAAAAAAGTCTTATCTCGCTACTCAAGGCAACGCTTTTGTGTTTGTCGGCTCTTAAGTGAGAGTAAAATGCGTTTGGTGTAAGTAATGAATGAAGGAGCATAATCTTTTTCCTATCAAGATCTTTAGCGTACCTGTATCTTTTTTGGCGTTGTTTCGCTCATAGGCGAGAACCTCAAAAGGTTTGCTCACCTTACATATGAAATGAATGAAGGTTGGTTACATATGAAATGAATAACGATTTTCAAAAGAATATATATAAATATATAAAGACTATAGTGTTTTTATTGTACATAGTGACTAGTGAAATTAAAGTGTAGTGTTTCCTCGAAATCCCCATCTTTTCTCGTAGCCAGCCACCTCAACAGTTATTCAAAATGTTACAATACAGCTTTTGTGTTTGTCGGCCCTTAAGTGAGAGTAAAATGTGTTTGGTGTAAGTAATGAATGAAGGAGCATAATTTTTATCCTATCGAGATCTTTAGCGCACCTGTATCTTTTTTGGCGTTGTTTCGCTCATAGGCGAGAACCTCAAAAGGTTTGCTCACCTTTTGTAAAAAAAAAACTTCTCCAGTTCATTACATAATTATGAATGGAATAACGATTTTCAAAAGATTTTATGCGTTATTATCTATAGTGATCCTGAATCACAAAATCAGAATCTTAGCAATATAGCAAATAGCAGGTAGCTAATAAATTATACCAAGGGCAGTGCAGGTGCACTGCCGACTATAATAGAAAAAGCGTAACCGATAAAGTGACTACAGATATATACCCTGTTTACAAATATAGTGTCACTCCCCTGTTTTATTTGAACACAGTTATTTTCATGTAAAAAAACTAAGTACCTAGTCGAAACCGCGTTCTCACCACGCCATAAATTACCCTCTCCCCGTTACCCGTTACTGTGTCGCTAACATTTAAAAATCCATCATTGAGAGTCGCAAGTCACCATCGGTCCATTTATACACCACCCCGGAATGACAGTTGGGTTATGTGAATTCATAATAAAAATTACCTAGATGTATTACCGTTCTTTGTGATCAGTTTTTAACGGTTATCAAGGCTATTTTATAATTAACGTTCGCCTTGAGTGTAAAACTATTTCTTAGATTTTTAGTTCCATATTATAGGAAATTTCGTTGTCACAATTAACATGAGATGCTCAAATCATTTGACATTAATGATTGATTGACTACAAAATTATGTTTTAAGGTACAGTAAGAAAAGCAGAAAAGCAGCAGGACAAGAGAATAGGCTCTGACATCCTTTATTCGCAGATCTTAAAGTGTGGTAATTACACTTCTAATCATTGTCTTCAGAGCATTTCAATTCCCCACTAACGCCACTTTAGCGATTCCACGCGATTCCTTTTTTCGAAACCACGTCATATGAGCGATTCCTTACTTCGAAACCACGTCATATTAGCGATTCCATACTTCGAAACCACGTCATATGAGCGATTCCTTACTTCGAAACCACGTCATATGAGCGATTCCTTACTTCGAAACCACGTCATATTAGCGATTCCATACTTCGAAACCACGTCATATTAGCGATTCCATACTTCGAAACCACATCATATGAGCGATTCCTTACTTCGAAACCACGTCATATCCTCAGATTGTTATGATATCTGCTAAAAAGTCATTTTCTTACATATATATAAATGCCATGACAACTCATTACGTGTTTTGATAAGGTAAGACAAAAGCTTGAAATCTTAATTGCCGTACAGAATCAAGGCCTTGTTACGTAAGTTTTTAGGCGACGAGAGTCTTTTAACATCAAGTGTACCGTCAGCCTGTCTGCCGCTCTTCTCACATTTTTATTGCTTTCTTTGAATTTAATTATTATTAATTTTATACAGAGTGTTTCACAAGTTGTGCATCCCTTATCGGTGATTTCGAATAAATTCGATTTGTTAATTCAGCAAAAACAGCAAGGAAATTTTACTTTCTACGTAAACTCGGTTAAAGGGATTGAAATTTTACAAATGTTACCTACAATATGAAAATGAACTAATAATAATAAATTACCGTTTTAACTTATTGGCGCTTTAAATTAAAATTAGGTAGAAACTAAATATTTTTCAATAACAAATTATTCCAATTTTTTTTTATCTTTACCTGTTTCATGGTCAATTTTGTTTTCCTATTCAGTTTATAACGTGAAATTACAATTATAACGTTTATTCCGCAGGGCCTTAATAAGTCCTACATTACCCTCGAACCTTACTCGCCGACTAAAACTCATCGGTATAACATGATATAGTGATAACTAGGACCTCAAGTGGGGTCTTTTACTCGAATAAAGTTTCCCTTCAAAAAAAAAAAAAAGGTGCATCGATTTAATCTCCTCCTTCGACTATCATCACTAGAGGGCCTGTAAGTCTCGTTTTGATGTATCGACATCATCGTGTATGGTACAAGTCGTAGGTTCGTCGAATGCACGGAAGTCGAAAGTCGTAGTGTGTCAACTGGCAAGTTTTACATGTTACAAGTTTTTAAAGTATAATATGTCCGAGAAATTCATATACCACTATGAAACAAAGTTATATTTAACATTATATATAATCTTCAAATTGTTAAGCGAAGAAATACCAATAGTGGAACGAAACAAGTCGACCGCATATAAAATTCGACTCAATATTGGGAGTATGCCAGAGAAAGAATTTAATACAATGTCAGCTTAGTAAAGCTTGTTACAATGTTAACCTCTACTTCTGCGGTCAAAGTAGCTCTACTATGTAACAGTACTTTGTAACATGTAACAGAGAACGCAGCTAAAACTATATTTCAGAGAAACACTAATTAGCATTTAAAAGTTATAACAGAGCATGTAGTTTGCAAATTTGATTAAAGTTACGTGATCTCGCTTTAAATTTTCAGATTATATTTTAGTTAAGCGCGAAAAGCTTTAGATTCATATCTCATAACTAACGACCCGCCTCGGCATCGCACGATTGCATTTTTTTCTGTACATTACACAATTAGGTAGAGCCCACTTCGAGAAGGAGGTCAATCGTCGAGTCCAGCTCGGATGGGCTGCATTCGGGAAGCTCCGAGACATCTTCTCGTCCAAATTTGCTCAGTGTCTTAAAACAAAAGTTATCAACCATAATATGGCGCTGAAACATGGTATTTAACTATGGGCCTCATAAGAAATCTCAACGTTGCTCAACAAGCTATGGAGAAGGCTATGCTCGAATCAGGAATGAGGAGATCCGTAAACGAACGAAAGTTACCGCATAATCCGGCGGAGTAGTAAGTTGAAGTGGCAGTGGACGGGATAAATAGTACGGAGAGCCGACGGCCGCTGAGACCGGAAGGTTCTCGAATGGAGGCCACGACCGGCAAGCGCAGTGTAGGACATCCACCCATAAGGTGTACAGGCAACCTGATAAAACAGCGGGTCAACGGTGAATCCAGGCTGATCCGTTCTCTTGGAAAAATAAGGGACGTCCACTTTGTCCAGCAGTGGACACTCTACGGCTGAGATGATGATGATGACAACGTTATCGCTCTTTCCATCAGTGTAAACTGTACCAAAATCTGTCGGTTGGTTCAAGGTGACGCAGCGATAAACAATTTAATAGTGCTCTGATTGCATACGAAAACGAGAGCGCGCTTGCTTATGTCGTCGTAAGGTCGTATGCGACAAAACGATTTTTATTAAAAAAATAAAATGTATTTTAAGAAATCCAACTGTAACATTAAAGTAAATGTTTATATTTAATGTACATAGAAAATTTGGAGGCATAAATTGGTCCCGTTTTCCTGTAAAATGCAAATCTATGTTTAAAATAGGTTTCTTTCAATTTCTTTGTCTGTTATAATAGTTGAACATGAATGAAAATGAAGTTAGTAACATGAAGAAACAGATTATGAAACATATCTTTCATATATTTTGTCATTGCTGAGAAAAATCTAAATCCCTGCCATCAAAATTTCCAATTCGTCGCCTTAAAAGAAGTTCATGATAGTATAGTTATATGTAATTTACAATCATATATTAAATTAAGTAATTATAATTGGAAGGAAGCAATTTAGGTAATCATAAATTTAGTTTATTTCTTTATATTTGATGTTAATTTTAGCAAAACATATACTCACAAGGTTATTCATATTCAATTTATTAAAAACTTAATTCTCATCACGTATATTGAACTTGTGTAAATTTTCGAGAAATTAAAGCAAACAGCGTCCTAAGCAAACTCCTTAATTACTTGTCAAGTGAAATAAATAATTCAAAACAATTAGTAGATCAAACAAACAGTTCTCGAACAGAATAGGAACGCAGCTGTCTTACAAGAGAAAGTTCGAACAGAGTTCTATATCAAAAGCTAAAAACGTCACGCCTTATAAACTAACAAGCTCCGATACCAAGAATTTTTATTTAGATTAAAACTCGATTGAACATTTTTTTTATGTTGCAGCCAAGGACTTATTTAAGCTAAACACTATACATTTGTAGATAGTATTAATAAATTGAATAATTTAAAAACAATATAAAAGATTATACTATATAGAGTATTTGGAAAACATCAATTAAGTCCATTATAAAGATCCATTTTGTATTGGCCTGAAAAATATTTTGATCTAGTTAATGGAGGTTATCTTCCCCTTTTATAAAACTAACATTATAGCGTAATACATAAACTATATTATGTTTCAATAACATTTACAGTGTGAAGATTTGTAAGGATGTTTATAAGTCATAATATTACACATGTAATTTTAGTACTTGTGTAATTTTTATCACACGTTATTTTAATACTTTATGTAATTTTAGGCTGCAGAAATAAAAACCGTTGCTTTGAAAAGAGAAAATATTTTTTTATTACACGAAATAAATTTTACAATCTCTGTTACACATACATTAACCTAAAATAATTATAAATCTTACCTGAAGAGAAACAACATTTAAGCTTTTATTTCAAAATCTTAATTAGTTATTTCACTCTTTACGATTATTGATGAAATATTATCTTATTCACACGACTCGTTAAAATTCAACCGTACGTTTTTTTTCCCGATGTAGGTAGCAACTCTTAACGTTATGCATCTACCTACATACCTAATAAAAAGTTAAACTAAATGAAGTGAATATGAAACCGAACAAAGTAAACTTCATCGCGGACAGAGGCTGGTATATCAACATACTGTGATAAGGACTGAGCATTCCAAAAATATTCGATTCGTTTAAGAAAAAAATTTCCTGAGTCGAGTATTCTGTTTAGAGAAAACAAATCGAGTATTCTGAGTTGGGGTGGGAAAATTGTTTTTCCATTAAGCGGTGACACACTTCTCCTGAAAGATTATTTTATAGTCAAAGTATGATAATTTTGGACTTTGAAATTATATTCGTGCAAAACAACAACACAAAGTTGGAAACTTGGTAAGGCAGCGAATCTAGATCACAATAAGCCCTTAGGTATCTTATCCAGAATATGGATCGTGAATCTTTCTAGTGTTTGTATAAACGAGCTTACAGTAATATGATCGTCCTCATTATTAATTCATTTTCAAAAATAATTTATTTTATATTAAAAACAATAAACAGTATTTATTAAAATTAATTTTATTATTTGACACGAATTGTGCACAACCGAGTAATAGTTATTAGACGTCAAAAATATATATGTTAAAAAATCAGTAACATAAGACATCTGTCGTTATTTTTTATATTTAATTATTTGAAGGGACATGATTAGGCTCCTTCGTGTCATTGGTCTCCATGTTTGATCACAGATAGGCGCGAATAGTCGGGCGCGGAGAATAAAACTCAACGTTAGGTCATGCGTTGCAATTCTAAACAAAACGCTATAATCGGCACAAAATAAGTCCTCGACCGCATTGTCCACCAGTCAATCACACCAAATCAGATAACACTCCACCAAACACGTAGCACAAGTTCCTTGATGTAAGCCGATTGCCTTCCCGTAAGGTACTGCTTTTCCACCATGCCTCTGCGCTAGCGCTCGGTGTTGCGTCAAAGTCAACGAAAATGACATTCCGATCCCGCTGTCCAGTTGAACAATGACAGCTGTCATTGCTATTTACTCTTGTTAATCAAAAGCGCCGTCATATTTATCTTTGTAATCTTAAACAAGTATTTAAAACACAATGAAATTAAAATTAACCACCGATTTTAGTGAAGATATTATTAACCGATGTTAGTGAAGATATTATTAACCTTCTAAGAATGCTCAACGGCGCTGATAGATATATATGTTATGCTATAAGAGGGCTACGCTCCGGGTTACTCTGCCAGATCGAATCAGAAATAACGAGATATGTATATAGGCAACGAAAGCCACCGATATAACTCGGCGGATTATAAGTTGAAGTAGCAATGTACAAGATGGATAAATGATCAAACTAATAAAAGCCGCAGGTCAATAATGCATCCAGGCTGCTTCAAAGCGTTCCTATTGGAAAATTGTGAGGGAGGTCTATGTTCAGCTTTGGAGGTCTCTGGTTGAAGTGATAAGTTAGTTAGTAAATTTATTGAGAGTACTTGATAAAGATTACTAAGTGACTCTAATATTTGCCATTAATTTAACTTCCGTTAAACCATTATTAAACAAAGTAGGTCGAAACCAATGTTTTTCTTTTCGCCTCCAATCTTTTAATAAAACTCGTTGCGCAAGTACGTGTAAAACTAAACTGAAGTCATGTATCGTTGGACGACAGTGCTTCGAACTTCGGTCGAACTAACGAGAAAACTTTTCTTATAAAATCTTCGTATTGAATATTAACATGTACTTTATTGCCCATAAAAAGACTTTGGGCGTTACGGGCATAATAATCGAGTTTCGAAACTGTTGCCTTTAAAATTAGACTTTATATAAATTTTAGGTTAAACTCGTTAATCATTAGTTTAGCTGCTGTTAAATTTATGTTCACTTTAAAGGAGAGATCCCACTCATAATTTATTTAATGTTTTAATATAAGTATACACTGTAGTTTCCTAAAGTGAAAATTAAAATGTATTTGAGTCCGGAAAACAGGCACAGCTGTTGTCATACGAAATTTTATAAAACCACGTCAGCAATATGCAATTCTATTGACCCTCACGTCATACGAAAGTGCAATAAAAATTACGTTAGAAAACTTGTCTTACTCTTTATAAATCTATCTCTTTGAAACAAAAATAATAAGTACAAACGAAAATCTGTTTTACCTAATCTATAAATAGAACGGTTTCTATTTTAGAAATATGAAATGGGTAAAACAGATTTTTTTATTAATAAAATAAATATAACGGTCTCTATTTATGGCGAGCGCTGAAACGTTTTCAGAGGCAGGAAAATATACCCCTATTGAAATAAATAGAGAAAAAAGCTGTTAAAAATATTATTCGATTTTCTTTAGATATATAGGTAGGTACTCTATTTTAATAAAGTATGAGAAGAAAGTATAGTTATTTCGCCGCCCCATATCAGCTTAGATTAAAACTATATTTTTAATCTAAGCTGTAGGACTTGCTAGACAAAAGCCTCCTCATTAATTCTCCAAAAGGACCAATGGAAACAGCCTGGAGCCACCGTCGATCCGTGACCCGCGGCCGACTATTTCAGGAATAAATAAATAATAAATATATAACTTATGATATCAGTAATGCGTTTCAGTCAAAAGTGCATACAACTTCATTTTATCCCCCAGAATTAAAGAGTTGTATTATATAGCACCCGTATAGTCCTGTGATTTGTAAATAGATTGCGCTTGTAAATAGATAGGCTATTGGTTAGAAGCTTTTCTATTAGTAATCTATATATAAATAGGTAAAACGAAAACTGTTCAGTACCTGTTTTCCTTCGTTTGTAAACCGCCTTAATCAATTGTCGAATAAGGTACAACAGTCTCATTAATAAATTTTGTTCTGTTATTTTCAGAACAAAATGTATAAAAGAAGAAGAAATGTAGTAAAAAATAATTCTATCAGTGTAATCTCAACCTAAGATAAAATAGGAGCTAGTTATCCCCTCTATATGATCCAATGCAACTATTGGAAACTTTATTAATATTAAGTTCAGAGCTGCCACTTCTACACTTCGCTTCGACGGGACTTGATTAGGTTTTTCCTTTACTGCCAATTCTCTATAAAACTGTTGCCGTTTATGTTTACAACTATGAAAATAAATAAAATAAATAAATTTAATCCTGAATATATTTTTAATTTGAAATAGTAAAAAAATAATAAATAATTTGTTAGTATAAAATGTAATGGAACTTATACTAGTTAATTTTAAGAACTAGTGTGATTACTTAATTATTTGCAATATTACATAAGTGCTTACATCGGTAATATTAGTTGAAATGTTTCCAATAAAACAGTGAAAACATAGGTACCTAGTCGCATAGATACATTTTATTTCAAACCTTGTAGGAAATGAGATAAATAGTATGGGACAATTTGGCGATGAAACACTTTTAAATATCAATTTACCTTTACCACGGTTTCGGAAAAAATAGCCATAAGATTGAGCCATAAAAAAAAAGCCATAAGAAATAGCCATACCTTGAGAAAAAACTTCGAAAACTCGGGATATCATTCTTTTTGTCATGTTTAAAATAAAATTTATTTTTTTATTTAAAATAAAGTAATAATAATAATAAAATTAATAATAATAATTTACTAACAAAAAATTGGATTTATTTTTTATTTTGATTAAAAAAATTGAAAATAAAAAAAAATATTTAAAATAAAATGAAAGATTAAAATGTAGAGAGATGGAGAACTCTGGCATCTCTTACTCGGTCACTAAAATCCAATAATATTGGTAATTTCTTGAAGGTGTTCTATAAAATAATGTTCCTAGATGGGTTCACCACTTAAAAGAAGCCACGAGCAGTATCTTTAAAGAAAATAAAGAAGTTAGTTTACATTTTTCTTTTTGTAGGCAGTTGTTTAGTTTTTAAACGCTCAGGTGAATTATTTTGTATACCGTATGACAAAATAGTGTTCAATTATTCATTTTTTTAGCTTTTATATTGATCTTTTTTAAATAATTTAAATGTCTTCACAGGAATTTTGGTTTCCAGGTCACGATGAACTACTGCGCTAATCTAACACCTCCGATTCACAAAGGCGTAAAGATCCACTACCTGCGTCACGCATTCAAATTGGCTTTCATTAATCGAGATCGAATCTCGAAATTCAAACCATTCATTCATTGAACATGCGTAAATCGAGATTAAAATATATCGGTCTACAAATTGGGGATCAATTCTCCAGGCCGTTAGGGCAATCCATCTGTGTAATTGGTTTTGTGGAATAGTGTTATTACCATTTATAGTTACTCCCCCATGTCTATGGTCTTAGTATGGACAAATGCAACTTAACGGAACTCAACTTAAATATACTATTTAACTTAAAGTGTTCTGAATTACAAATTAAAAAAATATTGAATGAAAAATGTTTGTAGGCATATAATGTTTGTAATTCACACAAAAACTGTACTTTGTTTGTGAGTAAATTCATCAATCAATTAAATTTCAAACAAATATTCAAAAACTAATATACAGTTAATACGAAATAATAGACAAATTAGAAAGATGTTAAAATATTTAGTTAAATAATTAAGTTAAATTCTAACTAACTTCTAGAACATGATAGCAGGGAAAGTTTAACGTCAAATGTCGTGTCGTCTAACTGTAACTTCAAATGTTGTCTACGTCTATACACATTATAAAATATAGTCGCTGTTCGCATTTGCTTGTTTCTCCGCCAAGCGACAAACAAGGCAAGTTCGTGTATATAATTTGCAGAAAAAAATTATCAGTGCGAATCTTGGGGCGGGTCACTAGTAATGATATAACTGAAAAGTAGTAAAGTCTTAATGAGGTATCAGCAATTTTGAAATAAATATTAATGAATAAGCTAAACAATGCTCAATAATATAAAATTGTAGATCCTACAACATGAATTGAACGCATATAACTGAATTGCTAATACTAATTTCGCTTTTGGATAAATTATTCTACGAACATGCGGCATTCGCAGAATTTATTTATGCAAAATCGTCAAAATATCGTTATGTTTATTAGTAATTTCATACGCTCTCTCATTTACCGTGAAACGTTGTTTAATTGAAGTTAGTACGATGATTAGTGTATCCACAGCGATTCTTGGCTGTTTTGCTAAAACACTAGTGATACTTCCCAAATGAGATAAACTTCATTATGCATCACTGCAGTAGTGGATCTGTTGAAAATATTTGAACTAAATATATTAAAAAATATAATAGGACTTAAAATCAATGCAAAAATGACTTGGTAGCAATCCGTTCCCAAATATTAAATAGCAGAATTGCTATTTGATACTTGATAATCAGAAATATCAAGTAGCTATAACTACTTGATATTCCTGATTTTTGTTTTAGTCATACCAACAGGATACTAATTAATCAGTCACAAATAAAGTAGAGTAAAAGAATAGAAACTTTAGGACACCCAAATGATAAAAAAATTGTACGTCGTAATTACGACAGAGTGTGCATAGGACTGTATTATATTTAATTCTATATCATTGTACTCACATTCTTATGCAAATAAAGTTATCATTATCATTATCAATAGACAAATGAGCTCAGGTATAGCTACTCACGCACTAAAGCACAGAATCATATGTTCAATTATTTCACGGCGATCTTCTGTAAGGTGGTCGTAAAAGCTGCCAGAGGGGCACCTGCCCAGTTATAAGTTTAAAACGCAACGTGCATGGTTACACCATTTATTTTAAAGCTAATACACAAAAACATATGTATTCGTGTATTATCCATGTAGCAAATAGTTCATAAAACTCGTTGACAAATAGGCTTAGATATAGTTGTAAAACAATTAAACTTGTAACATATAAGGCCCGAGAGGTCTAAATGTTTCTAACAGTCATCAAGAAAGCTACGTTCGCAGACATTATTACACCTCGGGGTCCCTATGTGAACAAATTGTTCGGCTAAATTCGTGAAAACCGTGATTAAACTTTAGAACACCCTGATATTGAAAATACTTATTTTTATTGACACAAACATTACATTCGTTTATTTTACTGGAAACACCTTCCACTCTTGTCCATAATAAAAAACCTATATTTGCCTAGAAAGGAAAGATATTGTATTCTAGAATAGAAAGAATAGAAAAACTAATACCTACTTATTGTTGTTTCATTTAATAGAATATTTAGAAAGATTATATATTTAAAGCGATATTATTATATAGGTTAGTTGTGTAATAGTTTAAAATACATATACCGATAATGTTTCCGCTTGCACTTAGAAAGTAAGAAAACGCCTGTGAATTGGGTATATTTTTATGTTAAGATCGGCAGACGTGCTAACGGTCCACTTGATGGTAGGTGGCTACCGTCGCTTAAACAACGCCACAGCTTCTCTAAGTGTGCTGCCGACTACAGGAGGATTAAGGATAAGGGATTGGATAGGAAAAATGGGCTCTGGCATCCCTTACTCACTCACCGAAACACAACAGCACATGTGCTAAAAAAAACGTCCTGTTATTTCACGGTGGTATTCTGTACGTGGGTGGAAACGCAGTGTGCCCTGCCACTACTTTGTGCAATTATTAGTGCAATATGTGTGCAATTGCATAAGATATATATACATATACATATATAAGATGTAGCATAAGATATAAACACAACTTAAATTTAGACGTGGAAATTATAAAATATCCTTCATTTTTAATAAATATATTTTTTTTAAATCGAAAATTTGCCGAACACTTCAATCCCATTCGCAATTATTTCATTTTTGTATGCACAATTTAATATGCAATACCTAATAAACGAGGGCAATTAATATGTATTTATGATTCAATTTCAAAGTGAACGAACGACTTTGCTATCTATGCAACTGTATTAATTAATTAATTAATTTATTGTAATTAATTAATTAATTAATACCCAAATATGAACGTGAAACATTCACAGTAGCAATACCAATGCCGAATATGACATAATATATACCTACTAACTCCTATAAGTACGTCGCCTATGTAATACCTAATATTAAATCTATGTTACTATTTAAATTCCACACTATTTAAAATACTGAACCAACATGAAGGTAGATTTTCGCATAAAATTGAGGCAAAAGAAGGAAGTACTCTTTTTTGGACTATGTACTCTACTTGATAACTAGCCCCTTTGTGGATAAGGCGCGCCGTTAAAGTTACCTGAAGAATATTTTACTTAAATTATATACCTGCCGTCTTATGTAGTTTAATCTTCTAAAATACGCCTAGACTTGCCTAGAAATAGAATAGTATGATATTTAATATAAAAAAAAGACAAATTACACTATAAAATGCTGTTGTAAAAATAAATATATACCTAAATGAATTTTATTCTTATTATTTTCGTATACCAAATCATCCAATGGAACTAGTGACCACGACGATTTTTACTTAAACTTTAAGAAATCTTATGTCAAACTATTTTTCTATAACCAAGTTATTTTTTATGTTAAGATCGGCAGACAGGTTGATGGTCCACTTAATGGTAGGTGGCTACCGTCGCCTATAACACAAACAACGCCAAAGCTGCTGCAAGTGCGCTGCCGACTACAGTAGGATTAAGGATAAAAGATTGGATAGGAAAATGGGCTCACTCACTAAAACATAACTGCACACGTGCTGTTATTTCATGGTGGTCTTCTGTAAGGGCGTGGTTACTGCCGCCAGACGGACTGTACAATTTTTTTTTGTTTGTTAGATCAGGGTAGTGCTTGACCACTATCTCACCTGATGTGAGGTGTAGATGTGGCCGAAGGTGGACCACGCTTACCCTTTACCCTGGTTTTGAAGACCCCGAGGTTGTAGTTCTGTGGGAACACAGACGCAGGCAATGAGTTCCACTCCTTAGCAGTCCGAACAAGGAAGGTGGAACTGAAACGCTTCGTGCGTGATCGAGGTACATCGACCACGAAGGGATGAAACCCCCGCCGATGCCTAGTGTTCCGCAAGTGGAACGGTTCCGGTTGGATTAAGTCGTACAGAATAGATGCAAATGATTGCGAAAAGCAGTTGCCCTGCCACTATTCACCCATTGGTCGAAAGGCTTAATCGATTTGAATGTAGTTTTCAATGGTTTATTGTAGCAAGCTTCCCGTGTGTGTTTATTTCATTCCAATAGATTTACAAACAAAAAAGTTACGCGCTATATAGTCCGGTCAAATTAGACATTGACCCTTGCGAAAATTCCCAGAAAGCTGAAAATTTGCATAGATGTTAGGGACACCATTGTTATGAAATTGTGAAAAGTCCTCATCGATCCCATGTCTGCAATTTTTTTTTTTATTAAAGGTCAAAGGTTGCAAAAATGGGTTTTTTGAATTTTTCAGCGACACGGTTAAATTTATAATAAAGTATGTCAGACAAAAATTGTAGATCATGCAATTATCTACAACAATTGTCCTTACAAATTTTACAATACAGCGTAAGAAATGTGTTATGAAAAAAGTGTAAGTGTAACAATTTTTGTAGATAATTGCATGATCTACAATATTTTTCTGACATATTTTATCATAAATCTAACCGTTTCACTGAAAAATTCAAAAAACCCATTTTTGCAACCTTTGACCTTGAATAAAAAAATTTGCAGACATGGGATCAATGGGGACTTTTCCCAATTTGATAACAATGGTGTCCCTAACATCTATGCAAATTTTCAGCTTTCTGGGAATTTTCGCAAGGGTACCCCTGTTTTTACAGCTAAATTGACTGGACTAATACCGAATACCACGTGTAAGAAGTTGCGGGCTCAGCTAGTTATAAATAAAGTCGCTGTCCGCCTCTGTTTCTTTCTGCCCTAACGTCTTCTAAACCACTTTTTATAGTTTTTGTTAATGGAAAGAGTGTGATAAGCGAGGATGGTTTTAGTAAGTACATATAAATCCTTCCATGCGAAGCCGGGGGCGGGTTTTCAATATTTTATAATTTTATTTTATTTGTTTGAAGACTTAAATTAAATTATAATTATTATTTTATAATATTATTTAAGTTTTCAATGGTTTATAATTTAAGTATGAGTTGTAGGTTTCCGGGATGTTGGCGGTTGACAACTGCGGTTGACATCCTCAGTGGTGTAGTCCGTATTAGAAGAAAAAGTACATCACATCACTACACCGCAATGCACCAAACTGTGACACACTGCACTGCACTTCACTTCTGCACTTTTCGACTTCTCGAGCGAGACTGAAACGTTTGGAAGAATTTCCAACAGACCTGGGCCATCATCCCGGAAACCTACGACTCATATGATACCGGCCGAGAAAACCTACAGTTTATTATTTAAGTTATAAAATATTAAAAACCAGATAGATAAAAATTGTGTTTCTGTTTAAAGTATCAAAAGTAAAAATATTCACTGTACTTAACATATAATAAGTTCTGCAAGTATTCCGTGTGTTCGCATTTATTTAATAGATGCGACGTTTGCTTACTGTTTACATCTAACTGTTCGGACATCGGCATAAATTTCCTTGGCAACTTTATTAAAATTTTCCAAAACTTACGAAAGTTCATTATGATCGCTAGCCGGAGGCCCACAAATTCTACAAAATTACTAATTTTGCCTGTCATTTGCGTTAATGTCGTCATTACTCCGGCTCCGTGTAACGATGTCCACTTAAGTTCTGGAATTTCTCTAAACAGACAACTTAAAATTTCTATTGATTTATGAATTGCTTCGTCCTTGACCTTATATGAATCTGTATATATATATATAAATGAATCCCTATTTCCCTTGGTCACGGCATCACGCATGAATGGGTAGACCGATTTTAATTCGGTTTTCACTAATGGAAAGAGGGATAAACGGGGAATGTTTATATATATAAAAATAGAACCCCGAGCGAAGCCGGGACGAGTCGCTAGTATGAAATATATTTAAATTAAACTTTTATTACTAAGGCGTTTTATTTAATTGTTTAAATAAGACCTAACTACAAACGCTATATTACCTGAAGTCTTAAGATATACCCTGTGAACGGAAGAGTGAAGCCACGCTTCGCCGTGACCATACACGGATACACGCACACAAACTACGCCTCGCTTTATTAATTGAGCAAGATCAGTACGTGGTACTACTAGAGAAAATACCGAATTACGTAGTGAAAGGTTGTAAAAACTAGTCTTCAATAATAAAAAGCAGAAATTGTTTATAAAACACATGTTTATAAAAGCGGCTTTACTATGTTGTCCGTAAAGGGCTGAGCATGAATTACATACATAATATGAACTATTTAGGTACTAGCTGAGCCCGCAACTTCGTACGCGTGGTAATAACATTTTTTGTTTGTTAAGAGATTGGAATGAAATATACACTACATATTACCGGAAGCTTGCTACAATACATCAGTGGAAACCACATGAAAAACGGTTAAGCCGTTTCTGAGATTAGCTTGCAAAAAGGCATAGCAGGCAAACAACTATTTTATTAAAGTTCGCTGACCCGGCGAACTTCGTACCGCTTCAGAATCAATAAATGTTGTATTAACTTATTAGCTGAAATAAATTCAATTTCTTAAAAAAATGAAAGCTCAAAATGAATTAAGTAAACTAAATGTATATAAAGAAATCAAAAATCTGTTTTTATTACATTTAAATAAATTTCCATTTAAGCGAATCAAAATGATACGCGTGGCATTATTTTCGTGTCTTTCTAATTTAGTTACTTTTAAGAGTGCATACTGCTTTTGATAGGGGGAAGGGGGACTTCAAATTTAGTAAGCTTCGAAATCATCACAAAAGTTGAGGCTTATGCAGTCTCATTGGAACACAAATAAGAATATGGATTTGTGAAAATAATTGAAAGCTGTATGTATTATATTGCCGTTTGATCGTCTGCCCTTGACGTATTTCGCTCGACACTCGATACGAACGTTTCCTCCGATTCCAAAGAAAAACCTTTATTGTCACGTACGCAGGAAAGCGTGATTGTAACACATGGGGTGTCATTGTGTTTGACATACCTTTTTCATAAGAAGCTTCAAAGGTTAGAAGGAAAACGTGAGAGGTTTTGTTAGGATAAAGGAAACTAAATTGTGCGCAAACAGCATTATTATTTACATTGTTTTCTCGATAAGTGTTCATTTTCCGCCTTTACATCAACTCTATTTTAATAGGCTCAATTCATATTGATACTAATAGTAACAGGTATCGATATGCTAGTTTAGTATCCCTTCATTATTTTAAGGAGTAGCATCCACAGGATCGCTCCACTCGGGGGTAATGTTTGAAATCGACTGTTAATCGCCCAACTTTGACGGTTAGGTAAAGATAGATTAAAATTAATTGCTCCCAAACCGGTTTCGGGCAAAACATTGATTATCCGAAGAGCTTAACGCTTCGCACTTGATACATGGGTACTTAGTTGGTTGAGGGAACTGACCGCATTTGCACACATCAATAACACATTTAAATTGAATTTTTATTTATGCAGTTTTAAGATTGATTATTGTTTGTTTTAATTAACTTCGTAGAGGCACGTTGCAGCGTGTAATCTTTAGAGAGAGTAAAAAGAATTTAAAATTCTCGGCAGTTAAACGCTTCCTCAGTCTTATAAATGTGAGGTGGGAATTCAATGTGATAAACTATCTCTTAAGAGCGCATATAAAAGTTGTTTCCTGTAAGAATAAATTTTGAACTTTGGAATGCGTTGAAAATTTCATAAACGATTTATAAGTAAACTGTTGCGGAACTTTTATGAGGAACTAGTAGAAACTTGCTTGTTCTAAAAACTTGCACACTCACAATGTGCTAACGATGACTTTTTTTTTCTTTTTTTCGTCTATCCTTCGTCGATGTTGAGGACTCATCGACGAGGGGAAGTGTGGGACAGGAGACAGGGATCCGCGCGAGCATAATCACCTGCTCTCCTGCCTGCGTCAGCCTAAAATTGGGCACCTTCATATGCCGTCATCGGTAGGGTGAAAACCCAACGGAAAATATACACAGTTGTATGGGAAGACGTGCCGGAACACGCAGCACGTCTTACACCACGGCCGGGATAAAGACGACGGATCCTCATATCCGTCGCCAACGGGCAGGTCACGGGGGCACTGGAAGTTGGCCGTACAGCCTCCTCCGCCTCCCGGGTCTCTTGCGGCGGGTGTCGTCGGCTTGGGCGCTGTCCTCCCGAGCTCGCTCCGCTTGCTAACGATGACCTGTGGAAAAGAAGCGTAACTCTTGTAATCTAACTATTGACCTGCTAAACAAGTATTAAATTGGACATAATAATTGTTAATATAATATTATTATTATTTTACATTATTATGCAATTACTTTCTTAATAATACATTTTTTACAATGTAATACATACTATAAAAAAATTAGTGTACTGAAGCGTGGCAAGGCCTGATCTACCGGTGGTTAGAGCTGCAGATTGAGGAATCTTCTGACGATACGTGCCGTGGCAAGAAGTATTACCTTTTGTATCTGTCCCTTTATCCAGCCATCTAGTGAGAGTCTTTTGAGGGTTCGTCAAGCTCTTCGCTATGAGACCGTTTGCCGAAACAACTATTAGGACAATGATTATTATAATTATACTCATTTATTTACTTTTACCCTTAATTCTAATTTTTTTTTTACAATATATGAACAGTTGATATTAAAAAAAAAATTAAAATTTGTTATTCGCTGGTAGCGGGTCATGGCCCAAGCTACCGGTGATTAGGGTTGCAGAGAGAGGAACCTCCTGACAATGGGTGCTGTATCCAGAAGTGCCGCCTTCTGTATCTGTCCCTTGATCCGGCCGTCTAATGAGAGTCTCTTGAGGTGTTGTTCGAGGCTCTTAGTTATAAAACCTTTCACTGATACAATTATCGGGACGATAATTGTCGAATCGAAATATCACATGGTGGTCACCTCGTGAGGTAATTCTATGTACTTGCTAAGCTTTTCTTTTTCGGCTTTCACAAGGTTTTCTTCATGCGGGGCAGCGACGTCAACAAGCTGTGTCCGGCGCTGGGATCGGTCAATAACCACGATCATGTCAGTGATTATGAAGCGTCCCAGTAGATCCCAGTAGCATGACCATTTTTAAGAACATGAACTTGTATAGTAATAAGGCACCTGACTCGATAAGACCGTATTGCAGAGCGAGTTGCGATAAATGATTCTGGCTACTTGGTTATGTCTGTGCAAATACTCGTCGTTAAAAAGATGAGCACAACCGAAAGTATGACTGAGTGTATTTCCAGGACGGTGGTGTAATGTAGGGTAGTTATTATTATTATTATTATATATATAGGGTATCAAATAATATTGTAAGTCAGTCGGAAATATACGTTGATCATGATACTGCGTTTCATTACTGTACGCACATATAACAGTGGCGACGAGAAAATAAAATAATTTGCGCGTATATTATTTTAAACGAGTCGGTAAAATGTCGATCGGAAAGTTAAGTGCATTTGATTTGAATACGGGACAATGGTCGTCGTATATCGACAGAGTGGAAATGTACTTTAAGGCCAATAATGTGGCGAGTGAATTGCACTTACCCTCGCTAATAGCCAGCATTGGAGACGAAGCTTATGAGCTGCTGGTAAGCCTCGCAAGCCCGAATAAGCCTTCAGAATTGACATATGCAGAAGTCATTAAGTTAATGAAGGACCATTTACAACCAACACCATCAGCGCTAGCGGAGAGATTCCGATTCAGGCAAAAGCGCCAAGCTGCATCGGAAGACGTGGCGGCCTACGTAGCAGACTTAAAGAAGATGTCACGTAACTGCAAATTCGCCGCCAACCTAAACGAAAATTTACGTGACCAATTTGTGTGCGGACTCAAAAGTGATTTGATCAGGCAAAGGTTGTTTGCGGAGGATGACTCCATCACGTTCGCTCGGGCGGTGCTTCTGGCGAGTTCCTTGGAAGCTGCGGAGAGAGATGCAGCGGAGGTCGAGGGAGCACCAGTGTCATCCGCGGGTTCCAGTGCGGTGCATGCACTGAATCACGGGCGGAGGCCGAAGAGCTCGGACGGCTGGAGGGGCACGGCGAGCTGCGGGAAGGAGCGCTTACGCGCACTCAAGAACGGCAGTGCGGGATTAACGAGTCCCACTGATCACACGAGAACCGAGACGATGGGTTGCGGGGCGTGTGGAGCCACCGATCACGCCTATAGCACCTGTCGTTACCGGAAGTTTGTATGCAGTAAGTGTCGACACGTCGGGCATTTGCGTCGCGTTTGCACGGAACGCGAGAGACCAAGCGGACGCGGTGGGGCGAGGGGTCAAGGTCAGCGGCGGCAATTCCACTTCGGCGGCGTGGATCGCGAGTCCAGTGAGGATGACCACGATGCCGAAGAGAGACTGAACCTTCTGGCTCTAAACAATTATAAGGCAGTAAGTGTGCCCATTTCTATAAACAACACAAATATATACATGGAAATAGACACCGGGACGGCGGTGTCGTGCATAAACAAGGAGACCTACGATAGATCAGTACCAAGATCAACAAGGAAAACAATTAGAGTTATTTATAATGAACCAAGGCGCCACTCCTTTAATAGGTAGACAATGGTTAGTAGAATTAAACATTAATATTCCCACGTTTAAAAAAGTTTCAAGATTAAATAATTTGTGTGTTGAACATATTCACAAAGATGTATGTACTATACTCGACAGATATAAAGAAGTGTTTAGTGGCGGGCTCGGGCGGTACACGGGCGGCAAGGCGAAACTGCGCGTGAGAGAGGGGGCGGTGCCTGTGTTTCACCGCGCGCGGCCGCTGCCGTACGCATTGCGCGAACGCGTCGACGCAGAGCTGGACGCCATGCTGGACGCCGGCGTCATCGAGCCCGTCGACTGCTCCGACTGGGCCTCGCCGCTGGTGCCTGTCAATAAGGCGGACGGTACGTTGCGAATTTGTGCGGACTACAAAGCGACCGTTAATCCCGTTTTGCTGATCGACCGATTTCCGCTACCTCGAATCGAAGACGTACTGGTAGGGTTAAATGGGGCACAATATTTCAGTAAAATTGATTTTTCGCAGGCATATAACCAGGTGGAGTTAGACGAGTCTAAAATGTACACAGTTATAAATACACATAGGGGGTTATTCCGTTACAATAGATTAGTGTATGGCTTATCCTCGAGCGTAGGTATTTTCCAGCGGATTATGACTAATCTTTTCCAGGGAATTCCAGACGTCCAGGTCTTCCTGGACGACGTGATCGTAGGCGGTAAGACTAAGAAGGAACATTTAAAGGCACTCGAAGAGGTTTTTAGAAGGGTGTCGGGAAGCGGATTAAAATTAAAAAGACAAAAATGTGTTTTCTTAGTCGACGAAGTAAAATATTTGGGTTATATTGTTTCTAAACAAGGAATAAAAGCTGATCAGTCAAAAATAAAAGCAATTGTTAAAATTGAACCACCCGAGAACGTTAGTGAGTTGCGTTCTTTTCTGGGGTTGGTAAATTTCTTTTCTAGATTCGTAAGAAATTTCAGTTCCTTGTTATTACCTTTAAACAAATTATTACAAAAGGGAGTCGATTGGTATTGGAGCGAGGAATGTAATGAGGCTTTTACGGAAATAAAGCGGGTTTTAACTAGTACCGATGTACTGGCGCATTATGAGCCAAAGCGACCTCTGATAGTAACGTGCGATGCGAGCGCGCGAGGAATCGGTGGAGTGTTATCACAGCCCGGCGGGAGTGGGGAGCGCCCGGTCGCCTACGCGTCGCGCTCGCTCACACCGGCGGAGGCTAACTATTCACAGATACATCGGGAAGCATTAGCGATAGTGTTTTGTATGCAAAAATTTCATCAATATGTTTACGGAAGGAAATTTGTATTACGCACGGATCATAAACCGCTAGTATCTATATTCGGACCCCATACAGGTATACCTACAATGACGGCCAGTCGAATGCAACGGTGGGCAGTAATTCTTTCGGCGTACAATTACGATATAGAATATATTAGAACCGACGAGAACTGCGCAGACGGCCTCTCGCGCCTACCGGTGAGCACTAGAGATCGGACAGTAGTTAGCGACGCCGTTCCGGAGCAAACTTATTTACATTTCGCTCAGGACGCCTTGTTATTGGACTATAATGAGTTAAAAACAGAAACTGAAAAAGATCCGATATTAAGTAGGGTGTTGAGTTACATTAGGGATGGTTGGCCGCAGGCATGCGAAATAAGAAATTTAATGCCTTACTTTAATCGCAAAAAAGAGCTGTATGAGGAACTTAGTTGCGTAATGTGGGGTCACAGGGTTGTCATTCCGGAGGCTTGCTACAGTAAAGTATTGAAAATAATTCATGAACCGCACATGGGCATCGTAAGGTCGAAGTCGTTGGCGCGTAGCTACGTGTGGTGGCCCGGCGTGGACGAGGCGGTGGAGCGCGAGTGCCGCGCCTGCGAGGTGTGCGCTGCCGTGGCGGACGCACCGGCGCGCGCGCCGCCGAGGCCCTGGCCCTGGCATACGCGGCCCTGGACTCGTTTGCATTTAGACTTTATGGGCCCGATCGCTGGTAAAGTTTACCTTGTAGTCGTAGACGCGACGTCTAAATGGTTAGAAGTTTTTGCAGTTCCCAGTACGGCCGCGAGTAGCACCATAGGGAAACTTAGAGAACTATGGAGTAGATGGGGTATACCTAGGCAGATAGTTACCGACAACGGACCGCCATTTACGAGTATAGAATTCGCGAATTTTATTAAATATTGTGGAATCAGACATGTGTATACTGCTCCATATCACCCATCATCGAACGGTGCGGCTGAAAATGCCGTCAAAACCTTAAAAAGGGTAATTAAAAAAGCTATATCACAAAGAACTGATATAAATGAAGCATTAAACACATATCTGATGTATTATAGGAATACGGAACATGCTACAACGGGAGAACCCCCTTCCGTGATACTTTTGGGGAGGCGATTGAGGACAAGACTCGACGCACTGAAACCTGATAGAGAAGCGAGGGTAGGAAATGCGCAACAGAAGCAGGTAGAATGTGCGGGGGGGACGAGCAGGGAGATGAGAGAGGGGGAGGACGTATGGTATCGTCAGTACATTAAGGGAGAAAAATGGGCTCCGGGAACTGTAGTAAGTTCGGCAGGGTTAAACGACTATAGCGTTATAGATAGTGAGGGGAATAGATTGCATAGGCATGTCGACCAGCTAAAACGTAGGTCGCGGAGCTCGCTTGTAGTCCCTACGGGTTCGTCATCGCTTCCGTCACCATTACCGCATTCGGTCGCTAGTCCCTGCATAGATAGGCGGGATGAGAGCGCAGGCGAGGAACAGCCGGAGCGCCCACGCGCGGGCTCGGCGTCTCCGGCTCGCGTGGCGCCTCCTTCACCGGCTCGTGATAATAAAGAGGATTACAGTACGCCACCTGCCGCCCCTATATCGCCCGTCGCCCGACCTATTCGAAAGTGTAGGCTAAAGCATGTAAACTATAAGGTATAAATTGATATGTGTATAAACTTTATTCTTTGTTATTATTTTATTTTGTTATTCATTATCTAGTGTCAATTTAAGGTGGAGGAATGTAATGTAGGGTAGTTATTATTATTATTATTATATATATAGGGTATCAAATAATATTGTAAGTCAGTCGGAAATATACGTTGATCATGATACTGCGTTTCATTACTGTACGCACATATAACAGGTGGCACGCCCAACAAATATCAACCGTACCATCCTTCAGGATTTATTTCCGGTAATTGTTCTTCAAATTGCACAGACAAAGCATTCAGTTTTCCCAAAGACAAGCATTCAGTTTTCCCACGTCATCGAAACGTGGGCAATTCAGTGACATGAGCGAATCCACATCAGGTCCCATCAGGGCATTGTTGTGTAGAATCGCCCGTGCAGACTTTGCCCCTTGTCCTTTTATACATTCTTACGGTCTTCGGTGCTTAAAACTACCATCAAGTGGACCGTCAGCCGATCTGTCGACCTTAACATTAAAAAAAATTCTTTATAGTTCAGGCAGAACGCGTTATTTACAGAATTTGCACTTACATACATCTCACGCTTACATACAGCGAACCGTACTCAAGTTTTAAAGTTACTGAAGATATCTTCAAAATTTCCATTTTAGAAGGAAGAAATTAAGGTAAAATCAAATGTGTCTCCTAATTAGTAATTTCACGGTATTTGTGGCTCCCGAGGGCCGGATTCAAATGGGTTTGCTCACCCACCGAAGAGTTGGAAGTCTTCATGTCACGGACCGTAAATCATATTGAACGCAGGTTGGGCATGATATGGTTATATGTAAGAATAATACACGAGGTTAATTTTCTACGAGCATAATTGAGCTAAGGTAATATTTTAAAATGATTTCATTGGTAAATTAACTGATTTGCGTTTACGATTCCGATAGTACAGGTATTTAAAAATATAATTATAAGTCATGAATTTGTTTTAATTGTAGACCTGGAAAAAAATCTGGTAGATGTCACACAATATCTGTTAGGTATTAGTAACAAGTACTAACATCATATTCTTAAGATGTAAACTTTATGACATGGCATAAATATATAGTATAATATTTTGTCTAATTTGTATTATAGATATAACAGAATCACAGAAACCATTGACTAACCAAACAATTCAATGACATTTTTAAAACGAAAACCTAAAAATTTATAATCATATATACTTACGCCTACTTTCATTTGCCTTCATTCAAAAGTTAAAAAAGGGAACCTTTAAATTAATTGTCTGTCCGTCTGTTTGCTTCTGCGACTTATATAGATTTTCATGAAATAGTAAAACAATCAAGTTGCGTTAATATACTTAAAAAAAAGAATTTTAGGTCTCTAAGTTGTAATTTGTAAAAAGTTAAAAAAAATTACGGATGTAATTTTTTCTGCAAATTATATACGCAAACTTTCCTCGTTTGTAGCTCTTTCTATAAGTGAATACCTTATCAAAATTGGTTGGGTGGTTTAGTAGTTAGCGGAGAAACAGACTTAAGCTTACAGCGGAGATACTCGTTATACCTATATGATTTTTTTTATTTTATGTCAGGTCGGCGGACAGGCTGACGGTCCACTTGGTGGTAGGTGGCTACCGTCGCCTATAACACAAGCAACGCCAAAGCTGCTGCAACTGCGCTGCCAACTGCAGTAGGATTAAGGATAGGGGATTAGGAGTGGATAGGGAAATGGGCCCTGGCATCCCTCACTCACTCACCGAAACACAACAGCACACGTGCTGTTATTTCACGGTTGTCTTCTGTAAGGGGGTGGTTACTGCCGCCAGACGGGCTGCCCAAATGATTGCGAAACGCAGTGTGCCCTGCCGCTATAAATTTTACATTTACTTGCTATAACAAATTTTACATAATGCAATTGAAGTATCAACTGTTATGCCGATATATAAGGATTATATATAAAATTATATTAATGATATAAAAAATATTAATGACTTCGGACCTTCGGTGTGTGTTATTCGTTATTTTATATATAGGAAATACTGATATAAGCTGGTTGCCTTCGGTTGTAAAAGTTGACAGATTTTCAATGATAAACTGCAATATTTGGAAAGCTTTATTTTATTCAAGAATTTTGATGCAGTGCATTAAATATTTTAAAATTAAAGCGTCAATTAAAAAAAAAATTTTTTTTTGCTCATAATTATAATTATTATTACTCGACATAATTACAAAACTCACATTGAGTACCTCTAACGCCATCTGTGCGAGTATCAATAAACTAACATCGACTGACATGGAGTTACGAAAGGTCTCGTAATGTAGTTAATTAATTTGGCACGCGTATTATAGAACTACAATATTTGAAGAACATTTCCGACAATGTAAGTAATTATATAAATAAAGTGATTAAATGGTAAATTGATGGTTTTGAAGAAAAACTCCAACATATATGTTATATCGCAAGAAGTATCTTTCGTCGTGCACTTTTAAATTACCTGTATTTTTACAAGTACTCGTAGACGGCTTTTGAGATCACGTCTGCACAAATAAAATGTCTAAAGGAGTCTAGTGAAGGGCTTCCATAAACAAGCGCGCTCTATTATTACAAGCGCCTTAATCAAAAGATAACATCTTAACATTGTCGGACGCAAGTGAATTGGGCCTCTTCGGCACTACCATTGATTCTCGATTGATTTTTCATATATACTAGTTACACACCAGTCAAAATAATGAATAACGAAATGTGTAAATAATTACTCACAAAGGTTTTTAACGAGTGATTCGTGTAAGTCGAAATCATAGTACCTACTTCGTTTGCTATATTATGATTAATGTAACTTTCTAAATATTTCGGGAAAGAATATCAATACATAATAAACATAATTAATTATAAAAATTCTTTTAAAATTCTTTCTTCTATTTTTGTATAACTAAAATACGATATATTTTTTAAAAGAAAGTCGCATTAGTTACTAGTTAAGTAGTTACACCATTTAGTTACCAGCTCGAGAACGGCTGGACCGATGTTTATGATCTGTGATTTGTTGAATTTGTCTCCACCCCGAATAGCAGGATAATCATTAAAACATCTGAAATATTGAACAAAAAATAATTGTAAATAAAATTCATTCTCCACACATTTTGTATGGAACGGGTTTTTTTTGGCTTCTCCAATAAAAACCCAAAATCCCCTATGGACTAGAACCATACCTATCTCGAGGGGTGTTTTAGTGGGTAAAAAATCCCACATTTAACCTCTATGCGCATTGGCGTGGCATGCGCCTTCATAAGATTTCGCCCTTCATAAAAAAAGAAGGTTTTTATTCTGATGGGATATGTACGAAGTTCGCCGGGTTAGCTGATAGATATATATACCTAAAAATATTTTGTAGCTATTTATATTTGTACGCGCCATCCATAGACAACTAGCTATATCCGCGGTTCCATTCAATGGAATTATTGATTTTGTATCTTATTTTTAACAATCGACCGGGATAAAAATTTCGCATGCGCCTCTCCAGGCCATGGTCTATCTCTGAGTCAACTTTTATCCGAGTGCTTTAAATTGTTTCAGGGAGTATTAACATGTAGGAATAGATTTGGAAGCTGTCACGATTCTAATATTGACAAAGAAGTGGATTTTTCTGTATAGAGCCTTAATATTAATTTCAAAAACCTAAAATTTCCACCACTCCACTTCCACCGATAAAAAAGTCCGGGGTACTTAACAAAGAGACTCTTAAAGAAACATTCTTTTAGAACATATTCAAGTACATAAAACAAACATGTAAGCTGTGTTCTTAATTCTTTTGCATTGTTCTGTGTATAAATAAAAATAATAAAAGTAAAATTTTGTACAATATTTAATTTTAAGGTTAAATTATTTTATACAGACTCCGTCTAACGTCACAGTCGAGGTTATATATGAAGAAGCGGAAGATGGAGCCACAGCCTACAGGTTTTATGTAGAATAAACTACATACAATGGGACTATTGGTTTTGGGAGTACAAATTGGAGAGAAAGTGTTTTTGAGAGGCGTGTCTGTTAAACATTTTGGAAGTTCATATTTATGATTAGGTACAAATGGTTCATATTTATGATTTTCCAAGTCATTTGTTTTAATTGTATTTTCAAGGTGAGTAAATATGGTATTTGTTAATTTTAACCTAATTATGTTACGTAATACTTACAAGAAAGATTCTTTTAAAACGCATCCGATTTCTGGTATATGGACATTATCCTTTAAAGCTGTGAGAACAGAATAAAACATTTTTTGTAAATTGAAATTGCAATTGTATAAAATTATCATTTTGATATTTGATATCTAAATGTCAAAGTCTCTAGAGTTTCTGAGATTAGGGATAGACTACCTATCTTTGGGATAGGGAAATGGGCTGTTAAAACAATCACAGGCAAACAATGATAAAAACGGATAATTTGGGTTTTGGTAGTTACTTTTGACATCCAGAAAGGCAAAAAGCCTTTATTTTGGAACACATCATGTAAGTTTCTTTTATGCGTACAACATGAACGTTTTGATTTGTGGTATAAAAGGCATAACTTATATAAACTTCATAAAAGGTAAATATAGAGTAAACGCAAACTTATTGAATAAAAAAAGAGAATATTCACAGGACACGTAGATAGAAGTACTGGAACAAAAAAAAGGTTACTATCGTTAGTTCACCTGAAACGCTTTTTGCGATTAATCTAGATATTCTTTATTATTCCTATAAAGGCATTAGAATTATTTCTATAAAGGAACGAAACATGTAGTAGGGTTATTCGGAATCCAACAAAAATAAACCAGGACTAAAAGCAAGCATGACTATAAAATGTAAAACGACGCGTTGTCTGTGGTTTCAGTAATAATGGCTGTGCTATATTGTAGTTCAAAGTATTCTTTTGTCTATTCTTCTTTATAAAAACCGCTTGTTTAAAATAAAATTAAAAGTATATAAAATAAAAAAGCCCCTAAAATATTAGCACCAGTCCTGTACTAGTACAGTATATCTATATACTAGGAAATATATAGTCGGATGTCCTAAAAATTCCAAAAACGCTGTATAGTGCATAAAGGAGTCACTAACACAATTTATACTCCATTTTTTAGGGTTATTATGCCAATGAGAAAGACGGGACAAGGAAACTCCTTTTCTCGAATATGTTGACTCGATCGGTGACTCGCAAACGATCTGCGACGCAGGAGGCACATCTAAACATACAGGATGAATTCCCTCCCCTCCCCAGCAAATTCTTTGATGCGGTGTCAGGGTCAGAGGAAGCGGAGGAATCGGCGGAACAAAAGGAGAACAAAGGCTGCACTGTGAAGATATAGATATAGACTCGGACTCAGACACCGCCAAGTCTGCTATGTCCTACCACTCAGCAAATTCTGCAGGAGATTCAGTCGAAGAGCTCAGGCAACAGGCGAAGGCCAACGCTGAAACAATACTGGAGGTTGCTCGCAAGTCGGGCAACCTCAAAGAAACGTCTCATCACGCGATAAAGGTGGCCACTAATTCCCTCCTTGGAATAGTCGAGGCTGTTGCAACGCGAAAGTCGACAAAAGAAATTCGACGACTACGAGCCGCCAACATGCGCCTTTGTCGCCAAGTGGACGCCCTCACCGAGCTAGCGGCGCTGCGTAGGGCTTTCTCTGAAAGGAACCTACCGGAGAAGACCCCGGCCGATCAGCACGCCAAAGATCCGATCATGACAGCGGCTGAGTCCCAGGCTGTATCCAGGGCAGAATTACTGGAGGCCTTTTCGGCCCTTCAAGCGGAGTTAACGGCCCACGTAGGGGGGGTGGTGAACGCCCACCTGGATGGGCTGGAAGTTGACGGGAGACTGCTCCCGGCACGGCAGTTTCGGCCGCCGCTAAGGGCGGACCGCAGAAGGGAGGAAAGTTGACGACAATCCTTACCCCCCGGCTAATTTACCAAAAAAGGCGAGGGTCATCAAAGTAGCCAAACCCTCTACACTCAGGACTCCTGAGACGCAGGCTGGGCCATCTACCAAACCGGATGAAACAGCTGGTTCTTGGTCCGAGGTAGTCCGCCGCAAGAAGCGCGCACCTGTCACTCCAGCCCCGACAGCTGCAAAAACGAGCGCCACCAAGCTCCTTAAGGAGCCCAAGAAGCTGGCTGTAGTGGTGGCCCTTAATCCCGAAGCGATTAAGAAGGGTACCACGTACAAAGAGGCCTTAGAGAAGACCAAGGCCTCAGTTTCTCTTGACGCCCTTGGGATTGGTCCGGCCCAATTTCGCACAGGAATAACGGGAGCTCGAATTATCGAACTCCTGAAGGAGACTACACCCGCCCAAGCGGACCAACTGGCGACGAAGATCAGGGAAGCACTGCGAGATGAGGCGAAGGTCACGCGTCCCGTCAAATCTGTCGACATTCGCGTCACCGGTCTTGATGACTCCGTGTCGGCTGAAGAAGTCAAGGTGGCTCTGGCCCCGAGCACTGGTTGTCCTCCTGACCACATCAGGGTTGGCAAGGTTCACCCTGGAGTCAGAGGGATGGGCTCGGCCTTCGCCTCATGCCCAGTTGAAGTCGCCAAGAAATTGGCGATTGGTGGCCGTATCACGGTTGGGTGAAGCTCCGCCTCTGTCCAACTGTTGGAGCAGCGTCCCTTGCGCTGTTTTAGGTGTATGGGGCTCAGACACCCTGTGGTCAGTTGCCCGTCCAGTAAAGACCGCAGCGGTCTCTGTTACCCCTGTGGATTGGACGGGCACTCTGCCAACGACTGCCTGGCGGCGTATAAATGTAATGTTTGTGCCGACGCTGGTCTTCCGGCCAACCACCGCATGAGAGGGCTAAACTGCTCTCCCCCCGCTGTTAGGGGTCGACCCAACCGGACAACAGAACCGGGGCTAATAGTATTGCAAGGGAGGAGCCAATGGACACTCTCCATGTCCAATAAGCCAATAACAAAAATCCTCCAGGCGAATATAAACCACTCCCCATTCCCAGTAACGCTATTATCAGGGCGACCCCCCACATATATAATCACCACGCTTGACAGGCGAGTTGGTGATCGCACTATAAAGTTTTACAGAAGACACTGCTGCCCATCTTCTGCTAACCAGGCTTAATCGCCTCTTACGACACGCTACCCGGTAGTGGATGCAAAGGACAGAATGGCGAGCCTTGGGAGAGGCCTACATCAAATAGTGGAAAAACACAGATTGATGATGGTGGTGATTATGCCAAATAGAATTAGTTGGAAAAAAAATATTCCCAGTAAGCTAAAAATATTCCCAAAAATATATGGGCAATAATTTATTCAATCTTTATTGCTCATACATTTTTGGTGATCCCTCGGGAACAGTACTTTTTTTCTGGAAGAAAGGTTAACCTATGTCCGATTTGTTGGAATATATCAAAATAAATCTGTCTCACTTTAACAAGCAGATTGAGAATCTTTCACACATATAAATATTAAGTTTAATACAATAGCTCTTTGTTTCATACAATTGCCTTTACATTTGACTTTGCACATTTAGAGTTAGCTCTGTTCTAACTGATACGAACACACCTTTCTGCTAAACTAAATACTGACAAATTAAATGATATAATTAACTATAAATTAAACCTTTCATTGCTTCCCATTACCTATATTTTTCTGTAGGTATCCCTGGCAACGTGTAATTATGCAAAATTTATGATGATCGGTTTAGTAGTTAAGGCCGCGGTCTTGCAACTCTACTCTAGCAAACAGAACTGAGCGAAATTTTACCCGTTTTTTGTTTATAATTTTCAAATAAAAAATTATTTTTGTATTTTTTTTATTAATTTATTAGAAAATTGTTCCCTTTTAAGTGGATTTAAGAGCGACTGCGCTAGAAAAGTTCTAATACAAAAAAATATATATTTGCAGTGGTAAAATTCATGAAATCACAACTTTTTAAACCACTTTAAATAAGAAAATTAAAACATTTCTCAAAAAAGTAACATTTCTCAATGATATAAATTGAATATATTTCGTGTTTTTGTTATATTTTTTTACGTAGCATGTACTTGAACAAGACCTTCAACGCGTTTAACCTAAATATATGGTAGGTATGTTTAACGCCTAAAAGAACTATTAAAATGTACTTCAAAATGTGTTCACGCCTGTAATTGGCTTACATTATAAATCTAATAGTACTTTAAAGTTAATTATGAAATTATAGTTATGTTAAGCTGTTAGTGTGTAAATAAATAAATAAATAAAGTTTAAAAAGTTTTTTGGAAATTTCAAATCCAACAATTTAAATTAATGTAAAATATTTTTCATTTATTCATTTATTAATAACTATAAAAAAACATTTATTTTCTGTGAATTATGCAAGAACACTAATTTTTAGGTGACTCGAGCCCTAAGGCGTGAAAGCGTAACAAAAAAAACTCACTTTCGCATTTATAATATTGTTAGAATTTAAGAGACTATAATTATTTCCAATAAATTATGCAATTTTCTTAATTACGAAGTTTATTTATAGTACAGAGGTTAGGTATTTATAATTTTATCTAATTATCAAGTAAGTTAAATAATATTCCTTTGATACAATAATGTAACATATGGGGGGTACTTAAACAATAGCGACTTGAACAAACATTTCTTATTGGATTCGGAATTAAGTTGTTAATACAATTGACGTTGCCAATGTTATGGCAAACAAGAACTACGAACAATCAGTGAGTGATACAGGATCTAATTAACTGCGTATCTAGTTTAATGAACCACAACTCTCGTTATAACCAATATCAACATGTGCTCAGATATCCTGTGTGGGTTTGTTTGTGGAATTGGTTTATATTTTTGTTCAAAACAATATAATATCTAACTTCTATTCTTATTCGATAAAAATATTTAAGATATTTTTTATATGATTATTAATATTATTAACCTATTATTAATAATTATGGAATACTTTGGGCATATCATGCGTGGCGAGAAGTATGATATGCTGCAGCTGATTATGCAGAGGAAAATACAGGATAGACGCAAGTCGGGCAGACAACGTACTTCCTGGCTCAAGAATCTCTGCGAGTGGTATGGCAGAAGTACCAGATCGCTGTTTCAAGCCACCGCCTCGAGGGTTAAGATAGCCATGATGATAGCTGACCTCCGATAGGAGATGACACTGAGAGAAGAAAAGAAGAATAATATTAAAATTAAAATATCATAGGAACAATTGATTTGTTTTTGTTCGTTTGAAGTTCCAAGAAAATAATTTAATTAATAACAGTTATTGTTAGAGTACAATCTATACATTATAATAAAATCGTAAACGAGCCGTGTCTGTACATTGAATATTAAAAAAAAAACAATTTATACACCCTTAGTACATTCCCATCTGTTTATAAACAAGAAAGTTACGCGCTAATACTATGCGTACTAATTCGCGGGCACAGCTAGTACAGAACAAATTAAGAAATATTTAGATATATTACATTCTCGAACATAATATATCCAAATGAATAATGTTTCAAATGAAACAAACATCGCAGTGTTATTAAGTGAAAAACAAAATTTAACTCCAAAAAAACTAAACTTAATGTTCAAAAAAAGGAATGCTTCTCTGTTATTTCTTTTTCGAATGTTTTAAGATTAACAAATTACAAAAAAAAAAATACATTTTTTAACATTTTGTCAAAATGCTTGGTCGACATAACCGGTGACTCCAAAGCTGGATTTAGCTTGGTCAGCAAATTAGCCTTGATATATAACGAGGTAATTCAGCCATCATGCTTGGAAACTTGCCCCTAAAAATAAGTTGCAACATACAAACATGTGATGAAAGCGTTTGTAGAACTAATAGTTTAACGACCTATTGATATGTAGATTCAGCATAAAATGCATTATTAAAAGGATGTTCCTGATAATTAATTACAATCAAGCAATTGGCCAAAGCTGATCAACAAGCTTGGTTCATTGGCTTCGATGCAGTATGCATAACTTATCCGGCGTGCTTTTATTCGATTTAATGTCCAGTCTGTTTAACAGAGATATCCTGCTTCCTCGTCGGCATTGTTTTATTTTTTGTTAATACAAATGATGGACAAGCAGGCTGCTTTTGGGATGGGATATCGCTTGTGACTATTGCCTGATGCCTAAAACTACAAGTATAGCCATTACCATACTAGCTTTTGTCAACGATTTCGTCCGCGTCCTTAGGAACTGAACTTCTTTTTTGTATAAAAGGTAACTAAATCTTTTTCTGTACCTGTGACAACGTGCGTTTAAAATTTCAAGTAAGTACTGACTCAAGTAAGTAAGTCAAGTAGTCACTGACTACTTCTTTGTTATTTTATTTTACTCGAAATTTATTTAACTTCACGAGATTTAATTGCACTATAAGTAGTTAATTGCACAATATTTTATTTTTAAATTTAAATTTTTTTATGTAAATTCACAGGCAGGCACCTGTCCTTCGCTTTTTAACACAAGTAATTGTCCAAAGGTGCCGCAATTGCGCTGCCGATCTTAATAGGTGAAAAGATAAGGAATTACGGGGAGATAGGGAAAGGGGCTTTTGCATCTCTTACTTCACTCACCGAAACACAACAGCACACCAGTGCTGTTATTTCAAGGTGGTCGTCTGTAAGACGGTGGTTATTGCCGCCAAACAAGCTGCCTAATTTAGAAAACGAAACACAGTGTGGCCAAATACCTACTACCTAAATTTGATTTGATTTTGTTACTATTATTCAATAATAGGCACTTCGTAATTATTACATATTACAAGTAACTAATTACTCTGTGTTCAAAATGCGCGTAGATTCTATATGAAATCTATTCCATATGTAATGTAATTAAGTGTGTAAATAAATTATTAATGCAGTAGAGGCATAAGAGTTCCTTAAAAAAAAAGTAACTAAGCAAAAATATCAATTTAAAAAATATCTTCTCGGTACCGTCCCAAGAGTAAAATATAAAATAATCTCCTGGTCACGGCATCACGCGTGAACGGGTAGACCGATTTTAATTCGGTTTTCGCTAATGGAAAGAGGGATAAACGGGGAATGTTTTAGGGCATATAAAAATTGCACGCCGGGCGAAGCCGGGGGCGGGCCGCTAGTATTTCATAAAATTTATACACATTTCCAAAATTGGCAATACGATCAGTCAATTTCTATAATACTTTTGTTAATTTTGCGTATTGAACTGAAGTAGTAATATCGTGATTTACGTCGAAATTAATATTCCGAGCCGACTTCAATGAAACCGGCCCGAAAGTTTTGTGTGATAAAATTCGATAGAACGATATCAAAAGTATGAATATTATCGTCTTAGTATGGAAAGTTTCTGTGCCTTTTATGTTTTGTAAATAAAGGTCTTCAGTCAGGCCGTTACATAACACTAGCAACGTCACGGTACCACAAGTATGCCGAATATAGTAGGATTAAAGGTAAGCGATTAGAAAGGGATATTTAGATGGGCTCTGGCATCCCTTACTCACTCACCGAAATATTCATGTGCTACATGTATATTAATAGCTTAGTTAATAAATTTAAAACAGTTGAATTTATAGCTACTAAGTTACGTAAGGTAAGTACTATTAATAAAAGTCGGGACAAAAAAAGGGACATCAAAAAAGTACTGTCAGTCATTTCAGTACTGTGTGGATTTATTCGGTTTTCAGGTCCCTAAGAGGCCATGAGCATACTTAAGAGCGCGTATAAATAGAAACAGCTAATCCTAGATTTGAATTTTGTCTGAGTATATAAAGTCCGAATAAGAAAATATTTATATATTATAGATTAATTCATTATAACTAAAAGTGAAATGTCTACAAAAAACATTATACAATGAAATTTTCTCGATAGAACAAATTTTTTATTATTTATTTATTTATATATTTACCTCACTTACGACTATCATAACAGGCATGCCTAAGGCGATAGCGAAGCATTATCAGTCTTAACTAATCCTAACTATAATAATTATGACTAATATAAACTAAACTATAGTATAACTATATAAAACACTATATACTATCTACCTATAACACAAAATGCTTAAAGATATTCTTGTGAATTTACTCCTAAATCACCAAATTTCCTCTAATTTATTGTTTTATTTTCAAAATGACACATATTTCAAATGTAAAAAATTATCAGTAATTTCATTTCACATATTATCTAGGCCTTTGTGAATTAATTATTCATTTGACACTATAGTTTAGGAGTAATTAATATTTAATACTTTTGGCACTTATAACATTTTTAATCCGCGGAATGCGCTATCTTCCATACTTTAATGTGCATTGTTTCACATGATCAGTCACAATCGCTCAGCTGAGACGGGAAGACTGTGTTTCTGTGCGCAAGAATATTTAGACGTAATTTTTTTAATAAAACTTTTTCGTGAGTAGATTATTATAAGTGTGTTGTGTATAGACTGTTTATAAATTGTTTCACATTATTTTAACAAGATTGTGTAAATATATGGTTAATAAAAGGAACTCTGTTGTGTTGGTATCGTGTCCATTCAATTATTATGGGGCCACGTTGGTGAAATTAGATTTTTTTTACTTTGTACGCCGCCTTAACAGGCTTATCAATGTCTTTAAAACAATTAAGTTACTTTTTACTTTAGTACTAAATGCTTCTAAAAAACAAATACATGTACGTTTTATATAGATAAATACAATTTCAGGGGTAAAATATTCAAAGGTATTAAAAACGCTCAAAGATGAATTAGACACCCATGAATACTTACTTTATTAATAAAAAGTATTTTCTATAATAAAAATGTACCTAAGAACATAACAGAACTATTATATGTAAAACTTTTTTTAATGAAGCTTCCCTTTTTATCATTATACCTACACTATGAAAAACCACTTTTATTACTAACTACAAATGGTGGATATTTAACACACACTTTAGTAGTTTTGTAATGAACCATTGTTGTGTCAAAGGTTACATTGTACCTATATGTTGTATATGTATTTTTTTATGTTAAGATCGGTAGACAGGCCGACGGTCTACTTGATGGTAGATGGCTACCGTCGCCTATAACACAAGCAACGCCATAGCCGCCTCAAATGCGCTGCCGACTACAGTAGGATTAAGGATAATGGATTAGGAGGGGATAGGGAAATGGGCTCTGGCATCCCTTACTCACTCACCGAAACACAACAGCACACGTGCTGTTATTTCACGGTGGTCTTCTGTAAGGGAGTGGTTACTGGCGCCAGACGGGCTGCCCAAATGACTGCGAAACGCAGTGTGCCCTGCCACTACTTTCCAGCTCCAGACCAGAGCCAAATTTGAAAAGTTAATTTTGCAAAGTTGACCGGGAATCGAACCCTAGGACAGAGCGTTAAGGCAAGCACCCTAACCACTCATCCAACGGGTGGTTCTGAAAATTTTGTCAATTGTCGTTGTTCTTGTGAATTTACTGGGTAAAGGTGTGTATAATATATACATAATATCGTTATTTAAACATGTAGATATATTATATTACTGTTTAAACCTCCCTATGAAGAAGTGGAAATTAAAAGTATCATCGTTTCTAAACAAATTGTAAGAGAAAATTGCATAGGTTAGATAAAGTATTTTTAAAGTTTAGCAGAATTTAAACAAGTAAATAATTTAAGAAAAAATATCTGTGACACTAATGTCTTCCTTACGAAAGTGTTTTTTTTTTTACAGAAACGCGCTTTGTAAAAAAAACCACATCATTATGTTTTCGTTTTACGTCCTAATATTTCCTCATTATAGAAAAAGGGAATCCGGGATATCTCAATTACATAACCGCTCACTCCGGAAGCAATAAATGTCGCCGCTCTCAATTTTTGTCGGCTGTTCTTTATAACGATGATGTTATGGGCCTTTACGACACACAAAATTAATTTATTAAGGCCACTGAGTAAAACCAGTATTTCATCATTATAATCAATCAACGGAATGCGTCTATAAATTGGAACCGTTAAGTTGAGCCATGCATGGTGCTTTAAATCTCAAAATAGTAGTGTAATTTTATTGTAATTTTGTGTCTTTTAATCAGAACAGAAAAGTACAACAAAATTAATAAAATTGGTCCACTATTGTATAGACTATTGTATGAATTGTATCGTTATTGTCTGGCCTTTTGGGATATTTGAAACATAATCGAAATCGAGTCTAAATACAAACTAATTTAAGGTATAACATTAGTATATAAGACCGTACATTTTGCTTCTAATGTAGTTTTTATTTATTAAAATAAATACTGGAAATCTTTAGTTTTAGTCTGCCTCTCAACTTATTTATTCAAACTGCTTTATTCAAATTTGAATAAGTCATGTAAGTAAGTACTTGTTACTTAGTTATATGGTTTTGTATGTGGGCCTTAGTTGTGATGGTTTACAACTAAAGTATTGTTTCAGACACCTTATTTTAAAAAATGAAAATTATATATTTTGCGAAAAAGTTAATAATGCATTCTTTTAGAAAATTTCAATGCGATTCCGCTTTGTGTAATTTTTTGTTCGAATTTGGGACTTGTTCTGCAGGCACACAGACAGGCACGGTCTACTTGACGGTATGTGGCTACCGTTGCCTATAACACAAACAACGCCACAGCTTGTTCTTAAGTAGAGTAACAGTATGTGCCCTGCTTGGATAGGAAAATGGGCTCTGGCATCGCTTACTCACTCACCGAAACACAACTGCACACGTGCTGTTATTTCACGGTGGTCTTCTGTAAGCGGGTGGTTACTGCCGCCAGACGGGCTGCCCAAATGACTGCGAAACGCAGTGTGCCCTGCCACTACTTTCCAGATCCAGACCAGAGCCAAATTTGATAAGTTTATTTTCAAAGTTGACCCTGCCGGGAAGGAACCCGGAAACCCTAGAACAGAGCGTTAAACCAAACACCCTAACCACTCATCCACTTCTTTTAGGATTAAATATCTTAAAATCCTTTCTCATGCTTTATTAAGTATTGAATTATGTTAAATAATATAGGCTGTCACTAAACGAACAAATTACACATAAACATTAATTTTATTACTTGTATTTCTGCATTGCTCTATCAATTTATCAGACAACCTTTAACTTTAAACTTATAACAAGACAAGTTACAACTTGAAGACAACCGTGATTGCCATATTCGGAGACCCTAAACTTTTCAAAGCTTGCATCTTAAATTGATTTTAACATGACATGATCTATCTTATACAGTTAAGAAAACTTTAAATGTTGATGACACCTTAATTTCAAGCTATAGTCACGCTTAATAAAATTAAATCTTATGCCTATCTCTTCTATAATAATATTGCAATGAGAGAGAGAGAGAGCGAATTTTGTATATTGTTAATATGTTGAGGGTAATCTCCAGAAGCACTGAACTATTTGAATATTTATTTCACTGTTATGGAAAGGTACATTTCTAGACGGACATAGGGGTAGGTATATTATGTTTACTAATCCTCCCAAATGCACCCAGGCGAACCGCGGTATTTCCAATAAACGTATTGATTATTATCTGTTTGCTTATAACAAATTCTTGTGCGAATGAGGCTAATATATATCATGTCAAAATAATTCAAGTACACAACGGAATTCCACGAAGCAATGTCTCATAGGTTGTCGTTTGGTGGAATTAATGTTAGTTAATGGTGGTATCAAAGTCGTCGAATAAACGAGCTTACTTGTGCTGTTACGTTTACCCATTGAACAGTCTAATTGGAATTTGTCACAAGAATTATGTTCTTTGACAGTATACTGAATGTATAATAAGTATAACTGCCACTTTAATTAGCAATAACAAATGGTAAAGGTTATATAATTATGTGATAATTATGTTATTAGTAATGTTTAATATTTTTTTGGTAATATTGATGAAAATTTCCTGTATCGGTATGTTGTGAAATAACTGTAAGTTTATAAGAGCTAAGTATATGTTGTGTCATACATTTTTTATGTTAACAACAGAATTAAATAAAAAGTTCTGAGTGTTCAAAAACTGTTTATTTATTTATTTATTTATTTATTATCTGACACATAATCGAATACAAAATATTAACAATATCTGTAAACCATTATTGGTTTGTATAGACATTTACTTCATGCCAATATAACAACATTATACTAATTATATATATATTATTATAATAACAATGTTACAACTCATCAAAATCCAATGGCTAACCAACTGAATCGCACAAGATGCAAAACCGGCCGAGCGAAGCATCGGTACGCTTTGTGCGTGTGCAATTACACATGTGTCCCATTCTATGCAGGCATGTATTTAATTAATTATTTAATTTAATTATATAAATAAGATTTTTAATTATATTATTCAATGAAATAAATATAATTTTATTATATTAAATTTAGGTTTTTTCAGGTATGCTTTATGTTTTTTTGTGTTATTCCATTTTTTAGTTGTGTAGGTAAATATTAATTAGATGGGGAATTATATATTGCGAGGTTCTTTTGCCACATTCATTAATAAATTTAGGTTTATATAAGAACTTACTAGTGGCCGCAGATGGCATTAAATAAAATTGAAGTTTGTGTTCTTTTCAGATTTTACAGAAAAATTATGTGCCTGGGTCAGTATACAGCAATTATTATTAAGGTTTTGGCGATTATCTAGGCTTAAACTCCGTAGGTAGTATGTACAGGAATGTTTTTATTCTAAAATTACCCTACTTATATACAATATTTACAGTGGCATACCCATAGGTATTACGTATGCGACGACGTATGCCTGTTGATTATTGTTATCCGCGCGCACACAATCCGATTACAACGCGACAATATGTATAAATATGGGCCGCGTAGGTATGCTGCCCTTTTGCACCGCCGCCGGCGCCGTGGAGACATCATCTCCACAAAGAAGACAATCAATAGCCTCGGACTTCGGGAGCGTTGGCTGTGACGGTTGCTGCTGGCTCCCACTCCTCCGTCGTGAATCCAGCGATAGTGTGGTTAAATAAATATACAAAACCACGCTGATAAATAGCTCTTTTCAGAGCTATTCCAATACATCCGTTAATGGGTTGTTTATATATTTATTTCCACACCTTCTCTTCGTACGGTAGCTACAAGGTTAATTATGTTTAATGTGACTCTCTGATACGTAGGGGAGCTCAAGAGGGGATTTTTGAAGTGACTCGAGCGTATCAGATAATTATATAGGGAGAATCCTTGCACCCTTTAATGTACCTCTACCAAGTATAAACCCTTCATATGGCGGGGTGTGATGAGGGGAACCTGTCAGATTAGTAAAAAAAAATCGATCCTCAGAAAAACTCGAGCGCGTCAGATTAAGAAAAGGTAGATTAATTACATTCAGAAGAGTGTATATCTCAATAATCTGACAATTTGAGCGTGACATTGAGAAATGAGCGAGCCCTGAAGTTTAAAAAAAAACGTCATCTCGAAATACTCGAGCGCGTTTCAAATTTTTTTTAAATTGAAGGAAACACTGTTAGAATTATGAAGAACTAATAATCTGACGGTTTCCATGGGGCGATGTTGGTAGAATCGTGGAGAAAAGGTGATAGTAGGGGAGCCCAAGAGTTGTCCGCCGTCATCACAACACCGGGCAACGATGGAAGACGTGCTGTGTGTTTCCGGCACGTGTGGCGGCTGGCGGGGGAATCAGATGCATGTTTTCCACGATCCCTTACCCCCCCGCCCATAGACGGCGCGAGGAAGCACCGTGGATTTTTAGTGGGTAGAAGTCCCACACACCCCACCGATGTCCCCATGGTCGGTGGGGATCTGGCTCGCAGATTTTCCCACGCAAAAAAAAAGGGGAGCCCAAGAGGGGATTTCGGGATTTATTCGAGCGCGTCAAATTAAGGTATGGCAGATTAATTAAATGCTGCTGATACTTTAATAATCTGACGATTTGAGCGTGACTTAAGGGAGTAGGAGGGTCACAAAGTTGCAAAAAAAATCTTTACCTCGACATTCTCGAGCAGAGGTCAAATTTTTATTTTTATTTTAAAGGAAATAGTTCAAGCATAACGGGAAACCTTAATCTGACAATTTGCGCAAGCCGAAAGAAGAAGAAGAAAACGAAAGGAAATTAAATTTCAACGTTTCTCTTTAATCGTACATTTTTTAAATTTTACATTCTCGTTTCATTTGTGGTTTTTTAAACCATCAATAAACCTATAAAAATACTTAAAAAATATGGTTTTTTTATTAAACTCGGTCCTATTTTTTTATAAATTTCAACAAAATCGTGAATTTTTTTTCAAACCGTCAGATTAAGAAAACCCCTCCATATAATTGTCAGATATAGGATCAGTACAACCGGGACATCAAGCCGAGTGGTCTGTATGAAAATCTGACGCGCTCGAGTATGTCAAAATGACGATTTTTTTTTTGCATTTTCAGAAAGCTGCCACAAGCTGGCGTCACATCCGAATCGTCAGTTTTTTATACGTGAGCTTAGTTTGGGTTCACTTAACATCCCCTCTGAATATCTGACGCGCTGGAGTAAATACATTTTTTTTTTTTCATTTTTAAAGCTTCCGTACGGGAGAACCCACCACCCAAACCGGCAGATTAACATATATCCGTCATTAGGAACATGTACCGTGGGCCATTTACATTATCAATATCTGACGCGCTCGAGTACTTTTATACAACTATTTTTTTTTACATTTTTAAAAATGTTTACACGCTCTCCCCCCCACTAAAATAGAAAACTGTAAATAAACTTTTTTTCTTTTTAGAACATAAACTTTCAAATCCAATAGGTCCCCATGACGCTCAAGTAACTGCAAATTTAGCATCCTCGCCTCTATAAGGTAAGGTAAGCTTAAAACTCAATAACAAAGAATTTAGTTTCTTTCATAATACAATCTATAACTGCATCTATGTTTATATTAGCCTACATAATATTACACATGAAATACGTTTCACTGCTTGGCAATAGTCCTAAACGTAAGGAGGTATACACAACTCACAAGATTGATTAATCTTCTCCTTACACACTCCTACACTGAAGGTTTTCCTCTAAAATATTTTGATTCCTTTATTTAAGTTTAATTCAAAAAATGTGAATTTCATTAGGCTTCCAGGATTAACCAAAATTAATTAGTAAAAGGCCGACACATTTAGAAGAGACTTTAATTAGGAACCTTTGTCAGTCCTAGAAGCATCTCTGTGGACTTTTCAGGGAACATAACAAAGGCAGAATATATACGAAATTAATTCAATTGTCTGTTTATAATTACTACTGTTTGTTCACTTGTCGAAATTAGACCTTAATTATTTCAAAGATGACGAAAAAAAATGTAACTGTTTTCAACAATATTTTTGTTGATAACATTTAAGATCAACAGTATACTAAACAAAAAGAAAATCGGTTGATAAACAGAGGAAAAAGGCACTGAACTATTGGATTTATAGCTATACATAGATTTTTAAACACAAACTACAACGCATTTCGCTATTTTTAAATTCCCGCCAATCTATAGGATTTTGGATTTTTTTATGGAATGCCAAAAGAAGTTATACATTTATAGCGAATAAAACCACAGATATAACGCTGTATTAAACAAAAGCTTGAATAGCTAGAAATTCTAAAAAAAAATTCTAAGAAAAATAACAACAAATAACATAGTAAGAATAAAATTTAATAAACGAATTTGATTATATATTTACCACTAAATTCGCCGTTAACGTGGAAATAGATAATTGGATTCTATAAACTAGACACCCACAATAATTGCAATAATTGTTCAAAATAATGTCTGACTGTCATAGTCACAGGCCAATAGTGCAAGTTGCAACGTGGGTCGAATCACGATAATCGTGATTGCGATATTTATGCAAATAGAGACAACAAATTTCACTAAAGACAATAAAACAGTATTGCATACTCGTAGTGCGCACTTCGGATAATTTCAAGAAAATATTTGTTTATGAAGATTTTATTCGACAATAATGACGATTTTACTTCTTAGGGGACAATATACCTATTAGCATGTTATTTTTGTGCAATTTTAATGGGCATTACACCATTTTCCCATTTTCAATATACACTTATTTTCTAACTTAATTTAATATGCACATTGTTATTGAATTTTTCCAAATTGAGATTATTATTTAAAAAAAATTAAATTGAGAGATTAATAATAAGTTAAAATAAGTATATGAAAGTCATAATTTTTGTTTGTGAAATATATTGAAAGCTATCACGATTGCAATTCACAAAGAAATATTTCAAACAATGTTTAATGTTATGTTCAAATTTATGGTCAGTATAAATTCAAATTAGATTCCATCAGACTTCTTTCAGTAAGGAAATAAATATCGGTGTAATATCCATTAATAATACTATGAATTTAAGTAATATACTAACTTAAAGCTCGCAATTTTGCCCGTTTGGAATTTAAAAGTCCGTTGAAATTAGACGACAAGTTTGGGTTACTTATTATAACTTTGAATGTAAAGTTTTAACGCTTTCTTATCTCCATTAAAGTTAAATCGAAAACTTTGACATATATTTTTGTTATTTCTACTCCAAATCTCCATACTCACGTTCATGTTCTACATCTATTATGTGGGATTGAAAAAAAAAGCAACCCTTCTTCCACAAGGTTAACCCTTGTGGAAGAAGGGTTGCTTTTTTTTTAAAGCTTGCATAGTAACAAAAAACTGAAATTAATTTTATATCTAGTATAATTAATTTCTAAAATGTGCAGAATTTGTGACATTTTCGCGGGTTGAATTCTTGTAATTACTGAATAAAATCCAAAAATGTTTTTCCATGGAAACTTCCTACCTATAATGTTCATTTGAAATTGGGATGTCAATGGCTACCATCTATAAAGGTTTTTCTAAAATATTGGAATTGCTGGCCCATGTTTTATTATTTTCGCGAGTTGAATAAGTGGCGCGAAAGTTTTGCGTCGCATTCTGTCTTCGGTTATTCGCATTATAGTAAGTTGAGACAACAAATTCTTCCAAATACCTATTACTGAGTTTCCACGCTCGTACAGCGCCACCTTAAGTAAGCAATCACTTTAACACAGACGAAATGAAAGTATTGAGCACTTGGTTGAATTTTAATTTTAACCAATAATTACATTTTCTATTTTACTAGCATGTAGAAGGCATTTACACGAGTTACCATGTTAAAATTCATTTGGAAGCTTGAAAACAAAAAAAAAAGAAAAAACTGAACAGGAAACTAATCACCTGTAATTACCAATTATTACTTCTAAGCCAATAGATACCTATTGTTGAATATTCTAGATCACCAAACTGCACAACTTGTAGCAGTTTCTGTCATGTTTTCATACGACTTCTAACAAATGTTTTCTGACAACCTATCGGGAACCGTCCAGAGTAACGTCTCCCAGTACATCGCCGCTGTTATTTATCTTTTTATTCAGAACTTTATCATTTAATTCCGATTGCCGCTTTTTAGAAATATGTGACCCTATAGCTAGCTGTGTATATGATTTTCTTCTTCACCAATTTCTCTTATGCAGTGAGATCCCTAGACATATTGAGTAGCTTACAACCTCATTAGGCCACGTGTTACATAATAAAGTTTATTATTTATCATAGAAATAAGCCCGGTCTTTAGATAATAGCTTAATCCGTTGAATAATTACTAGCACGCCCTTTAACGGGGCGAGGTGTCGACCGCATTAGATCTCAATCTGAGATCAGGTTCCAGGCGGATAATGCATTTAAAGCGATAATCTCACAGCGCTTATAGTGAAGAATAGTAAATTAATTTTAATGTTTTAGATACAAAAGATAATTTTTATTACCATTGTTTGGTCCTGTGGCGGGCGTCAGTCTCAGTCGCCGAAGAGTACTCCCGCCATAGTGACATTTTGACAGCGGCCGTCATTAGATGTGACGTTTTGTAGGCCGAGTCGTTAGAGATAGCTTTTGAAAACCGGTTCGGTAAGCGCAAGCACTGGTGCTAAAATTGTATTTGAGTGACATTAAGTTACATTCGATTGAAGAATCGGCTGACGGTAGCCCTTGTACGGGATAATTGGTTTGAAAGAGACTAAATAGAATCTGTGAGTGTGTATTGAAGCGGTCAAGGACGGGTATTCTTCGGTAGCCGGAACTCGGCGATATTCCCTTATTCCTATTTCCCGCCTCACCCCATATCTATATATCTCCCTATCGCCTGAGGCGACTTCCAGGCAGATCCGGGGTAAGTGGTTAGATTAAGTTTCTAGCTCATCGCGGCGTATCGCCGTTTCGGTTGGTCTTGACCAAAGGTCAACGCCGCCGCACTGGTGCTTATGGCACAGCCACGGGTGCTGTAAGCAACAATCTCTGGTAGCAGAGCGTGGTTTACCTTGTATTTGTAATGAAAGGGGCCCAGCACATTTGAATTTGTATATTTGAAATTTGTACAATTTGTAATTGGTAGGTAGATTGTGGTATTCAATTTCTTGGTTACCTACATACCAAAAGGGAAAGGGCTTGTTTGAAGGGCAAAGATTCCCAAGCAATTTTCTTTAATTTGATTTTGTAAAATACCTGAAATTTTTTATTATTTTATTTTTATTAGTTTGATTTTGTTCTTATTGTTAAATTGGATGCTTAGTGAATGTTGAATCTCATTAATTAAAGGGCTATTTAACATTATATTAGGCCACCTATGTAGTATAATTTGTTTGGATAATTGTTTAATTGGTTTGTTTGTTTTGTTAATATTTATAAGTTGATGGATAATTTTATACTTTTATGGTTATAGGTGGCTTCATATTTGTTATCTTATCATTACGGTTTAGAAATCAAGGTTTAAGATTTAATTAGAATTAAGTTTAAATTAGGGTTCACTATAGTCATAGTAAATTGTTTGGGGTTCATCTAGTTATTGCATATTTATTTTAGTTACTCTTGGAATTCTATAGGCCGATTTATTTTAGTACTTGTAAGTAAACCTGGGTTGTTGCCTATATTATAGCCTTAGTGCACTATTGTATATCTTGTACATTTACTCAAAGAGAATATTGTAATATTGTGTTGTGATTTCCTGAATAATTATGTCGGGGGCACCGAAGGCCGTTATTAGAGCAGAGTTACGGTGGCTTACCTCTGCTGCTGCTTTGGTGGACAGGCCAGATCGGGCAGAGGCCTTCCTGAATAGGTATACGGAAGTTCCCAAAAGATTAGAGAGGGTCCAGGCCAACTATGAAAGGTTGCTAATGGTGCTTGATGGCAAACAAGATGAGGAGAGTTCTAAGGAATTAATGGAATGCACAGCTGATGTGGATCAGTGCCAGGAGTTGGGGGACACTATTGTCCAACGGGCACGGTGTCTTATGGATCGACAGACGGCTTCTGTGAGCGATTCAAATACGGTGAGGCCTCGGCCGGACTTAACTGCACGGTTGCCAACAATTCAAATACCTGTCTTCAGTGGCTCTCTGGAAGAGTGGACAAGTTTCATAGACTTGTTCACCAGCCTGGTTGCTTCCAGGGAGGACCTGACTCCGGCTTTGAAGTTGGCCCAGTTGATGTCGGTGTTGAGCAAGGAGCCTCGACAGATGCTATCTCATCTGTCGATAACAGATGAGAATTTTGAACCTGCACTGGACCTTCTGAACTCCAGGTATAACAATGTTCGCCGGTTAGCGGAGTCCCTCATGAATAAGGTGTGGGCCATCCCTCAGGTGTCCCAGCCGGGTGACATTAGAAATTTAATTTTGAACCCTGTGTTAACGGCGACAAGGGCCTTGGCAAAGTTGGGAATGCCGGTCGACCAATGGTCCTTCCCACTTTTAACATATGTACTCCCACGGTTACCACTGGAGGTACAATCCAGATTTGAAATTCAGTATGGGGGCAACTCAGCACAACATATCCCGAAGTTTATGGAACTCACGGAATTTTTGGAAGCGGAATGCAGGCGAGTCGATCTGCCTGCGACAGTGCCAGCTGCACAAAGGCCTCTGACAACCCCAAGGAGGAAAGGGGAATCTCCACTAGGTACCCAAGGGGGAGCCGGCCACATTCGGGGTCCTAGAAATTATAATATTGCTGTGGCTGGACCCACCGGCTGCCTTTATTGTAAAGAGCATTCCCACTATTTGCCAACTTGTAAACGGTTTCTGGCACATCGGGTGCCAGGTCGACGGGAATTGGTGAAGCAGCGCAAGTGGTGTTTTATTTGTTTGGGCCAGCATTTTGCACGGGACTGTGCCCACCCACGACCGTGTAAGAGTTGTGGTGGCAAGCATCATCTGATCCTGTGCATGAACCGCAGCGGTGAATCCGGCACTCCGCCGGCACAGGATTATAGGATGGATGGAGGTAGGTCCCCAACAGGGAACCCCGCCCACGGTGCGACCGGTACGCGCACGCCCTCCCCTCGCGGGAGTGGGCTTGATAGAGGGGCCACATCGGTGGCCCCCCAACGGTATTATAATAGGACCCCATCAGGGGGCCCTCGGGATTTTGCCGCCAATTATACGACAACGATGGACGCATACTCGCCCCAATATGGGAGCTCGCTTCGAGGGGCTCCGACGGGGGGCCCCCAAGGATCGAACGATGGGGCGGGTCCACTCACACCCCCCGATCAATCGGGCGCTACGGGCGGGTGCTCGGGTCGGGTCCCCCCGGCGCCGGAGGTACGTTTCTCGCCCCCCCTGGCGGAACGTCCCCGATTGGAGCGACGGAACCCGACATACGGACGGTCTATTGGGCAATACCACACGCCTCTCGCAGCGTATGCCCACCGGTGGGCTTACGATCCGGGTTACCATCCTCTTATGTATCACCGGATGGCGGAGCCTGTTCCTCCGCAACACTCTCCCCGTTAGGGAATCGCTGCCCACTCAACAGCCCACGCCACCCAACCAGTGACCGTGCTCTTGCCCACGGCCTCTGTTTGTGTTTGGGGTTTTGGAGGCGACGCAGTCCATGCTAGGGCACTCTTGGATTCAGGCGCTCAAGGGTGCATGGTATCTGCACGGCTGGTGAGACGGTTGGGCATTGAGATCAGACCGTACAACGAAACTGTACGGGGAATTGGGAACCTAGCAGTTTCAAATTTGTTAGGGCAAGTTCAATTCACGTTTAGTGCGAGCGACACCTCCGGGCCGACGTTTACGACGACGGCATTGGTTTTGGAGGAGGTGGTAGGTCGTCTCCCCTCTGTGCGGTTGCAACCTCACATCCGGGGATTGACGAATAATTTGATGTTGGCGGATGCTCGGTTCGATACCCCTGGTCCGGTTGACGTACTGCTCGGAGCAGACGTCCTAGGGGGATTGTTATCCGCCCACAAACGGATACTACAGCCTGGGGGCCTCGTAGCTTTGGACACATTGTTAGGATATGTGGTATTAGGTCCGGTGGCACCATCTACCACCCCCTCAGCCGAGGATGGCTGCTTGGTAGGGACTGCCCTCTCAGACGCGGTCCAACGCTTCTGGGAGATCGAGGAACCCCCTGCTGCATCACGGATGGATCCCGAGCAAGAAGAGTGTGAGTTGTATTACCAGAATAACACTGGTCGCCTTAGCTCGGGCCGTTTTGTCACTCGACTTCCCTTTCTCGCCCAGCGCCCCCCATTGGGCGAGTCTATGATGCTGGCGGAGAAACGGCTGTTGTCTATGGAACGCCGCATGACGCGAGACCGGACGTTCAGACAAAAATATGTAGAATTTATGCGGGAGTACGAGGCCTTGGGACACATGTCGGTGTCCAGCATTGAGTGGCGTTCGGTGGAGCACTACTTTCTCCCCCACCATGCTGTCTTGAAGACGCCGGATTCGAAAATCCGTGTTGTATTTGATGGCTCGGCTCCCACCTCGAACGGAGTCTCTCTCAACCATTGCCTACATGCAGGCCCGAAGCTGCAGAGGAACATATCGGACATCATCACAAGTTTTAGGCGACACCAGATTGTCTTTGTTACCGACATCAGGATGATGTTTCGGCAGACGGTGATACACCGGGATGATCGGCGGTATCAGTTGATTTTGTGGCGCGAGAGCCCTACTGAAACGATGAAGGTGTATGAGTTGAACACGAACACCTACGGACTAAAATCGAGTCCATTTATCGCGATCAGATCGCTGTTGGAATTAGCGGAAAGGGAACGCCTGCGCTTTCCCCGGGCGTCTGCCGTTTTGGAGAGAGATTTATATGTGGACGATGTATGCACCGGGTCTAACTCCGTCGCGAACGCGATGATATTACGGGATGAGTTGATTGAACTGTTGAAGAGTGGCGGATATGAACTGCGGAAATGGATGTCCAACTCGCCAGATCTCTTGGCCGGCCTACCAGAGGATCACCAGCAAGACCCGCACGTCTTTGAAAACGCCGATAACCCCCACATGCTCTCCATTCTCGGTGTCCAATATCGCCCAGTCCAGGATGTATTTACCTATCGGGTGGCCCTAGAGAACCCGAAGGTCTGGACTAAACGACTTGTACTGTCCACGGTGGCCAGAATATTTGATCCGAACGGTTGGATCACACCGGTGGTCTTCCTGGCGAAGTCGTTCATGCAACGACTTTGGACCGTACAATTGGGTTGGGATGAACCATTGTCCGACGAGTTGTTGAGCGACTGGTTCTCCTTTATGACCTCGCTCCCGGACATTAATCGAGTTTCGCTGCCGCGTAAGTTGCTTCCTTCGGAAGACTGTCGAGCAACTCTACATGGATTCTGCGATGCCTCCGAGCGCGGGTATGCCGCTGCGGTGTATCTACGCACCGTCAGCCCCAACGGAGCCATCGCTGTGTCGCTGGTATTGGCAAAGAGCAAAGTAGCGCCTCTTCGGACTCGGTTGACGATACCGAAATTGGAACTGTCAGGAGCTGCTCTCCTCGTGCGTTTGTTGAACCATGTCGTCTCGACATTGCGGAGCCATGTTACCATGGATGAAGAAGTCTACGCGTGGACTGACAGCCAAATTGTTTTGTGTTGGCTGAAGGCTTCGGTCCACACTCTTGAAGTTTTCGTGGCCAACCGTGTCTCGCAGATCCAGAAATCGGAGACTGCGTTGATCTGGAGACACGTTCCTGGAGAACTAAACCCCTCTGATGTCGGCTCCAGGGGATGTACGGCTCGAGACCTTGTCTCGCATTCCCTGTGGTGGAAGCCAGACTGGTTGACACGACCGGAACGTGACTGGCCGGTTAATCCCGTTAGAACGGTAGCCCCTACGGTGGGCCTACGGGTACACGTTATGGAACGCCGACCTGCTTCGAGTCCTGCTTGGATACTGGACAAGTATAGCTCTCTCGACAAATTGATTGGAGTGACCGCTTGGATCAAGCGCTTCGGGAACAATTGTCGTCACCCGGGTAACAGGATGACTGGCGGCGTACTAACACCGGACGAACGGAAAACCGCCTTACACCACTGGGTACGTGTGGTCCAACAGGACACCTTTGGAACGGAGATTGATGCCCTTCGGAAGGGCCTCCCCAAATTGAAAGGCGCCCTACTACGACTCAACCCGTTTGTTGATGACACCGGATTGCTCCGGGTTGGAGGTCGACTTCGGAATGCTGCCATGCCATACGCGGCCCGTCACCCTTTGTTACTTCCCAAGAAGGGACACTTTGTGGAATTGTTGGTGCGTGATCGCCATGTGAAGAATGCGCACGCTGGTTGCAATGCTCTCCTAGCTCTTCTGCAGCGGGAGTTTTGGATTCTGTCTGCTAGGCGGACTGTACGGAGCATAGTGTTTCGTTGCTTGCCTTGCTACCGGCTCAAGGCTACCACTATGCAACCCATGATGGGGGACTTACCCCCGGATAGGGTACGGGAGGCTCGGCCCTTCTCTGGTGTGGGCACGGACTTTGCGGGACCGTTCCTGGTCAAAACGTCACGCCTGCGTAACCCACGCGTTGTTAAGGCGTATTTGTGTGTTTTTGTCTGCCTGTCTACCAAAGCAGTACATTTGGAACTTGTTGCTGACCTCACCACTGAGGCGTTTGTAGCTACCCTTGATAGGTTCGTGTCGCGACGGGGACTGCCGTCTTTGATTCGATCGGATTGTGGAACTAATTTCAAGGGGGCCGACCGGTATATTCAGGAGGTTACAAAATTTTTAGTTGATAAGGAAATCGATATAGGGACCAGTCTCTCCCGTCGGGGCATCACTTGGGCTTTTGACCCTGCGGCATGCCCCCACTGGGGTGGTATCTTTGAAGCCGTCGTGAAAAGCGCAAAGACGCATATGAAGCGGGTAATAGGAGAGACTCTCCTAACCTTCGAAGAGCTGGCCACGGTATTTTGTAGGATTGAGGCGGTCTTGAATTCCCGTCCGTTGTGTCCGCTCAGTGCGGACCCAAATGACCTGGAGGTACTGACTCCAGGCCATTTTTTGATTGGTCAGCCACTTAACGCCTTGCCCGAATTCCCGTTTGAGGAAATTGCCTCATCGAGATTGACGCGTTATCAACTGATACAACAGATGACGCAGAACTTTTGGAAGCGATGGTCGCTTGAATATTTGCACGGATTGCAGCAACGCCTTAAGTGGACTGACCGAACCGAACCCCCCCAGATTGGTGATCTCGTTTTGGTTAAGGATGCCAACCTACCGCCACTGCGATGGCGCCGGGGGCGCATTGTTAACCTTTACCCCGGTAAGGACGGAAGCCCGAGGTTGGCCGAGGTCCTGGTTGGGGATTCGGTTCTCAAACGAGCCGTGGCAACATTGTCTCGACTCCCATTAGACTAGCGGACAGGTAGGGACCTGTCCGGGGCGGGTGTTTGTTTGGTCCTGTGGCGGGCGTCAGTCTCAGTCGCCGAAGAGTACTCCCGCCATAGTGACATTTTGACAGCGGCCGTCATTAGATGTGACGTTTTGTAGGCCGAGTCGTTAGAGATAGCTTTTGAAAACCGGTTCGGTAAGCGCAAGCACTGGTGCTAAAATTGTATTTGAGTGACATTAAGTTACATTCGATTGAAGAATCGGCTGACGGTAGCCCTTGTACGGGATAATTGGTTTGAAAGAGACTAAATAGAATCTGTGAGTGTGTATTGAAGCGGTCAAGGACGGGTATTCTTCGGTAGCCGGAACTCGGCGATATTCCCTTATTCCTATTTCCCGCCTCACCCCATATCTATATATCTCCCTATCGCCTGAGGCGACTTCCAGGCAGATCCGGGGTAAGTGGTTAGATTAAGTTTCTAGCTCATCGCGGCGTATCGCCGTTTCGGTTGGTCTTGACCAAAGGTCAACGCCGCCGCACTGGTGCTTATGGCACAGCCACGGGTGCTGTAAGCAACAACCATTATTAGCCTTTAATGTCTTTATCTATTATCGCTTCTTGGTTCCGGACTTTCTAAGGCCTAAGGCCTAAAGAAACGACAATATGCATTAGTTAATTCAATCAAATGGTTGAACCTGTCAAGTCTATATATTATTGCCAAATATTTGTACTGAAAAATATTGTAATTATATTTAAAATGAATGTTTTCAATCTATCTGCAACAGAACACAAATAAATGTGTTGGTCATTGTAATTTATTTAGATTTTATTGAAAACTAGATGAGCCTGCAACTTCGTACGAGTGGTATTCGGTATATTCGCCTAACTTTTTGTTTATTAACCGATTGGAATGAAACATACATTAAATGTTACGGGAAGCTTGCTAAAATACATCAGTGAAAACCGCATTCAAATCGGTTAAGCCGTTTCTGAGTTTAGCGTCCACAAACGCACAGACGAACAGACAAACAAACAAGAATTTTAAAAACTTTTTTTTTGACCTCGGTAACATAAGTACATACAACCTGTACAAACTGTTTTTTTGAAAAAAAAAAAAAACTTAGTGTACAGACGATGTTACGATTTTATTATAATATGTATGTGTGCGAAGATGATGTGCGGAAATGATAAATGGCTCAACAATAAATTTCGCTCTTGTTTTTTTTTTAATATTATGATTACTTTCATATTACCTATTATTTATAAGATCCTTGGATGTTAAGTACAATTACAGGTAATGTTTTTAAAAAGAATCTGTAATATATTTAAATTTCACAAGCAATTATTAGGAATAGTGATATTTTTATCTGAAATATAAATTCAGGCAAACATGCAGTTGCCATGCACTAATCTGCGGCATAAATATTCAGAAGCACTCGCATGTTTATCTCGGTCCGACAACGTGCAAATAAAAATCGTACCGAAACCAAAATAGCGGATATAAATAATTTTCGCGTCACAGCGTCAACTCGTCGGCACCGGCTAGTCGAGCACGTTCGACGAAATGAATATTTATTAAAATGATGAATAAAATTATTGGACGCACAAGCAATCACTACTTCGGATATACAAATTTGTATCATAATACAAAAAATTGTACAGTGGTTAAACTGGTAAGGCAGAGCATTCTTTGATTTCTGTTTCTACTTTTGATTGATTCATCTATTTCTCGGTCTGTCGTCTCTAAGTCTCACAAGGAATTACAGCAGTATGTCTGACGGCAGTGAACACTACATTACACAATATTTCCTAACTAATAGTTCGGTTTTATCACTCCTAGCCGTCAATATATTCTATGGCACTGAATGACGAACATAGAAGTCAACGCGGTCATTGACTTAGGGTGGTCTGTTGCCAGTTGTAAAAAAACAGGATGGCGAAATTGATTTGAACGCGAAGCATGTGCTTTTCTATATCAGGAAGAATTAACTGTTGAGAGTGAATAATATACGGATTTCCATATATTCCGTATATTATATAAATGGTGCGACTTTTGTAACGTTCTACTGTATGGAGTTTTGTATCCGTGTCGCTAGACAAAAGAAACAGTGATTTTAGTTTCGATTTATATTATGTGGAAACATCAATGGCGGCCGTTTGAGTTTCTTGTGAAACAATATTTGCGCTAAAGATATTTTGAATCGTCTGAGAGGCGAACGAACAGTGGCGCGTAATACTTGTCTTCTCTTGTAGCTACCTCTTTTAGATATCAACGAGGGCCCTCAAGGTTAGAAATGTAGCAAAGACGTTGATTTAGCCTAACAAATCTGGTAGCAGAGTTGTGTGTTTGTTTATTTTGGGCTCTACGAATCGTAGATATTATATTTATTCCGACCGGAGTAGACGCAATCAATTATAAATACTTGTGAGCTTTTATAAAGAGTGAAAAACAAGTGAGCTTGTTTGTTTATTACGATTTCACGCCTTTTCCTTTTTAGGGATACAGAAAATGACACAGGGTACTTTTCATCCGGAAAAGAAGATCTGTACCCGAGGGATCAATTAAAAATATAAAAAATCAAAGCCTGCCAAATATATAGGAATAAGGCTTGAATAAATTATTGCTCATATATTTTTGTTAGGCTTGATTTTTTTATTTTTCAACACTCAAGAAATGGCGGGCGAGGTCGCAGCGCAGGCAACTAAATAACAGCACGCGTTTTTCAGTGAATGAGTAAGGGTTACCATATCCCATCCTTTATCCTAATCTCCATACATTTATCCTGTGTGTAATCAGTAAAACATCATATTATGCACAATTTATATAAATATAGAAATGGCTCTCAAGGAACTCCAAGATGACTACGATATACTCGCTAAATGGTCACATGATGTGGGATTGGTACTAAATGCTAATAAAACGAAAGTATTATATTAGCACTAGCCAAAATAGATCTACGTTTGAACCTAAACTTATAGCTCACAACCACCAATGTCTTCATTCCAATAGCAGAAAAAATCAAGGATCATGTGAATGCGAAACTATCGAGGTTGTAAATAAACTCATGTATCTTAGACTAGTAATAGATGATCGACTAAATTGGATAGAACATATTAATCATGTGTGTGATAAGCTGAAAGCCATACTGGGAAAATTCTATGTAATAAAAAACAAAACACCCTACAAATTACTTCTATTACTTTATAAATCATTGGTAGAGCCAATTGTATGCAATGGACTATCTAGCTACGGAAGAACTTTTAAAAGCCATTTGGACAAAATATTCTCACTTCAATTGGGTATTCTAAAAGAAATTATTCCTAAAAACTTAAAAGAAAACATTAAAGAAGATTATCGCAAATTATTTGTATTTTGTAAAATTCTACCTATAGAAGAAAAAACACAGTTTATATTATTAAAGAAACTATATTTTAACGAAAATTTAAAAATGCCAAAAATAACTTACTCAACCAGATTATTTGATGAATCAAAATATAATTTACCTAAATATAACAACCTTTACGGAAAAAGACCATGTATAAAATGACCAAGACCAAGGCTTATGTCATACTAAATTTAATAAACTACATAGAACATTAAAAAGCGACATAAAACCCAAAAACATCTCATATAAGTTAAAACAATACTATTTACAATTAACTACAGATAAATATAATTTTAACAACAATACAAAAATAGTTATAAAAAAGTAATACTAATTATTATTGTAAGATATTTCAATTTAGAATACGACACAAAATAAGATATTATCTAAAAGTAATTGAGGAGTCTGAAGTGTACGTGGGCGTCAACTGAAGGTTTATTTAAATTTTCTGTAATCGGCACATGGTGTACGCTAAAACTCTAATGAGTTTTTGTTTACACCAATGAACATTATTGTATTAATAAATAATAAATAAAAAAACGCCCTTTTTTCTAACGTTCAATTTTATGTTAAGTGTACTTATTTGTGTTTGATAGGTTTGTTAATCAAATTAATGTTCGCTATTTTGTCGAAAATCGATTATAATCATTTCAAAGTATATTTTCATACTTTTATCATTTTTATTGACCACACTAAAGCTCGTCAAGAACTACTAAACTAAGAAATTCAGATGAGAAACAGAGAGGAGAAATTGGTGTATATGTAGAATAATTCTGTCTTCGCCTATGTTGACACCTACGATAAATGGGATTGTCAGCCTGCTTGGTAGAGATCCCATAAATCTGCCTATTGTCCTACCGCTTGTCTACCCAAATTTATATAAAAGAGGCAATTACATACACACTATTACATCTATATCTTTATCTATTCTATACAGATATAATGAAATGATAAACGAGCCGTGTATGCAAATTAAAGATTTTTTCAAAGAAACAATTTGTACACGTTGCACTTATGTTACCGAGGTCTAAAAATAGTTTTTATATTTTTTGTCTGTTTGTCTGTGCGTTTGTGCAAGCTAATCTCTGAAACGGCTTAACTGATTTGAATGTTATTTTTTGTTATAGAAGGCAACTTAGGTGTATACATACGCTAGAAACTTAATTGAGTTTATAGTAGGACATAAACTGTGTACCACCAATTGTATTTTTTGTTCGTGTGTAAATAAAAAATAAAATGTAGCAAGCTTCCCATAACATTTAGTGTTTGTTTCATTCCAATCGTGTTACAAACAAAAATGTTACGCACATACCAAATACCATGTGTACGAAATTGTGGGCTCAGCAAGTTCTCTATAAAAGTGCGAACTTACTTCGGAAATTTCTCAGTTTCTCAGAATTTAATCAATAAAAAAAGGAAAGCTATTTTTTCAGCTACTTTTCCTATTAGCTAAGTTAGCTATTTTTCCACTGCACTGTACAACACTGTGTTAACCTTTTGTTTCATTACCATCGACAGGGAAATTGAGCCAAGTTTGATTTATTGAAGCAAAACACTGTTCCTGATACAATTAACTATGAGCATCTAATCTCAAGCCCAGTTTATAAATTCTATTGATTACTACATCTCGGTACAGTTGAGCTTTATTTAACCCAGATTTATGGTGTAACGCTTCGCAACGATGGTAGTTATGATAATAGCAAAGTTACACAGAGAGTACTATGGAACAGTAAATACATTTTGTATAGATTATACTATTTATTGTTTATAAATATTTATACTATTAGTTAGATTGAGAATCGAGAAACTTCTAAGTAATTTCGCCCTCTTATAATTGTAATAATCATTAGCATTAAATTAATTTAAAATTATTTTAGATTAAGTGTACTTATATTTAATTTTATAGCAGTGACATTAATTTTATTCTCATGTATGAAACTGATTCATTATATGAAAAAAAGTTTTAATCAATTTTGACAGAAACAGAGACACGATGTTTCTATTTTTAAAATATTACAATTAGTTGCAAGCGTCCGGGAGGTTAATGACTATGCATTGTTAGGCAATTTTAAAAATAGGTACACGAATGTAAAATTAGGACGTCCATTAATATTTTAACTTCCAAATCAACTCAGATGGAATCACGACAACTACGAATATAATTAGAGAGCTTCCGCTCTTGAATAATAGAAGGTGCGCCAAAGGAAACATATGCATTAGTCCTGTAATAGATGCAATTGGAACAACAGCGACGAGAGGTTACATGTCGATATGTAAGGCTGGTCGTTGACGAGCGATTGGGGCGCAGCGTTTGAGACGTTGGATTATTTGTTACTAGTAAATTTTATTTCTTTTTCTTTATTTTATTTTCTTTATTCAGTATAATGATTACAAATATAAACTAATTTCACATAATTTTATGTACATTAATTTTAAGTAATTCATTTAAATTTAAGGCACGTGTGAGAGCTTCCTTAAGCAATAATAGGATAGGTGTCCCGCGCCGGATTATGGTCTCTGTTTAGGTGTAGCGGTGTGAAGAAATATGATTTATAGGAATTATCCTAGATGCTCATAGATTTCGAAGCGATGCGCTAAAGGCGATTCTTCTGGGCTTCAGTGTTCTTCTAAAGCTTCGTGCATTCGCGAAACGAAATCACTTCGGGATCAGAACTTGTAGAAAATTGAATCTAAAGGGGTAGGGTTCAAGCAAATTAGCGGATTGTGGAAACATGGCGACTGGCTGTTACATAAGCGGATGTCACACATAGAAGAAGCTTCTCGTGACAGCCTCTTCGAGTCCAACTGGGAGATAACTATAAAGGATACACGAAGAAAACCGCCGAGCTCATACAACCCAAATCATTAGAAGGTTCGAGTGAATAGGCATCTTCTGGGTGAGCTCGCTCCATCGTCAGCCTCATCCTTCCTACATGTATACATACTGGTGAGGAGAAAACCCATCTTTAATAAATAAAAAAAGGCTTCTTCGGTCGTCGCGTTAAGCGGTCTTGCATAACTTTAACTTTTATTAGAATAAAGGTTAAAGTTATGACGGCTAAGTTATTGGCCGCAGGGAAGCTCTCTGATTGGTCGGCAACGACGTGCCTTCCTACTAAGCCAATCACAGAACAATTCTTTATGGATCACACATGCGGTAAGTGGCGCGAACAACATGATTTATTTATTTTCGTATAAATGGTTTTGTAGTAATTAAAATTTTAATAAGATTCACTTTCGTTTGAATTTATTTTATCTAATTAAATTTTGTTAAATTTGATATCTTTCTAGAATTTATTTATAACTGATTCAAGTAATAAAATGTTATGATTTTATTTAAAAAAAATAGTTATAAAAAGCCTAAAGCATTTGTCATGCTCCGTGCAATAGATGCCTAATCACAAGCCATTGAATAAGTAAACACTTAAACGTATACGTAGTACCTACCCACGACGATTGACTCGCAAGTAAGCAAATATCTTATGAGTAATTAATAGCAATAATGCAATGAATTTCAACTGCAGTAATTGTAAACTAAGTTGACAGTGACACATGAACACACTCATGACTTTATTAAAGTTTACATAAACCTTGATCCGTTTATTAATAACTAGCGATCCGCCTCCGACTTGCACAGATGCAATTTTTATCTGCACGTTATATTCATAAGCCTTCCTCGTTTATCGTTCTTTCCATTGGTGAAAACCGCATCAAAATACGTTGGGTAGTTTAAAAGAAATTAGCGGAGAAACAGACAGAAGCGTATAAAGACTATTATAATATAATGTGAGGCTTCTTGTACCATTTCCTTATCCCCCTCCTAATCCCTTATCCTTAATCCTACTGTAGTCGGCAGCGCACTTGCAGCACCTGTAGCGTTGCTTGTGTTATAGGCGACGGTAGCCACCTACCATCAAGTGGACCGTTAGCCTGTCTGTCGACATAACATAAAAAAAATACATAATTAAATTTATGTAAGTATAGGTCGAATTTATAATCGATTACGCAATCAATATTTCATCCTTTATTTACGACAGAGATTACCAAATATCTTCAGTTTTTATCTAGGTAAGTACATCAGGTAAGTAATCATAAAATATTGTTTTAGTATTCAGATGTCTATCTATAAATGGATGAACCCAAAACAGTTAATAGCCAACTCGGTGTCGTCCATGTTTTTAACTGAATAAAAACTGGTCGCAGTGCTGATATTTTCTTGGTCGCAAAAAAAAACGACCACGACCAGCGAAACGCAGTGTGTCCTGCTACTACTATGTGATATGGGGAAAATATATTATTTCCAACAGAAAGCATCTGTAGCCTTCTAATAAAAACAGCTTAGACGATAGCTATATAAATTTCAGGCTATTTTATAAAATAGAAGAGAATACTCGATTAATCAACAGTTTTTAATATTCGCAGAATACACAAAGAACTAGAACGCGTTGAGACATAATAATGACGAAACAAACTACTCTTATGTACAATAATTTCATTCGCGAGGACTAATCATCAAAATATAGATCAAGCGTGTTGTAAGATCAATTTTATTTTAACTACTTATACCGTCATGTTTAGTTCCAAGTGTAAAAATATATCTTGACATGCAAAAATTAGGATGTATTTATTTCACATGTAAGTAGTCTATTCATATGTCCATGTTATTGTGTATGTCCGTTCATATGTCCATACAAATTACATCTTTAGCTATAACACAATACGTATCAAAATTGTTATTGTGCAATTAATTTTTATACACAGGGAGAATTATGATTGAAAGCGCTTTCTGATGCGTTTTGTTTTCGGAGATAGTTTTAAAATAAAATATAACTTAGTAACAAGTTTTTTCTATTGAAAATAAGACTCTAGTATAGCCAATTTTATTTTCATAACTAATATAAATAATAATAATAATAATAACTAATAAGAGGGGAGTATTAAAATAAATTTTAAAGGTTTCACGAGCTTTTAAATGGCGAAAAATCATTTTTATATGTTAAATTATAAAAACTCCATAATGTTAAAATTGAATTAAAATTCAAATCTTATACAAAAATATGTAGCTTTCCTCGTATAATTTATCCGACTCTAGCAATAGGGTTCCGTACGATGTTACCTATCCGCAAAATATTGAGTGATTTACCATGTTTTTTTGAATATCATGGACTTTTTATAGATTTTCCTATAATCTATAAGTAGAAAACTAATTTCTGTATTTTTTTTTTCAAAATTTTAGGTTAAGTAGTTTCGGAGATAGGGGGGGGGGGAATGGTCGGACAGACGGACACACGAGTGATCCTATAAGGGTTCCGTTTTTTTTATTCGGACGTACGGGACCCTAATAAAGTGACGCATGACGCATTCGAGTTTAAAAAAAGAGATTTTTTTGGTATAAAAGTAGATAAAACGCCAAGTTCATTAACAAAAAGACCGATACCGCACGGCGAATAACTGTGCATTAAAGTAAGTAGCATAAATATTTCCAAAATACTACTTCACGTAGTTCAATAATTAATGCTTGCTGGTAAAGGGAATATACAATTTGTTTGATATATGATGTTAACTTTCGATAACTTACCTTAAATGTTGACACACATTCATAGCATTGGTGATTGGTAACATCATTTTTCATATTTCAACGTTGATAAATTAGTAGATATTAATTTAAACTTTCGTATTTGTGTTGGGAGTAATAAGAAAAAGCTTTTAGGTTTTGTGTTCCAAGAAAAACTCCACTCGAATTTTTTAATAGCTAAAAATTATATTTAATTACTTACCTACTTATGATATGATACACCAGAATTTTGCTTATTGTTTTTACTTTGATTATTACACCAAATCACAGCACAATGAGGCATTTCTGTCGCTTTTTGGATAATGTTTACTCCACAACGTGCAAATAGGAACTGGCGGCCAAATGCGCATTGAGTTGTGCTTAGCGCAATTGTGCGACATGAATATTATTATTATTACCATAGTTTCTAGTAGGGGGGCGGCTCGGCGATTCTTTGCTCTGTGGTATGGAATCATACACTTCGTACAATTGAAAATGTGTTTAAAAGTCCATTATATTGAATAATTTTTACTTATATTTGTAAAAATATGACGTTACTTTAAATTACCAGAGGATTCACCGATATTTCCATACAAGTATTGTGTGACCACTCTTTCCTAAACAAATTAAATGGATGGAACCTAATTAAAATTTAACCTCAAAATTAACCTGCAATAAATTAACCTACCAATTTAAATTTAACCTACAATATTTTTAATTTCTCCATGTTACAAAAATTATCCGTAATAAGAACTAATTTTCTAACCAATTTACAGAAAAACTAATTTTATTAATACGTTATTATAAATTACGTCGATTGTTAATCTTCTCAGATATAAGGTTATATTACCAATACCTCTTTTTTATGTTAAGATCAGCAGACAGGCTGACGTTCCACTTGATGGTAGGTGGCTACCGTCGCCTGTAACACAAGCAACGCCAAAGCTGCTGCAAGTGCGCCGCCGACTACAGTAGGATTAAGGATAAGGGGTTAGGAGGGGGGATAGGGAAATGGGCTCTAGCATCCCTTACCCACTCACCGAAACACAACAGCACACGTGCTGTTATTTCACGGTGGTCTTCTGTAAGGGGGTGGTTACTGCCGCAAGAGTTTCAAGTTGACCCTGCCGGGAATCGAACCCGGTAACTCTAGAATAGAGCGTTAAGGCAAGCACTCTAACCACTCATCCAACGGGCTCGTCAATGACAGAATACTTACAATGAGAGAAACCTCCTCTATGAGAGAATACTTAGAGGCGATATACTCATATATGGTCATAAATATAAAGACTGCTGATATAGTTCCAGTTTAGTGAGAAATCAGTATTCCTTATTATTTGTGTGCGGTCTGCGATGGCCTTTGTCTTATTATACCTTTGTGGCTTGTTACAAAGAAGTCTAAAACTACAAAGCGTGTACAAAATAATAACACAATTCTGATGCATACAGTGGCTGGAGTTGTGACTGCATTAAGTATCCTTTGTTTTGTAGTCAGTAACTACAGATCGAGGAAGCTTTATCGCCTTTTGTGTTACTTTGAATTACTTAAGGAATCTCACTTTAAGAAATCTTCATCATAAAACAACATTTAGGCATTTAAAATGACTCACGTTTTGTACTCAGCCTTAAAATGAGTATGACAAATCACTATGCTTACTCTTTTTTTCCAATGACTGATATGTATTTATAATCTATACTGTCATACTTCAGTGTCTATACTTTAATGGAGAGCTTGCCTGACGATTCGTTAACCAATGCCTAAAAATAATAGAGTGTCGGCTTTATTTTTCATCCATTCTTTCGTAACGAATAAGGAGTCAGTATTGATCTTTCTTTACGGGGCTGAAACCCGGTTCCCGAGACTGCAAGATCGTTGCAATGGAGATTTGGTGTAGGAGACATCTTTTAAAAATTCCATGGATAACGTTTCAGACCAATGTCTCAATTTTGCAGGAGCTTAAAGTTAAAGACAGGCTTTCTTTGGTTGTGCTATTATGAATACTAAGGTTCTTTGACCACATCTCTAGAATGAACGGTTTGTGATTCAGAGTCAGATGGAGGGTAGATTGCCTATCCGCTAGACAGACTTAATAAGATCTTAATATTTAATAACTGGATCTACTATGCTCGTGCGTGCTCGTGAGCTACCAAACGTCATAAGTGGAGAAGCATCGCAAGGGCCGCAATGTTCACAAGGGAAGGCGAACACGACCATCCTCCGTGTGTATGTCGGCGGCCGATCGTATAATACAGGGAAAATGGGCATTTACTGGGTAAGCGTGGTCCACCTTCGGTCGCATCTGCACCTCACATCAGGTGAGATAGTGGTCAAGCGCTACCTTGATTTAATATAAAAAAAAAGTTCGTGAAGTGCATAGGCAGCTCGTTATATACTGGGTTGAATCGGAGTTATTGCCTCGGCAGAACTCGATCTATCCTTCTCGAAGCGCAAGGAGACACCGGGGAGTTTTAGTGGGTAGTGCCAGTGCCGCTATGACCTAGCTAGAGCATGGCGTGGAGCACTGGTGAACCCCACATACCCCTACCGCCTAGCCAGCGGTAGGAAATCTGTAAATGGATTTCTCCTCGAAAAAAAAAAGGCAGATCATTATAATATGGCGCCGTTTCATGAAGTTTCTGCTTAATATCAGTCAGATCGTTCGTAGTATATCTTTCGACTAAATCGTCAAATGTCATTAGTTGATCAATCTGCCTAAATTTTAATTAGCCGTTTCATGAATTGGCTGGGTTAACGATCTGCCTAGGTACATCACGAACTGCCGGATTATGCGGCCGACATGTACATCATCCGCACGACCACGACGACGAATCTGACAAGAGAGTGTGACTCTAATGAATGATTCATATCTTATTTTAGCTTGAGAGTCAATAAGTGCTCAATAGAATCTTTGCCACTGCAGACTCGTCATTATTTGATGCAATCTAAGAATTTTTATATTTAATTCAAATATATATCTTGTATTAATAACTACGAGAAGGTATACGAAGTTTAAGATGGTAGAAAACTCTAAAGAGCATAATCATGATTAACACACCGATTCGAGGTAAGAAAAAAAGGTGAAAAATACTTTTAGTTTCTTTTCTGAAACTATAGGTATTTATTGATTTCTATGTTTATAATTTTTGTGGATGATGTTAAGAACGTCTCTTCCATTAGTTTCCCTTCATAACTTTTAATAATATTTAATAAAAATTATTAATGTTGTTACATTTACATATTTTCGTTATGTCAACACCTACCGGTGCGGTCGGTGGTACGATTATCGTCGCAACTGAGGTGTCTCGGACGAGCCTGGGGAAGAGCGCGGGGCGTGCGGCGAGAAGTCTGGTCAATGGTTGCGCGAGCGCTTATCGGTATTGCGAAAACAGCCCAAGATCATGCAAAATTTGCCATGCCCATGCCCGAGGAACCCCGTGCAAAATTTTGACATAGATTGTAAAATAATTCAGTTAGTTTTATCCGTGGAAATCGGTCACATCGTTACTATATTTTAATACCTATATTTTAACTGCTAAGGAGTGGAACTCATTGCCTACGTCTGTGTTCCCACAGAACTACAACCTCGGGGTCTTCAAAACTAGGGTAAATGGGCATTTACTAGGTAAACGTGGTCCACCTTCGGCCACATCTGCACCTCACATCAGGTGAGATAGTGGTCAAGCGCTACCTCGATTTCATTAAAAAAAAAATACCCTAGCAGGATAACTTTTTTTTTTTTCAAAAATTCAATAATAAATTGATTTTAGGAAGTATGAAATGTGCAACACATTAATTAATTGTTGCAGCTGTAAACGAGCTGCAAATACATTGTTGCAGGCATGGCAACGCATTTGCATTGTCCCTTGAGTTGCTTAAATATGTCCTTGGATGACCATAGCCATTCCAGTTTACTGTCCATGTATGTATACATACATATAGACATATATATATATATATGTCTATTTTATATTACTAAGTTTCTAAATAGTAACAACAAAGTTAGAATGGTCCCTATTACTTGGATAAGGTACCGCAGTGCACAGTCCCGATGAGCACCTTCTAAGGTGTTTCCATTTAACTATTGTACAATAGGTAAAACACAAGCTTGAACCGTGAAAAGCAGCAGCGTTGTTGTTTCCTACGAGAGTATCGTATTGCGTCAGATATACGAAGGGAGGGTGAATGAAAGCACAATTACTAGTCATACAACACTTTAATTAGATAACACATCCGATAACACATATGTGCTGAAGGCGCTGATTAGATTTAAATACAATTATATTAATGCTACTTCACATACACATTCACACACAGATACTCATTCGCACACTCATTCAAACATACACACTTTATTGTATTCTTTGGATTTTTTAGTACGGTGTTGGAGAAGCGGGGTTCTCCTGATACAAGTATTTTATACTTAATAGGAGGCCCCCTACACCTCTTTTGCACCTATGCTTAAGAATATGAATAAATTATTTTGTATTTTGTATTTTTGTATTAATAAAAGGTAAATTAACTAATTAAACACCCCGATTTGTTGGTAGTGCTGAGGGGTTTCGCTGATCACAGCGCATCGGTGAATCACACCAATCATGTTCCCGTCGACGGTTGGCATCTGGAGAGGCGCCCGGCAGGCTATAGCACCTAGCTATATAATAATGGTAATATTGGCACCTGATGTACAATGACGACATTTTGTCCACGTCATCTGTCGAAATCTGGAGAAACGACCAGCTGGCCATCGCACGAAGTGACCGGAAGCCGACCGCAGGATCAAGTCACTCGCTGGACGACGTCAACCAGTCAACCGGAACGTATTTTCATAAGTTACAAAGTGGCTTCCTCAAGCCAGCCATAAACAAATTCCAGCAGAGCTGATGACGCACTTCCGTTCCCCTGGTATTCCTTGTGTTCTTTTTTAAGTGATGGTAACTATTTAATAAGAAGCGGACTGTCAGCTTACCTGTCAGCTTCTATAATATAGAAGAAATATTTTAAATCCAATAAAATACAATAAGAATGCATCAAGAAATAGAAGAAATAATATATAATGAATGAATATTTATTCGAACAAAATTGTTCCCATTTAAAACAATCACGAAGGACTTAAAAAACTTTATCACTCAACAGCTGTAGTGAAATCAAATAAAGGCAACAATCAGACCGATTTAAATTACACAATAAAATCTGTATTTGTATTCCGGTCACAAAAGTACAATTAAACTCAGCATGATGATGCATTTTACTCGACGCATTACAATAGACGGAGAGCTTTAATGACCGATTAAATCTACAATTTACTCCTGGACTACTAATTTCGTCCTTAACACGTTGATGTTATAAGGATAATGAATATGGATGCGGCAAAGAGAATGTGGAGGCAGTGAATGAACGCATTGTATTGCAAAATAAACCCGTTTAAATTGCAAATGCCGTGTCCGATAAATGTTTTATTGATGTAGGATCTTCATTATTCAAGTGAATCAACAGGCGTGGACGGTGCAATTTTACGTAGAGATAAAAAAATAATAAAGATCCTCGTATATCACGAATAATTTAAAAATACCATCGATGTATTTCTCTTTTAAAGTTGCTGGAGGGAATTTACGCTGCTACATTTTCAAAATAAAAACTACGATTGAGTATAATTTTTTTAAATCACTTATCGCCCGTGACTTCCTACGCTTACAGTTTTTAAACTATTAAGCGTAATTCTAATAACGAGATAATAAATAGTCAATATTCTCTAAACTATTCTACGTTTAAATAAAAGTTCTTTCAAAATAAGATATTTAAGCAGAGTACTCGAATTTCTTTGATTTGCTGCTTAGTTTTTGGGGTCCGAAATTAGAAACTATACACACAAACACATGCATCAATTACTTAGATATATTCACACATAATACACAGATCAAATCAACAGCCGTGAAATAACAGCACGTGTGCTACTATGTTTCGGTGAGCGAGGAGCCCATTTCCCTATCCCTTATTCTTAATGCTACTATGGTCGGCAGCGCAAATGCAGCACCTGTGGCGTTGCTTGTATTATAGGCGACGGTAGCCATCTATCATCAAGTGGACCGTCAGCCTGTCTGTCGCACTAACATAAAAAATAAAAATATTTTCAAACAAAGCCGCTGTATGTCGTTGTCTTCTAAATCATTCAACGAATTATGTTGTAGTTTTCAGAGATAAACGCATAAGGTTTGTGTACGTATATCATTTACAGAATAAAATTGTAAAGCCTGGGTGAATTGCTAGTCTGGAATAAACTGAGTTACAGAATGGCTATTGACGAGCCCGTTGGATGAGTGGTTAGGGTTCCCGGGTTCGATTTCCGGCAGGATCAACTTTGAAAAATGAACTTTTCAAATTTGGCTCTGGTTCCGGAGCTGGAAAGTAGTGGCTGGGCACACTACGTTTCGCAGTCATTTGGGCAGCCCGGCAGTAACCACCCCTTACAGAAGACCAACGTGAAATAACAGCACGTATGCTGTTGTGCTTCGGTGAGTGAGTAAGGGATGCCAAAGCTCATTTCCCTATCCCCCCTAATCCCTTATTCTTAATCCTACTGTAGTCGGCAGCACAATTGCAGCAGCTTTGACGTTGCTTGTGTTATAGGCGACGATAGCCACCTACCATCAATTGGACCGTCATCTTGTCTGCCGATCTTAAGATAAAAAAATATATATCTTTCTTTCTAATTTATAATAATCTAAATAATTTTATTTGCTTATTTTTTTTTCTAACGCCTCTGCTCTTTCATACTCTACTTACAAATATAGGGCAAAGGCCCGTGCATTTAAAGCGATCAATCAAATTTTATACGCTATCTGACGCTTTGTTCAATGATGAATTGACTTTAATAGATAACTGTGCCCCTTAATTTTATTCAACGCTTGTACCTTTAGAACAGTAAGGAAACGTACGTTATAATACTTTTTATAATTGTTAGTAACGGAATTCACCATCTTGATATCACTGAATGTATTAAATTTATAAAATTCCTGTCCGCTTCTGTATGTTCTGAAACACCTAACGGAATTTTAATACGCTTTTCACTAATGGAGGAGCGATAACAGAAAAAAAAAATCGTCCAAACGAAGTTGGGAGCAGGCCGCTTGTCTCGTAATATTTTTTTAGACAATTTAAATTTCTGGAGGAGTTAGTTTTATTTCATAACTAGCTCGTGCCCGCAACTACGTACGCGTTTTTGATAAATATAACACAGTAATATCACAGTCTAACCATACTTACGTCATACAGTCAGGCAACGAATGTACTCGCGTAGAGCAACGTTCGGCGAACTCGGTTCAGTTTGCAGGCTCGAACATTGAGCGTTGCCCGACTGTATGACCAAAGTATGGTTAGACTGTGGTAATATAACGCCTGACATCTTTATTGCTGTGACGATGGCAGCGTCCAATTTTGTATGTTTTTAGACATCGTCTAAAATCCTCTGGAACCTGACATTTTTCGAGGATAAAAAGTATCCTCTATGCTAATCCAGGCAATTAGGGCTTAAGTGATAAGAGGTTTAATTTAAATTTGAAAATCACATCTGTCTTGACAAAATATCCAGAAATAGTCTATGACAAGGGTTTGCTTTTAGAAAATGGTAATTTCTAAAAGTAAACCATTATATAGAAAATGGTTTTTTATATTATAAAGATCGGCATTTAACACCTTTATTTTTACCTGGGAAAATAAGCGCGCCAGATCCCCACCGACCATGGGGAGATTGGCGGAGTATGTGGGACTTCTACTCACTAAAAACCCATGGTGCTTCCTCCACTCCTTACGTGAGTGTTTATTTTATTAAAACATTTCATGTATCTCGAAGTATGTCTACTGTTTCTGTTCCTGTTGTGGTAGGTATTAAGTAACTAGTATTAAGTAGCCTATATGTGAGTGTAAATTGAATTAATTTACACTTTACGATGATTTGTTAGAAAGCTCTTAAAAAGTAATTGCTTGTAAATAAGTAGTGTTAATTAAATTCGAAATTTTGTCTTTAACTGTGCTTTATTTTATTGAAAACGAGAACTTGTTTGCTAATATATACTTTTTATATATAATTTTAGACTTTGATGAGCCGATTGGTGGAGTCCCAGGTTCGAAGCCCAATTTTGGAAATGAACCTTTCAAAGTTGGATCTTATCTGGATCTGGCAAGTAGTGGCCCGTCTGGCGGGCGGAAATAAGAGTATGGGTGCTGCAGTGTTTCGGTGAGTGAGTAAGGAATGCCAGAGTCAATTTCTCTTATCCCTACTTAATCCCTTATCTTAAATACCACTATGGTTGGCAACTCACTTGCAGCACCTATGGCATTGCTTGTGTTGTAGGTGACAGTAGCCACCTACCATTAAGAGGATCGTCTATCAAGTAAGTGTATAATCTTAATTAGTGATTATTTTTAAGCCATATTTTTTGTTTTGCATAAATAATTACCGGATAACAATGATGGAACACAAAAAATAATCACATTTTAATTTTGCCCCCTAAACACACGTCACACGTCATCACGTTTTTTTTATGTTAAGGTCGACAGACAGGCTGACGGCCCACTTGATGGTAGGTGGCTACCGTCGCCTATAACACAAGCAACGCCACAGCTGCTCTAAGTGCGCTGCCGACTACAATTAAAGATAAGGGATTAGGAGAGAACAGGGAAATGGGCTCTGGCATCCCTTACTCACTCACCGAAACACAACAGCACGTATATGCTGTTGTTTCACGGTGGTATTCTGTAAGGTGGTGGTTACTGCCGCCAAGCGGGCTGCCCAAATGACTGATGGTCTGTATGAGATCATATTACTCAAACAAGACTGACGAAAGACTGAAAAAAACTATTATGTCAGTTTTAGTTTAAGTAATAAATGTGTCCTTTTTATGAGAATAAAATTCTTTATGAAAAAGTAAAAAGAAACAACTTTTTACATTTTCATAAAACAATTTAAAGGTATTATAAATGAAATCCATAAAATATTAGGATTATTTTAATTTATGACATTCACGCTTTTGTATGGACCATAATACATTCGGAATAACAATGATTTGATACGTGGGTTACGCCACAATGTTGCGAAGCCCTTTACCTAGACTCGGCAACGAAGTGATGACTACTTGAATACGGGAAACCATAAAACAACGGGGAAACGTGAAGTTAGTGACAATCGCCAATCACCCGAATACGTGAATAACGGTTAACAAGTCAATTCACAAAACGATCGGAGTTCTGCTGATGTAACAACTTTAACGGGCGCAGTCTTTGTCATCGAACAATTTTTAATTTACTACATACAAACAAGCGAATATTGTAAGTGAATTTAAAGGGATTTTTATAACGGAAAATCAAAATATTGTCAGTTTAAAGTGTCTGAATTTGTCTTTTTTTCTATTATTGTGATTTTAATTTTATGTTTGACTAGCTGTTGCACGCGAGTTCGTCCCCGTTTCTTTATAAAATACTATGTTGCTCGCTGATAATGTAGCTTTCTATAGGTGAAAGAATTTTTAAAATCGGTCGAGTAGTCTTTGAGTTTATTCATTACAAACATACGAAAATGCATATACATACAAATCTTTTCTCTTTAAAATTAACATGTTTACTACAAAATAATCCGCCAAAAATGTTTTAATGTAGATTAAAGATGCTTTAAATTTTATGACAGATATATCCCTAATTCTAAATCGAGAAATAGTCATTCATTAAAAGTTTTGTACTTTTAAGAAATCTTGTGTAGACGAAAAAGAAACTTTGTCCCACCTGCACTTCTAAAACAAAGGATAATGTCATTGCTTGGGTTGGGAATATGACAAAGAATGTACATAAAACCCAATCCCTTGCTATAAGAATAAAAGAGAATATCTTTTCATCCACATCAAAATGTACCATGTGTGTGACACGAGCCGGATTAAGTCGAGGGCTTCATAAAATTTACGATCTGAATTAATAAAGAGCCGAGACGTCCGTCGCTTATAATTGTGTCGACTGTGCGCTTCTCATAATAATTAATACAATATTGTTACTGGCATAATATAAATTACAATTTACAGTTTTTTTTATATATATATATACATAAATCATAATATATTTGAACACGACATAGCAAGATACCAATATTGAAGTATTTGATTTGTACATTACATTTGTAGAATTAACATAGCTATTTTAAAATTGCAATCTGTTAAATACATTTTTTAATGTTGAATTTTTTACCATGTTACCCATGGTGTAAACAGTTACCCACGGTAATCGCAAATAAATTATTATTGCATTGTATTGTCGAAAAACAGGATGACGGTTCACTTGATGATAGGTGACAACGCCATAGATGCTGCAAGTGTGCTTTTTTTTTTTTTTTTTTTTTTTTTTTTTTTATGTTAAGTCGACAGATAGGCTGACCATAGTATGATTAAGGATAAGGGATTAGGAAGGGATAGGGCAATGGGCTCTGGCATCGCTGTCGTCTTCTGTAAGGTTTTGTTTTGTATAGTTCAAAGGGAATTGTGTGTAATTAGTCAATTAGAATAAATAACAATATATATATGTCATTTTTTTGAGGACATTTTGCCATGTTGTAGGTAGTGACATGGTCCCGTTTCTGTAGAAATTTTGGGACTTCTAATCAAAAAAACGCGACAAGTAGTTTTGGCCGTCCTCTCTTGATATTAACCTGACACTGCCTATAGAATTCTGAAGTGACCGAAACAGGTGGATATCTGAAGGTGCAAGGTATGGCGAATGCATTAAAACTTCCCAGCCAAACTCTATTATTTTTTTCTAAGTGGCTAAAGTTGTGTGTGGTCCAGCGTTGTCGTGATCAAAGACCACACACCCTTTCTATTGATCAATTCCGGCCGCTTTCTCTCAACTTCTTACTTTAATCTCTTCAATTATTGGCAGTAGAGATCCGAATAGATGGTTCTGCCTGGCGGTAAAAGCTCATTATGAACAATTCCCTTCCAATCCCACCATACACAAAACATCACATTATAGCCAGTTAACCCGGGTTTTGGCACAGTCTGTGAAGCCTGACCGACCTTTATTCTGTATTCCTTTTTTGTAATAAAATTAAAATGTATCGAATTTCTTCATTAGATTCACTCATTTTGACAGAAAGAAAAACAAATGAAAAATAGTTGGAAACAACATTTTATTAATTTGTTTCTTTTTCTTTTAAATATAACCTTCAAAATTTGTACACAAGGAAGTAACATGTTATTTTTTATGGTTATTTTGCTCTGCATATGTACTTTCCAAGGATTGCAGTTGCGTTCACTTTTTATTTATACGATTACTCGTAAAATCTCATTTAAAAGTGAGAATCGCGGGCGTTTGTCCCCGCGATTCTTTGTACGATTTATTGAATGGTTTTCAAATTGTACAGTCGAGGTAAAATGTATATAAATCATAGCATTGTTAATTATTCACGCATGTTGCAAATAGTTTATACTTACTTAAAAATAATTTAGTACAACATGACAACCCATCAGACTAATTGTAAATTCTATAATAAATTTCAAAGGTAATTGAGATTTTTGAAACACAGGCCAAGAGTGGCATGCGTGGCTCGAAAATAGTTTTATGGTGACGTGAGCACAAAACTTGAATTATAAAGTTACACTAGCGATTTCATCCGAGTGTTTTTATAAATTATAACTTCTATGGTGCATAATACCAAAGTTTTTTAAAAATTTATTCTAAGTTTTTATTTTTTGTAGGAAAAAGTAACAAACATCCTCACGAACTTACGAATTAATAATATTAGTAGGAATTATTCTCAGATTTAATTAGTATATTTTAATCAATGTTGACCGTTTTAGAAGAAATTCTATATTTTAATGACTTTTTTTATGTGTGGATGGATTTTTATGACAAATTGAAGACACGGAATTCAGTTAGAATGAAGAGAAAACTGATAGACCCAAATCCAACCCAAATCTTTAAAAAATAAGGTTAAATTTGTTGACTCATCGGAATGTTATAATAGGTATTATTTTTAGACTTTAGGGTAAGGGAAATTGACCAAAATAATCCCTAGATATGTAAGTAATCTATTCACGATTGCAGATTGATTTTTGCTACAGAAATATAAAATTTTATTGGAAATATAGACAGGCAATACTCGACTAGTAAACGTTTTTCTTGGAAATACGTTAATCTTGCTTAAATAATACTTAAGTGTTGAATGTAAATAAACTTAAGCGTAAAATTTAACGCTAAAGAGTACATGTCTCGACATTATCATAGTTTATTTCGCATGCTGTTACCAAACGTTGCTCGGTATCTGCCCAGTTTAACTTGGCCTATAACCTTGTTGGGTCCCGACGGAGTCCTAATAAAATCAGAGTTCTTTCACTCCTAGTCACTTCTTGGCTCGTACTGCAAGGAATACTAGCTTTATGGACGCAGCTGAGACCGCATCGTCCGTAAACATTGCTGATGTTTGATTTTATGCTTCACACGTAACTATCTACACATGGGTGGTCTCGAGACAAAATGTTAACAAAATTAATCGTTACAATATTCTTTCTATATAATTTGCAACATTACACGCGCATTACTTTTCCCCTTTTTTGGAAAGCCATATTAAAGCTACCGAATGCAATCTGCAATCAGTAACTGGATATGTCTGAAGGCAAATACGCCAAGCCGAATATTGGCTGGTTGACTTTGAGCACGGTTTCCTGTTGTGTAGGATTTCACATGTAAATATTTTAAACACTCGCTAAAATAATGTACGTGTTGACTATGATCAACCAACAAAGAGCTCTTCCTTTCTTTTTCTGTATTCTTAACTGTCGATGGATGATTATAGTCCTGCTAATATTACAGGTTGATGTACAGACACTCAAACCTCTTTACGTTATTATCAAACCATTAGCTCGCATTTATTTTCAGCTAGACATGTGCTCAGTCTCGATACAGATGCCACGGAGAGCAATCTCCTTTGAGGCTATGAATTTTAGGAAATCAAACCTAACAAATGTTACCTTTTTATTTATTTATTTATTTATTCAATTTATATCAACTATTGAGGGTCATAATAATAATAATAATAAAAAAGAAAAACTCACTAAGTACATCGACTTGGCTCACGAGGTGACCGCCATGTGGGATGTCGATTCAACAATCATCGTCCCGATAGTTGTTTAGGCCAACGGTCTCATAGCGAAGAGCCTCGACCAACATCTCAAGAGGCTCTCACTAGATGGCTGGGTCAAGGGACAGATACAGAAGGCGGTACTTCTTGACACGGCACGAATTGTCAGGAGGTTCCTCACTCTGCAGCCCTAACCACCGGTAGCTTGGGCCCTACTGCCCCGCTATCTGCGGAACCCTAGTTTTAAGTTTTTTATAATATTTATTGTTTTTATATACATATATATTGTAAAAAATTTAAAATTAAGAAAAGAAATAAATAAATGCATAATAATAATAATAATAATAATAATAATGTTTTTTAATATTTATATTGTAAAAAATTTAAAATTAAGAAAATTAAATCTTTAATTATTTTTAAAATTTAATATTTAATTTTAGTATTTTTTTTTATTAAAAAAGATTATTCGTCCGCTGGACTGAGATCTCAATGCAAATTAGTTTTTATTTGCATACGAGTACTTGTATTCTCCTACCGCCTATTACTGAGGCAGGTCAAACTATGAGCTGAGTTATTTTATAACATTTCTATTTATTTTTTATTTTATTCTTTTATCTGAAAGTTCTACTTGGTGTCAAAACATAATTAACATCCGAGTTGATGCTATAACGCTACAGACCCTGATAACTGTATTGATAAGAAAATCTTTTATTCACACATCGAAACAGGCAGTAAATATATTGTTACTGTGTAGCCAGTATCAGTCTTCGCTGAGGAGATGATGGCGGAAATAAAATGTTGTGATGTTTTCAGCGGTAAACTACTTAGTACAATACTAATAGCCAAGATCCTCCTGGTTGCTTACTTTCACTTTAACATATTTTAAATATAAAATTTTCTATATAGCTGGTGCTTTGGGTCTAATACCGTAAGAGAGGGGTTATTTTCGCATTGATATGAACAGTTTATGTAATAAGCTTATAATAACTAATAAGTACTACTTAATAAGTACTTAATAAGTACTACTTAATAAGTAATACTTAATAAGTACTAAACTTATTAAGTTAATTAGATTCAATAAGGTTTGTACTCTATAGGAAGGATTAAATTATTATTATTATTATTTTACAAAAATTAAAGCTGTTACGTGAACGCATTTAACATATAATGGAAGAATATTTACGAGAATATTGGAAACAACGTCGTCTTGTGTGCTGCAAGTCAGTTCGGTTAATCCCCGTCAGAATCAAATAAACTATGGTATCATTATGCATTTGTTGCATAGACATAACACATAATCTGAATGTGATGTCCATTTCTATTATTATAGGTATATTTTTCAAAAAATTATTGTATCATTAAACAAATTAGGATTACATAATAGAAGATTAAACATGCTTATTTAAGATTAATACGAAATCATTAAAATGTAAGTTCACATGCTAAGGTTTATTCCTTGGCATTAAAGCAAATTCTTGACCGTACTTTAACTTATGGAACACATAGGTGTACTGTTAAATGAGCATTTCAAAGTATTCAGTATTCAGTCCTGGCTTCTCTTCACAGGAGACATTCTCATACAATGTTCTATTAGCGTTATATTCTCGAAGACTTTTTATGAAATAAAATGTTTTCGCAAGTTTAAAACTAAGTTTTTTAAAAACAGTGTTTGGCGATTATGTTGATGGAACATAGGTACTCATACTCCATAGGTACTCCATATTACTCCATAGGTAGTATGTACATGAATGTCTTTAATTCTAAAATTAACTTTAATTCTAAAATTTATTTATATACAGTTTTTAGATTGGCATACCGATAGATATTAGGTATGCGACGACGTATGCCTGTTATCTGAAACAGTAAAACCGCGGTGTGCACGTTAATGATAGCTTGTATTTGGGCGCGCACACTCCACAACTATGCGACAATATAAATATGGGCCACGTAGGTATTTTGCCCTTTCGCACAGCCGATGCTGAGGAGACAACATCTCGTCGAGAAGCCGAATCAATATTGTTGAAATTCGGAAGCGTTGGCTGTGATGGCTGCTGCTGGTTCCTATTCATCCCCAGTTGAATCCAGCGATAGCAGTTAAATAAATATACAAAAACACTCTGATAAACAGCTCTTTTCAGAGCTATTCCAATTTATCCGTTAATGGGTTGTCTATGTATTATTTTCCACACCTTCACTCGGTACGGTAGCTATAAGTGTATGCTACATAATAAGAAATTGCGTTCAGTATTTAGTAAAATATTTCAAAAAAATTTAATGAAGTTAAGTCACAGCAAATGAAATTTAAAAAAAAATACACAATAAATTTACCAAAAAAGCTCTATAAACTCTACATCAGTGTGTCACGAATGTAATTCCTGGTTTTACGCGACTTTCATTATACGCTGTTACCAACTACCATTTTATTCCAGCTCCATTTGACTGTGTACTATTTTTGTATCAGAGCGGTTATTGTCCTAACAGCTAAATGAATTCACGGTCATATTATCTAAAATTGTGTAAGAATCCGTTTGCTCTAAATAAAACCTACACTAATACAAAATCACATAATTTCAATAACTAAAAATAAATTAAATAAGCCGTGACGTACATATTTTCGTGAAAGACAAAAAAAAGGTTACCAAGTATATTGACTTGGCTCAAGAGGGGGACTTCGATTCGACAATTTATTATCGTCCGGATAGTCGTCTCGGCGAACGTTATTATAGATGGCTGGATCGTCTCACTAGATGGCTGGATCAAGGGAGAGATACAGAAGGCGGTACTTCTTGACACGGCAGGAATTGTCAGGAGGTTCCTCACTCTGCAGAACCACCTGTAGGTTGGGCCTTGTCCCGCTATCTGCGGAATCCTAGTTTTAAGTTTTTTATAATAAATATTTTTTTATATTTCTATTATAAAAAAATAAAATTAAGAAAATAAATAAATAAGTGAATAATAATTAAATAAAAATGACGTGATAATAATAAAATTATAGCGAATATAATTTTAATCTTTTCATTTCATTTGTAGAATAACTTGAAAATAATGATAATTTAAACACTAAACGAAAACTTTTTGTACTTAACTTTTTTTCCGAAAATCTTTATAATGAAATTACTGGTAAACACAAAGATTTCATTTAAAAATTAAAAATATATATTTAATTATTAATTTAAAAGTATATTTTTTAATCTTCATGTCATGTCGACGCAAACGCCAATTAACAGCGCTTGAAGCTTGAAGTGTCAACCTGCTAAAAATTGTAATTTTAAAGGTAAGTTTTTTTTTGCGAACAAAATGCTCAGCAAAACTTAAAAACGTGGAAAAATAGCAATTTTTCAAAATATTTTTAGCTATTGATTACGGAAAATTGTCGTTCATTAATTAATATATTTTTTTAGTGTATATTATTATAGAAGGTAATGTATTAACTAACCTACCTATACCTATGCACCTTTATACTGAAAATGTTAAATACTATTGATCTGCAATAAAATTCCTAGCATTTACATGAATGTCATCTTCACAAAAATAAATCCCCTTAACTTATTTGTATTTCTCCTTTTCTTCTCGTTTAACACATTTATAAATACTTTATGTGGTGTTTTAATACATGTATTTGAACACATAGTTACAAGAAAATAAAATAACTTGCTGCTTAGCGCAGGTTTACAGGGCGTGACGTTATCTTGATGTTATAAAACGTCATGGCCTTTTTTATATTCACGGACTAGTACATACATGTATCATATTGACATCTAGCCTTAAAGTAACCACTAGGCTTGTACTATAGGAACCAAAAAACAGTAGTCAAAACCTAGTATAATATTGAAACATGCTCATGAATACAAATACATATATTGTTATATATAAAATTCTCGTGTCACAGTGTTTGTAAGGAAACTCCTCCGAAACGGCTAGACCGATTTTTATGAAATTTTGTGTGTATATTCAGTAGGTCTGAGAATAGGTCGTAAAGTATTTTTCACCCTCCTACCCGCACCCTCCATTTTTTAATCGGGATTTTAGTATTTTTGTATGAACAATATTCAAATAATTCCGTCGTTGGCAGGACAACGTCTGCTGGACAACGTCTTTATGATAATATATATCATAAATTGTGTTATTTAATCACAGCTGTTAATAGAAATTTCTAAAGATTTTGTACGATTTAATTGAAATATAAGTCTGAGAAACTCCAATTCAGACTTTTCAGACCAGATATTGTGTTGGCTGGCACGCACTTGACCAGAGCGGCTCCAATATAAATTAGGTCTGACTTGATAAAGACGTTAGATTACACAGTTTTCTTAAAATAGAACTCATCGTTTTCTTTGTGGGACGAGAAGTCATTGGATAAATCATAATAACTGCACAAATTCCTTTGTTAACAATTAGTTCTTAAAATTAGATCATCCTTATAAGAATTTTAGGTCTTTTCATCATATTATAACCGTTGAAAATAATTAAAAAATTCAGTTAAACAAAATAAAAACTTCTTTTTCTTCTTAGTGTAGGTCACGACTTTGAATTGTAAATAATACTTTAAAAAATAATGTAATTAAAAATAATGCATAAAATAATGCATGCCCATAGATTATAATATAATAAAATCGCAAACGAGCCGTGTCTGTACGTTAGAGATTTTTTTTTCCAAAAAAACTATTTGTACACGTTGTACTTATGTTACTGAGTTCAAAAAATAGTTTATAGAATTTTTGTTTATTTGTCTGCTTATCTGTACGTTTGTGCATGCCAATCCCTGAAACGGCTTAACCTATTTGAATACGGTTTTCACTGATGTATTGTGGCAAGTTTCCCGTAAGTTTTAGTGTTTGTTTCATTCCAATTGGTTTACAAACAAAAAAGTTACGCGCTATACCACGTGTTCGAAGTTGCGGGCTCAGTTAGTAATAAATAATATATTGCAATAATATAGAAATATTGTAAATACAAACTATTTAATTGATAAATTGGCAAATTTTTTTTTGTAATTATTATTTTGACAAGTTCTTTTTGGAATAAATAAAGAAATACATTTTCTTGTATTTCTCATTAAGGTGGAGACAAACGCTAAATACTAAAAATATCCATTGTTTAATGAAGATGTTACAAAAAATAGACAAGACGATTGCATTGAAAAACTTATACTTAAACATGTGAAGAACCAATGGTATTAATTAGAATTTTTGTTAAAGTAATAGAAACTCCACAAAAAAAGTTAGAACACAAGAAGAATTTGACTTTTATTGAAAATTCTCTCGAAAACGGCTTATTGCGGCTTTGAAACCTATACCGATTAATAAGTTAATGTCAGTTTAAAAAATTGTATTAATTTTTTTTTTGCGTTTTGTTCCAATGGTATAAAAAAAAAAAAAAAAAAAAAAAAAAAACCATTTTTTGGCCCGTTGAATTGTCTCCCCCGCCAGCGAGTTCTATTGTAAATGTCATTTGCCTAAGTGAAACCCTTAAATATCCCTACAACTCTCCAGGGTATGCTATGAACCTGTGGTATTAGGTGTAGTCAGTTTTCAGGGAAAATTTAAATGGTCCGATTTTTCTAAAAAATCTTTTCAATACATATTATAAAATAAATTCGCTATCTGACTCTGCCTCAGCTTACTTCTTCTAAACCATTTTGCTGAACCATTTTGCCATACGGTTTTTTCGATTAGCGAAAACCATACGGTTTTCACCGGTAGAGTTTAAGAAATATACATAATATGTACAAATAATTGATATTTTCTTTAAATAAACAAATTAATGTGAATGCACGATCAATAGCATAAGCAATCAAGATATGTGTAATTATACGACATATTCGCCGCGGTAGGTTCAATCGAGCAGTACGCCACGCGATCGGCAGTTCAATGAATCAATAAAATTTAATTGCAATCTAAAGATACTATATGTTTTATATGAAATACAATACGGTTTACTTCCGGATCGTTCGCGGATATTTATTACTCATAAAAAGTTTATTATTCAATAATAATGCTGATCAGAAGATGATATGACTCTTTTTCTTATCTAATTGCAAATTAGGTTATTTTGGTCTGACCACGGAATCTGATCAAACTTCTTATCCGATTTATAAAAATATGTTTTTATTTCGCTCAAATCATTGGGCAGATCAAATTTTAAGTAAATATATAATGTTGTTCCATAATGATCGTAGTTCAAAAACGCTAAACAAAATGCTTACCTTGAATGACAACACGTAAATTAATTTAAACCACCAGCGCCAAGTTGCGGTTACCTTTCTGAGTGCGACCAATAAAGGTTGACACACTTCAAAAATACATTAGCATCTTGTAAACGACTATACAAGGGAGAAAAATCTAAATTATATAACAGAAATAATACTCACATTCAACGGCAGAAAATCCTTATTCTTTATTACTTATTTCTTACACTTAATGATTGTTCCACTTAATGATTGTACGTGACCGTTCGGGACGAAGATCAAAACCAGAATGCCTCCGATGAAGCCCTCCACTCGAGCACGTGTTTTTTTTCTATTCACTACCGGAAGTGGTATTTTTTTTTTAATTTGCCAATTTAATCTTTTAATGGAGATGTCAAATAAAGAGTACTTTTACATAACAAAATGTAGCAAAATTCAAATAAATACTTCTAAATTAATGAAACCTAACACTCGACCATCCTGACTCCGTGCATGTCCCCATGCACGCAGTCAAAAATGTCCCTAATGCGTAACCTAACACATCGTGCTCGGGCTGTAACAAAAATTTGAGTGTGCATTCTGGTTTAGCCTGTCAATTACGTCAATAGGTCAATAGATCAATAATAAATCAGATACTTAAAATACGTTTGCATCAAACATCCACTTCACAAAAATAGGAGATTATTGTCTACGAATAAGTAAAATATAGAAATTACAAACAGACAATTATAATTATAATATAGTTAACAGAATAATCTATACTGAATATGAGCTATCTATGAACCCTTCCTTCTCACAGATATACTCATCCACAATATATAAGAATATTAGTGAACCCATCATTCTCACCAACAATCTTATCCAAATATGTATCATTTGTGAACCCATCCTTCTCACAAGATATACACATCCGAAATATATAAGAATGTTAGTAAACCCTTCCTTCTCACCAACAATCTTATCCAAATATGTGTTACTTGTGAACCCATCCTTCTCACAAGATATACACATCCAAAATATATAAGAATGTTAATGAACCCATCCTTCTCACCAACAATCTTATCCAAATATGTGTTACTTGTGAACCCATCCTTCTCACAAGATATACACATCCAAAATATATAAGAATGTTAATGAACCCATCCTTCTCACCAACAATCTTATCCAAATATGTGTTACTTGTGAACCCATCCTTCTCACAAGTCATACACATCCAAACAATTAGTTCGTGGACCCGTCCTTCCCACTATAAACACTGTCCAATGTCTTATTTTATAAACAATCCTCTTAACTCGTCTAATTGAAATAATCACAAAGTCAAATTACATTTAAATTCATTTCAATCATTTCTCAATACTAAGGGACATCAAATATCATGAATAACCTATTGTAATCTACTTACTATATTCCCAATCTTGATCAACCTATTGTAAATAAAAATTAAATAAAATAAGAATTATACCCAAGTGTACTTAGGAAACAATCACCTATATAATTTAAAAACAACAGTTATATTATTCCTTAATCTTATTTTTATTTTTTAATAATTTTTTTATTTTTTTTATTATTAATTAATTAATTAATTAATTAATTTTTTTTATTGTGTACTTAAGAAACATGATCATTATCGCTCTCTGAACTAATATCATTATCACTTCCATTATTAACATTAAGTGCGGCGACGTGTACCCAGGGCAACATGCGGTCAGCTGCTACGGTTGTCTTACGTTTACTTTTAGAGCTGCTAAAGCCAGGAATAGCAGCCAGTCTATAGCGATCGTTTCCCAGAACCTCGACAACTCTGTACGGCCCTATGTAGGACGGCAAAAGTTTCTTACTTTTTCCGTCATTGTTAAAAGTAGTCTTAGATATTTTAACCAAGTCTCCTTCTTTAAATGCACGAGCTGGCCGCCTATTTTTATCAAAATATTTTTTTTGTTTTTGCTGTTCCATATCAATCCGATCTTTTACCTCGCTACGAACTGAATCTAGGTTACTATTTTCACGTGTTTCGTTTACGATCTCATTCATTCTTGGGTCTACCTCCGAATTCATACTTGATCCAAACATTACCTCTGATGGAGTCTTACCAGTAGTCTTATGACGGGTGTTATTCATGCCCCACTGTATCCTACCGACCTTATTATCCCAATCTTTCTCATTGCTATTCAAATTCTGAGCCGTTAACGAATTGACTATAGTGCGGTTGTACCGTTCAACCTGTCCATTGGATCTAGGACTAGCGATGGCATTCAAAACTTGTTTGACCCCTTTATCGAGACAAAAGTGCTTAAAAGCATGAGATGTAAAGCATGCTCCTCTATCACTGATGATACGATCCGGATTGCGGAAAGTATAGAAAATGTCTTCTAGGACTCGAATAACTGATTGAGTTTTAGTGTTACGAACTGGCCTAACGAAGACAAATTTTGTGAATGCATCTACTATAACCAGAAGATAGGAATTTCCTTTCTTAGACCGTACAAAGGGTCCAAGATGATCCAAATGCAAAGTGTGGAATGGTACTTCAACCTTAGTTATTGGGTGCAAGTGTCCGTCTTTTGAGGAAGTTTTCTTTGAATAAGCGCACTCAATACAAGCTTCTACATACTTTTTGACAAATCTTGACATTTTAGGGAACCAATACGTCTTCCTAATCCTATCTAGCGTCTTCTCCACCCCAAAGTGGCCGATGTCATCATGATTCATACGACAAATTTGCCACCTAGCCCCTTTAGGCACTACCCAGCGCATGTTGTCGGAATCTCTATCTAACCTCCTAAACACTTTATTATCCTTAATAACATAATTATCTTTGATATACTTCAGACCATCTGCATCAATATCTGAAGTTAGTATATCCTTAATACGCCCTATCTCACTATCTCCCAATTGAAGAGTATGGAGCCAGTCCTCCTTAGTGATGGTCATAACAGTGGGTAGCGGTTCAGTCTCTAACAAATCTTCTGTATTAAGAACGGGATTACGCGATAAAGCGTCCACGTGCGACATTCTCGTACCGGCACGGTACTCTACACTGCAATTAAACTCTTGTAACGACAACCACCATCGCGCGATACGCGGGATTAAATCTCGCTTCGAGAATGTTGAACGCAAAGCACTACAATCTGTGATTATCTTGAAACTCTGCCCTATCAGATATACCCTAAACTTCTTAAGGGAACATATAACAGCAAGAGTCTCAAGCTCAAAAGCGTGAAAGTTCCTTTCTTCGGGTGACGTCTGGCGACTGTAGTATGCTACGGGACGAAAAGAGTCACTTTCGTGTGAACGCTGAAGCAAAATACCTCCTATTCCAACCTTACTAGCGTCTGTATGTAATTCTGTTTCAGCGTTTGCATCATAAATTGTCAATATAGGTCTATGAATCAAACTCTTCTTAAGATTAGCAAAAGCTTGCTCCTGTTCCTCAGTCCAGGCCCATACTGCCTCTTTCTTTAATAGTTTATTGAGAGGATTAGCTACAATCGCGAAATTTCGAATGAACTTACGAAAATATCCCACCAAACCGAGAAACTGTCGAACCGAATGAACATTAGTTGGAACAGGAAATTCTTGGACCGCTTGCACCTTTTTATCTCCTGGTCTCACGCCATCGCCGCTAATCTCATATCCTAGATAAGAAATCTTATCCTGGAGAAAAGTACATTTCGACAGATTGAGAGTCAATCCGGCCCTATCAATAAGACGTAAGACATTTTCTAATCGCTTCAGACATTCATCCACAGATTTACCGTATACTAATACATCATCAATATGGGCAGTTGCTTCTGAAAACCTAGACGAACCCAGAACTCTGTTCATCATACGTTGAAATACCGCCGGTGCATTTGCCAATCCGAATGGCATACGGTTAAACTCGTATTGTCCATCCGGAGTGACAAATGACGTGTAGGATTTGGAACTCTCTGCGATCGGAACTTGGTAATATCCAGAGGCTAAATCCAAAGTTACGAAGAATGACTGACCAGTAAGTCTTGAAATCTCGTCCTCTATAATAGGCATGGGATACCGCTCCTTAACGGTTATTGAATTCAGAAGCCTGTAATCGACACATAACCTCATTTTGCCATCTTTTTTGCGAACAAGTATAATGGGGCTGGAGAACTCTGAAGTAGATTCCCGGACAATACCAGCATCGAGCATTTCGCCAATCATTTCTCGAACCTGTTCTCGTTCCTTATGAGAAAGCCTGTAGGGTCTATAGACAACCGGTTTTTGACTGTTTAATTCGATTTTCATCTCAGTAACATTGGTGCAACCTAACTTCTTTAGCGACGATGCAAAACAATGTTGAAATCTACGCAAAAGCTGAAACAACTTCTGTTTTTGAATAAAATCAACGCAACTACCGACCTTAACATTCGATTCATCTATCTCTATAGCTCCTGCCCGAGTTACATCGTCAAATGGTGCTGTAATGCGATTGACAACTTGAACCTTGTTTGCTCTGCCTATTTTCATTCCTTGATATATAACCGCACTCTTATTCAACGGTGTAATGTAAACATTGCTTACTTTTCCTTTGACATGATAAACACCTCCATGAATCACTGTCTGTCCAATTGGCTTACCTACAATCCTATCATTCAAAAGAATAGCTCCATCATCGATAGACTCCACAGCGACCTTAACCGAAGCTGATCCAAAAATCTCAACATCTGCCATGATAACTACTTCCAGTGACGGTTCATCTATGTCATCTTTCTGTATCGACGGTAATTCTGATTGAACATCGTAAAACTTTAAGGTATTTGCATTCTTTACGACCAATATGTGAGATTGTTCAGTAAATGATTGTCCTATTAAAAGTGGTACGTCGAGATACGTGTCGTCAATCACCAGACAAGGTACCGAAGCTTGGACACCATCTACTACTAAATCAACCATGGTTCTACCTTTGGAATACACTATGTCATTTCCAAACCCTTTCATGGGGGTGGGCTCGTGCTCAATAGGCAAAGATAACGCAGTAACTACAGACGCAGTAATCAATGAGACCTCGCTACCAAAATCGATGAACGATTTAAGTGAAACTCCGTTAACTAAACATTCTTTTGTGAATTTGGAACTACCCATAGATGCAGTGATACGCATCGTTTTTGGCACATTAGAGACTTTATTATCGGAGTTTTCGATACGAACCATGCAACTTTCCAACTTATGTCCATATCTTTGACACTTAGTACATTGAACGACTGGTTTTGGACACTTGGATACAGGGTGACCTTTCTCCTTACAATTAAAACAAAATATCTGACCACCAAATACCCTATTGACGGCCTGTCGATTCCTAGCATTGAATTCATTAGCGGGTTTCGCCTTAAAAGTATTAATTCTATCACACTGGAAGGTATTATCTTTGTTGGAAGCCAAAAATGACAAAAGTTGTTCCGGTTGAGAGCAACGGAGAGCGTTCGCACTAGACCGCAAAGTTCTATCGTGTAATCCGTGTATTAAGCAATCAACAGCCCGCTTGCCCTGGATATCGCACTGATTCAACATAGCTAACTATGAAAATCCCATCTACTTTATACGCTTGCACAAATTCTGTCTTTTCCAGTTTAACGTACAATCAGGACGAAAAACCTTGTTAAAATTAAAATTATCATTTTATATGGTGTTATTATGCATTTATGTCATATTGTCTCTAATTACTGACCACAGCTATAAGAAATGGGGCTGACTTTAATTGGTAAGGGATATTACCAAGGGTTGATATCTTCAGAAAGGACATTGACTCAATGTTCTTAAATTATTTTAAAAAAAAGCTGTTTTTTAATGTTTTCTGTTTATTTCTGTGACTCAATTGTGTTTGCATTTAAGGAACTTGGCTACGTAAACCAAACAATTGCTGTGCTTGTGATATACTTAAGCGAAAAAAAAAAACATTGACTGACGGGTATTTGAGTTAAATAAGTTCGTCTTATCATTGTCCGAATTATTTTATTGAAAATTAGTTTTTATCATCAACTATTTTGTAACATTCTAATTACAGCTCAGGGCACTTTAGGGCGAGTATGGTATTTCTTTTTTTTTTTTTTTTTTTTTTTGGGGTCACCAGTGCTCCATGCTATGCTAGGTCATAGCGGCACTGGCACTACCCACTAAAACTCCCCGGTGTTTCGAGAGGGATAGATCGGGCTCTGCCGAGGCTACAACTCCAGGGCAGCCTAGCCGTTGATGGTTAGACTAACTCCAATGGGGGATTGCCCGGAGACACTGGAGCAATCCCCAGACGGGGGGAACCTTGTGCAGGCACACACAGCTAGCCAGCCATGTGCGCAGGTCCCCTAGAAAATTTGAAAACGGGCTTGATATACCCGCTTTCTCCTGCCCAACCACCTGCGCCTGAGGGAAGCGAGACCGGTCTCTTCCTCACGCTCCCTCTCAGCTGCCTTCTTCTGTGACATGACATCTCCGCAGAAGGAGGCAACCGCTTTCCAGGTGGTCACACTCTCAATCATGGCTCTTACCATGATTGTCAGTGTGACCTCTGCACCTCCCAGGGCGAGTATGGTAAAACCCCCTCTGGATGGAGGCAATCAATTTCATCATCATCTCAGCCGCAGAACGTCCACTGCTGGACAAAGGCCTCCCCTCCTAATTCTCCACAAAAGCCCCTAATCAGACGCAGCCTGTATCCACCGTTAACCCGCGGCCCGTATCAAGTCCTCTATTGTGAGTGTACGCTGCCCTTGCCTACGGATCGGCTCTCCTTATGCATCCTGCCCACTGACACTTCAACTTACTAATCCTCGGGTTATATCGGTAACTTTCGTTCGTCCACGAATCTCCTCATTTTTTATTCAATCTTGCAGTGTAACCCCGAGCATAGCCCTCTCCATAGCTCGTTGAACTTTCTTACGAAGCCCATAGTTGGAGACCATGTTTCAGCGCCATATGTCATCATTGATAACACACTTTGGTCGATTTTTTTTTTTAAACAGGAGTCTCGGAGCTTCCCGTACGCTGCTAATCCAAGCTGGATTCGACGATTGACTTCCTTCTCGAAGTTGGCTCTACCTAATTGGACTGTACGGTATATGTCCAAAGTAGACGTACTCAACAACTTCGAGAGTTAAATTTCCAACTGTTACTGGGGTAAGAACAACATGTACATTAGACATAACTTTTGTATTGTCCACATTCATCTTAAGGCCCTTTTGGGAAACTCGTTTGAGGCCATCGAGCCAATCGATTTTAGCCAAGCCAATTTATTTTAATAAATAATGCATTTATTAAATTTACGAATATTACTAGTTTCCTTGGATATGCTGGTCCCTCACAAGCATTTCATGAAATTTATTCTTCGTTTAAATTTTTTAGGGTTACATTGAAAAGGGTACTGTAACCACCCCCTTACAGAAGACTACCGTGAAATAACAGCACGCATGCTGTTGTGTTCGGTGAGTGAGTAACGGACGCCAGAGCTCATTTCCCTATCTCCTTTCCCTTAATCCAACTGTAGTCAGCAGCGCACTTGCACCAGTTATGGCGTTGCTTGTGTTATAGGCGACGGTAGCCACCTACCATCAAGTGGACGGTCAGCCTGTCTGCCGATCTTAACATTAAAAAAAGCGTCCTTGACCACAGCTGGTATTATTATGACATGAATTTCCATTACACTTGACAGTTCGATTGTACTTTACTGTAGACATTGCTTCAAGCATACAGTATACAAATTTTCCAACAAACAAGGACAAAGGTGATGTCAATCTGGCGTCTGATTCACAAAGCATCCTATACGCAAATATGCTTGAACAAAACCTCCAATTGCGAGTGTGCTCCGTCAGTGACATGTTTCAGCGTGGCCGCAGCAATCAAAGTTGTAATTAGCAGCTAGTGAAACAGCAAATTAACCGTCCTTTCATGTGACAAATTCACGTGAGACTGTCGCGCACTGGGCCGCAATGAACAGAACCGTGATGAGTGCTTTAAACGTTTGGACAGCAGCTGCACCAATTTCAAAGCTATTTACAGCCTGTAATAGGGTAAGCCATGTTCTGTTTTGTTATGAAATATGTTTCTTTTTATTTACTTTATTTTGTATGCTAATTCGTTTCCTCTCGCAACTGCTGCTCTCGTTGCAGGTAAATTACTGTATTCTTTGCTTGGGAGCAAAACTTCATAAATACTTAACGCATTGATGCAAGATATCAATATCAAATGGACACTAGAGTCTTGACCAATAACTGCTTTAAATAAATAAATAAACTTTCTTTAGGAAACAGTTTGGTGTCATATAAATAATTACAACTTGACAATGGAAGAAGGAAATTAGCAGTGACAGGCGCACTGTGTACCTCAGTTATACATATAACAACACACGTGCTCTTCAGACGTACGGCTGGTCACCATCCTCACCTTATCAAGATCCTTCTAATTCGGATCAAGCTATTTAAAACATATTTTATAATGCGCACTGCTAAGGATTGGAACTCTGCCGGCGGCGTCGATATTTCCAAATATAGGCTTCTGGGTGAGCTCGCTCTGTCGTCGGATAGATGCTGGCCAAGAGAAAACCCATATTTAATTTTAAAAAAGAGTGTATAAAGGATGTTAGAGGCCATTCCTCTATCCTTCTCATCGCATCAAAGTTCAAGGTCGGTATTGTGTTGACGATGACAGTTAAGTGTTATCAAGTGGATTCGTTAGTTACGTTAGTAATTTTTTTCTGCAATTTAAATACAAAAACCTTCCTCCGTTATCGCACTTTCCATGAGTGAAAACCGTAAATGGTTTGGTTGGTTTAGAATTAGCGGAGAAACAGACAGAAGCAGACAGCTACTTTAATATGTATGTATATGTAGTTGTAGATATAGAGTAAAAGTATTTTAACGAAACATTGAAATTAAAGAGCCCTTTAGGCAAAGTCAAGTTGGTTAATGTTGTTATAGCTGATTTAATGTCACTTGGTGGTAAAAATTAAAATAAGCCTGTATCGTACAGCTTCGTACCTACTCTTAATAATCCTGATTAATAGAAACCTATGTACGTTAAGCTTCAAAATGGGAATTAAATTGTTTTGTTTTCGATTTGTTCCTGCTCTATCTATGGAGGCATTAAGTTTTGCGGCCAGTATTTAACAGTTAATTAAACGGTCAATTGGCAACGGAAAACGACAATTTTGGCCGTTACAATATGCATTACCACATCGTTATCCAAACTGGCATTGCATTCTAATATAAATATACCATTTTAGCATGTGTTATGTTTCTGAAATTTAAAATAGCGTGGTATCCATTTGAACAGTTAGCAGCGTCCAGACCGACTGTATTTTTAATACAATTTATTTAAAAAAAACGGAACAAGTACGAGTTGAACTCGCGTGAAGAGGGTTCCGTACGTGTTACCTATCCGCACAATATTGAGTGATTTACCATGTTATTTTAATATCATGGACTTCTTATAGGTTTTCCTATAATCTATAAGTAGAACACTAATTTCTGTATTTTTTCAAAATTTTAGGTTCAGTAGTTTCGGTGATAAAGGGGGGGAGATGGTCGGACAGACGGACACACGAGTGATCCTATAAAGGTTCCATTTTTTATTCGGACGTACGGAACCCTAAAAATCATTGCTATTCCACTTTTTATGTATAAAATTGCGTGTTAATATATCCACAGGTCACAATGAATCTAGGTAGTTACAGGTAAAGGTATAATTTTAAGACGGATAAAACTAGAGGGTACAGGTAGTATGCCACAAGAAAAAAACAAACAAGTAAGTACAAACTAAGATGACGATTTTCTCTCACGTAACAGCGAAGACAACTTTCTTTTCGATGTACAAAATAGTCGAAATGCGGTCGAGAATGAGATGAGAGCTTTGTTGAAGAGGTTTCTAAAGAAATCAAAAGCGTCTCTGAACCAGTTGTATTTTCATTCGTTCATTCAGATAAAGCAGCTAAGTCGTCAAATTTGGTAGTGGATTGTAAAGGACCGATGAATACACGTAGTGGTTCTCGAGTATTTTAAGTTTATTAATGTAGCAATGCGTTTCATGTCTATTTCTGAGTGAATTCTAAAACTAAACCGTCCCCGATAAGCCATGTTCTTTGATGGTGCAGCTCATGTATGTATCAGACATGAGATGCTAAATACCAATAAAATGCTAAAACCATAAGAAGGCAGTTTTAATTAAGACAAGGACTAACATCAGACCGAAAACAATTTTTACCAAAACGAGCGCAACCTAATAACCTATGAATTAAGGTGCAATATTGCACAACAAATGTTTGTAGCTTCTCGGAGACAACCGAACAGATTTAAAATTGGAAGGTTTTTCTTAAATATTGTGTAAAATATGAAAAAATAAATAAAAGTAGCCGATTAAAACTTTAATTAATTAATAAGCTTAAAAAATAATACTGTCGCTGAAATTTTTTATTACTGTGACGAGAAAGTTTTTTTATGGGCAGTAATTTAACTTTTTTTCTCAGAAAATATAATTTATTGTATAAATCAGCCCGATTGAATTTTTTTTAAATATACTCTATTATGCTCTATGTTTTTATCTAAGTTTTTATTTTACTCTTTAGGCGACTAAAATAAAGCTTTTCTGCTAAGTCCTCGCCTTGTAGGTGTCCACCTATAATGTTAAGCATAGAAGAGATCGCAATATATTTTATATTTTCACATCAATCACACAATATTTTTTGGCTAATTGATTAAATTTCATGCTAAATTTAGTATCGTATCTAATTGGAAATGAGAATAAGGAAACTATCCAATAAAAACGATAAACTAAAAAATATAACAAAAAATATTTATTAAAGAATAACTATTATCTGAAATATTCATTAACAAAACAAGTGTCTAATTGATCGTATGCGTTAATTTAATGAGCTGGGTTTAACATTTTTGATAAAAAATTCAATTGGAAAACCCCCTACTTCAAACGTTTGTCTTTGTTAGGGCCAGGGTTTGACTTGATTGGTGCAATTGCATACTACATCAGAACTTTCGTCAGACGAATTATATATTTATATAGCCAGTTCTCTTTATATATGTGTACATATACTACATATACTAGCTGTTACATGCTACTTTGTCCGCGTCTCCTTATAAAATATTATTCCCTAATAATGTAGCTTTCTACAGGTGAAAGAATTTTTTTAATTGGTCCATTAGTCTTTGAGTTTATATACTACAAACATAAATTTGTATGGAGGGGATAAAGGGGGAGGGGAGATGGGGAGGGTGAATAGCCTATGTTACTCGCTTATAATGTAGCTTTCTATCGGTGAAAGAATTTTTAAAGTCTGTCCAGTTTTTGAGTATATTCATTTTCTATAGGTAATATTAGTATAGATTAAAGCAAGGAGGTGACATTCAACATTCTCACAATTGATCGGTGAGTGGAAAAAGCTCTAGTTAAAAAAGTAATTTTTAGCCAGTAAATATTCAGTTTATTACAATGAACTATACCAAAGTGTTCGGTTTTGCCTAAGTGACATTGGCATTAGTTCATTCTATTTATAGCATCTGAAATAATCTAACTTTCAAATAGTAAAAGAATTATTCAAATAGGTGCAATGTTACCGGAGGTTACCCTACACCTATAAATTCCACCCTATCATTTATATTAGTACTAGGTTTTGCCTGCTACTTCGTCTGCATCTCTCGTGAACAGTAATTTTTTGGACAAAAGTCACTTCATATAATTTTCTGTACCCCTGAAAACATCGGGATGGGACGATTCGTCGCCGCCATTTCGCCGCCGCCGATTCGTCGCCGCCGATTCAGCGCCAAGCCAATTCAGCGCCGGCCGATTCGACGCCGGCCATTTCATCGCCATTTGATGTGGTCTTTTGTTTATTATGCGCAGATTGTAGAAAGCAAAATAATTACTACCAGAATAGATGTTTATCGTCAAAAAAATTCGATATTCAAGGGTTTATTGTTTTTTTAACCTATCGAATCAAAACTTGTAAAAACGAAAGACTCAGCAAAATATACAGGTTTAAGTTAAAATGAAGATAGTAAGGACCATTTTATTTTTACAACTACCACCTGACTGTCAAATGGTCACGTTAGTAGGTAGGTAAAGACGTAAATTGTTTTAACATTTTAATTTTGATATTTAATTTTAACACACAAATTTAAACATTATGAGGTACAAACACAGATATTTTTACCACCAGTTTTCTTTATGCTACTGTTTATACTAATTAGTATGGTTCAACTTTATATAAAGTGAAATAAAACTACATAGAGAAATGCTAAAAGTTTTAAAAAACACGTGTGTTTGTTCTTAAGGTAGTTAAATTATAACCCTTGTATTTTTTCCTATTATTGTGCTTTGTAAGAAATAATACAAAAAGGTTCACTTTTGGCACGTGTTGGGCCATAAATCATTGCATAATAACAATGAAAAAAAGGTTGTTTTGCATTGACAATACTCCTTTTGTCGATACCCTGTAGAAACTATAAATTTAAATTTGTAAGTGAATTTTTAGTTTTTTTTTTATAACGCGCCGCTATAGGAGAAATTAATACGTTTTTCTTAGCAATATATGTGGCAATATTTTCAACTTCACACACTAAACTATATGGCAAGAATTCGAGATGGACGAAACCATCAAAGAAGGAAATAACTGCTGTCTTTATTGAGCGCAGAATCAGAAAGGCTTGAAGGCGTTCTGATTCTTAAGTATGGATATAAAACCTGTCACAATCCTGTTCCTTCCAGAGTATGTAAGAACTCAATTATTATTAGTCTAATACCCAATTATCGATTCGAATAACTACTTGAAATACGAAATCAACAATTATTCTTATAAAAAAAATTATTTTATTATTATAATAATGGCACAACATACCTAACAATAATATAAAAACTTAAACTGAAAAGCTAAATAATAAGATATCAAAAAACAATAATTATTAAACTCATTTTTACAATTCTTCTTAATAATAATTAAAGTAATTAGGCATTTTAATCATTTATTGTATGACTCAATCTATTTGCAGTACAATCACAGTTCCAAACTTTTTTCATTTAAATGTAATTCAAAACTTAAATAACTGATATTTTATAGCAAGAATTTGGATATCAAATAAACTAATTATGAATACAAAAAATTGGAAGTGTGATAAAACTGCAAAGCAATATGAGTAATACTTAATACACTAGAATATAATAAAATAAAGGAACACTAATTACATAAATGCGAAACGTTATTATTTATTTTAATATTATTATAAATAACTTTTATTATTATTCAATTATCTCTTTCTCATCTTCTTCATCGGTAAGCGTTCTTACGCTTTCCATTTCCATGGGATAAGTTTAAATAATCATGGTGATAGCCTTATCATTATTTTCATTGATTTGATTTTCATACCAAGGTAGATAAACATTTAGACGCACAGGACACAGGATAGGCTACTTAAAATTTTCCTGGGCGAAGCCGGGAGAGGGTCGCCGGTATTGAAAATAAAAATAAGGATAGAGGTTTAGTACACTTTATCAGTTACTTATATAGACCAAATTCATGAAAACATGTACATAATTATAGACCAACTAGGGTACATATAGTTGGTATATGGAATTATACCAACTTGGATATTGCACGAATGCGGCCCGCATTCGCACGATTTATGTTCAGGATAGGTGGATAATGAAACTAAATTAAACGGCGATGAAATGGCCGGCGTCGAATCGGCCGGCGTCGAAACGGCCGGCGGCGAAATGGCGGCGGCGAAAGGGCGGCGACGAATTGGCGGCGGCGAATTGTCCTAGACCCTGAAAACATGTATGCAAAATTCATAATGTTCGGATGAGTGATTATTTTGCAATGAAAAGGCACACTGAGTTCTGCAGTTATAATCTAAACACCTATATTGTTTCTTTATGAGAGCAAAGGAAACCAGTGTCCACTCTTGTAACTTGTATCCCCATCTTGTAACTTGACTTTTATTCTTTAACCGTCTGCAATACACTTGAACTTATGACGTGATGTATGACTCGTGGATAAGTTATATTAGTCTGCACATGACTATGCTTTTACCATATAAAAACACTACATTTAGAGTTAATGTGTAAACTTTAAAGCTTTTAAATGTATTTAGTGTATGTGTTTAGTCTATATGAAGTCATCAAATATAATGATTCAGGATAAAAGATGGAAAAAATGTTAACTATTTGAAATGGACCGAAAGAGTGTTAAAGGAAGTCGGCTGGCCCACGATTGATAAGAGTTGCCCAGGATTGAGACTGCTGAACTTCTTTGAAGGAGGCCTTCACCTGTGGAGGGATGATATAAAAATATATTTTTTTATTTTTATATCAATAAATTTTTTTATGATTTTTTTTTTATAATAATTAAATACAGAATAAGCTTAACTTAAACATTCTTTATTTTTTCAGACACAATTTTATTTTTTATTTTTTATTTATTATTATTGTTCAAAATATCATCTGACTGCGTTTTGTATGTAGCACTGTCGCGATACAGTTATCTTAAATAAAAAGTTATATCTTTCCAAGTGTAAATTGGTATAAGATAAACTGTGTTATTAGAATGACCTAATTACATACTCGTCCCGTTGGTTTCAAAATATTTAGATATCTCGAGTTATTTAGCTAAATTCTTTTCAATTTAATGAAATTATTTATAACTTTTCGAAACATGTGGGATGTTATGCTAATATCGGTGTCGAGCTATCGTGATATTTAGTCATCTAATCAATCTTTATTAGATCGATTACTAATTAATATTCAACAAATTAAAGTTGACTTTAAAATCGATCAAAGAACAAGTTATACAAGAAGCTACCAAACATGTAACATACGGAGAATCACGAATAAAAGTCGCTGTGTATCATTAAAGAGCTTTCAAAAGCATTGTTGCTGATACTATTAAAGCTGACTTACTAACCTGTAGGTCTATTCGTGGTTTAATATTTGAAAATATGCGTTTTCAACGCCATTCATTCTTGACACGTTACGTCAATATTTACTGACGACTCGAATAAGAAATGAAGGTATTCAATTTATAGAATTCTAACAATGATATTATAAAAATAAAAGTAGACACATAATAATTATTTCAAATGCCCTATTTGGGAAGTCCTTGAGTAAGCAAATTTGGCAAGATACTAATTGATGTTTTTTTTTAATCAATAACTTTCAGTTTCATGTAAAATATCTATGGTAATAATATATCATTGGTTCGTTACCCGGAGAAGTGTTGCTATCGTTTAAAACGGACAGGTCATCTTATAACAAAGAGAAGGGATTAAACGGACTGCCCACTAAGTTTCAAATAATCTTTATGGCAACAAAACAAAAGGAAGTACTTTACGTCGAGAGAAACTTTTTCAATATCAAGCCGACAACAATAGCCTGCGTTTCTTTTTATTCGCGCGCCTTAGGGAATAAATTTTGTATTAAATTTCTCCCTGGATAGCAGTAATGTGTTCTGAACTTAGAAGCACTGAGCACGGGACTAAGTTTAGACAAAAAATATATGGCGTCATATGTAAGCTGTATGTAGGTATGTATTTGTGAATAGCCTACTGTGCTATTCAAATAGTAAGCCTAGACTTCAAGTAGTAAGCCTTAGTAAGCCTAGACTTACTAAGTCGTGAATGTGTGCATTCTGTATCACTTAGGTGCGATGCTTTAGCATTATTTTTATGTAATAAGAAATCAGACAGTCTAACGTTCTATTTGATGATTCGGTGGTAAAATCGCATAAAAAACAAGAATATAAATTACAAGTACACTGATATGTTAGTAGATAAAGTACAGGAACGGTTCAGGAGTAAGTCCGCAATAGCAATTTTTTTTCGACACCTAAGTTATAATAATCTAAATAAAAATAACTATGTTTATCTACGTTCTAACATCAAACACAATTCTCGGTTAAGATTTTCAAGGTTAAGAATGTTTTATCAAAAATTATATCACTGATGAAATTACTTGGCATTGGATGCGCTAGTAAATTGAGATTGAGTCGCTAATCCTTATACTTACATATTACAAAACATATCCCCCGCCTCATCTTTATGTATATATGTTCGCAATGATCCCAAAAACTACTGAACGAATTTTCATGCGGTTTTCATCTATCAACAGAGTGATTCCTGAGGAAGGTTTGAGTGAACAATTCGTTAAGATCTCAAGCAGTCTGGGAGATTTTATCGAAATCGCTGCCTAAACCATTTGAGATGTAACAAAACAATATATTATGGTAGGATTGTTTCTCTTTTTTAGGTCTATCTTTTAAGGATAGGTTACTATAAACCCATTTTAACTTCTGAAAAAATTTGGAAAAGCTATTTAGACAGATACAGTATTCATCATTATCAAATTAAATACGTTAGTTACATACATACAGTTTAAATGAATATCTTATAAATTATCGTAAATTAAAAAGTACGCGCGAGAAAATAAATTCAAGCGGTCTCGCAGACGTCATATTTTATATTACCTACTCATATATTTTCTATATATTACATTATTAGAATTTTGAAATAAACAACATTTTGTAGTAAATCTCAACTTTTTTTTGTTATTTATTAGTAACGTTTTAGTAAATTCAGGCAACATTTATAAGTTTTGCGCGTTATTTACATTTTAATTACTGGTATTGCGTCTTCTGGATCGTCGAACCGGTTTGACACACTGAAGATGAGGTTTCGGATGCTATGTTAGGGAATTCTCTCCCATTCTTCCATCAGAGACTGTTTTAGCATCCTGGAGGTGGTAGGAGGTGTTTTGCGACTTCTAACCAGCCTTCCGATCTCATCCCAGGCGTGTTCGATTGAGTTGAGATCAGGATTTACTAAATATGGCCCTGCATACTCAATAGGATCTCTTGGGCACATCTTTCCCCTGTCTATGGCCATTAGCTCTGTGCGACCCCTCTGAAGAGATGCCAGCCCATACGCGTACTTGATTGGACTTTTTCTGCGAAGCAGGTTTGGATGTATCGCTCACCAGGTCGCCTGTAGATTTTTCGCCTTCCATCGTAAGTGAATAGCTCACTAGTGATCACAGAGTGATTTTCACTAAAATTATGGCTTAGCTATCAAGATTACTGATCTCAACCCGAACTCATCTGTGAACAAAACTCTTGCCCATTCTCTTCACCCCGCTGTATGTGTTCACGGGCTTGGCGCAGTCTTGCTACTCGATGCCCTCTCTCAAGTTTGGGGCCAATTGCTGGCTTTTGGGGCTTCATGTTTCTTTCAGCAAGTCTTCTTCTCACTGTACTATCACTAATGCAGTCTCTTCAGGTCTGAAGAAGCTGTTGCTGGAATTGAACTGCATTGAGATGGCGATTTCTCAACACAGTGGAAACAATATAGGGTCTTCTAGGGTACTAGTGAATCTGGGTCTGCCATTACAAAATTTCCTCAGATGGTTTCCAGTTTCTTCGTACCTTCGCTTCACTTGCCGGACCGCTCTTAATGTTACACCTGCCACTCTTGCAGTACGACGCATACTGATGTCTAGTTCCAGAAAAGCCATGATTCTTCAGGTGAAAGAGACATTATAAGTAAAGTATGGTACTAAGTTTTGAAGGCCAGTGTAGTAACGATTGCAAATACTAATTGAAATTTAACCCCATGAAAAAACAATACATTATAAACTTATTGTATTTTAGTGCTTTTCGCTAGACAGCAATAGTCTTGATCTGATTTATCTGTTATTACAAGAAATAAACTTAAAATATTTAAAGCTAGCGTTAATATTAACAGGATTTGATTTAACATTCTTTAATTAGAATTTACTGGTTATAAAAAAATGTATACTAAAATTGATTATCGGGTTCATCTCCTGAATTTATTTATGAACAATATTTTTAAGTGCACTCACTTTGTGTTCTGGCCGAAATGTAGTCATGCTGCACACTTGAAACGACAGCACGGAAATACTCTGTGTGTAACGTTCCATATTTCGGCTCATCTCGCCTACTCTGCCTTGTGTTTTTGGACGAAATGCTATCATCGGGCGACGGGCGAAAGTCGCTTTTTGCAGCGTCTGCACGCCGCTTAGGAAGGGCGGCCGTCGCGTAAGCTACAAGCCACGTGCACCTCGACAAACTTGCGCTTAGTTCTTCACGAACTGTGTGGGAGGTTAGTCCGCTACATGAATATGTTTCGTCAATGTCATGCGCCATAGCGAACTATTGGCGAAAAAGCGTTTTTCGCTCGCCACCAGTACGTATGTGACTTGCGTCGGACCACGTGATTTTGACAGGCGAACCGTTCACTTGTTATCCGAACTGTGTTTTTGTTTATCAGTGATGTTCCCGGCGCGACAGTGAAAGTGCTTTTTCTTATAACAGTTCTGAATAAATCGACGAATTAGAGCGATGTTCTAATTCGGCTGTCAACAAAATCGCAAAGGAAATCTCCGTTGAAACTTTCACCGGCTATGGAGTGTTTCCGGTGAGTTCTGAAAGATTTTGTTTGTGAACCAATTTGAGATTAAATTAATATTCAAAGTGTTTTCAAGTTCGGCGAGGTGGTTCGTAATTTGTTTCGATATAATTTGCATTGAACGAAATTTTCACCACTTATGTTTTCATTATTTGCGTATAAAGTAAACCGTTTACTTGTAAAACTTTTAATCTCTTTCAAAATTTTTAATTGAACACTCGACTAAGAAATTTATTGAATAATTAATATAAAATGTTGTGTACTTGCCGCCATCATATTTTATTGTTTATAAATGAAGTTGCTAATGCGCATGCTCGTTACTATGTCAACAAACTATCTCTATGTCGTACTTACATAGTAATATGTGTGCGTGTACAAGAGATACAGAGAGATACAGTGATGAAATATTAAATCGGACGCACATTTGGAGCATCAAGCCGCGACACTAATTTGAATTCTTTGAGATAAGACAGCTTGTATCAACTCTAGTATAATTAAAAACATCACAGCCTCCTTAGATTGGCTCACCTCCATGCTTTATGGAGGTATTTGTCGTTGTCATGAATATATACGCGATTCTCTTTGTATGGTAATTTTAAAATACTTTTTATTGCTGTACGGTCATTCATATGTACTCGAGTACTCCATCGTAGCCCTGCTAGTTCTGGAACTTGGTTAATGTAACTCGTAAACAACACCTACTACTGCAATTTTCAATTTATTATTTTGAATTTAATATGGGTTAAGCACATTATTATCCTAAATGTAGCTTTATTTCAAGGTTGTAGAATTGAATTTAAATCACCGAATATTAGAATAGGCAATAAAAAATAGAATAATAAAAAAAACATACAGAATTTTGCGAAAAACATAGTGAAGCCGGTTTTATGAACATGGGTGCATAGGTTGCGGTTTTGTGTTTCAAGCTATTCTAACCTCCTCAATTTTTATTAAAAGTATTGGTTTCCAAAATTAACGTGTAAAATGTGATTCCATCTTGCTTTTTATTTTTTGAAGACTGGTTATTACACCCTCTTACACCCTTAAAGACTGGTTGCTCAAACAACAAGGCGAGGCGTAGTTTGTTTACATTTGTGTGCGTATAACCATGTATCTACACGGGGAGGCGTATTTTCACCGGCTTCGCACTGCCGTCACAGGAGTCTATCCTTTTATCTGAGGCCTCTTAAAGATAAATTATTGATGGCCGTAATTATAAGTTTTCCCTATTTTCATTTTACTATAGATTATAAAATAACTCCGCAAATAATTTATATTTTAGTTATAAATTAATAAACAATACAACTGACTAAAAGTTTAATGGGATTCATTTAATTGTCTATGAAAGATAACTTAGCCGGTCTACTAAAGTTGTTCTAAAATATACGGTTCAATATAGGTAGACGTATTGTTCTGAACCACTTCGGAAAACTTTGCTGTAGGTTGTTTAAATTTGTCACGGTTAAGTCTTCAATGTTTGTCAGTCTTTACCAAGTTGGGTGGAAGTTGCGTAGGGGTAGTTAACACACATAACTTTAATGAAGTAATGCCTTTGCCCTTTGAAACTTGCTTACTTGCTTAACGACATCCTAAGGGACGAACTGCGACATACTTGAATTATACATATACTTTCGTTGTGACACTAAGAGATGCCTATCAATAATCTATTAATTTCATTATTAATTTATTTAACTTAATAAATTAATGAAAACTGCATTTTTAAATGGCGTCCCTATTTTCCAGCTTATTTCATCTTCAGAACTTACCTGTTAATATTTTCAGCAACAGCATAACCACAATGTATGGACCAAGTTTTTTGACAAGCCCGTTGGATGTGTGGTTAGGGAAGACGCTCTTTTCTACGGTTCCTGGGTTCGATTCTCGGCAGGGTCAACTTTGAAAAATAACTTTTCTAATTTATCTTTGGTTGGATCTGGAAAGTAGTAGCAGATTTGCGTTTTGTAATTATTTGGGCAGCCCGTCTCGCGGCAATAACCACCTCCTTACAGAAGACCACCGTGCAATAGCAGCACGTGTACAGTACGTGCTGTTATTTCACGGTGTGATATTTTCCTATCCAATCCCTTATCCTTAATTCTACTGTACTCAGCAGCGCACTTGCAGCAGTTGTGGCGTTGCTTGCGTTATAGGCGACGGTAGCCACCTACCATCAAGTGGACCGTCAGCCTGTCTGCCGATCTTAACATTAAAAAAATTTACTAACGATACTAATAATTTATATAAATGAAAAATTAACGTTCAAATAAAAATAATAAATGTCTCTAACAAATTATTAAAGAGGCAATGAACCATTTAACTATACCCTGCACAGTACATGAGTTCACCTCACTCACCTGGTGCTTCTCACAGGTGCTGTTATTCGTGTATCATTCCCGGTTATTACAAAGGGTGTCACGGAAGTTATAAATGAGTTTTACTTTCGCTGTGGATGTATAGGTGTAAGGGTGCTTGAAGAAAATGGCTACGTGAGACTACTGCTATGATGTTATGTTACAAGAAACAAAAGTGAATTGCTTCTGTAAAAAAAAGTTATATAAGTTATAAGAAAAATCTATATTAGATTGAATCCGTCTTTCTGATATGACGTTTACAATTTTAGTATAATATCAGTAAATGTTTATAATAATTACTTAATATGCCAGTAAAAGCCTCGTTCGTACAGCCGTTCCGGAGATTAGCTGGAACAAACAGACAACAATTTTGAAAATTGTTTTTCGAGTTTTCTTTAAGAATCTATTTTCATATTAGGCGTATTTTCATATTATGGAGGAGTAAAATTAATACAAGCGTTGCTTTACCTGTCGCTTTGACATTTGTGCGACGGTTGACGCATGTATTTATGTTCCCTAATTCTCTGGGCTTATAATAGCAAAAAAGTCTAAATCTTGAATGAAAAGTGTAGTCCGTTGAGGAACGAAACGATAGCGCATTATAACCTGCCGATGCCGGCGCAACGACATCTGTCGTCGAAAAAATTGACTATTTTAACTTATAAAACGCAGTGACATCTGTGTATGCAGAATGTAACGAAATAATATAAAGTAATTAGGTATCCAGTTATCTATTGACATTTAATTTTATACGTTTAATGAGTAAACTCAAGTCATGCGTCTGAACTGACACACACAATTTTTTATTTTTTATATTATTATTATTTATTTATTATCTCATACATGATTCAATACACAATGTTTCCAATGTCTGTAAACCATTATTGGTTATATGTATGTATGGTGTGTACTTTGATATAATTTTAGTAAAAATACATTTAATAAAAAGCAAATATTTTGACATAAAAAAACAGATACTCCAATTTTATTTATCATTATGGATATAGATGATTATTTTCTAAATTTAATGATATAGAAGATTGTTTTAAACGAGCTTAATGAGAGTAGTCTTAAAATTAATACATTTTTTATATTTTTACTACTTTTACTTATTTTATATGCAATATGGGACTGTGCAATCGGATATTTTATTCACACAAAGTTGTAACGCACGCCCTCTGTGCCAACTGCCAATACATCACTCTGACGTTGCTCCATCTACGTTCTTAACCCTTTCCACATACTTAAAGTGTCGTCTGTATTCATTGCTTCTTTTTTATGAATGAATCCGTTCTTTTGGATCTTGACTGAACTTGAAATTGGAAGAGTTTCATGTTTTCTAAGTGAGTAGGTGTATTTCAGAATGCCTTTTAAATTTTAATATAAGTGTGTGTACTTAAGAATTTATTATTTAATTGTGGTGATTTTATTAGAGTTAGCGCAACATTGGACTTTCGTTAATACGTCCAATTAAATTATTCGTTTGTTTTATGGCACAGGAGCTGCTATCGTTTATACCTATTTATTGACTATTTATATAACCTAAATATAACTTATATTTTTAATCTTCACAGTAACCGATTATATTACTGTATAATTTCCTGGTTTGGTGTCGCTAGTTTCAGGTCACTGAAGCTCACTTACCCATAGCTACGGCCACAACCTATACGCTCCTTCTTCTATAAAACTAATCAAATTGGATTTTTTACTCTGTTCCTGTAGCAGAACTGTTGATTAGTAGTTTGGATTTGAATCTGATTTTCATCTTTTCACGTTTATAATTCGTAAAAAATAATTTAAAAAATAAAAAAAATAATTGATTAAATATAAATATATTTCTTAAAACACATCAAATACCCTATGTGAAACAATTGCGAAGTGAATGTTTGCGTTGGAATTTGAAGGCAGCTCTTATTAACGAGTTTCCTCGCATAGTTTTCCATATTAGCAGAGTGGTTTCGAAAAAATTGGAGGTCGAAGACCTTATTCAATCGCCTCTTGGAATATAAATAGGATCCTGAGAAACAAGGTTGTGTTTTAAACTTTTGAGGAAGTGAAATTAAAGAAAATATTTTTCACGAATTTAATTGAGATGCTATTTCACAGTACAAAACGCATATAAATCGCAGATACGCATACCTATATAAATTATTGTTCAATATTTAAGGTTTAAATTTTTTTTAAGTACCAACTACCGTGTTAAGTGATCAATTTTATTGCAAGAATATTTAATTTGTTTTGATGAACCTAGCTTCCGATTTGTAGTAATTACAGAGTAAACATTAAACATAACAACGACTAATATAATAAAGAGAAAGATGATTTTGTAAATTTTTAGCGCACTGGCTTCATTCTGGTGAAGCTGGCTCGCGTCGGTCTGGTTAAAGGAATTTTGTAGTCACTCAAATCAAATCAAATAATTTACTTGTCAATAATTAGATAACAAATTTTTATATTTTCGGAAAAAAAAGCTAATCCTGAAATGAAACCTCGGATAAGGAACTCAGGATACCATTCTTTTTGTCATCTTTGAAGTAATATAACAATTACAATTATTAAAATTATATTATACAAATCACAGTATATACCTACAATATAAAACATAGTATGAGCTCAGAATTATTTAAATCCAGGCTTCATTTTGGCTTCAATAACAGCGATTTTTTAATAACCTTTCGAACTGAGGTTGGTTTTGACTTCACTATTAAAATTAATTTATAGGTAAGGCTTATAAAACTTATAAAACCGTGTTATTATAAAACTTTTCAAGTGACACTCATGGTATTTTACGTTTACTTGAAAAAAAAAACCTTTAAATTTGCTATAAATACGTTTAGCCATTTTTACCTTAAATTTGGAATCGATTTCAATTATATTTAGAAGGTTGAGCGAAACGATATTAATATTTAAGATTTAGGAGATATGTCAAAAGTTCTAATAGTTTTTATTATTTTAAGTAATAATAACTTAACAATAACAATATTATTAAGTCCAATTAATATTTTTTATAATTTTTTTTACCCAAAAAATACTCAATAACTATGTCCAATAACAATGTGTTATCTAGAACTTTATATAGGTGTATATAACTTTATATAGTGAGTAACGAACACATAATATTCAGATCCAGCGTCCAGAAAGTTAACGCGTCATTTACCCCACACCGTGAAATAGTACGTATATTACGACAGAATTTACACACCTACTGTTTCACATTGACTGACGACAAAATTTTGGATGTTAAATTTACTAGCCGCGCTTAATTATCCCGTGTATTAAGGTGCGACCCAGTTATGCCACTTTTTGTTACGCAATAACTGAATTACATTTTTGTTGATTGAGAAATACACGTGGCTCTGAGTTGGTATGATCACTAATTTTATTGGCCTATTTTCTCTTGATTTTTTTCGATATCGATCATTTACAAATCAATAGCAAAGATGGACATGTTTACAAGAACTGTTTAAAATATTGTTAATTATTTAGTATTTTTGCCTTAGCTATTTGATTTAATATAATATACAAATCAGAAATGACAGTTTATATACTATTTGTTCAATAATAAACGCACATAACATTTTTTTTTTAATATTCGGTGATAAATTCCCTGGTATCGGAATGTCTCTCTCATATGCCACCAGCTCCTTACTCCAGATAAGTAGCGACTTGTGCCATAACATTAGCATACTTGATTGATGTGCCAAAGAGCATTACTACGGCACACTTTGCTTACACATTTTTCCTTTTTATTTCATTTTTATTTCCCCCTACACGTCTCTTGCATGAAAAATGTCTAAGATTGCTTTGAAAGAAATATACCTGCTATAATACCTGCTATAATATATATTAAATGAAAATTTTAAAAGTGTTCTTGTAAATCCAGTCTCAAGGAATCATATTATTTTCTATTACACGTCGGAAATTTCAGTTTGAGCGGTAGCGTATAGAGGCGTTTATATCTAGTTCTACATACGCCAGCTCGTTTTAAAGAGAACGTCTTTTGAGAGAATTCAAATTTATATTACGCTGCCTCCCAGGTATGGAGTGAAGCCACCGTCGGGACGTGACAGGAATCCCTTTAATCTCACGACTTCTTGGCTCCATGAATTTGAGAAAATGTCTTTAAACGCGACTTAGTTTGGTTCTTACAAAGTTTAAACAAGATTCATGTACATCGTTTGGATTTGTATTTTTCTGTTACAAATGAAAATGCATTAATTTTTTTATGAAGTATCGTAATCTCAATAAAAATTATATATACATATTTATTGAAGTCTTAGCAAAAAAAGTAATTCTATTCAAAACGGCCACCTTTAACTTTGGAACAGGCCTTTAATCTGTTTGGCCACGAATCTATGGATTTACGCACTGTTTCCATGGGAAATTTAGCCAGTGGTTGCCATGTCGGCGTGTCCTTTAGAGCAGGCCATGTCCTCTAAAACTGATCATAATTTGTAGTTTAAGGGGTTCAGATCTGGGCTAGACGAGGGCCAGTCTTCAGCTCTTATAAAGTCCGGAACGTTGGTTTCGAGCCAGGCTTGGGTAGTTCGTGCCTTGTGACCAGATGAAGAGTCCTGCTGGAAAGTCCACGGTACATTTTTTTAAAACTGTATTTCACAACACGATCCAAGATAGTCCTTGTATTTAAGTAATTTGATAATAAACACGAAAAAAAAATGTGAAATGGCGAAAAATCAAAAGAAATTTTTGACATAATAAGCGTTTTCTAAATTAAAAATCATTAAAAAGTTGAAAAAAATAAAAAGTTTTTACAGTATTTATGGCCAGACTAATTATTTATATAATATGTCAGTCATTATTACCATCATCGTCGTCATATACAACATTTTATGACTATCTTCTAATGCCACCTCGGTTGGCTTTAATTCGAAGACTGGTTGGGAAAATACAAAATTAACACAATGGCGCTAATGTAACTTTTTATAGAGTTCGGCTAGACAAAACAAGAATTCGTCGTACCGATACAAACTGTGCAAACAAAAGTTTCATGGCTTACTATCAAAATGTACCACACAACAGGCCCATGAGATAATCAGGTTGATGACTCTTTAATTGCCGAATGGAGATCGATGACTTATCGTTTCGGATATACATATATCCGCTATTTAAATTTAGATATTGCCTTTAAATTAATAATCATTAAAATTTTATATTTCAATAAAAACAAATACATTATGTATTTAATTTGAATTAGAAGTTAAGTAACATTATTTATGGTATCCTATAGAACACATAATAATGTTACAATATTTAGTTCTATTTATTTATTTAGAAAACATACAGTATTATTTTCCTTATTGATCCTTAATATTAACTAATTAATTTAAGGGCATTATAATTTTTCCACATAAAGAATCTACAAAAAGAGGGAACTAAATAATTGAAAAAAAAAATAGAACTTAAGGAAATATTAATTATGGTACAGAGTGTGAACCATCAAACCATGTTTTAGATAATAACACTCCGATTTAACAAACACGACTAACATAAGGTTTATATATATTTATCAGTAGATTAATGGGGGACTGTCGAATATTGATTAAAAAAATATTTGAAACAGTTAAACTAATCCAATATGTATTTTGGTAAACTGCCAAGCTATGATTTCTAAAAATAAACTTATTTCTCTATTATGCATTTAACTAATTAGCCACAAGAGACAAAATCCCACACGATTCTGCCGCTACTCGATTACGTGTATAAAATTATTATATTAATCTCTGTCAATAAGTGAAGATACATTCCGAGATACACGTGGGCGACATTAAAAGCAATTTTGAAACAACATTCAAAGATTTGATTGCGTGTACCTATGCGTAGGTATATCTATGAGAAAAAATTGCCATTAAATTTTCTTTGATGTTGCGCAATGAAGTTTTATTTGGGAAGTATATATTCTGATTAGATTTCAGTTATGAAGATTCTGTTTCAAATTAGGGATCATTTATATGATTTTAATGGTTACTAGAGACCGCTCCCGGTATCGCACGGATGCAGTTTTTTTTTTTTCTTAAGTTATATACACAAAACTTCCTCGTTTGTCGCTTTTTACATTAGCGAAAACTCTATCAAAATTGGTTGAGTGGTTTTGAAAACGGTAGCGGAGAAACAGACAGAAGTGAACAGCGACTTTATTTTATAACCACGCAACTTCGTACGCGTGATATTCTGTATAGCGCGAAAAATTTTTGTTTGTAAATCGATTGGAATAAAACAAACACTAAATGTTATGGGAAGCTTGCTACAATACATTAGTGAAAACCGCATTCAAATCGGTTAAGTCGTTTGTGAGATTAGCGTGCACAAACGTGCAGACAAACAGACAATAATTCTAAAAACTATTTTTTTGATCTCGATATCATAATCATATAAGTACAACGTCTACAATTTTTTTTTTTTGAAAAATATATTTAATGTACAGACACGGTTCGTTTACGATTTTATTGTATGTACCTATAGAATTTACAATATTTCTTAAATTAGATTTCAATTTTTTGAATTTTTCTTTTGCTCGATAAATAAATTATTTCCTTGCCATTTAAAAAAAAAATGTCGGTTCTAATTGCAGTCTATGACTATATTATATTATAATCGCATTCTCTGTTATCTACCTTATTAATAATAAGGTATAATCTTAATAATCTTTATTAAACAAGATGACAGTTGGCTAATATACCTACTATTAGCTGCAAATATACATCGTTGTACTGATCTTTATATTTTTATATACTCACCGCTATGTTTAGTACCTGGCTTCTAGCCAGGTCATCCTTATTTTGAATAGATATCTTCATATAGACACTTCTTAATACACCTTAATAAGTAATTTGGTATTTTATAGATTAAGTATATATATTTTTTTTTCTTAAATATTAGTCATCATTTTTTTTGGCTGACTTTCGCCACTTGATGGTAAGTAGCTACCGTTACTTATGACAATTTACGACGTTCCTGTGCTGCTGAAGTTCGTTATATAATAAAGGATAACACACACGGTCGGAATAAAATATATCATCTATTATTACCGCACCAAAATACAACAGCACAAGTGCTGTTATTTCATGGTTATCTTCTGTTGGGGCAGGCTAAGGAGATGTCACGGTCATCATCCAGACTGTCCGGCTAGTTACTGCGGAATGCAGTTTGCCCTGTCAATACTGATTTTTATATCTAAGATATTCTTAAAACTCTTTCTGTTTTTTTAAGAGAACGTGTGACGGACATAAGCCGGGCGTAGTAGATGATTCATTAGATAACTAATGATTAGATGATATCGCTTGTCGACACGCGACAAAGCGGTAGAGAGGAAATAAAATATGCAGCTTCTGACAACATGAGCGTAGGAGAATGTACTCTAATTTCTTATTGTTCATGCACCGAATCATTGTAGCACAAGTGCTTTGTATTACAGTCTTATAAAAGTGGTGGTCTTAAAAGGTCCTTATACGCTTAATTTGAATTGCAACATACACGTTCACAAAATAGACACCCATCTAATTAATTTTTTTTTAGTAAGATCGACAAGAGGAATAAAATGAAATATAGTTAAATTAACGAATCTAATAAAATTAAAAAAGAGAATTATAAGATCCACGACTACTATTTTAAATCAAAGACCTCTGATAATGTCAATTTTGACGTTTGACGAGTTACAAGAGTTGAGTTAGGTAATATTTAAGTACGCAAGTATATGGTTTATTCAATCAGACTTTTCGTTGCCCTTATAATTAGAATTAAATCTTAAAAAGTAATGAGTTTCCTATTGCTAACGATTTAAAATGTCATGCCCTTTACATCAATTGAAAGATTAGCAGTACGCATGTAACATACGAAGCTAAAACCTGTATGGCAGTTTTTGTGTCCTTAAGAAGATTAAAACGTTTACGTGCAAAGGACAATAGTTGGTTTTGATAATGTCTTTAGCAAAGGAGACCGCATCAAAGATTTCTGTTTCGGACAAGCTTCGAAACCAGTAGAGGACCGCAACAAAGGAAAATTACAATGCAATTTCGTAACAGTACAGTTTCTTTGAGATACAGTTGGATTATAAACTAACAAGCCCAATAATGTATTTAAGTTATGCTTAAGAATCTTTAGATGGCATATAAAAACGAGTCTTGTAAACCAATTTTTAAGGAGTTAGGACTGCTAACTTTGCCATCAATATATTATTACATTCTTGAGAAATATGTATTTGTATAAGAAATTAACTGGTGTAAACCCACGTAGTCAAAGGAATCCTAATAACATAGTGTTTGATGATGTACCTAGATTGAAAAATGTACTAAAGTTGCATTTTACATGAATTTCAAGAGAGCTTATTATATGGCTGTAGGATAAAATATTTTATAGTATTGATGAATATCTGAAATTTAAATGAATCGGTTTTTTTTTTTTTTTTTTTTGACGTAAATAGTTATTTGACATGACATCTTACATACTATCTTAGATATTGTAATCATATTGATTATGCTCTTGTTAAATTAATTTTTGCATGCCTTTGATAAAACGGCGAAACATGACGTTCTTTTCAACTCTTCTGTAACATTTAAGCAAATATATGAATTACTAGCGACCCGCCCCCGGCTTCGCCCGGGGTGCAATTTTTATAAATATATGAACATTCCCCGTTTATCCCTCTTTCCATTTGTGAAAACCGAATTCAAATCGGTCAACCCGTTCACGCGTGATGCCGTGACCAAGGGAATTGGGGATTCATTTTTATATATAGAAGATTATTATTTTAAAAGAATGTCTTTATGGATCAGAGTTATTTGTTTATTTTTGTTCATTATTCTTGCGCAAATTATTTTAGAATGTTTACCCATGTATACTTACCTAAACATATAGATCAGTACTAAGTTAAATTAGGCAGTGGGCAGGACATATACAAAATACGAAAGATTCTTGAGTAAAGACCACGGACCGGCAAACAGCCTAGGACGTCCACCCACAAGGTGCACAGACAACCTTTTATACATATTTATTATAGGTATATCTTATACCATAATAACTGGAACGTATTAATCTACCTATAATATACCTATAATAACTATAGATTGTTATTATGGAGAAAATCATATAATTTATAGAAACTTGATAATATTTTTGTGATGAAGTTGTAGAATGACTATTTTTGGACTTATGTGTGTAGGCTGAATTTGAATTTCCTTAAGTTGAACGCTTAATGTAAATTAAAATCGATATTTAATTAGTTACACTCCTGTAATGTCGAGGCGAGTCAGTATTTTGTGTTTAATTTAAAGTAATATTCCATCTATTAATTGAAACATAAATTAATCAATTATATTTTTTTTTCAAATTATATTTTTTAAACACGATTTCTTCTAAAATAATAGATAACCTACTGTTCGTTTGACTGTTATTAAAAACGAGATTCACAAGATTGTTTAGCGTGGCTTGTTTAGCTACGTAATTAGCATGCTAGGGAAAGTGTTCTTGAAGATAAGAGTCCCTCGCGACAGTGTGTATACAGGTGAAAGGTTATCTGCATTAATCATCTGGCTTACGTGCCTATTAAAGAAATAATAAAAGTTTAAAAATTAGAAGTCATAAACAAATTTAATGTTGCATCAGCCTCTTTTGTCAAGATTTTATGAACTAAGATAATCGTTGTTTAAAAATAGCATTAATCTTAATTAAGTGGGTGCACTAATATCATTGTAATAAATTCTAAACGATTAGGAATACTTACGTATATATTAAAGTTTTAGAGAAGCTTATAATACCTGCTTGTTATTTGTAACAATAGATAGTAGTGTTTACAACACAGTTAATAAGCTTGCAAGTAAGTAATAATAAGTTTGCAAGAAATATGTTATTATGTTTGAGTTGTTATTATTCTTGATATTATTAAATGCTTTGAACTTAAGGGGGAGACAAACGCTAAATACTAAAATATCCATTGTTTAATGAAAATGTTACAAGAAATAGACAAGACAATTGCTTTGAAAAATATATACTTTTCGTTAAAGTAATAGAAACTCCACAAAAAAAGTTAGAACACAAGAAGAATTTGACCTTTATTGAAAATTCTCTCGAAAACGGCTTATTGCACGCATATGAATCCTGTACCTATTAATAAGTTGATATCAGATTAAAAAATTGTATTGATAAAAAAAAAATTTGTAATGTTCTAATGGTAAAAACAAAAAAACACCATTTCTAGGCCCGTTGAATTATCTCCGCCGCCAGCGAGTTCTATAGTAAATGTCATTTGCCTCAGTGAAGCCCTTAAAAATAAATTCCTAACATAGTAAGACAAGAATATTAAAACTAACTGTGCACAATAATAGGCAACTTTTAAATAAAGTTCACATACATATTAGACATATATATATTTTTAAATTTTATCTAAATAAAACCTAATAAAATAAATGAATTAATGCACTTCCCAGTGTGTCCTGGTAAATTAAAATTAAACACAGTATGAATTTTAATTATACGTTGCTGTCTAATACACATACAACCTTAGCGAACCTCGGAAATCAATTTAGTGAACATGAAGCTCGTTCGATATAAAAACCACAACAAAGAGAACATTGCGTTCCTGACAATTTTAACTTGAAAATCCCCAGCGTGAAACCAAATCGAATGGAATAAACGTATTTAGTTTATTCCTTTGTTTGTTATCCCGTTCAGGTTATTTTATGTAGTAATCGTATGTTCAAGTTTCTTATGGTTTTTTTATCGAATTCATTACTATCAAAATCATCTCAGCCTATTAACTAGACTTCTTTTATTAGGTAAGGTGTAGCAGTTGAATTCTTTACTCATTACTTTAATTCGATAAAATCTAACTGCATTTTCAACACATTTTTTTAAATCTTGGAATTTAATTCAAATTTCTGGTGGATATATTATGAAAATTAAAATAATATGAAAATTCATAGTACCTATTCTTATAATAATAACTTTATAATTTCAGACATGTGTCCATAGGTTTTAAAATTATGCAAATAGTGTACATAGTATATGCATTTACATATTGCACAAAGCATTGGAAAGAAAATTAAATTAAAATATAAAGTAACAATAAATCGTATTATCTATCTATTTATATACACAAATAAAATAGAATCGCTAAATCTTTTGCTAATCGTAAACCTCGAGAATAGCTGGACCAAATTGGATTTTTCGATTATCGGTTGAAGTCGGACGAAATTTCTTATGAAAAGAAAAACTGAAAAAAATGTCCAGAAAATTGAATCCGTACTATACAGGGCCCAGATCGGTTGTAATATAATAGAAATAATGGTAACAACAGAAACTTTAGTTTCTTTGAAAAAACATTTATATAATACGAGTATTATTTTTATTAGACATGATATTCAAATAATGTATCGAATAGCACATAAACTCATTAATTTATTCAGAAACTATTTTTAAAAAGTATGATTTACGAAGTAAATTAAAAAATAGGCTATCATACGATGACATGTGAAATTATTAGATAACATTTAATAAATCATAGTTAGACCATAGATATTTTAAATTTCAATTAGAATTTTAAACCAATTATTAAAATTACGTGTTAAAAATTCCCCCAAAAGTAGTTTTAATGTAACACCCGCTTCAATCATACGCAAGAAGCGTATCGTTGTGGTATAGTGCCATTATATAGAGTAAATAATTACTATACTGGTTCCATTACCAATTCAAATTAGTTCCCTTAAACTGATGACTGGTTGAGTGACAAGACAAATTGTCTGGTCTGTCTTGCGGCAACTATCTGCTTGATGAAATTTTGCTAACCGTTTTAATTCTGGACACGTTTCGTAAAGCCCAAATTACTCTCATTACTTTTTATACTAATGAGTTAAATAAGTTAAATTCTAACCATAATTATCGCTATTCGCATTTGTCTATTTGTCTGCTTAGTTCTTCCAAAGAATGTTTTGATTTTGAAACAGATATTTGTAACTATATATGTATCATTCAGAGAATATTTTCTATTGTTACGACTAACTATGGGACGTTCTGGAAAAAGCGTCTCGAAGGTTCCACCCCATCGATGGTAGCCACGCCCCTTCCCGACTAGTGTCAAAGGAAATTGGTCCATATGATTACAACATTTCAATAGAAATAGCATTCCCGAACTTTCAGTGGTTTGTTTACATTTTCTAGTAAATTCGAAATACATCGAGGTGCGGCTTATAAATAAGAGTGCGGCCGGCCAAGTATGGTTGGTGTGCGACAACCAGCGATACGAAAGCGCTTCTTCGGAGCTTTCGTAAAGTTACCTGCGACAGTGAACCGGCCACGCATTCAGGGAATCATTGACGACTTTTGGCAAATTTTAAGGTTTCATCGGACAAGTTTGGTGATATTGGCAGTCATCTTGGTTTCTGAAAATAAAATGGTTCCTTTCGCCCTTACACTGCATTTAAACTCACCCCGCACGTAACACAGATATAGTACGGCCATTCTATGAATGCGTTTTTGACATTTCTTTATGTCCATTGCATAAAGTTCATTTCCGAATAAACGATACAGAAAATGTATGGAATTGACACCTGTCAGAACAGCACTCTTATAATGGCCGGAGTATAGTTGATAAAAGTGCATTGCAAACATTAAAAAACCATTTTTGTGCGCTCGTTACAAAGAAAAATATGACGCTGGCTTCATTCTTACCTAGGGTACTCGCGCCCCTGTGTCGCGCCAACCTTTAAAAATAAGAACATCTTTATCCGATGATATCATATTATTAACTTACACCCTTACGGGAAAACCAATTTGTAAATTTAGTCTGTTTAAATAAAAGCTATTTCAATAATTTTTAAGTCATCAATTACTTTATCTTGCTTGTGGTACTCTTAGCAGTGTAGTCATGGATATAATGTCTATGAACTCTCTATGGCGCCATATACTATGTTATATTTTTTATTTTTCAAAGCAGACGTGAATTTTCCAACACGCATTGGTCGATTTTTTTTTTGTTTTGAGGTTCTAAGGAATTTTGGACGAGATGTTTCGCAGCTGAATTATAGCACGTAACTGTACATAAAGAAATATGGATACCTAAAAAGAAAACGAAATCTCGAAAACGGGTTTGCTTAGTAGCTATTATACTTTCTTGAATATTTTATACAAACACATATTGACTACAAAGGAATTCATTTCAACGAGTATGTAAATCCAGGTGAAATGTAATATGACATCTGTTGGTAGAGTAAAATGCGTACAAATTTTGTTTCTTTTTAAAAACACGAAAACACTAGTCCAAAACTAATTTACATGAATAGCGAACTGGCGGTCGTTCTTTGTCTTTTAAGTTGCAATTAATTATTCCACTTTATGTAAATACACCCGCAGAGGCGTCAGACTCGGACCTCTCTAGCCTTTTTGCAGGCGGCTATAGAGCGGAACACAGCATAATTTTTATCATACAGTAGGCCGACGGAGACGTCTAGACAGGGCAATCGTGCGGGGCGTGAGGGGTGAGACGCGAGTGGGACGAGACCGAGCTGCATACTTCGTCGTTCTTAGTAGCTCGGTACAAGTTTTCTAGGGCTATCGCGTCTTTAAAATTTTAATTTCTTAAATTAATATGGTGCATTCGGCATGTACTGCGAGTGCGTACAAATCTTTATCTCGCATAAATAAACAACTAAGCTTTCATCAATTTCCGCAGGATGAAGAAAGGTAAGCACATTTTATGTTACTTAATTTTATTTTATTTGTATGTTGTATCGTGCTCTACGTGTGCGAACGTGTAAACAAAATGGCGGTTGTGAAAATGCGTGTGTATTTGATCATTTTGGAGAACGTTTTGGGTTTATATTTTATTTATTAAAAACTATCAGCTTAATACATTTAAGTATTAAAATTTAGTGTTAAAAGCCATTTATTGATAAATAGATATGGGTGTGATCGAAGTTTCTTGGGGGTGCCGATTATGAAAATAACATTCATCTTCAAATCCAAGAAATCAATCTTTCAAATCCATGCATTTTTTGGTAAATATAGATATGGATGTCATTTTTGAGGTTTCTTAGGGTGAAGATTATGAAAATGACACCCATTTAGAAATCCAAGATGGCGACTATGCATTTTTTGATAAATACAGATAAACATTATATTTTGATACTTCTTACCCCTATTAAAGGATGTAAGTACTTTAATATTACAAAAAGTCATTGTCATTCAATTTGTGACAACCCTGTGAATACCTATCAGGTGGCGGCATCGCTCAACTTCAAAGGCTAATGAATATTGTATGAATGAATACTGCATGAAAATTAATATACTGTGGCGGAGCATACTGCGGCGGCTTCAGAGCTTATATTTTATGCGAGAAGAGAAAGAAACCATATCAAATTTATGAAATTAGTACCATTGAGTATTTTCAAGAGCATTCAAAGTCGATAAATTTAGATAAATTAGATAAATTTTTAAGGTAAATAATAAGAGGAATTCCAAACAACCGCGTGCAATGGACTAGTTAATAATATTCTATAGTAAACGTTATTGTTAATGTCTTGAATAGAACGCGAGCAGTATGAACTACTTTTAGGATCCTGTGGAAATTTATGAAGAGAAATTCCTAGTTTTATGAGGATCGCGAGTGGACTAAATATACAGAGACAACGGCATATTATTGAGAGGTTAATATATTAACATTAATATCATCAAACACCTAGGTATCAAGCTCGAGTGACCTAACGATAAATATCTCTTAAAAACCTATTCTAATTGAAATAAAAAATAAAACATTTTTATACTATCAATAGCCGTTTAATAATTTGTTAATAAATCAATCTAGCTTATTTGTGAAAGTTATTATTAAAATACAATGGCTATGTTTATGGTCTTACTGCATTGACATACAAACACTAAATATACAGACATCTAATTTTTTGTGTCCATTTTAAAATTCGTAGGCTTTTTCATTTTATTTTTTTCTCGAAATATTGCACTAAAATTACATTTGTTTTTAAAACAAATCTTCCCGACCAAACTCTCAAATTTTTTTCTTACCTTAAATAATAAATAAACAAATAATGTTTGAAAAAAAGTTTAAAGGAAACATGAAAATTATTTGCGAAATAGTAAAAAAAATCTATTAGTATATTTTCTATCATTACTTATATTTTATTCTGTTTATTTCCAATTCTCCTTCGCATTTTATTGAACCTTAAGAAAATGTAATAAGTAAGTGATTCAGGATCATATTTTCATAATAACAATCATATGAACCGTTGAATACAAAAGGAGAAATGAATCATATCATCGACAGTCAGTGACATAATACGAAGGCCAGTGACTCGCAGATAACTGGTCGATACGGTCAACAAATTTACGACTGACCCTAATTATTTAGCAGATATGAGTGTGAATTATAGCGAATGTTCAACTGACGCCGATTAGCGACGAGAGTTACAACAACATTTGTCAGCAACAGAATTATTGAATTAGAATGAAGAAATAATAAACAACTCTGCTGCGAGAATACCACTCATTAGTTAAGCTAAATTAGCTATGTGTCATAGTATGTAATACCAGAATAACTTATTTAAGTAGGAATCTTAAATAAACAATGAATTATAAAAAGTAATTTTGCAGCATAAAAAATGCTGGTAAAATTTACACGATGAAGACGTATTTTTTTTAGTTTAAATAATCTCTGGAACTATAATTTATTTAATAAAATTTAGTAAAATGAAACCAATTTGGTAAATCCTCGATTACCTATTTTGTCACATAGGCAAGACGCCTATGTGACAAAATTATAACAGTGATATAAAAAGGTATGATTGTTGATTTGTCTAAACAGATAGATTTTTGTATTGTGATCCAGAATTTTGAAATTAATTATTCAGAAATAAGCAATTTTCTGCAATTGCCTCTGGATTTTATTTAAACTTAATGTGGAATCTTAGCCAGGACGACCGCAAGCAGGATATTTTCACCCAAATAAAGAGACGTTGGTCTCTGTGAGATTTGATTTCTTTCAATTCTAATATAATTTTCTTATTAATATTGACCGTTGTAGACTTCTCAGTTTACACTTTTATTTTAGTGTTTACACTGTCTTCAAAATTTGATTTATTATAAATTATATTGGCTATTATCAAATTATACCCGTTTTATATTTCACCACCAAAACTAAAACTTTTGAGTTTTAACTACACTTTTGCTTAGTTTTGAAGATATATCATCAATTCAATATATGGAAGGACAAAAGAAACTGTTTTAATTCTGATTGTTTTAGTTACCGATGAAGCCGGGATAAAATCTTTAAAGTAGTTTTTTTTTTTTTTTTCAAAAACAAAATATAGACGACATCGAATTAATAATGTTTAATGATTTCTATATATCAACGATCAAATAAATTTAAAAGTAATGATTTTTCAACAGATTACCACAATGACTCGGTAACACTAGACATTTTTTATCGGTGGCGATAAAGCAAGAGTCACTGGGACCACCCGTTGTGGGATTTTGTGGAGTAGAAACACGTTCAAGAATAACAAAACAACAGTCTGGAGTTGTGAGTGAAGTGTGTCATTGGGATTTCACCGATCTATTTCTATAGAACCGTCTTGCGATGCTGTTATTTTTGGACGAGATAGTGCACGGATCATCGTGGATCAAAATTTATTACCCGATGATGAACAGAATATATCGGTCAAGTAATAGGAAGGGGAGGAAAGCAAAAACAAGCACGCCGAAAATACACGACATTAAAATTAGACTGCCGTAAGAAATGGAGTAAAAAGAGACAGTTGAAGGGGGAACTGTGGTAAATCAAAAAGGTTTCTTTTTAATTGTTATTGTTGAGGATGTCGTTTTTATTCGTGTTGTAGTATAATTAAAAATCGTCTATTGGTTTTATGCGTGTATTCTCGTTAAACGTTTACATTGCGATAAAAATTTACGTATATAATAGTATGGCGGTAGAAGATATTATTGCCGATTTGCAGTTGCGAAAATCTTCGGGTAATTTCGGCGACGTTCGGTTAATGCTTTAACATTAATTAAAAAAAAAATACTGTACAGGGATATTTTAGAAGTCGATAAATAACCCATCAAAATAGATTTTTTTTTACCTTTTAATTATTTTCCTTTCATGTGTGTCTTAAAAATCTGGATGCTGTATCTACCAGAAATTAAATTTATTAGATTTCTTTTTACAATAATAATAAGAACCTTTTTTTTTAAATTATACTATAAATGACATGAAATTATATTCTTATATAACCAAAGATTTATTTTTGGTAATAATCTAAAACGAGCTGTGTCTGTATAATAGATTTTTTTAAATATATTATATAATATATTTAAAAAAAAACTGTACACGTTGTACATGTTACAGAAGTCAAAAAATAGTTTTTGGAATTTTCGTCATTTGTGCAAGCTAATCTAAGAAACGGCTTAACCAAAGTGAATGTGGTTTTCACTAATGTATTGTAGCAAGCTTCCCGTAACATTTAGTGTTTGTTTCATTCCAATCGATTCACAAACAAAATAGTTAGGTACGCGCTATACCGAATAACACTTACGAACTTGGCTCAGTTAGTAAGTAATAATAATAAAATTCTTTATTTCGACCATCTCTTATCAGTTGTTAGTGAAATTCAACAATTAAAGCTATGTTAATACAAATATTTTGACTGTATATGTTGACTTTCTGCCTTCCTCATAATTCGGTAACTAAAATATACAACATACATCTTTGTACACTCTTTAGTTGACTGAATAAAAAAAAAGTTCTAAGGTCAGACTTGCTTTCGAATGATGTCAAAACCTTGTTAGAGCCCTTATGATAATGTACCAATTTAGTGCTCTATCGTAAACATAAAGCTTACGCAAATTTTGGGCGTGGGATATTTCCTCTTAAGATCATTATGTGATTTCGTTCTAAAATCACATTTACCTAATAGGTTTATTCACATAAAATGACACACTAATAGGCAGAGTCGTGTAATTTTTAATGGAGCTTTTATGCTTATCAACAAATTGAATTTAGCATAAACTCCGTCCATTTATTCAACCTCGCATATTTTAACACTTGTTGGAAATAAATGGGCCTATAAATATTGTTGTAGGTGGTCTTACAAAGTGTTCTAAAAGCACCTTTAATAATTTCTAAAAGTACAAACATGCTTACTACTCTAAATAGCATAAAATCGCTCCCTGATCCTGTTTTCTATAGTTTGCATGTTTTGTTCTTCTGAATTATATACCAGTAATTTTTATGCGAATCCAGCTCGGATGGGCAGTGTTCGAGAAGATGCGAGATGTCTTCTTGTTCTAAATCCCTCAGTGTCTTAAAACAAAAATTTTCGACCAATTTGTATTGCCAGTGATAACATATGGCGCTGAAACGTGATCTGTTGCTATGGCCCTCGTAAGAAAGTTTAACGTCGCTCAACAAGCTATGGAGATGGCTATGCTCGGGGTTACACTGCGAGATCGAATCAGGAATGAGGAAATTCGTATATGAATGAAAGTTACCGACATAACCTGGCGGATTAGTAAGTTGAAATGGCAGTGAGCAGCCGGAAGGTTCTCGAGTGGAGGCCACGGACCTGCAAGCGCAGCGTTGGACGTCCAACGCCACGCATAATGGCCGCGGATCGAAGATGGATCCAAGCTATTTCTGATCCGCCCTTTCGGAAAATTAGGGTGGTGGCCCTTGTACAGTAGTGGACCCCCTATGGCTGAGATGATAAATTTTCATGCGTTTTTATTTTTTAGAATATTTATTTAAGAAAATTCAAATGAAAAATTTAAATTTTAATACAATTCAATTCAATACACTTTAATAAGGTAATATATCGTATCTCGAACGGGCCTAAGAGTACTAAGACTTTTCGTTTTCATTAAAATTATATGAAATTTTATATGAAACCAAAACCTGCGTATCCTAAAAGATCTTTGAATATATACATACGAATGCGCAATAGATTATGTCGTGGAAAGCCTTTATATCTTCATACAGAGGAAAGATCTGTATTATTTAATACATTTAAATAATATAATATTGTTGAGATGCTTTTGCATGCCGCTAGTATCGAGCTAATTTTACTTTAAATTAATTTAAAAGCTATACCGTAAAATATTGTTGTATTTTTTCTTTCCAACTGATTCTTCCTATAAAAGAGCACAATAAAAAGGTTGGCTCACCGCCAACAGGTTTCTTTCTACGAACCACAAGAGAAGTCGCAGCACTGTCTCGTTCGATGAATATTTACCGCCATTAGCTTTGTGACATACTAAATAGCTTCATTGATTATTAGTTTAGTATCTTAAATATACCTTTTTGTTGTTAAAAATGTTACATTAGATTTATTTCGCTTTAGGAATAAAATTAGAAATGGAAGCTCAATTGTTCTGCCTATATTTTCTGCCGATATTTATTCAAAAGTAATATTGTTGGTAGGTATGTGTTATTTAGTGATGAGATTGTGACCGCGTGGATCGCGCGTGGATTTGACCGGTTTCCATGAGATCTCGATGCATAATGGACATTGACGTAATAATTCAACTAATCAACTAATCAGTAAGATTACTGTTAATAATGACTATTGATATAGAAATAGTTCTAAAATTAGAAGATCTGAGATTTAATAATTAATTCATATTTTTTTAAAGTTAAAGAGTAGTAGACTGGCTGAAGTTCAATTTTCTGAAACGTGGCTATCGTAGCCTAACAGCATAACTCACCAAGAGAATAACCATCGTTCTTAAGTTAGTTTTCGATGTTCTTTTTTTGTAAAATAAATTGATAATACCACAAGGTATGATTTTTGAACACATTATTTGTTCTTTAAAATTAGTAAAAAGAGGTTCTATTATTTTAAAATTATTCTGTTTCTTTAGTCGCGCCGTGCCATACATTTTCATTGTCCCACGTTTAGCCTTTTGCAAAAGGCTTTATACGTTACTTATTACGAGGTAACTTCCCTGTTTAATGTATACGGGAGGCTTCCCTACCTTAATTTACATGAATAGTGCTCGTTCGAGCGTTGCAGGTAAATGTGTACTTAATTTATATTTTCATAGTACACTGTGTTAACGTAATTTTAATACTTTCCGGACGAAATATCTCCAAAAGATGAATAACACTCTAATCTGGTTCTGTTTTCGTTTTAATGATTTCTCAAATTACATTTTACCCTCTGCTACGATCTCTACAATTTAATTTTACGCTTTATTATAGCTACTCATTTTTGATAACTGTCTCGTGCCTTTATTAATAAAGCCTCAAATATTAGAATGACGAATAAGGATTTTTATAACGAGTGAAATGTCGTTATAACGAATCCAGTTCTCCGTCAGCTTAATTTGCATGAAAAGTGTTAGTGCTGAACTGTCTCCTTGAACGAGATTTTAATATTCCATTTTATTTAAACAAGCCACGGAGTTGGAAGCTAACTAGGTAATGCTTCGTGCATAGAAAAGAAGAGGATTTAAAGTAGCTGGATTATAAAGTGGTTGGATTTTTAATAACTTTTTAATGAAGCAACTTCAGCTAGTTAATAAGGTACCTACCTAATGCGCATTCCAACGGGATACATAGGGTTTGGCGGTCATAAATTGAGCAGTACGTTTGGAATGAAGTCAAATGTATGCTGTTTGAATATGGGAAAATTACAGAAATTTGTGAATTAGGGATCCAGACTGCACTCTCCTTCAGATCAGCACGCCGCCCGCCGCTTCCGTCACGGTAATTGTGTTGACACGTAACACTAGTCTCAAATGTTAATCTCAAACATTTGAGACTAGTCTCAAATGTTACGTGTCGTTTTAGCCATTAGGTTTTCAAAATTATAATTTACTAGCTGTTGCACATTACTTCGTCCGAGTTTTTTTTAATGTTAAGGTCGGCAGACAGGCTGACGGTCCACTTGATGGTAGGAGCTACCGTCGGCTATAACACAAGCAACGCCAAAGCTGCTACAAGTGCGCTGCCGACTGCAGTAGGATTAAGGATAAGGGATTAGGAGTGGATAAGGAAATGGGCTCTGGCGTCCCTTACTCACTCACAGAAACACAACAGCACACGTGCTGTTATTTCACGGTGGTCTTCTGTAAGGGGGTGGTTACTGCCGCCAGACGGGCTGCCCAAATTACTGCGAAAACGCAGTGTGCCCTGCCACTACTTTCCAAATCCAGACCAGAGCCAAATTTGAAAAGTTGATTTTTCAAAGTTGACCCTGCCGGGAATCGAACCCGGGAACCCTAGAACAGAGTGTTAAGGCAAGCACCCTAACCACTCATCCAACGGGCTCGTCAAAGTCTGTTTATAAAATGTTATTCGTGGAAAACGGCAATTTTGTATGGAGGTGGGAGATGGGGGGAGGATGAGTAGCCTATGTTACACACTGATAATGTAGTTTTCATGTGAAATAAGTCTTGAAACCGGCCCAGTGGTTTTTGAGTTTATTCATTACAAACATACAAAAATATATACCTACATACGTACATCCCAATTTTTTCTCTTTATAATTAAGTAGTGGTAGGGCACACTGCGTTTCGCAGTCATTTGGGCAGCCCGCCTGGCGGCAGTGACCACCCCCTGACAAAAGACCACCGTGAAATAACAGCATATACGTGCTGTTGTGTTTCGGTGAGTGAGCAAGGGATGCCAGAGCCCATCTCCTTATCCCCTCCTAATCCCTTATCCTTAATCCTACTGTAGTCGGCAGCGCACTTGCAGCACCTGTAGCGTTGCTTGTGTTATAGGCGACGGTAGCCACCTACCATCAAGTGGACCGTGAGCCTGTCTGTCGACATAACATTAAAAAAAAATATTAGCATAGATTTAACATAAATTGCAATTTATTAGAAATGTAAGTATATGTACATCTCTAAGAAAAAATTTAAATAGCGCAGTAACAGTAATTATAAGAACACCTTAATTTTGGACTTAAAATATTTCATTTTATTTTTATTCTAAAAAAAGATCCACCAACTTTGTTCACATGTGTAAATTTAATGAGCTTATGTGTGGCAACCAATTACAGGTGAATCCCACTTCCAAACTAAACAATTAAAACACTATAATATACTTTAGTGAAAACATTAATAAACAGGAACATTTACAAAATACAAGAAAAACAATAAGTTACACATGATTGTATTTAATTTTAAAAAAAATGTTAAGATCGGCAGACAGGCTGACGGTCCACTCGATGGTAGGTGGCCACTGTCGCCTATAACACAAGAAACGCCACAGCTGCTGTAAATACGCTGCCGACTACAGTAGGATTAAGAGATTGGATAGGAAAATGGGCTTTGGCATCCCTTATTCACTTACCGAAACACAACAGCACACGTGCTGTTATTTCACGGTGGTCTTCTGTATAGGGGTGGTTACTGCTGCCAGACGGCCTGCCCAAATGACTGCAAAACACAGTGTGCCTTGGCACTACTTTCTAAATCCAGACCAGAACCAAATTTTAAAAGTTATATTCTTTTTATTTCAAAGTTAACCCTGCCTGGAATCGAATCTGGGAACCCTAGTACATAACCACTCATCCAACGGGCTCGTCAAATTTTCACTTATTTCACTTATTTAAACCATAGTGCAAATACATATTAATATTCATCCTGACAGTCATAAAAATATAAATAACGTTGGAAATAATTATTTTCCAGGAAATATCTACGTTTTCTTGGTCGCGTGCTTCATTTATTATGATGTAGATAGTATATTTAAAAATAAATTAGTCTTCGATATTTGATTTATGTTGGAAATACAGATACTCATTAACATTGACATTGAGGTCGCAATAAACCCAAGCTTCGTGATTTCGTTCTAATGTGCAAGAGACATGATATTAAAGGAGGATTTCCTGTACATTTGAAACCAGTTAAGGCGGCCACTGTCCTAAACGGACACTAACAGGATTACTTTTTACAATTCAAATATTTTTCCACTTACGGTAACGAAACGGAGGAACTCTTCGAAGAGTTGGCGACAGAATTCAATGGGTCGTCATAGCTTACATTTACGGTTCCTTAATGAGTTCATAGTAAAGGTGAATTTACACAGGTCGTACTTTTTATATACCTATAGAAATCTGACGATTAACTGGTGGTAAGTAGACTTACTCGCCTAAAGAGACGTGCAATTCCAGATCCGTCATACACTAGAGCTTCTTGATTTGGAGCTCGTTTTGCGTTATTTCAAAATCCATAAGTTGAGAGAACATTTTATTTATTTATTTATTTACTTGACAAGGTTTACCAACTAAAGACATACACAACCACACAGAAAGAAACATTACAAGTATGTATTTAAATTACAGGTAAGCACAGCATTCTAATAGAACATTATTTTTCATAATTTTCTAATGTTAAAATTAAATAATGATTATTAAACTATGATTCTTAAAATTACATAGTTATATTTTGATTTTCATATTTTTAAATGATATTATTAAATTATAAAATAATAATATTATTTTTTATATAATAATATTAAAATTAAATTAAACAATATCTTAAAAAATTAAAAAATACAATATGAAAATTCTTACGATACACTGTGATACACTCTATTTTAAATGATCCAATTTTATAAGAAAAAATGTCAAAGTCACACTTAGCAAATATTTCCATTGCTACCATATTTATTTTTACTAAATCTTATATAGAACTGTCTAAAGTTATGTTGTGCTCGAGCAAACATTCTGGGAGTGTTCAACTTAATCATTGATGTGAAGGACGGACAAAATCAGAAAAACCAGACTCAGAAACTTTTAGTCTATCATCATAGTAATGGACTGAATCATTAATTCCCGAAAGAAAAGAGAGTCTCTTCAGAACCTTCTTTGCACTCGCTCAACACGCTGAATATTATTTTGATAATTAGGGAACCAAACAAGAGAACAATACTACATACCAATGCAAAAAAAAACGCTGCAAAAAACAAGACTAATTTAAATCAGTGTCGTGACTGATTTAAATTAGTCTTAGTGTAACAGTCTTTTAATAATCAAACATCTTAAAAAATAACTACATCAAATTTTAATGAAATCTAAAGAAAACACGCCTATCTTGAACAGAACTGCAATGTATGTCAAATACATTATTCAGTCAGCACAGGTTGATAAGCCTGGCAGTCGTGAACGGAAAACATTTTCGACTTATTCAATACCTAGTTATTTATTGAAAAATACGTCACATATTTGTATTTTATGTGGCAACATAAATAGAAGGTTTGAGATTTAATGTCTTTTATCAAAGTTATTGACGCGAAAGGTTCAGATATTTTTTAAAGATTGTTTACTGATCTAAGGGAGTAAGTATTCATTTGGTTTACTTTTGGTAATTTATTATGAGTATTGCATAAATTCTAAAAGTAAAATTAAAGCATTAAAGTATTTCTCACTGCTTTTGTTGCGTTGGCTTATTTTCATCCGTTCCAAGTCTATAGTTCTAAAGAATTTTAAAAAAAACATACATTGATTCCCAAGAGCTCCGCAAAAAAGAAATGATACCTAAATAATAAATTAAGCCATGCCTACCGATTTCCTTACTGAGAGCTCCAAAGCATTCTTATTTATATAAAATTTATTTTCCATTAGCCCGTTTTTGGTGATGGTTGTGATTTTTGGAGCAGTAAGAATCCAACGTGTTAATAGGGAATTGATCTATATGTGTACCAAGTTTCATCACAATTTATCGTAAACTACGCATATTGCGTTAAATTGTTAATGCACGATTAGTAACAAACATCGAATATCTCCACAATGTTTCAATTACACGTTTGGAAATATTATAAGTAGTTATGAAAAATAATGACTTAAAAATATAAATGTATGAAAAACATTATTTTAGAAGGTTGTACTATTATATATGAGATTACAAGATATAGTATATCTCTGAAATAAGCTTTTCTGTTTGTAATTTACTCTTGTTTGTAGGTATGCAGGAATTTATACCCACCAGACCAGATACATCTTTTCAAATCTAAATCTGCATGTCTACCCATAAAATTAATGCTTTTTGTTTGTTAATTGACTTGTCAGGATCTTGACTGACAACGTTATTTGCATCTTCGTCTTTTTACCACCATTGATTGCAATCTTTTATTATTACCTACTTCTTTTAGTTTCTTTGCTCAACGCAACAAATGCAAATAAATGTATAAGACTTTGTAAAACATTACTTCGTCATTTGTATTATTTTAAGATACACCTACATCTAACTAGATCTTATAAAATCTGTGCCAACATTTTAATGTTGATAATTGGAATAATAATGAACCATTTAAAAATTAAATAATTACATGTTTTAAATCCATTAACTTATCCAATTCTTGAAATAGTGTTAAATTTTCAATGTAAATGTGCTGCTGTTTCACGATTTTCAAATTAACTGTCTAATTTATGGTACTACTAGTTGGTGACCACGACTTTGTCCACGATGAAAAATGAAAAAATAACACCTGAGAAAATATATGAGTTATAAATGAGAGCTGAGACGAATGGGGCCGCCGCCACGGCAACAGTGGTGCCCATTTTTTTAATTCTTAAACGATCCCTCGGGCACCTACCATTTTTCCAAGATAAAAAATTCCTGCATCCTGTATGCTATCCAGGTAATAAACTATCTGTGTACCAAATTTCATCTAAAACCGTTGAGCCGTTAGGATAAACACATATCATGCTGTTTTTTCACTGTGGTCTTCTGTAAGGGGGTGGTTACTGCCGCCAGACGGGCTATCCAAATGACTGCGAAACACAGTATGCTCTGCCACTAATTTACAAATTTCTAGTAGTTGATAAATCGGACTCCATTACACATGATCGGAGTCCGTCCATTAGTCTTTACTTGGAATTTCTTAATTGAAACGAATTTTAATGTTGAAAAATAGTGAAATCGTAATAATATTACAATGAAATTGTTTTATAATTGCACAAGTGCGTATGTTGATTTGTTCTCAGAAAAGTGCAAGTGCGTAACAAAACGAAAAGCACTGACACAAAAACAAAATGATACGAGTTTCATATCGCGTCTCATTATGGTTTCGTCTGCTCGAACGTATAATTTAGGTTATTTTCAACAAAGACTACTCATAATTCTTACTCAGACGAAAGATGACTAATGACCGTATATGAAACGCGTGTGTCAGTAACGAAATACATATATGAGCTACTTTGATGGATTCGTATGTGAGACAAATATAAATGTGTATAATTATATTTTTATACTATTAACAAATACTTAATTTTTTATTTTATTTTCTATGTTAAGGTCGACAGATAGACTGACGGTCCACTTGATGGTAGGTGGCTACTGTCGCCTATAACACAAGCAACGCCAACGACCATAGTGGGATTGGAGATAAAGGATTGGAATAGGGTAATGGTCTTATGTAAGGGGGTGGTTACTGCCGCCAGACAAGCTTCCCAAATGACTGCGAAATGCAAGACAAGCCACTATTTTTTAGATCCAGATCAGAGCTAACTTTAAAAAGTTCATTTCCAAAGTTTACCTCGCCGGCAATCGGACCCGGGACCCCTGTCATAGAGCGTTAAAGCAAGCACCCCAACCATTCATCTACTCACCCTAACATCTGTTAAATAAATATTTTTAACAAATACGTCTACGGTTGCCAGGCGTCTTCTTTTAATATAAATTTCATCCTAAAAATTTCAGACATATATTTTGTCCTGTACTTAGAGCTCAAGAATATTTGCATTATCTATATCTGTACAAATTATAACAAAATCGTAAACGAGCAGTGTTTGTACGTTAAAGATTTAAAAAAAAAAAAAACAATTTGTACACGTTGTACTTATGTCACCGAGGCCAAAAAAAAATAGTTTTTAGAATTTTTGTCTGTTTGTCTGTGCATTTGTGTACACTAATCTCTCAAACGGCTTAACCGATTTGAATACGGTTTTTTTGTAGCAAGCTTCTTTCATCACGCAAGCAACACATTTAGTGTTTGCTTCATTCCAATCGGTTTACAAAAGTTACGCGCTATATATACCAAATACCACGCGTACGAAGTTGCGGGCTCAGCTAGTTATAAAATAAAGCCACTGTCAGCCTCTGTCTGTTTAAGATAAATTTCAGTATTTACGGAATTGTTGTTTAGAAAGTAAGTAAATTAAAATAGGTTTATTAAGACCTAGACGAAGTTGTTATAATGGGATCTAATAAACTGTTTACATACTCAATCTACTCGAAAATATTTACGATCATGTCTGTAGTATCATTTTCATAGTAGAGTATTAATTAATATTACGCTAATTAAATTAATTACTATTAATAGTAAATTTAATACTACACCGACTTGTTATGTCAGTAATAATTATATATGTGTGCTGTTGTGCTGTTGTGTTTCGGTGAGTGAAGTAAGGGATGCCAGAGCCCATTTCCCTATCCCTTCCCAATCCCTTATCCTTAATCCTATTGTAGTCGGCAGCGCACTTGCAGCAGCTTTGGCGTTGCTTGTGTTATAGGCGACCTACCTACCATCAAGTGGACCGTCAGCCTGTGTGCCAACATTTAAAAAAAATGAGTAATAATAAAAACTCAAAGGAATCACTAGTTGAAAACGAAATAATTGTTTCATTCATTCCCAAAATCAATGGAATCCTTTGGGCCACCGATAACTCATTAACAGGGTTATAAATCGATTGTGGCCACGCATTGCCTTTCGTACCGAGATATAAAATATAACTCCGTAGGGAGCAAAAATTGGTTTCCCTTTAACGCACACATTCATAGATGAAATTTATTAGGGCCGGATATGTGTGAAATTTTAATTGCCTCGGTTCGTTGATTCACGTGTCCGAATCGGTCGATCGAGTATATATAGTTGTTACTACTAGACTTATGTATATTATAATGACATGTTCCGGAAGAAAAGCTCTTTAAAAGAGTGTTATGTAGTTGCAACGAAATTAACCGAATTTATGCAGCAGAATCTATATCATGATCCGTTAATTACGGTCCGTGAAAGCATAATAAGAAGAAGAGTTGGTTACCGCCTCGATAAATATAGGCTCGAATACGGATCAATTTAGAAACATGGAATATTTTCGAAAATATATTCCATGTTCTGAAACTAAGAACTATGAACTAACATGAACTAAGATAAGAAAATAATCAAGTGTTCTGTAACGGTAAAGCAAAACAAAATTTGTCAACCAGGAAATATGCTTGGCCAATTGTTACCAATATTCGTAGATTTAAAAATTCTGACATTGATATAAGAAAGCTTGAAGATATATTCAAGTTTATTTTTGCCGATGATAGTTTAGTACTATCATCGGCAATAATAAAATGTAACGATAAAGATACTTATAGTAATGACATTAGCAATGCTTTGAAAAAGTTAAAAAAAATGGTTAAACAATAATAATTTAAAAATTAGTCTGCCAGAAACAAATGTCATGCATCTTAGCCAAAGGGTACCTGCTGTACCGTGTGAGGATATACATTACGAAGATCTTGCGATAAAATGAATTTACGCAACAAAATTCTTAGGCTTAAGTTAATTGGAAATGTCATATTGATAGTGTCAGAAGACGTCTGAGTAAACAAGCGTATGCCCTAGTCTAAATCGGAAATAAAGCAATTACTTTTTAACAAATGTATTGTGGAGTAGGAGATTTTGATAGATATACCCTGATTGCTTTATTGACTTTGAACACTTCTGTATATAAATATTTCCATCTGTTAAAACTGTGATGACAAGGTCTGTGTAACAGACTACATACACTTAAACTCTGCGGATTGCCCACACATCAAACCTTCGTCTAAGACATTTAGGGCTTGGTTTCATTGCCAACTCAACAAAATGTTATTATTTCTATACATAATAAAATCGTAAACGAGCAGTGCCTGCACATTAAAGATTAAAAAAGAAAACTATTTGTACACGCTGTACTTATGTCACTGAGGCCAAAAAAAAAATTTTTTAGAATTTTTGTATGTTTGTTTGTGCGTTTATAATCGCTAATCTCTGAAACGTCTTAACCGATTTGAATCCGGTTTTCACTGGTGTATTTCAGCAAGCTTCTCGTAATATTTAATGTTTGTTTCATTCCAATCGGTTCACAAATAAAAAAGTTACGCGCTATACCAAATACCACACGTATAAAGTTGCAGGCTCAGCTAGTCTAAGTCGAAAATGAACGAAAATTTTATAATATAAAAATTACCTATGTGTCAGCTAAATGTAATAGTAATTAATCAGTTTTTTTTAATAGTAGGTACTCCTTAAATATTTCAACAATTAGAGAGCTTTATTAATTTTAAAACCTTTGTAAACCTATTTCAGAAAAAAAAATATTTATTAACATCAGAAGAAAATTACCACGGAAAAAAGAAGAATAAAGAAGAAGAAGAACAAAAAATCGATGATAAGGTGCATGCTTGCTTTAGCGCTGTCATAGGGGCCCTGGTTTCGTAGTGGCAGAACATACTATTTACCAGAACCAGACCCTTATTGCAAAAAGTTGAGAATATGTATGAGTAAGAGGTTTTCAACTCGACAGAATTTCAAGTGGACTGATTCCTATATAGACCGAATCTAGGTGGACAGATATACATAGTACAGTTTAGTAATGTTGTCAGAAGCATCTGCATGTGTAACATTGAATGAAGTAAGACGAACCGGGTAAAAATTAATGAATATCACCCGAAATGTCTGTTCGAAATATAACCATGCGTGATTAAGCTATAATTTCCTTAGCGTTATTTAATTACTGGAATGTGAGGTATCAATAAGAAACAGACTTTTTACATTAATTGTAATCAATTGCAGTTCATACTATCAATTTATATTCTACCCCTGAACTTTTGCTGAATCACAACGCTACTAAATTACATTGGCAGAGATTCATCGAATCAAAGTAGTGAACCCGCGAGTGGTAGATCTTCCACTACAGGAGCTTCAAGGAGACTATAATTACATTTAGTCAAGGCTTCGGTACACTCCGTGAATTTCTTGTCATGCATTTTCTCAGGGAATTTCAATTTCAAGATTTATTAACATTTTTGTTAAGTCGTCGACTTAAAGTATTTAATCGTATTTATTTTAAAAATCGCTAGTCCACGACACCGCAGGGTTGCAATTAACTTAAAAGCTTAATTAAAAGCAAAAGTTAAGAAATTTTAGCTAACGTAAACAAAGCGTTTAGGTAGCTTAAACTTAGATTTAATTAACTTTTCAAAACTATTATTAAATTTATTAGAATATATTTATCTTTTCAGAGGAATATCTTATAATTGAATTTTCAGAGAATTGAAAACCCCATCTAAATTAATTGCATGGCCTAAAAGAATTTGAGCGGCAAATGGACAGACCCTGTGTTAAGGGACTCTGTGTTAATATTTAATTTAAAAAAAAACTAAAAACGACAGTCTTAGGGAAATAATAGATAGTGTGTCCACTAAATACGCGAATTAGGGTCATTAACCTCTTTATTTTACAAAATTTCATCTACACTAATTTTGTCTCCTTCAAAATATGGTCATCGCTAGGCACTTGTTCCATCTTCTTTTCCACTGTTCAAAGCACCTCTGAAAGTCTTCGGCAGTTAGGCTTTTTAGTTTCCTCGTCGTTTCAAAAATTAACGAACAAGAAACGTTGAATGGACGGGTGAATTCTCCACCATGGCGTAGTCATGGTGGAGAATTCACTCGTCACCTTGAGTCAAATTTGGTCGCATACGATTCACTCCATCTCTCAAGCGCTTGAGAACCGTGAAGTAGAAGGCAGCCTTTGAAGAACGAATTCATGGTGAAGAAAACCAAAAAAATCAACAACATGACCTTGAGTATTTTTAAACTCAAATGTTCAGTTAGAATTGTGTGCGCTTTTAATTTACCTAAGCCACAAATTTTTTCGACTATCAGTAAGGACAAGGGATATCACACGACCAATGTTTTCATCAAGAAAAGAGGTTGAAGGTTGTCCAAATCTTGCATCATCTTTGGCGTCTTCTCCATTTCGACAGACAGCTAAAACACGCACTACAGATACAAACGCTAGAGGCACAGTGCGTACAGCTTCACAGTCTAGCTAGTACTGACTGCTCATTGGCTTGTTAGACAACACGTGAGCTAGTGTGGGGCTATACATCGCGCCATAGCCGCCACGTTGGACCGGTTCGCGTATTTATTGGACACAGTGCTGTTGTGACTCTACTAGTGAATGAGATGTTAGGGTCTTTTCCCCTTGTTCCTAATTTATTTCTGCACTGCGCTTACATTTCACTGAGTTTGCTTGTTGTTAGACGTAAGCCACCTATCATCAAGAGGATCATCAGCCTGCCTGCCGACCTTGTATGTGTAATGTTTCAAAGACCTTATTCCTTCCGATTTTACCCATATTAAAGTTAGTATTATGGATGCTTCGAAAAATTACATTTTTGTTTGTTTTTTAATAATATTAATGTTATTTATTTAATAAATTATAAATAGTAGATTAAATAAATTGCGGTTAGCATTGTTCAAAGTGTCTCAATTTCCAGCTACATTCTGATGTCATAGATGATTGAGTAAAATTAAACAGTACTACCAGGAAGCCTGTCACTTGTGGTTTTACTAATGTCTTTCAATTTAAATATATAATATACATTGATGATCTTATAATTGGCAAGTCATCTTCAAACCAAATGGATCGAATTAATTTATTTATCTGACATGATCATTATAATTATCTTACCAGTAATTAAGAGCTTACTTTAGTACCTAAGAAAGTGTATACAAAATTATAAAATGTAGTAAGTGACTATTTTATACTATAAGTACAATTACATTAGTAGATTCAGTAATAATTTTTATACAATTTGATTTTAAATCACACTCTCGACCATAACTACCGTGAAAATTAATATATTATATGCAAATTTAATTATGTGTAATTTAATATTACAAATATTTGTAATTTCTACCCCATGGAAAGGTGAAACTCCTATTAGCTTTTTTTTTAAATCATATTAACTGACCTTAATATACCTATGAGTACTACTGTATATTTACTTTGTTTTTTCAGAATAAATTTGGACTGTGTCTAAACGAAAAATGTTATATGTATAAGCACGGATCATTCCCTCATTCCAAAGCGATACCTATTCACTTTCTTCACAAAGAATTTTTCGATAATCTAGGCACGTCATACCAAGAATCCTGGAGTTGTAACAAGTTTTCCTACTTCGGTATTATGTATGTCTTAATATATATTTATCTATCTGTAATTAACTTTTTCTGTGTGATCGACGGTGCCACTGAAACCTTCGTCTATACTACAGTCTATTAGGGTACTTCCAATTTAATGAACATCTTCTGCCTATCAGACACACAATCACATAAATAATCTTAACTTGATTTATTTTGCACATACATTTTTAACCACTCTATTTAATTTGTCCATATTACAAATTAAATAGAGTGTTCAAATTTCCATATCCATACTAACATATTAAATGTGTAAGTAACTCTGTCTGTCTTTCTGTCTCTTTATTCGTACCTTTTCACGCCTTAATTACTCAACCGATCATTATGATATTTTTCATACACATTGTCAGAGATACAGAAAGAAAAGGACGAGCCCGTTGGATGAGTAGTTAGGGTGCTTGCCTTAACGCTCTGTTCTAGGGTTCCCGGGTTCGATTCCTGGCAGGGTTAACTTTGAAAAATCAACTTTTAAAATTTGGATCTGGTCTGGATTTGAAAAGTAGTGGCAGGGCACACTGCGTTTTCGCAATCATTTCCCTATCTACTCCTAATCCCTTATCCTTTATCCAACTGCAGTCGGCAGCGCACTTGCAGCAGCTTTGGCGTTGCTTGTGTTATAGGCGACGGTAGCCACCTACCATCAAGTGGACCGTCAGCCTGTCTGCCGACCTTAAGATAAAAAAGCTGATCCCAAGGGATCATAAAAATAAAAATCCAACGTTTGGCAAACCTATAAAGATTGAATAAATTATTTATCTGTTATTTTATCAGGCGTTGTCAGACGAAGTCGCGGGTACTAGATAGTTGTAAAATAAAGTCGATATCTCTGTTTCTTATAAAATATTTTAGTTAACACATAAAAACCATATGTAATACATACAAACCGCGCACAGACACTAACGCAATAGCGGAGAAAATTTTGATAACCGTCCTCTTTAAACAACGAACAGTAGGGCCTTGTAAATACTTTAACGGGTCGTTAAATACCCGTAAAACATTTTAATGACATTATAAAAGAACGTTTGCGGAGAACGGTATCAGTTCCCAAAGCTTCGCAGGCTTTACGAGGAATGGAGTTTAAATATTTAGCACTGGGTTAATGATAGATGTAAACAGAAAAATTGCTACAATGAAGATAAGATACAACGACGGGAACCTGATAAAACCTCGCAGCGTTATTGATGTACAGCTCTTAAATTATATTAGTTTCTAGCTGAACCCGCAACTTCGTACGCGTGGTATTGGGTTATAGCACGTAACTTTTTTGTTTGTAAATCTATTGGGCTGAAATAAACACTAAATGTTACGGGAAGCTTGCTACAATACATGAGTGAAAACCGTCTTCAAATCGCTGTTTCAGAGATTAGCGTGCACAAATGCACAGACAAACAGACAAAAAAAAATTAATACTATTTTATGGCCTCTGTACGTGAACTTTTTTTTTTAAATCTTTAATTTACAGACACGCCTCGTTTACGATTTTATTATATGTATAGATATAGATATAGATATAGATATAGATATAGATATAGATATAGATATAGATATAGATATAGATATAGATATAGTTATAGATATAGATATAGATAATCTTTTGCAAGCGGTGTTATGCAATTTAGCTAACTTTTAACGTTATGTGTAGTAACTTTTGAATACGTGGGGCGCACTAAAAGTTTTCGGAATGAATAAGGAAAAGTTACTAAAAATGGTCAAAAATGAATTTATTGTTTCTTAAAATTGTTCTTATACTCCGTTAGCGTAAATGCACTTTTTCATATGAATAAATCAATTTTGAAAAAAAAGAAAAAAAATATGCCATTTCTCCGTGGTGGTGACCTCGGAAACGTGTTTTTCATGCTCTTCGACAGCCTCTTCTGGTGATGAAAACAGTTGACCGCGTTAATAGTTGCGAGGGTCCAGGTTGGGGCTATATGCAGGATAGCTCATAAGTTTTACGTTTTCCACCTTCCAAAATTCGTTTATCTGTCTGGCCGTGAGAACTGGCATTATCGTGATACAATAAGATAAGGCGTTTACGTTTATTTTTAATGAGTTCGTCAATAATTTTCGGCAAACAAATGGTCGTGTACCAATTACTATTCACGATACGAGGATTCTCTAAAGCAACAGTAGCCATGTGTTCAGTTTTATTAAAAAAAGAAGCAATCATCTGCTTATAGTACGGTCATTCTATGAATGCGTTTTTGACATTTCTTTATGTCCATTGCATAAAGTTCATTTCCGAATAAACGATACAGAAAATGTATGGAATTGACACCTGTCAGAACAGCACTCTTATAATGGCCGGAGTATAAAGGCAATTTTTCGTTTCGACTCAAATTGAAAGACCCATATGCTCGATTGCTGCTTTGTTTTAGGATTGTAGAAATAAATCAATGTCATATATAATTCAATGCTGTGTCCCACACCAAATTTGATGCCCCTTCATTGAATCTGGTAAGCATGGCATCTCACCGAATGACGCGGTCCGTTTTTTGAGCCTCAGACAAATGGTGTGGGATACACCGAGAGATTTTTCACACTCAAATGTTTGTGCAGAATTAATTGTATTTGACTCACGCCTATGCCTAAGGATGCTCGAATCTCATGGTAGGTTACGTGCTTGTCTGTTTCGATCATACGGCGCACAGCATCAATGTTTTTGTTTTTGCATCACGAAATTAGTCTCCGATATTGACACTATCGTATTTGAATTTTTCAAACCAGCTGAAAATAGTTGCATCTCTCAATCGACGACATTGCCGCATAAACGACCGATAATATTTTAATTTACGAAATAGGATTTTTTTTTGTCAATGTCGCAAAATTGTTAAAAATGTTGCCCGCTAATAATATTGTTTCAAATAAAATAGTAGGCAAAAGAATGGATTGTAAACAGTTTCTCTTCGGTAGTCAACAAGCATTGTGTAAATGTGAACAAATGTTTGTACAAAAATTTGTTTGCGAGAGTGCTAGAACGTATGTACTTCATGGTAATGATCTAATACCTGTATAGTGTGGGTATGTCGTTTAAAAACACTAACCGTCTTACTACAAAAACATTAAACATACTTTAAACAGGCTTTGTACACGTGGTTAAATAAAACTTTACTACAAAAGAGTGTCTAGGCATTGTTTAGGGTTAGACAATGCTTGAGCATTATCTAAATTTAAATACCGCCAGATGCTTGATTAACAAGTGTCTATCTAGTTAGCGGCTTCTCCTTGGACGTGCTGTCAAATTTGTAATCGTTTTGCGTAATATTAAAGATTTCTTTTGATTTTTGAAATGACTATGGATATTTTAAATTTAATTGATTACGTATGGAGGATATGAATTATTTATAAGGATATATAATTTTGTGAGATAGGATACATCGCGAGCGAATTAATCCATTCGAATATTACGATGACGCAACGCCGCGCTCACGTTTTTTATCCATGTTAATAATAATAATTGGAATTTATGAAAATAAGAATATTAAATTAACAAATCCAACTTGACATTTGACAATTACGCCCGTGTCAGTTACGTTCCATTAAGCGCAATGTTTTTTGATATAACAAAATTTTATAAACAATCTAACGAATTTGTTGTAATTTGTGCCTTATTCCAATTTGATAATTTACTTATATCGTTACTATAGTCCGTAATAATAGCTTGTGAAAACCAAAATCTGCGTAAAATGAAAACGACATGAATTCAGGGCGAGTGACTGAATGAATGTTTGTCAGGGTTGCCATAATGCAATATCATTCTCGTACTTTAACACTATCTACAAAAACAAGCGCTAAACAAGGTTTTGTGGTAAGGATATTTTAAGCGCTCGCCTAACAATGTTTAAATAGTTATACATTGTCTACGTAAGCACGTGTTTAGACAGTGCTTATTTAATCTTTTGTAGTAAGACGGTAAGTTTCCTTTGCTTTTTGATAAATATCGTCTAAAACATAGTCAAGAAAAAAAATTCTACCTAAAAAATGTAACTTTTTCAAAATTTCAACAGTTTCGATTATATTTGTATTATGTAGTTTGAATTCATCTAATCCTCGGTAAGTAATGTATTAAAACACGTGTTCAGTTAATTAATTATTTGAAAATTCGCCTAAGTCTAAACTCTTTTTTTTAAACATTGTAATTCATAAAAAAACATTGTTTCTATTAAAAGAAATAGTTTATTTAATTATTATTATTCGTAACATTATTAATATTAGTTTTTTTTATTAAAGATGGGTTTGCTCTTGAATCTATCCATGTATCTTGAATCTACATCTATCCATGTAGGAAAGATGAGGCCGACGATGGAGCGAGCTCACCCAGAAGATGCCTATTCACTCCTTGACAAGATTTGGGTTATATGAGCTCGGAAATACAGACGCCGGCAGGGAGTTCCAATCCTTAGCAGTGCGCATCACAAAAGATGTTTTAAAGATGTTTTATATTTTATTATTATTATTAGTCGTAACATTAAAAGAAAATAATGTCCCACCTACTGTTACTTAATTCAGTAATGCTCGTATGCGATTGCTTAAGAAAATAGCTTCAATCAATAAACATCTTCACCGCATGAGGTCACAATAATTACGATCATTTATTAGTAAAATACCAACGAAAGATCTTCAAGGTTTACGTCAATTGTGAAATACACATTATATGTATGTAATGTGCAATATTATATACCTATCTATAACTGTCAACCTACTAAGTCAAAACTACTAAGTCTAGAAAGCTGAAATTTAGAACATGGGCTTATTTTATTAGCATAAAGGATTTTTAAAAATTTCAAGTCCATTGCGAATATTATTTATACACTTAATTTTTTAAAGGTTTCATATGAAATTGCCAAAAATTACGCGTATACTGATGTCGGTCCACTCGATGGTAGGTACATTCCGTTGCCAAATAACACATTCGACAGCAGGATAAATTATCCTGGCCAGGGATAAAGTGTCAATTTTTGGGTAGGGATAATGCCGAGACACAAAAGTGTCTCGGTTCATTTTTATGAAGCTTCCATTTCTATGAAGTGTTTTATGAAAGAATCGCCCATTAATTACCTAAAGGTCATAGCCACACACGCAACCCTTATAAGACAAACAGGGAAATGAACATTTGAGTGCAAACACTGCTACGAATGTTTGTCCCAATGTCCGCTTTCGATCGCGTTCCGAGTGTAATGAACTATTTACCAGGTCTTTGTTAAACACCTTATGTATTCAACGTTTACGGTTGCCCATTGTTTGACATTCGTTGTCCAAGTATGAAAATTTACGCTTTAGCAACTATTCGATTTTATATTTTGTTTATGTTTATGACTTCTCGCTTAAAACAACAGCACTCAATGTTTCCAAAATGGCATTTAGTACGACATTTATATTTGTGAACATTTAATATTAAGTTATGTAAATATATTTTGAACAAGCTGCTCCTATTTAGTAAATACGAGCCAGAATATCTCTATATCGCTTGTGATTTTGTGAAGATATTAGTTACTCAAATTAATTAATTAAATTAACTAATTTGATTAATTTAATTAATTTAGTTTAATTTTAGATTTGGATGAAATTTTTCACATAGAAGAAAATATACACATATCGTGAGTACATGTAGATCATATTTCGACCATGGCCTGGATCCTATATGAACATAAGATACTTTTGTCAAGATAATGTTTTTCAGGGGGATAATAGCTCAAATTCAAAAGTCAATTAAGCATTTTTGCAAACCTACACAATTTTAACAAATCTAAAAAAATCAGAAATTATAAGTAGTCACTAGTTTAATATTCGAGCGTTTATCAGAAAGTAATTATAAAGATTCCAAGAAAGGTCTACTTTATAATGTCATAAAACTGGTTCTTATATATTATGTTTTATAGAATATTTGTATAGACTGTGATTGCGGACACTTTCCATAAAAGCCATCAGAAGCTTTAAAGCTACTAAAAATAGAGAACCCATATCATGATAGTACATTATATTCTAATACTAATTTTAAACTAAGCTTATTCAAAAACAAACATTAAATCATAGAAATGTGAATTTAGAATCGAAAACTTTAACATTCTCACGCTATTTTTGCCGCTTCGGAAAAGTTCAACTTTAGTAGAATATTTTCTATATCAATGAGATAAGCGAAGCAATCTCCTGTGTGCTCCCTGGGGCAATAGGAATACAACTTACATAGTATAAGCATGTATGGAGAGAGAAAAATTGGTAAGTAATATTTTTCATCACCTAGTAATGTTTGGTTTGTCATCATGCTGAAAATAATCTTGCTTAATTTATTTATTTCTTAATAAATTTAATTAAATGTTAGCAAGGAAATATGTTTTTTTGGCATCATGTACTATATTACTTTACTATAATCCCACTGTACGACAAATGTCACCCCACTTCTCTTCCAGGCATTGCAAGTTCATTTTAAAAATAGTTATTGAAGTTTTGTAGTTTTCATAATATCATTATTTTAACTTAACTAGACAGATTTATTAATATTATAATAATAATACGAAACCTGTGTAGCGTATAATTATTATAGGAACTATTTTAGTTAACTCGAAGTTTTTGACATGTCTACCTTTTTTATTTAGTCGTTTATTTCTTTATGTAGGCTATTCTAATAACAACTTGAAAGGCCAGCGCAAGTCAATCGTATTTGAACACATCATTGTTATTTAACATAATGTAAATCAACACTAAATAGTTTTTACGTTAATAACAATTAAAATTAAAAAATATCCCATTCTCTAACTGATAAAAGATTAAACTGGCGGGATCAATATCTTCTAACCCCGCGAGTAAATGTCATAATTTGAGGTTATGTTAAAACAGTCAAACTTTTCAATATAATGCCAGATGGTGCCTAAAGCGCCAAGGCCAAGGCTCAATACATAAATAGCAACCTAATGTATCCGCACTTGGTCTTTTTTATTTGCCCACCAGGGTAGTCGCTCGACCGATTTACAATACACATGACATCCGGAGGTTTATCGAACAGTAGCTGATAACACTTGCGTCCAATAATAACTCCATTTTATAAAGATGAAAGCTTAAAAAATACCCTTCTAGTGGGAATCTCGTTTTTTTTTTATTATTATATTAACTGCATCATGTACAATTTCTGGTGTAGAAATGAGACCACCACTTCGAAATTCATCCAGACGACTCTTCAAACAAGCCTGAAAATTACTAAATATTGCCAATATCTTCAGTTAAAATTATATTTGTCCAAACTACCCATAAACAACGTAATGTGTTATTAAAACATTTATGTGGAATTGCGCCACGATATGGGAAACAAGCACTAAACTGTGCAGATATCGTAAAACTTTCACAATTACCGCGCGGAAGCGACTGTACAAGAAATTGCCTTTTTAACGGTACCAGAGGCGACGCAATCTCGTGTAGTGGTGATCACAATCGTTTTATCCAGATGGGTACTCGTATTGCCTAATTTATATAAACATTTAATGATATTAACTTTATTGAATAAAGCTATAACCAAATCAATTTATATGTGGGGCATACAACCATCTAAGCGTTCAAAATACAATAACGCGTTCAGAGTGCATACTGGGCTCCCGAGAACTTGTAGTGCCTCCAGCATTTTTGACGAAGTAACACTGATGGTTTTTAATACGTCATTAGGAAAAATGCACTTTCATGATGTAGTCTGCTCATAGAATGATCGATTGCATCGTGAATAGGTCAGCAACTTGATGGGACTCGTTGATGCTAACCCGATTGGTCCAACCGCATGCGCAGCAATACTAAAAATAGTTTACATTATTTTATTTTTTACTAACGCTAGGCTGGCCTATCGTCTGCAGACAGAAGATGAAGTCATTATGTACAATTGTACATGGACATAAACTACGTATTTACACCAAAAGTAAAAGACACAATCAGCATTGATTTTGATGTGAATTTTTAAGTTTTAAATTCTTCTTTATAATTGGGTATTAAAGATACCAATTGTTTGGTCGCCTAATAAAAGTACTTAACAGTATTTTATCAGCAGGCAACAAGGAACACGTCTTCAGTAGCTGGGTTAAGCCTTTACTCACCTATTCCTTTGACATAGTAAGTGGAGTCAAACTGAGTTCGATGGCTGAGGGTTCGTCAATGCGTATGTTATTATGTTCATGCTTACCATGTTATCAGACAGTACATCTCGCAGAAATTCGGGCTTGTCGTGTTTTAAACGCCAAGAACCTCCATAATTGTGAGGTGAGTCTTAAGAATATTTTCAATGAGAGTGGGGGTTTAATCTCTTCTAATTTGTGTTGACAAGTAACCAGTAAATTTAATAGTCTGGTATCTGTCATGATAGATCAGTCTGGAACGGAACTTCGAAACGTTTGAGTACTAACTCAAACGTTTCGAAGTTCCGTTCCAGAGTTAGTATGCCATTTAATATGAATATACTTCTTTTTTTATGTTAAGATCGGCAGACAAGCTGACGGTCCACTTGATGGTAGGTGGCTACCGTCGCCAAAGCAAGTGCAAGTGCCAATAAATAAAATAAAAAATAAAATAAATAAAAGTGCGCTGCCGACTACAGTAGCATTAAGGATAAGGGATTAGGAGGGGATAGGGAAAATGGGCTCTGGCATCCCTTACTCACTCACCGAAACACAACAGCACACGTGCTGTTATTTCACGGTGGTCTTCTGTGAGGTGGTGTTACTGCCGCCAGACGGGCTGCCCAAATGACTGTGAAACGCAGTGTGCCCTGCCACTACTTTCCCAGATCCAGACCAGAGCCAAATTTGAAAAGTTCATTTTTCAAAGTGAACCCAGCCGGGAATCGAACCCTAGAACAGAGTGTTAAGGCAAGCACCCTAACTACTCATCGAACGGCCGGTTTGTAGTCCAGAAGAAGTCCCATAAAGAAATATTTAACAAAGAACCTAAGAGTACACAGCTACTTGTAGTGTCATAAATTTCGTTACCTGCCACTTTTATACAGCAAAATATATTTTATACGAGGGCAATTTCTCTTGAATCTATGACACTAGAATATCGTAAAGTCCACTAGCGAACCAGTATAGATGCGCAATACTTTACATTATAAAAGAATTTATTATTTTTAAGTATGTTTCTGTATGCAACCCAATAAATTTAAAATTTTCCTAACATAGCAAAGTGCCTATTCACCCAGGCTTCGTAAAAGCAAATAAATACCTAAAGAACAATTTCCCTGATAAAATTATACTATATTAAGTGCTCTCACTAAGTTTAATCCAATTAGGGGTCGAAAAATCGTTTATTTTTTAACATTGCATAATCTCCGCCTTTTTATTTTTATACATTTATATACCTTGTTAATATGATCAAATCAAATTCAATAAATAAATATCAAATATTACATATAAAGTGATTGTTTTATAAAGAAGTATAATCAAAAACGGTGATTTAAAGAAAATAAGAAAATTAATTAACCTCGAATAAGGAATTCTAAAAAAAGACCAAAAAATTAATGATTTTATTAATAACTAAGCTGAGCCTGCAACTTGGTATGCACTGTATTTGGTTTAGCGCGTAACTTTTTTGATTGTAAACCTATTCGAATGAAACAAATACTAAATGTTACGGGTAGCTCGCTACAATACATAAGTGAAAATTACATTCAAATCGTGCAATTACATTCAAAGGCACAGGCAAAAATTCTAAAAACTATTTTTTGACCCCGTGGTCAAAAACGTAAGTACAATGTGTATAAATTGTTTTTTTTGAAGAAATATTTAATGAAAAAACACGGCCCGTTTACGATTTTATTATAATTATGTATCGACTAACAAAACATATCAATATGTATGTATGAATATGTGATTAATATCTGTATATACAAGACAAAATTAGAAGATTACTATTTTCATTTAATTGGGATATTCTAATGAAAATAAAATTCAAACTCTAATGATTACTAGAATTTTAACGTTTTCTATCTATTGAACAGACCTTGAATACTCTGCTAAAACAAAGCATAACTTTAGTAGTGGGAGGTAGCATGTGTGCTGTTGCGTTTCGGTGAGTGAGTGAGTGTATTTGTTGAGCCTCTGTCTCAGACCCGGGGCCCCGGGAGGGAATAGTGTACTTTTCAAAATTGGCTCTGGTCTGGATCTGGAAAGTAGTGGCAGGGCACACTGCGTTTCGCAATCATTGCAGAATACCACCGTGAAATAACAGCACGTGTGCTGTTGTGTTTCGGTGAGCGAGTAAGGGATGCCAAAGCTCATTTTCCCTATCCCCTCCTAATCCCTTATCCTTAATGCTACTGTAGTCGGCAGCGCACTTTTATTTATTTTATTTTTTATTTTATTTATTGGCACTTGCACTTGCTTTGGCGTTACTTGTGTTATAGGCGACGGTAGCCACCTACCATCAAGTGGACCGTCAGCTTGTCTGCCGATCTTAACATAAAAAAAGAAGTATATTCATATTAAATGGCATACTAACTCAAACGTTTCGAAGTTCCGTTCCAGACTGATCTATCATGACAGATACCAGACTATTAAATTTACTGGTTACTTGTAAACACAAATTAGAAGAGATTAAACAGCGTGTATGTAGTTTGAATCTATCCTTCAAACCAAAAAAGTGGCTGCTAGCAATGTATCCCACTCTCATTGTTCAGAAAATATTCTTAAGACTCACCTCACAATTATGGAGGTTCTTGGCGTATAAACACGACAAGCCCCAATTTCTGCGAGATGTACTGTCTGATAACATGGTAAGCATGGACATTTCCTCTTCCCCTTCCCAATCCCTTGTCCTTTACTCTACTAATGGTCCGCAGCGCACTTGCGGCACTTGTGGCGTTGCTTGCATTGTAGACGACGTACCATCAAATGGACCGTCAGTCTGTCGACCTTAACATAAAATAAAAAAATAGAAAGAAAATAAATGTATAGGTAAAAATATTGAAATACCTTGAATGCGTTTCTGTCTGAAATTGTGTATAAATCGCTAGAGACCCTGCTTTAGTTTTGCAAACATTTCTGCAGTATTATTGAAGTTTCCAAGTCTTTCCAGAGGAGATGTAAGAACAAAATAGCATCGTGTTATTTCGAGACATTATTTTAAATTTCCCATAGGAAAAGTGTATGCGCCATCGGAAGAGTGCGTGTTTAATGTTTTGGTGTTCCAATATTCAGCGGAATAATATACTATTGATACTATAAATATAAGCATTTCTTTTCATTTGCGCGAAAATAATTTTTTCTCTTTTATTTTTCACTACAGAGCTAAAGAATCTTTTTAATATAGTTTAGTACCGAGACAGCTTGAAACCACTAAGAATGTTATTTAAAGCCAAAAACATCATGTTTTATTTTTATACTCGTATATAACCTAAATAAGTAATTTTATTTCGAAAATTTTAAAATAGACTTCCTTTTTTCCATGAAACGTAAGAGCATTTATCCATTTCGAAATTTTGATTTGAACATTACATTTCATGAAATATAATGAAAATAGTGAGATGATATTATATATACGTGTCAAGAAAATAACACCTTAATCGGGCATTGCAGACGGTTGTTTTTATTTTTCAGCTTTTGAGCGTATGTATAACAATATACCTACTTTTAAAGCAATTTTTATGTCTACAAATATGTATATCAATTTGAAGGACTGTGAAGATATATGGATGTTCGTTACTTAATTGTCAATACCGAAAACTAAATACACCAATTGTATGGCCCCCAAAGTAAGCACTTATGTTCATTCATTCAGTGAAGCACTGCATACCTAGACCAGAGTCAACTTTTGTAGTTCACTAGCGTTCCGCCCCCGGCTTCGCCCGGCGTACAATTTTTATATATCCTAAAACATTCCCTGTTTCTCCCTCTTTCCATTAGTGAAAACGCGTGATGCCGTGACCAAGGGAAATGGGAATTCATTTTTATATATAAGATATAGATTTCTAAAGTTGGCCCTGCCGGAAATCGAACCCAGTATCCCTGAGTCAGAGTGTTAAGGCAAGCACCCTAACCACCCTACCAACAGGTTCATCAAAAGCATTTAAAACAAAATTACTTATGCATAATATAACAATCAATTAAAGCAGCTAAAAGAAATCATTAATGAGATATTAGTAATAGAAGTTTTTAGCAATAAAATTGTTCAAACATCCAAACATATTATTCTTATCTTATTCAAATCAAATAGCCCCAGGGGACAATTTGTTTCCGCGATACACGCAGGCACGATTTGATATCATTATAATTATTGGGAGTGTAATTTATTACAAGAAACAGTTAAATAAACGTTTTGGATGAGTTTAACTATGAATAAATACGATTGAACGTTTAAAAATATATTCACAAATATGATTGAGTGATTATGTTCGGTTCTATTAGCAATCACTATTTAATCACCTTTAACACCTCATTGTATTTGGGAGTACGTTAACTGGTTACACTTTCACCTATATCTTCTACTTCACGTAATGTACTTCTTCTTTACAATAAAAAACTTTATAAATTAAAGTTAACCATCCGCTTACAGAGGACAATCATAAAATAGCACGTGGGCTACTGCACTTCGGTGAGTAAGTAAGTGATCTCAGAGCTAATTTTCCTATCGCATCCAACTCCTTAATCTTCTTTATCTATGTTCATCGACGTCGACGCAATTGGCGTTACTTGTGTTAATAGGCGATGTGGTATAGCCTATCGAGTGAACCGTCAGCCTGTCTGAAAATGAAGATTGCTCAAATTACAAATCTTCATTTAGTTGTATTATATAAAAATGGAAGTTCGCATGAATTTTCGTGAAGATTTTTATGCTGTCAATGCGAGCGAAGCCGTGGAGCAAAACTACTTCAATACCTGTAACATATATATTATAAGAAATTCTTATTAAATGGTTGTTTTAGAGCACCGTGAAGTATTCTAAATACTTAGATTTCATATAATAAGACATCAAAGTTATATACTATTAAAACTGCATCGATAAATTAAAGTCAAAAGTTTTTTATTCTTTATTTGTAAAAATAACTAATAAAGAAATATTGATTGTATTTGGTAGCTAAACTCTAGCTAAATTAATAAAAACAAATTAGAAAAATATTGATATTTGTAGTAATTAAAGACAGGAAAATAACTATCATACAGTATAAGATAGTTATAACCCGAAATCCATGAGACTTTTATTAAAATAACTTTTTGATTGAGCGTAAAAAGAGCTAACAGTTTTACTTTGACGGACTTTTATTAAAATAATTTTTGATTAAGCGTAAAAAGAGCTAACAGTTTTACTTTGACGGAAGGTTTCTGGGACACCCTGTATAGTTCCCAATGAAACATTTAAGTGTTCGACGAATTACTACACAATATAATAAATTACATTATTGCAAATTAACTTATTTTTTGATAAACTTATTTTGTATCTTAAGAGTACATTTAAAGGTAAGATTTTAAGTTAAGATACATCATATCAACTTACACAACTTGTAAATGTTTTAGTAATTAAACATGACAAGTATTGGTAAATAATGTTATATTATACTTCGAGCTTTCCATTGTAGCTTATAAAGCTTTTATAAAAATACACTAATTACTTAACATTGATATTACCATATTTAAGTATTTATTTAAATGGATAAAATCTAAGTTTCAAAAAGGAATATTTACTATATTTAATTTAAAAATTAGCGTAATAATTCTTTACGCAAGAGGAAATTAATAATTCGTCTCTAGTATCTCTTAATATAGGTAATACCTTATACATTATACCTTATACATTATAATCACATAATGTCTCAATGCACGCTGATTAAATATCAAGTAACATTACAAGACTCGAGTATCTCCGGTAATATTTCATATGAAGACATCAATCTCCTATTGTTTCGAGTGTCACAGAATGAGAAATGTATGCACACTCTGATAATAACTTGACTTCCAGTTGCGGTAACACGTTAAATACTTTGTAAACAATTGACCGGTGAAAGTAAACGCGAATAGGTATGTCAAAATATAAGCTCCTATGCCTATTGTTTGTAGTTGAAGACACACAGTTAATAGTTTTTTTAAGAAAATGGAACCTGTTTAGAAAATGATCAACGTATTCTGTTGGGTTTCAATTTACTTTATGGAATTCAATTTAAGAAGTTTCTCAAATTATTTGAAAGCAATATAGAAAACAACGGCATTGTCACCACATTATATCGTCGTTCATCGCATAAAATTATTAAATAAGTCCTCCACTAGTTTTAACTTCGCCAAATGCCCATTATAATTGTTCTGCAATCAAGCTATTTCTTTAAAAAAATATTTTTCGCCGTGAAAATCTAAGCCACAGAGTAAAAGGTGTAGGTTGTATATTACAGTCCGGCCGCAATAAGAATGTACATTTGAGGTTTAGCAGATTGAGATAACTAGTTATGGGCATAGTATAACAGAATTAAATGCCATTATCGACACACATTTTGGAATTAGTATCATTTATATACATTTATTAAATAGCTATAATGTTGACATTACTAACAGATACTTCAATTTCGAAAAAATAAAATTTCGATTTTAATGTAAAATATATTTATTATTCACAATCGGACAGTAAGACGAAATTCTGTGCTTTCACAGAAAAACCTTATGGAAAAACCACAGATGGGTTGAAATAAAAACTTTACTAAAGAACTTGGACTTTAGTCAAGACAACAAACAACTTTAGTCTTATTATAAAATAGTAGTTTTTACTATTTTTATACTCCTTTTTTATGTTAAAGGTAAGTTGATAGCCCACTTGATGTGCCATATGTGGCTACCATAGATTAATCAAAAGCTGCTGATCTGACAGTACAAAGAAAAAACTAGAGTGAGCATAGGGAAATCGGTTCTGGGATCATTTAGCCGCTTTCGGAAACACAACTAACAGCACAAGCGATGTTATTCCACGGCCTTCATGTAAATGTGTGGTTACTGCCACCACATGGATTGCCCAACAGGGAATATGCGTCTAATTCAAAAAAGGCTTAAATATATTTTTTTATCAACATTTTTGCTTTAGAATTATGTATATGTAAATATTTTTTAATATTATTTCTTTTTCGTTAAGAAAATAATTATTAAAAAGTGCATAAAAATATGGGACATTCAAAATACTTGAAACGGTCAGATCGAATGTGACGTCAAAGTCTAGAATGTGACGTCAACGTCTATGAAATGTCAACAAGCGTGTAGATGTTTGTGATTTGTAACATTTGATTGTATTGTAGACTTTGACGTCACGACAAGCGCGCCAAAAGGGCGGGTGTTTAAAGTGCCCGTAGCTGTTAGTTAATTTTAACTTTTTTTTTGTTACCAAATTTCTGTTTTTTGGCACTGAATATTTTTTATGGTTATATAACGATATAACCTATCGTATGAAAATATTAAAAAAAATGTGCATATTCCCTATTATGTCCGCTAAACGTGGTTTATCTACAATAAGCACAGTCTTCTAATAAATTATGTTAGTGATGGTGTAATTTAAAACCACGATTACAATTTATCACATAAAATCGTGTCGTTTAATGTAGACTAAGAAACTACCAATTGCCAACTTCGAAAACGTGAAAAGATCTCTAGGTGAAGATAAATTTGTGGCTAACTGTACTAAGATTAGGCTAAACACTTCTGTTTCCGTGACATTTAACAATTGCGCCACGATTGTTAATAGTTTCGGGTAATGTCGTTTACAACTTGGACTAACTACTTGCAAATGGGTCATATCGAGTGAATACCACGTGTTAACATTTAAAACAAAATACATACGTACGTACATACAATACAACAAACAGTAATATATTTGTTGACAGTACAAATTAAATACTAATAATAAGGGAGATCAGGCCATCAGTTTGTTTTTATTTTCGATTCAAACTTGTACTACTAGGTAAGAAGAAATTATAGTTTTTACTCGTTAAAAATCGTGTAATTTGGTGATGGGGTTTCATAAATATTTCAGTTGAAAGTATTAAAAAATCTGTTTTAACTACGCACTGACTCAAATAACGTATCGAGTACGTGCTTCCCGCCCAATGCGTTTACGAATGTTAGCATCCTGTATAAAATCTGAAATATTCGAAACACTTTTATTACCTAATTCTCCAAAGTTAAAAAAAAAAACAATGGCATGGTTTTGATTGATGTCCTTTTAACTTTTTGGTGCTATGGATAAAGCTATAGTAAACAAATCTATTAAAGATATTCGCTTGAGAAGAGCCATTTTTAATATATATTTTTTTGTTTGTTGTACACAAAAGTGTTTTAGTATATGTATTTCAATCATTGTTGAGTTAATTAAAAGTGAATTGAAGAGAGTAAATAAATGATAAACCTACGTTAAAGACAAATGCAATGTTTATTTAGAGTTATGGGTAGATAACCTTTGTTATTTAAGAGGAAAGATTTTCTGAAATATAGTAAAGATAGTGTCAAAGCAATCTATTAATTTAATAACAATATTGTTATCACATTCAATTCATTTTAGTACCGTTACAACGAGCAAGTTTTACACGAATGAAACAAATTCATGTAAAACCTTTTTTACCTTCTTTACGAGATTATCTATATGAGACCTATAAGAAATGCCTCCACATTTAGTGCCAAATGAAAAATTTAAAATTCCGGAGAAAAAGTCTGATTTCCTTCAAAAAATCCTGATAAATATAATTTGAAGGATTTAACTTGCGAAGCATTTTATAAAACTGTAATTAAAGAAAAAAGCTTTCTTAATAAGGTATTACCACAAATTAAATATGATAAAACTGATTAAGTAGTTGAAGGTCTCATAGATAATTTATTCTTTTAAAGAATCAACTATCAATAAAATTTTAAGCAAATTTTTGTAACCTTTAATTTTTTTTAGTTCAACTAGAGAAGAAATCACCAGAGAAGATATCCTTACAGTCTAATGCACATATGAACGTGCGAATGTTTCCAAATATAACTGACACGCTTTCAGTGAATCAAGTTGTGATTTCCGCTAATAAAACTGCGCAAACCGACTCCTCAAACCGTATAATTAGTACAGGAACATTACAAAATTATTACACAAAATTCAAATTATAGAGAAACGTATGTGATTAACTTAAGACTAGAGTATTAATTGAGTAATCTCAATGGTGTATTAACGACTTCGTAATTTTACGTAGTTAAATGTTTATTTCATAAAGTTAGCTAATTCAATAACACCCTATTATGTTGAGTTGAGGTAACGTGACTTAGTAATTAGGCGAAACTGTTACAAAAATTTTCTATTCGAGATTAACGTAACATAAAACCGTGTTGTTTTAACTTGAAATTGGATTTAATGGCCTGGTAGAAGTCTGGAACAATTTTTATAGTAATTCGAACCATATTTGCGAAAGTTTGTGAAGATATTTCGAGGGTTTTTACTCTAAAATGGTGTGAACGTTGAATGAATGATGGATGGACAACTATCTGTTTTAATCCATGGTATTTGACATTGAAGTGCCAACCAGATAACACTATGCATCTACTTTGCTTTCTATTTTTAAACTAGATGGCGCTTTTCTTGTATTTTAGGCTTGGTACTTTAATTTTTGTAGTTTAGCATTGGATAATAATATTGCACTGGTCAAATTGGAAACAGCTAATACGAACAATAATAAAAAGAAATCTTATATTGTTTTTGGTGTCAATCAGTATTATAATGTGTTATAATTTGTAATGTATATTTAGTATATATATGTAATATCTAGTAGTGGCAGGGCACATTGCTTTTCGCAGTCATTTGGGCAGCCCGTCTGGCGGCAGTAACCACCCCCTTACAGAAGACCGTAAAATAACAGCACGTGTGCTGTTGTGTTTCGGTGAGTGAGTAAGGGATGCCAGAGCCCATTTCCCTATCCCCTCGTAATCTTTAATCCTACTGTAGTCGGCAGCGCACTTGCAGCAGCTTTGGCGTTGCGTTGCACCTACCATCAAGTTGACCGTCAGCCTGTCTGCTGATCTTAAAATAAATAAATAAAAGAAATTGTTATAAATAAAAGAAAGAATTTGCCCATTTTTCAAAAAGTGTTTAATTAGTTATTGACCAATTTTAAGCTATAAATTTAAAAAATATGTAATAATCACTAATTACTCACTTAGGCGCAACACACACTGAAGCGTACCGGGAGCGTTCCGGGGGCGGGAATTTATAAAATGTACGAGTTCTTATGCAGCACACAGAAACCGCCAGCGGATGCGTTCCGCAAACAGGCGGATGCGTTCCGGGCCGGGAGAGCCGCGGTTTGCGGGAGCGGTAGCTGTGTTCCGTTGTACTCAAAAATACCGCGCCGCTTACCCGCGGTGGTAATGCGGTATTCTGTGTAAAGGTTAGCGTCAACAGTACCGCATCCCACGAATCGGACGCATCGCATTAACATTATTATTTGTATAGAAACCCATACAAGTCCTGTCGATAATACCGACGCAGTCGCTCGAAGGGGCAACTTTTCCGTTGCGCGTCGAAGACGGTTCCAGTGGACGCACTCCGCGCGCAAATCAGGGAATAGCGTATGTATGATATTCTCTATGTTTTCTTCTTCTTCTGCCAACAAACAAGCCACAAAAATTTGTTCTTCATCCCTTTCCAAATCTATTCTCACACACATACAAGTTCCACTCGTCCGCTCGGTACGAATAATGGCGTCGGCAATCAGATTCTTTTGTAGTTACGTCGGCAATCCGATTACTGCGAAAACAGTGGACATACTGCTTACAAACGGATTCGTTTCATGCGATGCGTGCGATGCGGAACTTTGCATGCTTACCTTGAAACGGAAAACATTCTTCCTGTTTTCCCGCTCCCGGACCGCTTACCGCCCAGTGTGTTTTGCGCTTTACAGAAGACGATTGTGACTTAAAAGCATGTATTCTATTGTATTCTATTTCTCCCATTCCTTATTGTTGTGTGTTTCTTATCCTTTATCCTACTTAGAGGCATTGTGAAAGATGACGGTAGCAACTTACTCAAATGGACACAAATTATAAAATTAAATTATTTGTGATACAATATTCTAATAAATGATTTGATATTTATTGCAATATACAAAATTATAAAGAGAAAATGATTTGTTGTTTCTTTAAAACTGTACCGCAAATATTTGTATTGGATTTGTTGATAAATGTGTGGGGTAATCGGTGCCGCACTGATGCTTCGATAGTGATGCAGATGAGCCTAAATAAATAATGAAGCGACACGGAGAGAATAATAAAAAAGTGTGGGCGTGGACGTTTGTTATGTAAATAAGCATTGTTTGATTTTATAAATTTGAGTTAGATGCGATAAAATCTCTATCATGGAACTAACTTGAAAATTAGTTTGGTCTCTAGAGTTCTAAAGTTTTGAAGCGAAAATGCTAGGAATATAAGCGTTTTGTGCTTGAAGTGTTGCGCAACTTCGAAGAAGATATTTTTGCTTACAATCTGTACTCAGACCAACTTTTAATTTGTTTGAGTAGATATAAAAATACGACAGGACTAGCAAATGGGTAAACTGTTATGTCAATAATAATTCAATTCCCAAGCTAATAAAGGTTTAGACTGTTTATCTACTATTTCATCTATATCATGTAAACATATAGTAATATTATAAAGAGGTTAAGTTTGTATGTTTGTTTGTATGATTAATCTTCGAAACTACTTATTCGATTTAAAAAATTCTTTCACAAATAGTTAGAATAGAATTTCGAGATCTTAAAGTTTCAACGCAGATTCAACCCCGGGCACCAGCCATCTTAAAGATTCAACGCATAGCAAATGTATAACAGCAATAAAGAAGTCGGGTGTCGTTTTGCTTTACACATCATTTATTTTTCTAGTATTATAACGCCCGAAATTTTTCTCACTGTGACGTGGCGCCCAATACAAATTTTTAATATATTTTTAGACGATTTCTAGGGAACTTAACATTTTTCTCGCGTAAAAAGTATCATATATGTTAATCCAAGTAATTAACTATCTGTGTGTCGAATTTCATCCAAACCCGTTGAGCCGTTTCTGTGTGAAAGAGCAACAAACAACCATATACGCACCCGTCCTCACGAACTTTGGAATTTATAATATTAGTAGGATCTTCTATGAAGCTCTTTATTTTTGCCCAATATTAATTATTGCAACAAAATGTGTTAACATAGTTTGAAATGAATGAAGAACTTACAAGACAAGTAAACATACATATTATTATGCAAATAGGAAATTTTTACACACTTGTTTTAGGTTATGTACATGTGATGGACCTATTCACCTATTGATCAGGGTATCGTCAAGGGGACCGCCATCGTACACACAAGAGATAAAATGTCCAAACATCGCAACTTACTGATATGAATAAAAAAATAATGTAACTCACAAATATTATCTCTAATTTTACTATTTTATTTTTAAAATAATCCTATTTTAAAAATTACACAAAAATAAAATATTAGAACGCGCTTAACTCAATTAAAACTTACCTACGGCAACACCGAATACCTACTTAGCCGAATCCACAAACATCTTTAACAATTAACTGTAAAACGCTAAATGATCCCATCACCGTACATAATTAACTTCAAAACCTTTGCTATGTATTTGGGGAGAGTTCACCACACTCCGTGAACATTCTGCTCAATTATTTAAAATGTACGAAACCGCTCTGCTTGGGTTGTCGTGTCGTGTGTCGTGACGAGTTTAAATATGGAAACTCTCATCACGTATCTTTTAAAAAAAGAACCTTACATTTTTATTGGGTGATTTTTCTTCGTATATCCATTTGTTTTATAGTTTTAGCAAGGTTTAACACGCATCTCATTCCAGTTAAATGTGTAAACAAGTAACATATTATGGCTGAATTTTGTATGTATGTATTTTTATAGTCACTCTCTCTGTAAAGGTAAAATTTTGAAAAGATTACTTCATTTTTGTTAAGTTCGCGTTTGCGGATATTGAATTAATAATAAATAAATAAATCATTTTTTAAGGCAAATTAGTCCATTCGTACAAAATAAAATGAACTAAACTTAATTATTTACATATTCAAAGAAAAATCAATAATTTTTCTTGCTCAAATCAATAATTTATTTTTTGCTCGTGTTATTGACGACGTTTGTCACCTACTATCACATGGACCGTCAGCCTGTCTGCACATCTTATATAATAGCACATATTCTTATCAATAACACATATTCTTGTGTTATTGATAATCAGGCGAAACCACATTCAACTTTGAAATGTTCATTTCCAAAGTTGGCTCTTCTGAGAATAGAACACGGGACTCCTGGTCAGAGCGCTCAGTCAAGGACCTCGACCACTCGACCAATGACCAATATTTATCTACGTCATAACAAATTACATATTTTGTAGTTTTTTATGACTTACTAAATTTTGTTTAAACTAAACTAATTTAAAACTATAGTTTTATTTAGAAAAACACATTAATTTAATATTGAAAATATGAATTCAATGTCGAGCAATAGCAATAACACGAACACATTAAGAGCGTGCAGCGCGATCGAAAATCTTCGAGTTGGAGTAGCGGTGACGGAACGCACACAAAAATAACTTTACAGATTAGGCTTAACACAGAGTAAAACATATTTTTACTAATTTTTCTTTAGGAAAAATTAATGTAATAAATGATAATAGAATGTAATATATGTAAATAATAATTAGTTATTATTATAATATAACGTAATATTCAGCTGATCACTGTGTTTTGTTCATTTCTTATACATAATTTTACCTATGTATACTTACCTGCATATCTGGAAAAGAATAAATAAAGTATGAAAGAAGAAATGAAAAACTGCAAAAAATAATAAAAAGTTTTTATTATTAAATTTGTGATGTTTGGTTGTCGTGGTATTATCGTTATTTGTTAATTGTCGTTTATTTTTGACCTTATCTTTCGAGTGCTTTCAATATATAATCAGGCTCCTTAACGTATTGAATTTTTCCTCTGTCTTGATTATCCCAGGATGTTTGAATTTCTCCTATTGGTAGCCTGAAATAAAATTAAACACTAAAAACGACACAGAGCAAATTGTAAACACCGTTAGTTTATAATAAACATAACTGACGAATATTATGAAAGGAACATTGAATTTAAAATAGAACGCTTAAAAGTTGATAGTTTATAACCTCTCCGTTCCGAAATTGTCTACGAACATGCACTGTTCAGTACTTGGGCCTATCAATGAACAGTTTTACAAATTTACTGCGCGGTTTCAGTTTACAGTTTCGTTATAAACGGCTGTTATCAAAAGCAAAAAACCTAATCTAACCTAACCAATAAATGTTTGATTAGCTAAGAAACCTATTTGGTGACCAAGTACTAGACTAGGTCAACCAGAAAAAGTTGCTGACCAAATAAATATTTTGCTGAAAAAATATATATTCCTATTACAAACTAACATATGCAATGTTACCGGATAATAGCCTAATTGACAAAATTTGGAAATTAGTTTAAAACTATGGCTTAGCATCTATTTCACCCCAAAAATATATTATTTTAAGAAAAATAGGTCTTTTACATTAGTATTTTGAATTTTTAGAAATGAACTTGAAATTGACCGCGAAAAAGGCCAAGACTGTCATGGCGTCTTGAATGACGTCACACCTCGCGAAACAGCCGTGTTTGTTTATGACAGTCAATTGTGTTTTTTAATAAATAATGAATTCCTCGTATTATAAATACTGTATAGTGCCCCAATATAAAAGTTCAACGATAAAAACGCCAAACAAATTATTCATATACGTTCCAAACAATAAACAATAACAAATTGATGAAGTTAAGGTTATTACAGCTCTCAACAGCCACTATCAATACCTCGTTGTGAATCTTCAATGCCAGAGATCTAGATTCACAACAAAGAGATTCGAAGAGCACTACGGAGTCTTGACGTGAACAAAGCTAGTGGACCTGATGGCATACCTGCAAGGGTCCTGAAGGAATGTGGTCCTGAATTGTCTCCTGTACTTACACGCTTGCACCATCTCTCTCTCAGGACGAATACCGTGCCGGCATTTTGGGAGCTTGCCAATGTTCAACCAGTGCCTAAAAAGGGTAACCGTGCCAACCCCTGTAATTATCGACCAATCGCCATCACTTCTGTACTCTGTAAGGTTATGGAGAGAGTACTGAATAGTAAGCTGCTGACATATCTTGAAGTTAACGACCTGCTCAGTGATCGCCAATATGGATTTCGCCAGGGACGTTCAACCGGAGGTCTTCTTGTATATGTCACGCAATACTGGAGTGAAGCCATCGAGAAACATGGCGAGGCTCTCGCTGTGTCACTCGACATATCGAAGGTCTTTGAGAGGGTTTGGCATGCACGTTTACTTGGCAAGCTTCCTACATACGGCATCCCCTCCGGTCTCTTTGTAGCTGGATTTCTGATTTCCTGAATGAACGGTCAATTCGAGTAGTCATTGATGGCTGCTCCTAGGACCTCATGGCAATTGATGCCGGTATTCCTCAGGGATCTGTTCTCTCTGCAACTCTTTTCCTGCTTCATATTAATGACTTACTTCTTCCAGGAGTAGTTGTATACGCAGATGACAATACGGTCATAGAGAGATATTTGTCCAGGATTCGTTCTGAGAGGGAGGCAATGGTTGAGCGAATTAACTGAACCTTAAATCTTGTATGCCAATGGGGTGATAAGAATCTGGCTGATTTTAACGCCACCAAAACGCAAGCGTATTTGGTCTCTGCAAAAAGGAGCCCTTTCGACTTGGCTCTCTCTAACTTTCCGAGGTGCATCCGTACCTGTGGCCAATGACCTTGAGCTTCTTGGTATGAAGTTGTGCTCAAATCTCAACTTCGGTAATTCTATCGAGTCCAAAGCCCAAACAGCGGCCAAAAAGTTCGGCATCCCAAATAGAGTGAAGCGATGCTTCACACTTGGACAGCTCCTCTCTTTATACAAGGCACAAGTCCGATCTTGCATGGAGTATTGCTGTCACCTTTGGGATGGCCCATCAAAATACCAACTTGCCGCACTCGACTCGGTGGATCGCAGAGCTAGGAGGCCCATTGGCGATACACTAATAAGAACTAAGCTGCAGAGCCTAGCACATAGACGCAAAGTTGCCTGTGTATTCTATAAGATGTACTTCGAAGAGTGTGCTCGAGAGCTGCATGAGATCATACTGCCTTCCCCTTTCTTCTATCGGACATACAGACGTACGGCTGGTTACCATCCTCACCTTGTCGAAATCCCTCTAATTCGGACCAAGCGCTTTAAAACATCTTTTGTGATGCGCACTGCTAAGGATTGGAACTCCCTGCCGGCGTCTGTATTTCCGAGCTCATATAACCCAAATCTTTTCAAGGTTCGAGTGAATCTTCTGGGGCATCTTCTGGGTGAGCTCGCTCCATCGTCGGCCTCATCCTTCCTACATGGATAGACGCTGGTCAAGAGCAAACTCATCTTTAATAAAAAAAATAAAACTTTGTATTCGCTTACCTCAAAGTTAGCGGTTTTGAGTCAATGTCAAATTAGGAAATAAACGTAATCACCATTTATTAATATTGTCAAGTTAAGTTTTTACTATCGTATTAATTGTATTTTTATATATTTATTGTCCTGATATCAGTGGCAAAAGAAATTCATCGTGTGATTTGGTAAAATAGCTTGAAATTTACCAACGCGCCACCATTTAATTGTAATTTAACAGGTGAAGTTGAATATATACAGATATAAACAAACAATTTTTTTACATTTTCTTGGCTTCTCAGCCCAATATTTCAACATATTTTATATTGAAAATACTTTTATTTTATTTAGAACAAACTTTTAAGTAAGAATACTTTCAAAAAGTAAATCTTTAAATGTTTTAAAAAATTTAGGTTGTAAAAGCATTCTAGTCACAAAAGTTATAAGATTGTGTTAACAAGTGTGGACGTGTAAGCAGAAGATTTTACCGATTTAACAAAATGGTGGAACACATTTTTTGTTTCCATCGGTTCTCAAATTTTTATATAAAATACCATTTTCCATGGCGCTCACCAATGAGGGTTTGGCTCAGTTCATATCAGTTGTACCTAGTATATGGGTAAATGAAAATTCTGTCCAGTTTTGGTCAAGGGCAAGAAAAACCGGCGATCTTGAGACGGCTGATTCCACAGTAGGTAAATGCCACTCTCTGACTGGTAACTGCTAATTAAGTAAGACTTTGTTTGTTCTTCACATAATACTTAGATAGAAGTTTTACCATTGCGGAATTCCGATGAACAATAGTCGGTGTTCACTGCATAAAATTGTCCAAGCATAACGGCGTCAATTTTGGGCAATATACTGCTGTTTGTTTTGTTAAATCCTGATTCCATGGCGAATTATACCTGTCTTTCAAGATTAAACTAAAAACGAACTGTATTAATTTAACAATAATTGCTGAAAACTCGAAATAACCTGTTCACTTTATACGAAAATGACAGCCACAACGTGGTGTTTCGCGAGGTGTGACGTCACGCTTCCATGCGCTTCTCTGATTGGTGTTTAATGTCACATAATTAAACGCCTCATTTTGTCGATTTTATTTTCCAAAAATATTTTTTTTTTTTTTTTTTTTATGAAATCGAGGTAGCGCTTGACCACTATCTCACCTGATGTGAGGTGCAGATGTGGCCGAAGGTGGACCACGCTTACCTAGTAAATGCCCATTTACCCTAGTTTTGAAGACCCCGAGGTTGTAGTTCTGTGGGAACACAGACGCAGGCAATGAGTTCCACTCCTTAGCAGTTCGAACAAGGAAGGTGGAACTGAAACGCTTTGTTCGTGATCGAGGTACATCGACCACGAAGGGATGAAACCCCTGCCCACGTCTAGTGGTCCGCAAGTGGAACGGTTCCGGTTGGATTAAATCGTACAACATAGATGCACACTCTCCATAGTGTAGACGATAGAAAATCGATAGGCACGCTACTTTTCGGCGATGCTGCAGGCTTTGAAGTTGGGAATCCACAAGGGTGTCGTTGCCAATAAGGTTCTTTGCTCGCCTTTCAATCGAGTCCAGTGCGGCCAGTTGGTAACGGGCAGACCCATCCCAGAGGTGACAGCAGTACTCCATGCAAGACCGGACCTGTGCTTTGTATAAGTCCAGGAGCTGCCTCGCAGTGAAATACCGTTTAACCTTGGAAAGGATGCCCAGCTTTTTGGCAGCTGTTTTGGCAATGGACTCGATGTGCCTACCGAAGTTCAGATCGGCTGTAAGGTCCACACCAAGGAGTTGGAGATGATCCGAGATCGGAACAGTCACTCCCCGGAATGACGGGTTCAGGTCAATTGGATTTCGTTTCGCTGAAAAAAGACACGCTTGAGTCTTCGCTTCATTGAAACTGACCAAATTAGCGTCACCCCAGTCGGAGATATTTTTCAGTGTCTGGTCCAATCTACAGACCATGCCCTCTCTCTGTGAGCGGATCTCGAGGCTACCAGCTCGTGCATCGGACATATACCTCTCGACCACTGTGGTATCATCGGCATATCCAAATGTTCCGGGCATTGCCAATAGGTCATTTATATGCAGTATAAAGAGAGTGGCTGAGAGTACGGATCCCTGAGGGACACCGGCATCGATACCTAAAAGATCAGATGAGCATCCATCAATAATTACTCGTATTGATCTTTCCCTCAGGAAATCCGATATCCAGTTACACAGGCCAGGGGGGATACCGTAAGAAGGAAGCTTGCCAACAAGTCCGTCGTGCCAGACCCTGTCAAAGGCTTTCGAGATATCGAGAGACACGGCAAGAGCCTCACCGTGCTTCTCAATGGCCTCGCTCCATAGATGTGTGGCGTATACAAGGAGATCGCCAGTTGACCTTCTCGGGCGGAAACCAAACTGCCGATCGCTCAGGAGGTCGTTATCCTCAAGATAAGCAAGCAAACGTTTATTCAATACACGCTCCATAGTCTTACAGATTATGGAGGTAATTGCAATAGGGCGGTAGTTATTAGGGTCAGCACGACTTCCTTTTTTAGGCACAGGTTGCACGTTGGCAAGCTTCCAAGATTTAGGCACAATACCCGCTCTCAGAGACATGCGAAAGAGGCGCGTAAAGATAGGGGACAACTCAGGCGCACATGTCCGCAGAACTATGGCCGGAATACCATCAGGGCCACTCGCCTTATTCACGTCCAGAGATCTTAAGGTTTTAAGTACCAAAAATATTATTAATCTTTTATTATTTTAATAGAAAAGTTGTTTTTTGTTTACTAATTATTATGGTTAATCATTAGAAACTCTAAGCCATCCGATTTATTCTCAGTGGAAACAAGCCTGTTGTATACACCTCTGTTTGAGACATTAAATAGATAGGTAGGTATTTACCTGTATGCATTTGCATGTTCTGCGTTCGCACTACTCTGTACGGAATTAGACTCAACTGAAATATTTTATTTTGCATGTCCAGATTTTCTTATTTGCCTGAAAGTGAAACCAATGACATGATTAATTTAGCCATATTTAAGTATGCAAATTAGAAAAAAAACAGACAATTGCGTTCTCCGATAAAAATACTTCCAAATAGAAGTCTACTTACCACATTATAGCAGCATTCTTAGGATAAATTGTTTTATTTAGTTACTTAGATAATGATTCTTTTTCTGGTTACCCATCCTTCACTTCCAAAAAACACTTAAACATGTGTAAAATGTAAATACAAAATTTATAACACAGCTGACTTGACATTGACCTCATGACGTCATGTCATACGACAAATAAGTGCGCCTAGTGATTTTATTAGAGCAATGTTTTTTGTTTGGAAAACCATCAGGCGTTTGGGTTAAATATTGAAAAGTATTAATATTTTCATATTTATAATTTTATAATGAATATTAAGAAGGGGGGGATCTGCGGAATATCAATACAAACATTTTCATGTGAGAATTAGTGCTTCATGCGTAAAATTTAAGAAGTATTCGAAGAAATAAATTTTTAGAAGTCATCCCGTTTATGTATTTTTTATTAATTTTAAATGTATTTGTTTCAAATTCCAACAAGGCGGTGACCTTGTGCAAGGATCAGGCTAACCTACAAAAGTTACTTTAATGTATTTAACTAATTCAGCGCATAGTACTAGTCACTTAAAAATGAGTAAATTTCCAAAATTTTGTGCAGTACCCCCTTAAGTCTGACGAACTTAATATATTAAAAAAAAAACAACTTTAGATAAATTATTTAAATTTATAGATAATTTATGCTATGCATTATTAAGGGGGAGACAAACGCTAAATACTAAAAATATCCATTGTTTAATGAAGATGTTACAAAAAATAGACAAGACAATTGCTTTGAAAAATATATATATTATACTTAAACATGTGAAGAACCAATTGTATTAATTAGAATTTTCGTTAAAGTAATAGAAACTCCACAAAAAAAGTTAGAACACAAGAAGAATTTGACTTTTATTGAAAATTCTCTCGAAAACGGCTTATTGCACGCATATGAATCCTGTACCTATTAATAAGTTAATATCAGATTAAAAAATTGTATTAATAAAAAATTTTTTTGTGTAATGTTCCAATTGTAAAAACAAAAAAACACTATTTCTAGGCCTGTTGAATTGTCTCCGCCGCCAGCGAGTTCTATTGTAAATGTCATTTGCCTCAGTGAATCCCTTAATCCTCGTAAAAACAATTGCGTCTCTTTTTTTATGATTTCCAGCCAAACTAAATCTTACTTAATGGAAAAAGCAAGTGGTACTTATCGATTTCCGGATGTCCGAATTAGAAATGTAATATTCCAATCACATTAGATATAATATTAAAAGCCAGTGATCAATTTAAAGTAAAACAAATGTCAGTAATTACGTTTGTAGTGTGAGAACTAACAGAATCGAATTTCCCAATATTTAAACACATTGATTATTTATTACTTACATAAAAAGTGTTATTAAGTTACAATTAATTGAGTATTAAGCTACACAGTTAGATGTTGAGTACAAATCAATTTCCAAAATAAAGCTTAACCGCTTCGTGGATAAATGAACATCAATAATGAAATCGACACTTTATTACAAAGAAATAATTCAATCGTCCCAAAAACATAAATTTACATAGCTATATGAGAATAATAATATTCGTATCTCTTTAATTTTACGATTTGAACATCAAGCAACAAGACCCTTTTATTCAAATATTATTGACGGGTAATTCGTTTTCTATAAAGGCGTGTACATATTCTGTTGTAATGTTAATATTAAAGAATCATGAATTAGTATTATTATTTTACTAAAAAGTGTGAGGCTTACCAATAGGGTGATGACTTGTGATAAAGTCAAGTCAATTAAAATCTTCACTAGTTATAAGTTTTATTGCATTTGAACAAATAATATAGAGATGATACGAAATTCTGATATTCACGAACTATGCATAGATAAGGCCTTATGAGGAGGTTCTAGATTATTGTAAATACATAAAATTTCTCTACATGACAGAAACCTGCTAGGTGTGATAAATTCCGTCAGTACTTAGTACAAACCTTTAACTCGTAATTTAACTCGTCTCGTCTCCCCCTCTAAAAGCCAAAAGGAAGGGAGACGGAGTTATCCCCGACAGAAGCATAGTCAGTCGGGGTTAAAGACGACAAAGACAGAAAAAAAGGAAACAATATTATTATCATTATTATTATTGCTACCATCACCTATTAACACAAGCAACGCCGCAGGTGCTGCAAGTGCGCTGCCGACTTTAGAAGGATTAAGGATAAGGATGAAGGTAAATGGGCACTGGCATTCCAAATTCACTCACAGAAACAAAATAGCAAATATGCTGTTATTTCACAGCAGTAGTCTTCTGTAAGAAGGTCGTTACTGTCGCCAAATGGGCTGCCTTTATTTTAGGAACGCAGTGTACTCTGCAACCTGAATGACGCAAAAGCTCCTGTTAAATATATGTAAAATATTTAAAATTATAATTTTATAAGTGGGACGAGTTGTCGTAGACTGTGTACGGAATAACCCATAATTTTGCATTACCTAACTGTAATCCATTTTTTATATTCATTTTAATTTCTAGTGTCATAATGTCACCAAATATTAGTACATTTCATATATATATTATTTTGTAAAATTTTATTAAAACTATTTCGAACGCTACAAATAAATAGAAGAGAATCTTTAGCCGCTGTCCTCTCGACCTGAGTAACGATATTGCACCGTAGTACAGAACTAATTATTTATATTATATTAATAAAAATATCAGTTTTCGATAAATACACTTTTTAAAGACATATTTTACGTATACTTTAATTCTTTTTACCGAAAATAATTATTAATTAATTTTATTAGTAAATTTTTAGACAGTGTGGAATATGCTTTAGAGTCTAATAACCCCAATAAATACGGTCCCACGTTCCGCCTACATTGATTGTCATCAATGAGAGGAAATCTATTTTATTGTAATAAATAAGAAATCGACATAATAATTTGTCTTGGATTCATCAATTTATAATTATTAAACGCGTTGCTTATTCCTTAACCTTTGAGAATTAATTTTAGATTTCATCTTATTTACTTACCAAAAGATTTACTATTCAAACGATATGAGCTCCGTGCCTATATGCGATATTTATATTGATATTTTGTATTCTATAAGATGTAGGTACTTCGGAGAGTGTGCTCGGGAGCTTCATGAGATCCTACCGCCTTCTCCTCTCTTCTGCATGCAGACGTACGGCTGGTTACCATCCTCACCTTGTCGAAATCCCTCTAATTCGGACCAAGTTCTTTAAAACATCTTTTATAATGCGCACTGCTAAGGATTGGAACTCCCTGCCGGCGTCTGTATTTCCGAGCTAATACAACCCAAATCTTTTCAAGGTTCGAGTGAATAGCTGGGTGAGCTCGCTCCCTCGTGGGCCTCATCTTTCCTACATGGATAAATGCTGGCCAAGAGCAAACCCATCTGTAATCTGTAATATGTATATAATTAATTATGTTTTAACATAATTAAAACCACGAATAAAGTAGAAAAAAGTTATTTTAAAATTAGAAACTTACTAGCTACTGATGTTACAACTTATAGGGAGGGGTTTAAAATTAAACATTTGTAAAGCCTATTTGTTTTCAATATTATTATTGAACTGTAATTTTGCAAAATTTATTTTTAATTAACCCCATTAATTCATTAATAATAACTGTTGACTGTCGGGCTGTCAGTCAGCAGACTACTGATGGATGTCAAATGATCCATTGACATCCATCTTAAGAAACTACTACTTAAAAAACATTGCTTCCAAATTATAATTCCGTTTACATATTAATCTTTAAAACATATGTAATCTTCAATAACTAATGTTCATTTGGCGGTGTCAGAAGAAATTGAGTTGATAGCGGTATGCAGTATGCATCATGGTAAAGTTAATGGCGTAGAGTAACTAAAGATAATGACAAACTTAAAGGCGTAACACACGCAACGGCTATTACGAGGCCATCGACAGCAACCTTTGCCCAGTTTCTTATCTAATTCAACAAAACCTAGTGGTACCGTGTTTTAGTGCAGCTTGTATTGGAAAAAGGAAAAATACGCTACCGAATATTTATCTATATTTAAGTACGTATCGAGAAATACTTATTTATAATTGAACAAAGAATATTGTATGAATCTCTGAAATGTTTAATGTTAATGGTTTTTTTTTAAATATTTGGTGCTGTGTTTCAGTGAGTGAATAAGGAATGCCAGAACTCATTTTCCTGTCCTCTCTATTTTTTCTTGTTCCCCCATAACTTTGAACACTTGATGTCATCATCAAGTGTTTGACGAGTGTCTGACGACTTTTACATAAAATTGTCTCTTTTACAAATTAGATTTTAATGACCTTACTATATTCCTTGTAGACGGTCCCGGTCTAAAAGGGATACTAGAAATATGTTAATTGAATATATATATAATTATTGATCACGTCAAATATTATATCGACGGAGAAAAGTGGACTGTATTTTTTATGGTACGTGCAATCAAAGGGGGCGAGGAAAAGAAAGAAGTGTGGGTGTTGCCACCTACCTCGTGAACCACCAGGTCCTAGGTCTTCCTAGCGACGATGATTGTAACAGGTCCGTCACACACGAAATCCAGATGTCTAGCACACTGGAAAATTAAATTGCACACGCGAATTGGCACGATCACTTTGAGTGTATTACATAAGCACACTTCTTATTTTGCGGGTTTAGAAATCATATCTCACCTAGCGAGATCGGCGGCGAGTCGCACGAAGTTTCAGTACGAAGTTTATTACGATTTGATTTTGCGGGTGAATAATTCAAATCTCGGGTGGCGAGATTAGGCGGTTCAGTTACACGACGTTTCGGTACGATGTCCTTTTACGACTGGTTACTAGCGTTGTGGCTATCGGCGCGGTGGCAATAGATGTATAAACAAGTATATGGTGGGGAGTGAAACTGGCGTTAATCTTAAGATAGATATACATAATAATACATTATGTATATTGTGACACGCTTGCTATATTAATATGACTTTGTCTGATTTAAATGTCTGTGCATATGTATATAATGTATATTATGTGTGTATGCATAATTAATACATTGATAGACGGACTACAAAGTGATTTTACACTTCAAATAAAAAAGATACACAGGAAAAATCCTTTGAAGTGTGGAACCTTAAAAACTCTATGGAATTTCTCTAAGTATATCTATAAAAAATTATACGTTCCTATAAATATAGACGTGATTCATAAAAGAAAACGTAACTTTTACAATTCGACTTTTCTGTATTACGTGTAGTGAAAAGCTGGCGAGTAAGTCGCCCCGAAAATTGATTCTATTGGAAGCAGACGTATCGACCTGGTTGTCTTGAGCTGGATTAACGTCGCGTGAAGGAGAACGGGTAATGGATTCACATTCATGAATGCATTATATCAAAGTGCATGGATTTACTGAATATGTGCCCAGAATGCGACATGTACCTACTTGAGTGTATATTTTACTTACCCACTGCACTGCAAGGAAATCGCTGCTGAAGCTGGGCTTTATTTATAACGTTTTCAACTTAACCCTAACTTAAAAAAATAATACATATTTTTCAATTTCAAATTAAAATTAATAATATGTAAGTTGTAAATAAAGCCTGGCTTCGTCAAATTGTTACTAGACACCAAATTTATGATAAGCTTGGAATAAATCACACACAAATTTCTACAACAGATTTCTACACAGAAATCATTGATTAAAATATTTTTAGAGCTGACCGTACTCAGAATATTTTGATAAATTTGCATTTGAGCTAGTAAGGAATAAACAGGGGTTGAAATAAGAAGCTGAGTGAGGAATACAAATAGGCCGAGTTAGGAAAAATATAATAGCGAGACGAGCTTTAGGATGAGTACGGAATAACCCATTATAACAACGTGAACTCTACTATATTGAACGTTTGGAATTAAAAATTAAATAGAAGCTAGTAGTTTGGTACGCCCGACTCGGTTTTATAATATGTATCTAAATATAATTGGCCAATTAGATAATAATAACCATAGATTGAATAGCATGACTGTTAGATTTTAACAACGTATGCACTTTTGCAAAGAAGTGTGTTAAAACATGATTGAAGAAAATCTAAATTTGGTCACATCATACTGCTTCAAATTTAATATAAGATTTTTTTAATAATACTTAAATAAATGATTTTTTTAATCAATTCATAAAATCTAAAATTCATAAATCCAGTAGAAGTTTAAATTTAATTTAATTCGTAATCGTTTATATGTAACGTTAAACCAAACGACATAGATCGCTATCAGCATAGCAGTATAGAAACAACCAACGAAAACGTCAAACAATAACGGTCGCACCCAAAGTAAGTCAGTCGTGTCATTGAGTAATTTTATTCGTCGATCACTTCAACGTTCGCAATGAACTCGACATGGTCAGAAACATGACTTTTCTGTGTCTTACAATGTTGTATTTACAATTATTATTGTAAATTTACTATGGAATTAAATTAAAGCGGGTTTCCAAAAAGTGGATATAACAGGAATATACGTTTATGGCAAAATTTTGTCTTTTTAGTTAAAGTGCCTAAAAACTTAAAATGTTCCATTTTATTAAATGTTGACTTAATTAATTTTTTAATTAAATCGACAAGTGATTTTTTATTTTTGTTTCAGGTAAGTGGGTTAACTGGACACATTGGCGTCATAGTAAGTCTACGCCGAGCGCACTCTTATTTACCTAACATAGTGTGGATTTCTTTTGAAAAACAACTTGTACATCCATTTACAAAATGCGAAAATTACGTTGTATGAAATTAAAGGTAGGCTTAAAAATATCGTAATATTTATGAATAGCTTTTGATTTGAACTAAAAATTTTAAAAAGAACATACGACCACCGTTCCTAGCGCCTCGTTGTAGATTCATTTGTGGTCTCAACCTCATTATTTGTAAATTGTCCTGTGTCCTGTATAAAAGTTAATACTCTTATACATAACAAGCGACCTGCCCCTGGCTTGGCACCTTGGCAGGGATGAATTTTTTTCTATAAATAATTTCGACAATTCTTCCTCAGTTATCGCTTTTTCCATTAGTGAACACCGTATTAAATATCTTTGGGTGATTTAGAAGTTAGCGGAGAAGCGGACAGCTACTCTATTTTATAATAGTGTATGGTAATTTTATAGTACATGTATAGTAGACACAGATATAGAAGGTATCTGTATCTATCCTATAGATACGAGGTCAAAGCCATTCATCACACTAAGAGTCTAAGCACACGGCGTATATTAAACGCGCAGACGATGCGCGTTTACAGCGCGTCTGTATCGCCCCAGCGCCGTCGTCGGCTCTCCGTGCTATTTGTCCCTTCAACTTACTAATCCTCCGGGTTATATCGGTAACTTTTGTTCGTCTTTGAATCTCCTCATTCCTGATTCGATCTCGCAGTGTAACCCTGAGCATAACCGCTCTCTTCATAACTCGTTGAGCGACGTTGAGCTTTCTTACGAGACCCAAAGTTAGAGACCACGTTTTAGGACCATAAGTCATCACTGGCAACACACATTGAGGCACAGATTAATGGAGCGCTAAAAAGTAATATTACAGTGATCAACAAAGTAGCCACAAGGCTTTTAGCTTCGATACTATTAGCTAACAGAAACACCTAAGCCTCACAAGCAATAAAAACGTGAGAAAGAATAAGAAAACCACTTAATGTTCAATTCAATACACACCTGCGCCCAACGACCGAAACAATTTCATCACCGCAATAAATCAAACGTACGTAATAATGTTCAATATAACGGTAATTTGTGTTATTAAGACCATTAAGTTCTAAGTGTAATGACGTCACTCCGTGCACCGGCTAATTTGGACTCAATTAGGTATATCTGTGGATGGAGGTTAACAGTGGCAAAGAAACCATTTATCAAAAAATTATCCATTGATGCTATACCTTGACTAGTACAAAATGGACTGGAGCATTCATATTATGATGATCTTAAAAGGTTTTTTTAATTATCAAAAACCAATTGAAAGAATAAAGGCCAATGCAGACGAGGGACTTTTGTCCGCGGAATACGAAAAATCACCAAGTGTAGAAATCTTCGTTCATTAAAATTATAAAATCGATTTCAAGCGTCACCTCGAGCGTCGTCACTCTCGAGCACTCAACCATCACTCACTAGCAGAGCGAGAGAGACGTGGCTCAACGCGGAGCGGACTAAAATCCGAGGTGTGCCTTGGCTAGCACTTTAGTTCAATTTTTTTTTTTTTCTTTTTTTTGGGACTTCCGCGTACTTTTGTGCGGCGGGCCAATTTCTCGGGGACCTCTGTTGTTCGAAGTAGTTTTAGTCCCTCGTGTGTTTATTTAATACAATTTTGAGCGTTCTACTTTTTCCACACTTCGAGGGTTTTCGTTTCCCCTGAACAAAAATTCCCTCGTCTGCGCAGACCCTTGGAAGAATTAATAATTAGAAAAATAAAAAATTATAACGTCATTACTTATAACAAATTGGCTTTTACACGTGAAATATTCGTCTGTTTGTATAATAGTGTATATAATGTCAAGTGAGCAGTAAACAAATTCATGCAGGGTCAGAGCGCACATGAACCCATGGTTTTGCTTATGTCCTTAGGCGGCGGTTACCACCTACCATCAAGTGGACCGTCAGCCTTTCTGCCATTCTTAATAATATAACGAAAAAAAAAAAGAAAATGTATCCTAAGTTCTTCCACAGATAAGACACAATATGTTATGTTTAAACTAAAAAGGGTAAAACTATTCGTACCTACAGTAGAAAATAAATGAAAATGTGAATTTAATATCTTAACATAATTATGTAATTACTTAACATTATGTATGTGTATGTCGCTCTCCAGCCCATATACATTGTGTATGGTAAAATAAGATAAATAAATATTTATCTTATTTAAAAGTTTATGCAGAAATATTTTAAACAAATACAATAGGCATAATGCTTATTCAAAAAAAAAATTATTGAAAAACTGCATGCAGAATATATGTATCTACTCTTTAGAATTTGACTATACGAATGATTTACAGTAGTAAGCAGTTTACGTTTTAAACTAAACAATTTTTATGTCCAATATAAACCACATGTGATCAATTTAAAGTCGTCACTATACACAAACATGGACCATTTATCTTTAGTTGACAACGCTACCAATGTCGCCAGTCAAATGAGCGTTTAAACGGGCCAAGTTTAAATAAAACGCAATTAAACGAATTTACTCTTTATCACAAACCAGTAAGGGTCTAAAATTTCAGAATAAACTCCAAGTAAATCTTGGTTTTGGCATAAATCTCAGTGAGCGTCTGAAGTGTTGTACTCAAACCGCGTTTGTTATTACATTGAAATGAGGTAGCAAATAAATCTTTGTAAAATAACTTAAGTACTTATGTAAGTCCCATGTAATTTCTAAGTAAACTGAGCGTATGCAAATAATTGTGTCATTATTTATCGTCATTGCTCTTACTCGTACATGCTTCACTTGATTGATTGTAGAGAAAAGCCTGAAATCCTATAAATAAAATTTTATAATAACTTATATAACAATATTTTGGGAACAATTTGTTAGGCCATATACCTACATTTATTACATATTTACTTCCCATTGCTTCTGTTGGGCACAGATCTGTCCTCAATATGAAGAGGTATGGGCGTGACTTGGAAGTGAATCAAACTTAAAATTCTAACATAGTCAAAGTCTTAGTAGAATTTGGAGTCTTATAAGACTTGTAAGTCTTTTAGAGCAAGTCTTAGTGATAATTATTTCTAATTCACAAATTAACTAAAAAAAAACCACTCGGAATTGCTAGCCCGATCAGGTTCCACATACGATTCAGAATTAATTATTTGAAAGCATTTATTTATTTTTGTAAGGCAAGATGCAAATACTTTGTTGACATTAATTTTAAAAATATAGTATGGATTTTTTTAATGCAAAAGTCGTCAGACAGGCTGACGGTTGACTTAATTGTAGGCAGCTACCGTGGGCTATTAACAGTAAGCAACGCCATAGGTATATAGGTGCTTCTAAGGTCCGCATCGCACTCCCAGTGCCCTGCCGACCTTAGTTTTTTTTAGGTTAAGGTCGCTAGGCAGACTGACGGTCCACTTAAGGTATGTGGCTACCGTCGCCTATAACACAAGCAAAGTCACATGTGCTGCAAGTGCGCACCTACAGTAGGATTAAGGATACAGTAGCGTTAAACTATGACACTAATAATGTTACCAATTATACTTAGTTATTTATTCACTGAGGCATAGGCATGAAACATTTCTTATATTATTTCAAAGGGATTTTCTAATATAAATTCTTATTGCATCTAACATAAAGTTCCATTTAGCATCTTATGTATTTCTATCTCAGTTAAATCGTTATGCTTGCAATGTTTATGTTGTGGCAAATTAATGCCCCTCACTGCAGCTTGATAACTCACGATCTGCGTTTAATACACAGCTTATTGAATGCAAATGTGTAGTTCAAAACATTCTATTCAACAGAAAACATGTTGTGTAAGCAAAAAGTAACTAAGGCAACTTCAGCTGCACAATTGACCGAGTTTCAAATGCATGAGAACACTTATATATGACGTGAAACTAAACGCTAAAGCTAAACTACACTTCTTGACTTTTTTGCTATGTTCTTGTAAATTACGGTTTAGAAAATGTATTTTTCGAATGTATGTCGATGGTCAATTACGAAACTATGGGGACTAGCGAACGATACCTAAACAAATCTCAGGATTCGGATTTTTGTATGATAAAAAGTGGCTGGCAGTTTGACAGTCTACTTGACGATAGGCAAGCATTTACTCGTACATATGTACCGAAACACAACAGAATTCTTCTATGAAATCTGAAGACCACTGCCGCTAGACGCGCTGCTAAGTTTTAGGGGCTTCATTTAGGCAAATGACATTTACAATAGAACTCGCTGGCGGCGGAGACAACTCAACAGGCCTAGAAATGGTGTTTTTTTGTTTTTACCATTAGAACAATGCGCAAATAGTTATTTGTTCAACTAGAGAGCAAAATTGTTTTTTCCTGCGAGTGCCGTCTTTAAATCACGAACTAGCGAAGTAGTCTATAGAATTGAATCACGAGCGTAGCGAGTGATTCTAATATAGACTACTGAGCGAAGTGAGTGATTTAAAGGCACGAGACATAAAAAAATTTGTTCTCGTGTTAAACATACAACTTTTCACCTCAACAGCGAGTTAGGCCATCACCACTGGTATCTTCACAGCTGTAAAACTATCTTCACAGCTGGGCCAACTCTAGTTGGCTATGGACGGCCGAATCTAGTCGGCTATGGCCGGCCGACTCTAGTCAGCTATGGCCGGCCGACTCTAGTCGGCTATGGCTGGACACACTAATAAAATCCTAATAATGTTATTTCTGTGACTTAAATAGCGTCTTCGAAATTTGAATCACTTTTCCTCACGCTCGCAGCAAAAATCGATTTTCCTGCGAGTTTTTAGGCACCAAAAGCACCCTTTTCGTACTGGAGAGGTGAAAAAAAATTTTTATTAATACAATTTTTTAAACTGACATTAACTTATTAATAGGTACAGAATTCATGCGCGCATTAAGCCGTTTTCGAGAGAATTTTCATTAAAAGTCAAATTTTTCTTGTGTTCTAACTTTTTTTGTGGAGTTTCTATTACTTTACCGAAAATTCTAATTAATACAATTGGATCTTCACATGTTTAAGTATAATATTTTTTTTTTCAAAGCAATTGTGTTGTCTATTTCTTGTAACATCTTCATTAAACAATGGATATTTTTAATATTTAGTGTTAATAAAAATAGCTTAAAATTTCCTTAATAAAAATAGTTTAAAATTTCCTAATTTTCTACATTCAAATCGAACTGGTTTAAAATTGTGTATTTTATTGCAACTTCCGATAATGTCGCCATAAAAGGAGGAAGTAAGTATTGGTAAATAATATATGCTAAATACTGTTAAATAGATAAACAGACAAAAAAAAAATCGGCTTTTTGACTTCGGTAACATAAGTACAAAAAACATAAACACATGGTAACATAAACATAAGTATATATGTGTAGATTTATATGATACTAACATGGGATCTTTTCATAATTCGTTGAATAATTTGTAATTTAAATTTGCTCTATAATCCTTTAAATGATATAATACTTTTAATGCATTTGACCTAGGTGGTTCAAGTCGACAGAAATGTATTTTAAAACTAGCTGAGCTCGTAACTTTTTTGTTTGTAAACAGGATGGAATAAAACAAACACTAAATGTTACGGGAAGCTTGTTATAATACGTCAGTGAAAACCGCATTCATATCGGTTAAGCCGTTTCTGAGTTTAGCGTGCATAAAGGCGTGCATATAGCGTGCACAAATTGTTTTTTTTTTTTTTAATATTTAATGTACAGCGACGGCTCCGATAATGTTGAGAAGTAGGGTGTTGGCTCACTGTAATAAAGGTGGTATTTATTACATTGTTATAAATACAACACGAATGAATAAAATAATATATATACTTTATTAAGGTCCAATCTAAACAAGTGCATCTATAGTACAAACAATAACGAGGAACTCGTTCGGGATCCAGATGTTTTCACTTCCCGAGGTAAATAAGCAGCTAGCTGTAACGGCTCTCACAGTCTCAACTTATTCTTTGTACTTATCTAATTGCCACCAACGTTCTTAGAACTGCCGCAGTAAATGTATTGTTTGTGTAAAGTTTTCAACCGGGTTGTCTTGTTTGTCTGTAATCTGGCTAATAGAGAATTCGAAGCTCAAAAAACTAACAAGAAACCTAATCACTATACCACTTACGTACTAGGTCTTCTTTTAAAATTAAAGTATTAAAAGTTAAAAAGAGTACAGCGTCTTTATTTTCAGTTTTGCCGTGTTTGTCTGTACAGGCATACAGACAAACAGACAAAAATCCTAAAACCTATATTTTTGACGTCGATAACATAAATACAATGTGTACAAATTGTTTTCTTTGAAAAAAATGTTTCATTTATAAACACAGCTCGTTTACGATTTTATTATATCTAGATTTATGTATAGATTTTATTTAAAACTGTATGTATAAATATATGTACACACTTAATATTTTAATAAATCATTTCATTAATGTTTCAATAATTTATTATTTTAATATTTATTAATATTTCAATTAAAATTTAATCTGTGTAAAAAAATATTATTTAATATTTAACTGAATTAGGTAATATTATTGAATTATTACCACATTTATTAGTCATTTTATAGAACTAATGAAGAGTACGAAAATATTTAATTTTTAATTTATAAAAATTAAATTCAAACTTTTCTATGAAGAGTGCGTTTTATATTTCATAGAACTGTTGCGTGTTCAACTGCTATCAAGCGGACAGTATTCAAACAACACTTAATCTTAAAGCAAAAGTTTCGCAAAATAATATTAAAACACTACTTTATCAAAACGCCATTGCTTCAACTAGACTTATAAGTATCATTTATACACAAACCGTGACTGTATCCTCATGGACTTTTTATATTTATTTCACAATTGACTCATTGTGCAAAATCCAGAGTATAGCTCCTGCCCTACTGGCCTACAATAGGCCACTTTTGCGTGCGCCGCAATCCATGGCGGTCAAGATAGTGAGGGGGTACTGCATCATCTTGTATAAGGGAGGCGGCGTGTGTGTTGGCCGGCATCGCTCTTTGGGAGTTGGATGTCGAAGTGCTAGCTGCGGTGTACCGCAATGTCGGAATAAACTGCAGCGTCCCCTATGCTGCCGAGTAAAAAAAAGTTTAGGTGAGTGAGTAAGCTTTCTTTAGATTCTCCTTATCCATTTCCTATCTAGGTTGGCAGCGCAATTATAACCTACTACCAATTATACTTATCTAATAAGTAAATAATATATTACATATCTAATAGGCGATACCCACTACCAAATGTACCGCCAGCCTTTTTTTTTGCGTGGGAAAATCTGCGAGCCAGATCCCCACCGACCACGGGGACATCGGTGGAGTATGTGGCACTTCTACCCACTAAAAACCCACGGTGCTTCCTCGCGCCGTTTATGGGCGGGGGGGGGGGGGTAAGGGATCGTGGAAAACATGCATCTGCCTCCCCCACCAGACGAGGCCCGCGCACTTGCGGGCTCCACCTCGATTAGGCGCGGAGTTTGATCTCCGCGCCGTGGAGAGACGTGCCGGAAACACACAGTACGTCTTCCCTCGTTGCCCGGTGTTGTGATGACGGCGGACAACCGCATGTCCACCGCCCCCGGGCGAAGCGGCACGAGCCGCCCATTCTCACCTCTCGCAGTGGGCAGTCAGCGAGGGGCTTCACCTCTGAAGCACCCCATTACCTCTTCTCTGCGGCACAACCTACCACAGAGTCAGAGGCCGCTTCCACCTGAAACTCTCGGATAACCCCTGCTCATGTGGCCGCTCATCTCTACGGCATTAAGGGTGGGCGGCCCAAAGGGGGTTTCCACCTGACATTTCCACAGCAATCGCGGCAGCCCGAGAGACGGACTCCATCTCGTTTTGTCGTCGCGGAAGAGTTACTAGGCCGGGTGACGAGGCCGGGTGTTCATTTTTCCGGACAACTGCGAAGGGCGGTTACTAGGCCGGTGGCCCTAACCGGGTCTTCACCACCCCCCACAAGGCCACGATTGCGGTACTCTGACAGACAGTCCTTCCCTGCCGTAAAGCTCCGTCTTCGCGTGCGTTGCCCGACTACCACTGAGCGACAGAGCCATCTGAGAGAATCCGCCCGCTGCGACCCGCGCCGGTCCTCATGCGCAAAACCGAGACCCGTACCTCGGTCCGACGAACAAGGGACCGGGAGTGCCGTCTCTCACCGGCCCACACCTGCATGAGCCGAGTACGGATCTTCGGCCCAGCGAGCGGTGACCGGCGAAGCTCCAACTGACTGTTGAAGCCTCCCAGCAAACGCTCCGCCACGAGCTCCGATGTTCGGAGCTCGCTCGGAGCCCTCACGGGTGTGCTTTCTTCGTTCCCCAGCGACAATCCGGTCTGCCAAGCGAAGGTCGGTGACCCCACCGACCCCTGCAACCGCCCGGATTGGCAAGGGTTAAGCCCCCACCACGACAAGGTCTTAGCACACCTAGGGGGGGATGGACCGCCAGCCTATCTGCCGATCTTTACAAAAAAAAAGCATGACGAGCCCGTTGAATGAGTGGTTAGGGTGCTTGCCTTAACGCTCTGTTCTAGCGTTCCCGGGTTCGATTCCCGGCAGGGTCAACTTTTAAAAATGAACTTTTCAAAATTTGGCTCCGGTCTGGATCTGGAAAGTAGTGGCAGGGGCACACAGCATTTCGCAGTCAATTGGGCAGCCCGTCTGGCGGCAGTAACCACCTCCTTACATAAGACCACCGTGATATAACAGCACGTGTGCTGTTGTGTTTCGGTGAGTGAGTAACGGATGCCAGAGCCCATTTCCCTATCCCCTCCTAATCCCTTATCCTTAATTCTATTGTAGTCGGCAGCGCACTTGTAGCAGCTTTGGCGTTGCTTGTGTTAATAGGCGACGGTAACCACCTACCATCAAGTGGACCGTCAGCCTATCTGTCGACCTTAAGATTAAAGAAATAAAAAAATTGTTATCATCATCAATACATAATAATAAAATCATAAAACAGCCGAGTCTATATACATTAAATATTATAATATACATAAAAAATATAACTTCACATTGCACTTATGATGCCGAGATAAAAAAAAATGTTTTTAGAATTTTTGACTTTGTGTTTGTACACGATAATCTTAAGCAACTACTTAACCGACTTGAATTCGGTTTTCACTGTTGTTTTGTAGTAAACTTGACATAACATTTAATGTTGTTTCATTCCAATCGGTTTATAAACAAAAAAGTTATTCTATTCTAGAAACGCGTACGAACGTGGGCTCAGCTTGTATAATATATAAAACAGTCAATATCAAGCTTGAGAAATTCATATAAATAAAAAAATGAGCCGTCACGGAACGCCTGGTAGATGTGAAACATCGAGTGAAATAAAATGATGACTGTTTATTTATTTATTTAACGTTTATTTTTATTGAATACAAAAATTTTAATATTTATTTCAAGTTGCAACAACCACCAACAATCACCACGGCACGCATCGTACACACCGTACACACTACTACGCATAGACTGTATATGTATATACCATCGTATAGCGTGGTGATGCGTCGCCACGCTAACAATCAGTTTCACCCGCGCCTATAGATGTTACACATCAAAATCTACAGTTCAATATAGAAAAACACGACATTTTTCTGTCTGAAGTCTTTATCCTAGACATGTGTTTGCTTAATATGTCTTTTAGATACAAGTTAAATAAAATTATTGTGAAGATATTCACTATTAGCTTGACTAGGTTGTACTACATATATTTAGTTATTACGATTGAATATCCTTGGATATTAGGAGAAACAATTTCAATATTCGCATCGCGATGAAGTCGTGCTATAGTTCTCCGAGATGGCAAGAAATCTGAGCAAAATATTTCTTAACCCCGGCTTAACCGATTTTTGTAGATAATTTTTAACATACACACTGTCCATAAAGGCAAATGCTGCTATTTATATCAACAAAGCCGGAAAGAGGTATATTTATTTCAAAATTATTTCAAAATAAGAATTTAGCTAAGAAATACAACAAAGCTTTAAAAATAGGTACAATCATAGAGTAGTATAAAAAGGGACCATTTAATTCACAATATTCAACCCTTTTCACTCTCCCATATAGCCAGAAACTATATGGGTACACCTAGTACAATAAGTAAGGCTATACACAAAACGAGGCATAGGTGTGAACAAGTATTGATTTGAAGCGTTAACAATATAATTGATTTGTACTTTTCCTAAAGATTTTGGTAAACTTAGATTAATGCCAGCCATTGATAATGAAACAACTCGTAATATCAAGATTAAGGGACAAAATTATATCTAGACTTTTGAATAACGAAGAACACATTTTTTGTAACTCAAAATAAACTATGGAAATGTTTACCTAAAATTATTTTTATAATAAAATATTATTGTGTTAACAGACTAAATGGTAATTATGGTTGAGTCTATTTGCAGTACTAACTAGAAACTCTATTCAGTAAGTTCAGAAACTTCCAAAATGTTGCACGTAATGGACTAGCGCTCGTAGCTTACACAGTATAATAAATTAACAGTGTAAAACTTATATATTACTAGCTGACCCAGCAGACGTTGTCCTGCCAGAACTCGAAAATAATTCTCTAACCCGATTGTGGTGCCACCTATCGAGTCCAATTTGATTTTCAAACCATATGTCAAAGTGACGCGACACTTCACGTCAATGAACGTCAGTTAAATTATTTGAATATTGTTCATACAAAAATACTAAAATCCCGATTAACAAATGGAGGTGGGGGTAGGAGGGTGAAAAATAGTTTACGTCCTATTCTCAGATCTACTGAATAAACACAAAAAAAATCATAAAAGTCGGTCAAGCCGTTTCGGAGGAGTTTTGTTACAAACACTGTGACACGAGAATTTTATATATTAGATTATTCTTGATTATTCTCTCAAGTTGGCCTTTTGACAAACATTTCATCTTTTTTCAGATGCACTTCACTCTCTACATGATCTTACTTTGATCGTATGATCCCATAAAAAAAATCTATTATACTGTCTTGAGAGGCCAAAAAGCAAGGTAAAATAATCAGAACTTGATCAGAATTGCATACAAGCACAGTAATATGATATGAAAAGCTTTACAGATAGATGCTCTTTAATTTAATCTGTGTACATTCAATCTCTTGACCTCTTCATTGTTCAGCTTCAGACAGTATACCAGCATTATGACCTACGTCTGGGGTAATTTTCGCGTTGCATAGATATTAATAAAATGACTACTTTGTTAACACATAATGTTTGTTTCTTTCGTTAGATATCTCTTATGCCTTTTTGTGTCCTATATCGTACATAATTGTGATATTAGTCGAACTATTCCCTATAACTATGGTTAAACTATAACTATGGTAATCCATAGTTACTAATCTTATAAATAAAGAGGTAAGATTTATATGCAGGGTCTTCGAAACTACTCATCCGATTTAAAAAGTTCTTTTACCACCAGTTAAAATAGAAATTTTTTTTAATGTTAAGATCGGTAAACAGGTTGACGGTCCACTTGATGGTAGATCTACAGTCGCCTATAACACAAGCAACGCCACAGCCGCCGCAAGTGCGCTGCCGACTACAGTAGGATTAAGGATAAGAGATTAGGAGGGGATAGGGAAATGGGCTCTGGCATCCCTTACTCACCCACCGAAACACAACAGCACACGTGCTGTTATTTCACGGTTGTCTTCTGTAAGGGGGTGGTTACAGCCGCAAGACGGGTTGCCCAAATGACTGCGAAACGCAGTGTGCTCTGCCACTACTTTCCAGCTCCAGACCAGAGCCAAATTTGAAAAGTTCATTTTTCAAAGTTGACCCTGCCGGGAATCGAACCCGGGAACACTGCAACAGAACGATGAGGCAAGCACCCTAACCACTCATCCAACGGGCTCGTCAATTTCAGGATGGATAGAATTTATATTTTATTTTTAAAGCTTTTAAATCTTCTAAAGAATTTATTTAGTCTTTTTTTCTGATTTAGAACTTTCTCCATACGAAATTCTATCCAATCGGTTCGCGAGATAGAAATCCAAACTTAACGCGGGTGTTTACTGTTTGTCAGTAACAGATTTTATTGTTTATCGTTATTGTTATACTATAATTGTTAAATCTGAAAGTAAATATTAAGTGATAATGATAACACTTATGTAAACTTTCACAACAATCTTTTCTTGTTTAATGAATTTGATAATTCGTATGAAAGTGAATTGTGAAGTAAGATTTATTAAAGCCGCGTAACAAGTTTGGAAAATTTCGTGAACATTGTTTTTTATATTTCCACTACTGTATTTTCTAAATGTTGTGGAGCCTAATAGTTTAACAAAAGGGCTATTGTTTTGTTGGACCGTCCGTAACAATGATTCTAATGGATATTTGCAGGAGGAATGCTTAATTGCCAATTATTGACTTGTAAATTCAAAAGCACCAGTTCTTTATCTAAACAATTTAAATACAAAGCAGCACCATTTAGCATACTCTATTGAGTTCCTAGATATTTTGTTGTAAATTACTAAAAGTGGGTAATTTAGTTAGTTAATAATACGTATGTGTTTACATACATTCACATACTAGCTGAACCTCGTTACTCTGTTCTAGCCAAATGGAATATGCTTGGGACTAAAAATATAGTTACTTCTATGTAATTTACGGCGGACAAGTTAACAGTTCGCTTAACGCTACTAAAAGTATAAGGAATATATAGGAACAGGTGTATGGTCCCTGGCGTTAGTTACTAATTCACAGAAATCTTATAACACGAGTTGTAATAACAGAGGAATGCAGTATGACCTTTATACACGAGACAGGTGAAAATTTAACCGACGTCATAAGAATAAATAATAACGAGAATAAATATAAGAATAAATATAACAACATAAACAGTATTCTTATTTATTCTTATGCTGACGTATAATCCACCACTTTATAGTCAGCTGACTTATTTTTCCTTCAATAAAATAATTTGATAAATTTTCAATCGGGAGGAAATGACTAAAATATATTTTTTTCTACGTGTATATCGCTGTTCAACCCACCCACGAAGCCGCAGCTGAAGTTCTCAAAGCTTCATAATCCAACTCTGAAGCATTTTACGAGTTATCTCCCGAGAGGAACTTGGCCATGAAAATCTATTGCTGGCGCACGTTCAATAGTGTAATATCCGCCTAGAGATTAGGTAAAAGAATATAATATAGGAGTGATATTATAAATATACTTGTAAGTGTTTGTAACGGTTTCCGATTTAAACCCTTTCGTATTTAAATGGAGCCGCACAGTATACCATTTAAATACGAAAGCGGTGGAACTAGCAATTTTGACTGCTGATTATTTATCAGTAGTAGCGTCTATAGCCAGAGCATCAAGCTTAATACAAACATTTTTACCAATTTGTGAATATAATCTATAAGTGCCCATACACTTTTAAAATGGCCTGTATGGTCATAAATGGTGCCACACATACTTGATAGTGCGTTGATTATTTCCGTGCAAATCAACAGACGACTGCAGTGCCATGCAGTGCAGTAAATTCTTTATTATTATTGATGCTCGCCTTAGGAATACTTGATGAGTCAGAAGGCGGGGGGTGTTTTCGACGGAGAGTCGAAATAACCGGTTTGTTATTATATCTTGTTCCTCACACAATAGTGACCGATGTCACTATTGTGTGTTGCACAATAATTGCAAAACCTACAGAGTTTCAGAGATTCACATGCGGAATTATAATGAGAACAACTTAAACAATTAGTGTAAGGATTATACATTTTGATAAAGACAATTTTTGGGGTAAATTTTTAAATTCAAAACCCCTTTTTTTTAAATGTAGTACATGACTCGACTGTATGCAAAATCTATACATATAATAAAATCGTAAACGAGCCGTGACTGTACATTAAATATTTTTTCAAAAAAACAATTTGTACACGTTGTACTTATGTTACCGAGGTCAAAAAATAGTTTTTAGAATTATAGTCTCTCTGTTTGTCTGTGCGTTTGTGCACGCTAATCTCAGAAACGGCTTAACCGATTCGAATGAGGGTTTCACTGATGTATTGTAGCAAGCTACCCGTAACATTTGGTGTTTGTTTCATTCCAGTCGGTTTAAAAAAAAAAGTTACCCTCTATACCGAATATCACGCGTACGAAGTTGCGGGCTCAGCTAGTAGACAATAAATTTGTCACTAGTAAACGACGAATGTGTAACTTCTATACTTAGTTGTTTCGATTTGTTTTGTACGGAGATGTCTACGTCGAGTCGCGCGTTCGTATCTCAGTCGCGCGTTTCATTATTTTAGACTGTTCACGTATGAGTTTAACTAAAACATCATAAGACGACATATTTGTATCCGTCTTGACCATTTCAAACTCGCGGCAATATGCAAAAGCACGAAATCAAGTAAATCATATCAAAATATAATCATATAATCAAAACCTTTCTAAAAATGCGTCGATTTTTGCAATGTATCCATTTGAAATGGTAATTCAGACATTCTGTCCAATTAAGCCGAACGACGAGGACTCACGCTATCGGACACACTCTTTTTAGAATGCATTCGAGTTAAAAAAATAAAAATTGTAGCATATGATTGGTTGACAATGCAAATTCCTTCTAATAGGCCATCAGAGAAACACACTAGCTATGATATTTTTTTAATTAACGTTCTTTAAAAAAGCATTTACATAGGTATTTTATATGAATGGTTTATGGCGCAATATGCACCTTATAGGGTGACAGTAAATTTACTTTTGCGGTTTTATGTTAAAGTTGATATTAAGATAAGGACTAGGCTCAGATCGAAAAAATTTTACACACAAAGTAACAAAATAGGTCAAATCTAACAACCTATTTCGGTGCAATATTGCATACCAAATTTTTATATCATTTCTGAGATAAACGAATGGATTTTCCTGAATATGTGAAATAATGAAAAAAAAAGCTTTAGTGCTGAACTTAAGTTAATTAATAAGCCTTAGTAAAAGAAAAAGTTGACGAATTTTTTTTTTACTATGACGACAAACATTTTTTTGAGCAGTAATTTACTATTTTTCAAAAAACGAAATCTGCCTGTTTCAAACTTTTTTAAATACTTTCATTTATGAACTCTATTTTTATCGAGTTTTCATTTTACTCTAAGACTCTAAGGTTTAGAGGCGACGAGAAGAAAGTCCTCACCTTAGTTGAGGTATTATGGAAACACTATCAAAACTTGTGAAGCTACTTCATTTGGCTTCACGAGCTTTTCCAATAAAGACGGCTTGCAATGAAGAAATTATAAATGGGGAAATATTAAGAAAAATATAACAAGAACTTGAACAAGATTCTTTAACAGCTCGCAAGGAATTCTTCGGTCTGAGCCTGGAATTTAATAATTTATTATTGCTTGTGAGATTTCATTTCATCGGAATAACTTTTAATATTAAAATTTTTAATATGTACATATAATGCATTTATTGTAATAAATATAAATTAACAGGAGTATGAAATAAGTAGTCTATGTCTATACATATAATAAAATCGTAGACGAGCCGTTAAAGATTTTTTCAATAAAATAATTTGTTCATTTTGTACTTTGTTGCTGAGGTTAAAAAAATAGTTTTTAAAATTTTTGTCTGTTTCTGTGCGTTTGTGCACGCTAATTTCTGAAACAGCTTAACCAATTCGAATGCGGTTTTCACTGATGTATTGTAGCAAGCTTACCATAACATTTAGTGTTTGTTGCATTCCTATAGGTTTACAAACAAAAACGTTATGCGCTATACCGAATACGACGCGTACGAAGTTGCGAGCTCAGCTAGTCTACAATAAATATTAACAGAGATAATCATAAAAAAATCAATCCTTTTTGGGGTACGTAATATAAGTCTGATTTGTCTCTTTTAAAGAACCCACATACTAAAAATTTAAGTCCTTTATATTGTTGGTAAAGTTTGGTGCATTTGAGAATAAATCAACCTCGTGAGTTAATACATATAACCGATCTTACTAGGTCATATTGCTAATAGGACGAACTGCTTATAGGCCGTTTCGCTTTTAGGACGTTCTGCTCATAGGGTGTTTTTAATTAAATGTCCTAGTGATATGCAAGCGCTTGTGATAAAAAAAAAATCATTTTTTTAAGTGAAACTCAAAAAGAAACAGAAACATTCTCACTGGAAATTATATTTATGACATAATATATTAAATAATAACAATAAATTAACCTTTTGAAAGTTTTTACGATTCTGCGACATTGGGAACTAATTTCTAAATTATAATAACAAATATTAATATAAATTGAAATTTTAAATTATTATTTATTTTATGTGAAATAATGAAAAAAAAATATTCAAATAATATTTCCGACGGTTGATCCAGGCTGTTTTTGACTGTCCCATTGGAAATGGGATGGGGAGGTTATAGGGGATGCCTCTATGTCTAGAGATTACGATGATGGTGATGATGATGCTTTTCATACCAACACTGCGGAATCTATACATAAAATCATAAAAGAACCGTGTCTGTACGGTTACGGAGGCCAAAAACATAGTTTTTAGTTTTTATGTCTGTTTGTCTGTGCGTTTGTGCACGCTAACCTCAGAAACGGCTTAACCTATTTGTATTTCCACATAAAGCACTACAAAAATTTAATGAAAACAGTGTAGACTTGTGAAAAATTTTCAATCTATACTTCTATATTTATACTAATCTATTAAAATAATATAAAGAGAAAAGATTTGTGTATGTTTGTAATGAATTAACTAAAAAACTACTGGACCGATTTTAAAAATTCTTTCGCCTATAGAAAGCTACATTATCAAGGAATATTATTTTATAAAGAGAAGCAGACGAAGTCGCGTGTAACAGCTAGTGATGCTTACCTTGTCGATATGCGAAATAATGGACACAATAATATCGATACAAGTATGCATCCAATTTATTAAAATAAAAACGAAGTATTTTAATTTTATCATATATTTCACACAAAGAAGATTAACTGTGAATCTTGTGCACACCATTTTACAAATAATCATAAATTACGTAAACATAATTCCGGTGTCGTTCGTAAGGCCGGAAATTACTCGTATATTGCCGTAGCAGCATACCATGTTACAAATGACACCACATTATTCTACCGGTAATAATTCTAATATAAGCCTAACGTATATTGTTAACGGTTTAATTATGTTTAAAATTTATTAGTGTTAAAATAAATTCCATGAAGTAAATATTTCACTAAATCAAAAATTTGTTTTATTTATTATTTTATTATTTTTTTATATTACTTCGTGTACAAATTGTTTTTTTGAAAAAAAAAAATTTAATACTAGCGGCCCGCCCCCGGCTTCGCCTGTGGTTTAATTTTTATATACATAAACATTCCCCGTTTATCCCTCTTTCCATTAGTGAAAACCGAATTAAAATCGGTCTACCCGTTCACGCGTGATGCCGTGACCAAGGGAAATGGGGATTCATTTTTATATATAAGAAGATAGATAAATATTATGTAAATTGATATTCTGTCATTGAAAGTATGTAAGTACTTTGCTTTTAGTGTGTCTTAAAATATTTTTTTACCAACTTCATTTACTAATGGTTCGATTTAATCTCAGAGTGTACACGCATACGATTGATCTATTACGACTCTTGGAAAAGTTGTGTACTCTAATATAATATAGATCTGCATACTAAATATATGAGCTATATATTCTAAATCAAATTGCACTGTCTGGCGGTTAATGATGAATCAGTAAATAGTCGTGGTACGCTGTGATAATATATTAATGTTATTGCTCGCCATTGAATTCATATTTTCATTATTCAATTATTGTGTTTTTGTAAATAAACTTTTAAATTAATTTAATTTAAACAAAAGTTAGTAGGTAAGTCATAACAAACTACAAAATATGTAAATTGGTCATTGGTCGAGGTACTTGACTGAGCGCTCTGCTCTGACTCAGGAGTCTCGTGTTCTATTCTAGGAAGAGTCAATTTTGGAAATGAACTTTTCAAAGCTGAATGTGTTTTCGCCTGAAGTCCGTTATATGGTTATCAATAACCCAAGCTTATATAATAGTACTTCTTTCTTAGCTTATACATAATAATATAATAAGACTACAATATATAGATTGTCATAGTCATAGATAATACATTAACCGAAAATAATATCGCGATCTGTTGAATTAAATGTAAATTTCTGTAAATTTCCTTTGCAATTATGCATTAAAATTTATAAATATTGTTTATACACAACAGAAAATCAAATATTGTACAAGCGGTTAAGGTGCTTTGCCTTAGTGTTCTGACTCAAGGGTCCCAAGTTCGATTACCGGATGGGCCAACTTTGCAAACGAGCTATTCAAAGTTGGCTCTGGTCTATGTGTGCAGGGTTTCGCCCCGTTTCCATTGTATGGTTATCACATAACACAAGCCTTAGTACTGAATAGAATATAACTTTATTTTCCATTGTTTTTCGTGGTTTGCTTATTTTGGGGCCTTAGTTTTGGCGATTTTTTTTATTACTTATTAAATAAACCTTATTTAGATTTGAATTATGCCATTGATATCATGTCAAAATTTTTGTGATTTTTGAAAATCATAAAAAAAAATTAATTTAATTTAATTTAATCACAAAAAAATTTTAAAGGTCAACCATATACTTTATATTATTTTGGTTGAGTTTGTTTCCATAATTTAAGAGAAGTCTGTTTATAGAGAATTAGCTCTATTTTTTATTTTTATCTTGTAAAAAAAATCACTTACATCAATTGTTTACTTACTAACTAAAAACCTTTAGTGGAACTGAATAAGGCGAAATTATCTTCACAAGAAATCTAGTGTTAGTACGACGTCCCCTGTTGATTAAAGGCATTGCATGTCGCGACATATGCTACATTGTCTGCTTGTCGGCTGGCACTGGGGCTTCTTTATTGCTTTTTGTATCGTAAATTATAACCCAATGCGTTAACTCAGTCAACACTATATCAGGCAAGTGGAGCTAATTTAAAAAGAAAATGCTAAGTACTTTAAAATGTGTTATTTTTTTATAGCACAAATCTGTCATTACAAACTGCAGTATCTCTGTTATAAATTAAACGATTTATGAAGAAAAAGTCAGCCTTAGCAGGTCCACTGCTGGATAATGCCCATAATTTTCCAATAGGACAGGTCAGTAGTAGTCTGGATGCAATACGGACGTCTGAACTTGTCCATTTGTGAGTTCTCCATGTTATCCTGCCCATTGCCTCTTCAACTTACTAAAATAGGTGGTTATCGTTAGTATACGATCTCCCCATTCCGTGTTGGATACACGTTAGAGCTCTACATAGCTCGTTGAGCTAAGTTGAGGTTATGAGGAGATTTTGAAATTAGTAAAAATCATTTATCTAGTAAAATTAAAGTGGCTGCTTGGAAAAATTAGTACAGGAAGACGTTTTGCTGGACGGCGTTCAATCGGGTGCTGCAACGACATATGAAGTCGCAAGAAAAGAGCAGAAGATTCGACAAGTCACTTTGGTTGTCTATGAGAAAGGCTTACATCCAATAGTGGGCGTCTGTCGGCTTATAATAATTATTTAATGATGATATATTTCAAATACATGACATATACGGACAAACGAGACAGCTACTTAGGTATATTTTATTTTTACTACAATTTAAAGAATTAATTTCAGTAGGTTTAATTATTGTTGAGAACAATTTATATCTCAATAATAACGAGGTTTTTTTTGTTAAGATCTACAGACAGGCTGACGGTCCACTTGGTGGTAGGTGGCTACCATTGCCTATAGCACAAGCAACGCCAAAGCTGCTGCAAGTGCGCTGACGACTACAGTAGGATTAAGGATAAGAGATTTGGAAGGGATAGGTCAATGGGCTCTGGCATTTCTTACTCACTCTCACCGAAACACAACACAACAGCACACAGTGCTGTTATTTCACGATGGTCTTCTATAAGGGGGTGCTTATTGCCGCCAGACCGCCAGACGGGCTGCCCAAATGGCTGCGAAACGCAGTTTGCCCTGCCACTACTTTCCAGCTCCAGACTAGAGACAAATTTGAAAACTTCATTTTTCAAAGTTGACGCTACCGTACCGGGAATCGAACTCGGGAACCCTAGAACAGAGCAACCTAACCACTCATCGTACGGGCTAGTCAAAAAAATCAAAAATTATGTGACATTTTATGACGATATACCTTACTCCTTGCCACATTTAGAATCCAAAGGGAATTGTTATTTTGTAGAATTCCACAAAATAATTTTCGTCTAAAATTAATTCTTCGAACGAACGTTTAGAAGCCGTAAAAGCCATTTTAATAACCCATAGCAAGTTTCCTACAGATAAAGATCCGCACGAATTGACTAAAACACTGCAAAAACAAATACCCACTCACATGTAAAGGGAATAATAAATTTAGCGCAACAAGAACGACAATTTGACTTGAAACATTGCGGTTAAAGCGGAATAATGTCCAATGAAAATCCTTAGAAATACAGATAAATCTCAGACAGCTGCGCACGCGCAGAAAATGTTACCAAATCAACGTACCAAAACGTATAACACGAGGTTGACACGAACATAAATTGATGCGGCAAAGCTCCATAACAATTTATATTTATACTATCTTTGAAATATGACAGGATCTTTGATAAAATTTAGTTGATTGTACCAAAAACATGATTTATATTATACTAGTTGAGCCCGCAAATTCGTACGCCTGGTATTTGGTATAGAGCGTAACTTTTCTGTTTGTAAACCGATTAGAATGAAACATGTTACGGGAAGCTTGCTACAATACACCAGTGAAAACTGCATTCATATCGGTTAAGCCGTTTCTGAGTTTATCGTGCACAAACGCACAGACAAACAGGCAAAGATTCTAAAAACTATTTTTTGGCTTGTATAAATTGTTTTATTTTTATAATAATATTATTAATTCTTTAAACGAAATTAACAATGCAATTATCTCGAGCAAGCATTCTCCGTGTTTGATTTTTTAAGGTCATTCATGCTTTTAAGGTCTTAAATGCTTTATTTATAAAAGTATCTAATATCAATAGGCACTATATGAAGTGTAACTATATAACTAATTATCATTAAAGCTAATGTAACACAAAATCAGAACCAAGAGGACCGCACACCTGGCACGTTTATGCTTTGGCTTAAAGGCCAAGCCAGCATTCACTTACAGCTCATTAATTTCCACCTCATTTGCTGTAATCGATGGTACGCTTGCCAAGAGATAGTTCCGATGTGACATGTAACTAATTTAACAACATACCTAATCTAAATAAAGGTATACACGTGCTAATGACACATATAATTAAAAAATGATTTTTTCTGTTTTGTTTTTTACATACCTAAAGAATAAAAAAAACCTATCAATACTTATATCCTAACATTCTTAACTCTGTTAACAAAAAAAAATCTGCAATATTTGTCTGAAATTTTTCAGACTCATACAATTTTGGTATAATTTAGAAAAAAAAACACCAAATGTCTTTCACCCATCGATATTTCATAAGAAGATATATTTTAAAAATGCCCCTGAGCGACTCAACTTTTGATTTGTTGATAAATTTTCCTGAACTAGGTGTAATGATAAGTTGATATTTAAAGTCGACTTCTGAACTTATTTATTCTTCTCTATGCTCTGTTAAAGATTTGTTTCTTTCTTATTATCATAAGATATGTGCTTAAGTGTAACTCCTCTGAGATTTTTTTCACAAGACTTATGACTTATGATACATTTAAAATAAATATTAGTAAGTAAGTACTAATGCAATAGCTAATCTGGTTTTGATATTTGGTAGCCTTTTATGGAACGCTATATATCATAACACTACTATCGTTAGCGAGTAGAAGTTATGTGCGGCACCCTGACGAAAACCGAGCATTACCGAGAATAGCCGAAATTGAGCATGCTTATGTCAATTTATATTAAAGCGGATGTGCGGGACTCAGCTAGTGTACTTTCCTAAAAATATTTATTTCCTCTGCCTCCAGCTAAAATGGTAAATTCCTTTAAAAATAATAATTTATGTCATGGTTATAGCAGAAGAATATTAATGACTGAGTTTGACAGGACTAGTCAAAAATTGGGCAGCTTACCAGTATTTTGTGTACGAGTATGTGTGCGTATATGAACTCGTAGGGGTATCTAAAGCAACCTATTTTTATTTTATCTTTTTACCAAATTTCTCTCAACTCCTTTTTATTTATGACTAGCGACCCGCCCTCGGCTTCGCCCGGGATACAATTTTTATATATAAGAACATTCCCCGTTTATCCCTCTTTCCATTAGTGAAAACCGAATTAAAATCGGTCTACCCGTTTACGCGTGATGGCGTGACCAAGGGAAATGGGGATTCATTTTTATATATAGAAAGAAGGATGGACGGTGCTACTGCGACCTTCCCCCTGAGGTCTTACATGTATAAGGCTTCATGCCATGTATTTTAATGGTAACATAATTATCTGTATGTTCGTCACACATTTTCTAAATAAAAATATTTAATCAAAGATACGTCAAACGAAAAAGTTACGTCGAATATTAAAATAGAGGCATAAACAAACAAAAAAAAAGTCAATTTTCTATCTAATTCTAAAGTTACCAGCTAACAAGCTTGTGAATTATTTACGGGATCTTTCATCTTAAAGCAAATACGGAGACATTACAGTGAGCCTAATTAGTATGGCCACTCCATGAGCTTTGGTGTGATTTATTTCAATATTCCGTGACTCAAAACGGGGCATAGTTAAAGAAACAGTAAACAAGTTGGATTAAATAAATATTAAGTATACTATGTCGTTTTAGTTAAACGGTTTAAAATAATTCCTTATAATTTATGATTTTAAGGTAAAGCCAAACTAACTTATTGAAAAATTATAAACAGCAAGTTATACCAAGTATAAGTTATAGAGTTCTACATTATATAAATGTGTATTTCTATCGTTTTAAGATGTTGTGTGTTTATTAGGTTTCCGGGCGACCTGACTTGCAGCACATTATTGTTGTACTTTTACTACCATAAACAAGTACGGCAGTAACCCCCTTACAGAAGACCACCGTGAAATAACAGCACGAGTGCTGTTGTGTTTCGGTGAGTGAGCAAGGGATGCCAGGGCCCATTTCCCTATCCCTCCTAATTCCTTATCCTTAATCCTACTGTAGTCGGCAGTGCACTTGCAGCAGCTTTGGCGTTGCTTGTGTTATAGGCGACGGTAGCCACCTACCATCAAGTGGACCGTCAGCCTGTTTGCCGATCTTAACATTTAAAAAAAAAGTTATCTGATTTCTTTATTTCTAAAGTAGCTATAGTCATAAACTTAGTTACAGTGATCGTCTAGCAATATATTTAATACTAGCTGTTGCACGCAACTTCGTCCGCGTTTCTTTATAAAATATAAAACATGAATATAATATAAATTTATAAACGAAAACTAATATTAAACAAAAACATTTAATATGTTGGTAATTAACAGACTAAGCATTCAACATTTTCATACCCATCGCCAATTCATATAATTTAAAGAGGATTTCACATATTGTACATAATCAACCTGGATTATGAAATTATTTAGTTGAATAAGGATTATATGAATGTATTTCGATTCTACCAAACTCGATTTTAACTGTAGGTATATTAACTAATTTGGGATATTAACTGTATAATAACGTATGCGATTTGGTATAAAAAATCAACCAAATCCCATACGAACGCATATTTTCCGTTGACTGCATATACCCTACCAACATTACGAGTAACTTTTTCTATAGCTTTTAAGCTACTTATAACACCAGCACACTGATATCGTCCCTGAATTGCTTGTGTATACACCTACCATACAGTGTATAGCCTATTAATACTGTTGATGTCAATTTTTCACGATAAATGGGGACAGGTATACCTGTCCCATAAACAGTATCATTAAAATACCTTCGGTAGAAAACTCCAATGCATTCAAGAGAAAGTACCTAGATATTTCTCGAACACGTAAGGCCACTCTAACGATGCTGTTATTACTTACTGGTAATCACTTGTGTTGTGGTCAAGATGTGTGATTCACGGCTGTATGCGCAATTGACTTTGTGAATATGCGCACAAAACAAAAGGCAAAATGCTCTTTGAACATTTCAACATTCGTAAGCATAAATTCTTAAAGCGTTAAGAGCAAGGGTTGGGTCGCAACAAATCAATGTCTTCACTAAAGTTTGTAAAGGTTTTCAATTTTAATAACTATGTTATTATTCAAAGGTTGGGTGTTAACATAAATTTGCTTACCAATATTTATTCGTACAACAAAGTTGTAACTGACTTTGTTTAATGTATTTACCAGAGCAAATATTTTAAAAATATACAATATTTTGTTACGTGCGGGGTGAGTCTAAATGCCGTGTATGAGTGAAAGAAACAATTTATTTTCACAAATCAAGATGACTGCCAAAATCACCAAACTTGTCCGATGAAACCGTTAAACTTGCCAAAAGTTGTTAATGATTCCATTAATGTGTCGCCGGTTCACTGTCGCAAGTAACTTCGCAAAAGCTCCTAAGAGTCGCTTTCGTATCGCTTGTTGTTGCACAACTAACTCATTTGAAAGGCCGCACTCTTATTTATACTTGGCGCCAAGCGCTTCGATGTATTTCGAATCTATCAGAAAATGCAAACAAGATTGTAAACAAGCCATTGAAAGTTCGGGAATGCTGTTTCTGTTGAAATGTAAAATCTATGTTGTAAACGTAAGGAACAATTTCCTTTTATACTAATCGGAAAGGGGCGTGGCTATCATCGATAGGGTGGAACGTTCGAGTCTTTCGGACGGCGCGAACACTTTTTCCAGAACGTCCCATAGTTAGTCGTAACAATATGTATGAAATAAAAATTTAAATGAGACGCATGTATTATTGATTTTGTGTTTATAATGTAATAAATGAATTCAAATTTTCAACCTACTTCTAGTTAATTTTAGATGTCTTTGACGTGATAGTGATGGCAATAACCATACCATTAAAAAGGACCACTGTGAAAATAATAAGAGCATGTGTGCTGATCTTTTTCGGTGAATAAGTAAGGGATGTCAGAGACTTTTGCCTATCCCCTCCTAATATCTTAATCTTTATTCTACTTAGTATTTAAATAAGTATTTAAGTAGTAAATACTTATTTATATTAAGTAAAAATAAGTATTTAAGTATTTAAGTAGCCTGACTTGTGTTAAGTAGCAGCTTACCGTTAAGTAGACTTGTCAGCCTCCCTGTCAACCATTATATTTTTAAAAAACTGGTTAGTTAAATGGGATTTTTTTCATGTAATTCTTATTGCAGTTTCATGGTTATAAATAATGTATTCAAAATTTTCAAACAGTATCATTGGGTTGAAAGTGATTTAGTCGATTTAGTATACAAATTACTTTCAACAATGTCCCTCCCTGTACTGTACATTATTTCCATTGTATCGTATGTCATGTCGATAATATGTCAACATATAATAGCCATAGAAAGACGGTTAAATTGGTTTGAAAACAATAGATCTGTGTGTCTGACAGTCCATTAGATAGGTAAGAATGACAAACAGTATGAAACTTTTAAAGTAAAATTTAAGACTAGAATGAAATTATTTTAAAAAGATGACACTAGAATGTAAACAAATTACCATGTAAACAAATTAGGTAATTAAAAATCACTTTTGTTTTTTAAATCCCTTAATATCATATTTCTTACGATGCTTCCCGTGTAAATATAGTATTATGCTCGTCTTAGTACTTTAAAAAGCAATAGAGTATTAGATTCGATCCGCCAAAAGTAACTTCATTATTCTAGCACATGGCGGTGAAATGTGCTGCAGTTGACGTCTGATAAATGACTTAATGATGTCAATGAGAAAATATATGTATGATTATTTGTAGAAAATATATGTATGATTATTTGAGAAAATATATGTATGATTATTTGAGAAAATACATGTATGATTATTTTTAACTGTTAGTTGGTTTTAACGCCACCAAAATGCAAGCGTGTTTGTTCTCTGCAAAAAGGAGCCCTTTCGACTTTTAACTTTCCTCGTACTTGTAGCCAATGATCTCGAGCTTCTTGGCATGAGGTTGTGCTCAAATTTTAACTTCAGTACTTCTATCGCGTCCAAATCCCAAACATCGGCCAAAAAGCTGGGCATCTTAAATAGGTTGAAGCGATGCTTCACACCTGGACAGCTCCTCTCTTTGTACAAGGCACAAGTCCGTTCTTGTGCCTTGTATTGCTGTCACTCGTATTGCTGTCGAGTATGGCTCAGCAAAATACCAATTTGCCGCACTCGACTCGGTGGATGGCAGAGCTAAGAGGCTCATTAGCGACGGTACACTAATAAGAATTAAGCTGCGGAGCCTGGCTCATAAGCCCAAAATTGCCTGTCTGTGTGTATTCTATAAGATGTAGTTCGGAAAGTGTGTTCGGGAGCTGCATGAGATCATACCTTCTTCCCCTTTATTCTATCGGACATGCAGACGTACGGCTGGTTACCATCCTCACCTTGTCGAAATCGCTCTAATTCAGACCAAGCGCTTTAAAACATCTTTTAAAATGCGTTTCGAGGGAATAGGCATCTTCTGGTAAAATTGTGATGTGTTATTTCAAAGAACACCTACTGCTCGCTATGTAACAGTGACATCACTAGGACAATACATGCGGGTGGTATCAGTCCGTGAATGATCATAATCGAAAAACATTTGTGACATTGGTCCTCCTTGATTAATGACATCTAGATTCAAAACTTTAGTTATTGTTTGATACAAAGCCGAATCACATTTGATTAATTATGGATGATATAATTTTACAGAGTAATTTAGATATCGTCGTTGTCAAACCAAAATCTGTAGTATACTTTTGAGATACTGACAAAACAAGTTTTCCTGAAAAAAATTACATAAAGGTTTATTTAAAAAAGAAGTATTTTATTTGAAACTTAGAGTTGTTATACGTAAACTTATTGGTGTTATAAACATGAACATTTAATACCTAATAAAAAAAAACTATAATATATTTTAAGAAATTCAATTGTAAAATTAAAGTGTATGTTTATACTAATGTACACAGAAAATTTGGAGGTATAAATTGGTCCCGTTTTCCTGTAAAATGTAAATCTGTGTTTTAAAAGAGGTTTCTTTGAAATTTTTTTCTCTGTTATAAAAGTTTACCAATCGTGTAATTCAACTGACAAAATGAAGTCAGTAATATGAAGAAAGAGATTACCAAACACCACTTTCATATGTTTTGTCATTGCTGAGAAAAATCTAAATCCCTGCCCCCAAAATTTCCAATTCGTCGCCTTAAGAGGATGGTTTCGACAAATAGTGCTCATAAGCACTTTTTTTTCTTACTATAGATAAGGCGGTCAATTCACCAAGGTCAAAATGTCTCATAAAAGTGCACATAGCAGATTTTGGTTTGACTACTACGATATATTGTTTTCTATGGTAAATTCCAAATCTTTTCCTTTTTGATTATATCTTCTCTATATATAAAAATGAATCTCCATTTCCCTTGGTCACGGCATCACGCATGAACGGGTAGACCGATTTTAATTCGGTTTTTACTAATGGAAAGAGGGATAAACGGGGAATGTTCTTATATATAAAAATTGCACCCCGAGCGGGCGGGTCGCTATTAAAATTTTGTAAATTCTTAAGAATAACATAAACTTAGTAATAATGAACATTTTCTCATTACCTATTTGTATAATATTGATAGCAAAGATTTTAGGAAACTGGTTAAAAATTACGCGTAAATCGATGAACGGGCTCCGTCGAAGCTTCGCTTTATTATCTCGATGTTAAATTTCGATCAATCATTAAATATAAAAATAACAATAAAATCAAATTAAATATTATTTAACTAGATGGCGTTTTGTTTTTATTTAGATCTATTATATTTTAACCACTACACCAGTAAACCAATTTTGAAAAGGATTTGTATCCTGGGATTTAAAAATTCATATGTGCGAAGCCACATGAACAAGTTAGTGTTATATAACTTAAATAAACTAATTTATAAAATTTTGCTTATTCAAGTTTAAAGTCTAATCATAATTTTAATATTTTATGAATAGTATAATGATATCAAAGAAAAGTCTCAGTCATAAAAATCTAAGTAGTAGGTAGATAAATTGTTTCAAGAACATATTCTTAAAACATTGTACAACACAAGTATATTGTTTAAAGATTTTAATTCGATTTCAATTAAAATGCCTTAATCGTTTATGTTAATATGCACATACCAAATGAAACAATTACAGGCAAATTCTAACAATTTAAGCTGTACTAACTATACTATCAACAATAATCTAAATTAAAGCTAAATTTAACAATTTAGCTTTAATTTAGATTATTATTGATAGTATAGTTTTATGTATGGACTAGCTGAGCCCGCAACTTCGTACGCGTGGTATTCGGTATAGCGTGTAACTTTTTTGTTTGCAAACCGTTTGGAATGAAAAAACACTAAATGTTACCGGAAGCTTGTTACAATACTTCAGTGAAAACCGTATTCATATCAAGCTGTTTCTGAGATTAGCGTGCACAAACGCACAGACAAACAGGCAATAAATTCTAAAAACTATTTTTTTTTCTATCTCAGTAACGACTAACGTAAGTACAACAGAATTGCTGCTTTTTTTTAATATTATTTATTGTACAGACAAGGCTCGTTTACGATTTGATTATATGTATAGTATGGATTTCTAAGGCGTGAAGTAAATCTTGAGCTTAGTCAAATAAAATGTGTACGGGAACGTTGCATCTTAAAGAAATATTTACTACAGAGACCGCATTAGAAAATATACACTTGTCGAATGTGTGAAGATGCTCCCTCATCGGGTTTGTGACCACGTACGTAGTGTCAACAGAATGCCGCCAGCCACCTTATTTATTGCCGGGTGCTGATGTGTGGTCGCCGATGTTATTCTTAGCGTGAGACGGGAATGTAAAAGGGGTTTATGTTATTTTACCAGATCTTCTCTAAACCGAAATTTTGGTCTTCGTAATAACAATATTTATTTGTGAGATCTTTATAAGCAACCACGAGAAATTGAAATTATATTAGTAAACAAACAATTTCAAATAAAGACATTTTTAGTTCACTTTAAAAGTAGTTATGAATGGTTTTGAATATGAACTTGAATGGTAGCGGCAGGTCACACTTCGTTCCTCAGTCACAAATAGGGAATTCTACCTGACTTTTGTTCTTTTTTAATTAAAAAATATTTATATTATTATAAAAATATAAATAAATTTCATTACAATAACCATCATCACTGATTAAAAAAGGAAAAAAATCCAAATATTCTGTTTAAATTAACAATATCTGTGTATTTCAAGCACTTTCTCAGATGAATAATTAAATGATTGATAAATGATAATGTTTTAAAAATTAACTATATGCTGCGTATATGCTGCGTATGTGCTGCTATAACCGCGTATATGCTGAAATAACAGCATATACGCGCTGTTGTGTTTCGGTGAGTGAGTAAGGGATGCCAGAGCCCATTTCCTTATCGCCTCCTAATCCCTTATCCAATCCTACTGTAGTCGGCAGCGCACTTGCAGCAGCTGTGGCGTTGCTTGTGTTATAGGCGACGGTAGCCACCTACCATCAAGTGGACCGTCAGCCTGTCTGTCGACATAACATAAAAATCTGATCTGATCTGAGTCATTATGGCCATCTTTAACACTCAAGAAACTTCCACTGCTGGTTAAAGTTCTCCCCACAGATGCCAAAGCTCACTGCTGAACACACGGTCTTACTATGTGATTGGACCGCCTAGTGATATAGTGATATGCTAATATAGCTATGTAATTCAAGAGATATTTGGGAAATTTTAGTTAACTTACAAATTTCTTCCTATTCTATAGAAACGGCTATACTATCCCGTCTAACAGGAGATTTCCGAGCATAACTATGAGCTTCCTCATTTAGTCAACTGTCGTCTCTGTCTCATAGAACTAAAATAAATAAATAAAACCTTCAAAAATTTTAATTTAAACTCTATTCTCGGCAATACAAGGGTATCACAATTTCGCAATCTCTTAAGTCAAGCCTTACGATGTCAGTAGAGAGTCGGTGAGATCGCTTCTTGAGGCAATTCTCACTAAATCTACTAAACCTATTTCAGTACAAGGACATTTCTCGCGAATTCAACTGTAAGTTTCCTCGAATTGCATTGGCTCGAGAATCTCTTGGGAGGAAAATTTGTACGACCCAGATAACACAGAAGATTGAAAATAAAGTTACCTTACTAAAGCCATAGCGGACGTTTTACAAAAGAATTTGATTTGTTTGGTTACCATAACAAAATGCTGAATTCCACAGAACACCCGCTAGATTCGATTTTACATTGCAAAACAGCTAAATCTGGAATCGTAGTCTCTTACATACTATTTTATTGGCCCTTTGAAACCTTATACAGACTTGGACGGAAATTGAACCGCGCACTTATCGAATAATTTTGCTGTTTCAATTCTAATTTTGGCCCTAATGGTTCTTGCTTAGAGCGTATTAGCAATCGAAGGTTCGTGTTAATACTTTATTACTCTTGGAAAACTATTTTCATGTTTGAGTATAAGATTACAGAAATAAATAAAATTGAAATGTTTGTATTTGATTTTTAAATAGTTTCCCTTTTTATATGCAACTGGTGTTTCTGTTTTCTAAGTTTTTTGTGTTCACATTCAAAACTACTTATAACTAAATATTTTAAAATGTTCTAAAATGGCAGTGATGAAATAAAAAAACAGATCTTTCAAAAATTCTTAAACCTTTTATTAAAATATTTATATTAAATTTTCTGCATTATGTAATATATGAAATTTTAAGAAAGTGACCTTAACTACTTTTATCTTTTTTATGTATGGAATTTTAAATGTAAAAAAATGTTTTTATTTTCAAGTTAAGATCAGCAGACAGGCTTGATGGCTACAGTCGCCTTTAACACAAGCAACAGCTGCTGCAAGTGCGCTACCGAAAACAGTAGGATTAAGGATATGGGATTGGATAGGAAAACTGGCTCTGGCATCCCTTACTCACTCACCGCTGTTATTTCACGGTGGTTCCCAAATGACTGCAAAACGCAGTATGCCAATATTAAAGATATACTGTCCCATCTTATTTACTGTCACTTCTATTACTGTAACTTTCATAATTATACAACGCGTGATGTAATTGCTTTCAGAAGAGTAATAATATATCTAATTATTTTTGGCAATCTCATTTAATAGTTGCAAAAGATAATTAAAATTACAAAACATTAAGATTAATTTTGCTCTAACTTTCTATACAAATTAAGCGAATAAAATGAAGGAACCCAAAGCTAATTCAAAATGGCAAAAATAAAGAGCAGGTATCGAGTTACATTAATTTATATAACATTAACCTTTTTATTCTAGACGTATCTCATTATTAGTTTTGATAAGGTATCGTTTATAGTAAAAATAACATTCAGAAACATATAATTTATACTGACGACTACTAAATAGTAAATCTTAACTAATATTTTAAACTATCTGGTGTCCGCGTTAAAAAATAAAAATACATGAGACAGGTAACGTCTAACATCTTTATTGCAATTATAGCTTTGCCAGGCGCTAGATGATAGTACTTTTTTCTAGATGAAAGGTATCCTATGTCCTTTCCTACATACCTGACAACGTGTATGCAAAATTTCATGATGATCGGTTCAGCTGTTTAGGCGTGAAAGGTAAACAGCCAGACAGAGTTACTTTCACATCTCTATATATAAAAATGAATCCCTATTTCCATTGGTCACGGCATCACGCGTGAACGGGTAGACCGATTTTAATTTGGTTTTCACTAGTGGAAAGAGAGATAAATATCCCTATTATATATAAACATTATATTATTATTTTATATATAAACATTCCCATGTTTATATATAAAAATTACACCCCGGACGAAGCCGGTTATAATATTAGTATGGATGGGAGAGTGAGTTTATTTGTTTACAGCAAAGTACATAGGGTAACTTACATCTAGAAAAAGTACTGTTCCTACTAATATTTTATTCTATGAAAAAAGGTCACATTTAAACCTCAAATGCGCTGTTGAAACAGCTCCCATTTTTATCCCATACCATAAAAAAGTATCTTAAGACTTCATTGGAGTCAATCTTGATGCATAACAATTAGTGTTATAAATTAATGCGAAGTGACGTCACTCAAAGTTCCTTTTAACTCACACTTAATCATAAATCTAAATGCGTACTCGCCAATCTTCACAGCTGCTACTAATTTGTCTAAGTAATTCGCACTGCACAGTGCACAATGTAGTCTCAGAGAAGCATTTATACCGATTTTACTCATAAGTTTTTTTAAAACATTTTTTACCTACAGTTGGAAGCTGAACATAAAAATTTTCTTATTTGAAAAATACTATCGTAATTTTACTGTCATGTCTTACTAAAGTTAGGTTACACATACCTTACGACACTAAAAAGATTTTATTCTTTTACTACGAAAGGTATATTTAGAAGTAGTAATGCACACAGCTTTACAGTCATAGAATGGGCTGCACAACTGGCGACAATAACCTAAGACCACTGTGAAATAACAGCACTTGTGCTTCCTTATCCTCCTATCCTAGTATTTTATTCTATCAGGTCAACAGCGCAATTATATTCAATTGTGTTTATAGGCGACCACGGTAACTAACCATCACGGCTGCAAGCGACCATCGAGAAAACGTGTTGTTTTATTTCTGAATTATTTACTGTAAAGAATCAGTCGAAAAGATCAATCAAAGTGTACGGACACCCTTAAACCCTCTCCAGTTAACGATCCTTTCTTGTACTCCTTAACTCCTCGACAGTCTTTGTTCGTTTCACTAATAAACAACTGAAGATCGCCGTTGTCAGGAGATTTTTCAATGAACCAATTTGTATAGTCTGAAACATTGAATCATTTGTTATGGAATCGAGCGCTACTTAAATGAAATTAAAAAGTTTTATAATAAATTGAATTCGCAAAGAGATATTGCGGCGACTATCCTTAGTCAATAAAAATATTATTTGATTGTACATATCACGTCGTAATAGGTACTTGCTGACTGTAAGATTTGGAACTAAAAGTGTATTTATAATTATTTAGACTTAAGTTCAAGCCAATATAAAATGTACATTTTAAGAAATAAAACTATTAAGATGGAAACACCATTAAGTATAATATATTAATTTATAAGAATAATTAAGAACAAAATTAATAAACGTCTGAAATATAGCGTATTCGACAAGGCAGACGAAAGTTAATGTTCCAACCTACTCTAAGACAGACTTTTAGTACAGGAAAATTTAATAACATGTCAAAATTTGAGTTCCTCAGGGGCATTTTTTTTATAAGCTTATAGAAGAAATGTAATATCGATGGGTGAAAGAAATTTTTGATTTCACCCTGTAGAAACGAATAGAAAACATGAAAATAGTTGTTTTTTTTTTTAATTTTTATTTTTTTCTTTTATATTAAGACAGTTTGACGATCCACTTGATGGTAGGTGGCTACCGTCGCCTATTACACAAGCAACGGCAAAGCTGCTGCAAGTGCGCTGCCGACTACAGTAGGATTAAGGATAAGGGGTTAGGAGGAGAGAGGGAAATGGGCTCTGGCATCCCTTACTCACTCACCGAAACACAACAGCACACGTGCTGTTATTTCCCGGTGATCTGTAAGGGAGTTTTTACTGCCGCCAGACGGGCTGCCTAAATGACTGCTAAACGCAGTGTGCCCTGCCACTAATTTCCAGATCCAGGTCCAGAGCCTTTGAAAAGTTCATTTTTCATATTACTTTTTTAGGGAGGTTGGAAGATATAAGGGATGATAGGTACATTTAAAAAACATCACAGTATCAATCTTTACCTTCTAACCTCTCTAAATATTTTAATTTAGAAATATTTGCTTATTATTTAGGCTTTCCATCGGTAAAGTAAAATGACAATTATTTTTTTTTTCACATTTAACGGGTTCGATTCCCCGTGTAGATAAGCAATTATTTAAAATTCTGTGAATGCAGTTCGTATTGTTTTTAAAATAAAAATGAAGTTTTCTTTCAGTAAAATTGTCTATCTACAGTATGTAAGGTACTTTCCCTCCATGTGGCAAAGTTGTGGGACGCCCTGTATATTTTATGTATTTAAAACGAAATTCTCTACAATATTTGTCAATTATTTTTTCTAATGCTACCACTTTAATTTAATTTGGAACAAAACACCTATTTTTATTTTTTATATAGCTCTACAGACTGGATTCGAAAATTTCTTTCACCCATCGATATTTCATATTATCTTCTATATCCTTATATCAAATATGCAACTGTTTTTGATTTCATCAATATACTAGAAATTTTAAATGCATTGATTTTACTAAAAATCCTTGTCTAGTGATGTAATGATAGCGATCAGTCGTTTTAGAAAATAAATTTAAATGAATAAGTTGACATCAAAATAATAACAGTCACACACAAAATGGTAAATTTTTTAATAAAACTAATGAGCCACTATTTGTAATGTGTCATCTAGGATTTAGTCTGCATAATAATGTTTCTTTTACTGTTCAACTTGACAGTGAATTATAACACTCTCAAATTAATTCTAATGACCTCCCTTGTCCAACCATTTTGAATTCCATAATCCACAGCATGCTTAGCACACAATAGTTGTAACTCGTTTAATGCACAATAATGTCAAAATCCATTGAGTGGTTTAGAAATTAGCGGAGTTAGCAGCAACGTTTAGTAATTTTAATTTATAATATGTATAGATATAGATAAAGATAGTTTGATAATTGAAGACCGCCATCATACTTACCCAAGACAAGGAAAGTACACATAATATATTATAGTAAACGAAGAGTGAATCAAAAAATCAAATCACTATTCTGATTTTTAGATGTATATTTTTTATCTTATAACAACAGTTCTTATGTCAACATTTAAATTATAAAAAAAATATCAACATTGCAAAATATTCCATACATTTTTTTTTGTGCGATAATAAAAAAATATCAAAATAAATAATACGCTGAATCAATAAGCGCTTCATCAAAAAATCGAATCAATTATTTCATTCGAAAACCGGAACAAACACACAATTATAAGTAAAAGCTAAATATTTACTTTAAAATTTCCATTGCGCGCTATTACAAATCACACAGATATCTCCTCTTTATTCACAAGTGAATATTCGAAAATTGGGTCCATACACCTGCGTCTGTTTATAAAGACAATATCATGGCGGGTTCAAAACTACCACCAATTTACCTTGACCTTCCCTGCCTCTTTTTTCATATGAGCAAACAATCTTACAAAGGGCGATTTAGGTACAAATTCAGATCAATTTACACTGGATATAGTATAACATAACGTCACCAGCAGCAAACGTGTCTGTTCATTGCCCCTCAATAGTTCAATTAATTGTTAATCAAATTCTGTGCGAGACTGAGTTTATGTGTAAAGTTGAAGGTTTAATTACGTGAATACTTGATTTCCAAGTCAGAGAGATGTTGTCATATACTTGACAATGGTCAAGAAAATTGCCTAACTGTAGACCATTACTATATGCTTAAAAGTAACTCAGTATTTTCTTGGAAGCGCATACATGTATCTTTTTTTTTTAAATATTGATTTCAATTAGCTTTGTTCGGTAAGCGGAGGAGTATATATAATTTAAAATATGTAGTCTTTATATTGGGTAAACAAAGTAATTTAACAAAAAAATAACCTTTTTTATATATGTAAGGCTCAAAGGCCGAGATTGTTCAATGAGCGAAAAAATAGCTCACAACGCGTTGTGGCTTTTTTCAAACGGCCACAACGCGCGTCGTAACACTTTAAAAAATGGTTATGACGCGTTCTGGCGACATAACGAAATTCATAATTTTAAACCACAACGCGTTGTGATAATAAAGAAAAGCCATGACACATCACATCGCGACATCGCGACGGTCAGGTTGTATCTTGTCAACGCGAGAACAGTTACAAGTAGAGTAAAAAAATTATGGAGCCAATACAAATTGCGTGATAATGTTAGATTGAAAAACATCTAAAGATTGAGTAAATGTTTTTACGACTAAGAAAAAAGCACGTGACAAAAGTCACGTTAGTAGTCAGTTTAGTATTTTAAAAATAACTAGCTTTTGCTCTCGACTTCTTCCGCGTATCTTTAAAAGAATTAACTCGCTGATAATGTAGCTTTCTATAGGTGAAAGATTTTTTTAAAATCGGTCCAGTATTTTTTGAGTTTATTGATTACAAACATACAAAAATACATACAAATATTTTCTTGTTACAATATTAGTATAGATAACATTCTAACTTAAAATTTAATCAAAAACATGAAACATATTATTTATTACGCTATACAATTTATGAATTCCAACACAATTTGTATAAGAAAATTAACATACAATTGTTATTCAAAGCACTTCGTGAATACCTTTCCACGTCTCGTGGAACAATACGTCACCCAAAACAAAATACTTTAATAATAAGGGAGCATTAAACAAAAGCGCTTTGGGCAGTTTTTCTTTCTTTTTTATTAATTTGTATGCAAGTGTTGCACTAATGAATGCAATACACCGCATCGATTGTATGTGTTCCATGTAACGACCCTAAGGGGAATACGAAATTTAATTTCCTAGAAACAATATTATCATTGTTTGAGAGAAATAATTACAGAAACAGTAACGGTCCTTCGTTTGTAATTAAAAACCTACCGACGTGTCTCGTATAATTTATTCTGTTACATCGCTGTCAGAACTGTCAAGGATATTCTGCGTTAAGGTGCAAAAATCTTAGCGAAAATAAAATTTCAGTATTTTAAGTTTTTCCACTTTTATGTTTTGGCTATGTCCAACCAGTAATTGTATTTTAAGAGTTAAGACAGTTAAATAAATATATGGTAAACTGGTACCTGCAACCTTGCACTCGGTTCCCTTAGACCCTGGCTTAAGGTGGCCTTGCACAGACTTAATAATAATATATATCTATAGATATCATAAAATAAAGTCGCTGTCTGTTTCAGTCTGTATCTCCGATAACGTCTTCTAAACTACCCAACGCATATTGATACGGTTTTTACCAATGGAAAGAGCGACAAATGAGAAAAGTTTATGTATATAACTTGTAGAAAAAATGAATCCATGCGAAGGCGAAAGCGAATCACTAGTAGATTATAAAATGAAAACATGGCACAAACAAATAACCATTGAAAACTTACTCAAGCAGTATCCTTGTCAATGGTCAAGGGAATTAGGAGGGGATAGGAAAATGGGCTCTGGCAACCCTTACTCACTCACCGAAACACAACATCACACGTGCTGTTATTTCACGGTGGTCTTGTGAAAGGGGGTGGTTACTGCCGCCAGACGAGCTGCCTTATAGTGCTACTTATAGTGCATATTTAAGTGATAACTTTAAGTCATTTTGTTATATGCTGCACTAAACTATCTGTACACTAACTGTACTCAACATCATCATCTCAGTTGTAGGACGTCCACTGCTGGGCAAAGGCTTCCCTCTAATTTTCCAAAAGGACCAGTCAGAAGCAGCCTGGATCCACCATTCACTTGGACGCCCTATAGGCTGCGCTTACCGGTCCGTGGCCTCCATTCGAGAACCTTCTGGCCTCAGGGGTCGTACCCTGCCACTGCCACTTCCCACTGCCACTTTAACTTACTAATCCGCTGGGTTATGTCGGTAACTTTTGGTCGTCTACGGATCTCCTCATTCCTGATTCACTAGCATCATGCACTAGCGTCAGACAAATATTGAGTTATATTTATAAAAAAATGCGAATAAGGTCAGAAATGTGTTTACAATAAAAATCATAAGCCACCTTATCGTCGTAGTAGTTTCTGAAGGCAGAATTTTTGTTTAATGTTTTTTAAACTTGTTTTTATTACATTGACTATTCATTACACCGTTTCTATTAAAACAATTTCGTAGAATTTGGGCTTGTTTATTTTTCCCAACCAAAAATATACGAATTTATGTCAGTGGAGAATAAATTATTCGTGATAGTAGAACGGAAAGAACACTTGATGGTAGGCGGCTACCGTCTCCTATTATCACAAGCAACGCCTCTGGTGCTGCAAATGCGCTGCCGACCTTGAAGATCACTCACTCACCGGGACACAACATTCACTTGCTGTTTTTCACAGTCGTCAAGTGGTAGTCAGGCTAGTCTATATATATAAAAATGAATCCCTATTTCCCTTGGTCACGGCATCACGCGTGAACGGGTAGACCGATTTTAATTCGGTTTTCACTAATGGAAAGAGGGATAAACGGGGAATTTTTTAGTATATAAAAATTGCACCACGGGCGAAGCCGGGGGCGGAACGCTAGTATACAATAAAAGAGATTCTGATTTTTTAATAAGGAATAAGAAAGGCGATCGAGCTGACGATTTTTACGTTTATGTCATCCAGACTGAACGAATCCAACTACTTTTATTAAGTCGAAGAGGTCCGCTTATACCCTATCTTTACCTATGCTCCTGCTATATATATAGTGAAATTGAATTATAGTGAATTATAGAAATTATAGTGCAATTAAAGGGTAGTGTATCCTTAAAATCTCCATATTTTCTTATAACCAGCCACCCCAACAGTGATTCAGAATTGTTACACTACAATAGGTACTTCAAACGGTTCCCGAAGTTCCTATTGCATTCACTACTTCTATGTATCTACATCTTATTATGCTTTGTCTTATTAAAAAAAAAAAAAAAAAAAAAAAAAAAAACTATATACAAAAATTTACACACAATTCATGATCACAAGTTTCGAAATAGCGTACAAATCTCGAGGGTCTATTGAATTACGCGTTTCTTTTATGGATACAGTGTAGTTTACGTAAATGTCTCAAAAGGCAGCGAGGTTCCCGCTTCGCTATTGCTCCTCTGGGACTACCAGAAGAGGTGACATTTCCTTTTTTTGTGGGACAGGTGGGAAATACCTTGTTTCAGTACATGCATGAACTTTGTTTTTCTTCAGAGATTTTATATGTGTTTATGCTACATATATAGTAAAAATAACTTTAATTCCAAAATAACTTTTAATCTAATATAAACCCGATAAGACAGATTGAAATAATGTGACATGTTCTAAGAATACATTAAATTATTTTTGTAATATTATCAATTAAATAAATAGAAAAGTAATCCCGTTTTTCTTGTATATCCTACAAGAAAAACTAAAATCCATATCCATTGTTTAATGAAGATGTTACAAGAAATAGACAAGTCAATTGCTTTGAAAAAAATATATATTAGGTATACTTAATCATGTGAAGAACCAATTGCATTAATTAGAATTTTCGTTATAGTAATAGGAACTCCACAAAAAAAGTTAGAACACAAGAAGAATTTGACTTTTATTGAAAATTCTTTCGAAAACGGCTTATTGCGCGCATATGAATCCTGTACCTATTAATAAGTTAATGTCAGTTTAAAAAGTTGTATAAATATATTTTTTTGTGTATTGTTCTAATGGTAAAAACAAAAAAAAACACACAATTTCTAGGTCTGTTGAATTGTCTCCGCCGCCAGCGAGTTCTAACGTAAATGTCCTTTGCCCAAGTGAAGCCCTTAAAACACTTATTCAATCTTAATAAATAATTCTGTCTGTCTGTTACGTTTTCACACCTTAACTACTGCACCCATCATCATGAAATTTTACATACATAAATTATCAGATATACAGAAAAGAACATAGGGTATCCAGGAAAAAAGTTCTGTTTCGTAAGTATTCGTAATTAATCACACTTTACTCACGAAAAAATGTCATAAATAAGTAATGATGTTTAGAAGAACATTTTATAATTTTTTTAATTTTTTCTTCCTCTCACTTTCTTAGTTTGCTTCAATAGACTGCCGCGCCGGGCGTCTTCAAAGCAAGACCTGTGTCGCTTTCGCTGCATGCGTTCCTTGGAAATGGAAAATGGTCCTGCATTAACCAATGATTTTTGGTAGCTTTGCTTGCTTTTGGTGTCGCTTCTCATTGGCCCTAGGTACTTGTACTACTGTTACGATTAAATGTGGATTTATATTACACCGGACCGTGCCCCAGTCGTGGGCCGGTCAAGATTTTCAGTATGCTTTTGTATGAACCAATTCATACTTTACCGGGCCATCTCCGTGCCACAGTCGTGCCCTAGCCTTTGAGAAAAACACTGCGAGCGCACGGCCGATGTTGGCACGGTGTAATATGAATCATCTTTATTCTGTGCCGCAGTGGGGTTGATTCCAACTGCGATCGTATCGAATAGTCTGGCTTAGGCGACGGTAGCCACCTACCATCCAGCGGAATCTACTTAAATAAATCTATAATTGTCTGGACAAAACATGACCAAAAAAATTTCAAATTGTACAATTTGAATACCTAAATTTTTTAGCAGTGATAACCCAAGTATGATAAACGCCCGACTCGCTGATACAGCAAATGCACGTTAGAGTTCTAGACTAGGAAGGTTATTTTCAGTTTCACTTGTGTATTTATAAAAATAAATATTACCTAAGGAATCAGCATCCTAGCGAATGTATGTCTGGCAATCTTGGAGACATGTGTGCGGGCCTCGTCTGGTGGGGGGGAGGCAGATGTATGTTTTCACGATCCCTTACCCAGAGACAGTGCGAGGAAACACCGTGGATTTTTAGTGGAAGTCCCACATACCCCACCGATCTCCTCATGGTCAGTGGAAATCTGGCTCGCAGATTTGTAAAGCTCTACTTATATGCCTGATATGAAGGATTAGTGAGACCAAAGTACTAAGTGACTAGGTGACTGTAATCAACAATTCCATACAAGGCTCTGAATGAATAAAGAATTAAATTAGTTAATTATAAAAGATTTTACTGTTAGATCAAGTTATATATCTATTAATGGACAAATACATGGTGTTTCTTTATAGCGCACAGACAAACGTATCAACAACGAAACACTTTAATTACATTGATTGTGGTAGTTTTTTTTAAATAAAATGAGCCTTCATTTCCACCAGTTAATTTACTATAATTTTAGACGACTATAACCAAATAATAATATAGATCGCATTTTATTATAGACTATGATATTATAGACTTATCGTATGCTGTCCAGTTAATTCAGTAGCGCAAATTATAGAGCGCGTACCGAGGCGTTTCCTGATGAATGCCAATCAATTATATGGCTATTGGCATTAATGCAAGCTATTGGTATGCGTACCTCGCAGCTTCATTAGGACATGCTCTCGTTAATTTGAAAAGATTATATGAAATGGGAAATATTATGGGTTTTCTCGATATCAGAACAGTTTTCTCTTATAAACTTTATTGGAATTCGTGTAACTATTCAAGAAGATACATCGAGAAAAAATTATTATTTGAAAAAAGAAAAAACTGTAACGAAAATTGTAAAGTCCTGGTACATTCATAAGGAAATCGTTTTTAGATTGCCTAATAGTATTTTTAAATACTTGGTCAACTTATGCTATAAAATAAACTCAATAAGTAGTAGTATGACGCCATGACTAAGAAAATGTGTAGAAATCTTGATATCGCTATGTATAAAATGAAGAAGTAATAGCTAATTTCCAAACACCAGTACAGGTCGACCAAAACATTTGGACTAACAAGGTAACAACAACAACAAGATTTGTGAATAACAAGATGTCGTAGTATAATTGCAAAAGGTGTTATCATAAAATTTATATTACATGACAACTATCGCAATAGGAACAATAAATTGTCATCAGGCCGTCAAGTCGTAGGTGGAGGGCGCTTTTTATAAATTTTTTAAACAGTGGAAGCTTCTACACTAATCAAGTTAGGTTACTATTCATTTATAAACAATAAAAGAGAGCACATTAAAATTCCATCAATAGATTAAAGCTCTTTTTGCAAAAAAAAGTTCTTTTTGCAGGGTTTCCAACATTCTGGCTCTAAATCCTGACTGTGGAATAATAAAAATTTGCAAAACGATGTAATATTCAACAAATGCCGGTTATGCCACTGAAAAAAGTCAATCATTAAATTTTTTTATTTGTTGTCATTATAGCCAGCAGACGCCCACTGCTGGCTTAACTCATAAACCAACAAAATGCACGACCAGCTTCATCCATCCATACTTTCTTAGTTATGATTAAAATAAGCCTATGTTTATTTACATATATACATTGTACATATCAAGAATATTATATATTGAATTATATATACATATCAAGTCATTTGGACAGCCCGTTTGGCGGCAGTAACCCTTCCCTTGATGTGAAGGAGTAAAGCTCATTGTGGATAAAAATGAATTCACATGTCTTATATGATTTTATAGATAGTGTTTTAGGTTGCCCTAGAAAACTATATTCTCCTAAGATTTCCTCGCGATGTTTTCCTGCAATGTTAATCAGAAATTGAAAAAAAAATTGCAGTCATTATAAAACTTGTACAATATCTTATCAAGTGACATTTCAAAATCAAATTAATATTTAATTACAGACAGATATTTATGCCCCTGACTGTACCGCATTTTAAACAGACGCACGCGTTCGCTGGCATTCTCTAATAAAATCTCGGTTTAATGGTTTACATTATAAATGCTCCACTTTAATTCACTTATTTTGATGTTTAATTTATGATTATTGTTATGACTCCTAAAGTCATAAAGTTATATTGACAATATTTTTTTAACTAATGAAAAAAATTAAGTAGTGTAAATATTAATTTAATAAATATTAATCACATCAATACAGTAAGTATTTTTTTATTTCTCATGACATTTAATGGGACAATAACCTAGTATTTAATAGATTAGGTAAGTATATTATAATTTTTTGTTTAAAATTATATTTATGGAAAAACAGTAACTTAAAACAATAATTGAAAATTAGTTTCAGAATCACACCCTGAACGAAGACAGCGTGTTCACTTTTGATCAAAAGTTCAATCACTACACTTTTGATTTGTGTTTCTAATATAAATTTAATGTTTTTCTCCGAATATAATATTAAATTTAATGTTCTAATGTCCTTCATGTTCTAACGGACCGAACTTCGACAATGGATCTAACTTGTCAATCCACTGTAACAACTGCTTTGATCTCTTTGATTACCTATGTTAAAAGAGAAAGATTTGTTTGTATGTATGTAGAAACACGATTAGAGTCCCCGACATCATCGGTCCCGAAAGGACACGACCAGGATTCTTCGTATCATTGGTCTCCACACTTGATCACAGATAGGCGCGAATATTTGATCCATATTTGATCACGTTAGGTCACGCGCTGCAATTCCAAACAAAACGCCACAATCGGCACAAAATAAGTCCTCGATCGCATTGTCCACCAGCCAATCACACCAAATCAGATAACACTCCACCAAACACGTAGCACCAGTCCCTTGATGTCAACCGATTGCCTTCCCGTGAGGTACTCCCCGGCCGACGTGCCACTGCGCTAGCGCTCGGTGTTGTGTCCGAGTCAACGACAATGACATTCCGATCCCGCTGTCCAGTTGACAAATGACAGTTGTCAGTGCTGTTCACTCCCGCAAATCAAAAGCGCCGACACGGCCAGACTGACATGCGCACGCCCTCGTGCGCCTCTCGTCTCCGCCTCGATCCACGTTCGGTTAATATGCAAACAAAGAAAACAAACTATCTGGCTCACCACATTCATTATGCTCGTCCTATCCTGACCAACTAGATACAACTTCACACATATGCACTCACGCGCCATGTTGCGTTGAGGGCTGGTCGAAAGTGCCTAGCACGCGCGGTCCACGCGCCATGCTGTGTTGAAGGTCGGTTGCTGGAGTTAATATGATCCTTACAATCAAAAACCCCATCTGTTTTAAGATTCCACAAGAGTATCACAGCTTGTGCACGCTGGTCTAGACCGTCATTTACTAAAAGAAATGAGATCCCCACAGCTGTCTATCACTGAACTAGATTATCGCCCACACAAGCAGGTGAGATCCCTACAGGTTTCATTAAACAACAACTTGCTGGACCAGATCGTCACCCACAAAAGCAGGTGAGATCTCTACAGCTTTCATTAAACAACAACTTGCTGGACCAGATCGTCACCCACAAAAGCAGGTGAGATCTCTACAGCTTTCATTAAACAACAACTTGCTGGACCAGATCGTCACCCACAAAAGCAGGTGAGATCTCTACAGCTTTCATGAAACAACAACTTGCTGGACCAGATCGTCACCCACAAAAGCAGGTGAGATCTCTACAGCTTTCATGAAACAACAACTTGCTGGACCAGATCGTCACCCACAAAAGCAGGTGAGATCTCTACAGCTTTCATGAAACAACAACTTGCTGGACCAGATCGTCACCCACAAAAGCAGGTGAGATCTCTACAGCTTTCATGAAACAAGAACTTGCTGGACCAGATCGTCACCCACAAAAGCAGGTGAGATCTCTACAGCTTTCATGAAACAACAACTTGCTGGATCAGATCGTCACCCACAAAAGCAGGTGAGATCTCTACAGCTTTCATGAAACAACAACTTGCTGGACCAGATCGTCACCCACAAAAGCAGGTGAGATCTCTACAGCTTTCATGAAACAACAACTTGCTGGACCAGATCGTCACCCACAAAAGCAGGTGAGATCTCTACAGCTTTCATGAAACAACAACTTGCTGGACCAGATCGTCACCCACAAAAGCAGGTGAGATCTCTACAGCTTTCATTAAACAACAACTTGCTGGACCAGATCGTCACCCACAAAAGCAGGTGAGATCTCTACAGCCTCCATCAAACAACAAATGGAACTCTCTCATAACAGTTAAAAAGAGCAAGCAGATAAAGCTTCCTCGGAATCTATGGATAGGGCCTCTTCGGAATCAACCGATAGTGTTCCCAAACCATTAATTAAAGGTTCCCCAGAATTAGTACGTCGGAAACTGCTACAATGCGAGAGCCCGAAGGCTCTCCAAGTTTCTCTCTCTCTTTTTTTTTTTTTTTTTCGGTCAAGAAGAAAACGAGTACTGGTAATGACTGATAATATTAACTAAAGCAGGGGTCTCTTAACTCGTAAGTATAGTAACGACAAGCGTTCGATATGAGGTCACTAGAAGTACAGTGTTTAAATAAGAAAAACAATCAGGTCGTATTACATCCGCTTGCAATAATTAACGACCCCTGTCCATAACACATTTACATTCCACTACACTGATACGGGATGGGCGTCGCTGAACAATGCGCAATTCATCAAAAAAAGGCGTATTTCTAACTGTCCGGTAGCTACACTGCGTTTAGAAACCTCTTTAGCAAGCAACAATACTCTCTGCGGTTATCCAACAATCAGAATTTAGAACTATCGGAGTGCAATTAACAACCACTCTTACAGGACTACTAATCTTTCCAAGTCTAATCTCACTTTTGGGTTCGTTTGGGTGTGATAACTCACATTCTAGTACTTTAAGTCCATCTAGAAACAAAACACGGTCTATCCCCCGCTTCACATTAAAATTTTTAAGATAATTATTCTCGCATAACAATAACTGGGTGGGTAGATCGAATTAGAAGTAACAACAGATCTACATGAAATAAAACCTCAATTAAATAACTCTCATTTAAACAGCTGATAAGATTTTTACTATTTTTTTTTTTTGTTCCAGTGTTGTAGGTAGGCTTAGTAAAACTGCGCGATTAGCAAGGCCAGCCAACGTTACAACATCATAATGTCGATTTTCGCCCAACTTATGGGCTGTGCTCTCTACCCCAAAATGAAAACGACTCACCGTTATTATTCACGAGGATCAACCTCACTGCATAGGTTAAAGCCATCGAACCAAAAGCGACGACTTCTCGAAGTCGTCATTGCGCTCGGACCCAACAAGCCGCCAACAGGGGTCCCACAGCACCTCCACTCCGAGTCGCGGCCGCCTCGCGACGATCCATTGACCATGCGGGTCTTGTTGCAACAAGAGCAGATCCTGCCCGACTTGTCCAGGATGGGCTGCTGCTGCAACATCTTTATATTTTTTTTTTGCACGGTCATCTGCAACTCCTTGTAACGGTCCCTCTGAGAGGCACAGGTCCATGGCGCTGCACCAAGCCCACGCATCGACGTCGGCAGCCTCAAGGTTGAAGTCTGACAACTTTAAATTCACTCGTCGTAACCGGATCCTTTATGGCTTCGATAAAACTGACGATTTTCCATCACACTGCACCACATGATTGCGTAGTTTTAATTTTCATAGCAGTGCCCGTGAGACAATCCCACTTCTGATGTAGAAACACGATTAGAGTCCCCGGCATCATCGGTCCCGAAAGGACACGACCAGGATTCTTCGTATCATTGGTCTCCACACTTGATCACAGATAGGCGCGAATATTTGATCCATATTTGATCACGTTAGGTCACGCGCTGCAATTCCAAACAAAACGCCACAATCGGCACAAAATAAGTCCTCGATCGCATTGTCCACCAGCCAATCACACCAAATCAGATAACACTCCACCAAACACGTAGCACCAGTCCCTTGATGTCAACCGATTGCCATCCCGTGAGGTACTCCCCGGCCGACGTGCCTCTGCGCTAGCGCTCGGTGTTGTGTCCGAGTCAACGACAATGACATTCCGATCCCGCTGTCCAGTTGACAAATGACAGTTGTCAGTGCTGTTCACTCCCGCAAATCAAAAGCGCCGACATGTATGTATTTTTGTGTGTTTGTAATGAATAAATTCAAAAACTATAGAACCGATTTTAAAAATTCTTTCACCTACAGAAAGCTACATTATCAGCGAGTAACATAGGCTACTCACCCTTCCCCATCTCCGCCCTTTACCCTCCTCCATGCAAAATTGTCGTTTTCCACGAATAAAAAAATGTTTAAAAAATAAATATCCATCCGTGCGAAGCCGGGACGGGCCACTAGTAACATGCATACCAAGTAGGTAATTTATTTGTATGACGTACCGGTTGAATTCTGTTTTCAGAGTATGATATCACACACGTCTAATGTTTATAGCTCAGCTTGAACGCATACTTTGAATACAAATCTAATGTGACGTGCAATCTCGTTAAATTTTCCCTAATGCGACACATGACACCCACCCAACGAGTTGTGAATTCTCAAATAGTGTCTACAATTCTGTTCTACAATCTTATTCCTTAAATACTTTTAGTATCGCTATATTAAAGCGGTACTCTTGAAGCAGCATCATCATACATTAAACAAGTAAAACTATTAAGATTAGATACAATTCTATGAACCAACTAAGATAAATACAGCAAGATAACTATTATTTAGATTTTCATTACTAATCTGAAATAAATGTGAATGAATGAGAACCGACATTACCCTATTTTATTTATTTAACTAGCCGGTACTAGCGAGAAAATTAAAAAAAAAAAATAACGCTTGACTAAATATATGAGCAATGTAACGCCTAACATCTTTATTGCTATTATAGCTTTGCCAGGCGTTAGATGATCCTTCGGGAACAGTACTTTTTTCTGGATGAAAGGTAGGTATCCTATATCCTTTCCTGCATCCCTGACAACGTTTATGCAAATTTTTTTGATGATCGGTTCAGCGGTTTAGACGTAAAAAGGTAACAGACAGACAAACAGAGTTACTTTCACATTTATAATATTAGTATGGATAATTCTTTACTCGGGTTACTCAGACCCAACGCGTTAGTAAAATCTTACAAAACCTATTCTTTGTATACATACATAACATAAACATTATACTTATATATGTAAACAAAACTTTTTTTTATCAATTAAGACTTGCTTCCTCCACATGCATCATCAAGCAACGAAGAGAGTCTAAGCTTACATGCCATCATAGCCAAGATGCGATTGTGGCTGACTCTCACTCTGCAAAGCAGAATTTATATTATTTAATATCGAATTCCTTTATCAAATATCCTTTGTATTTAAGAGTTAACGCGTTTTTTTTTTAATTTGTGTACCTACGGGAAAGTGAATGACCTAAATCTCATCTGTTGGCAAGTGAAGATCAGGTCGAAGATGGAGTCCACTTTGCTATTGCTATTGCTGTAGAATTCCTATTGCTGTTGCATAGATGGTTCTAGTCTGGATCTGGCATGTAGTGGCATGGCATACTACGTTTCACAGTCATTTGGGCAGCCTGTCTGGCGGCCGTAACCAGCCTCCTACAGTCGTGAAATAGCACGTGTTCTGTTGTATTTCGATATCAGAGCTCATTTCCCTATTCTTTCCTATCCTCAATACTAGGATCGGCAGCGCACTTACAGCGTTTGTTGTTGCTTGCGTCGTAGGCGAAGGTAACCACCTACCATCGAGTGGACCGTCAGCCTGTTTAACGACCTTTACGTGAAAAAATATATATTGGAAATTTAATTTTGAAATGTTTATAGCTAATGTTATGTTTATAGCTGAATTATAATTCAACTGCTAAACGATTGAAGTAAAAGGTTTTGAAAAACAGATAAAAAGGTTTTTAAGATGTACAACACTAAAAATACAATAAAGATTCACCCAAGCATAAGTAAATTATCAGATACAAACCTAATTAGTTGCTCACGGTAAGCAGTTCGGGTGAGGAGGCAGAAATAAATTATCAATAATAGGTTAAGATAAAATGTGATTCCCCCGGACCTTAGACCTCGACGTGTCGATAAATTAATTAACAAGAAGTCAGATAGGGATATCTATTTGCCATCAGGCAAGCGGCGGCGGTGCGGTGATTCAACCGAGACTTATTCGAAGAAGTAAAAATATTTATACGGTAGATAGGCCGTTGATTAACTTAATTGCAGGTGGGGTCTTGTCGTTTATAATTAATTGATTTGAATACTTGATTTAATGAATAGTTTTTAATGACATGACCGAGCTGATAAAAGCTTTCTGAGGCTGATTAATTTTAACAGATATTAAAAAAATCATTAATGATAAAATATTTTGTTGATGCTAAAAAAATAAACTGTTAATTGGAGTATTTTTATGTACATAACATAAAAAATATGTTCCTATGAAAATATAATTATTTTGTTTAGAATCAGAATTCTTTAGAATTTCTTTAGAATAAGGTATCATATTTTAATATATCTGAATATGTTGCATGTTTTAAATGTATTATAGTTTTTTTAATAAAAATAATTTTGTCGCATACGACCTTACGACATAAGCAAGCGCGCTCTCGTTTTTGTATGCAATCAGAGCCGTATTAATTTTTTATCACTGCGTCGCCTTAAAGATGGGTTTGCTCTTGACCAGCATCTATCCATGTAGGAAAGATGAGGCCGTTGATCCAGTCCTTAGCAGTGCGCATTATAAAAGATGTTTTAAAGCGCTTGGTCCGAATTAGAGGGATTTCGACAAGGTGAGGATGGTATAACCAGCCGTGCGTCTGCATGTCCGATAGAAGAAAGGGGAAGGCGGTATGATCTCATGCAGCTCTCGAGCACACTCTCCGAAGTACATTTTACAGAATACACACAGATAGGCAACTTTGCGTCTATGTACCAGGCTCTGCAGCTTCGTATCATCGCCAAAACAGCGCAGTACTTCTCTGGTATACAACCCAAATCTTTTCAAAGTTCGAGTGAATAGGCATCTTCTAGGTGAGCTCGCTCCATCGTCGCTCATCCTTCCTACAAAAAAAAAACATATAATACACGGCTTTGTCCACCACACAGACACACCCCATTTTTTGAAGTAAGCTAACACCTACATATTTGATAAATTATGTTTTAAAAACACACAGTTTAGTGAATAATAATCGCACAATCACAATGAAAGCCGTTATACATTATTTTGTCTTTTCGTACTTCAAATACAACACCAATACTTCAATACAGACACCAAATTTTGAGGAAATGGGAATATATAACTCTGCAGTTATATCTGAGTAATAACGACCATTTTGTCGTGTTGTAATTAAAAATATTTCTATACTCAATAATTACTTTTATTAATACCTACACTATAAGTATTAAAATAGAACCCTTCTTGCTAAAATTAATACGTCTTAAGAGCAATTCATTCCACCGAAATGGCTATTTGGAGAACTGCCCAACCTACTTCAACAGTTTCACTTGATGGATCGGTTCGAAGGACTTTTGTTCCATTATCAATAATTAATCTGCTAGTGTTCTGCTATACTATCGCCATTGTATCAATTTCCAACTTTAGTATAAATGGAGGTCTATTTGTGTAGATGGCATAATTTACCTTTATTTTAGTAACCTAAACCCATATAGAACAATTAATAAAACTCTATACGTAAAGAATACATCTATAGTATTGTTTCAATTAATAGAACCTGTATGGAATATATTTAAAATATTAGTTCAATTAATTGAACTATATAGAAATAATTTCGGTTCAAATAGTAGAACTAAATTAAATAGACCTTATCTTACATCTATGTTTAAAGTTAATATTTGACAGCAAGTTCCACTTCACAAACTGACAGAGTCGGCTTTAAATATATTTTAAAAAAATGATACAATATTAATAAATTTATTATATCTAAGATTTTTTAGATTACTTACTTAGATTACTGTACTTCACTAAAAATTTAACATGAGTTGATAGGTATTTAAAATTTGTATCTGTTTGCTTTTTAGGCTTCCGTACGTCCGAATAAAAAAACGGAACCCTTATAGGATCACTCGTGTGTCCGTCTATCCGACCATTCCTCTCCCCCCCATCTCCGAAACTACTGAACCTAAAATTTTGAAAAAAATACAGAAATTAGTTTTCTACTTATAGATTATAGGGAAGAAGTCTATAAGAAGTCCATGATATTAAAATAACATGCTAAATCACTCAATGTTGTGCGGATAGGTAACATCGTACGGAACCCTCTTCACGCGAGTTCAACTCGCACTTGTCCCGTTTTTTCTTTTAAGTGGTGCGTTAACCAGTGATAGGAAAGCGACTCTTCGGAGCTTTTGTGAAGTTATCTGCGACAGTGAACCGGCGACATATTAAAGGAATCATTGACAACTTTTGGCAAGTTTAACGGTATCATCAGACAAGTTTGGTGATTTTAGAAGTAATCTTGGTTTGTGAAAATAAATCGTTCGTTTCGCCCTTACATTGGCGGTAACAGTATGGTAGTCACTGTAAAAATATCATTTAATGTTAGATATTATTAAGGTAGAAATAAATAATAAAGTAACGCTTAAGGTCGAGCTTAAGTATGGTACACATTACACGGTGCCGCCACCGGGCCGTCCATTGTCATTTCCAAGTGTGCTGGCCGTGCCAGTCATACTATTATAATATTTTTTAGTACAAAATAATATGTTGTACATTTTATACTATTTTTGTATTTACTGTCCAAATACTTTGTATGAGCCATGTCATAAACTGCAAGGTATTTCGTCGTTTTCTAACTATGTACATTATTCCAGTAATTTTTCGTCTAGAATTTTTATTAAAAACCTGTCGCAATTGGAGCCCGCCGGAGCCGGGAAAGAATACCCATCGAAACCCACCGACATTTGGACGCCGTGCCCCGGCCGGGACACGGACACGGCCCGATGCAGTATGAATTGGTTCATACATAAGCATACTATGAATATCTTGACCGGGCCCCGTCCGACTTCGGCCCGGTGTAATATAAATCTTGCTTTATTAGAATAAAAAATACAAAGACGTATTTCAACATAATATTATGTCATATATTACAAATTCTCATACTTATCTATATTAATAATTTCGTCAAGGGGTACGGTAGACTCGATTGAAACCTTACCTGAATAATAAAACATAAAAAAATAAAGATTTCGAGTCGACAACATATATCCGCAAAATTCGGATTGTCAAGTATTTTGTTAAATTCTAATGGTGCTGACAGACAAATCGCAGTCGCCATATTGGTCACTCTAGCATAACGTCACTCACTGACACCTGTGTTCCTGTGACATCTTAAGTTGGTAATAAACGTTCCGTTTCATTCATACTAGCGCACATACGCCTCGCCACTCAATACGTTCGTCGCACCATTCATTTCAAAAAAAAAAGTGTCCATTACAAAGAACTGTGACGAAACGTCTCCGCAAGCTTGAGCCATTGAGCGAAATCTATGCTGCTTTGCCTTTAATATTCCTTGAGAACCGATAACTACAGAAATATCTACCTACATTTTGTACCTACATGTGTACATATTATGAGTCACATTACGTAAAGTAACATTCCAAACAATAACGAGAAAAAAAAATACATAGAAAAATCTACGGATTAAGATATTTAGAGGATCGCGCTCATCTAGTCCTAATATTATAAATACGAAAGTGAGTTTGTTTGTTTGTTAGGAGGTGACGCAGCGATAAACAATTAATACAGTTCTGATTGCATACGAAAACGAGAGAGCGCTTGCCTATGTCATAAGGTCGTATGCGACAAAATGATTTTTATTAAAAAAACTATAATATTTTTTAAGAAATCCAACTGTAAAATTAAAGAGTACGTTTATACTAATGCACATAGAAAATTTGGAGGTATAAATTGGTCCCGTTTGGCGGTAAAATCTAGAGGTTTCTTTGAATTTTTTTCTCTGTTATAAAAATTTACCAATCGTGTAATCCAACTGACAAAATGAAGAAACAGACTACCAAACATCACTTTCATTGTTTTGTCATTGCTGAGAAAAATTTAAATACCTGCTAACAAAACTTCCAATTCGTCGCATTAAATATGTAATCGCCAATAGAAGTTTTCGAGCGCCTACATGCCATACTCTGGTTAAACTTTAACTTCTTCCTTTAAGTATTAAAATTGAATTTAACAATTACGTTTTACGTAATAAAATCTAGTGAGACAATTTTATATTACATAATACTATTAATCAAAATTATTGTATTAGTCCAAAGTTATTAACGGATTGTTTGTTGTAAAATGACTGGGGTGTTATAATGAACGTGTAATTACTATAAAGATGGCCGTTGAAGTTACGATGTTGCTTGTCCCGCGCCCACACGCAGTGATGCAACAAATCAAATCATTATAAGGTGGGTGCACAGTACATGTAAAAGCAGTTATCAATCTTATCTGAAAACTATGCTGAAACTAAACTTTCAATTAGATACAGTCAAGTGTTGTTTTGAATTATCTTTTAATACTTTATTTTTTATATCCTGATATTATGGCTTAGAAAATTCCGTAACACCATTTTTTTTGCATTTCCATTTTTTGGTCTACGATTTTACGTAATGTTCAAAATAAATATGACTAACTGCCGCCGCTTGCATATACATACTTTCTAATTGACTTTATTAGGAGGATGATGGAGTTTTTATTATTAACTTTATGTTCCATTATGGTGTTAGCTCATGGAATATTTAAAAAAAAATAGTAACAAGTACAGTTTCCCCCTACAGTGAAATAGTAATTTATGAATTAGTAGCTGTTTCACGCGACTTCTTCCGCGTCTTTTTATAAAATATTACTCACTGATAATGTAGCTTTCTATAGATGAAAGAATTTTTAAAATCGGTCCAGTGGTCTTTGAATTTATTCATTACAAACATACATACATACAATACTAATCTTTTCTCTATTATAATATTAGTATACATTATTAAATAGGTCTTTTCGATTCGAGTACAATAGCAGAGCCCACAGTCAATTCCATTGCGAAGAGGTGTGAGACAGGGAGATATACTCTCTCCGAAATTATTCACTGTCGCTTTCTAAGATGCTTTTAAGCTCGTGGATTGACAAGGACTTAGCATCAATAAAGACAGTGGGCAAGACACATACTACAAAAGCCGACGGCCACTGGGGCCGAAAGGTTCTCGGGTGAAGGCCACGGACCGGCAAGCGCAGCATCCACCCATAAGGTGGATAAACGACCTGATAAGGAATGCGAATCGACGATGGATCCAGGCCGCTTCTGATTGGTCTTTTGGAGAATTAGGGGAGGACTTTAACCAGCAGTTTACGTCCTACAGCTGAGTTAATGATGACGATAATGAGGTATTTTAATCGTCACTCTATTTTTACCAGGGTTTCGGAAAAAATTGCTAATTGTAAGATGATGACCATCCTAAGAAGAAACCCCGAAAGTAACTCAGAATACCATTCTTTTTGTCATATTTCAAGTAACCGCTATAATCTTACATAATATCCAGATTCTTTTATATTTATCCATGTCCAGATCTTTTTATGTGTTATTTAGATTTTTGGAGGGTATTTTTTGTGACGTAACTTTTAATTTTAACCGTAATTTCAACTTTTTAACATCATGACGGGAAGCGACGATCTGTTTAGAATTGTTATTTTTGCAAAATCAACTTTTGTCAACTTTTGTTTTATGTATTACACTACACTATTATGAACACTGTCGGGTAACTGGCCGGGCGCCATATAAGGAGAGCAAACATTTAATTTATTTATTGTAGATAGAAAAACACAATAAAAAATATATAATATACTATATCTTTTCAATATCCTGTTAAAACCGAACATTATTACTGAACATTACTCTTAAAAGAAACTTAGCACCTTACATACTAACATAACCATTATTCTGTGATTGTGTGAATTGACTACGATTACACCACGATTAAGGTTATAATATTAGACACGCCGTAATTGTTATTTTATTAGGTGCACTAGTGGTATGAGTAATATATTATGATAAAATCAAAACTATATGCAATAAGTAGGTAGTATATAATCAAATATACTGTTATTAATGATTAATTACAGCAATAACTTTGATTAAAACAAAATTACTGCAGTAATTTAGAATTGGTTTTTATGATATCAGTTTAGTTTATTTGCATAAAGCTCAGAGTAATAATAAATACTAGGCATAAAGCGTAAGCTGGATTCACGTTTATAGGATTTAATTACAAAACATTCATGATTATACAAATAGTTCATACGTGCCGAGCTTATAGAGGTTCCCACAATTTTTGGTCTACAAGATTCTGACGTGAAAGTGTGATAAGAAATCTAGTCATTTTGATAAAAACACAGATGACATTTGGGAGGCAAGTGCGCGACGAAATTTGGTAGGACAAAGGATAAAGATGAACAGTACACGGGCTATTATTCTACGGTGATCTGTAAGAATAGAAATAAAAAGTTGGGATTAGAAAAAAATCCCAACTATTCAGAACTTATGTTATGTTATTGTTTATGTATTCAGAACTTATTTTATGGTGAATTTTATGATAATAATCCATATTAATATTATAAAGCTGAAGAGTTTGTTTGTTTGTTTGAACGCGCTAATCTCAGGAACTACTGGTGCGAATGACATCACGCTACGATAAATAGTATTATATATAAGCAGTGTCCAGTACCGCGCGCCCTATGCGCACGCTGCCGCAGCGAAGCCTGGCCGAGTTCAGCTAGTTCAAATATATAAATGTGATACCCAATAATTCAAGTGCTAGAGTTACAGAATGTGCAACAAAATACAGGTGATCAATGGGTTAGTGGGGGCAAATCTCAAACCATATAATAAGAGATACGAAAATTTGTTCTTAGGGATTTCGAAGGCTTCGATTTCTGAAAAAATAAAAACTGCATTCAAACTTTTTCAAATTACGCTCACACGCGACCAGGAATCGAACCTGGTCAAATTTCTGTAAGAAAAAAAAATTACATTTATTTTTATTACTGTAGTTGATAGCGTGGGTCATAAGGAAAATTTTTTGCTATGAACTTTGTGTAAATAATAAACAGAAATGTTAATATTGAAAGTTTGACTGCAGTTTTTATTTTTTCAAAAATCGAAGCCTTAGTTCCTAAGAACACATTATCATATCACCTGAGCATTTTGAGATTGCCCCTCACTGGCCCATTTGGATTGAATACCCATATAAAAAAATAAATGTTATTATGATAAATATTGTTATGTGATATTGATTTAGAATACCGTACAAACACCGTAGATCTATCTACACGTTACTGTTCTTTTCTTTTGTTTTACGTATATTTTAAAATACGGACACCATTTCTTTTGTTCAAAGCCAACAAAAATGCTTTGCTATTTCACCAATTATTGTCTGTACTACTTTTTTAAATTATTCACTATGAATGAAAACTTCATTGTAAGAGGGTGAACAAAAATACTCGAAATATTGATTAAGCCATTATAAAGGTATTGTTTTTCTAGTTATATTATTAGTCGTGTTTATAATTCATATATCAAAAGTCGACAGTTTGATATATTAATTATAAATGATCGAATTTCAAAGAAATGTTGATTGTACTTTGAAGGTGACAAAATAATTATTAAGCAGTAGAAACTACTTTTTTTTTAAATATACACCTGTGTGTATTTTTTTAAATAAACACCCTACAAATAAATGCAGCAGAGTCCACTTTCAAACATTTGAGAATAGGGACTCATTCTCATTCCATTCCATTCACCTATTTATGGATTGAACAGTAGGTACCTAAAATAGAAATAAAATGTCACCTGCTTTTCTAAATGCATTTCTAAAACTTTATAAAAAGTTATTCAATAAAATTTTCTAAACAATTATATTCCACGATGTTCATTCGTAATGAACGTGTTAACAGACGCAATTAAATTAAATTCTCATTTAGAATTCACTGCAATTTAAGCCGGAGAATAAAGTCAACACTTTATTAGACATTTGCACAGCATAAATAAACAGTCTTTATGAGGCTATGACCTAGGAATTATTTCGTGATGACGTTCTCCCAACGAATTTATTTATAAAGTATATTTACTACACATTTCTGGGGACCTTGAATACCGTTAAATACATGGTGCTTTAACACCTTGACTGCAAGAGGTGGCTTATTTTTTTTTAAATCTGCTGTTAGATAGATATTTCGTCTATCAAAGTGTGCTACTATGTACGGAGACTATTAGGCTGGAAATAGAGCTCGACCGATGGTCGGCGCTGATGGTGCGCCCTGACCATCAGCGCTGACCGTCAGTTGTTAAAATGCATTTAGTGCTACGCTGACGGCGAACTGAGACGCGTGTGTACAGTTAAAAAGAAAAATGCTCTAATATGTGCAAATTATTTTTTGCGCACACGACGGAATAGAAGGCGGCGGCGAAGATGTCAAGTGCATCCAATACTTGTAAAACGGTTACTTGAAGGTGAATTCTGCAATCTATATTCAAAATTGCAAGAGGACGAGGAAAAGTTTTTTGATTATTTCAAGATGTCCATCAGGTAGATCGTCGAAATTGTGTATTAATTCGCAAGAAACTTCTTGCCAAGCTTTTATTTTCGCATCACGGTCTTTATATAATGCACAAGACAAATCCCATAATGGCGAACGAAGACGTACCTCAGTTATAAGTCTCTCTGTATCGATATTCATTTTTTTGAACGAGTATATATACGCGCGTGCGCTCGGTCGCTCCGTCAGCGAAGCACTAAACGCATCCATACATTCCCATAGATCGTCAGTCGACCGACGTACGCGCGACCGACGAGCCCGACCGACGATTTCCGTCAGCGCGACGTAGCAATACGCGCGTAGCGAATCATCAGCGCTGCAGTATATGCGTTCATACATTTTCATAGATATAGCTACGCCCGACCGACGTCAGCGCTGACCGTCGGCCGAGCTCTATTTCCAGCCTTAGAAACAAAACCGCTTTTAAGGCTTTAGTACATATTTATTGCGACGGTGTTACTAGCGAAGAAATATCAAAAAATGTATTTTCTAGTGGCAACTGAGTGTAAAATACAATAAAGCCTTGTTGTAGAGACGTTTTATTACTTTTTTTAAAATATTAATCTAATATGGTTAGGATGACTTTAACAGATTCTTAAAGCTGGTACTTTTAAAAGTATCATTTTATTTAAAGTATCGTTTATATTATTTAAATTTAATAATATAAAATATTGTACAATAACAAAACAAACCACTATTGTAACTTACAAGAATTGTCTTACAAATGACAATATTTGACCTAAAAAGTTATCAAAAATTATAATTATTTTGACAACCGCTCTGATTTTGCTTCAATTTTCTGTTATGGAATAATTTATTAAATGCTCTGATTGTACAGATGTCACAACCACAGATACATTTTAGTAGTTATTTAAAACTGGTTGTCCAGTACTTCATAGTATCGCATTAGCAAAATAAGTGTACTCACATTTTCAATCTTTGATTCATAACAGGATGCATAATGCGATATTACAATATCGCATAGACGTAAGTACAAAACACTGTATTGTATCGATAAATAACATTGTTACGTTCGGGGTGAGTGTAAATGCCGTGCATGAGCGAAAGAAACGATTTATTTTCACAAACCAAGATGACTGCCAAAATTACCAAACTTGTCCGATGAAACCGTTAAACTAGCCCAAAGTCGTCAATGATTCCCTTAATATGTCGCCGGTGCACTGTCGCAGGTAACTTCGCAAAAGCTCCGAAGAGTCGCTTTCGTATCGCTTGTTGTCGCACGACTCACCGCTTTGACCGGCCGCACTCTTATTTATACTTGGCGCCAAACGCCAAGTAAACAAGGCATTGAAAGTTCGGGAATGCTTTTCAATCTTTGATTCATAACAGGATGCATAATGCGATATTACAATATCGCATAGACGTAAGTACAAAACACTGTATTGTATCGATAAATAACATTGTTACGTTCGGGGTGAGTGTAAATGCCGTGCATGAGCGAAAGAAACGATTTATTTTCACAAACCAAGATGACTGCCAAAATTACCAAACTTGTCCGATGAAACCGTTAAACTAGCCCAAAGTCGTCAATGATTCCCTTAATATGTCGCCGGTGCACTGTCGCAGGTAACTTCGCAAAAGCTCCGAAGAGTCGCTTTCGTATCGCTTGTTGTCGCACGACTCACCGCTTTGACCGGCCGCACTCTTATTTATACTTGGCGCCAAACGCCAAGTAAACAAGGCATTGAAAGTTCGGGAATGCTTTTTCTGTTGAAATGTAAACATAAGGACCAATTTCCTTTGACACTAGTCGGGAAGGAGCGTGGCTACCATCGATAGGGTGGGACGTTCGTGACTTTCGGCCAGCGCCAACGATTTTTCCAGAACGTTCTATAGTTAATCGTAATAATATCTTTATCTCCTAACTGGTATCTGCACCTTCGTCCGCGTCATATAGATAGTTTAGCTATAAACTGTTGTAGTTTTATTATTTAATATTTAATAATAACATTTACGAGCAATCATATTCAACTTTCTTTATTGATAACTTTTATATATCTGATGTACATCAGGTAGATCTTAATTTATTTTATTACATTCCAAACGAATACAAATCTACCCTTACTTTAATTACAATCACAACATCTCTCTCCTTATAAATAAGATCAAAATGTAAAGAACTCGAACCAATATAAGAACATTTGTAAAGAACTTGAACCAAACACAAATCATGACAGCAGCACAAATGCAACAAATTTAAATATATACATATTTTAAGCACATGCTTTTTTTTTTTTTTTTTTTTTTTTTTTTAATTAATTAATTAATTTTTAACAACATACATTAATATCTAAGTATTAAATTTGTAAATATTGAACATGCTTTTTCTTTAAACAATCATTTATGCAACAGGTAACGTTGAGGGGTAATAATTCGCCTGCCATATCTGCTAACCCTTTGATCAGAATCTACAATCTTAGATGGGGACCCAGGAGAAGAATTTACAGTTGAATCGGAAGTCTGGTTTGTCGTAGGTACTGAGTTTGAGTGATAATTCATTTGGTCCGTAATTAATTGTTGCCTATTACGTCTATAGCAGGCGGCATCACCTGTGCGCACCCAATATGATCTTGGCTCCGGAGCAGCTGATTCCACTTTAGCTTGCGTCCAGCGCCCGTCACGCCCGCGCATACGCACCGATTGTCCAACTTTTAACGGCGCTAATGGCCGAGTTCCACGATTATATGATTTTACCATATTAGACATGCGACTCATTCGCTCCCGTATTAAACAATGTCTTTTGACGGTTTTTGGTTTTAATTTGGAAAGGCTAATTGGAAGTTTATCTGCCAATTTTCTGCCCATCAATAACTCGGCTGGGGAATGATTTTCTCCTGTTATATTAGTATTGCGAAAATTTAGTAATGCTATTTGCGGATCCTCACCCGATTCATGAGCTTTTATCAATAGATTTTTTATCGTTCTGACATTTCTTTCGGCAAGACCATTCGACCGCGGATAGTGAGGGGAACTTGTAATATGTTGAAATTCCCACAATCGTGCAAATGATTTAAATTCCTTCGATGCATAAGAACCAGCGTTATCTGATACCAATTTCTCAGGGATGCCGAACCGAGCAAACATGGTTTTGAATTGAAATATTATAGTGGAAGTTTGCAAATTGCTTATTTTAATAACTTCAACGTATTTTGAGTAATAATCAACTACTAAGAGATAGTATTTATTAAAAAGCTCAAATATGTCAGTGGCAAGCACCTGCCACGGTCGCTGTGGTATCGGGTAAGGTTCTAGTGGCTCTCGCCGGTTGCTGTCGCGTCGCCGTTGGCACGTTTCGCACCTCTCTACTAACTGAACTATGTCATGTGACATACCTGGCCAATACAACACATCCCGTGCACGCTTTTTACATTTCTCAATGCCTAGGTGACCCTCGTGTATGCGTGTTAACATATCTTTTCTCAATGAAGCAGGAATAACGACCATTTCCTTTCTAAACACTATATCGTTTACGACGTGAAGCTCATCTTTGATATTCCAAAATGGCTTTACTTCGCTTCTAACCAAGCTTTTTGTATGTGGCCAACCATCTCTACAATACTTGATGACTTCAATTAAAATGTTATCATTTTTTGTAGCCTGTCTCACAGTATCTAACTTATCCGCCGAGAAATTAGTGTGATCACATAAGCTATTAACATGAACTTCAACTTTATTGAACATTTCAGTTTCATCGTCGCTGCCTGATTCCGTTGCTGACCGAGAGAGCGTGTCAGCAATAAACATGTATTTACCGGGAACATAAGTAACATTCAATGTATATCTCTGTAGGTGTAGCAGCATGCGTTGTAAACGTGCTGGGGTCTCATTTAAACACTTTCTAAAAATTGCTTCGAGCGGTTTATGATCGGTTTCCACAGTGACACTCTCATAACCGAATATGTATTGATGGAACCTTGAACAAGCAAAAACAATGGCTAGTAGTTCCTTTTCTATCTGAGCCCATCGTGTTTCTGCAGAAGTAAGTGTCCGTGCAGCGTATGCAACCGGACGACCATCTTGTAACAAGCATGCGCCCAGGCCGCGAGTACTCGCGTCAACCGATAGCGTGACTGGCAATTTTGGATCGTAAAAGCGAAGAACGGGAGCATGTGTTATTGATTTCTTCAAATCTTCGAAAGCTTTTTCATGGTTCTTGTTCCAATCCCATTCGTGCTCTTTTTTTAACAAATGTCTTAAAGGAGCTGCTACTTCCGCATATCTAGGTATATACCGCGCTAAATAATTTACCATACCCAAAAATCTTTCCAAATCTTTGCGAGACTTAGGTACTTCCATGCTTTGAACGGCTCTAATCTTTGTATCATCTGGTCTGACACCGTTTTCATCAAAAATGTGACCTAAGTATGAGATGTTCGTTTGACAAAACCGACACTTATCTTTGTTAAATTTTACACCATTTTCTTTTGCTCTTTCTAAAACTATTCTCAACCTATCATCATGCTCTTTTTTATTTGCCCCCCAAATTAAAATATCATCAATAAATACCTCTACCCCCTCCATTTTAAATATTTTAAACATTTCATTATGAAAAACTTCTGAAGCGCATGTAATTCCGAAAGGTAACCTTAAAAACCGATATCTACCGAAAGGTGTAGAGAATGTGCAAAGCCTGGAACTTTGCTCGTTTAAAGGAACCATCCAAAATCCTTTATTGGCGTCTAATTTTGTGAAATACCTGGCCCCATTTAAATTACTAGTTACCTCATCAAACGTTGGAAGCTGAAAGTGACTGCGTTTGATTGCTTTATTAAGGTTTCGTGGATCGAGACAAATGCGCAACTGACCGTTTGGTTTTACTACGAGAACAATACTGGAAACCCAATCTGTAGGTCCCTCCTCACGCTTTATAATTCCTAATCGTACCATATTGTCCAATTCATTTTGTAATTTTGGTCTGAGTTTTAAAGGTATCTTTCTCGTAGCATTTACTACAGGTTGAACCGAGGCATCTATAGGAATATTATACTCGACAGGCAAACGACCTACACCCCTGAAAATACACTCATAGTTTTGTTTCACATAAGTACTGTTTATATATTCTAAATTTTCTATTGAAATTCTTTTAATTAAATTTAATTTTTCGCATGCATTTCTGCCTAGTAAATTATTGCAATCAATTTTCAATACAAATATTTTTTGTTTTAATTTATACTGGCCCTTACATACTTCTGCCTCAAAATAGCCTAACACTGGTAATTGCCTTTTACTAACCTCGCGCAGAATAAATTTTCCTTCTGTTAACAAAATTCTTTCGCTAAACCCGCATGATCGAAATGTTTGATTTGATATGACACACGTATCTGCACCACAGTCCAGCTTGAACTTTATTAATACACCGTTAATATAAATGTCTTCATACCAGCCATCCCTGTCGGCACCCACAGCGTCGACAACCAGTTCTCCACACTTTGTCTCACTGCATTCATCACCAGATGAATATTCGACTTCGCGAACACGCCTACCATTTTGAACACAACAGTTTCTAAAGTGACCTCGTTTACCACACGCGTAGCATAAGCTATTAAATGCTGGACATCTAAACTTCGCATGTACGTAACCACAACGAGTGCATTTGGATTGCTTGAATTGAGGTGAGCTGCGCCACTCCCGCTTTTGTCCAGCCGGCGAAATGGAAAAGCGTGTGGACCGCTGCCGCACAGCCTCGAGCGTACATTCCCCGTCGCCCTGCACCGCCACCGCTGGAGACGTAGCCGCGGACGCACCACTATAGCAGACTGCTGCAGCTTGCGCTTTTGCCGCTTCAGATATCCGACACCAAGATATAGCTTCATTAAGCTTCAAATCGGGCTGTCTCAGTAATCGTTCACGTAATTGAGAATCCTTTATACCTCTTATTAATTGAGTTAATATTAAACTTTCCCGTAAGCTGCCAAAATCGCAATTTTTGCATTTAATTTTTAACTTTGAAATATATTTATCAAAGCTATCCTCATTTTGCATGACATCAAAAAAAACAGTGACGTTCAAAATTTACATTCCGTTCTGGATTACATTTGTCTTCAAATTTATTCAACAATGCCTGATAGTTATCTTTTTCTTTCGCAGAAAAGTCGAATTCTTCATATAATTCTCTGCCCTTTTTTCCAATTACGTGCAAAAACAACGCACATTTAATTTTATCAGTGGCTTGATCGCGACCTGACGCCACCAAATACAGTTCAAATGCCGATTTCCAATCTTTCCAGTTACTTGATAAATTGCCCTCACTGGATAATGGTGCGGGCTGCTGTAACATTATCATCGATCTCTCATCATCTTCGTTAGACATCTTATATGATTTTGCTATATTTTGATTAACAAACACTTGCTGACACTGTTTTTAATAATTTCAGTCCACACCTGACACCATGTTGTAGTTTTATTATTTAATATTTAATAATAACATTTACGAGCAATCATATTCAACTTTCTTTATTGATAACTTTTATATATCTGATGTACATCAGGTAGATCTTAATTTATTTTATTACATTCCAAACGAATACAAATCTACCCTTACTTTAATTACAATCACAACATAAACATTTATTCAAGACTTTTTCACCGATGTACTCGTAAGGTCCTTTTCTGTACCCCTAAAAACGTGTATGAAAAATTTCATGATGATCGATTAAGTAACAAAACATTTTCGCATTTATTAGTTAGAAACATAGGGACTATTCATATTATATATTTAGCAACTATTCATAGGGTCTCACTTCTCTTTTATTTTTAAAATAACCAGTATCATGTGGTTTCATATGTATTATACTTTCTATTGAATCTGATTTATCTAGACACAGTAAAGAACCAGTGTTAGCAGTGCTACATATAGGCATTCGTGAGTTCATGCATGACGTTGCCCGTCCTTTACGTCAGACTCCAAGCGAATTGGCAACGACATGCCTTTGAATGTCATAATATGGCATATGCAACGTAAAATGTCTCTATAGCTCTATAGACAGTGAATCGTGATTAACCCTGGCGGCTAGTAGTCACGTATGGAACTATAACATCGCCATTTGTGCCTAGCTAAAACAATAACTTACATTGAAAAATCTATTAACAATTTTATACTACCTATCTCAAACATGTAAATTTATGCGTAGGTATAAATTTTAGCCAACGCAATGTTCTTATTTCAGTTATGTTTCACAATGATAACTGGATTTGAATGCTTTTATATATAGATAGGTAGACAGGCAGACGGCCACAAATAATGCCAATTCATAATAAGTATATTGGCAAGTTTATAAGTTCTAATTCATAAGTTGTAATGACATAAACTATGGAAATGGTTCACTCTTTTAAACCTGATTTTATCAATTTACATCTGCCATCTCGGTAACGATAAATCTTTTTTACTTGTCATCCTATCAATTCCTTAATTTGATACGGGTATTCTTGTTAGAATACAGTTATGTATGTATAAATTTGTGGAATCTATTATAGTTATTTCGTTTTATTTTTTTATACATATATTTTTATATAATTACTTACTAAATATAGCTTAAAGAAAATGTAGTTTAAGAATTTTCCATCTACACTTTCTTTAAGTTATAACGTTTAACGTCGTAAAATATAAGTATAACTAATAAAACAATTAATTAAAAAGGTAACATAATAATTATAAAATATATCTATCTCTTTCAGGTACTGGTTAATAATACGTTTCCTAACGTCGTCGCTTTGTTCAGCTAATGAGGGCCTCTTTACTTCATCTAAGTATCCGAACGGTAAGTTATTCTGAAATTGAATTACTTAGTTCACTCGGTTTTTTTTCTTCGATTTATTTTATATAATTTAAACACCAACACGTCAACCTGCCGGCAAACATTACATATAAAAGAAATTTTTACGTAAATTTTGACGATTTTAAAATTTTCGTTACTTGCACATTTATAAACACGTAATGGACCTTTTGCGTCAGCGGTGAACTCGTTATATAAAATAGCATTGTTACATAAAATGGGTAACTATATGATAGCTGGTCGTAAGCCAACCCCGTTTTCGAACGGGAATGCATATTGTCGGGATCGGACGGGCAGCGTTCGGGAAGCTCCGAGACATATTTTCTTTCAAAATTCTTCAGTGTTTTAAAACAATAGTTTTTGACCAATGTGTGTCGTCTCTAACTATGGGCCTCAAAAGAAAATTCAACGTCGCTCAACGAGCTATGGAGAAGGCTATGCTCAGGGACTGCGGAATGAGGAGATCCGTAGATGATAATAATAATAATAATAATAATAATGTGACAACGGACTCACCCCTCTGTCTCTATCCGATCAGCAATGGCGGGATCCGGTGGTACTGAGCCCCTCTGCCAGGGAGGCCGTATGGAAGGAGAAAGAGCTGCACGGACGGTTTTACAAGGCTCTTCATGAGCCTCATGTTGACCGTAAAGCCTCCGTGCACTGGCTGCGCTTCGGTGATCTCTTCGGAGAGACCGAGGGTTTTGTCTGTGCGATACAAGATCAGGTGGTCAAGACGCGGAATTACCGGAGGTACATCATAAAGGATGGCACAGAGGACATATGTCGAGCCTGTCGTCATCCTGGAGAGACTCTCCGACATGTCACCTCCGGTTGTTCGGCGCTTGCCAACACTGAGTATCTGCACAGGCACAACCAAGCGGCCAGGATCCTGCATCAGGAGCTCGCTCTGAAGTACGGCTTCCTTGAGCGGAGGATACCTTACTACCGGTACTCGCCAGAACCAGTCCTCGAGAACAGCCGTGCCAAGCTCTACTGGGACCGGCCCATCATCACGGACAGGACTATTCTAGCGAATAGACCTGATATCGTGTTGATGGACCGGGAGCAGTCGCGGGTGTTTTTGGTGGATGTCACTATCCCGCATGACGATGGTCTCGTGAAGGCTGAAACCGAGAAGAGGAGGAAGTACCTCGACTTGGCCCACGAGATCGTCGACATGTGGGCTGTGACCTCCGCAGAAATCATCCCAGTTGTTCTGTCCGTGAATGGTTTAATCCCGATCAGCCTCAGGGACAACCTGAGGCGGTTGGGATTCCGTGGCGGTTCCCTCCCGGGCCAGATGCAGAGAGCGGTGCTGCTCGATACGGCCAGAATAGTACGTCGGTTTCTGTCCTTGTCGCCCTGAACCCCGACCGACTGTGCTTCTGTCGGGGGTTACACCGTCTCCCCCTCATTTTGGCTTTTGGAGGGGGAGACGAGTTAAAAGGAGAAATAATAATAATAATAATAATAATAATAATAATAATAATAATAATAATACTACCCTCATACTTGGAGAGCAGCACAGGCCTCTCTGATACGGATTCGATCCTATTTGGCGCAGCCATGGCTGTATGCCGAATAGTGGGCGCCAAAGTGCATTTGCCGGGTCGTGCCACTCATTGTAATGAGGTGCCGGCCTGGCAGAGAAGGATCGAAAGCCGTATCACTGCGGCCAGAGTCCTCATCGGCAAACTGACCAGCTTCAGGTCGGGTAATACAAGACCCAGAGTGATGCGCTTCGTGAGGGAGGCCTTTCCGGGTGAGAGAGTGAATCTGTCTAACCCGGATATGCACCGAAAACTCACGGAGCGCATTGATGACCTGAAGCAGAAGATCGCTGCTTGGGGTAAGCGTATCCGGCGGTACTCGGAAAGGGTTAAGAGGTACCGTCAAAATCGCCTCTTCATGAGTGACCAAAAGAAGTTTTATAAAGGCTTGGGGCGTCCCGACGACAGAGTGACTGGCCTCGGACCTAATCAGGCAGAAACTATTGATTTCTGGCGAAACCTGTGGTCCGAACCAGTTACTCATGAAGAGGGCCCTTGGATGGAGACGGTGGAGGAGGCATGTGCCACAATTTCGCCGATGAACCCCATCTCCATAACGGAGGACGATGTGGTCGCTGCGGTCCGTAAGGCCCCGAACTGGAAAAGTCCGGGACCGGACGGGCTGCACGGCTACTGGTTGAAGGGGTTCTGGCGTAGCCATGCCACTCTCGCTGTTCAATTCCAAGAGGCTCTTGAAAGCGGGGCGCTACCAAACTTCTTAACTACAGGGGTCACTCATTTAACTCCCAAGGACGGTGCTACCGCGGATCCTTCTAAATACCGCCCAATAACGTGTCTATGCACAATTTATAAAATACTTACATCCATTCTGAGTTCTAAGATTTATCGTCACGTTGCCGATAATAACATTCTATCGGAAGCTCAGAATGGATGTAAGGGCGGTAGTCGCGGTAGCAAGGAGCTGCTTCTCATCGACACGGCTGTTTGCAGACTGGTCAAACGCAACCGTCGAAATTTCTCCGCTGCCTGGATCGACTATAAAAAGGCATTTGACTCGGTTCCCCATACGTGGCTTTTGAGGGTCCTCGAGTTGTATAAAGTTGATAGTACAACTCGACACTTCCTTGAGACATGTATGGGGCAATGGAGTACGATGCTTAGTCTATCCGGGGAGCGGATGACGGATGCGGCTGATCGGATAAGGATCAGCAGGGGTATTTTCCAGGGTGATTGTCTGAGCCCACTTTGGTTTTGCCTGGCGTTGAATCCTCTAAGTACTGTCTTGGAGGATTCGGCGATAGGCTTTCAGTTTCGGAGAGGGGGCCATCAGATGTCGCACCTTCTCTACATGGATGATCTCAAGTTGTTCGCGCCGAACGCTCATCGTCTGGAGGAGCTGCTGAAAATAACTGAAAATTTCAGCAGGTCCATCAGGATGGAGTTCGGCCTCGACAAATGCGCGGTTATTCATGTGGAGAGGGGTCGGATCATTCGTTCGACAAATGTCGAAGCTGGTCCGAGACAGATGAGGTCGCTCTCCGAGACTGAAACGTACCGTTATCTGGGTATGTCGGAGTCATTGGGTGTGAGGGAGACGGTTGTGAAACAGTCGGTTGGCGAGGAGTTTTGGGAGCGCCTGACAAAAGTTCTTAGGAGCTATTTGTCCGGGGCTAACAAGATCCGAGCTTTCAACGGCTGGGTCATGCCCGTTCTCCTTTATACTTTCGGCGTGCTCAGATGGTCTCAGACGGAACTGGACACCCTGGATAGAAGGGTCCGCACAACTATGATCTCTCACAGAGTGCGCCACCCGAAATCATCGGTTGAGAGGTTGTACATCCCGCGGAAGTGTGGTGGTCGAGGCTTATTAAGTGCCAAGACCATGCACAACCGCGAGATGTGCAACCTTAGAAATTTCTTCTTGACTGATTCGGGTGGCGGGCTCCGTAGGGCGATCGTAGAATGTGACAACGGACTCACTCCTCTGTCTCTATCCGATCAGCAATGGCGGGAGCCGGTGGTACTGAGCCCCTCTGCCAGGGAGGCCGTATGGAAGGAGAAAGAGCTGCACGGACGGTTTTACAAGGCTCTCCATGAGCCTCATGTTGACCGTAAAGCCTCCGTGCACTGGCTGCGCTTCGGCGATCTCTTCGGAGAGACCGAGGGTTTTGTCTGTGCGATACAAGATCAGGTGGTCAAGACGCGGAATTACCGGAGGTACATCATAAAGGATGGCACAGAGGACATCTGTCGAGCCTGTCGCCATCCTGGAGAGACTCTCCGACATGTCACCTCCGGTTGTTCGGCGCTTGCCAACACTGAGTATCTGCACAGGCACAACCAAGCGGCCAGAATCCTGCATCAGGAGCTCGCTCTGAAATACGGCTTCCTTGAGCGGAGGATACCTTACTACCGGTACTCGCCAGAACCAGTCCTCGAGAACAGCCGTGCCAAGCTCTACTGGGACCGGCCCATCATCACGGACAGGACTATTCTAGCGAATAGACCTGATATCGTGTTGATGGACCGGGAGCAGTCGCGGGTGTTTTTGGTGGATGTCACTATCCCCCATGACGATGGTCTCGTGAAGGCTGAAACCGAGAAGAGGAGGAAATACCTCGACTTGGCCCACGAGATCGTCGACATGTGGGCCGTGGCATCCGTTGAAGTCATCCCAGTTGTTCTGTCCGTAAATGGTCTGATCCCAGTCAGTCTCAGGGATAACCTGGGGCGGTTGGGATTCCGTGGCGGTTCCCTCCCGGGCCAAATGCAGAGAGCGGTGCTGCTCGATACAGCCAGGATAGTACGTCGGTTTCTGTCCTTGTCGCCCTGAACCCCGACCGACTGTGCTTCTGTCGGGGGTTACACCGTCTCCCCCTCATTTTGGCTTTTAGAGGGGGAGATGAGTTAAAATGAGAATAATAATAATAATAATAATAAGGTCTTATAGCGAAGAGCCTCGACCAACATCTTAAGAGGCTCTCGCTAGATGGCTGGATCAAGGGACAGATACAGAAGGCGGTACTTCTTGACACGGCACGCATTGTCAGGAGGTTCCTCACTCTGCAGCCCTAACCACCGGTAGCTTGGGCCTTGCCCCGCTACTAGTGGACACCTAATTTTAAGTTTTTTATAATATTTATTGTTTTTATATACATATATATTGTAAAAAATTTAAAATTAAGAAAAGAAATAAATAAATGAGGTATAATAATAATAATAAATAATCTCCCCCTCATTTTGGCTTTTGGAGGGGGAGACGAGAAGAATTAATTAAATAATAATAACTTTATTTGCATGAGAATGTGAGTACAATGATATTAAATTAAGTATAATACAGTCCTATGCACACTCTGTCGTAATTACGACGTACAAATTTTTTTTAATTATTAGTATCTATATAGATGTCAATTATACCATTTAATTATACAATAATAAAGGGAAAAAGCACATTAAATATTGAGTCAAATTACAATTAAACAAACAGTAATGACGTCATGTGTAATAACTATGTCAAAGCATGGAAAACAAGTCAAAATCAAATATCAAAAACTTCAATTACAAGGTCCATTTAGGTAATCCATTTATGTATTACAGATATTTTATATTAACATTTATATTAATAGTCAATCGAATTTGTCATCAAAATATTCACTAACAGAGTAATAGCATCTATCTATTAATAGTTTAAATAATTTGTTTTTAAACATATTGATATTTAATTCTTTAAAATAGTCCGGCAGTTTATTATATATTTTAATAGACATACAATAAGCGTTTTTTGCAAAAACTGTAAGTCTTTGTCGTGGTAGGTATAATTTATTGCCACGTTTATTTCTGCCCTTTACATTTTTATATATATCTTTGTTTTTTTTAAATAAAGACAAGTTTTTCTGCACAAATACACACGTTTCATAGACGTATAGACAGGGCAATGGAAGAATATAATTTTTTTTGAAAAAATGAAAGTTTCCGAAAATTCCGGCGGAATAGTAAGTTGAAGTGGCAGTGGGCAGGACACATAGTACGGATTCCCGAGTGGAGGCGACTGACCGGCAAGCGCAGCGTAGGACGTCCACCCACAAGGTGGACAGACGACCTGATAAGGGTCGCTGGTCGACGGTGGATCCAGGCTGCTTCTGATCGGTCCTTTTGGAAAATTAGGAAGAAGACATTTGTCCAGTAGTGGAAGTCCTATGGCTGAGATGATGATGATGATGATATTATATTATTGTTCATTAAGTATCAGGTAATTTGCATTTATAGCATTTACAGCATTTACATTTATAGCATTTGCATTTACAGATACCAGCCCTATTTCCTAAATTTTACATAGCGATATTTTTTGTTATTATTATTATTGTCTACTCCTATTAAATCAATACGTTTTCAAAAGTTATTATTAACTGTACAAAGGTTATCTTATCCGGTATCTAGTCTTAACAGATCTAATTCAGTCTACAATAAAGACGATATCAGCGAATTATACTCGGTCAATGTACTGTAGCACACGGCGATCAATACTAAATTAATATTTCAAGGGTTAGAACTTGTAACTTGTGCGACGTTGTCTTTATTCATTATTAGTCGATAGGAAATACCACGTACTGACACTTGCCGTCTTTAATCCTATTTATAAGTAAGGTAAGTATACATACTCGCTCGCTCGCAATGTGTTGATTAATTTCAGATTAATTGGATGTTACGTCGATGTCTAGAACTAACAGTCGCATAGACACACGGTAATCGTAACCCCTTACAGTGTACTAGTGTGAAATTACGTTATAGCACGGGTACTGTGTTGCTCCAGTGCCAGTACTGTGTAAGGAATGCCAGAGCACACGTTTTATTTTAGTAAAACGTTTTTTGTTTTTAATATATTTTTTCTCGGTCGTTGAATTTTTTATTTTTATTTTTTGATAATAAATCGAAAACAGTTTTTTTTTTCTGGATGACAGGTATCCTGTGTCCTTTCCTGAAACGCGTATGCAATATTTCATGGTGATCGATTGAGTAGTTAATCGTAACAAAATTCCTTTCGTAATCCTAACTAAAAATAATTATTTTTAGTAACTTCATAGGTTTTTAGTGTCTATGGTGAAATCAAAAGTATCATCCTATTAGTTAGGATATCATTGGAACCTTTTGGTGCTCAGCATAGTATCTCTCGGTTTGTAACCGCTACATGAGAATCTTTTGGTTTGACGGTTCGTCGGTTCTACGAGCTATTACCTACGGATTCTGTATTTCAGGGAAATATTAAATAGCTGTTTCCTTAGCATGCTGAAAATTTTTACCGTTCTTATCGAGCCAACAGTTGGGGTCACGCCTCTGTGTTCCAAGTCGTTATTGTCGACATATACACTGATTAAATAATTTTGTTTTAATTCACCATGTTACACTGTACCAAGAACACTGGATTAAACCTATGAAGTTAGGAGTTACAAAAATTATAATGATATTTTATACCTGCCTGGTTTTCGTATCTTAATATCATAAATTCGAAAATGAGCTTGTTTGTTAGGCTTTTACGACTTAACTACTAAATAGACCATCATGAACCATTTTCAGGGATACGGAAAACTATAAAGGGTACCTTTCGTCATGAAAAAAGTACTGTTTCTGAGGATATTCTAAAAGTAAAAATAAAAAAATTCAACACCTGAAAAAATGTATGAGCAATACAGGTAGAATAAATGTGTTAACATCTAAAAAAGTCTGTCGAAATCTCAGACAGCAGTTAGTGTAAAATAAAAAAGAGAGCTTTCGTTTCATATACTAAGTTACAAAACTAGAGTAGAGGTGGCACTGTAATGAGACTTTCATGCCAATCCCGCTATCATCTCTCAGTCGTAGGAACTCCACTGCTGGATAAAAGCCTCCCCCTAACTTTCCAAAAAGACCGATCAGAAGCAGCCTGGATCCACGTGGCTCTTATCAGGTCGTTTGTCCACCTTGTGGGTAGACGTCGTCCGTAGCCTCCACTCGAGAACCTTTCGGCCCCACGCCACGCTCTCCGTACTTTTTGTCCTGTCCACTGCCACTTCAACTTACTAATTCGGCTGGTTATATCGATAACTTTCGTTCTTCTACGAATCTACTCATTCCTGATTCGATCTCGCATTGTAACCCCGAGCATTAGCCCTCTCCATATCTCATTGAGCGACGTTGAGCTTTCTTACGAGGCCCATAGTTAGAGACCACGTTTCGACGTCAATTATCATTACTGGCAACACAAGTTGGCCGAAAACTTTTGTTTAAGACACTAAGGAATTTTGGACGAGAAGATGTTTCTGAGCTTCGTTTTTCCGACATACTCGTACTAGACTAAATTTTGTAATAAATAAATGAGAAAAATTAAATGAAAATCATATTACAGTCGCCTTTCCGGGTAGGGATCCATTTTTAATTATAGCAACGAGACAAAAAAGATGCTTAGAAAAAAGCTTGCTTACAATAAAAAGGTCCTGAGAACTCAACTAACACAAAAAATTAACTGAAATTAAAGTAAACAGACAATATAATTAAAAGTGTCGCCTTCAATACGTAATGGACCTTTTGCGTCAGCCCAGCCCAGACGAGAGTCCCAGTCGATGGATCGACAAGTAATTGAAAACGACACAAGAATTATTCAAAAATGAATCAAAAACTGCTTTATGGAAAAATACATAAAAAAAAAGAAAAATAATGTTCAAAAAAGAGACAAAATCGCAGATTAAATTAATTAATTCAATCACACATCAATTAAAAAACTAAATGATTAGACCAACTGCTCAATGGACCGATTACTTCAAGAGAACGGCTGAATGGAGGGACAGGGCGGCAATGTGTGTGATAGTGTGATGATGATGATGATGTGATACGCTTGCGTTTTGGTGGCGTTAAAACAAACCAGGTTATTGTGTCCCCATTGGGATACAAGATTTAATAATTATTATTATTTATTTATTTTGGACCAACAAGGATCATATTATGTTAGTAACAATTTAAAATCTATGTTAGTATTACCATAGATAAAATACTACTTAACCAGTATAGATGGTCAACTTCCATATAACGATCTGAAGCCAATTTCATATTGGGATTTCCACTCCCTAGATGTCACTAAGAGTCTCGAATTTAACATTAATGTGTATTTTGTTAAAAATTATAACCAACAAATTCAATCACGCAGTTATAGTTCCTTATTATCGTGGTAATAACTAGAGGGCGACGTTGCTGAGAGGTACTTTTATCATTAATCTGTGACTTTTATGTATGATATTATTGCCCTATTTTTTAGAACAGAACCTATACCGTTCATACGGCCCTTTTATCGTTGTTCGTGCCCACTTTTTTTATATTTTAAATAAATTTTAGTAGTGCCATCTCTTGTACATGAGAATTGACTGAATGGTCGACTGCAGCGACTCTAGCGGATTTTTAATGACAACAAATAAGCGACTACACAGGCGGCATCTAGATATAAGCGAAATTTGATAGGGTACGGATTCAATGTACGTGAGTGACCATCTATACTGGTTAAGTAGTATTTTATCTATGGTATTACATACGTTTATTCAGTACATGAACCATACAACAGTGGTTCAGGTACTGACAGTCAAGCCTAGCAGCAAATGCGCTCAGGATGCAGTTGGAGCTGGCCCGAACCCTATGCACCAGGGATGCACACCGCTTCCGGATTATCGTATAGAAACAGTCGACCCGCGACTCGGTGCACTACAAAATCCCCGATGCACTACAAAATCGTGGAAGCCCCATCCAAGAACTATAAAAAAAAGTCTGCGGAAATGATGATTCATGACAGGAACATGTGATGATTAATGTACTGTGGAGAATAAACAACGGATAGAGGCACGGAAACATGAAGTACGACAGTTTTTAAAATAAATAAAAAGCGGTTAACAAAGGTACTCTCATTCAAATCGTATGCAGCGAGACTATTAACGCGGTGTATTGTCTCTTTGTAAAGCAAATAGCGCTTCTAAACGATTGCGGTTCGCGACGAGAGGAATATGCGAGACGAAATGCGGGCTTATCGCCGTGTTTATTTAAAGCTTTATTTATTTATTTTGAATTGGATTCGTACTGTATCTCATAACCGCTGCGTAAGGACTTCAAGCACATTCCTGAAAATAAAGTCATATTTAAAATTATTCTAATTCATTTAAGAAGAAATACAATTATTCTTCTTTTATCCTTTGTTTGACCTCATTATGAATAAAAGTCTTAATTGGAAGCCGCATGTCGAGAGAATTAGGACAAAATTATCTTTGAGGAGATACTCCCAGACGATCCTCTTCCAAACCTGGAAAGACAGGTTGGCGGAGCCCAGTGCGGGCCGCCCCACGATCGAGGCCATACGCCCCTTCCTTGAGGGATGGCTGGCAAAGAGGCGCGGGGCCCTCACGTTCCGCCTGGTGCAGGTACTCTCGGGGCACGGTTGCTTCGGGCGTTACCTTCACCGAGTGGCCGTGAGAGAGCCAACCGAGGAATGCCACCACTGTGGCTGCGCGGTTGACACTGCGCAGCACACTTTGGCTGACTGCCCCGAATGGGTAGAGCAGCGCGCTGCTTTGTCCCTCGTCGTGGGCGCCGACCTCTCGCTGCCGGCCATCGTGAAAGCGATGGTCGGCAGTGACCTTGCGTGGCAGGCGATGCTCACTTTTTGTGAGCACGTTATGTCGCGTAAGGAAGCGGCAGAGAGGCAACGGGAAGAGGATCCCCTCTCCCAGCCGATCCGCCGGAGAAGGCTCGGGCGCAGGCGGATGGCCTATATCCGCCGCCTTCCCCCTTGACCAAGACCTGGGCGGTAGTCTAAGGGGAGACTACCGCCCGTTGTGAGGTCCCCGAGATGGCCGGCGTACCTCCGCTTTCGGGTACGCCGAGGTTCCGATAGGGAGCGTAGTCCTCCCCGCGCTGAACAGCCGTGGCGGGTCGCCGAAGTTGTGCAACAACGTTCCTGCGACCCCGCCCATCTACGGCCGCGCTAGAAAGTCGTTGGGTTTTAGCCGGTAGGAGTCCGGCATAACCCGCAGCGTCCCCCTTTCGCTGCTGGGTATCCATGATGGATTTCCCAACGTAAAAAAAAAAAAAAAAAAAAAAAAAAAGGACAAAATTATCTTCCCTAAGAGGAGCAATACGATGCATCACAGAATGTCTCCTTAAGCAGGTGCGATATGTTATTTACAATACGCTCATTAATGCTTCATTTAGATTACCTAAACAAGGTCTGTGCTTCAACTGCTAAAACTAATTTGAAGAATGATGCCAATTTTGGTATTCTCCTCCAATAGCTATGTGAAATATACTACTTTTTATAGCTATTTTTGAACTGAACAAAAGTTGTTATGGCCCCAAATGTTAGTCCGTTCAGAGTGTAGATATACTGAAACCTGGGATAGGACATAGGCTACTTTTTAACTTTCCCCGCAGGTGATGGTGCCTTGAAAAAATCATTTCATATCCAAAGATTAAATATGGAAATGCCCATATATTTAGATTAATTTAGATGTTTATTATTATTTTTCTCTAAATATAACCTCAAAAATAATGTCGATCTATCCGACTTACTTGAGTATAAATTTATGTTCAAGTGCTGTTGATCAAATTTACAACTTTATTGAAAAATTTCTCTCACTGGCGATTAACGTCTCGCTCGAGTCGAATGGATTACTACTTTGCACTGCTATTTCTCTCCTTAAGTGTCAATTTAGCTGCATTTTTAAAACTTCAGCACTTGAAGTCTGCTAGTAGCAAGCTGTCGCGAAACGTAAATACAGCGAAGAAAAGGTACTACGTTTTACTGTATAAAGTAGTTTTAGTAGATTAATAAAACTGTCAGAGTATAAATGTAACGATTTAATTAGATGGCAACTTTTAACGGAGCTCAGCTGAAACTTAATCTTTACGAGCTGAAAGCATCTTATGGTTCAAGTAACTGTTCCATTTATTAGTAAAATACACCAGACAATTCATTGCCAATTAAACTTTAATGAGAATTGACCTAGTTTTGAAACTAAATAATCTTATATATTACTAGCGGCCCGCCCCCGGCTTCGCCCGGCGTGCAATTTTTATATACCCTAAAACATTCCCCGTTTATCCCTCTTTCCATTAGCGAAAACCGAATTAAAATCGGTCTACCGGTTCACGCGCGATGCCATGACCAGGAGAAATGGGCATTCATTTTTATATATAAGATATAAACTAGAACTAGAAAAACAAGTAACCTGTAATGTACTGCAATTTATAATGATATCGTTAATCACGGCACGGAATCTGATCTTGCGAGGCTAAAGGCCATTGGCTGGAAAGAAGCCGGATGTTACAGGCTCTGCCTTCTCCAAATCTTCGCACTTTCCTGGACAACAATACCGTTCGCCTTACGATCAGTCTTTATCTGAGCGTCGATTTCTGTGTTCCTCACATGTCGATTAGTTGGGACTGCACGGCCTCTCTTACATTTCCAGTGTAGTACGTTTCTCCCGTCATGCCAGCCTAAATGACATCCTTGCCACCATTAACGTACCTGCAGTCTTAGGAGCAAATGGTATCATATGTTTAGTTCTAAAACGTATGATTCTAAAACGTTCAACCATCAGTCAACCTCTTTTCTTCCCAGTACCATAGCTAAGTCTGGTGCCGCGGCAGAGAATGCAGAGGAGCGAAAGATTTATAAGTATAATATAAATATTTAAAATACTTCTTAATCTTTTGTTCCTCTTGGCTTTAGAGACGCTGCGCTCGTGGGGTTCTAACGCAATTCACCTCATCGCTTGATCAACAAAACTAATGATGACAGAGCTGGGCATTACCTCTCTCAGAGATTAAGTATAACAATCCAAAGAAGTAGTGCAGCCAGCATGTTTGGGTAACTTGCCACCTGGACCGGGCCTCTATCACTCCGTGTGTGCCGTGATATAATTGCCGAATGTCGCTCACATTGAATGTGAAAGAAGTGCAACTTCTGTAAGCTAGCACTATTATTTATTCTGTGCCTGGACCCCTATTTTAATTGCATTAATCTATATATATATAAATGAATCCCCATTTCCCTTGGTCACGGCATCACGCGTGAACGGGTAGACCGATTTTAAATCGGTTTTCACTCATGGAAAGACCGATAAACGGGAAAATCGCACCCCGGGCGAAGCCGGGGGTGGATCGCTAGTAATTTATAAATCGAAATTTTAATTTTATTGTATTTTTTATTATTTATTAGATTTCTTAGGTTATTATTAGGCTTACCATTTATTAGGTAGTTTTAAAGTTCTTAAATTAATATTGTGATTTAATTATTGTAGTTGTTTCTTAAGTAAAATTATTTTTCAGTCAAAAAAAGTTTTTAAGTTCTACGTTTGTTAATATCCGGAGCAATTAAACCAACTTTAAAATGAAATTTGCAATGAAATTATTTTATAAAACAAATTATTGAAATCTATTTTATTAAATATACTTAGTCAGCCCATAAGTACATATTTTAATTATTTGTGTTCTTGTTTCAGATGTACCTGAATATGACTTACTTCATGCTATCGGCGTTCCATTTAGTAACCCAAAGACCCAGTATTTCGATGAAGGCCTCGATGGATTTCCAGCATACGGTCTTAAGCCCGGATCTGATATTAAATCTCCGTATCGACTTTTCATGCCAGAAAAGTTATACGCCGAATTCTCGATAACAGCTACAGTGCGACCGGCTAACAAAGACGGTGGATTTTTGTTCTCCGTAGTCAACCCTCTGGAGACCGTTGTTCAATTAGGCGTTCAACTGATTCCATCCGGACCTGGACTGATGAACATATCCCTTTTATACACTGACGCTAACGTGTACGCGTTGTCGCAAACTATAGCGTCGTTCGTAGTGCCATCGTTTGCAAAGAAATGGAGCAGATTTGCTTTAAGGGTTTCCTTGGATAACGTGACACTTTATTTGAACTGTCACGAATTCGATACGGTAATAGTGAGACGACATCCACCGGAATTGGTTTTTGATTCAGCGTCTACTCTTTACGTGGGGCAGGCTGGACCTTTGATCAGAGGAGCATTTCATGTAAGTTACTTTTATATCTGTTCAATTTTTTATAGTTGCCATTGTTTAATGGCTCAATTTTACTATAAACTTATAACTTATAACAATTTGTTTAAAATCTAAGTATTTTATATTTTATCTTGTACAGATAGTTCATTGATCGTATTTGCTCAAGTTACTATTCGTTCACATATCTGAACAATGATTATATCAATCTATACTCATATTTATATACTAGTCTGTACTAGCAATATTATAAAGAGAAAAAAATTGTATGTATGTATGTTTGTAATGAATAAACTCAGCTACTGAACCGATTATAAAAATTCATTCACCTATAGAAAGTTACATTATCAGCGAGTAACATAGGATACTCACCCTCCCCATCTCCCCCCTTACCCCCTTCCATATAAAATTGCCATGTTTCACGAATAATATTTTATAAAGAGACGCCGAAAAAGTAGCGTGCAACAGCTAGTTATATTATATAAGGGTTTCGTTTTTGCGTGCGTTAATTAAAAAGGATTTTAAAGAAAAAATATGGAATATCAAAGTACTGCAAATGAGGCTAACTTTAATATGAATTTTAATCTAAATTTGTTTTTTTTTATTGTACTCTTTTTCTTAAAATGTTATTTTTATCATTGCTAAGTTTCCTACTTCCCCGTGGCTTTTACTTTTAGTAAGAAAATTATTCATTTAAATCTGTCCTATGAAATAATTTATTATTCTTTGTGCAGACAGTTTATTGATCGTAATTGTTTTAGCAGCTACTAATAGAAGGTAAGAGAAACTCCCGACAAACTTGCATCAGTTAGCTACGTGATGAAAACTTCTCTGAAAGGTGTAACGAAAGTTTTCTATTAAGTAGACATTACACCTACTTGGAAACTATCATTCCCTTCTTCTAACTTGCTTCATGTAACTGCGCAATAATCGAGTGATTCTCGGATCTCTTCAGATAGTTATTTCATTTATTTATTTATTCAAATAAATGAACAGCCACATTTTTCATACCAAAATTGTTTATTGTCGTCATAATAAATTTAAATGTATAAGTATAATAATTCTTACTATATTTAACAAGTGTTAAAACTTAACTTAAGATTAAATGTAACTGTAAGATTAATCGATGAAATTAATTAAAACTTAAAACTTAAGAGAAACTGTTTTTATGTGTATGTATATGAATGTAACTTACTGGAAAATATTTATTTAAATATTTGGGATACAATAATAAGCATAGGTTACCTTTATAGTTAGCTTTTTTTATAATGCTATTTAGCTAAATTATATAAATATTTCTTTGGATTGTAGATAATGATGAAACACAAAAATGGGATCAAAATTTACGATTCAACGCTGACAAAAGGTAATAAAGAATATTTAAAAAAATATGAAATAAAACTTATTTTAATTTTTTTCAACTCAAAGGTCTCACGTTAATAGTAATTAATCTTGTGTGGGCCCAAATGTGTTTAATTTTACACACTGTAGAACGGTATCTAATATTAATGTTATTAAAATTCAACAGATGGCGCCAGTAGTTTGTTATGGCCTCCTAGTAAGCAAGTTGTGACTAAATGTCGAACCAACAATTTAGTTATTGGTTGTTTGGCACATGCGCAATTAGAAAATAAATTGAGGTCCATCACCAGATCTAAAATCACTGGAGTTTTTTTGTGACACTCCCACCGGTGGTTTAGCATTATTTGGTGCGAGTACACGCGCAATGAGGGTTTTCGATACTTTTTCTGTCACCAGGCGGCACTTCGTAGGCGTCAGGTCTAAACAGTTGTCAGATAGCATTTAATAATTTATTAACATAAATTATTATTAAAATTACATAGAAAATGTAATTTTTGGTATTCGGTATGTATTTTGACAGTTTTTTGGACCTGACGCTACAGTGCTACCATCTCAATTAGACCGTTTCAGAAAACCCTCATTGTAGACACACATAACCTATCAAATTTATTAGGTACATAAAGTTAAGGAGCAGTATTTTTAATAGGTGGCCGTCTGATAATTGATGAGATAGCCCACCCTAGTGATTGGGCGGCCTTGAAATAAGTCAAGTCTGATGGATGTATTAAATAAAATATGTAATACCATCCGTAATGAATACTACTATCGCAGTAGTTATTTCTTTGTGCTCGTAGTACTGCTGAGTGTCATGCAGCCCCGTTTATCGCATGCCTTTGTAGACAAAGCTGCTTTTACATGAGAGGGATAAACAAAATTTCGTCGCGAGGCTCGGGTTAACAGTGTTAACACATACGGTTAGAAAGAGCGTAAAGATAATATTAAATTTTGTTATCCATTTTAAGCAATGTGTCTTAGAATGAATCGAAATTTATCAAACTTGGGCTAGCTTAGCTTGTATAATCAAACAATGGATTACCAGTCATATAGCAGGTTCGCTCGAATTAAATTTGGATTAGATTATCGTCGTTTGTGAAGACCATTGCTAATCATTACAGTTGCTTTCACAGCAGTAGTCCAGCATTCCAGAAATTTAATACATTCTTTTTTAGGTTAAGTTCGTCATAAAGGCTGACGGTTCACTTGATGGTAGGTGGCTACTGTCACCTATAACACAATAAACTGCACAGGTCCTGCAAATGAGATGCCGCCCATAGTAGGATGAAGGACTTAGGGGATTAAGAAGGGATAGGGAAATGGGTTCTGGCATTCCTTACTCATTCACCCAAACGCAACAGCACAAATGCTGCTATTTCACGGTGGTCTTACTAAAGGGGTGGTTACTGCCGCCAGGCGGGTTTCCCAAATGTCACTGCTAAATTCAATCTAAAAAGACTTCAAAATGTAAATTTCCAACAATCGCTTTCAACTGCCACCTGACATACACAAAGAATAATCCGATCAAGTTTTACTTTGAGATTTCATAATTTAATAAATAATTTTAGATTGAGTTATTTTGTGGTGGTAATCTTGGATGGTATAAAAAAAATACACTCTCTGTTGGGTCTACTATTGAATACGTATCTATTGGCATCAATTTTAAATTTTAAAAAAATACCCATATTCGCAGTCTTGAAATTATAATATGGTATGTAATATTATATAAGTACAATCGTATTTCTATTTCAAAATTCGGGACATTTCCACATTTGAAGATTGGATAATAACAAAAAAAAATACGTCGATGTCTTCCTCTGTCTGGTTCTACACTTGCTTCTAATAGAAAGAGGGCTTATATGTATATACTTTGCCGAAAAGAATTTCTTCTGTGCGAAACCAGGGCGATAAATATCAATGTCACCTGATGATTTAAATTGCGAATATTCTATTATTTATATTGAAGTGTTTACAAGTTCGTGTGTCACCAAATGAATATATGGTGTTGGAATGCCTTTCGTTTTGTCTCCGAATATTTTAGCATTCACACAATACCACGATAAATTCCAAAGTAAAAGGGTATATGCATTTAAAAATTTCAACTAAACAAAAATAAATGAACATACATATTTACGTGTTCATTTTATTTGTGAGAAGTAAATAAAATATCAGTCCTATCTATGTATTCAATTATTTAAACAGTGTATAGTAATCATTAGCCATAAAAGCTTTCAAATAGTACGAGCCATATGTACAAATTTCTATTACTTTTAACTTTGAAAAAAAAAAAAAAAAAAAAACTAAACCATATTGATCAAATTAGCAGAGTAACAGACAGAAGCGAACGGCACCTTTATTTTAAACTAGCTGAACTCGGCCACGCTTCGCTGCGGTTCGTACGGCGGCGGCGTGCGCATGGGGCGCGCGGTACTGGACACTGCTTTTATATAATACTATTTACCGTAGCGTGATTTTATATAGCCTATATCCTTCCTCGATAAATGGACTATTCAAAACAAAAAGAATTTTTCAATTCGAACCAGTAGTTCCTGAGATTAGCGCGTTCAAACAAACAAACTCTTCAGCTTTATAATATTAGTAAGTATAGATGTATTCTAGTTACCTGACCCCGGCTTCGATGCTTAAATTTTTTTGTGCAAATTATATACACAAACCTTCGCCGTTTATCGCTATTTTCATAATTAAAAATCGTATTAAAAACCCTTAGAAGGTTAGAAGAATTGCGGAGAAACAGACAGAGGCGGATAACGACTTTTTTTTTAAAATATTACACTTATAGATTGGGACAGAGATTATATTTTTATGATTTAGAGATTTATTATTATTACATTTAACTCCGTATTTTCAGTATAAAGGCGTGAAGTACGAGTTATAGAAGTAGTGCAGAAATCAAAGCATTAATAAGACGAGTATGGCAGAATTCTTAATAGTATTTTCTGTAATTTTATTTCCAAATAAATAAGAATTTGTATCTCTTAAGTATGTATAACGAACTACGTAACTTTCTAACTGTCTATTTAGCCAACAAAGCAAGGAATAACAAGACTAACTTACAAACTGAAAACACGTTACCTGCGTTCGACTCTTATTTTTCTTACAAGAGTTTCAGTTATCTTGAGACGAGGTCGGATAAGTTTGTGACAAAGTAATAGAATAGTTGAGTAATAAAACTAGTATTCAGTTTTATTCAAGAACTAAAACAACTAATAATAATAAATAATTTTTTGTAGTTATAATTTCTTCTTTAAAAAAATGCTTTTGATATAAAATGTAATGTTTGAATGATTGTAATTTTTCTTCATAATGAATGCAGATTAAAGCATTAAGGTTTTCGTTAACCTTTAATGAAATGGAATGGACCTTTGGATTTCAGTTTTGTTATTGTCTGCTACTAAAATACTAAAAATAATCCTTCGTCTATAAAAACCACATATAAAAAACCTTTTTTTTTTTTAATTAAATCAAGGTAGCGCTTAACCACTCTCTCACCTAATGTGAGGTGCAGATGCGGCCGAAGTTGAACCACGCTTACCCAGTAAATGCCCATATACCCTGGTTTTGAAGACCCCGAGGTTGTAGTCCTGTGGGAACACAGACGCAAGCAATGAGTTCCACTCCATATATAAAACATAATATAACCTATATTTTATATATGTTTAAAAAACCACTTTATAAACATATATAAAACCACGTGTAAATATAAAAATAGTAGAGTAAAAAGTAATAGTTTATGTAATACTGTAATTTTTATATCATACTTATATCCTACAAATATCACGGAATGAGTTATGGTATATCTGGGATATGGCTATTGTTTTTTTTTATTAAATATACATATAGGTACCTCGAATTTTCGAAAAAAAACTCAAAGAAATTTTTTTTATGTACGATTTACAAGATTAAAAAGATACGATATCAAGAAATATATAAGATAAAATATCAAAAATAATATAAAAAAAATATAAATGATAAATAATAATTCACACAAAATAAAAAAGTGCTCTAACTATTTTGCCTTAGTTCAAAATTGCTTTAAGTTTCTACTATCATGTTCGTGTTTGAATTTTTAAATTCGAAAATGTTAGAACAAAGTCTGATTGTTTCATTGGGACGGAATTTGCTAGATTGAAGCTAATTCAAGTAACTTAAGTTACTCCCCCCACCTTCACATGAAGAGGTTTTTAATACTATTTATTGCAATGGAAAAGGCTGGATTACATTTTTCACAAATTATTCTAACTTTGTCAATACTAAAACATTAAACATAAACATTAAAGCGAGATTTGTATTAGTATCTATGGTATTACGATATCAATGAAAAAATAGTAAAGACGCATCTTTCTTCTTAGATCAATACAAAAAAATTGCCGAAAATTAGTATTCCACTCAACTTTGGTTGTAGAAAAGGAATTATTTATAACTTCATCTAACATATTTTGTAGATAAAATATTTACTTTTTAAAAGTCAAACATGATAATCTTAATGTATATATTGAATAAATTTTATTTGCAAGCATAATATAGAATCGGTGGAGATTACTGAAGAAATATTTTTAATAGTTAAAATAATACATCTTAATTAAATAAAGAACTGTTATTAGTCCTTCTTTCTCTACTCTATAAAAATTATTGTAATGTCACAATTTTTTTTAAATTTTGTTGTTTATTTTTTCTTTTTTTATACCAAATTTTAAATTTGACGATTTACAATTTGGTAAAATTGAAAATTGAAGCGAACTTATAATAAAATTGATAATTAGGTAAGTAAAATATTCTGGACATCTCTGGAAGCCGTTCAAAGCCGTTTACTTTCAATAAATATAAGGTCATAAACTAACATAAACTGCATAACAGCAGAAAAACTTTTTAAAACTGATAGTTCCATAATTTACAGCGTTTAACCAAAAAAACAGAAAACCTTCAGTTTTATTAGTATACCACGAATGAAGTAAGAAATCATACTAATGCTTCTATTGTATTCATATAGTGATAATCCTGCGAAGACAAGAAATACTTAAGAAGACAAGTGCTTCTGAAAGGCTCCCTAACAAGCTCACTTGAATACGACACATACAATAATCTCACGTCTTTGTGGAAAAGCAACGACATGTCTTACTTTTTACAAAGATGCGCTTAAGTTAAATTTACTAAGAAAGCTGTAATTTTTTTTTTTCATTCCTTAACAAAATGTTAAAAGAAAAAATATACTAAAATTAATCTGAATCGATGTCGATGTCTTATCGATGTCGAAATATGACAATATCCTTTTACCGGAGCACAGATTCGATAGTTTCATTTTTCTTTTTAGAAATGTGTTATATGTTAATTATAAAATTTTTTTTATTTGTTTCTATCAAATAATTTTAATAATACTTCACTTAGATAATGGTAGGGAATCCCGTCACGGTGAAATAAAAATGTGTACGCTATTTCAAAGTTTTCTTCTGTATGAGGGTGGTTACTCCCGCCATACGGGCTACCCAAATGACCAGACCAGTACAGTGTGCTCTGCCACTACTTTCCAGATCTAAATCAGAACCAACTTTGACAAGCAATTTATATAACCATATATAAGAAAATACAAATGTGATAGAATTGAATTGTAAATTGAAGCGAAATTGTAAATTATATTGAATTTATGATTGCAAATTTCTGACCCGGTTTTCTCATTGAAATTATGATCGGACCAATGTGTGAGTTTTAACATTACTGTATTATTCATAATTCGTTCGTGCACTCTTGGTTTAAATAAACGCGATATGCGGCCGTGTATTTGGGCCGTATTCCTTTTACAAGTGCACTAAAAGTGGCTCTCCAAAATCCACTCAAACATTAATTCAATGTACACAGAGGCCATTCAGACGCGCAGAGACTCGGGGCACGCGTCTGAGCACGCTTTTATTCCGTATGACTACACCCGCAGCAAAATGCAACACTATTTCGGAATTCCCAAGGTTTACCTTACGAATACGTTGTTCTAGAATTACAAAAACTTTTTAAATTTTGCATAGCTATTGTACGATTATTTAATGATCCCCCCCATCATGCATTCCAGAATAGACTACCCAGCAGTGAGACAGAGCAGAGTATTTCTCACCTAGACGTCATTAGTTAACACAAAAAGCTCATGTTATTCAAACAAGTTTCGATAGAAGCTTCTCAAAAATCTTGTTGGTAAACTTAAAAATAAAGAAATATAAGACAACATAAACATAGAAAGTCTCATATTTCTTAACTACTCGTTGATTGCTCTCTGCTAGAAGCTGTTTCGTAACTTTTCAAAGGGAAACTGTCGTATAAATTTACTTTTATTGCGTGATACAAATTTAATTTCGCCTTTTAAGGATAATGTGAGATGATCTAGGATTATACCAAAGGAATCTGCATAGTATGTAACGAAACACTTTTAGGTTTCTATTTGATCACACCAGTAGCTTGTTTCTGTATGGTAATTATGACTACACACTTTTGTCTTACCTTATCAAAACACGTAATGTCTTGTCATGGCATTTATATATATATATGTATATTATTGTATATATATAAGAAAATTATTTTTTAACAGATATCGTAACAATTTGAGGATATGACGTGGTTTCGAAGTAAGGAATCGCATGGAATCGCTAAGTGGCGTTAGTGAATTAGGGCCCAGTACGGCACATAGAGCCAGCGGAATGCACAGTTTTCTAAAACAAAAGAACTTCTTTATGGTTTGCCTTGACGAGTTTGTATGTGCTCAAACACTTCAGCTCAAATTTTTATTTGCAAATAGAAACGTTTTCTGCAAACAATTTAAAACTTTATGCCCTCACAATAGAATTCATCATACCTTTTTTGTTAACGTCGTCCTTTTACTATTTTAATATAAATACTCGTACCAATGAGTGGCGATGTTGAAAACTTACTAGCTTTATAATGGTGATGAACCGTTTTTTATCGGTTATGAAACAACAGTCAAAGTGGAAATCCTGGCGATAGCAATTGAAAATATTTTTTCAATTGAGACGCGACGTTTCCATTATTTTTCCGTCGACAAAAATGGTATACTTCAAAAATTAACAACAGGCTTTTACTGTGCATCGATAAAACAATTAACGTAGTCAGAGCTATGCGATCTCTCGATAAAGTGGCATTCGGTGAATGGTGTATTTAAAAGTATTTTTGTTTACTGAAACTCGTTGCTCTGTTTGCTAGGAGTAATTTTCAGAACTAAAGTGTTTATTAAGATGATTTAAAAATTGTATTTATTCTTGAAATGTATCTCCATACGGTTGTACTTATGAAAAGTACAACCTTATGGAAAGGTATTTGCTTTGCGGTAAGTTATCATTTTTGTCTAATCTTATGAGGTATTGTACACTTAAGATCCTACTGTCATTCGTATCTGTTATTTGAATATCATTCTGAATTTATCTTAGTTCATTGAATGTTCTGTCACGATGAGTAGATTTAATTTAAAAAATGGAATTAGTCTACATAATGATGATGGATCGCTAAATACTTTTTACGCGTCTGCGCAAACATTTATTTTTATTACATCTTGGTGCTATGGTCTTGGTGCACGTCATGAGTCATCAGGAAGGGCACAACAGAAGTTCAGAGCTGAAACATTTTTTGCAACCTAAGCTGAGTATTGTCCCTTTTGGAATTTCATATTTAGTGGATTGCTTCTTATATATTTTGTACCTTTGTTTTTAAATACCAATATTGTTTTTTATTTCTTTCATTCTTTCTTTACGTCAAGTGCATTGTAGGCATAAAAATAATTCAAGATATCCATAATACTTCATAAACTTAACAGTTATAACATTTAATATCTAGGTTTATAAGTTAAGTTATATTATAACATAAGTATTTTATGCCTAGTAGAAATTATGCTTTGTTTTAAAATACGTAATTTTTTCTGTAACTTAATAGAAATGTAAAACATTCATACCGTTTTCTGCACGCGTCAACAGTAAAACTCGTGAGCTGTAAATGATTTATTGTGAAGTCGGCAGCACACTAGCATCTGCCCTGATGCTTAAGTGACGATAGACGATCATTAAATTGACCATCAATCTGTCTGATGCCTAAAAAAAAAAAAAAAAAAAAACTTTATACAAAAGTGCACATGATATCTACAAAAACATGAGTACTTAAAAGATAAATATTTAATTGGCTCTTTCCACATGTAATTTATTTCTTAACAATTTTTTTTTTTTTCATTTTGTTTTACTATTTACATACAAATTCTGTCCAAGGGCAATTTTTATGATAAAGGTTAAGGATAGGATGATGATCAACTTGTTGGTCGATGGCCACTATAACAAGTTCCACTTCAACCTGTAGGCACCTGTAAACATGTAACTTAGTCTATATACATTAATAAGTTAATGCAATGCAAATTCAACGCCATTTGATATGGCAAAGTAGTTTTTAAAGCTGATGTTTTTAAGTTGTTCATCATATAAAATAAGAATTTGACTTCAGTTAACAATTGATCATAGAATTTGTAATTTTTATTTTCAATGTTTTCTAAACACAAGTTGAAATTGGGTTTTCCTGCGCCATTTAAACTTTAAACAAATAGTTTAAAACAATGAGCAATGTAAAAAAGATTTTTTTACATTTGAAATTGACATGTGCCCTCGTCTTAGTAAAAAAATCTAAACGAAACACAGCGAAACCTTTATGTTTAAAGTGTTCCCGCCTACATCTTTGTCTCGTCGCAGCGACGGCGGGCAGTATAGTGACGTCGTATTCTTCTGATGTTTTATGCTCTTGTTTGTAATACGATGGTGTTTTTATTCTAATAGTTAACTTGGCAAGTGTATGGCGTGGGAAGTGGGCTACATGCTACATCTCAGTCTAGATCGGTCGCTTGTACGGGACGCACGTACAAACAAATCAACAAAATGTCAATATCAATAATAGTTGTGTTTTAACTTCACTCTTCGTAGCGCGATCTCGAACTCTCGTAGACCAAGTTGGTGCGCTACGTTGCTACGACGCTACGTCGTCACCTACACGTGGTTACGACGCGACGCCTACATTTAAAAAAGTGACATTTATACTCCGTTTATAACCGAAATAACCCCGTACACTCTATATTCAGTTTAAAATAAACCTCAAAATAACCCCATCGTCTCTACGACTAATTAAGCTAACACCATATATTGCAGTTACATTCTTTGTTGGGCCTAGTCTCGTAAGTTACAAGATTGTTTAGATCTTGTCGAATATATATTTAGATAAATACTTAGATATCCATGAAGTTACTTTATGTACTCACAAGAATAATTCTTTTCACGCCCTCTTTTGCCAAATCTGTTATGGCATTGAAGTTTTATCATTGTCCAGTTGTATATAGCCAATACAGTCTAGTCGCTTTTATAATGAACAAATCATATAAATTTCTTGATAATAAGCCCAAATTTTTTTAATAAAAATAGTGCTAGCGAATCTCTTATAACCTCGAATTGAGGCTTTTAATCGGCCCATTTTATGGCTAATTTAGGGCGAATGACATTTTAAACCCATGCTGTATTGATAATCGTTACGCATATATTGCATATAGTTCAAGGTCACATGTGCAACGCGATTAGTTGACACAGTTTCGAAAATTCTGCAGTATTTCATGACAGTACTCGTTTCTCGTCACTGATATACATCGATATATGTATTTGAGTATATAATTTAAGGCTTTAATAGATTGATTCCATTATTCTAATTTTATAACGACCATTCCTATAATTCCCTTCTGTTTTGTTTTTATTTTTTCTGTGATAACGAGACTAAAATTATCTTTTCTGGTAATACAGTTGATATAATATCAACTGTTTAAGAATCTGACAGTTTAAACGCTTTATGCTAACTTATAGAGATTCTAGTTAGCAAGTACAGAATAATTTTGATATTCTAGTTTTTTTTATGAGATTACTTACGATATATATTATAATTAGCACAATCTTAGCGTTTATGTTAGCAAAAGTCTTATTCTCTTATTATTTCTTTCAAAAAATGCTCACTTAAGTTAGATACAGATTGTCACGATTTAAAAAAATAACTGTAGTAATTAATGTAAAATATTCTATTTAAAACTAATTTATTTCTTACATTTAAATGCTACATATTAAAGGTATATTAGTTTGTTTTAAGAGATTTTTCACTAAAAATACAAAAAGAAAATATTGTTAAGTTTTAAGTTTCCTCTTCCGTTTTTGTCTCCTTTTTTAGAACACTTTCTATTTTTTTATTTTTTGCTATGGGCTTATGATTCCGTTGTTTGATTTTTCTTGTTTTAAAGTGTGAATGAACCTTAAAATTGCTCACTGCGGCAAACAGAGAGATAACGAGGTCAAATCCACAGACGAGACGACGCCACCGTATTGACTCCCACTAAATGAACTTTGTAGAGCAGAAAGAGAACACGTCGTGATTCTTGGTCCAATTTTAATTATGTAAAAAGTTCTTACTAATTATTTTTACGAAATTCATTCTGAAATGTGGTCCAAATATTAATTGAACTAGAATATGAAGAATTTTTTAATGAAAATATCGATTGAAAACGCGTTCGTGTCACTAAATTATATTAAATACTACTAAGGAGATGTGGTAAAACATTTTTTTTGAAACTAAACATGATTGCCCAATCGAATTGTAAATTCACTTTTTGATATATTTTTTTAAATCTGCAATATGGAAAAATTACAGAAATCCAAGGCACATTGTCAAGGCCTCACTAGTAAAATAAAAAACCAAATAATTATCAAAAACAAATTATTGCCATTGAGCGAAGAACACCGAGCAGAAATATAAATTATATATTATAAATATACTCAAAACAGAGATTTAATTTTTTTTTATTAAAATGAAAAAAAAAATAAAAAATAAACACATTGCATTGCTACTTATGGTAGCGCATTCAATTGAAACATTAAATTCTTTACGAAATAGAAAAATATCTTCTAAATCAATAGTAAAATAATATAGTATTATAAATGCCAAAGTTACTTTGTCTGTCTATCAGTCTGTTACCTTTTCAAGCCTTAACTACACAATTGATCACCATAAAATATTGCATCCACATTGACCGGGATACAGAAAAGGGCATGGGGTAACTTTCATCCTGAAAAAAAGTAAAAAAGCTCCCGAGGCATCATAAAAAAATCCAACGCCTTTCAAAACCGTAACAGCAATAAAGATTGAATACTAATTACTAATTAGCAATGTAAAAGTTAGATCAAGTTACCAAATGTCGTTTAGGTAGTGTCCTACTCAATTATCATAAGAAGCAAAAACATTAAAAAAACTACAACTTACGATGACCCAATTTGTGTTTTTCTAAGTCAGGACGGTCAGTCATTACGACGGTACCACCTAGGTACCACCTTATTACCCATCTAATGCAGCGCTGCCGTTTCACGGTGGTCTTTAATAATCATGGTAGGAATATTTTAAAATAACGACAATCTAATTGATTAAACTCCTGTTCATATCGGCAATTCCGAGGACAATTCCTTGGAGTATTTTTTTTATTGTAAAAAAACTAGTGACCTGCTCCAGCTGTAAAAAAAGAATTTTACTAAAATATTACAAACTTTTGTACTTGTATATTTAGAATGCCATGCTTTAGAACGCCGAATTAAAGACTATTCGTAGAATACTGTCAAAAAGCCAATGTGTAATCTTTGTTCTGTACTCCGAAAATCATAGATTTCGATAGCTTTAGCTTAGAGCAAACGACTGAAGTAGGCTGCAGATAACGAGGTCAGCCTCACAGACTGGTCGGCGCCAGAGCTATCGACTTCGAGGACTGCTGATACGAACAAATTTTAGTAACGAGATGAGCGTTGTCTCAGAACACGCTTCGGGCTGATTGTGGAACATATAAGTTAATTTATAAAAGCTTTTAAACATAACAAAACTTGACGACAAAAAGTGTGAACGGCTTTTGAACAGTGATAGTTTTCCTGCAGAATTGCAAGTACATCATGAAGTTAAAGGTTAAGTTAACTTTAATTAAGTTGTGTATTTGGGGGGATAGCAAAATGATATCGGTGCGGCGTAGGCACGGCGTAGGAATTTTAATTGATTTAATTCTCGATTAAATCATAATTTTAAATGCTCTTACTACATCTTTCTGCGGAATGACAAAGTGTAAACTGTGATTAATAATAAACTAACTATACAAATGTATAAAAATAAAACATAAAATTTATAATGACTTATTGAGTCTTATATTTGGCTAAAGATTCAAAGATATTTTCTTGAAATATGCTTATGCCCACTGTCAATTCAACATACTAATCCGCTGGGTTATTTCGGTAACTTTCGCTTGTCTACGGACCTCCTCATTCCTGATTCGATCTCGCAGTGTAACCCCGAGCGTAGCCCTCTCCATAGCTCTTTAAACTTAGTACTTAGTGGCATTATTTATCGTTTTTAAAATTTGCTGTGCTGAAATTGACAAATAAAACAATTATTTTTATTATTTCACAATTCACAGTGACGATATTGGTTATACCAATAGCATAAATAGTACCACCAATTAATTTCCATATAAATGTACAATTCAAGCAACTGCATGACATGTTTTATGATAAAAGGTGAACCTATGCAGAAATCTCCGAAATCGACAAATAGAACAAGTATTAAATAAAACAATTATTTTTATTATTTAACAATTCACAGTGACAGTATTGGTTATACCATACAACATAACTAGTACCACCAATTAATTTCCACATAAATGTACAATTCAAGCAACTGCATGACATATTTTATGATAAAAGGTGAACCTATGCAGAAATCTCCGAAATCGACAAATAGAACAAGTATTAAATAAAACAATTATTTTTATTATTTAACAATTCACAGTGACAGTATTGGTTATACCATACAACATAACTAGTACCACCAATTAATTTCCATATAAATGTACAATTCAAGCAACTGCATGACATGTTTTATGATAAAAGGTGAACCTATGCAGAAATCTCCGAAATCGACAAATAGAACAAGTATTAAATAAAACAATTATTTTTATTATTTAACAATTCACAGTGACAGTATTGGTTATACCATACAACATAACTAGTACCACCAATTAATTTCCACATAAATGTACAATTCAAGCAACTGCATGACATATTTTATGATAAAAGGTGAACCTATGCAGAAATCTCCGAAATCGACAAATAGAACAAGTATTAAATAAAACAATTATTTTTATTATTTAACAATTCACAGTGACAGTATTGGTTATACCATACAACATAACTAGTACCACCAATTAATTTCCACATAAATGTACAATTCAAGCAACTGCATGACATATTTTATGATAAAAGGTGAACCTATGCAGAAATCTCCGAAATCGACAAATAGAACAAGTATTAAATAAAACAATTATTTTTATTATTTAACAATTCACAGTGACAGTATTGGTTATACCATACAACATAACTAGTACCACCAATTAATTTCCATATAAATGTACAATTCAAGCAACTGCATGACATGTTTTATGATAAAAGGTGAACCTATGCAGAAATCTCCGAAATCGACAAATAGAACAAGTATTAAATAAAACAATTATTTTTATTATTTAACAATTCACAGTGACAGTATTGGTTATACCATACAACATAACTAGTACCACCAATTAATTTCCACATAAATGTACAATTCAAGCAACTGCATGACATATTTTATGATAAAAGGTGAACCTATGCAGAAATCTCCGAAATCGACAAATAGAACAAGTATTAAATAAAACAATTATTTTTATTATTTAACAATTCACAGTGACAGTATTGGTTATACCATACAACATAACTAGTACCACCAATTAATTTCCATATAAATGTACAATTCAAGCAACTGCATGACATGTTTTATGATAAAAGGTGAACCTATGCAGAAATCTCCGAAATCGACAAATAGAACAAGTATTAAATAAAACAATTATTTTTATTATTTAACAATTCACAGTGACAGTATTGGTTATACCATACAACATAACTAGTACCACCAATTAATTTCCACATAAATGTACAATTCAAGCAACTGCATGACATATTTTATGATAAAAGGTGAACCTATGCAGAAATCTCCGAAATCGACAAATAGAACAAGTATTAAATAAAACAATTATTTTTATTATTTAACAATTCACAGTGACAGTATTGGTTATACCATACAACATAACTAGTACCACCAATTAATTTCCACATAAATGTACAATTCAAGCAACTGCATGACATGTTTTATGATAAAAGGTGAACCTATGCAGAAATCTCCGAAATCGACAAATAGAACAAGTATTAAATAAAACAATTATTTTTATTATTTAACAATTCACAGTGACAGTATTGGTTATACCATACAACATAACTAGTACCACCAATTAATTTCCATATAAATGTACAATTCAAGCAACTGCATGACATGTTTTATGATAAAAGGTGAACCTATGCAGAAATCTCCGAAATCGACAAATAGAACAAGTATTAAATAAAACAATTATTTTTATTATTTAACAATTCACAGTGACAGTATTGGTTATACCATACAACATAACTAGTACCACCAATTAATTTCCACATAAATGTACAATTCAAGCAACTGCATGACATATTTTATGATAAAAGGTGAACCTATGCAGAAATCTCCGAAATCGACAAATAGAACAAGTATTAAATAAAACAATTATTTTTATTATTTAACAATTCACAGTGACAGTATTGGTTATACCATACAACATAACTAGTACCACCAATTAATTTCCACATAAATGTACAATTCAAGCAACTGCATGACATGTTTTATGATAAAAGGTGAACCTATGCAGAAATCTCCGAAATCGACAAATAGAACAAGTATTAAATAAAACAATTATTTTTATTATTTAACAATTCACAGTGACAGTATTGGTTATACCATACAACATAACTAGTACCACCAATTAATTTCCACATAAATGTACAATTCAAGCAACTGCATGACATGTTTTATGATAAAAGGTGAACCTATGCAGAAATCTCCGAAATCGACAAATAGAACAAGTATTAAATAAAACAATTATTTTTATTATTTAACAATTCACAGTGACAGTATTGGTTATACCATACAACATAACTAGTACCACCAATTAATTTCCACATAAATGTACAATTCAAGCAACTGCATGACATGTTTTATGATAAAAGGTGAACCTATGCAGAAATCTCCGAAATCGACAAATAGAACAAGTATTAAATAAAACAATTATTTTTATTATTTAACAATTCACAGTGACAGTATTGGTTATACCATACAACATAACTAGTACCACCAATTAATTTCCACATAAATGTACAATTCAAGCAACTGCATGACATGTTTTATGATAAAAGGTGAACCTATGCAGAAATCTCCGAAATCGACAAATAGAACAAGTATTAAATAAAACAATTATTTTTATTATTTAACAATTCACAGTGACAGTATTGGTTATACCATACAACATAACTAGTACCACCAATTAATTTCCATATAAATGTACAATTCAAGCAACTGCATGACATGTTTTATGATTTTATGATGCATACTATATTATGCATCTTTTTTTATATATTATGCAACAGGCTGACGGAATGCAGGAAATGCGCTAGTCAAATAAAATAAAGATAAGAAAGTAATAAATTGTGGTATCTAAAGAACGTATTGTCTCAAACAAATAAGTGTGATGCCATTTTTGTGTTCTCCATATACTAAAATTTGTATTTGCACTGCGTCTGTGCTGCAATAATATTTGTGCAATGTTATTACGGTATTAGCAATGTTTCGACAGGCGAACAAAGTTTCAATCTATCTTCAAGTTCAGAAGCAGAACGAAGTTTCGGTTGAGAAGATATCAGTTTCAGATAGGTAATGTAAGATCAGTTTAGATCTGAATCAATATTAACCAATTATCATCAATATGCTCCATTTTTTCACAGATGCTTGCTATTTGATATGACCCATTGGTCGATTGTTTAAAGTGCTTGCCTCAAAGCTCTGACCCAGGGTTACCAGGTTCCATTTCTGCCAGGGCCAACTTTGGAAGTGAACTTTTCAACGTTAGCTCTGGTCTGGATGTTTTAAGTAATGGCACGGTCACCATTGTATCATGTATCACCATTGTGGATGCCGCAACGTGCCGCTCTGTCTCTCGTCGTGGGCGCCGATCTCTCGCTGCCAGCCGTCGTGAAAGCGATGGTCGGCAGTGACCTTGAAGACGTTATGTCGTGCAAGAAAACGACGGAGAGGCAACGGGAGGTGGTTCCCCTCTCCCAGCCGATCAGCTGGAAGAGAGAGAAGCGGCTGGTCAATGTCCGCCACAATCTCCCTTGACCGGGACCTGTTTTGGCCCTGGTATGATTCCGATTAAGGGCTCGTGTACCTCCACTTTCAGGTACGCCGAAGTTCCGACCATACAGCGCTGACTTTTTGAGTAGGTACTGCGCTGTAAATGAGATGAAAATAGCAAGTAGGTTTAATATTTTATCTGTGATCATTAACTGAAGAGCAGTGAGACAATGGACTGTATGAACAAATGAATTTATTAGCTATTTTCTAACAAAAAATATATATTATATGTTATTTCTATTGTATTTTATCAAAAAAAATTACTAGTATAATGACTGACACATTTTTTGTTTTTTTTTTAACCAAAAAACACAAAGACAAATTCCTTAAACAAAATATATTTTAAAAAAGGGAGTTCACAACAATAACTGTTTAGAGATTAATCCATATATTTAATGAAATAATTTCGGAAATTGAATAGAACAAACACAGAGAGACAAAAATGTTAAATTAAAAACGATTATAAATGTTTTGGTCAGTTGAACTAACAATATGTTTCAATAGTGTGCGAAATGTGAAGAGAAATATGTACCTAATCATATTTAAGTCTTAAAAATGTAATTTTGTAAAAGTATAGCCCTGAGTGTTTAGCTAATTTAAAATAGGTTTCGCCGAAAACCACGAAGTTAATAGAGTTTTCGGTTTCTAGTTACGGAGCTTAGTTAGGAAGACCGTTTGCGGTTCACATACAAAATTTCACTCTCCAATATAAATTTAACTGAGTCGGCCGAAGTTACTCTATCAGCTCATAACGTTTAGTTGATTGTTTTAAACAGAACTTTAACATTAAAGATCAATCCAACTGTTGATAATATTAAAACAACACAAGATTATTTTTAAAAATTCACAAAAAATACATAAAACAGGTTGACAGACAGATCTTGATCGTGCTTATTTCATGGCAGTTTTCTGAAAGATTGGACTAAAACCATCGTCACCTTACCTACATATAAACATATTCTTTGATCCATATGATGGTAGATGGCTACCGTCGCCTGTTAGCACAATCAACGCCACAGGTGCTTCTTAGGATTAGGAAGGGATAGGAAAATGGACTTTGGCATTGCTTATTCACTCACTGAAACACAACAGCAATAATACTGTAATTTCCCAATGAAATTACAGTATTAGAGAGAGGTTACTGTGTAGTTAACTAAACACTTTAAACTATTTATCTTTTATAATAATTGGTTAAACATCGTAAGTTTACATAAAAGTAACAATTGCAATTACTGTAATGAAATTTTAATATCGCCCAAAACTACAACAAAATATACGTATATTACGCCTACATTTCTTCTAAGCGCATATATTTGCCGTTAATATTTAATCAGGCGTTATTTTAAAATGTTATTGCAATATTGTATTACAGGTAACATTGTAACTAGTAAAACATATTTGTTTTCATTTAGTCGCTCATAATAAAAAGCAGCCAAGCAATTTCCATTTTAAATTTAAACGTGGGCAAATATCTTCAGAGACATTTAAAAAAGAAGCTTTCAGCACCACAGGAAATGCAAGCTAGGAAAAATATCAAAGTGAAGTCGTTTCTTAATGCGGTTCACCTTTCCATTTTACAATTCTTTGGCCTGGGCTGGGACTACTAAAAAAAGATTCCTAGGATTCCTAGGTTCGATTCGTGGCAAAGTCAACTACAGAAGCGAATTTTCAAAGTCATCCATCGTCTGGTTGGATTCAACCGTAGGTTACAGAATTTTGCCGGAAATCTGTAATAGTATTTCCAAAAAAAAAGTTAAAAGTATATTTCAAACTATTAGAACGTAACATACAATTAGAAATTTAAAATTGAACTAAATGAGTTGTGTGTTTTATTTTTTGATTACCAAATTATAGAGTAAAGTATCGTAAGCGGTTTATCCGTAAAAACTTCAATAACTTAAATATAAGATAAGACAAATTAAATAAGCAGACATAGTAACTTAACATAAAAGTTTGGTGGAAGAGTCCAATCATTGGGATTTTGATTTTCGTTACAGAAAATCGTTGTTGAAATCTACAGGACGGTAATTTGAGACGGATCAGTAAGGGCAGCTACCTAAACCAATATAGCTAGAACAAAACATCCTTAGGAGACATTGTAGTGTAACAATTCTAAAATCACTATAGGGGTGGCGGGTTGAAAGGAAAGATGGACTTCGAGGAAACACCACACTTTAATACCTTAGGTAAAGTAGGTACGAGATTTAAGCAGGTCTTGTCGACTTGAAGAAACAGTTATGGGATTCGTTTATTCCGATTCCCTTTTGAAATAAATCTGAGTCTCAGTTGATGTACTTATATCCAGTACCTCTTCTCTTTGTCGATTCTCTCTCTAGAATCCCGTCCTCGTGAAAAAACCCTGTCAATCATCTTTTCTCAATTCTGTTCCATTTGAATCTCGCCGGCCAGTGTATATGTAATATAAGGTAAATAAGGTTACATTAAAAACAGGAAACAAAAAGTTTTATTATGAATGAGAAAAGTGAATGATGATGAACCCTACAACATCCTTCATAATTTTAATAGTTATTCCCATTAGCACTCAAATAGTCAGTCAGCGAGAAAAGGACAATTTTCACGTTTTGTTTTTATATCGCCAATCGTTTCTGTTACTTATAAGGATCGCTTGACCCCCTGAGTCGATGGGACCACCTGAGTTTAGAGTACTAGAAATGTCAAAAATCGCAAAAAAAAAAAAAAAAAAAAAAAAAAAAAACAAAAAAAAAAATTACTTCCATACATTTCTTACAGAATGAGATTGAAAAAGAAGTTCAAATATATTTTTTTAATTTCCGTTCAAATTACCACGTTCCGTCTCAATTGACCCGTCTCAAATTACCATCCTGTATAAATATTCATTTTACATTTTGTAGACAATAAACAATATTCATAAATGAAGAGGCAATTTATGAATTGGAAAACAAACTATTTGAAATGTAAAACTAATCTGAACTTCTCTTAATTAATGAAATATAAATTCTCACAAGTTTGTTTCGAGGCAAATTTAAAGCTAAAGTTCAATGTTGATGAATGAAAATGGATTGTTATTTTGAATCAAAATTGATTTGATATGACTCGAAATATTGTTTATACTCGACAGTATTATATTGCAGTAACTTGAATAAGAAGTAGCATTTAAAGGGGATACTTCTTTGGACGGTCATAAACTTTGCAGTTAGTTTACCAGCTCGTTGGCTGTTCTCTAACAGAACACCTTCCGCCCATCTTCTTCATCAGTTTGTTCCTTACACTTTAGTATGTCAGGGACATCAGTACACTTGAATCCACCTGGGCCCTAATTCACTAACGCCATTTAGCGATTCCACGCGCTTCCTTACTTCGAAACCACGTCATATCCTCACAAATTGTTACGATATCTGCTAAAAAGTCATTCTCTTACATATGTATATATAAATGCCATGACAAGAAATTACGTGTTTTGATAAGGTAAGACAAAAGCGTGAAATCATAATTGCCATACAGAATCAAGGCCTAATGTGCTTGCTTTGTAACCACCAACCATTAACTCCGTCAAGTAGGCAGTCAACTTGACTGACGATCGCAAAATTATGTAATGTGCCCACGACTTCATCCGGGCACCTTTTTACCTTTAATTTTTTTTTTAATATCAACTAATATTTATTCAATTTTAATTACTTATATATTTTTGTTGAGCATTAATTTATTTATTTATAGAGAAAAAAAAACCGCCGTGAAAAATAAAAAAATAACGCCTGACTAAATGTTATGAGCAATGTAACGCCTAACATCTTTATTGCAGTTATAGCTTTGCCAGATCGGCGCTAGATGATCGCTCGGAAATAGTATTTTTTTCTGGATGAAAGGTTTCTTTCTTCTGTTTTTCTTTCTTTCTTTCTTTCTTTCTACTTTTGTATATACTTTTCTGTATCATTGACAACGTCTTTTCGGTTAAGTAGTTTAGGCGTGAAAGAGCAACAAACGAACATTTAGCATTTATTAAATTAGTTAGAATTTAACAATAAACTAACTGATTCAAATATTTCCCAAAGATTGTTTAAAGCGTAAATACAAGAGTATTTTCTTTCTATCAAATCTAATAAAAATAATTTTGAACCAAATCTTAAACAACATATCAAGTGCCGAAAAGTGAATTTAAAAAAGACTTCAAGAAAACCTGCCTTGGAAATTTAGTGGTCTGAGTGAAACAGTGTTAATAACAAAATGGCAATGGTCGTGTCAAATAAGTCTAAAATGTGCATTTGTTCGTTACTGGTGCTAGTGATACTTGGTGTTAGTTTGGCCGTAGTGTCCACTCTTTATTCAGTGGACATGAAACATGATCAGCATCACGCGACTGCCGAAATGTACAGCCAGTGGAAAGTGCAACCTCATAATGCAGTAAGTTATGAATAAAGTAGATTAGACTCGTTAATTAAATATTATTTATTAATAATGAAGAAGGAGGTATCGTTGACTTTAACTATTTTGCTAAAACTGAATCGGTCGTTTGAGTGTCTTGTTAATTATTTTTTAGTTTTACACTTTAAATAAAACTTTGAAGCTTATTTTAAGGTTGAATAAACACTTGGAGCTTAAAACTAAATCATTTTTACTCACTTTTTCTGTAATTTCCCTGTAACTCATTTTCACCAAATATAATTTAACTCTTTTTATCTAATCTGACATTTTTTTATTAATTATTTTAAATTACTAGCAATTATTATAATCATGATTGACTATATTTTTGTTACTAATAAATTGTTAAAAAATTTTTACATGCCAAATTTGGTATCATAGAATACATAATAGAACAAGTACAGAAGATTCAATCTGCAAAATCATTCAAATAAAAAAATTAAATTCAGGTCGCACAGTTTATTTCATCTAGACTTTGCGTCTCTTTCTATCACGCTACTCTTATTCTTCTGACGACGTTAGGGTTGTTTTCTTTTAAAGAATAATAATTAATATTCTTGGCGATAGTACTTAATGGGATGCTGTTATATTTGTATTGTTAGAACTGGTTATACACCAATGTACAGGCAAATAAATGGTTTTAATTTGAAAACTGTATCCTATGGTTCTCGGTTTCTCCCTTCGTTTACATTTAACCAAAGTATATTATAATTTCAAACAAATTCCGAATAATACAGGACTATTGCGGTGCAACGCGTACAAGGACACCCATGTGCGCCCCACGGGATGGAACTCGTTCACACAAACATGCACAGTTCGGCTCTTCTCGGTAATGTTCGGTTTTCGTCGGGCGGCCGCCTCCGGACTCTAATCTACCACGTCACATAGTCTGCCTCCTGCGTGTTCGCTCAACATTTTTTCTGATTTTATTTCTCTTATGTTTGCTTATGCTAAGTTCTTCAAACTTCTTCAAGAATGTTCAAGTGCAAATGGTAAGTAGCAGAGATTAGCCCGTTCAAATAGTAATAATAATAAAAATTAATCATTAATTCAATGTAAGTTTTTTACAAAACATTTAGCTTCGTCAAACATTTCTCATTTTATAATTATAAATTACCACCAGTTCGGAATGCTGCTTCTAAAGGCAAGAAAGGTCCCCTTGTGTCTCTTTTCATAAATCAGCAAAATTCTGCAGTTTAAATAACATTGTATAAACATTGTAATATTATAATTTAACTTCAAGGATGTTCATCATTTATGTCCCTTTTTCTTAATATAAACTTTAAATTTATTTATATATAACTGTTGTATATTAGCAGGAAGCCCGTTGTAAAAGTGTACACATTGTCCCATAAAAGAGTTGTCAATTTTGTGGAGACGAGTTTAATGCAATTAAAAAAATGTTTCATCTTTATTATTATTTTTAGTATAAATATTGCAAAACCTATATATTTTATATCAAATGTTAAAAGCTTACATTTATAGACAAATCTGTTTATAGTCATTTGAAGGCCAAACTACATAAATGTAAATGAAAACAAAAAGCTATTCATTCAGCTTTTAGCAAACTGACCGCTAACTTTAATATTGCAAACGTAAAGAGATCTATCGCTAAATAACCATTTTATATAAAACCGAAGTAAGAACGGCTCAAGTTATATTGGTTATGCGTACACCCAAGGGTGCCCGATTACCTATAAAATTAATGGCATTCGCATGTCTTCTGAAATGGGTTGGAATAGATGGCAGCACTTAATCTTATCTTCTTTCACATTTTATCCTTTCGCGGTTGGAAAGTCGGTAAGTAGGTGAGTATAGGTGAACGCAGGATTTTGCAGCGAGATTTTTAAAAAGAATTAATTTTTAATATACAAAAGCGAAACTAACTCTCTGTGTTTGTCTATCTATACATTTTCACGGCTAAACCACTAAATGATTTGATTTGATTTAGTTGTTGGTTAACCGAGGGATGACACCTTTGAATCTATTTTTAGTCTAAACAATGTCGCTGCCATTCTTCTAAGGTCCAAAATCAGATAAGCCAAAGACCGGCAAAACCACAATTGTGCAGCGAGAATGAACATCTTCTACTTCCTTAAAAAGAACGATAAAAGATACTTAAAATACTTTAAAACTGATAGCACTAGTATCTATCGACGCCAGTCTAAGCTCCCGAAAACTAGTAAGTAAATATAATAATAATGATACTCGTGAACTAGCATTTTTATATACACTAGCTGATGACCGCGGCTTCGCCCGCGTTGCAGTTATAGCTTTGCCAGGCGTTGATATCTCGGGGACAGTACTTTTTTTCTGGATGAAAGGTACTCTATATCCTTTCATGCATCCCTGACAAAATGTAGGCAAAATTTCATGATGATCAATACAGCGGTTTAGGTGTGAACAGACAGACAGAGTTATTTTCACATTTATAATATTAGTAAATGGTATGGATTAAGTGTGCCCGCGACTTTGTACGCGCTGTAATTCGTTTCTTGAAAATTCCACAGTAACCTAACCAGGGCCAACTTTAAAAAGTTCATTACCAAAGTTGACTCTACCGAGAATCCAACCCAGAACCAGCATTGAGGCAGAGCATTAAGGCAAGCACCCTAACCACTCATCCAAAGGCTCGTCAATTAAATCGTTTGCAATAAGTCGTTTAATAAGTATAATCACAGTATACCTATTAAAACATTGAATTTAAACAGTTCACCCATCTCATAATTTACACCACGCCAACATGATATTTTGTTAGCTATAAATAAATACATGATACATTGACAAGGAGGACGTATCGTGTTCTAGACATATCATAGGTATAAAATTTCTCTCTGAGGCGGATTATAAATCAGTCTTTATGTAACATGATGCATATTGCACTGAACAATGATACGACGCGACGTGGAAAATGGGGATGCGAAATCAATTTTCTTGAGCTTGGAAATACTGTAATACTCGTACCATAAAGGAATATAATACGTTCTTCAAGCACTTTACGTCTTCGCGTTCCTCAGATTCATACTGACTTTATGTACTCTTCAGGCCATTCGTCTCTGGAACGCCTTATCCGACGATATACTAAACATTTCCACCAGATCTTCCTATAAAAACCATTTATTTGCGATTACTTCAGGAAATTTCTTCGCAGCATATCTATATTTGCATATAATATATACATGTAATGTTTATATAGTTTATTTTTATATGTTTTAGTCTATGTTTTATTTGTTTGTTTTTAATAATAATAAAAAATTGTATTTAGTTCATTTGCGGTCGTGATTAGTCACTTTGTGCACTTGTTATCCCTTCTGTATATCTATTGTGTTTTCTGTTTATCCCAAACGTTGACTGGTAGATAATGCTCTTAGCATTAAGTCCGCCTTTTGTACCAAAATTACATAAAGTTTTTAATAATAATAAATAAGAAATAATAATAAAAATTGTTCTACTTATATAACCATATTTACTCCGTAACCCAGTCATAAGGACAGAATTACACTTATTATTCAGAATTATACAATTGTCTCCTGAAAATTATACAATTAACACAAACCTTTTTCGTTTATAGCTCTTTCAATTAGTAAAAACCTTATCAAAATACGTTTGGTGGTTTAGAAGAATTTAGCTGCGAAATAGACAGAAAACACATCGATTTTATTTCTACTGTATATAAATATAGACATTATAATACACAACCAAGTGATTTTCAATATTGACGACTTTTAGTTGAGTAGATAAGGTGTGTTAGCCTTGTAACTCTAAAGACCCGTGTTCGATTCCTCACTATATCACGACTGAGAGATGTGTTGGGTGTCTGGATGTAAAGGGGCCAATTTCAACTGAATCATTGTTGTAGTTCATGTACACTTTTGGATTTCTATGCACAATAAAAATAGATACACATATACACACATATATACACTTATAAATAATCATCATCATCATCATCATCTCAGCCGTAGGGCGTACACTGCTGGACAAAGCCCCCCCCCCTCCCCTAGTTTTCCAAAATAACCGGTCAGTAGCAGTCTGGATCCACAGTCGACCTGCAGTCCACATTTATAAACAGATAAAGTTAATTCCTTCATTTCTCAATGAATTGTAAATATGGTGCCATTTTTAACGAATGTTTGATAGAAAAAGTGAAAATTAATCCCGTTCTCTTCGATTTGGCTGACAAAAAAATATAAAAATGTCATATTGTAAGACAATGTAAGGGCAAGTATCGACAAATTCTTAATTTTAAGTTTTTTTTAACTTTTTTTTACATTTTTGGAAAATGTCTTAACGCTAGAATCAGTTTGTTGTTTCAACAAAATAAATAATTACATCAGATCATGAATTCGTTTTTAAATGTTTCTCTTACAGTTATCAAAATATGCAATTTGTTTAATTTTAATTGTTATTAATATTTTTTCAAAGTACATTGTGAACGATACATTAACTTTTTACTCTCATTTTTTGTATCCTTATTGATTCTTGTTCCCAATATTCAGTAACATGACGTGCCGTTAGAAACCATCAGTAACAGATACGTATCTTTTGTCGTTCTAAATCCGTTCATTCCATAATAAATCAGAGGCTTGAAAAAATTAGCCTTATTTTTCCGAATTGGGGTCACACGTCATTCACGAGAGGCTTTCCATTATCACCCATCGAAACGACCCGCGCAACCATTTTTCAAAAGCTCCAAACCCGACGATAAGAAGGTTTAATGTTTTATAAATAATTAAATGGAATTGAGAAATATTTTTCAAAGGATTGGAAGCATTCAAAGGATAACTTTGAATGCTTTCAATCCTTTCTTAACTTAACTTCCTTATCATGAAAAGCTAAAAATAAGTAGTTCAAGTATTTAGAAGTTATATGTATTAAAATAAATTCAACATGGCGAAAATCTTAATCACACATTTTATCATAAATAGGAGCAAGTAGGCTGACGATTTTATGTGATGGTAGACAGCTACCATTACCAACTGCGCTGTCGACTCTCACAAGATAAATGGTAACGAACAAAGCGAGGATATGGAATAGAACTTTAATTGAAAATGAAAAAAATTGATTTAAAATCTAACTATTTTCTATATGTAGGTTTTTTGGCTAAATTCCAATTTTGTATTTTCCTACTTCGTACGTTAATTTATATAAAATAATTCAATTAAATATTTCTAGATGGTTAATGTAAAAATCATTAAAAAAAACTTTCAACGATGTATTAATCGTTCTTATAATGAATATTAATAATCCATTTATATAACTAAGCATTAATATAAATATACATGTAAGTTTCTTATTAACTTAATTTTAACTCCTATTTTTAGAAATAATAAAATTCTAATAATTCTAAAATTCCAATAGTAAGAAACTAATAATAAAATTCTAATTCTAGAATATATATTTATTTAAATTATTACGCCTCACTGTGCTCCGAAAGAATGACTATTTGTTACTTCAATTTTATTTCAAAATCGAAATTCCTTTGTTGGTCTTCTTTTAAATTTCTAAATCTATACATATAATAAAATCGTATGTACACATTAAATTTAAAAAAAAAACAATTTGTAAACGTTGTACTTATGTTACCGAGGTCAAAAATATAACTTTTAGAATTTTTGCCTGTTTGTCTATTTGTGCGTTTGTGCACGCTAATTTCAGAAACGGCTTAACCTATTTGAAAGTGGTTTCCGCTAATGTATTGTAGCAAGCTTCCCGTAACATTTAGTGTTTGTTTCATTCCAATCAGTTAACAAACAAAAAAAATTACGGGCCGTACCGCATATCACGCGTACGAAGTTGCGGGTTCAGCTAGTTATGAACACATGTACATCTTACGCTGATGAGTTTTGTAACAGATATTTCTCCCAACTTTCTCACAACAATCAAGCAAATTTAGAACAGCAATTTCTTTCACTGAATCACTCACTAGTCTAAGATACGTATATGTATTAAGGCTCAACAGACGAAAATTACAATTGCGGAGTCAAGGCGAGGCCAGAACCAATCCGTCAAGTTTCCACCTTGGCCTGCCTTTCATTTGTATCACTCAAGTCGACCGACATACTGCCTTTCATCAAAGCCTTGTGTATTACATTTCTACACACTCACTGTAAGTAGGTATTAAGTTTTGTTCTTCGTTAAACTCGTGTGAAATGGCTCAAACGGTTACATTAGCATTATTCTCAAACAAGCTTCTTTAAACGGAATTTCAAGAAAGTAGTATTTTTATTAAATTAGTAAATATTTTTACTAATTTAATGTTCTGTACTACTACTAAAAAATATTAAAAATATTATTCTGTAGTCATAAACCTAACAGTCTTTCTGACGATAGTACCTAACCATTATTCTCTTACAGAAGACTAAACTAATATAATAAATACAAAATTGAGTTTGTCTGTATGTTACGCTACCGATCATCATGAAATTTTGAATACACGTTTTTAGGGATTCAGAAAAGAACAAAACCTTCATCACCTTAAAATTAAAATCGCCTTAAAATTAAAATTAAAAGTTCAACGCCTGACAAAAATTTATGAGCAATAAATATTGAATAAACGTTTTAACGGCTAACAAAAACTAGCGCTGATGAAGTCACCAGAAAAATATATTATGAATAAAGTCAATCCCTGTACTCTCTTTATCCCTTATCCTTCATCCAGTCATTAAAATTTAAAGGTATTCATTAAAGCGTGGCGTTTCTTGTATTAAACAAGAACAAGTGGACCGTTGGGCAAGTCAGACGCAATTTATTCGAATCCATTTAGTTATATTTAGTTTTATAACTGATTTGATTTTTTGTCCAATCTGTTGTATCGTATAATCTAATATTATACCTACTAGTTGGAACTGGGGGTATGTAATAGGTGACGGTTAAGTCTACCATCAACCACACTTTAACATGTAATAAAATATAATTATAGAAAATAGTATAACGTTTTAAACTAATTGAATCAATTAATATCGAATGCCCTAGTTAGTGACAACCGCTCAGTAATTTCGTTACCCGTGAATTGAAACTGCACTCTATCACAGAGCGGATACCGTTGGGTGAACGTAGCAAGAGCTCCTACTCAGAGAATATTAATGCATTTTGGCACTACACCCTTAATGTCATTTAGATTTTATATCTTAGTCATATAACACTTAACATCTTTATAGCTGCGACGATGGTAGCGCTGTTTATATTTATAGATGATCCCTGGGGAACCCAACATATTTCCAGGATATATTTTCTATATACATATGTTAATCCAGGTTATTTACTATCTATTTGCTAAATTTTATCAAAATACGTTCAGTATTTTTTTATGTGAAGGAGTAACAAACATCCATTCATCCTCACAAACTTTCGCATTTATAATATAATAAATAGGATTATTTATCTACAGTTCTATTATAGAAATATTTTTTCGCAAAAGATAAACAGCAAAATGTAGCTGTATTTTACCCCACATTTCAATAACTCTTATTACAATTCTAGAAATTTTTTGAAATTGTTATTCCTTTGTACCGCACACATAAATATAACGAACCCATTGGACGAGTGGTTAAGGTGCTCGCCTTAAAGCTCTTACTCAGTAGTGCAGTGTTCGTTTCCCGACAGGGTCAAATTAGGAAATGAACTTTTTAAAATTGGATCTGGTAAGAAGTGGTAGGGCACACTGCGTCGCGCAGTCATAATTTGGGCAGCCCTTCTGACTTACAGAAAACCATCGTGAAATAGTGTTTAAGTGAGCGAGTAAGTACGAAAAACATGACATATATACTTACTTGACAATAATGCATGCTTTTACTTGTCCCCATAGCCTATCAGACACAAAGAAAATAAAGAGTTGCTAGTTTCATGCCGAATTTGATAGAATTGGCTGAAACGCCACCATAGTTATCGCCACTTAAAAACTAGTTATCGGGTCAAAATTAAAAAATAATAAAGTACATTATATGGGCAGAGTAAGAAAGGTAAGATGCGCAGAAATGCGCAGTGGAAGGCTTACAGATTCTGTTGAAGGCCGAGTCTCACCATACATTGACCACGATACGTGGTGTTAAACAATACGTAAGACCACTTACTCGTACCATCAGTCGCCGAGATCCCGTCGTCTTGACATGGCAGGGAAATATATAAATATAGGTCGGAAGCGGGAAGGAGGGTAGATTACCGCGCCTTCTGACAAATTCTCGAAGACCCGATGGCAAAACTCCTATGCTGACGTCAAGTATCTTCGGTTGGAAGGCCGCTAAACGACAAAATCTTCCTGTTGGTGGCGGCACTCAAGAAGTGCCGGAAACAAAACCCACTAATTTCCTTTTGGTTTATCCACGTGCTCACGATGCAAACGGAATTAATTGTTCGATTGCACGCGGAAATTGAAGGTATTACTTCACATCCTACAAACCCTCGCGTTACCGATACCAATTGAAAATTTAACGGCACGCGGATGGCAGCTCGAACCAGAAATTTATACCTTTATAAAACTAAATCAAAGCGAACTCGGCCACATGCAAAACGCACGTTCCTCTTTTCTCCGTCGATCTACTGTTTCGCACGAAATCCAAATACGGTCCGCCTCACACGCAGTTCAAACACGGTCTGTTTTTCCAGCAACGTCGAAGCCGACAGGTACTTACTGCATCAGATTTTCAAGTATTGAAACAAAACTGACATTTCATCACTCTTAAGTTATAACTTGACCACGCTAAATAATAAAAAGTATCAAAAATATTATAACTTAAATCTTAATCTTCACAAAGGTTTAATATTTCAAAAATACAAAGACTTTGGGCACAATAATTTCCTTAGCTTAAAGCTGTTTCAAAAAAGATACAAACAAGAAACATTTATCATTAGGATAAGAATGCCGCTCGGGGTATTCATGCCGTTTAATATTTCGGGCTATTAATATAAGGCTGTGAAAGTAAAAATTTACTTTGTAATTTAGCACATAATAGCTCGCTGTTTGTAATCTCCAATGAAAGTACCTACTCATGTACCTCTGAACAGTCAAATGAAGTACTCCTATCTATAGGACTAATATTATATTGAAAGAAATATCTTTCTTCTTATATTTTGTAAGCATACATATCGCCTCTTCGCATTAAAAGTGTACAATTCCCAAAAACATTCAAAATTGAGTTAATGTGCGAAAACGTTCGGTATCACCAGTAGCTTTCTCTTAAATATTGACTAAAGAGCGTAGTTCAACCAACACTCGCTAGATAGCGCAATGTTTAGTTTTAAATTGGCCGAAGTGAGACCTTGTTTCGCGCGAATATTATGTAATTTTTAGTTACGATTGGTTACGATCAAGCGACCGAGCAGTTCACGCGCTGTGTCTCTTCAAAAGTATTCAAAAACGAAAATTTTACGCAAAGGTAAGCATTCTTTTTCATTAATATTATACAATCTCAAAATAATACACTTATTGCTTTAAATATTTTGCTAAATTTGAATCAATTTTCCGTTCCAAATTGTATAATTAGGTAATTGTACAGTTTTTGTGATAGAATAATGAATAATACTGCCTAATGTTTTTCATCAAAACTATATTTATTCTAAATTGTATACTGTTGTTGTTAATATTCGTAAAATTGTGTGTGTTTTAATTAAAAATTGTCTTCTTTTTATCATAAATCTCTTCGTCATAAAGTAGTAAAATTTTGAAAATGTGCAGTTTTTATCTAATAAATGTAAGAATAATTTGATTTTCTTTTATATTGGCTATTTTATTATGCATGGTTTTACTGTGATTCGGAAACAATCAGCGACCTGTTTCTACGCGTTTGTATGTTTTAGTAGCGGGAACTATGACGGATGGTCGGGGACAAGCGATGATGGCTAGCCGTCGCTCTTCCCGTCGATCGTCCATTGTAGTACCAGCTCTAAATGTATGTTTTAATAATAAAATGTTTTCTTTATTTTTTAGATTAAATTAAATGCTTTCAAAATGGCACAAAGAAGAAAATTTTTGGAGAGGGCTCAGAAAAAGGGCAATAATCCGTCTATTGCAGACTCTGAAGTGGGATCGATGGACATACTCACAACTATAACTCACAAGTACCTTATTAAAGGACACACACAAAATGAGAACGACTCGGCCCACTCGGTCATTGAAAGAAATATTAAAAAATCACTTAGATCTGTGCCAATATACAGCCCAGATCAGTATTGTTTCATTGATCAGAACAGCAAAAAGACTGGAAAATCTTACAATGTTAACGAATTAAATTTCACTCAATTTAAGGATTTCAAATCTTTTTGTAATGACGTAGGGCGCAATTTTACTAAAAATACTAATAATGATACTGTAAAGATGAATGACATAAAAGTTTTGAAATTCACTAAGGAAAATCGCGGCTGCTTCTTGTATAAAACTTCCTATAGTCAAGAAGATTTTAATATGGTAAAAGTTGGACCAACCACTGCAAAATGTCTTCGAGAAAATTACCCTTTTAAAGCAGTATATAGCGCGCCAATTAAAATTGCCGATCAGAAAAAACGAGGTTTATTAGGTTTAGTTGATAAGAAAACTATTCCCGAATATTATCGTCCATTTTATGAAAATCTGTAATATTTATGACTGAACTATAATTTAAAATAAAAAAGAATACAAATTGAATAGATTCACTTGTATTATTTTTTATTTATTTCATTGTTTTCTATTTTTGTATTTAATACTTAAGCTTAAAGCTTTAATATTTTTTAAAAGTCTGGATAAAGTTCCTAAAGATTAAAGTAATAGTACAAAATACCTAGATCTTAAGCTAATTTTTAAATAATAGGTAAGACTGAAATACCTCGGTAAGCAAGATCTCAACTTATTGCCATTTACTAATATTTTTGAGCCATTTTGTAATACATAGTATAAGTTGGAGACCATATTTAGTATAATAGTTTGATAATTGTACTTAAAGGAATAAATATTTCATAAAATATTATTGTTTTACTATAAAAAATACTATTTTCTTTTATTAATTTAATGTTATTTAGAAATATATATATTAATGTTCCAATTAAATAGTAAAAGTTAGGCAACATTTTATCAAAAAAAGTATTTAAACTCAAAACGATTATTTTTCTAAGCCTTGTTTTGACTACTTATGTAGCAAAAAAATATAATAATTTTAAATTACTTTGTAAGATAGATAACGTAACAAGCCAAAAATTAAAAATAAACATTGAAGAGTTCATTATTATTAAAACTATTACACGTTGAATCTTTAAAACGCTCTCCTGTAAAATTAGTAGTTTTTGAGATTATACAGTTTTATTGCGAGAAGACGATATATGGAAGATAATCTCCGGAAGTACTGCATCTATTTGTAAAATTGTTTGACATGGACTATTTATTACATTTATGTATCCTAACTTCCCCAATTGCACCCTGACGAAAGCTGGGCGCGTCGATCTAGTTTGGAATAAATGTTTCTACCTTGGTTTCTACCGATTCGAACAGCATACCAGTGTGTACGATGAAACCAGATATTCGTATGTAATACAAGATATGTAGGTACTTCAAACAGTCGCAATTTGTTGGGAATATCACAATCGATCGGATGCATCCGTCCGATCATATCACATTTTTTATGTAATTCTTGTATTATTTTTATTTATTTATTTATTTATTTTTTCTTAATAGTATTAATTTATATCAATTTTCTAATATCACAATATCATATCAAGTTTATAATTACACTCAAAATCACTCGCCTTATCATAAAAGGTTTTTACAATAGGTATTAAATTTTGCAATTTTTTAATATTGATTGAATTCATACAATCATGCAGCCGTATGATACAAAATCACGGAAAAATAGCAAAAACTATATTATATTGGCTTTTGACTGCCGCTTCGTACATGCCCCTTATTCTTAGGTATTAAAACATTAAATTCAAACTCTATCTCATATATCTTTTTCAGGCATTGATTTTTTTATTTTTAGGTTTTTAGTAAATGAACGATACCTTATGTCCTTTTCTGTATCCCTGACAACGTGTATGCAAATTTTTATGAAGATCGGTTAAGGCGACGCAGCGATAAACAATTAACACGGCTCTGATTGCATACGAAAAAGAGAGCGCGCTAGCTTATGTCGTAAGGTCGTATACGAAAAAAAACTATAATGTATTTTAAGAAATCCAACTGTAAAATTAAAGTGTATTTTTATATTAATGTATATAGAAAATTTGGAGGTCTAAATTGGTCCCGTTTGCCTGTAATATGTAAATCTGTGTATTAAAAGAGGTTTCTTTGAATTTTTTTTCTCTGTTATAAAAATTTACTAATGGTGTAATCCAACTGACAAAATGAAGTCAGTAACATGAAGAAACAGATTACCAAACATCACTTTCATATGTTTTGTCATTGTTAAGAAAAATCTAAAAACCTGCCACCAAAATTTCCAATGCGTCGCCTTAAGTAGTTAAGGCCTGAAAGCGTTACAAACAAACATGCGAACTCACTTTTACAATTATAATATTAGGATGTATATTAACTATTACTTCCAAATTTAGACTTAAATTACATATTTAGGTGACCTTAAAAAAATTTATATTTAGGTGATTTCAAATTCAAATTCCAAACTTAGCTTTCAAGTATTTAAGTATCTTAAAAGCAAAATTATTTTCTGGATGAATCATTAGCCTGCCTGCCGTATATATTTAAAAATTTTTAAAAATAAATAGTGTGGGATTTCTTAATATATATGTATTTATATTTTCTTGGAACAAACTTCTATTATGACGCGTTTAGACATATCCTACTGAGTTAGCACTTGTGTGTGTAGTATTTTTCTACGGGCATTTTGTATCCTTTAATTTTTACTGTCTATGTAAAATATATTGCTTTTTCTATATAAAAAAGCAGTTTTCTTTATTTCTCATTATTGGTAGCAAGTTAATTATTATCAACCATGATATAAGCTCCCGATTATTAAATTTTTACCATCATTTCAAACTATAAGGTTAATGTCCATTATATTTAGACCTATTTCTTCCTATCTACTGTGGATTCTCTATTCAATCGTGATATTTTAACGACCAAGTATGACTGGTTGCTTAGCCATCCAATGAATTACATGGAGGTATTAACTTTAGTCGAATGCCCGCTTCGACACGTATTGGGCGCGCGTTTTAAATAGATAGTGTTATTATTAGATAAAGTTTTTAAAAACTTCCGGTATCACATTTTAATTGAAAGTAACTTTTTATTTGTGTTAGTGTAGTGTTTGTGTTAGTATTTGAAATAATTATGCGGCCTCTAAAACAAAATTATGTTAATTAAATTCTTAAACTTTTTGTAAAGTACTTGTAACTTTTAACAATTGAGTTATAATTTTAAAAATAAATAAGTTAATAAATTCAGGTAAAATAAGTGAATCTTTTTGAAGAGGAAGAGTTGATTTCTATCATCAACTTCTACCTTTTTTCATTAAAAAAACTATCCCCTTTTCACAAGAAAACTATCCCTTTTGATCCTAATTTTCTTTTCCAATTAAAATTAAATAAAATAATTAAATATTGGGTGTATTATTAAGATAAATTGAATCATGTTTAACAAACAAAGTTTGTTAAACATGATTCAATTTATCTTTATGTTACATGTTGTATCTTTATGTTACATACATCTTTATGTTACATACAACAACATCATGTTTAACAAAACAAAACTAGTGAGACAACAATTTATTTACCCTAATTTTGAAATGGATTTTCATTAGTTTCAGAATAATTTTCCATAAATTTTCATAAATTTTATATTTTCATTAAATACACTAGTCCAATTATGACATATGAATGCTCGTGATATTTTGATTTTAAGATACAAGTTATTTTATTTTTGTTTATATTTGATACGTTTAAGAATACCATAAAAGTTGAAATGCAACATATAATATATGTACAATAATACTCATTATTTATCAAGCTCGGATGAATTATTGTTCCACCTTATGATTTACCCTGAATTTCCCTTCTGCAGACATGTCAACTGTGTGTCTAAGTAGTAGGAAAGTTCCTGCTGAGGTTTTTCCAATCCGCTGCAACAGCAGCTCTTCACGGGAACTTACGTTAGTGTTTGTGCTTTTAAGTGAAACTGTCGGAAGCACTTCTGCTATTATGACTCTGTTTTCGCGTTCCGCTTTTGTCATAGTAGGCTGTGCTGACAGTTTGTCAAAATACTAAATATTTTAAAAAAAATCTTCACTTCATTTATACCTGGATTGACAAATAACACGCCATCTACAAATCTATACATACAATAAAAGAGACGTGTCTCTACGTTAATAAGTACACGTTGTACTTATGTATTAGTAAATAAAACCATAATAGTTTTTAGAATTTTCGTCTGTTTGTTTGTGCGTTTGTGCACGCTAATCTTAGAAGCGGCTTAACCGATTTGAATACGATTTTCACTTATATATTGTAGCAAGCTTCCAATAATTTTTAGTGTTTGTTTCATTCCAATCCGTTGACGAAACAAAAAAGTTACGCGCTATATCGTACGAAGTTGCGAGCTCAGTTAGTATACATAAATGCTACATGGTTCTCACTACAACATGGAATAGTTTCGGCGAACAATGTTATAGTGAAGTTTGTTTAATTTCAATGGTTCACAGTTTCTATGAAACTCGGTCGGTGTTCGAGCATTTTGCATTCCTATGCATCGTTACGGTTTTACGTTGTCATGACAACTGAATACATAAGTAATAACCGCCATTGCAATATTTCGAATACAAAACTGAAGAGCACAGCGACCGGGGGAATGTTACGTTATTTATTTGAAAATAAAATTTTAAAGCTTATTTTGGGACGCTACTGAAAATAAAACGTTGATAAAAAATACGCAGTGCTTTATAACTCTTAAATTTATCTATACTGATATTATAAAGCTGAAGAGTTTGTTTGTTTGTTTGTTTGAACGCACTAATCTCAGGAAGTACTTGTTCGAATTGAAAAATTCTTTTTGTTTTGAATAGTACATTTATCGAGTAAGGCTATAGGCTATATAACATCACGCTACGATAAATAGTATTATATGTAAGCAGTGTCCAGTACCGCGCGTCCCATGCGCACGCCTCGCCGGCCGCCGCCGCATGGGCCGCAGCGAAGCGTGGCCGAGTTCAGCTAGTTACTAATATTCTTGCTTCTTTAGACCTTCTAAATCTGATTTTTGGTTAAGCGATTTATACTAAATTGTTCGAAAGAATAAAATATAAACAAGTATTATTTGCCGTTTTTTTTATATTCTTCAATATCACATCTGATTCACAAAACAGCTAATATTATACGGTGTTTTCCTCAAATTTGTGGTTTTTAAACATGTCAACTTCAATGGTGAAGTTGACATGATAATGATACTAGATGGCGCCAAACAGTATCAAAATATTTATTTATGCATTTAAAAAATTACCACTTACAAATTGATTGAGTTATTGAAGCGTTTTACAAGGGACATTTGTAACATAAATAAAACTGATTCAACGAATTTGTTATTGAAAATATTATATCTTTGGAAATTAGAAAATATATGTATGATACAATGATATTGTTACAAAAAAACGATATTTTTTGAATTTCATTATGTATGTTATTTTAATGCATTCCGTATGACAAAGGTAAGATATAATCGCATTGTATTTTATTACAAGTGTGTTAATTGAAACTGAACGCAATTTTTATAGGCAAAACGATCAATGAACTGTCTGTAATAAGAGTGAAACAGTATGCTGTGGCATGTGTTGATTTTAATCGTGGTACAGGGCGCGTTTCAAGAGCTCAAATTGTATGGATCACCATCACAAGCAGAGGTGCAATGTGTCAATACGTTCGAGGTAAGCTAACATTATTTTTTTTATCATAATAACATAATCGACCCCAATGATTAGTTGCTCACTAAACCTGGGAATCGAATTGGCTAAATAAAAAAAAATTATATCCTTTTCTTATCTGAACGACTTCTTGTGCTCTACCAATCTTTTTCACATTCGGCTATTTCGATTCCCAACTCTAGTAAGCAATTTAAATGCTAAAGATATTATGTTGGCGTACGTCCCCCCAAATTCCCTTTGTATTATAATGAAATCTCTTTTTATATTTTTTTTTTATGTTCAATGTCACATCGCCCATAAACTTGCGACAGCTTGCAATATCTATAAAATAAATAAAACTTATCATTTATCACAACGCAAAAAGAAATACACCAGTACGCTGTGTATTTTTTTTTTGTTATGATAAATCTTCGTCTGAAAATAAATTACCTATGCTTTAGGGCCTGCGCAAATTGGAGGATGGCAACGCAAATTAGGTATTTAATTATTTTTTAAAGTATTTTGTAAGTACCTTAAGTTCTTTTAATAGAGTTAATTCAAAATTCATTGCATTATGATTCTTTTCTACAACAACAATGGGCGTGCTGCACCATAATACAATTAAATTTAATTATATTAAAACCTCTTAAGGTACTATACACTAAGGAAATATTCAAATACGTTTCCGTGTCGTCTTCCAATGTGCGCCGGCCCTTATATATATTACTTTATGGCCGGCCCTAAAGCAGCCTTTTTATGTTTTTATTCAATTGTTTTGCTGCAGATCATATACAAAAAATATTCGTTTTAATTAATCTTTCAATAAAACAAATCTAAAAGTTATATCGTTTGGGTAATGAATTTTATAAAAAAAAAAACTCAATCCCCAAACGATATTTTCGATACTATTATATAAACAAGCTTTATGCTAATTAAAATAAATCCAAAGACTCAATGAAAAGGCACTTGTCTTCTCCACAGAAATATACAATTTTCAACGTTTTGACAGGAAATGGGTAAAGGCAGCGGTGGAGACGAGATTGACATTGATAACTTTTTGGTGATTACTTTTAAATTTTAATTTATGTACGCTTTAAACCACACCAACGATAACACTGGTGATTGATTAGCCTTATCACAATGTGGCGTCTGTACTAACGTAAGAATAAGCACTTTGAGCACTAACCAATGCCTAACTAAAACTAATCTATTCATCATGTGACCATCCATAAAGTCAAATAAATGTCTTTTCTAGGACATTTAAAACACGGCGATTCAAATAGATTTCATTAGAAATTTCAACAACTATAAATCTTCAAATATTAAAATTCTCTCTAAGCTTTGACGGAATTCAATTAAAACAGATTACAATAGTGTTTAATGACGCAACGTAAATCATAGACTTTCGATAAGGTATTTGACAAAACGTAAATTATTAATTTACATGAACACAGACCAAAATTATTTTCTAAAAAAAATTACTTTTTCTCCACTTACAGATTTAATTTTGAGAATCAAGCTTTAAGTTAGCTTAAACATCTTAAAAAAATACATGTTAATTAATAGAACAAAAAAATTCTGAGAATTAATCATGTTGGTATCATCAGTCTATTAAATCTTAAATCTAGATAAGATTACATAGTGTTATGAATAAGGATTGAGATTAAATACAAAAAGAAGTACTCGATTCGACACAAGATTTTAATTACAATCAAAAATAATAATTATTAAAAAAAAAGATATGAACTACCCGATACAAGCAAGCGCAACGTCCGTCACAACCTAGAGCCTTTAATCGAATGAATACCGTTCGTTGCCTGCGCGCTCTCTCTCTTTTTCCAGAATTTTCCATAGTTCGTCGTATCAATATGCTTACTTATTAATTGCGTTTCTTAGTTAAATCTGAAGTTTAAATCATTTAATATATTTAAAAATGTCTTGTCAAAATTTCAAAAGATAATATTATGTGTTATACATATAATAATTCCATATTAAACACAGTAGCATATAATTAAATTATGCCTTTTCGATTTTGTTTTATATATTTTATAGTAAAGTCGCCAGAGAATAATGAAAACATCTAACCAACAAAATACTTGCAACTTCACAATTCTATGTTATCGATGTTTATTTAATACGCTGGTTTCAACGTTGCTCCGGGCAATTTCTAGCTCCGTATTTACCTCCACATCTAAAAGCAAACCTTGACGTCGCGTACTAAATAAACTACAGTATGTGTAGATCTTAAAGACCCTCATGCGAGTACCTACAAGAAAAATTGAACATGAATTTTGATTCATAGTATTATTAGAACAATGCCTACTGGTTTAGATATACCGCGACGGATATTGTGGGTATTCTATGTGTTGCTACTACCACAGAATAAATAATTAGTACTAGCGTACTACTACATAAACGAGAGTTTTTTAGGGATGGATGTTAAAATAGCTAATGCAGGACTAACGACCCAAACGACTCGCTGCGGATTGCTTTAGAATAACAAACACTCAAAATATTAAATTAAATGAATGCCATCCGCCTGTTTAATTTAATCACGGCGGCTTTGACATTGACAGCTTGCTCTAATCCAACTGTCGCTACATTCGTTTAGTCTGTGGCTTTCCCAAGTGTTGTAACATATTCATGGCTGCTCTCGCGCCATCCATTTTAATAAATGATTGGTTAATTGGATATCATTTATTTGTTTCACGCAAATTTAATTATTATCTCATTTTTTGGTTTCTAGAGACATAAAAATATCATTGAATGTCATTGGAATATGTGAAATGTAAAATCGGAGAGCAGAGAGTATAACATTATTTGTACTATTACTTGTTGTTTCTTTCTTTTTTTTTAATTCTTTTTTATATGGTTATGGTACAAATAAATACAAAATTAATACAATACAAAAAATACCATTGTTTTCAATGGTGCAAAATTCATTGTTCACATCAATATAAATAAAAATCTAAATTTACGGCGTAAATAGACAGTTCTTAAATTTACGGCGTAAATAGATAGTTTTGCTAACGGCTATATCACAGTAGCCTTCCATATCAAATCTGAAGGTTTTATTGATATTAACCTCCCTTCTGTAACACGCTACATAAAACCTACTATACTATTGTGAAGTAATGTTAACGCGGTCATCTTAAGGCTAAATGAACAGCTTTAAAAGAGAGTCATCTAGTGGCACCAAATTAGTTCCTCTATGAATATTGTGACTTTATCACTTTCGTATTTTATTTATAAAAAAAAAACTTCAATTTTATTTATCGATACAAGGATATAGTCTTATCGATACAAGGATATAGTCGATAAGATAGATAACTGTTTACTTTACCACACGAGTTAAACAAACTTATGTATTACAGTACTACTCCAAGAGAGCTTTAGCTACCATCGTTGCAATGATATCGCTTGTACACTGATAAAGTAGCTATCGAGTTTATGTTTGTTCACATTCACGACACTGACAAAGGAATGTTTTGTGTTCTTTATAGATTCATTATATGCTCACATGTTCCTTAAGGTGACGCAGCGATAAACAATTAATACGGCTATGATTGCATACGAAAACGAGAGCGCGCTTGCTTATGTCGCAAGGTCGTATGCGACAAAAAGATTTCTTATTAAAAAACTATAATGTATTTTAAGAAATCCAACTGTAAAATGAAAGTGTATGTTTATGCTAGAAAATTTGGAGGTTAAATTGGTCTCGTTTGCCCGCAAAATGCGAATCTGTGTTTTAAAAGAGGTTTCTTTGATTTTTTTCTTCTCTGTTATAAAAATTTACCAATCGTGTAATCCAGCTGACAAAATAAAGTGAGTAACATGAAGTAACAGATTGCCAAACATCACTTTCATATGTTTTGTCATTGCTGAGAAAAATCTAAATCCCTGCCACCAAAATTTCCAATTCGTCGCCTTAATTGCTTCAGACAAAAAATACCTACATATTGGACTCAGAGTAATGGTAAAATTAACAAATTATACAATTAAAAGTCAAGTATATAAATGATGCTTCTTACAATCCGATACTGCAATAAAATTACCCAGTGATGTAGGTACAAAAAATCCACAAATAAATTAATATAGTAATATTATTAAAGGAATAGGTATTTATTTTTTATTCCATACATCAAGTGGGCAGGTAACATTAATTCATATATGGATTTGGTGGCAAATTAATTTACTGTCATGTAATCTAGAAATAATTGCAACTTTTTTTAAATGTTAAGATTGGCAGACAGGCTGACGGACCAATTGATGGTGGATAAGGGATTAAGAGTTGGATAGGGAAATGGGCTCTGGCATCCCGTACTCACTCACCGAAACACAACAGCACATGTGCTGTTATTTCACGTTGGTCTTCTGTAAGGGGGTGGTTACTGTCGCATTGTGCCCAGCCACTACTTTCTAGATCCGACCAGAGCCAAATTTGAAAAGTTCATTTTTCAAAGTTGCTCTGCCAGGTATCAAACCCGGGAACCCTAGAACAGATTAACGCAAGCACCCTAACCACTTATCCAACGTATAGTATAAAAAATACATAATTTAAAAAATATATACCTTATTAAATATTTAAAAAAAATTAAATTAATAAAAAAATTAAAAAAATTTAAAGATATTCACTTTTATGTGTTTAGAATTACTTTGTAAAATATAAGAATAAGAAATTGAATAAATAATATTTACAAATTGCAAGTTATTATTTTTATGGTAACATTTAGTCTATGGTTATGATATAAAATTAAAATGGACGTATTGCACTGTAAAACAATACTTATAACATTGTTTTATATGTATATCTGAAGTGACTATAAATAATATTGAACTTTTATCGTTCTAGCCCTTGAAAACCAAAAAAATCATCTGTCACACTTCCGGTGCGCGAGATATTATTAGTTCGGCAACAACTTAGCCACGCTGAATGATAAGATATAAAACGTATAATATGCATACAACGCTATAATATGCATATTTAACGACATTAAATGTACAAGAACTCGTATATAAAATTTTCTTATATATTTAGGTAAAAAGCAAAATGTGCAAGGTTGGAGTCATCAAAAAGGCATGGAGATATTTTCTTGTGTTGTTAAATTAAATTGTGTTGTTAATCAGTATTGTTAATAAATATTGTTAAATAATTTTTATTAAGTTAAAGAAAATTAGAAAAGGATTAGAAATACTGGTAATCTAATAATATTGTTAGTTTACAAGTTACTATATGCAGCACTAATGTGTAGGATTAAGTTATATATGCCTAAAACTTTTTAGAACGCTATTTATGCCTATTTAATTATTAAGTCCTAAATTCAACAAACCTAAAATATAATATTTAAATCGATTAAAATATGTATTAATTTTTTTAAAAGCGAAATCATTCTTAACTAAACTGCTTATCAAAAATACTAAATCACTTCTAAGACTTCTAAGTTGGGAAAGCTCATAACGCTCGCTTAGAGAAATGATGACAAGCGACAGGGATTGAAATAAACTTTTCTCGAAGCCACGTGATGATTCGAATGATACTATTTTTGTGTCTCCGGAAATCCAGGAACTTTGGATAAAGTTGTAATTTACATATAGTGTTTCAGGTATGGTTTATTGCTGTTGATTACAATTTATAGGAAAAAATATCAAGCTGCAATTATACACTCGTGTGTTTCATACTTACATTAGATTAATAGCTATAGTTATTCTAAATAATAAATACTTTATTGTGCTCGAGTAGTTTTCGTTGTGGAAAAGAAACAATAAAGGGTTAATTGGTTATCATTTGCATTCAGACATCGCGTCGTTTCAACGATACCACAGTATACACTTTTTTTAATAGATATTCAATATCTTTGAGTATTTGTTTCAAAAAGACATTTTTCTATAAGTAAAATTAAATTTTTGTCTTGGTTTATTCCAAATAAAAAACAAACATTCCTAAAATATTTAAAAACTCTTATCTGTCTTATAAAGGTTTACTTAATAAATAATATAACACCCTGTCCAAATGTAATAATTATTTACAGTCTATTGATTATTATTGTTCTAAATTTATTTTAGTAAAATAGATACACAATTATTTTGTGTGTATGTATATATACACAAAATAATTGTGTTGTCTCTCACTGACTCAAAAGTTGTTCTCACTCATGACTTTTACCAATGTTTTAAATATACAAAATTAAACATAAATTAATAAATTAAAAATTAAAAATACTCTAATCCAACTAAACGATGCACCTAACTGTTGAATTACAAAAAGAAATAAACACAGAACATAATAACGTTGCTATTTGTTTTAAACACATACTTTAAAGTCTAAAATCCAATCTTGTATAGGAAGGGTAAACTAACATTTAACGTCGCAAAATATTTAAACACACACAGCTTGATCCCCCTCCAAAGCTAACATTAATTTTAGACAAATCCACATCACATTTACTTGGTCACGCTACTAATTACAGCTGTGTGTAAACAAGGATAGTGTATCACTCGTGAGTCAGTCATATTGCTTTTTAAACACTCATGCATCTCAACTCATTCTGCCTCGTTTTTGAGGAAAAATCACTCATATTTAGTTTTTTTTTTCAACTTTTTCATCCAACAGACACATCCAAACAGTCGCGACTTATCGATAAATATTATGATCAGTAAAACGATAATTTAGAGAGTTACATCAAAAACACAGCGTCACATAAAGATCGTGTGCAGCGTGGCATAATGCCTGAGGGTGGGTCCAGATTATATAACAAAATATGTTTTAAAACAAAGTTATACAGCAAGATTTATATGTGTTATAAAACAAGTGTTATTTGAGTGTATAGTTTTATATGTGTTATTTGCGTGTGCCTAACTATTTTGTTAACAAAAACAAGCAAACATGTTATCCGAGATGGAGGGAAAAACATTCTCGCGTCCGGGGGAAGGGATATTTTTCTTTTAATCGTTTCTTACGATCATTGAGGTTTCGTATTTCCTATAGAAAAGGTCGACGCGAAATCGGTGGTTTTTTATCGTTGTATGTAAAACAACTTCTAAAATATCGAGTATATTTCTTCTTCATGCGAAGTCATTTTGCCGAGAAGAAAGTTTGATTGTTTGATTGTCCGTGTTTAAAAGTCGCAGGAGACTGCAATGTTTTGCTAACATGTTCAGTAAATATATTTTGTTAGTATGTTTTTTTTTTGAGCAGGTAAGTCGCGACTGTGTGTTTTGTCTTTAACTTAAATAGTAATGCGTAATAACATTATATTTATTTAAATTAATTTATATATAAATTTACATTAGAAATTCTCATTTCATTTCTTCTTTACTGTTAATATTTTTCTGCTTTATTTTTTCATGTTTATAAACCTAAAATATTTAAACTTACATAAGCACATTCCCAATTCAAATCTAACTCATTTTTCCACTTCCTCCTCCATGAAGTTGCATCACTATAAGCGAACTAATTAATCGTTGTGTACAGGTGGACCAGGAAGAAGGGGATGCTGAGGGGTCTGGTCGGTACGGGACCATACCACCCTTCCCCCCGCCACCGCCTGGATTAGATGGTACGATTAACGAAGCCTTTAAAATATTAGTGCACTTTGTATGTTTATTGTTAGTAGGCAAGTAATTGCTCTTAATAGAGAGAGGAAATCTAGTTTATTTATTTGTTAATTTCATTAAAGTTTTTATCGAGGCGATACTAAAAATACTTCTAAAGGCAATTGTGTGAGTATGACTGAAAGGTATATGTTATTTGTACATTATTAATTTCAATTTATTTGTTATCACAGACAAAATTGTCATTTTATGACATATAAAATGATCATTTTAAGATGAATTTTATTAATTATTTTAAGTTCAACTTTTCTGGTTAATTTTGTTTATTATTATGGTAAATAGGATTAATTTTCATACTAATAGAAGTAATCTGCATAAGAGACAAATTAAACTTGAATTTAATAAATAATTACAGAATAAAAATATTACGGAAAAAGCAAAACTTTAAACAATCATCACCAGCTACTGTAGCGAATTATTTGTATGGGCATATGGGAGCTCCCAAAGTGCATGATTTTAAATTGTGATTTATTATAGTCAAACCCAGTGGCAGGTTTTGTGCAATGCCAATCAATTAATCAATATTGAAATAATAAATCCTTTTTGTTTTAGGATACCCACTTCGACTAAGAGGAGAGAAAGGAGACCGAGGACCGAGGGCAAGACATTTAAATATTAATCTGAAAATAATGTTTATTTATTTTAGACAATATTTATATTTGTGCGTCACAAAAAATATGAAAAAGTATTTTTCATGGTATACAAATTGTCTATATCCAAGTAAATAATTACACCTTTTATCACGAAAACAAATGGGAGAATATCTATATAAAATAATTGGTTACTCTTGTACATGCTGACGGTCCACTTGATAGTAAGTAGATACCGTCACCTATAACACAATCAACGCCACAGGTGCTGCAAGTGCATCTTGCAGCACTTAAGGACTAGGGCTTCCCAAATGACTGCGAAAGTCATATTTACATTTGTGCCTAAAAAATTTTTTTATGTTAAGATCGGCAGACAGGCTGACGGTCCACTTGATGGTAGATTAGGAGGAAATAGAGAAATGGTCTATGGCATCCCTTACTCACTCACCGAGACACAACAGCACACGTGCTGTTATTTCACTGTGGTCTTCTGTAAGGAGGTGGTTACTGCCGCCAGACGGTTTGCCCAAATGACTGCGAAACGCAGTCTGCCCTGCCACTACTTTCTAGCTCCAGACCAGAACCAAATTTGAAAAGTTCATTTTTCAAAGTTGACCCTGCCGGGAATCGAATTTGTGACTTATCAATAACTTGATAAACGCTTAACAAACAAGACTGTTTTTATATGTTAGCCTTTAGACTCCACAGTTTCCCTATAATTATTAAAGCTAACCTGATCACATATTGTCTTTCGTAAGACAAACTATTAACGATGAATACGTATGGAAACTCGGTTGGTATAATTTTTAGTTGTTTGGTTTAAATACAGCTGGTGCATTTACTATAGTAATTCAATATTAATTTTACTATAGTTTCTAGTGAAATATTCGCGTTAATCTACGTTTATATCTGTCACAGCAAATACCAACAAACAAAAGTGTACGAGGCAACGCATAACTCGCAGTTTTCAGACAAAGGGTGTCCTCCTATTGTTCAGTCACCCGATTTATTGTCGAACCCACCCCTTTTCAGGGTATATTTTATAATACCGACTACTATTTATAACCTTTTATACTAGACAAGTGGGTTCGGGACTAATCACGTCATTTGGAAAACTACGCCCGACGTCATAACCATATACCTACTAAGACTTGAACACTAAATACATCCATGCTAATATTAAAAATGTGAAAATAACCTTTTCACGTCTTTCCCTGACAACACGTATGCAAAACTACATGATAATCGGTTGAGTATTTAAGGCGTGAAAGCATCGAAAACAAAGGATAACTTTAAATGAAATTAAAGAAATTGTGTTTTTATAGTTCAGTTGATAAGTAAATGTTGCCTCATCGATCAGTTAATTTGAATTATTTGCTTTTCTTCGTAAGCATTCCAGTAATAATTGAATTTTTTTAAAAGCTTCATTTAAACTCAGTTTATGTGTAACTTCTTTAATAGTTCTCTTTCAGTAGGTACAAAAATAACGAATAACATGTATAAAATTCTGAAATGAGATCGCTTTCAAAGGTATTTTAAATTTTAGCAAATTTCCGCAGTCATAAACGAGGAAGTTCGACTGGCGGTAGAAACTACCCTTTTACAGACAATCACTCCGAAATAATACAATTTCTTCTGTTGTCTTTCGATGCATCAGTAAGGGATATTACCTACGTGTAAAATATTACCTACGTGTACTAAGTTAAGGTTAAGTCTCCAAATAAGACATAAAGTAAATGTATAAATTTAATATGAAGTATTGAATTTTTACTATACTTACAGATATTTATTGTCATATATTTTAGTTATTACTTATATGTGCCTCTAGAAAATATATTGCAATAATATAAGTTAAGAACGTGTTTTTTTAGACAGGGTATACAAATTAGAAACTATTGTTTTACCGTCATCTATGTTATTGTTGACAGAAGCTCTTACGAGTATATTTCTTCTACCAGTCGCAAGGGTCAGGCAATCAATTTCGATAATGGTTTGAACAACATTATGGCCAAACCTTGTATCAACATTCGTACTATTTTTGTATCACTTACGTTAGACATATAGGATCCATTGAGAAATATATCACTTATGTTAGACAACATACATTGGGACGTTTTTACTATACTGGCTACCGCTACTGGATTTCACTAAAATTAGAGTATTCTAAAGGTTTAGTGAATTTTAAAGTACTAATCCTAGAAAATCTTTCTCATTTTAAGTATTTTTTTTTTTATTATTTTCAATCTGTGTCAATTATGGATACCTCCTTCTCAACTTGCTTTGAATTTTTGTTATGAGATTTACATCGTTTTTAAAGATAAATTATAATATTTTAAACATAATAATTATTACAGGGTCCTCCAGGTGAGTCGATACGGGGACCTCCCGGTCCACCTGGACCACCGGGAGTTCCGGGTACGCCAGGAACTACAACCATTGCAGAAATATCTGGATCCGGAGACTATGTGAGTGTTAATTATTTGATTATTTTAGCGCTACGAGATGGTTTTATTAAAAATAATAATAATAATAATAATAGTTAGTGAAACACGATAAATACGAGTGAAACTACCCACTTAAAAAACTTACCCTTAAAAAAACTTAATACCACTTAAAAACCCTTAAAACCACTTAAAAACCTTAAAAATCTAACTTAATGTACCCGACTTAAAAACGCATTGAATTTTGAAAATATCTATAGGAGAATGAATAAAATTTTACGTCATCAGTAATTATTACCCAAGCTTTGATTCACAGTACGGTCAACTATAAAAACTATTCAAAGTTACTTATAATCATACACTACTAGCCTAGAACAATAATTAGAGTTATACGTCGGTGTTTGTTTTTTTATCAACTGTCAAGTTGATAAGTCAGTCAAGTCAATTTGATATTTTCAATAATTTATAATTATTGAAAATATCAAATTTTGCCTTTTTCTAAATTCTAAATTTAAAAAGGTGCAAAAATCACGAGTCATTATTTTAAAATAAAAAAACTGCTTTTTTACGTTACTTAATATTTATTTATTTTAGTTGTTGAATTTAATAACTCGTAATTGTTCGCGCTTGATGGCGGGAACTGCAGGAGTTTCTAGTCCCTGGGATACTTTACGCTATTTCGTTTTCTTAATAAAACATCTGCCGTACCAGTAGAAGACGCCTTTTATTTTCCTTTGTACAAAAATGGTTATTGGTTTTGATTACAAAAATGCTTTTACGTGGAATTACTTGGCCATATTTTTGAATAGACAAAAAGAATGTGTACAGAGTATTTACGATTTGACATACCGCAGACTACAAACAATTCACTTGCAGGGCGACACGACAGCGCCAAACAAAGACTGACGCCACAGAGCACCGTCTTGTTCGCGTTGGGAGCGCGAACATGTTATTTCATATGTTAAATGTTTTCATTTTACATATTTTAAATTATTTACCAGTAAAGACGGTGAATTACAAATAAAATAACCTCAAAATATGTTCACTCTTGAATTGTTTTTTTTAATATATTCGGCGTTGAAAAATCAAAATTAAAAACATCTAGTTTTAAAATTTGAATTGAATTTGAATTGATTGAATACTTCATTTCAGATTTCAGAATTACAAAAGGAGTAATTTACTAAACGCTTAATTTCATTTTAGTCATTACATATTATTATTAATTAATTAATCTGGTATTTTCTCTGGCTTTTAGAAAAACTTTTATGAAAACTTTTATACGTCCGAACGCTAGTGTCCACCAATTTGAGACGACTGGTCTGGTTGTAATAAAGTTTATTATGTGCTTGGCATTCGTCCAACAATACGGCTGGGATATCGATTTATTTGATCAGCACTCGGGTTTTCTGAATTTTAGCATTTTTGCGATGTACAACACTTTACAACATTACACAATGAATTTAAAGCTAGGCATCATTTATGGCTTAACACCTGTAAAAGGGAAATTTGTATAAAGGCACGCCGATATGTACTATTTGCTGCAAACCCACTATAACAGTAATTTATGTCTAATAATAGAAATACTCATAGTTGAGTCTTAGTCTTCTGATATGTGAATTTCTGAATGGAGATAATTAATTAGTCTTACTTTTATTTATATCATTTTGTCTTAAAATACTAAAATTACGAATTTTATTTTTATTGCTAACACTCGAAAATCTTCAGAAGGGAACAGTGAAGGTAGGTTTTCATGAATACAATTTTTAGTTATTTATTTGTGATACAAATCTAATCAAAAAATATAAACTTCAATAACTGTGCACCAAAATTCAGCTGTTTTTTTGAAATGCATTCAACCAAGTTTCAAATTGCTGACGATTTCTTTTTCACACAGCATGTACCTAAGAATAAGAAATTTGGAAATTAGAGACTTTCGAAGGCCCATTCATTATCCTTATAAAAATAAACGACCATGCTCTATTTATCTTTTTTTGACCCCATGTTTGAAAATTGAATTTAATTTATGATATCTAGAAATTGACTTTTTGTTCAGTATCATCAAAATATGTAGAAATTCTTAATTATTGTTATACAGTACATAATAACTTTAGTTTTAAAATGACCCGGAAAATTTACTATAACCTTGATTAATGTAAAAAACTTCTACTGGAAAATTAATGGTACGTAAGGCCAAGTGTAGATTTTCTCAGGCTAAGATAATTATACTGAATGCATCAATTAAAAAAAATATAATAGTGTTAAGAGAAAGATTTATTTTTGAAAATCAAACATATTCGCGATTTGATTCAGATCAAATCTATATATCTTAAGTATTTTTAAGCCACATTAAGAACAATAAGTTTTTGGTTAACTATAATGGAAAATTCTGCTTATCCCAGAAGATTATAATAATATATTCAAGAAGAACATAAAGTTGGTAGATCATGAAACTTTCACTTAATTAACTTCGACGAGCCCGTTGGATGAGTGGTTAGGGTGCTTGCCTTAACGCTCTGTTGTAGGGTCCGCGGGTTCGATTCCCGGCAGGGTCAACTTTGAAAAATTAACTTTTCAAATTTGGCTCTGGTCTGGATCTGGAAAGTAGTGGCATGGCACACTGCGTTTCGCAGTCATTTGGACAGCCAGACTGGCGGCAGTAACCACCCCCTTACAGAAGACCACCGAGAAATAACAGCACGTGTGCCGTTGTGTTTTGGTGCATGACTGAGTAAGGGATGCCAGAGCCCATTTCCCTATAACCTCCTAATCCCTTATCCTTAATCCTATTGTAGTCGGCAGCGCACTTGCAGCAGCTTTGGCGTTGCTTGTGTTATAGGAGACGGTAGTCACCTACCATCAAGTAGACCGTCAGCCTGTCTGCCAATTTTAACATAAAATGGGATAATCGGATAATCGGGAAAAAATGGAATATATTTATTTCAAACTAGCTGTGCTCCGTAGCTTTTTATGTATTACTGGGCCTGCATGTTTTAATGTGAAAGTTCAATTGATAGCTCGTATTATCATTCATTATATTCAAATTGGCTTACTATACAAATTCGCAAATGTTCAATATAATTTATACGTATAAAGCCAATTGCCAATCGGTTTGTTAGTCTCGATTGAACAATCATTTCTTCGGAAATTGAATTAACTCATTCGCATGCATCGAATTGATTATTTTATTCGTGAAATCTCGGTTTCCATATTGTGGATTGATTTATTTTTTGTTTTTTGAAATTAAATAATAAACCTTTTTTGAGTCACGCTTCATTTTGATCAAATAATTTCCTTTAGTTACCTCGACGAACGTTTAGACCATTGAAAAATGTTTTCATTTTAAGCGCACGTGTCGGTTCCGGCACAGTAACACCATTTTCGATTTGATAAATCATTTCAGACATTTAACTTTTTCCGAAATTAAATAGGAATAGCCTTTGTTACTCAAAAATATTGTAACGGTAAACGGTGGACAATTTGAGTCACCAATTCAACGACAGTAAACAGTTTAACAGACTGCAGCCTTAATGAGACGATTGCGAAGTTTGCGAGGGCATAGAAGATGGAGGTTCTTTGATGCGTAAATATAAACACATATAGACAAAATATAATCGGTTTTAGCGTTTTGTAGCCGCATTATGATGCAGCAAATGTAACTTATTTAAATGATATGTTTATGCTTCAATGAACCTTTCAAACAATTTTCATTTATCTGTTATAATTAATTAGCTCTGGGTATGTTGGGGCTGACATATTTTTAAAGGCAAAAGTCCTCAAAATTTAAAAGATTAAAGAAAAAGAGATAACCCACGTTAGATTTAAATAAACAAACAAGAATTAAATCACCATTTCACACTAATATTATGAAGAGATAAATAACGTAATAATATTAGTACAGAATAGTGAGTTCTTGGATATTTGAAGATAATGTGTACTCATTCGCTTCATTGGGTCGTGGGGTTTTATAAAATTTCCTAAAGTAATAAAAGTATATGAATGGAATAATAAAAAAGGATAAATTTTATTAGAGCCAAAGAACAACTTTTGTATACTATTTGACAAAAAAAAACACATACACAGAGATAAAAAACACTGCAAACACAGTCTTGCTATAGCTTTTAATATGTTGTCAGTTAGCTCCTATTAAATAAATAAACACCATTTGTACACCGTATGTAAACGAGCAAATTTTACCACTCTATAAAATAAAATATCTACATTTATGGATAAAATAAATAAAATAATATTTTAAAATAATTTTCACGTGAAATTTTAACAGCAAATATTTGGAGAGAACTACGCGTCTCTAGGGCAATGCGGCTGCAATTCGTCTACGATACTATCACTATTGCAAACTGCTCCTGAACTTCGAGGACCTCCTGGATCCCCAGGGTTGATCGGAGCTGACGGAAGGACCGGTGCCCCGGGAATAACTGTAAGAGTTTATATCCTATTGGTCTGTTAACTTTAGCAATCCATAGAATTGTTCAAGCCATTGATAATTGTTATTGTTATCTTCACAGACTAAATGATAGATGATTAATCAATGACTCAGCTGCTGAAACGTCATAAGGGGTTCGAATCCCGTTTGAGTCTGCATATTTGGAATTAAAATCACTTGCTTTAACTGCGTATTCATAGTACTTAATCCAATCCATAATAGCCTCCAAACTTGTATGGATGGTAACATGCCAATCCATACAAGTTACTAAAAATATTTTAAATGAACTGTGATGATTTTTAAAAATTATTTCGAGTAATCTTCATACCTTCTGTATCTTGTTGTCATTTAAACTAATTTTCAAAACATTATTTTAAAAAATTAGGGTCAACCAGGAATGCCCGGCGAGCGTGGACCGCCAGGTCCCCGAGGAGACAAAGGGGATCGTGGAGATATTGGGCCTAGAGGACCAGAAGGGCAACTCGGGCATAAAGGAGAACCTGGTGTTGATGGTAGACCCGGAAACCCTGGACCACCAGGACCTCCTGGTCCGCCAGGATCATCAGATTACAGTAACTTTGACGTAAGTACCTACATTTTAAATACATTCACTATTATTTCATGTAATTATTGGCTTATTCATTGTTCAAATCTGCTAAAATCCATATAATACTATAAGCCTGTATTGGTTATTTACGTTTTACAACGCTAATAGAGTTTTGTATAGAGATTAATTAAATTACATATTGTACACATTTTCCTAGTCTTTGCTAATATATGTTGCAGTATTAAATATTTGCTATTTATTATAGGCAAAAATTAATTGATGTATCGTTTCGCTAACCCTTTTGTAATTTCGCTATTCTCATGCCATCCATTTTCTGTTTATTTAGTCAAATTGGAAGCCTAGACCAATTTATAAGGTGAGTTGTGGGATTTGTTTTACTCGTACAACACTCCACCATAATTAATAATAATATTATATATACATAATTGTATTTGCTGTGATGTTTTAATGTTAAATTTACTAACCTTTACTAAACCATTCTTATTTAAACCAATAAGAACTGGTTCACAGTAACCGTGTTACTTGTAAATAAATTATTTCAATTTGAATTTAAAAAATAAAAAGATCTCATTCCGTTTACTAATTAACGATAGCCCAATGCTACAAAAACGATAGTCTTAGGTAGAAATCCCGGATGAATCTACTATTGTATTCACTTAACAATTATCAGTTACTAAGGTGAAGGAAAATCTCGTGAGGGTTACTAGGTATCCTCGAAGTCTAACAATTTTCGACTACATGTGAATTCCTGCCAATCCGCAGTGTACTACGGTCGTAGGTAGAAAAATTTACAATGGTAGTAATGACTGAACTTACTTTCTTTATCTAAACTTTTTCCAACCTTTACTCCAGGGATTTCAGTGATAATTTGCTTGTTATGTCTGTGGCTTAGCCAAAAATCATAAAATTATAATTTATGATATTAATTTTTAAAAAAGAAAGAGAAATTTTCTTGAAGGTCGACCCTGTTAGCCGTTTTGAATGAAAATACTCGTCATTTTTTCTCACCACAAATTCCTTTTATTGTTGAATCACTTCGGTTTGCAACTGAAACGAATGGCTTTTTGGTGGAAGCGATTGTGTCTTCCTCAAACAAACCGTTTCCAAACAACTTTGGTAAAGTGTGAAAGTGACTTTCCCTTGATTTATATCGACGACAGGGGTACGTACAGATAAGGGGAATTTAAATCTCCTCCACAGAAAGTTTGTCCCGTATACTGTCTGAAAATAATTTAAATTTCCTCACGTCTGATTGTCACTTTCTTACAAGTTTAATTACACTTACAAACTAACTAAGTGTTAAACTTTTATTTACAAATACATGTTTGTGTACTTAAGTATGCCAACAACCTTACAATCTCTTGGTCTCTTGATATAAATTAACTTTAATAGCACTGATATTTTAGAAACAATCATATTGTTAACATTGCTTTTGCAAATAATGTAACTTTTAAATTAGTTTATTTGCTATACATGTGTATATAAAATTATAAGAACTCTGAATATATATAGGAGTCGCTTTTGGGATCATACGGTGGATCTCTTGGGAGGCCAGGTGCGCCAGGGCCTAAAGGAGATGCAGGACAACCGGGACAACCAGGGGCGCAAGGAGACAGGGGTTTCCCCGGACATAAAGGCGAAAGAGGACTTATAGGGCCTTCAGGCCAAAAAGGGGAAAGAGTAAGTAACTTTAATTATATGAATAACTAGCTGAACCCGCAACTTCGTACGCGTGGTATTCGGGTACGAATAGCGCATAACTTTTTTATTTGTAAACCGATTGGAATGAAACAAACACTAAATTTTACGTGAAGCTTGCTACAATACATCAGTGAAAACCCCATTCAAATCGGTTGTTAAGCCGTTGCAGAGATTAGCGTGCACAAACGCACAGACAAACACCTAGACAAAAAATTTAAAAACTATTTTTTTTTACCTTGGTAACATAACTACCACGTGTAAAGATTGATTTTTTGAAAAATCTTCAATGTACAGACACGGCTTGTTAACGATTTTATTATTTGGATAGAAATAGATTAATTTGAAATGACATTATATTTAACGAAAACGTAATATACAAAGAGGAAAGGATTTGATTTTTTTGTATGTTTATTTGTAATGAATAAACTTAAAAACTACTTAACAGATTTTAAAAATTCTTTCATTTACATTATCGAAGAGTAACTATATTTTATTTTCAATAATAAAATTAGAAAACCCTACGAAAATTACAATAATATAAAACACGGTATCAAAAAATTGGCTATAAAAGGCGGTATATTGGCGTAGGCTGTGAAAACTATTGATGATATATTAAATAATGTACTATATGTATAATATTCATCACCTACAAAAAAGTTTGCGAGGTTTGTTCAAATTAGTCAATCAAAATGCGGTTAGAATCGAAAGATCATGACATTCGTATCATGTTATTAATCCTTATCCAAATAAATGGTTTCATAATCAACGTAGATTATGTAAATTCCTCTGTAAATTATTCGAATCGGATCCTTCGTTTTAAAAGTTACGGCGAATATGAAAATCCAAAAGTAAAAAAAATGCCGCCGTGTGAACGAACATCGTTACGCTCAGTCTATATTTTATAAAGATACACGAACGAATTTGCGTGCAACAGCTAGTCTATAAATAATTTCTGAAATCAATGTAAAGTGAATTAATTAAATTTTTAGGGTTACCCCGGTCCACAAGGAGATCGTGGCGTGAAAGGAGATCGTGGTACACCTGGATTAGATGGTAGACCTGGCGTTCCAGGAGCTAATGGCAGACCTGCTGAAAAAGGCGAAAAAGGTAAAATATAAAGTAGTTATAAGGTATATTTAAACACTTGTAAAGTTTTTGATATTTATTATTTTAAAATGAACAGGTGAAAGAGGAACACCAGGGCCTCCTGGTCCTCCATCCGGAACACTGAGCTCAGAAGATGCAGAATTTATTGAATCTGGTAATTTATATTTTAATTTAAAAATCGTTAATTTGTAGAGAAATTGCTTTCTTACTTCGATACATCGATTCATTTTAACTATTTTTGTACCTTCATACTTATTTAATTTTGAATTAATTTATAAATTATAAACACTAATTTCATAACAATTTTGTTTATTAGGCCAAGCCGGAGTGAAATACAAAGGGGAAAAAGGCGATAAGGTAATAATTATACATAAACTAAAAATAACTATATATTAAATTGCAAAGACTTGTGGCAATGTCGTATTAGAACTCGAAAATATCTTTCAATTAGCAAATTAAAACATTATAATGTTTATAATGATAATAACTGACGACATGGTTAAAGCGATGACATTGTGTTTAAAAAATTATAACCAATTAACTTTCTTCGTCAGGGTGAAAAAGGAAGTCAAGGAAACGATGGCCCACCAGGCTTTCCTGGTAAAGATGGAAAGACAGGGGAGAGAGGAGATATTGGACCCTCTGGAATGCCGGGGATGTCTGGCCCGCCAGGAACTCCTGGCTTAAAAGGAGAAAGAGGCGAACGAGGTCCACCAGGACCAATCAGCATAACTAGTCACGGATCTGATATAATTACTGTAAAGGTTTGTTCTATTGGGTTTTGAGAAATATCATTATAGTTTATCATTTTAGCCCGAGTATTATTGTTATGTATCAACTATCAACTCCTCAAAAATTTTCTGCTTTATATTAACAGGATTTTCCTTGCCTTTGCTGCGCATATATTAAGGAGGGGTGGGCTATATTTCGTTATTAGCTTATTCCCAAAATTATCCCAACTATTAGCTGGCAACTAACGAAGCTACAGTATGGCAAAATATCTGATGTCAATAATAACGTTGCTTTTGATGTCTCCCTTCATATTTTCAATCTGCACACGCTATCGAAAAAATACAACAATTGTGTAGACAGATTAATATTGAAACCTGTGCTTGTCATTTTGACGGCCGAGGGCTCTAACAATTTGTTTTACTGTTTTTTTTTTTTTTTTTTTAAACTAAAACCAGTGTGGTAGCACACTTTTAACTACTCGTATTTTACCTTTTCATAATAAACTTATTAAAATTATACTGTCTCTTAATAATTTAAGTCTTACTAATGTGACGGTATACTATCATGTGCATGTAAAATTTATTATAGGGTGAAAAAGGTGAGTCTGGGCCCCGCGGTAGAAGAGGCAGGCCTGGTCCATCTGGCTTGCGTGGTCCGCAAGGCATTCAAGGCCCACCGGGTGCCCCTGGACGACCGGGCGATAAAGGAGATATTGGTTTACCTGGTTGGATGGTAAGTCTGTTAGCAAACTTGTCACTATAATGAACGCCAAGGCTGTTGGCACACGGGGCCACAAAACGTTGGAGCAGCATTGCCAATATCGCATGCTCTCTCGCACTTATTGATCTTATGGCGAGGACTAGTGATACGCCGTGTTACTATTCGATTATGTAAATAAAACTTTTGTTTTATTATGAATAAATAAAATCTTATTTAGTCTATTTATTTATTTATTTATTAAACAAAATCCACAGCCCTAAAATTATACACAATTTAAAATTGGAAACATCATTATTACATTATTTACAATCGCTACATACTAAGAACGAAGAAATATCAACATGCTTACAGTCGATTCCAGCTGCAACAAATTTCTTTTGCAACATTTCCAATTATTCTAGCAACTAATTGTAGATTAAATTGAAAAAAATATCTCTCTTAGCAATACTCAATGAGTAAGTACTCAAAGTATCGACAATGCGTGCAGAACACGCGCAACCCTAGCGTTTGAATGATTTATGGCCCCGTGTGCCAACAGCCTTGGCGCATACAATAATAAATATTAACTAGATTTTTTGCAAAATGTACAGTGATATGTTTTAGAATAAGTGTTTTAATGCTATAAAACTAATTTAATTAACACTGTTATTATAAGCAATCTTAAGAATTTATCTATTTCACTTGCCACATTGCTCAAAATTAAATTTTATTTTTCATGCCTTCTTGAAGAATAATAAGGTAAAATATATAAATTGAAATAAATTTCAAAATCGACTAAATTACAAAGCAAGCAACAACAATTTACAAAAAAATTGGCAAAATTAATAACATTATTTATAACTTACAGGGTCGCCCAGGATCATTAGGTCCACCAGGAATTCCAGGCCCAGTTGGCCCTAAAGGAGAAAAAGGTGATCCTGGTATCAATATTGTAGATATTTCAATGGTGAGTAAAGGTTTAATCTTTACAAATAACAAATTTAATTTGTATTTTTGTTAAATTATTCTTTCATTCACTATTCTGTTTATTATGTTTTCTCAGTTTAAAGGTGAAAAGGGAGACAGAGGCTTCGATGGAATTCCGGGTATGCCGGGAACTCAAGGACCTCCCGGCCCTCCAGGGGATGTAGGATCTCTCTCCGAAGCTGCGTTGTCTAAACTTGGACAGCCTGGACCACCGGGTCCTCCAGGACCTCCAGGTCCCCCTGGACCACCTGGAGTTTCATTTGTCGGGCAGAAAGGGGAGCCAGGTGTCAGTTACTACGATGAACATATTCATGGGAACGCAAAATATTATGGAAGACCAGGTACCTAATTTAATATCTTTAGTTTGATAATACTATTTTTTTCTATCTAGTAATTTAATGACGCAACTACGTTACAGTATCTACTTTTGACAAATTTTTACGTTTTGTTTTCCAATTAATATGTATATTTTTATTCCTCCGGAATGCAGCTGCTAAAAGTCCTCTTGATGAACTCAAAGCTCTAAGGGATCTTAAAGATAGGTCTAAAGATAAAGATGGTAAGTTGGATCAATATGAATGTCATATAAAGAAAAAAAGGTCCAGGTCATATAAAGAAAAAACTGGGCAGGCCGATAAACACGATTGCCTCCTTTCTGAAAAGACCATCGTGAAATGTGTTCATGTGTTGTTGTTTCGGTGAGAGGTGTAAGGAATGCCCAAGCGCATTATTAATTATCTCATCCTGTCCGCTCCTTTAAACTATTTTTTATCATATCAAGGTAATGAGGGTTTTCGATACTTTTTCTGCCACCAGGCGGCGCTTCGTAGACGTCAGGTCTAAACAGCTGTCAGATAGCACAGAGTCGTAGGTACTAAACATAAATTATCGAAATTCTAATGTGTTGGTTTATATTTATTAACATAAATTATTAAACCAAAAAATACATAGAAAATTGCAATTCGCGTACGTATTTTGACAGTTCATTGGATCTGACGCTACAGTGCTGCCATCTCAATTAGACCGTTTCAGAAAACCCTCATTGACGTAATATCGTTGTCCGCCTCTGTCTTTTTATCCGCTAACTTTTTCTAAACCAGTCAACTGACTTTGGTACGATTTTCGCTAATAAAACGAGTAAGGTTTGTGTAAATAATTTGCAGAAAAAAATGCATTCGTGCGAAGCCAAAGGCGGGTCGCTAGTATTAACATAAAATAGAGTTGGATAATTGCAATCGCAATTTAGATTAATTAATTAAACCTTTTGTAGCACCAACAACTCCTAGCGCCAATAATGCTGAAGACTCTAATACTAAGACTGTACCTGGAGCGACTGTTTTCCAAACGAAAGAAGAAATGATTAAAGTAAGTAAATAAACACAATATAAACTTCATTCATAAAATATTCTTTTTTTATGTTAGTGTGACAGACAGGCTGACGGTGGTAGGTGGCTACCGTCGCCTATAACATAAGTGACGACATAGTTGCTGCTAGTACGCGAAATAATAAATTCATTAATATCTCTTTTCTTTGCACAAAAAATGTTAAAATATAGTGGTAGGCCATACTGCGTTTCGCAGTAATAAATTGGGGAGCCCATTTGGCCACAGTGACCACCCTCTTACAGAAGACCATCGTGATCTAATAGCATGTGTGCTGTTATGTTTCGATGAATGAGTAAGGGATGCCAGAGCCCATATCCCTTCCTTATCACTTGTCCTTAATCCTACTAAAGCCCTTAATATTACTATCGCACTTGCAGCACTGGTAATAAGCGACGGTAACCTTCCACCATCAAGTGGACCGTCAGCCTGTCTGAAGACCTATCCAAAAAAAAACAGCACTCCAATTATATATATTAAACATTTTAATTTACTTTAAGTGCTAATTAAAGTTTATAATGGTTTTTAGGTGGCACCATCGAGCCCAGTCGGCGCATTAGCTTATGTTGTAGAAGAACAAACCCTGTTTTTGAAAGTGAATTCCGGATGGCAGTACGTTTTGGTAAAAATACAGCTCTGTCTTAATAAAAGTACTTAAATTTTTTTTTTCAGGGCCATGGCAAAACTAAACCTTTATTTATCGTCTATCAATATTAGTATATCAATGTTAATATCAATATTAGTGAGACAGTCTCATCCTAAAGTAGCTTATTTTTACTCGGTTTAGCTTCATTTTTACTCGGTTCAAAGAGGCTGTATGCGTTGTAAAATTCGAAAAGCTTTATCTAGTGGTAATATTGTGTTACTTCCTTCGTAGAAAATAAACTTTGAAAATAAATTAGGAAAAGTATAAAAACATTGATTTGAAATTAAAACAATTTTCTAGTTGGGTACATTGGCAACATCTTCAGCCACTGCGCCCCCTGCACCAGCACCGATGCCGCTCCCGTTGCCTGCTGCTAGTCTCGTCCATGTTCCTTCAATATCCAACTCTATCGTTACACCATTGAGTTCTTCAAATGAACCAACTGTAAGTAATATAGTTTTTCGATATACAATGTGCTCTTGCTGTGTTAAAGCAATTTTTTTACAATACTTATTCTTAAAGTATTTAGGTGTCAAAAACAATAGTTTTGATTTTTAGGGTTCCGTACGTCCGAATAAAAAAACGGAAACCTTATAGGATCACTCGTGTGTCCGTCTGTCCGTCCGTCACAATCAATTATCTCAGAATCTACTAGACCGATTAAGTTGAAATTTGGTACACATATCAATTTCTGTGGCCCAAACGCAGAGGTGTGACGTGACTATATGTATATGGGAGGTCATTTTTGGGGGGAAGGTGGAAAATTAAAAAAAAGAATTTTAAAACTGCAACGTGTGACATATCAAATGAAGAACTTGTTATGAAGATCTTAAATGTTTTTGTTTTTTTTTTGTAGTTTTAAAATAAATAGTTTCTAAGGAATTCAAGAAAATAGACGAAAATTGACAATTGACCCCCCCTTATCGAAACTACAAAACCTAAAATTTTGAAAAAAAAATACATAAATTAGTTTTCTACTTATAGATTACAGGAAAACCTATAAGAAGTCCATGATATTTAAATAACATGGTAAATCACTCAATATTGTGCGTAGATTTAAAAAAAAACATGATATATATCATCGGAACCCTCTTCACGCGAGTTCAACTTGCACTTGTCCCATTTTTTTTAACAAATATAAACAAGCTCTATGTGATAACTCTGTGCCGGCACACGATCCATTCGATCGCGTCGATCGGCCGATTGATTGATCAGCGACTGATTGATCTTATTGCAAGTTAGACCCCACCCATCGATTTAAAGGGGTTTTTAACTAATGGAATACTTTTGTTTTGGCAGATCAGATTAGCGGCATTAAACGATCCTTCCACGGGAAATATGATGGGCGTTCGTAGAGCAGACTATGCGTGTTACAGACAAGCCAGAAGGGCTGGCCTTAGAGGAACATTTAGAGCTTTAATTACTAGCAGGTAGGTTGATTTTTCCTGTGAACCTGTTTATCAATTTAAAGAATGCTTTTTTGGCAAGTGGTTCACGTGAAAGACTTTATTTCATTCTCTCATAAATGTTAATAGTACTACTATTTAGTATTTGGATTATGTTTTCTTAAGGGATAGGACGATTCATCGCCGCCGATTGAGCGTCGCTCATTCATCGCCGCCGATTCTTCGCCAAGCCATTTTAACGCTAGCCGATTCATTGCCGTTCGTTTCGGTCTATTGTTTAACATGCGCAGTATTGTAGAAATTTTATTTTAGCAAATTACATTAATTTGAAATCACATTAATTTAAATAAATGTGAATTCGGAATAAACGGAGTACTTGTTTTGGCAAAAAGACTGTCTATTACAAAATATGTTACAAGACTTATTTGTACTGGAAACAAAGTTGTGTTAGGTTCTGGAATATTTATGAAATTAAATGCAAGCGGAGCGAGCACACCCATAATACTGGATTTGGCAAATAGACTGTCTATTACAAAATGAGTTACAAGACTTATTGTACTGGAAACGTGTATAATATTTATTTATTTTAAGTGATGCTGATTCAGATATTTTAACTAAACGGCGATGAAACGGCCAGCGTTGAAATGGCGACGGTAAAAGGGCGGCGATGAATCGGCGATGATGAATTGTCCTAGACCTGTTTTCTTATATCAGTCATTTAATAAATACAACAGAATTGGAATAAAAAATTAAATGTAATGTCTTTTTTAGGATACAAAACCTGGACTCTATAGTGCGCTTTGCAGACCGCAATTTGCCAGTCGTGAACACCCACGGTGATGTTCTGTTCAAATCATTTTCGAGCATATTCGATGGGAACGGAGGACTTATGGCCGGAACTCCAAGGATATACAGCTTCAGTGGCAAGAACATTATGACTGATCCTTATTGGTAATATATATATTTGAAAGTTTCCTTAGTAAAACTTAACCTGATTATTATTTGAGTTTAAATGTAATTATATGAATATTTTTCAGGCCAAAGAAGCTCATATGGCACGGGTCTCATGCCAGTGGCGAGCGCGCATTAGATACATTCTGCAACGAATGGCAAACCAGCGATCCAGCTATGGCTGGTATGGCCTCCTCGTTGCATTCACACAAATTACTCTCACAAGAGAGGTAATGTTCTTTTGATTAATAATCATACATTACACATAAGTAGGTATTTATGTAGTGTAAATGTTTCGGAACACCGTCTTTGTTATTCATAGTTAGTGATAAATTGTATGGGGATATATTTTTTAGAAAAAAGCTGAGGCCTACTCTATTGCAGCTAATTAACTAATTGAAAAAAATGCAGATTTACAATAAATATATTTTTTATTGAATATTGTTAGTTAATGAAGATTTATTTGAAGGAAGCAAGTAGTTCAAAAAAACAGCTTAATTAATTCCGTTTTATTGTGTGTGATTATCGTACGTAAATAAATAAATAATTAACGACGATAGTATTTCTTTAAGATTTAAACACACCGAAAGAGCAGAATTTAAAAGAAATGAGTAAATTGAAGATTTTTTAAATATTCTATCAGATTGTAAAGTCTGTAGAAAGTAGATTCAAGATTAACTATGACACTTGGTTTGAGATTGTCACGAGCTAAGGAGAACCGATTGTTACGAACAGTCTATGTGTATATTATGTAGCAATATGATGACTCTAAAATTTTTTATTCTTTGTTTTAGACACACGTGCGATAACCAATTGGCAGTTTTATGTATCGAAGCTTTATCGAATATCAACCTGCGAAGAAAAAGGGACACTTCAAGGTATTATGACCATACATATATTTTTTTAATTTACCTATTTAGTTTGCAAAACCGCACACATATTTAATACTAGCTGAGCCCGCAACATCGTACGCGTGGCACCTTTAGATTGGCAATTGTAATGAAAAGTTTTAAAATAATTAATCTAAATTTATCTAAATTAATCAATTAATCTACTTATCTACACTAATATTATAAAGATGTTTTATATGTTTATTTTATAAGATTATAAAGATGTTTTATTTTATTTTTTATAATTATTTTTGTAAGAGATAAACTCTAAAACTAATTAACTGATTTTAAAAAGTATTTCACCTATAGAAAGCTGCATTATCAGCGAGTAACATGGGCTGTATTTTATTTTTTTTAAATTGTAGAAATCCTTATGAAAATTACAATTGTGTCAAATCTTTATTTGGCGTGCGTTGTGAAAATTATTGACGATACATAAAATAATGTACAACATTTTTATAGCTATAATTTTAAATTTACAGATACAACACAACAGACTTGTTCGACGATGAAGACTACCTTTACAATGCCGAAGAATATCAACAGTTATTGAACGAAATATTTGCTCAACCGTTTAGAGAGAACTAAATTCGATTTGATTCAAACGCGATAGGGAATATGCACATTTTTTTTAAATATTTTTATACAATAGCTTATATCGTTAAATAACAAGAAAAATGTTAAATTTAACTAACAGCTACAGGCACTTTAAACACCCGCCCTTTTGGCATGCTTGTCGTGACGTCACAGTCTGCAATAACAATGTTAAAAATCACAAATCAAACATCTCCGCGCTTGTTGACACTGTCATTATAGACTTTGACGTCTCATTCGATTTGACCAGTAGGTATTTTGAATTTCCCACTATTTTTTTGCAATCCTTTATTTTCTCAATAATATTAAAAATATTTACCTACATATACGTAATTCTAAAGCAGTAATGATCATAAAAAACCCTTTTTTGAATTAGACGCATATTCCCTATTAGACAAAAGTTGCAATAACAACGAAACGTATTTGGTATTAAATCAAAACGAATTGAAGAGCTGGTTGCGAACAATGTTTTTATAGAGATTATTAGAATCCAGTTGCTAATTTCAGTGTTCACGAGATTCCTATTAAATTAAGCGTAAGCTTAAGCTATTGTTAGTAATTAAGAAAGTTTTAGACAATTTAATTATTCAATGATTCTCAAAAACCCGTGCTCTTGAAAGTTTCTAAATTATCACATTTATCATGAAACCATTCTAATGTTTTTTCCTTAGAATTTCATTTTTTTTATCTATAGGTAAATAAACTAAAACTCAAAATGAGTACTTCCTCGTTTCTCTTAAGGTTTTCTATGACAATTCAAGGTTTTTTAGTGTTTAGATCCAAACCGACCAATGGATCATTGGACCAAACCTTCGATAAAAACCGTACAATTAGCAAAATTTTTATTCTAAGTTAGAAAATATGATATTTACACATGTGATTATACATACTTTTACGTTAATTGAGAAATAATTTTACATAATAATTTTAATTATTCTAGCGACTGTAAATGTTAATTGTAATTAATTTAATTTGGTAAAGTCAATTATTTTATTTTTAAGGCTCGTCAAGGTATTATTAGTTAAATGTAAATTTGAATAAATGATTTAAAAAAAAAATTAATTTAATGGCGGGTTAATTTGTTATCTGCTTTAACAACTTGTTCGTAGTATGAAACGCCATACGTAACTACTGCTAGCTATATTATATTATAATGGAACATCGTATAAAAAAATGAAATTCCTAATCATTAAACAGGGATTTGACGCTATGTATTTAATTAAATGTTATGTTAATTTACATTAACATGTTAATTTAATTAAATGTTAATTAATGTTATTAATACTACATGTTTAATTTAATTTAATTAAATGAATCCTGAAATTTAAATAAATGTGAAAAGATTCTTCTTAAGCGCAAGTAATTCATTTTGTTCATATTATTAAATATAGTTAATGTAAAAGAACATTGACTTGGCCGCACACTGCTTACCTACAAACTTATCAAAATTTAAATTTATCAGAACCTATACAAGAAGTTTATAGAAATACCAATAGTTTAGGTATTATTAGGTATCAATAAAATTTATATATTTTGTTCTCGAAACGTTAGGTAAAATTAAAACGATAACTATAATTATTGTAAGTTTAAACAGAATGTCACCTCCAACGATCTTTTGAAAATAACTTATTTGTACTGTTAAAATACAGAACAAATTTTAGTTAAATATCCCTACTTGTGATATAACATCATTATTCAAAATATAATTAAAAAATTAATTCATAGTTGTATAGTTAAAAATTCTTACGCGATAAATTTTCTTGAAAATATTCTCTTATAATAATAAACCGCTACAGGAGTTCGATATATTGTAATTATTTTCTCAATATAGATAATTGTAATCGAACATTGCACCTACACTGTGAATGTAAAACGTTTTTAATAGGCACTAAATTAAATAATTCTCTTAAGAATTACCTAAAACTTATTTAAGTACGTACTTTTAAATAAGTTACTTAAAAATAGCTACCAATTTCATAATTATCTAGTACAAAGCAAGGATAATGCTGCATATAGTGTGCGGCCCATCTAAAAGACTTCATTGAAAAAAATTCTACCGCAAAATACTGAAAAAAATCAAAAGAAAGGTTCGCGAGTTAAGCTGAAGCAACAGCAATTAGTTACTTTTATTTTGAATTGTATTCTTACTATATTATTTAATTTAAACACCATTTTGTGTGGTTTCTAATACCCGTAGAAAAATAATCTCTATCTCTCTAAAAAAATATTATAATTATGAAAAAATGGCTTTAATCCCGCATACAACTTGATGAACTTTTCTTCTGTTTTTTTGTTCGTATTCTGAGCTCTCCATAAATGAAATTATTGAATACTTAATATTTGTGTTTGCTATTTATGTAGTAGTAATTGTGCCATTTGAAATGTAATTATTATAATGAAATTAGAAAAATGTAAAGTCTGATTTTATTTGCATAATAGTGTTATGTAATTAATCTTATAGTAATGAATGCATTACCAATATTTATAATGTTAGTAGACTAGTCTTTATATGGTTAACTACTTTTTTAATGTTTTTGCGTTTTTCTACAAGCAAAAGCATTTAATAATATGCTTTATTAGCTATAATTTCTGCAAATAAGGGCCGACTCTGACTGGTGGCATAGCATGGCACGTCACGACAAGGCACACTTCGGCCTCAGGCATGTTTCAGCATGCCGGCGTACGCAACGTATAGCAAACGTATTTATTGATTTACACAATGATTTTTAATAGGTAATTACTAAATTAATACTAAAAAAAATATTTTAACATTTATTTTTTATACTAAAACATATACTTTTTTTTGTAAAAATCTAAATAAAGCTTAGATACTTTTTTATATAAATATCAACATATCATACTTAAACAACATAAATAATGTCTTCCCGGCTCTAATTTGTTTCTGATTTTAAATAATAAGTATAAAAAAGGTATTATTTTAAAACCATACCGGAGTTATTTTCGAGGAAAGAAAAATGCTTCATTGACGCGACTACTGTATCTGCCAGAGTTTCCACCAGCTCCAAATCTATTGTTCTCCAAAACAAATATTTTCGTACATTGATTCCCAAAAGCTCCGCGAAAAAGTGATGATAATAAATAAATTAATATAAAATAATAAATTAAACCATATCTGTCGGTGCCTTGCCGTGCCATAAGTCAGTCAGCGTCGGTCCTAAAATCGTGAGGAACCGTTATTTGTAAAATGCGCCATAATATTTGTGGTTTCTTTTTAAAGACTTTGAATTTTGTTATAGATTTTTGTAGCATTACGTATATCCATAAAACGGTTCAATAAAGAGAAATGTTGATTTAATATGAGAGGTTGACGGTGACTTCAACCAATGATCAATGCGATATTAAATCAGATTTGTCGAGGCTCAATCAAAGTTATAGAATATTTTTTTATTTTTTTCTTCACCAAAAAACATTCAAAGAAATACAACCTTACAGTTCACAGTATTTCGACAATAACGATCGATTTGTCATTAATGCATTTGTTTAAGAAAACTTTACACGTAATTGTGTAGCCTGATACACTTAGTTCTTTTTATCAACATAATCTTTCCTATTTGACATAGATTAAAAAAAAAATTGCCCACTTTACTGTACAAAATCATTAAGAATATCTCTATTAATACATGACATGACATACCAACAAGCATTTACATACCTAAATATTATTAATGTTGTAAGCGCTTTCTGCTATTTGTGTATAATAAGACCGACTGTATTTATAAATAATATGATTTTAAATAATAAGTAAAATAAATGTTTTCACTTTAAATTGCAGTATCTTTTATTATTTTAAATACAATCCTAACTTCCTAATATTAAAAATGCGAGAGTGAGTTTATTTGTTTTAGGTTACGATTTCACGCCTTAAGTACTCAACAGATCATCATGAAATTTAATCTAGAAAAAAAGTACTGTTCTATTATCATATTATTTATAAATACAGTCGGTCTTATTATACACAAATATATAATAAGACCGACTGTATTTATAAATAATATGATTTTAAATAATAAGTAAAATAAATGTTTTCACTTTAAATTGCAGTATCTTTTATTATTTTAAATACAATCCTAACTTCCTAATATTAAAAATGCGAGAGTGAGTTTGTTTGTTTTAGGTTACGATTTCACGCCTTAAGTACTCAACAGAGCATCATGAAATTTAATCTAGAAAAAAAGTACTGTTCTCAAGGGATAATATTTAAAAAAATCAACGCCTTGCAAAAATATCATCATCATCATCATCATCAGTCTCTCTCCACTGTTGGATGTAGGCCTCTCCCAAAGCTCGCCACCACGCACGATTCTCTGCCCTTCTTCATCCAGCCGTCTCCCACGAAGCCTTTCAGGTCATCTGTTCACCTAGCCGCAGGGTGTCCCACGCCTTGCTTTTCAATTCGTTGCCTCCATGCGAGAACTCTACTAGCCCGTTGGTTATCCGCTCTGCGACAGATGTGACCGGCCCATTGCCACAAAAACTTGCTAATTCTCTTGACTATGTCGACAACCTTGGTTCTTCGGCGAATTTCAGAATTTCCCAAAGAAACTCCGAGCATAGCTCGCTGAACGACTTTAAACCTCTTCAGTCCTGCCGAGAGAGACCACGTTTCGGCGCGTCATCACTTGCAGCATGCACTGATTACTAAACTTGGTCTTCAGACATTGCTGCAATGGTGACGAGAGCAGATGTCGTAGCTTCCCGAATGAAACCCAACTCAGCCGGATTCTTCTGTCAACCTTTTTACCAAAGTTGTTCCAACCTAACTGGATCGTAGGAGTATATTTAGAGTAGGAGTAGTCATAAATAGAAATCCTGTCTATTAAAATCACTTTCTAATTTAAATATTTACTTTTTTTTTCAATATTTACTCCTTAAACGTTAACCGAATTTTCGAATTTAAAATTTTCGAAAAAAAAAAACCAGCCCTTTCCTGTTCTAGATAAAATACTGATAGAATCTAGTAGATATCTAACAGTGCTTGTTTTCTACTATAAAACTTACTAGCGACCCGCCTACGACTTCGCACGGAATTGAAATCCTTTATTACGTTGTAAAATAAACATACTTTCAAAATTACAGCTTTCTAGACTTAGTAGTTTTGGTTGTGCGTTGACAGTCAGTCAGTACAAACAATTTTATAAGTATAGATTACTTTTGCATAAAAAGTCTGAGATAGTAAATCTTAGATTCGGTGAGTAAGATAGGTGAAAGCCCGTTTCTTCTTTCCATTAGTCTGGTCAGTACTAAGAAATATCATTTTTATTTGTGATCATTTTCAATATTAATTGTGTTTTATTCTAATTATAATAAAATTATTCTAATCTCTATTATTAGGAATATTATAACACTTTAAAGCCATATAGAATTCCTTGGAAGTTTAAAAATTATTTAAATATATATATCTAAATGTTCTAATCGCACTTTACTGCGTGTAGCTCAAGGAAAAACAAATTATAGGAAAAATTCATTGATGCCTCGTTCATGTAGGCTTTTTAATGAAATGTTATTAGATACAGATGTCGACCTGTTCCACAGCTCTATAGTTAAAACTAGAAATATTATAACCGAAAAATTCTTTCAGTAAACTATAAATTCCATATATTGTAGTGTAACTTGCCTACCGTGAATGCTGGTTGTAATTACTCTTTGTATAATCTTTCATGCTATAAGTGATTTTTTTTATTTGGTGTGTGTTTCTCTTTGAATTGTTACTATGTAATATTATGTATGTATATATTTAAAACTATGTAATATATTTAAAACTTGTAAATTTCCCTAAAATAAAATAAATAAGTAAAAGACTGGATAGTATGGATCGGAGAAGAGAAATGTTTACCCTTCTACAATTTTTTCTTACGGATATATGTGGGTATATATGTATTAAATATATCGATCGAAATCAACTATATGAAGTAGGTGGGCATCAACTAGCCGTCATCCAAACGCGCGCCATCTAGGCCCTCAATTTAATTGGCAACATCATGCTATGGTCTAATTCGTTCGTACTTATACATACATGGTTGCATAATGTACATATATGTACACGTATATCAGCTATTATTTAAAAGTAAAATTAAATTTCCTGATTAAAAAGTAGAATAAATGAACTTGTTCAATTTTATTAAAATTCAATTAGTGATGTCGATATTGCAGTCCTCAAGAAGATTTGTGGTGCAAGTTGATTTGATTTGATTTCGATTTCTGTGACTGACAGACTAATAATAAGTGAGATACTTCGAACCAATTATAGGAAGACTATTTTTATAAATATAGTTCAATATTATGTATTTGTTTAATATACATTTGTATGGCATATTAATACTGAAAGGAGCAACTGTGAGGTTTCTAGTCAGTTATTCGGGTTCTAAATGAAAGAAAATTGACTGCTGAAAAAAGAAGCTGAACTGAAGTAAGATACTGAAATTAGGTTAAGTGTAATAAAGAATATTTTTGTTTAAATTACTGATATAATTACATATTACAGTGAGGCACCGACCTTATTGCAAGCTTCAAACCTATTTAAAAATCGTTCCGAAAGTGAATTATAAAACGAAAGGAGAGCACATGTCAGATAACAGAAAATGTAACAATTAATATTATTGTGAATAAGGGGAACAATAAATACTTTACTCAAAATTGTTCATTACATTTCATTGAGCACGAGAAGATAAGTAACAAATACATTAAGAAGAGATTTTGGTACATCCAAGGAGCTTGGTTTAGACCCTGGTGCAAAAACAGTTGCGCAATATTAATACTTATCTTACCTATTAATAAAAATCAATCTCCACGTGTATGACGGAGTATCATTTGGGAAAAGCACAACCGATTTTGCTGTTTTTTTTTTCTGTCAGGACAAGAGAATTTTTTGGAAAATCCACGGGAAATGTCAAAAAATTTTATGGTATTTTTATATAATGACATTGCCAGGACGAAAACTGTCGGAGTCAACTATTTATAAATAGTCTGTCTGTCTGTTTATCCGCTAACTTTTAAACCACCCAATCGATTTTGATTCAGTTTTCACTAATGAAAAGAGCGATAAACAAGCGTTTGTATATATAATTTGCAGAAAAAATTGCATCCTTGCTAAGCCGGGGCGAGACTCTAGTAATCTAATAAGTCTTAGTATATTATGTTAAAATCTAGGTTACAGCAAGTTCTAGGTTACCTCTACTTTCGGTTACGCCTAGGCTCTGTACAGCCGTGGCGGCTCATTGTCGTATTACATATGGCATAACCCGTCAGCATTCCCTACGGTGACAGGTATCCATGAGGACTTCCCAACGTTAAAAAAAGTTGTACCAAGTTTAAAAATGTTAAAACTTTTATGAAATTTAGTAAAAATGTGATTACCTTCCAAGATAGTTTTTCCGTAGCTAAAGCCGAAGTGTTTGAAACATGACACATATTATCCTTGCCGATTGTTACTCATCTTATGGGATGGGTTATCTCTATGCAATAAGCCGACTTACATCTCTGAGTCAGATTTATAGAAAATATATTTGAATCTTTTACTGTCTCATATAAAAGGTGATTTGTGATTATTATCAAAGATTCTTACATTGATTATGTATAAACTGTGAAAATGAATGTTATGCAATAAAAATTATAGGACTATATTAACAACAATACACCGCAAAGGTCTCTTATTAATTTTGGCGATGTTTGAGTTTTAGTTTGATTTCGTTGATTCTAACAAGACGACATTTGCGAATTTTTTACAAGTTAATTTCAGTTGAGGCAAGCTCAGGTGTTCGGAGTGTCGGTGATTTGTACGACTTTTATTTCGTTGAGCAACTTAGGCAATCGAACTTGAAACTTTTCTTATTAATGTGAAATCGTTCGCCGATATCGAACATTAATAAGATTTAAAAAATATTGTAAATAAGTATTTTTCTTTTTAGATCATGAATGAGTGCAGGTGGCAAAGTAGGAAACATAATAGCTTCTATGCATACAGCTATATCATTCGTTAATTATTATACAGGTGACCCAGCATCGACGGATCAAATGGGGTGTGGTGGTAGAGGGGTCCAATACCTATCCAATGGACTCCCATGCATGTTCAGCAATTATTATTAGATTTCGAGTTATTCAGCTTTTTGTGCTACTTTTATGTAACTCCGAATTCGTAAACAATTTCTTTCATTGTGAGTAATCCATTATTAATAAAGCTATAATTTATTTTTATTCTTATAGCCTGATACTATAGCTATCACATGAGAACATAATTTAATTGATGGATTTAGAACGGTTAAATTTTTTGTATCAAGTTATAATTAAACTGGTGAACTGCATTGCTACTTTGTCTTTGTCTTTGAATTGATAGAATAAGTCAAAACTACATTGGTAACGAGTTACACGAAACAACTTTCTTGGAATTTGAAAACAAAAGGCACATGGTATTAAAGTGATATTCTCACTTTCCTAATTTGTATAGTAGATTTTGGTCAGAAGTCTTACAGATATTGAAATGAAATCTGTGTGACGTATTGACAGAATATTAAAGAAGTTTTAAAGATAGTTTTAAAAATATTTTTTTAGTAATTTTTTTTAGTTATATCCTTAGAAAGTTAAGTTTTGTTATACTCGCTTTTAGAAATTTTTTGAGAAAAATGTTTTTTAATTCAGTGTAGTTCAATAGCATCAATTAAATTATGTTCTCATGTGATAGCTACAGTATCAGGCTATAAGAATAAAAATAAATTATAGCTTTAGTAATAATGAATTATTCACAATAAAAGAAATTGTTTATGATTTCGGAGTTATATAAAAGCAGCACAAAAAGCTGAATAACTCGAAATCTAATAATAATCGCTGAACATACATGGGGGTCCATTGGATAGGTATTGGGCCCCTCTACCACCACATCCCGTTTGATCCGTCGATGCTGGGTCACCCTGTATAATATCTATTTACATAATCGCTGAGGAATAATCGCTGACAGACTCCTCATTTTGTCGTCATTTTACTGACTGAAACACGGTGTTTAATGTTTAATGTTAATAGCCCTGTAAATCGTAATAACGATTCAATTCAGCGAATCTATGTATCACATAATACATAAAACTCAATAATTCTAGACCAGGTCAACTAAGAAAAGGAACTTTTAAAGCAAGCTTTACCTGAGCTAGTTAGTAATTGTTTTTTTTTTATTTCCCACACTGCAAGCCTAAATATCAGTTTTCGGTTAGGTATGATTAATTATTAAAATTTCTACAACTCGTGTCGAGTTTCCTATATGCGCTTATTAACCATTTTATCACAAACGTGGAATAATCGTATTATACTGCCGAATATAGCATCAAATTCGGGTTACTGCTTCTCAAATATCATATTAGAGAAGGATTAGGTAAGGGTTTTATTATTCCCTCTTGAATAGACATTTCGTACCGACGTTTTATATCTCAACGTAATAGTGAGGATATAGTCATTTATATGACATGTCATATATATGAACATTTAATTATTTCTGGCAAAATCAACATAAAAAATCATTTATTCATGTAAGTGAGACATCTGGATGTCATATTTAGAAATATGGCAACAGTTCTAACCATCTTTTTCGTAGCTTAAGTTAGAATGAATATTTAAAAGTAATTTACTATTTCAAGCTAAGCCTTTGATTTATCATGTCACGCCATGAAGGTTCAAAAAAATTACAGGTTTCTTCGCGACTTTGTGCTTTTAGTCCACTCGACTTCACAATAAGCAATTAGACTGTAATTAGATATATATAATATGTATATCATAGATATACATATCTTAGATCTTCCTAAACTTATGCATAAACGATTTTTTTAAATTCCTAATTGCTTATATAATTGAAATCAGTGAAACCTATATGTACAATAACAAAAACACTGGGTATAATTATTTATAAGGAATGGAATAATTAAGCACCTTGATACCTTTTCTCATGGTCACACTAGGGAGAAAATAAATATTAATTGTATGAGTTTAATTATTTCGGTTTCAAACCTAGGACAGACTATAAACTTTTATTTCAGTAATCAGATGCAGAGTAGAGTACCTTTCCTCAAAACATTAGCTTTATTCCATTTTTAATAGTACTAATAATACTTTGTATTTATCCGAAATAGATTACAATTGCTTAAGTGTTATTATATATACTTAAAATTGTGTAAAATCAATCTACTCATCACTTTTACAAACAAACAAGGTACAAAATATTTTCTATTTCTAATAATAAGTTGAAAAACAAAAAACAGGGCCTTCTTAAAATTTAAAGTGAAATCAAGTTGAAATTAAAAGTTACAAAATTTTCGTTAAAATAAAAAAGCTCAAAAAATAATTTGCAATAATTACAAATAAATATTTAGAAAAAATAATTTTGTTTCCCACAACGTACAACATTTTATTTTTTCTATATCTATATGTCTACGAGTATGTCTATATACACATAATAAAATCGTAATGTAATATTTTGCAAAAAAAAAAAACAATTTGTATTTATGTTACCGAGGTCAAAAAAATAGGTTTTATAATTTTTGTCTGTGCGTTTATGCACGTTAATCTCAAAATCTCAGAAACGGCTTGACCGATTTGAATTCGGTTTTCACTGATGTACTATAGCAAGCTTCCCGCAACATTTAGGTTTGTTTCATTCCAATCGGTTTCCAAAGCTTAAAAAATTTACCTTCTACGACATTACAAGTCTATTTATTTATCGAAGAGGCTAGGCCGAGAAAATTTTTCTTTCATCCGGCAGTCCAAACGATTTAATTTTAGCTCCAGCCATCGTGCTGGTTGTGAGCATCGTGTCGATTTATTAGATTGTGACGCACAGAATTAGGCACAGCTAACTGTGCCTGCGGTTGATTTCCCAGAGGCCCTCACACAATAACACCCCTTGCCCGACAACGCTTATTTTAATTGCAAAAGTATTTCACTGGGACGGTTTTCATTAGGCTAATGCGAGCCCACATTAGGACAGACTAACTTTTAATACGTACGGCGAATCGCTGAACATCCAACCGTGATTAAAAAGGATGACATTTCATGGAGTGGCTTGCTTCGGTGATTTGTCGTCTCCTTCGAGTTTTGTGTGAAAAGTTTTCGTATCGTTTGTATATAGAGTAAACATACTCTATACCAACGTCTATAATTTTTATAAAGTATGACATTTTTAAAAGACTTTTATAGTAAGACAATCTTCTGAGTGAAAATAGTAAAAATTAGAATTACACAAAGAATTTTATTTTTAAGCTAATATGTGGTGGATTAATATAAACCTCAAGATAGTAAAAAACAATATACAATATGCATGCAGAAATAAACAATGTTTCGTTTGACTTAAACGTTAGCAAGGTAATGGGTAACATAGGAATAAATTAAATTAAATCATAATAAATAAACTTAAACAAACTAGCAGTTGATGGGATCTCTGTGACCTAAGATTTCGCTGTGGATAAATTTTCTTCACAATTTTCTTACTTGATACTCTTTCTACAAGGTGTATCAAGTAAGTGGGATAAAGGATAATGAATGATATGAGAAAGGCGATAATAATGGATTTTTGGAATCACGTACTTTGGATTTTTTTAAATATTTTAATATCCCTTAACATTAACATAACATAAAGGAAGTTGTTAACATAAACCTTAAGTTAATAATTTTCCCAAATAAAATCAGAAAGTGTAAGTTCTATATATTGTTACGACTAACTATGGAACGTTCTGGAAAAAGCGTTCGCGCCGGGTGAAAGTCTCGAACGTCCCACCCTATCGATGGTAGCCACGCCCCTTCCTGGCTGGTGTCAAAGGAAATTGGCCCTTATGTTTACAACATAGAGTTTACATTTCAACAGAAATAGCATACCCAAACTTTCAATGGCTTGTTTACGATCTTGTTTAGATTTTCTGGAGAATTCGAAATACATCGAGGCTTTGGCGCCAAGTATAAATAAAGAGAGCAGGCGGGCAAGTTGAGTTAGTGGTGCGACAACCAGCGATACGAAAGCGACTCTTGAGAGCTTTTGCGAAGTTAAGTGCGACATAGTGAACCGGCCACACATTAAGGGAATCATTGACGACTTTTGACAAGTTTAACCGTTTCATTGGACAAGTTTAGTGATTTTGGAAGTCATCTTGGTTTGTGAAATAATAAATTGTTCGTTTCGCCCTTAACTCACCCCGCACCTACCTAACAATATTGCTTGTTTTGAGTACTTTTGTAGTAACTCATAATGTTGTTCTGTTTTGCCAAATTTTATATATCGTCATATAAAAGGTTAGTTTCTGTCTCCAGCTTCGCTTGCGTAAAAAATCAAATAGTAGTTAGTATATTGTATGTACTTCTCCAGGGTTAAAGGTACCAAACCTATTCATTATTTCGACGTAAAAAAGGAACACAGAGACCAATTTAGCTTCACATTTTAATATTATAGTGGATTTATCTTTTAAATGTGCCCCAGATTAAAGCAACGTCAGATGGCTCGGGCAGTTGATTTCGAAGGATTTCCAGTTTCAATTAAGTTCTCAACCGCCTGAGGTTTAAAGACAGTAGTTATACCCCTTTAATTTGTTGGTTATAAAGGATTATCTTGCAACTTTGTCCGGGAACTCGACTGTGTGTAAATTTTGTTTATTAAAATTAAAGTTAGGAATACAGAAAGAACTTAAGCTTGAATTTGTTAGTAATTATTATAATATTTTAAATATAACTTACAAAATTATCTATAAAATTATTTTGTAACCATTAATGAATAATATATAATTTTAATTTTGTTATTCCATAATACATAAAAAATTTAGATGTAGAAACGTTTAATATAATTATATATGATTATGATTATAATCATATATGAAAATGTCATGTAATGAAAATGATTTTCCGCGAGATTTTTACATGCTGTCGGCATAATCAAATATCTGATTTGAAATGCTTTAAAAATTTCTGATCTTTCTTCGCCAATGGACACAGAAAGGGAAATTTCTGCGAAGGGCGATTTTTTTACAAATTCGTTAGGAGCAATCGTTCGAGAGATAAGAGCTAAAGGGTCCCTTAGTCCGTACTAAACCCTCGACCGGAGCACCTACTTTATCGTCTAGTGGACACTTATCTCTGACATCGTATCCCAGCTACGACAAATAACTTCTTATTTTTTATTCTTTGAATATTTCCTTACCTTTTACTTAAAAAAAAAACAACTTCTAAAATAGCGTGACTGCAAAGATTAATAATAGAACAACATTTATCAACTAATAATAGAACTCGAATACCCAAGATTCTTTAATATTTGTAAGCATTTTATCTATAATACGATGTCTTATAAAAAAATAATTAAAAATTCATTTTCATCCGAAAGAAAATTATATCTGCTTACTGTATGAACAGTTTTAATTGATAGTCAATAAGACAATAACTACCAATCCTATCAGCTGTCAGGTTTTTACAAGTATCGAGTCAGCTCAGATCTACGGTCGAATAAAAATAAAACAATGTTCTGTCTTGTTCTCAGTCGAGTTTCTAAACAATCTAGTTTTTGTCTTACCCTAAGTCTTCTGTAAACCACGCAGGTCACTTGAAGGTGAACAAAATTCAAGTTGTAATATCATCGTCATGTGCTGAGCATAACATACGAATTTCTAAGGGTGATTTTCAGTGAAGCCACTTCTAATAAATTATCAGTAGTAACCTTTCTAAATAAAATATACTTATACTATGTGTATGTATTATATGTAACGTAATAAAAATTGTAGATATAGATTCTTTGGCTCTCCAGAGCGTCAGTCAACATAATGCTATTAGTTCTTCGGCAGCAGCCTTGAAATGTAGATACAAAGGATTTTAATTGTTCTTCAAATTTTCATTTTACTTTTTCAAATACTTTTATACATATTGTCATTTTTCAAATATCCGAAAGAAAGGAAAATAAACGTCTATCAGATTTTATTATTCAAATAAAGCAATTTATAAAGTAAGAAGTATTATTTACAAATTCCATTTATATAATACGGTATTTGACTATAATGAAAATATGAAACAAATTGTTACTAGACTTTTTACTAGACAAATGTTTTTTTAACTGAATTAACTAATACAGTATTTAAAAATATGTACGATTTTCATAAGAAATCATTATTAAAATAATTAAATTTTCATGTTTGACCACGTGATTAAAAACGCACGCGATTGGTGGCATATAAAGTTGCGTCATTTGCTTTGCTTTGCTTTGTTTACAGTCGATGCGTGGTATTAGTACAGTACATGAGCGTACTACGATTTGACAGCTAAATATTTGTTTGCAAGCAAGTGACGTATTGATATCACGTGACTTAGCGTTTTGGCGGTCTTATGTATGATTTAAACTTTGATAGTAATTTTCATAGAAAATAAAGCAATTCACAAAAAATGAATCAAATTGCAAGTGTATTATATAGTAAAATTAACAATTTGAGGTATTTACCTAAAATCTGTCAAATATCTCACTAAAGAAATAAATACACCAATGTGTACAAAATATGTGTATGTTATAATATTACCTATATTACTTAAAAAGTCGTGTATTATTAAGAAATAAAATTACATCCAACGATATTTACAAAACACGCCATTCGTTCATGATAAGTTTCGTATTGCTGCCAACTTCGCAGGAAAGTTCGAGCGAGCTCCAATTCACAAAAGAAAGAGAATGGTAAATATGATTAAAACTTGAGAGAGCGAAACGATTTACTAGAAAAGATTTAATTAACGATCCAATAAAAGATTTCATTAAAGAGAACATTCGTGTTAGAGTGGTTCTAAAAATACATGCGTTGAAGAATTGTTTATATCTGTATTTCTATTTATGTGGAAACAATTATTAGATCGGGGAAAAGGTCTTTCGGCATCTAGTATCTATAAACTTGTAATAAAATCTCTTAAGCTGTACTATTTGTATTTGGCTGGTTTTGATGCCATTAAAAAGCTTACATTTCAAAAAAGAAACAAATAAGTAAAATTTTGTTTTCAAAATAAGTGAATCTAATGAAGAAATTCGATACATATTAAAATTTTATTCCAAAAAAGGAAAAAACATTTGGACGTTTATGGAACTAATGCAGTGTCAGTAAGAGTAGCACAAAGTTGGTTTAAGCGTTTTCAATACGGGAATTTTGATGTCAAAAATGCGCCTCGCTCTGATCGCCCTGTTACCGATAAAATGAACGCCATTTTTGAAACGTGGAGCTAGATCGGCTTATCAGTATCATGGCTGAAGAACTGGCAATTGACCACAAAACAGTTTTGAATCATTTGAAAAAAGCTGGGTACACAAAAAAGCTCAATATTTGTGTGTCACATAAGCTCACTGAAAGAAACCTTATGAATTGTGTACTCATTTGCGATTCGTATTGAAACCGAACCGTTTTTGAAGAGACTGATAACTGGTGATGAAAAGTGAATCACGTACAACAATAATAACGGTCAGGCTTCACAGACTGTGCCAAAAACCGGGTTAACTCGCAATAAGGTGATGCTGTGTATATGGTGGGATTGGAAGGGCATTGTTCGTTATGAGCTTTTACTGCCGAGCAGAATCATCGATTCGGATCTCTACTGCCAATATCTGATGAGATTAAAGCAAGATGTTAGAGAAAGCGGCCGGAATTCATCAATAGAAAGGATGTGGTCTTCCATCACGACAACGCTAGACCACATCACACACATCTTTAGCCACTCAGTAAAAATTAAGAGAGTTTGGCTGGGAGGTGTTAATGCATCCGCCATATAGTCCTGATCTTGCACCTTCAGATTTCCACCAGTTTCGGTCTCTTAAGAATTTTTAGGCAGTGTCAGGTTAACATCAAGAGAGGACCGCCAAAACTACTTGTAGCGTTTTTTTGATCAGAAATCCCAAAATTTCTTCAGCAACGGGATCATGTCACTGCCTACAAGATGGTAAAAAGTCATCGAACAAAAAATGGCACTGTATACTGTAATTAAATGTAAAAAAAATTTAAAATAAAAATCGTCTTGAGCTTTCATATGAAATGCGAAGGATCTTTTTCCCCAACTTATCTGTCTAAATAGCTTTTTAAGTACCACATTATTATGTTGTTTATTTTAGAGTTAGTATGGGTATAGTAAGCTGTTCTTAAAACATAGTCATATGCCACCGCGGATGTTTTTGTAGACATATAAAAAAGAAACAATCCCACCATCATTACTTTGTTATATCTGAAACGGATTAGGCAGCGTTTTCGATGAACGCTCCGAGATGGCTTGATATTTTTCGGACATTTTCAATAATCATCATAATATTACGCCCAGTTTACACAAAACCTTAACAAATTATACACCTACACCTTTCTCAGGAACCACTTATTAATAAATGAAAACCGCATAAAAATCCGTTCAGAAGTTTTTGAGATTATTGCGGACATACATACAGACAATAATGCATCCTGTGAAGGCGACGCAGCGATAAACAATTGATACGGCTCAGATTGGGCTTGTTTATGTCGTAAGGTCGTATGCGACAAAACAATTTTTATTAAAAAAAAACTATAATGTATTTTAAGAAATCCAACTATAAAATTAAAGTGTATGTTTATACTAATGTGCACACAAAATTTCGAGGTATAAATTGGTCCCGTTTGCCTGTATATGTGTTTTAAAAGAGGTTTCTTTTGAATTTTTTTTTCTCTATTATAAAAGTTTACCAATCGTGTAATCCAACTGACAAAATGAAGTCAGTAACACGAAGAAAGAAATTACCAAACACCACTTTCATATGTTTTGTCATTGCTGAGAAAAATCTAAATCCCTGCCACCAAAATTTGCAATGCGTCTCGCCGAAATTACCCGAAGATCTTTAGCAACCGCAAATCAACGAAATATTTTTGTACCGCCATACAACATTACAATATATATGGATTAATTTTATCGCAAAAAAAAAATACGCAAAAAAAACCGATAGACGATTTTTAATTACACAAAAACGAATTAATACGACATCCTCAACAATAATATCCTGCATTAAATTAATTAAAATTAGCAACATAAACGTTATGTGTGTTTGACACACGCACACACGTTTGACACTACATATTATATGTAACATCTATATGTATGTTAGTGGTAGAATGCTAGTGGTCATTCTACCACTAGCATTTATTATTTGTCCAGAATCTTTACACAAATAAAATCATCTTTTCTTTTAAGTTATAAAGGAAAAAAAGTACTTTGGAACAAAGCAAAGTCGATAACTATTAGAGAATATAAATTAATATCTGTATCTGTATAGTACGTACCCGCGCTCCATCGTAATCAAAAAGCAATCATGAATCATGACGGGCGTCCCGCAGACGTCACCTGTGACTCTGTGAATTTGATAGATCGTCGCATCTGGCGAAAGACAGGATTTTAAAATGGCTACTTGTTTCAGAGTTTTGTTTTCAGGTACTTGCTCATTCCAACATCAGACACGTGCATTGCGTGTGTCCTCAAAATTGTATCGATTTAGTGGATAACAGTAACAATGCATGTACAGTTATTTTATGTAACTTATTTTTTATTCGTTTACTGCGAATTTTAATTAAAAATGAAATATAATTTTTGTGTTAAAAGATTTTGTTTAAACTTTTGAAATAAAATCAAAATAACTATAGACATTAATTTAGAATATGTAGTATATTAACTGTGCTACAATGCTGATTACAATTCATCTCACATAGAAGATATTTAATATTCAATACAGCTATTAATTGTGTTACAATTACAATACATCTCACATAGGAGATATTAAATATGTTTAAGATGCATTTAGTACTTGTGTAAAAAAATTTAGAAACCGACAGGTCTTCGTTTTATTGCTTTTTTTCACGAAACGTGTCTGAATCTGAGAACATCTGCAGTAGTTACATACTTCGCGTCGTCCAATACGTAATAAAAGTGGATAGATGTCATAAATTCGGGTAAAAGACGTCCCAATCCAGAGTAGGTCTGGCCCATCTTCTGCAGCAATCAAATTGTGATCAGTGCCGCGTGAGAGGAATTTTTATGTGAACCCTACAAAGCCTGGGAGATATGACGATGCTCGACCCGAAAACTCTATGATTTTATATTATGGAGAACATAATTGTATGGTATGTATTGTAAGGAAATTAACTCTCCTTAAAAAATAATTATACATAAGACACAAAAAGAAAGTAATTTTATTTGATATGATCTCTTTCAATCCGGGTCTATCTATCGCGTCCTATCTATAACAACTTTAACTTAACTTTAACTTTTTTTTTTAATTTTATTCATGGTCCGGATAAGTTTATACGGAACGGAAAAGTTTTAGCAAACTTTTTACTTTAAGTTGTGAGTGTTGCTCTTCGACATATATGATGCAAATATATGATGATTCTTCAAGCTAGTGATATAGTATTTTATGAGTATTTGTTACAAAAAAATAATACTTATAAGTAAAAGAGTGATAGGATACATTAAATTCCGCCGGAAGATCAACACCTTACAGAATATCACAACAATAACAGCAGATTCGGTGAGTGAGTTTGTTCTGTAGAAGTCAGTATAGCAGTTACATTCCGCCTAACTTAACTCTGTTTGTAAGTGACAGTAGCCATCTCATAATATACATATAAAGTGGACCATCAGCCTACCTTTTTTACATAAAGGTCGTCAGACATGGTCGGTCTATTTGATGGTAGACAAGCAATGACAGATTTTGGAAGTGTGCTGCTTAACTTAGCAGGTTTAAGGATAAGGGATTGGGAAGAGATAGAGAAAGAGGCTCACCTTGGAAAGATAAGTTTTTTTTTTTTTTTTTCATAAAACCTATACAAGTGCCGGTCACGAGTCAACGGTGGATCCGGGCTGCTTCTGACCGGTCCTATTGGAAAATCAGACGTCCTACGGACTGAGACGATGATGATGATGATGAACCACCGAATTAAAGTCACTGCGTATTTAGTACTTTTAACAACACTATTAAGGTGGAATTATATTACACCGGACTGTGCCGACCAAGATATTAAGACCCAATTCATACATCACCGGGCTGTATCCGTGTTAAGAAAAACACGGCGAGCGCACGGTCTGGTATTAGTGACAAGGTGTAATATGCGTTTCGCAGTCATTTGGGCAGCCCGTCTGGCGGCAGTAACCAGTAACCACCCCTTTACAGAAGACCACCGTGAAATAACAGTACGTATGCTGTTGTGTTTCGGTGAGTGAGTAAGGGATGCCGGAGCCCATTTCCGGCATGGAACAAACTCTAAATGTTACGGGAAGCTTTCTAAAATACATCAGTGAAGACCGCATTCAAATCGGTCAAGCCGTTTCAGAGATTAGCGTGCACAAACGTACAGACAAACAGACAAACCTACAAATAGACTAAAATTCGAAAAACTGTTTTTTTGACCTCGATAACATAAGTACATCGTGTAGATATTGTTTTTTTGAAAAAAAAAATTAATGTTCAGATACGGCTCCTTTACGATTTTATTATATGTAGGTATAAATTAAATAATAGCAATAAATATATGGTCAATTATGTTTTATTTTTCATGTTTAAGAGAATAGGGTTACTTTACCCAAAAAAACTTGGTGAGAATCTATCTTAACGAGTGTATGATAATGATCCATTCATATGTAAAATAACGTAAATTGAATGAAATTTAAACGCCTATGGAAATCAGCATCCCCAAGAGTTAGGCATATGTATTACCAATGCTGAGAGGATAAACAAAACACAACTAAAACTCACCGAAACACAACTAAAATATTGTTATTTCCAGGTGGTCATCTGTAGTTACTTCCGCAAGATATCCTAACACTACAAAACTGTACTTACTACAAAACATTGTGAACATTAAAATTCGCTTACATTTAATGTTAAATAAAAGCAATTTTTAAAACACACTTGATAGTTATTTTATTTGTGTTATAAAAGTGATAGTAAAATTTGCTCAAGGCGGTCGCTACGAGTGAAGTTTGCAACTGCAAACTCATTATAACAACATTAGGTGGGTATCGCAAAAAAGTGCATTTAAAATCATCTCCATTACTCATAGTTGCAACATGCGCCGCTGCTCGTAACTCAAACTACTTGACGTTAAAAACTGCCGAGCTTCCCTTGTAAATGACGTCGTCATAATTCAGACAGGACTACCGACCGACTGGAGCACGTTATCTTACTCATCGCTATTCCAAATTCAAAAATGTTCCGTCAATTTAAAGATGAAATATTTTGACGAACATAGATTCTGAAAGTAAACCACGTATCATAGTAGGATAAAAAATCATTTGGGCAGCCCATCTGGCGGCAGTAACCACCCTCTTACAGAAGACCATTGTGAAATAACCTCATGTGTGGTATTGTGTTTCGGTGAGTGAGTAAATGATGCGAGAGCCCATTATCCGTTCCTTATCCTTAATCATACTTTGGTCGGCAACGTACTTGCAGCACCTCTGGCGTTGCTTATATTATAGGCGACGGTAGCCACCTACCATCAAGTGGACCGTCAGCCTATCTGTCGACCTTAACATTTAAAAAAGCATTTTCATACTCACTGATTCACAACACTGTGGTCTTCTGTAACGGAGTGTGCTCTTTTTTTAACGTTGGGAAATCCTCACACATGGATGGATACTCGGCAGTATAGGAGACGCTGCGGGGTTATGCCGAACTCTTACTATCTAAAACCCAACGACTTTCTAGCTCGGCTGTAGCTGGGCGATGTCGTCGGAACATTTTGACACGACTTTCTTCAGAGGCTGTTTTCGTTACCGTGCCTCGAATTGTTGGAATAATCTTCCGCCCCCGCTACGCGATCTTACATCTCTGGGATGCTTTAAAAAACGACTTCGCTCATCATTGATGGATGTGCAGAGAAACGCTTAGACGAGACAGTTTATGGGGGCGGCCCCATAAACTGTATATTTACAGTGACGTTGCCATATAGATAACTAGCTAGTGAAAGCCTTCAATAGTTTTTAAGAAAATTTGCAATAATTTCACCCATGGATTGTAATCGTGTTATGAATTGTCCCGCGTAAATGTTTTTTTTGTTTTCTTTTTCTTTGAATTTCTGGTCCCTGGCAGAATATCAGTGTTGTGGTCCGCACCACAACTGTATACTGAGTCAGGGTTCCTTTTCCTCTTCTTACTTGTTTATATATTTGTTTGTTTGTAATTATTATTTGTTCATATATGTATATTGTGTTTATTAGAGGAATAAAAGATGCTTTCTTTCTTTCTTTCTTACATAACTTGCGAAGTATGAAATGCAGTAAGTCCATGACATGTAGTAAATTACTCCCTCATCGCTCCCTTAATAGGGTATTACACCCATTGTTAAAAAGTGTCTCAATTAGATTCTGTAGTGCTAATGAACCACTAAAAAAAACACCAAATTTTTATTCAATCGATAAGTTTAATAAAAATGCATTTAAAATTTACATTTTCAAATTTCGCGCGTAATTTGACGAAAACGCTGGAAACCATTTTGCTCTGTGGTCATGACGTCAGTTGGTTGTGTAAATAAATGCGCCGGTAATTGACATGACGTAAACATGGCGGCTACTATTTCATTGTGTTTAAGAACAGACTAAAATTTCTAAAAACTTTGAATTTAATTTTAAAATTTATGTTGTTATTTTACGAACTAAAACTAACATTTTCCGACTGCTTTTTGCTTAAGCTATCTCAATAATATACTTTTAGATTTTTTGGCATATAGACTAAAATACCCTATTATTTTATATTGTACTGCACTAAGGCCGACTAGGCTCAAGTAAATATCGAACTGTGTATCTAACAGCTGTGATCCTGTAGGATTAATTAATTAATTCCCAAGTGTTAGTCTCTCTCAATGTTGGGATTATTATGAAACCCTTGAATTGTGATATCGATTCTGTTGGCACACAGTGTTAGCATAATACAATGCATTAAGCTGTAATTTCTATGTCAATGTTACCTTTGACGGTAAATTATTGCAGTTATCAACAGCCTATTATATGTCCCCACTGCAGGAGCATAGGCCTATTCTCTTGACAAGGGTGTAGACCACATGGTCCACCACGCTGGCCCAGTGCGGGTTGGTGTACTTAACATGCGCCTTAGAATTTCTCCTTTGACGTATTTAAGTTTCCTCACGATGTTTTCCTTCACCGTTTGAGAGCAATCAATAAATGCTCTTAAGTTTTTAGAAAAAAAAACCATTGGTACATGGCATGACCGAGGATCGAACTCGGATCTCTCGACATGATAGGCCACGTGTTACCAGCACGGTATATACTGACATATATTAGTCACGGATTTATTTTAATTTGTACTATGAATGAAATTAAAATATGATTCACTAAATTCATCGAGTTCGATAAAACTTTGTCAAAGTTATACGATAAGATAAAATAGGTCCTGCTGCGAAAAAATAGGGAGATCCCCAACGTTGATATTACAAAAATATTTTGTCAAAAATATAAAAATATACCTATATTATGTTTTAATCTGTTGGTAATGCTTGATCATATTGATCATATGATTTGAGGTGTTGTCTGTATTGTAAAAGTCAATAAAATTAATCGCTTACTGAAAATAATCAATACGAAAAATGTGTTCGATAAGATAATGACATCAGCCATCGTAAAAATTTATCAGTGCATGTAGCAAACAATAATCTACTAACATTTGGCGCTATTGTTCTTTCAGTGTTGATTTAATGAAACAAAAGCAAATATATTTAAAATCATTTATTAAGTAATAATAATAATACAATATAATTTAACTGGTTTACCTAAACCAATGGAGAATGTGAGGAGATTTGAGTCAAATAGTTTACAGAAAAAACATTTCGCGAAAATCCATGAAAAAGTGCAGTGTAAATATGAAGAGATGCAACAGAAACTTAATAAATTTAAATCAATAGACTCCTTGCTCGAGCTTGATGATAATAATTATTTGTTCAATCAGAAAAAGTGTATAAGCTCAAATGATCTGTCGTGCTCAAGTGAAGTGTTGATCGAAAATAGGAGAATTACAAAGCAAACAGCATTAATAGAGGACGTTCCAAGGAATAATGCCGTCTTACACTCTGTGGACACAAATTTCTCGAGATCAGAGTCAGTTGAGACACAGGAAGCGGATGTTTTTGAAAATAATTTCTTTGGAGAAAATTTTACGAGAACTAGTTTCGAATCGTGAGTGTTTACGCCATCTTCTTACAATAAATTTTTATGCCTAACTTTTAATTGTTAATAATTGTTTAATAAGAAGCCGAACCCGGTCTATAAAATAAATAGATTTCAATGATTTTATAAAGCAAAATTCAAGTCAGACAGGTTGACGGTCCACTTGGTCTACAAGCAACGCCTTGAGTGCTGGGGTGTGTTCATTTGATATAACCCGTTCTGCCAGGCAGAGCATAATTAGCTCTGACAGGTCGTCCGGAATGAGTATGAACTTTTCCAGATCAAATTATGCTCGAATGAAGTCCTGGAACGGCGTGTAGCGAAATTAACCTTGGCCGAAGGAGTGCTGGAACACACTCCTGGAGGTGCACTGCTGATTTATTAATATGGAAATAGGCTCTGGCATCCCTTACTCACTCACCTATACACAACAGCAAACATGCTATTAATTCACGATGGCCCTCTGTAATGGCGGCCGTAAGTATTGCCAGACTGGCTGCTCAAATGACTGCGAAACGCGATGTTTCCTGCCACTACTTCCAAGACTCCAGACCAAACCCAATTTTGAAAGATTTCCAAAGTCAGCCTAGTCTGTAATCGTATCCGGACCCTTCAACCAATGGGCTCAACACAATTATTACATCCGAAATAACTAAAAAATTCTATATAAAAAATAAATAATTATGGATTAATAAGAATTAAATTATTACTCCATACAAATGCCTTGGAAGAAACTCGCGTTAATCTGTGACAAGACTCTTATGTTCTCATTTACCTTTGGTATATAGAAGTGATACCCTTCGTAGCACGTTGTGTGATGTTAAATTAAATTAAAATTAAATAATTTTGGGATTCACAGATTAAATGAAGTTTCTAAAGAAAGCATCGAGTCCCTTCGACCTTCAACACCGCCAACACCATCGCCTCAAAAATTATCCATACGTAACAAAATTGGTTCTCGCATAACAGCTGTTAAAGAGAAACGTCGAAAAGAGGATAAAGCAAAGAATGTTTTTAAGGACACAAAGCAAATAGGCGAAAAGGTTCATATTTTTTAAACTGTTTTTATGTTATATTTTCAAGATGTTCAAAATTCAAATGTTAGGCACTACAAGTGATAATGAAATGTGGATTATAATAATTTTATTATATGGTTTATATGGTACTAGCGAACAATATAGCTTTATATGGTTTTTTTTTCTGATAATTATATACATAAACATTATCGCTCGTTATTGCTCTTTCCATTGGTGAAAACCCTATCAAAATGCATTGGATGTTTTTAGAAAAAGTTAGCGGAGAAACGGTCAGTGGCGGACAGAAACTTTATTTTATACATAATATAGAAAGAAAGAAAGAAACATTTATTGGCGTTTAAAACATATGAACAAAACAAAAAAAAAACATAATAAGTATAATAAGCCCAAAAGGACATAACTCAGCTTAGGCTGCAACATTGTTACAGCGCGGATTTTCAGTTGTGCCCTTGCCGATGTCTCATGACACGCACTGGGACCACGCCAGCAGTGCGGTTCAAGCATTTATTAAAATATATTAAAATCATTAAATAATAAAATATAAGCACTTTACGACAAAAGGGTGCAGTGATCACGTTCTACAATCAGTAATTACTAGTAATACTACATACGGAAGTATTCCCCCTTAAGGGTCCTCAGCAAGCTCAATTCTCCATACAAACGTAGTTACGTTCTTATTTTAAAATAACGCATTGCATTATCATGAAATTTTGTAAATACAATGAGATAAGACATATCTATGCCTGAAATTAGTTAATGACTCTTGAAATGTTATTAAAAAGAAAATAGAAAGAGTACAAGTTTAGCCCCCAAAACCCTGTTCAGTTCGGCTGAATACTACAGCCAAAATATAATTTAGATCGAAGTCAAAATCTATTTCCGACATCGATTAATCTATGTTAGTTTCATAAGAAAAAGCATTTTTCGAAATTGATTTGTGGTTTTCAAATGAGAACGAAACTACGAAAATCAGTTAAAAAAACTACAAAATTTTGATGCGAATCTGCAGCGAATCACTCTAGCGCGGGGTAACGGTATGAGGTAGGGCGGTAGGCGCTGCCCTTTGTCCTTGGTTTACGCCCTGTCTCACTCTAGGTGAAACAACAACATTTTAAAGCGTTAGTGCGTGATCTCAACGCGGAGTTGAGCGCTGCTTACTGGAGACTCTTAAAAAAGTAAAGCATTCATCAGTGCAGTCTATGCCGCCCTTAGTGTTCATAATTGTTTTTGCTCCTTCAAAAAATTTAACTTAACCCGTCCACGAAAAACCTTCAGTGAACTACACTCTCTTATGGGAGAAAGCAGATCATTCCAACACTTAGAGGCGGCAAACTTAAAACTTCCCCGAAAAGACGCAGTGCTATGCTTGGGAATCAGCAATTTCTCAGGTCTGACGCGGAACTTCGGTAGGGGCTTGTACCATTTCAAGCGACCGTATAAATATAATGGCTGCTCAGTGCGGATAACACCTAACAGTAAGGTAGCCAGATGAAGCCTGCGGCGATAAACCATTTTTAGAAAGTTTGAATTATTTAGATATGGGGTAACATGTGCACGAGGTGGAATATCGAAACAAAAACGAGCGCAAGCGTTCTGAATTCTTTGGATCACCCTTTCTGTTCTACGAAATAACCGCGGGCCATAGACAGCATCAGCATTGTTCAACTTAGAAAGAACCAAGGATTCACAAAGATCCTCAACTCGACACTAAGATAGCGACGCACCCTGTATAAAACTTTCAATCGGTAGAAGCAGTTCCTTACTGCCTCAGTCACATGTTTCTCAAATCGTAACTCGCCATCCATTAAAAGACCAAGGTTTCGCACCAAAAGCACTCTTTCAATAATCTGATTATTTATACTTAAAACCGGATTGAGTAGAGCAATATTGCTTATTTGCTTTTTTGATCCCAAGATCACAAATTTGGACTTGTTTGGATTCAGGACAAGCGAGTTTTCAACAGACCAAGAGGCCACTCTGGCCAGGTCCTCATTCGCAAGCGCAGCCGCACGATCAGTCTCTTCTGGACGAAAGCTATAGTACAATTGCAGCTATAGACAATAGTACGTCGGCATATAAATGGATCGTCGGTGTAGATAGAAATAGAATAGGTGACGGCAAGCTTACAGTCTACTTGGTGATAGGTCCCATATGAACATTATAACAGCAGAGAGTTGCAAAGAGCTGCAGTTTATCGACATTATTGGTTAGAGGATATGTTACGTTAGAGAAAAGGAGAAAGATTAGTTCACCCTTTAATAGCTAAAGAAGCTGATATTAAAAATTTGTACACATTTTCATTAGAAAAATCATTATGTCGTATAGTTATTGGGCAGAAGATTTGTACTCATCGTCATCTCATTAGGGGGGAGGCCTTTATCCAGCAGTGGATAAATTTTCCAAAGCAACCTGGATCCACCGTCGATCCGCGGCAATCAGGCCGCGGTTGCGCTTGCCGGTCCGTGGCCTCCACTTCATTAGAGAACCTTCCGGCCCCAGCGGCCGTCGGCTCTCCGTACTATGTGTCCTGTCCACTGCCCCTTTAGCTTACTAATCCGCCTGTTTATGTCGGTCACTTTCGTTCGTCTACGGATCTCCTCATTCCTGATTTGATTTCTCAATGTATATAACCCCGAACTGTAGCTCGTTGAGCGACGTTGAGTTTCCTTACGAGGCCCATAGTTGGAGACAACATTTCAGCCTGGCCACCATCACTGGCCACACAAATTGGTCGAAAACTTTTGTTTTAAGACACTAAGCAATTTTGGACGAGAAAATTTCTCGGAGCTTCCCGAACGCTGGCCATCCGAGCTGGATTCGACGATTGGACTGTTTGTCGGAAAAAGATGTCCTAAGTTTTGCACTAATCATTCTTAATTTTACAATAGATGGTGCTGAGTAATTCAACAAAACAAGATATAATTAAGGTATCAAAAAAAACGAAAATAGCTACAGTTACAATTGCACTCATTGAAGCCATTGGATTGAAAGATCTAGCTCCGGAAGAAAAACTGATTTGTCGGTTCAGGTAATTAATTTTTATTTCTGTAGTGTAGACATGTTGAAATTCAAAATCATTAATTAGTTGAAAGTTTTTGCATTTATTACCGCCTGGTAAACCTGTTAGTAAGACTGATTATATCTGGAAAAACTAATAATAAAATCCACAACAGCTACGTTTAATATTCTTATTTTAAGATAGGAAATATTTAATTGTACACCAAAAAAGGTGCATTTATTTATTTCATGCACATGAAAGACAATAGACATTTGAATGTATTCAATAATTTAAAAATTCATTAATTATTCAATATAATTCACTGCCTACGGGACCCAAGCCTGATATGATTTACAATTTGTAAATAATTTAGATTATTAATTAATTTTAGAGGAGCTTAAAGTTAAGAACAGGCTTTCATCGGTTGTGCTATTGCGAGTATACTAAAGTTCTTTGGCCCCATCTTTAGGAAGGAAAATCGAATGGCTTGTGATTCAGGGTCAGGTGTAGGGCAGACGTCCAAGAGGTAAATCGCCTACCCGTCGGGAAGATCTAATAAAATCCACAACTCGATCTACTGTGGTACAGATTTTTTTATGTTAAGGTCGTCAAACGGCTGACGGTCCACTTGACAGTAGGTGGCTAACCGTCGCCTATAACACGAGCAACGCCACAAGTGCTGCGAGTGCGCTGCAGACCATAGTAGGATTAAGAATAAGGGATGAGGAAGGGATAGAATAATAGCACATTGTGCTCGTGACGCCACCAGCAGTCAAAACAAAACAAACCAACAAAATAAAAGGGCGAACACTACCATTATCCATGTACATCATCCGCACGACTATACGACCACTCTGACAAGAGTGTGCGACTTTAATATATAACATAACATTAAATTGACACAATTTTATTAACAGGTAGTATTTATTAATATTAAAAAGACACTAGGTGCTGTAATTTGTGTAACCGACCCATTGTATAGGAAATGTTAGAAGCTGCATATATTAACTCATAAGAGTAGTCGATAGTATTATATTTGGTTAAATGCACCACAGAAATTGTTATATTATTATTTTTTTACACTAGATAGCTCTATCGATAGTGCTATTGTAAATACTTTAGTTACAAATTGCAACGATATTAGTTTACAAAACCGCGGAATATTGAAGAGGTAAATGTTCGCAACATATACACGCCTAGATGTCGCTATCACAAAGAATGTGCATGGTATGAAAGTTGGTCTGCGTTTCTTTGTATAGGGCGGCAATCAAAAAGATTAAATATATAGAATATATAGAGGGCATTGGGAAAATTTTCCTGCAAAAATATTGATCCTGATCGCCGTAATCAGGATGGCCATGGCGTAGCTAAATCGATTTTGTACCACATGGTTCTAAATATCACATTACGGATTCTTTCGTAAAGATATTAAATCAATAAATTTTTGTCTTTGTTAAAATTAAGGGGTGTCTTTGTCGAGGGTTTTGTCGTGTCAAATACATAGAACAGAATATGTTATAAGTAATTAATTTGCCTATAATAGCGTCCCCTTAAACCAACCGAGACCAATACAAAGTGAACTACCGAACAGTAAACTTTAATATTTAGGTACTTAGATATCGATCTGCGGACTACTGAAACGACTACTCAACAGATTTTAAAAAAAAATTGTATCTTCCGGATCTTCCGGAATGGACGTGAGTTATATTTTACCAAGTTCGAAATCACGGACAAGGCTTTTATTTTTTCTAAGCTTTTTTTTAGTGACTGCTCTTGTAAAACTTTTTCCTAAGTTTTAAATTTTCTTTCAATAGTTACATATTAACTATATGAAACTATTTAACTATATGGAGAGTTGTGTACCACTATTTAAAAAGTTACATATACTTCCCTTACCTTGCTTGTATATAAAGATGTTGTGTATATTTGTTAGAAAATATCCGAACTGTTTTTCGAAAATAACGAAATAGGAACCAAAATAACTAGGCAAGGTAATTTATTGAAAAAACCAAAATGTAGATTAGAACTATTTAATAGAAATGTTTATGTTATGGCAATTAAAACATACAATAAACTACCTAATAATATAAAGGAATTGCTGGATCCTAAATTTACAAGAACATTAACAAAATGGTTATTAGATTGTTGTTATTATGATGTTAAAGAATTTTATAATAAGAAACATTAATTCATTTATTACAAACAATTAAACACAAATATTTGCATGCCCTTGGCGGGTAGAACATACTTTGTACTGTAACTGCTGTATACAAATTAAAATCCTATAAACATGTGTTCGCGCAAATATAGATTTATTTTATTTTATTTGTTTTATTTTTATTTTATTAAATAATAATTGGCGGAATATAATATAAAGACTACTTCTAAAATTGAACTTAAACAGAGAGGACAATTTGAATAATATAAATGTTTTGAACTCAATCATTAATTTCAGATTAGGTGCAGAAAAGTATAAATCTAAGACATCCAAAGTAATAGATTCTGTAGCAAAGTGGCATGAAATTATTAATTTAAATATGTTCGAAGACAAAGTAGTTGAAATAACTTTATGGGACAAAGACACATTACTTGGCAGGTAACGAACTAACGCTGAATGGATCTAATATTATAACTAAGTTTGTATTATTGCGAAATGTCACTAACCTTGTTATAGTTGAGGAGAAAATATTCGAGGTTCATAACCGAAACAATTTTGTTGAGAGATCTTTCACATTAATTTCGAGATCATTCCGTACATTGATCTCGAAGTTAACGCTCTCAATCATAATACTACATTATTTCAGTGTTTTGAAATATAATGTATATTATTAATGTTTCAGATGTTTCATAGATTTGTTAGAACTTGAAAAAGAGAGGACACACAAATTATACATACGCTTGGAAGAATTGGAAGCTGTTGAACTTTTTATTCTTCTGACAATAAGTGGTATAAGCTTATTGAATACGGTTATTGATATGGAAGTCTATGAAAAGACACAGAGAAATATAGACACTATAAGAAAGAAATTCGTAAGTAGTTAGGAATTTTCTTTTTCTTTTTCTCTTGATGGCATGTACGTATATTAGTTCATATTGTAGATTTTTTTATAAGTCCTCCCCTACCTATTTGATAAAAATATTGACCAAATGAATACTCTAAACAGACACATAAGGACTCTAATTTCACCCAAAGAACCCCATAAACACGTTTCTTCGAAAAATTCAATTCGAGGCTTACTTTTTAATCATTGAAATAACATGGCTTTATTCTCGAGGGCAACTGTTTAAAAAATATATCTGAACATAAATTATGAATCTTTATTCAATAAATATTAAATAATTGTTTCAAAGGCAGTATGGGAATAGTTATCAAAAGAAAGCAGAATAAGTGCTATACATTTACAAATACTTTCAAGTTTCTGAAGTAACTAAAATGTCTAGTTTTTTAAGCAAAGTTCAAAATCCTTATTGGGAAACTGAAATTAATATGTATTACCAACATCATTTAAAAACAATGGTTGCGGGTAACTAATATAATACTTTGTAAAGGTTCCTTTCGAGGCACTGTGAACATCGTTCCAATTTTCTTGCTAGTAAGCTCCTAGTAGGCGCTTTTTGTCAGTAAAATAATGACCGCGCTCAAAGGTTCCTCGGTGTGCGGTGTACGTGCGGTGTGGACGCTGCTGTTTTGGCTCGCGAGCCAATTCAGTTTGTCGTTTGAAAATATTTACATCTTGCATTAAAACGTGACACTTTTCTCTTGTAATTGGTGGTTGTGCTTACACGACACTGTAGTTATAATTTAATTAAATCTTCCATCGTACTTCTGGGATCCAATTATCTAAATCAATAAAACACTATGTCGTTTTCATAATGTATGTGCACATATATTCTTTTCAACATTTTCTATAATAAATTAAAAACTATTAAACATTATTTCTATTTTGGTCTCAATACTTCAACTCATTATTTCCCACTGACCTTCTATATTTGTGAAAACATTCTACTTTCGATATTTTTCTTTTTAATGTTTGAAAATCAAACCTATTTAAATACAGCCAGTATTTAAATTCAAATTCATCAACATTTTCTTTTTTTAACCAGTACATAGCTCTCCATACCCGCGAGGCCCGGGCTCCCGCGGCTGCCTTATGAGCCCGTGCAGCTGGTCAATCAAATGTGCTTTAAACTACAAGCACCGACCATAGATAGATATACATATCTATATAAATATTTATTTTTATTGACACAACTTGTAACTTGTATCTATTTACTTTTTTTTTTTTTTTTTTTTTTTTTTTCGATTTTAGTGTCACCATCATAGGTGTGAATAGGTATATATTTAATACTCCTACATCATAGGTGTGAATAGGTATATATTTAATACTACATATATATTTAATACTCCTATATTGCTAGTCCCCGTAAGTTGCAGCGTTGCCGAGACGAAACTACATATTATTATTTTCTCTCACTCGTTGATACTTGAAGAGTTATGCGCATGCGTTGCGACAGTACTGGGAGTAGTGGAAGAAGCCCAGCCAATAAGATGCTTATAATGTAGTTCTCGGACATGCGCACAACGTTCGAAGTCTTCATGAGGGAGACAGACATATATATGTCTGCACTGTTCGGTCGGCATCAGTTCAGTGAACCCTACTAGCAATATAGGAATATTAATATATTACGAGGTACTATTTCTTTCATATAAACGTCAACGGAAAGTTTGCAAACGTCAAGTCAATTATTATATATTTTTTATATTCTAAAATATTATTTAAATTGTTTCATAAAGTTGACCTATCTCTTCCTTAATTCTTCCTTAATTTTTCTTACTACATAGGAGTTCACTTAGTTACTTAGATACATACACTTAGATTTCAATTAACCTTTATCCATTATAAGTCCTTAAATGATTCGTATTTTTGAATCATCGTTCGGATGAAATAATCTTTGTTGATATATAATATACATTGTCCCGTGACTTTGAATAAAATCACTTACAGAATTAGCATACTGCATTAACGTAATATGACATGATATGACTATATTATTACAGGCTTGGTATAAGCTACGAGAGGATTCAGGCGTGGGATACCTGTCTATGATTGTTTATGGCGCTAAAGGGTTGGCTTGTAGCGATTGCTATTGTGTTATAGAAATGGGAAATGAGAGATTACAAACTCACACTGAAAGTAAAACTAATGATCCTAACTGGATGAAAATATTTACATTGTAAGTTATGGTTTTTTCACCTAGTAACTCTATTTACACTTTTATTTTTTTAATAGCACAAATTGAAAGTTTATAATTCCAAACGAAATATTAAATTCTTTATTCGATATTTTTATTTAAAATTACGTAGGTGATGAGTCAGTCAGTTATAATATTAATTTTATGAGAAAAAATTGTCTAGAAACCTCCAGAGTCGTTCGTTTAAAAATATGAATATATATCTATGACACTAGCTGAGTCCGCAACTTCGTACGCGTGGTATTCGGTATTGCGAGGAATTAATAGTTAAACAATCAAAAAAAATCATTAATTTGAAAGCCTGGCTTACATTCTATATGTATAGGGAAATAAATCGTTAGTTCCTTTTTTCAAAAAATTCAAAAAAAAATTTCAAGAAACCTGACGGATTGAGGCACGACGCCCTTTACTTATAGAAATTCTAAGAAATGAAATGAAACAAACAGGTCTATCCATCCCGTCAGGTCTCAGTCTCCGTTTCCGTTCTTCTTTCAATTTTACACATAGGAAAACTGATAGTTCGACTGAACTGAGAACTGAAACTATTAGGGGTCGTTTAAAAGGCCCTTAATATTAATTTATAATTAAAATTGACTTAATTTTATGTTGAAAGGTTACAATCCCAACATTTTATAAATATGTACTGGCATGCATGAAGTAGATTTCTGTCATAAAATATTTTTTTAAATATGATTGTTAGTTTTTCGTTCGAGGAATAATGAAGTTTTGTTGAAATATAAAAATGTAATTTTTGGTTGAAATAAAAAGAATGTAAATTATATTTAAATGATTTATTTAATTTAACAGTGGTAGCAGAGCGTGGTTTAACAGATGAATAATATCATAGTTGTGTGATTGTAAAAAGATAAACAAGATGAATTAAATGAATTGGCGAACATAATTTGACATTTAGTTAAAAGGTTTGAAATGGCTTTCATTGTATTATGTAATAATTAAAATTAATAAATATTGGGCAAAATGTGGACTCGAGAGAAGGTTTATAACGTAACGCCGTTCGCAGGAGTTAATTTTAGTACATGGAGCTTTCGTGTGAAAAGCTTATTAAGAGAAAATGGTGTCATTAAAGCCATTGAAAACGAAGAGTTTAGCAATAACCCAGAAAATGAAAGTAAAGACGCAAAAGCGCAATCTATAATTATAAGTAGCGTCGCTGATAGCCACTTGGATATATTGAAAGATAAGAAATCGGCGTATTCAATGTACGATATCTTAGAAAAAACTTATATTAAAAAGGGAGTAAAAAACAAATTATTTTTAAGAAGAAAACTGTCCGATACAAAATATAATGATAAGGAATCATTGAATTCCCATCTGATATCATTAGAAAACATGTTCACAGAGTTACGAGAAGCTAACTCACCACTGTCAGAAGAAAAATGGTGAATTATATACTACTATTTATGCCAGCGTCATACGAAAATGTAGTTACTGCGATTGAGACAATGGAAAAGATTGATGTAAACTTTGTCAAAAATAGATTATTGGGAGAAGAGGAAAAGAGAAAGAATTTTCAAACAAACAAAAGTGGACCTGGATGCAGTACTGCCTTTGCTTGTTATAACTGCGGCAAGCCAGGCCATGTAAGGAGTCAATGTTATCAAAGATTTAAGAGACGAGAAGGTGAACAGATTAATAATGATAACGGAAAAGAACGAAATCATAATAATTATATAAAAGGTAACAATTATAATAATTTTAAAGGTAATCGAAATTATAACAGTAATAGAAGAGACAACAATTACAATTATAGAAGAGGACAAGGTTTCAGAAGAAGTGGGAAGTATGTGCCACCAATGCAAGAAGAGCACCGTTCGTGTTTTACTGAGAAAGAAGATGTGTCGTTTCAGTGTAATAGTTTTGATTTACGTTCTCAGTGTTACAATTTAGAGTGGTATGTCGATTCAGGATGTTCTGACCATTTAATTAATAATAAAGACTGTTTTATAGACTATGTAGAATTAAAAGAACCTAGGAAAATAGCAGCTGCTAAAAACGATGTACAAATGGAGGCTGTAGGCTTCGGCAATGTTATGACTAAATGCTATGTTGGAAATAGGATTATTAATTGTACAATTAAAGATGTCTATTTCGTGCCAGATTTAAGGAAAAATTTACTATCAGTATCAAAAATGGAGAAAAAGGGACTAGAAATTGTATTTTCTCAAGGTATGGTAAAAGTTTTCGATAATAGAAAATTAATAATGATCGGTTATGTCAGAGGTTCTTTATATGTAATCAATTTTGAAGTTACAATACCTAGTTGTAATTATATAAAATCTGATAGCCAAAAGGAACTGTTTCAATTATGGCATAGGCGTTTTGGTCATTTAGGCAGTAATAATATCAACATTTTAACTCAAAAGGAAATGGTACTTGGATTAAATGAGCTAAAAGGTAACAAACCTCACGAAATATTATGCGAACCATGTCTTTTAGGAAAAATGACAAGGCTACCTTTTAAAAAGTTGGGTCATAGAGCGAATAGGCCTTTAGAGTTAGTTCATAGCGATGTATGTGGACCAATTGATCCAGATACTTGGGATGGACACAGTTATTTCGTCACTTTTATTGATGATTTTACACATTTCGTGATAATATATCTAATTAAACACAAGTCTGAAGTTTTTGAAAAGTTCAAACAGTATTACTACTATGCTACTAAACATTTTAATTTAAATTTAGCCAAGTTAAGGTCTGATAATGGTAGGGAATATATATCTAGAGAGTTCCAACAATTTTGCAATGAGCACGGAATTGTAATGCAACATACTGTTCCTTATAACCCGGAAATGAATGGAGTAGCTGAACGACTAAACCGAACATTGATGGATAAGGCCCGAACAATTTTAATAGATGCAAATGTAGGAAAAGAGTTTTGGGGAGAAGCTATATTATACTCGGCATATGTGACTAACAGAAGTCCATCGGCGGGAAGAGATAAAACTCCTAGTGAATTATGGTTAGGAGTAAAACCAAATGTTGCACATTTTAGGGTTTTCGGAAGTATTGCATATAATCATGTACCTAACCAATTAAGAAAGAAACTTGACGATAAAGGAAAGAAGATGATGATGGTTGGATATGGTAGTGGAGGATATAGATTATGGGATCCAGAACAAGGAAGGGTTATACAAGCGAGGAATGTGGTATTCGATGAAAGATGTATGCGGCAAGAAAATGTGTATTTACCAATCTTTGATACGGAAGGTAAAGGAAATGGTAAAGAACCAGAAGGAAGAAGCGATAGTACAGAAACGGGAAGAGAAGAATTAATACAAGAAGATATACAAGAAGATAAACAGGTAAATAGAAACGTGGAAAAGGAAAAAGTAGCATATACCGAAAGTAATGAAACGGGAAGAGGCAAAAGAGTTCGTGTTAAACCAAGTTGGCATAAGGACTATGATATGAGTTTAGATAAAGATGAAGCGTTATATGCATTATTAACAGGTCATGAGGATGTACCGACATGCTTTGAAGAAATTGAATTCAGAGAGGATAAAGAAGGTTGGCAGAAGGCGGTGAAGGCGGAAATAGATGTTTTAGAAGAGAGTAACACATGGGTCATTGTTCCTAAACCAGAAAATCAAAATCTATTAGACACAAAATGGGTGTTTACAAAGAAAGACATAGGAAAGGAAAAAGTATATAAAGCTAGATTAGTTGTGAGAGGTTATCAACAACAACAAGAAATAGATGATGTATATTCGCCAGTATTAAGACTACAGACATTAAGAATTTTGTTGTCAGTTGCCGTACAAAAGGATTACAAAATACATCAGATGGATGTTAAAGGAGCTTTTCTGTATGGGAGAATAGATGAAGAAGTTTATTTGAAACCACCAATTGGCTTAACAATTGAAACTGGATGTGTCTTAAAGTTAACAAAATCTTTGTATGGATTAAAGAAGTCACCAAAATATTGGTATGAATGTTTTAATGAAACAATAAGAAATTATGGTTTTACTAGATCTGAAAATGATTACTGCATGTTTATGAAAGGAGAATTATATTTGTTGTTATTCGTTGATGATTTATTATTAATAGGCGATAGTCTTGAAGAGATAGAATTGGTAAAGGAGTACTTATCAAAACAGTTCAGAATGAAGGATATGGGAAGTGACAATTTAACATATTTAGGTATTTCTATTCGTAAACGGGATGATTATATAATGATAGAGCAAAAGAGATATTTACAATTTGTTTTAAAAAGATTTGATATGGAAAACTGTAAAGGGTGTTACACACCAATGGAAATGAATTTTAAGATAGAAAGTGACACTATAGATTATGCTTACGAAAAGCAATGTAGGTCTCTAATAGGGTGTCTGATGTATGCCACTGTAGGTTCTAGACCAGACTTAGCGACATCTGTATATTATTTGAGTAGATTTCAGTCAAAGCCGAATGTGCAGTTGTGGAAAGCTCTTAAAAGAGTTTTGAGATATGTTAAATATAGTATTGATTTTGCTTTAGTATATAAGAGAGATATGTTATGTAGTCCTTTGATAGGATATGCTGATTCAGATTTTGCTAGGGATTCTGATAGGAAGTCTACATCTGGATTTTTGTTTAAAGTCTTTAATAATACAGTTGTCTGGAAATCAACTAAACAGAGTACAGTTGCTTTAAGTACTACTGAAGCAGAATTGATTGCATTATGTCAGGCTACAGCAGAAGCATGTTGGATAGTAAAGTTTTTTAAAGACTTAAATATTAATGTTAATGATGTAACAATATTAGAAGACAATCAAAGTACAATAAAAGCAGTCAAAAATCCAGATCAGAAAAGGCTAAAACATATAGATATTAAATATAATTTCGTGAAACAAAAGATTGAGGAAGGTTTTCTTAAAGTTAAATATGTATGTACACAAGAACAGTTAGCAGATGTGTTAACTAAGCCATTAGGAAGAAATTGTTTTAATAGGTTAGTTGAGTGGTTAGGATTAAGAAATAAAAATGTTGGTCTTGGGGAAGAGTGTTGAAAGGGTACAATCCCAACATTTTATAAATATGTACTGGCATGCATGAAGTAGATTTCTGTCATAAAATATTTTTTTAAATATGATTGTTAGTTTTTCGTTCGAGGAATAATGAAGTTTTGTTGAAATATAAAAATGTAATTTTTGGTTGAAATAAAAAGAATGTAAATTATATTTAAATGATTTATTTAATTTAACATTTTATTTCATGCAATCTAATTACAAATAACGTGATATTATTTTAATTTCCTATAATTTTAGTTTTATAAGTTTGTCCTATAATTTTAGTTTTAAAAGTAGTTCGATTACCTTTTTAAAAAAAGAAATAATGAATAAAACTAAATAATGAATTAAACCAATTTTCTATTTAGTTTCATTCATTATTTGCTATTTAAATAAGAAATATGATTATAATTAAATATAATATAACTATTTTCAGTACAATAAAAGACATAACATCAATTTTAGAAATAACAATACACGATGAGAAGAAAAATGAAGAGGTAGGACGAATATCTTTACCGTTATTAAGTATAAGGAATGGACACAAAATATGGTACGCTCTCAAAGACAGTGCTCAAAGGGAGAGAGCCAAAGGAAACAACCCTAGAATTCTGCTGGAGATGAAAATCTCTTGGAATATTGTAAGACAATTCTTTGAAAAAGATTTTTTTTTTAGTTTTTGACTATAGTTAATTTAGATTTAAATCCACTCAGGTTAAATCATCATTACGAGTCATACAACCAAAAGAAAATAAGTACATAAAAGAAGAGGTGAAATTCGACAGGCGAATCTTTTATAGGAATATAACCAGAGCTAAGGCGGTGACCAATTGGATTTTCGATGCTTTTAGAGTGGTTAAGTAAGTTTATGTTTAAAACTAACTTTTGTCCGCAACTTCTTCCGCGCATATTTTTCTTAAGCGTTGAAAAAAAACGCATGAAAATTTATTTTTATTTTTTCTAGATGAAAGTTATGTTCTATTTCTGTATTCCTGACAGAGGGTATGGAAAATTTCATGATGATCCGTTGATAAACAAACACACAAAATAAACAAACTCACTTTCGCAGTTATAATATTAGGATTATCTACTCAAACCGTGATAAAACTGAGTTTAAAATTTGTTTCATTATCTAATACAGAAGGATTAAACGCAAAGCTATATTTATGATCAATATCAAAGTATATAATCAATTAGATAAATACTTACTGCATAAAAGGTCATTTATGGCGATTACAAAATTGGTAAAGCGAAATGCATTTCGTTTTTGTGTAAAAATTCTTTTCATCAAAATTTAATTCATGGTAATTTCTTCCATCGTGCTTTAAGCAGATATAAAATAAAGACTTGTATAAAATCGAAATATTTTGTCACTTCTTAATGTTTTTTTTTTAAATTTATTTATTTGTTACTCTCACGTTAGACCTTATTAGAAGAAAATATACATAGTATTTCGTAGGCCACGAAGGACAATTTTACGAAGGACAACATACATAAGCAAGGACAATTTTGTTTCTCAATTTTATATAAAGTTATATAAAGTTTTATTATATATATGGAAAAAAACATATAATTTTCATTAATTTAAATATTGCCGCGTCTCAAACGCCGTTGTGAAACTATTTTGTAATCTGTGGTCCAACTACATACAACCTCTCTATGTCTGTGTATCTATGCCACAGTCTATGTACAAAAAAAACCATCTGTCATTAAAAGTCAATTTGTTGAAATAAATATTAAAATATCTCATAGGTATAAAACTGATCGTTTACCGTAATTGTGATTTAGGAATTGACTGTACGATTATTAACATTAAATGTCGTTTCTTTCCTTACAGAGAAACTCAATTATGTTTTAATAGTGTTTATCGTCTAAATCACCATTGGGAATATTATAATATCTATATACATACTAGTCTATACTTCTGTACTAATATTATAAAGAGAAAAGATTTGTATTTAATAAACTCAAAAACTACTGGACCGATTTTAAAAATTCTTTCACCAATAGAAAGCTACATTATCAACGAGTAACATTTTATATTTTATAAAGAGACGCGGACGAAGTCGTGTGCAACAGCTAGTGTATTATATAGTAGCTGGTGCTTTCGTCCGCGTAGCAAAAAAAAAGATATTTTTTAAATGTTAATGCCAACAGACAGGCTGACGGTCCACTTAATGGTAGGTGACTTGAGGCAACGCCACAGGTGCTGCGAGTGCGCATAGTAGGATTAAGGATAAGGGATAAGGAAGGGCTCTGGCATCCCTTACTCATTCACTAAAACACAACAGCACATATGCTGTTGTTTCACGCTTGTCTTATGTAAAGGGGCTGCCCAAATGACTGCGGAACGCAGTTTACTCTGTCACAGCTTGCCAGATTTAGACTAGAGCCAATTATGAAAAGATCATTTTCAAAGTTGCCAGAAATCGACAGAGCTTTAAAGCAAGCACATTTAATACTCGACCGAGAGGCTCGTCAAGTATCAACTTACGCTTTTACAAAATAAATAACTTTTATTTTATTTACAGGACTTGTTTCGAATGGGAATCTAGAAAATGGAACGTAATAGCTTTAACAATTTGGTTGCTAGCATGTTATTTCTTTAAGGCGTGGATGTTGCCCCTAATGTTATTAATGCCTTTCATATGGTATAGACCGCAAAAATATTATCTTGTGAATTGTAAGTACTTATTATATTGCCATAAATTAAGGATTCCGTTAGATGAGTGTACTATGCAGTAGACATGTAAGTATTTAATACAATCTAAACGATACATTTTCCAGGGAGAAAACTTTTTAAGAGAAAATCGCCGATCGACGATGATGAAGACATCAAAAGCGAAAAGGTAATGAAAAGAGCAAACGAACTTTGTGGAGCGTTTGCATAAATCATATTATATTTTTCTCTCTACCTTCAGGAAGAGAAAAACACTTCGCTGAGGCAAAAAATAAACAGTTTACAGGAGATGGTGCTGACTGTACAAAGCGCTATTGGAAAATTTGCTAGCTTAGGGGAAAGCATAAAAAAGTTGGTATCGTATAAGCTTTTTTAAAAACTAATTTTGAAATTAATTCTAAAAAAGACAGTTTTTGGAAAAAAGTAGAGAGACGGGGAGAACGTTTTGTTATTTGGAAGGATACAGATGTAATAGTTGGTACATCTGTATCCTTCCAAATAGGTGGTGTAAACAATATTATCTCTTTCGTTTTTATTAACGAAGATTCGGATACGTCCCAGGGGGTTAGATCTGGCCCCTGAATTTCTAAATGAAATGTAACATAAAAAAATACTTACATTCTATTCAAAAGAAAATATTTAAAAAAAAACAACTATTGGCCAATGTATAGACAATATAAGCTACATTATTACATACCTATGCTTAGTATACTCTGAACTTCAGTATACTTAATTACGTTTTTAGATTTGTCAAACTGTTGACAGGCAGAAAGGTACCTACTGACACATATGTTATAATCCTATATAATATTATAAATACGAAAGTTTTGACGAGCCCGTTGGACGAGTGGTTAGGGTGCTTGCCTTAACGCTGTGTTCTAGGGTTTCCGGGTTCGATTCCCGGCGAGTCAACTTTGAAATAATGAACTTTTCAAATTTGTCTCTGGTCTGGATCTGGAAAGTAGTGGCAGGGCACACTGGGTTTCGCAGTCATTTGGGCAGCCCGTCTGGCGGCAGAAGACCACCGTGAAATAACAGCATGTGTGCTGTTGTGTTTCGGTGAGTGAAGTAAGGGATGCCAGAGCCTATTTCCCTATCTCTTCCCAATCCCTTATCCTTAATCCTATTGTAGTCGGCAGCAGACTTGCAGGAGCTTTGGCTTTGCTTGTATTATAGGCGACGGTAGCCACCTACCATCAAATGGACCGTCAGCCTGTCTGCCGCTCTTAACATAAAAAAAAGTTTATATATTTGTATGTTTGGGTGTTTGTTCTTCAATAACGCAAAAAGAGGTTAATGGATTTGGATGAAATTTGGCACACAGATAATACCTTGATAAATATATAGGATACTTTTTATCCTGGAAAATTGTTAGGTTCCCGAGGGATCGCCTAAAAATATAAAAAAATCGACTCCACCGTCGTCAAAGCGATAAAGATGTCAGGCATTTTAACTCATATATTTTCATTTTTCAACGCTTACCGAGTCGCGGGCACAGCTAGTACCTAATGTATGGTAATGGGTTGACCGTCGGGCTTTTTTCTATTACTTTAGGATCTTTTTTCATGAACGACAGCCGCTGCGATTAAGTTAGAGATTTGAATTTCTTCCCTTAATCTTCTATATATAAAAATGAATCCCCATTTCCCTTGGTTACGGCATCACGCGTGAACGGGTAGACCGATTTTAATTCGGTTTTCACTAATGGAAAGAGGGACAAACGGGGAATGTTCATATATATAAAAATTGCACGCCGGGCGAAGCCGGGGGCGGATCGCTAGTTGCATATAAATGTCAAATACACAAAAGCAAACATCTCCCAAATTCTCTATCTGGTTAATAGTATCTAGCTAAATCTATTTTATCTTATCTTATATATAAAAATGAATCCCCATTTCTCCTGGTCACGGCATCACGCGTGAACGGATAGACCGATTTTAATTCGGTTTTCGCTAATGGAAAGAGGGATAAACGGGGAATGTTTTAGGGTATATAAAATTGCATGCCGGGCGAAGCCGGGGGCGGGTTGCTAGTCTTATATATAAAAATGAATCCCCATTTCCCTTGGTCACGGCATCACGCGTGAACGGGTAGACCGATTTTAATTCGGTTTTCACTAATGCAAAGAGGGATAAACGGGGAATGTTTTAGTATATAAAAATTGCACCACGGGCGAAGCCGGGGGCGTGCCGCTAGTATGATATAAAATGTACGGTATTTTTTCATAATATTTTTATGTTGTCATTAATCTTTTCAGCTTATTTAATTTTACAGTGCCGTATCTCAGCTGCTTGGTTATCTTTATATGTTTAATTATAGCCTTAGTGATGTATCTGATACCGGTGAAATACATGTTTATGTGTTGGGGTAAGTTTATGAAGTTCTCATTACTTAAATATGTTATCTTAGTGGAAAAGCAAACTGAGTTCTACTTTCATAAAATGGACTGCCTCCTCTATTGCATCAATGAATAAGATACTACATATTATACCTATACTAGAATCCTTAGAATTAGAATCCTTAGAACTTTACATGAGACTTCTTTTTGACGAACCGCACCGCTGCCACCCCCTTTGTGTTACACAAGTGAATCTGACAAATCAAACTAACAAGTTTCAAAACTGCCTGTCCGCCAACCATTTTCGTAATAAACAATTACTTTATAACTCTGTCTTGATAATGCTGCGCTCAATTATCGGTGAGGTCAACATGAGTTACCAACTTTCCACATTTGTCCTTAGTCTGAGTATGCAAAAATTTGCTTCTAATAAAATTAACGAGGTAGTTTAATTTTGTGTAAATAATTTTGTTTTATTACATAGGCGTTAAACAAGCATACAGAAGGTATCTAGGTATACATAGGTAAACGAGCCTATGTTATTTAATGTCTGTACATTAAATATTTTTTTCAAAAACAATTTGTACACGTTGTACTTAAGTTACCGAGGTCAAAAAAATTGTTTTTAAAATTTTTATCTGTTTGTTTGTGCGTTTGTGCACGGTAATCCCTGAAACGGCTTAACTGATTTGAATTCGGTTTTCACTGATGTATTGTAGCAAGCTTCCCGTAACATTTAGTGTTAGTTACATTTCAATCATTTTACAAACAAAAAGTTATGCGGTATACCGTATACCACGCGTATGAAGTTGCGGGTTCAGCTAGTATTTAATAAAAAGTGAAACATAGATGAATGAAACCGAAAAAATCCAGTAAAATTATTGGTAGCGTCCTACGATGTATTTCTTGAAGAGATTTTTGAAGACATGTTGATTTTAATAGATATTAATTTGTTTAACTCGATTAATAATTATCTTTTTATCTGTTTAGGTGTTCATAAATTCACAAGGAAAATTCTCCGTCCCAATAGAATACCAAATAATGAAATATTGGATTTGCTCTCTAGAGTTCCTGACGACGAAACTTTGGTAAGAGACTTGTTGAAGACAAAAATAAAATCTAAGAATGAATTTGTTTCTTAATGATTAACTCTTTTATTATTTTTATCATTTTTCAAGAAATTTATAATTTAAAAGACAGACTACTAATTTTATAAATAAATTAGTGAGTGATTAATATTGAAATAAAAAACGAGCGAATTTGAGATCAGTCTCAAATTTCCGAATTCGATTAGGTACTAAAAGAAGCACTAACAATAGTTTTTTTTTATATTTGACCCAAAGCCTCAGGTATTACTCAATTTAAAATCATATCGTTGGCTTTTTTTTTCTCTGACTAATTCCTCTTAATTATCAATTTCAGATGGACTGTGAAACTTTATCTTTGGAAGAAATCACTGATGAAGATGACAAAATCATGTGACAATAATAAGAAGGAATGAATAATTCTGTAAATTCTGGTGTATTTTTTCAAAAGTATACTCATAACGCAGAAAATGACACTAGTGACAGTATAAAATGTTGATAACTTCGGCCAAAGTTCGAAAATAAATTAATTTTACCGCCTAAAAAAACATTACTGTCAAACTAAAATTCTGACAGACTTATATATAAGTCGTTCCAGCACCATCGAACAAATCTGCCTTGTTCAATATTTGTCCAAAAGACTGCTGGAAATCAACCCTGGAACACAGCCCTGACAAGTTAACTTGGGTACTACGGACACTTGTTTGCTAATTTATGGTACACCTCAGATGTGTACTATTAGCACCTCTATGAATCTTATCATTCATAGATACATTCTCACCCATACCCAAGATCAATTCTCACTTGATGCTAATAGAATGCAATTGCCACCAGTAGCTGCCGACTTCCATAAAATATGGGGTCAGAATTGGGCTATCTTGCTCTCGCAACTTTAATATTAGATTATATTCATATTACCCATAAAAAAATTAATAACTAAATTAGCAGTATTGCAATCACCTGTCATAAATAAATCTAATGTGATATATGTTATGTATTTGAATCATAAGCACTGTGTCATGTTCGCACGCCGCATGAGATTTGATCAATTATGCCGTCAGTATTGACAGATGGGCCCGCATATGGATACACAACGGACTCACCCGTTCATATAATTTGCTTGCGGTGATGTTAGCTTGGAAACTATTTGTCAACACGCAAACCAATCGAAATCCAATTCGTGACCTGTTTTTCTCTGATGAGTTTTTAGATTAGACTAAGTTAATAATTTAGACAACATTCTTTGTCTAATTTTCAAACAAACATAATTATTGTGACCCTTCTTCAGAGATTTTTTTTATTAAAGATGGGGTGCTTTTGACCAGCATCTATCCATGTAGGAAGGTTGAGGCCGACGATGGAGCGAGCTCATCCAGATGATGCCTATTCACTCGGACCTTGAAAAGATTTGGGTTGTATGAGCTCGGAAATACAGACGCCACGCCGGCAGGGAGTTCCCATCCTTAGCAATGCGCATTATGAAAGATGTTTTAAAACGCTTGGCCCGAATTAAAGGGATTTCGCCAAGGTGAGGATGGTAACCAGCCGTAACTCTGCATATCCGATAGAAAAAAGGACATATTATAAAGTGACCCTTCCAAAGGATTGAAAGTATAATTACATGTAGCTTATTATATTTAGAACATTCTTTAAATAATAATAAATGAAACCATTGCTTAAATTTTCAATTATCATTGATGATTCTAAAAAAATTGTATTTTAGACGGCGTAATTTTAAATGACGGAACAGTGTCCTATGCTGTAATTAACTTATCTTCCTTAATTTTTTTCTTTGCACACACGGATATCAAAAGATGACTTTTGAGAGGAAAATTATATTGATACATAAAAAAGATTTACCAAACTTATACGATTCTTGTAGTTCTTCATTAGACAGACTGACGGTTCATTTCATGATATTTTTTATGTTAAGATCGGCAGATAGGCCGACGGTCCACTTAATGGTAGGTGGCTACCGTCGCCTATAACACAAGCAACGCCAAAGCTGCTGCAAGTGCGCTGCCGACTACAATAGGATTAAGGATAAGGGATTAGGAAGGGATAGGGAAATGGGCTCTGGCATCCCTTACTTCACTCACCGAAACACAACAGCACACGTGCTGTTATTTCACGGTGGTCTTCTGTAAGGGGGTGGTTACTGCCGCCAGACGGACTGCCCAAATGACTGTGAATCGCAGTGTGCCCTGCCACTACTATCCAAACCAGAGACAAATTTGAAAAGTTCATTTTTCAAAGTTGATCCTGCAGGGAATCAAACCCGGGAACCCTAGAACAAAGCGTTAAGACAAGCACCCTAACCACTCATCCAATGTCAGTGATAACGATCCGTAGTCAATGATAAATGACTATACGGTCGTCTATTAAGACAAGCAACGCCACAGGTGCTGCAAATGCACTGCCGATCTTAGTAGGATTAAGGATAAGGGATTAGGAAGCTATAGGGAAATGGGTTCTGCATCCCTTATTATTTACTCCCAGCACCCATGCTTACATTTTACTATGGTGTTTACTATCACTACAGGCTGCCCAAATTACTGTAAAATGTAATAAAAACTACGTTTTTTTTGGAAATGGCGCTATTAACCTGGCGTTACTAGAGGCAAGTCATTTCCATTGCTAACTAGACAGCATCAGTTTCAATACTGTTATTTCACTGCAGTTTTCTGCAAGGAGGTGGTTACTGCCGCCAGACGGTCTTCCCAAATTACTACAAAACTCAGTGTGCCCTTCAACTACTTGCCAAATCCAGACCAGAGCCAACTTTGAAAAATTCATACGCTAAGTTGGCTCTGCTGGGTATCACAAACCGACCACTCGACCAATGGGCTCGTCACTATTGGAAATAGTACTTATTAACTACTATTTCCAATGGTCACTAGAAAGTCTGTTATTTTAAACTTAGCCTAATGTTAAAGGTATTAAGGATCATCAAAACGACACCGCATAGTCGGGGAAGTGTTTTATTTACTGGAAATTGTATACTCACGTCGGTGGAATGATACAACAGGAGCAGAAACGATCCCCAAGTGAGGAAGTTGCTGGAAGAAGAGAGCGAAAGCTCGCTTCAAAAAAAAATGTTTTTTTCTAAGCGATTTCCGGTATGATAATATATCGGCGCGGCGATCAGAACAGATACAATTAGCAGTAGTAGTGAGCAGAGACAATGCATGGCTGCAAAGCTCTCCACGTCGATGTCCTTTGGGAAAAAATATTACTCCCAATTCGGCCACTTTTGATTTGATTCCACTCTACGTTGTACATTTCTACCAATCTCATAAAAAGTTATATATCTCATAAAGAGTTAAGTACCTATGAAAGAAAAAATCGTAAGAAAAGCTTGTGTGTTCTAGAAGATTAGGTATTCAAAGCTATACCGGTTCCTGGTTTAGCTATGGAATAGCTTGTTAGATATGGATATTTAATATGGTGGACATTTAGCATCACATTATGGAGAGTAATGTATTCGTATGTATATACAAGGTTTAGACAGAAATCTAAGCTATCCAATAATCCAATATCCATCCCAAAGAAAGTAATAATTTCAATACACAAAATGAAAATATTAGTTTGTCCCCGAAACATATCAGTTTTATTTACGAGAATTCGTTAACACTACTCTAACTACTATTTAGGTACATTAAATTAAATAACATGCGATGTATTTTAACACGGCACTATAAATTAATTTGAATAAAATCACAGGCTACATGACGCAACATTTTGTACACATTAGTACGTATCATAAACTACTCGGTTAAATTTAAACCACAATATCTTTGCCGAGCCTTTCGAACTCATTGGCAAAATAAACCATATCCTTGTGGTCTAAAGCTGAGTTTTGGAAAACAATACGGAAGAAATTCACAAGGTTACCTTGTGGTTGGTACGTGACCATCATACTTCCTTCCTTTATCATAAGTTCTTTTAATTTCGGGGCGACCTTGTGTAACCTTTCTTTAAAATCTGGTTCGTTCTCCTTACCGCGCAGACAGTTCGGAATGTACCAGAACATTATGTTGGTGCATTCGGGATTCTCTATGACCAATTGGAAGCCGTCTCGTTCTCGGATGTGTTCTAGGAAATATTTTGCGTTGTCAAACAATTTGTCGATGTGTTTCTCGAATCCTTCTGTGCCTTTGGCTTTCCACATGAACCAGAATTTTAGAACGTCCGCTCTCCGACCGCACTGTATATGTTTGTCGCCTGTGTCGTACGAGGTGTCGTAGAACTTATCCTTTTGGAAGAGGTACTTGGCGTTGCAGGAGTGACCCTCGTTGAGAACGTTTTTATGTCGAGTCAGGAAAGTCGAGCACTGCTGTGGGGCCGCCAGCAATTTGTGTGGGTTCCATGTCACTGAGTCCGCTCTGGAAACGAAATTTTCTCAATTAAAAATCAAGTAGCTTTTTTTTTAATTACAAAAAGAAAATTATGAAATGAAAAATGAATAAATTTGGAAGTTATTAACAAAAATAAATAGTAAAATTAATTATATGCCTTATTTTTATTACACTACTTGTTATAAAATTATTTTATACAATTTTTATGTTCCAAAAATTAAATAAAATTGAGATTATTATTATAACATTACTAACAACCCCTGCCTTGTCCCGGATCCAATTTTTTTCTGCAAATTATATAACCACACACTTTCCTCTTTATAGCTCTTTCCATTGGCGAAAACCGTATCAAAATCCTTTGGGTGGTTTAGAAGAAGCTAACGGAGAAACGAACATAGGCGGACAGCGACTTTCTTTATAAGTTACATGAATTTAAACTTTATTTTTATTTATTTATTTATTTTATTTAGCCTTAGCTCGCAACTTAGTACTCGGTTCTTTTTTTCTTTTCCTTTTTAATTTTACTATCCTATATACAAAGTCTTAAATATTTTCAGTTTTAAAAATTATCTTAGTTCTTCTTTGAGTAGACTTATATCTACCAATAAGGTCTCATCAAAACAGTATTCAGTAGATTCGGAAATTTTATCAACAAACAAACAGACAAAGAGTCACATTTTACAAACTCACATTAGGATTTTGCTATATCCAAATAACAAATTGAGTTTTCGGAATCAAAGACACTTCAGTTTTGTTTATTTCCCTAAGGGCTGCAATACTTGATTGCATTTATTTGTTAAAAGCAACTTACTGTTCAATTCCATTTAAAAGATGTCTGTGTTGTTTAGACATCAATGCACCGCCTCCCCAAGCTGCATCAACGTGTAACCAAAGATTGTATTTCTTGCACAACCCAGATATTGGCACCAAGGGATCGAAAGCACCAAACACTGTCGTCCCAGCTGTAGCTGTCACTAAGAACGGTGTAGCGCCTGATTCGATAGCTTCGTTTATCTTAGCCTCCAAATCTTCAACATCCATTCTGCCACTATCGTCGGCCTTTACAAGAATACAATTATCAGTTCCAATTCCCATGAACGCTGTCAGTTTTTTTGTTGAATAATGCGCGAGTTCCGAGGTGAAGAGCACCAATCTGGGAATGGCGTAGACTCCTTTGCTCTGCAAATTTTAAAAGTGTATATTTAATAAGTGTATTTGAAAAATAAATTAAAAAAAAAACGTTAAAATTAAAAAATCTCTAAAACTAAGCATCTATAAATTCATGCAAATTTTCATATAAAGAACTTTTATGCTGTTCCAATTGCAAGCCGTAGAGCAGAACTAGTATTTTTTTTAATGTAAAGATCGTCAAACAAGCTGACGGAACGCTTGATGGTAGGTACTTGATGCCTTATAATGATGCCTAATAGAGTTATAATAAGGTTCACTTAATAAGGCTTACAGCAAAGCCGCAAATGCAGCATGTGCACTGCCAACTTTAGTATGATTAAGGATGAGGGATAAGGATCCTTATCCTTAACTCCGACATCCCAATTTTTCATCCTCTGGCATCCCCTAGGCACTCACCGCATAAACGAATATGCTATTATTTCAGGGTGGTCTACTGTAACTACTGTTATTGTCGCCAGACGGGCTGCCCAGTTTATGACTGCGAAACTCACTACTTGCCAGATCCAGACTAAGGCCAAGCCAACTGTTGGCTCTGCCGGGAATCGAACCAAGGACCCTGAGACAGAGCGCTAAAGCAAGCACTTTAACCACTCGATAAATAAGCTCGTCAATGACAACCAATGGTTGTTTTAATACAGTGACTTTTATTTACAACTAGCGACCCTCCCCCGGCTTCGCCCGGTGTGCAATTTTTATATATAAGAACATTCCCCGTTTACCCCTCTTTCCATTAGCGAAAACCGAATTAAAATCGGTCTACCCGTTCACGCGTGATGCCGTGACCAAGGGATTCATTTTTATATATATAGATTAACCATTGGATGACTCTACTCCCTCAACCACGAACATGACTCATAATAAGTCATGTCCTGAGGGGTGATAAGTACCATGTGCTTATGGGGGACAAGATTGAGGGGCGAAGAGGAGTGGGCAGAAGACAGATGTCATGGCTGAGAAACATCCGTCAATGGACTGGATTTGCGGGAGTGGAGGAGCTGTTCCTATTGGCGCTTGATAAAGAGGCCTTTTTGAAAGTGATCGCCAACGTCGGGGAGACCTGATACGGTAATTAAAGAAGAAGAAGAAAATATAAAAGCAATCAGTACACTTTATAATTGGTCTTAATCCTAGCTGTCCCTAAACAATGAACTTAAAATTAATTAAAATGAACAAAATGAGGTCAATAAATGTGTAATTACAGTTTCTGCTTAAATTGTATACTAAGATAAATACTTTGTAAGTCATTTGAAATAACTTCTATAAAATCATTAAATAAATTACATCGTCAGTTGCCTTGAATTATTTCAAATATCGCCATAGCACGAGTCACGTAATTTACCGGCTAATTATCTTTGCAAAGTTTATTATATTTTATTAGAGTGATTAGTTCTTTTTTTTTAAATACTCTGATAAGTTCTCTTTTATATTTGTTAAAAAAATTCAATTTAAAAATGTATAAAAGATTATTACACAATATAGGCACCGACTAACTTAAAATTTATAATAGTTTTAAAATTCATTATTTAATTATTATATCTAGCCGTGCGTACAAAAGAATGCAAATAATGCATTTTTTCGCATACACTTTTTAATAATTCAATTGTGCAAGCTGATGTGACACATTCATATAAAATGTTACTTATTTTGTTACTAAAACAAACATTATTATATTACGTCAAGTATATAAATAGGTATTATTTTTTATGTATAAAAAACGTAAACGTTATAAAGTAATCCAATAGGTTTGGAATGTAAAAGCTATAAAAAGCATAATTATATTCTAATTGTTTTATTAGCTACTAGCTGTTGCATGCGACTGTTGCAAGATATCAACTGGTGCCCGCGGTTTCGCCCGCTTTGAAAAATAAAAAAATTACGCCTGACTAAATATATGAGCAACGTAACGTCTAACATATTTATTGCAATTACTTATAGCTTTGGCAGGCGTTAGATGATCTGTTGGGAACAACACTTTTTTTTGGATAAAAGGCCTACCCTATGTCCTTTCCTGCATCCCTGACAACGTGTATCAAAATTTCATGATGATCAACTTAGCGGTGTAGGTATGAAAAGGTAACAGACAGACAGAGTTACTTTCACATTTATAAACAAAAACTAATGTAATAAACTAAATAAAACGGTCACACAGTCGTTTTTTTTAGCATTTTTATACCCGTCTTAACTTTTAAACGGAAGGTCCAATTGGAATAATCTAAACAGGAAATTATATTTAACTTAATCAACCTTGATTATGAAACTATTTATTTGGATAAGGATTAATAACATGAATTGATACGAATAACCATCATCTTTCGATTTTTGATTGACTAATTTGAACAAAAAACTGTTATTGTGACTTAACTATGACTTTAACTCTAATAGTTAGACATTATTGCCTCGCAAACTTTGTTTTGGTAAAGATGAGTACTATAATAGCCCTACGTTTGTTTAGTTTATTAGTTACCTATACAATTTTTTTTGTTTAGTTTATTAGGTATGTTGTTTTTGTTTATAATACTATAATCATATTTCGTATAAATTATAATTATAAAATTATAAGTTTTAAGTAGTGACAGGGCATACTGCGTTTCGCAGTCATTTGGGCAGCCCATGAAATAATAGCATCTGTGCTGTTGTGTTTCGGTGAATGAGTAAGGGATGCCAGAGCCCATTACCCTATCCCTTCCTTATTCCCTGATCTTAATCCTAGTATGGCCTGCAGCGCACTCGCAGAATAAAATATAAAAAAAAATACGCGGACGAATTCGCGTGCAACAGCTAGTTATAATATAAAGTCGCTGTCTGCCTGTCTATTCTTCTAAATCACCTAACGAATTTTGATTCGGCTTTCACTAACAGAAAAAATTGTGATACCTAAATAGGAAGGTTTGTGTATTAAATTTGCAATAAATAATTACATCCATGCGAAGCCATGGCAGTTCGCTAGTAAATCTTTATTTGAAAGTTTAAAATAGTTATAGATACCTAGAAATCAAATTTCGCAATTTACCTAGAATTTAAAAGTCAATTCAAGACTTTTATTTAGAAACTTTGTGTCTGACAAAATTAAATTTTACACGAGCGTTGTAAATCGCACTTTGTGATGCACGTAATGATTGCGAGGCAATTAAATTTTTAAATGTATAACCATTAAACCTTACAAATAGCTTGTCATATATTGAAAAGATTGCGAATTAAGAAAATCTAATTTTCTCGTTCAAAGTTCATTAAAGTTAAAGGGAACAGCTAAAAATATGGATAGCCTTAAACATAACTAATTATTATTAAGGAATTGTTTGATGATTGCGAATACAAGAAAAGTCAATGTGTTGAGACTTTAATTGCCAATTGACGGAAACAAAAGAAAAACATACGAAGGTCGCGATATACAAAAACTCGAAAACACTAAAACATGTATCGAACGGAAGCTTTGTACATATATATCCTTTTGCAATTCGATATAACCTTGACCTAGCAGCAAGAATATTAATTTTTATTTGACAACATTAATATTTATAGTGATCGGAAGAAAAAAATCAATTACAAATTCAAATATCCAGTAATTAAATAACAGTTAGATGACAAAGCTATAGGAAACCCATTTGGTAAGATTTAAGGACATTAAAAAAAATACTTATTTAATTATGAAACGATATACATAGGAATGTGAATTTTATGTAAAAAAATCAATCTAATAAACACCAAGGCCTGTTAAAAGTATAGCACGCGATTATATTATCTTCGTATATCGGGGTGAAGGCGATCGCCAAATGCTTCCTGCAGAACTGGCAATCAAGCGATCTTCATATAATTACAATAAAAGAGTTCTTAATAAACAATGCCTGAGAATAACTAGGACTTCTCAATAGCTATACACTATTATTAGCTGGTCTTCGCACTTGAGATCTGTAATGCTCTGCTAACAGGTTAGGTAATTACAGTATAATGAACCTAAGACAAGTATAGCAGCAGAAATTTCATTGTTTTTTTTTTACTCTTTATACATACTGGTTTATTAATATCGGTCGCATGTTTAAGTTAAAAAACCTTTCGTGTTTGTGTCATTACAAATAGGACTAATTTTCTAAAAATATATATTTATCTCACTTGGATTGTTTGGTTAATTTTCGTTCATTTTTTCATTTTTATTTCGTTCAAACTTACTAAACAAGTAAACACAAAACCATTTTAAACCTGAATTATTTTATAAATATTTAATGTTTACCTTAATTTCTGGATAGTAGTGAAATCGAGCGCAGCTTATAGCATAACCATTGGCTATTGAACCACCAGGACAGAAAATTCCATCGCCTGCTCCTTCTGTCCAACCAACTATAGTTCTCATTTCACGAAGTACCTCCTCTTCCATCAGAGTAAAGACAGGAGAAACCTCAAAAGTATAGACGCTGGGATTCAAAGCGTCGGTCAGCCACTGACCAATTAAACCGTAGGGATCAACACTGGAGAAAAGTTGGTTGACGAAGTAAGGGTGTGCTGTGTTTACAGAGTATCTTGCTACCTGAAATTTATACGAAATTGTTTTAATATATTATTTTTTTAAACTGGGTTACCTATGTGTTAAATATCGATTTATAAAAACTTACATCTGCCATCAGACCTAATAAAACGTCGTGGGATACGGGCCCATCTCGAGGTTTCAAGTCTATTGCTTCCTTGATTTCTTCTGGAGTAGCCCACTCGACCACTTTCGAAGATCTCGCCGATCTTCCAAACACTATCCTCTCCACTAACAAATCTGTAGCACGTCTTATGAAATCTTCGTGCTTCGATCTCTCTGGAAGACTCTGGAAAAGGTTCTTGTCCAGACTCCTATCCTCTCCTCCCACGACAATTATAGTCGAATCAGCCGGCATTTCTTGTTGGTTTTCTTTCAATACACTTTAAAAGTTATAATTTAAAGAAAAACAATACAAGTCATTTGTTTATTTTTTCCTTGATGCAGTTAGCGGGCAGTCGCGAACGTCAGTCCCGCGCTTTTGGCCCGTCGCTTATTGCGCGGCCTTCTTAAATACTGACCAACGTCACTTCACTTTATAAGGTTAAAATGTTTTAGCCGTTACAGTAAACCATAAACAAATAGATCACTCATGTCCGCTGATTTCGCTCACATTTACTGTTGCGGAAGAAAGCTTCTTATAATTTATAGTAAAATTATTTGAAAGTGCCAAAGTGGCCAAAAAAGACCCAACCCAAAGAAAAATATAGGGATGTAAATATTTGCTGTGACATAATAATCGCAATTCTGTTTTTGAAATATCTAACACTTGCATTTCCTTTATTACCTTGACTGTTGCTTTTTGTGTACTTACGCTAATTAGTGCCTTATCAAGGCCAATACCGACCTTTATTACTTGACTAATCAACTGCGAACTGTCAAAGCAAAAAGTGTTGTATACCTCCTAATTACAATGTACTTTTAAATGAATGCATATATTTATATCGTATCTTAAATAGAATATTTATATATAATATTATCATATATAATATTCTGACCGGTCTAGGTTTTTGGGTATAAATAAATGTGTATTATAAATATATGCCGATAAATTACATAAATAATGGTTTTAATCGCTTTAATAATATCTAAAAAACGTTTAAACTGAGAAAAAATAGCTGGAGCTATGTTTAAAGTCAAAATCAACTCTGTTATATATTATACATCGGTCATAATATAAAGAAAAAAGTCACTTTCGCATAACATTAGCATGGATGGATATATTATTGACAGAATCGTAATATTCTATTAGAGAAAGCATTTTCATATTTCTGAAATATCTCTATGAACCTTTTATGAAATCTAAAATCGAAAAAAGCGATTTAATGAGTCATGTCTAAATTTTTTTATGATAATATACATTATTTTATTTGGTAATACACATGATGAGCTTAATGCTTTTTTGCTTAACAAAACCCTGTGAATTCCGTTGTCCTGATGTTTTCCTTATTGCTCGTGACTCATACGGTGTTGATTTCCCGAAAAATGTTCATTGGCACGGAAACTTAGTGACGTATGTATTATAAAATCTAGGCATGGGATTAACCTGCACCTGGGTAATTTATTAGGAGGAAGTATGGAGGCATAAAAATGCATCCATTAGGAAAACCCTTTCATGAATTGTCACTCTGCAGAGTGTTATTATTTACTATAACATTTTCCTTGCAATTTTAATATTCCCTAAATTATATTATATTTCACGTGCCTTCTTAGACGTAGTGTCAAGTAAAATTGTATATCTTACTGTATCTGTACCGACATAAGTAAGAACATTTTAATAATCATTTGTTTTAAGAATCTTATAAAGAATAACTAGATCAAACAAACCATTCTTGTAATAGAAGATCTCAGTCAGACTTAGCTAATTTAAGCTAAGCTAATATCTATCTGCAACTTACGAAGGCGAGATGATAGACAGTCACAGTCTAAAGTATTGTTAGACTGTGCTAATATCAAATAACAGTATAGACAAAACAGGACGATAGCGACTTCAAATTCGAACATTATAAACTTAGAAAACCTTCATAGGTAAAGTTGAAATCAAGTATGTCTAAGAACAGTGGAAATAGTCAATTAATAGTGAAAGAGCTAATGAATATTTCTCCACTCAAAAGCATTTTCAAATTTTTCTCACAAACAAAGCAATGAAAATATGATATTATGCTTTCCAGTGACGATTAGAGACCATTAAACACGATTTCTATAAGCTTAAACTATTGAATTACATAAATGAATACATTCTTTATTTACTGGACAATTTTTATAGCTTTACTGAGTGGTTAAAATCCTCCCACTACTCGTACTTACAATTAGCAAAACGTTATATTATATGGTCTTAAGCTAATATGATAAAATTGGATGGAAAATTTATAATGATTTAGAAATTTGTATTATATAACTATCTATATTATATTAGATATAATATAATAAATTTATATTATATTAATGTTTATTTTAGAATGTAAAATATCTCGATAATTGCTCATAGAGCGCACACTTATAATGTGCCCTCAAATATGGTTGCATATGTCACACATTAATATGTTTATTCTTAATAATGTATTTTACCATATCAGATAAAAAATGAGAAAATCTCTGAATACTCTTTTATTCCTTTTATTATCTCCCACAAAAAGTGAGATTTAGAGAATGTTCCATACAAACGCAGAGAAGGTCGAATCCTCATAGTCACCGATGTAAGTAATTTCCTTTAAAAATTTCCAAATTATATGGCTACAAATTTCGAGTGAGTAAAAATTCTGTTTCCGTACTTCTAAAATAGCTTTAAATTTAGATCGAAATGTTTTGCGAAAATTAATCAATCAAATAACGGTCACCATTTTTTCAATTGACATTGAATTGCTTGATTCCTCAATCAAGTCGCCCCACTTTTAATTCACCATATTTATTTAATTAGCTATAGGACATTTTAATGTCATGGCTAGACGCAGTAAGTAAATAGATACGCAATATCATAAAGAAAGAAAGAAAAAACTTTCAAGTTTCCACGTTTACAATGTGCAACGCGAAAAAAAAATAGGTAAACTCTTGTGCGGATAGTACCCTGTTGAATTATCAAACTGTTGAAAATTTTAAAACACATTTTTTTATGTTAAGATCGGCAGACAGGCAGACGGCCACTTACCATCAGGTCCACTTGATGGTAAATGGCCTGTCGTCGCCTATAACACAAGCAACGCCACGTATGCTGCAAATGCGCTGCTCACTACAGTAGGATTAAGGATAAGGGTAGTTGTAAATACGATTAAGGGTATACATACATGTGTTGCTCTGTAAACAAAGTTTTTTATTTTAGTATTTATGTAATGGAAATTATTTACGCAATAACTTAAAAAAAAGAAAAACAAGAAATTTACCTGTAAACAAAGAAACGACATTTAAAACTATTATTTCATTTTATTTTATTTTATTTATTTATTTACACACCAATAGCTTAACATAACTGTAATCCGCTCTTGCATGGAGTATTTCTGTCACCTTTGAGTTGGCTCAGCAAAATACCAACTTGCTGCACTCGACTCCGTGGATCACAGAGCTAGGAGGCTCATTGGCGATGATATACACTCATAAGAACTAAGCTGCAGAGCCTGGCACTAGACGCAAAATTGCCTGTCTGTGCACAGAGAGAAAAAAGTTACGTAAATCATGAACGCCACTACGTATGTAAGGACAAAAACGTACCACTCGTAAGCTTGTAAGGGCCTCCATGTCGCGTAAGTAACCGGCATTACGTAGCCCGCTTCATGTCAACCTGTCATGAAGCGCGCTACGTAAAACAACCAGCTACGTATACGTAACCGGAAATACTGGTGTATCATACTTACGTCCGGAGTATTGTGATGGTGCTGCTCCATTACAGCATGACACCTCATACGTACGAACTGGTGTTGGTTACGTAACGTAACGATGCTACTTCATTAAAGCATGATACCTCATACGTACGCACTTGTGTTTAATACGTAAAGTAACGGTGCTACTCCGTTACAGCATGACACCTCATACCTACGAACTGGTGTTGGTTACGTAACGTAATGATGCTACTCCATTACAGCATGATACCTCATACGTACGCACTGGTGTTTAATACGTAAAGTAACAGTGCTGCTCCGTTACAGCATGACACCTCATACCTACGAACTGGTGTTGGTTACGTAACGTAATGATGCTACTCCATTACAGCATGATACCTCATACGTACGCACTGGTGTTTAATACGTAAACTAACGGTGCTGCTCCGTTACAGCATGACACCTCATACCTACGAACTGGTGTTGGTTACGTAACGTAATGATGCTACTCCATTACAGCATGATACCTCATACGTACGCACTGGTGTTTAATACGTAAAGTAACGGTGCTGCTCCGTTACAGCATGACACCTCATACCTACGAACTGGTGTTGGTTACGTAACGTAATGATGCTACTCCATTACAGCATGACACCTCATACGTACGCACTGGCGTTTGATACGTAAAATAATGGCACCGCTCCATTACTGCTTGAAGGCCCTTCCATACGACCTGGTTTCGGTCGACCTGACGGCAGAGAGGAATGAGGAGGAGACGAGGCAGGTACCATCGGTCGTGTCGGCCGGCCGCTCACACGGCCCGATCTCGATCGGACTTGACGGCGGAGAGGAATGAGAAGAGGTTCCATGGAAAAATTACATGCTCTCCTCATTCCTCTCCGTCGTCAGGTCCGATCGCGATCGGATCGTGTGAGTGGCCGGCCAACACGACCGATGGTACCTACCTCGTCTCCTCCTCATTCCTTTCCGCCGTCAGGTCGACCGAAACCAGGTCGTATGGAAGGGCCTTCAAGCAGTAATGGAGCGGTACCATTATTTTACGTATCAAACGCCAGTGCGTACGTAGGTATGAGGTGTCATGCTGTAATGGAGTAGCATAATTACGTTACGTAACCAACACCAGTTCGTAGGACTGAAGAGGACGAGGTTCCATGGAAAAATTACACGCTCTCCTCATTCCTCTCCGCCGTCAGGTCCGACCGAAATCAGGCCGTGTGGGTTGCCGACACGACCGATGGTACCTACCTCGTCCCCTTCTCCTCATCCTCCTCCGCCATCGTGGCGACTAAGATCAGGCTGTCTGGAAGGGCCTTAAGATGACACACTTATTGATTGGCGTTACTAATACCTATTCTGGCTCATTATCTATAATGTAGTGCTGTATCATGACAAAGGAATTATGTTGTTATATGAAAAATAAGCATAACTAATTTCTTATATAATATTAGACATAGATATCAAGTCAGAATGTATATGAGTAACACCAGGCAGAAAGCATGTCATATAAAGTAACGGAGTGGTCCTTTCGGTTACGTATCAAATACCTACAATACATAATTATGGACGTAATAAATAACACACCAACATATGCGCACTACAAAGGATTTATGTTACGTCAGTCACATAAAGCTGTAATGTACCACATAAGTACACAAGAATAAGCTGCCTACTTGACATAAAATTGAAGAGTAACATAATAAAACTAATTATATAATAATTAAAGATTTATTGATAACACTAAGAATGATATTAATACACTTGACTTTAATACACTTCTTAATCTCGTAAATTATATTATTAGCATTTTGTCCAACGTCTATGAACTTTTGGCCACATATTAAACGTTGTTCACAATGATTAGTATATACCTACATACCCTTCAGTATTATCACAACTTTTTGTTACACCTTATATACAATGAAATGATTTAGCAACAACAAAGAACATAAACATTTAACGTATTTTTAAGACTCATAATAAATATGTCATTTTAAGAATTGACTATTCCTGCATACCCTATGTTGCAGTAGAAAACGCCTTTAGTTTAAAGTGTATCTAACAGTGACATAATACTGCAAATTTGGTAACAAAGTCATTGTGCTGCATAATATATTAATAAAATTACAACTTTACGTTCAAAATGTTGTATACCTGCAAGAAAAGAAAAGAGTTACAAGAGTCATTCTTATTATTACTGTTTCTGGTTGCCGGTTTCCAGTATTGTGTGGTCCAATATAACCAACCACCCAAGGTTATGGTTTTTTACTACCTACTAATAATAATGGAATAAATTCCTGTAAGAAAGGAACTGTGAATACTGTGAATAAGTTAATAGTGAAATTACTGGGCTAATAAGCTACCATCACAGTGATCTGGACTTTATCACTCTAAGTTCTGAGTATCACTTCAATGATCATGAGCAAACATTATTTATTGCCAACAGGCATGTCTCACTAGTACCATAAAAATATACTAAGCAACATTTAATGTACCTACACAAAGTTAGATGAGTATAGTAATAGATTTTGTGTTTATAACAAAACCAAACTTACAAAATTGTTCAATGTTTTTGGAGGTGATTCTTCCTGCGCAAGCTCTAGCGCAGAATGATCCGGTGGTGGCGAAAACGTGTCATCAGAACCAGAGGCAGAATAAGCTTCAACAAACTGAAAAATAAATTATTAACAATGTTAAAACGTTAAAAACATTGAAATAGCAAAATAAGTAAAAAAAAGCACTCACAGCTATTTCATTCACAGGCGTTTCTTCTGGTAGTTTTTGGTTTGTCTTATTATTTTTTTAAAACGCAATCTTTGACCTATCTTTGGGATCAGCTCCTTGAGCTGTTCCTCTTCCAGTAAAGATGCAGTTTCCAGATCCATTTCGTGTTCTGGAACAAGCGGTGTCAGGAATTTATTTATGTCTATAGAAAAAGTATTATTTTCTAGGTATTTAATTTAACATATTTTTCGAAATCACCTAGAACTGCCCATAAAAACCGTATTTTATCGGACAAGGAATGGAATAAACTGGCAGACATGGTGTAGACGATACCGCTGGTAGGACATTTCTAGCGACCGACAATAATTATTTTGTCGTGCGACAAAGCAATAAAATTGTTTGTGACAAGTCAATCAGGACACTTCGTCAGAGTTAATAATGCAAAACGTACCTTTACATTACACTTCTTGTCAAGAATCTCCTTATAACGAATTTTCACTCATTGCAGAATATAAATAGAAAGTATAATTTCCCTCTAACGGTTTTTGTAACCTGTACATACATATCGTGTATTCGTGTCCTACCAATCAAGTACACAAAATTTTACAATACCTACCTATATAATAGCTAATTCATGTGTCGATCGATAAGTCGACAGGTTCAGACATGTTAAATATATCGTAAGACAACAATTGTAATGTTTGTTGTAAGTAATATACACTGCTGTCGGTACTGCAAGAAGTAAGTAACGAAATTAACTTACCCGCGAAAACTCCAATCAGTTCTTCACAGTTTATTTCTTTTAAAATTTCCTCCATATTTGAAAAACACGCAAGCGCAACCAAACATACACAACGCACACGATACGGAAAAAAAATTGAATGAGACCAGTGCTGCCAGCTCACAGCTGTCATCAAGTCCATTTGAGTGTGGGAGCTAGATCAGTTCTAAAAAAAGCGCTAGATTCCGTTAACAAGTGTGATTAAAAAAAACACCATATTATAATGCTATTTTTAAAATAGGAGTTAAATACATGCGTTTCACATAACAATCATATTGTCTGATTGGCCAAAAAAATAGTGCTTGTAGGCAAAATAGTTTTTTCGCCTTTTCAAGTAGTAACTATCGTTTTCATTCTGAACAAAAATGGCTTTACTTATGTAGAACGCAATGCATAACATCAATTATTTTAATGTTATTTAAAGGTCATCAACCGAATCGCCCTTAATAAGTATAAACACATACAGTGAAAATAACGTTAATTTTGAAATGGTTATAAATAATGAGTATTAGGTGTAACTTATTAACCATTCCGATAATCTAGCGAGATTTGATTACCTACATTGAAATTCCGTTAGATCTAGCGCTGAAAGCACTAAAATAGCAGCAATGGTTGCCAAACGCTATTATAAAAAGGGCTATATTTTCCGCTAGGAGTTGTTGTTAATTTGCGGTGCCAAATGACTTAAAAAAAAGCGCCGCTAGATCTAGCTCCGAAAGCGCTAAGGAGGCATCCTTGCTTAAAAACAGTCTTCCGTAATTTTAATTGCCAAATTCCATATGAAATCCGTATTTCATAAAATCCGTAACTTTCGTAAAATCCGTATGAAATTCGTATAAAAAATAAAACTCAATCTTTGATTGATGTGACTTACTTTTGACTGAAAATGTCACGTAAAGAAAAAAAACTTGAAAATAATAACTTGAAATAACAAAAATATTGTTTAATGAAATCATAAAATAAAATGAAGTTACAAACAAGTTTATTTCTAAATAAAAGTCATTTTTCCAATTATTTTAGAATTAATTTCTAGGCTGTAATATTGCTTTCCTGCCTTTCGGCTTATTTATAATAAGCCATTGATGGTCTCCATGATTAACTTACACAAAAAAATAACAACAAATTCCATCGAAACAATATCGAAATCAGAAACAATAAACAAATTGAGACAGTGATTCCTTTCATAACAAAACAAAATGTTTTCGTCTTGTTTACACTAATAGTAAATATCACTATTAACTTTCACACTCTTTCATTGTCTTATTAAACGACCCACCCACCAAAATATCTCAAGGGTATTACCCCAAGGCCATAATCCGTACTATACCAGTGTTTTGCCTCAGTTTTGCAAAATTGGCTTATAAAATGCAAATCGCTAGTTTATGCCAGATCAAATAAAATGTAAATTTCCGATTTTTTTTTAAATCATTTTCTTAGGAATAATATGAAACTACCTACTCTGCATTAAAAATCCGTGTGAATTTATAGTCTGGTTTTAAAATTAAAATTCCGTATAAATACGGACAAATTCGTATATATGGCAACACTGCTAGCCAGCATACGTCCAATAAGTAGTCTCACACATGGACAGTACAGCGAATACGTATAATGTAGTCGCATACGTCCAATAAGTAGCCCCCTCACAGGACAGTACAGCGAATACGTATAATGTAGCCGCATACGTCCAATAAGTAGCCCCCTCACAGGACAGTACAGCGAATACGTATAATGTAGCCGCATACGTCCAATAAGTAGCCCCTTCAAGTAGACAGTACAGCGAATACGTATAATGTAGCCGCATACGTTCAATAAGTAGCTCACTCACGTAGGCAGTACAGCGAATACGTATAATGTAGCCGCATACGTCCAATAAGTAGCCCCTTCACGTAGACAGTACAGCGAATACGTATAATGTAGCCGCATACGTTCAATAAGTAGCTCACTCACGTAGGCAGTACAGCGAATACGTATAATGTAGCCGTATACGTCCAATAAGTAGCCCCCTCACATAGACAGTATAGCGATACGTATAATGTAGCCGCATACTAGAAGTTTAGCCAGTTTGGCGCGATCTCTAACTACGTATTGTAAGCACAGTAACAGCATGTTTCATACTTATTAATTTGTCTTATTCAAGACAAACTTAAAATTGATCACGGAACGTATCAATTTTAATCAATTTCACGAAAACACTTTATTTTTAAACACAGAAACTCAATTATGTGAAAGTTAATCTGTATTATATGGTATGTTGAGTTTTGGAAAAGAATATTCTTTGCTCAATCTTTACGACAAGAAAATGCGTAAGTAAGTACCTAATAATCAATTACTACTGACAAATTTAACTTGTTACGTCCGATCAATATGTAGAACCAGTCATACGTAACAAGAGACGTTATCATGTAAGCACTTACGTTAAGGTGGTGAATCACCATTTTTATACGTATATATCGTTATAAATACGTATGAATACGTATGCGGCTACTTTACTAAATAATGTAGCCGCATACGTGTGTACGTATAAATCAGGCCGAGTACGTAAATTCCTGAACCGACACAATTAAGAATGATGCGACATCCTTATACTAGCTTTACTGTGGGACCGTTCTCTGTATGGATGACCCATACTTACACATCAATATGTGTCATCATTAGTAAGTATGTAGCTACTAAATTAAGTATGCAGGGTACGTAATAAGTATTAAGCTGCGAGTTCCTTGGTAACGGACTGGCGGTAAGCTACGTATACGTATATTTTTTCTCTCAGTGTGTGTTTTCTATAAGATGTACTTCGGAGAGTGTGCTCGAGAGTTGCATGAGATCATACCGCCTTCCCCTTTCTTCTATAGGGCATGCAGACGTACGGCTGGTTACCATCCTCACCTTGTCGAAATCCCTCTAATTAAGACCAAGCGCTTTAAACATCTTTTGTGATGCGCACTGCTAAGGATTGGAACTCCCTGTCGGCGTTTGTATTTCCGAGCTCATATAACCCAAATCTTTTCAAGGTTCGAGTGAATAGGCATCTTCTGGGTGAGCTCGCTCCATCGTCGGCCTCATCCTTCCTACATGGATAGATGCTGGTCAAGAGCAAACCCATCTTTAATAAAAATAAAAAAGTACTATTAGATTTATAATGTAAGCCAATTACAGGCGTGAACAACATTTACTTACAGTTTAAAGTTACATACACACAAGTTACATGCATAATATATAGAAAGTAATTATATTTTATTAGTAGTCGACTTCAGTAATTTACTCTTAAAATCTTTAAATGTGTCACCAAAAATATCCAAATCCGGCAATTTGTAGGTAAACTAATTTGTTGTAAATCATTCAATTTTCTTATTTTTAAATTCCCTTTTTATAACTTTACTCGTATGATGAACTAGCTGGTGCCTGCGACTTCGTCCGCGTTGAAAAATATATGTGAAAAATTGATATACAGGGTGGTAATTTGAGATGGGTCAGTAAGGGCAGCTACCTAAACCTTTGTAGCTAGAACAAAACACTCTTAGGAGACTATCCATAATTTTAATAGTTATTCCCATCGGCATTCAAAGATTTTGAAAAAATGGTACAGTCAGCGAGAAAAAGGTCAATTTTCACGTTTTGTTTTTATAGCGCCAATCGATTCTGTTACTTATAAGGATCAATTGACCCTACGGGACCACCTGAGCTTAGAGTACTAGAAACGTCAAAAATCTCAAAAAACTACTGCCATACATTTCTTACGGAATGAGATTGAAAAATAAGTTCAAATATTGTTTTTAATTAAAAAAGGCGGCAATCACTACAATTGCCAATCTTTAAAAACAAGTAAAGATCGTAAGTAATAAATCTACGATAGTAGTTGCTCTATTTGTTTGCCGTTTGGACGGTTTCTGCAATGAGCGTGCAACCGCTGATATTTTGTTTGCGTTAACTCCATACACCGTTGTAGTGACAATTCTTGAACTGTAATGTACCTAATTTTTCTTGTAAATTCCATTTTTGAGATATCCCAAAAAAAATATCAAGAGGTCTCAACGACCACAACGACAGCATTTGTATTTGTACTTTTTCCATATCTTTAAAACTTGGTTATGGGAAATGCCTACTTCGGCAGCGACTTCAAAGCTTCTAACGACCGAGTGTTAAAATTGCAACCGCTATTTTTTATCAAGATCATTGTTGTCGTAAGGATTTCTCTTAAAGGAGCTACACTCTACAAGAATATTTAGGAGATTTTTTATAACTTTTGATATAGGGTATAGGGTATTTAATCTCATATCATTCCATGGCAGTTGATATTATTTATAAAATAAGCTTCTAATAAATCTATGCGATCTAAATGAATCAATATTTTCACAATTTAGCTGACATGCAAGAATAATAATAAATAACATTTGTTTCTAAAACAATGTTTTCCTTCCAAATTCAAATTAATTTAAAATAAACATTGCCTAGCCAGTTTTCATTGTAGTGATTGCCGCCTTTTTTAATTAAAAACAATGTTTGAACTTATTTTTCAATCTCATTCTGTAAGAAATGTATGGAAGTAGTTTTTTGAGTTTTTTGACGTTTCTAGTACTCTAACCTCAGGTGGTCCCATAGGGTCAATTGATCCTTATAAGTAACAGAATCGATTGGCATTATAAAAACAAAACGTGAAAATTGACCTTTTTCTCGCTGACTGTACCATTTTTCCAAAATCTTTGAATGCCGATGGAAATAACTATTAAAATAATGGATAGTCTCCTAAGAGTGTTTTGTTCTAGCTACAATGGTTTAGGTAGCTGCCCTTACTGACCCATCTCAAATTACCACCCTGTATATGTGTAACGTAACGCCTGCGTGTGCACCAAGCGAATCGCGTCGCCGCGCCGCGTTGGTGCGAGACCGCTTGAATTTATTTTCTCGCGCTAATTTTTAATTGCGCCAAATTTTCTTATCTAATTATATGCGTGGTTACATTAAATTCTCGTAATTCTAGCGGTCAGCGGCCAAAGAATGCAACTTTTTGTACCTACTGATGGCAGTCTACAAGTTTGTTCAGTTAAACTTGAAAAAGTTTATAGGTTGATGGTTTTAAAATTGTTAGGACAACTTAAAATTTGGTTTGTGCATAATTAAACGATCAGCCTACATAGATTTTGTCCCTGTCATGAATTATTGTACTGAACACGTTAGTGGAGCGTAAAAATTATAGCGCCTGACATAATATTCATGCAAAGGCACAATAAGACAGCATGTTGATAATAAAAACATGTTGATGTTGGTAACAATAGCATTCTGAAAACAAATATGGTTAAGGTCGATTGTCCCATACAAATCTTTTGGATGAGGCTGAATACAGCAAAATAATGAAACTGATAAAATAATCTCTATATATAAAAATGAATCCCCATTTCCCTTGGTCACGGCATCACGCGTGAACGGGTAGACCGATTTTAATTCGGTTTTCGCTAATGGAAAGAGCGATAAACGGGGAATGTTCTTATATATAAAAATTGCATCCCGGGCGAAGCCGGGGGCGGACCGCTAGTAACAATATAATTAAAATAATTTGAATTTATTAAAATATATGTACTTAAATTTTAGTTTAATTAAATTTAGTTGTATAGATTGTAATTTTGTTGTAGCTGCTAAGATTTTAATATCTGAATAATTTAATTATTGCCAACGTCCATACTATATACGTTGTTTACATTTAATATCTGAATTATGTTCATCCTTCAGAAAAATAGGTAATATTACATATCTTGTTGTAACATAATTTTGACGAATGAAAACATGGAAAGAATTTTGAATTATATCTACAAAATTAATTACTTATAATTCGTTCAGGAAAAAACGTTCAGGCGCTACCAAATTAAATGCGCGCCTAAATGTGTATTTCCTATAAATACACCTGATAGACTGAAAATTGTTACTTACTTGCTTATACTTATTTAAATGATATGTTTTATAAAATATTTGTGACATAATATATTATCTAAGTAAAGGTAGGAAGGGATATCTTATTGTTAAATGGTGTCTAAACTGGATCAATTTTTTAATATTGTTAACAAGTTGGGATCACATTATATCCCTGGCCCTATCCAATCTGAGCTCCCAATGAAATCCAAGGTTTAGTTATGCTGCGATTGTTGTTCTACATATTAAGCCTACGATAACTTTTAATTTAACCATTTAACAATAACAGATTTTACTTACAACGAGATCCAACTAAGAATTTGGTTGACCTCTCTATCTTTCTGCGATTACGAATTAAGTAATTGGAATTGCGATCTAAAATAGATGTGAAGGATATTACAAAGTGATAGTTTTGATCGTGATGTTACGAAGTGGCTTATTATTCCCAAATGTAAAAAAATATATAGAAGAATCGAGGCCTTAACCAAATCTTACATAATAATATTATTATAGAGTACACAAAATTCTTCGTTTGACTTGACTTGTTCTTTGACGAGCCCGTTGGATGAGTGGTTAGGGTGCTTGCCTTAACGCTCTGTTCTAGGGTTCCCAGGTTTGATTCCCGGCTGGGCCTACTTTGAAAAATCAACTTTTCAAATTTGGCTCTGGTCTGGATTTGGAAAGTAGTGGCAGGGTGTGCGTTTCGTAGTCATTTGGGCAGCCCGTCTGGCGGCAGTAACCACCCCCTTACAGAAGACCACCGTGAAATAACAGCATGTGTGCTGTTGTATTTCGGTGAGTGAGTAACTGATGCCAGAGCCCATTTCCCTATCTACTCCTAATCCCTTATCCTTAATCCTACTGCAGTCGGCAGCGCACTTGCAGCAGCTTAGGCGTTGTTTGTGTTATTTATAGGCGACAGTAGCCACCTACCATCAAGTGGACCGTCAGCCTGTCTGCCGACCTTAACATAAAAAAAAAGAAAAAGAAAACCTAAAGTTAGGGTGTTAAATATTTCCCCCCCTAGGTGGGCCATGACCTTGTCGTGGTGGGGGGGCTTACCCTTGGCAATCCGGGCGGTTGCAGGGGTCGGTGGGGTCACCGGCCTTTGCTCGATCGATCGGATTGGTTTTGGGGACTAAGAAGGCCCACACCGAGGTGGGCTCCGAGCGAGCTCCGCCCAGCGGAGCTCGTGGCGGAGCTGTTATTTGGAGGCTCCAACCTTCTGTTGGAGCTTCACCGGTCATCGCTCGCGCGGGCCGAGAATCCGTACTCGGCCCGCGCGATTGGTGGCCGGTGAGAGAGAGGTCACCCCGGTCCTTGTTCGTCAGACTGAGGTATGGGATGAGGATCGGCAGGTGAGTCGCAGCGGGTGGATTCTCTCGGACGGCTCCGACGCTCAGTGGTAGTCGGGCAACTTACGCGAAGACGGAGCTCATGCGACTGGGAAGGACCAACTGGCATAGTACCTGCAATCGTGGCATGTGGGGGGTGGGGAACACCCGGTGGGTGGGCACCGGCTTAGTACTACCCCCCGCAGTCGTCCGGAAGAGTGAAGACCCGGCCTCGCCACCCGGCTTAGTAGCTCTACCGCCACGCCAACATGAGGTGGAGCCCGTCTCGGGCTGCCGCGATTGTTGAGGAAATGTCAGGGGGACACCCCTATGGGCCGCCCACCCATAATGTCGTATGAGATGAGCGGCCACACGAGCGGGGGTCGTTCGGTGGATGAAGGTGGAAGCGGCCTCCGACTCCGCGGATGGTTGTGCCGCGGAGAAGAGGTAAAGGGTTGATTCAATTACGAATCCCCTCGCTGACTGCTCGCTGCGACGGATAAGATGATCACGGGCGGCTGGTGCCGCTTCGCTCGGGGGCGGTGGACGTGGGGAGGTGCGCCGTCCGCACAACACCGGGCAGTGAGGTGTGGTGGCCTGCAGATGTTCCAGCGGGTCACCACAGGAGGAGTTACACGGCATGCCGTGATGGATGCGGGTCCGCAAGGACATGGCGGTGCGTGGGGCCCGGGGATAAGGCCTCGCTGTGACTCCGGGTCTCACGATCACTGCCGATGGTGGAACATGGAGGCTGTTTTAGTGGAGTAGGACCGGCGGGGCGATACGTTCCGTCGGGTGAGTCCCACACACCCCCTCGTCGACCGTCCCCGTCGACGAGGGATAGTGCGTAAATGCATTTCCCCTCCTAAAAAAAAAAAAAAAAAAAAAGGGTGTTAAATATTTTCTGTAGACACTATTCACGTGTAGTAATCTTAAAAGAAAAATGTCTAGATCATGTTCTGTGTTCATAGCAAAATGATACCTACCCTACATGACTTCTGACCACCCTTTGAATCTCTTTCAGTGATCCAAATCCATGGCTAAGTCATAATAGGAGAGAAACCATTTTGTTTTGCATTGTAATTTTTGTTTATATTGTTGCGCTGAGTAAGCAGTAAGCAATTCGTAATCTTTGGAAATTGTATTATAAGTTCGCACATCAAAATTTATAAGTTCGCAATGAGACAAATTGTTTTACACAAACCAATGTGATTCTTTATTCACCTATGTGCAAATCTCCCACAAACATTTTGAGCTCTTCTGGTGACTCCCAGAGGAGTCTTATAATGACCCATAGAACTCTTTGGGAGCAGTGCTATAAATATTATGTTTATTGTTATCTATAGTTAACTTAAGTAATCTTAAGTATATTTATTATTATTATTATTATTAGTATTTTATTTTATTAAAATAAAGATTAATAAAATTAAAACAACCTGTAGAAAGTGTGCATTGTGCTGTGCATTCTTGTTGTCAACAAGGATGCACTTATATGTTAGCTGCATGTTAAAGTGGGACGAGCAGATTTGTTGTATTTTAGTGTTAAAGTTGTATCTACCTACAAATATTTACTTTTTACTTTTGTCTGTATTTGTTTGTAACAAAAATTCTGTTTATATTTCTGCCATTGAAGACAACTCAGGTACACCTAAACTATGTACCACCCATTGTATTTTTGTAAATGTAAAAAAAGTAGTGTTGACTGTTGTTGTCCAAAAATATTTTAATCCTAATGCTGTAAAATGAAAAAAAAGGAGTTTTTGTAATTTAATTTAAAAAATCCATGTTTTTGATCAATGATTTTGTCAAAACCCGACATATTTCTTAGCAAAACCTCGACCTGATATCATAGATTTTTCAACTTTAATTTGTATTTGTCCATATAAAATATAAATATGTATCCATTATTTACTTGTGTGATGATATCCTTAGTTGAAAAAACGTTATAAATTTAAGGAATATGCCCGTAAAAAAGGGGGTGAGGGGAGGACAATTAATGTCGTGTAGGTATAATTTTTCTCTAAGTTAGAGCTTGGTTAGAGCCTCTACTAACCAATCAGGAGAAGTTAAAGTACTCTTTGTCCAAGTCTAGATGACTACATTTGACCATGTGATAGATTATTATTGTAGAATCTATCTACAATTGTCATATGCGTGACAGTCCGTAACTGACAATATTAGTGATGCAACCTAACGACATTTAATCGATTGTTTGAAAATATCGAATCAGTTGTCAAAGCAAATGGAATCGAACTACCGATTTTAGTTTTTCAGATTTAGAAATAAGTTCTAGTAATTAGGAATAAAGGTTACGTTAAATAAATTATAGAATACAATACAGTCTGCAATATTAATTTATATATTTATTACTGTCAGAACTCGAAACTTGACAACTCGTATCAGACTCAGAACAAACTTTGCTTTTGTTTTATTGTTATTATTAGTCAGCTTTAGTTTTATTATCAAAATACGGTGTTTTTAAAAATATATGGAATAGAAAAATATTTGTTAAATCTCCGAACATCCAATGACGAACATAGAGTACTTTCGATATATCGAATATAAATGAATATCCCTAGTGTCAATCCCTATTGACACAAAGTTCCGTTCCACGCGTTGGACAATTTTAAAATATATGTTTCTTATTACATTTACCTATTATAATAATAAATTAATAATAAAAGTGATAATTCCTTTTGTGTTTTTCGAATAGATAATTTTTGTTTTTCATACATGTGTTTGTTTAATTGTTATTTTTTTGTGCCGGTATTTTTTTAGTTGAAAACAGTACGCGTGACATGAAAAAGTGAGAACTGTCACGCATATCATCATACAGTGAAAATACTATACATATATACTAACTTTCTTCTACTATTTAGTGACACTATTGATAATTCAACTATAATAATACATATGATGTAATATTTATTCTGTGCACAAGGTATGTGACAGTGACACTGACACAGTTTTGTCTTTTTATAGGAAAAAATCTGATATGCTCTGTGGCTTTACTGTAGGTCTGTGAGTCTGTGGGTGGCCTTATTTATTTATTTATTTCCATATATGTATATTAAGTACAATATCTTTATTTCTATGATTTATTTATATCACTGTATCACAGTTTCACAGTATAGTATCTAATATCCAGCGTTGCCGGTACGGGTATTTTTACCCGATTTCGGGTAATTTAGGTCTTCAGCGGGTTTCTTTCGGGTAACGTTGACTGCCGGGTAATTTCGGGTATTTTTGCAAAAATCTATCGTAGTCAAATAAAACCTTCCTAAACGTCCCACCCTAAAGAACGTCCCACCCTAAAGAACGTCCTACCCGCCAGAAAAAAGTGGTTCTGCGTGAAACGATAAACTTTTTTGGTTTGGCGTCACAGTTCACAAACAAAAAAAGGAATCACTGAGAAAGAAATGCCTATACGAAGTTCTCGAAAGAGCAAGCGAAACAGAACATGCTCAAGGGCGCCCTAGCTAGTCATTCGTTCTGTTCATTCATTCATTCGTGGGGATTTGTTACAATATTATCATAAATAAAACTTTTTTCTGCATCATAAATCACAAAAATATAAGAATAACATGATCTTACACATCTGGATCCTATGCAAGGTAATCACATAATAATTTTGTTTACCTATCATCTAGCTACCCACCATCTACCTGAGTAACAAATGTTTAGTGAGAAAATATCATATGAGACAAACATATAACTAATTTACTTGTTTGTTTTTATTTTACAGATCATTAAAGAGAAATAATTTCATTAAAAAAAAACATACTTAAAGGTATATGTAGTAGTCAGTATTCAAAAGCTTCAAAAGGTGATCAATATACATTTCTATACCTTTTTTTGTTAAGATAAAGTGTTCTTTTTTTTTCATGGTTACATCGCTTTTTCTTTTCAACAAAGAAAAAACGAAAAGAAAAAATCAATACAATAAACCATTATAACAATGAATTAATTGGTAATAATGAATGAATTAATACGATAAATTGTTTTTTTTTTTTCATAGTTACATCGTTTCTTCTTTTCAGCTCCCGAATTTTAAGGAAAATTTAAAATAGGTGAATAATCAATACAATGAACCATTATAACATGAAAAAAAAACGGTAGTACGTTGTTTTTTTTTACCACAGAAAACGGGTAATTTCGGGTAATTTTTTATTTGATTTCGCACTTTTTCTCGTTTGACTGCTGGCAACACTGCTAATATCTTCTATGCACGGACGTAACTTCGCTGTGTGTGTAGTGTAGTGTAGTTTTTGTGTGTGTTGTGTTATTTTATTTATCACATTCACGATGTGTGAGTGTAATGAATGATTCATTACACTCACACATAGTACACCGCAATCCGCATGCAGATAGTTTTTTTTTACTTTTATTCATTTCAATAAAATTGGAATAAATATTTGGTAATTGTTTGAAAATAAAATAATTTAAAAATGTCTGACGAATGTGACGGACAATTTAGTGATTATGAAGAGGAAATATCGACTAAGGTTAAGTCTGTGCGAGTAAGTTTTTTGTTAAGTTATAAATACGTAATTATTTATTTGCTCAATCACATTATAATATTTTTATCAATCTATTACAAAACTTGTGGTGAAAGTGCCAAAATTTTTGAGTTAGAGAATAGGCATTTAGGGGTTAGATTACGTAGGAATGCATGTTAGTTTTATAGCTTTTAGAAAATAACCTAACTTTGTTTCAATTACAAATAAATCTTGACATTCCAGGTGTGTTAGAACTACTAATATCAATATCAGACAATTTTCCAGTACAATAAGTCTTGTGACACATTTTGTAATACACAATATTTTTGCGTAATTCAGTATTTTTGCGCAATATTTTTGCGCGCTCCAATTTCATTATGATTCCAGAACCTAACCCATTTATTTTCAGTACAAAATAAGTCTTTTCAGACCAGGTTTGTTAGAATTAACTGCATCAGTTTCACTGAAACAATTTCACCCATGTCATTACACACAGCACACACAAATAGTTTAATTTATTTGTATTGTAATCCAAGTTACGTTAAGTTCTAAAATGTGTAACAACGTTCCCACGACCCCGCCCAGCTACGGCAACACTAGAAAGTCGTTGGGTTTTAGTTGGTAGGAGTTCGGCATAACCATGCAGAGTTTCCTTTGTTGCCAGGTATGCATGATTGATAACTTTAAAAAAAAAATCTAAAATCTTTATGAAATTACCTAATTGTAGATGAATTTTCTCACTATAAAAGCTATAATTTTATAAAACTAACATCCATTCCTACTTAAACTCTACCCCAAAAGCCTACTCTCCAATTTAAAAATTCAATTTTATTTCTATAATATAGAAAAAATTCAATTTGTTTTATTTTCTTTTAGTTTGCAGAGTTACCTGAAATTTTTAAACAAAACAGTGAAGATGATAGTGATATTGATTCAGATGACTATTTCCATGACTCCGATGACCCTTCGCAAATTTCAAAGAAAAAGTATAGTGTCAACTCGCAAACTCCCTCAAATAAATTGACCAACTACCAGCCGTCGGAAAAGTTATTCAAAAAATATGTCCACAAAATCAATGTGGATCAGTATGAGCCGACACAAAAATTTATTGATCAAAATGACAGAAAGTCTGATAATGGTAAGATCAGGTATAAAGATAAACACGATAGAGCTACGGCCGAACAAGTAATGGATCCTCGTACAAAAATGATTATATTTAAATTATTAAACAGAGGCATTATTAGAGAAATTAATGGTTGTATATCTACTGGTAAAGAAGCCAATGTTTACCACGCTACAAATAAAGATGGGAGAGATTTTGCTGTAAAAATATTTAAAACTTCAATTCTGGTGTTCAAAGACAGGGACAAGTATGTGTCGGGAGAGTACAGATTTAGAAATGGCTATTGTCGTTCTAATCCTCGAAAAATGGTGAAGACATGGGCTGAAAAAGAAATGAGAAACTTGGTTAGAATGCACAATGCTAGTTTGAATGTTCCGGAGCCTATAATACTTCGAAGTCACGTTTTAGTGATGGAATTTATGGGTGAAAACGGCTGGCCATCACCGAAGCTGAAAGATGTTGAATTGTCTATATCCACAGCTAGATCTTTGTACAGAGATTGCATCACAATGATGTGGAAAATGTTCAACATTTGTAAATTGGTACACGCCGACTTGTCCGAGTTTAATCTTTTGTATCACAAAGGAAATGTAATTATAATAGATGTGTCACAATCTGTAGAACATGATCATCCACACGCTTACGAGTTTCTGAGGAAGGATTGCACAAATATATCTGACTTCTTTAGAAAAAGAGGAGTAGCTACTCTGACGGTAAAGGAGTTGTTTGATTTCATAACAGACACTACAATAAATGAAAATAATCTAGAAGATTGCCTAGAAAAACTCTCTGATAGGGTAGCGTCTAGAAATTTAGATGAAATGACAGCAAAGGAACAAATTGAAGAAGAAGCCTTCAAAAATGTTTACATTCCTAAAAGGCTCACTGAGGTACTTTTAATTTAATTTTTAATTACTTTTAAATGTCCCTTAACATTGAATTTTAGAACTAAAAGTCATCCATTATGTTTTCTATATATATACTTACTTCTATGAGTTTATTTCCTGGTAGAAAGAATTCTAGAAGATCTTTGTGTCTAAATGTTCATAACAGTACTTAATGGTGTTCTTTTTTGGTTGAAATTGTTGCATTTTAACTTATTCAATGATAGGAAAGACAGCTTAAACAGATTTAAGTGAGTATTGTTTATTTATAGGAACCTACTTACTTTTAATTTATAATTTGCAACATTTATTGAGTAACAAATTTTAATAAAAAAATAAATAATAAATTGAGGTCTAGGTCAAATATTAAACAGCTTGATAATTGCTACGGGATTCTTTCTAAAAATTCGGGAAAAGAATTAAATCGTAAGCCATGCTTGTTTCTCGTCCTTATCTGTATTTTAATTACTTACAATTTCCTTCAATTATTAAGTTTTTTTTTTAAATTAATAGTAATAAAATGTAATACCCACAGATACTTGTAACAATGGATTAAAGACAGCTTAGCTGAATTGTGTACCATTTGGTCTTTTATGAAATTTAACTAAAATTGAAGTAAAAAGTAACTTCAATATTTCAAGAGCCTTGCTTAAATGCTACAATTTAACAACATGATTATTGTAAATAACCAAAGTTGTGAACCTTCAATTCCTAAGGTTAAAACTGTCATTAAGGTCAAATCTCAGGTGTCTCAGTTTGGAGTGACTTAATACACTTTTAAACGACGTTTTAGGTAATCAACTATGAAAGAGATATTATTAAAGCAAAGGAGGGTGAGACAGAAGACCTGACATACAAAAAGATAGCCGGTTTCAATGAGGACCTAACAGGAACTGTCAGCACACCAGAAATCCTGCAACATGACACGATCACAGACAGTGATTATGAGGGCTCCTCTGACTCATCTGAAGAAGATGATACAAGTATGTCTAATTAGCTTTAATTTGTCTCATTTATTATTCAGTCTTTTTGATAACGTAGACTCATAATTTTTTTTTTATTTAGAAGTTGGCAGGTAGGCTAAGTGATCACATGTCATGATGGTAAGTGGCTACCGTCGCCTATAAACAGAAGTAACGCTACAAAGGTTTGAAAGTGCTCTGCCGACCTTAATAGGTAAAACAATAAGGGTATAGGCTCTGACATATCTTACACACCAAGTACTAAATTTTTCAGTAAAATTTAATACTAAAATGGTTGCTGACGATCCACTTGATGGTAGGTGGCAACCACCACCTATATAACACAAGCAGGGCCACAAGTGCTGCAAGTGCGCTGTCGACTACAGTAGGATTAACGATAAGGGATTGGGAAGGGTTAGGGAAATGGGCTCTGGCATCCCTTTCTCACTCACTGAAACACAACAGCACATGTGCTGTTATTTCATGGCGGTCTTCTTTAAGAGGGTTATTACCACCAGACGGGCTGCCCAAACAACTGCAAAAAGCTGTGTGTCCTGCTATTATTTTCCAGAACCAGACCAGAGCCCTAGAACAATGTTAAGGCAAGCACCCCAACCACTCGTCCCACAGGCTCGTCCTAATTATAAACTTTTCATTCAGCCTTTTCGTTAGTGAATTCCAATACCAAAACAGTTATAGGAAATTGACACGCATGTAAGCAGTTCTTTTTATTACATAATATTAAAATTAAAATGGTACTTAATTGACTCTGTAAGAATCTTTGTTACTTACTCTGTAAGAGATGCTATTTCTTTTATTTCGAATAGTGAGAATTCAGGTAGTTAGCCATAAGCCAGCCAGATACTTATGCATACTTAATAACAAATTTATAAAAAGATAAATTTTGTTCCCTTACCTATTTTTTTTAAATTATTTTTTACTTACTAGAAGACGGCAAGGGTGTGGGGTCCTCAAATCGAACAGAGGTCCCGCGTGTAGTTAGCACTCAATGAGTGTATAATAGTCAAACCATTGAGTCAAACCCTAGAGCGCACTAACCGAAAAAAAAATTCCTCACTGAAAAAAAAATTCCTCCATTCAATTTGAGGACCCCACACCCTTGCCGTCTCCTTATAAGATAATGTATAATGTACTAATGCATGTGTATAATAGTTGTGAAAGTTCAAAATAATAGCTCATGCATGTGATTAATTTAGAGCAACTGTTCCGATTTTGTTTTGAAAACCTCGGGACTGGAAACCAAAATCCCAGAATCAAATAATTTTATTAGTAACACCCAGGAAATCGACACTCGATTTCCGCTATTCTCTTAATCATTTTTAATATACTTGTTTGTATCTTCCAGAAACAAAATTCAAAAGTAGCGCACGCCCTCGAGATGAATCTCCTAGCAGTAAAAAGGCTAGAAAGAAGGCTATCAAGGAAGGTAAAGCTGAAAAAAGGAAAACCAAAACTCCGAAACACATTAAGAAACGCAGAGATAAAGGCTCCTCTAGGAAATAATTTCAATTCTATTCAAAAGGTATATAGTCTAAGGTCGACAGAGAGGCTGAAGGTCTACTTGACACAGATAGTAGGTAGGTGGCTTTCGTCGCCTACAACAACGCCACAGGTGCTGCATGTATGCTGCCGACCATAGTAGGATTAAGGGAAATGGGCTCTGGCATCCCTTGCTCAATCACTGAACAATAGCACACATGCTGTTATTTCATGGTGGTCTTCTGTAATGTATTAAAATGATCTACACTCTGAATAGGATATTGTTAAGAATACAGTAACACTGGAGAAATAAAAATTTTGCAGTGCAATTTGTAAAATTATTTTGTACAAGATATCAATGGTGTATCTAATATATTTTGGAAATAATTATTTATTAGTTTAAGAGAAAATATAAATAAAACATCTACAGTGTTATTACAAAAAAGATAAACAGACATTGAAAAAGTGTCTAAAAAAATTTATTACAAAAGCGTGTTTAAGCAGTTAAGAGTTAGGCATGGTTTAAATAATACTTTTCATATTTAAATACATGTCAATGCTTGTCGAAGCCTCAAAGTTAGTCTAAACTGCTTTGTCTCTAATTTTCGCAAGTTGTATTTAGTGGTGTGGTGCATTTTAAATTGAAATAATCAATAATAATATCAGTGATGGAATTAAACTTTGCAGATTTTATTGATGTAAATCTGAGAATCTGAGAATCCACAAGAATTGGATTACATATATGGAAAACTTTCGAGACAATCAAGTGAATTGTATACGAATTAATCTTTTTGAAGTTTTCAAAAAATAAAATATAAAAACAAAATTATGAAATATGTTCTCGGCGGCGCACAGTGGGTCGAAACTGCTATCTGAGGGACATAGGGAACTTTTTTACAAATTCCATTTTTACGAAATGCCTATCGAAAGGTCTCGTCGATTTGATGTATAATGATAATAATATATGATTCATATTACTTGAAATAATTTTTATTTATATTATACTCATTTGACAATGAGTAATGACGATTGACAAATCTAGATAAACACATTCCATTCTTTCAACTGATCACTGTTCTATGTGTACAATGTACTCATTATATACGTAAGTTTTGGTTCAATAATTAATTTATAATCACACACGGCACTGTTTTATTTATATATAGATAATTTTAAAATATTTTTCTGCGTGGATATTCTATTAGCACATAATAAATTTGCATAGAAAGGAACGTTTTGGATTGAACCAAATGAAGTTGAACGAAAGTTTTGTAATGTTGCTATTTTATAATTTTAAAATAGCAACATTTGGTTGCCTATAGGTTGCCTACCGATGTTTTTGGTCAAAGGTCAAAGGTTAGTCAAAGGACAAACACTGTTTTGTAATAGCGAAGGTTAAACATTATTTGAGGCAGGGTTTAAACTGTGAAATTGTTAACAAATGTCATTTGACGCTGTTTGACAAAACACGTGTTGAGACATAGTTTAGTATTTTTTTTTGTAACAACACTGCTAATGTTTAAGTAAAGATATTTTTTTTATTTTCGATACCTTGTATATTTTTGTAGGTATATTATTATAATGAAAAATAACTAACCAAAGTCCTTATTTTATTTTCTATTCTCATACGAATAAGATACTGACTTTCAAAGATCACATTGGTAGCTTCGAAAATGCAATGAAAGCAGCTTTACTAACATAGACTTACTCTATTCAAGTTCATTAACAGAAAACTTAGATAAATGCCTGTAGTGTGAGCTTAATAAAATAGGTACATTCCAAAAACTAAGTAACCATATCAAACGAGCTTATATTTGAATCGGTCATTTCAAAAACCTCATAAGTCACTTAATTAGAATTTTTCAGAAATCAATAAAAACTGTTTCATACACAAACAAATGAGTTTTAATGGACTTTTTTATGTTCAATTTAGTATTTGAGTGGTAAAAAATTAAAATAGCGAATAACCTTTACAGCTTATTAATAGAAATAATGAAAAAAACCTGAAAAACAGTTCTTGACTTATGTTGCTTTAGCGAGAAACAGGGTTAGTGGTATATAATTTAAGCAAAACAATAGTAGTAATCATATTTTTTATTGCTTGTCTTTGAGAATTACGCTTAAAAATAATCTTATTATCATTTTACATGTTTTAATATCTTTATGGGTACATAATCATATTCTCCATCATTCTCATCTGGATTATCTTCAACATTTGCAGTTGGCCATCTAAAAATGTTGTTATAAAATGGCATATGCTCTTCCAGAATGCTATCTTGTTACGCATCTCTCTTTAAGAAACCATTTTCAGCAAAAAAAGCATGTTGGAAAAAAATATGACTTAAGAGGTTTTTGAAATGACCGATTCATTTCTTTTTCTCTAATAATGTAACTCATGCATACATATTAACCACCAATAATGATTCAACAAATTCCTTAATATTGTTGGTATAGACATCAGCTATTACAAAATATGTCTATGAATTAAAAAGCGAGTATTACAATTTATTAGAAAGAAAAAATGCTATATAAATACATAACTGAGCAATAATAATTGTAACTTAAACAGTGGCTCTGTTAAGTTACAATTATTAGTTAAACTCTGACTATGTTGCTCAAATTTTCTTCTGTTATTTTACTCTAAATAATTGCATACATTATATTTCTAAAATTGGTATCAATAAAAATAAATATAAATGTCGGGCAGTTTTGAATTACTTTTAAATGAAATACAATTAATAATACATTTATTTCAATTACTTCCTAAAAATTTAATTTGTAATCATTGCTATTTCAAATACCTGACGCTGAAGTACATATTTTTTAATTAGTATTTCAAATACTTATGGCTTCAAAATACATTTTAACAAATACATCTAGCGATCTTATTAATAGGTGCGTTCTGTAGAAAGTGGCGCTCGATAGCTTTCATAAGCAGGCAAGAGTGTCTGACAGTACAAGGTAAAAGTGTACGTAAAAGGAAATTCTTCTTTTACTGATTAATAGGTTGGGCTAGACTAGTTCTATTCTATTTACATTACCTAACACCTGACTGTATTTTGTATTTTTACTTCAGAGTTTAGCTTACGGCGTACGAGTTTAGCCTTTAAGAGTTTAGATCAAATGCATTGCATCCAAAAATATGCGAGCTTTTTTGTTTCTTTTGTAAAAAAAAATTTACCCTTCATTTGGGCTTCGCCAGAGTCTGATCCATCTAGGGCAAGCAACGCCTTCGGGTCATAAACCCAGAAATCGAATAGATTGACTTGAAGTTTGGCGTTGCTGGTCTCGTTTTTTGTCTTTTCCTGTCAAGTTATTCTGTTGATATAGATCTATATCAACTATGTTCCTGTCATTACAGGATCTTTATTACGATATACTCTAGCTAGACCTTAGTGCCGCCTTGTAGCTCTATTATCAGTAGGTACAAAGTTTTATAAGCATTTTGAATACGCAGTTTTCGTTTCGATGTTTTCCTTCACCGATAAAGCAAATGATAATGTTATTTTTAATGAACTCGTAAACCGAGAAAACACAAGTCTGCTTTGTTTTAATTTTTTTTAAAAGCTAAAGATTTTAAAAATAATCTTATGTAAGTAAATATATCAAATTCTACCTACTAAAGAAGCCCTGATTTTGCTATATCATCCCTACAAATCTATGTTCTCTTAATTTTGCAACTCTTGGAGTTGTGAACTCACAATGCCAATAGTAATAACACGGTCTCTGCACGTCGATGACGTCATTTCTGCCCAGCTGATACTGACCTACCGTATGAGGCGTTCGGCAAGCGCGAAGCGATGGAAGGTAGCGGGAGGAGCATCGCATTCCAGTAAGGTGGAAAAATAATGTGACCGATATATATAAAAAAACTTATATACTAAAATATGACAGATACTCTTATGGCCCGCACTGGCTGGCGGTATGCACGGCACAGCAAGTGATATTTCCTAAACATAGTATTTTTAACCTTATTGCGAGAATTTAGGCATTCACACTCCTTTATTTCAATACAAAGAGGCTGTGTTCCAAGGAATGCCGAAGCATGTGCCACGGCTTGTATATCTATATAGGATCTGCTACTATTTATTTATTCTTATTAAATTTTATTTTATTTTAATTACATATGCAGATTATATTTATTTATTTATATATATTTATTTATATATATTTAAACCACACTAGCAGCTATTGAGCTGATGCGTGTGTATCAAATAGTTTGAAGATTATATGTTCATCCATTTTGTCCAGTCTGTTCTTAAAACAATTCACTGATGGCGCCATGACAACACTTTCAGTAAGTCTGTTCCAGACCGTCTCCACTCGGTTAGGTAAAAGTGCTTCCTAGATATTTTCTTACTTGGATTTTGGCATAGTTTTAAAGGGTGTCCTCGTAAGTGCTTATTAGTATCAAGGGTGTATAGTTCTTGGAGACAGTCTCGATGAGACTTCCTCTCTGTCGACGCTGTTCGAGTGAGGTAAGGCCAAGGATTTTGAGTCGCTTCTCAAAATCAAAAATGATTAGCGTGCTAATCATTTTTGTAGCTCTTCTCTGCACATTGTCAAGTATCTTAATGTCCTTTTTAAAATATGGAACATATATGTATATATATAATGGAATAATGGAACATATATAGCATTAAAAGTTGTAGACCAAGGATTTTATAGCTGCAGAAAGAATGGGATCTTGGATGTTAGGTACTTTTGAAAGCTGTTGAGTTAATTATTGCATTCTAGATACATTTCTTATGCTAAGTCCTCGAAATATATTTGCCAGGCTAGAAGGTCTGACGTTATATATTTTACGGTGTAGGATGCTGAAGCGTGCCTAGAGACGCGAAATGCCGTGCCATGGCATCACGTCAGTCAGCGCTGACCCTTATCGTCTCAAAACCTTGTCTATGTCATTACAGAACGTGAGAAGTGACGTGTACCTGGTTAGATTCTTAAATTAAAAACCACTTACCTACCAAGATGAACGTTAAAGGCAAGAAACTACATACTACCCACTTCTTATCTTAATCCTAAAATAAATTTACAATATTTGGAGTTAATAAATCAGTCGTATTTAATTGATACAACGAAAAATGTCTTTGGATCTAAATAAATTTGACTCACAGACTATTACTATACCTATTATTGTGTACAAACTGCGGAGGGTCGAGTTAGGAAAATTAATTTTGACGCACAGACTTATACGACAGAATTCTAGTCATATGTGTATCCTTATTCCATTATAGAAACATGATATTACATAGGTAGGTATGAAGAGATTCTTTATTTTGAGAATTGAGACAATACTTATAAAGAGGCTATTAGTCGTATTATAATTATTATCTAATTGATAATGCAACTTTGCATTAATAATAACTGCAGGTAAATTACTGTATGGTGATTGTATCACTAGTTAATTGTCTTATTTCATATTGATGAATGGTTTCTGATAAGGCATCATAAAGCGAAAATTGAATTGATTACTAAAAAATAACTGTTTACTTCTTACTTTGTAGATATGTTGTTTTTATACTAAGAACTTTTAGCAATGGAATCACAATTTGCGCGACTTTGCTGATGCACTCGAACGCAGTCATCGAAATGTATGCAATATTGTTTGTTGCATGCGCCGGTCGCCGAGGCTAAGGGATCACTCGTTTGACATCCAATCCAGTCAAAGCGAACGCACTGCGCTGCGTGTGTGAATAAAACTTATGTTTTTCTATATAATATTTTGTATAACATGCGATGTCACCTTGCGGGCAATTGGAAAGAACGTAGGTACTTACAACAAAACGGTATATAATAGGTGGCCCTGGCCAATTAATGATGTTCACACAGGTTGTGCGTTACAGACGAGTTGACCGAACGGCAAAACGCGGAACGCATCCAATGTGACATCCCTGAAAGTACTCACAACACAAAAACTCACTTGCCGCTAATTCATTGCAATCTTGAAGAGGTGACATACTATCGCAAGTAGAAATGCTCTATGACGCAGTGAATCCTGCCACTGCTCACTGGAGCACATCGAAGAGAAGTGAAAAAAGTATTCTGTATTTGAAATCTCACTCAACCCTTTGTATATTGTTAAATAAATATTTTTTTTCCTTTGATTCCAAGAAGCCAAGGACAGCTAAAAGTTAAATCAGAGTTGTCTGTGTAGCGCTTCGTCGAGACGTTGGGTGGGTTTCGCGTCTGTATTACGTGACTCACTTATTCTGTGCCATTCAGCGGGCAACTCTGAGTTGTGTCCATGGAAGTATTATATACTACGTACCTATAGGTTGTGTCTTTTCGAAATTCGCGCCCTAATTTGGTAGTATTAACCAATCAGCTCTGCGAGTCTCGATGATGTTCGTTGATCCCTAATGCTGACCGCGAGGTGGCGCAAGAGCCTAGGTTTCGGGATTTTCACCCGACAAGCCGCAGACAAAGAGGTCGATTGATGTGATTGCTGAATAGAAATTGAAATAGTTACATTACGAATCCGCAAAATCAAATCAATCATAGTTTTTAAATTGTAATTCAACCAAAGTTAATAAAAACCTCCTTGAGATTCAGCGACGTATTTTTTTTAACATACAAAATTGGAGGACATTGGTCTACCCTTCCCTGTATGCGCCGTGATCGGAGACCGAGCAAGTCCCTGATAGAAGAATTTACAAGGCATCCCTTCAGAGCGTTGGTCGTGTAAATCCGCCGGTCTGCGGGCCCCTCGGCGCATCTTCAGCTAAGTTCGAAACAAGATACAATTTTTTTTTCTCTTCAAAAATTACTTTTTTCGGTCTTTCTATTCGGGTACTTTCACGTCGACGGCTCTCCTTCGATGGTAAAGTTTCTTTAACTCCAAATCTCCACAAGGTCCCTGGTATTTGTTTTAAATATATTCTCATATAACTTTTTTTGTACCTATCGTATAATTTTATTATTTTTATTTTTAGTACTCTGGTATATTATGTAATTTAAATAAAAAATTTTTTACCAGAGACTATTTTTTTTTATTTCCTTTTTTTAATTGTCCGCCTGTCCGCGCCTCACGCACGCGGAAAAAGGCGTAACAATATAACCGAATAAAATAGATATGGTCCATAAAAATATGTATTACAGACTACTTATACATAATATTAATTTTCAGACTACATTTGCTATCAAATCTATAGGCTCCAGTACACATTGGGTCAATCTCGGCCATTCGCCATCGGCCTTCGACCATCGGCGGCGATGCGTTCACACAATAGCGCACTCATTGCTGACTAGTTAAATAGTCGCAGAGTAATTTATAATATAGGAAAGAAACCAAACAACACTATATGCTCATATACACTTATGGTGTGACGAAAGAACCGTCAAATTGGCGTTAGCGCGTCAACATTAGCAATTCTCCGCAAATATGCGCCAATGACCCCTGTTGTACACATTGGAGATGGCCTTTATTGGCCCAAGTTGACCCAAAGTGTGCAGTCCCCCATAACATTCGAACAGTATTTTAATAATTTGCATATACACAACTTGAGCACTTTTTATAAGAATATCGACCATCCTTAAGTTATAGTAATTACTACTACCTCCTTCTAATATATTTTAAAAATGCTAAATTAGATGATAAATATTCTTATATTACATAGGTAATTATTTATAAAGAAATTTATTTTAAACCGTCTCAAGTTAGCTTCATGAAACATTTACTGTAAACCAAGATAGGACAAGCCTAAACCGTTTATAAAAAATCCTAATTAGGCAGATGATTACTAACAACGCTTGCGTATCAAATAAAGTGTCTATAATTTCATAATTATAACATTTACCTACCTATCTTCTCATCTGATATGCTGAACTTAATAGAAATGTAAATTATAATTAAAACTAAGGTTAAATTATCACATTCCGCCATAATATCTTTGTACTGATACAGCACCTCGTAAACTAATAAAGCACTGAATTGTATCACATGGTTTAAGCACTGAGGAAATTCGCTAAAAGTTCTTTGGGCTTATTCTCAAAAGATATGCGTAGATTTACGCCACACAAACCATCCACCGAGTTGGAATAAGACCTATAACTTAGAGGGCACTAATCTTAAATATTTCTGCTGTACGTTTTGTAGGATTTATGACTATATCTTCAATGAGTAGTGTGGTAGTAGCCTTAATATAGATTATATATTTGACGTGAAACATGTTCACAACATTAGGCCCAACAAAGTAGGTATGGCAAGCTAGCGTACATCCTTAATGAGTCTTTGCACTACAAGTGGATTCTTAAGTAGCAAACCGCCACCTGAGACCAATATAGCAGAGAGACCTGAAAACGAACATGATGCCTAACATTATTGCGATCTCCAACCAAACGGAGCTCCTCTCTATGTCCAGATATTTGAAGAGTACGTCCGGTTTGTCGAAGTGGCAATAAAAGTCTTTGCAGTCCAACTGCGTTCTGCCGAAGCCGAAGATGGTCAACACCATTGCGACCACTCCGCAGCGAATGAACGACGTCTTCATGACAATGTTCATTATCAGAGGGATGCGATGAGCGAAGTCGAAGCCGTATATAGCGAGCCCCAGAAACGGTGCGATCGTTGTCGGTCCGATTGCGCATCCATTCTGGAAATAAAAGCAATAACTTTCACCATTTAACATTAACTTATTGTACATTTTAATTAAATTAGATATGGTGCAAGAAATCGCAGTCTTGAATATTTACATTATAAAAAACCCTTTTAAAATTTGTAGTGGCAGGGTAGTCATGTGTCCGGTTGCGGACCCCCGCGGTGGAGCTGCGGAAGAGTGTTCATCCGACCTCGCAACTTCACCAAAAGCGGACGAGGAAGACGCCAAGAGATTTAGTCGGTAGGTCTACCCCACTACCATCTCGGGGCAGGAGTCCGACATAACCCACTGGTCTGTCCCCAGGCCGGTGGGTATCCATGATGGATTCCTCTTGTAAAAAAAAAGGGGTAATCATAATCTGTATAACCCGTCTGGCGGCATTAATCGCCTTTTTACTAAAGACCACATTGAGAACAGCAGTCGTGTGCTGTGTTTCCATTAATTAGTAAGGAATTTCAAGGATTTCTTCGTCCTATAAGGCGGTTATTTAAAAGATCCTAGATAAAAAGTAAACTACCATTAACCCTAATATTATTGTTGTCATTTGTTTTATTTACTGTCTTATTTTTCTTGATACAATTTTAGATGACGTCATCTATATTTTAAAAATAATTTCAGATAGCCAGACCTACATTGTTTATTAGAACAAAGTGATGATTGGGACTACTTTTTTATTTTCATTTTCACTTAAGGTAAATGTCCCCTATTTCGGCATGTTAAGGCTCTTAAGATTTTAAGATTTTTTAAATATATTACTAAACATGATACCAGTTTGAAAGCTTTTGTGTGATGAATGTTGGTACTTTGCCGGTAATTTCACCCTAGAATTATATAGTTTTAATATGAATTGTTTTTTATATTAATTTATTTGTGAGCCTCTTGTTTGAACCCTATTTCGTGATAAAATTTGGCTCTGCTTCTAAGTTCGTGAGCTCGTGGCCCCTGTTTCGTGATAAAGATTTTTTACAGTCAGTAATGATAATTTATTAATAAAAAACATAAATATTTAAAGGGTTTAATAGTTAAAAACAGGATAGACTTTTTTTAAATAAAAAAGGTGTGAGCGTGAGATTCAGCTTAATACCAATAAATAAATTACTTACAAATTAAAATTTAAAACAAAACTCAATGTGTTTTTCGTTTAAACCTTTGGTTTGCTAAAGTATACACATTAATATTAGGTATGTAGGTACATACATTACAGTAATGTATATATATATATATATTACATTACTGCTATCTCTTTGCTTGATTAAGAAACAAAATTATGAACTTAGTAATAAAAATAAACTTAAATGAATTTTAATAAATCTAAATACTTAAATATTTAAATAATTTCAAATAAACTTAAATAAATTTAAATGATTGAACTTTGAAGAATAATCATAAAAAAAAACTCTTTTATAGACAAAACATAAGCGTTGCTGGTAATCCATCGATTGGAATCGATGACTTATTGATTTTTTTCTTTGTTTTCTAGTAAAAAAGATACATACCCACTTAATAAACACAGAGAAATGAGTGTATCGATGTCACGAACTTGAGGAAAAGTAACAGAATCGAGTTCCTTGTTTCGTGTTATTGATTTTTGGAAATTCTCGCACTCAAATTTGTAGATCTTTTTTAAATTATGTAATTTAAAAATTATTTATCCGATTTATAATTAAAAATATATAATAATAAATAAAATAAACAGAATAAAAAACAAAATCATGCCAGTAGTAGCTATGCGAATTTACCTTAAAAATGTAAATTCAGGTCAACTTCAAACCCGTATTATACGAATTCTAGTAAATAAAACATATACCGAATTTAGCTCATAAGAAACTTAATTAAATACATTTTTTTTTTTTAAATTTACGTTTAAATTATCTTAATTATTATATAAATGCACAAGCAACAAAAATGTATCTAGAATATCTCTGATTCGGTAGTGACACGAACTAAGGGACACACGAAAAATAAATTGACCGCTATTTCGTGAGTCGATTTATTGCAATTTTAAAGGAATTCTATGCTTGCTATAACTTTTTTCAAAGTCTAATCGATTGTTAAGGAACACAAAAAAACACAATTAAAAGTTCTAGTCAAATGCTCTTACCTTTGCCTGTCCGTAAGCTTAAAAAATAAGAGCGCTAACCTTACGGTGACAAGGTATATACGCACGCCGCACAGCTGTTAGTCGCCGATTGAGAGTTTCAAGCGTCGTATTGTTCTCAGTTTAGTCGCCAAAATGTTGGTACTTGATTTTTTAGACAGTTTAAATGATAGAGATTTGGTACTAATCAAAAATTTAAATAAATAATGTTTAAATTGCTTATTTTTTGCGCCACAAACAAAACTAACGAAATAACGTACTAGCACGAACCAGGGGCCCTTTACCTTATACTAAAAAAATTAACTTTGTAATCCGAATTAAATTCATCCAAATGCGGAAATGTCAGATTTATTGAAGTCTTACTTTAAAAAAATATAAAAATTTAACGTGACACACACATAAGTGACCTTTTCAAATAATTGATTCATTATATGAACTGATATTATATTAAAATTTAAATTGTAGACATTTCTGTTTCTATGGCAAAATTTATTCCTTATGATATGACCTACAGCAATTAAAATCATTGTAATTTTTTATAGAAATTTGAGCGTTTTCAATGCTTGGTCTTATGTGAATTGAATGCAGTTTTTCTTAATTCATGTTCCTAAAAACTAATCGTATTTGAGTTATGCCTCGCCGACCCATTTGGATTGATCACCTGTATAATTATATAGAAAAATCAAAAATTAGGAGTTTGATAATAGGAATCAAATCTGTAATTTATAAAATAATCTACCTTAATTTATACTCTTATGCTTTCTTTTGAATACTTATACTAATATTATAAATACGAAAATTTGCAAGTTTGTTACTTAATCACGCAAAAACGGATGAATGGATTTCGATGAAATTTGGCACACAGATAGTTTATTACTTGGATTAACATATGATAGTTTTTGTCCTGGAAAAATGTTAGGTTCCTATGATATCTTCAAAAAACGAACTACAGCGCGTATAGTATTACATAAAGCAAATTATTTAATATTTATAATTAAATAAAGTAAACAAATTAAAGGAAAGTATTAGTTTTTTCAAATTATTCATAGAAGCCGAGTTCCAAAGTTGATTAAATAATACTCTTTATATAATGAACTATCGACCCGCTCCCGGTTTTCCACGAGAGCAATTTTTATCACCTAATTAGGTATATACATAAATGTTCCTCGTTTATTGGTCTTTCCATAAAAGTAAAACGGAATCAAAATCGGTTGAGCGGTTTTGGAGTTTATAGAGACATCAATTTTTATTTATAAAGAAGAAGAATATAACTATGAATCAACTGTGATGTGTCACACTAAAAATTATAACTTCAAAGTTCCACAGCACAATTTCGCTGAGTAATTTAGTTCAGTGAACTTATGAATGCATTGTATTAGCTATTGCATAATTTGAATTCCGGGTTCAACAGGTTCAGTTTATTTCCTGGGTTAAATATATTTACCTATTTTTATGTAAGAATACATTTGCCTACTATATTATTAAGTATATCAAGTCTTATTTTTTAGAAGTGAATACCGACTACAACTATAGGCCATAAAAACAATCCTATATTCACGTCATGTAATTAAAATGTGATATTGAGTAATTAATGCGATATTGTACTTAAATTGTCATTTTCATATTAAACTTTTCTCTGCTACAGAATGTCGAAGCTACTACCTTTGAAATCTAATCTTTTAAATTACTTTTCTTTTCTTTAAACTTATCTTGATGGTAGGAGGCTACCATCAATTGTAACCAAGTAACTGCAAGTACCCTGGATAGGATAAGGAATGAAAAGAGGTTTAGAGAATGGGTGTTCGTTATTCATTCACAGAAACATTGTTGTGTTATTCTTCTGGAAAGAGCTGACCAGTTTATAACTGCGGAACGCAAGTTTGGAGTGCTCCAAACTTGTAAGATATATTCCTTCGTAATTAGACTTAATGATAACTGTCTTATGATCTAAACAACAAATGTGTAATGACGGAAGGCAAACAACTTCATCTTTTAAACTCTTTTCCGGATAACAAGGACCCATTAGTATTTTGGATAAATAATGTATACACCCCGGACGAAATAAATTATATTTAATAACCAAAAACCAATTGAACAGTGGCAGGAGGCACTGCATTCCTTAGTAATAAATTGGGCCGCCTATCTAGTCAGAAAAAAAACTTATGCCGTCAAGACATTTTTAGCGTTAAAGCAGTGATATCCTATTGAGACAAATTCTCGGCTATATTAACGCAAACGCTAGTTTAAATCTAGTAGTAACTCCGAGTCTTCAATTTCATATGTGATTACAATTGCGTGGCAATCACTAATAAGCATGTGAAGTTCTACCAATCAGCAATTGGCCAACGTAGGTAACACTAAAGCCCATACAAAAAGGAAAATATCTACATCTGCCTAAAGAAATATTTGTACTTACACGAACATTGAACACGGATCCAATCGCCATGCCCATCCCTTCAGCGACAAGTGACGTCACATTTCCGATGAAACAGAAGACTATGAACCTCGACACTTTGAACGGAACTCCCACCATGAAGTAAACTATTGTACAGAATACCACGTTCAATAAAACTTGGACGGGTAGTTTCGAAACGGTCAATGCCGCATAGTACGGAGTCAAACTGTACCACCGGTTGAAATGCTCCTTCTTGACTAGTTTTACTTCTTGAGGATCTGAAACAGTTACGTCACAAATTACAAAATCTCGCTTCCAGTCCAATTGAGTTCGAAATCATTACGTTCTAAGAGGCATGCAATCTTTACTTCCAAAAGAATCGCTTGGTCTCTTCCAATCTTTGTCTATGCCTTGTTCTAAGTGTGATAATGGGATCTGACATATCCTTACTCATTCACTAATACAGAACAGCATACGTTTTGTCATTTCTCACTAATCTTTTCTAAGGAGGTGGTTACTGAAATGTTATGCGCGCATGAGATTACCTATTATTGCAGAAAATATCATTCGTAGGAAGCCGGGGCGCGACGCTAGTAAAATAATAAAAGTAGTGTAGTATTCTCATTGTAATGCTTGTTGCAGACCGAAAATGATGTTGGAAGACAACAAATATTGTCTTTGATTAAAGGTTTGTAGTTTAAACAAAATGCTTTATATGGCAACAATGACTCTCATGTATACATATATAATGAAAATGGTGTAAAAACTAAAAAATAATAAACGTCGTCAATAAGTTAAATAGCTTTTATTTTTATCCACCAACACTCCTCACATTAATAAATAAAACCACCGTGAAATTACCATGAATAACATGGTGTACTTTTGTGTTACGGTGAATGAGTAAGGGATGCCAGAGCCGATTTCTCTATCCCATCCTTCTGCTTTATCCTAGTAAGGTCAGTGCGCACTTGCTTGTATGTTAATAGGCTGCCATTTAGTGGAGCGTCAGCCTGCTTGCCGACCTTAAAAAAATACTGTGATGTTTCATTGTGATTTTAACCAAACTGTCTAAACTTTTAATACACAGACCTGAATTAAATATTAGCTTTGTTGATGAGTGACTAAAAGTTTACTAACTAATTTTTTTATATAATTAAAGTAAAAAATAATTAATAACACTCACCACCCGAGGCTAATAATAGATTTAAAATTCAAATTAACTTCAAATTTGAAAAGCTGTGAAAAGTAATTTTATTCGTGTTTAACAACAAAAAATATAAACCTGTGACGTTTTATTCAGTTCAGATGTTATAACAATTACAAAAAAAACTAATATATTCATATAGGAAGTTTTTTTTTTTTTTTCTATCAAGGAACTGCATACAAATTGAACTTAAAGGGAAACTTGTTTCATATAGGTATACTTATACGGTTGTAATTAATTCCAATAGAGATAGATTTACATGACTATTCATGGTGTTTGTACGCTTTTTATAGCCTTACAAACCAAAGGAGATTGCCTCATAATTTTACTTTTGCGACGAACACTGTCACTTTAATTGCCAAATTAATAATAGTCATACTTACAAACAAGTACTGGCACCATGATTTGGGTATAAGCGAAGAAAATGATCAGCCCAACACACATTTTTAAGTGATTGAACATCTGAGTGCCATCATTAGCCATATCAAAGAAACAGAGGCCAATGAGGATTCCGCACATAATGTGGTGAATTGTTTGGATCCATAACCCTGAAAACCAAAAGCAGAAATTATTGATAAATTTAACTTGATAGGCAAGCTAAGCTGAAACCAATTTTATAAATTGATAACATCAAACGAAATTATAAAGAACTATCTTTTGCCCACGACTTCGTCCGCATTCCTTTTACTTTTACTTAAGCGTTAAAATATTTATTTAAGATTTATTGCTCGTATAATTTTGTCAGGCGTTGCATTTTTTTTTTAATGATCCCTGGGGAACAGTACTTTTTCTTTGCATGAAAATTTCCCTATGTCCATTTCTGACAACGTGTATGAAAAATTTCATGACAATCGGTAGAGCAGTTAAAGCGTGACAAACAATGAAACTAACCTTTGCATTTATAATCCTTGCACATTAGTTATAAAATAACTATCTGTCTGTATGTCTGTATGTACCTATGTTCACGATCACGATAATCTCAAAAACTTCTGAACTTATTTTCATGCGTTTTCGTTTATCAACAGAGTGATTCCTGAGGAACATTTAGGTGTATAATCCGTTAATTAAAGTTTTCTGTAAATTTGTTGAAATATGACGATGATTGTTAAAGATGTCGGAAAAATCAAGCCGTCTGGGTGTTTTTCATCGAAAACGCTGACGCTGACAAATCCATTAGAAATAGGACAAAACAATGTATGGTGAGATTGTTTCTCTTTTATAGGTCTACAAAAAAATCCTAGACGGCATAGCTATGTCTATCTATTAAAGATAGTATACCTATTCTAACTTCCAAAGAAAAGATCCCATATTATGTGGTATTTAAAAAGCTATTTAGACGGATTATCATCAAATTAAATACGTTAGTTACCTTAAGCAGTTCATACACATTATATTAGCCCTTACATCGTACAATTTAAATAAATATCTTAGAAGTTATCGTAAATTAAAAACTACGCGCGAGAAAATAAATTCAAGCGGTCCCACACCGACGCGACGCGACGGGACTCGCTTGATGCAGAAGCAGGCGTTCAGGGCGTTATATTACCTACTCAAATATTTTTTAATTTTCCAACGCGGACAGTCGCAGGTAGCAACTAGTATCAAATCAAATAAAGAATATATGAACCACTTATAAACATAATACAAATCAATAATGTTTAAAGTGTATAACAAATAGGTACAAGAAGAAAACAATGGCAGGTATGTCCGCCTTCGCTCACGCTTGGTGGCGCTGGCGTTGTTCCAGATCACACCATTTTGACAGCTCCCTTAATCGCGTATTGTTTTTGTGTGTTTATTATTTGTTTTGAGAAAAATGGCAGAAAAGTACGGCTTTTTGACAGTTTGTGAGCTGAAAAAAGAATTAAAGGAGAGAAACGCTAGAGTTAGATACAGGGAAAAAGGAAATACCTGTGTCCCAATGTTCTCGATGAGCACAAAGGCACAACACAGCACTGAGGCATTTTATTTCCTCAAAATGTTTAATATTCTTTCACTCAACTGATAATTTCATATGAATTACTAGTGTTTCACAGATAGCAAGACCTCCAAATATACCAGCGCCATCTGCTTTGAGCTTTCGAGATTAGGCGCTATTAGAAGTTGCGTTATTTTGTAATAAAATATAAGACTTTTGTCAGCATAAAGTAAAGCAATGAACTCACCCTGACGATTCCGAGATATCTGTTTCAACATTCTGCAGAGTAATATCGAAAACTGATCGAAGAACGTGGTCGGATATCCGCAGGAGTTCTCCGATTTCTGGATCTTCATCCACGCCATCGACGAATCCATTTCAGATATTTGACTGGATAGAGAAGTGGACGATGAGCTTGATTCGTCATACGTAGGCACTTTGTACGTGCATTTCTCATTAGTCAACATCACTTCAGCTTCGGCGTTATCTTCTGTTTGATAGCAAATTTTCAATTGCATATTATTTATTGGATCGTTTGATGCCGCTTCCACTTTAGCCGATTTGTAGATTTTACCATTTAAAATCTCTTCACATAATAATTTAACATTTTGCGGATTTTCCGTGAGCTCGATAACTGAAAATGTAAATACATATGTTTTGTTAATTTTAGCGTGTGCTTTGTTAATTTTATGTGATATATGACATTAAGCGCACATAGGTATGTGACGAAGGGCAGCGTAGAGTATTTTTCACTGAGAAAATATTGTAGTTATTGCTCGCGTTGAAATAAGATCCAAAATCAATTAACACTACAAATATTCTCTTAAGAGCATCGAAGGAACTACGGGAGAAAGATGTTAATTGATTTTAGATTTTATTTCAACGTAATATCCATAATATTCGTAGATAGGGAAAAATGCTCTACGCTGCGCTTCGCCATGTGTGCGCCGCCGGCCCTAACTCTCTCCCACGGATATACTGAACAAATTTCTGCCTAATATTGAGGTAATATCTCAAACTTATAAAGCTATATTAATAATAAATTGTGTGAATTCGTTTCTTTTAAAGTGCCACCATGACGATTCCTTAATATCGGGTCACTACACGTGCAGTGTCTATTGCTTTAAGAAAGATCAGATGTCCATACTTTCAATAATTGAGCATAAAATTTATACGCAAGAGCTTCCTACTTTAAGTATTTTATTTACAGATTAAATCAAGTTGTTTGCAATCAAAGTCAACATTTGCTTTATATTATTTACTTTTGGCATAACTTGTAGGTCAGCAGTTTTTTTTTTATGTGTGCAATGAATCTTATCCAAGTCAATATCACCATTTGAGTCCAATAACCTTGCCCTAATTATCACAATGAGGAAGTCCAAATAACTTATTTTTTTTCCAACATAGTCCAAATTTACTCTGATGTGAATTCAGACCCGATATTATCGAGTAGATATTTTCTACAGAACATAATTGATATTTATGGATAGAAAAACATTATAGGTTAGACAGGCGTGCTCATAGAAGATCGGGGCGTTTCTTTCTTTGAAAGTATCTGATGGAAAGAATAACTTAAAAAATCCATGATACATGATGTCTTTGACCAACTTGAGCCTACAATGATCTAGGATGGGTGACTTATCATTTATTCTGAAAATTACCACGGTCGACCTCGCATTTTTAGCTCTTGTGTCATTTCTTGTGTTTATAATTTACGGTAGCTACTTATCAACAACAAGTGAATCATCCGCCTGCATTTATATTTAAAAAAATCTGTCAGTGGAATGCATTAAACATTTTTGTATCAGTGACAAAATAATAAGTTTTTTAATGTTAAGATAGGCAGACAGCCTGACGGTCCACTTGTTGGTAGGTGGCTACCGTCGTCTATAACATAAGCAACGAAACAGGTGCTGGAAATACCCTGCTGACTGCAGTAGGTTTAAGGATAAGGGATTAGGATGGGATGGGGAAATGAAATGGAAAATAAAAATGGATAGTTTTAATGAACTTCTGATTACAAGAGAGCTTTTCATCAGAATCATTATCATTGGTGGAAAATATTTTTTCGGTATTGAGAATGAACATCTAGAATTTTCTAAGAAATTACAGTAACAATTTCATGGCAGTTTTGTGTGCTCGAAATAAGTATGGTGTGAGCACAAAACTTCATTAATTACAGCTTAAAAAACTTATGAAAAGTTTATGAATTCACTTACTGAAATCGGCGGGGTTATGATGTCTTGGACAAGGTAATCCAACGCTTTGAAGATAAGGTACCATTGCTGACGTGTCGCCCTGATATATGCAACGACCATCTGCCAAAACATAAACCTGAAAATTTTATTTCATTGTTTTCGTTAAAATAGGTTTAAGTATTATTCTCACAGTGTAATTTTTTCCTACTACACTAGTAGTTTTAGCAGTGTGATAGCAATCTTTTCTGTTTTATATTTTTTTGTATTACGTATTACCACATCAAATTATAAGCTAGTATACAAGAACAGTGGTTCACATGTTAATGATTTAAAAATTAAAATTCAAGTAGATAGAATTTCTATACACTTGCAAAGGTTTTGTGTTCAAAAAACGATAGGTATACAAGTTTTATTAGTAAGTTCTTTAGTTTCGTTTGAAGTTAGGAAACCAAACAAGTCACAGTGTAAAATAGACTGTGACATTGTGTCTCTTGGGTCTAGGACAATTCACCGCCGTCGATTCATCGCCGCCCTTTCACCGCCGTCATTTTCTCGGTGGCCGTTTCATCGCCGGCCGATTTGACGGCCGGCGATGACGGCCATTTAATCGCCGTTTAGTTAAAATATTAGCATCAGTATCACTTAAATAAATCGATATCAAACACGTTTCCAGAACAATTAGTCTTGAAACATATTTTGTAATAGACAGTATATTTGCTAAAACCAGTATTCCGGGTGTCACATTTAATTTCATAAAGATTCCAGAACCTAACCTAAATTTATTTTCAGTAAGTACAATTAAGTTTTGTAAGAGACAATCTTTTTCCCAAAACCAGTAGGTATTCCGTTTATTTCGAAATCACAATAATTAAAATCACAGTTAAAATTGTGTGATTTCAAATTAATTTGCTATTAAATTGCTATAATTTGCTAAAATAAAACTAAAATATACACACATTTTATGAAAATTTACGTCTTTGCCGACGATAAACATCTGGTATACTTTCTACAATACTGCACAATAGACCACAACGAAAGGCGATGAAATGGCCGGCGCTGAAATGGCTTGGCGAAGAATAGGCGGCGGTGAATCGTCCCATCCCGGTTGCTCTCAGCAATATAGTAACCTAATAATTATCCTTGAGACCTAATTAAAAAACATCTTTGAGGATGTAAGAAAGGCAAATTTACGAAAACTTCCGTAATTGTGTGACTTAATTTAAAGTCATGACATTATTTAATGATATGATGAATTTTTGTGTTGGCGTGGGATTTACAACTAACACATTTAGGCACCGTAAGACTTTTTAAATTAATTAACGAATTATTGTATGAGTACCTAGGTACATATGTGCAAGGTTAAATGTTATATGTTAAAATGTTTAAGGGAGAGTGTTTAAACTATCTAAACTTAAATAGGCATAATGTTTTATAGAGGATTTATTTTTGTATATAGAATTAGGTAAGTAAGGTAAATGTCCCCTATTTCGGCATGTTAAGGCTCTTAAGATTTTAAGATTTTTTAAATATATTACTAAACATGATACCAGTTTGAAAGTTTTATGTGATGAATGTTGGTACTTTGCCGGCAATTTCACCCTAGAATTATATAGTTTTAATATGAATTGTTTTTTATATTAATTTATTTGTGAGCCTCTTGTTTGAACCCTATTTCGTGATAAAATTTGGCTCTGCTTCTAAGTTCGTGAGCTCGTGGCCCCTGTTTCGTGATAAAGATTTTTTACAGTCAGTAATGATAATTTATTAATAAAAAACATAAATATTTAAAGGGTTTAATAGTTAAAAACAGGATAGACTTTTTTTAAATAAAAAAGGTGTGAGCGTGAGATTCAGCTTAATACCAATAAATAAATTACTTACAAATTAAAATTTAAAACAAAACTCAATTGTGTTTTTCGTTTAAACCTTTGGTTTGCTAAAGTATACACATTGATATTAGGTATGTAGGTACATACATTACAGTAATGTATATATATATATATATATATATATATTACATTACTGCTATCTCTTTGCTTGATTAAGAAACAAAATTATGAACTTAGTAATAAAAATAAACTTAAATGAATTTTAATAAATCTAAATACTTAAATATTTAAATAATTTCAAATAAACTTAAATAAATTTAAATGATTGAACTTTGAAGAATAATCATTAAAAAACTCTTTTATAGACAAAACATAAGCGTTCCTGGTAATCCATCGATTGGAATCGATGACTTATTGATTTTTTTTTCTTTGTTTTCTAGTAAAAAAGATACATACCCACTTAATAAACACAGAGAAATGAGTGTATCGATGTCACGAACTTGAGGAAAAGTAACAGAATCGAGTTCCTTGTTTCGTATTATTGATTTTTGGAAATTCTCGCACTCAAATTTGTAGATCTTTTTTAAATTATGTAATTTAAAAATTATTTATCCGATTTATAATTAAAAATATATAATAATAAATAAAATAAACAGAATAAAAAACAAAATCATGCCAGTAGTAGCTATGCGAATTTACCTTAAAAATGTAAATTCAGGTCAACTTCAAACCCGTATTATAAGAATTCTAGTAAATAAAACATATACCGAATTTAGCTCATAAGAAACTTAATTAAATACATTATATTTTTTTTAATTTACGTTTAAATTATCTTAATTATTATATAAATGCACAAGCAACAAAAATGTATCCAGAATATCTCTGATTCGCTAGTGACACGAACTAAGGGACACACGAAAAATAAATTGACCCCTATTTCGTGAGTCGATTTATTGCAATTTTAAAGGAATTCTATGCTTGCTATAACTTTTTTCAAAGTCTAATCGATTGTTAAGGAACACAAAAAAACACAATTAAAAGTTCTAGTCAAATGCTCTTACCTTTGCCTGTCCGTAAGCTTAAAACATAAGAGCGCTAACCTTATGGTGACAAGGTATATACGCACGCCGCACAGCTGTTAGTCGCCGATTGAGAGTTTCAAACGTCGTATTGTTCTCAGTTTAGTCGCCAAAATGTTGGTACTTGATTTTTTAGACAGTTTAAATGATAGAGATTTGGTACTAATCAATAATTTAAATAAATAATGTTTAAATTGCTTATTTTTTGCGCCACAAACAAAACTAACGAAATAACGTACTAGCACGAACCAGGGGCCCTTTACCTTAGTGTACGTTTTGTAATAAGTAGTCGGCTTGTGTCGACTTGTTATTACAATAATTTGTAAAATATTTCACTGTTCATAATCTTTAATAAAATTCTTAGTGTGACATAACTTTTCAACAAACTATCTTTGATACTACTTAGTCTAGTCCGAGACTTCGATACAAAGTCTTGCTGACATATTGCACATATCTGTCGTGGTATGTGTGGGACTTTGTCTTGGAGAGACACTAAGGAGAGATTAGTGCAAAAATTTGAGATATAATTATATATTATATGATACACATTTTAATCCACTTAGATGTATGGTATTTCACAGCTAAGCGCGTCATAGTTTACCTTTTCGCGTTTTTAGCACATAAAAAGGTCAACTATGACGCGCCCGAAGTTTTTATGTATAAAAACGAAATGAACAATATTAAACAGGTGCGTAATTTAAACCAGTTAAACAACTCGTTTGAGACTATTTTTAGTATCCGTTATTTTTTCGAAACAACAATTTTATTCTTAAAGCGAAATATACTGTGGAGACCTATTTAGTCATCTTGAAGAATAATGGCCTTAAAAATCATTATTACCTATTAAAATATGAATTGATAAACATATAAACTATCTCGAAATTTAGAATTAATTACAAAATGAAATATTTTTCGAAAATGCACTATATTTTTAAATATAGTGCATTTTCGTTAAGATCAGCAGATATTTATGTTAAGATCAGCAGACAGGCTGACGGTCCACTTGATGGTAGGTGGCTACCGTAGCCTATAACACAAGCAACGCCACAGGTGGTGCAAGTGCACTGACGACTACAGTAGGATTAAGGATAGGGGTTTGGAAAGGAAAATGGGCTCTGGCATTCCTTACTCACTCACAGAAACACAACAGCACACGTGCTGTTATTTCACGGTGGTCTTCTGTAAGGGGTGGTTACTGCCGCCAAATGACTTCGAAACGCAGTGTGCCCTGCCACTACTTTCCAGATCCAGACCAGAGCTAAATTTGAAAGTTCATTTTTCAAAGTTGACCCTGCCGGGAATCGAACCCGGGAACTCTAGATGAGGTGGTACTAGTGGAACATATAGTTTCTTTCAAACAAAAACGCAGGTGGAATTGAAGTTATACAACCTTTTAAAAAGAAAAAATCCTATAGTTTCCTCTTTTTAAATATTTTAATAGTTAAACAAATTGTATTGAATTTATAACTTGTCTCTTTTTTGAATAAGCAAACTGAAACTCACACTATAAATTTTATCAAAGTTATAAAAATGTTCAATATTTTCAATTCAAATTCATTTAATAAATTGCGTCAATTGTTTACGATTGAAAGTACCAAATATTCTATTTTAATGAAGTTTGTGCGTCCGTCTGCATGTTACGTAAATTAATGAAATAATTACATAATGTTTATTGAAAGCGTAATAAATACTAGTTAATTGTCGTCGATGTTTTTAATTATGCAAATGGAATCATTGGAAACAATCACTGCACGATATCACGGACATAAGTGATATCTGGGTATAAAGCTTCTGTCACTGTTTGATTAATATAGGCAAGATTATGACTAGGTTAATGTTTGTTGTAAGCTTGTAACTTTATTCTGTATTTGTATCAATATTCTATTTCAGAGTTTGTTTACCGGACTGTTTCAAATCGTTATAAATTTTGACTAAAGATAAAATTATGTTTTAAGTTCATTACTTCAATGACTATTGGCGTTTTAGCAGTTAAATCAGTATTTTAAACAAAAGGTAAAACATGCAATGATATAGATTATATTCTTTAACTAATTAGGTACTGTCGACCAAACCTTAGTAAAATCTAATGTAGTACTAAATTTTAACTAAACTTTTGCTTCATGCTTTTGATTATTGTAATTTTAAACAATTATGGTTTTTAAATCTAATGTAAATGGCGGTCTCCTATGATAATTTCACTTCCATATTCCACACATACTCTTGAATCCGCTATACGAATGACAGAGTTTAACCTTTAAGCTGAACGTTCAACATTTTATACATTAACAATTATGTTTTAAAATACATTTTGAAAAAAAATCTACCCAATTATTAGGCTATTTAGTCCCAATTTTTAGGCTAGGTTCACACACAAAAATATTGTTTCTACTCTAATTAGATTCTTTAATACATCTAATATAATTCAGTGAATAACATCGAAAACAGCTGAGCCTTGTTATAACAAGGCCTTAAATCGCAGACGATTTAGGTTAACTCTTTCGATTCGATGTTAAAGCGACAACTTTGTGGCCATAATTTCCCTCAATAACATTGAAAGTCCGCATCATGAGGATCACTCTAATATTTTACCTACTGAAGTCTTTATCACTCCGAGCATTTAGAAGAACTTAAAGACAGGTCCACATTTAAATGATTTATACCGATGCTTCACAATAAAACACAAATTCACTTCACTTTCACTATTTAGTTATTCACTTTCACTATTTTAATAAGCATGATGACGGATTTTGAAAAACTATTCCACGGTGTTTCTATGCATTTTCTTTATACAAAATAAATTTTATTTCTAAAAAAGAACCCTTGATGTTTTAAATAATACAATTTAAATTTTGCGCCATAACACTAGAATAGCAATGGCGTCTGTTGTGACGTCACGATTAACTCCGAAACAATTTAACAGTTTACACAATTTTAGCATATAAATATGCTTTTATTTTAATAACCGGGTCATTTTTAGGGTGCCGTACGTCCGAATAAAAAAACGGAACCTTTATAGGATCACTCGTGTGTGCGTCTGTCCGACCATTTCCTCCCCCCCCCCCCCTCCCTATCTCCGAAACTACTGAACCTAAAATTTTGAAAAAAATACAGAAATTAGTTTTCTACTTATAGATTATAAGAAAACCTATAAGAAGCCCATGATATTAAAATAACATGGTAATTCACTCAATATTGTGCGGATAGGTAACATCGTACGGAACCCTCTTCACGCGAGTTCAACTCGCACTTGTCTCGTTTTTTTTAGAAAATTTTCAACATATATAATTTATTCTTTATATATATATATATATATATAATTTTTTTCGTGCTTATGTATATGCGCGGCACCCTGTTATTATGGAAGTTTTTATGAACTAAAATCGTATGATATGTGTATTTATTTACTCATAATGCCTTCAATTTATATAACGTGCTGACGTTGAACTAACGTGCTATTAAAATGTATGAAGGATGATTTATTTAGCATCCACGATAAATTTTAATTATATTGTACATTGCAATTTAATACAGCGAAACGGATTACGTTGTAGTTGAACCATGTTGAAGAGATTAAATCGATTTAAATTCAGTTTATACAGGGTGTCCATTAATTAATTATCTTGTTGCATTAACTGACGATTTTCCATATACAGATTGTGCAAATTTAAATATCCGTCCTTTCGGCATATTGACTACATTTATAAAAAATACATGACCCGCAATATAAAACTCAAATTAAGAAATTAGATAGTGTATTTAACTTGTATTTGAAGTATATTCATTAAGACTTGACACTGTACCAACGATCACACCTCTTGATCATAGATGAGTTCAAAAGGATCTACAGTTACTTACAAAATCCTAAATAATTATATTGATTGATCATTCTTTTTAAGCAATATTGGCTTAATTTGACCTCGAATAAATTCACGCCGTAAATGAATGTTACACACTCTGTTTTGTAAAGCAATACCTTTTTGCATCGCTCTTAAGAGTTTTATAATAAACACTTGCGAGATCTGGTTATCTTTGGTTGTCCTATGGGAGCATATGAACAAGCTTTCGAAAATGCTGTTGTGAAGTTTCTTTTTGTAACGGCCAATCTGTCTTGTATGTTGATTATTAATTTTCTTTTTGATGTTTATTTCTTATCTATTTGTATGTTTTCTCCTGCTCCAAGTTCCGTAGTTAGTTGATAATATGTTTTAGTAAGTAGAGGAAACTTTGCTGATTTCTGTTTTCTTGAATGTATCTAAAAATCTGTGCAACGAGTGCAATCGTTTCCGGTGCGATTTACAATAAATCAAAGAATGACATTGTGCAAGTGTGACTTAAGCTCCTCGACGATAATAACAGTAATATAATGGTTTTCAAAGATAAATATGGGATGTATATACCATTTTGAATTCTATACTATAAAGGAAAGTTTTTTTAAGATAGCCGGCCATTTTAAGCTTGGTATATTATTTTACGTGACTGAAGTTAAAATTTAGAAGATTAAAAAAATTTGAAGCCTCTACCTCAGATTTTGTTTAATTTTTGAAAAATTCATAAAAGGTATTGAAAAATACTTAATATCGTTCATAAGACTTGTTACATTAAAACATTTTAGTAATTAGAAATATATATGTATGTAATAGAATAAAACAATTAAATACAAATATTTGCATGCTCTTATCAGATAGAACACACTTTGTACTCTAGCTGCTGTATATGAATTATAAGATATACCTAATAAGATTATGTAATAAGATCCTGTGGAAATATGTTTGTGCAAATGCAATTTATTTATTTTTATTTATTTGTTTATTTCATAGTATTCTTCTGTAAGAGGGAATTTTTCTGAAAAACTCAGTTGTTGAAACAGTTTCTGAAGAACTGAACTGAAAAACTCTGTCTGAATTGAACAAATAATTGAAAATAATTGTACAAACGTTATAAAGAGGCACATAACTCTTGCTAGAAGGATGGATAAAGCTGCAGAACCGGGGCCTTAGTCAAAGTAACATTTTAATAATCACAATACATCGCATACATTTTATTGTTTTCGAACTTCGTTATCATTTTTAAAATGTCACTTTGACTAAGGCCCCAGATCTAATACTGCGCCTCTTGCCAGATTCCTCACTTTGCAATCTCAACACTTGTCCTACTACCAATAGCACATTAGGTTTAAGTATTTACGTATTAGAACCTAACTAATAGATTGCTCGAAATCCCTCATGTCAAAACGGTAACATGTCGTTAAAACAGTAGATATCCCATAGGACATAATACCATGGAAATAATTGAAGTATACCAGATACTATAGCTACTTTTATTGTATATAGTTTTTCATACATACCTGATCAAAGAGTTCGAATAGAGAAGCCGCGGGCTGATGTATTGTACACACAACATTCCTGCCTTGCCTCGCAAGCTGTCTCAAAAGCTTGACGCACTGCATTGTTGTGACCGTGTCCAGACCGCTCGTAGGCTCGTCGAGGAAAAATATTGGGGGGTTGTTCACCAGCTCGAGAGCAATCGATAACCTGAAGATGCATAAAGTTTTTTCGTTAAAATATAGGTAACAATCCTTTTGAGCAGATAAGAGAAGATACCTACTCTTGCTTTGGTTTATTTATGTGTGAATACATTTATTATTTTTAAATAGCACATCTATTATATTTAAACAAATTGACACCGGTATAATTTCTAATACTTATATCAAAACATTATGATAATACACATTCGCTCTTATTCACTCTACCTAGACTATAAACCTACGTATTTATTTATTAATAGGTACAGCAACGATATGTTGTCTTATTGTCATATTAACTGTATATTTTTTGTCTTTTGTGGTCTTAAAAACAAAAAAATATTTTTGGCAATTTTGGCAATTCATGTGGTAAACTGAACGGTAATATAATCTAAATATAATAAGATCTAACCATTATGAATATTTTAACTACATTATAAATACGCAAAATATTAAAATTAAAGAATAATTTAACTAAAAGAATCAAAATGAATTTATATTAATCAAAAACCCATTTTGACATCAAAAGCTACCTACCTACATCTCATTGAAGTGTTTCGGCTAGTTATTTTTAAACATTTTTAAGGTATCGCAGAAGATATCAATGTCTAGTAAGTATTGTTAAAATATTTATAAATATGTTTTAACATTGACCTTTTTATTAATAGGTTGACGTCTCCTCGATTGTGTCAGTAAAACGAAGTTTTTGGAAAACGTAAAATGAATAATTATAGCATTTACAGGATTTTATTATATTACCTATTGATTTAACATTAGATTCAAATGAGTATAACTATCTATACTTCCTTAACATACTTAGCGTACCTACCTACATCCTGTTTATATATTATATGTATTGACCCATAAAACAGACTAATTGGTTATTGGGTATTAGTATAATACATACAATGCAAAATTTAATCGCTAAGTATTTACATCATTCTAAAGAGAAAACTAAAATGACTGCTGCCTGTTTTAGCAAAATCAAAAATGTATTAAGATACCTACATAAAGCAGATAGTTGATTACACTCCTCTTCTTTGCTCTTATAATTAAATTTATAATTTATTAAGCTTCAAATAAACAAAAAATAATTAAATAAATTAATAAAGATTATTGACAAACCGCAAAATTTCAAAGGCTCTTCCACACTTTCATACGACAAGGAAACGCAGTCAACCTGCGTGCCTTTAAGTATTTGTCGTAAGTTCGAGTATCAATCATTTTAGACGTAGCGTAGAACACGTATAAGCAAGTAGGTGATTTGAACAGCACCCTGGCATTCCTGTTATCCGATGATGCCAGGGAGCTGTACAACATTTACTATACAAGACTTAATGATAAGTTATAACTTAGAGAAATGTATGTATGAGGCCAATGAGGCGACACGTCCTGTAGGGCCTCTAAACCAAGTTAAAAAAAACACATAATAACTTATTAATTATCTTAAATGAATACTTTTCTTTATAGCTTTTAAATTAAAGCCTTTTTTCGCTCATTACATAGTGTCACCAGATTTTGATTGATTTGAAAAACCTGAAAACGTTTTTTTTTTCTTTTTGGAAGCGACAACGCGTCGATAAGTGTGTTAAGACTCTAATAATAGCATAAAACGCATAGACCTTCACTTCTTTACGTTCAATTGTTTACAAATTGATAATCATTCATTGTCCTACTTGTAATTTTTTTTATTACCAGTTATTGTTTTAAAGTACTGTCCGTGTAATATTATGCTGATAATTGCCGGCGACGTTGACCTTTGTACCTTTCATTCTTTTTTTTTAATTGAATGTTTCTTTTATACATTTTATTTGTTATATCATTCATTAACATGTATCAATGAAAAAATCAATTTCTGAAAGTTATTTCAAGGTCTACTATTTTCATTTACACACAGTTTACAGTATTACATTTGAGTATTGGTTTGAAGGTATTATTGTTTATACGATATTTAGTGGTAAATCTAACTACGAACAATACGTAGGTATTAATGGGTCTTGTAACGCATGGTAATCATAATCAACTACTTGTCACTTAAGGCGCCTTTCTAAAAAAAACCTTTCTACGCCTTTCTCGTCAAAAAATCGTAAAAAGCATTTGAGCACAATTGTGCTCAAATGGCGCCAAGTTTGGCAGCAACAATTTTATCTATCTGTAAAAACTTTTACAACTATTTATGGACTATAAGGCACAATAAAACTAATTAATCTGAAGTTAGGAAAGATATTTACATGTTTAGATATTTCATTAAAAAGTTATTACTTAAATGATAAATATAATTTCAACGTCAAAGACAGTTTGTAACGAAACAACTCATTTCTATACATTTTTGTGAGGAAAATAATTTGCTAAAATTATAACTTGGCTTTCGTACACAATTTTCTTTTGACAGACAATTTGGATTGTAGTTTTTATGCTTTGTTTGGTAACTAAAAGCATTACTCATTTTATGTAGCCAAAAAATATGAACGACTAGTAGACTAGTCCACATTTCTTAAGTGGAAGAAACAATTTGTATAATTTTTATTTGGATAGACGGTATCCTACTTATATTTTTATCTTTATCCAATAAAAAATAGGTGTGCATTATAGTTAAAGTAAGTAATATAAATAAACCTCTTTTTTTGCCCTCCCGATAGCAGATCAGTCTTAGTGTGTTGATGTTCCAACAGACCAAGCTCTTGTAATATTTGTTCTGAATGTGCTTGCGCCCCTTTCGGCAACTTCAAGCTGGCTGCAACATCCATGGCTTCACGGACCGTTAGGAGGGGTTGAAGCAGATCCTCTTGAGTGATGTAGCACGACGATCTTTGAAACTTTTGTTCATTGCGGGGTTGCCCGTCGACGAGAAGCTCCCCAGAGACTCCTGCGGATCTGCGATACAAGTAAGTAAGCCTTTAATTGACGGTGAAAAACAATAGACCATGGATTTAAAGAGGTCAATTAGTGACGAGATACATGTAATGCTTTACACTACACACGAGGAAAATAAAAAACTAAATTTTCAAGCAGATTCTTTCAATTTTAATAGTGTCATCGAACTTTGTTTGTCGAATCGAAATTTTAATAGACATCTTAACTAAAATAGTCGACTTCACAAGTTCAAATTGGTGTTAATTATTGATAAAATTCCTGAAAATATCTATGTAAAATGTATTAAAATATTTTACCAGCACATAAACAATTGCAATTGCAAACAATTTAGGAGTTTTATCAAGAATTTACACCATTTTCAACTTGTGAACTAGGTAATCGCAAAATATTTAAAATTCAGAAGCAAAAAGAGAGCAATTCGCGCGCGCACGGTTTTCATTTATTTGTTTAATACACTAATATTATAAAGAGGGTTTATTTTTTATTTTTTATATGTTTGTTTGTAATAGATAAACCAAAAACTAAATAACCAATTTTAAAAATTCTTTCACCTCTAGATATTTTTAATAAATGTTCTCATCGCGACCTTCAAACGATACCCGACACGGGTTCTACGGGTAAAAATAAGAGCTATATATTCTGTAAACTAACTCTCTCAAATGAGCCCGAACGAAGCTGTAGCGCATTAGTCTAGTTTAAATATTTAAGGAACACATTAAAGAATCACCTATAGCCAGATATAGCATTAAGTAGGGAACTCTTTCCTGCGCCTGACGGTCCCATGATGGCCACCAACTGTCCAGATAAGAATCGTCCGTGTACGCCTTTAACGACATCTCTGGCTTTCTCTGAAACAACAAGAAGACATAACATAAGCGACAGTTTCTTTTTTAACCGCTAATCTAACACCAAGTATATTTTTAAAGATTTTATAAATGAGTATCAATCATTGGAGCAAACGTGAAGGACTTAAAGGTACCGTTACGGTAAGCCTCCACAGTTCTTCATCGCACGCATCGGACGCACTGCATTAAACGGATTTTAGTATTCTTTGTATAGAAACTGATACAAGTGCGTCCACTGATCCACTGGACGCTTACCTTTAATGGAATTCTAAAAGGAAATTGTCGATAGTTGTTGTCTAAAAATTAAAGCAGAGATTGGTGAAAAATATTATTATTATTACATTTAAAATTGGAGCTATAAAGAACTTTAGTTAGCACGGCACACTGCGTTTCGCAGCCAGTCTGACGGCAATAACCATTCAAACAACAGCATGTGTGAGTGCTGAGTGAATAAAAAATGCTGGGGTTCTTTGTGTTTTTCTGTGCACTCTTTTTCTTATTTGATAATATGAATGCCATAGTCCCGTGATGGGAATTCAATTTAATGGTTTTAATATTGAAAGAAAAGATTCGAAATATCTGGAACATTATCTGGCCCACTCCTGTTACTTATCCCTTGGCAGCGAAATTGCCTCCCTTGATGTTGCTATTCTATGTAAAGAACAGTGGCCTCCATTTATCAAGTAGATTGTCCGCCTGTTTGCTGTTCTCTTTCGTAAAAAAACTCAAGTACATCAATTTGGGCCTTGCCTGATGTTACTTTCGCAATCAACCTACATTCAAATAGATAAACCGTTCTCCTTGTTGCGTACTTAATTAAAATATTGAGGTTTTGAATTTTACTACACACCGTCGATTAGCATAATATACGGTCACGGTGAAATAAATAAGTGTAGGTGCGTACTTAGTATATAATTATTATGTATTCTGATTTAGTAATAATGGAGGCTATTGTAGGTATTAAAGGAATTAATATTTTACAAAAAAAAGGCATTAATAATTGTAATATGAGCCTGGCTTACATTCTAATGTAAATAAATCGTCGGTTCCCATTTCTTTGAGAGATTTACTAAATACTAATTTATCTTTATAAATTATAGCCTATGTTTTATTCAGATATATTATATACTAGCTATGCCCGCGACTTCGTACGCGTGGTATACGAAATAGCGCGTAACTTTTTTATTTGTAGACAGATTGGAATGAAATAGAAATGTTCTACAATACAACAATGAAAACTACATCAAAATCGGTTAAGCCCTTTCTGATATTAGCGTGTACAAAGGCACCGAGAAACAACGATTTTATTATATATAAACGACCAACTTAAGCTGAACTGTGTATTGTGTAACTCCGGATGACCCTTTACGACTGGTTATAAAGAGGAACCCCTCCAGCACTCCTTCTGGGAGAACAATGGGATCAATCATATATCAGTGGTATTTCAGCTGTATATCAAGTGTTATTTTATTTTACATATTTAGTAGCAATACACATAAGACGAGTGTAATAATCCACCACGCTAGCTCATTGCAAACTTCAGCACGTGCTTTCGAAGAAAACTAATCTTTCAGAACACACATGTGTTCACACAATGTTTTTCTTTGCCCCTAGACTCAAGTGAAAATTACTTCCATTCCATACATTTAATCAAATAAAACCCAGAAATACACGACCGTGATTCCTATGTTGTATACCATTATTTACTTGTCGATTGTGAAAGCAATCCATTGCTATAATTGAAGCCTTCTAATGAAATCTAACTTAAAATTGTAGAAAAATCTAATTCACATTATGTTGCGGAGAATCTAACTAAGTAATATCCAATTTAATTAATACGGTTTATAAATTTTAAGATTATAGTTCATTCCGTATAACGCCTCACGCGTTTGGAAGACACTGCTGCAGCAAAAAATCAATATCAATGACTAAACATATTTCAAAAACATCATAAACTCCAAAACTATTTTCTAATCAACATGTCACAGGTTATATATTATGATAAGGTTGTTCAGGTTATTCAGTATGTAATTAAAAAATAACCTTAAAGTATAATAAATTTATTCCAGCCCAGGTCTATGTCAGTGAAATAGAATGGCCGTCACTATCAGTTAAAGCAGAGCAGTGGGGTAGCTACACTTTCATCGCCCTGGAGCAAAATTTTTTAAGCGCCCTCTCTCATTTTTTGAACGATCGATTGTAACATTGTAACTTTGCGAACTTCTAACTAAACATTGCGTGCATATAGCTAATAAAAGTATTATTATTATCAAGGAAAATATGCTGAAAGATTATAGATTCATTATCAATATTTATTAAAACTGAAAAAAATTCATACACAAAACTCCAGATGATTCATTTCGAGGTTTGTCCTCACGTGCCCATATGAGAGAGAGGCGTTTCAAAAATTTTGCTCCAGGGCGCTAAAAGTAAAGCTCATATTACGCTTCTTTGCTTTGAAATTGATTTTAGTTCCGTTTTCCGCTACCTTTTCTGGAGTACATGTAATTACCGGCTATTTGTTTCATTTATAGATTATTGTTCGAAACGAAAATGTTCCGAAAAAGTAAATAATGAATATGTATAATTAGGTGGGCTTTTTCGATTGGCTATTGAGAAAAAATTAAGAAAAAAAAAAATTGCGCCCCCAGGCCCCGGCGTCCTGGAGCAATTGCTCCCACCCGCTCCCCGACGCTACGTCCCTGAGGCAGAGCGTACTGGCATCGCCCACTGCTTGTGTTTATATAACGGTATTTATCAAACGCCAGATTGTCAGTCACCGTTACTCATAAAAAAGAACTAATAAGATTTTTTTCAAAGAATCGAGAGTGAACTAAACAAACAAAACAGCAAATGTGCGTGTGTTAAATATTGAGTAATTTTTATCCTTACGCATTATAAAACAAAGTCCACCGCCGCGTCTGTCTGTATGTATAATCGCGATAATCTCAAAATCTACTGAACCGATTTTCATGCGGTTTTCATCTATTAACATGCAGAGTGATTCCTGAGGAATCTATAGGTGTATAATCCGTTAAGGTTTTATCCTTAGGTTCCTGAGAGTTTGCAAATTGGAGTTGCATAGTATGCTATGCACAGATGTATCACCAAGCAGTTCTACCGAAATCCGATAGATGTCGGCGAAACGCGGACGAAGTCACGAAGCAAGTAACTCTATAAAAAGTTACGGTCGATTGTGATACCTACCAGCATTTTGTACTGCCAGACCACAACTCACAACAGATGAGAATCTTTTATAAACAATAGCCACAATACTACTAGCACTTAGAAACGTGTATATTTTTCAAGGAAAATGCAAGTAACGTGTGATTCACTGCATGTATTCAAAAGCATTACGTGATTTACGACGATGGTGCTTGCGGTTACTGCCCGCGATGTATACCGCATACAAAGAAACAGTTACTACGTGTAAAGTGCATACCTATAGAAAAATAAAAAAAGGGACAAGTGCGAGCTGAACTCGCGTGAAGAGGGTTCCGTACGATGTTACCTATCCGCACAATATTGAGTGATTTACCATGTAATTTTAATATCATGGATTTCTTATAGGTTTTCCTATAATCTATAAGTAGAAAACTAATTTCTGTATTATTTTTTTCAAAATTTTAGGTTCAGTAGTTTCGGAGATGGGGGGGGGGTCAATTTTCGTCTATTTTCTTGAATAACTTGGAAACTGTTTATTTTAAAATTACAAAAAAATACATTTAAAATCTTCACAACAAGACCTTTTGATATGTCACACGATGCAGTTTTCAAATGTTTTTTTTTATTTTCCACCTTACTCCCAAAAATTACCTCCCATATACAGATTTCATCTATTCACGTCACACCTCTGCGGGTGGGTCACAGAAATTGATATGTGTACCAAATTTCAACTTAATCGGTCTAGTAGATTCCGAGGTAATTGACTATGAGCGACGGACAGACGGACACACGAATGATCCTATAAGGGTTCCGTTTCTTATTCGGACGTACGGAACCCTAATAAATCCAATATTTAGGCAAGAAAAATTTCACGTAACGAGATTTTAGACATTATATTGAGACGCTAATGCCTATATAAAGACTAAAGTTTTTTTTTACAATTTTATTCGTGTTTTTTAAAACGAAAACACACAATCGGAAATTCAATCCTGCATCCACCGTTTCATTGCGCTGCCACAGATTAAATGACAGATTAAATAGAAAAAAAAATAGTGCAGGTTTAAAAACCAACATAACCTTTAAAATGGAAACTATAAAGTTCATCTTATTGTTTATTGGATTTTTCGAAGTCCACTGTACTCACGATTTACCGCACAAGTCTTTATAAACAATTCATAGATGCCACCAAACACTACATTCACTTTGTCCATTCACCGATTCTTCACTTCACTTTATTTCACTTACCATACCTACGCGCGAACTTGTGAGTGAATCAGTAGGATCTGGCTCTGAAGAACCAATGGAGAACGCGTGGAGTGGTCAGCAAAGCCCGAAAACCAATTCAGAGAATAAAACCCGAGATACGACATTAAAAAAATCTACTGACAATATTTCGAATCCGACCCAAATTTGTAGTTACAGAAAGATAAATAGCGTCTAATACGCATGGTGACTGATTTTGAAATATACTCAACGGCGTATCTGCGCATTTTCTTTACACAAAATAAATTTCATTTCTAAAAAATAGAGGTTTTTAAGGAAAAATTGATGTTTTAAATAATAGTACAATTTAAATTTTGCGCCAAAACGCTAGAATGGCAATGGCGTCTGTTGTGACGTCACGCTTTCTTAACTTAGGATCACTTTGACAGTTTACACAATTCAAGCGACACGGTGATATTTACGAAAGCGTTATGTTATTCGCTCTGATCGGTGTTTCAGTTAACATTGAGGATTGTAGTATTTTATACTTTTATTTTATTGAAAATCTTATTAATATCAATTTTATATTAAAACTGGGTACCTAATTTTTTAGAAAATTTTCAACATATTGTATATTTCTCTAACTTAATTTTTTCTTTAATTGTATGTTGGACGAAACGTTTGGAAGAATTTCCAACAGACCTGGGCCATCATCCCGGAAACCCACAACTCATATGGATACCGGCCGAGAAAACCTACATTCTACTATTTTTCTTTAATTCTTTAATACCGTCATCGTGCCTATTATAATTACCAATTTATATGTAGTCTATTTACACCACATATTATTATTAATATTATTTTTTATTAAAGATGGGTTTGCTCTTAACCAGCATCTATCTATGTAAGAAGGATGAGGCCGACGATGGAGCGAGCTCACCCAGAAGATGCCTATTCACTCGAACCTTGAAAAGATTTGGGTTATATGAGCTCGGAAATACAGACGCCGGCAGGGAGTTCCAATCCTTAGCAGTGCGCATCACAAAAGATGTTTTAAAGCGCTTGGTCCGAATTAGATGGATTTCGACAAGGTTAGGATGGTATAACCAGCCGTACGTCTACATGTCCGATAGAAGAAAGGGGAAGGCGGTATGCTCATACAGCTCTCGAGCACACTCTCGATAATTTATAATAGTCTATCGACAAATGAATAAATTCGATTATAACTAAACAATTATGTGTGTGTGCAAATCGTTATAAATTTGTGCAATAAACCAATTAAATTGGTTTTATTTCATTGCACACGAATAATTCTTCATACGTAAACATAATTAGTAACAAAACAAAATCATTGCCTATTATCACAACAATGTATGTTAGGTATTATTACCTATTATCATAACAATGTATGTTAGTCGAATATAAATTCGACTAGCTGGTGGCCGCGGCTTCGTCCGCGTTGAAAAATGAAAAATATAAATGTGTAATAAAATAACGCTTGCGTCTGCATCAGGCGAGTCCCATCGTTCGCGTCGCGTTGTTGAGAGACCGCTTGAAATTATTTTCTCCCGCGTACTTTTTAATTTAAGATGTCTCCTAAGATATTCATTGAAATCAAATGATGTCCAGGGCAATATTGTGCGAAATTAAATACTTTTAATGAATGACGTATTTATTTGGATAAGGATTAACACCTTCGCTAATAATGCATTATTTTAGAACAAATTTGATTACCATAAAAAAGGTTATAATGAGTCAACCTTAAAAGGTAGACATATGCTGTGGCTGACTCTTTTTTAGAACTTTTAAAGGGGAACAATTCCGTCATACATCATTTTTACGTAACTTTAACAGTTTACGCAGCGCACGCAACGGAAGGTCTCAAAAGGGATATATTTTCCCGATTCTGCAATATTTTTCATTGGAGCTCCGCTCCTATTGGTCATAGAGTGATGTTATATAGCCTACAGTCATCGTTGATAAATGGACTATCCAACACAAAAAGAATTTTTCAATTCGGACCAGTAGTTCCTGATAGCGCGTTCAACCAAACAAACAAACAAACAAACATACTCTTCACTTTTATAATAGTATAGTATAGATATCAAACTTGGTTTTATATAGGCCATAGTAAAAATATATTTGATGTTATAAAATTAACTATCCTGTCACGGTAAGTCACCAGACCGGTCGTTAATGGGTACTGGATGGGCGAGTCCTATCCGGATGTTGGCATCTCTTAAATTTAAAAATGCCGTAAAATAACGTTATTTAATAATACAAGAAACAAAAAAAATATCAGAGAGGAACCTTCCTGAATTAAATTAAGCGACAATAAAATCATACAAAGTATTAATTTATTGTTTCGGTCCAAAACATGCATTAATCGTAACTGAGCGTGATTCATGTGGTCACGGTCCTTTGGCAGTAAACAACGTAATAGAGTAACAAACAGTTAGCGATCTTGTTAATTACATTTTTAATAAATTCTTTTATTCTAAATATATATAGGCATTGTTTCTTTTATAAGCAATGTATAGTCAAGAGGTACAAAATACACTCTTTTTTGATACGTAGACTTAAATTTTGCATCACAGATAGCTTAAAATTATGGTTTTATGGCTTAGTTCAACATAAATTATAAGCAAGTAGGACTAAGTTACATAAAGCATATTTTATTGAAATCATATCGTCGTGTGTAAATGTCCTTAAATTTGCGAAGTAAAAGGATAGGATAACTTTTCATTGACGACTCTATGTATTCACAAATTGAGTTTAATTTTTTCACCCTATCACGAATAGTCATCATAAATCTATACTAACATTACAAAGCTGAAGAGTTTGTTTGCTTGTTTGTGAGTTTGTTGCTCCAGCCTACCGCGCGGCTCAGCAGACTCTTGGTCGTGTTCAGCGAACTGCTTTTATTAAATATTTTTTCCGATATCTCAACGTACATTAATATTACATTACTTACATAAATCAAATGCCTAGAACGCTAATCTCAGAAACGGCTTAACCGATTTTTATGTGGTATCCACTGATATATTGTAGCAAGCTTCCGGTAATATTTAGTGTATATTTAATTCCAATCTGTTTACAAAAAAAAAGTTAGGCGTTATTCCGTATACCACGCATATGAAGTCACGGGCACAAATAGTATTTTCATTGTATAATGTTGGTATGATGATATGCGTGACAGTTCGTAACTGACAATTTTAGTGATGCAACCTAACGACATTAATCGATTGTTTGAAAATATCGAATCAGTTGTCAGAGCAAATGGAATCGAACTACCGATTTTAGATTTTCAGATTTGGAAATAAATTCTAGTAATTAGAAATAAAAGTTACGTTAAATAAATTATAGAATACAATGCAGTCTGTTTAAAATATTAATTTATATATTCATTACTGTCAGAACTCGAAACTTCACACCTCGTATCAGACTCAAAACAAAATTTACTTTTGTGTTATTGTTATTATTAGTCAGCTTTAGTTTTATTATCGAAATACAATGTTTTTAAAAATATATGGAATAGAAAAATATTTGTTAAATCTCCGAATATCCAATGACAAACAGAGTACTTTCGATATATTGAATATAAGTGAATATCCCTAGTGTCAATCCCTATTGACACAAGTTCCTTTCCACGCGTTTGACACTTTTAAAATATATATTTTTATTACATTTATCTATTATAATAATAAATTAATAATAAAAGTAATAATTCCTTTTGTGTTTTTCGAATAGATAATTTTTTTTTCATACATGTGTTTGTTTATTTATTTTTGTGCCGCTTTTTTTTAATTGAAAACGGAAAAACAGTATGCGTGACACGGCGAACGGAAAAAACAGAAAAAGTGAGAACTGTCACGCATATCATCATACAGTGAAAATACTATAGTCTAACATATAGCTTTTGCGGACACAGTTCATGGCATGCGATTTATATTCTAGTTTGTCTACACTAATATTATAAAGTGAAAAGTTTTGATTTTTTGTACATTATCAACGAGTAACAGGCCGTATTTTAATTTCAAAAAATTAGGGATCGCTACGAAAATTATATAACCCAAGGAATTAAAATTTACATACAAAAGACTCATTATTTGACGTACGCTGCAAAAATTATTCGTGATACTAATAATGTACTTACATGTTTACAGTACCAACAAATAACTTCACGAACCTTTTATGTCTATTATATGTAGTTAAGTCTTTTTTTTTTCACTTTGGACAATCATAAGACGGGCAGAATCTAAGGATGATGAAATTCGTAACATGATATTTTCAATCCTTATCCACCTAAATAATTTCATAATCGATATTGATTGTGTATATGTAATTCCTCTTTAAATTATTCGAATCAGACCCTCATTTAGAAGTTACGACGGGTATAAAAATGCTAAAAAAATGCCTCGGTATGATCCAGCAGCCCTACGCTTAGACTATTAGTTATCTACGCATTTTTTTTGTTTAGTTTAAATATTGGGTTTTGCTTAAAAAATAAGATAAAATCGACGCAAACCAAGTCGGGGGCATCGGTTAGTTATTTATATAAGTGTTCAAATCCGCTTTTCTTATAACACTGTGCACCATATATTATACTTCGCTCGCAATATCCGCTTATCATCGTTAATTTCGCCGTCATAGTTATTATTTTACTAAATAATGCGCAACTGTTCATACGACGCCTTATTTATTAATTGTATTATATTCAGTCGTATGTACTTAAGCACTATTTAATTAGGTAATTCAATAGTTTTTTTTTTACCTTTTCGGTAATAATGAGCTATCTCTAATAAATAGATTTTTATTACATAATACAACTAGCGACCTAACCTCCGGCTTCACACAGATAATTTTTTTTTGCAAATTATATATACAAACCTACTTTCTTTTTTTTCACTCTTTCCACTAGTGAAAACCCTATCAAATTAGCTGAGAAACAGAATAAGGCAGACGGCAACTTTTATCTTACAACTAGCTGACCCTGGAGTTGTTGCTCTAGGAAGTTGGATCTGGGATTCTGATTTTTCCCGTGGATTTTCCAAAAAAAACAAAATTATACAAACCCTGTCCTGACAATTACGAACATAACGTAAATAAATCAGAAAAATCGGTCGTTTTCAAGTGGAGTTCCGTCATACATGTGGCAACTGATTTTTATGTATAATAAGATAAGATATGTGTAATGTATATATTAGATATAGAAGATATAAATGGGGCTTATTATTATTTTGTTATTAAATGAGTCACAGAAAATGTTATTATATTTCCTATGGCTTATGTTTTTAAGTTTCAAATTAAAAAAATATATATATTTTACCATTTCATTAAACCTTTTAATTTATTTACAAATACTATGAAAGAGAAAATTTAAGAAAGTAATATAGTACTATTTTCTAGAAAAATATAGAAAAGTAGTGTTCATAGAATTTTTATAATACCTATTTTCTATAAACAGACGTAATAGCCTGCTCAAACAATGGATCCTTAATTACAATTTTTTAATTTAATTATTTTAGATTTATTTTTAAATAGGTATCTTAATTGTAAAAAAAATTAATTTATATTGCAAAGGAACTTATGTTATAGTTCCTTTCCATAGGAAACACAATTATCTCGTTGCAATAGTGAGAAACAATCGAAATTATAGTCATATTACCAATACGAGCTGAAATACCCACAAGATATATCATATTTTTACTTATAGTAGAATTAATTCTGTTTACTCATCAATTTACAGGTCTTTAAAAGCACTTCTCTCAAATAATTCGAAATACTTTTTCTAACTACCTTAAATATCTAGATAATCAAAATCAATCTGTTCAAAATCATCTACCTACATAGGCGAGGCAAAACTCATAATAAATAAAGAAATAAATTCTCTTTACACATGTAATCATGTTTTCTTGTTTTTTAACAAAGAAAAAACCAAATACATATTTCTTTATTTTTCGCTCAATGTCAAAATTATTATTAGTAAACAATTATTTGTATTATACCTCCTTTGATAGCTAAAGTTTTAATTAACCTGGAGTGAGTTTATAGAAACAACAAATCAAGTGGACCGTCAGCCGGTTAGTAACATTTACTAACAAGAGTTTTAAAAAAGTTGACTTTTTTAAAACTCTTGTAGATAAGTTGACTTATCTGTGCATATAAGTATAAAAATTGATATTTGTATATATATACTAATATTATAAAGAGAAAAGATTTTGTATGTATGTATTTTTGTATGTTTGTAATGAATAAACTCAAAACTGACGATTGGACGATTTTAAAAAACCTATAGAAAGCTAAATTATCAGCGATTAACATGTCTAAGTTAGTAGTCTTACTCACTCTCCCCCTTCTCTGCATTTTCCTCCTTCCCCCCCCCCCACCACACACACACACACACACACACACACATACAAAATTGCCGTTTTCCACGAATAATATCTTATAAAGAGACACGGTCGAAGTCGCGTACAACAGCTAGGTTATTAATTATTATATAATAGCTAAACTCGAACACCGTTTGACCAATTACAATTAAAATTTAAGGCGGGCGAAGCCACGGGGCACAGTTAGTTATTGCTTAAACTAGAATACATTACATTGTAATTAACACATGTAACATTATAAACATTGTAAACATCTAAAAACTTGTTGTCTTTATTGTGAGGTGTGTTCTGACGAGTAAATAATGATGTTGGTGTGAACGAACATTACGATTGACCTTGACCAAGACATTGTAGTTAAAGCCTTCACGAGTTCACGTGTAGCAATAAATTTTCGTAAGCAATTTAATGAGTTTGAACTCTGCAATCCGGAGCTATAAACTGTTAATGTCTTTTAAAAAATGATTACAGGGATCGTAGTATTGACATCTATATCTATACATATTATAAAGTCGATGTCCTCCTATGTCTACTTCTTCCGCTAACTTCTTCACTAATGGAAAAAGCGAAAAACGAAAAAGATTTGTGTAATTTGCAGAAAAAAATTGCAACCGTGCGAAGCCGGGAGCGAGTCGCTGCTACATATTACAAAACTAGGTGAGCCCGCAATTTCGTACGCGTGGTATTCGGTATAGCGCATAACTTTTTTGTTTGTAAACCGATTGGAATGAAACTAAATGATATTTGACGAGCCCGTTGGATGAGTGGTTGGGATGCTTGCCTTAACGCTCTGTTCTAGGGTTCCCGGGTTAAGGTGTGCCAGGACCTTGTCGTGGTGGGGGAGCTTAACTCATTGGCGGCTGGTCGAGCCAGGGTTAGGATGGTCAGGTGTTGGCTAGGGCGGATAGAGCGCGTAGGAGAGTAGTGGCAGGGCACACTGCGTTTTCGCAGTCATTTGGGCAGCCCGTCTGGCGGCAGTAACCTTACAGAAGACCACCGTGAAATAACAGCACGTGTACTGTTGTGTTTCGGTGAGTGAGTAAGGGATGCCAGAGCCCATTTCCCTATCCAGTCCTAATCCCTTATCCTAATCCTACTGCAGTCGGCAGCGCACTTGCAGCAGCTTAGGCGTTGCTTGTGTTATAGGCGACGGTAGCCACCTACCATCAAATGTACCGTCAGCCTGTCTGCCGACCTTAACATAAAAAAAGACATGGGATGCTTGATACATCAGTGAAAACCGCATTTAAATCGGTTAAGCCGTTTCTGAGCTTAGCGTGCACAAATTTTGAAAAATTATTTAATGTACCGAGACACGGCTCCTTTACGATTTTATTATATGTATAGATATAGATGAAGTCGCCTCTGTCTGTTTCTGCACTAACTTCTTATAAACAAACCAACTGATTTTGACACGAATCACCAGTTAAGAATAAAACAATCTATCTTGACTTTTAATGAAAATCTTAGCATTAGTCACTGATGTCTAGGTCCAGTGCACCCAAAAAATGAAATTTTTAAGCATTACCTACTACTTAAACATACAACTGTTGTTGACATGAATAAATTGTTGAAGAGACACTTTTCGTTTACAATGTTATGTAAGTGCTAGCTGGGTTCCGCGCTTTCATCCGCAAATCGGATTCTCTCTGTGTGTAATTCCGGCCGCCTTTGGTCACCGACCTAACGCGCTTTTATTAATTCATTTCAATTAGAGATATTACTTCGTTTTTTCTAGCTTTTTTTTCTTTTTACTCACTAAAGGTGAGGCGTGACGTGATAGTAAACAGCTTTTAACTTTCCTCAAGAAATAGGCTATCAAATTCAAAAGGAATTTTTAAATGCCACTGGTAATTTCTGAGATACAAAAATCAAACTCTTCAGCTTCATTATGTTATCATAAATATGTATCTTTCTTCTTTAATGTATAAAAATGAATGTTTGTTTGTTCGTATCCTATACGCTACCGTACCGTTCATCCGATTGCGATAAAACTTTGCCAACTTATTGCTTGCACTTGCGGCAAGTAGGTATAGTTAGTAATATTATAAATGAAAAACTTTGTATGTTTGTTATTCAATCACGCAAAGGCTAAATGGATTTGGGTGAAATTTTACAAACAGATAGTTTATTCCCTGGTTTTTGTGCAGGAAAAATATTAGATTCCTGTGGGATTTTCAAAAACCAACTATAGTCGCGGGCATAGCTAGTGCTCTAAATATTATACAATAACATTTTGTCCACCATTAAACATTAAAGCAACATTTTTTTGGAGAATATTATGGAGTAACTTTACGGAAAACATTTGAAGATTAAACATAAAGTTAAAAAATGTAGAACGGAAAATTTCCATAACATTGAAAATTCTTTAGTAATCTCCACACGTAGTGAAAACAACTTTATGTCTTTAGCATACAAATGTAGTTCTTAGGGTTGATTTATATAATGTAGCTTTTACGTCGTCCAGTGTATAAAAGTAACTAGATATTACCTATATTGGATATTGAGGAGTAATTTCTTTGGCTGGAAAGTTTATTTTACAAATTAAAAACATTAGAATGTGTAATACAAGCGTAGCAAATACTCGTATCGACACATTAGCTGATCAATTTTTCGCGAGTAAGGAAGGACCGTCGCCTATAACACTACCAACAGAAAGGTGATAAGTATGCTTACAACCTCTAGTAATTAAGACATCAGGATTATGGGAAAGGGCTCTAGCGTTATTTACTCAATACTGAAACACAACAACACACTAATAGAGCATTGTTAATAGATATAATGAACACTAGTTATGAGAGATGATTGTTTTAAAAAGAATTGATTTATAAACGAAATGATCATCTTAAATATTTCAATAATCAATTTTGTCAATTTTGTAATCTACTTGAATCAATTACCAGTGATTTTGAGATGATTCATTTTAATTAGAAGTAAAATTATATAATGAATTTGTTAACGCCCACAATTTACAGTGTTACAAAGACATTATAAATATTAAATATTATAATATTTAAAAAAAAATCGCCGAAATGATACAACAATGCTAATTTATGTCCTAAAATTGTGATTAGTACACATACATATGTGATAATCGATGAAATGTTTGAATGTTTTTCATTGAACGGATTAGATATGATAGATATTCATATAATAATTTTAATACTTAACTTTAATGTTAATTTAATATGAATAATCATATTTTAACAATCATAACCGGGAAACTGCCCAATATTATATTTTACTCATTTAATTTAATTTTAACACAAGATTATATTACTTTTTAATCGGCAACACAATTTTTTATGCTTTATCTTTAATCTCGACATTTTTTATCTCGAATCTCGAAATCCGTAGGTGAATTTGTTTTTCGTTGTTATGCCTTCATGGCTTAACTACCCAATTGATAATTATGAAATGTTGCATACACGTTAAAGGGGTATACAAAAAGACATGGGGTACCTTTCATCCAGAAAATAGTCCTTCGAAAAAAGTACTTTTTTGAAGACGAAGTCGCCGCCAAAGGCTAGTACGACGAAACGCTGTTCTGCCGTTTCAGGTAGGTAGCGTGATGAGTCGGATTTTGTGCATATTCTTATATCCATATCCTAAGCATAGCCATGATATGAAGTAAGAATCAACGACTCGACAAAACAAATTAGTTGTGGAAACATGACCCCAATTGGTCAATCACTTGGAATATACACGACCAACAGACACCAACGATTAACATAGATTTTTAAAGATATTTCTAAAGCATGAATTTCACTTAACTATTTTTGTGGTAATGTGTGACGGACCGGCACACGACTCAATAAGTGGGATATCGGCTAAAAACGAAAACCATTTTAATTTTAGTATTGCAGGGATGTTTTTAGGGTTCCGTATGTCCGAATAAAAAAACGGAACCCTTATAGGATCACTCGTGTGACCGTCTGTCGGACGATTCCTCTTATATCCGAAACTACTGAACCTAAAATTTTGAAAAAAATACAGAAACTAGTTTTCTACTTATAGATTATAGGAAAACCTATAAGAAGTCCATAATATTAAAATAACATGGTAAATCACTCAATATTGTGTGGATAGGTAACATCGTACGGAACCCTCTTCACGCGAGTTCGACTCGCACTTGTCCTGTTTTTTTTTTTTTATGGTAAGTGGCTAACGTCGCCTATAACACAAGCAACGCCACAGATACTGCTTGTGCTCTGCCGACTACAGTAGGATTGAGGATAAGGGATTGGGAAGGGTCAGGGAAAATGGACTCTGGTATCCCTTACTAACTTACCGAAACACAACGGCATAAGTAGGTACTGTTATTTCACGGTGGCCTCCTGTAAGGGGATGGTTACTGCCGCCAGATGGGCTCCCCAATTGAATGCGAAACGCAGTGTGCCCTGCCACTACTTTCCAGATCCAGATCAGATACTCGGCAGCGAAGGGGGACGCTGTGGGTTATGCCGGACTCCTACCGGCTAAAACCCAACGACTTTCTAGCGCGGCCGTAGATGAGCGGGGTCGCAGGAAAGTTGTTACACAACTTCGGCGACCCGCCACGGCTGTTCAGCGCGGGGAGGACTACGCTCCCTGTCGGAACCAAAGCGGAGGTACACCGGCCCTCTCGGGGACCTCAACCACGCATCTGAAGGGCTCGGATGTAATATTATAAGGAACAAGACAAAATGAGAATGGGAGAATGACACTGGAACACAACAACAAATATGTGCTGTTATTTAGTAATCTTTGGCCACTCAAAAAAAGTAGATACAAGAATGCTTATAATGAAAAGTATCTGATTACGCAGCAGGTGAAATGTTCAAAAAAGGAAAGTCAAACCACCAAAAATATAAGTGGCCGTAAGCCAGTTAAGCCTAACTTTCGAGAAATTTAGCAACATACGCTAATATTCCTGTAAAACAAAAGGTATGCTAATTGGAACCGATTTCACTTCACTCCTTGAAGAGTCGTTATACATGTTAAAGTAGACATTTGCATACAAACCAAGCAATGAACAATATAGAACACAATGCATTACATTTTCCTCATAATTAACGCGTCGAATATTTACAGTGACACAATGGATACGTTTCTGCAATGTTGTCTACGTTATACTATGCAATTGCAACACACTTTCAGTTAGAAGTCTGCGTCATTTTAGAAATGTTTTTTTTTTTCTTTTCTACACGTTGGATCATCCCAGTTGTTATTGCTTAGTTAGGCTTCACAGCCTCTTCCACGCTGGAAGAAGCTACATATATGCAAGAGAGTATACTTTTTGATATGTGGGCTCGCAGAAGAAGGCTGTCATGTTCAAACTATTAAAAACAATTGATACTGGAAATTGAATTTTTCGGAGAAAGAAAGTCTCACTAATACAACCAAATGTACTACTGGGAAAAGGTGATAAAGTTAGTATTGTGACTGTTTTGTCCATGATGAAGAAATTAGGAATCCTAAAGACTAAAAAGCAATGTTTCTTGAGACATGCGCACTGAAGGATTGAACTATTGTAACTGTTCATCAATATACATAATTTCGTTTAAAAAAATATTTGAAAGATTGTTTATATTTTATAACATCTACGAGTTGCAGTGAAATATGAAGTTTAATTTGTCGTAATAATCATCGGCGAAGGTCCAATAGGAGATTGCACACCAGGCAGATATTTTTCAAAACTTAGTATTCTTATTTGGTCTTCTATAGCAAAATTTAATTTGAAGTTCTTGATTTCTAACCATAATCACATAAATTTAATTATCGGTGCGTGCAACTTCGTAGGCGTGGTATTAACTTAACATTTTTTGTTTATAAGCCAATTGAAATGAAACAAGAAAAACAAAAAGAGAGAAACACAGAAATAGAGAAAAATCGAACCCGGACCCTTGAGACAGAGCATCCAACGGACTTGTCATATTTATTATAGACTAGCTACCCGCCCCCGGCTTCGCCCGGCGTGCAATTTTTATATACCCTAAAACATTCCCCGTTTATCCCTCTTTCCATTAGCGAAAACCGAATTAAAATCGGTCTACCCGTTCACGTGTGATGCCGTGACCAGGAGAAATGGGGATTCATTTTTATATATAAAGATATATATTATATATAATATAGAAGATATCATCAAATTAAGTAGTTATAGATTTACTTCAATACAACGACTAAATTGTCATTAATGTTGGCCCAACAATAGACATACAGCAAACTCTACTAGCATTACTCGCCATTGTACCCTGTAATATAGAGAGGGTATACTTTTACCTTTTTGATCTTATACTGGATCCTCCAACATTGATTGATACAATTATTCATTAAGGAAAAAATATTCCCTATTAAGTGCAGTAATAACACTATGAATACAATGTAGAACTAATAAGCGAAACTGCAGCCCAAGAGGTATTTAATCATATTATTGTAGCAATAAAAAATATATAAAAACTTCATCTCGGAAGAACAATTTTATGTTGTTATCTATATTTATTTATTTTTGTGAAATTAATGTTCAATTTAATTTTTTTAATAAATAATAACCGATTCCCCGATTCGAAAAATATATTTATTCCAAATATAATCCAAATCCAATCGCAATTTACTTGAACAAACGAAATGGTATTTTGTAGTTATTAGATAATCATTGGTGATCTTTCATTATTATGGCCTCAAGCTATAGAATTAGCTCGAACCGAAATCTTACCTTTCGATGTTTTTTTATTTCAATTTACAAACATGGATCTAAAACAACAAGCAATGATTTAATTCAAATTCCAAAAACGATATGTAACTAAATGTCTCGGCTTCAACTTGAAGCTCTTTGGTGGAGCTATCTCTAAAATAATATAATATACTTTTCAGTAGTGTACAATTCAGGTAAAGTCGTAATATTTACTTAATTAGTTACAATTTATTTAGTGATACAGCATTGTATTGTAATGTTTCGGTGATATGGTTGAAGGATAAAATATATCCTACACTAGCGTCAGGCACATACTACAGCACAGATACGAGTAGGTATGAGTTAAGTATACCAGATTCCGTTATCTTATTCCGAGTCTGCAGCGGACTTGCATATCCTGAGAGATTTTAGACGACTGCTATCTAAACCATAAAGCGGAACGTCAGCCTGCTTGCCTTCTCTCATAAATAACAAACTAATACAAGAGCTTATGTAGTAATAATGTTTACCAATGTATGTGTTGGATGGCATACTATACAGATACTCGGGGTTACTCTGTGAGATCGAAATAAATTCGGTGTATAAGTAAGTTGAAGTAGCAATGGCCAGAACACATTGCGAGGACCGGCAAGGGCAGGGTAGGTCGTACATCCACAAGATGGACGGATATAACCTCTTGAGGGCCTCGAGTTGAAGCTAGATCGAGACTGCTTCCGACCAATCCTTCTGGAAAATTATGGGAAGGGTCGTACGACTGAGTTTGACGATTTTGTGATTTATGTACCTATGCTTCCCAAAAAGACATCTATCAAAACCAGGCCATTTTTTCAACTTAGATGCACTTTGGAGATTTTGGTAATAAAAGTACCTATTTCTTAATTTCAGTAATTTCCTGTGAATGTTTCAGATTTTGTAAATGAGATAGGTAACATTCGAAAATTAAAAAAAAAAAAAATTATTCGAGCAATTGGATTTTTTAATACTTTCAAACTTAAATATCTATGAAACTCCATTACCAAATTACAAGATATTTTCCCAGTAAAATCTATAATTTCTTCTTACCTAATGGTACAAGTTTCAACCGTTAAAATGAAAATACCTTAACACTGTCGACCCAATATCCCATGCAAAACTGATTGATCTCCTTTGTCAGAAAACGTAGGTATAATTTTCAAGTATACGGCGCGCGGCGTGAAGTCATAACTATGTAACTGATACTGATACTGATACTGATTTTTTAAGTTTTATATTTTTGCCTAATTTTTATAACAAACTAGCTGGTGACCGCGTTGAAAAATAAAAAAAATGACACTATTGATTGCGCCACCTATTACACTACAACAGAATTAGGTGAAGCGGCGACATCTATCGGATTTAGGCAGAACTGCTTGGTCATACACCATTCAGTCAGATGCGGCAGGGGGACTTTGATTTATAATACCTATCAAATAATATATCTGGGTCATGTATTTTAATAAGAAATGTTATACATTTTCCAATATAGTTACTAATGCAAAGTTAGATGTTTAATGAATTTATCGCTATAATTAATTTCATAAAACATTGATGTGAAAATGTGGGTCACTGTCGAACGAGGCGTATTGTAAGTCCTGCGTCTCATTTCATAGACGTCTATCTAGTTCCAGCAATAAGTTACAATGGCAAATGTAGTATGTATCTCATTAATAGTTTACTACATTACTGATTACACTCGCGCGATTATCAGCCTTGCTTACGACAGGCGACATAAGCCACATTCTCTGTACACAATACTTGACATGGCTTCCATAATCGAAATGGCTTATAATTTTCAATTCAATATTCTATGATCAATGTGAGACTTGTTTTAGATTAAATCTAGACCTATTTGTGAAAGTATAACACCAGTTCGATTATTAATATGTGTTTCATGTTCTTGTATAATTAATAAATGAAACATGTCTTTGAAATATGTTACTATTTCTACAAATGGTTCAGGTTTTTTTATTTAATTTAATTAAGTTAATTTAAATTTAAGTTTTAATTGTGTCGGCAGAACTTGCATGCCTTCAGGTGTTGCGTGTAGTCATCTACCATGAAATGAGATCGTCAACCTCTCTTTTAAAATAGAAATTTTAGGGAGAAATTAAAATATAGGTTATTATAGAACTTAATAGAAAAACTGGGAAATACTTAAGAATCGTAATATTAAAATTTAGGTCTTCGTTATATGTATGTACTATGTATGAAAAATATAATACCTGAGAAAACACGAACAATATAACGCCTGACATCTTTATCGTTGTGACGCTTTTTATATTTTTATTTATATTTTCAGACGATCCCCCGGAAACCTAACATTTTTTCAGGATAAAAACTATATGTTATTCCTGTTAATAAGCTATAAGTACCAAATTCCATCCAATTCCGTTTAGCCGTTTTAGCGTGATTAAGTAACAAACATAAAAACATACAAACTTTCGCACATTTAAAATATTAGTAGGATAATGCATTCATAAAATTAGTCTTTATGAATGTATTAATTATTTAATCCTTCTCATATTCTAGGGCTGCCAAACACAGTTTAAAATAAATAACGTTTATTTTGACTATTTGTCCATATGTTTTTTTAGTAATACATTATAACATATTTAGCTTGTTATTTTACAATATTTTAAACTAAATCTTAATATTATTAAGTCCTATGGCTATCCTCATCCAATGATTTTTGATAGCACAGTTAAATCTAATAGCAATTAATCTCGGGATGCTGTCACTGCTGTCCAGTAAACGCTTTAGTAAGAAGGCAGTTCTTTTGCTCATTATCGCGTGGAAACCATCTATCTGTACGTGTGCCCAAATCCATTTATGATTTTAAATAAAAATAGATGAAAATATCTTTTGTTGATAGGAACTTTTTATTTTTAATGTTCATTCAATATTGATAACTTTCAAAATTTTCAATTAATTCAATCGGGTTAGAATCGCAATTCTCCATATTGGGTAGTTTTTTGAATGGGATATCGGGTCTTTTGTACTGAAAAAAGGTGCAGTTAAAATTTTAAAACGTTTTATATTGTTTTATACACATCATTCAAAGAAAAAAAATATATAATAAAAATTTTGACAATCCCAGCAGGCGATCTAAAATCACATAACAGTATAGGTATCTTGGTTGAACTATTTTTTATGTAGTCTACAAGCAATGCCTGCTAGCATTGCCTATAGTCGGATTTTTTATTCGATGGACTAAAATGACATTTGGTGGGTTGCCATTGTAATGTAAAAATATTGCTGTATCCTAAGTATCGAGTATTAGGTAAACATCGTGATTCAATCTTTTTTATTTTATAATAAAAGTTTGTTAGATTGAATTTGGGTTAATGGTAAAGTGGATTTATAGTTGTAGTGACGGAAATGGATACTTCAAGATACTTTTATTTGCTTGTTTTTCAATAGAAAGTTTAGTGTTTAAACTTAGTTATTGATCAAGCTATATTCTTTTGTTTTACATAAATGATAACCTGATAACAACAATAAACAAAAAACTTATAGCTTATAATTTATCAATAATTAAGATTAAACACTTTTTGACAATAGGCAAATACCCTATCGAAAGAGTAAATAAAAAAATAAATAAAAAACCGAACTTTCTTAATCAATAACTATTTCTCAATAATCAGTTTCAAAATTCGAGTTACACCACAGAATACAATAATAGTGGTTACACTTATTATAAAAAGTTTTATAATAAATTACACTTATTATAAAACTTTATGTTAAATGAGTCATACTACGACACTACGCTTCATGCTTGCAATATTTAAAAAAAAGGTCGATTCTAGATTTTAGAGATACTCGGTAATTTTAGTCCATCGAATTAAAAATCCGACTATAATATTATGACTAAAAAGTAAAATCGACCAAACTGTTTCATATATGTACTTATACACATATATTACGGATATACATATGTAAGTAGGTACTTATATATTCCATGTGTTAGCGCTTTGTTTATATCCATAGGTAGGTTTTCCTTCTAATGATAAATTCGTGACAAGCTGTCCTATTGCCCTGATTGCAAAATGCATATGGTCCAATGCCCTTGGAGTGGCGATAACGTTTATCAATAGTTCGCTCTATGCAGTGTCAGAGGGTGACCTATGCCAACTGTTTTATAAATTGAATTAATTACGGCATAATTATCTTATTTGCATAAAATTCCTATTATGGAGACAAGCGCGAATGAAGCACGAGACTGCCAAGAATCTATACTAAAAATGTGAAAGTAACTCTGTCTGTTTGTCTGTTACCTTTTCACGACTAAACCGCTAACCTGATCATCATAAATTTTTGCATACACGTTATCAGGGATACAGGAAAGAACATAGGGTACTGTTAATGAGGGATCATCTAATGCCTGACATAGCTATAACTGTAATAAAGATGTTAGGCGAGACATTGCTCATATATTTAGTAAGGTGTTATTTTTTTATTTTTCAACGCCGGCGAAGCCACGGGCAGCAGCTAGTGTTTTATAAAAGTAAGGAGACCGAGGAATTTCAGTATTCATTGCTTTCATAGTTCCAATTTTACGTGCCACTGTGTTTTTACCCGGAAGTTCGGAAAATACCCGGATGCCCCCTTTTGTTTCTCAAAGTAACAAAATAAGTTATGCAGTGGAAATATGAAGAACAAAAAAAATGTAAATCCATATGTCGTGGGTAGGTTGGTATAATTATTTAGTAATTCTATAAATTAATATTTTTTCGGATTAGCTTTGGACACGCTTTTTTATATAAAAAAAAATAATTAAACCATGCTTTTATATAAACGTGATAAATATTGAAAAAAAAAAGTGTATGTGTCATAGCTCTGACGCACGACAGGCGCATAAAATTAAATATATAAAATTTTCCTCGTGTAAAGAGATAACTGAATAGGTACCTAATTAGTTTATATTATTTAGTTACATTATGCATATATTAAAATGTCACGTGTTCCAAAAAAAAGTTATGTTAGTTACGTTCAGTATACACACATCACTACGTTTTATAAATTCAAATAGTTCATTTTTTTGACGACAGATGTCGCTGCGCTGGCAGATTATATGCGCTGTCGTTTCGTTCCTCAAATCGGACTACATTTTTCATACAAGATTTCGACGTTTGCTTTTATAAGCTTAGAGAATAGAATTAGGGAAAATAAATGCATGCGTCAGCTGTCGCACATTGTCAACGTGACAGATAACGTAACGCTATTTAGTTAAAGCTTGTATTAATTTTACTCTTCATAAAATTTCCACACCGGAACCTTATATGCAAATCGATTCACTGCAATAATGACCTGTATTTTCTAATAGAAATACTATAATTTAATTATCAAACTATTATAGATAAATATTGAAATTTCATAATAAAATAATAAAAGATGTTACGACATTTTGAGATCAGATCTACTTTTGCAAAACGTAAATTTTATTTTTAAAAAGATACCCCGAAAACTTAAAACTTAACTAATTTAAACTTTTACGGCAGGTCTAAACGCTTTAAAAATCTACTGCAAGTTACTAACAGTAGTGACACAATATTGTTTGCATATTTAATATTTGTTCGTTTAGAATATTTGGTACAAACCAGTAAATAAATATTAGCATTCCTCAATTCGACGTTGTGTTTGTAACCGGGTCTCTCGAGTTAATATTAACTCGTCGACACGACGGACGACACACTGTCGACGAATGCGATTTATTCGATATTTCTCGAATTTCAGTGAGTAATACTTACATAATATAAATTGAAATCGCTACCCGCGTCTGTCTGTCTGCCTTTCTGTATATCCGCTAACTCCTCCTAAACCACGCAACGGATTTTGATGCGGTTCTCACCATCAGTTAGATAATTTTACACGGAAGGTTTACATATATAACAAACCCTAATAATAACATCCGTTTTCCTTATTACCTAAAGCGAAGGAAACAAGAATAAGAAGAAACAACAAACTTAAGAGTAAACAGTCTTTCACGCCTTAAATCGATCAACGATTATTTATCCATTGAGTATGTGGATGGACATGAGGAAAGATAAAATAAAATCCACATATTATTTACACTGATTTATATCATCGAAATATAATATAACTTTATATACATATTATTTACAGGCAATATACATGTAGCAAGCACGAGCTTTCGGCAGCTAATAAAACGAAAAAAGTACTGTTCCCAAGAAATCATGTAAAAATAAACTTCAAAAATATAACTAATAAAAATTAAGACCGAATAAATGTTTCAACATCTAAGAAAAAGGGTCCAGGCGCCAGCCAAAAGCGCCAAAAAGTCAAAAAGTCGCGGCCAAAAGCGAGTACTCAATACTTAAGTTAATTATTTTCTAGCGGCCCGCCTCCGGCTTAGCACGCATGCAATTAGGTTCTATTATATAATATAAACCTTCCGTGAAAAATTATCTAACTAATGGTGAAAACCGCATCAAATCCGTTGTGTGGTTTAGGAGGAGTTAGCGGATATATAGAGAGACAGACCAACGTGGGCAGCGACTTCAATTTATATTATGTAAGGATTACAAAAATGTTAGTTTGTACGGATTACAATTTGGTATCATACATACTGGTATGACAACCCTGATTATTTTACAGCGCAGCCAAAAACTTTCCTCTATAACGAGAAAAACAAACTAACCTCGTATCTCAAAAATATGACTATCATTGATGGCGTCAACAAACCATAACATACGTCAAAGGCGTGCGTCGAGTCTTATATTTCGTATAGTACAATCGTTCGAATGCAACTAAATCCCTGACAGTAAGTGTGTAAGAGCCCTTAATACATTATCAACGAACTTGTTACCCTGCTTATGCTCTCTCTACCTATTGAAAAAAATTTATTTGAAGTTATATAATAACTCTCTGTGTGCAAGGTATAGAAGACCATCTTGTGGCAGTAGCCATCTTCTTATGGAAGACCCCCCCCCCCGTACCTTCCAAGTTGTGTTTGGGTCGTGAATCAGCCCAGAGCCTAGGTGGGGCTATTCTATTCTCAAAATATTATTATAATGTATGTTGTATATAAAAAATACAATTACAAACTGGTTTAAAAGTTTACATCAGTATAAAATAAAATAGTAATAATTTAGCTGCTAATTAATTAAGTTCAGGAAGTGTCGTTTTTCTGCGTATATTTTGCGCTAATTCCGGAAGTTATAAATAAATTTTTATCACTTATTTATATGCATATATTCAAAAAGTAACGTCAATCATTATTACAAATTATTTGAACAAACATAGTAGTATTTATATATTTTAATCATCGGTATTCTTTTAGTATATTGTTCCAAGAATTAGAGCCCTAGTCGAGCTCAAAGTCACCATTCTATTATTATTGTGTTCCAATTTACAAAAATTTACCAAAGGGAATCTTCGAAAATAATTTAATTCAAATTTAAACATTCTTGTACACACGCAACAAACATGGGAACAAATTTAAATAATTTACAATCCTCATAATACCTATATATCTTATAGGATTAATATAATATATTATTATATATCTTATTGGGTAAACTGCACAACTTCAGAAAGTGTTTTAATAAATCATTGTAGATTTATATAGCTTTAAAAGGTGTATTATTTTGTAAAAATACGGCTTTATAAGCGTCTAAACCTATGCCTAAATGTTATTTAAAAATTCTGTATAAAAGGTATTGTAGAGTCTGCGCCAGCAAAGTCCAGCGGGCGCAGCGATTTCATCGCATTGAAAGATGTTGTTTTCTAACCAATTTAGTAGTTGTGATAATTTTAGGGGGGCGAGTTTAGTTGGCGCCGAGTATAACATATATCAAATATCATCCTTGATATTTACTTCACACGTGAGATTAAGTTTGCTATAATATTATGAATGCGAAAGTTTGTGAGGATGTATGTTTATTATTTTTTTATATATATGTAAAAACAGCTGAACAGATTTGGAAGAGATTTGGCACACAGATCGTCATAGCTATAAAGATGTCAAACGTTATACTAAAGGGCCTACTTACGATGCAATTTCATATGTAATCTGTCGATTCAATTTGAGTTGATTAGACAAATTGCGATGTGAGTAGGCAAGTTGATGCCTTCTTTTAACATGTTGAATGTCGAGGTGTCCGTCCTAACACTCGACAAGTCAACAGATTGAATGCGTGTAAATAGTGAATAGAGCAATTGATTCAATTTGGCGTTCAAATACATCACAATTTTGCTAAATATATTTTTAACAATAATGAAAAAAAGTTTTGATCAAATTTTTAGACTTATACATGTGTAAAGATTTAATTTATAAAATATGCGACATGCACGCCTTTATAAAGGGCCCAACTCGTTTCGAATAATTTTTGATAATAAATGTGGAGATAATATCGAAGTAAATTTAAAAAGTCTTCATAGCGTTGACTGGTATCTAAAAATCTCATGGTAGCCAACCAAGCGTCTTTTGGAGTAATGCTTTCACGCATCAAAGTGTCTTCTTTGTTATAAAGGAAGTAACTTATGACAGTAACTCTTGCAAGCACTCTGAATCCATTCTTAAAAAATTGCGGAAGTCTTCAGGTTCTACATAAAACACCACATTCATGTCAGATTTTTTCCGTAACAATAGGTAGCCATTTTTTCACTCAATATTTTTTATGTCTTTTTTTTTGTATTATTGATAATAATAATAAATTTCTTTGTCCAATTCATTTTGCTTACACTTGATTACCCCTAACCCCTGCACGAGGATACCCTGTGTTGCAGGGGTCAGTAATGCCCAATGAGCGGGCCCGCGAGGCAGACCCCCAGGCTGATCCACTCAGGCGTCGAAGGGCCGGCCGACGTGCCCGGGCGTATGCCGCGGCGCACGTCGCGTGACAACCTCAGGGCGTCGGAAGGGGACGTGTCTGACGCCCTGAAACACCCAATAAAGACGCGTGGTGGCTCGCGGCATTCCAGTGGGCCGCCACATTTGAAGCGAGGCGAAGCCATTGCCCTAAGCTGGGTTAGGTTAGGTTAGCCTAACATAGCGGTGCGTGGGGATCCGAGGATAAGGCCTCGCTGTGAACTCGGACCCGCACATCACCGCTGATGGTGGAATCCGGGGGGGTTTTAGTGGGTATTCCCGGTGATAAGTCACTTCACCGGGCGAGTCCCACACTCCCCCTCGTCGACTGTCCCCGTCGGCGAGGGATAGTGCGTAAACGTCATTTCCCCTCCAAAAAAAAAAAAAAAAAAAAAAAAAAAAAAAAAAAAAAAAAAAAAAAAAAAAAAAAAAAAGGGGTCAGTAATGCAATGTGTGATTGTTTTGTATATTTTTGTGCAATAACTAAAGCAATTCCCGTTTTTTTTTCATATTTTGAAAGAACCATAGTGCTTGCAATGCTGTCAAAATGAATTTGTGAGCAAGATTGATACGTGAGTAGAGAACGGTCAATTTCGACTCCAAGAAATTGAATCGACAGATTGGATATGACATTGTATGGTGAATAGGCTCTCTTACTCAAATTTCTATTTCAACGCGGACGAAGTCGCGGGCACCAGCTAGTGTACAAATAAACAAATTAAAATATCTGTATACAAAGATCTGACCTTTTCTGATTTGTTTTTGAACTTTTTTTTGTTTAGGAGATAGTTAATGCTTTTTTCTTTTCTTTCAATTTCGAAATCTTTCGACTAGTGGCAAATATTTTATAGTCAATATTTTAAATTTAAATAATAAGCACAAACCTTTTCTCAGCCGGTTGCGTACTGTGTAGCGTAAATTTCGGAACTCCAGATCCATAATTTTCTGAAATAAATAAAATAATATATATATCAACTTACAATAAGTACTCACGACGCTTCCTATTGGCGTTAAATGTTAAGAGGGAACGCGGGTCCAGCGGAATTTGAAAAATAGGTATTTGAAGAAACTATTGCCATCGCGTTGCGCCCGAACCAGCAAGCTCTATGTCTGTGTTTGTGTGCGTGGCGACTCTTAACATTATCGATAAATACCACTTCCTTTGTTATTAGTCTGAACCCCCCTCGCCTTCAGCCTTCCCCCGTAGAGTGCGATAGGGACAAATGCAGCTCAGACCGATTCTACCTACTAAATTTTGGATTAAATCGAGGTTTCGTATTCCCCTGTTTTCTCCCTAAAAATTGAGCCTAGCAAATATTTTTTTGTACAAATATTTTGAAGAAGAATGAGTCTATGTCCCTATTAATTTTTTTTTATCTCAAAAATATTTCAAATTTGTTTCATTGTCGTTTGATTAGGATGGTATAAAAGGGCCATTTATTACGATTTTTGAAGAGTCATATTTTCTTATGTAATTAGTTAGTGGAAAAAAAGAAATGTTAGAGACATAGCATTAGCAGACCTAGATTTTATGACAAAAAATTATTGCTCTAGAAGTATTATCCAGGGAAAAATAGGGGAATACATTTGTATGGAAAAACGCTGGTAGCGTTCCCTGTTAAGGATGTATGTCAATTTAAAAAAAAACACTTGTAATGACATGAACTTTAAGTTTTTTCAGACAAACGACTGCTGTGTTCGTGTTTATCTCATTTAAATTACTTTAATTACCATAAGTGGTCCTTCGAGCCACATTGGAACTAACGACTTGGGGATCAGATCAGTCTAATCCAGTAACGTTCAGTCCTCTACTGTGACTAAAAAATTCCTACTTTAGTACCATATTTTATAAAATATTCTAGTATAGGACATTTCTAGATGATCAACATCAGTAAGTATATCTATGTTACAGTTACCATGGTGCTGTTTATTATGACATTGTTGTTTTTACCTACTCGTAACTTAAAAATATATACTTACCAATTTCCACTGCGTTTTCATATTAACTTTAATAGAAATGCTATCCTATAAATTATGTATGGGTGTATTAGAAGCACATGGTAACTTGTCACTGCGGTCATCAACCTGTGCTCCCAGGCTATCGTCCTTTCATAGGGGACTATAAATAGCACACAGCTGTCCTTATTAAAATGTACGTAAAAAATATTTGTAAATTAAAAATAAAACACGAATTGTATTTGTCATTTAAGTAATTTTCGTTTATCATATATTTCGTGTGTGTGTGTTAAAAAATAATTAGAGTTAATTAACAGTTTTCGAGTTGACTTCGTAACAATATGAAATGCCGCTAATTTTCTTGCTCTCTGTACCCCACGTGTAACCTTTAATTAAAATCACATTTCGATCAAACAATTAGATTTTTTAATATTAGAGTCTAGGTAGCTCTCTTGAGATAATTCAAAAAGTAATTTACATATTGTTGTAACCGAGTTCTAAGAATAATTAGACTCACCATGAATGTATATCTATGTGTGATAATATGTACCTATAATAACAGTCAATAATTTTAAACTAAACAAGGTAAGTAATTTTAAAATTCACTGTAGGAAACTACAATATTTTGAGAACTATTTAAAAATGCCACCAAAATTATTTTCATTAATCTTGGTAATAGCGCAGTCGTAAATGACCGACCAGACAGTGCGATGTCAGTCCATCTGTCCTTATTTAGATTTAAAAGTTATCTCGTTTCGCAGAAAAAAAAATAATTGGCCCTTACGACCGAATTACGAACTTCCGTGCACTTTCCCCTTTCAAGAGTTCAATGGCGACCACTGACCCTTTAATAATAATTGAACTTTACACCCGCATGGGACATTTTCCTACTTCGTAACTCAACTGCCACGTTCAATAATCTACTGCGACTATTAAATTTAATCATTGTGGTTTTAAGTGTTCCAATGTACAAAACATGACGAGATAAAATCGTGAGAAAAGTATTTCAACGGAGGCATATATGGTATGCAAGACTATAGGAATGTTAGAAAGTTAATGTTGTTGCACATTGAATAATTATTTAGTATGATGATAATGAAAACCTATTACTACTGATTTTTAATGAATACGCACGCGTATCCCTCAAAATGTGAGTGTGATAAAAGTATGGTACGAGTATATGTGCGTTTGTTGCTTAATAGACATAAATAATAGGACGTATTAGTGAAGTTATTTAGTCTTTAAAAATTTTAAATAATACGTACCTGGGTACATTACATATAATTATTATAAATAAGAATGAGTTTGTTTGTTATACGCTTTCACCTTGTTTTGCATATACCCTGTTAGGGGTACAGAAAACAGCAAAAGATACTTTTCATACAGAAAAAGTATGGTCCCTAAGAATTCGGACAAAGTCACGAAAAAGCTAAAAAAAAAGAAAAAAGAAAATTAATCAAGGGCCGTTGGCCTGTCGGACATTGGGCTCTGCCCCTCTGACAAAGCCCAATGGCAGCATAGTTCAAAAGGACAATGAAAAACATATTTTTTATGTTAAGGTCGGCAGACAGGCTGACGGTCCACTTGATTAGGAGTGGATAGGGAAATGGGCTCTGGCAACCCTTACTCACTGACCGAAACATAACAGCACACGTGTTGTTATTTCACGGTGGTCTTCTGTAAAGGGATGGTTATTGCCGCCAGACGGGCTGCCCAAATGACTGCGAAAGTGTGCCCTTTTTTTTACGTTGGGAAATCCATCATGGATACCCAGCAGCGAAAGGGGGACGCTGTGGGTTATGCCGGACTCCTACCGACTAAAACCCAACGACTTTCTAGCGCGGCCGTAGATGAGCGGGGTCGCAGGAACGTTGTTGCCGGCCATCTCGGTGAGAGGTCGGCGCCCACGACGAGGGTCAAAGCGGCGCGCTGCTCTGCCCATTCGGGACAGTCAGCCAAAGTGTGCTGCGCAGTGTCAACCGCGCAGCCACAGTGGTGGCATCCCTCGGTTGGCTCTCTCACGGCCACTCGGTGAAGGTAACGCCCGAAGCAACCGTGCCCCGAGAGTACCTGCACCAGGCGGAACGTGAGGGCTCCGCGCCTCTTTACTAGCCATCCCTCAAGGGAGGGGCGAATGGCCTCGATCGTGAGGCGGCCCGCACTAGGCTCCGCCAACCTGTCTTTCCAGGTTTGGAGGAGGATCGTCTGGGAGTATCTCCTCAACCTGACGACCTCCTCCGATGTCAAAAGCGAGCCGCGCAAAACGCAGTGTGCCCTGCCACTACTTTCCACATCCAGGCTGATTTGGAAAGTAGATTAAATTAATAAAAAGATTAATCTATTAAATATACAGTTGAAAATTTTTGTTTATACGTGTCCCGTAAACATCCTAACTAATGTTATAAATTCCAAAGTAAGTTTGTTTGTTACGCTCTCACGCCTAACTACTCAACCGATCATCATACACGTTGTCAGATATACAGAAAATGACATAGATCACCTTTCATACAGAAATATGGTACTGATTCCGAGGGATTGTCTAAAAATAAAAATAAAAAATTCATGGCCTGCAAAAATATATGAGTAATAAAGATGGAATAAATGTTTAACATCTAAGAAAGTGGCGAATTCGCGGTCAAAAGCTAGTTGTTGAAAAAATAATCAACCAGGTCATTATTTTTAATATATCCTGCAAGTGGACGTTAACCTCGTGCGAGTAAACAATTAGCGACCCATTTTTAGGAAGATGAAAATAAAATAAACTGGCATACCCTACTTGTGTTTATGTGCTCGGAATTTATTCGGTAACAAGATATATTTGTGCTTATTCTTACAGTTTTAAACTAGAATGTTCTCCACTTTGAATTTTTAAAAAGATAAGGCGACGCATTGGAAATTTTGGTGGCAGAGTTTTAGATTTTTCTCAGCAATGACAAAACATATGAAAGTTTCTTCATGTTAATGACTTCATTTTGTCAGTTGGATTACACGATTGATAAACTTTTATAACAGATAAAAAATTTTCAAAGAAACCTCTTTTAAAACACAATATTTACATATTACAGGCAAACGGGACCAATTTATACCTCCAAATTTCCAAATTTTTTTTTATTCCTTTAGAACAACATCGTCCACTTCCTAAAACAACCTACAATTGTAAATATACAATTGTTTAAATAGCCTCACAACTAACTTCCAAAAAATTCCGTATACGCTGTTACTATGTTTTTATTTCTAAACACGTTTTCCTTTGCGAGCGTATCGAAATTAAATAAAAATCTAATTAACCCAAGCTATATGTATAGAGAAACAAAAATTTCAATAATGCAGTAGGTATACCAACATTTTTATTTTATTTTAAATTATTCACACCAATACCTACTAAACACCATTTAGTGATGTATATAATCACGAATAATACAATACAAAAATAATGTATTAACATATAACCTGTTTGGAGCAACAAACTGCATGAGTTGGGTTACGGGCATAATTATGTGTCCGTATCAAAGCTCGCATAAAGGCCATTGACATTCTGTGCACTACAAAATCCGGTTTTCTGTAGGTTGGCACAACCTAGGCACCAATCTAGATTTATCCACATTCACTGCACTTCCTTATAAGTTCAATCTACTTCCGTAGCTGATTAACTATTGGGCAGGGGTAAACAGTAATGACCGTATCAAATGTGCTAACATGAATAATTCACTACGACTCCATTACGGCCATAAACGTGCTACAACTATTTTAAAAAATACAAAATACAGACAGTTCCGTCATCCTCACATAGTATAAATTAAAGTCGCTGCCCGCGTTTGTCTGTCTGTATATCCGCTAATTCCTCCTAAACCACGGAACGGAAGGTTTTCATATATAAATTACAGAGAAAAAAAAATGCATATATGCGAAGCCGGGAGCGAGTAGTTATTTTTTTTTTGTATGTGAGGTTGTTGATATACATATTATGTAAAAACAAACGCCAACTTTAGGCGAGTTTTCTAATAATACTAAAAGAGTTTAAAGATATACATTCGAATTATACATTCGAAGTTGCTGGCAGTGGATTGGATGCGAAGCGGTGCGCGGAAGATCGAGCGTTGTGCGAGTCAATTAAAAAGGCCTATGTCCATAAGCTGATGATGATGATGATGATTCGTCGCTTTAGAAGTATAATATACGATAGGCGATATCGTTATATAACCATAAAAAATATCCAGCGCCGAAAAACTAAAATTTAGTAATAAAAATTCAAATTAACTAACAGCTACGGACATTTTAAACACCCGCCCTTTTGGTTTTGGCGCGCTTGTCGTGACCTCACAGTCTGTAATAAATATAAAATACACGCTTGTTAATATTTCAATTTCACAGACTTTGACGTCACATTCGAACTGACCATTTCAAGTAATTTGAATTTCCCACTATTTTTTTGCACTTTTTAATAATTTTATTTTCTTAACGAAAAAGAAATAATATTAAAAAATATTTACATAGACATAATTTTACAGCAATAATGTTTATAAAAAAAAAAATATTTAACACTTTTTTTGAATTAGACGCATATTCCCTATTGCTATTATAGGTAATGGGAACACATCTGAAAAAGGGGATTCCTATAAATTGACAATCAAAAGAAGTTGATATATTATATACAATGTTTATAAATACTTTTTTTTTAAATCAGTTCTCTGTTTATCGCTATACTATCCAGAATTTAACCCTATAGAAAAGTTGTAAAGCCTGACAAAAAGTCAGCGACAGCATTTAATTTTTAAATTTAAGCCACAGAACCTACTTTTTGAATTGAAAAAAAATTAAAATCGTTAGTTGATGTTTAATTGCTATTATTATCAACAAAAGTATGAATCCTTATCAAAATTAGCAAGTTTATCGTCACTAATTGATTTTTACTTATACCTACCGAAAACAATTTGAATTCCACGCGGACGACGACGCCCCGGGCACATATTATTTTGGTTTAAACGAATAGCTACCAAGCACGTATACAGAGGGGGGGATAGTTGGGATTTATCCCCCCCCGAAATCTAACTGAAAAAAAAACGATAGATGTCATTCATTCAGAAAGTAAGAAAAAAAGACTGGTCGGCATGTGTGACACTAGATTTATAGAACGTCACGACTCTATAAATGTATTTTGTGAGTTACTCAAACCTATTGTCATTACACTGAGAGAACTATCCTGCACAAACAGAACTGTTGCCCAAACTGCGTCTACATTCATAGCTGCGATGGAAAAGAGTAGTTTCTTGATTTCTCTAAAAACCTGTGAAAGATTTTTCAGAAAAATTAGAGTAAATTAGAAAAATTAGAGTGATTACAGCGATTTTTACACAGTTCACATGGTTGTTTCAATGTTTGTCCCCCCCGAACCAAAAGTCTGGATACGTGCCTGATAGCTACATACTTCTATGCTAGCAATGCATATTTACATTAAATTTAATGTAAAGTAATATAATATCTATAAGGGTTCAAAAAGTTATCGGTTAAAAATTGAAGGTAGATTTAAAATAATGTAAATCGTATTAGAGGAAAAGGTATAACATATTACCACATTACAATGTGCTAGCTAATGTGCCCCACCTCGTTATCACTCTTTCCATCAGTGAAATCGGAGTCGTTTTCTTCACTGCTGAAGGTCGTCGGCAAGACCTTCAATAGACACCGTATCGAAATCGGTTGAGTGATTTACCAGAAGTTAACGGAGAATCAAGATAGAAGCGAGCAGCGACTTTATATTTTTAATATAAGTACTTGGCAAAAATTATGAAGCGCTAAATATATTTTTGTTTCTTTTTTTATTTATAATATATCTAGTATAATATTTTTATAGATAATCCCTGACACTAAATGCTGAGTTGGTTGTAAAAATTCTTCAATAATAAATAACTACATTCGCAAGTAACGTAACTTTTGAACAAAAATATACTTGTCATGAATAAAGGATGGAATAGCATCAAAGATGGAAGAAAAAGGCCGAAGAGTGAGCCACTATGCCGTTGACAACACAGTTATCTGCTTTTAAAGTGCAAAAAAGAAATAAATTGTGAAAACGAGCTAAAATATTGAAATAAATTATTTAACATGGGATAGAATAAAATTATTAAATTGAGTTTAATTTATTTCTTTACACTTATAAAATCGTTTGCCCTGACTAATTATCAACCTTAGAACTATCTAGAAAGTTGAAATTTGAAACACAGTTTTATTTTATCACGTAAGCATCGGCTAAAAAAAGGATTTTTGAAAATTTAAACTCCGTGCGAAACCGAGGGCGGGCCGCTAGTACATCTATACTTCTATACTATAATATAATATTATAAAGAGAAAAGATTTGTATGTATGTATGTAATGAATAAACTCAAAGACTACTGGACCAATTTAAAAAATTCTTTCACCTATACAAAGCTAAATTATCAGCGAGTAACATAGATACTCACCCTCGCCCCACCTCCATACAAAATTGCCATATTCCACGAATAATATTTTATAAAGAGACGCCTGCAACAGCTAGAATTATATAAAGAACCAAGTGATTACACATCTATTTTCTGTGTGACACAAAACGAGACGGTAGGTAATTTTAAATATTTATTTTTGACAAAACACTATGGAATATTCTGTATATATATTCACCCAATGCATTCGTCTTATTTAATGTTCTAAACAAAATAATAATTCTGTGTTAATTCATTTCTAAATTGCAATTAATGCTAGTTAATGCTTGCAACTTATAAGAATTAATATTGTCTTTTGGCATGTTCAATATACATACATGCAGCAACAATTACTATTGAAAGAATTTTAGAAATTAGAGCTATACACAGCAGCGTCCAAAGCTTACAAAGAAAGATAAATCAACCTGTCGAGAAATTCATCTGCATCTCATAAAACGTTCCATTCTGTGCAAAGTCGCAGTAAAAGCGTGACTCTGGGTTCAGACTTCAACATTGCACTTTCACAAGCGACACCTTATGTGGCAACGTTTGCCACAAAACGTGTTGTTGTTAATTAGTATCAACCTATTCTCTAATACATCAATTTAACTAAATCTTTACTGCTATGAGTTGAGGAGCCTGGTAGAAATCCCACCAATAAGTATCAAACAGAACAAATGATTAAAAATAATATGTACCTATGTAAATATATTAACACCTATATGCACGTTCTGATCAAAGTAATAGACGAATTACCGTTTCTATGACTTTTTTATCTTAAAGGGTTAAATACATGCTGACTGACTGTATATTTGATAGTCGAGAAGATAGAGATATACGAATGAGTTCTGGAATCGCTTACTCGTTCACCAAAACATAACAACACGAGAATTGTTATTTCATGGTAGTCTTCTCTGAATTGAAACATTATTGTTTAGTCAGTAGGTATCCTTGAAAGCGTTATTCCGTGTCCAAAAACGTATTGATGTCAGAGTTGATCAAAAGTCAAAATTTTCTAAAATTGCAAGAAAAAAGTAAAATTAATCTTATTTTTGTATTAAAACTGCAAATATTCTTGTTTTATTTACATGAACAGTAATGCTACTTAAGTCGATAATACAGAAAAAAATAAAAGTTATATGTAGGAAATAATTATAGTAACTTAAACAAAGAGTATACCCAAGTATAGTAATATTTGAAACTATCAATCGATTTCGATGAAACAAAGCATAAATGTTGCTCTAAGATAAATCTACCTGCTAAAACCACATGAAAATTAATTCCATAGTTTCGAAAATTAGCACGAATAAATAGACAGACAGAAGAAATATTTAAAAAAAAATCGTCTTTTTGTCATATTTTTGATTTTTGAGGCGACAATTAAAGAAGCGTAATGCTTCTTTAATTGTCCCCTCATAATTTGTGGTAAATATATTCAATGTACAAATATGACAATTTTACTGTTTACTATAGGTATGTGGAGTTTAATCTGCAAGTAAAATTACATTTATTCTACGCACCCAATATCTTAATATCTTATGGTCAGTATCTAAGTTATACTTAAACGAGCTATAATTAAAAATTATAACCTAACACCCGACATTTTAAGCATTATAAAATTAAAAACCCATTCGAATGAGCCCAAACGCGCTATATCTGCTGTATTGCTGAGGAGTTGGTTATCCCGCTCACTACTTGATCCTGCAGCATCAAGGTCAAATTTACCACGTCATGGAAATACCACCGAAGTAACATTACACCAAATTTCAAATCGATCGAACCTGTTGAAGTTAGTGAGATCCTTCCTCAAGTAGGAAATGAGGTGATAATTTTGATATGCCTGAACAGATCTTTATAAATTATAGCTAATAACCATCTCGATCACGTCACCTTTCAATCAGTCTGATGTCCATTTGGGAGTGATGCCACAGACAGATAAACAGATTCACACGTGAAACTTATAACACCCCTATTGCGATTAATTTGTTAGGTAGATATCAAGAAATTGACTACGCGTGTAACAAAATTAGATCACAAAACAGTTCTAATATTTAGTCTGTTGGTATAATATATTGCGTTCATGTTCACAGACCATTTATTCAAGTTATCGTATTAAATGATTACGAAACTGCAATAGCAGTTGGTGGCGTGTTCAACGACTTACATACTAAATTAGAAAATGCGAGACTACCACCACGTAATAACAAAACAAATTGCAATTCAAATTACATGTATTGTGAGAAATAGTTTTAAACAGAATTATTCATAACTGGAAAGTGTTTTATAAGAACAACATCACACGAAGATAGCTGTTTGTTTGGACACCGGTCAGACATGACAGACCATTAAACAACAAATTTGCAGACATTGGAATTCTTATATCTAGTCTAGTTCACAAGTTCAAATTGATATTAATTCTTGATAAAGCTTCTTAAAATATGTGCGATAGCTCATTGGATGCAGAAAGTCTAGAAAAATGTATTCAAATATTTCACCAGCACATAACAATTGCAAAAGTTAAAACAAATTAAGGAAAAAAAGGCAATTAGTTTTCAAAATCTATAAGTGACAACGAAAATCGGGGTAAACAGGAAGAAATTTTCTATAAAAAAAACTTCCCACTCCCTTATCTCTATTACAATTATTATTTATAAGTTTAATTAAATGTTAAAAATAGGTCTTTTCGCGACCGCTATGGCCGCCTCTAAACAGAATACAACACATTAAATATTTTTAGAATTAAATATCAATTTAAAAATTTGGATAAATTATGGTGTAAGTATAAAGAATCAAGTTCCGTTGGAAAAAAATTTAAGTTTTTTTTATTTATTTTTTCAAATTTAAGTTTTTCCGGAAATTTTAATTTCAGAAATTCAATTTACATTGAAAACGGCATACTTAAATAAATTGGAAAAAAAATTATAACCAAAAAATTCTTATTTGAGATATAAACCATGTATGTAATTTATATACATAATCTATATACATACATACATATAATAAAATCGTAAAGGAGCAGTGTTCTATGCGTTTGTGCACTCTAATCTCAGAAACCGATTAACCGATTTGAATGCGGTTTTCACTAATGTATTGTAGCAAGCTTCTCGTAACATTTAGTGTTTGTTTCATTCCTATTGGTTTACAAACAAAAAAGTTACGCGCTATAGCGAATACCATGCGTACGAAGTTGTGGGCTCAGCTAGTATTTAAAAAAAGGTTAATTTTGTGTCCGAAGTGAATCAATAATGTACTGGATTACCGAGTGCTTTAATTGACTCAGTTTTTACTCAAAACCATCTCAAAACATACAGTTTCTGTTTTCTTTTGAAAATTGAATCAAAACGTTTGCTTATCTACTGCTTTTTGCAGGTATCACCTTAAGAAAGTAATAGACCTTATAATGTCTACGACCGTGATAGTAGTATATTACAGTATAATTAAATGCAAGAGTAATTAGAAATATTTTATGGACAAAGATTTGTCATGTTTTATTAATACAAATTACATTTTTTTTTTTTTTTTTTTTTTATGTTATATCGACAGACAGGCTGACGGTCCACTTGATGGTAGGTGGCTACCATCGCCTATAACACAAGCAACGCTACAGGTGCTGCAAGTGCGCTGCCGACTACAGTAGGATTAAGGATAAGGGATTAGGAGGGGATAAGGAAAATGGGCTCTATCATGGTTCTATCTACGTCTAGGATTTAACCTAGTTGTAAAATGAATTGTTATTTTATGACATCCGCCCGAATATTACGAAAACTTTTTTTTCTAAAATTTTAAACCTTTTTTCTTACTTTCGGATCGGAATCGGATTCTCTTTCTATCGGATTCTCCTTCCTCGTGAATTTTATTAGTCCAGAAATATTTTATAACAAATCAAAATTTGAGTCCGTCAGAGGCATTTTTGATAAATTTATCTAGAAGATCTCTATCTAGAAGATAGATCTCTATCTAGAAGATATGTAGCTAATATGAATGGCTAAAAGGAGGGGTGACGAAAAAACTAAAAAGAGGTGTTTTTTCTTTTTCGTTTTTTTTTTTTTAATATACAACAATGGTAAAAAAGGTTTCAGAAAATTTAATTTTCCATGAAAATATTCATATTTTATTTTTTTAAATTCAAATTATCTTTGTACAATTTTGAAAAAACACCTACCTGCCTATTTTTATTTTTTTTCCACCCCTTCTACAGAATGGAATCAAATATTTCTTTCACCCATCGATATTACATATCTAACTTATATCAAAATGGCCCTAACTAATTTGATTTGTTAGTAAAAAATTTTGGACTATATTTGGCTATCAAATGCAAAAAGAATTTCTCCAATCCTATTGGAACCCTTCAGGTTTATTATTATAGTTAATATTATAGCATTAATATTTTAGTATATATGTATATTTTTTTAATATACCATTAGTTGCGTCTTTTTCCACGTTCAATCAAAGTTGTGAAAGAAAATCAAATACCCGTAGGCATAAAATAGTAGGTACTTAATCGTATTATTTGAGAAACATTTTCGTAAGAAACAACCGATGGATTGCGTTTCGGTCTCGAAACACATCTACTACAGAGTCAGTTAGACATTGCGTAATGTTTACCGTTGCCTAAATTTGTTGACCACTTGCAATCTTTGCAAATAACTTTCTAAGGTCGCGATGTTACGGTCTCGTTTTCCAGTTTGTTCCAAAACAAACATTTGGCCCGACTGCCGCCATGATGTAAGATTTCCAACCAGTAGTGTGACATAAGTGGTGTTACTAATATGGTATGTCAACCAACTTTAACGCAAAGAATTCTATTACAATAAACTATGTAGTTAAAGGTATTCAACTAACAATTATTTGGCGGAATAAAGGTTTTAAAACGGTGGATAATTTTAATTAATAATGATACAGACAATATTTACTACATATTTGTTAAGTCGTAATATTTAAGGTTTTAAGCTTTATAACAAGAAGCAACCCTGGCAGGCCAGCTGGATGGTCAGGAATGCTTAATATGATCTACTATATATCATAAAGGAAATCTAAAATTGTAAAATAAAACTAGGATTGCTAATGTTCCTGTTATTTCGGTTTAGTAGTCACTTCGTACGATTTAAACGTAGTGTGTGACTATTATTGTTACACTCGTGGTGGGCACAAATCTCTTCCAATCTGTGAGAAGTTCCATCACTTGATTTCACTGCGGATTTTGTTAAGTTCAAGTGTGTTCTAAGATTGCTACTTTGTTTTACTTTAAATTATTCTTGATATATTATGAAAAGTGAATATCATAGTTGACAAATTGTGTGGTAACTTCATTGTCGACTTCATGAGATAAGGAATACAATAACAATGAAAAACGACTTTTTTTTTTCAATGGTCGAAAATACGAATTGTATCATCGTTGAATCATTGTCATTTCCGCAGGGCGGGCGCAAAGTGTAAAATTTCATAAAAAGTTGTTTTCGAAGTCATTTTGGCATATAAATCGTCAAGTAAATAAATTTATTTTAAAATATTCAATGAGTCTAGCAAATAAACGTAAGAATAACGCTCTCAGTTAAAAATAACTGGTCCCTCAAAAACTTGATTGTTTCTGGTGTTTATCTTTCATATAAAGAGTTTCATCAGATATCGATTTTATAGCATATTTCTCGCAATTCTCGCTTTAAAAACATAGACAAGTAATAATAAACATCCAGATTTACAGTAATTCCAACAAATATTCGTATGAGCAGGTAAAGTTATTTTGTAATCATACAAATCTTTATGGGTTTGTTTGTACTAAGGCTGTAATTCTTGGAAGGTAAAACTTGCCTGCTAAAGCTGCAGACGCAAGTTTGTACCCCCAGGGCCTGTATATATCTGACTTTTCTTGCGAATTTTAATGAATAAGAAGTAATGATCAGTTTCTCTTATAAACATAATATTTAAGTGTCTTTCTAGACAAAGACAATATTATAACTAACCAAAGACAATAGACACTTAAGCGAGAACTTTTTACGCTTTCACGCCTTAATTTCATGAAATTTCACCTTGTCAGAGATACAAAAAGACACAGAATACTTTTCATCCAGAAAAAAATGAGAAGGAATCGTCTACTTGGTCAACGCTTTCCATGCTATCCGACGTGTCAGAAAACTTTACCGTTTATTTAAGTTTTGTGTTCCAAGACAATCTCGGCTCGCATTATTTAAAAGCTAAAAATTGCATTTATTTACCCATTTGTGATATGATTAACCAGAATTTTGCTTATTCGCGTTTTTAATTTGATTGTTACACGAAATCACAGCACACTGAGGCATTTCTATCAGTTATTTTTATAATGTCTCCGCCACGTGCGAATAGAAACTGACAGCCAATAGCGCCTTGAGTTGCGCTCAGCGAATATTATTATTATTACCGTCTCTAATATGTAGCAACGCGGCGATTCTTTACTCTGTGGTTCTTACTGAAAGTTTTGGCATTAATGATCAGAGATTCTCAATATCAAATATATGGTAATAACAGTAACATGTAACACCAATTGTTAAATGTAGACAAATTTTACTATCGAGTACCTATAACGAAGCATAATGAAAATAAAAAAATACATCGTATCGTTAAGAGAAATGAAATAATTGAATATATTCCGAGGTAAATACGCGAGAGGTAATTGATCAAATAGATATTAACTGTGATATATTATATATTAATATTATGTAGATCAGACTATATTAATACGAGTATATATTAATATATATAATCACCTCATTGATTACTACAATCAATGAGGTGATTTCATTGTAGGTATCATTTCCATACTTTCTGTACTACACCGAACACATACTATCGTATGTTATTTTATCAAATAACATGCAACGAACGATGCGATAAAATTACAAAAACTACTACACATTTTTCCGCGAATCAAAAACATAATATAACATTGTTGCCACTGTCTCTTATCGGTTGTTTTCTTTTTTTTTATTTCAAAATAAGTTCGATTTATTATTAACCGACTTAAACAGCAAATGATTTATACGCCTGCATATGAGAATCGATTTCTTTGCCTGCCTATAACTTTGCTCGTAACTCGTAAAGTGAACCGTAAAAAAGTAATTGTTTAATAAATAATATTCAATTTGAGATCGAAGTATAATTAATTTTACCACGGTGATGAATTCGTTAACTTAGACTAACAACGCGTTGTTATTCTGAGTTCCTTAAATTATTAATTCTTTTTAGCATCAGTAAACAGATCGAGGAACATGGTTAAAGCAAGGGTGTATTCTTATTGTTTTTTTTAAATTATTATTTAAATATTTTAATTACCTTTTATTTAAAAAAAATCTTGATAAAATAATGGTTAAATAATATACGAAGGGCAAAAGGAATGGGTTCTGACGGCACTCACCAAAACACAGCAGTACACAGCATACTAACAGTGGTTGTATTAGCGTGATTGGTTGCCCATTTTAATTGCGGAAAGCAATGTATGATTAAAATGTACTCCATTTTATGATCGTAATAGGAAGGCATTACGATTATTGCATTAATTCTATTAGGCTATTTATTTTCAATAATGAGTAGGTAGTTGACAATTGCTGGATTTTATAGTTCATATAATCTAAAATATAATTCCAAGGGTATAAAGCAAAGCATTCCAATCTTCATAGTTTATATATTACGTCGGCTATTTTTATTTTTCATATATTATTCAATGTAAATACCTTAATATTCGCGAGTAAGCTATTTCGTGATACCTTGAGAATTAAGTTCCGGTATTATATACACAGCTCAAGTAAGTACGAAAAAATATTTGCCATTTCTGGTCTTATAGAATCTTTATTTATCGTATTTCAATGCATATGCAACTGCATTTTTTTTTAATTATTTAATTATTTACTTTATTAGTATTAACAAATGACAAGTATAAGCACAAAACATATTAAGACAACGAAATAAATACCTAATTAAGTTACAGATTATGACGATTTAAGGAAGCATTTACATATTCATACAATAACCAATACAACTGTCACTCAAAAAAATAAGTTAACGGTTAACCCAACTTAACATTTAATTTTTTGCATATTTTTTGTCGAAGTACAATAAACATAATTTAAAAAAAAATATATTTCAGTAAGTATTATTTCATTCTTCATTCATTCATTATATTCTTTACAAAAGTATTCTTTTGTAAAGAATTCTGGTGTGAGTTTTTTTCACATCGAATTAATGCACTTAGGTAGTTTGTCTTGCTCGTTAGTCGCTTGTTGACATCGTTTGTAACAATGCGCTATTTAATACGAATTACAATGTATTAGGCAAGTACTAAGTACACTTTAGGTCGTACCCCGGAGCAAAGTTGGATTCATTTGTATTAAGTACCCATAAATGTTTCGGTTTTTTTTTACCATTAACTGCAACCTTATTCACAAAATATTGTTTCTTATTAAAAGAACTATTTTCAAGATTATATTCGCCCATACAATCTTTGTTCAAGCTTGTTCAACTATAGTAAATTATGCATCTTTATAATTCGTTTAAATGTACATAGTTATTTTAACTAATTATTATAATACATTTTAAATCTCATTAGTTATGCTCTAGTATGACCAACGCCATCTAGTGTTTTACTTGAAGATAAGTAACGTCATACTACTTTATAAAACATAAAAACATAGGCGTAACATCATACGCGGCGGGGGAATTCCCCGCCGCGTCTGTCTGTCTGTATGTATGTTCGCGATGATGTCAAAAACTACTCAACGGATTTTCATGAGGTTTTCACTAGTAGAAAGATCGTTAAACGAGGAAGGCTTCTATGTATAACTTGCACAAAAAAATCGGTGGGGGCGATTCTTTACAGTAAATAAAGCATATTTCTCAAGACTTAGTCTAAAATTCTTTGTTTGAAACGGTTTGATCAGTTTTAATGGGATTTTCATAAACTTACATTAAGTATAGGTATTATTAATAAATTTAATCTTTGTAATTAATTTAATCTTAATTTAAATTTGGTCTGAGTTGGTCATAAATATAAATATTGATTTATCTACTACGTATTTGATTTTGAGTTTAATAAGTTTCAGTGTTTAAAAACTCGTTCACAAACTTGGTATTAAGTAAGTTCCTTGAATTTCAAATTTGTTGTCAAGGGCCACACGCTCACTTCTCTTTTAAAGATTTTTATTTTTATTTTTTGCTTAATTGGGCCTGATTTTAAAACACAATGCAAGCATTCTTTCATAGCATAAATTGAAATCGCTGCCAGCGTCTGTCTGTATATCCGCTAACTCCTCTTAAACGACGTAATGGATTTTGATGCCGTTTTGCATTAATGGAAAGAGCGTTAAACGAGGAAAGTTTTATACATAACTTGCAAAAAAATCGTAGCCGGAAGCTAGTCGCTAGTTCTTTTATAAATGCTGATAAGTATATATTGTTTTATCGAAGCTTCGTTCATAGCTTTTCGTTACGAAATTTTCTTTGCGAACGCCTACAGATACAATATTTTTAATGGCCTTGATATAATTTAGGTACTTATTGTTGATAGAACCACTGTTTGTTCTTATTCTGACTAAATATAATAATATTTTAAATGGGGAAGTTTGTAAATTTCCCATTTCAAATATTACATTTGTGTACAACATATTTGTACTCATATACATAGAACGAGACATAAGATACTATTTTCACCAACAGCTATAAATTGACTACTTGCTTTGAAAAAAGAATTTATTTAAGTAGGTTCTTTATAAATTTAAATAAATTATTAATTGAATTATTAGTTTATTAAATAATAAAATTTAAAGAAAGAGTTAATATTGCTGCAACAATATTATTTTTTTGTTTTTATTTTTAAATACATTGCTAAAAAAATGCATCATTCCTAAATTATTATAAATAAAAATGACAAAAAGAATGGCATCCTGAGTTTCTTTCGGGGTTTCTTCTCAGGATCGTCATAACCTTAGTTATTTTTTTCCGAAACCCTAGTAAAAGTACCTAGTATAAATTTAATGACCACTGAAAATGTTTCTTTGAAATAACTGAATGAATAATGAATGATGAATAAATAACTGTTTCAATGCTACATTTCTAAGAGAGCTAGAACTTCTGGTCATTAATATTAATAAAAATAAATTTCAATATAAATTTACTGCTACAAACATAGATATGTATGAGACCTTCAAAACACACGTGTTTTTTTTTGTTAGAAGTATCTGATTCGGAAATGTACTCAAACAGTGAACTCAAATGTATCTTCAACACCTTAAAGCACTTAAATACAATATTTGAATATATTTCTGAATCATTTTTGTCCATCAGATGATTTCACAATATGTATAGACATTATAAACGCCATAGTAAAATAAGCTACTTATGGTTATCATAATTAGACGTCATTAGTTTCGTATATTAAAAAACGTCTTTCAAAGTAGAGTTTGAGTTTAAACTTGCCATTAATAACTTTTCGATCTACGAATAAGTAAACGACCTTACTTTTTAAGTGTCACGCACCCTTTAAATGAATGACACGAGTAAAAAAGCATATAATTGGTTTATTTACTGCATTAAAAATTCCTCACACCGAATTGTATTATAGTCTACATTTATTATAGTTAATTTATGTATTAATTGTTTAAAATTAAAACAATTAATTTGTGTATTCGAAACTGTTTAATTAAATCATAATAAATATTAATAATTAATAGAATAATGTAAGAAATGTTTTATTAAATATTTTTGTTAAGAATAGTAAATAACTTCTTACGACGTAATTACATTTTTGACGCGCTCGAATTCAGCTAACTGCGCCAGCACACTACAGCAAACATTGAAGCCGCTTTACGATTACGTTCAATTCTATACATTAACAAAATAATCTTGATATTTGAAGGTTAGGTAGGTAAAGAAAAAAGGCGTGCTTCCATGACCGCGTCTGAGCGGGGAATGACGAACGAAATCTACGACGCAGTGCGATCCCTTAGAAAAATGTATGGAGAAAATATAGTGCGTTTTTTAGTGTCTATTCTTTCTCAGAAATTAAAAAGTAATTTATTTGAGTACAAAATAATAAGCTAGACGTATAGAAGACTGTATAAGCTACAATTTCTTATTATTTTCATATTAAAATATGCAGGGGATTTAGCTATTTATGTACCTATCCAGACACCATTTTTCGATATTTTTAGCGATTCTTGCGATGGTAAAAATGTATTTATGTGAAAATTTTGTATTGAGCTGTCCAGTTTTTATTAGCTATCTTTAGAGATGAATACATTACCTTTTATTTTATACCATGGTATCTCTACAGATGTGTTTCCTGGATATATAAATGGTACCGAAAAACCATTGATATTTGTGAATACGTCCGGTACTCAAATGATAGGGAAAAAACCTTTACTTTTGGTTACCAGCACAGAAGATAGCAATATAATATGTTGCTGTCGACGGCCAATCGTATAATCCGGCAGTTCGTGATGTGCCTAGGCAGATCGTTATATATGGCGCCTTTTCATGAATTTCTGCTAAATATCAGTCAGATCTTTCGAAGTATATCTTTCGACTAAATCGTCAAACGTCATTCGTTGATCAATCTGCCTGAATTTTAATTATCCATTTCATGAATTAACTGGGTATTAATTAGAACTTCATGAAACGGCGCCATATATAACGATCTGCCTAGGCACATTACGAACAGGCGGATTATACGATCGGCCGCCGACATTGCTATCTTAACATAATATTGCTAATATATTGCTATCTTTTGTGTTGGCATTAGGCGTAATATATTTATTTAGGAAGAGTTAGAACATAACATAACATCATGCAACCGATTTTAATGCGGTTTTCGCTCTTGAAAAGAGCGTTAAAGGAGGAACGGTTTTATATGTAATTTGCAGAAAAAAATTGCACCCGTGCAAAGCCGGGCGCGAATCGCTAGTAAATAAAAAATATTACATAGCGTTTATTGCATTTGGAACGTAAGCAATTCGTAAAATAATCACTCAAGATAAACCAAAGTAATAAAATAAGGCCTAGTTATTTTTCTAAGAAGTGATCGAGGATAAAATATTTTGGTTATAAATGTTTTTTCTTTTTGGTAATTTCATTGGAAGTTATCCCGATTTTGCATAAGTAACACAATGCATGACGCTGTAGATAAAATTAGTTAAAACATGTTTTCGAATATATAGGTTTATTTGTAATTAGCTTATGGCGGCACTAACGGAAATAATATAATAATTAATGTTTTGATTTTATTATGATCCGGAGTAGGTGCACCGGATCCAACGGAAATAAAAATTTACAAATACAGGCAGGACTCGTGTTCGGTATAGTGAGTAACTTTTTTGTTTGTAAATCGATTGGAATGAAACAAACACATGTTATGGGAAGTTTGCTACAATACATCAGTGAAAATCGCATTCAAATTGGTTACCTCGGCAACATGAGTACAACGTGTAAGTATCTTTTTTTTTAAATATTTAATGTACAGACAAGGCTCATTTACGATTTTGTTATTATATGTATAGATAAGATATGCAATATGCATGCAATAAACGTTCAGATTGTGTTTACAAGTACAAAATCACATTGACATGACACGACATTGACGTTACTACAAAATTGACAACAAAATGATATGAATTTATCTGAAGTGATCATTACATATTTTAAGCCTGCCTTTAGGTAATAAAACATAGTCACATTAATATTACGTAGTTATTTTGTTACTTTGTATTTCTTCTGTGTCTAACTTCTATATGGCATGGCGTATGGAAAATTTATTTGGGCTATGGCAGAGACACCGTCTTATTTACGTCCACACCATTACGGAGTTTTGAAGGCCCTCAAAGGTGCATGCATAACTTTAGAAAGATGATGTCCCTTTGATGCACTCCATGATGCAATTGAATTTAACCTGTACCTTTTTTTATGTTACAGTCGTCAGAGAGGCTGACAGTCCACTTGATGGTAATGTCTACCGTCGCCTATAACACAAGTATGCCATAGGTGCTGGCAGTGCGCTGCCGACCATAGGATCAAGGATGAGGAATTAGGTAGGAAGGAAAATGGGCCCGGCATCCATTAATACTCACTCACCGAAACACAAAAGCAGACGTGCTGTTATTTCACAGTGGTCTTCTGTAAGGTGGTGGTTACTGCCGCCAGACGGGCTGCCCAATGACTGCGAAATGCAGTGTGCGAACCACATCCAAACCTGAGCCAACTTTGAAAAGTTAATTTCCAGAGTTGGCCCTACGGGGAATCGAAACCCGGGAGCTCTGAGACGTTAAAGCAAGCATCTTAACCACTTGGCCAAAGGGCACGTAAAGCTATATTAATTATATTAATATAAAATTAAATAATTTAAAATATTTATATGCAGTAGTCCAATAGTACCTACAATTTCACTATGAAAGGTTTTAAAAAAATTTGTAAATTCACTTTGTAATCATAATAGTTTCCCTATCTCATCTAAAACATAATTTAGTGTAATATAATAAATAATTAAAAAGTGCCGTGAATTGTGACAGTGCTATTAAAACACGTGAACAAAGTGATTCCCCTTAATAGACACTAACAAAAGTCATTGAACGTTATTCTTGTTCTTGGATATAATTACACATAGAAGCTTTGTTTAAAAAAAATTACTTATGAGTCTTAGAAGTAGTTCGCAGTGAAAAAATATCTTATATGAACATTTTCTCAAAAATTATATCGTTAAATCAAACCAAATCAAATCGTTTATTCCTCAAAAAGAGGATAACAAGATAAATTTATTGAAGTCGATTATTATATTTTACCAGGGTTTCGGGCAAAAACAACCTAGAAAAAAACATAGAATATCAGTAGTAGTAGTACCTGGACCTAGCAAAAAATATATATTGTTTTTTTGCAAACATTTCAATTATTTAGTTCTCATTTGTATGCGGAAATAATTAATACAACGGACTTAAAATAGCATCCCAGATAACATTTAAAACTGTATAAACGCTGTATTATGAAAAATTTGAAGACTTTAGGCTGTTTAACTTTGCTGTATTTGGACTGTATAGCCGGATATTCAGTCGTTGTAACCCCAAAATAGGCCCCAAATTATACAGCCCTAAGTGTAGATCTAGCTATCTTACAGCTGTGTAATAGCTGTACAACCCGAAGCAATAGCTGATTTAGAGCGTAATTAGTTACCATTATACAGACACTGTTCTCCAATTTTGCGCGTTTTACTCTTATATACAGTCTCAGGTTTCTAAACGTCTGAATATAAGAATTCTTATTAATTTATTAATAAAACTGTACGTGTTTGTGGATGAATTTATCAAACACCAAGATTTTATATATCAAACACGCGGCGGCCATTATAATTTGTGAAGTGAACTTATTTTGCTAATGGTAAGTACCCATTATTTGTTCCTTGGTTGTTATTTTGCTTGCGGCTGTTACTTCTTCGTGAATATGTATACTAATAGTAGGCCAAAAACTCATGCGCTCTCGAAATAATAGATATTATAGAAAATGACTGTGTAAAAAAACGGTTTAACCCAACTTGAAACTAGCATTATGAGGTCCTAGTACTTTTCTATTGAAAATAAATTAATTGTGTAATAGTATTCAGTTAAAATTCTCTCTAAATTTCAAAGAAATTTTGAAAAAAATATTATATTTTAAAGTACATATTATGAAACCATGTTTAGAGGTTAGGTTTAATGGCGTTCTCAATTTAAACAGCTTTTACTCTTTTTGTACTCTATAATAAAGCTTTTTGCGTAACTTAGTCGTAATTTAAGTATATTATAACAGCTTAACGAGTAATATTAGCTGTATATTAGAAATTATTTGCTATAGTAGCTGCTTAAAAGGATAAATTAAGTAAATATTACAGCAAATTAGGGTTGAATTAAAACAAAGAAGAAACCCATTGTACACGCGTAATTATTTTATTACATATAGGTAACATATTGAACATAACTGGATAGGTAGGCAAGGTCTATACTGAATGTTTATTTAACTACTTACATGCTAGTTTAACAAAATAAAATTGAATAAATTGCAACTATGTTAATGCATAAGGTATGATTATGTTTATCTGACCCTATGCGCATATCACATTTTTTGTCATCATCGCAAATTTGGCAAAATCGATCTACGCGTTGGATCTGTTGTTAGATCGATTAGTCAGTCAAGGTAGAGCCTTTTATCGACAACGTTGCATTAGATACGTAAACTATAACGTCGTAATAGGGTAAGACCCGTTTAAATAGGTACCGTAGTTGAAAATGATAATGTATTAGCATTTGTGTACAGTTTTACGCATTGTAATAGCACAATAGTATAAGTATACTATGAAGACAGCACAATACCCAAGTGGGTCTTTGCTTACTAAATATACCTACATATTTCAAAATCTTCCTTTTTTAGGATCAACATGGCATTCAAGATTGTTGAGACATTCGAAAAAGGGAAAGCTAATTAATTCATCGTGCCAAGTCGTTGGGCAAAAAGAAGTCATGAAGATTCCGAAAAAGATATAACGACAGATCCCAAGGTAACCGACAAAGAAATTGAAATACCAACAAGGAGTATGAAAATACGGAAAATACTATTGATCAAGGTGAAAAGGAACAACATAAAATCTACAAAGAAATACCCGTTTGGGTCTAAAGATTTAGTACAGGTGAAAAAAACTTTAATTTGAATTAAGTACAAATGTGATTGTGCCATTATAGTTTTAAGAGCTTTAAAATTATTGTACCCTAATGCGAAAAAAATAAAACGTTGAAATTTTAATACAAGACTTTTTTTACGCAGTATGTAAGAGGTATAAAATACAATTCCTTGCTATGTTCAATACAAACTACCATAATAAGTACCGACCAAAACTCGTTTTTGGAACTTTTGAAAATCGGCAGGCCATCAAAATTTATAATCAAACTCACAATGTTCGGAACATCCGCCATATTATCAAAAAGGTTAAAGAGTCTATTATGCCAATATTCACCATCACTGTCATTAATAGATTTAATGTTAATGTTCGTCGCTGTATGGAGAATGGTTCATCTTGCAGTAATAAATCTGGAAATCTATCATTTATAATTTCAATTAAATTCTTTAACGCAGCTTGAGAAATATTCGTCTATGGCCCATTTTTTATCTTACTGCGAAATAATAAATTCATCTGATTCAGGAATTTCTTGACAATCTTTGGAAATAGACTCACTATTTTGGTCACCGTCCATATTACATAATTGTGATTGTACGGAACCTTCTTTGCTTGTTACCAATCCAACATGCCTATCTTCAGCAGTAATGGCTATATTATCATGGTCCAATAATTTTGGTTGTACGGAACCTTTATTCTGACATAGTGACAATACTAAGTTTTGATTTGGCTCCCTTGTATAATTCTTCCGTTTGAAGTTCTACTGTTTCACATTGTGATTGTGAATACGCTTTGCTTCCATGGTTTGATGTCAAATAACCCAAAACAAAATTACAATGAACATAACAATCCCTATTAACTGTGTACAATATTAAACAACGTCAGTAAAATAATCGATAAGCTGAATAACTCTCTATATAAACACTATTAAGATTATAATTATCTCCTGTAACACCGGGGGCTGTACTATGGGAAAAATTTACTCTAATCGCGTCAGCTTTAGAATATGGTAACACTAAAACTCTTACGCAGCAGACAGCAATAGATTACACTCTTGTAAAGGGATTTGCTTTCTAAGGGTTTCCTAGATAACCACTGAACAGCTATTATTAAGCCTAATATAATGTCTTTACAATAGAGTAATTCTACACCAATATTCAGATGATAGCAATATTCAATGCTCTTGTACAGAATAAGGCAACACAAAAGTAGAATTCAAGAGCAGTATTCAGCCTATATGCTGCTTTGGTCTTTTAAACTTGCTTATAGCGGTTTTATACACTACACGCTGTATTTTAGTGTTTTTCAGTGCTATTTAAAAGCCAAAAGTAATAATTTCGATTATATACAGCCGTATACCAGCATTGCTGCATAAAGTTATACAATTTATGCTCTAGTACAGCCTTAAAAATATTTTTATGCTTTTGTTCATCGTATATACAGCTTCTAGCTGTTAATGTACTGGGAAAAAGATATTTTTTCAGCCTAAATGTTTATTGGGATACCTGTCACACATTGGCGAAACAACTTATGGTGACGACAAAAAATTAAAATACGTCAGTTTTGAAGGTCACATTATCTATGTTTGTACCTACTAGTTAATTAATTTATTTTTTATTATAATTAACGGTCAGAAGTTCAAGCCCACTTAGAAACAAGGCGATGAAGCAAATTTTTTAGCAATATAATTAAAAAAGAGGGTACTAAGATTTTTGCAGCAATATTAAGTAGAACGAAAAATAGCTTTTTATAAAAATATTGGGATAAAATTATCTCCTATAGGGATAAAAAAAACGTATGTGTGCAAAATTTAACAATCTTTCACATTTAAAATATTATTATAAGTCGAGTATAATAAGTCTGAAAAAAAAAACTACCGGCGGATTAAACAATGGTTTTATCAACAATAAATACCTAAACTATAATCAAGGCCATAGAAAATATTATCTCTATAGGCGCTAGCATGGAAAATCTTAGATTACCACGAATGCCGAACAATTTCGTAATGAAAATCTATGAACGAAGGTTAGATAAGGCATGCGCACGACGTCATCGGTCGCCTTGGAGGCAATGAACTTTCCATAATGCAAGTTGCAATGTAAATGTACCGGTCGGGTCGGTGTGACGAGGCGTTTTCATGCAGATTCTCCGGTTTTATATTGAGCATAATATTTAGATAGTATCGCACTTCAGAGCTTAAAACTCGTAGATGCATTGTTCAATTAGAATATCTGTTTGCGCCGTGATCGAATGGGTTTGCTGTCCTATTACTATTACCCGTCTTTTTCCTCTTTACCCACGCAAGTTTGTTTACGCAATTTATACTCCGGCCATTATAAGATTGCTGTTCTGACAGGAATCAATTCCATACATTTTCTGTATCGTTTATTCGGAAATGAACTTTATGCAATGGACATAAAGAAATGTCAAAAACGCATTCATAGAATGACCGTACTATAGTGTTTGTTTCATACCAATCGGTTTACAAACGAAAAAGTAACGCGCTATACCGAATACCACGCGTACGAAGTTGCGGGCTCAGCAAGATACAGAATAATTATTTGTTATTGATTGACCACCGTACAGAAGACCGCCGTGAAATAATAGCACGTGTGCTGTTATGTTTCGGTGAGTGAGTAAGGGATGCCAGAACCCATTTCCATATCCCCTCCTAATCCCTTATCCTTAATCCTATTGTAGTCGGCAGCACACTTGCAGCAGCTTTGGCGTTGCTTGTGTTATAGGCGACGGTAGCCACCTACCATTAAGTGGACCGTCAGCCTGTCTGCCGATCTTAACATAAAAAAAAAGATTTTCTTTTAAAGAAAATTGAAAGAAAATTAAAATTATATGAAAACTATCTATTCTACACAGATTATAAATGTCGCTGTCTGTTTCTCCGCTAACTTCTTTTAAACCACCCATCGAATTTTGATACGGTTTTCACTAATTGAAAAAAATTGAAAAAAGAAAGCTTTTATATATAATTTAGTAGTATAGTATATTACAAAATAAGTATAAAAAAGCACTTTCATTATAAAGAACAGGCTGCTATTATGCTATTATGATTCATTTTTCTGCTCTTTTTAGAAATTTTATTAACAACCTTTACGCGTGTAATTTACGCGTTTTCAACAAAATATGGTTTAATAATTTACCCATATTAAACAACATCTTTCATGTTAACATATTAACATATTAACGTTTCGTTAGAACTGATTAAAAAGCCATCTCTTTACACGTTATTAAAAATATAAAATCATTCTGCGTTAGAAATTTGTCGTGATTTTTGAAAAATAAATAAACATAAAAAATGTACTCATTCTAATGTTACAATTGTAATTAATAGGAATGCACAGAGCGCAAATTTCTGCCCATTAAATGTGATTGATGCAATAATGCAAGAAAATCCATTCATCAACCGCGCTCAAATAAAAGCGGACATACCTATCTATATACTTACATAATAAAACTGAGCTCTATTTAACGGGTTACATTAGATGGAAATTGTCAAATGTTTACTGCAATTTACAACTTTAGGAGAGTTGTGGTAGCGTCATTAATAATGTTGTAAAATAAGTGTTCGCAGGAAATGGGATAAAGGATACGACACAAAACGAGGATGAATTTTAATATGTTTTAACTATGGGCCTCGCAAGAAAGCTCAACATCGCTCAACGAGCTATGGAGAGGGCTAATGCTCGGGGTTACACTCCCGAGATCGAATCAGGAATGTGGAGATCCGTAGACGAACGAAAGTTACCGACATTACCCGGCGGGTTAGTAAGTTGAAGTGGCAGTGGGCAGGACACATGTGGTACGGAGGAGCCGACGGCCGCTGAGGCCGGAAGGTGCTCGAGTGGAGGCCACGGATCAGCAAGCGATACAAAGAGAAGAGACGGCCAGATAAAGACCGTGGGTGGACGGTGGATTCAGCCTGCTTCTGATCGGTCCTTTTCGAAATTTATGGAGAAGGCCTATGTCTAACAGTGGACGTTCTACGGATGAGGTATTGACTGATTTTAATAAATTATTTTTAAATTCTTAATTTTCTCATTTTATGGATCTCAGCGTTTAGTAGGCATTTATTTTACTGACTCAATCGACGACCCTTTTGAAACGGTAAGTAACTACCTACTGAAGACCTAGGCAGCATTTAGCCGCTTAGGTAGCACTAATTGCTACATAGGTGAAATGTTATATGTCAAATGATATTTATTTAATTAGTACGATCACTACGATCAGCCTTGAATAAATTCCAAAAAACATCATTAACGAAACCATTGTGATCTTTGATAACCCTGAAAGACACAATTTACGACTAATAATGCACTATCTGCAAATTTTTAATACCAATATTCATTTAAGTTAATGAACAATTCAGTTTCGTATGTCAATGGGTCATAGTCAACATATTTTATAATACACAGCAATTCTCAAATTTATTTAGAAACACATATTTACAGCTATAGTTTACAGCTATATAATTTACATATATGTATATTTACAGTAAAAATTACAGTTACTAATACAACAATATTTACAGACTTATTTTCGTAACTGCTTACCAACACGTAAATACAATAATGTAAATAACAAATATGTTCAATAGATAAAAATCTGGTACGAATGCGAATGCGACAGTCCTACTTTGAAGACGCCCGACGAGACGGCCTAATGAACGAAGCAAGTTTGAAAAGAACACGGTTAGTGCTTTTTAGGAAAAAAATATAGTGAACAAAATTAAACACTGTTTTGAGAAAAGGTATCCATAAATTATACTATTTTATTATCATTGCTTATTTTTTTTTAACATTTTTTTTGTGAGATAACTCGAAAAACCTATCAAAATTTCCCGTTTCTCGGAGTATTTTATTATCGGGTGAATTTGTAAACATCGTGTTTTGAACCATAAAATCATCAAGGATATTGTTAAAAAAATTATATAACGTATAATTTTTTCTTTGATTAAATGCTAGTTGTATTATAAATATAATTAGCTATAATAATTATATATATAAAACTTGAATGGACGTTATTATAGAAATTACTATTATGTTTCCATGCATCACTCCTTTGTTCTTTGTTAATGCTATGAGTAGAAATACGTGTTTAACAAGCTTTTAGCCGACTTACCCTGCTTCAGATTCTACTACGACGTTACTGTTCCAGTTTATTAAAGATTCCAATCTCTCTGGCGATGGCGGTGAGAAACTAGAGCTTGCCTGTCTCTTAGTTAATTCTCATTTCTATTAGCAAATAATCAACCATCGCAACATCTTCAGTTTGTTACAAATTGTCGTCATACTTTTCGCGAAAGAATTTAGATAATGCAAAGCCGAGAAATTCTTCTCACATAGAATTCTGTCAAAAGACTGTGAATAGTGTCTGTTCGACCTTTAAAGCGTTGACAATTTTACAGTAGCGGACGATTTCTGTTGGTCCTGCACTGTACCTTCACAACATACATATATAAGAAACCCTTTTTACTTCTATTGATACAAATATAACAATACTCTCTGGTATCGTATTATCCTCATCTAGTCTTGGAATTTCCTCTTCCTTGTACTTTCCTTGCCTGCCTGCAATTTGAGGAAGTCAAAGACTACCCTCGCATAAGAAAAAAGTTCGCAATCGAAATAGACAGTATGTACATAATTTGAATGTGCCCACTATATACGCATTTTATATCCGATAGTTACTACTGAACAGTGATAAGCCGTAATGGTATGTGAACCAAGTGTTTCGCAGTGCTAATAGACATCGCACGTGGTTGCAGTAGCCGTACCGGTACCGCGCCGAATGCTCCTGCACCATCAACCAACGAGGTAAGCTCATGTCACTATATACATTCCACACCATTCTATGCCATATAGGCATTCTTTATTGACATGACGTCAAATATTTAAAAATTATAAATTTAATATTTCATTAAAAGTGTACTCCCGCCATAACTTTGTTAGTGGGAATACTAATATTTAAACGAAATATTAGTATAGACTATACAAACAATACAACTATACAACGAGGAATAATAATAATAATGATATATTGTAATACTAGATCACAATCGGTAACTTAAAATTTGACCCCTACAATAAGCTCAGCTTGTAATATAGAAGGTCAATTAGCAATAACAGGAAATCCAGCGAATATACAAGGTTACAGGGAAAGTCGAACGGAACATTAAAGGAAGTTATTATTCAGGTCATTTCTGATGGATTTGATTATGTAATATGGTGTCCGAACTTAACCGTTATGGAGATATTAAACTTTAAAGATTTTTTTGAAAAATCCTTTTATTTTTTTTTGCTTGTATGTCGTTTTTTTTTGGGTCCAATTTTTTTAATATATTTTTAATTAGAAGGCTTGTCCATGATTAACAAAAATTTAACCTACCACTAACAGTTTAAAAATGCTAGACAATGTTTAGAAGTGTTTTTAACCCTATACTTGGCAAGGTTTTTATTGTAGATATATTGGATCATTTAGGTGTCAGAAATATGTAAAAGTTTAAAAAAATAATCTAACATGCTTTTGAAAATATATTGCATGTATCTTTAAATGCACATCTTCGTCAACGTGCAAAACTGTCAAAAACTAGAGCATAAAAAAATACCAATTGCCATGGAAAGGGGAAAATTAAAACATGGTTTATTTTTAACAAAACAATGTTTTGTTTATGTAAAATATATCTTAGAACTATCAGTTTTCTCTAATATGAATCACGATTATTAAAGAGATCAAAAATAAATAACAAAGACATCGACATAATCAGCTGTGTCTGTTTAGATTAAGACTATCCCATATCTTTGTTGATAAACAATAAGAAAAATTAACTCTATGCAACATAGTTGTACAACTTTGTTATTGCGTTTACGTACTTAATAATAAGAGATCAGTAATCAGACTTATCAACAATGATCTCTTAGATTACCTTATATCATTTATGTAAGTACTTACAAAGAAAATATTTTAAAAAAATTTAGAAAAATAATTAAGCTGACTTTGTGTGATAATCATAAAAACAAATACGACTCTACCAAACAAAACCGCACGTTGCATTTTACACACATAATTTTTGTCTGACTTTTTACGCATTTCTTGCATTTGCCTTTGTTAGTAAAATATGGCATATGCCCAATTTGGTCAAATCGACCATAGTCAGATGTTTGGGGTGTAACAAAATGCGAACCTCTGGAAGTATTAGGTATCTCCTTTGTTCTTTGAAAGGTAACGAGATCATTACTTAGGACACATCAAAATCTTTGAGTTTCATTCTATTTCTATCGTTGGTTTCACAACGATAGAGGAGCCATGCATCATTGACACATATGTCAAAAACCTGTGAGAATAAAGGTATATAAATGATGTGCTCGCATTTCAGTTCGGTAAAGTGCTACAAGCATGTTTGCAAGGTCTACACCTCCCTTACTACTGTTGTATTCCTTTACAATGTTGGGACATGTAACAAGTGCTCCGCTTTTTGTGTTTTTGGAGTATCGCAATATTTATTGCACCGGTTGTGAATCAGTATATGTACTGGCCGTAGTTTTTTTTCTTTATTAAAGATGGGTTTGCTCTTGACCAGCATCTATCCATGTAGGAAGGATGAGGCCGACGATGGAGCGAGCTCACCCAGAAGATGCCTATTCACTCGAACCTTGAAAAGATTTGGGTTATATGAGCTCGGAAATACAGACGCCGACAGGGAGTTCCAATTCTTAGCAGTGCGCATCACAAAAGATGTTTTAAAGCGCTTGGTCCGAATTAGAGGGATTTCGACAAGGTGAGCATGGTAACCAGCCGTACGTCTGCATGTCCGATAGAAGAAAGGGGAAGGCGGTATGATCTCATGCAGCTCTCGAGCACACTCTCCGAAGTACATCTTATAGAATACACACAGACAGGCAACTTTACGTCTATGTGCCAGACTTTGCAACTTAGTTCTTATTAGTGTATCATCGCCAATGAGCCTCCTAGCTCAGCGATCCACCGAATCGAGTGCAGCAAGTTGGTATTTTGCTGAGCCATCCCAAAGGTGACAGCAATACTCCATGGAAGATCGGACTTGTGCCTTATATAAAGAGAGGAGTTGTCCAGGTGTGAAGCATCGCTTCACTCTATTTAGTATGCCCAACTTTTTGGCCGCTGTTTGGGCTTTGGACTCGATAGAAGTACCGAAGTTGAGATTTGAACACAACCTCATGCCAAGAAGCTCAAGATCATTGGCCACAGGTACGGATGCACCTCGGAAAGTTGGAGCCAGGTCGAAAGGGCTCCTTTTTGTAGAGAACAAACACGCTTGCGTTTTGGTGGCGTTAAAATCAACCAGATTCTTGTCTCCCCATTGGGATACAAGATTTAAGGTTGAGTCAATTCGCTCAACCATTGCCTCCCTCTCAGAACGAATCTCACGCGACCGGCCCCCGCACTGGACAAATACATATCTCTCCATGACCGTACTGTCATCTGCGTATGCAACTGCGTGACACATTTGTTGTCAAACCATACCGCTATTTTGCATTCTTTAGAAACAACCTGGGAAAAAGATCCACGACCTCTTTTTTTCATGACTTAATAAGTCGGTAGTTTAGCTGCAGCTCCTCGAAGTCTGTTTTGCCTGATAGTTCCTAAAGTAAAGATACCATATACATTTCTTAAATGCTCCAGCAATTCCAAAGATGTTAAAAAATTATTGAAGTACAGAACCGAACAAGCTTGTTGTGTAATTGTCTTGGAAAAAGCTAATACCACTTATACCTAAACCCATACCATTTGTTGTTATACAAGTGGTATTATCGTCACTATCCGGAAGTAAATCAAGATTTTCAAAAGAAGATCCTAGTGATGGTGGATCTGAACTTGCAGTGCCGGTTTTAGCATTACCAACGCCCTGGGCGAGATTTTCACGGCGCCCCTTGTCTCCCATTGAAAACCACATAAAAAAGCGGGATTTATTTATTATAAGTAATTAAATTAAGTAAATATAAAACATATAAGTAAATATATAAATTAAAATAATGAAATAACCATTTAAAAACTAACAAAATTTTACTTTTATATTAAAACGAATGTCATTCGGTAGTCGAAACTAAGAGTGAAGAATACCACCGCAATAAACCGTGCAGTACTGCGTTTGCTTGTTTTAAAATAAATCCGAATACTTAAGTGTTAGTAATAGCATGTAATAGTTAAATCTCAAGTGTTAAGTGCGTGCACCGGTATAATGAATGAGCTGATTGTAACCCTCTTCGTCAAAAATAACCCGAACTCTTTCTAACAAAAATATTAAGAAGAGATGGATAATTTGTTTTGTGATCTATGCTATGGTCGAAGATTCCTGGTTAAATGAACAGCAGTGCTTCAATCGAAATGCAAGCTGCATTTTATTGTAGTGTTGCTAACATAAGGACTTTTTATCTAGATTTAGGGAATTTATGTATGTAAGTAACACTTACACTATGAACAAGCTGATATTAAGGGGCGCCAGCACAGCGGCGCCCTTTTATATCTGGCGCCCCTGGGCGGTCGCCCAATCGCGCCCTACCCTAACGCCGCTACTGTGAACTTGCATGAGAATAGTCAACAAAAACATAATACATAAACAAATAAGCTTATCGCAAACTTTCAGGAGTTCCAAAGTCCTAAACGCATAAACATGTAATTCTAGACAACTTATCAGATCGTCCTTCAAATCGTTAGTTCAATGGAGTTTTTTAAGTCTCGTCTACTTTTCAATGATCAAAAGATCATTGAATATTGTATACTATTAAAATTTAAACAATAACCTAATGTCAAATAGAAACAGTCTTATGTCTAATTTAATTTAACATATTTATAAAACTAGTAAGGAATAAATTATTACTTAATAATTAAATTCTATTGGGCTTTTCGTTAATGAGTGAATCGTAGATTCATAAATGAACTGTTGTTCCTGGTTTTTAAGTATATATACAGACATACTTAGTGCACCTATATATAGCGCAATAGATACATAATATTAAAACACAAACTTAAACAAATATTAACACAGCTTAAAACGAAACTTATAAACTAAATAACACTATATAAAGCTAAACATAAAAATACATGCTAAAATAAATAAAAAATCTGTTCGAGTCTGGTACCTTGGGGGATGGTACCCAGGAGGCTGGCGGCATTACCTCTTTGAATGGCCAGACTTAGGCGTTGCCCGAGGTAAGCGCCAGCCCTCCTGTCCCCCGTGGCCTCACTGAGACGCGAGGACAGCTCGTTAAACAGCTGCTTCGCCTCTGGGCCCCAGGGCCCCAATACATAATATTGTATTGAAATATCAATTGTACGGTAATTTCTATGTACCTACTAATAGTAGGTTGATAAAAACTGCTCGTACAAAATGAATCATTAGTGAATCTGACCTAAATAAAACATATTGCAATAGTGACTTATCATCTGGTATAATATAATTAAGTAGGTACATCCCTATATTACATTAAATAACTTTTTGTTAGTACGTGTGAATAATCCATGTACTTGATATTATAAATGTGGAAGTAACTCTGTCTGTCTGTTACCTTTTCACGTCTTAACTACCAAACCGATTATCTTTAAATTTTGCACACACGTTGTCAAGGATACGGGAAAGGACATACGGCACCTTTCATCCAGAAAAAAGTACTGTTCCGGAGGGATCATCAAAAAATATATAAAGAAATGTGGCGGCGCCACTGTCATCAACAAAAATGGTCTTATTTCTTTGTAAGTACATTATTTTATATCCATAGCTTTCACAGCGTACGTCAAATAATGACTTGTGTAGTCAAATTTTTGATACCTTGTGTTACTTTAGATCCCAAATTTTTTTGAAAATAAAATAAGAGTCTATGTTATTAGCTGATAATGTACATTTCTAATAGCTAAAATAATTTTTAAAATCGGTACAGTAGTTTTGGAGTTTATCCATTATAAACAAATATATAAAAAAATCAAATCTTTCCTGTTTATAATATTAGTGTAGATTAAATAGTATTCCTGATGTTTTGCTTGAAAAAATGCTTGACGAGGAAATACCAATCGTATTTCCTCGTCAAGCATTTTTGAGCAGTTATAATTTATGGAACCTTCTGGCATCTTCTGGTCATGACAATTTTCCGCCAACTTCTCGACGACTCACTTCTCTATATTTCACAACTTTTATCTTTATAAAGCTTTTATCAACATATGTAATTTCAGCATTTACCGTAGGTACCTATCTGTGGTTAAAACTAAGATTTACCGAGTGAATGGTGGTAGAAGTTCGAACTTACCTAACGATGATCACACAACAGTTTGGACTTAAACCACTATTAGTAGTTAAATCTTACGATTTACCGTAGTTTGAGCTTTTACAGTAGCATATACATGTTTATACATATAATAAAATCGTAAATGAGCCATGTTTGTACAGTAAATATTTTTTCAAAAAACAATTTGTAGACGTTGTACTTATGTTAAAAAAATATCAAAAAAATAGTTTTTGGGATTTTTGTCAGTTTGTGCGTTTGTGCACGCTAATCTCTGAAACAGCTTAACCGATTTGAATGCAGTTTTCACTGATGTATTATAGCAAGCTTCCCGTAACATTTAGTGCTTATTTCATTCCAATCGGTTTCAAACAAAAAAGTTACGCGCTATACCGAATACCACGCGTACGAAGTTGCGGGCACAGCTACAAAAAATAAAATCGCTGTCCGCTTTTGTCTGTTTTTATTTCCGCTAACTTCTATACTACCCAACGGAATTTGATATGGTTTTCAATAATGGAAAGAGCTATAAAAGGGGAAGGTTTTTGTGTATAATTTGCAGAAAAAAATGGCATCCTAATAGCCACATCACTATTTCAATTATTCACAAAACTGACATCGCAATAAATGTCGGTCTGTTTATTAAAATATATAGAATTTATTGTCTGTGGTTCCGATTCGTAATTTAAATCAGAGCATTCGTTTATCTATTCAATGCATCAAATATTTACACTAAATAATTACTATCGGATATAATGTTTCCGCGAAACTATTTTCATTGCTCTTGAAACATTGCCTATGTTTAATGAAATAGGGTCAATTTAACCACAGCTGAAAAGCCTAACATAATAAAATATTTATTACCTTATTGATTATTATTATTATAAAGTGTATAAAGTTTTCAGTTAATATTCTTTATAATAACTACGTTAGTTATTATAAGATTACAATAAGTATAGTTGGGCTGTATTCTTTCTAATGAAAGTTGATTGCACCTTTCAAATACAACAGTAGATACCGTATATCGTTTCTAGCACAAATGTTTTTCTTGTGAGTGGCTTCTGTAATATTTATTTAATATTTTGCATTAATTATATACTTAGTTGAAAATTTACGAACACAGACATCGAATACTTATAGGAGAAATATCTATTGCCATTTATTTCCCATTTTTTTACTAATCCCTGGAACCCCAGGGTACCAAGTTTATGTAAAGAGATTAGTGGACAATATGGGCAAAACTCCAATGCTAACTTTTCGCTATATTTAGACCCAAGTTAGATTTAGTGTACTTATATTTGTAAACAAGAAAATTATGCAAAAAAATTGCTACCTATATTTTGTGTTGAATTTATTATTAATAAATTTTAAATAAATCACAAATAACACTCACCTTTTATGCAGCTTGTAATTTCGTCGTAATTTAAAAAAAAAAACTTTAAAAAACACAAAAGAAATTTTTCAAAATACTGAAAACGTCGCACTGGTTACTACACTATTTCAGTTGTTAATTTGATGATAGGAAAAAATCTAAAATTTGCGTCTAGTGTGATGACTGTTAATTTTAAATTTCATAGAAAATGCCGCGCTCTGTCAACAAATTGGTGGCCAGGGCAGTTCGCGCACAGCCAACTCTTCGGCGCGCAGCAAAACACTGGCAGCCAACAGAAAGGCAGATGCGATGCACACGGCGACTACGGCGAGCGTGGGAGCGAGCGTCAGCTGTCAAACTGACTCGCCATGCGCACAGTAGAAGCGAGAAGGGCGCGTGCGTCCAGGCACAAATAAACAATGCAACTTTTACGTATTGTGTTATATTTGCATATCCTGTCCGTCTTTGCATTCAAATCTATTTTATAATAATTCAGTTGTAAACACACGAATGAACAATGTAATTATAGGACTTGAAATTAATTATGCGCTACCTTAAAAACAAGGTACTGTTTGCTGTTTGCTCGCAGTGACGAGATAGATGAAGTTACCTGGAAATGCCTACCGTAAAGGAGGAAATTAAGGAATACACTAGAGTAACACTATACACTGTTACACTGAGCGCTTAGCCATACACCCGAATCCTTTGGCTGTTAAACTGCTTGATTCCTCTCAAGTCATGAGAAGACTGAAACGAAAGCAAATAGCGTTAATATAGGGGTTGGCCGAGGCAATGGCTTCCGAAACCCAACTTCCCCATGTAATACATCCGAACTGATTATAGTCACTAAAGACTGATAGCAGTTTTTAATGGAAAAAAACCTTAAAAACAAAATGTTAACAAATCTATTTCTATTTGTATATATCCTCCCGTCTATTTCCCGAGGTAAATCTGGAGCGTCGAATGTGGTCTCAAAGGCGAGAGTCGTTTGTGGACTAAGAGGCGTCTCAACGAAATTGTAGATGAGGGCGGAATGGATTCGTCTTACTTCCCTTAGCGACAGGAGCACCGGAAAATATTGTGTGGAAGCGGATCTCGATAGACTCAATAAAAATATCAGCTGGATTCGTTTCAGCTCGATCTGGTTGTCGTAGTGGTAATTATCACCAGCATAATCGCCTTCCTTTTTTTTTTAGTCCAAATTTCGTTGGAATATGTTGTTTTCTTTTTTCTTTTAAAATCCCGCCGGCCAGTGTATATGTAAATACAGATAAAAAAGAGTCACATTATTATAAAACAAACAAAAAGGTTTATAATGAATGAGAAAACGAATGATGATGAACCCTACACAAAGGGCATACGAAAAGACTAATATATGTACGTAATTGCTTTTCGTGGTTGTTATTTTTCGCATCATTTTGTTTGTCTGCATTAGAACGCCAATTATAATTGTATTTTAATAGAGGATCTTAGACATATTTTGTCGATATTATTATTTTTCTAACCATACTATGAACTACTAAGAACTATGACTCAAACTCAAAAGAATAACAACATTTAAGTCAACAAAATAACAATTACAATAGTTAGAGAAAGTAGAAATAATTTTTGGTACAAAGTGAAAACGATCGCGTCACGTTCCGTTACACAATGCGTTGAATTATGAAAGAAAACTATTTTCTCTATAAGGCTCAGCGCACATGACCGACTTTTTAAATAGCCTTAACATCAATTTGTTATTGGATTTAGTCATCGCAGTGGGATATGTAATGGGATACAAAATCAGTGGCAGAATAGGAATGGTTCGTATCAATAACTGGCCAGAGACCTTCTGGTGACCGAAAATAACAACAGTGGATTACATATTTTTGAAACTCATAACTAAGCTATAACATATTGTGTATATAGTGTATCTATAATGTATTTAATTTATGTATTATCTATTTATCTATTTATCTTTTTATCTATTTATCTATATTTGCTCTTGTTAATAACAATGCTTTTATTAATTCCATAATTTGATTTATTTAACCATTAAATTCTTGGTATTGGTCTTAATATATTTGGTTCAAATGTTTAAATTTTTCCTTTGACAATTTCAATGTTATTTATAAATTTCTTCAAAATCCGTTGGGTGACTTAGAAGAAGTTCGTAGAGAAACAATCAAAGACAGACACCGACTTTATTGTATCGGTACATACCAAACTGAAAATTACAATTTATTACAAAACGGTAACAAGACAACAAACTGCCACAGACCAATCCTCATTTAGTAAATAATAGTCTTCGGACAGATGGGATCGTCATTGTACTACGAGTACAATATAGATATTAGTTTTATGTACGCCTTATTTCATGACTCCTTTGTTAATGGTATGTCGATGACAAGCCAGAATATAAAAGAAAAGAGGCGGAAATCGAAACTCGGGCTTTTTTGGCTATTTTCGGGCAAAACTTTATAGCTCCGAAGACAATTAGTTCTAGCTAACAATCTACCGAATACCGAAACCGTCACGCACGGCACCTGGTCTCCTGTTCGAAGTACTGCGGCAGTGTCGGTGTGAGCTCCGCGGCTGACTCCTCAGCGCAACCTCAAATCTGGCTACAATTTTTACTAAATTGTCGATTTTATAGTGTACTGAATTCCAGTGTTGTGAAGATGGATTTTATAAGAACTATGAACCATTGTATATCGAAATACTGCTTTTATTGTAAGCGCCTTCAGCGCATTGTTGCAAAGTGTATGTTTATTTTAAAAAAAAAGTGTTGTGTGTGTAACAAGCTTGGTGTTGTTTACTGTCCAAATCTTCCTTCGGATGGCAGGCACTCATGAGATCTTTCAGATCTTTTATTCGCCTCTGAATACAAACTTATCATACGAATTACGTTGCACCCATAAAAGTTACTCGTACATTTTAATGAATCGGGCCACACCTCATACGCAAAAAATGTTTTAACGATAATGTATTGATTCATAACAGTCAATATCATTGCAATTAGATTCGGTTAATGTTGATCATATTTAGATATTTTTCTTTTCATAACTTAATACAAAAAAAATGCATTTTGCACTTGAATATGTAAATAACATCGTCATCATAATCAATCGTTAGACCTACTAAATAAAGATAGATTGACAAAGGGAAGGACAAAACTAGCTGCAGCTCGCATCCACTTACCTGCATTACAGAATACCATTTACACGGATATCAAAGATTTTTATTGCAAAGCTAGTCTTTTGTAATCAAAGCTTCTTTGATTTTTATAGATTTTTATAAATAGAAAAAAATAACAGGAAAAAAGTAACAAGCATATAAACGCTAATATTTGTTTGCTTTTATATTAATGATTAGATAAAGTGTTCTATATATTTGATAGATAGATAAATTAATGATAATCCTAGTAATTATTATAAATGCGATTGTTTGTGAAGGTTAATTGTTTGGAAGTTGTTACCTATACTCTTTTACGCAGAAACGACTGAAAGGATTTTAAGGATTTTAATTATATACATATATATATATAATGTGATAATCGTAAAAATCGCCGGCCGATCGCCTTTCTTATTCCTTTTTAAAAAAATCTCAATCTCTTTTATTATTGAATATATAATTCGTACGCCTTCTTTTTTCAGAATCTCTCTCTCCAATGATCCGTCGTCGTGAAAAAAACCCTGTCCATCTCCTTTTTCAATTCTCATGTTCATTTCAAATCTCGCCGGCCAGTGTATATGTAATATAAGTAAAAGGTTACATTATAACAAGGAAACAAAAAGGTTTATAATGAATGAGAAAAGCGAATGATGATGAACCCTACAATCGTTTAAAAATGTAAAAAAATTGAACGCCTCTGTCGCCGTCACGGCGTCAGCGTCGTCACAGCGATAAAAATGTCAGATAATTATTTTCTCAGGTGTTATATGTTTCAACGCGTACGAAGTCGCTGCCAAAAATTAGTAAATTGTGCTACTTATACTATAAAGATGAAATTTGTGAGGATGTATGTACTCTTCCACACAAGAACTACTGAAGGAAATCTAATGAAACTTTACAATAATATAGTATATACAACAAAATAATACATTTGCGAGTAAATATTATATAAGTCCTCAACTTTATCTGTCTGTCTGTATGTGTGCGCTAATCTTGGAAAGTTGTAAACGGATTTTGTTCCTGATTCTATCGATGGAAAAACTAATTTCTGAGGATAGTTTAGATGTATTCATGAATATCTTATTTATATTTGCCGAGTTATCACGGTTTTGTCAAAGAATGCGCGGCGTGCGCACTACGCACACGCCGCGCAGCAGCGAAGAGTGGCCGGGCTTATTTTATAATATACTAGCGATCAGACTTCGCACGAGTGCAATTTTTTTCTGCAAATTATATATAAAAACCTTATCAGTTTACCGCTCTTTCCATTAGTGAAAACCTCATCAAAATCGTGGTTGCGTGGTTTCTAGAAGGAGTTAGAGAACATACAGACAGACAAACACAGAGAGCGACTTCAATTTATATTATGTAAGGACTACAACATATTATGAAATAAAATATGTTTTTATTATATTATATTATATTATATTATATTATATTATATTATATTATATTATATTATATTATATTATATTATATTATATTATATTATATTATATTATATTATATTATATTATATTATATTATATTATATTATATTATATTATATTATATTATATTATATTATATTATATTATATTATATTATATTATATTATATTATATTATATTATAAAAACCACCTAAAACCGATTTCAATTTTATTGTGGAAAAAGCTATACACAAAGAAGGTTTTTGCAAAGATGTTGCATTAGTCTGTACCTATAGATGGATCACAAAATGCAGCAATATTTTATTCTTTCTAACACCTTCAAATTGTCATAAGATTGAAAGAGACATACATATATAATCTGTCGGGTCGAAGTTGAGTGAATGTCTCCATTTTGACTATACAATGCAAGCTAAAGTTATAGCGTATAATAGTGCTGTGCATTTTTATTGATAACTAGATATCGTTGATATAGATTTTAAATATATGACGGATAAAAAGTATGGCTAAATGCGTTTCAGTGTACTGTTTGGTTATTCAATATAAATAAAATGTGGGTGCGTACTGGTACTCGCCGCATTGCTAATCGGTTGTATGAGATTGTATGCAACCTCTCGCATTTATTTCACCAAAATATTTCAAAAGAATAGTTATTTTTTGAGTACAAATATTTAGAATCCATCCTTAAGGGGTAGAACGGGAGTAGGTTTTTATTACGAGAGAAAAAAACCTCGATAATCTTAAAGTTTTATTTTTAGAAACGATATCACAGATTGGATAATCTGTGATATCGTTTCATTTTAATCTGTGATATCGTTCATATGTGATTCGTCAACATTTTAATTTAAAGACTTGCAGTTAATGTTGACGCTTGGGTATCCACGTATTTATTAGTAAGTTTTCTTTTCTGGGTAATTTCTGAAAAGAAATAGTTTTTGGTTATTAATGATTCAAAAGATTTTCATAATTTTCATAGATTGAAGCATAACTTCTTTATAACTTATAGATATTACTTACTGGTTTACACGATGGTGGTAATTTTAAAAATATTGTCGGCACTGCATACGAGTGTAGAATTTTACGCTGATATCCTTGGCGAAAGCAAGAATCTTCAAAGTTCATCGAGCATATTCTTGTATATTGCGAAGCTCTCCAATCGTCGGCTTTTCTTACATTTTTTGTCCACGTTTTTTTTTAAATCGATGTCGGTGGGAAATCTGTTATAAATTGATAAAAATTACTTTCAACCTGCAGTGGATGTCAACATAGAATAAGAATAGAAATTGTCAACACTCTACTAAAAATAAATTAGTTATCGATATCGATAAACTTATCAAGATCAGACTACAGCACTATAAAGCAAGACAAATGTCAAATATTCCGATTAACTTTGGTTTTTGTAAATTTTAGTTATAAACACCAGCTTTTCTTTAAATAAATCAACCTTAGAGCTGTGTATGCATGTACAATGATTCATTTTTAGTAAATAATTATAAAAATTTGTTTACAAAACACCAAAATTAATGAGTGCGAGCTGTGCGACTTACCGGTGAAATGATATGTTTCCATTATTCTCCTTCAAAACACCCACTCTACTTGGACAAACGGGAACAGTACAAGCCATTCTTGGCAAGCAACAGATTTATGAAATAACACTTTCAGATTTTTAAGTATTTTAAATCACATAAAGCTAAACGCGCTTGTTAACCAGCATGATATAAACAAATATGACGTAGCCCCTTTTATGGCGCGCAGCGTTTTAAGACGTCATATTCGGCTATTGTTATCTCTTTTTAACATACGACATGCAGCCATTAGAAAGACGGGTATCGAGTATCGAAGGAATCTTCAATTTTTATTGTTCCATCTATACACTAATACAATTATCTTTGGGTTTTTGTATATGATTTCCAGAAAAAAATTGCATATGTTTGAAGCCGGGGTCGGATCGCTAGTAAGCTATAATTTTATTAATTTACGTGGACGAAAAAATATTAATTCAATTTTATTAATAAAGATTGACACGGATAGCAACTTCATTGCCTTTTTTTAAATTGCCTTTTTTTAAAGAAACCATTCATTAAAAAAAAACATCTTAACTAAACTGCAAGAGTGAACGAAACGTTTCGTATGCATACCTTACACTGGACGGTGAAGTCATTTTCCGATGTAGCGAACTGCGATAAACGTAATTATTCAACAGGAAGTGTTACGCATGACCACATTGGAAACAATACTCCTTGTCATGCCATTGTGAGTTATGTCATTTTAACATAAACCGTCACAGCAAATTTTATAGTGGGGTGAGATAGCTGAAAATTATACCAAAACTAGCTGACCCAGCAAACGTTGTTCTGCCCGAACCCAAAATTAATTCTGTAACCCGGATTGTGGCGCCACCTATAGGGTTCAATTTTATTTTCAAACCATATGTTATGCCTCACTTCACGTCAATGAACGACGGTTAAATTATTTCAATATTCTTCATACAAGAATACTAAAATCGCGATTATAAAATGGAGGGTGGGGTCAGGAGGGTCAAAATCTAATCTCTTATCCTTAATCCTACTGTAGTCAGCAGCACACTTGCAGCATCTTTGCCGTTGCTTGTGTTATAGGCGACGGTAGCCACTTACCATCAAGTGGACCGTCGGCTACCCAATAATATTAAGGAATTGCCCAATAATATTAAGGAATTGTCGGATACTAAATTTACAAGAACTTTGAGAATGGTTATTACATTGGTGCTATTATAACTTTGTTGAATTTTATAAAAAAAAAACACATTTTTTCATTTATTTGTTACATTAAAACATATTAGTTATTACAAAAATAAAAGAAATTATTGTTACGTACGGGATGAGTGTAAATGCCGGGGGTTTTCTAGACCCTGCATCCTCTCGGAAGGAAATCTTTGTCTTAACTATAAACACAGGCCTTATTTCGTTATCCTTCTCGAATTTCGGGGTTGTTTCTTGAGCCGAGGAGGAATTGTTAATTGTTACTTTCGGAACACTCCCTATATTATAATTTTTAAAAAATTGCACTTAAAGTTAAACTAAATAATTATCAACGTTACGACGTCAAATAACAAACATTTCGTACATTTCCTTTTATTTCGTAAATAAATTAAAAAGAATATAAATTGTGTCGGATATTGATAACAAACATTAAACAATATTAATTACAAAATTTTTGTTGACGATTTAATCATCGCGTATCAATATCCTTTCATAATTATGTAGAAATTATTATTCACATTTAATAGCACACTCGTATATATATATATGCGACTGTACAACGACGAAGCAAAGTATAACAAAATCAAGAGGATCGTTGCAACTCATTGAAACTAACTGTTCTTCTATTACAACAAAATGTTAAAACAGATACACAGCGCGCATGCATATAGCCTCTCAAGCATCTTCGTGTCGCGTCGCGTTGTGAGCTAGATGAATCTACCCAATGTGTTAACTAAGAAGTTATAAAAATCGAATCGATTTTGATGCTATTAAATTATTAGTATTGTTGACTAGATTTTAACGACTGGCTACAGTAACCATCCAGAAGATCACCATGCAATAGGGTATATCAGAGCCCATACCTCCTTATCCCTTATTCTTCAAGTATCGTATCAAGATTGGCATCGCATTTGTAATCCCTATGACGTCGCAAAAAAATTCATTCCAAAAATGGTAAAAATCATCAATATTTATTGCAAAATTGTAATATGTATTTTGCAATTTTGCAATAAATTTTATCCTATGTACAATTTAATTATAAAACTTTTTTTTCTGTACAATTGACATTTATTGAGATACTAGCGGCCCGCCCCCGGCTTCGCCCGTGGTGCAATTTTTATATATAAGAACATTCCCCGTTAATGCCTCTTTCCATTAATGAAAACCGAATTAAAATCTGTCTACCCGTTCACGCGTGATGCCGTGACCAAGGTAAATAGGGATTCATTTTTATATATAAGATATGAGACAAAAGAAAGAAAAACGTGGTATTTTTTAAAAATTTTTAGATTTAGTTTAATAAAAAATTAAGCCGATGTTTTCATGCGACCGCATAGGTAAATTATCATTCCTTATTACTTTTGGGAGTGATTTCAGCAAAAAAAACTAACATACTACCGAATTAACCCAAGTCAAAACACATACCGCCTGGGCTATAACGTGCTACTCGTACTCAAGCGTTGATAAAACACATTACTAACTACATTTTTCCTTAAATTTAGAGTCAAACAAAAAATTAATATTACTGGACGCCTTCCGATTTACAATAGCAATAAATCTCGGCTAAGATTTTATTGTTGAGCCAAAATGTAACTTGCTATTACCTTATAGGCAATGATGATAAATAGAAAGAAAGAAAGCAAGAAAGCAACTTTTATTCCCCTATTACAAACAATATATGAACAAATAATAAAACAAACAAACAAATATATAAACAAGTGGTGCAGACCACAACACTGATATTCTACCAGGGACCAGTTATTCAAAGAAAGAAAAAAACATTTTCGCGGGACAATTCAGAACACGATTACGCATAGATGCGTATTACGTTAATGCTTTGATATAGTATTAATCATTATCAAATTGAAATTTCACACACATTGTAATATCCCTTCACAACATACAATTTAAATTAATATCTTAGGAGTTATCGTAAATTAAAAACTACATGTGAGAAAATAAATTCTTGCCACCGTGGCCTCATTTACTGGGGTTAGCTCAAAAGTTAAAACTATTATTAAGATATGTGCTAAGTTGAACATCTGAGACGTCATTACTTCCAGGTACATCAAGAAAGCAGTTATTAATTACTTCAGGTGTCATTGAATTGTTCAAGCAGTTCACCGTTGTTACTAAAGTCAGGGAGAACAGATTGCTTGAGATTTCTCCAAAGCAGTTTAGAGTTACAAAAATTTCGATCAATATTAAATTGGAAATATGCACGTTTTTCGAAGTAAATGCTGCAGTTTACCAAACGTGACCATTTCAGCGATTGCTTTCTAAGACCGTCATTTATACACTTTTTGTATTCATAGTAAGCCTCATTACGCAATCTAATCATATAATGGATATTGTCGGTAAGCCACGGTTTAGGAGTCAGTAATCTTGCCTTTCTGCAAAGGGGCATGCGAATCAAAGAGAGACAATAAAAAAACATTAAATAGAGCTACCATTTCGTCAACACTCTGTAGTGAGAGAATCCTATCCCAGTTAAGAAAAAGAAGTCTTTATTGAAGCAGGAGAGATCTATACGCTTTATTGGTCTATACCTAATAAATCTGGGCTGAAAGATATTTTTCTTCAGATTAATTTCAGCCATTACAACTGCGTGATTCCCAAGTTCGGGAATATGTTCCACTGTGATCCCGTGAACGGGTACATTACTACATAACAAGTCAATCAGCGTTTCACTATGAGAAGTAAAATGAGTTGGTTCAGAAACATAATTAGTCAACCCAGAACAACTAAGAAACTGCTGCAAACGACTTGAAGAAAGGTCGCTTTCATTCAGAATATTAAGAGGCTCTACGCCATCGATAAGAAAAAATCACTGCTTTGTTCTCCGATTCAGCTCGTTCAAACATAAAGCCAATGTAACAAAAAAAATATACATATATGTGATACATAACTTCTTGGTCTATATTTCTGACGAGGCAAGTATTATGGTTTACGAGAAATTAAATAAAATTTTAATGTATTGCTTTGTCACAAAAATCGATTGAACTTAGTTGTTTCAAGAAGTAATGCAATGTGTAATATAATCAAATGATAGAGTTTCATTAACACTATAAATGACACGAACAGTTTTTCATTTAATTCAGAAGTTTCAGAAAAACGAAGGTTTTTTTAATATTTTTGAGTAGCGGACGCCCCTAGCGAGGGTCGGTCGTAGAGAGCCCAGTTGCCCAAGGTCATTCGCGTAGTAGAGGACGTTAATATTAAAGTCTCCAACCAACACAATGCACTCATAATTACCAAAAGCAGTAATGGACTCGCAGAGAGCGTCAAAGAAACAATCTACATTCATCCATGGCGGCCTATAAGTATGCCGTATCAATTGCAACACGAATTGATTGCAAAGTAGTGCTTATCCAAATTTACATCCGAGGAAGGATGAAATAAGTTAAAAGTGTTATACCTTTCCGTATATATGAAAAGCCCATACCTCCGCCGCGCGAACACACCTCTGGCTGCCTTGGAATATGACGTAGTCTGTAATTAAATACAGTTAATAATACTCTGGATGATAAATACTCTGGAGTTAATTATTTTAGACCTACTTTACGTAATTTTTAATAACGTAATACGAATCGGACATTACTGTTACCAGATAGTCAATAATTGTTATTTAATAACTTTAATTTTCATTTGAGTAGGCATCTAAAATTATTTTTGTACAGCTCAAAGTAATTTGTGGCGATCACAATATTTCAGCAATGGACGAAGTGATACTGGTACTCTAGCAGACAGAAATAGCCACTAAGATAAGATAAGTAATATTTGAAAATTTTAAGTAAAGAGTAAGTAATATCGATGAACTTTATTATCAATGAATTTATCTTGATGTAATTACCAGAATTTATTCATAACTTTGGTCACTTTGGTCACATTGCTCGTCGTCCGTCAGGACGACGGGCTGTGTGATGTGTGTACGCTGGTGGGACCAAGTAACTGCTCTCACTGGTCTTCCCATAACACTTGCCCTGAGAGAAGCTGAAGACCGGACGGAGTGGAGGTGTATAGTGCACACAGCTACGAATGACTTTAAGGGACACGACCTTCAGCACTGAAGAATACGACTGAGAAGGAGATTCATAATATTTAAGTAATATACCTTAACAAAGTAATTTAATACTTTTAATCTGGGCCATTTTAGATGCCTAAATACAATTTAATTTAATAATTTAATCCCCTTATCAGACAATATTTGCAGTAAAGTGAGTGTATAGCTTTGCTATTACTAGAATTTTAGGAGCTTTAAATGTAGGCTACGACATTGTTAACAACCACTAACATCGACCTATCACTAACATTTGATTTTTTATTCTCAATTACTTATTTCTTATTAATTTTCATTAGCTTAAAAATAACAAAATTTCTAATACTCAGAGGGTTGGCGGATCCATTTGATGGAAATGGTACCCGGAGCCTATAAATTCAAGCAGGTCCTGGAAGTTCAAGTGCGCTGGCGACCTTGATAGGATATAAGTAAAACACAAAGCAGGAATAGGGGGGTGGCCTCTGACATCCTTTACACAAGATAGTAACTGTTTTCCTTAATATTTTGGCTCCTACTTTGACTGCGGAACATTAAAAAAACATACCCATCGACACACGAAGTTACCGGAAGGGAGTTATTTTATTTTATTTGCGAAAATAACAATTTGTGCATTGCTAGTATTATATTTATTTATTTTAAAATTTACAGATAGTTTACACATATGAATAGTTTTTCGGTGACCTTTACACTAAGCATAGCTTGTATTGTAAAGGCCAGAATTTAATTAAATATAAAATTTTAGAATTAAAAATAGTATGTGTCTGTATGTATGTGTGTGTGTGCGTGCGTGCGCGCGTGTGTGTGTGTGTGTGTGTGTGAGTGTGTGTGTGCGCCAGCAAAATCCTGTTTCAGATAGTAAGTTAGTGTTGTTGTGACTTTCAGTAAAAGTTCAATATCGTCATAACAATAAATAGATAACAAGATCTAACAGCTTAAAAAAAGACAGTCTGTACTACATTTTACTCACGTTAAAAATAAATATTTTACTCTGTGATGTTCATATTAGGCCGTTCTTCCACTTCTTTGTCGCTAGGATTGTCAGTGCCCAGTGAACTGCAATTTATATTATTTCAATGTCCATACCCGGGACTACATATACGGATATGTATATGGATATATGTACATATATGTATATGGAGTAATATACAGGCAAAGCAGATAAGCAAAGCGAATTTTCCTAACACGTATGGTCACCGAAGTTTAGTTTATTTATTAGGCACATGGTATACAGAGTTACCATTGAGTCGAAAAAATAGTAAACATTCTGATTAAAACTTATTAAAATGGCGTAGTTAATATGTGTCTAAAACCCGTCGCAGTCGTTTTGATATAACTAAAGTAGCAGTTTCAGGCCCGGACTCAACTAAAGCGGGGACGAGACGAGAGGATATCGTTGACCCCATCACAGCAGCAAATGCGGAGCTTCCTGACGATTACCACGACGCGCAGCTGCCCCGACACTGAGAAAGAAGAGGAAGACGCCGCGGCGCTTCTCACCTCCGAGGCGCGACCTCGAAGCAATGGCCTCCAGGCCCGGGGACCACTTGTACAGGCCGCGGTTAATGCCGTCACTGTTGCAAATGGATCTCCAGGGCTAACCGGTTGCTTATAATTAAGTATTATTTAAGTTTTTCTTTGTAAGGGCCGGGTGCGTCACTAATTTCATAAAATAAGTAATTCTTTGAAGTAGATAAACCGTTTAACCTCTCTCGGTCCCTTTTCGTCGCCCCTGTACCGCGCGGGTGAAGACTCATTAAACAGTCTATCTATACAATAACTTACCAAACGAGGTACACCAACTATATATAAATCATATTCACATCATTTAACAAAAGAAACATGCATTTCCTGTTTCTTTGTATCCTTGCGACATGTAGTTCGCCACTCACTGTTCGCCACGCCCTGTGTGTATACTGTACACCGTCGTTTGCTTAATCATTACTAGATGGCGCTACCTACTAGAACAGAAACCCAATATTTTGTTTAAAGAATAAGATTCAGATCCAGATGTTTATTAAATAAGTTCACGGGTTTGTTTGTTGTTAAAATAATATTAAAACAGTGAAACATTTATTTATTCATTAAATAGGTTTAACATACATTTACCTAATGATCATTAAGTATTATACGAGTATTTTACCAACCTGGACTCACCTGAGCCTGAGAAGAAACCCCGAAAGAAACTCAGGAATCTTTTTATCATATTTAAAATAAAATATATATCTAACAATTACAATATTAAATATTATACACAAATCACAGTAGGTATATAATATTGAACATAATATAAGCTCAGAATAATTTAAATCCAAGTTTAATTATCGCTTAAATTCAGTTACTTTATAATTCGAACAGAGTTCGGTTTTGATTACACTTTTAAATTTATTTATAAGGCTCTGATATCTCGGGAAGTTTATTATAAAATCGTATAGGTAGGTACCTACACTAACCCATAAAAGAATTGCTTATCTCGTGGAGATGGGTTTTATTTAAATCAATATCATTTTTTAATCTGGTAGGTATTGGAGATTGTGAATATTACATACCTATTATTAAATTTACTAATATTTTTATGCGCAAAAATTAAATTTTCATAAATATATTGTTAAAATTTATATTTCCTTAAATTTTTGTCGGAGGGAAGACTGCAGTCCTAGTTGATAGATGACTCTAATGGGTCTTATTTGTAAAATAAAGATAGTAGGTATGTCTGCAGCGTTACCCCAAAGAAGAATCCAGAAGACATTACACTGTGATAGTAACTGAAATAGACTATTCTAGCTGTAATGACACCTGTTAGGCGTCTAATCTGTTTAACGGCTTAAGCCGCAGAACTAAGCCATTTACCTACTTAGTTTTTCAAGAGTGTGGGAGTGGCTTATCCATAGTCTATCAGAACTAAATCAGGCACTGTCAGCGCCTTCGTATTTCACTTGTATGCTGATAAACTAAACAAATCGGTAGCATACGAGTATATGTATATGTTAAAAAAAACTAACATGTCAAATTATTAACTAATCTGCTATTATTAACTAAGACAAGTAAATGTTTTATTGTGCGTCGTATACTTAAAACAACAATCCTAAGTTTCGTCCCCGTATCTCGCGTATCCGGAGTGTTAGTTTGTATTGACAGGTCAATAGATAAAATTAGTGGACGATAAACCGATGCAGGTTGTTTCTAATAACATGTTTACAATAATTTAATTTAAATGAAAATGACATTTAACTTATTGCTTTTAAGGAAGTCTTTTATGGTCAGTCGAAAATTTCTAAAATATTTGTACTATGGCTGTGGCTTATACTTAAATCGGAGTATAAATAAGCTCGTAGCAAATTATTTCCTATCATAAACCAACAGTAATTCGGTGGCAGTACTACGGAGCAGTTTTAATTTTGTTCGGATCGTTTTGACAAACTTTGGTAAGAATATTTTAATAATGTATGAACGTTTTCTCTAAATTTAAAAAAAAATCTTAGTCCATCCCGATTTCAGTCTAGAAATAAGTATTCAAATTATGAATTATGAATTAATGAACTAGAAATGGTAGTATTAAAAAAAACTCAATTTCTTATTAACTTTTGTGGTATAAAATGGCAACATTTGTTATTTCGACCATTATTTTATGCTTAAACTATGGAACTGACTGTTTCCATGAATGAGAAACATCTAATTTCTTTTTATCGTTATTTTTATTCATTATGTAAATATTTCAATGTTTGTTTTGACTTATTAAAAACATAGATTAATAAAGAGAGAAACGAACTTTGAACTTTTTTTTACTAAAAAGAATTGATAGTTCATAATTAAGCAATTGAATATTAATATCACGTGTTTTTGAGGAATACTTCCAAATGTACCTACTCCAAATGTAGACGTAAAGATTTTCATAAACATAAAATATAATTTAAAACAACATTAAAGTTAAAAAATGGCATATATCTAACGTGAATTAATCTACATTTCTTTCTCTCGGTTATACATGTAAAATTAGAATGTTCATTGATGTAAATTGCAATGAGCAGGCACTATGAATTTATCTAAGCAACTATCAAAAGACGTCTTGCTGAAGGTGACTCTCGGTAATTTCTATAAATTTCCCAAATAAAAATTAAATTAAATAAGTTAAACAGATAAAAAATACTTAGACACGTTAGATGTTATTGCACTCATTTTATTTTATTAACATTAAACATAAACATTATTTTATGAGTTGTTAGGCTTGTCTTTTAAGGGATACTAACGCCCGTCGTGAGATCCCCGGAGATGACCGGGATCTCACGACGGGTAGGTACGCTGAGATCCCGTAGTGAGGAGTGGACCCTGCCCAGCTACGGCCGCGCTCGTTGGGTTTTAGACGGTAGGAGTCCGGCATAATCCCGCAGAGTCCCGTATACGCTGCCGAGTATCATGAGGATCTTCCATCATTAAACGGTGCTTGCCTTAGAGCCCTCTGTCTCAGGGATCCCGGGCGCGATTCCCGGCAGGGTCGCTTGGAAGTTAACTTTTCGAAGTTACCTCTGGTCTGGATTTGGAAAGTAGTGGCAGGGCACGCCGCATTTCGCAGTCATTTAGGCGGCCCGTCTGGCAGCAATAACCAGCCCCTTACAGAAGACCACCGTGAAATAATAGCATGTGTGCTGTTGTGTTTCGGTGAGTTGAGTAAAGAACGTCAGAGCCCATTGCCTTTAATCCTTTATTATTAAGCCTAGTATGGTCGGCAGCGCACTTGCAATCCCTACGGCGTTGTTTCAGTTAATCAGTCTGCTTTGACAATACTTACATTAAAAAACACAGGTACGCCAATGATTCTATTTTATATTCCTTAATTTGAACCACATAAAACTTTTCCCCATCCCGACGCGATCATCTGATCGTTTATCATATGGGATCCATATGGAATGGTCCTTTTTTTTTTTTTTTGCGTGGGAAAATCTGCGAGCCGGATCCCCACCGACCATGGGGACATCGGTGGGGTATGTGGGACTTCTACCCACTAAAAACCCACGGTGCTTCCTCGCGCCGTCTATGGGCGAGGGGGTAGGTAAGGGATCGTGGAAAACATGCATCTGCCTCCCCCGCCAGACGAAGCCCGCGCACTTGCGGGCTCCACCTCGATTAGGCGCGGAGTTTGATCTCCGCGCCGTGGAGAGACGTGCCGGAAACACACAGCACGTCTTCCCTCGTTGCCCGGTGTTGTGATGACGGCGGACGACCCCATGTCCACCGCCCCCGGGCGAAGCGGCACGAGCCGCCCATTCTCACCTCTCGCAGCGGGCAGTCAGCGAGGGGCTTCACCTCTGAAGCACCCCATTACCTCTTCTCTGCGGCACAACCTACCACAGAGTCGGAGGCCGCTTCCACCTGAAACTCTCGGATAACCCCTGCTCATGTGGCCGCTCATCTCTACGGCATTAAGGGTGGGCGGCCCAAAGGGGGTTTCCATCTGACATTTCCACAGCAATCGCGGCAGCCCGAGAGACGGACTCCACCTCGTGTTGTCGTCGCGGAAGAGTTACTAGGCCGGGTGACGAGGCCGGGTGTTCACTCTTCCGGACGACTGCGAAAGGCGGTTACTAGGCCGGTGGCCCTAACCGGGTCTTCACCACCCCCCACAAGGCCACGATTGCGGTACTCTGCCCCCCCACCGCGACAAGGTCCCAGCACACCTAGGGGGGGATATGGAATGGTCCTGGCAATATTCAGTGTCGTTATGAAGGTCCTCGTACCAAAAGCTAATTCTACCTAGCTAGTTCGAAAAATACATAAAAATATTCTTAGTTCTTCCGAACTATTGAACACGTGATATTAATATAGTTTCATAGTTATTGAACTTTTCTATAGTTTTTAATAGTTTCATAGGTTATCAAATAGTTACATCTATGTTTACATGTACCTTGGATAACGCTCGTTTGTGAGTGTTATAAAACCGAAAAAACACACAAAAACAACCAATAAACGATAACGAAACATAAATCTTCCTATTTATGTTAAAATATCGATTTATCTTATGTCAAGTAAATTAACCCTCTTAACCCTATTTGATATTTGCAACAGTCGAAAATTAGATACTCATTGAGATACAATATTTTAGTATCATAGTGATATTGTTATTTATGTATAAGTACACAAACATAAGTAATATATGTTTATAAAAGTATATAAACTTATAACACAAAATAAATTTTCTCAAACATGCTCGGAAATGTAGGCATTCTTGTACTAAAAACAAGCCACGAAGTTTGTAATTCTTGGCTCATGCATTTCTTTCTCGGCCTAGGCCAAGAGTGTTGTATAGAAATTCATTCCTGGCCGCTGCTCAGCCCGATGAAACCCGAAGTTTCACGAGTCTTCACGAACGCGCCCGCCGCTGTCACAGGCGTAGTGGCGTAGTAGGCGGGGGCGAGCGCACGCTCTTTTCATGACTGGGCTGTATGGCTGTTTCCTTTGCACTCATTGAAAATATTTCCACATTATTTCGTGTTTCAATATTTCCTCACATTTATTGAGAAAAGCACTATACCAGCCTCGACCGGAATGAGGATTGCCGGACTCAGATCTTTATCAAGGCCTCGCTAAAGCTCGGCCTTGAAACCACTTCGTCCGGCAATCCTTCACTTCTTGGTCTCTGGCCTCTGCAGTAATGTACTAATGTTAAACTAATTGTAAGTACATAAAAAACAGAATAGTTTTAAAATTAACAAGAACCACTTTTCCTAAAGAAGTAGATAAAAACTTTAAGTTCTTTAACTTTCACGAAGTTTTCCTTGCCAACTTATTGATATAAGTAGGTATGTATTTTTTTACGTAATAGAGGTCACTATCTTCGGATTCGATATATGTATATCTAACAAATACATAAAAAATTGCCAGTTTTTCGGAACAGGCTTAATTATAAACAATTATTCTAAAACTAAAGATTCTAATACTAAATGAATTAGAGTTTTTAGTTTTCAGTAACCCTATCGCGGTTTGTCCCACTAAAAACAATTCTAAGTATTTGTTACCAAAACCATGTTTGGTAGTTAGTACATAATAGCTCATTGTTTAGTAGATCCATTATTAAATTGTCTATGATTTTGTTTACAGGAAATCTCCCGACAAAATGAAAATCAAGATACTTATGGTGTTGATAACTATTTGTTGCGGCGTCGTAACAGGGATTCCTGTCGGTACAACACATATATCCTCTTCTAGATTTTGTTCTGCACGTTTTGCAGAAGTTCTAAATAGTTTATGTAGTGAAACGGAAAGACAACGGCGAGATATAGGTTAGTTGTAGAATTAAGACGATCAATTTAAAAAGCTTAATAAGTAGTGGAGGCCTAGTTTTTTTTATTATTATTTTTACCATTTGAAAATCTCGAAAACGACGTTACTCTGTTGGCACTCTACAATATTACAAAATATATTTTTTGTATACCCAAATTTTTAAAATAAAATAAAATAAAATAAAATGAAGAGATGCTATTTGTAGCAATTTCATTGTAATAATTTGTTAATATTGACATTTCGAGTCATATTATTCATAAATATTAGCTGGTGCCCGCGACTTCGTCCGCGTTGAAAAGGCTGGACGGATTTGGATGAAATTTGGCACACAGATAGTATATTACCTGGATTAACATATAGGATACTTTTTATCCTGGAAAAAATTGGGATTCCTAAGGGATCGTATTAAATAATAAAAAACATCCAATACGTCCTCAAAAAATTTCGCTTTTTTTTTTTTTCAATATTTAATTTATTTAAAAAAAATGTAATATTGACAATCTCAATACTAGATTTACCTTATTGTCCTTAATAACCAGCGATTCTATAGTTTTGTAATTTTGATTTCTGTAATAGTAGCATAGCATGTAATAGTAGCACCCCAAGTAGCATACAAGAGTTATTAGCTGTAAGCGATTTCTGTAATTCACCTTGCGAACAGAGATTGATTTAGAATTACTTACACTTTTTAATTTTTGAAAAGTTTATTATAAAATCCTATACCCATAGGGTATTTTATGGATACCTAAGCGTTTTGAAATGTGCAGTAAATTAAAAATATTATTGTGATTTTTCGTTTTGTAATTTTTCCTACATCTTGAATTTGCAAGCTCGATATTTCAATTTTAAAAAATTACTAAGAAATACTAGATACATATTATAGTATCCCATTTTATTTTATTTTTTATTACAAAAATAAATCTAAATCAATATAAAACTCCGTAAATAGAGCCTTGATTGTCATATCAACGAATCCAATAAGAACTTTAGCTTAAAAGCATAATGGCATATTATAAAATTAATAACGTGCTGGATGTACTAGTTCGACACGCCACAACATAAAGACGAATCTTCTCATAATCTTCTTGATTTTTTTTGCCTTCATCAAGCACTACATTAAAACTCAACGACCCACACAATAGTGGGTTGGCACTCAATTCAGTTTCTTCAAAAGGAGAAATTTTAAAAAAAATGTAACAAAAATTAAAAGAAAAGCAAAATGTCAAGTCCATCCAAAATAATAGGTTGAGGAAAAAGTTTCTTCGCATTTTATATGAAAATTCAACACTTTTTTTTTAAAGTTTATTTACATTTAATTACAGTTATTTCAGTGCCATTTAGTTCGATGACTTTTTGCCATCTTGCAGGTAGCAAAAAGTCATCGATATCGTTGCTGTAGAAATTTTGGGACTTCTGATTAAAAAAACGCGACAAGTAGTTTTGTCAGTCCTCTCTAGGTGTTAACCTGACACTGCCTAAAGAATCCTGAAGAGACCGAAACAGGTGGAAATCTGAAGGTGTAGGGCTAGGCCTATATGGCGGATGCATAAACACCTCCCAGTCAAACTCTCTTAATTTTTGCTGAGTGGCTAAAGATGTGTGTGATGTGGTCTAGCGTTATCGTGATGAAAGACCACACCCTTTCTATTGATTAATTCCGGCCGCTTTCTCTCAACTTCTTGCTTTAATCTCATCAGTTGTTGGCAGTCAGTTATATTATATTCGCCTGGGCCTGACCGACCTTTGCCCACGATCTTTTCACACGTTCTTTTCGTACGTAATCCACTTTTCATCACCAGTTATCAATCTCTCCAAAATCGTTTCATTTCTTCATTACTTTTTTTATGTTAAGATCGGCAGACAGGCTGACGGTCCACTTGATGGTAGGTGGCTACCGTCGCCTATAACACAAACAACGCCAAAGCTGCTGCAAGTGCGCTGCCGACTACAATAGGATTAAGGATAAGGGATTAGGAGGGAATAGGGAAATGGGCTCTGGCGTCCCTTACCTCCTCACCGAAACACAACAGCACACGTGCTGTTATTTCACGGTGGTCTTCTGTAAGGGGGTGGTTGCTGCCGCCAGTCGGGCTGCCCAAATAACTGCAAAACGCAGTTACCCACTACTAGAATCGCAAATGAGTACACGATTCATAAGGTTTTTTTCAGTGAGCTCATGTGGCACCCAAATATCGGGCTTTTTTGTGTATCCAGGTTTATTAAAATGGGTCTGCTTTTTTCAAAAAGCAGACCCAAGACCAGAATGAGGTGCATCTTTTTAATGTCATCAAAACTAGCCAGATACATCCAAAGAGATTTTATTACAAGTTTATACATACTATATGCGAAAAGACTTTTTCCTCGACCTAATATTAATTAATAATAATGGCGGGATGACACAACCAAGGCCTCAGAACTCATACCTACTTTCTGCATCATTGCAAAAAAAAAAACATAGACTCCGCAAATACTCTTGAGGCACACTTGAGGTCTCGTTCAGGTGAGAAACTTGAGTTCAACTTAATTCTTCTCAGTTTTTATTTAAACTGAGCAGTACTTAGAAGAGTCTTGCTTGACTAGTACTTAGAATGAACAACCAAACGAATAAAAAGTGTTCCTATACCTGCATGAATAAAAATTTGCTATCTAAGAAACAGTTAATGAAGCAAAGTCAAAGTGTTCATAAACTTTTGAAAATCTATGTATATAAAATTAATGATACATTTCTTTTCAGGGAGCCATGATACCAAATTTTGTTGTTCTTATGGACCTGGTAAATTAGAATGTATTTCATACGAGAATATTTGCAACTATCTATAAACACAAATAAAATAAATTATTAATAATTAAACGTTGTTTCATTTATGCATGTACATAATTAGATAATTTATATATTTCAAATATTTTTATGAACATTTGCATGTCTGTTTTGTTTTAACAGAAAAGGCGACGTAGAACTTTTTAACATGAGCAACAAATCACAAAAACGCCGTAATTATGAGTAGTTGCGTGTCTTATTCGAAATCACGTATCTGGGCTTAATGTTTCAAGGTCACCCCCCGGACCACGGAAAGAGAGGTGGTTGCAACTCTCGATTTTTTCCCCTTGTCGCATGATTTTTGTACGGCGTTGCGGAATAATGGATTAAGCTGTATTGAAACAGTATGAAACTGATGCCGTACAGAATGAAATGACCAAATTGACCCTGGAAATTGTCAGAAAATAAAAAAAAATTACCGACTTTGTGGCGCACCATTTTTTTACGGCACTGCGCGCTTTCTTATTATTTTCATGGATCTATCGATGGTAAAAATGCCGTACAAAAATATATGACCAAAATGTACTCACTCTACCTGCACTTTTGAATACTCACCAGTACTCAGTTGGACAGCTTACAAGTGACGGCATAGCGCTGAATCTTATTATTTTATGCTCTTATATCGTCCTATATACGTCACCTGGAGGTTCATATGACCCATCCATTTATTGGACGTGGGCCTGTAGTCTATAATCGGAATCGTAACGTAATCACCTCGCCTCGGGACAAGCTCCGAACTGCGAGGCGGTGCGTGGGCAACTTGCAGTTCCCGCGCTTACGTCTTTCGGTACCCGAACTCACGTATCTTCGTCCACCCTTCCCCCTGATCTGGCACCAGCCCGGTCAACCAGCAGTCGGCGCGTCGCCTAGCCGTAGCCGAGTTGATGTATGGGAGCTGCTGATCCGCTTTGGTTACGTCCTTACGTTAAGTTGACGCCTGGTTGACGGCGAGGCGAAAGACGATACGGTGACGATCCTTTTCCGAGTTGATATGTGTGCTGTGACCCTAATTGGTCACACAATCATAGACAGGACTATTGTCGCCAATAAGTCTGAATACGTGTTTATTGACCGTGTTGTCGTGGTTATTGAGTGATATAGTGAAATGCGTAAGAGAGGTGCATTTCGTTGCACATTCTTATCGCCATTGACGTTTATTGCTCGACGTTTCAGATGATAATGCGTCTATTATAATCCAAGCGAATAAAAATATAAGCTGGGACGTTGAGAAAAAAATCCCAGCGTCCATTTTAGTTGGGACGTCAGATGCTAACAGGGTCTACAGAGGATTCCTCTGAGTTGCTTGTATTTACAGAAGACTGTTTCCGTCACATCAGTCTGTTTCCCAGACTGCCCAGACACCGGCCTTTCCCATAGTGAAACTTTTATTAGGGCTAGTTTCGTAAATTAATGAATAGTTTTATTCAATTGTTGTGAATTTGTGATCCGTTAGTTTTATTGTTTACGCTTGTCAAAACATAGTAATTTTATTAGCCAGTTAGTATATATTTGTCGAGATATTGTCAACTGATTATTGTAGAGGATAAATACCATAGTTATCATAACGTTTATGAAAATTCTTGAATTACTTCTTGATGTTTGGTATAGTCTGAGATTATAAATTTAAGTCAAACAAGCCTCAACATAACATAATAATACGGATGAAAATCAATCTTCTTTAGGTCTTAATTCTTAATCTGATCAAAGTGAATGTTTTTTTTTTAATAAGATGTGTGTATCAAGATCACTTGTAGTGCCTTGCATAGACAAAATTGTTTACAATCTTCATTGACATACATTGTTTTATTTGAAGTAGTCTCAAATATTTCCGTTAGGTGCTTTTGATAATATAATCTAAGTTAACTTCATTGTCAAAAAAAAGGATCAGGTTTTCTTAATCACACTATTTATTTCTTAAAAAATACATTTATTTACACGAGAAATGCCTATAAGAGCCCCTCCATTTCCCTCATGAACTGCATGTAAGCGTCGTCCTTGCTGGGCGCTTGTTTCGGTATATCGGCTGGTCTTTGGATGTTCGCTTTAAGGCCGGTCTTGGCCTTTTTATCCTCGCGTTTCACTCGCAGAGCGGACGGGACAAACCGCGTGACGTCAGCGGATAGATTTCTAATTTGCGGCTTAGCGCTGATCGTCGCTCCTGCGAGTGACAAATGAGGTAAAGCTTAATAAATAATTCGTGTGAACGAAACAAATAATTGTAGTACTGGCGGGATACACTACATTTCGCAGTCTAGAAAATAGCTCCCTTAGAACGCCCCCTAAAACCTAGGAATCATTTATATCTTCAGACAACGAAAGTATCAGACACGTACCGTCTCAGACACCGTCAGACACAATTTATTTACATCTAGCGTACCAGAAAGTCAGCGGCCTTCTTACTTGCACAGTTCCGATTCTGGGGCACAGGTCCTCAGACACGTTTCAGCTCAAACAAAATGTTCTCTCCGCGAATGCCGTCCGCGCGCGGACATTTGTCTGATGGCGTCTGAACGGACACGTTACGCTACATATGAATAGTTCTTACATATCATTTATGAAATATTATTTTGTCTGACACGCTACGTGTCTGATACGTTCGTTGTCTGATGATATAAACGAAAGTCAAGTGTTTAATTTGTTAATTAAGACCAAACGCCAATGCTTCCAACAGATTTTTAGTTATTTATAAAGGAAACAAACAGAATTTTCATTAAATACATATTTACCCAATTTTCACTAAATACATATTTTGTGAAAATTGTGGGATTATATTAGGAAATTTTAAAAATGTCAACTCTTTTAACATAAGAAATGCAACAGAAAGTGTCCAGATAAATATTATATCAATGTGAAAATAATAACAATTGTATTTATTGTGACGATTTTTAGAATTTGTTTTACGTTGGGCAACAAAGCTTTAGAGCGAGCATTCGAATCTGAATCCTATACGAGGATATTATAAACCTTTGAACCATTAAATGTATTGAATCACAAGCAAACTCGCGATGGAGCGTAAACTACAGTTATAATTTAGAAACTAGTCTATCAACTGAATCAACTTTGTTTAGAAACTAAATTAAGAAGCAGCATCTAGTTATCGCAGCTTTAATTTAAGCTAAAGCATTTGTGCTGGCAAGATCCACACTCTTTCATATTTGTAAAATTCATTATGTCCCCGAACTATGCGTAAAACACAACATGACATTCGAAGATAACTGTCTAAGGCTTCACCGCGACATTTGGCATAAAATAAAAACTTTTTATAAACTCAATATAACAAAATGATCTCAACGTAAACTACAGGTACAACATTTTACTTTGGTTTATTACCAAACCTAAGTAAATTGTTTGTAACGTCTGAGTAAAATAGAATAGTAAAATATCCGAATAATTTGTCTAAAAAGTTGAGTTATATAGTGGACAAACATATGTATATTTCTTATATTTAATCCTGTAGATGTTTGTAAAAGATAAACATTTCAAAGTTGGCTCTGCTCTGGATCTGGAATGTAATTGCAGGGCACACTGCGTTTCAGAGTCATTTGGGCAGCCCATGTGGCGGCAGTAGCCAACCGCTTACAGAATACCACCATGAAATAACCAGAGCCCATTTGCCTATTTCTTCCTAATCCCTTATCTTTAATCCTACTATTGTCGGCAGCGCACTTGCAGCATCTGGCGATGCTTGTGTTATAGACGATGGTTGACCTACCATCAAGTGGACCGTCCGCCTGTCTGTCTACCTTTAAATAGAAGATAAATTAAAAAATATATATATTGTATTCGTTTCACATACCTTGAGTGGAATCCTTCTTCTGTATGAGTTGCGGAGCGGCGGTGAGAACGGAGACCTGCGGCAGTGCCTTAGGCGGCGGAGGGGGCACGAGGGGCCGAAGCAAGCGGGGAGGGGCGCCAGGAGGTGGACCCGGAGGACGAAGCATGGCGCGAGGGGGCAACCCGGGAGGAGGGCCGGGCGGGGCGCCGCGAGGCGTCGGCATCCGCATCGGAGGGGGGCCGAGGGGGCCACGCATCGGTGGCGGTCTCAGGCCTGTCAACACACAAATTACGTATAACTAACTCTGTACGCAGTTTCAAAATACTTCCAAAAGAACATATCAAATGTAAAAGAATTTTTCTAAATACTACACTTTTAATATACTTACAACTTTTACAGACTTTTCACAAGTACAAAAACGTTATTTTTGCACTTGTCTGAAGTTACAGCTTGTCAATTACTGTTACAACTCGGTAACATAAGAACATTGTTTTTTTTTTACACGGCTCTTTTACGATTTTATACCATGAATATATGTATAGATATATCATGAAAGAGTAATAAAATTACAATACCGGGCGGCATAAGCGGAGAGGGCGCTGGGGCGGGCAGCCCGTGACGCTCGGCGCCCGGTGGCTCGGGCACACACACCTGAGCGGATGCCGCGGCCTCTGTGTCGCTGTCCGATTCGCTTTCATTACCACCACCGCGACTCAGTGCGGTTAACCTGTAAAAAGCATTTTTTATAAGTTTCTCTTACACCTTCTAAAGCAGGAAACACACTTGACCGCATCGCGCCGTCGGTGACGGTGAGACGAAATCACACTTGTCCTCAGCGTGACCAAGTGTCGACCGCGGAATTTCTATATTTCTCATTTGCCCGACCAAAAAGCACAGGAAAAATTCTAATTTCTTCATTTATCTTTTCTGTATTCATTTCAAATGCCTATAACTATTTAGAATTTTAGAAGTTTGTTATTGTTAAAATAAAATAAATATAAATAGAATAAACGCAAACTCGCACCATACGCACACCGGCAAAAAGTAAACTAAACTAGTTGACCCGACCAGTATAGTCAGCCCGACTAAAATATAGTCGGACACGACGCGAGCTCGGTGCGCGGCTAAGTGGAGACACGGCGGTCTCCACTTAGCCGAACGTCTTAAAAAGTCGACTCAAAAAGTTCAATCACTGCTTCCGATTTCGCACAGGAGTAATTGGGAGACTTAGCATACATAAGATATAGTCCATGTCCTTTTCAAATACTTAATGTACTTTTCAAATAGTGAAAGAATTATTGATATAGGTGCATTTGTTCCTGAGATTGCCCTGCGCCTGCACATCCCTATATACATTCAGTCAAGAAAGTATCCGGAATGGAGGATTTGTTTATGGTTCCAAATTCAAATTTTAGTTTTTTTTGTTGTTGTTAGATTGGCACAACTGTTTTCATGACAAAAACATCGAACAAAGAGTTTGTCTTAAATTTTGCATCGGCAATGGAATTTCGTGTTCGGAGTCACTGAAAATGTTACAGAAGGCTTACGGTGATTTGACTTTATCAAAAATACGTGTTTATGAATGGTACAAAGCGTTCAAAAGCGGTCAAGATGTGATTGAAGATTTGCCTCGCTCTGGTAGGTCATCAACGTCTGCAACTGAAGTTAACATCGCAAAAGTGAAGGAAATAGTGACTGAAAATCTTCATTCAACTTTGAGAGAGGTAGCCGCCAAACTTTCTGTATCTCACGAGTGGATCCGTACTATTTTAACTAATCATTTGGGCTGATTTGGGTATGAAACATGTTGCCGCTCGGCTAGTCCCAAAAGACCTGAATTTTTCCAAAAACTCAATCGCATGAGAGTCGCTGAGGACATGCTAGAACGAGTCAATTTCGACCCAACATTCATGAAATGCATTTTTACTGGTGACGAGACGTGGGTTTACGAGTTTGACATGCAAACTAGTCAACAAGCTTCGGAGTGGCGCCTTCCAACTGAACCGAAACCGAAAAAACCACGCCAAAGTCGATCAAAGTTAAAGTCATGTTGACTGTTTTCTTTGACTATCGTGGTGTTGTGCACTCGGAATTCTTGCCGGAAGGTCAAACGGTAAATAAAGAATATTATTTGAGCGTTATGCGGCATTTGAGAGAGCAAATTCGACGAAAAAGGCCAGAATTGTGGAAAGAAAATTTTTGGATTTTGCACTACGATAATGCGCCTTCGCACAAGGCCACCATTGTGAACGAATTTTTGACCAAACGCTCAACAAATACCATCAAGCAACCACCATATTCACCAGATATGGCTCCAGCCGACTACTTTCTTTTTCCTAAACTCAAATTACCTAAACTCAAAGGTAGAAGAGATAAAGGAGAATTCGCGGCGAGAACTAAACTCAATTCCGGAAACAGCGTTTAAAAATGTTTTGATGATTGGATTATTCGTTGGCGTAAGTGTATCGTTTCTGAAGGAGCATACTTTGAAGGTGATAAAATAAATTTGGATGAATAACAAACATTTTGTGTATTATTGATCTTTTCCCGGTACTTTCTTTACAGAGTAGTATATAACGGACAGTTTCCAGGCTATCGTGCGTAAGAGGCTATCGACTGTAAGCTAAATAAAATGTGGACATGAACCACACTGTCTTACTGTAAATAGGTATTTTGTAAATAGGTCATTATATATATAATTAGAAATTTCTATTTACATAATTATATTATAGAAATTTATATTACAATATGGAGTAAGAATTTGCTGATATTTTTTCATTCTGGGTGGTTTTTATTTTTGTAGTCTTTATTTTTTTACATATTTATTTCATGAATCAATACAAATTCCCACAAAATTTCATCACCCTCTCTCTTCCAGTCAAAATTTGTCAAGTTTTAAGCATTAGGCACAATTTGTTTTGCAATGCAATACAATAGTTCACCGGAAATGGTCTGAAAACTGCTTAAACGTTGTCTAGGCCACTCTATTGGCAACATTAAATCATTGTCTTCGCAGAAATTCATGCGACGATTACGCATGGTAATCTACGGTACAGAAAAATATATGAATAAATTGCGTGTGTGAATACGAATTTTCTAACACATGTGTTGGCTTGCCTCAGCAGCGAACCAGATAGGTAAACTTGGCCCAACATAGGATGACCTAATAATTGCGGAATATATTATCTATGAAAAAATTCAAATTATGTCACAATAACTTTCTACTGCTATTCAAAAAGACTTATGTTTTTAAATTAAAATTGTTATATTTCAATTAAAAATAAATTAATATATGGCATTATTAAATAGTAGTCTACACCACTTTGTGCTACTTAGCACAATGTGTTCAACCCAGCAATGCAATAATTAGATTTCTCAATAAACTTTCGGATTCAATTCCCAGCAGGGTCTGGATCTGGCAGGACACACTGTGTTTCGCAGTCATTTGGGCAGCCCGCCTGGTGGCAGCAACCACCACCTTACAGAAGACCACCATGAAATGACTGCATGTGTTGTGTTTAGGTGTGTCCTTGCCTATTCCTTCCTAATCCTTTATCCTTAATCCTACTATAGTCGGAAGCGCACTTGCAGCATCTGGCGTTGCTTGTGTTATAGACGATGGTAGCCACCTACCATCAAGTGGACTGTCCGCCTGTCTGATGACCATCACATAAAAAATTCAAAGCAGAAATATGTTTTAGTACTTTGTAAAAATCACTAACCTAGCATTTAAATCTGCAGCTCTATCTCGCTCCCTCTTCTTGTGGACCTCCTCCATTTCTTTCATGAAGTCGTCGATGTTTTGTCCCGATATGGCCAACATCCTCTGTTGAAGTGATGTTGGTTTGGGTGCATTGTTGTTGGCCGACGAAGACTCTTCATACTCCATACTTTCTTCGCCATCATAATCGACCGGATCTTGTGATGGCGCGCTTATCAACGGGGGTGGGGCCTGAAAAAAAAACCAGTTATCAGTTATTTGTCATTATATCGACATAATCTGTCCTAATCTATCCTTGCTGGTTATAGGCCTACAGATAGACAGCTTGCTGGTGTGATAGTTTCATTTGGGGGATAATTAACATTGTAAATTGGTAACCATACTTGACCGATGGTCTAGTCTATATCGATATAGTCTATAGTCCAAGACCATAGTGACAGTTGTGGACAGAGCAGCCCTACTACTGCTGTTTTAAGTTACATTTTACAGGAGCGAAAAATAAGCCAGGAAAAGATGTTGTTTGCTCTTTGGTATGCATCTTTAACCAAATTAATTCCAATACCAAAATATCATTTAACTCAAGCAGTATTTTATTTTAGTCTTTGTTTTTTAAGGAGATCGAAAAATTGTATACAAAATAAGGCAATATCTGCATCAAATGAAGCAATAAAATGGCTGTTAAAAGACTTAGTATTAATATACTAAGTAAATTAGTATTCATATTAATATACTACTAAGTATAATTAGTAATACTTCTTGCAGATACTCTAAATTTATTTTTATTCTTCAGAAACCTACGGAGTGCGGTATCAAATGAAGGGACTCAGTGACCTGATTTCAAAAATATGCTATTACTTTTAAGCCAGTTGTTTTGTAAAAAATAAAAAAACATTTTTAAAACGCACCAAGTGTGGGTACTTCCTGACAGGAAACAGCTGAATGATTTTTTTTAAATATTCTAAAATAAAAGTATCCTGTATTTTAAACCAGGTAATAAGCTATCCGTGCACCAAATTTCATCCAAATTCGTTTAGTAGTTTTTACGTGAAAGAGATACATTAGAGATACGCAAGAGATTTTACGTGAAGAGATATATCCATCCTTACAAACTCGCATTTATAATATTAGTAAGATTTACATATCGACATTAATTCTATCATCTCGCGATTATTGGTTAATATCAATCGCACAACATTAGCCTCCTCAAAAACTGACTCAAATTATGTGATTAAACTTTATTTGAAAGTTAGACCGAGATGCAAAAACCCGTCAAAATATGATTATGGAATATTTATCAGTTTATAAAATATCGCCACCATAGGATTTCCTTGTACGTAAAGTCAGTAATAGGAAATACAAACTGCATTTCCACTAAACTATTAAAATCAACTTACACTTTCACCGGGTGGTCCTTCATCGGGCATATCAGAGAAGCGAAGACTTTTCTTCTCTTTATTAGAAACAGTCTCCCCTTTGGAAGCCTCGAGTATCAACAGCATGAAGTCTGGTGGTGGACCGGGTGGAACTCCAGGGGGCTCAATTCCTGTTGGCCGTTCCTACAAATAGTTTAGAAAGAATCATTTAATGACACTTCCTGGGTCAAATGGCCATGTGAGACATATGATAGTGATGACATATGGTATTTGCATATCAATGCATGATATTCAAATACCGTCAGCCTTGCACGTCTGTTGCTTTTTCAGTTGCTCCAATGGATAAAAGCATAATTATGTGAAGGATAATTTAGTGACATTTATTCTTTGACAAGATGACAGCATAAATTTGTAAGATGTAATTTTTTTTACAGCCTGTACAATGAGGGTTTTCTGAAACGGTCTAATTGAGATGGCAGCACTGTATTGGACATACATACGCAAATTGCAATTTTCTACAATTTCAATAATTTATGTTTAGTACCTACGACTCTGTGCTATCCGACAGCTGTTTAGACCTGACGCCTACAAAGCGCCGCCTGGTGGCAGAAAAAGTATCTAAAACCCTCATTGCTTATACACCAGTATAATTAATTCAAAAATGGAATTTATCTATTGAATAAAACAAACACTTTTTTATGTCTATTATAAAAGACACAAAAAAATATAATTAGACTAAGGTAAAGGTAAAACCCTTGTTCGAATTTTAAATGTGTATATACCTACCAGGATCTGTAAAATATATTTACTCCTACATTTTTTATTTCGAGTTAAAGTTCAAATTTCGGGTTACTTACTTTCGGACCTTGATTGATGAAAAGAAAATTAACCATAATTAAGGCGTATCAGCGACGTGCTCAAAATGAATTTTCTTTTTAGTTTTTCTTTTGTATTTTTATAGAGTACATAGATAATTTAAACATTGTTATAGTTTTTAAGATAAATATGCGTGTGACGCAACGACATGTTGTTATCAGTCGCAACACACATACCTATCGCTCTCTCATTTTGCGACCCTAACTCAGTGCCTTTCATTGTGGGACACCTACAACATTAACAACAAGCTTGATTGATACTAAATAATCTAATATAATTTCCAAAAACCAGTCTAACACTAATATTTTATATATTTCAATATAATTATCTAGATTTGGATTAGCCAATAAACTAAAAGTATGTAATATTATTATATCAATTAGATATCATCTTACTTTATATACTGAATCTTTCTTCAATATAGGTTTAACAAGCACATTGGGATGAGCCGTGTCCATCGGAAGTGGAATTTGAGACAGAACACTGCCATACGGCATATTCTCTGGGACCTGAAACATTAAATTAAATTGCCTACATTAAAACAATGCAACATCATCGACAAAGCTTGGTTTCTTAAGGGAATCACTGGAATCTTATATAAAAGTAGTTTAAGTAAAATCTTTAGTAATAAATCCAAGTAGTCATTTGGTCCACATAGGTAACAATTTTTCACAACCAAAAGTTTATAAATAAAATATCAAATAAAGTCCATATTGGATGCAGACAGACTTATATTGCGTTATTATACAGTCTTTGGTCTAAGTCTATTTATATAATTATTGCAAATTATTACGACAAACAATGTAATTTTCCATAAAATTGAAATAAAAATTCAAATAAGCATGAACTGTGTGTACCACTTTGTTTATATTTTACTAGCGACCCGCCCCCGGCTTCGCCCGGGGTGCAATTTTTATATATAAGAACATTCCCCGTTTATCCCTCTTTCCATTAGTGAAAACCGAATTAAAATCGGTCTACCCGTTCACGCGTGATGCCGTGACCAAGGGAAATGGGGATTCATTTTTATATATAGAGATAAATAAACTTGGATTGTCCTTGACTTAGGTATAACTATGAAAGAACAAAAACAAATTCCTCTTTCAAAGCCAGTTATGAAACCTAGTTACGAATCTGGTTATAGTCATCATGAGAAGCCAATTCATAATGGACTAATGTCGTAGACAACAAACTCTTGTATTCTAATATAAAGAGACCAGTGCCCAGCAGTGGGACGTATCATATGTATAGGTGATATAGATACATACTTGTAGTGTAGGCAAGGGGATGTCGTCCACTTGAACAGATTGAGCGTGCTTCACAGACTCGTAATATGATATAAGATGCGCTCTCATTTTCTCATACTCCATTTCTTGGCGTTTCAACTCCACCCACTTCTCTGGTTCATCCTTATCCTGTAAGTAGAATTTAAAATTGTATAATAAAACAATAAAAATAAGAATTGAATGTACAAAGCAAAATCAAATAATAAATCAAGCTTTTTCTAACACTATTCTGATAGAGCTTTTTCTTAAGTATGTAAGTCAGGCAGTATTTGGGCAGCCCGTCTGGTGGCAGTAACCACCCCCTTACACAAGACCACCGTGAAATAACAGCACATCTGCTGTTGTGTTTCGGTGAGTGAGTAAGGGATGCCAGAGCCCATTTCCCTATCCACTCCTAATCCCTTATCCGTAATCCTACTGCAGACGGCAGCGCACTTGCAGCAGCTTTGGCGTTGCTTGTGTTATAGGCGACGGTAGCCACCTACCATCAAGTGGACCGTCAGCCTGTCTGCCGACCTTAACATAAAAAAAAAGAAAAATAGTTTCCGGGAGAATATGCTTGTTGAAGGTGACTTTCGTCTTGTTCAAATTCATTCCAAGATCGATGCCCCCGCGAGGCGACAATGAGGCTATATAACATCCCGCTGAGTTCTTCCAGCAACTGTGGCATAATAACTATAGGCTATATGAGCAAGGCATTATGAAGGAATAAATTTAACACACAGAAATATGCACGGCGAGTTTACAATTTTACTGTAATTAAAGCGGCATTCATTGATTTTAAAATAAAAACATATCTTACTTAGGTGTCTGATCAGACTTTATATTTCAAAAAAGGTTTTATTTCGTTCCCCTTGGATAATTCAACTTAATAAATTACATAATTTTATGTCATCAGGAAATGATAATATTGTTTTAATGAATGAATTTAAAATTTCAGATTTTGAGTTCATGAAATCAGATTTAAGAGATAATCAAAAATTTTTTGGCTTTATTGTGGAATTTTTTTTTCACATGATAAAAGTTAATTTCTTCAAAACTAAAAGAGTGACCATTTAATTTCATTTTTCCTTTTACCAGATTTGGGATAGGAGACATACTTTCACTAATACATCTCCACTTACCATTGTTATTAAAAAAATCTTTCAATTAATTAGGAGACAGTTAAAAAATTAAATAATAAATACATATATAGTGACTTACATACATCTTCAAAACCCTATCAAATGTTTCCTTGAGTTTCTTTCGCTTCTCTTTCAACACCTTCTCATTTAAAGGTGATGGTTGCAAAACATTGTATTCTGAAAATTAAATTTGATGTTTTGAGTCATCAAATATTAAAGACTGTACTTGAAAATGTGACCAAGTGGTCTCAAAGCCCATAATTCTCAAAAATTCTATGTATACAGAATATTTATCAAAATTTTAATTAATTTATTTATATACTTTAAATACTTAAAAAAATTTAAATACTTTAAAAAGAAAGTTAAAATACTTTAAATACTTAAAAAAAGTTAAAATACTTTAAAAGTTAAAAGTAATCTATCTACTGACTGTTTAGAAAAAGTGCGGGTGAATTAGCATTTATTCGCCAAAAAGGTTATAACTGCAGCCTTGGATTAAAAATTTTTTTCAATTTTTTATCAATCTAATTGTTCCTTATAAAATTTTATGCAGGCTATTGCAAAAACTTGCATATTTTTTTTTGTATTGCAAAATTAGCCTTGAACATAAACAATGGTAAAATATTCAAAATTAGAGAAATATACCAATAAGATACAGACTAACGCTGAACTCCAAAAAAACAATATGGTGACCTATTGCAGAACTGTTAATTTTAAAACACAATCATGTATAACTTTAATCCAAGTATTTGAAAGGTTACTTTTATAATTATAATACTTTCAGATAATTTCAGATTTTTAAATTAACAAATGGGTTAACAAAGTGCATCACCAATCCGAGTATGTTTAATGTTGTGTGGAATCAAGTATACCCAATATGAGTAGCTTCACCAATATGAGTGAGACAGTTCACTTATGTTCACTTCTCAGCAAAACGAATCTCTAATTAGGATGTTTTGAAGGATGGTCACTTTGTAGGTGTAGATAATTTTAGATACTACTATCCTGATTTCCTAAGAAATGTTATGTTTCCTAAGAATGTTCATAAAAAATGATAGGGATAAAGGCAATTACAGATAAAGTTACGATACCCATTTCATCTATTTTTTGAAGCTCCTCCAGAATTTGAGTGGGATCTTTCATTTTCAGTACAGCTGCTCTGACCATTTGTCTTTGTCTTTTATTTTTTTTTAGTTCCTTTTTTCTTGCTTCCTTACCTAAAATCAAATTATAACGGCCAAAACGTAACAAACGCTGTAAAATGTAATAGTTTTTCGAACAGATATGTATTGCAAATACACATAAAGAGAAGGAATATTTACTTACGTGCTTGATCAGTGGGATTCATATATTTACCACTTTTTGTGGTATTTATTGATCGCCTCCCCATTTTGTGGTACTTATTAATCACTTAATATTAGATTAAGTTACTAATAAAGATATTTTGAAGACATATAAACAAAGATATAATTAATTTGAATAGAATTCCGTAAAAAAAAAATGCATAAACTAACGTAGTGATTATATACTCTTTGTAGTGTAGTGTAGTGTAGCGTTTTTCGCCTTTTCTCGGTTGGTCTACCAAGCATTAACAGTTGACAGATGACAGTGACTTTTGTTTTAAATGTTAGTAGTTTTTAACATTGACAGCAATTTTAATTACACAGAAAACAATATTTATATATGAAGGGTAGAGAGAGGTAAGGATAACCGTATCAAAAAGAGTTAATTTAGGGTGGCGCTGTAGCAGGAGGGTAAATTTTGAAGAAAGCTCAAAAAAATATTAGGTAGGATAAAGAAGCAAAAAAGGAAGGAAAAACTTCCACTTTGTTATGACGCACTTTTCAAAAATAAAACGTATGAATACAATAAACAAGAAATAATATGGTAGGTACATAATTAATTTCTCAACTCAGCGCACTTCATTCCATCAACAACTGTTAATTTCATTTCATACCTTTTTGCTAGTCTGGCGCCATTCTGGTAGGATTTCGAACTAATATTACTGCTTACAGCTGCACTTATACAACTGTGGCTCTAGCATGAGTTTACGATACTACACTCGCTAGAGTCGCTAGCGAGAGCGTAAAACATTTATATGGAAAATTGATAATTTGACATTGACAGTTCACGATTTTCCATACAAAAGTTTTACGTTCTCGCTAGCGAGTGTAGAAATGGTGTAGTATCGTAAACTCATACTAGAGCCTCAGAAGGTTACTTTTGTAACCTTTTTGGTGATTTTTAACTCCTTCGGGTTACTTCTAGGTTACACTACTCAAAAGGTTACTTATAGGTGATTTTTTGGATCTCATAATATCTTACATAAAACCTACATAGAACGGAACGCAAATTAAAACAACACAAAAAATCGTAATGCATCTATTAAAACATGTCTTTCTTTTTCACATTAAAGAATCACAAATTAATCACGGTATATCTGCTTATTCTCTCTTTAATCGGATTGATCGATTAAAATTTCTCAGATTGTTGTTCGAGTCAGCGCAACACCTACTCTACTTGTTTCGTATACACTTATCTCGTCATTTTTGTTGTGAAGTTTTTAGTTTTGTTTGTGTGTTAGTGTTTTGTATGAAAAAAGAGCTGGAAACTTGGATTGGAAGTGTACAAATAGTATGTTTACGTAAGGTACTACCTACATAATAATTTTTTTACAGAATTTTGGTAAATGAATCCTGTATGAATTTTGTAAATTAGATAAATTTGAATTCAATTCTTTTTTTTTCACTTACAAAATTAGATTTTCTGTTCTTAATTTCAGATGTTTTGAAAAAGTAGCTGGTAAAATGCAATTTAAATGTGAAAATACAACTACATTATCCATATATGTGTAAGATAATTCAACCGACATGTATTTTATCAACTTTTAATATCTTTTCACTAGAAATATATTAAAGGTTACTTTTTACGTTAAAAGGTTACTTTTTTATTTATTTAAGGTAACTTTTAACGGGACCCGGCTGGCAACACTGCTAGCGAGTGTAGTATTGGTGTAGTACAAAGACTACAATGTATCGTAAAGTCATTCATACTAGAGCTACGTCTAGTACTAGTATATTATATTCTGTGCTAGAGCCTCTGTTCCCCCATATGAGAGTGTTCTCCTTACCTCTACCCTCCATCACAGCGTTACTAATATCATAGATAAAATACTACTTAACCAGTATAGATGGTCAACTTCCATATAACGATCTGAAGCTAATTTCATATTGGGATTTCCACTCCCTAGATGTCACTAAGAGTCTCGAATTTAACATTAATGTGTATTTTGTTAAAAATTATAACCAACAAATTCAATCACGCAGTTATAGTTCCTTATTATCGTGGTAATAACTAGAGGGCGACGTTGCTGAGAGGTACTTTTATCATTAATCTGTGACTTTTATGTATGATATTATTGCCCTATTTTTTAGAACAGAACCTATACCGTTCATACGGCCGTTTTATCGTTGTTCGTGCCCACTTTATTTATATTTTAAATAAATTTTAGTAGTGCCATCTCTTGTACATGAGAATTGACTGAATGGTCGACTGCAGCGACTCTAGCGGATTTTTAATGACAACAAATAAGCGACAAACTACACAGGCGGCATCTAGATATAAGCGAAATTGGATAGGGTACGGATTCAATGTACGTGAGTGACCATCTATACTGGTTAAGTAGTATTTTATCTATGCTAATATACAACAATACTATAATACTAGCGTATACATATATTACAATTATACTAGCGTACAGAAGTTGCACTCCTTGGATCTCGAAGAACCGCGTGCCGCGCGCGATTTAAATTGTGCCTTGACGCCACGCGTTAGCGTATGTTATTCGTCATCCCGCTGAAATAAAATGAAAACTATAACAACACATCATTTCTGTTCGTCTTTTTCTTCTATATTGTTTTTTCTCACAATGACATATTCAATCTAGCTTTTTAAAAAACATTCTAATTTCAATTTTTTAAGTCAGCCAGGATTCAAGTTCAAAATACATCAACATGTTTTACTATGATATAATGTCTCATATATTTCTTCCCTTCTCTAAAATAACTGTTATTACATTTAATTGCAGCATAAATACGAAATCTAACAAATAATTTTAAAATATAGTCTGAACGGAAGCATGGACATGGAGTAGAGAAATTAATATTTTTTATTAAATTGATCAGAGTATTCGCCGCCCTTCAATTTCACTGTTTTTACCTACCTACCTAACTTCATGTTATTAACGTCTACTGCACTGAACTATGAGCTTTTTTTATACCTAATTGTTACCTAAATAAAAAAATAAAACTTACATTTCACAATCAGTTGGTAAATTAAAAAAAGACAATTTAAATTTTATAAATGTATTTAAACATCCATACACGCAACAGTTTACCCGGCTCGTCATTTTCATTTAATCAGTATCACTTAGTCAATAAAATCAATAAATCAGTCAATTCACACACACATTCACACACACTATAATAAAAACAACGCCACAGGGCTGCAAGTGCGCTGCCGGCTACATCAGTAGGATTAAGGATAAGGTATTGGGAAAGTTTAGGGAAATGTATGCTCCCCTTATTTACTCACCGAAACACAACAGCACCCATGCTGTTTTTCATAGTGGTCTTCTGAAAGGGTGTAAGGGGTAGCCCAAATGACTGCGAAACGAAGCGTGCCCTGCCATTGCTTTCCAGATCCAGACCAGAGCAAAGTTTGAAAACTTAATTCCCAAAGTTGACCCTGCCGGGATTCGAAGCCTCGAACCCGGGAATCTTAGAACAGAGCATTAATGAAAGCACCCTAACCACTCATCCAACGGACTCGTCAACGACTTCTTCTAGTTTAGGTTCTTTCTTCCACGTTCCAACGTTTTATCCTATATAAATTAGGCACCTATTGATTTTGCGGCTATTCTTGGTGCAAAATATAAATGCGCATATGCATCGATATGCTTTCCTCAAATATAATGCTAATTCAATAGTACGTCATTCATCTATTTTTATACATTTTTTTCGTATGTAATGCCTTTTACTGAGGCACTTCGTCCGCGTCCTTTTACTGAGGGAAAATATATGTAAGTAGGTACTTAATCTTGAAACGTTTCCTTTATTTACGAAACTTTCTCGTATATCGCTCTTACTGTTGGTCAAAACCGTATTTCTTTTTTTATGTCCTTTTTTTGTACCACCACGGTGAGTAGTTATGAGCTCACTTGCCAACGGGAGCCGCTTTCCGAATCCATACTAGGTGCGTAATGCCACAATGCTATGATTAGGTACCTACGCCTTAGCTATTGGTTGTAGGAATAAATAAAAAACATTACATTAGCTTCAAGGGACTGGATGTGGATGTGAGCAGCGTGCGCAAAGACAACGCTTGCACGTTGTGATTGGTCTGACACAGAATTTTTACAATATGTCACCTTATCTCTAAGGGCCATTGTACTCCCTCTGCCTATGAGGCACGTCAGGCGTCCAGAATTAAGCCTGTCCTGAATTAAGTGAGATTTGTCCGAATGACGCTCCATCAATATGTAGGGCATTCGGAATGCGAGGAGTATGAGATAAATTCTCGAGGGAAAAGAAGATTGCTGCGCTTTTCTCGGAATTCACCTCAATTCTCCATTTCTGAAACCAATCACCGAGAGCGGTCACGGTGGTTCGCAGCATGCGATTTAAGAAACCTCGGTATTATCGGGTGGCCGTGTCGTCTGCAAAAAGAGACAATTCGACCCTTTCCAGGTATGTATTGTAAAACTGTGGTATTGGTGTAGAGGGAGTAGAGGGTTGGAGAGAGAACTGAACCCTGACGGACGCTTGCTCGTAGAGGGCGGGGGGACGAGACAGTGCCTTCCACTCTGCAGTGGAAGCTTCGACCGATCAGAAAGTCCCGTACTATGAGTACGAGGCTCTCCGGCAATCCGAGTTGGTATAGCTTGTATATCAACCCGGCATGCCAAACCTTGTCGAAGGCCTTCGCCACATGGAAGAAGAATATTAATGTAGGTAATGATTGATACGTACAAATGATTGATACGTTTTAAAGGAAATATTGTTTTTATAAATAAATCTTTGATTTCTAAGTATTATCCTGTGAACATTATATTTCAAGCCATTAGATTAATGATGTTCAACGCATTTAAAAATAAAGAGACCTTTTAAAACTGCAACCAGTTTTTTTTGCCAATTGTAACTACTTTTTCATTTTTGCTACCTACCTGGCTAGACAATTTATACCACAGTTAGTTTTGTTATTTCTTTAAATATTTTTTCATAAGCTTGAAATGGCCCTTATTTAAGCGACGTTAGTCTTTTGTAGTACAGTATACCTACTTATAAAAGAAATTTACTTAACAGCAAAATCATATCTATAGGTATAATCCGCGCGCAATGAGAATGGGATAGAACCTTGTCAAAGTAAATCGAAAATGACAGTTCGCAACGCAAGTAGCGTTAGCAAAAAAGTTCTGAATATTATTTATAAATTAGTTATTTCTACGATCTATCATAGGTTCATGAAAATACACAAAAATGTGTCATGGTTGAAATCCTTTTAATAATAATGTTTAGGTATATTATTTTACAGTTATTCCAATTCCAAGTTTTACCCCTTTTCCCACTCATTATTAATTATCACTAAAATAATTACACAATAATATATAAAACAAAACTCAATAATAACAACTACACAACGAAAACACAACTAGCGGCAATCGTGCCATGCGCCGAGACAAATGCGCCAATAGCGAACGAATGAGACACGATTGCGCAAGTTGTGCAATATTATGAAATAACATTAAATGTTGTGCAATAAAAGTATTTTCTGTCCCTTTCACTTTCTATTGTTGTCTTTGTTTGTTCATACGTATTTATGAGCCAACATTTCACTGCGTTGGCTCATTTCTTCGCGAACGCTATGCGTACGAACACTTTGCACAATCACTTTTGTTTATACGAACTGTAGGCTGTCCCGAACACAGTATATGAAAAGTACTGTAATTTTTGTTTATATGAAACCTTTTATATCTATAGAAAAAAGAAACGTAATTGTAACCCTAAAAAATATCTATATAAATGCGTGAAACGAAACGTTTTGTTCAGTCTACGATTCAGCGGCGGGGAATACCCTGAAGTTTTATGGAGCCAGGGTTACCATCCGTCCGGATTTGTCCGGACATGTCCGGACTTTTAACCTCTTGTCCGGACTTTGTCCGGCCCTTTAATATGTCCGGATTTTTTAAAATTAGATGCAATATGTATGAGTAATAAAACTACATATTTAGTAAGCAAATATCAAGTCAGTCTTTAATCAACAACAAATATTTACAACATTCAACTTAATAATAAATCTTCTGTTGCGAAATTGCAAACAAGTAACAATCAACTACTTAGTTCAAAGATAAAATATGTCAATCAAAACAACAATAATTTTACGTAAAATAATCAAATTTAACGCCAGTTTTCGGTTAATGTATTAATGTTTGTATTTTTCTGCGCCAGATACTTTACTGAGCAGCTCCTGTTCATTCAAAGTTTTCTTGTAGAATTCTTCGCAACTCATATTTTTAAGGTTGTATTGAATCATCATCAATGATCTAACCGAGTGTACAGATAATCTGTTTCGCTCTTTTGTCCATTGTGCTCCCATTAGAGAAAATACTCTTTCCACACTTGCATTTTGAGCCTGGATAGCAAAAATAAACTCGCAAATACTCAATAAAACAGGCAGTCTGGCGAATTTTAAGTTTTTAAAAATGGTAACCCATCTTTTATGGAGCATCATACTGAAAAACGCATCGTTTTGTTGGGATAAAAATGAATTGACGGCAGTTATTTCATCAAACAGCTTTACATCATCGACAATAACTCCTTTGCCTTTCATATATATAACTGAATCCACGAGCTTTTCAAAATCAATCAGCTCGCTCTTTTTTAACTGGATCCAGTCAAAGACTTTAAAGTCTGACAGCGGTGTCGTCCATTTATCAAGATACTGGATACAAGTTCTGTACATAATTTTCACGTCTTCTTTAAAGGTCTCTTGATTTTCTGGGGTGCATTTCCCAAGTAATTCTCGTACTTTTAGCGGTAAGAAATTTGTATTTGCTCGAGAGCATAGCAATTCTTGAGTGTCACGCAGTATTCTGACAATATCTAATATTGAATTACTTTCTGTCTCTATCTCCAGGATCCTTGGTTGAAAAATTGACATAAGTGAATGCACCATAAACAGATACACTTCACTCAATTCATTGTCTAAAAACCTCTCGATTGTTACAGGGACAGGTGCAGCTGTTGCAAAATACTTTTTTAGAGGTTCGTACATCTGAAGAACCCTCTCTATTGCCGGAAATAAGCTCAACCATCTTGTTTTGCTGTGGTAGAGTAATTTATGGTAATTAATGTCAATGTAGTCGCAAATTTCCTTTAGCGCTTCAGTGCGGACAGTGTACACCGAAAAGTAGTTAAAAATCTTCATGATTACGGATTCTAAATCTATTTTCAGTTTGCCTACCTTACCACTTTAACTAAGTGGGTAATGTTTCCATTTTGTGACATAAATGTCCGGACTTTTATCGACATGTCCGGCTTTTTGTCAGGACTTTTCAAATTCCTAAATGGTAACCCTATATGGAGCTATTACGCAGTCAAATTATGTTGTTCGATTCTTGTTTCGGTATGGGTTTTAATGTGAGGCTTTTACATTTAGCGTGGTATGTTGTGTGATGTTTTATATTGTGTTTACTGTCACTGTCACTGTCTATTTATTACTTCGTAATTCGTTGGACAAAGTACTTACTTATCAGTGTGGTTTTGTGGGATTCAAGGAACTGATTGATTGTTTAAAAAGTTTAAATATGCCGAAAACTACTTCTGAAAGTGATAAACCAAAGTGACAGTGAATAAAAAATAAATTATAATTTTTTCAATTTTAATTATAATGATACATTTAATAGCCAAAAAATTTTAAAATTTGATTTCAATTTACTGTAAAACTGGCTATAATTTTGCCTGATAAAACACTGTAATTTTAATCAAAATTCTGTAATTTCACATAGCCCACACTGTAATTTCAATTTTCCAATCTGGACACACTGCTGCCGACGCTACGGCTGGCCGGCGCGCGGCGGGCCGCGCGCGCCTCAGTTCCAAAAGGTCGCATCCCATTCTCATCGCGCGCGGATTATATTATAATATATGGTTCTGTTCTCTTCTTATGTATTATTTTGAAGTATAAACTCCTTTGATGAGTTCTTGCTATCATCATCGCAAAAGACTTTCGCATTTATAATTGAATATTAGACTAGGTTTTGTCCACGTCTTTGTCCGCTTATGTTTTATTCTGATTTTTAAACTATTTAATTACTCACCAAAATCCGTTTGGTAGTTTTTGCGAACTTTCGAATTTATAATTTTAGTAGGATATATTAGAAATTAGATATTAGAGATTGTCTTAATAGGTAAGGATAAGCAAAAGATGTCGATAAGCAAGTATAGTGTTTGTTGTAGAACGATCAGTACCTAGTACTGAATTAGACTTGCTAAAGATTTCTTCTAGGTATTTATGCACTATGTTGGTATATTGGGTCGATAATAAGTTTCGTAGATTGCTATTTATGTTCCAAACTTCGGGCGAACAATTTTTTCATTGTTCGTAGCCTGTAAAACGTTTTGTTATCTAAAATGCTTTGTTGTGTTATACAAAGTATTTTGATAAGCAATAAACCATTTAGAATAAATGAACTGTCTTAGTAAAATATAATAAATTAGCTGTTGCACACGACTTCGTTCGCGTCTTTTTATAAAATATTATTCGTGGAAAACGGCAATTTTGTATGGAGGGGGGTGAGTATCCTACTCGTATATTATTGTTCTCGTCAGTGTCATATAATTATACTCTTTGGTCAGTGTATTTCATTCTACCTGCGCGCGCCGCGTCAAATCTAACCAAAAATCTCAAAAGGACCAAACAACTAAAACAAGATTCAAAAAACAACATCTCAACAAATTTTCACATATATTTGTTAATTCATGGTACTATTTTTTAATTATTTTGGGTTCAGGTAGAGAAGGAAAACTGTACGGGCCTGTAAGCTCCCGTACATTGGTTTACGGTACGGCTGTGTACCGCGCTAGTGGGCAACGCTCCCGTGAAGAAGCGTCGCTGATCTAGCCGATCGGTGGGTCAGACCGAGGAGAGTTTGTGAGGTTCCAAGACAAAGTCCGTACTAGTCACATAGGTCAATGCGGTGAAGCGAAGACAATTTATTTGGAAAAAAGGTCGATTTATAATACAATTATTTACATCCAACTAGCGACAATCGTGCCCTGCGCCGAGACAAATGCGCCAATAACAAATGGGTGATGACACGATTGCGCAAGTTGTGCAATATTACGAAATAATATTAAATGTTGTGCAATAACACTATTTACAGTATTTTCTGTCCCTATCACTTTCTATTGTTGTCTTTGTTTGTTCATACGTATATATGGGCCAACATTTCACTACGTTGGCCCATTTCTATGCGAACACTGTACGTATGAACACTGCACAATCACTAATATTTACACACGAACTGTAGGCTGTCCCGAACATTCTCCCGCCGATGCGCCGTCGTCAGGTCGACGCATCTTCTGTGTGCTGGAGGGCAGCCGGCTCCGTTGGCAGGATGACCAGCTTCTTAGCCGGTCGGCGAAGAGTCCCCGCCGCGGTAGCGACGTCGACTGTCCTCACAGCGCCGTCGGGTCCAGGATAAGCCGCGATGACCCTTCCTCGCGGCCATGTGTTGCGAGGAAGGGTGTTGTCCACGATGAGCACAACGTCTCCGATGGTGACTTGCCGCCCTCTTCCTTGGGGCTCCCGCCGGTGCTGAAGCTCAGGAAGGTATTCCCTGAGCCAGCGTTGCCAAAACAAGTCGGCGAGACGTTGTGAGGCGCGCCAGTGCGTGCGCCCGATGGTGTCTTCCTCGTTGAAGACGCCGAGGTGTTGATCACGGCCCGATCCCATCAGCAGAAAGTGGTTAGGCGTGAGCGCCTCGGGATCGTCCGGATCAACCGAGACGTGTGTGAGCGGCCGGCTGTTGACGGTGTACTCGACCTCGGCGATCAATGTGCCGAGTACTTCTTCTGTGGGGCGCCGCTCATGTAGCACGTTGTTGAGTGATGTCTTGACGCTGCGAACGAGGCGCTCCCAGGCCCCGCCCATGAAAGGGGCACCGGGAGGGACGAAGCGCCAATTGATCCTCTTCTTATTTGCCTCTTCTTGAAGAAGCCGATCTGTTTGTTGCCGAAGTTCTCGTTCGGCGCCGTGTAGGTTGGTGCCGTTGTCCGACCATATTTCTATGGGACACCCGCGACGCGCTATCATGCGTCGCAACGCCATCACGGCCGAGTCTGTAGTTAGCGAAGCTGCGATCTCGAGGTGTACGGCGCGCGTCGTTAAACACGTGAACAACGCGACGTATCTTTTCTGTGTTGTGCGTCCCACCGTCACTGCGAGCGGCCCGAAGTAGTCGAGCCCGGTGTAGGTGAAAGCACGTCGATGGTGTGCTAGCCGGCACGGTGGTAGGTCCCCTGTAGGTGGCACTGGTGGCAGCGATCTTCGAATCCTACAGTGGAGACATCTATGAATAATCATACGCGTTACCGGACGTAGCCGAAGGATCCAGTAGTACTGTCGACATTCGTTTATTGTAGTCTCGACGCCAGCATGATGCAACTGCCTATGGACGTACTCTATGTAGAGCCTGCACACGTACTCGTTCCCATCGAGTACTGCAGGGCTCTTTTGTCGATCGGTGACGTCACATGCAGCGCCGATACGTGGTACTAACTGGATTATGCCATTTTCGATCTTCACAGCTAAGTGGCGCAGTCGGCTCTGCGCTGCTATTTTTCTGTTGTTTCGGAGATCACGTAAATCTTCTGAGAAAGTCTTTTGTTGGCTGTTTCTAATGAGGAGTAACTCTGCTTCGTGTAGAAGGTCTGTGGGGATTGGCAAGTAATTCTTCTCAAGCTGTTGGGGTTGTGTGATTTTCGGTTGTGTGGGATTCTGTTTGATTTTATGTTCCCGCCACAACGGGTCTTTTTCTGTGCGTTTCTGTGTTCTCTTGTAGTTTACGTGATCCCTTTTTCTTCGGCAAAGTCGAATGAAATGTAGCACACGTGCCGTGCTTCGAACGAGCTTTTCCCATTTCGAAAATCTATTGCTATTCGGGATGCACTGCTCCAATTTCGATTGTTCTTTTACAACAGTCACGTGTACTTTTTCTTCGCCGGTCGGTGAGGTGGTTACAACTTTTTCCTGTGGCCATCGATCAGGGTTTTCCAGAAGGAAACTAGGCCCGTTGAACCACCTATGTTGCGAGTTGAAGTTGTTGGGTACGTCTCTGGTTGCATCGTCCGCAACGTTCAATTTGGTAGGCACCCAACGCCACTCGCCGATCTTACTATTTTCTTCTATTGCTGCTATACGATGCGCGACGAATGGTTTGTAAGACCTCGCGCCTATTTGCAGCCAGGTGAGCACGGTCTTGCTATCGGTCCAGAAGATCTTCTTGTCTGGCCTTCTATCGTGCTCTTCGATGACTGTAGTTGCCATCCTGCTCCCCATCACTGCAGCAAGCAGCTCGAGACGCGGGATGGACGTCAGCTTGAGAGGTGAGACTCGCGCTTTCGCTGTTACGAACGCCAACGACACTTGTCCGTCTGGCCTGATGATGCGCCAGTATAGGGCTGCGGCGTATGCTGTTTCGCTCGCATCCACGAACACGTGTAACTCGATTGTGGCGGCGTCACTATAGTTCGGGTAACAGCGAGGTATGTTGACATCGCGGAGTCTCTTCAGATGTTCTAGCCATACTGTCCATTGGCTAGCGAGGTCTGCATCTATTTTTTGATCCCAATCTGTTCCTCTGCGCCATAACTCCTGAAATATCTGCTTGGCTCTTGTGGTGACAGGCGATGCGAGTCCAAGCGGATCGAAGAGAGACATGATTATTTTCAAAGTTTCCCTCTTCGTCGGTTGAGTGTTTAGGATGGCGCCAGGGGGTAGTCGAGCCATGTTGAGATCAAACGTAAGTTCGTCGGTTGCAGGCCTCCATATGACTCCCAAGAGACGCTCTATGTTTGAACTATTGTCGAGATCTATACTCCTTTTATCGATCGGTTCGGAGTTTTCATTGAACGCTTCGAGTACTTTCTTTGAATTGGATGTCCACTGTCGCAACTCGTAGTGGGCCTCCCGATTAATTTGTTGTACTCGAAGGGCTGTCTGTATAGCTTCTTCTTCTGTTTTGAAGCTCTGAAGGTAATCATCAACGTAATGATTTCGAACAATCGCCGTGTATGCCTCCGGATACGTTGTTTTGTATCTTTCGGCATTTCTATTCTTCACGTATATAGCCGTTGCAGGTGACGATGTGGCTCCGAATATGAGAGAGGTCATCCTATATTCTATTGGAGGATCTTTACCTCGCTTTCTGCCTCTCCATAGGTACCGAAGCGCATCTCTATCCTGCGGTCGAACTTTCACTTGCATGAACATTTCGGCTATATCGGATGACACGGCGATTCGATGCTGTCGTAACCTCATGAGTACCCCGGGTAACGACAGAATGAGGTCAGGTCCGGTGAGCAGGTAGTCGTTGAGCGAATGTCCCATCGTCTTAGCTGCTGCGTCGTGTACTATGCGGACCTTTCCTGGTTTGGTGGGGTTCAGCACGGGAAAGTGCGGCAGGTACCACGTTTTTCCCGGCGTACGATGGGGAGGCGCTCGTTCAGCGTATCCCTTTTCTATGAGCGCGTTCATCTGCTGCTCATAGCGATCTCGAAGTTTAGGATCTCTATCTATCCTCTTTTCAGTATGGTGGAGTCGTCTGAGCGCGTTGTCGTAGTTGACGGGCATCTGAAAATCGTCCGATTTCCAGAGCAACGATGTTTCGTAGCGTCCGTCACTATTTCGTCGAGTATGTTCGACAAGCGTCTTGACGGCCCTTTCTTCGATGTCGTTGGTCGGTCTCTTTGGAGTGATCATCAGCGACTCCAAAGAGAAATACTGTTTCAACTGTTGGTCCATACTGTCTTCGATACGATTGGTGAGGTGATTGACAGAGTCCACACGGCGCCCTAGTAGGCGTGTCTGTGTCCCGTGGAGCACCCATCCGAGCGGGGTTAGAGACGCGACCGGCTGATGTCGCTGTCCTCTCCTGGTCTGTGTGGCGAGCAATAAGTCCCAGTTGTCTTGACCGATGAGAAGCTTCGGTCGGACACGTGGATATTTGAGGTGTTCTTTAATGTTCTTGAGGTGTGGACAGTCTGACAGGTCTCGCTCCGATACTGTTTGCGCAGAGAGCTGTAGATTGTTCATGGTGCGTGCTCGAATGGTGCGGTGGTTTGTCGCGCCGTGTAAAGTTATTTTTACACGACGTGACCGATTTGCGTCCACTTCGGTATTTGCGATTGCTTCTATGTGGAGCGGATCAACGGGCCCTTTCGCGCCTATTTGTTGCGCCAAACTATTATCGATGAGGGTCACCGTTGAACCGTCGTCGAGTAGTGCGTAGGTGTTGACGCTTCCTTGTGAACCGGAGACTCGAATGGGCACAAATTTCAGAAATGAATGTGTCTCCTTTGGTTGCCAGGCGGAAGCGACAACTTCGAACTTTTCACTAGCACGTACCTTTTCTTCGAAGTGGAGCAGTCGATGGTGTGAACGCGAACAATTGTTTTCATTACAATTCGATATTTTACACTTGTGTGTTCTATTTTTGTAATGTAGACACTTGAAACACAATCGTTTGTCCTTTGCGATGTTCCAACGTGTCCTAGTGTCTGCTTCTATGAACTTCGAACACTTTTCCGTTTTGTGTCCGGTATTGGCACATACCGGACAGGCAGACACTTTTCGATGTTGACTTTCCGTTGCGGAATAAGTCTTCTGAGTTCGCCTGGGTGCGTAACTCGTCTCTATAGGCGGCGTGAACTCTGGCTGTGCGTACGAGCTGCAGAGTTCCGCCTCGATTTCGAAGAATCGTGAAAGTTTCAACAAATCGGGTTGCTCTTTTGGTTGTTTACTTACGTACTCGAACCATCTGTAACGAAGTCCTGAAGGGAGTTTCTCTATTGTTGTTCTGGTGATTTCCGGATTGAATAAGTAGTACGATTTTTCTAAAGCTTGTAATGTTGCGACGGTGTTGGTGACTCGAGTGGCGAACACACATATATCACGCGGCGAGTCTGTTAGCCGCGGAAGTGCCCTCAACCGCTCCAGTTCCGTTATGGCGATAGAATCCGGTCGGCCGAACCGGTTTTCTAACGTTTTCAGAATCTTACTTGTTTCTACGTTGTATATGAGGAGGCTTTCGACTGCCTCTTTGGCTTTTCCTTTAAGGCTTCTTCTTAAGCGAGCTATGTTTTCACTTTCACTGTGATTTTTGTGCGATTCTTCGTAGGCCGCTTTGAATGATAGCCATTCCTGATGCGACCCGCTATACGATGGTAGCTCCGTGAAGTAACGCGGAGCCGTTTGATGGCCTGTTTTGGCGGCCAAAGTTATCGCTGCAGCCAATTCCGTTAGCCCGATACTCTGGCTAACGGGCGCTACAGCGGGCACTATGCGATCTGTTTCGGGCTTACCGTTATCTTGCCGATCTTCAATTTGTTGCACGGGGAAAGGAGTCGGCGTGGTCGGTGACGCCTGGTGAGTCTGCGCTATGCAGACTTCTCGAACTATGGGGGGTGGCGCACCAGCCGCGCTGAGCGCTTGACTATTGACCCATGTGTCGACCCTCTCCTTCGTGATTTCGAGGTCTTCGACGGTGTTGTCGTCGATGGTGTCGGCGTCAGATTCTTCGATTGCCTCTATCTGGGCGGTGGCAAGCTCGATCTGTAGCTTTAACAGCTCTATTTTAGCTTTTGCTAATTTCGTCTTTCTTTTAGACGAGTGTGACGTGCCTCTTTTGCTTGAGCGCACGTCCGAACGATGCACGGCCTCTGTGCCGTGTGTACCGGACGGGTGACGCTTCACTCCGATCTGCACTGCGTCTTCTCCCGCCGGTACCGAAGTCAACGTCGCGGATGCTGACGTTGATGTTGCCGTTACGGCCGATGACCCCGCTGACCATGTGTCCGTGGAACTGGCATGCATGGCCGCGGGGGTGGACGTGGAGGTAGTTAGCCTCTCGCCGTCCCAAAGTGTCGACGCGGCGTCTCGAACAGTTGACGCGGCGTCGCGAACGATTGACGCGGCAGCGTCGCGAACGGTGGACGCGGAAGTTGTAGGCCTCGCGGCGTCCCGAACGGTGGACGCGGAGGTTGTAGGCCTCTCGTCATCCCGAGCGGTGGTGCTACGTGTCACCGGCATTGCCAAGGCACTCTCCTCGACTGACCAACAGCGCTATACAATCGGCTATATCCGGCTCGATTGGACCATAAATGTACGGGCCTGTAAGCTCCCGTACATTGGTTTACGGTACGGCTGTGTACCGCGCTAGTGGGCAACGCTCCCGTGAAGAAGCGTCGCTGATCTAGCCGATCGGTGGGTCAGACCGAGGAGAGTTTGTGAGGTTCCAAGACAAAGTCCGTACTAGTCACATAGGTCAATGCGGTGAAGCGAAGACAATTTATTTGGAAAAAAGGTCGATTTATAATACAATTATTTACATCCAACTAGCGACAATCGTGCCCTGCGCCGAGACAAATGCGCCAATAACAAATGGGTGATGACACGATTGCGCAAGTTGTGCAATATTACGAAATAATATTAAATGTTGTGCAATAACACTATTTACAGTATTTTCTGTCCCTATCACTTTCTATTGTTGTCTTTGTTTGTTCATACGTATATATGGGCCAACATTTCACTACGTTGGCCCATTTCTATGCGAACACTGTACGTATGAACACTGCACAATCACTAATATTTACACACGAACTGTAGGCTGTCCCGAACAAAAACTAAATATTAGAATGTGAGCTGCCGGAAATAGACAGGTTAGTTTAGAGTTAGTATAGACTTATAGCTCGAACAGGTAGGTACTCAGTACTTTCAGTAATTGTAATAATTATAGGGGAATTATAGGGGATCTTTCAAATATGCTGCAAGTAAAGTGTGGAAAACCAATATCTCCACCTTATTGGAAGCTTCAAACTGTGGCTACTTTTAGAAAGAACATTACAAAACACTTTTTAGGTTTACAGCGTAACGAAACATGACCCTGTTTCGATATTATATTAGAAAATATATTAGATACATTGTGTTTTCATGCGATAGCCATGTCAATTTATTTATTTAAAACATACAAGATTTTTAATATTGATATGGTCAGTATAAGATGTTGTTAGGTGAGCTAATTTCGTAATAACTCAAGACAGAAGGTTACTTAAGTAGGGACTGAATAAATTAACCGACTTGGCATAACATGGATCTCACAACTTTTGAGGGTAGAAGAAGTAGAACTGAGTTGCGAGACTTGGTTTTTTTTACAAATTATGTTTTTGATGGCCTTTTCTCATTTTTGACGAACGAAGTTGCGGACAACAGCTAGTTTTTTGTATAAAGTACCTAAATAAAATAATTTGAAACAGGTTTTTATTATAAATGAAATTGCTTTATTTTTTCAGATAAATTTTAGCTAAGTATTTTAATATAATATTATTATATTGTCGGTTCAATGAATTTAGATGTCTTTAACGAACAGCCTTCTCTTTTCCATTAGGCTCTCTGGGCAAGTACCCAGGGCCCCGCCTTCGATTTGCCCCTCTAGTTCCTGTCAGATCACCATTCGATAACCAAAATTATCGATATGTATTGTTTTGAAAATGATAAGTGGAGCAGTAGGTATTGGAGATGGAAAAATTTCATTTTGTCTATTTTAATAAAATAATCCTCTATCATAGTCATAGGGACTCCATTATTCTAAAGTGCTCAGAGCCACCATTGGTTACAGGCGGTCCTGCTAAAGAATGCGGTAACTGAATCTATCATTAACCGATCATTAATGCTACACAGAAATTTATTGAAACTGATGAAAACGTAACTTCCATATCCTACTGCATTGTAGACTGAGATAAATGTGCAAGAATGACTATGAATAAATGACAATTAAAATAATGGAGATCACTAGCTGGCTTTGTATAAATCATATACAATACTAGTGTACCACGAAAATGCACGCTTTCCGTGCCAGATATATAATATAATAGTGAAAATTGCAAGAAAATTTATTGAGTGTTGTTTAGTTAGACTAGATTAACTCGCACATTAGGTACCCAAAATAATATTTCGACCTCATTACATCTAAAACCAATAATTAATTTTAAAAATAATGACACACGGCCAAATTGATAAATGTTTGGTTGAACATTAATAGAAAATTGATGAAGGTTAAATTCGTCACAGTTTTTTCCGGTCCCAGACGTTCGCTAAAAGCTAGACAGACATACGGTACCATTACCTATTAACAAAACAGTAATATATACATGTCTACCTAGTATTTACGCGAGACGGCTCTTGTCACGTACTACGACGCACACACACATACAACACTTTACGAGAATCCACTACCCACTGGTTCATTCATATATACTGAAACTAGACTTCTCTTTCTATCTCGCTCACGCCAATTGTACTATAATGGGTACGAATGAAACGGCGAATTGTTCACCCACGAAATGGCGTTTGTTGAACCGATTCGCGCGCGTCCATCGGTCGAAGTCTCGCTCCCTCGCGCAGCGGCAGAGAGAACGCGTTCGACTTTCGAGCGGCGACGTACGCTCGCGTGTGTTTTTCGTTATTGATGCTAAACTTCCACGATGGTAGATCATAACGAGAGATTATTACAGGAGTTTCAAAAGAAAAGTGGAAACAATATTTGTGCCGATTGCGGAGCGGAGGGTATGTGAGATAGCAGTGATTTTTAACTTGTGTTAATGTTTTTCTTGTGAAGCGTGGTATTTCCATGGGGTGGCGAATAGGTGGGGGGCGTAAGTGCGTCCATGCTTTGGAGTTCACTGAACTTAACGTAAAATGCATTCAATGAAAACAAATCATCAACCGCCGAGCTTAATAAAATGAACTATGACTACTGACGACATAAGAGTAGGGAAAAATCACAAGTGAAGCTTCGCCCGTTCGTACTGGCCGTTTATAAACATTAATGAAAATTGATTTTGCACGACCAATAGCAGCGGAGATTTGCGTTCTGTTTTTAAACTCACTATAATACAGATAAAAATGCGTCTTTCTCGTTAGATCATAACATTTTTAGCAATCATATCGCCTTAACAGTGTTGATACCTACTTTAAAAATTCAGCTAAAAACGTTGTGCATGCTACCTATGTTTGCCAGACAGTCAGATCGGTTAGTTAAGTTCTTATTACACAACTGTTATGACCAAAACATAGCATACCGTGTTATTTACGAGTGGCGCAGAGGCCACGCTCTAATGTGTGCGTATCGTTGGCGTTATGACGTCGTGTCGGTGTAGTGTTTTCTATGCCGCAAACACGGATGTATTGTAGGTGTAGGTATTATGAACCATTCGTTTTCCCGGGAGATCATAATTTTTTTGTACATACATTTAAACAACGTTGTATTATGTTCAGTTCTGTAACTTTGCGGGAACCGTGCACGTTCTATTTTAAGTGGACCATCGCGACGTACAACTTGGTACTGTTAAGAACAAACACGAAATCGCTTCAATCACACTTCATTCATAGATGTAGGCAGCGAGATTGTCGCCAGTCGTCACTACTATTCTCTCATAAATAAAAACAAACAACCGTGGCTCACTCACACATGTATACCTATACACTATAGATACTATGTCAAATGACGTTGCGAAAGTTGTTGTTTATTGATATGTTATTTGTGCATTGCATTACGTACTTACCGAGTGAGATAAGCAAGCCATACGCCATACATATCAGTCATGCAGACTTTCGTATTGATGTCATTGGACAAATAGGTAGGTACTTAACATTATACCTGGAAATCTAGATTGTACGATACTATTGGCATGCGGATGACGTGATTGATAATTAAATTGTGGACAAAATAACAATTGGCTATTTGTGTGGTAACCTATTAAACAAGCAGGTACCTACTTATCATTATACCTATTTAGAAATTTCATTGTTTTGGCCAAAAAATCGAAGCAAAATATTTAAATCCTTATTACCTACATAATTATTGTTTATGAATTAGTATTAAATAAACGATAAGGCCCTCAGACACGCTACATTTGTATGGAAACCGTTGACCATGCCGTCTCTAGTAGGGGCGGTGGGTGATTCTTTGCTCTGTGATTCCTACCATGTTAACCACTGGGACGTTCGTAGGCTCAAAGCTACAAATTCTATTAGATAGATAACAAAAGTAATAAAAATATGTGAATGTGAATGTAACCTGTATGTGTATATGAAAATTAGTAATAATAATAATAAATTTAAAGTTACAATATTAGTCGTCAGGCCATTTAAAAATAAAAATGCTTGTGATAGGAGACCTTCACTATTTCTTTTTTAAATATATATTTTTTTCATATTAATTTCATATAAGTAGTTGGTGTCCCCGACTTCATCCGCATTGAGAAATAAAAAATATAACACTATTTTGTACTTCTCAATGCAATAGAATTGGTGAAGCGGCGACATCTTTTGGATTTGGGTAGAACTGCTTGGTAATACACCTGTGGCATAATGCTCTAATATGCAAACTCTCGGGAACCCAAGGATAAAACCGAATTATACACGTATAGATAAAATAAATTTTATGAGATTATTTTTTTAAAGATTATGATGAAAACCGCATGAAAATCCGTTCAGTAGTTTTTGAGATTATCGCTAACATACCTACATAAAGATATCTAACAATTTTAATATAATGAATCGAAATAAAAATAAAAAAGCTTTGTTCGTTTAGGGTTCAATGTAAAATATTTTGTTGTTTACATCTTCAATTCTTCTATTAAACTTTATACCTACCTATGATGACTGAGTGACATTATTATCTGTGTTGTCCATTTATTAGATAAGAGAAACAAAAAGGTCCAAGTTGGGTAGTAACATAACATTCTTTGTGCTCGGCGTAAACAATTTCTATTATATATTGAGTTGTTTCAGTCCACAGACTTTATCGATGCCTACTAATGAACAAAATTTAAGACTAATGTATAAGTAACATTTCAAAGTAAAGACGTTTTATTAAATGCTCTCTAGCGACCCGCCCCCGGCTTCGCCCGTGGTGCAATTTTTATATACATAAACATTCCACGTTTATCCCTCTTTCCATTAGTGAAAACCGAATTAAAATCGGTCTACTCGTTCACGCGTGATGCCGTGACCAAGGGAAATAGGGATTCATTTTTATATATTAGAGAGAAGAGATTTGCATCTTATTGTATTTACCATTACTTTTTTGTAGTTTTCTGTGAACTGAATGTCCTAAAAGACAGACATACGCTCGTTAAAAAATACGTACAACATGAAAAACATCGCGAGCTATCGTTATGAATAAAAATAATTATAAATAAAATAAAATATATAAAATAAAATAAAATAAAATATAATATTATAAAATAAAATAAAATAAAAATAAAATAAATGGTGTATTAATTCCAATTTTTTTATTTTGTTTTGGTAACTTCATACAAGTGCATTTTATTTTTATCGACGTCTTAAGAGTTATTTTGAAAGCGCATCTGACAGAAGCACTTTTAAAATCACGAATGCTCTCCCATGGAAAAATATTTTTGACGTGTTTTTTTCCTTCTATGCATAACGAATTAACAAAACGTTTAATGTTTCCTGCAATGTTTGCCAATTGTTATTAAGTGCTTCCTATTTTTCTAGGAAATTGTTTTTTCTCATAAATTGTAAAAAAAATAATTATTAACATACCTACTATAAATGCGAAACTAAAATTGTTTGCTACGATTTCGCGCCTTCATAATGAACTTGATACTGAAAAATAAACAAATAGGTATGTTTATTGAAAAACCATACATTTTTATAAAGATATTAGCTTTTGCCCGAGACTTCTACCACGCCTCTTTTTTCTTAGGTGTTAAAACATTTATTCAGTTTCTATAGCTCATACTAGCTGAACTCGGACACGCATTGCTGCGGCCCATACGGGGCGGTGGAGTGCGCGTGGGGCGCGCGGTACTGGACACTGCTTATATATACTATTGATCGTAGCGTAATGTTATATAGCCTTTAGCCATCCTCGACTATTCAATAAAAAAGAATTTTTCAATTCGAACCAGTAGTTCCTGAGATTAGCGCGTTCAAACAAACAAACTCTTCAGCTTTATATATTAGTAGTATAGATTGTAATATACATATATATTATATATTAGTAGTATAAACTGACAGGCGTTGAATTTTTTATATTTTTAGAATATCCTTCGGAACATGGTCAAAGAAAACAAGGTTATGATATTTATGGGATGTTTCGTGTTAGCAAATAAAATAGGTCATTTTACACATTAATTAAAGCAATCACATAGTGAAATACTTATCTTAATTAATTATCTTAATTATACATGTAATAAATTGGGCTCAGGTAGAGTAATAGGTAGATTGGACTCGAAAATGGTACCTACCCTGTATACTTTTCTGTATCCCTTTCATAATGATCGGTTGAACAGTTAAGGCGTGAAAGGCTATCAAACAAACCAACTCACATTCGCATTTATAATATTGGTTAGGATACACATAAATGTCAGGTCTAAACACATTTACAAGGAAGTAGATATTAAAGGATTTATTTTGTGTAGTTATAATTATGTATTATTAAAATGCGTTGTGTGCGTCATAAAAAGTCCTATTGTTTATCATCCGGATTTATTCTAAAGGCTTCTCTGAATTTTAAAAAAGGAACTGAGCGTTTGGCTTAGGTCAGTTATCAGAACAAGGATAAATTTAAAAAATTAAACTTGCAAAATATAAGATTTGTCTAACAAAAGGCCGTCCGGTTGACATACATACATTGACATAATCTAACAATTCGCAGAAAAATGTACTTATAGATACTGTTACTTCTCACACTCGTTGACTACTGACATTGACTTGGATCATATGAGTCAGCGAGTGAAAAGGCGTTGTTTTTATACGTCCTATTGGCGTTGAACCGTATTTGTTCAGCTGATTTCTGGATGCGGGTGATTCATGGGTAGATGTGACGGGACACGCTTCGCCCGGATTATACTGACGGAAAGCGAACCCCACTATAACGTAATTTGTTTGTTGGCTCCCATGACTCAGCCACAGTCACTCGCTATCGAAACGTGAATCTATAATTTGATACTTAGGCCGCATTTTCACTAGGGGATATATCGCAGATACATATCGCGAATTTGCGAGATAATATCGCTCGACATTTGGCTACGCACTAACCAGTAGTGATTAGTATGTTCCCGATGAAGACCATTCGCGGAACACAAAGCGACACGCGTCTACATTATTCAAAGCTTGTCGAGAGACACGAAAGCGCGCTTGTCAGAGCTAGAGCATCGGCTAGCAGCTTGTCCCGCGGGCTGCGACACATAGATGTCGGGCGTGTGACGACGCGAAACGTAAAACTTCGTGTCGGGCGACAAGGTCGCCGGACAAATGAGACCTAGTTAAAACGCGGCTTGAAGTTACTTCAGGTCAATGCGATTAAGCCTCCTAATAGGTATTCATGGTTTACGATTTACATGCTTTAAATCTATATTAATATTATAAAGCTGAAGAGTTAGTTTGTTTGAACGCGCTAATCTCAGGACCTACTGGTTCGAATTGAAAAATTCTTTTTGATTTAAATAGTCCATTTATCGAGGAAGGCTATATAACATCACGCTATGATAAATAGTGTTATATATAAGCAGTGTCCAGTACCGCGCGCCCCATGCGCACGCCGCCGCCGTATGGGCCGCAGCGAAGCATGGCCGAGTTTAGCTAGTATTCCATAAAGTACGACTTATTTGTAAATTCGCAACATAATCTGTTTGTCTAAGCCATAAGGGATGAAATTAATGGCGTCATAATGAATAATTTTCCCATCGTGCTACAGAATTGTAAAGAACTTTGTTTACTTGTTTAAAAATATGTTTTCTTACCTACTAACAGAACCCCGAATAATGACATTCTCATTAATAAACCCAAAACAATTTGTAAATTTAGTAATTTATTAATGATTTTTGTAAACAAAAAGCTTGTATCTACTACACAAGGTGTATTTAAAATATACAAGCAACTAATTGTACCTACTTAGAATTCATGGAAAAATAAGTTAGTTATTACTTGCTTGTATATCTAAGTAATGTGCGTGCCGGTATTGTTTAATAATTTAAGGCGAGAACATTCGTCGGCTAATTTGTCTTGTTAGAGTAAAATTAAACTTTGATAAAAATACAGATCATAATAGGCTATATTTAAATTTTTTTGAATCGGACAGATTTATACAAAAAAAAAATAGTAAATTACTGCCTAATAAAAGCTTTCTCGTCACAGCGATAAAAAATTTCAGCAACAACTACATTAATTTTTAGTTAACTTAACTTCTGTAGTATAGTTTAAATCGACTACTTTTATTTATATTTTCACATTTTAAATCTGTTCGGTTCTCTCCGACAAGCTATAAAAATTTGTTGTGCAATATTACATCTAATTCATAGGTTGTTTAGGTTTCGCTTATTCAGTGTTCAGTCTGACGTTAGTCCTTTCTTAATACTAATCTTTTAACTTTTCTACGATTTATGCTATTAGAATAAAAATCGATAAAATTGTACTTCCCTATTCACGTAATCCTGGCAGCTATCATCTTCATCATGCTAGAGTGAAAAAATTGATAGTACATCAATTGAGTCTACGGAATACAAATTTTGGTGCTGTTTGAGATCAAAATCAAAAGTGAACAAAAGTGAAACACCTTTTCTTGACATCTATCCTCACTTTTTTATACGCATTGCGAAGAAGTGATTGCGTTTTGAGTAATTTTTAAAAAGAGCCTTACTTAAATCCAATGTATATTGTTACTGGTGGAAGCGATTAAATCGTGCGATATTTTATATTCCAAATATTTTCAACGTTCTCCGAAATGCGTTTGAGACGTCGAAGAAAGCACTTATACAATCCAAAAATTATCGCACGCTGTTCCTAAAAATATCGTGATCCTTTGATATTACATATTTTTTTTGATTTTATTATGTCATTCGACTTATCTGCCGATCCTACCCGCTTTTAGAGATTTTTCGGACACTGTAAATCTAAGTCATTTTAAAATATTTTAGCCGTCAAATCTATACACGTTCTATTTATAAATAGAAATTGTAATTCTCATTTTAGATCCACAATGGGCGTCCTACAACATTGGCATATTCATATGTATGCGCTGCGCCAGCATCCACCGCGGGATGGGAGCTCACATTAGCAAAGTAAAACATCTGAAACTGGACCGATGGGAAGATTCACAAGTGCAGAGGATGAAGGAAGTGGGTAATCTGTTATCGAAGAAAAAATACGAGAAAAGAGTGCCACCTTGCTACCGAAGACCTACAAAAAACGATCCGCAGTAAGTTAACACGACTTAGTTTGATTTGTTACAATATAGGTACTAGCTTTTATTGTGGGCATATTTATGATATCTTCATAGGAAAATGTTTGTATTCTTATTGTTTTTCGAAGTAATCTCCATTCGTTTGTAAACACCGTCTTTTCTTTAGGGATCTCGTTCACGGCGTTTTCGAACGCTTTCACTGCATCTTCAGGGTTTATAAAGTGAATTCCTCTAAGTTTATCTTTTATTTTTGGGAATAAATAGAAATCACACGATGCCAAGTCGGGACCATAAGGAGGATGACTCAATAATTCCACACCTTCCATACTCAAATACTCGATTGTTCGTCTGGCGGAGTGGGCTGGAGCATTGTCGTAGTGAATGAGCATTGTCGTCCTACTTCTTGAGCGCTTCTGTCGAACATTTTGCAACTGGCATCGACAACTGGCAAACAATTATTAATATACCTATATACTAGTCTGCAGTAACTATCCTTTGATTCTCTAACGCAATGGTTGCAAAAATGTCCCGTCCCTCCAAAGAATGAGGAAATATTTTTTTTCCCTTCACTTCTTCCCTTCTTCGCTTTTGTTGATAAATCCTCGAAAGGAAACAATAATTGTGAAATTGCTTTTTGGTTTTGAGTTCGTAATTATGTATCCAGGTTTTTCATCTTCTGTGACGATGTCAAATACAGCATTTGACTCACCTTCGTTATATTTTTCAATTATTTCACGGCACCAATCTAAGCGATGGCGTTTTTTATTTTCTGTCAAATTATGGGGTATCCGCCTAGTGCAAAGCTTCCTCACGCCTAGATGTTCTTGTAAAAGTTTATACACTTGACTCTCAAGGCAATGCCTAAACTTGACCGAATCTGTTGGTATGTCACTCTTTTATCTATTTCAATCATGAGCCGCACAGCATTCGAGTTATTTCCATTTGTCGCCCTAGACCCTAGATGGACGTCTTTTACGACAATCAGTGAGATTGCTACGACCACGTTTAAACTCACTGAACCAGTTATAAACAGTGGTACGGAATGAATGCTTCGTCATGAAATGCCAATCGAAGTCTATTATAGCTTTGTTGTTAATTAAGACCGCAACGAAAGTCATAATAAATCATAGAGCGAAAATTTTCTCTCGTCAAATAGATTTTTTTGCACGACACATACTTTTTAAATTAACACAAAATGAAATTACATCGACAGCTTCCTAAAGAATTCTTAATTCGAAATTTATATTTATTTTTCATTTCTGTCTTTACTTTTTGGCCATTTCTAAAAACTCGAATTTAAAGTTATGAGTGGATTGAACGTGATCATTTTAGGGAAACAAAAACATATTTTGTTTATCATATTAACTTTTAAATTAAAAGAGTGATGTTTAAAACTTTCAGACTTATGAATCACTAAAGTTATTGTAATTTTTAAATCTGCCAATTAAAAGAAGAAACTCATACCTATCAAGGTTTTCCTCTATTAGCTAATAAACAATCCTGAAATCTTTTTGAAAAACAAGATAACGCAGTAGAAATAAATATTGAAACTTGACCTACAATGGTGTTATCTATCCCATAATGATAAGCAACGTTACGTACTGACTACCATAAAATACAAAAGCAATGTCATTTTTAATAGTTCATTAAATTCGCTGCGAATAAACACTTTATCATGTCGTACCTACTATTCAAAGGCAATTTTTTACTAGAATAAATTTTCCAATTTTCCTATATTATCCAATATTGCCTCGAATCAAGAACTCTGACTTATTTCAAGCCACGAAATGGGAACTAATCTGATGGGATATTTTGAACTGACAATTTTTAAATTTTGTCATGCAGTAGTGTTGTTACATCTTATATCCCTTTTTTTTTCTTTTTCTTAATATGTCATTTTCTTATAATATTTCACATATAAATTGTAAAAACGAACAATATGAATCTTATCAATATCTTTAGGGTGCTTCTCTCTTTAAACTACGCAGTGACAGAGAATTTCCTAGCTAAGTAGCCCAACTATTGTCATGTCTTAAAATTAAATTAAATTTGTATAAAGTTATGTCTTAGTTTGTTTTGTTCGGGCTTTTCTTGATTCTGATTTGTAATTTCAACTGGTTCCCCGCGATACAGGCCAAGCCTAGTGCGGGGACCCCTGGTAATGATGTTTGCTGTAAAATATAGTTATGTCAAATAAACGAATCTGCAGTGACTAAATTTATAGAACGCTACTTTTGCAAACTCAGAGGTAATATACACTTAAGATTTACATAATTGAATTATTTATTTATTTTATTTATTTATTATCTCATACATAATTTAATACACATGAATTTTACAATGTCTGTAAACCATTATTGGTTTGTCTAGACATTTACTTCACGCCAATACAACATTACACTATAAATCATATATACGAGTAATTACAATAACAATGTTACAACTCAATTTAAAAGATGCAAAACCGGCCGACCGAATCATCGGCACACATCGGTATGCTTTGTGCGTGTGCAACTCGCTACACAGGATGTCCCATGTGTTTTTATAGAATAATTATTTTATTTAATTATATAAATATAATTTTTAATTATATTATTCAATCCAATAAATATAATCTTATTATATTTAATTTAGGTAATATTTTTTTAATGTATTCTTTAAGTTTCTTTGTGCTATTTCATTTTTTATATTGATAGGTAAATTATTAATTAGATGGGGATTTAATTGTTAATTGATAGGTAATTCAAAAGCGACAGACTCCGGCTTCATGCGGTAGCAATTTTTCTGTATAATTTATATACACAAACATCTCTCGTTTATCGTTATATTCAAAATCAACTGCACTGCACGCGTGAAACTGCAGTCACAGCAACTTTAAACTAATTTTGTTTAAAAATAAATTAATATTAAATTGATTAAAAACTAATAATATAAAAATGGACCCTGCGGCATTGTACCAAGTACGCTGGCAGCATTTCCTCGTTGAATGGCCAAACTAATACGTTGGCCGAGGAAAGTGCCAGCTCTTCGGTCTCCCGTCGCATCAATAAGCGTCTTCGAGATGTCTTTGAAGAGGCTCATTGCTGCAGGCCCCCACGGACCAAGTGTTCAGCGCCATATTCAGCGCCGAGGCCACTATATTTGGAAATTTTATTTTTTTTCCGCCGCCTCTGCTGCGGCTGCTGCCTTAGTGGATGTTCCATGGAGATGCGAAGGGGCTAGTGTGTCTACACAAGTAGCATCCCACACCAGCACTCTTCCCAATCTCCACGGAATCAGGGACATCCTATCCGGTCTCTTGCCATCGTTTTTCAAGATGCCTGCAGGCTCTAATATAGTTGGTACATTGGCTGACGCAAGAGACCGGCGGAGGATGTCGTTTAAGGCAGCATGCCTTGAAAAGCGGCCAGCACTTTTCTGGCAAGACAGTCCAGATTTTGTTTTGACTTTGATCTTTGACATCCTGTTCTGAAACTACTTTATACAATATTGTATAGTAACTTAGTAAGTATTAAAAAATATTCATGTGAAGCTAACGTGAAGCTAACGTGAAACCTTACAGCTTTTAAGAGCGCTTAATAAAAACGCAAATCAAAATATTCGTGAGCGCAAGGCGCGAAATGACCGTAGCAGTATTTGCTACGTATTTTTTAAAAATCATATAAAAGATATTTATAATAATATCTATTTATTTTCTTACATATTAAGCATTGTTTCATGTACACGTATTGTTTTTTCAACGAACCGTCTGGATTTGTAAAAATAGCACATATTGTACCATTTCATTGATTTTTAACGCTATAGTTGGGTTAAAATTATAAATATCGATTGCAACAAATAAAAGAAGACAATACTTTTGTAATTGAAATATTTTTTAAAACACATTTCTACCAATATTTCTAACGTAAATAGATGAGCAAATGTGAGCAAAATACGAGTTGCTAAAAACAGCATTTCACATACATAAACAATAATTATTAATTTTTAATTACAGCCAAAAATAAAAATACAATTGAGCTATCCCGTTCCATTTTTGTTTTGTTTGTATTACTCTTACGTGAATCACAATCATGTCCAGAAAGTCGTATTAAACGATGCGCGCAGCGTTTAAACTTTTAAACCCTCTAATAGTAAAATTGGATATCCTTTCTCGTCCGTTTAATTAAGCTTGGTTTCTTTGATAACATAAAGTAATCGATAACGGCAATAGATCACTGTTCATATTCATACTGTTACTATTCTTTTAGAGACTTGAATTAAACTAAATTACCCATTGCAACTTATATATCTACACTACTGGAAAAAATTAAGAGGTCAAAAATATTTCCTAAATTTTTAGCGATTTTTGAAATGCTGTATCTCAGTGAATAAAAAAATTTTCAAGCTCCTCGTGGACCCAAAAAAGTGATGCGATTTTTTGCTATTGATGCTAGATTAAGTAGTACTGTCCTACCATTAAACGTCCATGAATCTTACAGCGATGTTCACAGAAAGTCAAAATTGAGACCAAAACTAACTTGCCCAAATGCACTCTGTAATAAAACTCTCACTTAGATAATTGTATAAAAATTAGAATAAATTGAAGAAAGTGCTAATTAGGGCCAGACTAAATTAAATTATGGCATAAAAATTTATAAAATACCAGTTGTCTTTACACACACTGCGGGCCATATCATATTTTTCTGTCATATTACAATTTTTTTTGTTGATTTAAAGTTTTTACAGAAACTATTTTTCTATGATGCATTCATGTTTCTTTTGAGCAATTTTGACACAATATTACTAAAAAAAAAACTAAGTTTAATCACTCAGGTAAAAACCTGTATATTCTCATCAAGACAAATAATATTCCAAATATACCCCACTCATGGCCATCCTTATCCCAGAGTTTGCACGTTTTTAGTGTCAAATGAAGAGAAATTTTTAAAGAATGACAGAAGAAACCACTAAGGATTTTTTTAAAGACAGAAGTAACAGAAGTAGCGTTACGGCACTAATTAACGCGTAGTAATCTGAGCTGCCCGTCTGGCGCGAGTAATCAGCCCCTTACCACTATAACAGCATGTTCGTTCTTCTGTTTCGTTGAGTGAGTAAGGGATGCCAGAACCTATTGCCCTATGCCTTCCTAATCCCTAATTCCTAGTCCTACTATGGTCGGCAGTGTATTTGCAGCACATGTAGCAATTGCTTGTATTATATGCTGGTCCGTGAGCGTGTAAGTCGAACTTAACATAAAAAAGGACTATTTGTGATAGAAAAATAGTATTAATTGTTATAATAAAAATTTCAGGGTTTTAATAGAGCAATGGATCCGCGCAAAGTATCACAGGGAAGAATTCTGCTCCCCCGAACGTCAGAGTTATCTTTCTGGCAATATGGAAGGATTTCTCATGAAGCGAGGCAAAGAAGACAGCCGCTATCAATTGAGGAAATTTATTTTATGCGAGAACGAAGACACGCTCAAGTAAGTTTATCTGATAGTGGAATGTTTTTCTGTGCACGAACACGAACTATTTGCATGTCACTTTTTTTCAAGTCAATATTACTTCAATCACCGCTTTTAATCTCATAAAATAAATGTAATATGTTTGCTTTATACGCTATTAAAATGAAATACGACTAACACTAAGGCGTAACTCCATTATACATCGATGTATATACATATATAACGTTTTTTTATTGTCACTCCGCCATAAACGCTTCAATCGTCTAATATTTAATTGTTAATTTAATTTAGCGACTTAAATTACTTAATTCTGTTAGAACATTTATTTCGACATAATTCGGTATGTCGAAATAAATTGCTAGTTTACTAAGTACAATATTACAATAAGTCGACGAAACCAATATTATTTTTACTGTGTATAATTTAATATTCTAAAAAGTAAACTGTTAATAAGTAATAAAAAAACAGTGGGTGTGTCAGCTCCGACGCATGACTGTCAATAGATAGCTGGATACCTAATTACTTTATATTATTTAGTTACATTCTGCATACTCAGATCTCACGTGTTTCAATAAAAGTTATGTTAGTTACATTCGGTATACACAGATGTCACTACGTTTTATAAGTTCAAATAGTTCATTTATTTGGCCTTTCTGTGACATTTTTCGTTCCTCAACGCGGACTACACTTTTTCACTTCTCATGCTCTGAAAGTGCTTATTTGTGCAGGATATAGGCTGCACAAAATCGAATTTTGTGCACAAGTGCATTAATGTAACTACTCATAAATGTATCTATATTAAGGCAAAGAAAATGAGCCATACAGCCAAACACAATAAGAAGTTCATATATAGAATTTGTTATTTTATAATATTTACTTAAATTTATTTGCCTTATGTGTTTTTTAAAACATAAAAGATATTAAAATTTAAATTCAAGTACGGTAGGTTATTTAATTAATTTAAGAAAATTATTATTACAAAATTAATTTAATAGTAGGCTGTATAGGTCTGCAGCCCAAGCCAATGTCATAAGATGTCAATGTCAATGTCGTAAGATTTAAAAAATAAAGCGGCGGGAACCAGCTCTTGTTTTTTCGTGCGTTTAAAGAAAACTGTTTTATTTCCTCGCAATCGAAGTGAAAAGCAGAGTTTATAACTCGTCCACAAAACCATTTTTATCCGAGACTTTTAGCAGCCCGAGCCGAAGGCGAGGGCTGATAGTAATGTCGAGGATCGTTTTGTGCACTTGTTGTAAAATCTACTATTTATACAAGATTTCGACGTTTACTTTTATAAGCCCAGAGAATAGAATTAGGGAACATAAATACATGCTTCAGGTATCGCACAAATTTCAAAGTAATAGATAACGTAACGCTTTTTAGTTAACGCTTGTATTAATTTTACTGCTCATTACATTTCCATAACGGTGGTCTTATGTATAAAAATCGATTGTTGAGGAGTAAACTCCAATAATTTTTTTGGGCTCTTTTCTTTTATACTCGCGGCTTACTCTCAGATTAATGACTTTTTCTGATGGAATAATATTTTTTTTTAAATAAAAATGGTACATTACTGATACATATATATAACAAATGACTTTTTGCAAAACTTTATCTGTAAAGTTGCTTGGGTTTTCTTTCACTTTGCATCATCGCAATTTTTCATTGTGCTTTTTCGTTTCATCAGTCATGAGCAAACTACTTACCTACGTTCGCTTATTGTATATTTATCTATTAGAGACCCGGGTGTATCTAAGAATTTATCTTAGAGTGATGAAATTCAAGAAAGTATTATCCAATACACGTCGTCGTGATAAAATTCTATAAAAAATATCTTAGTTTACGATAACGGAGATTAAATGATAACTCAATTATCGTAGCATACCGTACCGGTGGGGTTGGCATGACGTGACCTACTCTATACGAAAACTTCCACACCTCTTGTTTGCATTACATCAACAAAAGCAAATATTGGTTGACTACGCAATTTTGAACCCATTATCAGTGTAAAATCAATGCGTCGTCATGACTTAGCGTTCCCATAATAAATATGTCAGTAAACACTCTGTCGCTCACAGTTGCGATTCTACGTGAAATTCTTTAGTTCACACGACATTGTGACGTATTAAATTTAATAGTCACGTTTTTAACTAGACTTTTTGTTACGCTGTTAAATTGGTTATTTACTGTTAGGTATTAAAGGCATGAACAAACATCGTCACCAATGATGGCACTCTTCATTATACTGTTACGGTTTGAATATATTGATGATAGTGCTTCTAATATATTGATGATAGTGCTTTCTTTTTCTCAATTTCTGGTCCCTGGCAGAATATCAGTGTTGTGGTCCGCACCACAACTGTATACTGAGTCAGGGTTCCTTTTCCTCTTCTTACTTGTTCATATATTTGTTTGTTTATAATTATTATTTGTTCATATATGTATATTGTGTTTATTTAGAGGAATAAAAGATGCTTTCTTTCTTTCTTTCTTTCTAATAAATAGATGCACTATTTATCTCGAAAAATGATCTAGGTATATCAACTTTTGACTACTCGATGAAAAATATGTACAAACAATTAGCTGTGACAATTTTTTTAGACAATGGTAATTTCTTGACTAGGCACATTCTCTTAGTAAATTAACGGTTTTAGTTGATTTTTGGTGGTAATTTTATAATTATTCGTATGGCGAGAAGAAAAATGAAATCGTAGGTACTTAATATTGCGCGATCAACATTACTGTAAAATTAATTTAAAGATCATAACGACAAAGTGATCAAATCAAAGCGGACTCGACTAAATGTTCTGGCTCATGATGTGCAACGAATCTTAAAATCGCATCGCGAAGGAAATAAACAAAATTAAACCGCGAATTTCAATAAAATCACACAACCGAACAAAAAAGAACACACATCTGATTCAAACTTCGCGCACAATAGCAAAACGACAAACAGGAAAATGGCGTTGTTCCGTTTCGTGCACAAAACGTTCGCTAACAACATCAATTACGTTACATATGCGTATTATTTAATTTCAACAATGAGTTAACACGTTGCAAATAGTAAATGGAGTACGTCCGTCGTCGCAATGCAAGCATGAATGAAATGAATCTAGAATGATTTGTATTGAAGCAGTTTGTTTTAAAAATGTCCGGAATGGTTTCTTAGGTACGAGCGCGAACGCGACGGCTGTGACCGTATGGCGGGTTGCCACGGTCGATTTTTCGAAAGGCTTCGTTTGAAAAAAATTGCTCGATGGAGGTAAGAAGAGAAACGTAACGTGTTTTCGTAAGACGTGTCGGGTACCCGCAGGGCAGCGTTTGCGGTGACGCTAGGAAATCGTTACGAATTTTCATATTTTCACATCAACGCATTCCATACGCTTTAACCTGCTTTTTTCATTGTCAAAATAACAAATAACAATAATAGATTTAATCTAATTTTAACCAAGTCAGATAAGTCTACCTACATTTGAACACTTCTTAAAGTACGTGTTCTTAAGTATTCTTCACTGAATTCAAAGATTAAAGCATATTTTTGTCAAATATGCACACGGATTCCAAGTAATTGGACGACTGTAATTCAATAATAATAATAATAATTCATTTATTTGCATAAAACATGAGTTAAATTCCAAGTATGAATTTTAATCGTTGAAATACACATTAGTTTCCCTACTATTATCTCGGTTGATTTATCTGACGCACATTATGACGTATTGACTCATGAATGACGTCATGCTTTCAGGTACCATGTGAAGGAAAATAAAGAGCCTAAAGGCGTATTAAAGCTGTCAGAGTTGAATGTGGCTTTCGCGCCTAGCAAAATAGGCCACATGAACTCTTTGCAATTAACCTTCATGAAAGATGGTACCACGCGTCACATATATGTGTACCATGAGGACCCAGAGGTCATCAACTGTTGGTAAGCAATATAATACAGCTGTTTTTAAATTTTTTTCATTTTTTTTTCCATCGATATTTTATTTTATTTGCACTGTTGTAACATAAATACAATTTTCCTTGCTTATTTTCAATTTTTTTTCTTCTGTCTTCCACTTAAATATAGCAAAAGGAAAAAATGTAATAACGATAATATTTGCTAATGTAAAACTCAATGCGATTATATTGCGTAGGTTTGTTTGAACGAGGATAAGTATCGGCAAACAAAAAAATATTTTCAGTTTAAAATTAATAAAAAATAATTTGTTGTCAAAAAAAACTTTGAGCTGTGATTGGTTTATCACAGCTCATTGTTATTTCCTGGTTTGCGATTATTATTATTTTTTCAAACAATTGACTACAAACGATCTTCTTGCATAATATGTAAGACACAAAATAATTTTGAATATTATCCTAGTTTATATTATAAATGTGAAAGTTTGTGAGGATGGATGGTGGTTGTTACTCTTTCACATAAAAACTACTTAACGGATTTGGATGAAATTTGGCACACAGCTAATTTTTTTACCTGAATTAACATATAGAATACTTTTATCCTGGAAAAATGTTAGGTTCCGTCCAAAAATATAAAAAATTGGGCGTCACTGTCGCCGTGGCGGCGCGGCGCGGCGCCACCATCTTCACAGCGATAAAGATGTCAGATATTTTTCTCAGTTGTTATTTTATTTTTTCAACGTGTACGAAGTCACGGGCACCAGCTATTTCAAAGTTATCTTGTGTCTGAGTGTGTTTAATATACCTCTTCTGTACATAACGTGCCATAAAATCCGATTTGAAAGTCATAAAAAACATATATATTTTACAATCCTATAAGAATACATTTGGTTCACAATTAACTTTTGTGGAATTTAATTATTATGATAGCACATAATAAAAATTCTAATAGGCTGCAGTTACAACATAGTTTGCCAATATGATGATCATTACAGTTAAGGCAGCCTTTATCGTTTTTTTTTTGTAGTAGAATCAAAAAATAAATAAAATACTTATAACATTTAATGTTATAAGTTTATAGATTATATTAACAATAGAATCTATAAACTTATAACATTATTATACTAATTATACTAACAATAGAATTAGGTGAGCGGCGACATCTATCGTATTTAGGTAAAACTATTTGGTGATAGACCTCTTGCACTATGCTCCAATTTGCAAACCCTCGGGAACCTAAGAATAAAAACTTTGTATAACAAATAATACATATTTAAATTGTCCATGAATCACCCTGTTGATAGATGAAAACCGCTTGAAAATCCGTTCAGTAGTTTTTGAGATTATCTCGAACAACCATAAGAAAGACGCGGCGGGAAACTTTGTTTTATAATACGTAAAGTGGTAAAGGTCATTGAAAAAAATGAGCGTCGGTGACACAGTGGAAAAGACGTGGCTTATCGTGTCGAGAGGTCCGAGTTCGAACCCCGGTAATGCCATGTACCAATGGGTTTTTCTAAAAACTTAAATGCATTTAATGACTGCTCTCAAACGGCGAAGGAAAACATCGCAATGAAACCTGCATACGTCAAAGAAGAAATTCTAAGTGCATGCATGTGAAGTCCACCAACCAATAACCCCCACACGCCCTTGCCGATAGGGTAGTCATGTGCCCCTGCAGTGGGGACATGTATTAGGCTATTGATGATGATGACGACGACGACGATGATGATGATGATGATGATGATTGGAAAAAATGATAAGCTTTATGATCGAGTGTTTAAGGCGTTAGGACGTTGGTTATAAAAGCAACCAACATCAAGAGAGGATTCAAATGCGTTGCCAATCTTGCTAGGATTAAACATAAGTAAAGAGGGCATAGGTGAATGTATAGGGGTGATTATTGCTGCCAGACAGGTTTTTTTTACAGTAACACGGTGAGCTCTTTTTTTAACATTGGGGATATCCTACGGGCTAAAACCCAAACACTTTCTAGCGGCGCCGTAGGAAAGTAGAGTAGAGGGTACATTGTATCACGCACGACATTCGCGACACGCCATGGCTGTCCAGTGTCCAGCGCAAGGGGAACTGCGCTCCTTGACAGAGCCTGGGCACATATAAAAGTAGAGGTACGCCGGCCATCTCAACGAACCTCACGACGGACGGTAGTCTCTCTTAAGACTACCGCCCAGGTGTCAGTCAGCTCAGCCACTTCATACGAAGCAAAAGAACCTTTTTTGTGGATCAGGTCTCGATAATTACACTAAGTAGAACATTAATTGTATACTGATTATTCTATTCGTCAATTCCAGGTATATGGCGATACGTTGCGCGCAATTGAATCTCCTTCAGGTAGCCTTCCCTTCAACTCCGCAGTCCGAATTGATTCAGCGTCTCCCGCGAGACTTTATCCGCGAGGGTTGGCTTTGGAAGACCGGACCAAGACCTTCCGACGCTCACAGGAGACGCTGGTTTACTTTAACTGATAATAGAAAACTTATGTATCACGATGAACCTTTGGACGCTTATCCTAAAGGAGAAATCTTCATTGGTGAGTAAAATCCATACTACACTATAAATAGACAGTTTAAATGAGTCTTCGCTCGCCCGGTACAGGGGCGCGGTACAGGACTCATTTAAACGGTCTATCTATAATGTATTTTTAAAAACTAGCTGATGTCCGCGACTTCGTTCGCGTGGAATAGATCTTAAGTCTTAAGATATCCTAACTAATTACATAAGTGCGACAGTGAGCTTGTTTATTACGATTTCACGTCTCAAATATTCAACCAATCATCACGAAACTTTGCATACACGTTGCCAGGGATACAGAAAAGGACATAGAGTACTTTCATCCAGAAAAAAGTTCTATTCCCTTGGGATCATCTAAAAATATAAAAAGAATGTGCCTGACAGAAACGTATGAGCAATAAAGATAGAATAAATTAAGTTACAATTAAGAAAAAACTAAGTCGCGGGTGAATATATAAATTTTTAAAGAAAAACAAATATTATAAAGTGTTGAAAAAATATAATGCGTAGATAACTAATAGACTAAAATTGTATGATAAAATCCGCGACATCATAAGAATATATAAAAATTCTTTTACAAGAAATAAGAAAAATAATTAGCCAAAACTTAGTTGAACACGTTGGCTATTTCTTATTTCAAAAGAAAGACAAAAGAAGAAGACAAAAGAGTGTCAAACGGAGATAAAATAAGCCATTTACTGTAAATTGTTTAGTGGTATAGTTTAAAGAAATATTATGAAATTAGTATTCCGTGTAAGCATCTCGAAATACTTGGCTGCTGCGGCAGTACGAAAGAACACGACTTAAGCAAGCATCTTGTGTTATAGGCGACGGTAGCCACCTACCATCAAGTGTATAGTTAGCTTGTCTGACGACTTTTACTATACAGGGTGACCCGGAAATTGCTCGTATTTCTCTCGGGAGACGAAACTATGACTATATTGAAGTAATTTAACCCCAGAAAAAGTTATCCGAAATCACAAATTCTCACCCGTTTTTAGGTAATTGTGTAGCAAACGTCCAAACATACATTTTTTCGCATTTATAATATTAATAGGAAGTTAATGAACCCTATAAGTGTTCAGCGAAACGCGAACGGTTCTGAATAAGTATAGTTACCCCCTTTTTCTCTTTGTATGCTTAAGAAGCATTATTCGATCAGAGAAGCGCCGTATTGAGAATGAGGGTACAATTCGAAATTTAATTTAAATTTCAGGGACCGATTCCAACGGATACTCCATAAAAGTGTCGAACACGGGAAATGGGTGCAAGGAAGCAAGGTTCCCCTTCCACCTGGTGACTCCCGAAAGGACCTATTGCCTCGCGGCCACCACTTACGAAGATCGCGCCGGCTGGCTTGCGGCCATTCAACTCATCCTCAAGAGGAGTCTCACGCCTCAAGATTCAAACAGTAAGTCACCACCACCTCACCATTAGGGAAATGCATCACAATTGTAGTGGCAGGGAACATTTCGCAGTCATAAATTTTGCAGAAGAATAACTGCACGTGTGCTATCTCAATGCGAAATGTAATGCTACTCTGAAATTTTTGCAGAAAATATTTTAATCAAAACATTCAATCCCACTCTTTATTAGTTCCTGTTAATAAATATAATTATTAAATAATTTGTCTATTATAAGTGAAATAATAGTAGGTAGTGAATAGAAAAGTTACTAAGTAGAATTGTTACTATGTATTTACAAAAATATAAGTACTACTATGTACTAAATATAGAATACTAAATAGTCAGAGTGCCCTGAAGTTAATTATATTTTGGTAAATATTCAGATTTATAGTATTACGGCTAAGGATAATTGAAAGAAACATATTTTTCGATACTATCCTTGAAATTACTTTATAAGATCTAGATCGGATTGATACCTTATTTTAAAGCCTTTTAAAACATCTTAGACTGTAATCATCAAATGTTCTGGATAAAACATTAATTGTAAACCCCTGAGATCACAAGGGTTTTACGACTTGTAACCTATAGGCTCACTATTAGAGTTTAAATTTCTCCAAGAAGTGAGTTGCTCTGACTTACCAATGATAGATAATAATTACAGGATTTGTTTGCCTTTACCTACTCAAAAACGTGAAATGAACTTTTAAACTTTTATTATATTTTTTTTAATTTATTAAATAAGTATTTATAAGATTCAATTTTTATTAAATTAATTTTAATTATGTGTTTTATTTTTATGTTTGATGGTTTCTTTTAAATTAAGAATAAAAACGAAAACGTTTTTAATACACAAAAGTTTATTTGACCTTATATGAATAAAAAAAAATCACTTTATATGAATAAGAATAACGGTGCATGCGTTTTCAATGTGTAACAAAAAACATTTCTTGTTTACAACATGGAACGTAACGTTCATAATTTTATTTTGAATTGACAGTTTCATTTTTCAAAATTCCAAATCAGTCAGTATTAGAACGAATCGCTCACTCGCTCCAACGAATTCTCTAGAAGTAGTTCCGCCGCGCGGCGAACGCAACGGCGACCAAGGAAAAGACGCGTTCGTTATCATATCTGGCTCTGAAAGAGAGAGATAGAGAGCGGTTCGTTGGTTCCATGACGCGCCGGGACCTAATACTAGTACGTACAGGTCTAAATTTACATTATTCTTATAGGCTTAAACACACGCACAGATCTGTTTCTTCGATCCGATCTAGCGATGCGTTCCGTTCGCATGTAACCAATTGGGAGCGTTAGATCGCACGCGTTCAAGTGATCGCAGTGACGATAAATCGCGTTCTGTATCTGGAAACAGAAAACGTAAAGATCTCGCTTAGGAACTGTTCATGTTTTGGTTTACTTTCTCGCAAGATAATATTCAATTGTACTGTATTAACGCCAAATCCAATTGCACCATATACATTTTATTAAAATTGGAGAGTTATATTTTTATATTGTATGAAAAAATTGTGATACAGTGTTTGCCTGATGATTTGTTAGCTGTTACCTACTTAGATCATGATTTATGTCATCATGATTTTTTCGTATTTGTCACACAATCGTATCGAACGTTAATTAAATAATCGCTGTTACGGATCGTAGAATGGATCGGAAGGTTTATCGCACCCAGTGTGAAGACTTACGATCCGATCTACCGATCTGTTTTATATAGATGCGTTGTAGATCGGATCGGTGCCTGTGTGTTTAAGCCTTATGAGGGATTAAGTGCAATTTGGGTTGCCTGAAGACGCATGTGCTTTTTATACTTCTTGCCTTGCCGGACTTTCTTTGCCTTTATGTGAATTACCCTCACACGAGTGTTATTTTTCAGTGGAAGCCACACTGGTCCGGAAGCGAACGACGTCAAACTCCATAAGCATATTCTCCGGAAGGTAGTTGCAATTTTACCTCTTTCGCCTTAGACATAAGGTTCACAGATTAAGTATTCGTCAATACGAAAATTATAGTACAGAGAACTGCTTTTGAGTTCCCATATTAATTTATTATTGAAAATTATTATAATCATGTAGATTTTTTTTTGTAAATAATCGATTATGATTTTAGAAAATAGTTATTAATATTTTGGTAGGTAAATTCATTTTTACATTAAATTTTAATTGACAAAGTTGTTTTAGTCCGTGATGGAATGCTATTTGTAAATATATTTTTATTGTAATCATGTACTGTGTAAGGAAATATGGGACTGAATAATTAATTTATGCATGTTTTAAGTTAATTGTGGCTTTACAGTTAAGTTATTAGGATCATTTAGTGTAACGTACATAGAGAAACGCACAAAAATCACAAAGATTTCACAGTATTTAAGTCAGAAATTAAAATGTATTTTAAAAGAATTAAGTTCATGTTTGGTCGAGAGCGAGTGTGATTGACTTAAAATGATTTTTATAGGTAATAATGTTGCAAGTTTATAATAGTATAAATTTCAACATTTTCATCTAATTATTCTGTAATTTATTAATTATTTACATAAATTTAATATTTTATAAAGAGTAATTTTAATTTACAATATTGATTCATTTAAAGCGCTATATTTGTTTTGAATTTTAATTAAAACCGAGAAAATAGAGCTGAGGCGGGTTACGTCATTACAATTATCACGTAGTGCGCAATAAAAGTTATGCTCTCTTATCGCAAATGTAAAATGACGACCTACAGGGAATTCGTATATGATATAAAAATTAGATTGTTACCGATTTGAAATCGCCCATAAAATGTAAAAATCTCAAAAAGCACTTCTTTAATAAATTATTATTATAGCATATACCCTTTGCTTTTAGCACTATATTTTTCTACCTATGTCGTCTACCAAATAACTAAGCGTGTTAAGTATGTATAAGCCAGTGCGAAATAAAAGAAACAAATTATTATTTGCTCATAATTATTATAGTTGATTATATTTGTAACACTGGCTTCCTTGAATAAAAAGCGTTATTTTATAAGTTGGATTGATCCGGCGACTTTTTTTAATTATGAATACAATATATGAAGTAGTAAATGCCTCGAAACGTTGATTGATCCAATTACTTATTATTACATAAGTACTAAATATTAATATAGTTAATGTTAGCTTAACAATGTAGCAAAATATCTAAGTATAATTTGTACGTCGCAGTATACTGACATATTTGTAACTTAAATATATCTATATCAAAGTGTTAAGAATGCAACAATCAATGCAATAAAGTAGTAGGTATAATAAACTGTATAACAGTGTAGTGGTTAGAATTATACCAATACTCGAGTTAAAATGCAAGCTTTTTTTGTTCTTTATTCTTGTAGTAGTCAATGACCAACTGCCAAAGATTTAAATCGTTAATATTGGTAATTCAATGCACAAGTAAAAGACGCATTATTTCTTGACTGTGTAATGACTAATTTCGCTATTATAATTTTGAATTGTGAACTATGTTATAAACCCGCATTTTTTCTCTCATTTTGTCACTGAGGGCAATGAGAGAGAAAGCAGTTTATCTAGATCCTTAGTTCCCAAAGTGGTCCACGGGAGACTCGACGGAGGTCTACGTTGGGAATCATTTTTTTGATTGGCCAACTTTACTTTTTTGACATCCACTCACAGCACAATCAATTAATTAATTAGGTAAACAATCAATTCTCACTTATTTCATTTAAAAAACTCCCCATTCGTGGTTGGAACTCAGCCGCAACGCAAATTTCCATAGTTAGATCTAATCTTCACATTTTTTGTCGAGTTTTGGGAATAAGGTAGAAATGTAGGGGGTCCACCGGAACCAGCTAGATAGCTAGCTGAGAAAAAATATCTGGGAACCTCTATCGAGATTATGAGTGATATATAATATTGTTTGCGGTTTTATAGAGAATAAATATTGACCAGTTTTTCTTTATTTAGTATCACTTCTGTTGCTGCAATAATTTAGCTCAGCTCTTTTATTCGAAGCAAAGACTTCTATTATAACTGCGGTAGACGAGGCACACGCATCAAATCTTGAATCGTTTAAACGGAGCTAATTCACACCGTTGCATTCAGTGTTGTCTAGAGCGCTGTGCGTAACAGTCGCATACGGAACTGCGAAGATGTGTCATTTTACACGTAATAAAACGAAACGAATTACTAGCGAGCATTTGGTTGTACGTACAAGTAGTCCAACGCCCTGTAGGTCATCTTTTTCGCTCTTATTAGCAATTAATATTTCTATCTCGTGCTCGTTTACGTAGAGATAGTTTCTGTTGCTATGGTCAATGTGTAGTTGTCAAATTGCTTTTCAAATGTAATTTGCTAGAGTACACCACCTCTACCTCATTTATAACCGAAGTCTTTGATTCCAAGTAGTACCAAGTAGATTATCTAAAGAATATTTTACTTGTGTTACTGCACAGTTTTGTAGTCACAATTTTTTATGGACGCTTTCATGAAACTTTTAAAATTTACAATACGCATACAAAGGTTAGGTAGGATAGGTTTTTGAAGGTTTTAACTATGTGTTGAACCTCCAAAAAATTATTTAATTACCAACGCGTCAATCTTTCTATCTCGATAATGTAACGATTTAAATCTTAAAAGAAAATACCACTGCAATGAGATTAAAATTTAATCTCGGACCGGCCTTAGTAAAAGGTTACTTCTTATCAATAGCAATAATGTATGTAGTTTGATTTTTGTAGTATTATTTGAGTGAGAATTTACTTCGCACACACCTCGTCTAATTAAATGAGAAGTGCCTTTGTATTCTTTAAGGCCATCGTCACGTGTCGTGGTAACCATGGTCATGGTAACTACATTGCATGCAATAGAAAATATTTGATTTAAGCGAACGACTCTTACGTTCACTTACTTTGTGAATATAGGTACTCGTTTATGATTCCTTATGATATGATCGTGTATCATTAGTAAGTCTCCTAACAGATACAGAGGCCTGTTTCTCTTACTTTAAATTCTACGAATGACTTCTTAGTTTAACTCTCCTTCAGATGAATTTTGTATAACTTTTTCATTACTAATTCAATGTTTACTTAAACATAATATTGATTGTGATAAAATATTTAAATTACTTAGAATATTTTTTTGGCTTTAGTACAAACAGTGGAAAGTTAAGCAATAAATTTAATATTCGGGTTGTAATTTTTTGTAATTCAGTGGCTCTTACAAATTTATGGGAGGTACGGGAATAAATAATTAATTAAAATATATTTCTTTAAAGATAAGTTACTCTGTTTAATAACAAAAGTTTCCACAGTTTTGCATTGCTTAACGACTCTTTACTGCTAATAAATATTTGCTTTAAATTAATTGTCGTGGCTTGTTAAGACGTCGAAGGTGGTTAGTTAAATGTGGTTAATTAAAACAATATAAGCTTAATATAGTGTAACCGGTATGGAAATGTCGATACATTAAACATTTGTCATATGTCACTAAGACTTCGATACTAAAAAGGTGCTAGCTGATATTTGTTTAGGTTTTCTAGTTTAAATTTTACTAAGATATTTTAGAAAAACAAAAACAAAGCCTTGTTCAACACGAACACAATATTTATCAACACATTGACTTAAAACGTAAGATCAAAATAGAGCTTTTTTTTTTGCTTCAAATTCGCTTATTAATAAATAATTGAAAATACTCTTTATTGCATAATACCAAATTTCAGTCTCTTACAATGGTATACTTTATCTGAATGCGATACTAGTATACAATGAGCAAATATTGTGTCATCAGTCAAATAATAATTATAATTATTTTTTTAAATTTGTATAAAAACATTTATACGACTTGGAAACCCATTATAGAAGTGTATAAGCGTTGACATATAAAATATGCAATGATTTTCTTAGACCAATTTAAGAAAATAAAAAATATTTGTCTTGTTTTATATTCAAGTCAGTCCTACACCAATCCTAACAAAAATTTGTTGTTGATAATTCTTATAAATAGTGCATTTATGTCATTATTTGATGATTTCTGTAATGCGCTAACTCGAGCCATTTAAGCCAGGAAATAGATTATAGAGATAACGACATAAATGTATTCAATGTTTGAAGTAATATTTAAAAAAAATTACGTTATATTCTTACAATAGATTGACTTTCTTCTATCACAATATTTATTTCATTACAATAAACCAAGACTTTATTTAATCTTAAAACAATTCGGAAAATCATGCAGTGTATAGCAATAGTGCACTTGTTGAACAAGGTTTTGTAAAAACGCGTCCCTATATTTGTAGACACACAGCGTTTTATTTTTAGGACTAGTATCGATAGAACAAATCTAAGTTCATAACATCCATTTTGAAACTATAGGTCAATGTAAAGAAACACTAAATGAAATTTCTAGTTTTTATTTCGAACGTTTAGCACCGTTTAGCTAATTTAGTGTAATTTTTTAGTATTCACTCATTATTGTAATAGGTCGACCAAAAAGTTCGTCACAGTTTTTCCCATATATTTTTGGAGTTTACTTCTTAAGAATCGATTTTCATATGAAGCCATATGGAAATTTTATGAGAAGTAAAATTAAAACAATGATTAACTAAAAAGCGTTATGTTCTTCTTAAGCAGTTCTACCCAAATCCGATAGATGTCGTCTTTTCCTATTGCATAGTCCATCGACGACTATGCGCTTAAGAGTAAACTCCAGTCGTGCTTCAGAGGTGACACACACGTTTTCGTTTCAAGTTTTTTTTATAACTTTCATAAAAGATTTAAAATGTATAATAGAACAATAATTAGAATATTTTACACAATATAATGATTTTTTTATTTCATGAATGGCAAAAATTCTGTGCTGAAAGACTCGTGATTTGTATTATGGTATTATGTAAATTAACATAATATATTTATAATGTGTTTATGCATCTATACCTATTTGATAGTGAAGAAATTGTATAACATCGCTTTGAGCTAGTTTTTTAAAAGGGAATTCAAAATATGAACTAAAAATTGCCTACATCAACATGACCAGTAGATAATACATTAAAGTTTGATATAATTTTTTTAAATATAGGTAACAAAAAATAATTAACGATTTGTGGACTTTTTGGTCAACCAAATACTTCAAACACATTAGTAATTCAATACAGGACAAAAATAAGATTTAAAGTTAAGGTGAATTTGATTCATCTAATAAAGTAGCTATTGTAGTTTGAAATTGTACGAATTTCTAATAAATTAGTTATTCTAAGTGTGTACAGGGCTGGTGAACACAATGGCGGAGGTTGACGGGCACCTTTTAGGTTGCGTCCTCGTTTAGCTAATAGTGAACGGATAACTGTTCGCTGACTAACTCTGAGCGGACTAATCTCGAGTGAGCGACGGTCTGTAGCCAAATTAGCGTCAGTTCACACCGAGAGAACTTATTTACAATATAGAACTTATTTACTACACAAAAAGGTACGCAGTTCAGTGAGTACTTGCGAGATGCATCGCGTACTCACTGAATTGTATGAAATATCTGTGCATGAAACTGGTTCTATATTGAATATCTACCTTAAAGTCGCATCTCAGTGTGAGCGGATCCTCAGTCGCGAAGAGCTCTTAGCAAAGAAGGCAACTCAGGGTGACTTTGACGAGCCCGTTGGATGAGTGGTTAGGGTGCTTACTTTAACGCTCTGTTCTAGCGTTCCCGAGTTCGAATCCCGGCAGGGTCAACTTTGAAAAAATGAACTTTTTAAATTTAGCTCTGGTCTGGATCTGGAAGGAGTGGCAAGGCACACTGCGTTTTGCAGCCCGTCTGGCGGCAGTAACCACTCCTTTACAGAAACCGTGAAATAACACCACGACCTCTTCCAATCCCATATCCTTAATCCTACTGTAGTCGACAGCGTATATGCAGCAGTTGTGGCATTGCTTGTGTTACAGGCGTTGGTATATAGCCACCTACCATCAAGTGGACCATCAGCCTGTCTGCTGTTTTTAAGATAAAAAAGAAATTCTTGCACTGAGAGGACTGGTCGTAATTGAGGCCATGAATATTCTCGAGGTGATATCTTGAGTAAAACAACTTCGACAGTAAGTGATAGCAAATTATGCGCGTTTCGCTGCGAATCGACTGCTCACTGAATGTATCGGCAAGCGAAACACCACACATTGCATACAGTATAGGGTGGCGAACGATAGGCAGTCAGCTCTTACTGTTAGCCTAATGAGGGCGCAACCTAAGTCTAATAAAGGCTCTATATAGCTAATATTAAAGTGGTACATTGCCATCACAATTTTGGTACTAGCCGATTCATTGTTTTACAATTCAACGTGATCTATTTTCAGTTGATAGTTATTTTTGATGATAATTATGCCTATAGTTACCACATCCAAAATTTTTTATTTCAACGAAAGACAATATTTCTAACAAAATTTTATTAATTAGAACATAATGCTTCAGCATAAATGCTTGAATTTCAAGAACTTGTAACTCTTTTTGTAGGAAAGTACTTAAATTATTTTCGTAATAAGATTAAAATATGAAATAAATAACATTCTCAAGAAGAGATTCAGCTTGATAACAACAGATTTACAAGGAGTTGCGTCGTAAATGACAATTAACTTTCTCAAACCTTAAGCTAATGTCCAAAACGTTGATTCTATTATAATATAATTAGATTTAACGCAGTGACATATAATATAGGTAACTAATTTTATACAGTAATACAACATATAATATAATACTTGATCTAGATTTGAACCTAAGTTATTAGTGAAGGTTAGGTATGTATTTTGGAATTATTAAAATGAGGTAGGTAGGTGCCGCATATCTAAATCTTAGGGCGATTTGCGTGGTTATTATATATGGTTAAATATAGGGTACATATGAATTAAACCATGGCGAAAACTCGCACAGAATCGGCTAGGATAAAGCATTAGGTGTAATTTAAATTAGTCTGTGACCGTCTAATATATCTATCACGATATTTTCAAGTTTATTTAATTATACCCCGGCCATTATAAGAGTGCTGTTCTGACAGGTGTCAATTCCATACATTTTCTGTATCGTTTATTCGGAAATGAACTTTATGCAATGGACATAAAGAAATGTCAAAAACGCATTCATAGAATGACCGTACTAAAGTTTCCTTGTTTTAATTTATGAGGAAATAGTGGAAATCCTTTAAATAACATATTATTATTTTGCATTATTTATTTTAGATTAGTACATTATCTCTGTAGTCTGAGACAGAAACAGTCTTGGTTTTATGGTAGGACAAAGGACAAAACCTTGATAGTGTTTGGTTCAGAGCCCCAATTTTTATAAACATATTATTTTTTTTTGATACTTGTTATAATTATGTTATTTACGGCACGCACTTATTTAATCAATTTTTTTTACCCCAGGAATATTTCTCTTCTAATCAATTGTCCATCTTACAGTCCTATTTTTAAATTCGAATATTAATATCGCAATAAATTATCAATTTTAATCGCAAGTGCCCTTTATTCTTGAATTGAATAAATACGACCACTGAAGCAATTACCTACTCTTACCTGTATACTTACCTAATGTTTTTTTTTGTCTATTGCAAAGATTGACCGTTTATAGAAATTTAATTAAAAATAAACAATTATAAGTATTGATTTTTTAATAGATTAAATCTATTTTCTTTCGCAGGGTTTCTCTTTAAGTTAATTTCAAATTTGTTTTGTATCTTCTAATGGCAAAAAAAAACGTCTACTTCAATTTGTTTGTCATTTAAAATAACTCTTAAACACATTAGCGTGTACGGCCAAGTTTATAATCTGTATTTTTAAATAGGTAACCATTTTTATTATTATTATTATTGAAGTGATACTGCCACATACTAATTGGCTGTTATGTTGAAATAACAGTAATGGAAACCAATAAAGTGTCGTATAAGTTTTGAAATAGTTTTAAGGTTTAGTATAATTTAATTTATGAAAATTTTACCAAAACATTGCCTCGCTTAAGTTTTACATTATGATTTGTTGTAAATATAATCGAATACTTTTGTAGTGTGCTCTGGCATAATACTTTATATGAAAATATACTACACTTTTCACCTGAAATATTTGTTTTAATTCTGTCATTTAACTTACATTACCAATCTCCGCGACAATGGCCAATGGAGTGAATGCTTGTTAGAAACCGAGCATTGTTTACCTAGAAAGGATGTCATTTCAAGAGGAGAACAATCCGCAGTAGGCTACTTCTAGACTAGCCTGATATAACGCAAGCTAAACTGGAAAAGCACGAAAGTCCGAAACATGGCAAGTACTTCTCCGGGCGACTGAAAATTGCTTAGCCGATATGTACTTGCCCCCTAGTTTTTAAAGAAATGTCTACAGTTAATGGAGAATCCATTAACTAGACATTTATCTGCTACTTCTAAAAGTAGTAGCAGTCTAAACTTTTAGGCATCCAAAAATGGCCCGTGTGAAATTTTATATATATATAATATACACCAAGATAGATCTGTCACGTCTATACATATATTATAAAATCGTAAACGGGCCGTGTCTGTACATTAAATATTTAAAAAAAAAAAAAAAAAAAAACTTTGTAGGCGTTGTACTTACGTTACCGAGGTCCAAAAATGGTTTTAAGAAATTCTGTTTGTTTGTGCACGCTAATTTCAGAAATTTTCTTACTGTTTCAAAGGAAATTATTTACATTGAACCAATTAACAATTGGGACAAAGAGTTCTTAACATCATCTGATACTAATTCGCGACTTTTGCCCTTGAATAATGTGTCATCTGCGAATAATACTATTTCTTGATTATCTTTAACAACATGTGGCGAATTATTAATATAATAAATGTTTATGTTTAGAAAAAAAATTATATTTCCAGTAAAGAATATAATAATTAAATAATCTTTCATTTACAATTTTAATTTTTATAGTTTAAAAAAATATATTGATCTTGTAAATAAAAAAATAAATCAATATCCTAAATGTGAAATAGGAACGGGCCAAGAATTTAACGGGAGGGACGGGACACCTATTTTAATTGTTGATCCAGGGGCATTATGCTTTCCATTGATATCATCAGTCTCCAAATTCAGTGTATTACTCTTTATGCCATAGTGTTATTTTCCCGATTAAAGTCTAATGTTGGACGTAATCGAAAGCCTTAGATAGATCACAAAATCACTTAAGGCATCTCAAGCTTGAATATCTCAAGCTTTTAGCATCACATTAAATATGTGATAAATAAGCTCAATGCCCGCATAGGCGCAACTTTTCTGTTTACAAAACAAAATACTTCATACCAAATTAGATAAACAAATAGTCTTTAAAAAAATATCTTCATTACAAATTACAACGAAGTAGAACAATGTTCATACTCATTATTGAAAAATCCGTCCCGCACTGGTGATCCTGGCCGCGTGCCCATGTGATCCTGGCCGCGGAAGGGTTGACCAAAAGCCTAACAAAAGCCGGGCGGGCCGGACTTGTATATATTTGGCCGGATACGACTGTAAAAAGCAGGACACCTGGCAACCCTATCTCCGTACTATGTGTCCCGCCTATACTGCCATTTCAACTTACTAATTCGTCAGGTTATGTCGGTAACGAATGTCTTCATTCCTGATTCCATCCCGCAGTGTAACCCCGAGCATAGCCCTCTCCATAACTCGTTGAACGACGTTGAGCTATCTTATGAGGCCCAATTTATTTTTTTAATTTTCACGATTTTTATCCAGAAATAAATGTAACAATAAGCATGGCAGGCCAGTGATATATTTTGCGCAAATTTAATTATAACTCAACGTATATTTTTGTTTGTTGTCTCAGGTTAGGCGGAATGTCTTGATCTCGGGAGACGTGTGTGACAAGCACTTTGTTAAACTATCATATTACCACTTCGTCGTTTCCATTCATTCCTGTTACTCACTTTTTTTTTTAAATTTCATATTTAATGTATCTTCAACATAAAACGGAACTAACTTATGAAGCATTGCATTTCGACTGGAGATAGTAACGATATACTCGTATATCTTTCTTCTTATTCACTTGGAGGAAATTTTCCAGTTGCCAGTAACGAAACCCTCAAGATTCTTACTTATAAACCCTTCGATAGTATCATTAGAGACTCGAGTTATGTAGGTACCTATGCAGTCAATATAGGTAACGCTGTGGTCAGTAGCACCAAAATCATGAAATTACCTAAGTCTTACGGGAAAGCGAGAATATCAGAGCTTGCTACCCTTTAGAACAATCGATCACAACCTGAACCTTTCAGGCCGCCTCACAAAACCGAAAGAGGATGTGTACATTGGCTGTATTGTTATTTAACCCCAGATAGTTATTTTTTACTAGTGGCAAAGCACACTGCGTTTTGCAGTCATTTGGGCAGCCCAACTGGCAGCAGTATAACCACCCCCCTTACAGAAGATCACCGTGAAATAACAGGTTGTGTGCCTTTGTGTTTCGGTGAGTGAATAGGGATGTCAGAGACATTTTCCCTATCCTTTCCTTATTCCTTATCTATGGTCGGCAGCGCAATTTGAACACTTGTCGCTAAAAACATAATTTAGTCACCTTTTGTGCGAAACGGTTTATTGATTGCTATTAATTCAGAATATAGCATGTATAGCATTATATTTGATTATATGTAGGTATAGATTTAGATGTAGAAGATAGATATAGAAGTTAAATGACACACTATATAAATAATAGTTATTTGTTCAACTAGAGAGCAAAATTGTTTTTTCCTGCGAGTGCCGACTTTAAATTACCAACTAGCGAAGTAGTCTATAGAATTGAATCACGAGCGTAGCGAGTGATTCTAATATAGACTACTGAGCGAAGTGAGTGATTTAAAAGCACGAGGCATAAAAAAATTTGCTCTCGTGTTAAACATACAACTTTTCACCTCAACAGCGAGTTAGGCCATCACCACTGGTATCTTCACAGCTGGGCCAACTCTAGTTTGCTATGGTCGGCCGAATCTAGTCGGCTATGGCCGGCCGACTCTAGTCGGCTATGGCTGGACACACTAATAAAATCCTAATAATGTTATTCCTGTGAGTTAAATCGCGTGTTCGAAATATGAATCACTTTTCCTCACGCTCGCAGCAAAAATCGATTTTCCTGCGAGTTTTTAGGCACCAAAAGCACCCTTTTCGTGCTTGAGAGGTGAAAATAAATAAACAGATATCTAATGTCAAACATATTATTATATTTTGTAACTCAATATACCTAGGTACTATTTAGCCCGTTCAGTCTTCCCCTGCAATAAATAGATACTATTCGATCGTTAAGAGTAACATGATTTTAAATTCCAAAGCAAAAAAGAAATTAAGTTTTTATTAGGAACAATAGAAGTTTTAATATTTTTCACAATATAATTAAATCAGTTTATCATGTGTATAAAATTTGCAACGGACAAACATCAGCACTGTTTTCGAACTTCATTGAATACAAATTATAAGCTCAAGAAATATCAGTTCCTTGTTCTTGTAGTTTATTATTTATTATTTTAATTACTAAATAGCTATTAAGCTTATAAAAATAAGTTTAGTAGCCATTTAGTAATTAAACTATATTATAATATTGTTGACGAGTTACAGAAAATATATTCCTCAAGAACAGGTTGCAATGTACACCTTTTGAGTTATAATTTTAACAACTTAAGTAGAACACAATTGAGTGGACGAATTTTATTAGAGACAATGAATGTAGGTATTATTTTCTTATTTTCTAATACAACTGGAGTACGCATTTAAATGTTGTATACAGGTTTAATTTTGTGGAGTTTGGCATTGTGATGCCATTTTCTGATGAGTTTCTATCAGTCGATTTTCGGTGGTATCTGATATACATAGTTACTGCTTTGCTTGCTTTCTTACTAAGCTGCCATTATGTATTGTTTTCTTTAAGATTTATCTCAAGCGAGAGCAAGGCCTCTACAGTTATTTTTAAAGTATAATTATACACAAAAAACTGCCTCTAATGATTTAGTCACCCAATGTAAATAAATTGATATATCATACCATCGGCCCACATTTATTCATTTATTTCCACTCTAACGAGTGAATATATTATAATTCTGTATTTAAGGTTAGGTATAACTTAAGTATTTTTCAGGAGAAAATATCAAGAATTATTCATTAGATTGTCATTCCCATAATGAGTTCTGTTGTTGTTTTCATAATAATCATTTTTGTAACTATAGTTACAATATTGCATCTGTGCACAAGATTCGTTCATTGTAATATCATCGTATCCTTTCTCTTCGCAATCGTTCTCGGAATATTCTTGTCGGTATCGGTCACAATTCGCAACATTTTGTTGATTCTCTCTTGGGATTTGTATGTCATTTCGATTTATTGTTGGTGGATCGTTGGCTTGAGAGTTCAGGTTCCATCGTTGGGAGACAACACAGCCTATAGATCCGCCGTGTTGGAATGCAAAGGGCCATCCCTAAAATAAAAAAAATAAAAACAATTACTAAATCAATTAAGCAGAAAGCTTGGAAAGTAGTGTCGGGGCACACTGCGTTTTCGCAGTCATTTGGGAAGCCCGTCTGGCGGCAGTAACCACCGCCTTACAGAAGACCGCCGTGAAATAACAGCACGTGTGCTGTTGTGTTTCGGTGAGTGAAGTAAGGGATACCAGAGCCCATTTCCCTATCCCTTCCCAATCCCTTATCCCTAATCCTATTGTAGCCGGCAGCACACTTGAAGCAGCTTTGGCGTTGCTTGTGTTATAGACGACGGTAGCCACCTACCATCAAGTGGACCGTCAGCCTGTCTGCCGATCTTAACATAAAAAAAGGTATGGGCTCCGTGACCCGATGAAAAACTAAAAACTACGCATTTTATCTTTAATTTGTTGCATTTTTTTATTGAACAGATATCACACCACTTTCGTAGTGTAATCGCAACTCGTAATACAACTTATTTCAAATTGAAAAAAATTAAATAAATTATAAATACAATTGCGTTGTGGAAGAAAAAAAAATTCGTTCTTGTTAGAAAAATGTAAAGGAGGTTCGAAACGTGTTAGGTATGAGCGCGTCTACCTCGTCACTACAACAAACAAAGTTTCTTTCCAGTAAAAGTAGACCCATTCCTGCATGTATTACTATGAATCACTAGCAACGCAAATACACAGAAGACCACCACAAAATAACACCATGTGCATGCTCTTGCGTTTCGATGAATGAATAAAGGATGAGAGAGTTCATTTCTCTGTTCCCTCCTAAACTGTAAATGCTGCAACAGCTTGCTTGTGTTAATCTGCAATGATTGCCACTTACCATCAAGTTGACCGTCAGCTTGCCTGTTCTACTTTACATAGCAACTCTGCCATTGGATGCTATTAGGTAATTCGTGAAAATGAAATCGAAATCGGATTTCTCTATCTCAAATGAAATATTTAGAGTCTCACTTTAAAAAAGTAATACATGATCGTATTTTTTACTTGATGACATTTCATTAAGTACTTCATTGAAATACCTCCGCAAATTCCTAATTATTTAATCTGACAAAGACAAATACATAAATACATTCTTAAGGTAAGGAAATTATTTTGGAAGGTAAAGTAATAGGTACGCTAGGCGAGAATATCAACATGATTTCAATAATTAATATTACCGATTCCACAAGAACATGCGAATTATGGTAATAAAAATATAAAACGATAAACACGTTCCGTTAATTTTATGCCTAAAACATGAAACTAATAAACAAGAGTGGACCTCCCAATAATGTAAACATTGCGTCAAGTGTGACCAGATTTGTTTTTGTGTTGTAAGTTTTTGTGCTTTTATGCACATGTTCCCCAAAAAAATTTTAGTTACACTTATAGCGGAATGACAGATTATATGACATGCATACAATTCTAATGAATCAACGCAGAATAGGTTTAGGAACCCTACGTGTTTTCCAATTGATTTTTTTGGAAATTCTCTTGTCCACAAATTAAGAAGAAATGGTTAAATTTGTTTAATTGTCTACATTTAAAAAGGCATGTAAATCAGTGTTGTAAGTATTTTTGATAGGTAAGCAATGAAAATTCCTTGCTATCTTCGTTCTTTTCCCACAAGCTGCAAAGACGCATCGGTGCTTCTCTCTCGTACTACATCACTAATGTGAATCACTAGTGTTGCTTTTTGCTAAGCCCAAAACTCGAGAACGCCTGAACCAATTAAGGTTTTTTTTTTTCAAATATTAATTGAAATCCGAGCATGGTTCTTATGAAAAAAAAACTTGAAAAATTGCCCGGAATAAAGCATCCGTGCGAAGCCGGGTGTAGGTCACTAGTTTTATAATAAAAGTCTGTACACTCTCGCAAATTTATAACGACTTTATCTAATTGTTGATAAAAAGGGAATGAAAATATTATTAGATGGGAATTTGAGATGAATGGAATTAGATAAACTTGTAAGTATAATACGTTGACGAGTTTAGTGATGTAGGGCTTAGTGCTCTAACTCAGGGTCCCGAGCTCAATTCCCTGCGAAACCCCAGGGCCAACTTTGTAAATGAACCTTTCAAAGTTGGCTCTGGTCTGGATCTGGCAAGTAGTGGCAGGGCACACTGCGTTTCGCAGTCATTTGGGCAATCCTTCTGGCGACAGAACCACCCCCTTATATAGAAGACCACCGTGAAATATCATCATGTGTGCTGTTGTGTTTCGGTGTGCGAGTAAGGGATGCAAGAGTCCATTTCCACACCCCTTCCGTTATCGTTAATCCTACTATGGTCGGCAGCGTACTTGCAGCATCTGTGAGGTTGCTTTTGTTGTAGGCGACGGTAGCCTGCTACCTTCACATAGCCAGAAGCCTTAGAAGACTTCCAATGCGGCTGCTGACAGGTGTGATGCATGATCCTTCCTTTAAAACTGTTATATTATTTACAATTAGGACTCATATTTAACAAAAAAAAAATAGAGGTTTTCGCTATTTCCGCGACATATAAAAAGGAAAATGCAGAAAAACAATAAAATCGGAGCAACTCATTAACACTCGGAGATAAACTTTATTTATACTCAACAACAGCTGCAAACTTTTGGTCAGCGCGCGCGCAACGCATACCTTGTTTATTGTTGTAACCTTTTTGTTCCTATGTTTTAACGTCGAATCGTATGTTTATGGTGTTGAGGGAGAATTCGACAAGTGACTCTTAGAAAAACTATTCTTCTAAATGGAACACACATGATGATGGCATCTTACTTAGTCGTCCGCTTTGAAAGAGGAAATACAAAATTTTAGTTACATTTATTTATCATAACGCAACCGCTAAAACTGGTGCAACTGGTTTTTGCAGCCAGCTATGAAATATTTGCTTTTAATATTATAATTATCCTCCATTAGTGAAAACCGTATCAAAATTCATTGCGTGGTTCAAGAGATGTAAACGGAGAAATAGACAGCGATTTTGTTTAACTTTAATACAATTTGGAGATTTTGTTGTAGTACTAAATGTATTAATGTAAATAAATTATTTCTTCACACTACACCACATAAATTAAATTATATTACAAAGGGCTAACATTCGTTAGTCTGTGATGTGTATAAGTAGGCAAACTACCGAACCGGTTGTAAAAAATCTTTCACCAATGATATCTACACTATCCGTGGGAAACATTGCCTTATTTTATTTCTATAAAAGTAGTTTTCAGTTTTTTAAAGATAGTCTCCTTAATCGTCGAGTCCAGCTTGTCCAAAATGCGACACTGTTTCGAAACAAAAGTTTTCGTCCAGTGCGTGTTTCAAGAGAGGACATGGTCTTGAAAAGTTTTCAAGAGGACGTGAGTGACAACGTCATTCAACGAGCTACGGAGAGGGGCTATGTTCGAGGTTAATACACTGCGAGATCGAATCAGGAAAGAATATAGGTATTCATGGACAAATGAAAGTTACCGATATAACCCGCCGGATTAATAAGTCGAAGTGGCAGTGGGCAGGGTAAATAATACGAAGAATCGATGGCAGCTGAGGCCAAAAAGTCTTAAATGAAGACCACGACCGCCAAGCGCAGCGTAGGAGCGTCCATCCACAAGATGGATACATAAGCTAATAATGGACCGCGGCTCGACTTTGGATCCAGGCTGCTTCTAACCGGTACTACAGGAAAATTTTGGTTGCAGCCTATGTCTAGCAGTATCTCACACATGAGATGAGGATGAGATTGAGATTTCAGTTCGAATTTTCTATAAGTACCTTACAATGAAATCAGGAATGGAGTCGTTTCTGTGCCGGAAGCATAGGAGATCAATCAGTTGTGTATGGAGCTAGGGCTATCAGTCAATCAGTTTTGTATGGTATTTTCGTTTTAACGGTTGAAACTTGTATCATTTAGGTAAGAAGAAATTATAGATTTCACTGGGAAAATATCGTGTAATTCAGTAATGGAGTTTCATAAATATTTAAGTTTGAAAATATTAAAAAATCCAATTGTTCCAATTAAGTAATAAGTTTCTTTAATTTTCGAATGTTATCCGAATTTAAACCTCTGAATTATTCGCAGGAAATTACTGAAATTAAGAAAGACTTTTATTACCAAAAGTGTAAGTTAAAAAAAAAAGGCATGGTTTTGAACGATGTCTTTTGCACCTGAGATTTGTTCCTATTTTTTTTTATAGCAGGCACTTTTATAGCAGGCCATCAAATCATCACTTGATGAATAAAGACACATTTAAGACGGTTGAAGCCGCGGGTCAGACTTGTGCTTTATAAAAAAAAAGAAAAAAAATCAAGCCATACAATCTCATTTGTCTGGGTAAGCCGTAATTGACTTCAAATTGCCAATACGAGTTCTATATCGGTAGAAAAAGCAGTGGCAATAATTTACAGACATTGGTAAGTTGTTAATAAACAAAAGGCTCGGCATCGAAAACCGTTAATCCTCCCATCGATTAGACACAAGACCTTCGCGGAACGTGTCACCTAATCCTCCGACGACAGCAGCGCAAGACGCTTGGCGAATGTTCGCCCGCGACTGATTCATTGCGGTCGAGACAGCCCCCGAACGAATTAGGGGGATGACAAGTGTGACAGTTAATAAATTGTGAACAATTATGTGATAACGGGTGACGTGTGGGCGGGTGCTATTTTGTAAACGGCTGAGAGCGGTTTGTTAGCAATTTTAAATTGAGTTCAATACAATAATATTTTCAGAAAGTTGTTGCAACTTTCACAATATTCACAATGTTTGTAGAACCATCTACTGATGGTTTCCATGCTATCAGAGGCAAATGTTTCGCATCGCTATTGCATAGAGTAGGTACTAGCTGTAAAAGCATTATGTAACATGCCTGGTCTTGCCTTATCCTGAGATCTTGAGTAAAATTAGTTGTTGGAGCTATAATTGTTTACTTTATTAGCCAATAAATCAATATCCAATTGAATCTTATTGTTATCCAATTGAATAAAATTTGTTATTATTATTTTCTTACACGAAACCCGTAAACCTTTTCTATGTTAAATATCGGTTAAGTACCTATTGATAATGATTAGTGATAGATGGTGCCAATTTTAAAAAACATTTTTTTAGTGAATTTCTGTCAAAATTTTTGGAGAATTAGATTGTTTCTGGGCGATGATTTTACTATATTCAATTGATTATGAAGTGAAACTTCTTTTCACGCAATGAAAGTAAAATTTCAAGGTTGTATTGTGTGACGCTTCATTGTAACGATCACACTGAGAAAATTTTACTTTAACAAAGTACCTTTTTGGCTCGGTTAAGGGCAGATTATTTAAAATTAACTAAAACTAGTTTAAAAATATACAAGCAACGTTGGTTATAACCTAACACGTCAACATTGTTATGGATACTTGGTTATTTTTAACATTGCACTTAATAATTTTTAAACAAAATTGTTAGCATTCTGAACCAATTCAGATTTGTTTAAATTTTAATACTTCATATTGTTAAGTCTAACCAAGTTATGTATGTAATTTTAAATATGTTTAAAAAGGGTTAAAATTAACACTTTTTTTTTGGTTAAAATTAACCAATATATCTCTGTTACCGCCTACAACGTACCTATATAATTTATAATAACAATGGATGACGATGTCAGCAATCTTTTAGTGGCATGGAAATTGGACGAATATATAGAAGTATTTAAGGGTGAGTGAAAAACCTACATTTTATATTTATTCATAAACGCAATTTTATATTTTATTCATTTTATGAACAATTGTGATTTTATTGAAATATAAATTTATAAGAAATACTTATATAAAAGAGAATATTAAGAATATATAAAAAAACTATAGATACCTAGGGTATAACTAGGTATATTTTTTGCGTCATAGTGCCCCGAAGGCTATACTCCAACTCCACCAACCCGCCCCCAAAAGTACCCCCTAACTTTTAAAATCTAAAAAGATACTCTACCAAGCTATGGCGATAAACAATTGTTTATCGCCATAGCTTGGTAGAGTATCTTTTTAGTCTACAGATCTAAAACAACCGAATTGTATGTAGGTTTGTAGGTTTTTTGTAGACTTTGTTTTATAATATGTAGTAATATGTAATTCAACCGTAACCGGCAAATATATAGTGACAAGTTAATTGTCCTAACTTGTCTCCCTCTAGACCTCGACTAAAAATTTTTATAATTATGATCACCCCTTTATTTTTCAGGATTTAAAGCTGCTTTTAAATGGTAGCCTCGAAGGCAAAGGCCTTTTAAATTTAGATAAGACCAAGGCATTGGACAACAGGGCAAGACAACTGCTAGTGCAAATTATCGGTAAAAACATACTTAGAAAAAACCCCGATGATATAATTAGAACAACCACTTATGCAAATTGGGCACGTGAAATTTGTGAGGTGTTTCCCCAGGAAAAATCCACTATGTATACTTTTAATTGTTAAATTAAATTCCTTAAAATATATAAAGACTTCACTATTATTATTAATAATTCACAATAACTAAGAGAAAATATGTTTGCTTTATTTTATGTTTTATTTTAAAATTGTTAAGTACAAATAATTGGCATGTTGACCTATAATACCACAATAACATTTATACTTTAAATACAAATAAACGGTTTTTTTTAATATATATTTTTTATTATTACCTAACCTTTACAACAACCAAACAAGTTCGCTCGGAATACCGAGTAGTTTAGCTAACATTAACCAAGTAAGGTTGTAAAGGTTACCGTCTAAATCGGTTAAAAATAAATATGACAACCAAATAAGTCTGTTCAGAATACCGAGTCGATTAGTTAACATTAACCAAGTAAGGTTGTAACCAAGTGGGTTACCGTCTAAGACGGTTAAAAGTAAATGTGTTGTTGCTGTGGCAACCAAACCACTTTGTTCAGAATACAGATTAAATTTGCTATAATTTCAGAGTAACTAAGTTAACAACAACCAACTCAAATGTGTTATTTCGAAATAATCTACTAGGTAAATAATTTAACAGAGTAAATTAATGTTTGCCAATTTGACTTATTTGTTTTTAGCAATACACATTGCAGGCTCCATATTAACAGTGTCGCTTAGTTATTTACAGCAATAACTTATTTATTTTTAACCTTCCCGTTTAATTTTGTGAACTAAATGATTTGCAAAAAACAAAAGTTCATATGATCGCAGAAAAATATTGGTGTTAACTGGACAAAAAAATATAAAATAAAATGGGAAAATAATGGCTAGTTCGGTGCAAAGATAGAACAAGATAATAATTTAAGAAGATTAGATATATTCCGAAGAATAAATTTAAATAGGTAAAACTTTTTTTTTTATAAAATAAACTTACCAAACTCAATGGATGTGGCGGAGTGTGCGCAGATCTAGGCTCGTGTAATAAAGCTCTCAAGTGGGCTATATACGAAGAAGCTAATCGTAGTGTGTCAAGTTTGGACAACTTGGTATCCGCCGGAACCCATGGAAGGGTGGTCTTCAATCTAGAACATTTTAAGAAAAAATAATACAATGCCACCAGATATTTCCTCCTTAGTTTTGCTTTCGCAAGCTTCTACAACGTGGTTTGAAACCTTATGCTGTAATTTCATAGTCAGTATAAAGGTGTAACGATTACACCGTAAGTATATACTGTAAGTATATAGGTTTCTTTGGTGGATATAAATTCGCCGAAGAACCGAGGTTGTCGACGTAGCCAAGAGATTTATCAAATTGAGGTGGCAATGGGCAGGTCACATTTGTTGCAGAGCGGATAACATGGGGTAGCCAAGAATTGGAAAGAGCAGCCGTGGGATGCCCTGCGGCCAGGTGGACAGACGACCTCTGTGAGAAGCGGCTGAATGCGAAGGCAGAAGACCGTGCGTGTTGGATAAGCCTTGCTGGGAGAGGCATACATCTAGCAGTGGAGAGACACAGGCTGACGATGATGATGAATGAACAGGTCTAGTGGTCTTACAGGTATACCTAAATATATGTTGCATTCAGTGTTAGTTTGGTTTTAATCACATTACGGTGTAGTTTTCATTCTAAAGGACCATTATAAACGTTGTTGAAATTTTTACTTAGATGGGATTAATAGTTTTACAAAAATTAAAATTACATCTGCTATATATTTGAAGTTGAATATAATTTGTATTTGAACTAAGAAAGGCCCATAGAAGATTACAGTTAGTTTGGGTAGAATTCCGAAATCTACGCCAGGTGTTCCCTAGTCTTTACGCTAATGCCTTAACACGAAAGTCTGTAATTGACAATGCATATTGCCAGTTTTGCCATATGAACCGTGAAAATGGATGAAATGTCTCGTCCAGAAATTGCAAGTAACTCAGCGAACTATGAGAGGGTTAATGTTCGGCGTTTCTATGAATATGGGTTGAAATAAGGAAATACGTCAGAGAATCAATCTTGACTATTTACAAAAGTTACAAGATTAAGTAAGACAGTAAGGCGATTAATTTTTGCCCAACGAACAGATGAAACGTATTTGTTTTGGTATATTTTAATTTTTAATGCCACTCACCTACAGAATGCTTTGGAGAGCACTCTCATCCTGGCCCGCTCTCTTGCATTTGCAGCGTTTCTGTGTTGCGGCTCGTGACTATTACGCCCTAAAACAATATGTATTCTAATATTTTTTTTCTATTCCATTTTTTTATAAAGTTAAAATTCAGTCAGAGGATGCAGATAAAAGGGAAAACAATACTGACGAATGAAGAATTTTATTCAGTGAGGTCCAGAAAAGTCCAGAAAGAGTAATCCAGAAAAACTAATTAAATTTCAAAAGTAACGTATTTTAACTTAAGGGCTTCACTTGGGCAAATGAAATTTACATTAGAATTCGCTGGTGGCGGAGACAATTCAACAGTTTCTACCATTAGAACAATACACAAAAAAAATTGTGTTAATGCAATTTTTTTAACTGACATTAAGTTATTAATCGGCACAGGATTCATAAGCCGCAATAAGCGCAATAAGCCGTTTTGGAGAGAATTTTCAATAAAAGTCAAATCCTTCTTGTGTTCTAACTTTTTTTGTGGAGTTTCTATTACTTTAACGAAAATCTAATTAATACAATTGGTTCTTCACATGTTTAAGTATAATATATATATATATATATATATATATATATATATATATATATATATATATATATATATATATATTTTTCAAAGCATTGTGTTGTCTATTTCTTGTAACATCTTCATTAAACAATGGATATTTTTTAGTATTTAGCGTTTGTCTCCATCTTAATTTAGATTTGATCGTTTGGAAAAAAGATAGAATGATAAATGGTGAAAAAATATTTTTAAATTCCTTGAGCCAAAATAAAAACAATATTAAATTATGCAAAATAATAGAAAATTACTTTTATACATTTCATTACATAAAGTCACTGTTCACTTCTGTCTGTTTCTCCGCTATCTTCTTCTAAATCACCCAACGAATTTTGATACGGTTTTCACTAACGGAAGAAGCGATAAACGAGAAAGGTTTGTTGGTTGTATTTAAATTAAATGTCTGTTAAGTTAGTAGGTACGTAAGTCAATTTATTTGTTGTGGAGGAATTATACTGTACTGTAGCATTAATAGATTCCTATAAGTCCTAAAGTGAGGATTACTTAATACTAAAAAATAACTTAATTCTTTTAATTTGTTGTTTTTTTGCCTACAATTATATGAAAATTATCGGCTGCTATCGAAAAAACTCAAGTCTTTGAAACATAATGCAATTATTTAATAATTACCTGAATTTGACTGAGTATCATCGAAAAAGAAATCATCATCTTCCCCGTCGTCCGATCTCCTCTCGCTTAGGGGCGATCTATTTGCGCGTTTTCTAGGCATTTCAATTAAAATTAATATTGCACTGAACACAAAAACACAATTAAAACATTTTCACCATATCTTTGTAATTATAGCAAAACTAATTGATTGCTATTGCTACCCTGTTGTCTTGTGGGGTTACCATTACCTATTGAGATGCGCGGGCGCAAAGGCGGGCGGCTCAGAGAAATGTTGGGCGGCGCCAGCGAACGCTCCTCCTCACCACTAAGCTCAGGATTATATCTCGACAAATAAACGATGTTTCCTGTATTCAAACAATATCGTACAGCATCTTACGTCTATGTTTAATTATTTTATTTTATGGCATATAAACAGGATTGTTTTGGGAGTTTCAATTAATTTTTTCTGTGAATACCATCGAGACTGTAAAAGTATTTTACGTGATCAAAATCATACTTACAATGGTTTATTCGATGTAAGATAGATACAGCCATTAATTGTTTTATCGTCGATTAATAATGTTTTTTGTAGTCTTAGAGCAACGGGGTCGACTCGTGTCTATGTTTTATCTGTCCTTTAGCCACCTTCTATAATTATGAAGGGTATCCGGGCAAGCCTGCCGCTATTTTTTTTATGTTAAGACAGGTTGACGGTCCACTTGATGGTAGGTGGCTACCGTCGTCTAAAACACAAGCAACGCCAAAGCTGCTGCTAGTGCGCTCCGATAAGGATTAGAAGGGGATAGGGAAATGGGCTCTGGCATCCCTTACTCATTCACTGAAACACAACAGCACACGTGCTGTTAATTCACGGTGGTCTTCTGTAAGGGGGCCGCCAGACGGGCTGCTCAAATGACTGCGAAACGCAGTGTGCCCTGCCACTACCTTCCAAATCCAGACCAGAGCCAAATTTGAAAAGTTCATTTTTCAAAGTGGGTCATGCCGGGAATCAAACCCGGGAACCCTAGAACAGCACCGTAGCCACTCATCCAACGGGCTCATCAAATTTTTTTTTTTTAATAATATAAAAATGGAGTAATAATAAAATAGTATATGGTATTTAGAGATACATTACAATTTGTGATTACCACTAATGGTTATTGTGATTTTGTGAGAGATAACCGATGGGAAAATTTCAAAGTTAGTTATTACTTTAAATAATTTAATCAGATATTTTACAATAATCGCATTCATAGAAGTCTTTATTACATATGTTTTCGGTTGAAGTAGCATTCGGACTTTATACCCTCGAGTCCATAATTTAAAACTTCAGCTTAGTATTGCATAAATGCAAATTATCCAGTTTTCCCATAGCGCAGCCAAGATTAGCAAACCTTCTTCTTATTCCTTTTTTTTTAAATCTATTTACTAAATGTGTAAAGCTTTAGCTGTATGTAAAATATGTAAATATGTAAACTGTATGTAAAATATGTAAAAATATTTTGTCGATTTTATTACAAAACATTAAAATTTCTGACGCTACACAATATTTTCATTAGCTCTTTTCTGGACAGTAGTTTAGAAGAATTATAAGCGTACAGACTGACTCGGACAACGATTTTATGGGTTAGTGGAAAAATGTGGAAACTACAATTAAACTGCAATATGACCACGTAAGCATAAAGATCATGTCTTAGAAAGACTATGTTAGAAAAATTCTAAATATCAAATTAGCTACATCTACTTGTTAATACGGCAAAGTAGCCAGGCGATTATATTATCTCAAAATTATTAGTACGGATCAATATCTGTTAGATCAATGATTTTATTAACTAACAGTGATTTTATTTTATAGTGTAGATACCTATACATTGATAGAACAGTTATCTGATACATTAGTTATAGCAATTCAAAAGAAATTATATTCATATCCTTTAATTTTAATTTATATTACTTAATTGTGATATTTTTTTGTAATCTGAATGAAACTATTTTTTTTTATTGTTAAGGTCGGCAGACAGGCTGAAGATCCACTTGATGGTAGATTTAAAAAATTAACAGTGACCCTATACAGATAATATTAGGATCTCAAATAAAACGGATAATCTACAAGCATTTTTTTTTTGTAAATGGAAGTGTGAAGCAATTAGCGCCGTCGCAGATTGTACAAAAAGATTGACAGAACGGTTCGAGGGTCGCCGCTTCCTTGACACATAATACTTTTATTTGGAATCTCTCTGCACGTGCTACACAGTCCTTACTGCGTTCACTTCTTACTTCTTTTCTTTATGATTCCTAGTAAAAAATATTTATTCATTATTATACGGGACAATAAACATATTTTAGATATAGCCAAATTCGTAAAGTCAGAAAATACAGGTTCGTTTGAAAGGAACAATGGAGACAAATAAGGAACAATGGACATATAAACATATAGTGTACATATACGATCAAAATTTGTAAGTTTCGTTAAGATCTGAGTCCTTGGAAATTAATTCTATTAAGAGTTCTAAAATTAATTTATAGATTTTTTATTTTTATTTTTTGTAACGGTCGTCAGAAAGGCTGATGGTCCACTTAACGGTAGGTGGCTACCGTCGCCTGTAACACTAGCAACGCCACAGGTGCTACAAGTGCGCTGTTGACCTTACTATTAGGATTACGAATTATAGATAGGAAAATGGGCTCTGGAATTCCTTCCTCACTCCCCGAAACACAACAGCACACATGCCGTTATTTCACATTGGTCTTCTATAAGGGGGTGGTTACTAGCGGGCTGTACAAATGACTGCAAAATACAGTGTCCCTCCCACTATTTGCCAGATCCAGACCAGTTGGCTCTGCCGGGAATAGAACCCGGGACCCCGAGGCTTCACAATGGTCTCGTCAACTTCCTGCTTCTTTTATTAGCTGAAAAGATAAGGATTTATTATGGGAAAATTAGCTACAGAAAGAAAACTTTACATTTTAAGTAAAATATTTTTGAAATCAACTTCAGACAGAAGTCGTGTAACATATTTATAAGAAAACTTCATTAAATGTTCTCAGTTCTCCTTAACTACTTGAAGCCTTTTCAGGCTAAATAACTTTATGGCACGTGTTTAATTCATTGATAATTTTATTTATTATTTATTTATTTATTATAGTACATCGAATAATTAAACTAATATTTGCATTGTCCTATAAAACTGGAAAGCAGTCTGACTATGGGTACTATTTAATACATACTAAGTAAAACAATAAGTATATAAATGATAATAACACTAAAGAGTCGGTTACATAAAATATAAAATTAGCAAGATTTAAAAACGTAGTATTGTAATTTAAAACAACATATTTTAAGATTTAATTGTATAGAAGTGTTTTTGAAAGAGAGGCAAGATGGGTAGCCTGCCGCAAATAGGTTCTGATTAGGGTTGTCGGTTATGGTTCTCAAATTATTTATATCGCCATGTAATTCAAAAATTTTATTTCATTGAAAACATAACTAGAAACTAAGCCCCATAGATTTAAAAATTTTCTTCTGATATAAAATGTATTTTAATGTTGAATTATAAAAGGCGAATCTACATTCCTTTGTTTCTAATTCTTATTTTATTGAAACAAAATTATTACCTAATGTTCACAAGATAACATCATTATTAAATAGGAAAATCTGTTGTTAAAAACGTTAACAATAACAAACTGTTTATATTTACAGTAGACTTTACATTAAAAGTACCACCAAGTTTTACTAAAGTTCTCTTAATAAGTACTAGGTACCTTACTTATTTAAGTAAAATATTAATATGAGCCCTATATATAATATATATAATAGTTAGGTATACTGCCTTCAATATACTCCATACGTTCAGCAATTTACTCAATAATACAAAGTAATTCACTCAATTACACAATCTTGTCACAATGAAACGCTGAGGGAGTTATTGTTAGCAAACGAGCAGACTTCTTGGTAAGAGAACCAATATGTCTTACTTGAGTTCCCTTATATACAATAATTAATATGAACACTACATAATACGTACTTAGATATTAGTTACATTATACCTACTATAGGCAACAATATATAAGTAATACGTATACTTCTTGAGTACAGCAACTTTTGCGATAATACAAAGAAATTTATTTAATTACTTAAGTACGTAATATTCACCATGACAATATGAAACGCTGATGGAGATATTGTAAAAATGTCTAAGTGATTAACACTTCGTATAAAATGTCGGTGAACGGTGCAAGGGCTGTTCAGGGAACAGTGCCAGACATTAAATAAATGGCCATGACGAGCTCTCAGTATATTGCAATTTAATACCCATCATAAGCAAATTAAAGAAAATTAATTTTAAAATTTCTGAGCGACAACCCTAACACATCCAGGTGGTGCATATCAAAGCATTGAATTTAACCGCTCCGACGAAAAGTGATTCGTTTTAAGCGCCATCCAGTGTGACTTACTGCTTTCTCAACAAATATTATTCTTTGTTCCACTTACACGAATACAAATTACTAAAATTAATACGAAGGTGTAGTACTTAGGTATTTAAAATTATATACCTACATATTTATACTATACCATATTTATACACATACATGTTTATGCACGTTTAAGTATAAATTTTTTTGTACACTATTTTAGAATCCATAAGTAGGATTACGTGTAAATAAATAACTATAGGTAGGTCTCAGACCGAACAAGGCAGGATACGACCGATTCTGCAATAGGATGACGACCACATGACGACCGCTCGACAGTCTGACGCGAGTAGTTGACGCAGCGCGTGGTCGTGTTTATTTTAATAAAAACAATATCAATATCATATCAATATGTCGTCCTGTGTCGTAAAAATGTGCAAAAATAATTCTTGTTTTCATAACAAGCTTTCCGGAATAACTTTTCAGAAGTATATTAATTGAATATAATGTAGAAATATATAATAAAGTTTCTATGAAATATGGTTTTTTATTAGTGTTGCAAGCTTCGTAAAAAAAATTACGTCAATACATGGTTACGTTTATTTTAATTCGCATGCGGCCCATGGCCGCCCTTATGAACTTTGACTTTAGAATGAAATGTGTTAAAATTAATTATTTAACTAGTAACAAGATTACTTGCCGATGATACGATATTCCCTGTTCCTTTTTAACCTTCGTATCATAATTTTTGCAGCCTTTTACTACGCATCTAGGCATTTTCATAACAATTTAGTAAATACAAAACTTCTCTCAATTACAATCTTGCGCGGACGAAGGACGACGACTGCCGTTAGGTGGCCCTAAACTGAGATTTTAGGGCCAATGCGTTGGTGCCATTTCGCCCCATCGTTGGCCCCGTCCTTACGCTAGTAATAATACACATATACGTCAATGTCCAACTGTCAATGAATCAAAAATGGACCAAGGCTATAAGGGATAGCAGAGATGGCGAAGATTGGCTGCCTTCAAAATTCAGTGTTATTTGAACATTGCATTTTAAAGAACGTGACATGTACTACACCAAATGTGACAATTGAATGAAAAAAGAATGAACACGCGTTTCTAAATTTCCTTAAGTTTGTTGAGCATGACATTGGAAAATTGGCCACCTTACCACCGCACCAGATTGCAATGGTTTTAGGAAATATGTAGTAGGTTATATAGCTGGTGGTGTACCTAGCTCATTATTTATTATAAAAAAATTCTGAGCCATATATATCTCGTTTATTGTCTGCTGAGAGACACGATTTTAATAAACTTATTAGTGAAAAACAAAGGTGCTTTAAGTTTTTCTTCATTAGATATCTACAATATGTTCGTGTGAGTTGGTTATAAAAAATGAATGTTAAGGAAGGAATAATAATTTCTTCAAAAACCCAACACAATTACATATTGTCAAAAATTGTGAATTAGCAACAAATAAATTTAATTAAATCTGTCATATCTTATGTATATCAACATTAGATTTCATCACATTGTCAAAACAGAAACTTTAGAAAGGGATTTGATCAAAAACTTTGTTTTACTAATTAAAATATTTCTTATACTATTCATAATTGTACGCCATCAAGGCAGACCCTAAACAGAGCCAATAAAAATTAAAATTTGGTCAAATGCAATTACCCGTGGTCACAAAATAAATAAGTCAATATTATTATTAAATTATTTTATTATTCACAACGAAAAATAAATATTGTTTAATATACCTAACTATATATTTTGTTTAATAAGTATAATAATAATTAATAGGGTATTACACCCATTTTAAAAAAGTAACTCAATTAGATTCTGTAGTGCTAATGAACCACTAAACCACCAAATTTTTATTCAATTGATAAGTTTAATAAAAATGCATTTAAAATTTACATTTTTAAATTTCGCGCGTAATTTGACGAAAACGCTGGAAACCATTTTGCTCTGTGGTCATGACGTCAGTTGGCTGTGTAAACAAATGTGCCGGTAATTGACATGACACTGACTGACATTTTTTTGTTTACACAACCGTATGACGTAAATATGGCGGCTACTATTTCATTGTGTTTAAGAACAGGCTAAAAATTCTGAAAACTTTGAATTTAATTTTAAAATTTATTTTGTTATTTTACGAACTAAAACTAACATTTTCCGACTGCTTTTTGCCTAAGCTATCTCAATAATATACTTTTAGATTTTTTTTTCATATAGACTTTATAAAATACCCTATTGGGGTAAAAGATATAAGTGGGCAACGTTTTTAACTGCACACACAAACGCATCGCCACTATATACGACACGTAGGGTTACGCATAAATCTTCAGCGACCGGCTTCATTTTCTAAAACGTTTTTATTCGTAAGGGCTCCGTCTATAGTTTTAATGGAGAAGACCAACGTTTTTTTTTTCAGCATATCTACAAAATAGGTAACTCGAGAAAAAAGAATCTGTTTTTATTTTTTTCCTATCTTCAAAAATGACTGAGATATTAAACGTTAAAGACGGCTTCCGCGGCAAAATCCGAGTAAGCGACCGCGCTAACGTGTGACGTCACTCCCTCCCTCTACATAGCATACCTTCGTACTTTAACTCGTTGCGCTCGCAGTCTCGCTATAAATTTAATTTTTTTTTATATTGGATCACTAAAATGGTTAAAAAATATTGTATTGTGCCAACTCCAGTGTAAAAACAGCCCGAAAATTGTTTTTTTTTTCTGTACCAAGCGGTAATATTCGGAAAAAGTGGTTAAAAGTTATGAAAAGAGCAGATCCTCTTAAAGCCTCTAGTTACGTTCATTGTTGTGAAGATCACTTCGACGTACATCCAAAAGTGTTTCTTTTAAGAAATAGACACCTAACCTAAAACTGTAGTTGAATGTACAGGCCAATGTCCTCGCGGGTGGCGAGGGACGAGCGCGTTGAGTTGGCCTTGGCAATGACTTTTTGTTTTAAAAAACAAACCCATTTTTATTAAATCTTATCACAAATGACTCAAAATACTAAGTATTTTGCGGATTTATTACGAAGAGGTCATGCACGAAACCAATGCCTATTTTGAAGGATTGCCTAAGTCGTATTTTATGAGAGGGATCGAAAAGCTAGAGAAACGCTGGGTGAAGTGCATTAAGCCACCTACACGGAGACTACTTTGAAAAATAAATAATAATAATTTAATTAATTTTGCTCCTTGTTTAATATGTAGAAGGATGATAAGAAATTATTATTGTAACTTTATTCCAGAGTCTGTCATTGAAAATTATATCAAAACACCTTTACAATAGAAGTCATCACTAGCTGTGTGAAGAAATCTGAAATCTGAAAAAAAAAATCTTTTTGTGTTGAATAGTCCATTTATCAAGAAAGGCTATATAACATCACGTTACGATCAATATTTTATATATCTATTTTATCATAGCATATACGCAAAACTTTAAATACTTAATACATACTTTACATTGATCACACCCAAACTAAATAACATCACTAAATTTATTTGCTATAAAGGATGAAAGGAACTTTTTATTTTGTATTTACCTAATAAAAAAGACAATATTTAAAAATGAAACTAAGAAAATGTTTGTCCCCCTGCCGTTTGACACTCGACAAAAAACAAACAGTTGCCTTTAAACTTGATTGAAATATTACATACATGAGAAATTACACATTTACTTAGTTATACAGTTTTATTCCTCGCGTATCAGCGGCTACATAATCACCATTCTCAGACAAAGATCGCGTAACCATAAAAATGTCGACTTTTGGTAGGTTATCCAACTGTCCTCTTACAAAACCCTCTTCCATCACTATGTTTATTTAATAACAATAATATTTCAAGTAGTCGCTTACACAAAAACTTAAAATAATAACTACAAACCACAACAATCAAATTTTATGAAAATAAACACTCCGCATTACTTGCAATCGGACAATAACTGTGGGGATATGACGTCATCGCAGTAGTTCGCGATGAACGCAAATTTTAAAAAGAGGTGAAACTTTACAACGCTATAACTTTGGGAATCCTGGCCCGATTTCGATGAAACAAAAACTATTATTATTTGCACGAGTACGCGCATGAAATCAGTAACTTTTATAGTAATATTTGGATGTGTTGGTCTTCTCCATTGATCTGACCTTTGGATGGGTCAAAAACTTGCAACCTTGCAACCCAGGAAATGTCAAGCAAATAAGACGTTCGAATCAATACCCACTGTCGAATTATGCAAGATGTGTCGCTGTTAAGAAAAAATAGTTACAAAATTTCTTTTTAAAACTAATTAAGCATTTCATTTTTTCTTATTAATAAATTAAGTTTTCTATAGAATATATAGTGTTCTGTGTTGTGCGTCTAACAAATTTGACAGCTGATAGTGACACTAAAGAGATCTAAATCTAATTCATGAACAGAAAAACTAAAAAGTACAAAAATTACGCTGCTGTCCAGTGTCCACTGCGGAACACAAATATTATGGGTTATTAATAATAGAAATTCTACGTAAAAATGCTTCCAGGAATAGGTGTCTTTGGAACTGGCTCAGTAGCCAAAGTTTTAGTGCCATACCTAAGAGAAAAGGGGTTTCCTGTTGAAGCGATTTGGGGTGTGACATTAACCGAAGCGGAAACTGTTGCTAAAGAACTAAAAATTCCTTTTTTTACCAATAAAATCGACGATGTACTATTAAAGAAAAATGTTAGCCTTGTATTTATAGTGTGTGCGCCCAACCTTCACGCTCAGATATCTGTTAAAGCCCTAGGCATAGGTAAACATGTCGTCTGTGATAAACCAGCCGGTTTATGTCAGGCAGAAGCTTTGAAGATGGTACGAGCTGCACAATATTATCCCACTTTAATAAGTATTATTAATCATTCATTAAGATTCTTACCTGCCTTCAGTCACATGAGAAAGTGTATACAAGAAGGTTATCTAGGAGACCCTGAAGATTTAACACTTATGGATGTGCGTGTACAAATGGGGCCCTTAGTAGGTGACACATATAACTGGTTATGTGATGACACGATGGGTGGAGGCACCCTTACTTTAATAGGAAGTCACGTCATAGATTTGGTAACATATCTTACAGGTCAAAAGGTCGAAAAAGTGCATGGGGTTTTGAGAACATTTGTGGAAGAGACGCCTAAAGTTAATGGCATAAGAAAGATTACAGCGCCTGACTTCTGCACTTTTCAGTTGCAAATGGATAAAGGATTGCTCGTGACTGCTACACTAAACAATCACCTTCCAGGACCTTGTTTTAACCAAGAGGTATATATTTGCAGCAGGAGGGGATATCTGGTCGTGAAAGGAGGAGATTTGCATGGGAAATTGCACAAATGTAACACTATAAAAAATTTAGAGGATGAAGGGAAAAGACTACACGATAAAGAGGAAGTAATCTATGTAGATATTGAAGATTTAAGTTGCGCTTCAAGTGTAGTACCAAAGCCATATATCAAAGGCCTTTGTAAGATGATTAGTGCTTTAAAAGAAGCATTTCTACCTGTCAAGGAGCAAATGGATTGGATAAAAGAACCAGTCAAGGCTGCAGCTACATTTGAGGATGGCCAGAGAGTACAAGCAACAATGGAGGCACTCAGACAATCAAATGAAGACGGCTGTTGGATACCAGTACAAATTTTAAAAGAGCCACCTGATCCAAACCCAGCCTTGTCAGCCGCAGTGAGACAGACAGCCATATCCTTACAATAGTTTTTCCATTAATTAGTATTCATATGCCATTATTATGTACCTTGTGTAATTATATTGTTAGTTTTGATTTAGGTTAATTTGCATATTTATTTTGGAAAAATACTTTAGAGTCATCTATGTGCCTATTTACATTAGTAAAACTGAAACGTGGAAAATCAGATACCTGTGAGTATAATTTATGGATTTTAAAGCAATATCTGTTGTAATTATAGCAATCTCATTAAGACAAATATACATTTTATAAATTAAAAACACTTTTGTTAGGGTGTGAGGTGGCTAAGCTACAAAATTATGTCTATTTTCACCTAAGCTAAATTGTGCAGTGGAGCCAAGCAATGTTTAGAATGGTAATTTTTGCTTCCCGACAAGCACATGTAAAGTCTATCACATGCTAGCTAACTATATAACTATGTAATTGATGAGTACATTATTTACTTATCTTTGCTCTGCTACACCACTATCGCTAGCTCACATCCTTTGGTCGCATTTTTACTTTTAAATGGTAAAAGAGAGGGCCCATCCCTCGCCTTCAGTATCTAAAAATAGCTTCAGAGGATTGTTTCCCGCTGAAGCTAAGCTATGAAAGTAAAATGTTATTGGTGCACATAAACATGCTTTGCTATGTAGTTTCTGACACTAATTTTGTTGATATTTTGTTAATTTCAATAAAGCCATGTATATACACTAGATAATGTCTTATAATGAAGTTAAGTAAGTAAGTAGGAACTTATTTAATTAAGTGTGCTCTATGTTGTTCTTGACTGTTTTTCTTTAAAATTACTTAACACCATCAATTACTTCCTAATTAATTTTGTTTATTCCAGTTCTTTTCCTTGCCATTCACAAGTTCTTTATGAAATATTTGTTGTTAAGAATGTCTTATCTGTGATTGAACTAAGTAATACAAAATAAGTATTTTGTACTAGATATAAGTACAAATATATTAAATTAATCAAATAGATCATTTTTCAATTAAAATATAAGAATCTGATTTAATGCACCTGTTATATTCTTTTTAAGATACCTCTCTCTGATAATTCAATAAAATTAAATGTAAGTTAGCATCATATTCAAGTTATAAGACAGTAAAAACAAGAAATTGACTGTACTATTGTAATCCAATACATTACCAAATAAACACTAAACTTATTCTGCTAGTTAATATACAGTTAAATGTCTTTGTTCTGCTCTATTGAATAATCATTACATTGTTGTGAATTAATTTGAAGAACCTACGAGTAAGGGCGCAGTACACTTGGATACCTTCTGCTATTGCTTGTGTTCAGCAATGGCAGCAACCTATTAGGTATTTTCATACATACACATCAAACCGGGAAAGATTATGGACTTTTGGGCAGAGCTGACAACACGCAAAAAGGCCGTAATGACTAATGTAGGAAACAAGCTCAATATTGAAAATGGGGCTTACTTACAGAGTCGGCAAGTGGACACTTGTGTATAATGGACACGGCAAGTGTATAATACTTGTGTGGTTTGAAGAAGTTTTCCCCTATAAATGTGTCTTAGGTGGTGACACCTAATGTACATACTTTATAGATAAACTTAATAGGTATTCAATATTATTTATGTGAAGGTTTTTAGAAAGACTGACAATCCATTTGATGGTAGAACGCTACTGTTGCCTATAACACAAGCAAAGCAACACGTTTTGCAAGTAAGGTGTCAAGCTGAAATAGGGGAATGGGCTATGGCATCTCTATTCACTCACCAAAACGCAAAAGCAGACACTGTTATTTCACAGCAGTCTTCTGTAAGGAAGTGGTTACTACCGCCAGACTGGGTACCCATTTATGACTGCGAAACGCAGTGTGCCCTGCCACTACTAAATAATACTACCTATTTAATTGAAAATCCAGTTGATGGAACTGAATAAAATCTTTTCAAACTTGTAAGTTAGCCATTATTGGTTTCAAGGTAAAGGTAAAATAATAATTGAGAATTTTAAGTGATAACGACAGCCAAAATAGTATCAAATTTTAATATTCAGACAGTGAATTATTAATATTTCTTAATAGGTTCTTATAGGAATTTTCTAAATGTTCTATATCTATACATCTTATAAAACAAAGTCACTGCCTGTTTCTCTCCTAACTTCTTCTAAATATCCCAATGGAAAAGACCATTTTCACTAACGAAAAGACCAATAAGCGAAGAACATTTGATTTGATAAATCCGTGCGAAGCTAGGAGTGGGTATATTACAAAATAATCAATATCTGCTTAGGAAGTCATTCAAAATTAACAATTTGTGTACTATTACACCAAAACATTGCAACAGTTTTTAGCGACTGAATTTATTGGTAAGTTCATCTTCCTTAGGTGAGACTGGTGACCTTTAGATGATGCAATAACAGAAAAATGTAAAAATTTGGTTAAGAACAAGAACAAATGAAACAAATCTTTTGTAACAATTATTTATAATAAGAAATGCAACAGATATACACCTGCATTATGTTTAAAAATTACACAATCATATCATACTCATACACTACATATTCTAATATGTTTATAACTAAATGGAACCGTAAACTTCACAAATTAAAATTAGCATCAGAATTTAATTAATCTTAGCAAGAATATCGGATTCCCTAAAAAGATGGTACTCTTTTTCATCTTCGAGGTTAACTTTGGTACCGCCGTATTCTGGGAGAAGTACTTTATCGCCGACCTTCACCAATAGAGGAATGAAATCGCCGTTATCCTTTCTCGAGCCTGGACCGACGGCTACAACTTCTCCGTGCACGACTTTTGATTGAGCTTTCTCGGGAATCACAATACCGCCTGCAGTCTTCGTGATTGCTTCTGCTCTTTTGATCAGAACGCGATCCAAAAGAGGAACTAATTGCTTCACTACGTTAGCCATTGATGAGTTTCTAAAAGATGTTGAAAACAAATGAATAGGCCAAATGCAGACGCACTGACAAGTCCCCAAATTGTCTAGAATATTCGAAATATCCACACTTGATCTTAAAAATTCTGAGTGAGTGAATGAGTAAGTAAACTTGGTTAGGTTAGGTTGGGTTGTATTGACAGGTTTGAATGAATGAAGATGTATGAAATTTGTTATAGAATATTTTGTTCACATTTCCTTTTTCCTTTGGTCATGCGCCATGTGTTGCTATTACAAACAATTATGTTAATTTTTTTATAAATATTATAAATGCACCATTAATTACTAGTTATAATTAAAAATATTGCAAAAAATATTAATTGATATTTTTTGCAGTAGTGGCTCACTCTGTCGGAGAGTAGATTTTTAAATTATATCATGACCTTCGCATAACAAGTACCAATCAACTTGAGCACGGCTACCTTGCAAGTTATGACAACTAGAGGTCGCTATCAACACTTACAACATTGTAAGTAAGTAGGTACCTACCTATAGTAAGATTTGTCTTAGATGAACGCACCACTTACCTATGTATATTCGTTCAACTTGTAACCTAGTAATTTACGTTATGTATCCAATGATTTACGTTATACGACGTAAATCTACCAGTGGCGCCATCTAGTGTCCACTGAGTGGTTCAGTAATAATATAAAATCGTAAAGAGCGCCATCTATTCCAACGGAGTGATGCGACTTCGCTGCGAATAAAGCAATTGAAAAGATAGGGATGATTTCATTTAATGGGGGTCAGATAGAAGTTTATGAAAATGGCAGGGAAAGTGGGGGTGAGAGAAAAAATAAAGAGGACTCGATCTCTAGAGAGGAACGCGATAAGACGTGCACAGATAAAGCATATATATTGTTAAAATGGATAGCCGGTTTTAAGTATTTTGTTCCAAAAAGGAAATACGTAGGAGAATTATTGTAGCAAGCGATATCTCTGTGAGCGATTGTGTTGAGGACGAGCATACCGTCAGCAACAACCTGCTTGTGGAAGGTAGAGATAGATTCTTTTGCCACGACCGCAAAGGTGGTCGGTGGTCGGCGAGCTCAACTCCGTGCATGCGAGCGATCCCAGAAGGCGACGGAGCTGGTGATGGTATTTGGGGTGGTAAGGCATCCTATCCAGTCCATTCACGGTGCCGTATAGTCTCGACGGTGGCGGTGCAGCGACCTTGATGTAAGGTACCCACATCTTATTTTAACTCTGTGTGCGCGTTTGCGAGAATGGTGCAGTGTGCAGGCTATTAAGCCGTATTCGGCCTGTTAATCAGTGGAAACCTCCTTCAGGGAGTGAATGAGTGAAACCCATTTTTGTGTCAGATCATGTACATAGACTTAATTAATTAGAATAAGTTTGGGTTAAGATTAATTTATTGTAATTTTATTTGTATAAAACTTATTAAATTTATTTGTAGCTTCAAAAACAGTTTTTATTGAAATATCCCGCTGGTCATTCAGATTTTCAGATTGCTGGCGCCCTGAGATAATTATGCTCTACCAACTGTTTCTCGTCGGTGAGTCGCACGTAGGTGGACGTGATAAACTTTACACATCAACCAAGAGGTTAACAAAGTCTACATCGTTTTATTTAGTTTGGGTAAGATGGCGCTAAACATAATATTTCATAATGTATGACAGATTATGTATCTATGTGTTTGAGGTAGTATAGTTAACGGTATTGTGGTCAGTTTTTCTCAATGACTAATTTTTCTTGAGTGAAGACGCGGATAGTACTCTATATAACATAAATTAATTAAGCTCTGCTGTTTCAATCGCAATTAATTTAATGCCATTGAGTTACAGAAATAAAACTTTTTTCTATTTCGGTAAGAAGGACCACTTCTATACATGATAATGTCTCCATCATCGATGGTCTCCATTAGCTACCATTAAATAGGAGGCGCTAGTAATATTGGGACGTGTAGGTGCATTTTATTAACAAGATCAATGCCCCAGTGACTCGCCTGGCGGGTTCTGTAAAATATTTACTTAATGTCGGCGACCAGCCTGACGAATTTTATGTTTTGATTTTGTTTAACCCTTAATTCGACAGAGATATTTTTTGTAAAATGTTCGTGTTTTTTTTATAAAATAAAGTTTACAGGTCTAAAATAAGTCCTAAGAAAATGCAAAATAAATTCAGTACTGAATAGTTTTTCAGGAAACAGATGTTCCTTACAGCGGACATTGGCAAGTACCTAACGAATGACATGTCCGTGGTGACGAACATTGCCATTTAAGCTGAGGTAATAAATGAAATAAATAAAATATTTAAAAATAGGTAATTTTAATCAAATAAAACTAACAACTTTCTTAATTTGTATGAAATTTCAAATGGCAATTACGAGCGTTCTTTCCCGTTACAAAGCAAAGCCTTATTTCGCATTTTATACAGTAGACAGTAGTATTTTTATTACACTCCATGCATCGGCCTTCTTCCTTCGTCGATAAAAAATGACCAACATAACGCACGGAAGTCTACTGGTCTGGGTAATAAAAATTGAAGGTGCAGGAGAGGAATCACATGAATTTGATGAAAGAAGAGCATGCAGTTCATCGTCTGAATCTGATTTATTAGAGGGAGCAGGGTGTTTTGGTACTAGGGCTATCTTGTGAGTGCGTAGGCGAAAAAGGCGAAACGAAAAAATATAAGCATACACACACCCATTACCAAGCTGTTATAGAGGAATACACGTATCTAAACGTAATATTAGGCACAAAAAAGTGAACAGGACATAGAAAAATTAGTCATAGCTTATTTGGCAATGTCCGTCCCACCGGACAATAAGCAAAATGTAAACTTTATGTTGCAATCGGCAATGTTCGGTGTGACGGACAACCACTTTAAACTGGGATAAAATAATGAAAAATTTTGCGAAAGCTCATAAATACGTTAATTTTCAAGTGAATATAAAGTCTTAATTATTGTTCACTAAAAAAATTAGTCAAAAGTTAGGAAAAACCACATAAAAATAATATAAATATCTTTAGCAAAACAGGTGACTTCGGTGTCGACTCCATTTTTGATCGAAACTGACATTTGCAGTGATGCCAGTATCCAAAATATATTTTTTACCAATATTTGAATATTTTTCCAGTACACATTAAACAAAATGTCACGATTTTTTTATTTAATTCAACTTTTTTTTAAATTACCTGTTCGGCAGAACGAACACTGTCGAATTAAGGGTTAAAACTTCGCCAGTATCATTTTTGCGTCATAAACTGACGATACTAGTGCGACTTGCGTTGCATTTTTTCCTTTTTTGTAATATAATTTTAAAATGTATCGAATTTCTTCATTAGATTAAAAAACATTTTACTAATTTGTTTCTTTTTTTGAAATGTAACTTTTTTAATGTCAATAAATCCAGCCAGACATTTCTATTAAACATTTCTACATACTATATACGAAAAGACTTTTCCCCGACCTAATATTATTTTTATTATTTTTTATTATTTCTACTAACTCTTGATGTGCATTTTTGAATGTACCTATTGCAATTATCCTCGATCACTACGTGCTCTGGGTTTTCCCAAAAGTACTCAATACGACTCTGCGCTTATAGCTGTGGAATGAGGTTGTTCGTTGTTATTGTTCACGTTACACATACTTATCTATGTTTCACGTTGCTCAGCTCGACCCAGTCGGTCCCTGTACAAAGTGGTTTTTTTTTTACTATATGTTTGCATAATTAAGGTTTACTTTCGTAACTGTGAAAATTAATCTATGGGCATTAACTTTGTTTTTTTTTCATACAGTCATCTTCTCCAGTCCAATAACTTCTTTTATGCTGCTATCTGGTGAATTGGAAACCAAATTTACATACATGTAGGAAACACCGAAATTCCTTTTCAGTGATAATATGTTAGGCAATATCGACATTCGACAAAATTTTCATTTTTTTATTATCAAAATATTTATCTCTATTACTAAACAATGCCTGGCTAGAATCGAAATATTATTATCGTTTTCTTATTACCTAAACAAAAAACATTGTAAAATAAAATATTTATAAAATACGGTTCGTTCTGAGTCCCAATTATGTCATAGATACCTAAAGCGTATGCTGTTGAATACCGAATTATTAATACACATAAAACATCACGAGTGACCAATAATGAGGGAATTAACATCTATATTAATTTAACCATAGATTCTCGTAACATGAATTACTTATTTAAAATAAAATAAAAAAATACCACATGTTAATGACCAATTAGCAGTGCCGGTCACCCGCCTAGCGGGTCCATAGAAATATAAGCGGGCGGCGTCGTAAGTTTGTGTCGTAAGTCGTAAGTTGTGATGAACGTGTAATGCTTGCCAGTTTTTCAGTTTAACACCCATATAAGTTAGTCCTCCTTGTTTTCCATTTTTCATGGTCTATTATACTACATTTACTTTTGAACTTTTATTTATGTTTTTTATGTAATTTAATAATCATAATCATTTATTTATTGCTCAATACAAAATAATCAGGAGGTGGTTGTTATTAAACTGCGACATAATTCAATACACTACAAGAGTCCAGTCTCAATAACTTTGTGATTGTCCCCCTCGACGGGAAGCTGGAGGAACAGAAGCTCAATTCAACAGACTTCGCGAAGAGAAAACAATTAGTTTATTTATTAGTTTAGTTGGTTTACGAAACTTCAAGAAATTAGTTGAGTGTCAGTATGCGGGAGGTATTAATAGTATTAAAGCTTGAGTCGAACATATGGTTGAGTAAAATAAAATGTATTTTAATTGAATATATGTATTTCAAAAACTCTAAAGATAAAAAATGTATGTAACTAAAATTTATTAAGTGATTTGTTACGTTATGTCTAAATCTAAGATCAATGACTATAAGTGCTCGGTGTCTAAGAGTAATAGACATCCGTCTATTTATAGTACTTCTCATAAATCTCTTCAAAGATAGCTAATTTCTTGAGATTGTAGGGAGATTCGACTTTTAACTGTTCATTAATAATTAGGTAATTGAATTTGTTGTTGTCGAGAACAGGCCAACTTATTGAAATAAGATCACTAGTAGTTGGTGTCGGATTGCTGAAAAGAAAGAATAAATATGTTATAAATTAGCCATGCTTCAGCGCGTTGTGCGCGTGGGGCGCGCGCGTTTCTGGACACTGCTTATTTTTTTTTAATTTAGGTTTCTTTTAAATTACTGCTTATAATATCAGCTATTTGTCAGTGAAAGACCTCTAGAAATCGGTCCAGTCTTGTCGGAGATTAGCCGGAACAAACAGACGCACATAAATTTTCAATTTTTTTTAAAATATAAGTACCGTTACTTTGATATGCATTTAGTAAAAAGCAGATGTTTTTGTCATTACAAATAGATATATATCAATTTTATGTATTACTATAGATATAGAATCTCTATATTATAGATTATAATAACTGAAAGAAGACGTACGGTCAAAAGGAAAACAACCAAAAATTCGAATATTGACCATAAAAAGAAAATTTAATAAGTTTAGAAATTACATATAAATTTCCATAAATTACTTATAAAATAAAACATTCAACAAGTATCAAGTTGAAATTAATATTAAATGCTTTGGTCTTAACTAAAAGAGGTGTAAAAATTACAAAGTTTCTAAACAAACTGAATACAAAACTTAGTACACCCAAACATACTTACGAAAACCTATTGTCACAGTTTATAATAAATTTGCATGTACAAACAGCAACACCCTTAACTGCACATTAAAGACGCAACTGAGAGAAATTATCACTGTTTGAAAGGGATAGATATATGTTGTCATTTTCAATGTTTAGTAATAAGTTTTCTAGGTAATAATTCTTAATTCGGTCGCACTGCAATGCAGCTCTCCTGCTCAAATTGACTTGACATTTACTCATAGTTTATTCCAAAGATGTTGTATTAGTTACAATTATCTTTGGTTTATTCCAAACAAAAACTTCATGGTTCGAGACACAAGTCTTGATGTTCTTTACTCAATTCTGTCTTGATGTTCTCAATCTTATCTCGTTTTGCCGTCTGTGTAATACTTTCTTACCATAATTATCTGTAGGTCATTTTGTTGGCCATTACACTATATTGTTTATACGAGTCGGGAGGAATCGACCTACGCTTCGCACCGCTCAATAAAGACGATTTTCAGATGATACCAATGTTTTACGAAACTAAAGTTATTTTTGTGTTTGAGTTTATATGTGCTGACCTAGCAATTTAAAATAATTGCACATAATTAAAAATGTAAATAAAATAATAATAACAAATAATTGTTTTATTTTATTTTATTTTATTTTATTTTATTTTATTTTATTAGGGAAAACAAACAATTACACCATGTATATTAGACTAAAGAAAGAAAAAAAAAAAACAAAACATAAACTTAAATAATAGTGCAATCAACAACATTTTCCACAAAGTAGTAAATCAATTTTATACAGAGAGGACACACCAATAAAAAAAATTAAAAAAAAACCAAGAGAGAAAAATCAATAAAAAAAAAAAGAACAATAAAAGAACAATAAAAACTCATTAAGCTAATGCATTGATTTGATTATCTCTTTTCTATATTTTTGTGGACCAGTTGCAAACAGGTCAATTTGTGTAAAGAAACTATTATATGCATTCATAACACGATACAAAGGCGCACGTTCACCAGCGATAGTTTTGCAGTGTTTCGGCATAAATAGTTTATGCGTATATAGTTTAAACGTGGTTATGGATAAAGGTAGTCGATAAAATCCTTAACCCGCATTCTGCGGGTCCGTCCCGTGATGCGAGTTGTAATCTATATATTGCAATCTATTATATACTACGAATAATATTATGAAGCTGAAGAGTTTGTTTGTTTGGACATGCTAATCTACCTACTTTTTCGAATTGAAAAATTATTTTTGTGTTGGATAGTTCCATTTATCGAACATGGCTATAGGCTATTATAACATCACGCTACGATCAAAACGGGAAAATTTATCGTTTTTGTGAGCTTTTCAATGATCTTAGGAGATATGATAGTTTTAAAAAACTCCACAATAATATAATGATCAAGTACCACGCGCACAAGGCGGGCGATCGTGAGGGGAGAGAGTGGTCGTGAGAGGGGAGGACGTTAGTTTATTTAGTGATCTTAAGCATTTCATACATATTATGATAGCCCTGTGCACCATACAATTTAAACGAATATCTTAGGAATTATTGTAAATTAAAAAGTATGCGCGAGAAAATAAATACAAGCCGTCTCGCACCAACGCGACGCGAACGACGGGAGTCGTTTGATGAAGACGCAAGCGTTATATTACATATATATTTTTCATTTTTCAATGCGGACGAAGTCGCGGGCACAAGCTAGTAGTTAATAAAATCGTCCCACAAAACGTTAAATGCGTCCCGCATGCCCTGCATTACGAGTATTATAATTTTCATTTTCGATTAGATTTTCAAGTATGAGATGTGTGTATTTGCAATATGTGTGTGTATAGATATATGGACATCGGAAAAACGGTTATCTACTTGAAACGTTACGGACAAAACATAATAAAGTTAGGTTGCGTATTAACTAAAAACTAAAAAAACGATATTTTTTTCTATACGAGGTTCCTACGAGAAATACACTATGAATGAACTTAAAAAACATAACATGTCGCTTCGCTTCGACTCTGCTTGTGTGAGTTGAGCCTAACAAATTATAAATATCATTGTATAGTAAGAAATAAGATTTCAAAATGTCATGATCGCATTAAGGTAAAACGAAAACAAACGACTACCCGATTTTGCCCGGTTTAATAATTATCCGACGAAATTGAGATATTTAACTTAGCCACTGGCTAGGGTTCATAATTGTCAACGTCAAAAGCGAGTCTCTTTCCTGCGATATGACAGACAAAATTGTGTGCAGTTAAGTGTGTTGCTGTTTGTACCTACATAGGACTTAAAAAAGTAAGTTAAGGGAAAAGTTAGAAAATTCTTAAATTGTAGTTTTATAAGATAAAACTATAAATATTTCATCAAAATCAGTCCAGACGTTTCGGAACAGTTCAGTCACGTACACACGGACAGAAGAAATTTATATATTATAATTGTACGTATCCCTCTCGTTTCGTTTCTGCTAAAACTCTATTATAGGTACGCCCTGGAGAGCCAACGTCCCTTTATGCTATCTAATAAATACTATGTTACACTTATTAAAACACAACAAAGTGTTCTACTAATAATTTAATAGAAGGTTTTTCATCTTAATTACGCAGTAGGGATAGATGGGATACCTAAGTAGGGATAAGTGGAACAGGCGGAATTTACTTGTTTTTTTTAATGGGCATTTTACGAATTATTAAAATGTCTAACTACACGCAATATTTTTGAGCTTAAAAATTATTTTCTACTATGTATGCTCTCAAGTCTAAAAAACCGAGTTTAAGTTTTAGTTAAGTAAGACAATATATTGATATTTTACCTTGTTTTAGCGAAATCAGTCCACATCTTGGTCATCATGTTTCGGATTAAAATATCTGCTTCCGAAGGTTTTGTTTTGTTTGGTATTTCTACATTGATTATATATCCCGTATCATCTCCATGACAAGCTCCCTTCTTGTTTATACCAAACAATTTTTTAATGAAGTTACTGTCTCCATCATAAGTGAAGACGTATCCAAATGCTGTCACTCCTTGTGCAGCAGTCATTTTGTTACTCATAAAAATATCACTAATAAAATCAAGATCACCAAAATATTCGATAGCAACTTCCTCTGCATCTTTCTTCTTTTCTTCTAAATAAATTTCTTCAAATCTCTTACTGTATTTTTCAATATCGTCAGCATTAACTGACAGCTTCCAATAGTCGAAAAAGTTTTTCTTTTCAATTATATCTTCAACATCTTTAGGCTTCATAGCAGACATCAACAACCCTTCGTATTCACAATAGCCTCGGATCACAGGGACTTTGTTAAATTTCCCTTCCTTCATTAACTTATATGGACAACGGGTTAGGATGACATCATTATTACCAAAGTCCTTTTCAACTGTTGGAACAAAAGAGAAATTTAGTCCTTTAGACTTCAAATAGGTATTTTCCATTACGGCTAAGAAATTTTCTGTGGATTGTCTCATTAGGAAATCATGAATACTTTGATAATTATTTTCTAAACCTTCATAACCCATATCATATGAAATTTTTACAGACAGTTTTTTAATGTCGTAGTTACTAGCCCAGTGATTCATACTTGATCCTGAGTGAATGATTGCCTTATGATAGAGTCCCGCACTTGATTGGGATAATAAGATATATTCAATTGAAGCTGCTCCAGCACTAATTCCCATGAGGGTAACATTGTCTTTATCACCGCCAAAATTTATTATGTTTTTCTGGACCCATTTCAGAGCCATAATTTGATCTTTGAGACCCATATTGCCAGCAGCGTCGGGAATATCTAAACACAAAAACCCGAAAATACCTAATCTGTAATTTACAGTGACTACAATTACCTCTTTATCAATAAGATAGTCAGGATTACAATCTGTGTTCAAGGTTCCATTTCCAAATAGAAAGGCGCCTCCGTGTATATATACCATAACCGGGATTAGTTTGTCGTTATTTTTGGGAAGGATTGGAACGTATACATTTAAATAGAGGCAGTCTTCGCTTCCAGCTGCAAGTTGCATTTGTGGATTATATTGAAGTGATATTAAATTGTCGTCAGCTTTAGATGCATCTCTTTCACCTTCCCATGAATCTGGTGGTTGAGGGGTCTGAAAATTTTAATAAAAATTCCATGTGTAATAGGTTATGTCCAACTTTCATTTATTTATTACAGATTAAAATATTATCGATTTGTATGTCAGTAAAGTGCATAGCATATTTTTAAATAGTGTAATTCTACGCGTAAGAACGCGCTAAAAATCTCATTAAATAACGAAACTCTGCTGAGACTTATTCTGTTATAATTTTTAATATCAAGGTCTGGTAATACCAACCGTTACGTAAATAAAAATCCTTGTTACCGAAATCGTTCCCCAACGATTTATACTGACTTATTATTTTTTTATGTCTTATACCTACTGACCTTATTTTTTTTAATGTTAAAATCGGCAGACAAGCTGACGGTCTACTTGATGGTAGGAGGCTACCGTCGCCTATAACACAAGCAACGCCACGGGTGCTGCAAGTGCGCTGTCGACTACAATAGGATTAAGGATATGGGATTGGAAAGGGTTAGGGAAATGGGCTCAGGCATCTCTTACTCACTCACAGAAATACAACAGCACACGGTGGTCTTCTGTAAGGGGGTGGTTACTGCCACCAGGGCGCTAACGGGGCACTGCCGCCTCAATAGGCACCTTAAAGTAATGGGGCTCACTAGTACGGGAGAGTGTCGCTTCTGCCATGAGGCAGAAGAAACACCAATGCATATCCTGTGCGAGTGTGGCCCTCTGATGCACAAGCGCAGTTACATCCTAGGAAGCCACACAATGGCTTGTGAAGATGTGAAGAATGCCTCTATCAAAAAAGTACTACAGTTCCTTAACGTGGTAGGTATAGGTAGAGAGCTTTAGTTCACGTGGCGATCACAATATTTCAGCAATGGACGACGTGATACTGGTACTCTAGCAGACAGAAATAGCCACTAAGACAAGATAAAGATAATGATACTGCCGCCAGACGGGCTGCCCAAATGACTGCGAAACGCAGTGTGCCTTGCCACTACTTTCCAGGTTCAGACCAGAACCAAATTTGAAAAGTTCATTTTTCAAAGTTGACCCTGCCGGGAATCGAACCCGGGAACCCTAGAACAGAGCGTTAAGGCAAGCACCCTAACCACTCATCCAACGGACAAAACTCAAAAGTCAGCATTGTCATGTTTTTAAAAAGTAAAGATTTCAGGACGACACGAAAGCAATAGCTGTCAAATGAGTATTGAGTACCAAGTAAAGAATTTAGTGAGTATCAAAAGTTGTTTGAAAATTACATTTATATATTTTCAATTTTATAGTTACGAGGTAGACACTATTGACTAACCCTCGACTCATACATAATATAATGAATAAATAACTGTGCCAAAAGTTATACCTTCTGTAGTCAAATATAACAAAATCGTAAACGAGCGGTGTCTGTACATTAAATATTTTATCAAAAAAAAAAAAATTTGTACATGTTGTACTTACTTTTGTTATCGAGGTCAAAGAAATCGAGGTCAAGTTTTTATCTCTTTGTCTGTGCGTTTTTGCACGCTAATCTCATAAACGGCATAAAACCGATTTGAATGCGGTCTTCACTGATGTATCGGGTAAACTGCCCGTAACATTTAGTGTTTGATTCATTCTAATCGGTTTACAAACAAAAAAGATATACCGAAATACCCCCCGTACGAAATCGCTGGCATATTTATTAGTTAAAAAGCTGGGCGCTTTGGTTCGCTAGATTCAATTCAATATAAATTTTATTGTCAGTGTTCCTGTATAAACAATATTAGTCAATGAAACTTACCTTGAACCTCAAGTTTCCCAAGGGCGGTTTAGCATACGGAATTTGAATAAAACCAATATATTCAAAACCATTTGCAGTTTTAAGCTTTTCTCCTTTTAGAATTCCTTCTTTTATTGTCACTTTCTCCATGACTGAACTGAATTTTAAACAGGTGAACTAGTGGATTCAGTCAAAACTTTTGTGTGTATTGAAAGAATAGCCACATATATATATTGTTTAATCGGAATAAATTAATAACACACTAGTATATTCTATTGCAGTTAGTTAAAGACTGAAAGTGAAGGCCACAGTTATTATTTATCACTGTGTTCTACAGAAGGAGTTAAACTGGTACTATTTTTACACTTGAAATTGAAGGTTGCGTTAGTATAGGTACATATAATCATATAGTTACGAATTATACATTTATTTATTTTAATTCTTAATTCTATTTTTTTAAAATATATACAATAAATATTATAAAAAAACTTAAAGTTCCATATCCGCCAGTAGCGGGGCAAGGCCCAAGCTGTAGGTGGTTAGGGCTTCAGAGTGAGGAACCTCCTGACCATTCATGCCGTGTCAAGAAGTACTTACCGCTTTTTGTATCTTTCCCTTGATCCAGCCATCTAGCGAGAGCCTCTTGAGATGTTGGTCGAGGCTCTTCGCTATAAGATCGTTCGCCGAGACGACTATCGGGACGATAATAATAATAATTTTTAATATAAAAGGTGTCCCAGAAGTCGACGACAAGCCGAAAACTCTCGAATCATAAGATCTATCAAAGAAAAAAATCTAAGTAATGTGATGATTTTTAATGTGATGTGAGTTCAGTAAGGTTAAAAGCAGGAATCATAAAGGAACATAAATAGTTTATATTTGAATATAAACTATATGTTCCTTATATAGTTATATTTTAATATAAATAAAAAAAATTACATATAAAGTGTTTTTTTATTTTATGAAATCCGTCTTCTTGTGCCACCAGAGGGCCTCGCGAAATTTACCTTGCCCACACCTAACTAGAGTCTTGCCCCGCCACTGCTCGTGTGGCACCCAAATAGCGAGCTTTTTTGTGTACTCAACTTTTTACAAAACTGTTTTGTGGTAAATTCCCAGCTCTTCAACTATGTAGTAACTACTAATATGCCGATCTTGCTCGACTTTTTCAAAAATGACGTCCATTTTATCCGTATCAGAACGACCAAAGCTAGGTGCAGCATTGGCATCAAAATTCCCGGATTGAAAACGCTTAAACCAACTTTGTGCGACACAAATTTTTTTCGCGACTTAAGTTGCATTTTTTCCTTTTTTTGTAATATAATTTTAAAATGTATGGAATTTCTTCATTAGATTAAATTTTACTAATTTGTTTCTTTTTTGAAATGTACCTTTTTAGTGTCAACAAATCCAGCCAGATACAAATAGTGCAGCCAAAGGGATAGATATATATATAAATATATATTATTTAACCCTTGATGTGCATTTTCGAATGAACCTATTGCAATTATCCTCGATCACTACGTGCTATGGGTTTTCCCAAAAGTATTTAGATTACGCATAAGTTTTAAAATTCACCAAAACTGCAGGAATAGGTACTCAATACAACTCTGCGCTTATCGCTGTGGAATGTGGTTGTTCGTTGTTATCACAGAAGAGAGAGAGAGAGGTTGTTATTGTTCACGTTGCTCAGCTCGACCCAGTCGGTCCCTGTACAAAGCGGCTTGTTTTTTCGACTATATGTCTGCATAATTAAGGTTTACCTTAGTTTGCAGATATTCTTTCTGTATGCATGTGTGTCTCATCGTAACTGAAAATTAATTTTTCATAGCACTTTACGTTTGTTTGCCGGCACATCTCTTTGCCTAAATGCGAGCATCATGGCCAAATCATATTCAAACTGAGCATAAATAGGAGGCCATTCATGTTGAGTGTCAATTATACTCTAATCTTTTGAATATAAAGTATTAAAATACTTTAGTCCAATAATTTCTTCTATGCTGCTATCTCGTAGATTGGAACTAAATTTCCAATCTACGAATTGGAACGACACTCAAATTGACATTTACTCATAGTTTAGTCCAAATAAAAACTTCATGGTTCAAGAAAAAGTCTTGATGTTCTTTACTATTGACAAAGTGAATTGGCTGTCTATTTGACACAAGATCTTTTATCAAAATCTACATTTAATCCAAATTTAATCTATTTCAATAATTTCAAAGCAAATAATATAATTTCGTCATGGAATCCTGGCGAAATGTTTTGACTGAGACCCAAATAAAAGCCATACATTAAACAATTAATGAATTAAGTAATAATTTAATGAAATGTCTGTACGGCTCACTGCTCCGGAAAGAATCCGCATCATAATTTTATAAGAAATGGGGATGAGAGTTGCCGAAATATCGGGACAACTAAATGTGAGAACGTAAGTTTACACCAAATTTTATTTATGTATTTTTCGAAGTTTGTCTAAGTAAGATTAGGTTTAGCTGAAGTTTTCTTAGCAGCACTAATTTTGTTTTTAAAGACGGTCGGTATACACGTGGCTACGACGTCACGAGGAAGGCGGCGATGAAGCGCTACGCGACTGGGTGTTCATAATCAGACACTGAGGTGCATAATCAGGCCAATCTACGAGATCTGTTCCAATTGGAAACTAAATTTACATGATTGTAGGAAACACCGAAATTCCTTTTCATTGATAAATATATTAGGCAATATCGACATTCAATAAAATTTTCATTTTTTTATTATCAAAATATTTATCTCTATTACTAAACAATGCCTGGCTAGAATCGAAATATTATTATCGTTTTCTTATTACCTAAAAAAAAACATTGTAAAATAAAATATTTATAAAATACGGTTCGTTCTGAGTCCCGATTATGTCTTAGATACCTAAAGCGTATGCTGTTGAATACCGAATTATTAATACACATAAAACATCACGAGTGACCAATAATGAGGGAATTAACATCTATATTAATTTAACCATAGATTCTCGTAACATGAATTACTTAATTAAAATAAAATAAAATAAAAAAATACCACATGTTAAGGACCAATTAGCAGTGCCGGTCACCCGCCTAGCGGGTCCATAGAAATATAAGCGGGCAGCGTCGTAAGTTTGTGGCGGTGATCAACGTGTAACGCTTGCTAGTTTTTCAGTTTAATACCCATATAAGTTAGTCCTCCTTGTTTTCCATTTTTCATGGTCTATTTAAACTACATTTACTTTTGAGCTTTTATTTATGTTTTGTATGTAATTTAATAATCATAATCATTTATTTATTGCTCAATACAAAATAATCAGGAGGTGGTTGTTATTAAAATCAAGCTAAAGAGCTTGGTTTTAACTGCGACATAATTCAATACACTACAAGAGTCCAGTCTCAATAACTTTGTGATTGTCCCCCTCGACGGGAAGCTGGAGGAACAGACGCTCAATTCAACAGACTTCGCGAAGAGAAAACAATTAGTTTATTTATTAGTTTAGTTGGTTTACGAAACTTCAAGAAATTAGTTGAGTGTCAGTATGCGGGAGGTATTAATAGTATTAAAGCTTGAGTCGAACATATGGTTGAGTAAAATAAAATGTATTTTAATTGAATATATGTATTTCAAAAACTCTAAAGATAAAAAATGTATGTAACTAAAATTTATTAAGTGATTTGTTACGTTATGTCTAAATCTAAGAGCAATGACTATAGTGCTCGGTGTCTAAGAGTAATATGCGTCTATTTATAGTACTTCTCATAAATCTCTTCAAAGATAGCTAATTTCTTGAGATTGTAGGGAGATTCGACTTTTAACTGTTCATTAATAATTAGGTAATTGAATTTGTTGTTGTCGAGAACAGGCCAACTTATTGGAATAAGATCACTAGTAGTTGGTGTCGGATTGCTGAAAAGAAAGAATAAATTTGTTATAAATTAGCCATGCTTCAGCGCGTTGTGCGCGTGGGGCGCGCGCGTTTCTGGACACTGCTTATTTTTTTAAATTTAAGTTTTTTTACTTAAATTACTGCTTATAATATCAGCTATTTGTCAGTGAAAGACCCCTAAAAATCGGCCAAGTCTTGTCGGAGATTAGCCGGAACAAACAGACGCGCATAAATTTTTCATTTTTTTTTAAATATAAGTACCGTTATTTTGATATGCATTTAGTAAAAAGCAGTTGTTTTTGTCATTACAAATAGATATGTATATCAATTTTATGTATTACTATAGATATAGAATCTCTATATTATAGATTATAATAACTGAAAGAAGACGTACAGTCATAGATATATCGGTCAAGAGGAAAACAGCCAAAAATTCGAATATAAAAAGAAAAAAAAAAAAAATTGGCCATAAAAAGAAAATTTAATATGTTTAGAAATTACATATAATATTTCATAAATTACTCTTTGGTCTTAACTAAAAGAGGTGTAAAAATTATGAAGTTTCTAAACAAACTGAACACAAAACTTAGTACACCCAAATATACTTATGTACGAAAACCTATTGATACATAGAACTTAAAAAAGTAAGTTAAGGGAAAAGTTAGATAATTCTTAATTTGTAATTGTATAAGATAAAACTATAAATATTTCATCAAAATCAGTCCAGACGTTTCGGAACAGTTCAGTCACGTACACACGGGCAGAAGAAATTTATATATTATAATTGTACGTTCTCTCGCTTCGTTTCTGCTAAAACTCTATTAGGTAAGTATACTTCCTGAAGAGCCAACGTCCCTTTTCTCATGCTGTCTAATTAAATGTTACACTTATTAAAACACAACAAAGTGTTCTAATGATAATTTAATAGAAGGCTTTTCATCTTCATTTACGCAGTAGGGATAGATGGGATACCTAAGTAGGGATAAGTGGAACAGGCGGAATTTACTCGTTTTTTTAATGCGCATTTTACGAATTATTAAAATGTCTAACTACATACAATATTTTTGAGCTTAAAATTTATTTTCTACTATGTATGCTCTCAGGTCTTAAAAACCAAGTTTAAGTCAGGGTTAAGTATGACAATATATTGATATTTTACCTTGTTTTAGCGAAATCAGTCCACATCTTAGTCATCATGTTTCGGATTAAAATATCTGCCTCCGAAGGTTTTGGTTTGTTTGGTATTTCTACATTAATTATATATCCCATATCGTCCCCATGACAAGCTCCCTTCTTGTTTATACCAAACAATTTTTTAATGAAGCTACTGTCTCCATCATAAGTGAAGACGTATCCAAATGCTGTCACTCCTTGTGCAGCAGTCATTTTGTTACTCATAAAAATATCACTAATAAAATCAAGATCACCAAAATATTCGATAGCAGATTCCTCTGCATCTTTCTTCTTTTCTTCTAAATAAATTTCTTCAAATCTCTTACTGTATTTTTCAATATCGTCAGCATTAACTGACAGCTTCCAATAGTCGAAAAAGTTTTTCTTTTCAATTATATCTTCAACATCTTTAGGCTTCATAGCAGACATCAACAACCCTTCGTATTCACAATAGCCTCGGATCACAGGGACTTTGTTAAATTTCCCTTCCTTCATTAACTTATATGGACAACGGGTTAGGATGACATCATTATTACCAAAGTCTTTTTCAACTGTTGGAACAAAAGAGAAATTTAGTCCTTTAGACTTCAAATAGGTATTTTCCATTACGGCTAAGAAATTTTCTGTGGATTGTCTCATTAGGAAATCATGAATACTTTGATAATTATTTTCTAAACCTTCATAACCCATATCATATGAAATTTTTACAGACAGTTTTTTAATGTAGTAGTTACTAGCCCAGTGATTCATACTTGATCCTGAGTGAATGATTGCCTTATGATAGAGTCCCGCACTTGATTGGGATAATAAGATATATTCAATTGAAGCTGCTCCAGCACTAACTCCCATGAGGGTAACATTGTCTTTATCACCGCCAAAATTTATTATGTTTTTCTGGACCCATTTCAGAGCCATAATTTGATCTTTGAGACCCATATTGCCAGCAGCGTCGGGAATATCTAAACACAAGAACCCGAAAATACCTAATCTGTAGTTTACAGTGACTACAATTACCTCTTTATCAATAAGATAGTCAGGATTACAATCTGTGTTCAAGGTTCCATTTCCAAATAGAAAGCAGCCTCCGTGTATGTATACCATAACCGGAAGTAGTTTGTCATTATTTTTGGGGAGGATTGGAACGTATACATTTAAATAGAGGCAGTCTTCGCTTCCAGCTGCAAGTTGCATTTGTGGATTATATTGAAGTGATATTAAATTGTCGTTAGCTTTAGATGCATCTCTTTCACCTTCCCATGAATCTGGTGGTTGGGGAGTCTGAAAATTTTAATAAAAATACCATGTGTAAAGGTTACGTCCAACTTCCATTTATTATTACAGATTAAAATATTATCGATTTGTATGTCAGTAAAGCGCATAGCATATTTTTAAATAGTGTAATTCTACGCGTAAGAACGCGCTAAAAATCTCAATAAATAACGAAACTCTACTGAGACTTATTCTGTTATAATTAATATCAAGGTCTGGTAATCTCGTCTGTTCTGCGGGTAATACCAACCCCTACGTAAATGTTACCAAAATCGTTTCCCAACGATTTATACTGACCTTATTTTTTTATTTTAAAATCGGCAGACAAGCTGACGGTCCACTTGATCGAAGGTGGCTACCGTCGCCTATAACACAAGGAACGCCCAAGCTGCTGCAAGTGCGCTGTCGACTACAGTAGGATTAAGGATATGGGATTGGAAAGGGTCAGGGAAATGGGCTCAGGCATCTCTTACTCACTCACAGAAACACAACAGCACACGTTCTGTTAACTGCAAATGGTGGTCTTCTGTAAAAGTGGTTACTACCGCCAGACTGGCTACCCATTTATGACTGCGAAACGCAGTGTGCCCTGCCACTACTTTCCAGATCCAGACCAGAACCAAATTTTTATCAAAATTTTCATTTTTCAAAGTTGACCCTGCCGGGAATCGAACCCGGAACCCTAGAACAGAGCGTTAAGGCAAGCACCCTAACCACTCATCCAACGGACACGTCAGTAACAAATGACTCGTGATAATTGAAAAAAACTCAAAAGTCAAATTCAAATTCAAATGAATTTATTTGCTGAATATGGTATACAAGTTGTAATTTTTTATACGTATATGTCCACATATTCTACCGACAAGCGATATGCAAATCAAGACAATTTTTTCTAATAATAAAGGAAAATCCAAAAGACATGATTTAAAGACATAGTTTGCATCGTTTGCACTATATAGTTTTATCACTCAAAAATTCTTTGAGGGAATAATATGCTTTTTCCACCAGAAAATTATGTAATTGTTTCTTGAACACTGTCAGTTTTCCAATATTTCTTATATTTATTGGAATTTTATTGTATAAGTGTGGTGCCATACAAAAGACACTTATTTTTTTTATTCTAGTTTTGGCAGGGACCATGCAAAGTTTATCATTATGACGTGGACGCTCCATGAATTTAAATAAGTTAGAATTTTCTTTTATGAACATTATACACTCAAATATAAACAATGAAGGCACAGTCAAAATTTTTAACCTTTTGAAATATATTTTGCATGATTCTCTTTGTTTTAAATCGCAGATGGCTCTAATACACTTTTTTTGAGCTTTAAATACTCTTTGATTATCAGTAGAATTTCCCCAGAAAATAACACCATATCTTATGATTGCAGCCGCTAGGCCATGGTAGGCAGTAACTACTGCAGATTGTTCTACAATTTTTCTCAACTTATTTAAAGCAAATCAAGCATTGTCATGTTTTTAAAAAGTAAAGATTTCAGGACGACACGAAAGCAATAGCTGTCAAATGAGTATTGAGTACCAAGTAGAGAATTTAGTGAGTATATATATATATATAATATATAAGTTATAAATTATATTTATATATTTAATTTTATAGTTACGAGGTAGACACTATTGACTAACCCTCGACTCATACATAATATAATAACTGTGCCAAAAGTTATACCTTCTTTAGTCAAATATAACAAAATCGTAAACGAGCGGTGTCTGTACATTAAATATTTTATAAAAAAAAAAAATTGTTATCGAGGTCAAAGAAATCGAGGTCAAGTTAGTTTTTAGAATTTTTATCTCTTTGTCTGTGCGTTTTTGCACGCTAATCTCATAAACGGCATAAAACCGATTTGAATGCGGTCTTCACTGATGTATCGGGCAAACTGCCCGTAACATTTAGTGTTTGATTCATTCTAATCGGTTTACAAACAAAAAAGATATACCTAAATACTCTGCGTACGAAATCGCTGCTGGGCGCTTTGGTTCGCTAGATTCAATTCAATATAAATTTTGTTGTCAGTGTTCTTGTATAAACAATTTTAGTCAATGAAACTTACCTTGAACCTCAAGTTTCCCAAGGGCGGTTTAGCATAGGGAATTTGAATAAAACCAATATATTCAAAACCATTTGCAGTTTTAAGCTTTTTTCCTTTTAGAATTCCTTCTTTTATTGTCACTTTCTCCATGACTGAACTGAATTTTACACAGGTGAACTAGTGGATTCAGTCAAAACTTTTGTGTGTATTGAAAGAATAACCACAAATATATTATATTGTTTAATCTGAATAAATTAATAACACACTAGTATATTCTATCGCAGTTAGTTAAAGAGTGAAGGTGAAGGCCACAGTTATTTATTTATCACTGTGTTCTACCGAAGGAGTTAAACCGGTACTACTTTTCCATTTGAAATTGAAGGTTGCGTTAGTATAGGTTATAAGTAAACTATGGAAGGGTAAAAAACGAAACATAAATTTTTAACAAATTATTATTATTATACATTTATTTATTTTTATTCTTAATTCTAATTTGTTTTAAATATATTTATATAAAAACAATAAATATTATAAAAAACTTAAAATTAGATATCCGCTAGTAGCGGGGAAGGCCCAACCTACAAGTGGTTAGGGCTTCAGAATGAGGAACTGATCCAGCCTGTCCCTTGATCCAGCCTTCTAGCGAGAGCCTCTTGAGATGTTGGTCGAGGCTCTTCGCTATAAGACCGTTCGCCGAGACGACTATCGGGACGATAATAATAATAATTTTTAATATACAGGGTGTCCCAGAAGTCGACGACAAGCCGAAAACTCTCGAACCATAAGATCTACCAAAGAAAAAAATCTAAGTAATGTGGTTTAAAAAATTCCAAAAAATGGCCACCTGATCGATTTATTGTTCTAGCAAATCTGCTGTCATTAACAATGTCAACAGCAACCCTTATTCTTTGAAGTAATACATCAAAGTTTTCTATAGGTACTAAACTTTTTCTTTAATTGCTCCCCAGTAAAAAAAATTACGGGGTTAGGGCCAGGTGAACGGACTGGCCACAAGAATGGACCATCCCGCCCTATCCACCTGCCCGGTTATCTTTATTTAGAAAATCTCAAACTGCAATCTGAAATATTTTAAATTTAAAGGAACATAGGTTGAGTTAGTTGAGTGTTTAAGTTACTACTTTGTTAAACATTTGTTACTATATAATTTTTAATATATATACAGGGTGGTAATTTGAGATGGGTCAGTAAGGGCAGCTACCTAAACCATTCTAGCTAGAACAAAACACTCTTAGGAGACTATCCATTATTTTAATAGTTATTTCCATCGGCATTCAAAGATTTTGGAAAAATGGTACAGTCAGCGAGAAAAAGGTCCATTTTCACGTTTTGTTTTTATAATGCCAATCGATTCTGTTACTTATAAGGATCAATTGACCCTATGGGACCACCTGAGGTTAGAGTACTAGAAACGTCAAAAAACTCAAAAAACTACTTCCATACATTTCTTACAGAATGAGATTGAAAAATAAGTTCAAACATTGTTTTAATTAAAAAAGGCGGCAATCACTACAATGGAAACTGGCTAGGCAATGTTTATTTTAAATTAATTTGAATTTGGAAGGAAAACATTGTTTTAGAAACAAATGTTATTTATTATTATTCTTGCATGTCAACTAAATTGTGAAAATATTGAAGTAAAAATGGTTTCAAATTTAGATCGCATAGATTTATTAGAAGCTTATTTTATAAATAATATCAGCTGCCATGGAATGGTATAAGATTAAATACCCTATATCAAAAGTTATAAAAAATCTCCTAAATATTCTTGTAGAGAAATCCTTACGACAACAATGATCTTGATAAAAAATAGCGGTTGCAATTTTAACACTCGGTCGGTAGAAGCTTTGAAGTCGCTGCCGAAGTAGGCATTTCCCACAACCAAGTTTTAAAGATATGGAAAAAGTACAAATACAAATGCTGTCGTTGTGGTCGTTGAGACCTCTTGATATTTTTTTTGGGATATCTCAAAAATGGAATTTACAAGAAAAATTAGGTACATTACAGTTCAAGAATTGTCACTACAACGGTGTATGGAATTAACGCAAACAAAATATCAGCTCATTGCAGAAATCGTCCAAACGGTAAACAAATAGAGCAACTACTATCGTAGATTTATTACTTACGATCTTTACTTGTTTTTAAAGATTGGCAATTGTAGTGATTGCCGCCTTTTTTAATTAAAAACAATATTTGAACTTATTTTTCAATCTCATTCCGTAAGAAATGTATGGCAGTAGTTTTTTGAGATTTTTGACGTTTCTAGTTTAGGTAGCTGCCCTTACTGACCCATCTCAAATTACCACCCTGTATATATATTTATATTTCATTACAGATTAATGAAAAAGGATAGAACTATAAAGATTAATAAAATAACATAGAAATCAAATATTCATTACACAAAAATAATATGACGAGGTGTAACTTCAGATTCTTTCAGAATTTATATTTCTGTAACAACTCTTCAAATAATTCTATTTTCCTTTTATTTTGAGGACTCGTAACTTCCAGTCGCTTATCTATAATCAAATATTGTTGTTCAGTTTTACTTAATAGGACTGGCCATTTCACAGGCACAAGTTGGTTAGTGCTTGGAGTTGGATTTCTGGAAAAACATTAAAAACAGTTCAATCAAAAGACTTTGTAGTTATGTTATATACTCCTAGTTATACCTAAAATTCGATTTAAAATATTTTTTCTATTAAACTTTTTCAAATATTAATTTCTAAATTTTTACTTAGACATTATTAGTAAGGTCTTTAGATATATTTTAAATATGTATACACACAACGGCTGATATTAGATAGATTTAGTTTCCTTTAATAAATGTGTTACTCACCCTGTCTTTGCAAAATCTGTCCACATTTTAGAAATCCTGTTTCTTATAATTTCATCAGTTTCATTAGGTATTACAGACTTCGGTAATTCAATATTCAAAGTATAAGATATGTCATCTCCGTGGCCAATGCCTTTCCTTTTCATTCCAAAAGCAGCTTTAACATAATTAATGTTTCCGTCGTATGAAAAGACATAACCGTATGCTGGTACTCCCTTTTCAATAGTCAGTTTATTACCAATGCAAATACCCATAATGAAATCATAATCTCCAAAAAAATCAATTGCAAAGTCATCTTCATTCTTGTACCTTTTTCCTTCTAAATAAAGTTCTTTGAATTTTTCATTATATTTATCATTTTCGCTGGGATTAAACGGATAATTCCATATATCAAGAAAATTCATTGTCTGTGCCATTTCTTTGATATGTTGCGGTTTCAAAATAGCAGTAAGAAGGCCCTCATGTTTACAGTAACCCCGAATAACTGGCACTCTATTAAATTTGCCTTGTTTTAATAAACTATACGGCTCTTCCGTAAGAAAAGCATCCCCGTTTTTAAAATCTTTTTCGATAGTAGGTACATACTCAAAATATAAACTTTTAGAATTTGATCGGAAATCTACAAAACAGGCCCGTTTTAATTCGTCAGTGGTTTTATTCATGAAGAAATTATACAATTCAGTATAATTATCATCTGACCCTTTATATTCAAGTTCTCGTGCTGTTTTTAGAGCAAGTTCTTTAATGTTTCTATTAATGGCCCACGAATTTAGAGCGGAACCAGATTGCATGATAGCTTTATGATAAAGACCTTTGCTAGACGGTGATAACAAATGATATTCAATTGAAGCCGATCCAGCGCTTATTCCAAAAAGAGTTACATTGTCTTTGTCCCCACCAAACTGGTTAATGTTATTCTGTATCCATTTAAGAGCAAACATTTGATCTTTCAAACCCATGTTACCAGCAGCTTCTGGTATGTCTAATGAAAGGAAACCGAAAAATCCTAATCTATAGTTAATAGTGACGACAACCACTTCTTTATCAAGGAAGAAATCAGGGCTGCCAAATTTTTTTATAGTACCGCTTCCCCCAATAAAGCCGCCACCGTGTATGTATACCATAACTGGCAATAACTTTGAACTTGCTCCTGGAATCTCAGGGGTTAATACATTTAAGTATAGACAGTCCTCACTTCCAACATATGATTGGTCAAAAGTATTATATTGTGATGCTGTAAAATTTTCATTAGTTTGTGTAGCATCTCTTTCACCTTCCCATTTTTCTGGAGGTTGTGGACTCTGAAAGTAAAAGTACTTAACTTTAGTTCATTATTTCATTAATTAGCTCATCAAAAATCTGACTGTGTTACTATGTTAATTTTGGTAATGATAAAAATAAGCAGCTGAATTTACTAACTCCAATGTGGTTACAATATTATGGGAATATAACCAATCTTTACAAAGTTAACACTGTAAGCAATGTCAGAGCTCATTTTTTTCTTCCTCTAAACTCTAAATCGCAATCGTCAAAACACACATTCGCATCTTTCATATTACTGTTTGTGTTTGTTCTAAAACTTGTAATGCTTTATTAATTAATAGCTTTTACCGAAGACTTTTTGTGCATATCTTTATAAGTTATGGCTCATGTTTTATTCTTATGTAGGTACTAACTATATTTCTGTAAGATTTCATCAAAATCCGTTCAGCAGATTTTGCGTGAAAGGTAACAAACATCCATACATCCATCATCAGAAACTTTCGAATTTAAGTATAATATAGTAGGGTAATGTTGTAAAACTACTCCTAAGAGTAATGAGGTGATTATTCGAGTAAGAGTCGAGTAAGGCATTGTTCACCACTCTTGCGGTTATTGGGCAAACTTTATGATGTTCAGGATTTTTCTAATTTCCATCAACAAGATTTCTTGTAATTTACAATGTTGTTACAATGTTATTTTGAATTCGAAACTGTTGGAATTTTAAACTATTTACAAGTGGAAACCTCATACTGTATCCTTTTACTTGTAAATTGTCTACTTCAATTATAAAAGTAATAATAATAACCATAAACATATTTAATATACATACTTATTACTCACCTTAAATCTTAATGTCCCTATAGGCGGTTTTGCATAAGGTATTTGTAAGAATTCAATATATTCAAATCCATTTGGAGTTTCACTCTTCTTTCCTATTAATGTTCCTTGAGCTATTGTTACTTTCACCATTTTGCTAATCGAACAATATGTTTTTAAAGCGTAGCTAATTCTAATTATGTTTTTTTACAATCGCTGGAAACAACAAGCACTGATATTTATCGTTACATTTATATCGCAAAATGTTATAGATAATATTAAACCTGTATCGACGAAATGACTTTGTGTCAATGATAAGCCGACAAATGTAAGATATTCGGTACTTACATAATATATAAATGTTTATAAACGGTAATCAATAATGACAATCACTAGGAATCAGTATAAAATGGCCATATTATATGTCGTGAAGCAATTTCATTAATTATTGTGTAATATGTTAGTTTTTATTACGATAGTCAATTTGTAGACGACAAATAATTGATCTCTGTTTTAAAAATTATAGAGTTCAAATAGTCATTTTTTTAAAAATGAGTTACCAAAAAAGTAACCTACACGACGTTTTATCACCACACTAACACAATAATATATAGAGGTCATGAATGTAAAAAAAAAAATAGTACCTATAGACTGTATTATATACGTATTTAAGTAGATATGGTTTTCCTGTTATTATTATGAATAGATTAAATTATAAACAGATAGATATCCTTTTATCACTTCATAGTAAAGAGTAAAAAAGTAAAAGATAAAAAGTAATTAGAAACTAAAAGATTTATCTACAATTTATAAAGATAATTGGTATAAAAAAGTAACACAAACAATAATTTAGATTCGTCACTAGGTATTGCTAAACCATATTTATGGAAACCAACTAAAACCTTTAGTTATTTAAGTTGATTAATTGGGCTTAGCTATCGATAGAAAAGTAATTAATTATTAATGTTAAATTTAGCTCTAAATGTAGTTAATATTCTGAGTCTACTCTTGTACAACATGTCATGGAGACAGCGTCTCTTTAAATATAAATTGTATTTAAAAATAAGACACAGACAAATGTAACAATTCTAAAGTTGTAGCTATTATAACATACCAAAGAATAAGAAGATTTCCTTATAACTAAAGTGTTAATAAAAATCACTATAGAAATGAAAAAAAAAATTATACTAAGACGAAGAAAGAGTGCAAACGCAAAAAACTTTTTATTTTATTATTTACTATACATTTCATATATTTCTTCATACAATAATACTTTTTTAGGATCAATAGCTGTTTTCAAATATAAATCTTTGTCAATGATTAAGTACTTAGAATCGTTGCTGTTGAGGGAAGGCCAATGTATAGGAACCAGATCACAAGTGGTCGGAGTAGGGTTACTGAAACATGAAAATGTTAAATTATAATAATTGCAAATCGTAGTTGTAGTGTGCTTTATCTACTTTTTTTATACATACCCGGTTTTTGCAAACTCTGACCACAATTTCGTAATCCGTTTTCTAATTAGATTATCATTCTTTGTTGGTTTTAACCCTAAAGGTATTTCAATATTCATTGTATAAGTTGTGTCATCTCCGTGACATGCGCCTTTTTGTTTGAAGCCAAACAGAAGTTTAGAAAAGTTAACGCCTCCGTCATATGCGAATATGTAACCATAGATCGGCACTTCATGGGATACCATAACGACGTTAGTAATATCTGCAGCTTTAGAAAAGTAATAATCTCCAAAGAAATCAATTGCAAACTGTTCTTCATTCAAATCATCTTGTTCCTTATGCAAATACGCTTCTTTGAACTTTTCATTTAGTCTCTCATTGTCGCTGATGTTAAATTGATAATTCAAGTAATCTAAAAAGTTTTTCTTCTCTATCAACTCTTTCAAATCATCAGGTTTTAATGCCGCTATCAACATACCCTCAAATTCACAGTATCCTCTTATAACAGGAACTTTACTATATCTTCCTTGTTTCATTATATCGTAGGGATATTCAGTAAGAAAGGCATCGCCGTTACCAAAGTCCCTTTCGATGGATGGTACAAAACCGAAATATAATCCTTTGACATTAGTATAATTTGTTACTTTATTAGCTTCTAATAAAGCTTCCATTGATTGTTTCATTAAAAATTCGTGTATTTCTTTATTGTCGTTATCAGAACCTTGATATCCAAGCTCCAACGCTACATTTATACTCAAAGCTTTTATATCGTTGTTAATAGATATTGGACTAATTGCGGATCCAGACTGTACAATAACTTTATGAAAAAGTCCTTTACTTAAGGGCGAATACATAATGTATTCAATAGCAACGGCACCAGCGCTTATTCCAAAGAGAGTAACATTTTTACTGTCCCCACCAAAATTTGATATGTTATTTTGAACCCATTTTAATGCCATTACTTGATCTTTTAGCCCCATATTACCGGCAGCTTCAGGTATATCCAGGGACAGAAACCCTAATACACCCAAACGATAGTTAATTGTGACTACAACTACACTTTTATCGATGAAATAATCGGGGTTACAATCTTTCGTTAATGTACCATTGCCAACAACGAAGGCCCCTCCGTGGATGTAGACCATAACAGGTAACAATTCAGAAGCATTTGTTGGTAATGCAGGTGTATAAACATTTAAGTACAGGCAATCTTCGCTACCAATGGCTTCTTTCAGGGTAGTATTGAATTGAAGCGATATTAATTTTTCATTACTTTGGGATACGTCTCGTTCCTCTTCAAATTTTTCTGGAGCCTGTGGACTCTGAAATGATAAATACAAGTTTGATTAACATAAAAAGTACAGGGCGTTTTTTGTATCGGTCAATGTTGTTAACAGTTAATTTAATTATGAGTTGAACGGTTAAAAATTGTAACGTGAAATACAAGGTAATGGAAAATAATTTGGCTTATTGAAATTCTTAGGACAAATATCACTTATTATCAATAATCGTACGATATCACGAATTTAGACATTTGATTAATATCATAAATTTACCTTGAATCTAAGTTCTCCTAGGGGAGGTTTTGCGTAAGGAATTTGTATGAACTCATTATATTCAAAACCGTCTACAGTTTTGCTTCTTTTTCCTTTCAAAGTACCTTGTTCTATAGTCACTTTCACCATATTTCAATTACACTTATAATTTATTAAATGTAAGAATTATTTGAATTGTAACTATTTTTTTACTATTATTTATAAAGCCCACTTCTCGCTTGTAATCACAATGAAAATCACGAGTACTCTATTACAAAGATGTCTTTATCACGATTGTATCACTTAGGTACATCAATGTGGCAATGAGAGTTAATAAAACATAATGAGTTGTTCGGAAGATCGTCGGTTGAATGATTGTTCTCGGTTCTATAAATTCTCATACAATATTCTGTATATTACATTACTTTGTTAGTGTAGGCTTGGTGTAGCTGTAGGCAAACGCCTTTTATTTACAATAGTAAATAAAAGGTCAAGTCAGTAAGCCTTCGGTTATTTACTGTTACTCCGATAGCGAATTCTTGCTATCAGAACTGAAATATTCTTTGCTTGGACTACTTTAAGATACCTACTTACAAAATTTCAAGAATTGGATACAAACATTGTAATATTTACTTAAAAATGTGTTTTTACTTTGCAACTTCAGTTAACGAAAATTTTATTTTAATTTAACCTAAATTGAATTAGGCAAAGACGTTTAAATAAATTTGATAAAAATACAAATTACCACGGAATTGGAAATATATATGTAACTTTATTTTTAACTATATTTAATATTTTCACAACTCACAATTTGTAGCAAGATGGGGTAACTTATGCTATGTTATTTATTCCAATGTTATTTTGTCAATTTTTTTTCGTTAACTGAAGTTTCAAAGTAAAAACGCCTTTATATTACAAAGTTTGTATTCAATTCTTGAAATTTTATAAGTAGGTATCTTATGGCTATACAAATATATAATCATCTCCCATTAGAAAAATTCAAAAGAATTGCTTTTATACAAAAATTATTATAAACTAGATGAATATTTTAGTTTTAGATAGATATAATATTATAAAATGGTTACTCGTATATATATGTATTTTATGTAAAATATTAATTGTTATTTATAACAAACTAGTGACCCGCCCCCGGCTTCGCCCGGGGTGCAATTTTTATATATATAAACATTCCCCGTTTATCTCTCTTTCTATTAGTGAAAACCGAATTAAAATCGGTTTACCCTTTCACGCGTGATGCCGTGACCAAGGGAAATGGGGATTCTTTTTTATATATAGAGATAAATAATATTTGTATGTCTCTATTAATGGCAGAATGTGTTTAAACTTAGGCTATTATATGTATAATTAAGATCATATTTTGTACTTACATTTTAAGCAAATACATATTTCTTTCTTTCTAAAGTATTCAAAGCAAAGAATATTTTCAGTAAATATAATCGGATGCTTACTGACTTGACCTAGCAACAAATAAGTAATAGGTGTTTGCCTACACCAAGCCTTCATTGACAAAGTAATGTATTCTATCAAAATTGTATGCAATTGCAATTCGTACCCATACGAGTATTTGTTAAGAATAGGTCAACACATCCGGTCGGCCCACAACTCACAATATTATCACAGTTTTACAATACATATTATCCTGTTCATGCGTGTTCATGGTGTCCGAGACATAAATTGTATTGTGTCTGGGCATTTAAATATGAATTCTGCTACAACAACCAAGAGACACTTTTTGTTCAATTATTGTTCAATCAAACGCCACTTAGATATTTACACACTCAGACCAACAAAAACGATTTTTTTGTTAGTCTGAGATCATACATTTATTTGTGTACATTTTGTGCATCATACATTGGAGTAAAAATAATGCAATATTCATAGATGTTAAAATAAAACGACACAAAATATTTGACTTTAAGTGTTAAATCAAATGAAGAACTATTATCGTAGCTGAATATGCATATACTCAATGTTATTTATTATCTACTGTGATTTATTTATACGTTATATATTAGCGATATCAACTTTGGGTTTGCACACGTTATAATGGCTTACGAAACATTCATGACACGCTTTGCGCCCGCTACTCCGCAACCTCGTGTGCACGGCAAAAAATCCAATGTCCAATTGATTTAAAGAGCGCTGCTCTACGTTCAATACTAGTTTACAACCGACAGTTACGGCTCATACTTTGACAGTGAACAAGTATATTAAGAAAATAAACTATGGCTACCACAGGGAGTGTTTACAACGAAATTAAGTCATCCGCTCTAGACATTATTGGAAACACACCGATTGTGGCTCTCGATCGCATCTATACTGGCCCAGGACGCATTTTAGCTAAATGTGAATTCATGAATCCGGGTGCTTCTATCAAAGATCGCTCCTCGTTACATATGATACTGGAGGCAAGGAAATCTGGCGCTTTAAAGCCAGGAGCACCCGTCGTGGAGGTCACATCAGGGAATCAAGGTTGTGGATTGGCCGTTGCTTGTTCTGTTCTACAACATCCGCTTACACTTTTTATGTCCAAAGGGAACAGTGTTCAGCGAGCAATACACATGGAAGCTTTGGGTGCCAAATGCATAAGAGTGCCGCAAGTTGAAGGGACTTATGGTAATGTAACGCTTGCTGATGTCAAAGCAGCCGAAGCAGAAGGTCTAAGAGTTGCTCAAGAGACAGGAGCATACTATGTTAACCAGTTTAACAATGAATCAAACTCTTCGTCGCATTACGAGACAACGGGCCCCGAAATATGGCGGCAAACTGGCGGACATGTAGATGTTTTCATAGCAACTGTAGGTACGGCGGGTACATTCACTGGTACTTCGAAGTTTTTAAAGGAGAAGAATCCCAAACTGCTGTCATTTGTTGTGGAGCCGGCGGGCTCGGAACCAATCAAAGGTGATACCATAACGAAACCTTTACATACATTACAAGGTTCTGGTTATGGATGTGTTCCGAATCTCTTCAAATTTGATTACATGGATGGAACTGTAAGTGTTACGGATGAAGAGGCAGCGACATATAAACAGCTTCTTGGGGAAAGGGAAGGATTGTACGTCGGGTACACCAGTGGAGCAAATGTAGCTGCTGCGATGAAACTCATAGAATCGGGTAGAGTGCCAAAGGATTCTTGGATTGTGACTACTCTTAATGATACTGGACTCAAATACACTCCAGTGCCTGATGATTTGCAATAGAAACGTTTAGTAGTGGGACCTTCATGTTGGATTCTATATTTTAAACGTGAGTTGGTTTATTTGAAAATGTTCACGTATCTTATAAACCAATTTAGAATGTTGTCTTTTTAGAATTTAATTATTTTTTTATTTTATATTATCTATAGCACTAAAAACCCTTGGTATAGCCTTGTGCTATCATATTATGCTGTAAAACTGTTATTAAAATATTCAAATATTAATATCTAACTACAAAAAACTACTATGTTTAAATATAATTAAATAAATATTGCCTTAATTTGACGGGACCTTCATGTTGGATTCTATATAAACGTGAGTTGTTTTTATTTGAAAATGTTCATGTTTCTAATAAACCAATTTAGAATGTTGTCTTTTAGAATTTGGTCAGTGTTAAATTAAGTCTTGATGATATTATGGCAAAAAATATTTTACTTATTGAATGGTTTCGTATCATTTTGTAATAATAATAATAACTTTATTTCAGACATAATAACAACTTTATTATATAAATAAATAATAACTTTATTTACACAAATTACAAGGTTCTGGTTACGGGGCCGTACCGAATCTTTTCAAATTTGACTATATGGATGGAACTGTTACTGTCACAGATGAAGAAGCAGAGGGATACAAACAGCTTCTTGGAGAGAAGGAGGGATTGTTCGTTGGGTGAAACTCTTAGAGTCAGGGAGAGTGCCAAAAGATGCTTGGATTGTGACTATGTACTCTTAATGATGCTGTCTTAAAATACACTCCAGTGCCTGATTGTTTACAATAAAAGTGCATATACTACATAATTATAATATGTATGACAATTTGAACATGTATCATTCACTTACTAAATATATTATGTACTCATTTGTTCGTATAGTGATTATATGCTTTATAATCGTTTGTAAATAATGCATTATATATTTTCACTTAGTATTTTTATTACGCAATTTTTTTTTGTGTTCTTAAATTATAAAGAGTAGAAATTCTTTGCATACATTATTTTTAAAATAAAATTAGACTATTTATTTAATATTTCAATGTTTATAGACTATTTCAGTGTGTTGACATTATTTTTAATGTTAAAAATAACGGTCACACAAATTAAAAAAAAAATTGAAACACCATTTCGTTTATTCGTGTTTTTAACATCTCGTTATCATAAAGAAAATGACTTCTTAATTTGCCATAATTGTTGTCCTAAAACAGTAAGGAATATACAGTGAAATTTTGAAGCTATTTTATTGTATAACTAGGGACCCACCCCTGGCTGGGTATGGATATATTTTTTCCCAAATTATATTCACAAAACTTCCTCTCCTCGTTTACAACTCTTTCTATTAGTTAAAACCTTATCAAATTCCGTTGAGTGATTTAGAAGAAGTTAGCGGAGAAACAAGAGAATGTAGCGGAGACTTTATTTTATAATGTATAACTAGTCTGGTCATGAATACTGGCCATAATATTACATAAAACTTTTTCTTTTATCGACTCTTTATTCATTTTGAATTTGGAAAGCGCTTATTATGTCAAAAACTTCTTATGATTTCTGGCCATTTCACATATTTTTTTCATGTTTATTATCAAATTACAATATGGAATAGGGTGTTAAAGAAAATAGGATTGCAGTGATTGCCTTACACAGAGCGGATATAGAGCTGTCGGTCATATTCAAGACACTTCAAAAGCTTGGTAGCCGTATGTTCGTATATCGTACTATCGACAGATATACCAAAATTTCCTCTGTCGATGACAATAAAAGATTGGGGCGGCCGCGTGCTGTTAGAACTACTAGCTATTAAACTATTATTAAAGGCTGTTAATGCTGTTAAAGACAGAATTTGCCGAAACACTATAAGGAAACAAAAAGTCTTATCGCGAGAAATGAAGATTCCCGCTACGACTCTGTCGCGTATATTAAAATAAGACCTGAAGCTCGGTGTTTATCGTCGATATACAGGACATGCCCTAAATCAATCGCTATAGATAAAGAGAGTGGATCGATTATAACGCCTTCTGTCCCGATACGCACGTGAAAATCACAGAAATATCCTCTTTACTGATGAAAAAATTTTCACGATTGAAGAGCACTACAACAAGCAAAAAGGCAAAGTGTACGCTCACAGTTCTAAAGAAGCTGCCCTAAAGATAGGAAAGGTACAACGTGGTCATCATCCTGCGGCAGTTATGGTTTGGTGGGGGGTGTCTTATCAGGAAGTCACGAAGCAATACACTTTTTAAAAATGTACCATGGACTTTCCAGCAGGTCCCTGCACCTGGTCACAAAGGCACGAACTAACCAACCCTGGCTCGAAACCAACGTTCCGGACTTTATAAGAGCTGACCCTCGTCTGGCTCAGATCTGAATCCTTTAGACTACAAATTATGGTCAGTTATTGAGTCTCTTCAGAAATCTCTGGAGCGAGCAGTGGCTAAATTTCCTATGAAAACAGTGCGTAAATCCATAGATTCATGGCCAAACAGATTAAAGGCCTGCATCAAAGCTAAACGTGGTCATTTTGAATAGAATTATTTTTTATTTTTTTGCTAAGACTTCAATAAATGTGTGTATATAATTTTTTTTACCTTAATTCATAAAAAAGTAAATGCATTTTCATTTCTAACAGAACTTATGGCTGGATTAGGTACAGATATATGGATGTTAAAAAATTTAAAACTTTCTTTATTTTCAATACATACTATCTAAATCTATCATCAAAATTATATTATTATGTAATTATTATATTATTATGTAAATTATCAAAGTTATATTTATTATGTACACTGCACAGAATATCTGACAGTCGTATAGGTGACTTGTGTCTTGTGTAATAGCAACGTTGCTATTGAAATATCTGTAGGAGTTAATCATCTAAAAAAATACACATGTATCCATTTGATGTTTTAATATTATGTCATAATATGTCTATTACTGTTGTAGTATCTAAATTGTTAACATTATTGTCTAATTAGCCTTGGCTGGCTTTTGTGATCCAGGTTTTTTAGTTAACACATATTTTTTGAGAATGTGTTAATGAAGCTGATGAATATGTTTATGTTAAGATCGGCAGACAGGCTGACGGTCCACTTGATGTTAGGTGGCTACTGTCGCCTATAACACAAGCAACTTCAAAGCTGCTGCAAGTGCGCTGCCGACTGCTGTGGGATTAAGGATAAGGGATTAGGAGTGGATAGGGAAATGGACTCTGGTATCCCTTATTCACTCACCGAAACACAACAGCTCACGTGCTGTTATTTCACGGTAGTCTTCTGTAAGGGGGTGGTTACTGCCGCCAGACGGGCTGCCCAAATGACTGCGAAAACGCAGTGTGCCCTGCCACTACTTTCCAAATCCAGACCAGAGCCAAATTTGAAAAGTTGATTTTTCAAAGTTGACCCTGCCGGGAATCGAACCCGGGAACTCTAGAACAGAGCGTTAACGCAAGCACCCTAACCACTAATCCAACGGGCTCGTCAAAAAATAGTACATTTATGTATTGCTTTTTTGCCTATGTTAATTCACCACCAGGGCCGCGCCGACCACCCACAGCGCCTGTGTGCGAAACCTATGAAGCGCCTCTTTTTTTCACGAATCTTCATGTTTCAACTTTTTTTTAAATTTTTATTTTTTAGTTTTAACTGAAATAAATGTTCTCCAGTTTTATATACTTAGATAGATAATATTCAATTTTCCTAAATACATAGGTAAAAACAGTTCGCTTCCACTTGCCAATTACCGCGAAAAATAAAACGTGAATTAAATTTTTACATACTTTATTTATGATATATATACGAATAGATAAATATACGAATATTTCTCGACAATCACACTCCGCCGTCTAGTCCAAAACTAAGCAGGGCTTGTATTATGGGTACTAGACATAGACAACTGACGTGCAAAAGTGATGTAGGTATAACATTTAAAATTTGAATTTGATATACTACTAATATACTTTTTCTGCAAATAAATACATATTACATATACATAAACACAAAGGTTTTTTTTTTCAAAGCACCTTGTGGGAATCGAACCCATGACCTCCGGCAGCGATTACTTGTATAAAATAAAACAGTCACGTCATCTATCCGCCACATCAAAATCGATGCAGGCTTTTCGAAGATTAAGAAAAAGACAGACAGAAAATAAAAAAGATTTTTTTTTTACATTAAAAACAAACTAAAATTATATTTATTTGTATAGAAAATTACATAGTACATACCACTACAAGAAGCGTTTTTTGAATCAGATTTTATAATGACTGGTTTCTGTCTCTAATGATTCTTTGGAAGTGGATGGTAGAGCCGTAAAATATTTACTTATTTTAGTTGTATTTTTATCACGTTCTTCTTCTTGTTTTCTTTTCCTTATTAAATTCTGGTAACCAGATAATTTCTTTTTTTTATTTTGATTATCGGTAACAATCGGTAACACACAAACTATATATTGTTTTTAGTGCTAGAACTTATTCTTATTATAAAAAATCAATGCGCACCTTGCACACACTTTCGATTGAATGATTGTTCAATTGTTTTGGCTCTCTCGTTCCAAAGTCGGGGAATCCCCGTGACCCCACCCCGCTTGCGTCGCACGCATCGCATCGGGTTGCGTTCATAAACTTATTCAAACAAACTCACGGCGGTTCTTTTGATTTTAACGCTGAGACCGTAATTGTAAACTAAAACCCAAAGCGTAAAATTAAACCACAATCGTGAATATTATCTTGGGAGACGTACAATAAATAAGCGCAATATATGTTTTGTTATATACGATACTCCACTACAAAGAATATGTTGTTGTGTAAGTGTAACAAAAATAATTTCGATGGCGGCGCCCCTATTGTCTTGGCGCCTGTGTGCGCCGCACACTTCGCACACAGGGGCGGCGCGGCCCTGTTCACCACCTTAACCGCAAGTCTCACCTTTAATGATTTTATCTCACTTGATGGTCACCACCACTGTGATTAGGCCGTTTATTCGAATCTCATAAGGATGATGGATGACTAAAGCTAAATTTGTACGTATTATACTTTGCCCAGGTCGTGATGTAAACTTTTTTATTTTATGTGAAGGTCGTCTACTATTTTTATTTCATGGTCGTCAGACAGATTTTCAGTCGACTTCACTGTTATTTAGGTATATAGCTACCGTCGCCTAAGTATAACACAAACATCTTCAGTATCGTCACAGGCGCTCCAAGAATGTAATGTTAATTCGGCAATCCTCTTTTTATGACTTGTTTGAAAAAAATTGTAATTAAGGAATGGAGCATAACAATTAAACTGTTATCTATCATAACTAACACGTTTCTTTAAAATAATTACTAAACTTGGAATATGACTTCATTCAAATTTTACCCATTTTTCACATACCTACCTATCTATATTTGAAACACAAACAGTGCACGTAGGTTCATTCAAAGAAAACCATGGCTAATTGACTGACTCTAAATTAATTGTCTACTTTAATGATAAATAACAATGAATAGATTCGCATTAGCCTAGTTGTCACGATGACAATTATCCTATATATATACCTATGAGATATGAAAATTTCTAACTTTCAGTTCATTAATATCATTTAAATAAAACACATCCTTAATGATAAATTTTATTTCAAACAAAATACCAAGTAACTATAGAGGTTCATGTAATGCATCCTCCGTGATGGACTGGCACAATTTCGAATCTGTTTTGAATATTTAAAATCGAACGAGAAGTTGACACGAAATGAAAAGAAACAAGTGCAGAGAGACGACGACGGGCATTCAGACGGAGACTGCGAGCAAAGAGAATATAATCACTACGTCACTACAATATTCAAGTCATATTCAAGAGGATTCAAGATTTCTCATCTTCACGTTGATGAGCAAAAGTCCCTGAAGCTACGAAGTGAAACATCGTAGTGGCAGTGTTTGCAAATATGTATAAAGTGTATATATAGTGATGTGTTTAATGTAAATATTTTTTGTTTTTTTTTTTTATGGTGAAATTTTATTCTTAATATTTGTGAGTGTTTTGTGAGTGTCGATTGTTTATTTTGTGAATATATATTTCTCTTGTGTACAGTCAATAAATAGTATTTAGGTACTTCTTGTGTTTTGGAGTCAATTTATAGAATAGTTTGAAGTAGGACAACCGCTACAATCGCTCCTACAAACATTTTCATTACAATGTAAAACCGGTAAGCTATCACAACAAAATAAATTAAACTTGAAAATATGTATGTACCTTCTGTACATCAGTTTAATTAAATAAATGAATATGCAGCAAACCCTTATATTTAAAACGCGAATATTTTGCGTAGAGGTCTCTTTTATGGTAAATTCAAGAAAATTAAGGTTGAATCACTACGAATTTCGCAAGCAATGTAAAGACAAGTCATTTGACGGAAAATGAATTTGTACAGCATTTTTTTAGTAGGATCACAGAATTCACATTTAAATTTGTAATGATAAAAGGTAAGTACGAAGTAAACAGAAAAAACGGACAACGAAAATTAAGTTAATTTATAAACCAATATACACCATTATTTATTGACATGACAACATGGATATGGTCATAGTATCTTCTATGTAATTTGTGGACATCAAAGATGTATTAGTCTGTACCTTGGACATGGTATAATAATTTGACATGACAATACACACAATACAATTGACACGTTAGCAACATTCAAAATTAAAATTCACATTACTCTATGTTTAGTTGTTGTTGTCTTTTTTACTAAAAGTGAATTGAAATATGTGAAATAAAAAAAAATGTAGACGACAAAATTCAATTTCCAAAAAAAAATAATACTTGGAATTTTCATTGCACTAGTTTTCGCTAGGTAATATTCGCCAGAAAATAATGTATAAAGTGAACACGGCATGAACTAGACTAGACTAGAGGATACAGTGGAACACCATGCTGCACATGCTGCAACCAGGACATGCATATTAATGGCCTATGAGTATGAACCCATGGGCCATTGATAAAAACTACAAGGAAGTTGCTCTGAAAACAGCAAGATTCCTTGATAAAATTAAAGACTTCTTATAAAGTTATTTTTTATCCGAACATCAAAAATCTGTTTTGTACCTCCAGTCTAAAATTATTTATAAAAATGGAGATGCTTTTCTGACTGAGTACCCGTATAATTTATTAAACCAGGGAAAATTTAATATACATTTTTATAGCTAAAGGAACATCTTTCAGGACATTTCTCAATTTAAAAAAAAATTGTATATGTTTTAAACCCAGTTGTTATATCAGGGGTTTTTTATTATGAGATATAGATTGAAATTATCCGTTTGGTCGTACAAAAAAATCTAGATTTTTCATAACCTTAATTAATCACAATTCCAATAAATAACTCATAAGACGTAATGAGTGTGAATAAAACTTCGCGTTTAAACACAAAAAATAACCTTTAGTCAAGGTGATTTGCTTTTAAAAAATGAAAAGGAACAAGTTCTTGCACACGTAATATTTAACGCATGTTAAATTAAAAAGATAATAAAATTTCTATAAGATTTTTTGAATTAACTTGAAATAGGGGCCCAAATTCATGTTATCACAACATTTTTGTTTGTATTTATAAGCATTCTTTATCATTAAAGAATGAATTTAATAAGAGTCATCACTAACGTTGTCACAAAAACCAAGGAATTCCCCTGCGCTTGTATCTTGTACTCGGTCCTTGTTAAAGAACTGTCTGTTGGTTTGGTTAATAAATTTGAATTCATTAATATAACAAGAAATGTTGCTTGACAGCATAATGCAATGCCACAATTGAAAATAAATTATAGGTAATTAAAACCATTTTACGGACATAACAACGTAACGTATTAACTTTTTCTCTTAATTATGGCTCTATAGTCGTAAATGGTAAATAAATCATAGGAATTTTCTGTCATTCTCAATGCATGATATAATATTTTCTTAGATCTTCAATTCCCTTACTAAACAATCTGATGCTCCAGTTACATTTCTTCGCTAGAGCTTTGTCTATTTGCGTTTACTTTGATTTATTTCTATACCATATTTAACAAATTTTCTACTTCAAATATGAACAAGGTCCAAATTAATGCTGTTTATACTCTTGTATAACAACGCATCGGCGTCGATCCATATTTATTAAATCTTCTTTCTGTATATAAAAATTAATCCCCATTTCCCTTGGTCACGGCATCACGCGTGAACGGGTAGACGATTTTCACTAATGGAAAGAGGGATAAACGGGGAACGTTCATATATATAAAAATAACACCCCGGGCGAAGCCGGGGGCGGGTCGCTAGTCTTCTATATATATAAAAATGAATCCCTATTTCCCTTGGTCACGGCATCACGCGTGAACGGGTAGACCGATTTTGATTCGGTTTTCACTAATGGAAAGAGGGATAAACGGGGAATGTTCATATATATAAAAATTGCATCCCGGGCGGAACGCTAGTGCAGTATAAATAACTAGAGAAGAGAATAACTGGGGCAACAGAAGTTACACTTATTTTGAGCAGTTTACTTATTAGCGAGGTTGTCACATTGTGGTTCGAAATCACACAAAACTATTCTCTTACAGAACACATTCTTGAAATGCTTACTGTTGACTGTGTAAGTGATGGATGGTAGAGCCCATTACCCATATAAACCTTCATCCTCTATCGTATTAAGATCAGTAGCATATTTGCAGCATGTCATTGCTTGTTTTAATAAGCTATGATAGCCACCCACCATCAAGTCATAAGGCCTTACGAGACCTGTAGGTATTTACAAGAAAAGAAAGTAATGGCGTCTTATGTCGTTCCCACATGTCAAAGTGCACCTTGATTGAAGAAATAATAGGACTCTTTTTCGAGTGGACGTTTTTCAAAGTATTTAAAATAAAGGTTTTGTCTTACTACCAATAATATACCAATGTGTTATAAGCAATTAATGTAAGTTTTTATTTCGACGGAGGTTGACATTGCCCGAACCTTACTACGAATAATCAAAGTCGTAAATATTCGTAGGAATGTTTTATGGAATTTCTTAATTTAGCTGTTCTTAATTAATCAAGCTCTTCATAATTTAAATTTCTCCTGTAATTTATATTTTAAAAAATGAAGTCATTTAGATGCTTTTGTATTTCTTTAACAACTCTTCAAATACTGCTATTCGTCATGAGGAGTTTTAATTCCAAGGTGTTTGTCGATAATCAAATATCCTAGTTCATTTTTTCTTAGAGCTGGTCATTGCAGAGGAACAAGTATGCTTGTGCTTGGAGTTCTGAAAAATAAAAATAAATTAAAATTGAATAAAGAACAAGGAATATGCGTCTAATTCAAAAAAGGGTTGTCTATGTAAATATTTTTAATATTATTTTCTTTTTCGTTAAAAAAATAATTTTTAAAAACAGCAAAAAAATATTTGAAACGGTCAGATCCAATGTGACGTCAAAGTCTATAATGACAGTGTCAACATACGCGTAGTTGTTTGATTTGTGATTTTTTAACATTTGATTGTTATTGTAGACTGTGACGTCACGACAAGCACGCCAAAAGGGCAGGTGTTTAAAGTGCCCGTAGCTGTTAGTTAATTTTAACATATTTTTTTGTTACTCAATTTTAATTTCTAGGCGTTGGATATTTTTTTACGGTTACATAACGATATAACTTATCTTATAAAAATATGTAAAAAAAATGTGCATATTCTTTGTTCAGAACTTTGTTTAAGTTCGATTTCATTATAAGTAAATATGAAAATAAACTAAGGATTTTTTTTATATTTAATTACATTATAAATGATGCAAATTCTTAAAACTCACAAGTTAGTTTGTTACTAACGCAAATCCCGTTAATGAAATCATAATTGCAAATTCGTCTTCATTTTTGAAACTTTCCCTTCAAATAAATCTCTTTGAATCTTACATTGTATTTATCACTTTGACGTTATTACTCCTCGCCTCTAACTCGTCTGTTCTAATTTTATTTGGTACTCAATTTCGGTACTCGTTATTTGATAGATACACGCGAAATATGATAGGCAAAACAAGACCGCCTGCCCCTGATATAGACGCACTGGCAAGGTCGCCATGCGTTGTTATACGGTAGAGGTTCTAAATGAAACCATTGAGTGCCGATTTATTACTACTTTATTCTGAATAAATGTACCCCTTTTGTACTGGGTATTTACACAATAAATATAATAGAATATCAGTTTACAATATTTATCTTAGGGTTAGGTTGAGGCGTCTTATTGTTATAAACAACGTCCATATTTGGATGGGTGTTAGTTTACTTGTTACATTACCATATTCCTTATATGGTTCCTTATATGCTTGGTGAAACAATGGTTTACGCTTGCTTTTTGGACTTGAGCAGCGCGTTTGATCTGGTGAATTATAATATTCTTTGGAGCAAACTTCACGACTCGAAGTTCCAAATGAGATCATGAGTTTGTTGCGGTTTTGGTACGGAAATCAAACTAATACTTATTAACGTTGGTTGGGACGACGCGTTGTATACCTATGTATTTTATGTTAGACAGTGGCGTGCATCAGGAGGCCTTACACGGTCTGATTGAGGAACTGAGGAGCACAAAAAAGGATGTCGTGTGTATAAATAATTTAAGTTATGACATGGTTTTTCTCAGTTCCTCTATCGCAGGTCTTAGAAAATTGCTTTCGAATATAATATTGATTATGGTCTAAAGTTATAATGTAACCAAATCGGAAATGATGATATTTCGCGCTGGAACGGGTCTAGAAGAGAAGTCTCTGAGATTTTTTAAACGGACGGCCAGTTCAAGTAGTGCGTTTTATGACAAGGACTAACATCAGACCAAACACAATTTTTACCAAATTGAGCGTAAACTAATAACCTATGAATTAAGGTGCAATATTTCTTAACAATTTTTTGTAGCTTCACGTACCTAGATAACCCAACAGATTTAAAATAGGAAGGTTTTTCTTAAATATTGTGTAAAATATGAAAAAAAGAAATAAAAGTGGCCGATAAAAGCTTTAGTACAGGACTTAAGTTAATTAACAAGCTTGAAAAATAATGTAGTTGTCGCTGAAAATTTTTAGTACTGTGACAAGAAAGTTTTTTTTGGACAGAAATTTACTATTTTTTTTCTCAGAAAATATAATTTCTTGTATAAATCTGCCCGATATAAACTTCTTTAAATATATTCAACTATGCTGTGTATTTTTATCTAAGTTTTCTCAATTCAAATTAGACGACGAAAATAATTCTTTTCTGCTAAGTTCTCGCCTTAAGTATCTAGGACAAGTTCCCACCGATGACCGTAAGGATGAAATGGATATTGAGCGGGAGAGGCGGGCGCTGTCCGTTCGATGCACACGCTCGCTAGTAGATTTGCAAAATGGAGTAGGGACGTTCACGCTTATTGTCAGAACTTTTATACTTACCAGTTGTGGAGTCGCTCCAAGAGAGCGTCCTGGAGTACCATTGGAGTGCAGCACAAATCACAATGACGCTTACCGCACGTTAATGAGACTGCCCCGATACTGCAGTGCTTCGGGTACGTTTGCTAAGGCGGGGTGCCCAACTTTTTCGCTGTGATTCGAAATAGAATATTTTCCTTCTGAGAGAGAATCAGAAATTCCGAAAACCGCATACTTGGGGTTATCGGTGAGGACTTTCTTGGTCCTTTTCAAAAATACTGGCTTAATCTATATATGTGGCTCCTACTTTGTTCCACAAATTGGTTTTGTATTTCGAATTCATGTACTTTGTATGAGACAAATCATACAAAACCCTATTTTCACGAACAAGTTCTATCAATTCGTGATCCGACAAAAAATATAGTTGTCAACGAATACGTCCATGATTGCCGGTGTCGGCACTCGGCACTGAAACTGAGAGCACTGTGTCGTCACCAGTGTTACTACCGCATAAATCAGAGTTATATATGTTTATATATATATATATATATATATATATATATATATATATATATATATATATATATATATATATATATATATGTGTTATTATTAAATTACAGATTAATGGAAAAGGATAGAACTATAAAGATTAATAAAATAATATAGAAATCAAATATTCATTATACTAAAATAATACGGCGAGGTGTAACTTCAGATGCTCTTATATTTCTGTACCAACTCTTCAAATAATTCTATTTTCCTTTTATCTTGAGGATTCGTAACTTCAAGTCGCTTATCTATAATCAAATATTGTTGTTCACTTTTACTTGATAGGACTGGCCATTTCACAGGCACAAGCTGGTTAGTGCTTGGAGTTGGATTTCTGAAAGAAAAAAAAAACAATTCAATCAAAAAACCTAGTAGGTAATTTATATGTATATCCATAATTCGATTTATATTTTTTAAAACTTTTTCAAATATTAATTTCTAAATTTTTACTTGGACATTACTAGTAAGATTTTTAGATGATACCTATAGTATACAACGACTGATATTAGATAGATCCAGTTTCCTGTAATAAATGTGGTACTCACCCTGTCTTTGCAAAATCTGTCCACATTTTAGAAATCCTGTTTATTATAATTTCATCAGTTTCATTAGGTATTACAGATTTCGGTAATTCAACCTTTAAAGTATAAGATGTGTCATCTCCATGGCTAATGCCTTTCCTTTTCATTTCAAAAAGAGTTTTAACATAATTAATGTTACCGTCATATGAAAAGACATAACCGTATGCTGGTACTCCGTTTTCAATAGTAATTTTATTACTAATCCAAATGCCAATAACGAATTCATAATCTCCAAAAAAATCTATTGCAAAGTCGTCTTCATTCTTGTGCATTTTGCCTTCTAAGTAAAGCTCTTTGAATTTTTCATTATATTTATCATTTTCGCTGGGATTAAACGGATAATTCCATATATCAAGAAAATTTCTTGTCTGTACCATTTCTTTGAAATGTTGCGGCTTCAAAATTGCAGTAAGAAGGCCCTCATGTTTACAGTAACCCCGAATAACTGGCACTCTATTAAATTTTCCTTGTTTTAATAAATTATACGGTTCTTCCGTAAGAAAAGCATCCCCATTTTTTAAATCTTTTTCGATAGTAGGTACATACCCAAAATATAGATTTTTAGAATTTGATTGGTAATCTTCAAAAAAGACAGGTTTTAATTCGTCAGTGGTTTTATTTATGAAGAAATTATACAATTCCATATCATTATCATCTGACCCTTTATATTCAAGATCTCGTGCTGTTTTTAGAGCAAGTTCTTTAATGTTTCTATTAATGGCCCACGAATTCAGAGCGGAACCAGATTGCATGATAGCTTTATGATAAAGACCTTTGCTAGACGGTGACAACAAATGATATTCAATTGACGCCGATCCAGCGCTTATTCCAAAAAGAGTTACATTGTCTTTGTCCCCGCCAAAATGGTTAATATTATTCTGTATCCATTTAAGAGCAAATGTTTGATCTTTCAAACCCATGTTACCAGCAGCTTCTGGTATGTCTAACGAAAAGAAACCGAAAAATCCTAATCTATAATTAATAGTGACGACAACCACTTCTTTATCAAGGAAGAAATCAGGGCTGCCAAACTTTTTTATAGTACCATTTCCACCAACAAAACCGCCACCGTGTATGTATACCATAACTGGCAATAACTTTGAACTTGCCCCTGGAATCTCAGGGGTGAATACATTTAAGTATAGACAGTCCTCACTTCCAGCATAGGATTGGTCAAGAGAATTATATTGTAATCCTATTAAATTTTCATTAGTTTGTGTAGCATCTCTTTCACCTTCCCATTTTTCTGGAGGTTGTGGACTCTGAAAGTGAAAGTAAATAACTTTAGTTTATTATTTCATTAGTTAATAATAATAATAGCCATATATTTCCGAAGTTTACAAGTGATTTTTTACAAATTATTTTATAAAATGTCCCTCAATTCGGTGTGCCTTTTGGCATAGGCCTCCTCCAACTGTCTCCATTGATTTCTATCTAGTGCAACTCTTGTCCAATATGGCCCCAAGGTCATACGAATTTCATCTTCCCATCTTTTTATAGGACGCCCCTGTCTTCTAACTCCATCTCTTGGATACCAAACCGTAACCTGCTTGCTCCATTTATTTGTCTTGCATCTTAACATATGTCCTGCCCAGCCCCACTTCTGATGGTCAATACGAGTGAGTATGTCGACTACTTTGGTTTTGTTCCTTATGTCTCTATTACTTATTTTATCTTTTAGTTTTATTTCCGTCATACTTCTCTCCATCGCCCGTTGACACTTAGCCAATTTTTCTCGGTGGATCTCGGTTAAGGACCGAGATCACTCGGTTGGTTAAGTCTGGGTCAACAAGGAGTGGAAAATACCTATATTGACTTAATTAAAACCATTTATAATAAGAGTAAAAGCTGTGTGATACTGGAGTCGAAAGGTGATACATTTCCCATAAAAAGAGGTGTCAGACAGGGAGACCCATCATCCCCCAAGTTATTTAATGCTGTATTAGAGACTATTTTTAGAACATTAGACTGGGATGAGTATGGCTTAAATATCAATGGTGGACGCCTAAATAATTTGAGATTCGCTGATGACATAATCTTGATGGAAGAAGATCCTAAAAAACTACAAATAATGATACAGACCTTAGCTAATAAAAGCAAAGAAGTGGGACTCGAAATAAACACACATAAAACAAAAATAATGACTAACTCAATTGAAATAAATATAGAATTGGATTCAAACCAGTTAGAAAATGTACAAGAGTATGTTTATTTGGGCCAAATTATATCGCCTAGAGATCTGATTTCATTAGTTAGCTCATTAAAAATCTGACTGTGTTACTATGTTAATTTTGGTAATGATAAAAATAAGCAGCTGAATTTACTAACTCCAATGTGGTTACAATATTATGGGAATATGTATAACCAATCCTTATAAAGTTAACAGTGTGAGGAATGTCAGAGGTCATTCTTTTCTTTGCTTTAAATCGCAATCGTATTAGAGTCTCCAATACATTTGCATCTTTCATGGTACTGTTCGTGTTTGTTGTGAAATTTTCGATGCCTTAATAATTAATAGCTTATACTGACGACTTTTCCGAGTATCTTTATTAGTAGCTCATGTTTTATTCTTATGTACGAACTATATTTCTTGTAAAATCTTTTTAAAATCCGTTCAGCAGATTTTGCGTGAAATGTAACAAACATCCATACATTCATCATCAGAAACTTTCGCATTAAATATAATATAGATGGGTAATTTTGTAAAAACTACTCCAAGAGTAATGAGGTGATTATTCGAGTAAGAGTAAGTCGACTAAGGCATTGTTCACCACGTTTGCGGTTATTGGACAAACTTTATGATGTTCAGGGTTTTACTAATTTCCATCGGCAAGATTTCTCGTAATTATTTCTTTACAATGTTATTTTGTATTCGAAAGCGTTTGAATTTTAAACTATTTACAAGTGGAAACCTCATACTGATTTGAATTCCGATATTTTATACTTTTACTTCAATTAAAAAAGTAATAATAATAACCATACATATTATTATATTTAATATACCTATTACTCACCTTAAATCTCAATGTCCCGATAGGAGGTTTTGCATAAGGTATTTGTAAGAATTCAATATATTCAAATCCATTTGGAGTTTCACTCTTCTTTCCTATTAATGTTCCTTGAGCTATTGTTACTTTCACCATTTTGCTAGTCGAACAATATTTTTTTAAGGCGTAGCTAATTCTAATTATGTTTCTTTTGCAATCGCTGAAAACAACAAGCACTCATAATGTGTTCATCATTGTATTTATATCGAAAAAATTATAGATAATATTAAACTTGCATCGACGAAGACACTCAATGATAAGACATTATTACTTATAATAATGATACTTCATATTTTGAGCTAATTTCAAATAGTCATACTATTTCCGATATGATTATCATTGACATTGAGGTTCTATGATAATGTATATAATAGGTTGGGGAAAATGTTTCGCATTTTATATGAAAACTCAAAACACTTTGTTCGATGACTTTTTGCCATCTTGTAGGTAGTGACATGATTCCATTGCTGTAGAAATTTTGGGACTCAAAAAAACGCGACAAGTAGTTTTAGCAGTCCTCTCTTGATGCTAACCTGCCTAAAGAATTCTGAAGAGACCGAAACAGGTAGAAATCTGAAGGTGCAAAGGTCAGAGTTATATGGCGGATACATTAACACCTCCCAACCAAACTCTCTTAATTTTTGCTGAGTAGCTAAAGATGTGTGTGGTCTAGCGTTGTCGTGATGAAAGACCACACCCTTCCTGTTGATCAATTCCGGCCGCTTCCTCTCAACTTCTTGGTTTAATTTCATCAGTTGTTTGTATTACAGATCCGAATCGATGGTTCTGCTCGGCGGCAAAAGCTCATCGGATTTTGACAGTCTGTGAAGCCTGACCGACCATCGACTACGACATTTTGCGCACGTTCTTGTCGTACGTGATCCACTTTTCAACAACAGTTATCAGTTTCTTCAAAAACGGTTCGGTTTTATTACGTCTCAATAAAGAATCGCAAATAAGTTCAAGATTCATAAGGTTTCTTTCAGTGAGCTCGTGTGGCACTCAAATATCGACTCTTTTTGTGTACCCAGCTTTTTCAAATGGGTCAAAACTGTTTCTGGGTCAATTCCCAGTTCTTCGGCTACGTCATAACTACTGATATGCCGATCTTCTTTTTTCAAAAATGGTGTCCATTTTATCCATAACAGCCCAGAGGGAGGTGCATCTTTGACATCAAAATTCCTGGAATGAAAACGCTTAAACCAACTTTGTGCTACTATTACTGACACTGCATTATTTAATACGCTCTATGCTGCATTAGGCTCATAATCTTCACAAGTTTTTTTCGCGGCTTGCGTTGCATTTTTTCCTTTCTTTGTAATAAAATTTTAAAATGAATCGAATTTCTTCATTAGATTCACTCATTTTGACAGAAAGAAAAACAAATGAAAAATAGTTGGAAACAACATGTTCCTAATTTGTTTTTTTTTTTTAATTTAATCTAATGCCAGCCAGATAAATATAGTACAGCCAAAGAAATTTTATTACAAGTATATTATATAAACTATATGCGAAAAGACTTTTCCTCGATGTAATATTATCGCCGCACTATCGCAGTCATAACTAAACATACATAATACGTATAGAAGTCACGTATGTAAGAAAAATCAGTACCTATAGACTGTATTATACTTGTTGTAGTTTCATGATAAGTACATATATTTTTCCTGTTATTATTATGAATAGATTAGATAACAACCACGTAGGTATCCGTTTATCACTTCGTAACTGTAGCAATCCTAGTTCTGAATCACAGGCTCAAACATCCACTATACGTTCGGACTCCCACCTCGTCGACTCTCGGTGGTCGCTCTCGTCTTATCTGTCTAACGTGGTGCGCACGAGAAAGTGGTTGTCCGTGTGAATGGGAGAGTAAATAAACGCGTATACTACATCCCATCCTTATCACAATTTTTATTTGTTCAAACAGGTAATCAATGAACAAAACAAAATCCACAAATACAATCGATTTAGCATAGCCTTTCTTGAATTTGCCTCCACATAAATATATAAATCAATAACGATTTAACACTGCTAAATTGTTCCTCTGAACTTCTTTCATGATCACCATTTTTTCTTTCCGATATTACAGCTTCCCATTTCTCTTGTACCTTCTTTAAGTGAACGAAATTTCTTCGGTGAGATTCTCCCATTTCATAAAGGATGATTTATATTACACCGGGCCGTGCCCCGTCCGTGCCCCGGCCGGAGCCCGGTGAAGATATTGTTAGTATGCTTTTGTATGGATCAATTCATATTACACCGGGCCGTGTCCGTGCCCCGGCCGGAGCACGGCCGGGGCACGGCCGGAGCGCTCCAATCTCGAAATTTCATAAAATGTTTGTTTTCACAGTGCGCTCGGAGACAGCTTCGCGAGGCCCGCTCGGGGTATAGTACCTATTAGTTTTTTTAGTGGTATCATTTAATGTATATTTAGTTTCTTTTTTAAATTGTTAAAATTATAAATTAATTAATTAATTAATTAACCCGAGGCTATCTGCCTCGAAGTATAATATTTTTTAAATAATATATGTTAATATATTTCTGGTAGGTATAATATATTTCTGCTTAAATATTTTTTCAAAAATATCTCGGGAGCGGTGCGTCGCAGACCCTCCGTGTTGGTACTCATTTAAGAGGTCTCGGGGAGAGGAATTTTTCGGTGAAGACGAAATTTCGAAATTCGCATTTTTGGACTTTTTCAAAATTATTTCGGGAGCGGTGCGTCGCAGACCCCCCGTGTTGGTACTCATTTAAGAGGTCTCGGGGAGAGGAATTTTTCGGTGAAGACGAAATTTCGAAATTCGCATTTTTGGACTTTTTCAAAATTATCTCGGGAGCGGTGCGTCGCAGACCCCCCGTGTTGGTACTCATTTAAGAGGTCTCAGGGAGACGAATTTTTCGTTCACGACAAAATTTCGAAATTCACATTTTCGTTGAAAAACAAAAAAAAAATCTGTTTAAAAACAAAAAAGTTACACGTTTTTCCGAATACCACGCATACGAAGTCGCGGGCATAGCTAGTATAGTAATATTAATACAAAATAGTATAATAGTACTTGGAAATGACAAGGCACGGGCAACGCCCGGTGGCGGCCCGTCGGCGGCACGGTGACAAATAGCAAACCCGGCCGGGGCACGTTGAGAAAAACCTGGTGAGCGCCCGGCCCGGTGTAATATGAATCATCCTTTCTTACTACACAATCTCCTATCGTATACTGTGTTGGATCTTTTCACTTCCTGGTTTGATAAGGTTACCAATTGAATGGCAGCGAAAGTAACATAACTTACCAATTTAATAGCAGCATAACCTAACCTACCAATTTAATGGTGGCCCATATCTCCGTTCCGATACCGGGAATCGAACCCAAGCCCTCCCTAGATAGTCTCCCTAGATCGGAACCTTACTACCTTCTTCTTACTCCAATCACAAGCCTTATTAAGCCTTATCAGCCGTGAACTTGTAGCTTCATACCTAAAGTACGGAGTGCGCCAGGTCTGGTACGGCATGCAATTGTTTTATGAGTGATAGATAGACGCAAGCGGGAACGTCGGGCGGGGGTGAGAGGACGCAACCCATATCGTATTGTGATTTGTCTAAACTTGTGTAGCAGCGATTGATTGAATGGCAATTCGCAACAGTTAATTTACCTACGCGTTGAATAGATGTTTTCTTTCGGAAATGCAAACGTACCTATTACGCCTCCCTAGGGGGGCGTGCCCCCATGGTTGGTAAGTCCTGCAATAAACGATAAAAGTACTAGTATAAAATCAAGGCAGAAATAGAATGAATCATAGTAACATTATATGTATATTATCTACATTTACTAACCCGAATTTGCGGAAATAGCAGTCTAAACACCAAGCGAAGTCAGATACCTAAATCTATAAATCTGAATTCATATTTTATATGAATGTACAAGAAAACTATAAAATATCTTTTAAATGAATCTTTTAAAATAAAAATCAGTAGTCAATCCGTGTTCATATTTTATTCAAATACCAATCAATCACTGTTATGGCGCAGGAAGTCATTAGGTATGCAAAATTTTTAGTTAGTGTTGTAACTAAAATCAGTACACGGCCAGTAACGAAGTAGTTGTGCTCATTATATACTTGAACTTGAGAAAAGTCTCTAAATTCCAATAGTGACATGATCCCACAACAGGATCAACTTACAAGATGGCAAAAAATTATCGAACAAAATGGCACATCGGTATAATAAGTATACTGTTATTAAATATAAATAAACTTTGAAAAAGAAGTTTTGTTTTTTCCTTGTTATCTTTTCCTTTTTCTTTTTTCCTTTTTCCTCGTTTATCTCGTTTCAGAGTAAAACCACAGTATATTTTTTTTTTTAAATGAAAATTAATATACTGTGGTAAAACCTTTTCTATTTTGCTTCATAAGTTAGGTATCAAACTGTTTTTTGCAATTCTGCCTATTTGATATTTTTACAAACCTTGTTATGCCGAAACCCCAATCTTATCAACTAGTCACGTATTTCAGTCCCTTTTATTATCAGCCAAATGTCAACAAATTTTAATTTCAACAATCTTTTATTTTATTTTATTTTTCAAATATTGAAGCGTTTATATTTTTTACTTCTTTTTTTACGTTGGAAAATCCATTATGAGTACCTGGCAGCGAAGGAGACGCTGCGGGTTATGCCGGACTCCTCGACGACTTCCTAATGCAGCCATAGATGGGCGGGGTCGCGGGAACGTTGTTACACAACTTCGGCAACCCGTCAGCGTCCAGCGTGGGGAGGACTACGCTTCCTGTCGGAAACTCGGCGTACCCCACAGTGGAGGTACGCTGGCCATTTTGGGGACCTCACAACGGGCGGTAGTCTCTCCTTAGACTACCGCCCAGATCTCGGTCAAGGGGAAGGTGGCGGATATAGGCTAGCCGCCTGCGCCCGAGCCTCCTCAGGCGGATTGGCTGGGAGAGGGGATCCTCTTCCTGTTGCCTTTCCGCCGCTTCCTTGCGCGACATAATGTGCTCACAACACGTGAGCATCGCCAGCCATTCAAGGTCACTGCCGACCATCGCTTTCACGACGGCCAGCAGTGAGCCCTCGGTTGGCTCTCTCACAGGTAACGCCCGAAGCAATCGTGCCCCGAGAGCACCTGCACCGGGCGGAACGTGAGGGCCCCGCGCTTCTTTGTCAGCCATCCCTCTAGAGAGCGGTGAATGGCCTCGATCGTCGGGCGGCCCGCACTGGGCTCCGCCAACGTGTCTTTCCAGGTTTGGGAGGAAGATCGTTTGGGAGTGTCTCCTCAACCTAACTACCTCCTACGATGTCAAATCCGAGCCGCGCGACCGCGCGTCCGCAACTTCGTGGTACACCGCCGCCAGCACTTCGGCATCCAGCTCCCATGGAGGGGTGCCAGTACCTTCTCGCAATCCTGACCGCCATGGGCCGTGCGGCGCGCGCAAAAGGGGCCTGTTACGAATGGTCAGGCGGTCCACCCAGATGGGGGTCCCGTACAGAGACATGGACCGCACCACGCCAGCACAGAGGCCGCCTATATTTTTACTAATAATCCAACAGAAAGATTTTAAAAAATATATAGGATTTATGTGTTTATTATTTTATTTTAATTTAACACCGTTTAATAGAGTCTACATAAAAAATAAAAATCGTTTGTATACAACATTAGCAAACAAAACAAAAGTACATACTTAAAAAGGAGTGCAACTTACTTTAAGAAAACTTACTTTCACAACTACTACTTAAAAATAACTTATAACAAAAAAAAAAACCATTAAACCATGATTTAGACAGTAATTCCCTAATTTTGCATATCTTAGAGCAAAAGAAATCAATCTCTGGAAAGTTAAAAAAAAAATTAAAAGAATTAGCAGATCTAGGATTGTTGCACGGTGTCTGGAACATAAATGTACCTAATACTTTCCCACCCGAATACCAGGAACCTTTAGATTTATTTTTGATAATAAATAAGGGGAATCCACAATGTTTTTTGCAATTTTCATTAGAAGGATATGGTCTGCCTTGAAAAGCCTTTCTATAAGGGGAAGAATGTGCTGCCTGCGGCATCTAGTCTCATCATCATTGTCATGACACCTGCACTTGAACTCTAAAAACTTCAAGAACTTTCTGTTTATAATTTCTATTCTATGTAATTTATTGTAAGTATGCCGAATTTGAACATTGAATCAAATACTAAAGAAGTGTATTTCAAAATACGAAAATATTAAAATAACCAATTTTTTTTATATACATTAGTACAAATTAATAAAACAAAATTAAAGTGTTATCGATACTTTGAGGTATTGAGGTAATCATTAAATAAGTTTAATTGATTTAATACATTTTTTAATACGTTTTTCTAGAGATGTCACCTGACTATATTTCAGGAATAGGTATGTACTCAAAAAATATGCATAAAATATAAATGTTTCATTTATTGTTAAATTATTACAAACTATCACGTAATGAAACATAATGAACATATTATATATGTAATGAAACAGCTTCTTCATCTACGATGATAACATATGAGAACCTAAGGGACCGAGCATAAGTAATATAGTAAACTATTTATTTATTCAAGTTAATGTCCCATATGTTTAAATTCAGTATTTTAATATATAAAAAAAAAAACAAAATGACACGAGACCACTCAATAAGCAAAATATTTTGTCATAATATCATTAACACTTAATTTTAACACTGACTGAATTCTCTAATTTAACACTGTAACTGTCCATCTATAGAAATTGTCAAAACCCAAAAATATCTCGGATAACGATAAATTTAATTGGAAACCTCATATCGAGCATGTTTGCGATAAACTAAGGATTTTCCTTGGAAACATTACAATATTAAAAAAATCGCATTCCATTTAAAGTGAAACGTATGCTTGTGCACTGGCAGAACCCTATGTACAGTATGGCCTTAGTAGTTACGGTCGCACCTACAAAATTTATATGAACAAAATTTACAAATTACAAGTAAAAATTCTAAAAACATTGGTCTTCCGACTTTTTAAGCACTGTAACATTTTACCAATAAACACTCAATTTGCTTTTTCATTATTGAAAGAACAATATTTTAACGAATCTTTAAAGAAAATGATGAAACATTCTGTACCTGTATGCACTAGGACAATTTCAAAGAAGTGGTTACGTACACACTGTGCCAATAATAATATGTACAGGGAATGGATTACCGCTTATTATTGTCCCGCGCCTTATCAATAGCCTACCTTCAGATCTGTGAACAGTATAACAATTAAAAACATTAAAATCAAATTAAGGCAATATTTTTTAAATTATATTTAAACATATCAACATAGTAGTTTTTTGTAGTTAGATATTATATATTTTAATAATAGTTTTATAGCATAACAGGATAGCACAAGGCTAAACCTAGCTGGTTTTTATTGCTATCATTTAATGTATATTTAGTTTCTTTCTTTAAATTGTTAAAATTAGAAATCAAATAAAATAAAAAATAAATAAATTCTAAAAAGACAACATTCTAAATTGGTTTATAAGATACGTGAACATTTTCAAATAAACCAACTCACGTTTAAAATATAGAATCCAACATGAAGTTCCCAATACAAAACGTTTCTATTGCAAATCATCAGGCACTGGAGTGTATTTGAGTCCAGTATCATTAAGAGTAGTCACAATCCAAGAATCCTTTGGCACTCTACCCGATTCTATGAGTTTCATCGCAGCGGCTACATTTGCTCCACTGGTGTACCCGACGTACAATCCTTCACTTTCCCCAAGAAGCTGTTTATATTTCGCTGCCTCTTCATCCGTGACACCTATGGTTCCATCCATATAGTCAAATTTGAAAAGATTCGGAACACATCCATAACCAGAACCCTGTAATGTGTGTAAAGGTTTCGTTATGGGATCACCTTTAATTGGTTCTGAACCTGCCGGCTCCACAACAAACGACAGCAGTTTGGGATTCTTCTCCTTTAAAAACTTTGAAGTACCAATGAATGTACCCGCCGTACCTACAGTTGCTACGAAAACATCTACATGTCCGCCAGTTTGCCGCCATATTTCGGGGCCCGTTGTCTCGTAATGCGACGAAGAGTTTGATTCATTGTTAAACTGGTTAACATAGTATGCTCCTGTCTCTTGAGCAACTCTTAGACCTTCTGCTTCAGCTTCTTTGACATCAGCTAGCGTTACATTACCATAAGACCCTTCAACTTGCGGCACTCTTATGCATTTGGCACCCAAAGCTTCCATGTGTATTGCTCGCTGAACGCTGTTCCCTTTGGACATAAAAAGTGTAAGCGGATGTTGTAGAATAGAACAAGCAACGGCCAATCCACAACCTTGATTCCCTGATGTCACTTCCACGACGGGTGCTCCTGGCTTTAAAGCGCCAGATTTCCTTGCCTCCAGTATCATATGTAACGAGGAGCGATCTTTGATAGAAGCACCCGGATTCATGAATTCACATTTAGCTAAAATGCGTCCTGGGCCAGTATAGATGCGATCGAGAGCCACAATCGGTGTATTTCCAATTAATTCTAGAGCAGACGACTTGATTTCACTGTGAATACTGGTTATGGGAGCCATGGCTTATTCCTTTGTATGTATAGGTAATAAATATGTCTAACCGTAGGTAATGTCGATTCCGAACTAGCTTGAGCGTTAAGATGAGCGCTCTTTAAATCGGTTTGAGATCGGTACTGTGCCGTGCAAACGTGCACACGGAGTTTTAAGAGTAGCGGGCGCAAAGCATGTGTTATCGATATAACGTGCGCAAAGTAACTTTTTACATTAGAGCACAATAATCAATAAAAAGATGGATAAAAAAAAACAATACTGACAATGGGTGCAAAAGTTATCAATATAGTTTGGTCATTTCACATCGACCTTAATTACTCTTATCAATCAAAGAACTTCCTTATGTTAAATAACAAGTATGTTATGTTAATCTTCTTATATATAAAAATGAATCCCTATTTCTCCTGGTCACGGCATCAGGCGTGAACGGGTAGACCGATTTTAATTCGGTTTTCGCTAATGGAAAGAGGGATGCGCGGGGAATGTTTTAGGGTATATAAAAATTGCACGCCGGGCGAAGCTGGGGGCGGGTAGCTAGTTATAAATATTAATAAATTTAACAGAAAGTATTGACCTTTTCTGACATTTTGTGTCATTAAAATGTCATGCACAGATGCCGTTGTTGGCGTGGATGGTAAAATACACAAAAAATGCTAATAACTGTTACCCCGCCAAAGATGACATACTGAAATAAATTGTGCATCCGACTAGACTGTGGCACTACTGTGACTGTGTTGTGTTCCAATTGAAATATGTTACTATAAAAGTTTTTCATTGTAACATTTTTAAATTTTGAATTGGTTCCAACAAAGCATTCATATTGAAAATTGGTGCTCGCCCCGTGTTAACAAATATGGGTAGGTACAAATTACATATAGGTTGTATACCTATTACCCAAGTAGTCTAAACTAGCCAAATACTACAATTTGCGTGAAACATTTAGGAAAACTAGCTGGTGTCCGCGGTTTCGTCTGCGTTGCAAAATAAAAAAATAACGCCTGACTAAATATATGAGCAATGTAACGCCTAACATCTTTATTGCAGTTATAGCTTTGCCAGGCGTTACATGATCCCTCGGGAACAGTACTTCTTTTTCTAGATGAAAAGTACGTCTATGCAAAATTTCATGATGATCGATTCAGCGATTTAGGCGTGAAAAGGTAACAGACAGACAGAGTTACTACTAGTATGGATGGATTATTTTGCTTGCTTATCAGCAAAACTACTTAGATTTGCTGTCAGTAATGAATCCATAATGAATCAATACTACTTACTAATCTTACTATAGCTAGGGACATAAGCGGGACTGGCATTTAACTACTAGTTTATGTTATTTCACTAGCGAGCCACTCAGGGTTCGCACAGGTGCAATTTTATATACACAAACTTTCCTCGTTTATTGCTCTTTCCATTAGTGGAAACCGTATCAAAATCCGTTTCGTCGTTTAAAGAAACAGACAGAAGCGGACAGCGACTTTATTTAATAGTATACATACACTCGAGAGCAATGAATCCGGGTCACTTAAAAAAACCTATAAATCTCGGAAACTAAGAATGCTAGCTTAATGAAAAAATTGTATTTAGTAGACAATTAAATACTCCTTAAATTAAGGTATTAAAACTTCTTAGTTACTGCAAGGTTATGTCATAAAAAAATCAAATTTGAAAAAGGGAAACTTTCGAAGATGGAACTACGAAATTACTGCATTTGATTTTGCTTTTGTTTCCAATCTGTCATTTAAGTGGGTATATAAACCATATTGATAGTGTTCAATATTTATTTTACAACCTGTAATCATGTCGCCTACAACTGAAGAATGCACCAGAATCCTCACAATGCTGGAAACCGGCCGGAGTCAGCGCGATACAGCCAGGACTGTCGGTGTGTCGCTGTCAACAGTACAAAGAGTTCTCCGACGTTACGAGGAAACTAGCCCTAACCTACGTAGACCAGGAACAGGCAGAACTAGGTGTACCACAACACGAGAAGATCGATACTTGGTGAACACCATGCTTCGTAATCACTTTCTCACAGGAACTGAACTTACAAATCAGTTTCGACGCCTCGGAGGAAGTAACCCAAGCGCATGGACAATAAGACGACGACTTGCTGAAGCTAACTTGATACCACTTAGATCTGCAAATGGTCCTAAACTGAAGCGTGGTGATCGTATTTCAAGACTAAGATATGACCAGAACCATTTAAATTGGACTATTGAAGATTGGTCGAAAGTTATGTTCTCCGACGAATCAAAATTTATGCTCTACAAGCACGATGGAAGACACAGAGTGTATAGAAGACCAGGGGAAAGATTCAAGCGAGCATGCATAGAAGAAAAAGTAGCCTACGGTGGTGAGTCTGTACTTGTGTGGGCCGAAATTTCATCTGAGAGTCGCACAGAACTGGTGTTCATAGAAAACGGCTATTTAACTAGCGTAAGGTATGTGGAAGAAATCCTAAATGAACACGTTGGGCCATTTATGGTCAATTTGGGTGAGGATACTATTTTTATGCATGACAATGCCCGACCTCATACAGGTTTCATTGTGAATGATTACCTACAAGAGATGAACATTACTCGTATGGAGTGGCCAGCACGCAGCCCGGATATCAACCCGATCGAGCATGCATGGGACGAGCTAGGGAGATGCGTAAAACAACGAAACCTTCCCCCAATCACGCTTCGTGGGCTCAAAATTGCTCTCACAGAGGAATGGGAGATTATTTGCCAAAATCGTATAAGAAACTTGGTGTACAGCATGCCAAACCGCGTAAACGCAGTAATGGAAGCACGAGGAGGCAATACAAAGTATTAAAATTCAAGAAAATCATATTGTTTTACAAAAATGTCATATTTCCTATTTTTGTTTTAAGGCGAGATCAGCAGTTTTTTTTCTTTGTGTAATTTTTAATAAATAAAATGTAGTGACTTATAAATTTTATTACTTTCATTTAAGGGGTATTATATTGTCTATTAAACACCGTTAATTTTATTAAGCTAGCATTCTTAGTTTCCAAGATTTATGGGTTTTTTTTAAGTGACCCGGATTCATTGCTATCGAGTGTATATTATTATGGTAAATGAGTCTTTTTTTACCTGAAATTCTTGCCCAGTGAATGAATTTCGTAGGCAGATTCGGATGCACCGCATTCTGATGGTACATCACTGATGTAGACAGCTAGTTATGGCCACACTTTATGACGTGATAGCTAGTCTGTCTCTGAGAATTAATTCATAAGTACTTGGTAAATCGCAGTCTAACCATACTTACGTCAATGTTCGAGCCTGCAAACTGAAGCGAGTTCGCCGAACGTTGCTCTACGCAAGTACTATCGTTGCCTGACCGTATGACGTAAGTATAGTCTGCTCGTGTCACTTTAGAAGTCGTTAAACTATAATATGTTAGTACAATGACGTAACATATTTTGAATATGATACAGACTTGGATCGTTGCTACTTGTATGACATACGTTTATACATTCGCCGATAACGATACCTAAATGACACCGACAAGATACCTACCGATATTTGTACAGCGATATGTCAGTAAGAAAAGAATTGCAAATCTGCCAGTAGTTTCAATAGAATAGTCGCGTGTGTAGATAAAAGAGTAGATTTGAGTAGGGGTTTACCTATAGATTACAAACTGGGAATTGTCATATGGTACATGTGTAAACTAACAAAAGGCTTAGCGAGCCTACTCGAAGTGCTCTAGTGAATGAAAAATTGCTTTTATTTTTTTTTTCTAGTGAATTTTTCAGTAGAAGTTATAGCGCAAAATGTTAAAACTTAAATTTAGAGTATCTCTAAAATGGAAAAAATGTTGGATTCCTTTACATACTTATTCTAACTAATACATACGTACGTATAAAGAAAGTAATTCCGTCTGAGGAAATATTCACAGAGATTTAAAGCGATTTTCATGTTTAGGTAAAAAAAAGGTACTTCCCGAAACAAAATTAGTTGGATTAATGTACATCTATAATCTGTAGATATTACCTAATTTCATCCCATGTCAAATTTCATAGGCGGAAGAATTTCTCGGAAGTCTCCATAAAACAAATGTCTGGACAATAGGTAGATTATAAATATTGACTGGACAGGTGGATTATAGATAGCAGATTATAGACCTAATAGATGTAGAAACAAAAAAGTTTTAAACACATTGCAAATACAAATTTATTAGTCATATATTAAAATGAAATAATACAGAAGACTATTAGTAAAAATAAAATATTTATGCTACACAAGAAAGTAAAATATGATTACATAATATTTGCCATAATCTAATATTTTTGCAACAACTCTTCAAACACGGCTATTTTCTTTTCGTCATAAGGTATTGCAACTTCAAGTTCCTTATCGATTATCAAATATCGTTGTTCACCATCGCCGAGTGCTGGCCATGTCAGAGGTATAAGTGGATCAGTGTTAGGAGTTGGATTTCTGAAAACAATCACAAACATATTATTTATTTGTTTGATAAGAAGGTTATGTTTTATCAGGCTTTGGTTATGTTTTGTCTTGAATGTGTTTTGGGAACGTATTATGGAAAAGCTTATATAATATTTATTGATTTTCGTATTCCTTGCGCCACAGTAAAATCTTTGGAATTCATACAAGCGGAGACATACCCAGTCTTTGCAAAATCGGTCCACATTTTAGTCATTCTGTTTTTGACAATTTCATCTGTTGCATTAGGTTTTATAGTTTCCGGTAATTCAATATTTAAGATATAAGGCATGTCATCTCCGTGACAAACACCTCTTATTTTTATATCAAATATAATTTTACCAAAATTGAGACTTCCTTCGTAAGAAAAAACGTAACCATATGCCGGTACACCGTTCTCAGCAGTTAGTTTGTTACTTATAAAAATACCGCTACTGAAATTATAGTCGCCAAGGAAATCAATTGCAAAATCTTCTCCATTACCGCAGCTTTTATTTTCTAAATAAACTTGTTTGAACTTTGCATTGTATTTGTCATTTACAGATGAATTAAATGAATTATTCCACAAATCAGTAAAGTTTTTTGTTCGTACAATTTCTTCGACAAGTTTAGGTTTCATTTTAACAATACAAAGGCCCTCACGTTCACAATAACCCCGTATAACTGGCACTCTATTGAATCTTACTTTTTTCAATAAGTTATATGGATGCTCAGTAAGAAAAGCGTCTACATTTTTAAATTCTTTTTCTAAAGTAGGTACGAAGCCACAATGAAAACTTTTGTTGCTAGGGTTAAAATCGCTTTTAAAAGCAGCTTTTAATTCTTCTGTGTTTTTGTTCATGAAAAAATTATATAACTCTGCGTTGTTATCATCTGAACCTTTATATTCAAGATCCCTTGCTACTCTTAAAGCTAGTTCCTTAATGTTCCTATTAATGGCCCATGGATTAAGAGTTGATCCTGATTGTACGATACCCCTATGAAATAAACCTTTGCTCAATGGTGACAACAAATGGAATTCAACTGAGGCTCCTCCAGCGCTTATTCCAAATAGAGTGACGTTGTCTTTATCTCCTCCAAAAAATTTTATATTATTTTGTACCCACTTAAGAGCAAACGTTTGATCTTTCAAACCCATATTACCAGCAGCTTCTGGTATATCCAGTGAAAGGAAACCAAAAAATCCAACTCTATAGTTAATGGAGACGACCACTACTTCTTTATCAAGAAGGAAATCAGGGTTGTTATACTTTTTAGAAGTTCCATTCCCACCACCAAAACCGCCTCCATGCAAGTGCACCATAACTGGCAATAATGTTGGATTGGTTGTTAAGAGTGCGGGGGTGTATACGTTTAAGTATAGACAGTCCTCAGTTTGTAACGTAAATTTTTGGCACATTAAGAGAAATTAACATTAATTGGTAATAAATTTATAATAGATTGTGATTATAACCGCCATCTACCGCATGACGGTGTAACCACCTTGAAACGTTGTGTACTGGCGCACGATTGCCCGACACACCATTATGAGGCGACATCTGTCGATGTCGGCTCAACGGGGAAGGATTAGACCGATGCACGAACGAAGAAGCTATGGGATTGGTTAATTTTTATGTCGGCCATAGGAAGTGGCACGACTTCCGGCCGAGCTATGGAGGGACAGTGGAAGCGGCCACGCGCTCTCTTGGCACCCGGCGTTTGGAAGAAGAGGAGCTCGAGGGACTTTACGATTTCTCTAAGACTTAACGAACCGTCTAGTGTTTCCACTTACCACGCGGTCGTATATAAATATATTTATGGCTTTTTAGCCGTTAGGTCGCGGATACATATAAGTATTGACCGTCGACAGTAAAAGTATCTGGCAAGCGTCAAATAAATATATAAGAGGGAATCGGTCCATCCGCACACGTGCGTGCGATTCGTCCTGCGGCTCCTGGGTCGATCTCGCCTTCCTGCAGTCCAAGCCACCCCTGGTTTGGACTATAGCTGCGTCGCAGTCGGAGGCGACGACATCCACGTGTCGAGAGGTGTCTCGACATCTCCCTTCGCCGCGCCACCAGGCCACGTGGCATCACTTCGGCGTGGTCTGTGAGCTACTTGGTGTCTTTCAAGTGAGTGTATAAGAGCATCCCCGCCTTCAGCGAGGAAGATCAGGACAGATTACTTTCAAAATTGTTTCTCCTTTGTATATATATATTTTGTGTGTATCTTCATTTATTAATTGTAAGTTCTTTTAGTAAATATAGTGTTGTGTGGTTGAAGTCTTGGCTTTCCTTTGTCTAAGTTCACCCCAAGTAGTTGGCCCCCTCGAGGATAACACAGGTCTCGTGTAGTGTCTGCCCCTGAGGTTCAGTCGGTGAGTAACGGTTGGAACGCCTGCGGAGCCCTAACGCCCCGCAGAGGTTTCGCGGTTACAAGTTCCAGCAAATATTTTGTCTAGAAAATTATTTTGGAATGACGTCAAATTATCATCATGTTGCGTAGCGTCTCTTTCACCTTCCCATTTTTCTGGAGCTTGTGGACACTGCAAGTAAAAATTAAGATTTAAATGACAATCATAGAATAAAAAGAAAAAGCTTTTCGTTAGCATCCATTTAGAATTGCCATTTTTTTTAATAAATGTACAATCTGAATGAGGTTGTTAGGGAAGAAATTTAAAAAAATGGCGTGTAAAGCATATAAGGAAATACTAAAAACTAAAAAAATATTTTCTTTATGCTAGCATTTTCATGTAATATTTGCCCATAAGTAACCTCTTCAAGGAATTCAAGGATGCCGGGTCTGCTCCAATAGTATACTCATCGCATTTGTAAAAAAGTTTTGACTGGTATGTTCAGAATGGTTCTGAATCTGTGTGGCTCAGTAACTGACTAATGAAAACAGCAGTAATGTTTAATTATAAAATGTTCTACTAACTTTTTATAACAAAAATAATTTATGGTTATTTTTATGATGACGATTGTATTATTTGAACAACGCTCCATAGTAAAATAGGATTATTTACAGAGATAACACAGAGCATAGCAGAAAGCGTAAAGATACAGCGTGAACACGACGAAGCAGAAATGGGAACGAAAAGAATAATAAGAAAACTATGTTTACCTTAAACCTTAGGTCCCCTAATGGCGGTTTTGCGTAAGGTATCTGTATGAATTCGGCATATTCCAAACCATTTGGAGTTTTACTCTTCTTTCCTATTAATGTCCCTTGATGTATCGTTACTTTAACCATGATGAATTAATTTAACCGATTACAAATTATCTAATTACGATGTGTTCCTGGCGCTAACAAGCACTTTGTTTTAATATTATGCAATGGTAAAAACGGTGGTTTATAGTGTATGTACCTACGCCTGCGTCGATCAATTATAAAAAAAATTACAAACACAAAAGTTGAAGAGTCACTACGACTAAACAAGGTAATCAAGAAAAAATAATTATTTGATTTAAAAATAAAACAGAATTCGATCCATTTAAATAAAAATTCACCATCACGTGTAAACTCACAGTCACAACTGAATAAAGGCCATGAGTTGCCTATCGAAAACAAAGGAAGTTGTTTGTGTCAATTTTCCTCTATTATAAGCATCATTATTTATTGGCTTACTTCCTGGTTAGACCTGGTGGTTAGCTTAAGGTACCTACGTGCGAAAAGTTTTTCGGTTTACATCATTTGATGCATTCTACGATCAACAATTGTTGATCGAAGGATGCATTCGTAAAAAAAATACGGAAAATTGTTTCATTTACAAGCTACTTAATTACATTTATATATTTTTTACATTTTATAAAATTAATACTTGGTGACGTAGTTTGATATTGCTTGCTATTAATTTTTACGTTGTATTGTAATACAATCTATCTAGTACTATCGATAAAATATTAGCTGACGAGTAATGATATATTTTATCTATGCTAGTACCACCTGTGCTAGTAGGTAGGTACCTACCTAACTTGTTCTGTTACAACTAGCGACACCTCGTATGCTTCTGCAACACTAACGTTTTAAACAGTTTGAAGAGTTTCAAGTAGTATACAACTTTTGAGAAAGATGGCGATAGTATGTAGAAAAACTGCTCTAATAGGTACCTAATATAAAAAAATATTGAAATGGGTGAAACTCGCTAGTCTGTATAATTAACATATTTGTAGGAGTAATAAATATTTATGAGATTGTAAGTCATAGAAACTATAGACTTTTTTTTAAAAAAGTTCTTATATTTTAAGTTTCCATATTGTCTGTTAGCATACATAAATTCGCTGAGCGCGGCGTACACTTAGGCGCGCGAGGTAATGGACCCTACACATATTTTTTATTTTTCTAAAATTAAAGTTAAGTTTCTACTTATAACATCAGCTATTTGACGGTGAAAGTCCCGTAAAAATCGGTCCAGCCGTTTCGGAGATTAGCCGAAAAAAACAGAAATACAGATAATTTTTTTTTAAATTGTCTTTTTGTCATTAGTACCGTACTTTGACATGCATTTAGTAAAAAACGTTTATTTTCGTATTAAAAACGCTTCAATTTTATTAATTTGTATAAATGTGACTAATTTAATCTTCAGAATACAGAAAACATGAGAAGGAGCATTAAATAAAAATTGAAAAAAAAAAAGTTTAAATAATTCAATAGATAAATTTATGTAGATCGTTATGTAAATCATGCTGTTTGTCGTTCAACCAGGTATATTGGCTAATACTAGATTTTCAATGCACGATTGCTAGCTTGTGCAGTTAAGATGTTTAAAAATGAAATAATGTTTAGTGGTGACATGGTACAATGTGGTAGTAGCCACCAAGTTACAGTAGACCACCGCGAAATAAAAGCACGTGTGCTGCTGTGTCTTGGATAATGAGTGATGCCAGAGCTTCCCTTATCAACATTATCCCTTATCCTTTAAACTAATACATCCCCCAGGCGTTGCATATCATCTACTAAGATCAAGAGTTACATCAAGAAACAGATACCCACTTATTGAGATTAGTTTCAATTAAAATATGAAATTAAAATCTTGTAAAAAATTTCAATCCGTATAGCCGTAAGGAGGTCAACAATCGATTTCAGCTCAGATTGGCAGCGTTCGGGAATCTCCGAGATATCTTCTCTTCCAAAATTTCTCAGTGTGCCAGTGATTGTGTTGTGTTGCCAGTGATGACATATGACGCTGAAACGTGGTTTCTAAATATGGGCCTCGTAAGAAAGTTCAATATCGTTCAACGAGCTATGGAGAGAGCTATGCTCGGGGTTACACTGCGAGATGGAAATAGGAATGAGGAGATCCGTAGACCAACGAAAGTGACCGACATAACCTGGCGGATTAGTAAGTGGTAGTGGCCATTTGCCACAATGTGGCATCGGTGTCGATTAAATCGAACAGGACTTAGATTAATAATAAAGTGTATAATAACACATATAAAATGAAATACCAGTCGATGATGAATAAGGCCCCTTGCCTATGCAAGAGGTTAACGCATTAATCCCCCCGAGAATAGCTGAAGGTATAACAGTGGTAATAATAAGTACTAAGGGTAAAAACATGAAGTGTAATAGATATAAAATGAAGTAAGTAAGAGATAATTGTGGAAATGACAATATACGGCCCACGGGAGTGGTGTAACCCCCGGGGGGAAATTTAAAAAAAAAAAAAAAAAAAAAAGTGGAAGTGGCAGTGGGCAGGACACATGACAGCCGCTGGGGCCGGAAGGTCTCGAATGGAGGCCACGAACGGGCAAGCGCAGCGTAGTACGTCCATCTACAAGGTGGACAGACGATCTGATAAGGGCTGCGGGTCAACGGTGGATCCAGGCTGCTTCTGACCGGTCCTTTTGGAAAATGAAGGGCGAGGCGTTTGTCCAGAAGTGGACGTCCTACGGTTGAAATGATGATTAGTGGGCTAGCTTAATAGTGACAAAAACGAGTGCTCAATATTGAGACTTAATAAATAAATGGTATACAAACATCAGCTCCAAATTCTCCCAGGGCTTTATACCTCTGTAGGAATCCTTATTCCATTTCAAATGTCGGATTGCAGTTCTAACTTCATTACGGAGTAGGTATAAGTGTTTCCCGATCAATCCCTTAGTCCATAGTACAATAGATAGACAGAAAAATACAAGTGTGTCTAAAAAAATCAAGGAAGCTATTTATAATATTTAAAAAAATCATATTATTCTGCATACATAGTTGACGGGCAACGCGTTTTGAGTGGTTGTTGTGTCCGCAATGATCAAGTACACGCGACGGCCGGCGGCGACGGCGCCGTGACCGACGCTGGAATGTTCACCGGCGCCGTCCAGTCTCGGACACACCTGCGCGCGCAGCCACTATGTACACATCTACCACTGATACACCCACACATGTAAAACGTTTCGTTTACGTGTTACAGGGCTGTCACCTTAATAGACTTTTGAAATTAATACTTCTTTGCGCGCAATGAGACTAAATTGCGCTAATGAGACTAAATTTATCTCTGACATCTACCGTTTACTATTTGTTTGATCGCCAAAGAACAGGTGTGCATTTTTTTTAAATGAGAAAATGCGGCACCGCAGTCCACTAGATGGTGGGTAGCTGCCGACGCATGTAACCAGAGCAACACTATGATAATACAAGTGCATTATTCAACCTGATAGAATAAGGGCAACGAGAGAATGCACTTTCACACCACTTACTTAGGCGCCAAAGTCCTATTAAATCACGGTGGTCTTCTGTTAGGTGTTTCTGTATGACGACTTGGCCAAACGATTCTGCTAAATGACTTTGCTACTGCTGATGAACGCAATGTGCCCTCTGTAACTAAGTATGATTTTGACAACAATGTTCGTCATTTATTTACGAAAATATCCCTTTTCAAAAAAGATATACATACTAATATTTGGAGGTGATGACAAGTTGTAAGAATCCTGGAAGGTTCAGCACTTATGTCTTTTCGAATTCACTTGTTGCATTCGAAAAAACGAATCACTTGGTGACATTACGGCTTAGATATAGGCTTAATGATTTTTATTTATTATTATGTGATAGATAACAATTAAATGAGAATAAGTACTCGAAATCTATGTTGAACGTAAACAAGTATTTCTATAAATCCGTCTGTAAAAGCCGATATATCTACATATATTATAATTATCATCCCACTAAACATAAATATTATTAAAATAAAGAAACTAATCTTTTAGTTTCTGTTTTTATTTTCGCAACCCTACAACGAATGTATTGCGACGCACACAAGCTCAACAAGGCTGCGCGCGCATCGCGATTTATGGTCCGGCCATGATGACGCGGCCACATGAAAGCCGCGCTCCAACTCGGACCACCATTGTTCCTGAGCCCACAAATCACCAGTACATAATTGACATTTAGTCTAATCGACAAAAAAAAAACAACTAAGGCGCCTATTTTGACATCGAATTTTCGCATAGGTAAACGAAATTTCGAATAAATAAATACATTATATTTTAATCTATATACTTACCTATAGCAATTACTGTGCCTCAAAAACTAAATAAATGTCAGGACCGATTCTTTTTTTTTTACGTTTTGTTTGCCTATACTGGGGTGGTGAAAAAACAAAATTAGGAGCAAATCAAAGGAACAGCCGAAAAATTGACAAAAAAAATTGTCAAAAAATTGTTATTAAGTGGTATATTTAAAAAAAGGTTTTATTTTCGTAAAAAAAATGTGGATAGTATGAGAACAGACTTAGTTAATACTGTAAAGTTGTCAATGTAAGTTAGACATATTTAATTTTGAGTTAATTCATTGTCGTTTAACAGTGTTCATTAATAAAAGTGCTGAAGAAAGGACGAGCTGAATGGGTCATCGAAGTCAGTTGAAGGCGCCGCGGGCTACTTCACTTGCAAACTTATTTTCGCGATGCGGTCAATTATCGATTTAAGAAAATTGATTAGGATTGATTTTACTTATGACGAGTATAACTAAATCAATTTTAAGTGGTATGAAGTTCATTAGGGTTCTCTAGTTGTAAAATCCTAATCTATGTTATAAATGCGAAAGTGTGTGTTGGTTTTTTATAGCTTTAACGCTCTGACTACCTACTCAACTGATCATACAGAAACGGACATTACTTTTGATCCAGAAAAAAAAGTACCATTTTCCGAATGGTCATCAAAAATAAAATAAAAATTCAATGCCTGACAAAAATATATGAGCAATAAAGATTGAATAAATAAATTAATAATGTTTTTGTTAGGCGTTGAATTTTTTATTGTTTAACGCTTAAGAAAAAGCTCCAGACAAAATCACGGGCAAAAGCTAGTGAGAATATAAAACATTGAAGGGAACAAGTGAATTAAAAAGAGACCGCATATATCGAATTCGGATGCCTTTTAAAAAATATAAAGGAGTAATAAGAATTTAGAGTCTTATAAAAGAATTCAATATCTAAAAAGGCTTTTATCTGTGAAAAATGTAAAAAAGCTCGTGATCAGGTTCACACGGTCAATCTGTGTGCCGAATTTTGCTAACAAATCACGTGTGCGATTGTAGGGTGACTATGATTTCAGCGAGCTGTGAAGAATCCATTCATCCACCCAGATTATGGTGAATTCTCGTATATGCATCCCTTTTAGGGTGAATATATAATATAATATTTAAAAATAACCGTTCGTGCGTCTGTTGTCTTTTGAAGGACTGTATGTCTTGTTTTTGGGAACGGATATTCGTTAAGGAATTTACAGATTTTGTATTATTATTTTTTTTTTCAGGACATTATTCGGATCCAAATACAGTCTTAACCAAATCAATATTAACAAAGGTACTCTGTGTTTCAATAGAGTTTTTGACAGGTTTTAGAAAAATACATTTGCAATTTGATTAATTCTTTGTGAATTTGTTCTACTTCCTATGACTTCCTATGAAAATCATTACCAACGTATACTATTCGATCACGTGGTCAAACATGAAAATTTAATTATTTTATTAATGGTTTCTTATAAAAATTACATACGTATATACATATTTTATTACTAGTTGAGCCCGCAACTTCGGACGCGTGGTATACCGAATTATAGCGCGTAACTTTTTTGTTTATGATTCGATTGGAATGAAACAAACACTAAATGTTACGGGAAACTTCCTATAATACAACAGTAAAAACTGCATTCAAATGGTTAAACCGTTTCAGAGATTAAAGCGCACAAATGCACATACAAGCAGACAAAAAATCCAAAAATATTTCTTTTTTACCAACGTGTACAATTAAAAAAAAAAAAATTTTTTAATATTTAATCTGCAGACACGGCTCGTTTACAATTTTATCATATGTATAGATTATATCTTATTATGTCTGTATAAGTAATGAGTTTGCTAAATTGTTTCAAAAAATGTTTACCGTTAAGCATACAATATTTTCATATTAGTCAAAATTGAATTTCAAAAGACTACTATTTTGTAAATGTTATGGTCACCCTACAATAAAAATATGCGATAATGGCCATACGCGGATGTTCAAAGCGTACAAAATAACACAACAAACATAACACAACAGAACACACTGTGTGTGTACCCTTATGAGAGGAACCGCAGGACTCATTGCATTAAACATTTCTTTAGTACAACCATATTACGTACATTTTAAGGTCGAAAATGCGGCGATTCAACAATTTATTGTTGTACATAAAATGCTTTGAAAGGCTCTGGAAGAGATCGTGGTTGGTTCTCACGATAGTACACAGGTGCGCATCCGGCTATCTCAGAGCTCCATTTGAATCAGTTCTAGTAAAGCTCTCTAATTACTCTTAAAACAATGAAAGGTAGTTTAGAAATTAACTAATTGAGTTATTCGCTCGTCCAAAGATTCGGTAGACACAGGTTCGAAACCCAGTTGGCCCTGCTGTTTTATATTTCTTGTGAAAATTTTAATCCTGAAAGGTGAGCATGTATGGGTATTTGTACTCTTTCACGCAAAAATGGATTAACGGATTTGACTGAAATTTGGTACCCTGATAGTTTATTACCTGGATTAACATATAGGATACTTCGTATTATCCCGTTAACCATTACCTATGTCCAAAACAAAACCAACAGAAGCAAAAATCATGTAGGTATATTAAACACTTGTGACGATAAACTTGCTGATTTAATAAGGATTCATAATTTTGTCGATAATATGACCAATAAACATCACCTAACGATTTTTTTAAAATTTTTTTTATATAAAAAGTAGTTTTTGTGGATTAAAAGTTAGACACATGATGTCGCTGACTTTTTTGTAAGCATCATTAAGTTCTAATTAATAATAATTTAGATATCATAATAATTTAGATGATGCCTAAAGCGCTCAGTGTTGTCAAGGCCTCAATACATACGAGTAAGTAGCAAACTAAGTATACTAAGTAAGGAGACATGTATAGCTTACTAATAATTTCATTCCACTATGAATGCTAGGAATACCTACGTACTATTTCGAAGTTTGCTAATCTTCACAAGATGTAGGTTTTTTTCAGGATATTCTTCTTCGCTAATTTTTAACTTCAACACATCCCGACTCACTACCAATTGTCTTTATCTTGATTGTACCTTAGTTGGAACTTATAGTCACGTAGTAAAATTCTTTATTATAATGATTAAGTAATGTTTTTTTCCGGCGGTGCGGTGACCGCAACGCAGCCTCCGCCCGGATGAACACCTGTGTACAGCCCGCGAGTTTTTTATGGGCTCACACAAATATTAGTTCTGCTATATGTACCCACATTCTTCTCACAGATAACGCTCACATTCTTTTTTTAAATTTAATACCTACACGACCTAATAGTACAGAATACGTAATAAAGTTAATAAGCTAATTCAGGTTTTATATTTCAATAATAATAATAAAATAATTTATTGTCGAACAAATTAGACCATATTACATTAGATAAAACATAATTAAAATTAAAAATAAACTAAGCTATATCCACCAGGCAAGTAAGTGCAACTTATTCTTCAAACTTGTTCTGGTGATGTTATTATTGGGGTTATGAGAAACAATGAAATATTTAATTTGCAGTAAATGATATTATTATTATTATTTTTTTATGTTAAGGTCGGCAGAAAGGCTGATGGTCCACTTGATGGTAGGTGGCTACCGTCGCCTATAACACAAGCAACGCCAAAGCTGCTGTAAGTGCGCTGCCGACTGCAGTAGGATTAAGGATAAGGGATTAGGAGGGGGATAGGAAAATGGGCTCTGGTATCCCTTACTCACTCACCGAAACACAACAGCACGCGTGCTGTTATTTCACGGTGGTCTTCTGTAAGGGGGTGGTTACTGCCGCCAGACGGGCTGCCCAAATGACTGCGAAAACGCAGTGTGCCCTGCCACTACTTTCCAAATCCAGACCAGAGCCAAATTTGAAAGTTGATTTTTCAATGAACGTTGAAAGGGAATCGAACCCGGGAACCCTAGAACAGAGTGGCACCCTAACCACTCATCCAACGGGCTCGTCATATTAAATTAGTGGTGTCATCTATACTAATGACTAAGCTAGATTTAGTAGTAAACTGTAATGTGCGATAACTCTACCTTTGGATATAGAAGGTTACCCTCAGAAATTAAATAACTAATTTAGAGAAATCTTGTCCAATGTCCAACAGTATATAGGAATAAGTTAACTATTAACTACGCGTGACAAAGCGTCCTTAATCTGTTTTGTGGTCAATTCCCAGTTCTTCAGCTATGTCGTAACGACTGATTTGCTCCACTTTTTCAAAAATGCCGTCCATTTTATCCCTAACATGGCGACCAGAGCGAGGTACATTTTTGACATCAAAATTCCCGGATTAAAAACGCTTAAATATTGTGCTACTCTTACTGAGATTCACGCATCTTGAATAGCTGAATCAGAAAAACCGATGAAAAATAGCTGGAAACAACATTTTACTAATTCGTTTCTTTTTTTGAAATGTAACCTTTTTAATGTCATTAAAACCAGCCAGATACAAATAGTACAGCCAAAGAGATTTTATTACAAGTTTATACGTACATGTGAAAAGAATTTTTCCCCGACCTAATATAAAAGGAACAGCGTTAAAGGTGTAGGAGGTGCGACATGGATACGAATTTGTCTGCCGCATTACCATTGCTACTTTTTATTAGCTGTTAATTTGAAAATTAAACAACGATTCTTTTGTGTTAGGAACCTATGTTATTATATCTTGGGTAACTTTAAGTAGGTAACTCAGCCGTTTAAAGAAGTAAAGGCCACCGACGAAATACACACCTGTATTCATAAACTCGACCAATATTTACTTCCGACAAGTACGCTTATAAAGAGCTCAACTCGTAAACACCACGTCTGTGCGACATAATAAGAACGTTAAATTTACACGTAATAGACACGTATCTGTTGTAAAAAAAAATCTGTTTTATTTCTGTGACAGTCTTAGTTGCTAAAATAATCACTACATCCAAAATAAACTATTTATAGCTTTCTCCTTCGTTAAATTAGGTAGTGCCAACTTCGAGAAGGAGGTCCAGCTCGGATGAGCAGCGTTCGGGAAGCTCCAAGACATCTTCTCGTCCAAAATTTCTCAATTTTTTTAAACAAAATATTTTCGTCTAATCTGCATTGCTAGTGATGACATATTGCGCTGAAACTATGGTCTTTAACTATGGGCCTCGTAAGAAAACCCAATGTTGCTCAACGAACTATGGAGAGGGCTATGCTCCAGGAGTTATACTTCGAGATGGAATCAGGAAAGTTATTTAGACAACCCGGCGGATTAGTGAGTTGAAGTGGCAGTGGCCGGAAGGTTCTCGAGTGGAGGCCACGGTCCGGCAAGCGCAGCGTAGGACGTCCAGATCTGATAAAGGTGATGATTTACTCATAAGGTGGCCGCAGGTCAAAGTGACTCCAGATTGCTTCTGACAGGTCCTTTTGGAATATTAGAGGAGAGACCTTTGTCCAGGAGTGGACGCCCTACGGCTGAGATGATGATTATGATACATTGACAAAGGGGTATCTTTCATCCAGATAAAAAGTACGGTTCCCGAGGGTTCATTTAAAAATTAAAAATAAAAATTCAAATCCTGACAAAAATATATATGTGCAATATTTGAATAAAAACGGGCACGAAGTTGTCTGCAAAAGCTAGTAAAACATAAAACAATGAAGCTTTCCACCGCTGTGTGTTTCTTCGCGAATTTTGAAAAGTTTTTTCTCTAATGAAGAGAGCGATAAATGGCGAAGCTTTTTGTACATAAAATTGCATCTTTCCGAAGCAGAACAGGTCGCTAGTAATCATTAAAAAAAATCGTCGAACATAATGTTTAAGCATTTAGTTTGAATTGTGTTGGTCAAATGTTGAATAGGCTGCGATAGGAGGAATGGGCAAATACCATTTACGTGCGACACTATAGCTCGGAGCCGTAGTAGTGGGCGGGTAGTATTTGGAACAATTTAGACACGTCCGAGCAATATTGGTTTGTTGATAAAATCAATAATATTATGTAAGTCATGATAGTGAGATATCTACCTCTGACACCAAAAACCACAAAGTAGGCAGGTTTAAAGGCTGAAGCAGCTAAAATAGCAAACGATAATAAATATATGTATCGTGCACAACTTTTTGGCCTCGATGTTCAGACCCCAAATAAGAGAGTGATATAGAAGGTTATGAATTGTTTTAAACAGTAGTATTACAAGTCATCTGAGACCCCAAAAGCTGAAAATTTTTAAATTGTCGACAAGATTTATAATAAAATAAAAATATATTTTCACATTCAAAACGAAAGTTCAAAATGAGGTTATAAAATTTTAATACTAGAAAAGGTTGCATATTTTTAACGCATCAATACCAGTAATCATTACACTGTTACATGCAATGATATCATTAATAATGTATATGTTAATATACTACTCAAAACAAAATAAGGGCCACTGGTTTATTTACATTTAAGTGCACTTTAGTAAACTGAAAGTAACTGATAAGTAGCATTATATTGATATTACGATCTTTGGTGTTTGATCTCTTTTATGCTTCCTAATTTGAAAAATATTGGCCATCGTTTTAAGAAAAAAATAATAATTGGAAGTTATTTTTATTTTTTTCTTCGATTGTCTTCTTAACTTGTTTCGGTTATTTTAGGAAAAAAGTTTTACTTTTTCAATTTTAATTGATTCATTTATCATCTCGCGTTAATCGTGCCACCAGTACGAAGGCACATGGATACAATTACAGCAACCAGAGCCATAACTATGATTCAAGAAGGACGTTCTCAGCGTTAGGTGGGTTTGCAGTTGGGTTTTCTCGAAGAGCTGTCCAAAATGTATGGAATCGCTTCCAAGAGACCGGCAGTGTTGCCAGGAGACCCGGTTCAGGTAGAGTTCGTGTAACAACGGCGCACGAGGATCGGTACGTCCAACTAAGTGCTCGTCGTGATCGTACAGCAACGGCCCGTAAGTTACAACACCACCTACGGCTGACAACGGGTGCCTGTGTCAGTGATCAAACTATACGTAATCGATTGCACGAAGACCAGCAAATGTCAAGACGTCGAGTTGTTCGAATTCCTCTGACTAGGGTTCAACGTGCAATCCGTTTAAGATTCTGCCGTCAGTATTTGAACTGGGGGATTAATCAGTGGGGCAAGGTGCTTTTTACAGACGAGTGCAAAGTAATTTTTTTTAATGATGATCGGCGTGTTAGGGTGTGGAGACGACGCGGCGAGCGTTTTTCGGAGTCCTGCATCCACGAAGTTGACCGTTTCGGTGGTCCTAACGTAATGGTTTGGGGTGGGATTAGTTTACACGGTAAAACCGAGCTCACCATTTTAAATGCGGGTACCGTAACTGCAAAACGTTACATCGAAGACGTCATCAGGCCTCAAGTGATCCCATTTGCACAGCGAGTGGGGCCTGGATTCATCCTGGTGCAAGACAATGCCCGTGCACACACAGCTCGATCGACACAAACTGTCCTAGAAGGGTCTCATATTGAGGTATTACCATGGCCAGCTAACAGTCCGGATTTAAATCCAATCGAGCAATTGTGGGACCAATTGAAACGAAGGGTTAGAGAGAATGAGCAAGGGGTCTACAACCAACAGCAGCTGATAGACGCTTTAAAACGTGCCTGGGAGGAGATTCCAGATGAAAACGTGAGGAATTTGATCCAGAGTATGCATACGAGGCTTCAGGAGTGTATTGCTAAGAGAGGAGGACATACTCGTTACTAAAAAGAAGAAACAAAAGTGACAAGAACAGTATTTTGTCTTTTCCGGTGATTTCTTTTGTTCATGTTTTTCATTCAAAATGGCCAATTTCATTATGAACTTAAAAAAAACAGTTCATGATCATTATTTTAAACAATTGGTAGCCTATATTATAACCAATAACATTATTTTGTAGTTACATAAGTTAAACAATTTAATGTCTTTATTGTTTTCATGGTACAACAAAAAATCTTAGTGGCCCTTATTTTGTTTTGAGTAGTATATATATTATTATAAATATTATATGTTTACGTATTATAAATACGAAAGTTACTATATTTGGATGTTTGTTCCTCAATAACGCAAAAACGGCAAGAAGGATTTGGATGACATTTGGAATACGTATAGCTTATTGCATGGATTAACATATAGGATACTTTTTATTCTGAAAACATCTTAGGTTTCCAAGCGATCGTCAAAAAATTAAAAAAAATCGGCGCCATTGTAGTCAACAGCAATAAAGATGTCAGGCGTTTTTCAACGTTTTCAACGCGTACGAAGTCGCGGGCATGGCTAGTAAGGTATAAATACTTCATTGTGTTTATATTTATAAAAATATACATATTATGATATTCAATAATAATACCAATACCTATTGTATTATTGGCATTATATTATAGGTAAGTTTTTTATTATATATACATATATGTATGTATATTGTATATATTGCAAAAAATCGAATTAATTATGTAAAAAACTATATTATTAGGTGTATATAAAATATTAAGTTATTAAAATACCCAAATATTCAAGTTGGATTTATAAAATGGCAACATTTTATTTCATCCTATTGGTTTATGTCAAAACAACTTATTAGTTTTTATTTTATTTTTTGCTAGATTTCATTAAATTTTAATTTAAAATTGTCAAGATATATTTATATATATCGAAAATATTTTTCTCATCATGAAAGTAATAGTACTTTAGGCCCGGTCTCTTTTTGAAATTACCTTAACAAGTTTATTAACCAATCTGATCTAATGTCTCTAGCGAGGTCTAAAGCATTTGTAATGCTCAGTGACTGACTAGCCGTCGGCGCCAGCAAGTCGCGGTGTGAAATACTCAGGTGCATCCGAACCTGCCCACGGATTTCATTCACAGTATGATATTTTAGGACGGGCGAGCGATCAACCTCAACAAATATGGATAGTGTTTATGAAACCCGGGAAAAACTTTTACTTGTAAAATGAATATACATTTTAGAATTTACCGTGATTATATTCTTTTATTTTTTTTTCAGCGCAAATGACATTTGTCAGTATTATGAATATATTGTATGCCGCGACTTCGAATACCTTCCTCTTTTTATAAATTTTTATATTAGCCTTTTTAGATTTTTCTATTGCTGCGGGTGTAATTGTTCTTTAGATGATCTCTCGGAAACAGTACTTTTCTGGATAAAAGGTACCCTATGTCCTTCGTATCCCTGATATTTAAGGTTGGATGTTTTAAGGCGTGAAATAGTAACAAACAAAACAAACTTAAGTAAGTAAAATATTAAGTAAGGATATTGTATTTTACTGCGGAAATTTTTGTTATGAACGGTTACGTTTTTTGCACATTTGTTAAGTTACAAGTGACGCCAGCCACCTGATATTAAAAGTTTACCGCCATTAGCCTCCTTGCTAATTTATCATCATATTGTTTAAACACATTTTACGTATATTTCGTTAATTAACAGTACTTGTATATTTATGTAATGTTTAATCACGAAGCAGTATACTATTTAACCAATCCTAAAATAGGTACACGCTGTATATTAAAACGTCCTTTCACAGCGCTGCGCGTAGAGTCGTGATTTGATTCCCACAGAGCAAGTCGAAAGCGTTCGTCTCTTTCTATTCTGTTTATTTTTGTAATTTTTGTCTTTTTCTCACAAATACAACCAGATAATTGTTATTGTATAGACGACATAATAAATTATTTCTTGAGTTCACTTTGAAATACAACTAAGTACAATTAGACATCACTTGAAAGAATTAGTTTTAACAATTTCTTTTTTAATATTATTTTTTTCATCTCCTATAACACAAGCAAAGGTTAGGGAAATGGTATCTGGCATCCCTTACTAACTCACCTAAACATTAATTCTGGTGATTCTGATTTTTGCCGTTAGACAGTGAGCCGTGCTACTACTTTCCAGATCCAGACCAGGGCCAAATTTGAAAAGTTCATTTTTCAAAGTTGACCCTGCTGGGAATCGAACTCGGAAACTTTATATAGAACAGAGCGTTAAGGCAAGCACCCTAACCACTCATCCAACGGGCTTGTCAATAAATTAAATTTTTAATTCCAGTAGGTTCGGTCTAACGGCTTAAGAAGCACCTTCGCAAAGCAAAAGAAGATATTTAAAACCTGCAATTAATCTGTTTAATTTTTTTTTTTTTTTTCAAAGAAAACAATTTTTACACGTTGTACTTATGTTATCGAGGTAAGAAAAATGGTTTTTAGAATTTTTGAATGCGATTGGCTTAATCGATTTGAATGCGGTTTTCACTGATGTATTTTAGTTAGCTTCCTATAACATTTTGTGTATGTTTCATTCCAATTGGTTTACAAACAAAAAAGTTACGTGCTATACCGAATACCACGTGCAGCGAAATAACAGCAATAATAAATAGAAAACAGTAAAATGTTAGTCTTTTTAAAGCTGGTTCATATATAAGCTACTCAAACCATCGTCAATCAATTAGACGTTTCTTTCTTATGGAGGCAATGCACACTAGTTTGAAGGTTCACAGTAGGTACTATTTAAATGTACCTACTGTAAATGCTTTAAAATAAACACCTAATATTAATACCTGTAATTGGCAAGTAAATGTAAATGTGTCTATATATTTGTTTATGTGACTTGATAAATTTTTGCTGTGAAATTTTTGCTTCTATCAAATAAAAATAAAAATATAAAATAAAAATAAAAAACACGTTTTGCTTACGGACATACATGCATGTGTTTTCTAAGTACGCGTTAATATTTTGATTTATATAATTTTGTCTTTAAAGTGCAAGGAATAAAGCGTTTAAAATGTTCATATGCACTGTCCCAAGTTTCCCAAAAGGTGTTTTCTTTGCTTGTGCTTCTTTCATAGAAGCTAGTTGTAAAAATATAGTTGTTGTAACTAACTTCTGTAAAAAAATCTGTAAAAGAAGAGCAGCGCCCACAGTTCGTAATTTTATTGGAAATTGGTGTAATTCCAATATTTGTATTGACTCTGGGGTCTGGATCTGGAAAGTAGTGGCAAAGGCACACTGCGTTTCACAGTCATTTAGGCAGCCCGTCTGGCGGCAGTAACCACCCCCTTACTGAAGAGTGAGTATAAGTGAGTGAGTGAGGGATGCCAGAGCACATTTCCCTATCCCCCTCCTAATCCCTTATCCTTAATCCTACTGTAGTCGGCAGCACACTTGCAGCAGCTCTGGCGTTGTTTGTGTTATAGGCGACGGTAGCCACCTATTATCAAGTGGACCGTCAGCCCGTCTGACGATTCTTAACATTAAAAAAAGAATACAAAGAAGGATACTTAAATCTATATCAATGTATACATCTCCGCTATATATAAAAATGAATCCCCATTTCCCTTGGTTAAGGCATCCCGCGTGAACAGGTAGACCGATTTTAATTCGGTTTTCACTAATGGAAAGAGAGATAAACGGGGAATGTTCATATATATAAAAATTGCACCCCGGGCGAAGCCGGAGGCGGGTCGCTAGTATTATAAAAAAATAAAGTCCCTGTCCGCTTCTGTCTGTTTCTCCGCTAACTTCTTCTAAACCAGCAAACGAATTTTGATTCGGTTTTCACAAAGACGATAAACGTTCGAGTAATTTGCAGAAATGTTTTCATAATTGCAGAAATATATAGTAATTTACGCTAGTTTCAAAATAAACCAAATACGCTTGCAATGAAATGAGAATACTTATTAATCATTCATCTCATACTTACTCGTGACACAACTATTTTAAAACTGACATTTGGCTCGCTTGGTCTACTTGCCTTCACTAAATAATATAATGGCATTGTACGCAATTGTACCCATATTTGTTAACAATAGGCCGCCACCCGCCACCGTATTGACATCTGGTGGGTCCTCAACTCTCAGTATTCATTCTCTGGAACCCATTTGACTGTTAAAAAAGTTACAATGAAAGTCTTTTGTAGTAATAGTTATACGGTTCTATTTAGATTGGAACCTATTTGCTCATAGGGACTGAGCTTTAGCTCCACTTAGCCATTGCAATATGAATTCTGTTACGACGACCAAAAAACAGTTTTCGTGTATTTAAACTCCAGTGAGATGTGCAATTTTAAAATATTTTAGTGTGTCCGAATTGCCACTTTAGACATAATCACACGTCTGCTGTGGGGCGACAGCTATTTGCACTTTTTGTGTATTTTGCCAGTTGGTGCAAACATAATGTAATTTGTTGGTATGTTGACGACTTTATAAAGTTACAACATGCTCAAAAAACGCCAAATGGCTCAAAGGGAAAATTACCCAAATACTTATGATGGAATTATAAATGGATTTTATAGAGATAGACCGTTTAAATGAGTCCGCGCCCTGTACCGCGCGAGCGAAGACTCATTTAAACGCAAAGATATTTCTCTGTTAAACAGTCTTTTTTAATATATCTAGAGTTGGCCTTATTCAGTTATAATAAATTGATATTATAATTTAAAGAGAAAAGATTTGTATGTATGTATTTTTGTATGTTTGTAATGAATAAACTCAAAAACTACTGGACCGATTTTGAAAATACTTTCACCTATAAAAGCTACATTATCAGCGAGTAACATAGCCTACTCACCCTCCCCACATCTCCCCTTTTACCCCCCTCCATACAAATATATGTTTGTAATGAAAAGACTATTAGACCGATTTTAAAAGTTCTTTCACCTATAGGAAGCTACATTATCAGCGAGTAACATAGCCTACTCACCCTCACCCTATCTCCCCTTTACCCCTCTTCATACAAAATTTCCGTTTTCCACGAATAATTTTTTATTTTATAAAGAGACGCGGACGAAGTCACGTGCAACAGCTAGTTCAGTTATTAACCAGTAGCACCAGAATAGCACCAAGTATTAATCCAAGTGCCTGGTTGAGTGTCGCTGACCAATTGCCTCTGTCTTGCATATTTTAAAAATTAAGTTTTTCCATTTTGAAAAAAAAATGTTTATTTTTTATTTATCCTACAATCCTAGTTTACGTAGGATTAAAGATATGATTAGGAAGGAACAGGGAAATGGACTCTGGCATCCCTTACCAACAGAACGGGACACATGCAACTGTTATTTTAAGGTGGTCTTCTGTAAAGTGGTGGTTACTGCCGCCAGACGGGCTGCTCAATTTATTACTGCGAATTTATGCTACTGTGACTGTAACAAAATTGTGTATTTTTGTGATTGTTTCGCCTGTTGTATTATGCAAAATATAAGTAAGCTTTCACCCACTCTGCAAGACTAGTTATTCAATATTTGTCACGAAGAGCTTCTCGTAAAAGGAATGTGAACATTTTCTTTTTGGAAATACTTTAAATTTTTTAGCTGTAGGTATGTTTATTAAAAACAAAAAAGTTAAAAAATATTGAATGATAAAAATTTCCATGTCATGGCGTCTAGATGACGTCACAGTATGTAAACCAGTATCATTTTGTTTTTTTGTAAAAATGAAAAAAAAAAAATTCTACATGTATAGGTAACATATGTTTTTTTTTTGTTAAACGACAAAAAATGTGAAATAATTGGTTTCAACTTTATTGTGTAAAATTTTCGTAAATATGTATAAGTAAGCATTAAAAATGTATTGGTGGGGCGCATCCAACCTTTTTTGCAATTTTGAACATTAGCACTCGAAACTCGCTAAGTAATCTTGAATATTCTCACCAGGTCTAACTTAGAAATTTTCTGCTTATAATTTTCTGATATTAGTAGGTAATATTATACAATTAGCAAGCTGCTAACTTAAAAATAACTTAGACGTTTAGCAATTTAGTAGCATTGATTTCACAACAGCCCATTAAGGATATGTCTATATAGAATAAGCAAAAACCATTAGTCTATCCCGCAGTCGCAGCTGTCGGCAATTATTGAAAAATCTGCGCTTGTTAGGTAGGCGTTTCATAATCGTTTTATGATCGGCCGTTTGGCATTTTTCGTAAATGGTGCCAATTTGTGTAGTCCACTCCCTTTGCGATATCAAACCGATGAAGCCGCTCTAGGCAGAAGTGCCAGTAAAAAATATAAAATTTCCTCCTTTGGTTTGCTAATTATATGATAACTTTGAATGGTGGCGCAGTTGTTTAGATTCATTCTTGGAAGCAGATAATATCGTATTATTTCTAAACAATGTCATTTATCGGTCTGAGAACACATACAAATAATAATGTATATGAACAAGTAATTTTTTTTTAAATAAAATCAGTTATTGCCAAAGAAATCGAACAAATCTCTAATAATAATTAGGTACATCAGGAGCGGAAACTACTTTAATGTATTTATTTTTTATAAAAATAATAAAAAATAATAATAAAACTCTTTATTTCGACCATGTCTGATCATTTGTTACTTAGTAACATTCAACTTAAGGCTATGTTAGTACAAATTTTTATGCTGACTTACTGCTGTCCTCATTAGTCAGTAGCTGAACCATACAACAACGGTTCAGGTACCGACAGTCAAGCCTTTCGGCAAATGCAATAAGGATGCTATTGGAGCTGATTCGAACCCTCCACACCAGAGATGCACACCGTTTATTTATTTATTTATTTAATTAATTCAGCAACAGCTTAGCACAATTAGCGTTTCCTCATAGTTGCATAGAAGCAGTCTACTCTGGATTCAGCGAACATCCCCGAGGCATTACAGAACATTGACAGTCCCAACAGCGCCCTAAACGTATTATTATATCGGACTCGCAGGGTGTTATATTGTCGCTGGGCTAAACTCGCCCATAGAGTACTCGTATAAAGCGACGTACAGAATGCTCTGAAATGGGTAATCTTAACATCCCTCGAACATCGCGCGAATCTTCAGGCTATCATATTTATCCCTACAGACAACGCCCTGAGCTCCCTCTCAATGTCTGCATCATCTCTCAGATCAGAGTTTACTAAGTGACCAAAATATTTAAACTGTTTGACCTTTTTCAACGGTACACCATTCAATTTAATATTGGAGTAGATATCTGGATACCCCCCTCTAACCCGGAAGACCATGCATTCACTTTTTTTAACGTTATACATTAGCCCATGTATAGGTCATTAGAGAGGCTGACGGCTGCTGACCTTAGCAGGATTGACAAGGGATTGGTAAGGGATAGGGAAAAGACTCTGGTAACCCTTTCTCACTCAGAGAAACAAACAGTACGTATGCTGTTATTTAATAGTCTAGGGGATGGTTTACTGCCGCTACGAATAGAAGAATACATACTTTTTCAATATTTATACGTCTGATGTTCTTTCTCAGAGTGATAGATGTTACAATAAAATTAAATATGTTTATGAATCTATATATAAATGAACTGTAAAAATACTTACTTTATAGTTATACAAATATATATTCACCCATTCTGTTAAAGGAACTTCCAATTAGGGATTGAAATCCAGCACTAGCGGGATCCCACATTCCAGCGGGATCCAGCATAATTTACGAACTGCCAGATCCCGCGCAACAGCCTGCGGGATCCGCAAGCATTAAATCGCTTAAATTCATTTAAATTTGCCGCTTTATTGCGCGTTGTTCACTTCGTATCGCGTTGTTGCCGTTTTGTGTTGCATTTGCAAGACTACGAAAAAATATTATAAAAAGAAATGGCAGCATTTGAAACTGATTGAATAAAATGGAAGTATCTATTAGACTTGCACGACTATTTATTGACTAACAAACCAACAAGCGTGGAAGTAGAAAAAGCCCTTTCGCTTGCTGGCTATAGTTTTATAAGAACTAGATTGGGAGATAACACGTGACTTTTATAAATTTCTTATAATTTTTATTTATTCTTTACTTTAGTGAGAAAAATTAAGACAATTAGTAAACTTAAATTCATATTACACTCTAAATCTCTGAATGAAGAAGAATAATTATAATTTTCTCAAATAAGACTATAAGTAATATATTTAGTAAACTAGAGTTACAAAACTTTGTACTACAAAGACTACAAAATTATCAAATATTGATATTTGCTATTTTTTTTAGTAATAAATAAGTAGTCAAACACCAAAAAAAGAAAAATTAACAATAAATTGGACAAATGACTTTTGTATGAAGAATTTTACAAATTAAATTTGCCTAGAATAGATATTATAACATATATTAATAATATAAAATATTAATTGTTAATTTGTACGCCACTATTATAATCTGGCCATTATATGATTGCCGTTTTGACAGCTGTCAATCTCCATACGTTTTCTATATCGTTTGGAAATGAATTTTAAATGAACATAAAGAAATGTCGAAAACGCATTCTAGAGTGACCGTACTACAATGGCAGAATGTGTATAGGATTAGGACATTATTTAAAGAACTTATTATGTACCTAACTCATATTTAAAGCAAATATATTCAAAGCAAAGAAAGAAACAATTTATATTTCTTTCACTTTTTCTTTCTTTCTATGTTTTAATGGCCATATATAATGGGCAAATAATTAAATTGCTTACACTCTGGTGGCAGTAGCCATCCTCTTGTAGAAAAATACAGCACGGTTGGTGTCGTGTTTTGAAGAGTAAGTAAGAGATGCTGGTGCCTTTTCTATCTGCATCTTAACTTATTACTACTGTAAGTATATTATTTTTCTTATCTCTTATTTGCCTAAGAAACGGAAAACGAGTAAATAAGTTAAATTGTTTAACTTAAAAATATATATTTGCTAATAAATTCGTCACATCATCTTTCGCAATTCAAAAAGACTTGTCATCATCTTATAATATTCACTGAGCACACGCTTATTTACACGGACTGATTTATTTTCTTGGTACAAATATTTGTATTCGTGCTTCGAACGCTTTGGTTGAGTTTAGGATATAAGTTGGGATATTAGAAGGAAAACAGGGCCGTCATGGTGATTGAAGAAAAATACGTATTATTTTGTAGAATCAGATCAGCAATTCAGTTAGGATTTCATCAATGTTTAACATTTTTACAAAAAAGAGTCTCAAGAAACTTGACAAAAAATTTGGAGACATGGAAGCTCCCCCAAAAAATTATAATTTCTTTATTAATACACATTTCTTGACGTAAATCTATAATCTTTCAAATATTAAAAAATGAGTATATTTCGATTGTTTCAATATCAGGAATATCAGTATGGTTTATGGTTAGGATAAATATACATAAGTGTCTTTTCTAGTTGTTTTAAAGATCCGTGAGTTTATTAGGCTCTCCAACACTGAGTTTATATTGATTATATATTACAGTAAACTGTATAGTCAATGTACAGTGTCCAACAAATTGATTCCAATAATGAGGAAACAACCAATTGTCCTTATCTGTCCCTCTTCGTTGCCCAAATATTCATTTAATAAAGTAAATAAATGGAAAATATATATTTACATTTTGCTGATACAAATTCGTTCTATAGAAAAAAAATTGAAATATAAATCACCAGGTGTTGTCAGAAGTTGTTTCTGTCAAAAATACTACACACAAACACACAGGATGTACTGATTACTATTTGAGTTTTACCAAAATTGTAATAATGGGTAAACCTACATGAAACACAATCAAAAATACTTAACTATTTTTGACGGCAATTAGAAATTATGGAATTGAATTTAAATCCTCAAAAATATTGATAGGGATAAAGCTAACAATATTTTTAACCGGATATAACTTATTAATTAATTGAATCTTTAATTAATGGTTAAATTATGTTAGTTTAAAAATAATCTAACATTTATTTCACTTTCATAATAAATGAAAACGTTATAAAAACGTTATAAATCTTTACCGAATATGCATTACTATTATATTAAGTCCCACTGCTTGACGGAGGACCTCATTAACTTGGAAAAATATGAACTATTGTCCACAAGACACCTACCGCGAAGTAGTTTAGGAATTCGAAAATTTTTAGTCACCTAGAACTCGCAGGATTCCTCACGATATTTTATTTCACAGTTAGAGTAAAAATTTATTTCTAATCTACACATTAAATATTTCCATGTCTGTATATTAAATATTTTGCAAAAAAAAAAACTATTTGTATCTACTCATTGTACTTATGTTACCGACATCAAAAAAATAGTTTTTAGAATTTTTGTCTGTGCGTTTGTGCACGCTAATCTCTGAAACGGCTTAACATATATGAATGCGGTTTTCACTGATGTATTATAGCAAGCATCCGGTAACATTTAGTGTTTGTTTCATTCCAATCGGTTTAGAAACAAAAAAGTTATGCGATATACCGAATACTACGCGTGCGAAGTTGCGAGCGCAGTTAGACGAAAAATAACAGGTGCAGGCATAATTGGGATTCGAACGGGCCCCAATAATATTTCAAACTTAGCTATAAATAAATTTTATAGTAGAGTTAGTAGTTTTCAATATTATATTCTTGAACAATAGAAATGGGTGGTATAGTCATTTTTCCTCTTTCCCGCGAACACTCTTTCGCTATCATTCACAAATGATTAAATAATAGGTTGGGGAAAAGTTTCTTCGCATTTTATATGAAAACTCAAGACATTTTTTTTATTATTACAATATATATGTGCCATTTTGCTTTTGTCACCTTGTAGGTAGTGACATGATCCCGTCGCTGTAGAAATTTTGAGATTTCTAATGAAAAAAGTTTTGTAGTAGTTTTGGCAGTCCTCTCTTGATGTTAACCTGACTAAAGAATTCTGAAGAGATCGAAACAGGTGGAAATTTGAAGGTGCAAAGTAATAGCTATATGGCAAATGCATTAACACCTCCCAGCCAAAGTCTTTTTTGCTGAGTGGTATTAAGTCGAGGAGAAAGTCTCGTGTAGTGACAGATGTAAACTAACACTATTCTTATTCTGTCACCTTCAAACATAAAAGATACAACAAAGTTAAAAAAAAAAACATTTAAAAGTTTTGGCAATAAATTTTATCTTCTTAACACGGTCAGACCATTACCTTAAAGAGCACCGCGTGACGTGATGCAGCTCGCATCCAGGGAATTGACGTAATCTTTGTCAATATTGACGCTAAGGCGGTGTGGGAACTTCCAAGTGTGCACAGGTGGTCACACTTACTCTCCAATTAAGTATACGGAGCGTTCATTTACAATGACATATGAACATTTTTTTAATGTTTTAAATGAGTTAATAAGCACGAACGATTTTTACGCTTCCCAATGTGAACAGTGCGACTGTTTACTGTCCTGCATAACCTACGACCAATACGAGATTATTTAGCTAATCTCAATCAGTTAATTTAATGGTAAGTGACTACCTTCGCTTATAAGGACTAGGAGCTGACGGTTCACTTGATGGTAGGTGGTTTCCGTCGCCTATAACACAAGCAACTCCAAAGCTGCTGCAAGTCCGCTGCCGACTGCAGTAAGATTAAGGATAAGAGATTTGGAGGGGATAGGGAAATGGGCTCTGGCATCCCTTACTCACTCATCGAAACACAACACCACAACTGTTATTTCACGGTGGTCGTCTGTAAGGGAGTGGTTACTGCCGCCAGTTGGGCTGCCCAATATGACTGCCCTGCTACTAATCATAAAATGCGAAAGTGAGTGTGTTTGTTAAGCTTTCACGAGAAAAATTAATGAGCAATAAAAAAATCTAAGTATAAGGCATATTCAGTAGAACCTCAGTAACGTCAGGAGGGTAACAGTGACTTAGAAGTCATCTATATGAAGGATTTATTGATTGATGATATGAAGAAGTGAATTGATCTATATGAAATTTCTGCAAAAATTCAAAAAAGTGTAACAAACAAACAAACTCACTTCCGCATTTATTTTGTAATTAACTATTTGAGCCCGCAACTTCGTACGCGTGGTATTCGCTACACCGCGTAACTTTTTTGTTTATAAACCGATTAGAATGTAACAAACACTGAATGTTACGGGAAGCTTGCTACAATACATCAGTGAAAAACACATTCAAATCGGTTAAGCCGTTTCAGAGATTAGCGTGCACAAACGCACAGACAAACAGACAAACATTTTAAAAATTATTTTTTTGCCCTCGGTGACATAAGTTCAACGTGAACAAATTGTTTTTTGACAGACACGGCTTTTATTATATGTATAAATAAATATAGATTTGGATGAGAATAATTATAGTATTCTATATACATTATAATATAATACTGTATAGTATAATATGTTATGTGTATCTGTTACAAAAAAAGTTTAAACAAAATAAGCTTTGGCACATTATTGTGTTATTTTCACGCTCACAGTGCCTGTCCTCTAATATTTCACAGGGGCAATGTTTTACGGGTTTCCTGTGCTTGTAAAACCCACGCAGTTATGTTTGCGTGTTAGTACGAGTAGATGTTGTATTTGTTATCAGCGGTATGCGTGGCCATACTAAGAAATAGTTTTGCAGGAATTATTGTCGAGTATGGACCTAACTTAAGGTAAGCGCGGGGGCGTTTGGCTGATAATAAAAGGTGAATTATTGACATAAAATTAATAATAATGTGTATTTTGAACGTTAAGAAACATTATACAAAGATAAATGTAATTAATTAATTGGACAAATAAGTCGTAACGTTCATTTGGTTTTAGACCAGATAGATTTAGATCGCAAAAGATAATTGAGACATTTATTATTATACAGCCAGAAAAATTCCTGTGTTTCCTAGATTTAAGCAAGGTTTTCGATCTTGTATCATGCAATGTGTTATGGCAAAAGCTAAAACTCGATACTAGCTTGCCTAAAGAGATTATATGTTTAATTAAGTATTGGCATGAACATCAGAAATGTCGTGTAAGATGAGCAGACTCTTTATCAGATGAATACGGATTGGAGTGTGGAGTAAGACAGGGGGGCCTGACGTCCGTCGCTCCGACTTTTCAATCTGTATATAAATCAACTAACAGAGGAGCTCAGCGGCTAAGACTATTTAAGTATATTGAGAGTAGTTTAGATCAGTGCTCAGCGGTACCAAAGTCGGATGTCACATTGATGGTGTCTGTGTCAATAGTGTTAGTTATCCTGGCGACATGGTCCTGCCGAGTCCCTCTATTGCTTACCATATGCGAATCATATGCGAGACCCATGGGCGAATATGTGAACTAATGGTTTTTAAAGCAGGCAAAAAATGCTTTTCAAATTTACCCAATGTTACATTCTGCGGTGCCTCTTTAAAGAAAGTTGAAAAATTCCAATACTTAGGCCATTGGGTCTCCGAAGATTTGAATGATGATTGATATTGATGTAGAACGAGAGCGCAGATCGTTGGTTGTCCGGTGCAATATGTTGCAATAGGTTCGCACGTTGTAGTAATGAAGTCAAAGTATCACTCTTTAAGGCATTTTGCCAAACATTTTAGTGGACTATTTACGAACGGGCATATAGTGATCTGCGCGTCCAATACAATAATGCGTTCAGGATGATTTTGGGTCTGTCAAGATTTTGCAGCGATTCGGGTATGTTTGCCGAAGCACATGTCGCGATGACTTCGCACCTATAATTCGTGGGCGTTGCTCTTCTGCTTTGGGACACTTCCGTGCTACCAACAATACCATCCTGAACATATTCACTGATAGGACGGACTCTTCGATACTGGGACGTTGGATTCGGCTGCATGTTGCTGAATGGATGCCCTGTCTAGAGTTTTTTTTTTTTAATTCTTATTATCCTCCGGCATAAACCGTAGCCTGTATTTACTAAATACATTTTTGTTCAAAATTTTGTTCTATCTATATATATTTATTATTATTTTATATTTGTTAAAGTTTCTCCTATTACAATTTTTAATCTATTGGATTTTTATTATTTTTATTTGCCCTTGTTCCTTTCTATGACTCTTTTGATTACTTTAGTGCAATATCCTAAGAATTTTTCCCTATATTTGCTCCTTAAGATTGTCGATTGTCATCTTTGAATCAATTCTCTATTCAATTTCCAATCTGTCTACAGCTGAGGATGGACATTCAAGAAGTATGTGGGGGACCGTCTCTTCTGTGTCTAGATCACATATACACGATGGGCTCTCCTTGCATTTGAATCGGTTCAAGTACTCAGAGAACCCACCGTGAGTTAACAGGCGTCTAGAGATATTTCATCTAAATCTGTTCAGCCGTTTTTGTGTATTTAGGAACAATGATCCAAACATACAAAATAACAAACTTTCGCATTTATAATATTAATTAGGATTAGGAACTAGTTATTTTTCCAAACCAATATATTACCAATTCACTACAAATAGTACATATAATGTATTTTCAAATAACGTTTTAGAAAATTGTAAATAGAACGATATGACAAGAGTACCTACACTAACCCGCTCCTTCGCGTCAATCGCCCGAGGCTCCTCTCGGTGCACGTGTAGGCGAGTATTAAATAGAAAATCGTCATTTTCCTGTGGCAGGTGGCGTGCGTAGATTTTCTAAGTCTAATGAGCACACCTGCCTCATTGCTGGCCGTGTACTGATTTTAGTTACAACACTTTTTGCATAGCGACGACTTCCTGCGCCATTAGATCGATTGACTGGCACTTGTGTATTTAAAAAAATAAACGAGCATTCATTATCGGTTTGTGTTTTTTTATGTAGATTCATAGAATATGTTTATAATTTATTGTGTTTGATTCTCTAAATCTAACAGCTATTTACAGGAGTTCGTTAGTGTCGGATTTTTCCAGCTGTTTCAGCATAAGTGTAGTTTCTTTATTTTATTTTGGTAGCCAAAAGTTAACTAAGGTTTGTAATAGGGAATGAAGTAATAGGGAATGCTGAATAACATTGTAGGTTTCCCTACATAACTATTATATTAGGTCATCTTTTTATGTTGTGGGATTTTTTGTGCATCTTAGAATCTAAAGTATTTTAAATGTATGGAGTATTTTTTTAAATTGTAATCTTAATAATTGTACGAAGTTTTAAGATTAAATAAATATATTTTAGAACCACCAAAATTTTACAAACTGACATCTGAATTAAATGATTAATACTTTAGTAAGTATCTCTTTGGATTTCTTAATTTTTCAATCATACTCAGTCATTAGTGATTATCAGATTTGTAGATAATATCAAAATATTTATATAATATTAAATAATAAATAATTTATTTGCGATGACCATGAGTAACGGTTTACCAGAGATGACTTTTAGTTATGTTCCTACATGATCAACCGATAAATATTCGGCGTGCAATTCTTGACATCATTATTGAATCATACTGAATCTAACATATATTATTTCATTTTATTACTTTAAATAAACAACAAAAAAACAATATTTATATATCCTTTGGTGGAGACTTTTATTAGTAAATTTAAAAGAATTTACAATACGCACATAATAATATGTCTAGAACAAACTCTTTATGACTGTAGAACTTTCATGAATCATGTGTTATTATGAATATAGCCTGAGCTTTAGGAGAAGAACATATGAGCTCTGCTTGTTAACTTTTCACGCAGACAGAGTCGCAGGCTATAGCTAACAACATTGAATATAAAAAATAACAAAAAACAAAAAGAAGTTTGAATCTCTTCACGGCGCGGCGGTCAGAGAGAATGAAATGTTTATTAATTATTATTTTGCATTATATACTACGCAATCGCCAGATGGTCTTTTAATAGAGCAATCTAGAGTTTGTTTAAAGTAAACCTAAAAGTATGCAAAACTTAAGAGAGAATCATATTTAATTTATATGCAAATAGGGAAAGACAAAAAGTTCAGCACCTTTTTCTCGTTTGTTTGTAGAGCGATTTTATCTTTTTCCTCTTTGGTAACTACATATTGAAAACTTGTTAGTGTTATCAATAATACAAATTTGGAACCAGTTACTTTTTTTCACCTACTAAATGTTATAAAAAAAAATGTGTCAACTCCGACGGACGACTGGAGTTTACTCCTTTAAACGTATAAAATTAAATGTATTAAATTTTCCTCGTCTCAATAGATAGCTGGATACCTAATTACTTTATATTATTTAGTTACATTCTGCATACTCAGATGTCATGTGTTCCAACAAAAGTTATGTTATAGTTACGTTCGGTATACACAGATGTCACTACGTTTTATAAGTTCAAATAGTTCATTTTTCGACGACAGATGTCGCTGCGCCGGCAGTTTATAACGCGCTATCGTTTCGTTTCCAACGCAGACTAAACTTTTTATACAAGATTTCGACGTTTGCTTTTGTAAGCCCATACAACAGAATTAGGGAACATAAATCAATAAATAGATGCGTCCGCTGTAGCACAAATGTAACGCACAAATAACGTAACGCTTATATTTATTTTACTCCTCATAAAATTTCCATACCCGGGGCCTTATATGAAAATAGTTTCTTAAGGAGTAAACTCCAAACAAAACAGTAATAATAATTATACCAGGGATGGATTCAAGCGTTGATGTATCTTAAGGAATTTATATTCAGTTGTTAGATAAAATGCGAAGATTTTAAACAATTTTGATCAGTGTAAAATTGATCCTACAGAATGAATAGTCGAGCCTGTTGGATGAGTGGTTGGGTGCTTGCCTTAACGCTTTGTTCTGGGGTTCCCGGGTCCGATTCCCGGCAGAGTCAACTTTGAAAAATGAACTTTTCAAATATGGCTCTGGTCTGGAGCTAGAAAGTAGTGGCTGGGCACATTGCGTTTCGCAGTCATTTGGGCAGCCCATCTGGCGGCAGTGACCACCCCCTTACAGAAGACCACCGTGAAATAACGGCACGTGTACTTTATTATTGTGTTTCGGTGAGTGAGTAAGGGATATCAGAGTCCATTTCCCTATCCCCCCCTAATCCCTTATCCTTAATCCTACTGTAGTCGGCAGCGCACTTGCAGCAGCTTTGGCGTTGCTTGTGTTATAGGCGACGGTAGCCACCTACCATCAAGTGGACCGTTAGCCTGTCTGCCGATCTTAAAATAAAATTGAAACATTAATTGTTGTTTAATTGAATTAATTTGTTTTCAAGTACGTATCTACTCACGGAGATTTGATTTGATTGGAGAATGCCGGCAGGTGGTGGCCGCGTTGCGCGGACGCAAGTTTCCCATTAGAATCTTGTTAGAGAGCACATAGACACGCATTATACAGTAATTATTGTTAGATGCCGGCAGGTGCGCAGCGCCCACGTAATAAATACATAAAGTTATATACAAAACTTTTTTGTTCACTGCTAAGAACTATAAAACAAAATCATATTGCGAAGGAGGAAAATTCCTAGATGATATAAAAACAGAAATTTGTTTTATGTAAGGAACCAAGCAATCTGTTTTAGATTTCAGAAAACGGCTTTTGTTTATTTTCAATACCTCTCAATGCTGGTGTTTATATCAGTAATAAAAATATTTATTATTTTATATATTTTATTTTAATGAATAAAATTCAGTATTTTGTTCAGTATTTATTATTGAATATATTATTGAATGTTTTTATTCAGTAGTGTATTTTTAATGAAACATATCAGTAACTTTAAATTATTTTAATGGAACATTTACTAAAATATTTTTTTATCAAATACGTGGTTTAAAAATTTAGCTTTTTCATTTAGATTTACTAAATTTTTCAGGCTTTTTTTTTTGTAAAATTCTGGTAAAAGTATGTAGTCGACTTCAAAAAAAGCGAAAAAGCGATCCTGTTGTACTATTTTTGGATGTGATTTGGAAAATGCTGCATAAAGATAATTTTCGTAATTGAAAAATTCAGTTTTCTGGAGCTAATAGTTTTCGACTCTCTCATAGTGATACATCTTGATTGGTTAACTTGTATATCCCGACAATGACTTATTGAAAATTCAATATTAATATACTTACGTTTTATATAAATCTTTGATTATACCACAGAATGTATTACCTGATTACAAAATTTATTTTTAATTTCGTTTAATATGTGATAATTAAAATCAAGTACTCAGACTAACTTAAAATAACATTTAATATTAAAGGAAACTCAAAAGAATCATGTCATATCAAGCCTCATTCAAAACTAAATAAAAAAATTAAAATAAAAATAATGACATTTAATTTTTGTGATGTTTGGTAAATTTTCTACAATATACATATTTTAAATATTGAATAGGTTTAAATATTGAACAAAAATTTTTTAACGAAACCCTAGAAATACGTATATAATTTTACTAAAAATATATTTTATTCTTTCAGCGTCTATACACTGTGACATGTGATAATTATTTATTTATCTGTTCAAACCTTTCCATTATACTTTAAGGAACTTGAGACATTAATATACAAAGATAAATAAAATAGCATAAAGTGTATGATGGAAAACTCTTGCGTTAATTACAGTCTGATTTTTTTATAGGAAACACGCTTTAGTTTCTCCATTTAAACCAGTTGGTTGTAATGAATCAAAACAGGTAATGTAGCATGCCTAGGAAGCGTACGAGCCAAGCTAGCCACCTAACGCTTTTCTAACATCATCCGCCACCTGTCGCGGCCTTTTTAATCTTATTACTTACCATACCTTGTACGGCCACGTCTAGAATTACGCTATTACACTCGCCCAGAGACAAAACTAAGCGTTAGAAGTGTCTCGTATTATTTAGTTTTAAATATATTATGGTTTTAGTAGTAATGACAGGGCACACTGCATTACGCAGTCCCTTATTGAAGACCATCGTGAAATAACAGTATTTATGTTGCATGTTTCAGTGAGTGTTTTAGCCATTCCTGATGCCAGAGCCCATCCCTCCATATAAGAGAGTTATTCCCTATTTTTTTTTGGAGCGTAGGTGCTGCAGTGGGAAAGACGAGGCCTATCATGTCGAGAGGTCTGAGTTCGATCCCCGATGCCATGTAAACTTAAGTGCATATGGTTTTTTTCTAAAAAACTTAAATGCATTTTACTGATTGCACTCAAACGGCGAAGGAAACATGCATTTGCCAAAGAAGAAATTCTAAGGTGCATGTGAAGTCTACCAACCACTGGGCCAGTGTGATGGACTATATAACCCATACGCCCTTGTTTAGAGGTATAAACCTGTGACCCTGCAGCGGAGACATATAATAGGTTGTTGATGACGATAATTCCCTACATTTTATACTATCATGGCCGGCAGTACATTTGAAGAAAGAAGAAGAAAGAAAGAATTTGTAATCCATTTGGCATTTCATATATAAATATAGACGACGGTAGTCAACTATCATCGTCAGTCATCAACCTGACTGCCAAGCGATCAGCCTGATCGTTCAGGAAAAATTTTTCCTACTAGATTCTCACTGTAACCTATAGCAATAATACTCGTAGCTCAGTAGGTTGGACGGTTTGTTGCAGAATCGACAGATACTGGTTTGAATCCATGAAGTCTGCTCTAATTAAAGTGGTTTAATATTGCCAATATGTCATTACGGGTTATTTACTTATTTGTATAGTGAGTCGTATTTACATCTATGGACGGTCATAGTCCTGCGGTTAATAGACATGATTTGAGCGTTCTAACGCCGCGGGCATTGAGCTTATCTCATAGTAGGTAGTGTGTACTCCGCGTTCGTCCTGTCACCTGCCCCTGCATTCCTTGCCGTGATTATTATGCACCTGTTACTCCAAGTCGGTTCTACTACATAATACTTGCATTCACTATAACTCCTTTCGAACGATAATGCTGATATTACATGATTTTTTTTAAATATACTTGTACAAATCGTTGGCTTTGTGGCACAAAGCCCCATTTGTACGGCTTTGACGGACCCGCTGGATGAGTGGTTAGGGTGCCTGCCTTAACGCTCTATGTCAGGAATCCCGGGTTCGATTTCCGGCAGGGTCACCTTTGGAAATTAATTTTTCAAAGTTGGCTCTGATCTGGTTATGGAAAGTAGTGGCAGGGCACGCTGCATTTCGCCGTCATTTGGGCAGTCCGTTTGGCGTCAAAAGACCGCCGTAAAATAATAGCATGTGTACTGTTGCGTTTCGGTGAGGGAGTAAGGGATGCCAGAGCCCATTATCCTATCCCTACCTAATCCCTCTCCTTAATTTTTCTAAGGTCGGCAGCTCACTTGCAGCACCCGTGGCATTGCTTGTGTTATAGGCGACGGTAGCCATCTACCATCAAGTGGACCGTTACCCTGCTGTCGGGCTTTACATTGAAAAATAGTAAGTACCTAGGCAAAATTTTGTATTCTTTTCTTAATCTATACATATAATATAATAAAACCGTTAATTAATATAGACCTTGAAAATAAAATCAAGTAACGCGTTCCATATTTATATTAGAAATTTAAAAAATCTATTTCTTTATAGTTACAACAGTTACATAGTGTTAAAATAATTTTAATAATAAACAAACACACTAACACGCGTTTCACATGTTATCTTTGTATTTTCCCACATATTTTCTATTTCTCCCCTTAAATCGCATCGTAATGCTCACTAAAAATTTTAAAAATCCATAAAGCGAATTCCTCTAAGTTTGTCGTTTATTTTGGGAATAAATAGAAATCAAATGGTGCCAAATCGGGACTATAAAGATGATGACTTAATTCCACATCTTTCATGGTCAATTATTCGATTGTTCGTCTGATTGAGTGGGCTGGAGCATTGTCGTGGTGAACGAGGATTCTAGTTCTTGGGCGCTTCTGCCAAACATTTTCCAAGACAACTGGCAAATAATTACTAATATACCAGTCTGCAGTAACGGTCCTTTGATCCTCTAAGGCAATGATTGTAAAATATCCTGTCGGTCCAAAGAATGAGGCAATCATCTTTTCCCCTTCACTTCTTCCCTTCCTCACTTTTGTTGGTAAATCCTCGAAAGGAAACACCCATTGCCTTTTGGTTTCGGGTTCGTAACAATATATATATCCATGTTTCATCTCCTGTAACGATGTCAAATACAGCATTTGACTCACCTACGTTATATTTTTCAATCATTTCACGGCAACAATCTAAGTGATGGCATTTTTTATTTTTTGTCAAGTTATGGGTTATCCATCTAGCACAAAGCTTCTTCGCGCCTAGATATTCGTGTAAAAGTTTACGCACTTGACTCATGCCAATGCCCATAAGCTTGATCAAATCTGTTGGTATATCACTCTTTTATCTGTTTCAATCATGAACCGCCCATCAAGTTATTTTCATTTGTCGCCGTAGATGGATATCTTTTACGAAATCATCAGTAAGATTGCTACGACCACGTTTAAACTCATTGAACCAGTTATAAACAGTGGCACGGTATCGGGCTTCGTCATGAAATGCCGTGAAATTATTTTTTTCACACCACACACACTTTTTAAATGAACACAAATTTGTAAAAACAAATGTCAGCTGAATGAAATTACACTGACAGCTTCCTAAAGAGTTCTTAATTCAAAATTTATATTTATTTTTCATTTCTATCTTTACTTTCTGGCCAGTTCTAAAACTTTCAGTGCTGCCCATGTACTAGGGTGCATTTACAGTGCAAACTTATGTTCGCCGAATGATTGTCGCATAGACATCCCATGTGGCGATAACATTGTCACATACATATATTAATCACACAATCACCCCAATTTACTTAAAGTATATCATTAACTTAAAATATGCACACAGCTCTGGTTTTACATAAGAAGCGAAACGAATCAATAAAGCGAGTAAAAAATCATAATAAAGAAAGTTATGAACGGAGTAGTACTCTAACATATAATGTATTCAAAGTATAACGAAAAGATAAACGTAAAGACAGATTACATATAGTAAATCATTGCTAGCAAACACCTGCTGTTGCATAGCGGACATAACTCTTGCCTACTGGCATTTGATATCGTCACTCGATTGCATTCTACCAATGGCCACGGTAATTGAACAAATACTTCTTTTCATATATAAATAACTCATGTTACTCTATTTACTAATAATAATAAAAACTCTTTATTTCGACCATCGTTTGATCATTTGTTAGTTACATTCAGCAAGTTAAAGATATGATATGTGAGTATAAATATTTTAAGTTGAATTACTGCTGTCCTCATTAGTCAGTAACTGAATCATAAAACAATGCGGTTGTTCTCTATAGAAAACATAAAAATATACTAGGTTATTTTTGCAGAACAATTCTAACTTTTACGCTAATTTAAATATATCAAAGTTTCAAGTATTTTTTTTATTATGCTACTAGAAAAAAAGCTTTTCGGGGATAAACTTAATTAATCAAACAATTCGTACACATACATTTATTTAGGTATTTGTAAGAGAAGAAATTGTATACAGCCACAATAATACAATTTGTAAAGGTAATTCTTAGGAAGATTTACAGTTATTATTTTCCATTTCACTACTTACTCGTCTCTCCCTCAAAAAGCCAAAGTGGAAGGGAGACGGTGTTATCCCCTATAGAAACACGGTCGGTCGGGGTTCAGGGCGACAAGCACAGAAACCGACGTACTATCCTGGTCGTATGGAGCAGCGCCGCTTTTGTGTACAAGTTATAGATATTTTCAATACAAATACCAAAGTTTCATATTAAGAAAAAAATGTCCTAATAAGTATAAAATACAATAAAATGGCCAAATGCAAAAAATACATGAATTTCTTTGACTGTGTTCATAACCGCACTTTGCTGCACAGTTAACCATACTTTTTTTTTTTTTTTTTTTTACGAGGAGAAATCCATTTACGGATTCCCTACCGCTGGCTAGGCGGTAGGGATATGTGGGACTCACCCAGTCAAGGGACTGGTCCTACCCACTAAAACTCCCCGGTGTCTCCTTGCCCTTTGAGCGGGGTGGACCGGGTTCTGCCGAGGCAACAACTCCGATCCACCCCAGGGCAGCCTAGTCATTGCTGACTAGGCTTACTCCAATGGGGGATTGCCCGGAGACACCCAGGCAATCCCCAGACGGGGGGGACCTTGTACAGGCACACATAGCTCGCCAGCCATGTGTGCAGGTCCCCTTTTTTTTTTTTTTTTTTTTTTTTTTTTGCGTGGGAAAATCTGCGAGCCAGATCCCCACCGACCATGGGGACATCGGTGGGGTATGTGGGACTTCTACCCACTAAAAACCCACGGTGCTTCCTCGCGCCGCCAATTATCGTGGAAAACATGCATCTGCCTCCCCCGCCAGACGAGGCCCGCGCACTTGCGGGCTCCACCTCGATTAGGCGCGGAGTTTGATCTCCGCGCCGTGGAGAGACGTGCCGGAAACACACAGCACGTCTTCCATCGTTGCCCGGTGTTGTGATGACGGCGGACAACCCCATGTCCACCGCCCCCGGGCGAAGCGGCACGAGCCGCCCATTCTCACCTCTCGCAGCGGGCAGTCAGCGAGGGGCTTCACCTCTGAAGCACCCCATTACCTCTTCTCTGCGGCACAACCTACCACAGAGTCGGAGGCCGCTTCCACCTGAAACTCTCGGATAACCCCTGCTCATGTGGCCGCTCATCTCTACGGCATTAAGGGTGGGCGGCCCAAAGGGGGTTTCCATCTGACATTTCCACAGCAATCGATGCAGCCCGAGAGACGGACTCCACCTCGTGTTGTCGTCGCGGAAGAGTTACTAGGCCGGGTGACGAGGCCGGGTGTTCACTCTTCCGGACGACTGCGAAGGGCGGTTACTAGGCCGGTGGCCCTAACCGGGTCTTCACCACCCCCCACAAGGCCACGATTGCGGTACTCTGCCAGACGGTCCTTCCCTGCCGTAAAGCTCCGTCTTCGCGTGCGTTGCCCGACTACCACTGAGCGACAGAGCCATCCGAGAGAATCCGCCCGCTGCGACCCGCGCCGGTCCGCATGCGCAAAACCGAGACCCATACCTCGGTCCGACGAACAAGGACCGGGGGTGCCGTCTCTCACCGGCCCACACCCGCATGAGCCGAGTACGGATCCTCGGCCCAGCGAGCGGTGACCGGCGAAGCTCCAACTGACCGTTGGAGCCTCCCAGCAAACGCTCCGCCACGAGCTCCGATGTTCGGAGTTCGCTCGGAGCCCTCACGGATGTGCTTTCTTAGTTCCCCAGCGACAATCCGGTCAGCCAAGCGAAGGCCGGTGACCCCACCGACCCCTGCAACCGTCCGGATTGGCGAGGGTTAAGCCCCCCCACCGCGACAAGGTCCCAGCACATCTAGGGGGGGATGTGTGCAGGTCCCCTAGGGCATTTGAAAACGAGCTTGGTATGCCCGCATTCTCCTGCCCAGCCGCCTGCGTCTGATGGAAGCGAGACCGGCCTCTTCCTCTCGCCTCCTCTCAGCTGCCTCCTTCTGTGATATGACATCACCACAGAAGGAGGCGACCGCTTTCCAGGTGGTCACATTCCCAATCATGGCTCTTACCATGATTGGCAATGTGACCTCTCCACCTCCCAGCGCCGCCCTCAACTCCCGACGCTGGGATCTCCAAGCCGAGCACTCCTGTAGTGTGTGCTCGGCAGTGTCGTCCGGATCGCTGCAGTGGTGACACTGCGGCGACTCCTCCCTTTTTATATTGTGCAGGTAATGACCGAAGCACCCGTGTCCGGTCATTACCTGCACCATATGGAAGGTGAGGTCACCTCGTGGGCGCCTCACCCATTCCTCCAAAACCGGACGAACCGCGAGGATCGTCCGGTGGCCGGCGGTAGGCACACGCAGAGCCTCACTCCATTTTTGCAAGGCCCACTCCTGCGCCTCTGCGCGGACCCGTCGCACTTCCTCGGCGACAGGTCTCTCTCCTTGGGACCTTGCGGCGACCCGATGCCGATGCACCTGGGACAGAACCAGGGCATCGACATCCCACGGGAGCGTGCCTGCTAGCACGCAGGCGGCACCGTGGCTGACAGTGCGATACGCCCGCACTGCCCAGATCGCCATGACCCTTTGCGGCCTCCGCAAAAGGGCCCGGGTGCTAGGAGTGAGGGACTCCGCCCACACCGGGGCTCCATAGAGTGCCATCGACCTTACCACCCCGTGGTAAAGTCGACGACACGCCGAATTCGGTCCTCCCAGGTTTGGGAGGAGTCGTCCGAGTGCGGCTGCAACCATACTTACGTCATACAGTCAGGCAACGAATATACTTGCGTAGAGCAACGTTCGGCGAACTCGCTTCAGTTTGCAAGCTCGAACATTGAGCGTTGCCCGACTGTATGACGTAAGTATGGTTAGACTGTGATAATATTATAGCAATTATAATTACTGTCATATTTTACAAACCACACGCATCCGTGACCTAAAATGTACCTATATTTACGATTTATTTACAATCTTAGCCATTGCTGATAATCGTGAAGATTGGGACTCATGCAGTCTTTTTCAGTGCTTTAGTTGATGGTCAATTTGTAACATCATGACTTGTATGAGAAACGGGGTTCTCCTTTATACAATAAAAAGGAAGCTGTGCATTTCTTAGGTATTATTCCCAATCTAGGAAATCTAGGAAAGTCTAACATTATTAAAAATAAAAAGATTGCTTTCATTAGTTTTAGGTACTTTAAATTGATTTTTAATGAGACATCTGGAAATATAGATTTTATTTAATTTTCGAAGAACCAACATTTTAATGAATTTTAACCCTTATTGCAATCAAAAGTAGTGAAATTTTGGTATTGGGTACACAGTTATTTGTGCCAATTTGAGGAAGTTGATCACATAAATAGGGACGATTTATTATTTTTAAGTATTAATTATTTTAAGTGACAGCGTGTTATATACATGTATAGGGTCCACTGTGATTATTTTCTGGCGCACGCCGCCGCAAGCCGCCTTCTGCGCAAGCCCCGCTATCTGTATTTAATTAACTCTTAAACTGTCATAGAACACATCTATAGAGTTTGAAATATTTTTATTTTTATTAATATTTCTTTGTAAAATAACACTCATCTGTTAATTAAATCTGTGTATTTCTGTATATGCTACAGACAGGGATAAGCAGAATGAAACGGGTTGTGAGCGAGTGACTCATCCCGAGAGCTCATTGAATAGCACTTTATCGTCTAAAAACCCCTTTTACATCTACTGAATTGTTGAGAGTCTAGTGTGTTTATAAAATGGTAGATTGATGAAAAACCTGGACTCCGTGAAGTCTTCGCATATGAAGCAACTTCAGGTCACTATGCCAACCTATTAATACCATCCACTTGTTCCGTATATTTTTGAAATATCAAGGAATGTTTAATTTTATATAATAATAATAAATACAGTTTGTTTGTTGAGGGGTACTCAGTAAAGAAAACAATAAACTCAGTATTTCCTTATCGACATACATGTATTTTTCGGTCAGCGTTTGAAGTTCTTATTCAAAATGTTTTATTACATGACTAGCTGAGCCCGCAACTTCGTACGCGTGGTATTCGGTATAGCGCGTAACTTTTTTGTTTGTAAACAGATTGCAATGCTACAATACATCAGTGAAATTCGCATTCAAATCGGTTAATCCATTTCTGAGATTAGCGTGCACAAACGCACAGACAAACAGACAAAAATTATAAAAACTATTGTTTGACTCGGTAACATAAGTACAATGTGTACAAATGATTTTTTTGAAAAAAAAAAAAAAAAAAAAAAAACAAATAATAATGTACAGAAAGTGATATTCAAAAGTACCATGTCTTCCTATTTTTTGTTTCTAAATAATATGTATATTGGGGATGTGACGACCACATCGCCCAGCGGTGAGAGAGCTAACGTGACATAGCTGTTTCCCCGTTGCAATCAGTCAACCCGAATCTATATACCTAATATTTTTGTTTCTATTTTTGTTCATGGCCTTAGCACTCTGTTACAGGGTTCCCAGGTTCTATTCTCGGCAGTGCTATTTTGAAAATTAACTTTTCAAAATTGACTTTAGTCTGGGTCTGGTAAATGGTGGCAGAACAGTGTGCAGTGTTCGTTTCGCAATCATTTGGGCAGCCAGTCTGGCGGAAATAACCATCCCTTTACAGTAGACCACCGTGAAATAACAGCATATGCACTGTTGTGTTTCAGTGAGTGAGTAAGAGATTCCTTTCCTAATCCTTTATGCGTAATCCTACTAAAGTCGGCAGCGCACTTGCGGCACCTGTGGCGTTGCTGAATAGGCGACAGACCCTCTACCATCAAGTAGACCTTCTATCATCAAGTTCTTCTAAATCTCACTTTAATGAGATCAGAAAATGTCCGGGAGGTAATAACATCGCTATGTAATTTATTGCGTCGCAATAGAGTTAAGCTTCCCGCGATTATAACTTGATTTGAATATCGTCAACAATTTTCATGTTAAATACCACCTCACTCGTTTCATCCTCTTTAATTAAGACTGGTCTTTCTTGCTTGCGTAGAAATCGCAAACAACAGGATTAAATACTGTCGATGCACTCTTATTTATCTTATCTCTTATTATTTTTTTCAAGATAAGATAATATTATGATATGAGTTATGATGATGAAAAAAACCGATGAAATATTTGAAAAATCTCTATATATAAAAATGAATCCTCATTTCCGATTTTAATTCGCTTTTCACTAAGAGGGATAAACGGGGAATGTTCATATATATATATATGCACCCCGGTCCAAGCCGGGGGCGGGTCGCTAGTTTATGATAAAAGACATCACGACGGGCGCATTGGTTGATTAGTAAAAGTACTTAGCGGTTAGCGCTTTGACTCAACTGTCTCGGGTTCGATTCTCAACAGGACTAACTTTGGAAATGAATTTTCGAAATTAGTTCTGGTCGAAATTAGTCAGACACAAGCACCGCCAAAGCTGCAGCAAGTGCGCCACCGACTACAATAGGATTAAGGATAAGGGATTGGGAGAGGATAGGAAAATGGGCTCTGGCATCCCTTACTCACTCACTGAAATTCGAAATTTTCCATGTTTTTATCATCGTCTACTGGTTTTACGAAACTGTCGAGCCCCTACCGTTTCTTAGGTAAAGGTTAGCAGGCAGGCTGTTGGTCCACTTGATAGTAGATGGTTACTGTCACCTAGGGCCAAGCAACCACATGGGAGTTGCAAGTGCTTGCCGATCTATTTAAGATTAAGCTTAATAAGGACTAATGAAAGGACAATGTACTCAATATAAATAAACAATCAATTAATATTTTTATGTACAATATAAATATTCAGTTCTCGTTATACAGTGGTTTAATTTTATAGAAGTCTCTATTATGTACTCGTTATAACACAGACACAATCATTTGAACGGTCTCTTATATCTAAATAATTTAAAAATGTAGTAACAGGCCGAAAAACAATATATCATAGCGCTCATTCTTGGAAATACTTGGACACATACTTGGAATGTTTATTTCGCAGAAATAAACATTCTACTATGTTTTTGGGCTAATAAAATAATGTAGTTTGAAATAATTAATGAAGCATTAAGACACACTTTTTGATAACTGGCAGATAAGTAGTAGTAAAAAATTATTTTTATAATGGTATAAGTAATTAAAGTAATTTCAGTGCATTTTAACAAGGTTCCTTGATGAATAAGAGAGCAGTGCGATGATATGACTCAATACTTGAAGTAGATTCGCATATCTCTGAATTCTCTGATACATTTAATGAACATACTTAAATATAAATTACTATGGCTCCTTTATCTTGAGAAGTCTTCACTGCGTGCTTCTTTAAAATTGTAATTAATCATTCCTTGTTTTGAAGATGAACGAAAGATATTGTATTTTTAAGGGAATTTGTATCTCGTGGACGACGTCAGTAAATGGGGAGCTCTCCCTGGTGGGTATAACATCAAACTGTAAGTGGCCGTCATTCGAGAACTTTTCTCATCACCATAATCATCTCATAGTCTCGGCCGTAGGACGTCCACTCCACTGTTGAGCATAGTAATATTAGTATTTATTCTGTGACATTTTTCCCCTACAAATTTCCGGTAGAACCGGTCAGAAGCTGCTTGGATCCAGCGTCGAACCTAACTATTAGGTTTATTATATTATATAGGCAAGCTATAAAAATTGTCTAATATGAATTTAAAAATTTATTCCCTTATAGCGAAGCGTGAATTTTAAGGCGACTGTAGCCATCTATTATCACATATTGATCACTAACATGAACAATTTAAATACATGGTTTAAATAAGTATTCCATATTTTACATACATTTTGACGAGCCCGTTGGATAAGCCCGTGGGTGTTTGCCTTAACGCTCTGTCTCAGGGTCCTGGGTTCGCTTCCTGCCAAGTTCAACTTTGGAAATGAACTTTTTAAAGTTGGCTCTGGTCTTATTTGGAAAGTAGTGGCAAGGCAACACTCATGCGTTTCGCAGTCATTTGGGCACCCCTCTGGCGGCAGTAATCACCACCGTTAAATAATAGCACACAAGAAACACAACAGCACAAGTGCTGTTATTTCACGGTGGTCTTCTGTAAGGGGGTGGTTACGTTTTCGCAGTCATTTGGGAAATAATTCTTACCCCGAATTTATACTTACATAATGGGTCGTTGCGCAATCTTTGTTCCGAGGACACCCGAGATTTGGCACGATCTTCCTTCTGAGGTCTTTTCGCATAGCTGAAATATCGACTTCTTCAAGTCAATCATTTGGCACGATCTTCCTTAGGCGATTGAAGACACCTACCATCAATTCATTTGTTTACATTTGAAAAAAGAAAAAAAAAAGAAAAGGCTGTATTTTCATTTACGTACTTTCACAACAAGTGATAACTCTTTGGCGTCATAAAATACCAAACAAAATACTCTCTTACATTTTGAAGAAAAAAGGAATAATTAGATGAATTAGAAATAAATGGTGGTAGGTATATGGAACACAAAAAATATGGAAATATTGAAGGTGGTCTTTATCTAAAAACGTTAGATAAAGGCTAGAGATTAAGGAATTAGTACTTTATTATAAAGTTTCTTTTTTTTTATCTGTGAAAGTTTGTGAGGACATTTGTTACTCCTACACGTAAACTACTAAACTAATTTTGATTGAACTTTATAGTGACATAGTTTATGCATAAAAATACCACACCCTCACTAATCCATACTAATATTATAAATTTGAAAGTAACTCTGTCTGTTACCTTTTCACGTCTAAACCGCTCAACCGATCATCATGAAATTTTGCATACACGTTGTCAGGGATGCAGGAAAGGACATAGAGTACCTTTCATCCAGAAAAAAAATACTGTTCCCAAGCGATCATCTAACACCTGGCAGAGCTATAACTGCAATAAAGGCGGGAGAAACTGCTGGCAACAGCTAGTATTATATTAATACGAAAGTGAGTTTATTTGTTTGTTACGATTTCTCACCTTAAAACTACTCAACCGATTATCACGAAATTTTGCATACACGTTGTCAGGGATACACAAAAGAACAACCTTTCATCCACAAAAAAGTAAGAGGGATCATTAATAAATAAAAATACAAAGCCTGGCAAATGTATATCAGCAAAAAAGATGTCGGGCGTTATATTGCTCTTACATTTTATGAGGCGTTGTATTTTTATATTTTTCAACGCGGACAAAGCCGCGGGCACCAGCTAGTAAAGAATATTTTAGAAAATTGAAAAGGCTGCAAACACTCACGCGACGGTGTGTCGAATACATCGACTGGGTCCTTGAAGACGTACTTCCTGAGGTTGAGGTACTGTTTCTTCTGAGCGTCCACTTGGGCGTGCACAGCCTGCAGCCGCCCCGCCAGAGCCACCAGCGACTCGTGCATCCGCCGGATGCCCACAGTCAACTCTGCGCGATATGCGAGTAATGCGCAGAGTCAACAGACTTTGAAAGAGAAAGAGAAAAGGACACAGAGACTTTTCATCTAGAAAAATAGTTGTGTTCTCGAGGGATATCTAAAATAAAAATATATAAAATTCAACGCCTGACAGATTGAATAAATTATTGGTCATAATCATATTTTCGTCAGATGTTGATTTTTATTTTTATTTTTTAAAGCTAAAAAAAATAGGCGTGGATTTGCTATGCTCGTGGTATTTCTACTGAATAAATAAAATAAAATAAAAAGGGGCGCGAAATATTTGTAAAGAGAAACGCTGACAAAAGTTAGTAACTATATATTTTACACTCCCTATAGCCATACTGAAGTACGGTATTCAAAATACCTTGTAAAAATACTACTCATAATCATCAAGTAACAATCCCGTTACTAATTTAATAACGAGAGCATAAATAATTTGAATGATTAGTAGGTATTTTAACGAGCATAAAGCCATTACTGCTGGCAGCCACAACACCTGTGTGATTATAAGTTATATCATATGAGTCGTCGTCTCTCTATTAGCGTGCATTCGTTAAATATAAGTGTCCCATTCTGCATCTAAGCGCCTAATATAAATTTAAAGGCTTGTCAGACTGTTCATTGCGTAAGTGTTTATAGTGCTATAATGTTCTCTCCTATATTTAGATCACTTTTGTATCTATTTGCATTTTAATTAACACAATTTGAAATGTGTTTTTTTAAATAATACAATAATTTTGTTTTCAAATTAGAAATCCACGCTTTATATTAAATTAGTCTACACCAGTGAACGGAAATAAGTCTACATACATATAGTTTCCAAATTATGACATAGTTTTGACGACCCGTTGGATGAGTGGTTAGGGTGCTTGCCTTAAGGGGGTCCCGGGGTCAATTCCCGGCAGAACTAACTTTTGAAATAAATTTCTCAAAGTAGGCTCTGGAAAGTAGGAGCGAAGTACACCGTGTTTCAGACTGAGTTCGCATTTAGCAGCCTGTCTGTCGGCAGTAACCTCCCTCTTATAGAAGACCACCGTGAAATAACAGCATGTGTGCTATTGTGTTTCTGTGAGTGAGTAAGAGATCTCAGAGCCCATTCCTATTCTTTCCTAATCCCTTACTTATCCTTAATTCTACTATAGTCGGCAGCGCACTTGCAGCACCTGTGGCGTTGCTTGTGTTATAAGCGATGGAAGCCATCTACCATCAAGTGCACCGTCAGTCTGTCTGTCGATCTTAAATTAAAAATATCGTTTCAAGTACCAAGGCACGTCTGGTGAGATCATTGATATTTCCTATCTATGCATACAATACGAGCCAGAAAGAGACAAAGAATAGATGGATTTTGGACTGCCAAACGCACAAATATGTTTATTCTTTCTCAATTAAAAATCGAAACACGGCTGTCTGCTGTATATCTAACAACGTATTCTAACATATTTCGGATACATAGTAAGAAGATTTTGTGACAATCTGGAAATGTAAGTCGTTGTTGGCAACATTGAAAGCAAAAATTACGAGGACGATCGCCAACGAGATGACAGACCCAGTAAAGGACCTTCGCCGTCTGATACAATTTTCCAGACGGTGAGGGCGACCATGCACATGGGCCGATAAAGGCGGATCGTGCGGTCGAAACAGGAACTTCACGACTACGATCTTCTGTAATGAGGGACCGACCAGAGAGAGAGAGAGAGAGAGAGAGTGTTTTATATAATTAGTTAAGAAACACATAAACATAAAACAGCATGTGTCCTTTTGCTTTTCAGCGAATGAGCAAATCGTACCAGAGCTTTATTTATTTTTCTTTTATCTCATACAGGACGGCAACTCATTTGAAACTCCTATTGCGTTGCTAGCTTATTAACATAACTAGATCTATCTTCAAGTGGGTTGGTAGCCACTATGTCATTCCTTACTCATTAAAAAAAATACAACAGCACACAGCCTTCTGTAAGAGGCCAGGTAGGTATCTGTAAATTGACAGCAAAATGACAGATTCCCAAAAAGAGAAATTACATATAGGTAAACAGAAATGAAAAAAAAGACAAAAAGATTTTACTTAAGATAATAATTAAGTATTTTCTTAATTTAATTAATAATTAAGAAAATACTTAATATATCATTTAATATAAAGAAAATACTTAACCAATTTTTTTCTTCTTACGTACCTACTCAAATCTAAAAATAGGATGTATTTTTATTCCTATGTTCTCTAAGTTATATATTTGTTAGGATGGTATTTTCAGACATTTACACTGCAAGCTAGCATTGGGTTGCGATTATGGAGCAGCTGATACCCAAAAATCAGCCGCTATATGCTACAGAATTGAATTTGAACGCAAATACAAACGTGCAACTGGCTTACAGATTCGATGTATTATGCAACTGCAACACAATCGCCAGGAGTGTGTCATACCACTACTACTGATTATTGATTTCGTATTTATGATTATTTTTATCAATCTTTATTTTTAAGTGACTAATATTTATATAAATAGGCTAAAGACTAAACAATTAACTATTGTTTTTCTCTATTTGTCAACCGATTTCTTTTTTCTTTGTTTACTACTACAAACGGACTTTACATTTGGTGAAATTATATTTAAATAAATAATCTGTTAAATCGAAATGCATTTTTTTTACTTTCTAATATTTAATAACCCATTGAAGTAGAACTGCTTTCAGATATTTACTTGTTTGACCTAACCTTGACTTTCTCTACAGAATCGAACAGGAAATCATAAAAAAGAAATATATATTTTTATAACAACAGAAAATCATATAAAGAAAGATCGTCGATTATTTCGTATAGCCTGCGGCTATAATCTAATTTAGACATATATATCGATCAAGGTCTGAACAACCTCTAATTAACGGATAAATATGTTTCAAAACACATTTTGTTAAGTACAACTAAATGCAATATATACGACTTAATAAAAATAACATCCTGTTTGTAAATAGTTTTCGTCATAGCTAAACACGGTACTTGGTTTTTCCCATAATGGCTGACTGGTTTCTGCTCGCCTGGAATTTGGCACTAGAGACTTCAAGTTCCGCATACGGGTAGGTAGCGGCCTCCGTACGGCCGCCTTTGGAATGCAGCCGCGATTTATTTCGGACCAATAGTCCTGTAATCTCGCTTACTATCTATTCAAAGCTTACTTATTTATAGAATTTATTTTTTATTGTATACTTCAAATACCTACAACTAAGTTTAGATAAATATATTTAACTTAAATATGACTACTACCGAAAAACTTATTCGAAACAATTATGACTTGGTCATCATCATCATTATTATTATTCTATAAGTTTCCACTGTTTGAGATATAGGTCTTTTTAATTGAGCGGCATCGCACTCGATCCATATTGCCAGTGTAGACATACGCTGGAACGTGGTCTCTAACTATGAACCTCATTAGATATCTCAATGTCACTCAACGAGCTATGGAGGGCTATGCTCGGGGTAATACTGCAAGACCTAATCAGGAATGAGGAGATCCGTAGACGAACGAAAGTTACCGACATGACCCGGCGGATTAAGTTGAAGTGGCAGTGGGCAGGACACATAGTACGCAGAACCGCTGGGGTGGAGAACCGCTGGGCTCGTCCACCAAAGGAGTCAGACGACCTGATATGACCGCGGCTTGACGGTGGATCTAGGCTGCTTCTGATTGGTCCTTTTAGAAAATTAGTGTGGACGCCTTTGTCCAGCATTGGACATCCTACGGTTAAGATGATGATGATGATGACCGTTAAATGGGACAAGAACAGTGATAAGGATTCACGTTGTCGCCGCGCCGAAGCCAACAGCATCTCAACTGGTTTACGAGGTATTGTGCTTTCCCCGCTTTTCTATTACTCGTATGACAATCTCTCGGCTCAAGTCGAAAGGACAATTATTATCCCAAATCCGCAGCGATAAAATTTAAACCGCTATACAGTCCACAAATTTCAAACTACAAATGGCAACGCCAAACAACATGTGTGCTGTTGCATTTCTATGCGTATTTGGTTAGGTTGTATATTCGGTATATTCGGTGAGTAAGGGATGTATATACATCCCATTTCCCAATCATCTTCTAATTCCTTATCCTACTAAGGTCGGGAGTTTCAGCACCTTTAATGTTGCTTATAATAAACAGCGGTAGATTTGTTTTTGCTTGAACGCTCAATAACTGCAATTGTTTTCAGAATTGAAAAATTCTTTTCTCATTTGATCACCCTAGACTTCTATCACGCTACTTCTATTAGGAGCCGAACAAAAAGCAAAACCGAAGTACTTGTTATGGATCTTTGGCCGCTAGAGGAGGGCGGTCGACCCGCCGCTCCGGCCCTCGACGCCGGGGTCGCGAACTTCCTCGGAGGGGGGGCCGGGGGGGGAGGGTCGCGCTAGGTCATTTGAAAAGTTCTTAGCCTAACATGGTTAAAGTCATTGGTTTTTTTATAACTACCCTCATTTTGTAGTTACATTATTTAGCAACAAGTATGCACAGTTTAGTTTATTCACAGTAACTCATTGTTCGTTTACACGTGATACCGTAAGTCAAGTCAGAGCTATTTTTGAAAATGGATAAAATTGAACATCGTGCAGTGATAAAATACCTGAATTTGAAAGGTTTAACTCCAAAAGCTATACATGAAGACATGTCTGCTACTTTGGGTGAGTCCGCTCCTTCGTATGCGACTGTTAAAAACTGGGTGGCAGAGTTTAAACGTGGTCGTAAGACCATTCAAGATGAGCCCCGTAGTGGCCGGCCTTCGACTGCTTCAACTGATCAAAACAAAGAAAAAATCTGTGATTTAATTTTATCTGATCGAAAATTGACTGTCGAGGAGATAGCTAAGACTGTAGGCATCTCATCTGAGCGAACACATCATATAATTACTACTGAACTTGGATTCTCTAAGGTGTCTGCGCGGTGGGTACCGCGACTGCTTTCAGTGGAACAAAAACGCAACCAACTCACAACTTCTCGCGACTGTTTAGAGTTATATGAAGCTGACCCAATAGAATTTGTTGAAAGATTTATAACCATGGATGAAACCTGGGTTCACCACAATACACCCGAGACAAAAGAACAGTCGAAACAATGGAAAAGAGCAGGATCGCCCACCCCAAAGAAGGCAAAGGTGGTTTTATCGGCGGGCAAAGTCATGGCATCCGTTTTTTGGGATGCAAAGGGTATAATTCTCGTGGATTATTTAAAAAAGGGTGAAACAATAAACTCCGATTACTATTGCAACCTGTTGCGTCGTTTGAGAGAAGAAATCAAAGAAAAACGTCCAGGTTTATTGAGAAGAAAAGTCTTGTTTCATCAGGACAATGCGCGCGTTCACACCTCTGTGCAATCCATGGCAGAAATCCATCAATGTGGCTTCGAATTGTTACCTCATCCCCCATATTTACCGGATTTAGCACCGTCCGACTTTTATCTGTTCCCAAAGTTGAAAATTTTTTTAGGTGGTAAACATTTTTTTACAAATGAAGAGGTCATAGCCGCCGTGGACGCTTATTTTGAGGAGTTAGACGAAGATTTTTTTTTAAACGGGTATCGAAGCCTTACCGGGTCGATGGAAAAAGTGTTTTGAGCTCGGAGGAGAGTATGTTGAAAAATAAAAATAAACTCAAAATCGTGTGGTTTCATTAAGTATGTTAGGCTAAGAACTTTTCAAATGACCTAGTAACATCGCGACTGGATTACGAATATGGATCGGTGTTGATATTCGACAGCCTAAGAAAAACCGAGCATTACCGAAAGAGAGATGAAAGAGAGAATGCGATTTCTTATAAATTAAATGGCAGGTGAAACCGCGGGTACACAGCTAGTGTATAATATTTCTAAGTTGCTCATAAGTATGTACCTGTTAAGTAGGTATATTATACAAATGGTTGTTAATATATTATGAAAATTCTAGAGTAAGACGCTTATATTTATATATATAAGTATTTCGAGGCATTGAGTAAACTTTATTAGTATTTTTTTTAAAATCAATAATGATGGGAATAAATTAAAATTAAAGTGGTGGGAAATGTACTCGTATTCGAACGCCTCACTTAAGTGAGTTAGCAAACATTTGCATTTATCGTATACATTATCTTGATGAAATGTTTTACTACTTCATATGACAAGAGCGACCCGTCCCCGGCTTCGCACGGAGTTAAAATTTTCAAAAATCCTAAGCGGATGCTTACGTTATATAATAAACCTATGTTCAAAATTTCAGCTTTCTACACTTTACTAAATCTATTCAAACTAAATTCAACTACTGTGAGGCTGTGTAAGCTGTGTGTTGATAAAATGTACAGGACAAACGATTTTATAAGTATAATATATTTTTTATATTGATATAATTATAAAAATACACATACCTGCTATAATTTTAATGAAGTGATATAGGTACATGATATTTCAAAATATACATTGTACATTATGTTTAACAAAAACACATGGACATTCGTCATACCAAACAAATTAATAAATAAGTGAACGAGAGGTGGTCTCGGCGACAGACAGGCGGGAGAACACCTGCGTCTACGCATCCCAACGAACACTTTCAAATAAGAACTTTAACAACTGGGGAATACGTTCCAAAATCGATTGCACTGAATCTGCGTTCAGTACAAATCACGGATGTAACCAACAAACAAACAATCCAAGTCCCTCTAGCTTATTCATTATGTAGGAAGTATTGGCATGCATATATCTGGTAATGTTCTTTACGCTTCTTGTATTAATTTTTTTTTATTTTTATTAATTTTTAGCACAGTAACCACCTTACAGAAGACCACCGTGAAATAACAGCACGTGTACGTGTTTCGATGAGTGAGTATAAGGGATGCCAGAGCCCATTTCCCTATCCTCAATCCCAATCCCTTATCCATAATTCTACTGTAGTCGGCAGCGCAATTGCAGCAACTTGGGCGTTGCTTGTGTTATAGGCGACGGTAGCCACCTTAGCCGTTAGCCTGTATGCCGTTCCTAACATAAAAAAGTAATTAAAAAGAGCAAGTTTAATTTAGCATTAAATTACATAATAAGAAAAAATATTATTCCTGTAAACTAACTAATAAAAATCAAGACAATAAAATCTGTAGGAAAAACCTATAAACGATCAAGCACATTTTTTATAAAGCACATTATATTTATACATAAAACTTGGCAAGGCTAAAGTGTTTTGTCACATTTTTTTTAAATGGGCGACACCTTTGATGACAGCTTATAAAATTTTTTTTATAAAATAATATACAACATAAAATTTAAAAAGACTTAAATTTGGACTGTTTTGGACTTGACGGACCTGTTTTCGAAAATTTAAAGAAAAAAATTGTACTTGACTGACTAACTAGTTTCGGGATCTGCTACTTTTGATTTTAATTTGAATTTTCAGTTTTTTATATTGCTATTTTTACAAGTGACACTGGCAAAATCATCGGAAAAGGTCTGATGGAGCCATAACCTAAATAAAAAGAAGAAGAATATAAAAAAAGATTTTTTTCTTTACAGCCAGAGATTCGAATATTGAATTGAAGATTCAGAGGGGTTTTATAAGTCGTCTAAGTTTCCGAATCAAGTATTTTATTAATTTACAATTTTTCTATAATATTGTACTAAGTAGCTTATTAGGGCATCTACAGTTTAGAAAGAAACTGTTGTAAGTAGTTATCAATATTGATAAAAGATGGCGTATCCACTGGCAGCAAAAATTTAGAAATTTCGTCGGTGTTCGATAGATGGCACTGCTATTACGAAAAACCATGAAATTCGTGTAAAATATTTAAAAAAAAAACAATTATTTTTAACATGAAATTGAATACATTTTCATGTAACGCTTATCGAAAATTACGAACAAATTTTTTTTATAAGCCAGTAAAACATGAAATTACCTATTAATTCGAAGTATTTATTGTGTTGTTTTGATACACCAGGGATTGAAAATGGATTTCAAATCAGTTCTACAGTCGGGGTTACACAATTTAACCTAGTCTGTCAAATATAAGCCATCATGATTATTTTACCTTGTAGAAAGTCACTGGAGAAGAGACGGTTAGCGTTTCGTGTAATTTATGATTAGGTACTCTTAATTTTACTTATATCTTCGTTTCCACGAATTATACATGAAGCAAAAACAATTTTGTACTATCAGCGTTTTATTTATTTATTTTTTTTCGATAAAAACTGAAAAAGGTTTACTCCCCTTTAGTTCTGCCCCCAGAGAGATTTGAACTCTCGACCCCTGGTTTACAAGACCAGTGCTCTAACCCCTGAGCTATGGAGGCTACAGACGCCTTATTGAAATTATCCATTAAATGCCAAAGCAATTCCCATAATTTTCTTCATAATGAAGTTCTAAATCAATAACATATTTTTATTTCATTAAAATGATATAATAGATGAATTATTTGGCAATGAATCGATTAACGAAAAAAAAAACTAATCTCATTTAACATTCAAATTCTTAATTTCGAATTTATAGCAAAATTTAAAAACGATTTGAATGTATCATTCAAAATAATTTTTAAATTATTCCATATATTTTTCCTAAAATACAGTCGTTTATTTATACGAAAAATATTATTATTTATACAAAAAACTTGCTGTAATAGTGAAATAAAATATAGCGATGAAATAAAATATAGCAAGTTATTAACTAGGCGGTAATACCCTTGAATGGGATTTAATTTCACTAAATAATGTGAAGTATTTTACTTTATCGACAAAAATAAGTTTGATTAGGTTTCAAGGTTTACGTTTTAAAGGTATGTAATTGCATATCATTAAAAGTAACTGAGAACCCACAACGGGGAGAAAATATATAGCTTAATATTAGACAAGTCTGGAAAATAAGAAAAACTTATTAATAAATTAATTATAAATTAAAATGCAAATTTGTTACTCTTTTGAGAACAAATCAAAAATTAATTTTATTTATTTATTTGAATATTGAATTTTATTGTCACATACAAATTAATTTATATATCCTGCTAATATTATAAATACGAAAGTTCGTTAGGATGAATGTATGGAAGTTTTTTTATTCTTTGACGTAAAACGACTGAACGGATTTGGATGAAATTTGGCACACTGATAATTTATTACCTGGATTAACACACAACACTTTTTATCCTGGAAAAATGTTAGGTTCTCGAGGGATCACAACGACATCACAACGATAAAGATGTCTGGCGTTATTTTTCAACGCAAACGAAGTCGCTAGCACTAACTTATCTATACTAATATTATAAAGAGAAAAGATTTGTATGTTTGTATTGAATAAACTCAAAAATTACTGAACCAATTTTAAAAAAATTTTCACCTATAGAAAGCTAAATTATCAGCGAGTAACACAGGCTACTCATCCTCAGCCCACTCCCCATTACCCCCTCTATAAAAAAATTCCGTTTTCCACGAATAATGTTTTATATTATAAAGATACGCGGACGAAGTCGGGCGCTACAGCTAGTACAAAATAAAACCAAAATACCTATATTACCATGGATGGATTATTTGGAGTATTTACAAGTAGTCGCTAATTCAAAAATAAAACAAATTAATATGTATTAGTATCAGTTGGGTAAAGCGATATGGATTTCCATAATATATATTATTACAAGATATGATAAGCAATATCTATTAACATTTTAGTAGATTTTCCAACCTCTTCCTAAAAATCGTCATCAAACGGAAAATACCCGCGTCTAAATCTTTTAACATTTTATTGTAACAAGTGCAGATGCGTCTAAAAAAACGTATATTTAGCGTAATTCGTGTGATAAGACGAGGAGATAGATACTTTTTATACATAACGAGGATGAGCATGGAATTTTTGAATAGTAGTTTTTCCAAAAGAGGCGCAGAGTTAATGTGGTGTTGAACTGTCCAGACATTTACATCTATAGAGTGTAAAGAGTATAAGAGTGTATCCTGCGTTATAGACATCCTGTGTTATAATTAGTCTTTTTGTATAATTAGAATAAATGTTACTCGTTAAAAAAAGTGCAATTACTCTAAATTTATCTAATTGAATTAAGTAATATATAACTAAAAAAATCTCTAATATCGTAAGGGTTCATCAATAATACATTTCTTACAGTTAATAATAAATAAATCGCGTATGCAGGTTTCCTCCCGATGTTTTCCTTCACCGTTTGAGAGCAGTCAGTAAAATGCACTTTAATTTTTCTAGAAAAACTCATTGGTATATGGGATATCTGGGATCGAACTTGGATCTCTCGACATTATAGGCCGTGTCTTTCCGACTGCGCCATCGACGCTCTTAGACATATAAATACTTATTTCCTAGAACAGGAAGTGATAATCACCATACCAAACGTTTTATGAGTATTTAAATGGTTTCTGTAGCCGGGCCAGTAAAAGGTTCGAAAGGCTGGCTTTTCGTTACAGTTAATCTGATATAATAAGATCATGAAGCAATTGAGTAACAGTTTGGAAACCTACATCGGAGCTTCAATTAAATTGGTACGTGTGCCTTTAAAAGTCTTGCGCGGTATAAAAAAATCATGAATAACGAGAACATTACCGGTGCGTTACAGTAAATTATTGGTTTGCGGAGTTTATGGCATTAAATGCGCCGCCGGCTGGCGCCCGTTGACCATAACTGGTGACTATAATGATGGCCAATTTCCGAATGAAGCGGACTGGGTGCCGATTTCAAAAATGGAATGACACGTACTTTTTTCTGTTCTGCCAATAATTGTTTCGTACAAGATATGGAACATTCTATGTCTCGGTTGGGCATTTAAAATATTTTATAATACGATGGCCTAGTCTATCAATTTGTTCAATGGACGGAACATGTATTTCGTTATAGATACTTTTCACTGGCCTAATAAGATCAGAATGGTCACTGTATGTTCACGGTCATAGCTGAGGCAGTATTTTCAAAAGACCACCATATGCTGCTGTGTTTTGATGCGTAAGTAAGTATGTAACTTTTATCCTTTAACATTAAGGAGCTATGTCCAAGCTAGGCGAATGGTAAACGTAATGTTTGGTAATGTTAAAAATATTCTGTTTCATAAATTTTTCTTTCAATTTACTCTGAATTTAAAACTAGTATACCTACATATCTCTATCACTCATGTAAAATTTTGTTTTGATAATAGATGGTAATAAAACTAATAAACTGTTATCAGTATAAGAGGATACAATTGATAAAAAGGAAGTTATTCATAAAGCTTACTACAATTTAAACTGTCGTAAATTATATGTAGCCATTAATGTTTGTCAGCGGAGATGGTAATCTAGTAGTAGGTAGGTTACGTAACTTATTTTAAGTTTTATTTCATAAATAAGTAAATATAAACTGTTATCAGAATTTTATTTTGTTAAAATAAAATTTATTTTGTTAAAATAAGTTGTGTTTTATTCATTTGTATAAATTTATTACAAATTTGATAAATAAAAGCTATTAATAATGTTCCGTAACCTTCACAGGTGGGAAAAATAAGAAAGAGAACACAATTTAATAAGAAAAATCGACGCTATCTTAGTATAGCTCACAACCAAATTCATCAAAAGTTATCTTTGGTCAACGTGAACAATTTACTAGCATATAGTTATGTATATGAATATTTATGCTAAATCGTCCTAGCATAACCATCGTCCTAGTGCTAGAGGACTGTGGCAAGTGCAGTTGAATGTAATATATTTTCAGTATGCAAATTCCATGCGAAGCCGGAAGCGGGTAGCTACTTATGTATATTATAAAAAGTCGCTGTCCGCTTCTGTCTCTTTCTCCGTTAACTTCTTCTAAACTACCCAACGGATTTTACTAATGGAAAGAGTGATGAACCAGGAAGGTTTGTGTATATAGGTAATTTGCAAAAAAAAATTGCATCCGTGCGAAGCCGAGGACGGGTGGTTAATTTAAATATCGAAGTAAAATATGAAAACATGACTAAATATTCAATATTTTAACATTTTTTTGTAGTGGCAGGGCACACTGCGTTTCGCAGTCATTTGGGCAGCCCATCTGGCGGCAGTAATCACCCCTTACAGAATACCACCGTGAAAAACAGCATGTGTGCTGTTGTGTTTCGGTGAGTGAGTAAGAGATGCCAGAACCCATTTTCCTATCCCTTCCTTAATGCTACTGTAGTCGGCAGCGCGCTTGCAGCAACTTTGGCGTTGCTTGTGTTATAGGCGACGGTAGCCACCTAACATTAAGTAGAACGTCAGCCTGTCTGCCGATCTTAAAATAAAAATTAAAAAAACTGCTGGATAACGACTCGGACACAAAATATTCCGAATTGGCCCTTTTAAAGTACCAATTAAACAATAATAATATTTGACATAAATACGAAACGCCTACTGCTTTAATCTCGTATTACATCCGTATGTCAATGGAAGAGATACGCACGTTTCGTGGACATGTCCGCTGTTAGCCGATGTGCGGTCCCCGCCTGACGCCGTATCGCCTTACCACTCTCTCCACATCAATATGTGTATCAACCGTGTGTGAATTGCTTCTGACACGTTGCAAATATTAGCAACATGAGATCTCTTTGGAAGAGCGTTTGCCGCTATGAAAATTTGAATGAGTGCAGTGCTCCTTCAATGAAGTGGAAACTTGGTGGTCTATATATTTTGATAATAGGTTGGCACTGCTCGTGATAGTCTCTAACACTGAGCGAAAGGGACAACTACACTATAGGTTGATTAAAATTAATTCGTCATTTTTAAGATATCGTTTCGTATTTTCAAGTTCACCTGAAAAATCTGAAGAGACTTAAAGATTTCGTCAGCTGCTTCCTGTATGTGAAGAAAACCATTGTGTTACGATGTGTATGCAAATGTCTACGATTCATAGAAGTCAAAATAAACAAACATAACTCTGCTACCAGATTTGTTAGGCGAAATCAGCCATTAAATATGAATACTACACTTTGCTACTAAAACAAAAGACTCAACAGACTACCGCAAGTCAACGCAAGTCAACGCAAGTCGGTGAGATAGAATCGACGGCTAGGAGTGATAAAACCGAACATAATTTAATAGTACTACTTATAATACAAGATATTCTAAAATCTGCATCTTAACGAAAGACAATATAGTAAAAAAAAGTTTTCTTATAAAAATGTACAAACCTATAGCAAGTTGTTGTAAGTTGATGTTGTGAAGTTGGTTTAAAACTATAAAAAATATAAATTGTTATATTATAAAATCTAAAATGATCGAGTTTTAAGCCAGATCAATTGACTAGTCTTTAGATTTAGTTATCTAAGAATTTACTTATAACTTGAGTTGATTCCTATTTTATATTAATATTTGCACTAATGCCAAAATCCACGGAGAAATAATGACAACATTCGCTTTCCTCTTAATAAAAATATTTTATTTAAACCCTATCATGTTAAAGCATTCAGTAATAGTGGTGCTCACGATACTTATAACGAATTAAACATATTTTGCAAATCCGTAAATCGCAAATCACCTTAATCACAAATGGCTTGCAGACTCTAGACAGGCGCTGACGGTCCACTTAATGATAGAACGCTACCATCGTACAAGCAACACCAGGAGACATGCAAGTGTGCTTCCAAGTGAGGACAGCTGAATGGACTTTGACATTTCATACTCGTGCGCAGAAATCAATAGCACACGGTTCATCGGCCGGTCTACAGCCCTATGGTGTAAAAAAAACAAAACTTTCCAGTATGAAAAAAAAAGCCATAGGTGGCGACTATTTCTTGTTATAAATTATGCATTTTGTTTATAAATTAGTGCTAGATTACATGCATCAATGCATCGCTTCCGGAAGTACAAAATTCACACGAACAACAAACCCCAGTTTTTTAACAATTTACGCCGTCGAAGTCATGGGACTGATTTTATGGTAATTTTTTATTTAAACAAGTGTACCTTTTGTACATTATTAATTTGACTTTGCGTATAATAGCAATCACTGGTGAAACAGGTTTCCTCATGACAATCGCTGAATTATTTGGAATTTTTGGAATATTTTACGAGTACAACTCAATGATACTTTTACTATACAAGTAGATATAATTTTCTTAGTATTAGTAAAGAGTAATCAGTGGGCAATTACTCTTTGGACAAAGTTAAACATTTTTATAAATAACTAATATTATAAATGCGAAAGTGAGTTTGTTTGTTACGTTTTTGCGCCTTAACTATACTTGTTGTCGTGAAATCAACAGTATTGATAGGATCATGGCTTAATATATTTTTTATTTGGTATTTTTTTTCAGCTGTATACATCGTTGTTTTACCATTTTTAAAGTGTATAACCTGTACAATTTAACATACACGCACGTTCACTTCTCGAAGGCTTTCGCGACACTAGTTTCGCTTCGCGATTCGCGATTACCCGACGAAATTAGTTTTACTAAAAAAATTGCGCATGACACGAAACTGTCTTAGTGTCATAAAATTAACGCATGCATTGTAAAACTTTGTTTATATTTGAAATTGTTGATGAAATTAATGTCATGACATTAATTTAATGGCACTAAATTCGGCTGAAATTGTGCATACACTTTTCAAGGATATAGAAAGGGACATGGTGTACTTTTCATCCACAAGAAAGTACTGTTCCCGAGAGATGATCATCTAGAAATAAACACCTACGAAAAAAGGGGGCGGACGACAGTAAGCATATATTGATAAGCATAATTATATAGATTTAGATAAGAGCATATATTGCTATGTATTAAAATACAAAAGACTACTAAAATATTTAGTAGGTAAAAATCGTAAAAGCTGTCATTCTTAAATTTACTTATCATACAAAGTTGTATGTAAGAAGGCGCCACAACCTTGAAACTTAAATAAGTACATACTTAAAGCGGCAATTGGAAAACTACTTAATGTCTTTGTCTTTTCTTGTGGAAATGTATGGTTGGCACATCGTTCATTTTTTAATAAACTTTAATCTGGAAGATTATTATTTAAGAGAATAGTGCTTCTTGGGATTGTATATTTTAAATATATATTTTTAATAGATCCAGGCTGCTTCTGATCGGACCTTTTGGAGAATTAGAACGGGAGGCCATTGTCTAGCAGTGGACGTCCTACGGCTTAGATGATGATGATGATGATATTTTTTAATAATTACTACCTATATTTATTTGACGAGCCCATTGGTTGAGTGGTTAAGGTGCTTACGCTATGTCTCACGGGCACGGGCCTCGAGTTCTATTCCTGGCAAGATTCTGATCTAGATCTGGGAAGTAATGACAGTGTATACTGCGCTTCACAGACATACATACATACCCACCCCCTTACAGATAAATAACAGCATGTGTGCTGTTGCGTTTCGGTGTGCGAGTAAGGGATACCAGAGCCCATTCACTATCCCTTCTTAATTATTATCCTTAATCCTACTATGTTCGGCAGCGTATTTGCAAAAACTGTGGCTTTGCTTGTGTTATATGCGACGGTAACCAACTACCATCAAAAGAACTGTCAGCTTGTTCGACGACCCTTACATTTTTTTTCTTTTCCAGTCCAATCTGCAATCGGCTATAATCAGATGCCTTCAAAAAAGATAAAGGTTCCATTAAACGTCAGCAATTAATGAAAACTGGTTTTTATGTTCTAAGGTCTATATTTAGGATTTGCTATTTCTTCAGGCATACTCTGTCATTTTGTGTGTTCAGTAGGCTCCTGGCCTGGTCATTGCTATGTCTGTTAGATAAATCGTTTTATTCTTTACTGTTTCTTCTTAAGGACGTATTCACAAATATCAATGGTTTTTCGGTACCATTTATATATCCAGGAAGCACAACTGTCGAGATACCATGGTATAAAATAAAAGGTAATGTATTCATCTCTAAAGATAGCTAATAAAAACTGGGCAGCCCAATACAAAATTTTCACATAAATACATTTTTACCATCGCAAGAATCGCTAAAAACATCGAAAAATGGTGTCTGGATGGGTACATAAATAGCTAAATCCGCTGCATATTTTAACATGAAAATAATAAGAAATTGTAGCTTATAGAGTCTTCTATACGTCTAGCTTATTATTTTGTACTCAAATAAATTACTTTTTCATTTCTGAGAAAGAATAGACACTAAAAAACGCACTAGATTTTCTCCATACATTTTTCTAAGGGATCGCACTGCGACCTCTTTCGCCGTAAGTTTCGTTCGCCATTCCCCGCACAGGCGCGGTCATGGAAGCATGGGTGTATCGCCTTTTTTTCTAAATAATTACAACGCAAAGTTCCAAAGTACACCGTGCGGCTTCAATGTGTGTGTGTGGGCACTTTGCTGTAGTGTGCTGGTGCAGTTAGCTGAATTCGAGCGCGTCAAAAATGTAATTACGTCCTTAATAATCGTGATTACTATAAATATAATTAACATATTTTTGTGTATCTTATATCAAATTGAATCGAATATCTAATGCAAACAGATATAACCTGCTTAAAATTTCTCACAGATATAAAATTTTCACTAAAGTAAATTATATAAAAAATCCTCGATTATAAACGCACATCGGTTCTTTTGTGACATTTAAAAAACCCACGGAACTCACCGAAGAAACATGATACGAATAAATTTTGAAGTTTAAACCAGTTTTGTGTTTTGGATGTAACATAAATGTACATAATATGTATGTATATTACGACCCACTGGTGGGCACGGACTTCTCTTCAATTTGAGAAGCTGCAAAAGTCCTTAGTCTTCTAAGAAATACTGGTTTCTCTACGACGTTTAATTTGGTTGTACAAGATTAGTTATTATTTTTATACATATAAAATGGATGGATGGATTTTTTTATGTATAAGCTCGTCAGGATATATTGAATTCGACTGGCAACCCTGCCTGGCGATGTGCAGGTGCTGCGATGACGTGGTGATGACCATGAGAATATCCCGCGACTTGCCATTCTCACGCCTCCACTCTATACGACAATCGCGAACCCGTTTTTAAGATTAAAACAAACGCAAGTGCCGTTAATGCAACTTCGTATGGACCTAATGAATTGTCGATACCTGCATGCGTATAGTCGGCGTAATGGCACTTTCAATGGGCGACGGGTTTGGAGAGTGCGACTCGCAACAATTTTGTCCATATTTTTTGAAATATTGTTTAAGAGGCTTTTCCCGTAAGGACCTGTCGCCTCATTTAGCACTGTTATACATACACTTCTCTATCTGATCACAGAGCTTTGCATAGTAAATATTGTAGTAACCTGGCATCATCGGATAATGGAAAAACCAGAATTGCTTGAGACGTAGCGCAGCTACATGTAAATATAAACCGGGGTCCAAATAATACAATACATTATTAAAATATTTAGGATAATATTGGATAAGTTCTGTGCCGCCTTCTATTATTGTTCCAAAAAGTATACGCGCTAGCAATTCATTTCTCGTATATCTTTACTTATTATTATTAGAGCCCATTTCCTTATCCCCTCCTAATCCCTTATCCTTAATCCTACTGTAGTCGGCAGCGCACTTGCAGCACCTGTAGCGTTGCTTGTGTTATAGGCGACGGTAGCCACCTACCATCAAGTGGACCGTTAGCCTGTCTGTCGACATAACATAAAAAAAAAAAAAAAACAAAAAAAAAAAAAAAAAAAAAAAAAAAAAACGCTGTCGGCCTTTGTCTGTTTCTCCGCTAACTTCTTCTAAGCCACCCAGCCACCCGAGAGATTTTGATACAGTTTTCACTAATGGAAAGAGCGACTAACAAGGATGGTTTCTGTATATTATGATTTGAAGAAAGGTCCCTAGTATAAAAATTTTCAGAGCCTGAAACTTTGACAGTTATTCAAATTTTCTTTTCCTTTTTCAAATACACGTGTATATCAATGATCACTTTTTCTCTTGGTGAAGTAAGAGATTGTGAATAAACTCTTGCGGTTCTAGAAGACTATCCCAGGGAAATCTGACATTTTTCCAGTATGGAAAGTATCCTATATGTTAATCTTGGTAATAAACTATCTGTACGCCAAATTTCATCCAAATCCGTTTAGCTGTTTTGGCGTGATTGAGTAACAAACATCCAAACATTCTAACTTTAACATTTACAATATTAGTAGGATAACAGACCTTAAAATTGTATTATTTAGGTAAATTCTGAAGTAATTTAAAGGTGACAAGGTACGTTTTGTACGTTTAAAGAAATTTCAAATATTTTACTCCCCTGGGAAAAACATTTTATAAAATATTTTAAGCAGGTTATTAGTGTTTTCTTTTTTAATGTAAAGTTCATCAAACAGACTGACGGTCCACTTGATGGTAGGTGACTATCGTCGCCTATAACACAAGCAACTCCACACGTGTTGCAAATAAGCTGACATCCCTTACTCACTCTTAAAAACAAAACAGCACATAATATGTATGTTATTATTTCACGGTCCTTTTGCGTGAAAGGGTAGTTACTGCCGCCAGACGTGCTGCCCAAATGGCTGCTAAACGCAGTGTTCTCTGCCACTTTTTGGCAGATCCAAACAATTTTGAAAAGAACATTTCCAAATTGGGTCTGCCGGAAATCGAACCCGGAACGCTTGAGACAGAGCGACACAACTAATAGATTTAAAATTATTTCATTTTTTCATTAAATTCATTTCCAACTAATTAATTAATTGATGAATTAAATTTCGGTAGAGATTTTGTAACAAAACGTAGCCTGTATACATGTTATTCAATTATATAGCCCTTCATGGCTGAACCATTATCGTCCATATTCGCAATTTTCAGGTTGAACTTTATAATAGGTTAATCACATTAATCTTCTGTAAAGGAGTGGTTACTGTCGCCAGACTGCCGAATTAAATCACTGCCACAACTAATTAAAATTACTTATACATTTTTTTGTAAATTTTTAGATCGTGTCATCGGAGCACGACAGATAAACCACTTTTTCTCCGATATCATGGTAGTGAACGCAATCAATGGCGTGGGAACATCGGACAGGTGTAAGCAAACCCGTCACAGACCGCTACGTGTACTGAATCTCTGTACACACTTCACTAAAATTTATATCACATCAACCAAAAGGCGAGTAAGTTAACTGTAAGTATTTTAGATAGAAATATTTTTTTTTATGAAAAATGATAACAGACAAGTTGACGGTCCGTTTGATAAACATAGTTTATACTAGTAGGTTGCAGGTGTGGTATCGACCCCGTTAGGCGTAATATGATAAGTTTAGATGACAGAGAATTGGACTCCGGCATCTCTCAGAATGGGTGCTCTTGTTTCACAATGAGAAATTTAAAGCAGTATTGAGAACCGGTGACTCAGTGGGAAAGACCCTATCATGTCGAGAGGTCCGAGTTCGATTCCCGGTAATGCCATGTACCAATGGATTTTTTTTTTTCTAAAAACTCAAGTGCATTTCACTGATTGTTCTCAAACGGTGAAGGAAAACATCGTGAGGAAACCTGCACATGCCAAAGAAGAAAGGCATGTGAAGTTCACCCACCTGCAGTCCCGCACTGGGCCAGCCTGGTGGACCATATAGCCCATACGCCCTTGTTGAGAGGGCAGGTAGGCCTGTGCCTCTGCAGTGGGGACATTTATAATAGGCCGTTAATGATGCTGATGATGATGATAATGTTTCAGAATGATCTTCTCTTTACTGCCACCAAACGGACTGTCAACTTTATGATTGCAGCACAGAGGAGTGCAGTGTGCCTCGCCTTAAATCTCTAAGTAGTAATAATTAATGAACTATGTGCATCACGCATCTTAGTTCGCGTAGTATTTTTAGACACTTTTAGATACTTTTAAATTTCGACGAATCATTATCATTGAAATCTGTTTTTTTTTTTTAAATAAAAGTTGCCAAGGAAACCTACTATCGCAAAGACTTAAATCGTTGGACTATCGTCTATTAATACAACCAACGCCATAAGGATTGAGTGTTTCCGGACTTTAATATATAAAATTGTGTGTAATTTTGAAATTGATTATTTTGTTACGAATGATGTAAATCTTCCTCTAATATCGTTATTGACTGCACAAGATCCTCTCGGATGCCATAAAACGTATTGCAAATGAATAAAAAACTTATTTGTTGTGTAACAAACGTGTGGGAACCGCGGACAGGTGGTAACGAGTATCGCCTCAGGAAATCACTAGAGCTCTTTAGCTCCTGTTCGCATTTAAACCAGTATTATAACAGGCATTGATCTAAATACCAGCTTACAACCATTAAACCGCGACTTTAACATATTTAAACTGTTAAGAGTTCTTTTTCTTCTCTTTCCTTAACAGAACAGTTTAACAGTTAAAATGTGAAGAAGCGTTTATGCGCTAGTTTCTAGTTTCAACCAGTTAAACTCATTTACATGCTTCAGTAAATACGTAAGTAATATTTATTTACTGAAACTTAAATTCATAAATTACTAAAAAATATATTAATTTTTAATGTCATCTATTAATTGTTCAATTTAAGAATTACTGTATAAAATTTAAAATCATGTGGTTTTAAAATTTCATAACTGGTAATGATATTACCTATAAAATTAATAATTTTTATATAAGAAACATGTAAAATTTTTATGTTTTGAAAAAACTAATACATAATATAGTTAACATATCATTTTTTATAGTATAGTAAATTATGTTTTAGATGTTAAGTGTAATTAGTAAAACTTACTAAAAATTAATATGATTTTGCTAGTGCGGTAATAGATAGGGGGGCCGTTATGTTCTCGAGTGAAGACCACGGATGAACGGATCGAAGGTTGACGCTAGATCCAAGCTGCTTCTGGCTGGATAGTAATGGGCGTGACCTATGTCCAGCAGTTGTATTATTGCTGAGATGAGGATGGTCATTAGATTTAACAAATAAAGATAATAATAATTTTTCAAAAGCTGTTTGTTCTATGGCTTTTTTTTTCAGCTAATTGTAAGCGATTCTGTTTTATTTTGTACTAACCGAGAAATCAGCTCGTAATAATTTAATCAATAAAACCACCTTATAATTTGTCCAAGATAATTTAGATGAAGAAGCCGTGGGAACGTGGTGGCAGGTGTACGAAGACTACATTGAATTAATAAGTCGGTGACCATAAAATGATAGATGAATGAAACACAAAAACAATGTATTTTAATTTTACGATATCTTTTTTATCTCATAAACAATACTGCTAACTTTAAGCCTTACATTCGCAAAATATTACTTTACCGTATTCCAAAAATTGATCTACTACATTCAAATCATTAGTTTCACAGAGCAATTGTTACAGTTATTAATTTTCATCACTGGTACTCTGAAAGTAAGTTGTATGCCATCAAAAACATAACTTGTAAAAAAAACCAAGTCTCGCAACTCAGTTCTACTTCTTCTACCGTCAAAAGTTGTGAGATCCATGTTATGCCAAGTCGGTTAATTTATTCAGTCCCTACTTAAGTAACCTTGTCTTGAGTTATTACGAAATTAGCTCACCTAACAACATCTTATACTGACCATATCAATATTAAAAATCTTGTATGTTTTAAATAAATAAATTGACTTAGTTAAAAAAAAAATAAGTTGCCACCTCTTAGTCTGCCTTAATTCTTGGATTGCCAAGTACTAGAAAAGAGAAGAGACTGATAATAGAAAAGAAGAGCATAGAAAAGACACCGATGTACGGTCTCTTTTCCAGCAATTTATATAGTTTCAAAACAAATGAGTGCAATTGTTAAAAAAAATATATATCAAAAATAATTATGGTAATGTGTCACAGAACAGCCTGCCAGACTAAAAAATATATAAAATAAAAGACTGGGAAAAGAAATTAACAAATTTATTAAGAAAAGGGAAGGGTGGAGTTGGTGAACGGGGGTGTAGGTGTAGGTGGTGTGGAGAGTTAGGGACTACAGTGGATGAAAAAAGTAAATTAAACTATGCTACCCCAAGAGGGTCTCCTGCTGGATGCTCTATTCCGTAGCGGCCCCGTAGGATAGCAGCCGGAACGGAGGTAGACCGGCAGGAACAGCAGCCAGGAACGGTGGTAGGCCGGCAGCGGCCCTGGAGGAACAGTGACTGCAGCTGTGGTAGGCCGGCAGCGGCCCCGGAGGAACAGTGACTGCAGCTGTGATAGGCCGGCAGCGGCCCCGGAGGAACAGTGACTGCAGCTGTGATAGGCCGGCAGCGGCCCTGAAGGAACAGTGACTGCAGCTGTGGTAGGCCGGCAGCGGCCCTGGAGGAACTGCAGCCGGAGCGGTGGTAGGCCGGCAGCGGTCCTAGTAGGGACAGCAGCCGGTACGGTGGTCGGCCGGCAGCAGCCCAGAAGCAACAGCAGCACCCGATGAATTAGAGTACAGAGGTACTCGAGGTCAGACACCGTAGGATAGGAGCAGACACCGTAATAAATATATATATGCTTTCAGCTCAGAGGCTGATTCTCCAATGACCTAACCATCGCCGATATCTATTAAGAAACCTCTGTAGAATGAATCCGTTCTTTTAAAATAAAATTTGGAATTTTGAATTTTTATATTCAAGCGGCCAGGTATTAGACCTCTTCTAAGGAGTTTATACCCGAAAATCTGACGTCATGGTCTGAAAACGGGTGCAAAGTTACTACGGCAACGATGTAAATAAACATAAAAGAAATGTCACAAAAATACATTTTTGTGAATATTTAACAATGTGTTTGGAAATATAACTAAATATAATTAGTAATTTATAGAAAATGAAAAAGGGCATGTACTCACGTGGTACCCCTATGTCTAATACGTATATTTATAATAGAAAATGTAATTGAAGGTGAGCCATACAAACGAAAAACTCAAAGAAAAACCAGAAAATAATAAGTACTAATCCTGTAACTAATACAATAACTTCTTATAGGAATAAGCTTTCCTACGAAAGCATAGAAGGGTCAATTTTCAAAGAATTATGACATAATGAAGGTCAGAGAAAATGTTAATGAAAAACTCAAAGATCAATAACAACGGAAAGAAAAGAAGAAGGTGGATTATCAACCTATTATACTGTTAGTACCAATATTATAAGTGAACACAAAGTAGATATATAGATATTGATACGAATATTATAGTTAATATTACATATTCCACTACTGATAGAAATATTAATACTACATTTTTCCCCACGTTCCAAAGAAAAAAAAAATGAAGAATATTACTAATAAGATTTAATTTTTTTTTTTTTTTTCCAATAGGTCCGTAAAGACTCAACCTAGCCTATCATTCATCACTAACACTTCTCACATACTTCAAATTCATGCTAATCTCATATGCATACTACTTTCATACTATAAGGGTGGAGTTCACATTCAATGACTGCCACTCTATAGGTTGGACTTAAAAATGATTATAAGGCTTATTTAGAAAGAGTTATCAACCGCTCTTATATGGAAAAATTAATCTATAAAAGCATTATATCTATATATATGTATATTAGAATTGATAGTATGGCTTTTTTTTGAGGAGTTATCAACCGCTCCTATTAGATTAAGAGATATACATATATATAGTAAGTAAAGTCCCTAGTCACGAGACTGAAGCGATCTTGTAGAGATCAAGGTAAGCTTAGTGTTGTAGAGCACAAGGCTAAAGAACACTGATCTTGTAGAGATCAAAGTAAGCTTAGTGCGGTAGAGCACAAGGCTAAAGAACACTAATCTTGTAGTGTTCAGAAGTTGAAAAAATTCTAAAAAATATTTTTCATTTCAGGTATGAAAAATGTAGTAAATATTACTATGAAGACTAAGAAAGAGGGTAACAGTTGAAATTACGAACTAAGTAAGAAATAGATACGACATATGAAGACAAGATAATAAAATAAAGTACTAGCTACAATATGTTTAAACAAAATATGCTAAATAATATGTTTAAGATAACTTATAATACATTAATATTTTATACTTTAAAGTCTTTAATATGCCATTTGCCTCTCGAACCATTAGGATCCTCAAGAATATAGACCAAAGGTGACAGTTTTTCAACAATTTTGCATTTTATATATTTATAAGTCAACTTGGCACTATAATAGTTGCCTGCGTTGCTTAACGCATAGTTTTTTCGCCAGATAGTATCCCCAACATTGAATTCCTTTAAGTTTCTACGAAGGTTATAACGTGAACTATTCTTAACATGAGCTAGGTATAATTTTTGTTGAACTTTATCAAAAATTGAAGATAGGAATCCGATATTCTTAGCATAAATGTCCCGTGGTAAAAATACAAATTCATCGATATTCTGTGTAGGTGTATATATCGATCCACATGGTATAGTTTCCCTTCCAAAAACTAAGAATGATGGAGAATAACCCGTTACTATATGGACTGAACTATTCATTGCTAATTGTATTTTCGGAAGATAAATATCCCAAGATCTGTGATCTTCGCCAACTAATGAAGCTAATGCCGTAATTATCGTTCTGTTAAACCGTTCAGTAGGATTCACATGAGGACTATAATAAGCTGTATGGAAAATAAATGGAATTTTATATTTATTTAAAAAGTTTAAATATTCTCGAGATTGGAATTGTGGACCGTTATCCATAATGATAGATTGTGGAACGCCATAGACTAGAAATACTGAATTTTCTAGTATATTAATTATATTCGATGAAGTAGCACGTTTTAATGGAAAAATTAATGTGTATTTAGAAAAATTACAATTTATTACCAATATGTATTGATTGCGTCTCCTAGTCAAAGGAAGTGGACCCATTAAGTCCAAAGAAATAGATTGGAATGGTCTCGAGCATATTTTAGGTTTACCCATGAGACCATATGGAGAATGATTGGAATGTTTATAAGATAAACAGTTTTCACATTTGGAAATAAAGCACGCAACATCTTTGAACATGCCAGGCCAATAATATCTCAAAGATAGTTTTTTAAAAGTTTTAAAAATCCCTAAATGTGGTTCTTTAGTGGAACCATGGTAGGATTCAATAAGAGCGTTTCTGATTGAAGGTAAAGGAACCTTTTTCCAACTAAAATCATTATTTAGATCTTGAGACGAGTGAATACACCGATAGAGTTCATTATCCTTAATAGTATAATTAGGATAAGCATCTGGATTGTCTCTGCAATCTGAAAACATTTTATTATATTTTTCTAAATTGTTATCAACTAAATCATTATTAATTGTTATAGGGTTAACACCCTGAAGAAGATTTTCTTCTGGTTTAGATCTTGATAACAAATCTGGAACCACATTGTCTTTGCCTCTCTTATGTTTCAGATTAAAGTTAAAGCAGGATAGACGTAGTGTCCAGCGGGCTAGTCTGCCCGAAGGATTCGATAGGTTAAGGAACCACTTTAATGCAGCATGATCCGTATATATAGTAAATTCCTTCCCGTTATCTAAGTAGCAACGCCAATGTTCTAAAGCAGTTATTACAGCCAGGGTTTCTCTTTCCGTTGTAGAATAGTTAGATTGGTTACTACTCAAGGCTTTGCTCATATAAGCAATTACCACTTCACGGTCATTCTGACACTGCGTGAGCATAGCACCTATACCATAATTAGAAGCATCACAGTGTACTGAAAAAGAAAGACTGAAGTCAGGACACGCTAGAACAGGGGCTGTCACTAATGCTTCTTTTAGTTTTTTGAAAGCAGATTCAGCTTCTTGATTCCAACTGAACTTTAGAGCATTCTTCCCAGAACAAGTGAGTCTATTCAGTGGAGTAGCAATAGTGCTAAAGTTTGGAATAAATCTACGGAACCAACTACAGGTACCGATGAATCTCCTCACCTCTTTTCTACAAGTAGGTGGTGGAAATTCTAAAATAGCTTTAATTTTGTCTGGATCTGCTCGTAAACCATATTCGTCTACAACAAAACCCAGATATTTTAGTTCTTTCCTGAAGAATTTACTCTTTTCAAAATTTATCGTAAGTTTTGCAAGTGCCAACTTCTCGTAAACTTTCAACAGTAATGCAATATGTTCTTCATATGTGTCACTAATGACAATTATATCATCTAAATAACAGAAGACTTTGTTGTCAAAGTCAGGATTAAATAACATATCCATCAATCTTTGTTGGGTGGCAGGAGAATTGGTTAGTCCGAAGGGCATGACCTTAAATCTGTACATTCCCCGACCAGGTACATAAAAAGCTGTTTTGTCCTTATCACCTGGATTGAGGGGTATCTCCCAGAAGGCTTTAGCAATGTCAATACTTGACAGGTATTTTGCATTCTTAAGATTGTCCAGAATTTCGTTAATAAGAGGAAGGTTGTAAGCATCTTTTTTAGTCACAGCATTAAGTTTTCTGCTATCTACACAGAAACGCCATTCTCCGTTCTTTTTAGGTGTAATTAGTACTGGTGATAACCAAGGACCTTCACTTTTTTCAATGATATCCCATTCTAACATCTTATCAACTTCGTTAATAAGTGCTTTTGACTTTTCAGGAGATAATCTATAGCATCTTTGTCTGATCGGGAGGGAGTCACCCGTATCGATCTTATGTGTGATGAGATGGGTACGGCCAAGCACACCTCTTTCCTCAAATGAAATTTCTTTGAAACGTTTTATTAGATCATCTGCAATATCCTTCTGAGTCAAAGTAAGATGATCATAAGATAACACCTTACTACCTTCAGTAACAGTGTTTAGACACTCACAGTTTAAAGGAGATAGTACTTTCGGTAAAAGATTAAATATTTTCCAAAAGTCAATACCTAAGATTAAAGGAAGTGAAATTTCAGGAAAGACAAAAGTTTTAATTAGACGAGTTTCATTATTGAAACCCATTGGTAACATAAAATAACCAATAGATTTAATCTGTTGATTATTGGCTGTAGAGATTGTTATTAAATCTGACTTAAAAAGTGTGAAACCTAATTTACTGATTTTTAAATGAGAATTATTTCCGAGAATAGTCAATGAACTTCCCGAATCTAGAAGACCTGCCATAATTAAATTATTAATTTTAACCTTAATAAAAGGGCGGTCTGAAATTTTTTCACATGAATAATCGGTTGAAGAAATTTTATAAGAATTAAAATAATTTTTTAAAGTTTGTAACCAATTATTCCAATCACTTATTTCAAATTTTGAACTACTTTTTAAGTCATTATTTAGTTTTTTGAGCTTTTATCAACCTTAATATTAGTACAATTAGGGCAATTATTACTTTTAAAGTCTTTTAAACCACACTTAAAGCATATATCGAAGTGTGGTTGAGTGCAAGTATTAAGGCTATGTCCATGTTTACGACAACGGACACAAAAGACATTCCTCTGAGTTATACTATAAACTTTAGGAATAGCCTTGAAGTGGTTAAATTTATTACTTGTACTCGATGATGGAATAGATGAAGGAAGATCAGGTTTCTTGGATATAGAAGCTTGAGGATTCCCGAAAGAAGTGGAGTAGTTTTTATTTGTTCCTGTATTATTTTTGTACATAAATTCCGCATTAATATCGTTTTGTTGAAGATTCGGTTCTTTAAATTGTTTATCTCTGTCCAAAAATTTTTCATATTTCTGACAAGTATCAATAAGAGTATCAATTGAGTCAATTTCTTTCACTGCCACAAATACTGAGTAGCATGGTCTAATGTTCCTTAAAATTATTTCCAATTTCTCTGCTTCATCCAATTTTTTTGAAAGTCGAGAGAACATGCCATGCATTATAGATATATATACAATTATTGTTTCATCTCTACCTTGAGTACGATTTCTAATAGATTCTAAAAGTTTGTAATCATAATCGAACACTGAAAAGTCTTTGATAAGAAGAATAGATAACTCATCCCAAGTTATGTTAGGCTTCCGACTTAGTTGTAATCGAAACCAGTGCAAAGCATTATCACTAAAAATCTCAAAACCTTGTGAAATCAGCTTATTTTTTTCTATGCCTCTTGTTATTCGAAGTTCTTCCAGTCTTTGAAGGAACGACCTTGGGCAAGATTTTCCATTAAAATTAACTTTCTTTAATTCCTTATAAATATTTGGATTTAAAGCAACTGGATTTATTTGTGTCATATTTGTAGAATGATCTCGTACTTCTTGACTTTCCTTTTCAGCATTTAGAGAGTTTACTTCTAAAAGTTCTGAAATGGCATCAGTGAAAGGCATCGATGAGATAGTATTAGCTTCTGTATTAAATAACTCTGATTTGTTTTGAAGCTTATAGAATTCTTCCTTTAGTTTTTCGTAGTCCACAGCTAATTCTGGTTTAAGATCAAGGTCAATTCTCTCTAATCGAAAGTATAAATGATTCAAATAAGTTTGAATCAGTCTTAGGTATTTATTTAGTCCTTCTAAAATTTTTTTAATTTTTAGATCTAAATATTTTAAGGTAACCTCAATCTGACGTAGATCTTCTTCAATAGGTATTGGAGAAGTTATGATATTCTCTGAAGGAATTACCTCAGCAAGTCGAATGACTTGAGCTCTTAAAGAAATAACTGTAGTAGCAGGTTCTACAAGTCTGATCTTCGCTTCATACTCAAGTTCAACTTTATTGAGCAACTCAAATTTAATAATTCTAGCCATATTTAAAGTTTCAAAATAAAATCATCAATAAGATCAAGAGAGCAAACCGCAATTAAAATTCAAGAAATAAGTTCAAGTTTAAAATTAAAACAATAAATCAATATTTATTATTAAAGTAATAACGACTAGCTAAGTATATTCAAATTATCTATTAGATAATTAAACTAAGACTACGTTTAATCAAATTAATATGTTTAGTTTTAAAAGAGAAAAATAATATTCAACTATTCTATAACTAATGAATAAGAGAAATTATTATGAGAATGAATAAGAGAAAAATTATAATGAAGTATAATAATAAATCAAAAGAGAATAATCTGACCAAAGTTGAAAAATTATAAAGATAAACCCATAGACTTGAATACAATGAGAAATGTCACTTCCAAATGTTCAGGAGTTAACGCTACAAGAAGTGTCTTAATAGAATATCAAAGATTTAGTCATTACAAGAAGTGTCTTAATAGAATTTAGAAAAATTAACAAAAAATATTTGTACCATTTGGTACTTAAATACCAGAGGACATATCACAGGCTATCAGATAAACTATTAGAGAACGGAATTAAACACTAGAAGAAGTGTAGTTTTAGAATTTAGAGGATTATGTATACCAATAGTACATTGGTGTGAAAAATAAACAAGAAGCTCAGGGAGTCAAGGGAGTCGATTCTATAGTTGGGCGCCAATTTGTCACAGAACAGCCTGCCAGACTAAAAAATATATAAAATAAAAGACTGGGAAAAGAAATTAACAAATTTATTAAGAAAAGGGAAGGGTGGAGTTGGTGAACGGGGGTGTAGGTGTAGGTGGTGTGGAGAGTTAGGGACTACAGTGGATGAAAAAAGTAAATTAAACTATGCTACCCCAAGAGGGTCTCCTGCTGGATGCTCTATTCCGTAGCGGCCCCGTAGGATAGCAGCCGGAACGGAGGTAGACCGGCAGGAACAGCAGCCAGGAACGGTGGTAGGCCGGCAGCGGCCCTGGAGGAACAGTGACTGCAGCTGTGGTAGGCCGGCAGCGGCCCCGGAGGAACAGTGACTGCAGCTGTGATAGGCCGGCAGCGGCCCCGGAGGAACAGTGACTGCAGCTGTGATAGGCCGGCAGCGGCCCTGAAGGAACAGTGACTGCAGCTGTGGTAGGCCGGCAGCGGCCCTGGAGGAACTGCAGCCGGAGCGGTGGTAGGCCGGCAGCGGTCCTAGTAGGGACAGCAGCCGGTACGGTGGTCGGCCGGCAGCAGCCCAGAAGCAACAGCAGCACCCGATGAATTAGAGTACAGAGGTACTCGAGGTCAGACACCGTAGGATAGGAGCAGACACCGTAATAAATATATATATGCTTTCAGCTCAGAGGCTGATTCTCCAATGACCTAACCATCGCCGATATCTATTAAGAAACCTCTGTAGAATGAATCCGTTCTTTTAAAATAAAATTTGGAATTTTGAATTTTTATATTCAAGCGGCCAGGTATTAGACCTCTTCTAAGGAGTTTATACCCGAAAATCTGACGTCATGGTCTGAAAACGGGTGCAAAGTTACTACGGCAACGATGTAAATAAACATAAAAGAAATGTCACAAAAATACATTTTTGTGAATATTTAACAATGTGTTTGGAAATATAACTAAATATAATTAGTAATTTATAGAAAATGAAAAAGGGCATGTACTCACGTGGTACCCCTATGTCTAATACGTATATTTATAATAGAAAATGTAATTGAAGGTGAGCCATACAAACGAAAAACTCAAAGAAAAACCAGAAAATAATAAGTACTAATCCTGTAACTAATACAATAACTTCTTATAGGAATAAGCTTTCCTACGAAAGCATAGAAGGGTCAATTTTCAAAGAATTATGACATAATGAAGGTCAGAGAAAATGTTAATGAAAAACTCAAAGATCAATAACAACGGAAAGAAAAGAAGAAGGTGGATTATCAACCTATTATACTGTTAGTACCAATATTATAAGTGAACACAAAGTAGATATATAGATATTGATACGAATATTATAGTTAATATTACATATTCCACTACTGATAGAAATATTAATACTACAAATGGTAATTGCGGCAAGATTTTGCCAGGCAACCCTGCGGCGTTGTATGTGACCCAACGTGTAACCATTAATTTAAATCATATTTCGATCAAATAACAGATACCTAGGTGCAGAATTTTACGGTAGGATCTTGCACTATTTGCAAATATTTCTCACTGCTTACCTGATGCTGTCAAATTATATGATGAGTAGAACAAGAAGCTAAAGTTACACAAATTTTTATGTATGTCGTCTATTCCCTGTTCACATCCTATTTAAGGAATTCTTTGATCGACACTAGACTTTTGCCACCTCAAATGCTAAATTTTATTGCGAGCAAAGCTGAATACAACGACTAGTATCTTATGTAAGTAAAACTACGGCCACACGCATCGTATAAGCTATCTTCATTACACATACCTTCAAATGTAGGTTTATTATTATTAGCAATGAACAAACGATTTTCACGGCGCGCAGGCGGCTGTAGAGCGCGAACGCTGTGGTTCATTTCCACGGCTACGCAATTAAATAGAATCATGTATTTTTAGTACAAACATTGCACTGAAAACACATTACTCTGTCAGATGTTTGATCAGAACGTTTTAATGGAGTTGGAAAAACACCTATGCACAATGTTACTGCAATCGACGAATTTCATTTGCTTTAATGTGGTTGCACTAAGGTTGTAATGTTAACTCGATGTAACTCGAAAGATGTGTTACATTAATTACAAAATTAATGTTACATGTACAAATCACACCAGATAATAACAGCCGCAAGCTACGCATTGCTGTCTTTTGCTCCGTTAATTCCTCGTACCTACTTACGTAATATAAATTGAAGTCGCTGCCCGCGTCTGCTCTATCTGTCTGTATATTCGCTAACTGCTCCTAAACCACGCAATGAATTGTGATGCGGTTTTCAACATCAATAACATAATTTTTCATGGAAGGTTTATATCCATATATGTATATAAAGAAAGTCGTGTTAGTTACACGTACCATTTATAACTTGAGATCGGCTGGACCATTTTTATGATCTTTAATTTGTTGAATTTGTCTCCGCAGAATAACTATTAAAACATCCGAAATATTTAGGAAAATATAAATTCATTTTCTCATAGTTCGCCGGGTCAGCTAGTCTATAATAAAATCTAATTGAATCTGTGCGAAACCAGAGACGAGCTGCTAGTGAAGTATCTATATCTATATTTACACATATGATAAAATAGAGTCGCTGTCTTCTATCTGTTTCTCCGCAAAATTCTTCTAAGCCACCTGACCGGTTTTGATGCGGTTTTCAGTAATATAAAGAGCGATAAACAAGAAAGGTTTGTGTAAGTATATAATTTGCAGATAAAAATTGCATACAATTGAAACCGGACTGCTAGTATGATGTAATTCATGTTGTAGGTATTTAAATTAGACTTCAACAGCTTACCCACTATGAAATAATTAAAAAATTAAAAAAAAAACGTACCTAAATAATATTAATTATTAAATCGTAATAGTTAAAATGTGTTATGGTAGAATGGTCGACGACTTGAAGCGTGGTACGGTTTCAAAAATGTTTGACCACGGACATCCTCCCGGAGTGCGATGGGCCAGAAAAAAACACCGTGGGAAAGTATCCGAAATCAGTTTTTTAATAAGCACCCCTGTAAATGGAAAACTGCAAGTATAGTTGGTTGAAATAGTGCGTCTGGCGGGTAAAGTTTTTTGAGCTATCTTCAATACCACGTACAAAAACTCTTAGAAAAAAATTTAGACTATGCCAGAATGACAATAATCATCAGCAAAAACGGAGATGAGCCTTAAAATAATAAGTAGTTATTTTTAACTCTGAGTAAGTTCACAAAGACCACGTTATTTAATATATTAAATACCTGTTATGGTAAAAAAATGTTACGTTAAAAAAAAAGAAAAACTTATTACCGATTTCATAAGTATATCTATGTATTTTTAGTGATTAAAACCCTAATATTCACCCTTTTTCAATAATCACTTCAAACTTTCCTTATTTGAATTTTTTTTTTGTATTTTAGGTAATATTTGTCAAGTGATAAATATTAAAATATATTTAATTTTAAAACATTTTGTTTCTTATAAAATTATTACAACTCTTATAATAACAATAATAAATAATTCTAATTGATTTAGTATTGCAGTGCGCACGCGCAGACAGATGTGATCATTCAGCTCGACAGCTGCTAAACAATCACACTATATCATTGTAACAAATGGCAACAAACAATATCCCTATTATTAGTTGAATAACAGTGTTTAACTTTATTTTGTCTAAGTATTTGTTAAATATTTTCCATCCAAATTTAACTAGTCTGGTACTTATTTGATATTTTTTATTCATCTATATAAACCATAACTTATACCTTTATAAAGCTAAGGATTGAAACTCCCTGCCAGCGTCTGTATTTCCGAGCTCATATGGATGAATGAGATGGAGCGAGCTCACGTAGAGCTCGCTCCATCGTCGGTCTCATCTTTCCTACACGGCTAGATGCTGGTCAAGAGCAAACCCATCTTTAATACTTAAAAAAAATCAAGGATTTATAAAATTTCAAATAATCCAATAAAAACAAATTACCACCTGCTTGGAAAGCTTTCTAGAGAACCCGTTCTTTTCCCGACAAACCTCCGTAGATGGTACTGTTTTCATATATGTAAATGTTTCATAAACAATTTTTTTTATATGTTAAGAACGGCAAACAGGCTGACGGTCCACTTGATGGTAGGTGGCTACTGTCGCCTATGACACAAGCAACGCCAAAACTGCTGCAAGTGTGCTGCCGACTACAGGATTAAGGATAAGAGATTAGGAGGGGATAGGGAAATGAGCTATGGCATCCCTTACTCACTCACTGAAACACAACAGCACACGTGCTGTTATTTCACGGGTAAAGGGGTGGTTACTGCCGCCAGACGGGCTGTCCAAATGACTGCGAAACGCAATGTGCCCTGCCACTACTTTCTAGAACCAGACCAGAGCGGATTTTGAAAAGTTCATTTTTCAAAGTTGACCTTGCCTGGAATCGAACTCGGGAACCCTAGAACATGCATTTTTTTTTGTTTTTGAAAATTATATACATAAATCTTCTTCGTTGGTCGCTCCTTGCAATAGTGAAAACCATTTCATGCTTTAAAAGTTAGCAGAGAAACAGACGGAGGTGCCCAGCGACTTTGTTTTATAATAATATGTTTAATGTTTAATTTGTTTTATAATATAGGAGTTAGGACATCAACAGAAGCTTACATTTAAACATCAAACATAAACATAACTTATAACAAGAAGTTTTTAATTTAATTAATTAAAAAAATTAATCATAAAAATGAATTGAAAATATACAATTTTATCGTATTTTGTCTGAAAAATTTCTCCCTTTGGAATTAAACTTTTTATTTTTATTCTTAATAATTATGAATTGCTTTTTTTTAAAAAAAAAAAGATGGGTTTGCTCTTAACCAGCATCTATCCATGTAGGAAGGATAAGGCCGACGATGGAGCGAGCTCGCCCAGAAGATGCCTATTCACTCGAACTTGAAAAGATTTGGGTTGTATGAGCTCGGAAAAACAAGAGTTCCAATCCTTAGCAGTGCATATTATAAAAGACGTTTTAAAGCGCTTGATTCGAATTAGAGGGATTTCGACAAGGTGAGGATAGTAACCAGCCGTACGTCACCATGTCCGATAGAAGAAAGGGGAAGGCGGTATGATTTCATGCAGCTCTCGAGCACACTCCGAAGTACATCTTATAGAACTCATATAGAATTGCGAAAATGTATTCCATGCAATTTAGAAAGTTACACAAGAAATGTCTTCTTCTGTCTTTGAACCATAGCATCCTGCAAAAGAAAACATACTTCCTGCCTCTCTGTTACTTATAAATAATAAATCGGTAATAATGATAACAATAACAGTTTTGTGCAAAGCAGCAGTATAGCCATCAACGTATTTTAGCATCTGCCTACCACACAGCCGCTCGGGCTGGTGACATGTGTGACTAAAACAAATCTCCAACCCTCCTGGCTGAGGGGTGAGATTTGTACCAGGTGAGAGTCGTACCGTACACATATGTTGCCACGTGTAGGGAACCCAACTACAGGTGCCGGTTTTATCAATGAATCCATTGTTGCTTGCTCCATTGAATAGTGAGCACGACATTTGGCGCGCATTTTTAGCGGGTTTTTCTGGGAGCGTTTTCGACTTTGTATAGAAGAAATATTTGAACGGCCTCAATCAGTAATGGGAGACAATATAATACACTAAATACAAACATACAATCCTTTTGGCTATTATTGCTACTCAACAATATGATATAGGATACGGGGCCATAAAGCATAAGGACAAATAAAATGGGCACTGCTGACTTCCCTTATTTAAGCACCAAACTCAATACCACAAGTTCACTTATATCATAAACCTGTCTTCCGTAATTGGATATTTTTACCGCCAGTTTATGATACCGAAACGCTCTGTATTTTAATGTATTGGTGGGTATATAGGCATCTGTGGCAGGTCCACCGTCGCCTATAAACCTAATTTTAGGGCATTTTAGGGTCGGTGGCACATTTATATCCCCCCTGGTGTTGTTTGTGTCTTTATGCGACGGTAGCCACCTACCATCACGTGTACCGTCAACCTGCCTGGTACCCTTTATAATATAAAAAAAAAACGATAAAGAATAAGAACTCACACAATAAGCACAACAGCACAAGTGCTATTTTAAATGAAAATCCATTTTCATGTCACTTATAATAGGGGTTTAAATATGAAATTGTCGTTTTATCGTTAATAGAGGCATGGTTTGATGTTTAACCACAATTTTGACCTATTTACAGCAAAACGATAAAATAAAAGACTTGATAGATGGGAGAGTTGATAGATGGGGACTCATAATTTGACTGATCTGCAGAGAGCAGCGTGCGCTTAATCTTGCTTTACCTTGTCAAACCGATACAAAAATTAAGGGATTTTGGAGCGAATTGTGACATGAAAAAAGTGGATTCTTTACGATAATTGCAAGCGAACAACGCAATGGCCTGACCCAAGGTCAAACGCCACAACAATGCCCTAAAGCGAATCTTTCCCATAGAAAGGTGATGGTAACGAAATAGTGGCCACTTCATGGTGTAATTCACTACAGTTTCCACAGATCTGGTCAAGCAATAACACTAGATGTCTGCTGAGCAGAACTCAGAAAAATGATGACGAAACTCGTAGCAAAACAGCCCCGACTCGTCAATCGATCTTCACCATTATTGCTCCATAATAACGCATGACCATTTGAAAAACAGTTTTAACACAAAAGTCCTGCAGTTAGAAACCATCCGCCATTCCTCATACTCGCTGGACCTCGCTCCAACTGACTACCATTTTTTCCGCGATTTAGACAATTGGTTGTAAAAATAAATCTTCCCTGAAACAGTACAGTTTGTAGAGTCTAACTCTCCAGAGTTCTATTGCAAAGGTTAATGGTATTCAGATTAGATGGCAGAAATGTATAGACAGCGAGAGTAAATACTTTGATTAAATAACTATATTTTATGCTTAATTTCTCAGTACGAAACTGCAATTCCATACTTTTTGTGAACCTTTAATATTATCATGTAACATATATTGTAATGTGTTTATGTTAAATGTTTTTAATGAAATTTTCAACCACATTTATTATGTGTAAATGATGTAATGGGACAAGACTACAATTTCATTGGACTATTAACATCACAAAAAAGTCTCAAAGCACTGTTAACTTTCCCCCTAATATAATAAAAACTATTCCCATGATTAAGATTCTAACAATTGTTCGCGGGACCCTGCAACAGGTGTTCCTTGATGAAGGTTAAGAAATTCCCAGTGAGATGGGTCAGTGAACACGTCTTCGTTCCGCACCCAATGCCGCAGCTGACCGTTTCTATAATACTTGGTTGCAAAATACTTGGTCACAGGTACTCAGTCGTGATAGAGACTAATTTTTTTTTCTTACAATTAAACTGTTACTAAACTCAGTAGACGCATTAAATCTGGCCAGGCCAATTTGACGGCACTGACCAAGTTTTTACGAAAACGTGTGCTGTGTTTCGTCAGCTTGTCTGCTATTTTTGGATTAAAAATAATTAAGTATTAACTGTTTACTATAGGCAAATGATAAAAAATCATGTAGTAACTTTTATTTGTTGTATATAATATATCAGAAAATAAATTGCTAACCGCTTCTGTCTGTTTCTCCGCTAACTTCTATTCTAAACTAAATTCTAAACTAACTAACTCAATAAGATTTTAATAAGATTTTCAGTAATGAAAAAGATAAGGTTTGTTGCATACGTGCGAAGCCAAGGGTGGGTCTTCAGTGTGAAGACTTAAGACTCATATAGTCTTCTACGCTAGCCCACTACGGATTTGCACATTTTATAGCAAAATATTGTTAGTCTTCTAAAACGTGCAAGTTTTCTTATAACACTTCAGGGTTGCAGGCACACCCAACCGAAATTCAAACTGAGGGCTATTTGGGCTATAGGCTATAGGCTGAGGCTTTTTTGTATATTACGTCAATTATATGCATACAATGAAATCATGCTAATAATTATTGTGTACTTTCAGGCCATTGTTACAACTTTTTATCATATCCAATTTGCTATCCCTAATCTATACTAATATTATAAAGAGAAAATATTTGTATGTACGTATGTATTTTTGTGTGTTTGTAATGAATAAACTCAAAAAATACTGGAACGATTTTAAAAATTCTTTCACCTATAGAAAGCTGAGTTATCAGCGAGCAACATAGGCTACTCACTCTCCCCCTATATCCCCTCCCTTTTACCCCCCTCCATACAAATGTATATTTGTAATGAACAAACTTAAAGACTACTGGACCATTTTAATATAAAATTGCTATTTTCCACGAATAATATTTTATGAAGAGACGCGGACGAAGTCGCGTGCAACAGCTAGTAATATTATAAACTAGCTGTGCCCGCAACTTCGTACGCGTATTATTTGGTATAGCGCGTACGTTTTTGTTTGTAAACCGATTGGAACGAAACAAACGCTAAATGTTACAGGAAGCTTGCTATATTACATCAGTAAAAGAACTGCATTCAAATCTGTTTAGCCGTTTCTGAGATTAGCGTGCACAAACACACAGACAAACAGACAAAAACAAAAACAAAAACAGACAATAAGAATAAGTACAACGTGAACATTGTTTTTTTTTTTTTTTTTTTTGAAAAATCTAATGTACAATACACGGGTCGTTTACGATTTTATTATTAGCATACAGATAGTTTATTATCTGGATTAATATATAGGATACTGTTTATCCCGGAAAAATGTTAGGTAACTGTGGGATTTTCAAAAAAAGATCATCTGAAATAATAAAAAAATCGACGACCCTGTCGTCAGCAGACCTCTGACCTTTGCTTACCGCCGACGCGTACGAAGTTCGCGGGCTCAGCTAGCATACAATATTTAAAATTTATTCCCTGATGTTTCAATAACATTTCCTTTTAAGGCAAGTACGCTTTACTCTCTCACCTTGTAAGGTCATCCACTAGTTGATACACTTGTTAAGTACATGAACGGGTATGAAGGTGCAGTGCAGGATGCAGTGCCGTAACAATTTCCTCATTAGTGACGAGTAATCCTCACTTCCGTTAAGAGCGCAACGCGAGCCCGGCTCGTAAACTTCGTCTCATTTAAACGAATATACACTTTAATAGATTATTTAACTCCACCTACATCGAATTACTGATTACTGAACAATGTCACTTCCTCTGTCTGGAAATTTATACTAATCTTTGCTTAATATCGTATATCTGAACAGTTTTTTTAATGTCTAATGCAATGAGCTAATGTCTAGAATTACTGAAGAGATTTGAAAAATTATTTTTACAATCTATGGAATAGCTCAATTCCCATGGAAGATCATAGTTACGACCCTTAGGAGTCTCTTCCGCAGGACTGAGCTTCCCCTACAAGCAAGAGCATTACAAGCAGTAATAAAAAATAAATATTTTATTTGAAAACAACGATTATTCTTCATATTTTTAAGTTCGACAAGCAGACTGACAGTCCACTTGATGGTAGGTATGTGGCTACCGTCGCCTATAGTACAAAAGCAACGCTACAGATGCTGCAAGGGATTAGAAATGATACGTAGGTCAATGGACTGTTGCATCCCTTACCAACTCATTAAAACACAACAGCACACTTTCTGTTATTTCACCGTTGTCTTCTGTGAGGGGGTGGTTACAGCCGCCAGACGGGCAGCCCATGAGACTGCGAAACGCAATGTGCCCTGCCACTGATTTTTAGATCCAGACCAGAGCCAGCTATAAAATTCTCGTTTTCAAAGTTGACCATGCCGGGAATCGAACCTGGGACCCCACTAGTCGTCTAATAGTTATAACATTTTATATGTTGTTAATATTAATATATAATTAATAATGTGTCCATATTCAGTATGATATTATTCACGTACTTAGATGTTTATTTTAAAAAAATAAGTAGTAATAGCTATAAGTAAGTAGGTATAGATAAATCACAAATACGTGACTCGTGAACAGCCAATATATGTAAACAAGGCTTTGGTTTTCGTAGTGTGAACTGGGTTTTAAATCTCCTTCTTGATTGTGTGTGGTAATAACACAAATTAGACTTCCCGAGGGTGACCATATGGCGCAGTTCCTCCCCAACGTCTTTTATCCAATTGTAGTCTGACTCAGTGACTCTTTACTCTGTTTAAAGCTTGGAATTGTTTCCTACGTCTTTAGGGTGTCTACACACCGTGATTCCTCGCTGCACCTTTTTGTACACATTTCTCGGTTTCACTCCGGTGACTTTTGGTGAATGACCGGGGAGAGTTGATTGTAAAAAAAGGTAAATCGCAGGATTCATGCTCTCTCAACATGGACGTTACTTTAACGTAAGTAAACCGAGTTAATAACGTAAGTTTAATGGGGACCGATTTCTCGAGTCTTCTGAATGTCAGACGATCGTCTGTGATATCGTGGTAGTTCTTTACGTGCACAGAAGAAAAACATGTAACTTTATTTGTGAAACTTTTTTTAAATATCATATTATTTATTATTAATTATAAACAAACAAAACAGATAATTATCATAAAGAAACTAAAAAAATATTGAAAAAAATCTTTTTTTATTATTCTTTATTCTCACGCTCACATAATAATTTGTTGAAATCATTAAATATTATAAAAAGATATATCTTTATATAGTAGTACAGCTGCCCCTGGTAACGCACTGATGCATTTTTCCTGCAAATTATATACATAAAACTTCATCGCTCTTTTCATTAGTAAAAACCGTATCAAAATCCGTTGGGTGGTTTAGAAGAAGTTAACGGAGAAACAGAGGCCGCGCTAGTGACTATGTTTTATACTTAATTAATATTTATACCTAGAATATGTATGTATGTAGATATAGATGTATTGTGAGATTACATTGGTAATTGTGAGAATATATTGGTAACACCAGTAAAACTCAATAAAATAAAATAATGATAATCGTCATACAGCCTCTTTGCTTGTTTGTCTGTTTGCCGGTACCATTAAATAACAGTGAGTACTGTTATTTAATTTCTCTCTTTTCGCTTGTTCTTTATCCTATCAAGGTCAAAAGCGCATTCGTCGTCCTTATTAATTATTAATAGGCGTTAAACTGGGCATCAGCTTGTTCGGCGATAGCAAAAAAAGTCGAATGGTCCGAGTCGAACGATTTGTATTGTAAAAACCAAATAACGCACTGCAATCGAAGCCCAGAATAAGGCAAAATTTAACCTTTTCAGTAACATATTTTAAATATATTTTATATTAACAGCTGACCCGGCGAACTTCGTACCGCCTCAAACTCGTACCATACAAAATGTATGAGAAAATGAATTTTAGTCACAATTTTGTTTTTCAGATGTATTAGTAGTTATTCTGCTATTCGGAGCGGAGACAAATTCAACAAATCAAAGATCAAAAAAATCGGTCGACCCCTTCTCGAGTTATACAGCTCGAGAAACGGCTTTCTTATATTTCTAAATAAATATAGAGATAGATTGGTGGCAAAAAAATAACGTGTCAAGCTAAACCGAGATAGCAAGATGCATTTTGAAAATTCTTAATCCTATTGGATGCAAAACTCGCACTGCGTTAGAGTTTGCCAAACTCTCAAAAACAATCTGTGACGCTTTCCAAATAACTGTCAAATTCATATGACATTTATATCGTCCAATCAGAGCATAAACGCCGCAAAAGATACCCAATTACGTGAGGGCGTCCAGGAATGCACCAATTAGGTGTCGCTGCGCGCGCACCTGGCTCACGATTCGCATGGTCAGCGGTCACGCGCGAACCTTTATCGTTAATTCATTCTTGATATGGAATACGGCTATAAACCTAGTAAATTAGTAAATCGTTTGTAGTCTTAAATATTAAAGTACCTACACGGATAATATGAAGAATGAGTTTGTTGGATAAATTGTTAAAAAAGACCCACTCGCCTTCATTGTTATATCTCTTAACAAAAAGGATAGGTATAATCACGTATAATCTTTTACACGTTATACTGATTGCACAATGGCTTCGGTTGGCTTCGTTCGTTTATGGGTGTTCCACTGGCCGCTTCGATACCCATCGAGGAACCCCAGCGGAACCCTATGTTTGAATGAAATAACGCAGTACCTAGTTACATTTAATTATCAAAGATTTTCAACTGTATAAGATCAAACAAAACGAAAGAATCCGTAATGTGACATTTAGAACCATGTGGTACAAAATTTTTTCCTATGCCCTCTCTATAAATATTCTATATTTACGTATTTAATATTTTTCATTTTTATTCACTGATATATTGATATGTACAAAATTTTTGCGTACCAAACATTTAACTGATTAATTTTGGACTATTTTTTTTTTCAACGATTACCACAACACATTCATGTGCTATTAATTTTAGTTATTGATTTACATTTTGAAGTTGAAGGATACACTGCGTTAATTAATAGACAACTAGGCAGATAGTTGGTCGGCAACAAAAATCCCTTACAAAAGACTACCATGGAATAATTTGACCATGGTTTTTGAATATGTAATCCGTTAATCCTTTACCCAGCAGTTAAAAGATTATGACGAACCCGTTGGATGAGTGGTGGGTGAGGGTGCTTGCCTCAACGCTCTGTTCTAGAGTTTCCGGGTTCGATTTCCGCCAGGGTCAACTTTGAAAAATGAACTTTTGGCTTTGGCCTGGATCTGGAAAGTAGTGGCAGGGCACACTGCGTTTCGCAGTCATTTGCGCGGCCCATCTGGCGTCAATAACCACCCCCTTATAGAAGACCATCGTGAAATAACAGCACATGTGTTGTTGTGGTTCGGTGAGTGAGTAAGGGATGCAAGAGCCCATTTTCCTATACTTTCCTAATCCCTTATCCTTAATCCTACTATAGTAGGCAGCGCACTTGCAGCAGTTTTGGCGTTGCTTTTGTTAGGTATAGGTATAGGTCCCCCCACGCCGCAGGATCCCTCCGGGGCTCCGAGTCCGAGTGGAGGGGGTCTGGATCTCGGTCGGGATGTACATTAAGTATCTCGGCCTAACACTGGACCCCCGCTGGAGTTTCAAGGAGCATTTCAAGCTCCTGGCTCCACGGCTGACGAAAGCCGCAGCCGCACTCGGACGTCTCCTCCCAAACCTGGGAGGACCGAATTCGGCGTGTCGTCGACTTTACCACGGGGTGGTAAGGTCGATGGCACTCTATGGAGCCCCGGTGTGGGCGGAGTCCCTCACTCCAAGCACCCGGGCCCTTTTGCGGAGGCCGCAAAGGGTCATGGCGATCCGGGCAGTGCGGGCGTATCGCACTGTCAGCCACGGGGCCGCCTGCGTGCTAGCAGGCACGCTCCCGTGGGATGTCGATGCCCTGGTTCTGTCCCAGGTGCATCGGCATCGGGTCGCCGCAAGGTCCCAAGGAGAGAGACCCGTCGCCGAGGAAGTGCGACGGGTCCGCGCTGAGGCGCAGGAGTGGGCCTTGCAAAAATGGAGTGAGGCTCTGCGTGTGCCTACCGCCGGCCACCGGACGATCCTCGCGGTTCGTCCGGTGTTGGAGGAATGGGTGAGGCGCCCACGAGGTGACCTCACCTTCCATATGGTGCAGGTAATGACCGGACACGGGTGCTTCGGTCATTATCTGCACAATATAAAAAGGGAGGAGTCGCCGCAGTGTCATCACTGCGGCGATCCAGACGACACGGCCGAGCACACACTTCAGGAGTGCTCGGCTTGGAGATCCCAGCGTCGGGAATTGAGGGTGGCGCTGGGAGGTGGAGAGGTCACATTGCCAATCATGGTAAGAGCCATGATTGGGAATGTGACCACCTGGAAAGCGATCGCCTCCTTCTGTGGTGATGTCATGTCACAGAAGGAGGCAGCCGAGAGGGAGCGAGAGGAAGCGGCCGGTCTCGCTTCCCTCAGACGCAGGCGGCTGGGCAGGAGAAGGCGGGCATATCTAGCTCGTCTTCAAATGCCCTAGGGGACCTGCACACATGGCTGGCGAGCTATGTGTGCTTGCACAAGGTCCCCCCCGTCTGGGGATTGCCTGGGTGTCTCCGGGCGATCCCCCATTGGAGTAAGCCTAGTCAGCAATGACTAGGCTGCCCTGGGGTGGATCGGAGTTGTTGCCTAGGCAGAACCCGGTCCACCCCGCTCAAAGGGCAAGGAGACACCGGGGAGTTTTAGTGGTGTAGGACCCAGTCCCTCGACTGGGTGAGTCCCACATATCCCTACCGTCTAGCCAGCGATAGGGAATCCGTAAATGGATTTCTCCTCGTAAAAAAAAAAAAAAAAAAAAAAAAAAAAGGTATAGGTATAGGTAGGTGTTGGAGACGGTAGTCACCTACCATCAAGTGGACTTTCTACCGATCTTGACATAAAAAAAATCTAAACTCTAAACGATTGATTGGAAGATTCTTCTCTTGTTTCCGACTGTGAATACATCTAAATCGCAAAAATATCCATGTCCCTGGAACGAGTCCCTTTCTTTACCCGCATGGCATAAATTAACTTGAAGTATAAAAGAAACAAAATATTTTTATTATTTTTTCAAAGTGCGCACACAACCAGTTCTTTAAGTATGGCGATTCTTTGGTCAGCTTCTTGAGAATGCAATAAGAGCAAAATTTATAAGCGAAAATGCGTCTCTCGACCGAAGTCGAAACAAAAGGCTTTGTTAAGGTTCCACGTATCCAGCCACGAGAGTGTAACGTTTCAAGCATTCTAAAACTAAACGAATTGTTTATCGGTGAATACTTCTTTATATTTTTTTATAACCGCTACGAGATTCCCTAAACTGTTAAAAAGTGTTAAATTCTTTATACTAATTAGAGGACCGCTAAAAATATTTTTAGAAATATTTGTTTATTGAAGAAAGGAACAATATGAGATCGATAATGAAATAAAATTGAATAAGTATTGAAAAACATAACTCAATCTGCGATCCTCTTTGGATGTCTACCTGTTTGTTTAGAAAACCAATTGATGTGACTTCATGACAATGATGCAGGCAGGCTGTTGATTAAGATTAAGGTAGTTCTATGCAGTTTCTTAGAAAGTTGACATTTATAATGTATCCTCCACTTTAAAATTCAACTTATTCAAACTTTCATTTGTGATTCTGGCTTTAGTCAGGCCGCCTTTAAACTACTGGTAGTCCTGGAGGTCCTTTGACTTATTAAAAGGAGTAACTTATTAAAATAGGCAAAATGAATTTTCTCCATCTCCGTTACTGCTCTACTTATCATTTTTAAAACAACACTTATCGGTAATATTGGTTATTGAATGATAATCTGACAGGAACTAGGGGGCCACATCGATGGCGGGGCCCTAGACACTTGGTCAAAGTGTCCAATGGAAAAGAGAGGCCTGACTTTAGACTTTAGTAGATGTTTTTTTTTTTTTCAGATTTCTGAGTTAGTCAGTGAGACTATTTCGCTATATACTTATAGGTATTTGGATTTAAGGATTTAAGGGTTGTACTTTTATGAGTAGCATTGGCGATAAATAGGTTATCTGTGTTTTTAGTGTCTTCAAGCAATAAACAGATTTCCATTACACACATGTATACATATTATAAAATAAAGTCGCTGTCCGCCTCTGTCTGTTTTTCCGCTAACCTTTTCTAAGCCTGGGTGAATTAGAACCCACTACTATACGATACTATACGACATTATACTATACTGATACGGTTTTCACTAATGGAAAGGGAACGTTTGCATATATACGAGTAATTTGTAGAACAAGTTCATTTTTCAGTCACAAACTGAGCAGCCAGTCTGACGACCATACAAGTAAACGCTGTTGTGTTAGTGCGTGCTGATACTAGAGCCACATTCTCATTCACGACTACCGACATTCCCATGCCGATAACCCACTTGCAAAGGCTGTTGCTTACTTGTTTGTAGGTGACAGTATTTACTTACCATCAAAAGGTCCCCCATCCCTAATAAAAATAGGTAATTGGTTTTTCGAGTAGATGCGAATTTTTATCTACTTGAAACAATGCACAGTGGAATATTATACTGCATAGTTAGATCATTCACAAGACATTATAGGATAAAAATAAAGAAATATAGAAAGTATAGTATGCACTATAGAAGTAGCAAGATACCTGTACTGTACGCACGTGATACTAGCTGGAGCAAATGCCCTCATCAGAACTTTACTTGGAAGTCACAAAGTCAGTATTTTTTCAGCACTGTTCGGAAACTGTACATTTTTAATATATATTTATTTCAGACTAGCGACCCGCCCCCGGCTTCGCCCGGCGTGAAATTTTTATATATAAGAACATTCCCCGTTTAGCCCTCTTTCCATTAGTGAAAACCGAATTAAAATCGGTCTACCGGTTCACACGTGATGACGTGACCAAGGGAAATAGGGATTCATTTTTATATATAGAGAAGATTGTACCTTAATACGAGGGCACACGGAATAAAAAAAAAACTATTTGCAGGTTATACTTAAATTAAGTTTTATTGTTTTTAGAAGTAATCCGCCTTGCAATCAATGCATTTTTGCATTCTTTCGAACCAGTCAATGAAGCAGTACCTAATTCCCGGCTGCAGTGGACGCTGTAACCGATTTGTAGGCTTCCGCGGCTACTTCTGGGTCTTCAAACCGCTGATCACTCAATAAATCTTTGTTTATTTATCGAGCCCCATTTTATTTATCGACTTGTAAATTTTAAAACGCTATAATAAAAATATTAAACTGATAAAAATATTAAGAGGCCAGTACGTATGTAACAAAAAAGGTTTTATTCTTACTATATTCTATATATTTAATCTTTTTGATTTTAACTCAGTCTAAAGTGGTCAATTCCCGCAATTTGAAGAATAATTTTTATATTATTATTTTAAGCCAACAATAATGTATATTTTTTTCTGGATGAAAGATACCCTATCTAAGTAGGTACTTATTAAAAAATGGATTTTTAGTACACCTAATTATTGATAAATTCCAAAATTTTATTTTGTAGTTCTGCTTGATGTTCCATCACTATTTAGTGGTATCGTTTTATATCGACCGTATCACCAGTGGCCGGTGGTACTGTGAGTCTGCGACGCTTCTTTGTATCTTGAATATGTGTATATGCGAAATTTCGTGACGATCGGTTGAGTAGTTATTTAATGTGTGAAAGCGAGCAAACAAACAAAACTCACTTGTTAGTATAAGAAAATATCGTACGATACGATAAGACAAAGTGCATTCATATCATGTAACCTAAACAACAGAATTCATTAATGTACACCCAAGTACGTTTAATCGGAACGCGTGATGATATAGAATGGACAATTAAAATGAGCCGCGTCACAACAAACAGCTGTTGTGCGACCATAATGAGAGATGAATGGAGGGAGCAGTCGATGGCGCCTCGCGGGTTATCGCGGGTCAACAATGTGACTACGCCGCTCAACACAACTGACGCAGCTGCCTAGACTCGCCCGTTTACAATAACAGAAATAATAACTTACAAGTGATCTTTAATAACATAACTTCTAAGATTAACTGCTATTTGAGACTTAACTAGTGTTGAGACTTAACTAAACACGGAAATTAAAAAAAATACATTTATAGAAAACTATTAATAATGAATTTTAATTTTAATTTTAAAGGAGAATGCCCATCATTCATACAAAAAACCTTAGATGAGAAAAAATGAATCATTTGATTGTATGTCAAAATCAAAACAATAACATTAAAATTAACTCAATACATAGTAAAAACCAGGTTGAAGCCAGTTTTTGACATTTTTGCTTATCTGTAGGTATAGATCGGCAGACAGGCCACTTGATGGTAGGTGGCTACCGTCGCCTATAACACAAGCAACATCAAACCAGCTGCAAGTGCGCTGCCGACTACAGTAGGATTAGGGATAAGAGATTAGGAGGGGGGATAGGGAGGGATAGAATAATATCGACGGCCTCTTTTAAATGTACATACTTATATAGGTTAAATATAATATATTTATATTAACACAAGTTACAAAAATAGTATTCAGAGGGCAAAAAAAATCAGTTCAGTGTTATCATAAAATATAAAATATAAAACGGAATTTAAACCAGAACACCGAAAATTATTGATACGCAACCAAGACTGGGAATTATTGAATGAATTGATAATTTTTAATTAAGTACGTATAATTCTTCGCGAAGGAAAGGCAAAGGCAACTCAGGGGCCTTAGTCAAAGTAACATAACGATAACGATAACGAAGTTCGAAAGCAATAAAATGTATGGGATTGACATAAGTTATGTTACTTTGACTAAGGCCCCAGGCCATACAACCACGTCGTCATATAAACGTAATGACAATGATTTAAAAAATATATGATCTATCTATAATATTATAAAGCTGAGGAGTTTGTTTGTTTGTTTGAATGTCAGGAACTACTGGTTCGAATTGAAAAATTCTTTTTGTTTTAAATAGTCTATTTATCGAGGAAGGCTATAGGCTATATAACATCACGCTACGATAAGTAGTATTATATATAAGCAGTGTCCAGTACCGCGCGCCCCATGCGCACGCCGCCGCCCGCAGCGAAGCGTGGCCGAGTTCAGCTATCTGTAATAAATTGATAAGTGTATTGCAATAAATAAGATCGTTTCATTGCGAAAAAAGCAAAATTAATTAAGATTGTATCTGGACTAGACTTACGAACGAAAATCTTGGAATATAAATAAGTCAATAATTCCGGAGCTAATCACGCGACAATCAAATAAAATGTTAAAGATATTTAGTTTATTTCACCCTAGTTGCACAGACATAAAACATTGTTTCTAATGAATATAAGTTGTAACAAAATAATATCAAAACGAGGAAGTTACTCGGCTTACGTAAGAAGGTAATAAAGTGAGGCCAATCCGCGAGTATCGTGTCTGCCGAGTGAGAGGTCAGGTCGTTGCGGCGCCGGCTTGCCCGCCGTGCAGCTGCGTCCCATTCGGACCTAACTATATGCAATCTGAAACGCACCTGAAATCGCACACCGCATAACAAGCAAACCATACTGCATTTCGACTATGTACTTAATGTAAAACTAGCATTAAGTACATGTATGTAAGGCATAGTGTATTTTTTTTAATGTTTAGGTCGACAGACAGGCTGACGGTCCACTTGATGGTAGGTGGCTACCGTTGCCTATAACACAAGCAACGCCACAGCTGCTGCAAGTGCGATTGGATAAGGATTGGATAAGGGATAAGAAAATGGGCTCTGGCATCCCTTACTCACTCACCGAAACACAACAGCACGTATATGCTGTTATTTCACGGCGGTATTCTGTAAGGAGGTGGTTACTGCCGCCAGGCGGGCTGCCCAAATGACTGCGAAACGCAGTGGTGCCCTAACACTCTTTTCAAATCCAGACCAGAGTCAATTTTGAAAATAACATTAAAATTTCCAAAGTTGACTCCGCCGGGAATCGAACCCGGGGCCCCTGAGACGTTAGGCAAGCACTCTTGCCACTCATCCAACGGGCCGTCAAAGTAATTAAGGGATTCACTGAGGCAAATGACATTTACTATAGAACTCGCTGGCGGCGGAGACAATTCAACGGGCCTAGAAATGGTGTTTTTTTTTTTGTTTTTACCATTAGAACATTACACAAAAAAAATTTTTATCAATACAATTTTTTAATCTGATATCAACTTATTAATAGGGTACAGGATTCATGTGCGTGCAATAAGCCGTTTTCGAGAGAATTTTCAATAAAGGTCAAATTCTTCTTGTGTTCTAACTTTTTTTATGGAGTTTCTATTACTTTAACGAAAATTCTAATTAATGCAATTGGTTCTTCACATGTTTAAGTATATTATATATTTTTTTTTCAAAGCAATTGTCTTGTCTATTTCTTGTAACATTTTCATTAAACAATGGATATTTTTAGTATTTAGCGTTTGTCTCCCCCTTAAAGTAATTATGTTTATGGTAAAATACAATTGTCAAAAAAATTGTAACTATGAATTTATGTATTTAAATAAAATCGTCATGAACAAAATGTAATGGCCCGAGCGGTTTGGCTTTGTATTCTTGGCTCGTGGGTGGATCTTTTCCGTATGCTTGGATCGTTGAGGATAGACGAAAGAAAAGAGATAACTTGTAATTGAAGTTATATTATAAATTCCTCTTTTACAGTCTGTGTACAAATTCGGTATAACCAACCGAAAGTAAACCTGAGGGTGATCTGTCTGTGAATGAATGTTGACATCTCTATTTAACTGATATTCTTAACGAGCGGGGGAGAGACCCTTAGACTCGAGATAAGGAAATCAAATAGCGTCTAATAAGTTAATGATAATAACGATGGGATTCGTAAACATCATTTACTTATCGACCCAAAATATGTTTGAACAGTACTCGTTAGTGAAATTTGGAAAGTTACGATTATTTAATTATTAAGGAGACAAAGAAATGTCAAAGTCCATTACAAAAAAAAAACTTTTCATCTGTATTCTCTATATCTATATAAATAAAAATCAATTGCCATTATGTATTACGAAGCAAATTTGTTCGCAAACAGGAAAAAGTTTGCATGAAAGAATTTTTTTGAAAAACTGAGAAAAGATTGTATTTTTATATGAAATTGACAGGGCAACGACTGTCGGGCCAGCTATACTAGTGCATGTTATAAAATAAAGTCGCTACTGGCCTCTGTCTTTGTCTCGGTCTACTTCTTTTGAACCAACAAAGGGGTTTTAATACGGTTTTCACTAATAAAAAAGCGATATACGAAAAAGGCTTGTGTAAGTATATAATTTGCAGAAAAAAACTTACGTCCGGGCGAAACCAAGGGCGGGTTGCTAATACATAAAAATTCGTTAATAAATATTTCCCATTTTGAAAAATTACAGGGTGTATTGTAAATAACTAATATGTAACTGGTTTAAATGGGTCACGAATGTAATTAAAATAAATATCTCACCCCTTGCTCGCACTTATGCGATGACTAATTTGAATGACGTGTTTTTGAGTTTCGGTAGAGATGTCAGAGACCATTCTCACACTATTTCTTATCTCTTATCACTGCATCATCTCTAGTGCTGTTTATGATAATTTATTAATTACTAACATTACTCACCTACCATCAAGTAAACCGTCAGCCTATATATGCATAATATGTATATATACTATATTATATGCAAAGGAATATTCCTTTATGCATATTAACACTTGGACAAAATTTGATTATTTAAAATTTGCCGTGGATTTTTTAAAGATTCAATTTACATTTCCGTGTAAAAAATTATCTTTATAAAAATTATCTTAAAATTTAATATTTTTGCCATTATAATTTCAACTCAGAAAAGGGTATCTAATTAGATTTGTAATTAAATGATCAATCAGCGACGTTAAATAATATATAAACAATATTGAAGACATATTTGAAATTATCATTAACTAGCTGAAAGGGCGAACTTCATACCGCCTCAGAATAAAAACCCGTTTCATAAAAAATGTATGAGATATTTTTTTTTCGTACTATTTCTGATGTAAGTAGTAATAGTTATTCTGCTATTCGGGGTGTAGACAAATTCAGCAAATCAAAGATAATACAAATCGGTCCAACCGTTCTCGAGTTATAAATGGTATAATTAACACGACTTTCTTTTCATATAATCATTCTTTTCATATAATCATTAGTCGTGATTCCAATATTGCTTAAATTAGCATCGAATTAAACTAACCACAATAATTTTGAATTTCGAACCTTGAAAGGTTCGAAATTTAAAACGTTGCGCAAGTCCGTTTAACAACTATGACAAATAATGACATTGATGTCTAAAGTATCAAAAGGACGGTTCAAATTCACGATGGGTTCACGATGGATTGAATGACAATTCTTGAAAACTGTAGTCACATGAACTCGTCCATAATAGGTAAGCAAGTATCGCATGCAAATGTCTGCATTTGAGTGCAATACGGTTAGCCCGTTATGCGTTCTAGTTACCTCGATCTTAATAATAAGTAGGCACATACCTAATAACTACTCGTAAATATTCTCACGAACGAAAAATATATGTTTTCAACTTTAAACGATATGAATTCATTACCATGTCAACTGTAGCCGGAAGTTATTTAATCTAAGTGATATCGAGGTGACAATGTGATATTAAGGCAAGGGTATTTCAATGCAAGGAAACCTGTTTGTGTAAATATTGACAAGTTGACTTATCAACCTATAACATAATATAATAAACGTAAATGAGCCATGTCTGTACATTAAAGATTTTTTTCAAAATAACAATTTGTAGATGTTGTACTTATGTTACTGAGGTCGAAAAATAGTTTGTAGAATTTTTGTCTGTGCGTTTGTGCACGCTAATCTCTGAAACGGCTTAACAGATATGAATGCGGTTTTCACTGATGTATTATAGCAAACTTTCCGTAACATTTAAGGGGCCCACTGACGCTCCGATTTGCAGGGGCCGATTGGTAGGGACGATCCGCAGAGTGTTTCTCCATTCACAACCCTGCATGTCAGTTTACCACTGGACACGACATTGATCATGTCTCCGACACTCTCCAATGACGAAAAAATTGGAATCGCATTGATTGTGTTGTCGCTCACCAATAGACAGAAGAAAAGAAAAAAGTATTGGTGCAAAAATTTATTTTTACATAGACAGAGGCTATGTAAAAATAAAATAAAGTAATTATAGTGTTTGTTTCATTCCAATCGGTTTAGAAACAAAAAAGTTACGCGCTATACCGAATCCCACGCATACGAAGTTGTGGGCTCAACTAGTATTAACATAAATTATTTTGCTTATAGTTCTGAAAAATACCGAATTTAAAATTTTAATAGTGACCGCTCGGTTGAAGATTATAAGCAACCATAAAATAACAACACGCATGCGTTTCCATGGGTAAGCGTACGCCATAAACTATTTTTTAAAATCAGATGATTAGTTTCGAAGATTACCTCCTACATACATGTAAATATAATAACAAACATAGAAAGTTTGCAATACTAGTTTAGATATAATATTATTTTTGTCAGGCGTTGCAATTTTTAAAAGATTTCATTATTGATTCAAACAAGAAAAAAAAACTGACTTTCGCATTTATATTACTAGCTGTTGCACGCGACTTCGTCCGCGAGCATTTTTTATAGGATAAGATCAGAATTTATAATTTTATGAACAAAAACTAAAATTATAAAATAAAGAAAAAATATTAAGCGTAACAGCACTTTTATACCCGTCGTATCTTACTGATTTGAAACATTTAAAGAGGACTTTACATGTACATAATCAACTTATTTTATTAATGCTATGAAGTCATATGAATCTATTTTGTTGGATAAGGATTTATATCATGATAGGAATGTCCATCATCTTTCTATTCTAACTGTGTTTTAATTACTCTGTAAATTAATAAGTTTGATTCTTTTGATTCTTATAAGTTTATTAATTGATTCTTTTGACAGCTCTCATCGAGATCACGCGTATAAATATTACGCATATAATGTATACAATACATGCTTACGAATAAGCAAACAAACCCAAATAGGTAATTATTTCGATCTGGATAATATAATTAAACCTTAAGTATACACCATAGCTTGTTCAATCCTGTCAAAGTAAAAAAAAAGTGTGTGTTAACTTAAAATAGGAAAATTTATAGTCTGATTTTAGAAATAAATATAAATTTATTATGTAATAAAAAGGAGCTATATGAAGTGATTAACTTTGATAAATTTTTAAAATAGTTTTATAAAATTCTCTACAACCTGAACTGTCCTCATACCGTATCCACCGAGATACAGTATGAGCGCCATAGATGCAGAATTCTAACTCAGGAGTTCAACTGGATGTGTATATCCACCCATCTAAGATGTTCACGCTCGCTCAATATGGATCTCTTCAACGCTGATCTAAATAAATTCTTGAAAAGTCGACAAAGCACCTTTTTCACGTTTGGTACTGTATGTGTCCTTTGGCGATGGTGATCATCTGTCACCCTTTTTAATACAATGAAAAGGAATTGTCCCTAGCATAGATTAAATACTTAGGTACATTATGAATAAGTGAACATATAAATATTAAGTAGAAAGATAAATGTGGCATTGCGTCGGTGTGAACACGTGCAGTCGTTTCTGTAAAGCTGCTTGATTTGTTTAATATATCCATTACTCATACTTTACATGCTGCATTTTGTTCGTGACTTCGTTAACATGTTTTTATGTAAAGGTCGGCAGGCCGACTGACGATCTTATTGATGGTAGATGGACAAGCGATACCACAAGAGTTGCTAACAGGCTGCCTAAGTGATAAAGAAAAGAACGATCTTTGGCATCCCTCTTCACTCTTCAACAAAAGCACAACTGTTGGTATTTTCATATGGTTCTGTGTCAGTTATGACTGCCAATTATGGTGTGCCGTGCCACCACTAAACTTCACGTTTATGGAAATACTAGGCTTGGTGCCCGCGAGCGACATCTTTTCTGTTATAGGAAGGTGGCGCCGCCATGGCAATAGTGGCGCCCAATTCTTTTATATTTATACGATCCCTCAGGAACCTAACATTTTTTCTTAATCCAGGTAATAAACTATCCGTGTGCCAAATTTCATCAAAATCCGGTCCGTAGTTTTTACGTGAAAGAGTAACAAAATCCAATACATCTTCCATAAACTTTCGCCTTTATAATATTAGTAAAAGTAAGAATAGGATTTAGATTATCAACAAAACATAGTGTGATTGTTTCGTGTATGCCCTGCTAAACTAAACCAACCCTTACAGAATACCACCGTGAAATACCTAATATTTGCTGCTATTGGGGAGTAAGTAAAGGAATGCATGGCTTATTCCTTGTATCTTATCCTTAAAAGATTGACAGCGCACTAGCCCCTCTTGGTGTTTTCTGTTTTTATAATCGACGGTAACCATCTGCCATACAGTGAACAAAGAGAATTGCACCTTATAAGTTTATTAATTGCAACACACATTTAAAAAAGAAACTTTTTAGCATAATAACTATTTGATACATTTAACCCCAAAAACTACTAAACACTATAGTAGGTAATATAGTGTATTACCTACTATTAGTTGTTCTACTACTAGTACTCTAATACTACCTACTATTAGAGTTTAGTAGCAACCAAATCAACTCAACGCGCATACAAACATTGATTTCACTAAAAATTGACAATGAATTTATTAAAACTATATGTCATTTGAAAAGTAGCAATTTCAGCTTTAATGAAATAATCATCGTTATCAATATCCATTCATTATTTTGTTCGAACATAAATGTAGGAAAAATGCTAATTTGGAAAAAGACGTAGGCGTTTCACAAATTAAATAAAAACGGTTGATGAAACTTTAAAAAAAATACTTGGTGTTCTATTCTTCATCAGTTTTTTTTTTTACGATGTCTTGAGGAATGCCATCCCACTCCTCTAAATTCTTCAATGCCTTCAATTCTTCAATGCTCGAAACCATTGGATTTTTGGCCCGGACCCTTCGTTTCAGCTCGTCCCACAAATGCAAATGCAAATCTGAACTGAATGCAAGCCAATCCATTGTGCGTGTTTCGACTTATTCAAGAAATTGCTGAGTGATACGCTACTTGTGAAGTATTATCCTGGATTAAGATGAAGTCTTCACCGACAAACCATGCGTTAGAACATGTTCCAGAAGAACGTCTGTGATGTAGCGATCTGCCGTCAGCGCGCCTCCTCGCCTCGGCCTCCCCCAGACTTGAAAACGAACTTGGGTTTTCCCTTCAAAGGAAACTTGCCCATATCATGCACGAAATGCCGCCGTATGCAAACGTTTCGGAGAAACAGCATTAAGCAAATCGTTCACCGGGACGCCTGTGGACCCAGCCTCTTCTGTCATTGGGTTGTATCACTGTTCTCTTTAGAGAACAGAATCGACAGACATTGGGAAACGTACCAAATGTGATGGTCTCTAGCAAACTGTAGGAGCGCTTGTTAGTGGCCTCCATTCAAATTAGGACCTTTCGCAAGCCTTTTTGAACTCAAATTTGCTTCCTTCAAGCGTCATCTTACTGTACACTGGCTAACAGCCATATCTCGAATACGTGTCATTTGTAGCTGCATGTCAACACCAGTTAGTTGCTAATTACGCAACAAGGTTGTGACAATGAAACAGTTGGCTCACTCTGAAGTACATCGGTGGGGGCTTGTCCTCAGTCTCCAAGTGAAGTTGTGCGTCGACTCTTCAAATCAAAATCAAATCAAATCATTTATTCATCAATTAGGTTTACAATAAACTCTTATGACCGTCAATATAGGTATAATTTACCAGGGTTTCGGAAAAAAAAAACAAGCCAAGATGATGACGATCCTGAGAAGAAACCCCGAAAGAAACTCAGGATACCACTCTTTTTGTCATCTATAAAATAATAAATATGACATTTACAATTATACACATGTCAAAGTATATACAATACTGAACATAGTATGAGCACAGAATCCTCAAGTCCAGGCTTCATTATCGCTTAAATAGTCAGCGATTTTATAATAACTTTTGGAAAAGAGTTTGGTCTTAATTACACTTTTAAACCTATTTATAGGTAAGGCTCTAATTAACTCAGGAAGTTTATTATAAAACCGTATACATTGACCCATGAAGGAATTACTTATTTTATGTAGTCGCGTCTTGTGTAAATTAATATCATTTTTAAATCTAGTATTGATATTATAAGTATCACATTTTTTATTAAATTGACTAATATTTTTATGCACATAAATTAAATTTTCATATATATACTGGCAAGTAACAGTTAAAATCTTAATTTCCTTGAATTTTTCTCTGAGGGAAGACTGCGGACCCATTTGATAGATGGCTCTTATGGCCCTTTTTTGAAGAATAAAGATAGTATTTATGTCCGCAGCATTGCCCCAAAGAAGAATCCCATAACACATTATACTGTGAAAGTAGCTGAAATAGACCATTCTAGCTGTGTCGATATCTGTTAGGTGTCTGATCTGTTTAACGGCATAAGCCGCAGAACTAAGCCTTTTACTTAGTATTTCAATATGAGGACCCCATTGTAATTTAGAATCTACAGTAATACCTAAGAAAACTGTCGATTCTACGGGCTTCGCTGACTGAGTCTTTGTTGCAAGAGCGCAACACGTTGAGCAGCGTTATCAGGTGTGGTATCTATGGTTTCGTGAAATTAATTAGTTAAACTTGTGATTAGCAATTGATAAGATTAACAGGTTTCGTGGGCTTTTACATGGGTGGGGGGTAGCGCAAGTAGGGCAAAGAGCATTTTTCTCATACGCTCTTTTAAAGCGTAATAAGGTCAGTCAGTCATTAATTTTTTTACGGAGTCGATGTTAATTAATAGCTTAAGTTTCAAGCTTTCAAACGGTATATTATTTTTACAAGTATCATATATATTTTTAGTAAATCAATGTATGTATAGTTAGGAACTGAGTCGATTTGGTTGCTCGCGAGTGTAGTTTATACATCAGACTAACATAATATTACAATAACAAGTAATAGGCTGAATAGGTTGTAAGTACCGTGATGGAGAAGGTTGAGCGCTGACTCGCTCTCTCTGAAAGACACCAAATCACTCAACGAATCTTACTATTGTCCAAGTGGACTGCGTATATATTTTATTTATTTATTTTTTATTTTTTTGAAAAAGCTTACCAACTAAAGATACTTAAATATAATATACAACTTCACAGAAAGAAACAATTCTATAATGGAATTCAAAATTACAAATAAGAAAGATATACGCATTATCATAATACAATTAGAAAAAAAATGAAAAGTAACTAATAGAAAAAAAATTAAAAATAAAATTATGAGAATTATTACGGTACACTGTAAGTATATAGCCCTTTCAAATGGATTTTCATGAATAAAATATATAGGTTATAATTGATAAAGAAACGCGGACAAAGTCGCCCGCAAAAGCCAATAAATAGTATTTACAAATAAGATACAAACATTGATTTACATGAATAACGGAGCAAAGTTTTTGTTGTTGTTTTTGGTGTAGTTATTATAACTGTGTAAATAAATTTAAAAATAGAATAAACACAGGGTTGTTCCGTTTTGATATACAGATCTGATTAAACACAAATTTTCCATTCCAAACATTTATGACTCTATACTGACAGAATTTGAACTAAATATCTACCATTAATTTATTAAATGAATAATAAAATAAACATTATTAACCTGTCGATACTGTTGCTAACTAATTTCGTAATCCATTAGTGACTCAATCAAGGTGTTTCTGTTATATAAAACTAAAATATACATGTAGATACACATTACGTAATTCATTACATAATATGATGAGATAAAGACGAATCCCACGATAAATACACATTTATTAATAAGTAAAATATTAAAATAAAGTTAAGAAATAATGGTTGTTGGATTCTACATCAAAAATCAGGAAGGACATTTATACCTTACTAATAGCAATAAAACATTTTTTACTAGCAACCTATTTACAACTATTACAACTATGTACTAGCAACCTATTTACTACTATTTACAAACCTTCCTCATTTATCGCTCTTTCGATTAGTCAAAACCGTATCAAAATCAGTTGGGTGCTTTCGAAGAATTTAGCGAAGAAACAGATAGAAAAAATCTATTTTTTAATATATGTATATCACCCAGTTGAGTAGTCCCTCGAGAGACAATCTTATTTATTACTAGCTGTGCCCGTGAGTTCTTACGCGTGGTTTTCGGAATAGCGAGTAACTTTTTTATTTGTAAAATTGGAACGCAACAAACACTAATGTTACGGGAGGATTGCTACAATACATCAGTATAAAACCGCATTCAAATCGGTTAAACCGTTTCACAAACGCACAGACAAACAGACAAAAATTCAAAAAACTATTTTTTTGACCTCGGTAACATAAGTACAACATGTCAACATGTACAAATTATTATTATTATTTTTTTGTGTGATGGAGAAATGGTACGGAAGAATTGCAATTCACGGTTCTTTTTCCATTGTGAAACCAGTTAGCTACACTTATATTAGTAGGCAACGGTAGTCACCTACCATCACCTGCCTGAAGATCTTTTAATAATGATTAGGTTTAAATCCTTCAGAGTACAAAGAGTTTCATAGAAAAACTAAGGCTTCTGTGTGGCATAATTCTTCAACTCTATTGTATGGTCACTGCTGTTTAGAGAGACAACAGTAGTTCGCAATGTCAACTTTTTACCGAAGTAACTAATCCTAAACATGTGTCCATAGCTATAGTAAATACCAAAAAGTAAAAATAAGGCTGTAATATTTCTTCCCTACCAGATGGGTTTTTTGTTTGAGACAAGGTAGCAACAGACAAAAGTTGTTATATACTTTCACTGTTTTTTTTTTTAGGGTTCCGAACGTCCGAATAAAAAAACGGAAGCCTTATAGGATCACTCGTGTGTCCGTCTGTCCGACCTTATCTCCGAAACTCTGAACCTAAAATTTTGAAAAAAAATACAAAAATTAGTTTTCTACTTATAGATTATAGGAAAACCTATAAGAAGTCCATGATATTAAAATAACATGGTAAATCACTCAATATTGTGCGGATAGGTAACATCGTACGGAACCCTCTTCACGCGAGTTCAACTCGCACTTGTCCCTTTTTTTTTATAATAAAGAGCAACGGCAAGCTGACGGTCCACATGTAAGAATACAGGCTGACGATAGATACCTAAACATTATATGCCAAGCAGATGGTAGTTCCCCATAATAAATTGGAATCCTAGTACCTGAGCCGACTCCTTAGAAGAGTATTATATTTTTATTTTTTATTTCTATAAAGGTCGTCAGACAGGCTGACAGTCCACTCGGTAGTAGGGTACCGTCGCCTGTTAACAAAAGCAACGCCACAGGTGCTGCAAGTGGCTGCTTACCTTAGCAGGATTATTGACAACAGTTTTTATAAGGTGGAAATGGGCTCTGGCATCTCTTACGCACTCACTCAAATACAACAGCACACATGCTGTTATGGTAATCTTCTGTAAGGAGGTGATTATCGCCACCATATGGGCTGCCCAATTTATGATTGCGAAACGCAGTGTGCAGTGTCACTATGAAAATAATACAAAAACTAAAGGAATTAAAATGGGAATATTTGGAGCGGTTGAGTTATTAAATTCGAATTAAGGCTGACTAGGTAATAGTCAGCTAATAGTATTATTTATGATACGTCAAGACAGTAATGGCTGTACCATTACTGTCTTGACGTAATGCCGTCACTGTGATTCAAATATAGAATCACAAAATTCATAAATATTAAATGTTGACAAAATGCATAAATATTAAATTATGGCATAAATCATGGCATAAATTAGTGCTCGGTGCATCAAGTATACAATATATATACTTATACTTGCTGGTGACTGCGACATCGTCCGCGGTAAAAAATTTAAGATAGAACACCTGACTTGTTACTGTATATGTATCAAAATATCACTTACTGTATCAAAGATACATCAGAGAGCTATCTCTTCTAATTTATAAAATTCTCGTGTCATAGTGTTTGTAACAAAACTCCTCCGAAACGGTTCTACCGATTTTTACGATTTTTTTATATTTGGTAGGTATGAGAATAGGTCATAAAGTATTTTTCACCCTTCTACCCCCCCCCCCCTCCCCCGCTTTTTTTTTAAATCGCAATTTTAGTATTTTTGTATGAACAATATCCAAATAATTTAACCATCGTTGATTAGCGTGATTAGCGTTGATAGTCGCGTCACTTTGAGGTTATGGTTTGAAAATTAAATTGGACCCCATAGGTGGCGGCGCCACAATTTACAGATTGCTAGTAGCTACAGTCAGCTAGTAATTTATAAAAATCCACGGACAAAGTCACGACCAAAAGCTAATATTTAAAAATGAAAATAAGCACACATCCTCTCTAGATCGAATCATCACAAGCGACCTTGCCGTATAACTGTTTATAATTTTTATTAGATACTCGGAATAACCCAACGCCGCTATTATGTAAATTAGATCTTTAATTATTCATAGTTTCTTATGGCACAGCTGATTATGTTGTTGTTGTTGTTGTTGTTGTTGTGTATGCTATGTTAATATAGCAACGTGTTTTCGTAAAGAAATTCTCCACACAGGATAGAAAGGAAGTAATCTTGAAGAGTATAAGATGCACTGCTCGGAAGTTAAACCAAGACATGCTGCCTCACCGATAACATTTTCTACATTTCGGTCTATTTACAACGACATTTTTTGTTGCTACAAAACTGCTACAAACCAAATATTAAAGTAATTAATTATTTGGGTAATCAAGAACCTATCAAAAGGTTACAATTAAAAGGTAACGAACAAAATACTAATAAACATAAAACTGACTTAGGACAATTTCATTTGTAAGTCAATTTAGAAGTTTGTAAGTCAGTTTATAAAGAAACACGTATACAAATTCTAAAAAGTCGAGTTATGTTTTGAATTTCGAAACCAACGTTTAAATTTTAAATCGTAGCAAATGATCCCTCTAAGAAGGAAGAAATAATGAAAATATTTATGAATTCTTAAAAACTTGAAACAAAAACCTCTTTATGCCTCCGTGTATATGTGGCCTTGCACCTGCCACCGACAAATCTCGGTCATGTGATGACGTCAGCCACCCGGAACTAGCAAGCCTCGTGTGAGCTGCCATTTCAGTTTAACCCATTAGTTATACATACTTACCATAGAATAGATAAATGTCATATTTTGTAAATGTCCTTTTTTTGCTGCTAAAGAGTTCTTAAGAAGGTCATTGCATATATAAGCAAATACACATATATGTGTATTTTCTTATATATGTATTATGTAATTGGTTTATCACATGTATAATAAATACAAAACAATCTTATCTTCTACTAGCTGAACTCGGCCACGCTTCGCTGCGGCCCATACGGCGGCGGCGCGGCGTGCGCTTGGGGCGCGCGGTACTGGACACTGCTTATACATATATAATACTATTTATCGTAGCGTGATGTTATATAGCCTATAGCCTTCAAAGAACATTAACGCGTTCAAATAAACAAACAAACTCTTCAGCTTTATAATATTGTTAGTATAGATATCTATACATACAAGAAAATCGTAAACTAGCCGTGTATGTACATTACTAAATATTTTTTTCAAAAAACAATTTGTAATACATCTTGTACTTATGATAACGATGTCAAAAAAATCGTTTTGAGACTTTTTTCTGTTTGTTCGTGCGTTTGTGCACGCTAATCTCAGAAACGGGTTAATCTATTTGAATGCGGTTTTCACTAATGTAACGTAGCTAACTTCCCGTAACATTTAGTGTTTGTTTCATTCAAATCGGTTTACAAACAAAAAAGTGCGCGCTATATACTATATAGTACTATATATACCTACCTAATACCAGGCGTACGAACGAAGTTGCGGGCTCAGCTGTTGTAGTTAGTTAGTATGTTCTTTCAAAAGTTAGAAAACCAGTGCAAACAAATTCACATAAAAAAATACTAACCTTTGGCCCCCTTCTTCTGCGCCCTTTTTTCTTAGGTGTTAAAACATTCATTCAATGTTAATTACTAATTTTTGTCAGTCGTTGAATTATTATTTTTTATTTTTTAAATGATGCCTCGGGAACAATACCTTTTTCTGGATGAAAGGTACTCCATGTCCTTTTCTCCATCCCTGACAACGTATATGCAAAATTTAATGATGATTGCTCGAGAAGTTAAGGCGTGAAAACTTAAAAGACAAACAAACTCACTGTCGCAGTTTGGGTATAATTTTTACATTCCGATGCTTTGATATATCATCTTTATTTAGAAATTTTGTATGTACCACTAACATTTTCATTCTCTCTAGGATATTTAAATTGGTGAACTTTTTGTAAGAGTTAGGTTAAATGTCACGTATTGCCTCAATGCTGAAAGAAGTCTAATATATGATTATTTCCGCTGCATTTACTCAGAATGCGTATTTTTTAACCTAAGGCTTTTGGTTCAAGGATTTTTCACGTTCTTCGTTGTAAAACTAACAGGGTAGATGTTATTTTAATATACTTATCTCGAATTATCAGGTATGGTCTGACTTCATACGAATAAGTACTTACTTCTTTTTGAGTAGTCGTGACAGTCTTCGGTGGGCGACGGCGATCGTGACCATCGCACGTGTTCCGGACAGCTGGCGTAACCGGCTGTAGGCTATGGCTAACTTTATTGTTACTGTAATCACATCATAGTGCTTGTTTGAGCCTTCAATACATAATATAAATGGAAGAAAGAAAATTGTTATTTTACCTAGTACAATACTTGAAATTATTTCTGTAAGAGCTACAGAGTGATGCACGGAACCTAATCTCTTTATAAGGCTTAATAACGTTTAGATAATTTATAGACACAAAGTTAGAGATTAATAAATCTCTATATATAAAAATGAATCCCTATTTCCCTTGGTCACGGCATCACGCGTGAACGGGTAGACCGATTTTAATTCGGTTTTCACTAATGGAAAGAGGGATAAATGGGGAATGTTTATATATATATATATATAAAAATACACCCCGGGTGAAGCCGTGAGCGGGTCGCTAAATTTAGCTTTTGCACTTAAATGTTTACAATTCATTGTTATTATTTAGAAATTTACATTCCACAACACGAAATATAAACGTAAATTAATAAAAGGGTAAAATGGACATAATATAAGTTTTTTTTTAATTTTTATGTTAAGTCGACAGACAGGCTGACGGTGCACTTGATGGTAGGTGGCTACCGTCGCCTATAACACAAGCAACGCTACAGGTGCTGCAAGTGCGCTGCCGACTACAGTAGGATTAAGGATAAGGGATTAGGAGGGGATAAGGAAATGGGCTCTGGCATCCCTTACTCACTCACCGAAAAATTAAATTGTAAAAATATGTAATAATTTATATGTATTTTGAATTGAAAATGGTGTGTTTGACATGATTGACATGATTGACAGTATTTCTTTATATATTACTAGAGTGACTGCGGCTTCGCCTGCGTGGAATTCAGATTTTTTTATCGGTATCAGTAAAAATCAATTACCTATCTAAGACTATGTTGAGAAAGTAAGTAGGTATATTGAGAATATGGTACGCGTCTTGACTTACATATAGAAATATTCCATGGTATTATCTCTTTAACCATACGTCCGAAATATATGTAGTAAAAAACGAAAGTCACGTGTATTAAATACTTGTGACGATAAACTTGTTGATTTTCATAAGGAATCATAAATTTGTTTATATTATAACCAATAAACATCACCTAACGATTTTTTTTAAATAGAGTGTAGCTTAAATATAAAAGTTTTCTATAGAAATCAATCATAAAGCAGCGTTTGAAAAAAACATTTTCGTTCCATCATTTTTTTCTTCGACTTTCCTTGCAAATTCAATTACCACGAAAAAGCCTTTTCATTTGACGAGATAATATGTCCATCCTGATATTCTATTCAAACTATTTTTGAAAGAATTTTTAAAATTGGATGAATAGTTTCGAAGATTACTCCCTACATACAAACATACAAACTTTACCTCTTTATAATATTAGTAATAGATTACATATTTGTGAATACTCTGTACACTGATTACACCGTTAGAATACTGTACTGAAATAAAATTGTATGTGTTCTATTAAAAATTCTAGCAAATAAATAAACTTATATTATTCAAACATTAATATTATTACGCAGAAAACAGTACATGATTATTGGATAATATCAATATTAAACTGGGCCTTAATAGAAAAATGAGGTCTGCACCTTGAATTGATTTTGTAAAATATATAAATATTACACTACCAAAGCAAATTAAACATAAGTATACGTATTACCCAACTTAACCTTAATGATGCGGAGACTGTAGTTCACAAACATAACCTCACAAACTTTGTTAATCAGAGTCGATGTTTTCGCTCATAAAAATAAACAAACAAGGCGCTCCGTCATATGAAACTTAATTTATTGGGCGGTCGGATTTTACACAACCGCCCGCTTCACAGAAACATCCAAATTTAGCAGTGTTATTCCAAATTGAATTTTAACTCAAAGTAGCAAGGTTTAGTAGTACATTTGAAAACGAAAACAGCGAATGCAACACTAACAACGACATACTCCTCTCGAATGAGTTTGATGGTTATTTTACAGTCGTTCTAATAATGAGGTTTCCACCCGAAAACTAGAACACGGGTTATTGTTTGTACCTATGCACGTTAAAATCTTAGCCTATAAAAACTTTACGGCCGCCCAACTAATAATGTTTCGTTGAAAAATAGGTTTCGTTCGAATATTCACGACTTATGATTGTTCGTAAGACAAGCGTCTCTAATATTCGAACTCGTAAAACTTTGTAAAAACGAGTTTCAATTTACTGTATACCTAAGAAAAACAATAAGTATCTTTTTACGCACCGTAAAAAGTTTATTACTCCGAAAGAGGCTTTGTATATTCCGAAGGATTAAAAATGTACTGTATTTTAAATAACAAAAAAATGAACAATAATTTGCGTATGATCATTGAAACAATACAAGCTCGTCCAATTGGGCCAATTGGTATGGTAATTTTACAATTTTCTCTCGTCTCATCTCGTTTCTTTTAATAAAACAAAAATCTTTTGCAAAACGTGACCTCTATTTTACTAATCTGAGACGTGACCAATATTTGTACTTATACCAATACTTTGTTGTTTTAAAAAATCAGTTATAAAAATGTATTTATACAAAGACAGTTTATCGCCAATATCCTGATATACATACTTATTTGTAACTAGCTAACTATTTGTACAGCGCGTAATTTTTTTGTTTGTAAACCGATTGGAATGAAACAAACACTAAATGTACGGGAAGCTTGCTAAAATACATAAGTGAAAACCGCATTCATTTCGGTTAAGCCGTTTCTGAGATTAGCGTACACAAACAAACAGACAAAAATTCTAAAAACTATTTTTTTGACGTCAGTAACATAAGTACAACGTGTACAAATTGCTATTTTGAAAAAATTTTTAATGTACAGACACGGCTCGTTTACGATTTTATTTTATATGTAAGTATCTATACATATAATAAAATAGATACAAAATACAAAAGATACATAGAACCCACAGATTTTGGCTAAACCCTTAGGTCAACATTACTGGCAAGCGAAGAGCTGGCTATTACCTCAATCAGCAAATTGAGGCTGCATTACAACGAGGTAATGCAGCCAGTATGCCTGGAACCCTGCCAAGGGATCCAAGCTATATTATGAAAAATAATTAGTGAATAATTGCTAAATTTTTGTCATATAAATTCATGGAAGGTATTGTTGATTTTCAATAAATACTAGCGTTTAATTAGCCCCTGAAAATTAACAATCAAAACCTAGCAAAATAATTAAATACATATTACGACAAAAAAAGAACAAGAAGTCAATTTAAAAATTATAAGGTAGGCACACAAAAAACATGAGAAATTCAAGAAAGAAATCTGTCTTTTATTGCCAGCTAGTCGGTTCGCGACAACGCGACGGGCGAACCTCTTAAAATGCCGTATATATTGTCATAAAATATATCTTTTTACGACACAAAAAACCGACACATGTCAAACAAATTGTTGGCACTTTCTAATGTGACGAATCCACTTAAACGGGAGATTAACGAAAATAAAAGATTCCGTGTGAACTTATTGATATTGGCAACACAAATGTTTCCTTTCAGCTATTCCAAAAATGTCTACCAAAATATTATGTAAAAAATATTTAAAGTAAAATCACTTCACCTATAAGGAGGTGAAGTGTATAAGGACTTCACCTAAATTAAAAGGAGATTTACTTTATTTTAGAAGTTATTTTGATAATTCCGCCATTCGAACCTGTTAAACGCGAAGAAAATGCGACCCGGGTATATTTTTATCTTAATTTTTATCTTAAAAATATACCCCGGTCTATCATCAGTTCTCTCTCGATTAGGGTTGCCACTCGTAGATGTATATAAAGTGTTTTCGTTATTTTGGGTAATTGTACTTTATGAGAATAATAAAGTACGCGATGATACTTTATTTCACATAATTTGATTTTTCTAGGATTCCTATGCCCTGAACCACAGAATAAATAATAGTATTAGCGTACAGAAGTTGCACTCCTTTCACATTCAATGTGAGCGACGGTAGGCAATTATATCACGGCACACATGAAGTGACAAAGGCCTGCCTGAACGGTTGACTTCTATTAATTACTAGCGACCCGCCCCCGGTTTCGCCCGGGGTGCACTGACGGTCCACTTGATGGTAGGTGGCTACCGTCGTCTATAACCCAAGCAACGATAAAGGTGCTGCAAGTGCGCTGCTGACTACAGTAGGATTAAGGATAGGGATTGGGAGGGGATAGGGAAATGGGCTCCGGCATCCCTTACTCACTCACCGAAACACAAGAGCACACGTAATATTATTTCATAGTGTTCTGTAAGGTGGCTGCCCAAATAATTGCGAAACGCAGTGTGCCACTACTTTCCAGATCCAGACCAGAACCAAATTTGAAATCATCATTTTTTCAAAGTTGACCTTGCCGGGAATCGAACCCGGGAACCCTAGAACAGAGCGTAAGGCCCTTACTCTCAGTATTAAAAGAAGACTTATACAAGTCTTCATATGATTTTAGAAACCCGTAAACTATCTAAAAGTTTATTTAAATGAAAGAAATCATTAAAATATTTTAATGAACTATTTTATTTAAAATCATCTGTTTTAAATGAAAGTAATGGCCAATATCTTTAGCTTTTTATAGTAAATTGTATAAAACTCCTAGTATTTTTTTAAACTTATAGAATATTTTTTTTTATGTTTTTATTTAATACGATTGCTTCTTACGCCTAATTCCAGCTCAGACGAGATTATTTTTCTATTAGGTACATTTAATGCTTATTGCGTAATTTATGTTACTTACCAATATTCTATACAGTGTACTTTATATTTTAAGTAAAAGTAAAAGGTTAGTTCGAAGTTTAAGAATCTTTGAAAACACTGCTAATTTGAATTTAGTCTTGTTGTTTAAATGCAAATTGTAATGCCCCCAGTGACCGCGTGATATATTGTCATTGGTTAGTGTCACTTTCGATCACGATATCGGCGATGACGCGATGACGGACACCAAGTGTCTCGTACACGTGTTCATTAGGCGGTAGACACTTCCATTCCAGCCAGTAACCATTTGTGAAACAACACCAACAACATTACAATAATAAGCACATTCTTACCCTACGTTTTATACCTACTCGTTACATTACAATTTCAGAATTTGTTCCGCTCTTATAAGCTGGCGAATTATTCGTCTGGCGAAAAAAACCACTGAATTCATTAGAAAAATCTAACCGAAACCAAATATACAAATATGAACAGGACTCTTTTAAACTACGAAATTCTAAATAAATCTCAGCTCATCGAAGGTGCCGAGATGGGAATCAACCACAACAGTCAACCTATTAGCAACCTAACAGCATGGAGTAACAAGCATGCACCAGCTTGTTATTCCACGCTGTTATAGAAGTGAACCAGCACTTAAGTATTACTCTTATACTATTTATCTCATTAATTTTACCTATCTTAATAGACGGCACGGAGCAGCTAACCTGCTCCGTGACTATAGGCGACATCTCATTCAATGCGCCGTTTTCTGTTCGACCAATATAGATATAATCCGCGCCAAACTTCTAGTCCCCTTTGAAGTTGCTTCGCGCAGAGGTACAGTCACGTAGAAATAAATTATATTGTTTTGAAACACAAAACTCTTCTGAACACAAAACTCTTCGTGTCTCTTTGAAACACGAAACACAAACACACACTCTTTTCTGCACGTGCTTAATGTTTATTTTTATGCCTTCGTCCGCTTCTTTTTGCATAAATTTCAAAACATTGTACACAATTTTTCTTGCTTGACGACGTAAAACCGTATTCCGGTTAGGCATGTTTAAACTTATGTTATTAAATGAACAATAAAAAAACTAAACAAATAACGGAATAACGAAAACAATAGACAACGAAAACTTAACAAAAACAAAGCAGAATTGTGAGTGACTGTACTTCGCTACGAAAAACAAGCGTGTGTGCTATTCGGAAGAATTCTGAACGCACACAAACACGCACGCACAGGTGAGATGGTGTGGGGGCGGGGAAGTGGAGTGGGCCCTGCCGCCGCCGCCTCCTGCCGCTCCCCGCTGATACCTATTTTTTGCTACTGCGACGCGGTTCGCGCTGTGTTCAGAGCGGACTAGAAGTTTGGCGCGGATTATACCTACTTTGATTTTTAATATATTTTGAAACTCCGACGTACGTAATCATGAACAGTTATTAATTTATGAAGTATTTAATGCACCTAAGTATTCAGTGTATCATGTTTGAAATACCTATTTTATTTTATTTTTCGAGTCCAGTACCGTCCAGTCGAATCCAGTATATACTAGAGAGAGCGTCGGTGGCGCAGTGGGAAAGACGTCGAGTTCGATCCCAATAAGTCATACCATGTTCCAATGAGTTTTTTCGAAAAACTTAACTGCTCCCAAACGGTAAAGGAAAACATTGTGACGAAACCTGCATACGCCAACGAAGAAATTCTAAGGCGCATGTGAAGTCCACCAACCCGCACTGAGCCAACGTCGTGAACTATATAGCTCATACGCCAGAGGGTAGGCCTGTAAACCTGACCGGGACCTTGGCGGTAGTCTAAGGGGAGACTACCGCCCGTTGTGAGGTTCCCGAGATGGCCGGCGTACCTCCACTTTCTGGTACGCCGAAGTCCGATAGGGAGCGTTGTCGTCCCCGCGTTGGACAGCCGTGGCGGGTCGCCGAAGTTGTGTAACAACGCTCCCGTGACCACGCCCATCTACGGCCGCGCTAGAAAGTCGTTGGGTTTTCGCCGATAGGAGTCCGGCATAACCTGCAGTGGGGACATATAATAGGCTGTCGACAACGACGACGATGACGACAATGATGATGATGATATACCAGTAGTTTCAATCGAACGATTTTCAGATATATTTAATTTAAAAAAATGTAACTGCCTCTCAGAGGCTGAATACATCATAACCCGTTAGCAACTCATGTTACATCAATCGGTGTCTAGTTGTCAAATTATATATATGTATTTGTATTGATTAGTCTGTGTACTAACGTCATTAGTTTGTGATTTTAATTGTTTCTGTCCCTATAGCAATAGCAAGCAAATCACAGTAAATTTAAAAAACACTTTTATAACATTAGCTGACCCGACATATTATGTCGTTTTGTCAAAATGGGTAATAGAAAAATGAGATTTTTACCTTTTCCGGGTAGGTTTTACAATTTTTTCTCTTCTTTAAATATTAAAAAAAAAAGCTGAATTGAATCAGCCGTTTTTGAGTTTTGCAGTTCACAACAAATTTAACTATTTATTTTTATTATTCGAAACGAATCTGTAATAAGCAAGGTTAAACTAATAAATTAATTGATTACATACGAGCAAGTGAAACAACAAAATGGAACCATATTAGTTTAATATGAATTTAAATACAAGTATGTTATTGTGATTGCGTGCACATGTTTAGAACGCCTGCGACTCTTCAGAGCAGCACGTGGCCTAGGCCAGGCGTGCACTCAACAGTAACCAGAACAACTGTACAACTTTACTTGTATTTATATTACGTACATGGGGCCTGGTACACCATGACGATGTACAGTCACGTGTGTAAAACATCACCCAACTCCACTCTATTCTTAGTACTTACGTATTTATCTATTAATATATATTAATATCGGTTTTATTTCAAAACTAATTCATTGGTTATACATGTGTGAATCTGTACCTATATATAAAATAATCCGCCTCGGTCTGTTTCTCCGCTGACTTCTTCTAAACCACCTAACGTATTTTGATACAGCTTTCACTAATGGAAAAGGATAAACGAGGAAGGTTTGTATAATTTGCAGAAAAAAATTGCATCTATGCGATGCCGGGAGCTGGTTGCTACTTAGTAGTTATATAATAATATTTACATTCGAAAAGTAGAGAAGGGAGAAGTTGAAGACGACAAAAATGTATATTACAAAAATACAAAAACTACACAACAAAAATTTACAAAAACCTTCGTTTTTGGACCTCTACAGCCCAAAGGATAAAAACAATTTATATTCTTAATTTTACTACTTACCTCAGACCGACATCTGACCTTCTTACTTTAACAATTTGAAACTTTTATTCATTAATATATCATATATGTAAATCTTTCAGCAAAATTATTTCAATGATAGCAATATCAACATTAAAATCTGACTAGTATCTTCCATCGAGCAGACAATTAGATAAAGGGTCTTTTGAAATAAGAAATTTCATTTATTTGTGTTTTAATGTGGTTTTGAAATAATTTTACTGAATGATTCAGATATATGTGTAATTACGTTAGTATGTACTCACAATAGACTACGTTATCGATAAACATATGGCTCACGATACTTGTTTCTATTTTTCATTGTCATGACGTCTCTGTACTAGAAACACTTTAGTTTGATGGGGCCAAAAATGTCTGTATGTCGCTGAACAATGTAAAAGAAAGTGTTTTTGTACTCGCTAGTTGTAATAAAACTCAGAAGGTCAAATTAGAAGGCACATTCCAGTAATTATTGCACGACGTGCTTGGTACCAAAAACAAGATGGATGACATGATTCACGATAACAATTTGAAGATAAGTTAAAAAAAATCTTAATATTTTATTCATAGGTCAATTCAATAAATTGATCTTTGAATGGATTACTTATGCTTCAAATGTGTGGAACTGAACAAGGCATTTCACACACGCATTGTACATTTTTACCTGGTTTTTACACATCGCGCTTTGTCGGAACTACACGAGGCGACAAAATTCAATTTAAATATCCTATAATATTAATTCAACTGAGTTGATATAGGCAAAGCAGAAACGACTGACAAGAGCCCTAATCCCGGTTGGTCCTGCACTTTTGAGGAACTGAAAACTTGAATAAAAACAGCATGTAGTAAGGTGCATGTTCTAGAAGAAAAGTAATGCAAATCCTCTTTAGACTAGCGTGGTAAATTATGGGCCATACACTCAACACTCACCATTTGTAAAGAGACTATGCCTAGCAGTGGGGATATAATGTGTGATTAAATAAGTTCTACAGAGTTCTGTTGGAACTGTACGAAAGTACGTTCTTAAAACATAAACAATAATTATTTATTTGATTGTTAATTTTAACCCTCACTCGAGTCATTCTAATAAAGTCAACTGAACAGCACAAACGTGCTCGTTTTCTTTTTAACCACTGCCCTCTTTAATGAATTTTCATAGAGTGGTTGTGGTTACAATATTCCTTATTTTTTCTGGTTATGGTTAAAATCACTATAAAGTCTTAGTTTGAGGATTCAAATCCTCCGTCTCACATGCTTTTGTTGCTCAATGATACAAATACCTTCATTATACAATCGTAGTTATTTATTTATTAATGCCATTCAGACGACCTATTTGCAAGTAAGCAAACCTCAATAGCAAAACGTAATCCAATTCAAATATTCCAACAATAGGTACTTATAAAACATTACGTCAATCTCCAAGCGTAACAAAAATAGTGTCTTCATGCAGTGTGCTCCTAACCTTTGGACCTTTTACTGAATCACTAAACGAATTTGAAAGTTAATAAGAATTTCTACGTAATGTCAGTACTGTGTCTTGAGAATGCAAGTCGAATTATTTCGTCGTTAAAATGTTCATATATTAGTATATGTGTTTATCTTGTTCGATAGTCAATTAATTTTTACGATAAAACTCGGCTCAAAAATTTAAAGCGTTATGTAAAGCGTTATGTAAAAATTTTAAGCGTTATGTAAAAAACTTTAAATGCTCAACTAATTATGGTAATGCTGGGCATATTGGCGGTGTTATCTTGTTTTGTCATATACCGATTACTATAATTCTGCCGACAACGGCTTACCAACTTACCAAATTCAACAATAAATAATTAATAATAATATTTTCATAATTGGCCATAGCAAAAACAGAAATTCATATTTGTTTAAAATATTTTCATTACAAGATAGAATCCCGCTCGGATAGGCAGCGTTCGGCAAGCTCCGAGACATCTCTTCCAAAATTCATCAGTGCCTTAAAACAAAAGTTTTCGACCAATGTATGTTGCCAGTGATGACATATGGCGCTGAAACATGGTCTCTAACTAGGGTAGGGCCTCATAAGAGAGCTCAACGTTGCTCAACGACCTACTGAGAGGGCTATGCTCAGGCTTACATTGCGAGATCGAGTCAGAAATGAGGACATCCGTAGACGAACGAAAGTTAACGTCATAACCCGAAGGTAAGTTGAAGAAGCAGTGGGCAAGACACATATTACGGAGAGCCGACAGCCGCTACGGCCACTTACAAGGTGGGCAGACGACCTCATGGGACGGTAGATCTAGACTGCTTCTGACTGGTACTTTTGGAAAATTAAAGGGGAGGCCTTTGTCCAGCAGTGGACTTCTACGGTTGAAATAATGATGATGATAGCAGATAGATGAGAATTTAATGTAAGCCTTAGATTCTAAGGCATGGTTTCCCAACCTCTTTCCTAGGAAGAACTCCTATCGACACCTAATTCGCGGACTTGGTTTGTATTTTTTTACTAATCTAAGTTTATTAAATTCCCCCCCCCCCTTACAGAAGACCACCGTGAAATAACAGCACGTGTGCTGTTGTGTTTCGGTGAGTGAGAAAGGGAAGCCAGAGCCCATTTTCCTATCCGCTCCTAATCCCTTATCCTTAATCCTACTATAGTCGGCAGCGCTCTTGCAGCAGCTTTGGCGTTGCTTGTGTTATAGGCGATGGTAGCCACCTACCATCAATTGAACCATCAGTCTGTCTGCCGATCTTAACATAAAAAAAGCTTGCCTGCCACTTTGTGGCAAAAATGAGTCTTCTCTTATTTTATCCCAGTGAGCATTGTATTTGCATAAATGTTATGTCACCTTCAACAAAGTTGTCAGTTGTGTCGGCGACCGCGAAGTACAAAGCAACTGCTATCTCGGCATCTTGCAGCCTTTGACCATTGTATATGCAATGGCGCGTGCGCTATCTGGATTCGGACCTCGTTACAGCGCGCCGACGTGACAGAGATCGCCACGATTGCATCTTTCTTCCATTCGATTACATCGATTGTGTTTTGTAATACTGCATTCGTACTTATATTCGAATAATGAAATTACTGAGTGATTTTCATTCTGCTTTTAAAATATGGGTGTATTTTATAAGCAGTTAAATGCTTATAAAATAGCTATTTATCGGATAAATAACTTATAAATAGCACAAAACAAACGGCCGAATTGTTAAAATGATCGAAATGATAAGAGTTTGAAAAGTCATATTTAGAATTTTGAAAAACACACTCTTATTACCTACATATAATACTATCGAACCGTCCCGGTCTTGAACAGATTCTTTTTTTTTTTCTACGAATTACATACACAAATGTTTCCCGTTTATCGCTCTTTCCATTAGTGAAAACTGTATCAAAATCTATTGGGTGATTTAGAAGAAGTAACAACAGACAGAGGAGGTTAGCGACTTTATTTTAAGTTTTCTTAAGACAAACTCAGAGACAAACTACAAAACTAAACGCATTGAGTTTAAAATAACTATTAAACTCAATGCACAATACATAAATTACAAACTCATACACAAAAAACAGGTCGACTACAGTTTGACTAATTTAATGTTTCATTCTTTACGACCTATAGTATTTGGACAACCGAGCCTCCTATATTATGTAAACTTTAATTAGATTGGCTTACTTGCTGATTGATAGGAATACACAGGAAAATATTATGATAAGGCGGATCAAAGCGAACGTTATTGCAGGTCGTTAGCAATGTGGTAGGTACCACATGTGAACCAATCTGCGAAGCACGTGGCAATCGTACAGCAGTGTGGCTGCGAGCTGTCGCCGCTGCCAGCTGAATGGGGCCCTTGTGTTGTGCACATTTGATGCCCATATGCGTATGATACGAGCGACGCGTATCGTGGATCTTTTGGCATAATCGAAAAACTTTAACAATGAAATCTTTATCAACTGTAACGCATTGAGGACGTGGCAAACTGACTCAACCACAAATTACATGTCAACATCAAACAAAACCATAATCACTGTAAGAGTGATTATCTAGTGGAATGAATGCTTTGCTGGCGAAACGGCAGACATGGTGGTGATCCTGGTCCTGGTCGTGATCGCAATATTTTCTTTGGATTATAAATAAAGGTTACTTACTCACATGGCAAATATCGGGAGGAAACCTGCTTATAATAAAAGACCAGCAATCTTCGAAGACATAAGAAGTCCTGACAATCTTCTGTTTAATATGCCAAAATTAGCGGTCAGCCACAATGCGTTTCGCAGTAATTTGGGTGGCCCCCGTCTAGCAGCAATAATAACATGTGTGCTGTTGTGTTTTCGTGAGTGAGGTGAGTGAGTAAGGGATGCCAGAGCCCATTTCACTATCCCCCCCTTACTCCTACTATGGTCGGATAAAACTCACGCTGACGCCTAGGCGCGGAGACCTAGGGCTATGCTTAACAATAGAACAAATATGTAAAATATATGGTTTAGTAAAAACAGAAACAAAATACAACACTAAAAATTATAAAAAAAATAGTATTTGGACGGCTTTTGTATACAAGCTACAAAACATTTAAAAAAAAATTTTTTTTTTTTCAACTTGGCAGATATCTTTTATTAGCAAGTCGACGAATATATATCTTTCTGGCAAGTGTTCCAAAGACTTAAATTGTATATATTATAATTAATTAAAATGAGCAAATTATTGTGCAAAATAAATTGATCCCATCCTTGTCATTAAAATGTTAGAATAATCATTAGATCCTTTTGATCCACGGTTGGATGTAGGGCTGTCCTAATAGACGCATGTGCTGTAAAAATATATTCCTGTTAACTAACTAAACGCTGTCTTCACTGAAGAAGACTTCGGTTGACTTATCCTGACACATCGATACATCGGTCTACACTGGTAACACCAGTTCTCTCACAAATCACCTCATTTCGGATCATATCCTTTAGAGAAAACCCAAGAATAATCTCCGTAGCTCGCTGGGCGACTTATAGCTTTTGGACCAGTCCTACTGTAAGTGTCCTAGTTTCTGCACAAAATATAAAAATGTAAACATGAAGATATAATACTGATTATTCTTACGATTTTAAAGTACTATTACTAGTACTATTTTAATATAACAGAACGTATATTATATACAATAATACATATAACTATAACATGTTTTTTGTCAGATCTTGATACCTACTTAATTCAAAAACTACTTGAAATAATTTTATTTCATAGTCCATAGTGTAAGTAATAAAATGCTCCTAAATTAAATTAAATTAAATTTTAATTTAATTTAGCGACTTTTGTTATAATCAAATTTTGTTCAAATTATGTAAGTAGTACTGCTCTCTAGATTGATGTAACGAGTTATTAGAAATGATATTAGTAATAAAAATAATATTTAACATCGTAAATTTCTTATAACCTCCGCTGAACGTCAATTTGGAAGTAAGTCGAGGAGCAATTGATATCATTATAGTTGCAAATCACTTCGGACCCTAATATGCAAAGCTGGACACGCTCGCAGCCGCGTCCGCCGGATGTCACATGTTAATATCTGATTATTTTTAGCGATTCAATACTGTGCAAATGTAGACGGCACTTAAAATTAGTATTCTAATCGTACTCGTCATATAAAATTAAATAAATGTTAATATATTCTAAGTATTTCTAAGCAAACCTCAACTATTCAACACTAAATATTCCTTTGCAGGAAACAGGGTAGAAAAATACCCTGAATTTTAGAAAAACCGTATTGAGAAAACCCTGAATTCGTTCGTAGAATAAAAACCGTATTGAGAAATGTAGTAAGTAAATTGCACTCTCAAATGTTGTTCACTATATTATGGGAAATATATTTATAGGAATTTTCGAAAAAAGGAAAATTGACGAAAAGTGATTAAATATATGAACTTCATTATACTCTAAGTATATGAGAGAATTTATCTGCACCTTAGTAATTAATTATTGCTAATATTAAAATAAGCTAAAATGTGGAGATTTTTAAAGATATTAGAGTCGATAGAGCACCTGCATCTTCCTTGTGTTTTTTTTACCATCATCAACGTGTGTTCTACCGGTTGTACTCTCGGATTTCGGTTGCGCGCCATAGATACTAAGATAAAGTGCCGCTGGGCACAGTTCGGATGAGTAGAAACTTTATCACACGGACGCGCGAACTTTAGAACAATCTCCTTCTAAAGTGTTTCCATTTAGCTACAATATGGGCTTCTTCAACTGAGCAGTAAATAAATTCTTGCAGCGCACATATACCCCCTCTGGTGTTGCTTGTGTCTTTAGGTGACGCTAACCACTACCATCAAGTGGACCGTCAGCCTGTCTGCTGACCTTAACATAAAATTAAAAAATCATTTGAAATCTTATTTTGTATTTCCTATTTCGTATTCTTATTTTGTAACTATACATTCCCTTTTGTATGTTAAAAGTTATCTTAGTTCTACGCATTTCATATCAAAGGTACCTAATTAATTCACATTCTATTTATTTACCATATTGTTTTTACCTATCAAAAATTGTTAACATTATCAATCAGATAATCAATGTTGCAGATTATCAATCAGTCTTATTTTTGGACACAGAGCACGTCATGCAATAAATTCTTTTCGTAGGCCCCTTTTGTTTCAACATAAATGAAGATCGAATAGGTATAATAAAAAAAATTGTGTACATTTAAATGTTTAATCAAAAGTTTGATCAAAACATTCATTTCAATATATTTGGTTTTCCACATAACTTAGTTTTATACATATATATAGAAAAAAAAATCCACAAACCGGTGACATATTTAATTTCGTTCATAGAATAATTTTCTAAGAAATTGTATCTAGGTGTCGAAAGAATTTTCCGTATGTTGTCAGCGTGTCTGTCCGTCTGTCCGTTAGAAACCGACGATTTGGACAACTTGACGTGAACTAAAAAATGATAAGATCTCTATTAATAAAATAGAATACAAACAATATTCACAAGGTTTTTTTTTTAATATACCCAACAAACGTTTCCATGAGTTAAAAAGTAATACATATCTTTAAACTCTTACAAATATTTTTTGTCTTATTCAAATTATATATAAATAACCTCAATTCTCAAGATCAAATAATAGTAATACTTAAAAATGTGTAACGAAACACAAATTTATTATTATTATATATAGCCACCCGCTCCCTGCTTCGCACCGGTCCGGTCCGTAACGGTCCGTAAACGGGGAATGTTCATATATATAAAAATTGCACCCCGGGCGAAGCCGAGGGCGGGTGGCTAGTATATTATAAAATAAAACACTGTCTGCTTCTCCGTTAACTTCTTCGTCTGAAGCCAAGAGTGAATCGCTATATTAAGTGTGTACGAGTGTATTACTCAATGACGTTACTCAGATATCAACTTATTCGGTATCATATCCACTCCAAATCCCTTATCCTTAATCCTACTGCAGTCGGATCAAATCAAATCAAATCATACTTGCAGTCAAATCAAATCAATATTAAGTTCTATTTGTGAAACAAATTAATTCAAACTAAAGATCAAGGTATTTTTATAAAAGTTGCTAATAACTAATAAAAAGCATAATATAAAAATATATAAACGTAATTTACTTAAAGCCCTTTTCATAACAAACTTTGCACGCAAAAAATAATACTTAGTTGTTTATTGTGTGAATGGTATCCTCCAAATATTGTCCAGCGCTGCAGATGCCTCGCAGATGTAAACAAACAATAACGAAGACTTTTTAAAAATAAACGAGTCGAACAGTAGAAATGATTTCTTATAATAAAGTTTCGGTAACCTTCAAAATATCACTTCCAACATCTGCATAGCAGACCTTAAATTACCAAAAACTCTGCAGTCCACATGGACGTGGGAAACTGATAACATTTGTTTCAGAAGAAAGGCTGTTTTATGATGCTAAGCGTTGTGACAAAGAGACACGTGTGTTTAGTATTTGGCCAACATTCCATTTTCTATTGTCTTAGAAAGATAGGGCTGTAAAGTGATTTCACGGGTACATCTGCTGAGCCAAGACCAATTTACTTACCAGCGGAGGATTATAAAACATTTGGAAATGGTTACATTATTTATATTTGAGTTTAATTTTTTTAAAAAAAAAGAAAAAACAGTGAAACGAAAACAGTCGCCCAAATAGGAAAAAAAATTAAATGTGAAATTAGAAATCAAATTTGGACAAATTCCTTATCGCATGAAAAGTTTATACGCACTATAATAAATAAGATTTTCTATTCAAATCAACTAATAATATTCAAATCTTGATATTTATATATATATTTTTAAATCTATATCTCTATCTATACATATCATAAAATAAAATCGCTGTCCGCCCCTGTCTGCTTCTTCGCTTTCATCTAACCGCCTGACGGATTTTTTTACGTTATCACTAATTTTCTCTGAATTTTCTATAAACGAGGAAGTATTTTTGTTTATAATTTACAGAAAAAAGCACATGTACAAAGCCGTGTCTGGTCGTTAGTTACTTATGAAATAAACGGGTAATATTTTATATTATTTATGTATATGCCATTTTAGAAGAAAATATTGTTAAAAATTATGATTTTAATTAAAAATTACCATACTAGTACCCGCCTATTACCTACTTACAAAACTAATTAAATAAATAAATAATGAGGGCTAGGGATGCTCTCAAACGATTTCTTTTTTTTTTTTAAAGAAACAAATTCCATTTTATCTCTAGGCTTCGATATTGCTACATATTGGTAATTTTGGTAATTAGATAAAAAAATGACAGTATGAACACTCTTACTTCGAATTATTAATTACCTATATTCTAAAAAGTTTTAATAAAGTTGACTGCTATTCCAAATATATGGTGACATATTTAGTTGCCACATATTTAGATTAAATGTTACTCAAAAATTAACTTCTTAAATGTTTAGAAGCTAAAAACTCTTTTAAATATACATTCCATAGTAAGATAGATAATACAATATTATGTAACTCACAAAAATCTTTCAAAAAACGTCACGAGTTTTGCTTTGGGAACGATAAATATTTAAAAAAAACTACCTACTTGCTGCTTTTTATTGTACTACCTAGTAAGGCATATTAGTGCAAATCACAGAACAGGCGCAGCTGCATCGAACCAACAGATGAGCACACGTGTGAGACAAGCTCAATATACAATATCACAATACTTAAGTATTTAAATAATTCTTTTATGTTAAAATTCACTTTAAAATTCAAAATAATTTTTAGTTTCACTTTTAAATAACCTTAGACCAAGAAATGTCGCTTCTTTATTTATAATATACCTACTAGCGACCCGCCCTGACTTCGCATGATACAATCTCATATAGGCATAATATAAATCTTTCCTTCCCATCACTTTTCCTGTAGTGTAAACGCTGGGTGATGTTGGGTGATTTTTTAAGAAGTAATCGGAGACAAACAGAGGCGGACGGTAAATTTATTTTGTACTAGTATTTAGAGAAATAATACCAAGCCTTACCAATTCAAAGCATAGTACAAGTTAACAAATCATGACTCAGTTGGAGTAATGATTTCATCAATTTTAATTCAGTAGTTAAATCTCTGAATATAAAATTATTGCAAAGGTAAATAAGTACATTTTTTTTATTATCTTTTTAATTTGAAATTTTTTTATTTTATTTTAAAGGGACTTTTACCTCAAAAGGCATGTCAACTCTATCATCTGCTGAGCTAAGTTACAAAACATAAATGATACATATGATTAAAAGCTTCATCGAAGCATAAATAAATCATATAAGAGATTTTGCTGAATCATATTCGGCTCCGCTAACAGAACGCTAAACTCCCTATTGCGAACTTCCTGCACGAATAGTGCAAAAGCCAATTTAAGCCTAGTTCTGTTAAGTTTTCCGTTTACAAATCATGGGATCGGTGAAGTTGACTCTGGATGATCTTGTACCAAATATAGTTCGATGACCAAATGTCTTTCTCTTTACTTCTTTCATCGAAGTACTCTTCCTGAGTACTTCCATGTAGTGTGAGATGGCTAAAATTTATCTGCCTTCTAATATGGCTAACCTTGCTAATCTGTCAGCCTCCTCGTTACCCGTAAGTACATATTGTAAGTACATACATACATATATGTATTTTCTTAATAGACATCCCAAATTTAGTATTTTTCTACAATTTACAAGCTGGTAGAAAATTTTACAAGTAAGCACGTAAAACGTCTTTAACAGTAACTTTAAGATCAAACACTTTAAAAATTATAAGGAAAATAAAAATACATGATTTATTTAACTAGTAAGGTATTATAAAAAACATCAACTTTTGCCAATGGCTTCGTCTCCGTGACAAGTTAAAAAGTATAGCCTATATGTCACGCTGAAAGTTCAATCTAATATTTACATGTGGATAATTTTTTGAAATAGAATGAATTATTTTAGATATTACCTCCAACAAACTTATGAACTTTTCCCTGAGTCTGAACCCCATATGGGTTCGTTCATGTGTTCGTCCTGTGGGTTAATTTTATTTTGTTATTTTTACACATAATTTCCCATTTTTTGTCTTTACAATCAGCGAAACTTTCATAATTAAGTAATTATCCATTTAAAGGTATGAAATTTTAAAAGTCACTTATGTCCTTCCTCAAGAGTCAAACATATCATTGCCAAATTTCAACAAAAAAAGCCTAAAACCGTAGAAAACAAACAGGCAGCAGAGTTATACTTTTGCACTTAATTAATAGTAGGTACGAATCGAATATCTGCTGTACACTCTTCACTCATGTTGACATCTACTAAGTAAAGTATTACAACAGATGTGTGTATGATAAGATATCAACTTAATGAGAGATTCCGTGCCTACCGATACGCCTATATAGTGTAAAATATTAATAGATCCGGCTATAATGTACGGTGCCATTAAGAGCGTCTAATCAAAGCCAAGCTAACAATAGTTAAATATTCAATTAGATTCAAAGAATAGTCAGATAATTTTTTTTATAAGAAATGTCAAAACTAAATTATAAAATTAATTTGAATTTGGAATTCTAAGTAGAACAGAAGATATCGAAATAGCCAGTATTAAAAATCGGCAGTTTCATAGGTAAGGACCTAATAAAAATAGTGAATAACGTTCCTAGGATTATAATTATTTGTGATGTAATAATATACTTAAGCATTTGTGCTTACTTAGAAAGCGTAGGTACATACGCACTAGGCGGCTAGGCCCCTGCCAATGATTATTACCAATAAACAATGAAACTTACTTTAATTCGTAGATATTTTAAAATCGCACCCACTTAACGACAAGCGGCCATCGGCTAATCTTGGCAGATGGAACCGGCCGCCTAGTGCGCATGTACGTTTAGAATAGTCTCACAAGTTCTTCTTATTTAATCAGATTTAATTCCTCTATCACTGAAGCCAAACCCTTACCCACTTGACGATCAATCACTGCAACGTTATCAACGTGTATTTATTAATACTTTCAATGTCTATGCAAGCTGCTTTTTTCTGGAATCATATTTTTTTAAATATGCCACAAAAAAAATATCGGGATTTAAATAAAAATTACAACACAATTTGGTCGAAAAGTACACAGGCGCCTTTTTAATTGCCACTAAAAATTTGTTTGTAATGTGTGTAAAAGTATGCGAGTATCTTTATATATCTATGTATATATTATACTATATATGCATATAGGTACGTATTAATACATCCCTACTCATGTACTTTGTACACTACCTACTCATGTTACCGAGGTCAAAAAAATGGTTTTTAAAATTCTTGTATGTGCGTTTGTGCACGCTAATCTCATAAACGGCTTAACCGATTTTCATGTGGTTTTCACTTATGTATTGTAGGAAGCTTCCGGTTACATTTAGTGTTTATTTCATTTCAATCGGTTTATAAACACAAAAGTTATGTACAAGCGTACGAAGTATAAAATAAAGTTGTTGTCCGCTTCTGTCTGTTTCTCTGATTTTGAACGGTTTTCACTAATGGAAAGTGATAAAGAAGAAAGTGTTTTTGTATATAATTTGCAGAAAAAATATGCTAAGTCGGGGGCTGATCTCTAGTAAATTTTAAGTCGACTTACAGAACATTATATTGACATCTGCCTGGTAATGTTTAATGCAAATAAAGTATTTGATTTGATTTGATTTGATTTGATTTGATTTGATTTGATTTGATTTGATTTGATTCAGTAGAACGATAAAATGTTACATCACTCGGACATAATTTAATATATACATATTTACTACATATTTTTCTTAAGGACTTAATCCAGGGTTCTGGAATAGGTGTGTGGGTGTAGGTATCCATTTTCTAATATGGAATGGATTTTCAAAAAAAAAAGAAAGCGGAGCCATACACTTCTCTTGTTTTAACAAGGTTATCTAGTTATAGATATTATGATATGTTATATATATAGTTATAGGTATTATGAGTTATAGGTTGTTTTATGTAATAGGGAATATGCGTCTAATTCAAAAAAGGCTTAAATAAATTTTTTTATCAACATTTTTACTTTGGAATTATGTCCATGTAAATATTTTTTTTTCGTGAAGAAAATAATTATTAAAAAGTGCATAAAAATGTGGGAAATTCAAAATACTTGAAACGGTCAGATCGAATGTGACGTCAACGTCTATGAAATGTCAACAAGCGTGTAGATGTTTGTGATTTTTAACATTTGATTGCATTGTAGACTTTGACGTCACGACAAGCGCGCCAAAACCAAAAGGGCGGGTGTTTAAGGTGCCCGTAGCTGTTAGTTAATTTTAACTTTTTTTTTGTTACCAAATTTCTGTTTTTTTGGTGCTGAATATTTTTTTACGTTTATATAATGATATAACCTATCGTATGAAAATATAAAAAAAATGTGCATATTCCCTATTGTTTTTTGTTTTATGTATTTTCGTTTTATATTTATATAAGTCAATACATGCTGGACCGTTTGACAATAAGTGGCTACTATCGCCTAAAGGCTTCTGTATCTGCCAACGGCCTTGAGGTTCTGGACAGAGATAGATAGATACAAAGATAGATAGATAGAAGCGAGATGTTTCCCCGCGCCAACCGCGCTAATTTGTACAGAAAACAAATAATAGTTATTTTTAGCCTAATAAATCATTATTTTGACTCGCCAATCGTACACTTTGTGAAAAACATCTTGTCAAAAATTTATGCGAAAGAAAAATGCTGAAATTCAATGCCGTTTAGAAGTAGTTACAAAAATTCAAACAAAAAAGGCTTTACTTTGGGATTTTTTTTCAACTATTAATAATATTATAAGAATTATTTCCAACGATCAAATTAAAATTTAATGTCCAATAAATAACATATATTTTTTTTGTACATTTAGATCCACTCAGTAAAGTATAGTTACACGGAGAAAACCTCTAAGCCTTAGGGGTTGCGAGAATGCGAATATTAGAAGGTCATATGGGAATAGTGATCCTTTCCTCACTTACCGACAAATAACATATTTTTAGAGGTGTTAAATATCAAATTCTAAAAACATAACTAAACGTTTTGAAAATAATTACTTTTATTTCCTAATTCTTAATTTTATTTTATTTATCTAAAATTAAATGAAATAACCATAAATGAAGCTAAACATTTAAACAAATGTGTTCCTATTCGCTGATGATAACTCCAAATGTGTTGCACAGATTCGCAGCTAACGAGCGAACACTCGCTTCCTACACGTGCGTCGTGCACGTATGGGAACCTGCTTTCGCTTCGACGACCCACATGGCGACGATAATGGTTTGTTTTACATTTCGTAAATTCGTTTTACAACTAGCTTACTGTTTGAGGAAAGGTGATCGCCAAATGTGGCAGAGCGCGTCAAATGCTCACTAAAACATTATTTAATTGCCTTATATTTTAATGCTTCCTGGATTGCTTGTCTCGTGTTTTATAGCCATCGCGTTAAATAACATACTCCGAAACTGTTGTAAATTTTTTACTAGAGTTTCATATCTCAAATAGAAGCAACAAATCTCTTATGAGATCGCTTCGTTTGTCAATTCTTGGGAACAAGGTACAATTGTTATCAAACCCTAAGATCTACTTTATAACATTAGGTACTTGACATTAATTTGGATTACTTGAAATGGCGTGTCTTGAAATTCTAACTATAAGACGATGTAGATTATACTTAGTAAGATATATTAATGCACTACATTAAAAAATAAAATCCCTGTCCGCCTCTGTCTGTTTCTTCGCTAACTTCTTTTAAACCTACTATTAGATTTAGATACAGTTTTCACTAAGGAAAAGAGGGAGAAACGAGGAACGAGATTTGTGTGTATTACAAAAAATTCATCCGTGCGAAACCGAGTGTATCGCTAGTAATAATATAAGAGGATTTTAATGAACTCCTTACAGGGCCGTTTTTAACCTCTTGGGCACTTTAGAATATTGGGGTCCCTTATGACTATGAGAAAGGATTATTTTAATTAAAATAGGCAAAATGAACATAAAAGTCAAATTTTACATTTATTCAACCATTATTTTTATTTCTCTAATGTATTTTCATAAAATAAAAGGTATAATTATAATTCAAAATAGTTATTCTTTCTGCATTCACTAATTAGTGCTTAAAACTATGTTGATTGAAGAGGTGCCTTTCAAGATTTAATATGCGCAATCAATGAATACATCACATTTTATGGACATCAGCGACAAACTGGTCAATCTTTATTGGAGCATTGTAATTTTTAATTTATTTTTTATTCCCTTCAATTTGGTGAAGGAGCGTTCCTCAGTGATGATAGACGGGAACTAGGGGGCCCCATCGGTAAGGGGATCCTGGGCACGTGCCCAGAGTACCCAATGGAAAAAAGGGGCCTGACTCCTTATACGTATAAAGAGTTACACGAAATTTAAATGATCAAAATCTAAAGATATGCTCATTTAAGTCACACCTACCTTAACAAGTAATTAATAAAACCTTTTAATCTATGTTGTGAACTTGTGTTTTAGCGTGAGTGTAAAAAATTTCAAGGCGCATTCCCCTGTTGTGCTTTATCCTTCATCCTATAAAGGTTGGCACCAAACTTTCAACCCTCTCGTTTTTATAGGATAGAATAAATAACCTCCTAGTATTAAGTGCATCGAGAGTCTGCAGAAGGTACAAAAATTTATAACTTTGTCCGGTATGTACAGAAGTTCTTGTTATTATTAAACCTCGGAACTAAAAATGGAATTAGAAAATTGTTCACATTTTTAATTTGTCGAAAGTTAATCGCAATTATTAGACAGCGATTAACTTATTTTAATTACCTCGCATGTAATTTGCGAAGACAAAGTGTACCTATTTTAATAATTAGTAACAGGAAAGTATTTGATGTTTTTTTCTTCTTCCGTCATGCGAAACAAGTAGGTAAACAAACGAAAGGTATAAAGGCGGAAAAATTGGCTTTCACATTTCAACGTTACAATGAAGTTTTTCTGGGGCGCGACAGTAAAATGAGACCATGAGACGCTCGAAAATAACAGTCATTTGACACGGACAAATGAATGAACAGAGAGACACAGAGCCTGCAGTCGGACACCTGGCTAACGAGTGGACGGCCAACAAATCACTGGCGGTGATGGACGCTTATAATATTCACATAACGACAATATTATTTACGACAATATTGGCTGGCACCTTTATTTTTCAAGTTCTTTATTAAATTATTTGTAATAAAATTATTTTATAAACACCTTCAGGTTTAATTTATTTAATACTTTATAAATACCTTATATATATATATATATATATATATATATATATATATATATATATATATATATATATATATAAATATATCTTTGGGCACTTTGTGGCTCAGACGTGCCGTATAGGTAGTTATTCTTTGATCCATTTTCACTTTTTGATCCGGGCGCCTTTTCTTGATCCAGTGCCAGCTGACCATAAATATGTAGCTCCGTTCGGAGCCACAAGTGTCACGATGAGCAATAATAATAATTAAGGGTTTTTTATACAAATCTACCTTTTTGGCGTATAAACAGTTGTAGATCCAATTCAAATGGGCCAATCAGGGCGCAGCATTTGCCATTGGGCTTCCTCATTGGCACGTTTGGGACTACTCGAATGTTCTTGCGTGCTATTGTGCTTTTAAATTGATTTGTTTGTTTTTGGGTATTTCGACATATTTTATATGTTGTGTTTATGAAATACAAATGCAAGTTACAAAAATTAAATAGATAGGTATACAATTCACTTTCGATATAGATGCTTATTGCTTGGAAAAAAATTGTAATTTGACTAGATGTTACCTATAATAATAATAATTATTGTAATATTTATTTGTTCCGGCAAATTACAGGGAGTAAATATTAAGTCTAAGATCTTAAATTTTAAATCTTGTTATTTCAAAATCTATCTATCCTTACATATAAACTAGGCTGAGCCTGTAAATGTAAGCCACATCCGATGACATAATATTTTAATATTTGGATATTATGCTTGCTTTAACATGATTACACCTTAACAACGCAAATAAAAAATAGGTAATTTAAAATTTAAAAGTGTTCGTAGTTTTAGCTCCACCCCAACGTTACAGTTTTTTATCTTCAGTTGTTCATTTCATTTGAACTTAAGATTAGTTTTTTTTTTTAAATTTTCTTGTAATTTTTCATTTACATTTTTGATAGTTAGAATAATTTCGAAATAAAAGACTAAATGTAATCATTAGTAATTATATTATTAAAAAATATGTCAAGTTGTAGTCTTATAGATGGTAGGTGTAAGCAACTGCGGACATGTACATAAAACATCTGATTAAATCTTATTATTATTGTCGTCATTAGGTTTACGATTTCTTCATTTGCTTTATTTTTCAGCCACGCAACAATTATTTTTTTAACATCGGGTTTGTTACATGGGTATAATCCTAGAATTTTATTTAGTTTGTTATAAAGCATAAGGGGCATGTATAACGTTGGAATTTATTAATAGAATAAACACAGTAACTGGACAGACCCTATCTTTACGCCTCTTTAATGTTAGGTTATTGTCATAGGGAAGTTTTATATGTTGAGGCAATATGGTATCTTTATTGAAAAGTTGTCTAACAGTTAAAACGTCATACTCAGAATATAGTTTAAGGATTTTATTACTTTTATAAAAGGAGGTCACTTCTACAGATCCCTTTACAGAAAAGAAGAGAAAACAACCTTGGTGGACACGACCGTTACGTCCGTTACTATGAAAAGCGCGGGACACTGAAGGACGAGACTTAGATAATAGTCCAACGTATTTTCGCATTGGCGACGCGGAGACGACTGAAATGCGCGCGGCGATAGGCGCGCGGGGAAATCCGTTACTTTCCAATGCCATATATCAACGTATATCCGCGTGATCGGTTAGTTTTGCCGCGCGTCGTTTCGGAGCCCTGGGGCGCGCGTGTCGCAGTATGACCAAGACGGCGCGTTACACTTTGGATTTTTGAATGTATGGACAATTGAAATTGGAAGTTGTTTGGACATCTAACTTGACAAGTGTGTATTTGGATTTTCAATTCCAGTTCACTATGCAGTGAACGTTCAGTATTTGCAAATTGCATACATTTGGTTTTATACCTACTTTAAAATTATGCAACATTGTCGATAATTTTTCATTTTTCCTTATACGGTGTACCTACAGTGAACCGTATATTTGTTTGTTTTTTACTATTTACGTAGGTTTGTAAATAAAGAAAAATGTCCAAATTAATAAAATATTTGAAAATACTTATTTCACGTTTTATTTTTTCTAAGAATATATTTAATTATAATATGTGTCACAGCATTTTAACCTGCGAAATTACTTGCTTAAGTCGATTGTTACTATATTATATTTACCTACTGATAAATAAATATTTTGAAAAATGAGTGTTTACAAAAAGAAACACAAACATACTTTTGCTAGCATTTTTTTTGTTTTTGTTTTACTTAGTGTTAGGTCTGAATTCCTCAGGGTGGTTGTTGTTGTTGCAACTTTTCTCTTGGATTGCTTCGGTGTCTATGGGGGAAAGTTGCGTCTCGCCGAGACCTACATTTTGATAGGTCGAACAGTATGGTTTTCACCATCAGTTTGGGAGTTGTAGATTTTAATGTGTTTTTTGGAATTTTTGGATTGGAGTTTTTCGTTTGGTTTTTCGTTGTGGATTTGCTTCCAGTTTGAAAGGGCCCTTCTCAGGGCCACTGCGGAGCACTCCTTACTGCTGCCTCTTGTTGTTTCCTTTGTTAAACTGTCGTTATTAATTGTTATTGTTGTTGATTGTTTTCTTTGTTATTTATTATTGTTGTAACCCAACCAGAGCTGGATTCTCCGACTGACTCAGTGGTCGGCAGGGCTGTCTACTGGTCAATGTCTGAGGAATCAGGGGCTGGCGAGACCCGTCCATCGGGGAGGGGGGGGCGTAAGCTCTCTTACTCCTCGGCTGTGACGAGGCCAGTACCGCGGAGGCTAGGTGAGGCGAGTGGATCAAGCGACAAGGGCACTGTGGAGCCCAAAATGGGCGCGGAAGCGGTCCGGTAAAATGGGCGCGGAAGCGGCGAATATAGTCGAGGAGCCGGTCCCTCTGAAGGTGACAAAAGCCAAGACCGGCTGTGGTAAACCGTTCAGTCATGATGTTGGCCTTTCGCGTGCTAAACGCGAACTAAGGGAGTACGACAAGTACGAGTCCGACTCGAACCTGTCGGACATGGGAGCCCTCTCGGACGATTCTCAATCGTACAAGGGACTCACCGATAGAATCCTGTCCAAGTTTGATTTTGACGGAGAATCGGAGTCAAGCCAGAAGGACCGGTCCGAAGGCTATAAACGGCTGCGGGAGGAAAATGGGCGCCTCCGCGGTCAGATAGAAAAGCTTGAAGCAGAAATATCGTCACTCAAACGAGCACTTATTGAAAGGCCCAGCCCAGTTGTGTAATCGGGAGAGCCACCATCGACCATGGCCGCTACCCAGATGTTAACCAGGGCGGAGTTCCTGGAGACATTTGGGTCCTTGCAGGAAGAGCTGGTCTCTCACATAGACAGCATCCTGATCTCCCGCTCCGCGAATCAGGAGTCTGAAGTGAGACCCCTTCCGGAGCGACGGCCATCAAATGAGATGACGACGCACAGCGGCACTACCATGGAGAAGGCACAAACCTCCCAAAATACGACACTCGCTCCGCCGGCTAACTTGCCCAAGGCGGTGAGAGCGGCCAAAGTGGCCAGGAAGACCGAGCCCAGAGCAACGAACCCTGCTAGGGAGACTGAGGATGGCCCCTCCGGCACTACTGAAATGTGGTCGGAGGTGGTGCGGGGCAGAAAGAAGCGGCCCATCACTGTAGCGGCGCCAAATACCAAGAAAACCAAGCTCCCTAAAGAGCCAAAGTCACTTGCGGTGGTGGTGTCCTTAAAACCTGAGGCGGTTGCCAAGGGCGCCACCTACGGGGAGGCGATCACTAGGGCTAAAGCCTTGGTATCCCTGGACGCCCTTGGCATAGGGCCACCCAGATTCCGCGTGGGCATCACGGGAGCCCGTATAATGGAGTTGCCAAAGGACACCACTGCCGCGCAAGCAGACAGTTTAGCGGCAGGAATTGGTACCGTCCTAGGTGATACCGCAAAGGTCACCCGACCTGCAAAATCAGCCGACATCCGAGTCAACGGGCTCTATGACAGGGTGTCGGCTGAGGAGCTCAGAGCCAAGTTGGCATCAAGTTCGGGCTGCACTCCCGAACAAATCAAGGTTAGTGCCGTCCAAGTGAGTCCCAACAAACCAAACTCGGCGTTTACGTCCTGTCCGGTGGAGGCGGCTAGGAAGCTGGCGAGCGCTGGTCGGATAGCAGTAGGATGGAGCCTTGCCTCCATCCAGATAATGGAACAGCGCCCCATGCGCTGCTTCAAGTGTATGGGGCTCGGGCATCCAGCGGTCCGATGTCCGTCCACCAAGGACCGCAGTGGATTGTGCCACCGCTGCGGAATGGACGGGCATAAAGCCAGCAGATGTGAGGCTACTTTTAAGTGTGCCATCTGTAGTGACGCAGTCCTTCCAGCAACCCACAGAATGGGGGGGTTAAGCTGCAAACCCCCATCGGTAAGAGGTCGGCTCATCGCGGCCGCACCAGCCGAATGCATACGGGCTCCACCGGCAGCAAGGGAGGAGCCCATGGACTTGGCCCAGGGCCAATAATCTCAGATTAGAGGGAGCGGGCGGAGGAAGCTCCAGCCGCTCCTAACGCAGATGAGTGGGCAGGCGAAGACGGGCGTGTGACGCCCTCCTTCAAATGCCCAGGACCTGCGCGCATGGCCTGGCCGCTGTGCGCGCGTCCAAAGGTCCTCTCGTCTGGGGATTGTCTCGGTGCCCCGGGCAATCTCCCCCTTGGCGTCAGCTTGGCTAACAGGCTGAGCTGTCCGGAGTTGGATCGGAGTAGTTGGTTCGCCAGAGCCCGGTCCAACTCACACAAGGGCTTCAAGGGGTCACCGGGGAGTTTTAGTGGGTAGGACCAGTCCCTTTAGGACTGGGTGAGTCCCACATACCCCTATCGCCTAGCCAGCGGTAGGGCATCCGTAAATGGATTTCTCCTCGACAAAAAAAAAAAAAAAAAAAGGTCTGAATTCCTCAACCATTAATATTCAAATTAAGCTTAAATACGTACGATGTTTCTGCTATCGCTATTAAAATATATACGCGGGTGAGTGGGACCTATTAATTCGGGTGAGTCGGGAAAATTAGTCATCAATTTAATTTTCGGGTGAATGGGACATACTTTTCCGGGACAGTTGGGAAAAATAATAATTCGGGTGAATCTTGCGGGCGAATGGGACCTAAACCCTACCTGCTACGGTTACCCACGGTCTACTGAGTACTGAAAAATTTTGATATTTGGTCTATTGCAAAAAATTCGTCTCCCCGAGACCCCTTAAATGAGTTCCGACACGGGCGTATGCGACGCACCGCTTCCGAGATATTTTCAAAAATGTCAATTTTCAAATTTCGTCGTAACAGAAAAATTGGTCTCCCCGAGACCTCTTAAATGAGTACCAACACGGGGGGTCTGCGACGCGCCGTTGTTGAGATATTACCGATAAAAAATTGGCGCCGCGTCATTGCCGAGTAACGACTGAGGTGGTTCGAGGGGGGGTGGCAAAATTTTCGCTTTTCATCGCTCCGGCAGACCCCGTGCCGTAACCCGGCTTGCGAAGCCGGGGTTGCGAATTCCTCTCTTGGGTGGGAGGAGGGAGACGGTACCGGACGACGGATCTCGGTGGGCGATGGTTATCCGACAAAGTGACCGCAGCGATAGCTGTCACCGTTGAGGAGCTACGAGCTTTCAAAGATCCTGGACGGTTGTATGGGAGTGTAAAAAACATGTATGTGGGGAGGGGCGCGATTTGGTAACCCCCGATGGTCCTCTAACCCCTCTGCCACACTATGCTCCTCGCGCTGCTCATCGCTCTGCTCCTCGCGCTGCCGCGATGTTGCCCTTCTGTCCACACGCTTCTCTACTCGCGCGATTAATCGCGACGCGCCGCACTAGGTCATTTGCTTTTGCAACAGAATGGACGTGGAAATTGAGAGAGCGTGCGCGCTATGCATTTTTAGCTAATTTTATAAATGTTATAGAAATATACGTCGTCGTCGTCGTCCTCGACAAATTATTACATTTTATTATCAACAAAATTATGAATCCTTATCAAAATCAGCAAGTTTATCGTCATAAGTATTTATACGTGTGATTTTTACTGCATTTGTTTTGCATTTATCGTTAAAGATATTACGATATAATTGTAAAGCACGACTGCGCCGGGTACCACAGATGCAGTGCAACATCAAGACACGCTACGCTACGCTTTTATTGTTAACTAGCTGTGCCCGCGGCTACGCCTGCGTGGAATCCAGATTGTTTCTCGGTGGTAGCGTATGTGTCTTGATCTTGCACTGCCTCTGTAGTTACACGGCGCGGTCAATATATCAATATTGGCGAAAGATTTTTTAAATCGGATATAGTTTCGAAGATTACCTCATACATACAAACTTTACTTATTTATAATATTAGAATTTTATATATTAGTGCTTGCCTTAACGCTCTGTTCTACGGTTCCCGGGTTCGATTCTCGGCAGGGTCAACTTTGAAAAATGAACTTTTCAAATTTAGCTCTTGTCTGGATTTGGAAAGTAGTGGCAGGGCACACTGCGTTTTTCGCAGTCATTTGGGCAACCCGTCTGGCGGCAGTAACCACCCCCTTACAGAAGACCACCGTGAAACAACAGCACGTGTGCTGTTGTGTTTCGGTGAGTGAGTAAGGGATCCCAGAGCCCATTTCTCTATCTCCTTGGCACATTATTTGTTAAAGTAGGTTGATTACTGACATACTACTTCACTTTCAATAGACAATATAATATATAAAATAAAAAAGGAAAAAATAAGTGTCAGTTGCTATGGTGTTGTTAGAGAGTGAAAAATAAAAAAATATAAAAAAGTATTAGTGTTGTGTAAATAAATAAATAATACGTGTTAACCAAATAAATTATAACTAACTATTTAGACTTCTTCTAATATTTATAATTATTAATAAATAACAATTATAAACGAACAATTCAATAACTATAGCCGAAACTTTCACTGACTTTGGTGAGTGCACAAACATTTATTCTTCCACTGTGAAATAGTTTCAAGAATATTGGCGTTGCTTGTGTTATAGGCGACGGTAGCCACCTACCATCAAGTGGACCGTCGGCCTGTGTGCCGATCTTTACATAAAAAAAAAAAAGATAATTTCTTTTTATTTTAGAATTCGCGTCGCACGACAAAACTTTTTTTTTGCAATAAACATTTATATAATTAGTTAATACTAATTATATAGTTAGTTGTTTTATACTTTTATTTATTCATTCGTTACAGAAGCAGTATGAACAATTTTACTACAATTTAAAAAAGCCGTCGGCGGCATGATTAAGCGTACGCGTGAAGTGTTTCCATAGCGAGCGCTCGATTCGGAGTGCGTCTGCCCGCGATTATGTGGCCGGTGACTCGCGTTCATATTGCCGCTCTTTGAATCGCGCTTAAAAACCGACAAAGCATGGATCGGTGGGCAAGACGAGGAGCATGACGTGCGGCATGACGAGTAACGTTGCCACACTACGTCTCTGCCTCCTTTCCTCGCTACTTCCCATGCCACTCGACGAGTGTGTGGCAGTGGCAGGGGCATAAGACATTCCGCAAACCCCCCTGTCCTAGCTCTCAGCACGTCAGATTAATTATACTCTCTTGCAACTCTTTTCTTTATCATGAAAAACGGTCTATGTATGCGACTTCACCGCTCGTGCAAAGTAGTAAGCAATAGGTGGCTTGATAAACTTCATAGACATCGTGGTACAATCATTAGTATATTAGTAAGAAAGAAAGAAAACTAAGTAGGAAAGAAAGAAAAATAACCAAATTTCACCTATTATGATTTCTATATGTAATTAAATTATATTCATTAGGTAATTTAATTAGTCTAAGCACAAATTGTCTTTAGTGCTCGGTGTCTTTTAAGTTTGCATGACGTTTTTTGCCGTAGTTTTTTGCTATGTCTATATTTCTTTGTTCACAACCTCAGATAACTTTCTTAGAATTTAGGCACATAATATTAATTAAACTCTCAACTTGTCTGTAACTCTTTATCATAAAAAATGGCCGATGTATACGACCTCGCCTCTCATGCAATAGGAGTAGTAGGTAATAGCACAGTCTAACCTAACCATACTTACGTAGGTATTTTAAGAAAACCACGATTCTTTATAATAAGTATATTATAAGCAACGACACGACAAAACGTAAGTGTTGTAATCCGGTCGTGAAGCGCACGCGTTTTTCTAAAAGCGTAGTTGGAATTCACTGAGGCCCGCCGAGGTGCCCGCTGACATCATCGCTGCGCGAGCGACGGCGACGCATGCGGCAGGGGCGAGGAAACACGGCACGTGTAAGTGGATGCCTACAGCTTACAGTATTTAATGTAAAAAATGTAATAAAAAAATGTTAAAGCTCAATTAATTTGTTTTCTACTGTTTACCATAAATAATTCCAATTTGTTTTACTTATATGTGGATCTCTTAATTAAACGGTCAACTTGTTTTGTACCTACCACTTGTAACTCTTCTTTATCATAAAAATGGACGTAGGTATAATAACGTGGCCATACAATACCTACCATAAATAGTAAGTATATTTAATTTGATAAATCTATTTTTTTAAAAATTGATCCGGCGAAATTATTTGTTTTTAAAGATCGTAGGTATTTTAAATAGCTATAGCGAGGTTTTGTGATTTTGTACTAAATAAAATGTCAACTTGTCTGTCAACGTTTATCATAAAAAATTATTTGTTCGAGTCACAATGATGCTCGGTTCGAAGTGTGTATACCCACCTGTGTCAATACTCCACAACTAATTAAGTACTAATTAGCAATCATTCAAACCTGTTCAAATGATTTCAAACGATTAACATGATTTTGTAAAAATATACCTACATGCGTTCAATCAACATTGATATTGTTTAATGTTATAAATACTTATTATATTACATTTTATAAAAGTACCGACTTATTTTAATCCCTTGTATCTATTTTATCAACTACAATATTTTTTTAAAGTATTATTTTGATGTATTTTGAATAGACTCGAAAATATTTTTTTCGTAATTTTGAGAATTTTTTAAAATTAAACAAAAAAAGATCAAGTTTTTAGCTTAAAAATTGAAAAAGATGTATGTTTTGTAAAAAAAATGTGTGGTAGGGGGTGAAGGTTAGTAAAGTTGTGGAGACCACCAGAGACCCTCTATAAAACGCTGAAAACCCGACTCTGCTAGCTGTAATAGTTTTCGAGATCCTCTCACCATTTTTTTACCAGATCAAAAAGACCAAGTCTTCGGAAACTCCTGGAACTGCACATCTAATGGACTCTTCTCTTTCTATGAGAAAAGTTTCTTTGAAGAAAAAAGAAAAAAAATATATGGGAGGGGTGTCAACCGAGAGGAATATCCCCCATTCGAGTAGACCATCAAAAGCAACCCCGAAAATGATGACAACCCACCCTAATGACCGTCGCCGTAGCTCGTACCGTCTGGCCGCTGGCCTACTTTAAAAATTATAGCTTCTCGCGCCGGGACTTCAGATAGAAAAAATCGTTTAACTAGGTACTAAATGTAAAACACATACCTTGACCTTCACTTTTGTCTTCATTCAAAAACAAATTCAAATGACGACTTTAAAATAATGTCGATGTGCGCACAGTTCAACTAGCGCATTCAAACAACCGAGGCGGATCTACAATGTATGGAGCATTGCGAATATACAATATCTAGATTAGGTATAATAAATTCATAATTGATCGACCGTTACAGTATCGGTACCTATTCGGATCAAAACAAGTATTACTGGAAGTACGAGTATATAAAGTGATCAACATAAGTAATTGATTTTTGAAATATATACGGAGCCAAAAAGTCTTCGTGCATTTAGAAAATTTAGCCTTGACGGATCCCACCGTTGCATGAAATCGTTGAAAAAATATTTATCGAATAATAGGTACTATCGACGAATATATTTGGCAACATCGCATAATAGAATGCTAGGATGCCGTATTACCTATTCGGATCAAAACAAGTATTACTGGAAGTACGAGTATATAAAGTGATCAACACAAGTAATTGATTTTTGAAATATAATCGGAGCCTAAAAGTCTTCGTGCATATAGAAAATTTAGCCGTTACGGATCCACTGTTGCATGGAATCGATGTAAAAATATTTGTCGAATATATCGACTATGGACGAATATGTTTGGCAACATCGCATAGTAGAATGCTACGACGCCATCTCGCCCGAGAAATACGCAACTAGATTAAAGTTATTCGGGTCAAAAGGTGGAGTCAACAATGTACGGGCTCGTGGCATGATCAACAAAGTGCCCAAAGATATGTTTATATATATATATATATATATATATATATATTAATAAATAAAATTCTGAACAGTTTTACGTTTATTCAATTACTTAAATAAAAAAGCTAACCTCCTCAGAATAAAAAACAGACCTGAAGGAACGTATGTTATGATAAAGATTATTATGCTGAATAAGTTTTTCTTCTTTGTCTTAGCTGGACGAACAACTTTTTAGCTTATTAATTCACAGGAATATAGCAATGTACCCTTCCTATTGTAATTCAAATTTACCAAAATCAAAATTCAGACCAACTTTCAGAGCATGAGTCTTAAAATATAAATTGTTGTGTGATTACTCCGAATAATAAATGATACACATGATACATGTATGTAAGTTTAGTAGTGGCAAATTAGGTATACTGTATTCCATTGGCAGCAATAACTACTATTTTCAGTAGATCAGTCTGGAACCAGGGCTATGGTGATGTTTTATCTAAATTAATGAATATCACAGGCTTCATTGCATCAGGATCGACACCGCACTTGCATCCCCACTACTGTTGCTTGTTTCTGATGAAGAATACCAATTAAGTTGGCTTTAAGCCTGTCCACTACTCTTAAAAAATAGTACCTAATTAATAATTTTTTTACAATGCGACTTATTTTCGACTTATTTTATAGTTGATATATCAGATATTATTACACTTAAAATATTAAAATAAAAGTACTATTTCCACTATTATTATTATTTATTAAAATAGTTTGAAAAGCCCATTGGTTGAGTGGACAAGGTCTTTACTTTGAGTTCTGACTCAACGGTTCCGGGTTTGATTCCCGGCAGGGCTAACTTTAGTAATAAACTTTTAAAGCTGACCCTGATCTGAAGTGTGTGGCAGGGCACAATGGTATGCAGCCATAATTTGGGCAGCCCCTCTGGCGGCAGTGACCACCGTGAAATAACATCATGTGTGCTGTTGTGTCGGTGTGTGAGTAAGGAATGCAAAAGACAATTTCCCTACCTTACCTTACACTTGCAGCACCTGTGGCTTTGTGTTAAGAGGCGATGGGAGCCACCTATCAAGTCGACCATTTCTTTAAAAAAAAATCATGTAAAAATAATTTTCTTCCGAATTTGAAACTATATGTGAGGATGGTTTTTTTCAACGTCCACTTCAAAAAAGTCATCTCAAAATAATACCAAGATCCTTTATTTAAATATAAAATAAATGCTGCGCAGAAACAAGACGAAGACAAATGGATCTCCGCGGACTCGTCACGACATAATGACATCTCATAAATTGACGCGTCCAAAGCGGCATCTCCCTAATCAAGCGTCGGTGAACAAAAGTTACACAAAGTAACTATAGGTACTCCTATAATCCGGTTATTCGACTCGCAGCTTTACATTAAATTATGCAAGTAATAAAATCTCATTCTGTCTGACTCCACGACAAAACTGTCCTTTTCAAGCACGCAATTTCTCAAAACATTGTCGCGTCATTTTTCATTGCATCAATCAGAGTTCGCTTGTGTGGACGACTCGGCTCTTTTAGGGTTGCCACTCGCTGAAAATCTTATATTTACTTACATTTTGCTTTCTATTTATAGGGTAACTATTTATGATGAGCACATTGGGAAAGTAGTTTAAGTGTTTTCCTTAACTGAATCGCTGATACAGATTCGATTACTGGTACGGCCAACTGTGCCAAGACTCTTTTCAAAGATTACTTACTCAGGTCTGTGTGCATTTAACACTGTCTGTTGTAGAAATATCTCATAACACAAACTTACATGTGCATACACTTTTAATGTGTTTTGTCTTGGCCATTTATTTATATATTAGCTGATTCAGCCTCAGAATAAAAACCCGTTCCTTACAAAATATATAAGAAAATGAATTTAATTCACAATTTTTGTTTTCAACAAATCAACAACTTCAAGCGGAGACAAATTCAACAAATCGAACATAATAAAAATTGGTCCAGCGTTTCTTTCGTTATAATTTCTTTTGACACATAACCACTTATGACAAAGCTTGTGACTTATGAAACCAAATTGAGACAATAGTATAAATCACGCAACATAACCTAAAAGAATCTCGCACTGCAGGACATCAATAAATTCGTTACTTTTTATCCTGTCGGCATCAAATCTTTGGATAAAAGATGTTAAGAACGCGATCATTAATAAGAAATAATTGCTTCATTAAAATACTTCTCCGCTTAACACTTGCAAAAACATGAACTTTAATCCTTTTTAGGTCCCAGACCTTAAATAAAACCAACATAATATGATTGGTAGCGAAACTTGGTACAACTAGACCATGGTTTTCTTTCCAGAAGTTCCTTCACTAACCGAATATTTATCATGATCCTCTTTATTATCGACCTGAACTGAAGACACCCATTGCTACCGTGAATGTACTTATATGTGTAATATGCGACCACAGACTACTACCGTTGAAGATGTGAATACAACACTTTCCTAAGACGTTTACTACATATACATCTCTGGTCAATCTCGTTGGAAGCCATCCAGGGTTAAGTTCTGCTATAGCTTGCATATTTATAGCTGTATATTTATGTTGTATTTATTCGAATAAAACCATATTAAATGCATACTTTTTCGTTTCTATCTTGTTCTCCGAGACGCTGGGTCCCTGACCTTTTTAGCTACATAACTGACATGACCTTATCTCAGAATTGAGCACTATCTCGTTCAGCGATTAACCGTAGCTATTATCCAGCAAAGTTAATGCTGTTTACTTACTTCATCTCTTCAGCTTTTACAATTGAGTAATGAAAATCTGTGTTTTTTTTAAATCTTTTATTCTAGTTTTCTACCAAAAAAAAATACTACTTCCTCATCAAAACATTTGATCAAAACAAATAAGACTCATCACGTATTTAATGCGATCACGTATTTAATGTGTTTAAATGTAATGTGTTAAAAAACTCGAACCTGACAATCAGTCGCAATTTTTTAAATAGAAACTTCCGCATGAAGTTAGTTATTATTCATAATAATGGTAATGGGCTCCTTCGTGAGTTTATGGTTTAATTATTTATAAAAACAACTTATTAATAAATTGTATGAAAAGACGAAGAGATTCAGAATACAAATTTCAGATGAAACGGAAATGACCACAAACAATTGGGTTTTAATCTACTAGTCGCTTTTTTATTTATTTATTTATTTTATTTTAGGGAAATTTACAGGTATTAATATTACATAGTAATAATTCTAATAGAAACATACACCAAATAAAAAAATTCCACTTATAGCATGAAAGAGTAAATACAATTACAACTAGCATTCACAGTAGGCAAGATACACTAAAATAATCGATTTATAGTTTACTTAAAGAATTTTTCGGTTAAAATGATTCTAGCATTAACTATAGAGCTGTGGAACAGGTCGACATCTGTATCTAACAACATTTCATTAAAAAGCCTGCATGAACGAGGCATGAATGAATTTTTCCTGTAATTTGTTTTGCCTTGAGCTACATGCAGTAAAGTGTGATTCCTTAAATTAGTATGCGGAACATTTACACATAATTTAGATAATAATTCAGGTCAATTTTACCCTTTGCAATTCTCATCAAATAACAAATATCACTAATGTTACGCCTATATTCAAGAGGAAGAAAATGGTAGCACCTGCATCTTTGAATATAATCTTTCATATTATTATTTTAATACATATTATTATGTTTAACTTAAATTTAAGTGATTTAAAAGTCAGATAACAGCTACTATTGTAATTTAATTAATTTTTATTATTTAAGCCTCTTTATTTTTATTAAAAAATATATCATTTAATAATAATATGTGTACTATACTATCTTTCTCCGTTTATACGACAAAACTTTGAGGCACAATTGCACATCCCTGATTGCACTTGCAGGGTTGTCACATCAACTGTTAAATAGAGTGTGAGCCAATGAATATTTTTATTGACGCGTCCAACAAGTTTACTTCGGATAAGGACGAGCATACTGCGTTGCTTGCTGTACATAAAACTCATCGATGTAACAATTTTAAACCATATTCCAACAGAAATACTGTTTATTTTCACGCTTAAACATGAAAATGTGAGGATACACTAATTTGAACCCTAATCTCTTTATGTGTAATACAAAATTGAATGGACAAGTTTAAATTAAAAACTCTGTAAAGATGAAAGTCATCAAAATAATGTAAGTAGATCTGCAGACGATAAGTTCTTTTCTCGAACGTTTCTTATGCAAATATTGAGATAATGTTGCTACCATTAATCAAGCGACTAACAAAACGACTCCCATGCTCTTTGATACGATACCTCACGTGTCCTATACGTTTATAAGGAGAATATCAATCAAAGTTGCCTTATGGAGTTACTTATTCATCATTGCTTGCTTAAGATCATTTATCAAGTAATTATGCACTAAAATGTAAATTAAAGTGAAGGCTTATTACATTTATACCTCGACTAACTTATAGATTTAGCAAAAAAGCCCCAATTAATATACCATATAAGGTAGGACAGTAAAAATATAGAACATTATAAATTCTGTGACTGAAATAAGGGACTAACGATTGTATTCTCTCCACTGACCTAACGATTATGTGACATCATAACCCTTAATTCAAAATGTAACCTTTTTATGAATAAAGTCATACTTGTTACAATATAGGTATATCAAAAGTATTTTGCAGTGTTCAAAAAGGATTTCTAAGAATTCAGAGCAACATTGAATTTTTTTAAGCAATTTTTTTTATTAATGCTGATTTCGGCTTATCATAATTTTATTATGATATGATGTAACGTAGTTCTTTATTGTGCATATACCTTTTACCTTTATTAATAAAGTTCTGTGAAATTATATACTTTTCATGATTGGTAAAAAAATGCATTTTAAATTACTATTGAATCTAGTCAAAAATTAAATATTTTTTACTAGATTCAGTGTTAGTACATTGGAGTAGAGGAGTTTTGCTTGGAAACCAAAACATTCCATTGGCTGACCACCAGCTCATTGGAGCTACGACCTCAAGATAGCACTTGGCAGTGAATGGAACGAGTATCGGCATCATCATCATGCAGCCTGGTTTTATCGTTATTAACACGTCCTTGTATGTAGTTACTTATAATAATGATTTGAAATAACTAGCTACGTACCTACCTAATTAAATTAGAGCGCGGCAAATTCAAATTGAAAGAAATCTTACCAATGTTAAAAGCTTCATTTTACATGTTCTTACAGTGAACTATTATGTACTAACGTATAGCTCACTGTGTTCTTAGATATTTTTTGTTAATATAAAAAATGGATAAGAGTAATTATTATTTGAGCATGTCGACTTCAAAACTGTTGTGTAACTGTTCAAAAGTGTTGTGTAACATTTATAAATACGATACTAATTCTGTTGTTTGCGATGGGTAATGTCGCAGCGTAGGGCTGGGCGGGCCGCCCTCGCCTGGCTGCCAAATGTTAAAGCCACGTGCGTTGGCTACAACAGATATAGCAAGCCGGCGACGCCACAGGAAATTACACCATTGTTCTGTTCTATAACTACGCTTTACACGAACGATAACAGCGCTTTGTTCAGAGCTGGGGGCTTCTCACGTGCGTCGCATCTTTAACTAAACCATTTACCTACAAACAACACGTGTCCGTACCGACAAAAATTACAATTAGCTTTGAGAAATAGGTCATAGCAGAGACTGAGTAACTAGAAAAAAATATTGGCAGAGCAACTAATGACACTGTATGGACACCTGCAAGTCGACAATACAAACATACTGTTTAAGTAAATAGGTCTTTATCTGTCTAATCTGGAGCTACATATAAAAATGAATGTTTCTATATAGTATATGAAACTAGATGGGCGAAGCCGCGTTGCACAGGTAGTTACTTATAATATAAATGTACTTATTGATATGAAATAAAGATGCATTTTTTTATTTAATGTTAATTAAATGTAATATTATTTACATTTCATTAATAAGCTTTTTAAGTTTACTTCCTTACATATTATAAAACAAGTCCCCCGCCTCGTCTATCTGTCTGTATGTACGTTAGCAATAATCTCAGAAACTACTGAACATATTTTCATGCGGTTTTCAGCAGTAAGATCGATCAGCGAGGAAGGTTTTTGTATGTATTTTGCAGAAAAAAATCTGTGTTTTTTAAAACAACTTGTGGACTGAACTTATTAATAACTTTTATTTATTCATTTTATATCATAATCTCTCGCAAAAGTCATTTGGGATGTATCACTTCAAGTACATTAATCTAGAATGAATAAAAAAATGAATATAAGACGGCTGTCAGGCGAGAGCCTTCTATGACTCAAGTTCGCTATTCACTTGCTTGTATAATGCATTATTGTGTTCACCGATATCCGTATTCAAAGTAATTTCCTCGATGTATGAACTTACGTACGTACCTACCTAAATTTCTAAATAATAAGTCATAATAATGCAAATGGAAGTCTTTAAATACATAAAATAAAAAGTCTGTGTTCATCTGAAATAATATAGGTATATACTTTTCAAATACATATGTACTGAAAGGAATTTTCAAATTGAAAATTAACATAGGAATTTATAAAATTTGTTTTCTCTCATTATAATGTTGAAAATAATGTTTTTTAGTACAAACAATGTTAAACACCATCCATTAAGAAAAATACAAAATTGCCTTAATTTTTTTAACGTAATAAAATTACCCATTGAAACTGAATATATATTTATAATATTACATTTACCTAGTTTTCCTTTTTTGATTTTAATAAAGATGGTCAGATAGGCTGACGGCCCACTTGATGGTAGGTGGCTACCGTCGTCTATAACCACAGAATTCTGAATAATATAAAACAATTGCCTTATTCAGATTTCTGTGCTTATAAGACAATAACGCCACAGGTGCTGCAACTGCTCTGCCGACCAAGTGCTTAAATAACTCAAGCAAAGCAAGCATCAAAGCACTAGACTTCTAACTGTTTGGAAGTGATAATTGTAGCATTCACTGCATAGTAATATTAGTAACTGTATAACAAATTATTAGTTGATATTGTTTATATAGTTGTATTTAGAAATTATATCAGTAGTAATTGCGACTGCGATTCAGTCTTTTGGGCAGCCTCTTACAGAAGACCACCGTGAAATAACAGCACGTATGCTGTTGTGTTTCGGTGAGTGAGTAAGGGATGCCGGAGCCCATTTCCCCATCCACTCCTAATCCCTTATCCTTAATCTTACTGTAGTCAGCAGCGCACTTGCAGCAGCTTTGGCGTTGCTTGTGTTATAGGCGACGGTACCCACCTACCATCAAGTGGACCGTCAGCCTGTCTGCCGACCTTAACATAAAAAAAGTATTCTCTCTATATCATTGTTAATTCTAACAAAACATATGAAATGTAACGAATTCTAAGAAAACAATAAATAGAATCATTAGTTAGTTAGCATACATTTACTTTCGGGCTTACATACTTTTTCTACGCGAGTGAAAGCACTGACTTCTGCTGTGCTTGTGTCCAAACTACATTCTGAAATCAGATTTTCCCTTTGTTGGGTTTTCATTTCAATTTCTGTTATTTTGTGTTAATGTATTTTTTGGTTTATACTATAAACTAAAGTTATCATTAATATTATTTACTTATTTTGAGGATTTTTTTAATACTTATAAATAATTTAAGCGGGCCATATACACCTAACGCTAAAAATAGCCGAATAACAAAATAGCGTTATTGATATTTCCGTAGCTGGAGTGACGATTTGCAACTATAAACAGTGAATATATTTGGCATTTGTAAATGTAAAAAAATCAAAATATACCATACAACATACACGACTCGTGAGAAGCGATCGAAAATAGCTATGGAGATAACAATTACATTCACTGATCGGCTTCTTAGGCGGAGTTTTGTCTCGTAAAATTTAATAAGTGACGTAGTACGACTATAAAGTTATTGTTCAGAAAGTAGGACGTCGATAATAAAAAGTGTTAGTTTATTAGGGCGTTTGCATACAAACGGCGTTTGGCAGCTGTAAGCGCGAGTGTTCGGTGCAGCTGTGATATGCCGCTTGCTAAGTCGAGGCGCGGACTACTCTATGTGAAAATCATCGCACTGAGTTTCACATACAGGCGAGCGCAACTGCAGACTAAATTTATAGGGGAGCTGAGTGACACCTTGCCTGACCTAATATTTGAACTATTCGATAAAAAAATAAACGAAGTAAGTAACCTTTAATTACACTAAACAATAATTCGACAATGTCTGTTAAAGTCAATGAAGAATAATATGGAATTAAAACTATAGGGAATAAATCCAGTGTTTCCATCGCCTATTGTCTATTAATTGATAGGATAAATAAGGATAGGAGAAAGGTTTTTTGCATAAATTACTCAATCACCTAACCATAACAGCTCAAGCAGTGATTCTGTGTAAGGAGTTGGTTATTGCTAGCATATGGGATGCCTAAGAACGCAAACATAATAAAATAATTTCATAATACAGGTAACTTTGATATAAGAAGAATTTTGATACAGACAATCCGACGGTAAGTAACTTCGCTTGCCTAAGGACTCAAGCAAGACCAGAGGGTTGCAGGCACTGCCGTCCGTCCCTGCAAGAATTTGTTGAATATTAAGAATTATTAATCAGGGTTGTATTTTTTGTACAAATATTGCACGAGCTAGATTTACAGGGATGTGTTTTTAAATTACGTATCAATTTTAATGGTTTTTTTTTCTATTAAAACGAATTTTTACTCATGATAAATCTTAAACGACAATAAATTTCAATTCTAACTATTATTTTATTCTCTCTAATTTATTTACAGTTAACAATCACTTATTTAACATGACAGCCATAAAATAACAATCAAGTGATACTAATTAATTCATTCGCATGTAAAACATAGTAATTATTCAATGATTTGCATTTATGATTATAAATTCAACACATTCTATTTTGAAATCTATATATCACGTACATAGAGTTAATTTTATTAAAACCAATGTTTATACAAAATGAAATCATTTTTATTTATTAAGTTTATTATATGCTAAAAAGTTTTAAGTATCCAATTAAAATGAAATAAAAAAATATGCACATGTCAAAATTTAAACTGTTATAATCTCTGGTCGGCTTTTGGTTTTCATAAACTGATATGTAAAAAGCACATATTATACGTATGTTCTTAAATTTATATATTTACTACCTGACCCGGCGTACTTCGTACGGCCTCAGAATCAATAACTTTTAATGTTTTATTAACTTATTAGCTGAATTAAATCCAATTCCTTAATAAATAAATATGAATTAGGTTCCATAAATGTATCAAAAGGAAATTATAAAGAAATCAAGAATAAATCTATTTTAATTACATTGAAATCAATGTAATGTAATGTATTTTTATTTCGATCGCTATTGAAGCGAATCGAAATAATTCGTGTATTTTTATTTTTGTATTTGTTATGTATCAGACATGACGTTGTATACCATTTTTTTTTAAATTATTTACTTACTTAAGTATTGGCATATAATGCGTTTGGCAGGGTTTAAGGTTGCGTATCTCAACGATTCCTGACCCATAGACGACGCGAGGAAACACCGTGGTTTTTTAGTGAGTAGAAATGCCACATATGGGATCATATACATATATGAGATCACGATCACCATATCGTAATATCGCGGCCCACGCAAAAAAGGCCACACTGCGTTTCGCAATCATTTGGGCTGCCCATCTAGCGGCAGTAATCACCCTTTTCGTGAAATAACAACACGTGTGCTGTTGTGTTTCGGTGAGGGAGTAAGGGATGTCAGAGCCCATTGCACTATCGCTTTCCTAATCACTTTATTTTTAATCTTGCTATGGTCGGCAGCACATTCGAGCACCTGTGGAGTTACTTGTGTCATAAACCGTTAGTCTCTCTGACGATCTTAAAATTAAAAGAACTTTCCAATGCCTGAGGAAACTTCTCGAAGCCGAGACGAACAAAAAAAATCATCGAAATGTATCAATCCTTTCGCGACATATCAACAAAAAACCGTTCCATACAAAATATATGAGAAAATGAACTTGTTCTTTTGTGAATATTTCAGATGTTCTAATTTTGCTATTCGCGGCGGAGGCAAATTCAACAAATCAAAGATTATAAAAGATCGGTACAGCCGTTCGCGAGTTACAACACCAGTGATAAACATTTTAGAACTAACACGACTTTCTTTCATATCCAATATCCCCACACAATATACCGACTCTAACTGGATTGTCAGAATAAGTCATTTGTTCATTTGTCATTTGTTTTATATTTAAGTAGCTTGATACATTTTCCTTAGTTTACACAAAATAAATTTCTGAACGCACGCATAAATATTTGACAACCAATATATATGTCAATCCTTTTTCATTACTGACATTATTCTACATTTTTAAAATCTAAAATACGCTATTATTCGAATATTGTGGATATATCATGTCGATTCGAAACCTTAATTTGAGGGGGAGAGGTTACCGTATCGACGGGATGAAGATTAAATGTTTGACAGTTACGAAACCCATGAACATTTTCTATGGGAAAATGCTTTTTTTTTTCTTTTTTTTTTTTTTTTAATTTTTCGTCTATTTTCCAATGTTTTTAATAGTTATTCTGCTATTCGGGACCGAGACAAATACAAGAAATCAAAAACCATGAACATCGGTCCAGCCGTTCTCGAGTTATAAGTGCTCGAACAAACCCGACTTTGTTTTATATATACAATAATATTACTTTATTAATGAAAACTGTACTAAATTAGCGAAGAAACAGACAGAAGATGACAGTGAATTTATTTTTATAATGTAGATAGATATAGGATATAGATTATCGGTAGTAATTATCAGCCTTAACTGGTTAAAACAGCTTTAGAATAAGTCCCTTTATTACCTTGTAAGTAACACAAAACACTCTAATATACAGAATTAATATGATAACTTATTAATATGAAAACCAGTGAATGCTAAATATAATATAACTAGCGGCCCGCCCCCGGCTTCGCCCGGCGTGCAATTTTTATATACCCTAAAACCTTCCCCGTTTATCCCTCTTTCCATTAGCGAAAACCGAACTAAAATCGGTCTACCCGTTCACGCGTGATGCCGTGACCAGGAGAAATAGGGATTCATTTTTATATATAAGATATAATATAATATAATATAATATAATATAATATAATATAATATAATATAATATAATATAATATAACATAATATAATATAATATAATATAATTAATATAATATAATATAATATAATATAATTTTATATAAATATATAAGTATATAAAATAAATATACATTGCCCGTGATATATGATTTAACACTCTATTGCTTATAACAAAATTTGTAATTAATATATTTTGAAATAAATAAAAATCCTATTGACAATGTTGAATGAAGTCAAATGTATGTGAGTTCGAAGCTCAGATTTGATTAGGGCAATTGAACCTTTGGTACGCAGGTGTGGTACCTGCGTGCCAAAGGTTCAATTGCCCTAATCTTGCTTCTTCTAGAGTATTTTTTATAGTTAAATTATAATTCTAAAGTATATTTTTCGTTGAACTCCAGACCCTCTAGTTAGGGAGATAGACATTCATATAGCAAAGTATCTAAAGATGCATTCAGGAAGCATTCTTCTGTAACTGTAAGTAACATTTCAATTGATTCCACAATGTCACATGAAGCGGTCATTGTGCTGAGCGCGATAATATTAATTCGACTTATTTACGTAAAAAAAACCGAAGCAACGATATTGGTGTCGTGAATTATTTTAAAACCAGCGTAACCAGCGTTGTATCAAAATGTTACAGATTGTATCATTACAGGTTACGCACTGTAATGCTCGGATCTGTAACGTTACATTACAGGCGGTGAAAGAGAACTTTAATAATACCTTTTTTATGTATTGTAACCAGGGTTTTAAAAAACTCTTTCAGTACAACCTACGATTTTTATACTCGGCAGACATAGGCTTTAAAATGAAGCATACAAACAGTTCCATGCTACGTACGTTTTGGTGTAAGCCAATAAGAATGCTTTAAGAAACCGCCGTTGTAACAACAATGCACCGCCTAAGAATGCAACAATAATAAACAAACAACAATCCAAAAATACCGGCAGCCAAATACAACAAATAAACCAATAGCGCCGTCAAATTGTTAACAATAATCACAATGCGTCCGTATCACATCATCTGCAATTAGGGTCACGAATAATTGACGCCAAAGGTTTAAGGGCGGTTCTTCAAAAAACCAACAATGAAACCCTTATGAGTTTCAAGTAAATCAAGATATCGGGTCCCGTATGGGTACACCTGGCTTTCACCCCGATTGGGTGTGTTCTCAAAACTATGCTTTCCACGGTTCATTGGGTACGTGAATAGAGCACAAGTACCTACGCTGTGAATATGGCGATTTAGTATCGCGAATATTTTTAAATATGTTCTGAGAGATTTTTTTTAAGTTGTCGATGGCAATCTCTCATTATTTAATTTTTGCTTTTGTTCCAAGTTTAAAAAGCAAATAAAACCGTCAAATTAAACTAAAAATATTGTCCGCGAATCTTTATAAATTAAAGCCTATATATATTATTTGTGTATTCCTACTTCTGTAGTGTAGCTGTGTCCCGCGGTTTCGCCTGCCTCGGCTTCTATGGGTCGTAGCGTGATGATAAATACCCTACGATCTTTCTCAAGACTTGGGCAATCAAATGCAATAAAAAAAATTAAAAATTATATTTTATTATATTAGTATAGGTAGACATAGTTTGATGCAGAAGAAGCTAATATGTTTTATAGGGTTGTTGTCTATGGTTCATTCTTCTTCGAATACTCTATATATGGAATATCATACATATATGCATGAAAAATATTTTGAAAAAGATTACAGCGACCACAGATATGTTATTTTTTTTAAATCCTTATTTATTGGTCACAAAGAAATTTGATATTAATGTAGACCTATAATAAAATCACTTCACGTATCGCAAACTGAGGTCTATTCATCAGCAACAACGAATGGGCACAGCGAATCCGCCTAATGGTCCTATAGTTCCTTTATCAGTGGAGTTAAGTGGGTTTACAATAGAGGCGGCTCCCACGCCATGTCACAACACCCCATATTTGCAACGTCGCCACTTTAACTTGGCCTTTTGAATCTCCAACTGAACCATAACGTAGTGGGACGATTCGTGTTATGATTGGTCCTCGATACACTGGTTGTATAATTGCTAAATGACGTCACGACTAGCGGTCGGGGTGATACAATCCGCTTGATCCCCAGTGTTCACAATAAGAACGATTGTGGGAAAATCGACACAGTTTTTGTTATAAATCTGTGGGAGTTTCGCTGAAACAACTAATGTGCTATGTGGAAATGGCTTTGTTCTTTCCTTTATATTATTTTATACATAACACTTTTTACTAGTCAAAATATTAGATTATTTATACATTATCCTAATTTCAATAGTTTCAAAAGTTCAATAGTTTAAATAGTGGCAGGGCACACTGCATTAACCACCCCCCTAGAAGACCACCGTGAAATAACAGCACGTGTGCTGTTGTGTTTCGAAGAGTGAGTAACGGATGCCAGAGCCCATTTTCCTAACCCTTCCCAATCCCTCATCCTTAATCCTACTGATGTTGTCGGCAGCGAACTTGTACCATCTGTTGCTTGTGTTATAGGCGGCGGTAGCCACCTACCATCAAGTGGACCGGCAGCCTGTCTGCCGACCTTAACTTAAAAAAAAAGACACATCACACGACTAGGGTTTAAACAACTAAAAGATTAATTGTACTTTAATTTATCACATACTAGCTGAGCCCGCAACTTCGTACGCGTGGTATTCGGTATAGTGCGTAACTTTTTTGTTTGTAAACCGATTGTAATTAAACAAACACTAAATGTTACGTGAAGCTTGCTAAAATACATCAGTGAAAACCGCGGTCAAATCGGTTAAGCCGTTTTTGAGATTAGCGTGCACAAACGCACAGACAAACAGACAAAAATTCTAAAAACTATGTTTTTGACCTCGGTAACATAAGTACAACGTATACAAATTGTTTTTTTTTTGAAAAAATGTTTAATGTATAGAAACGGCTCGTTTACGATTTTATTATATGTATAAATTTGTTTAATTAGGCATACATTTTATACTCTAGTAAAGAGTACTCTAGTAAGAACTTAATTATAAAAATAAAAATAATATATATTTTTATTATTTTGTAACTTTTCTAAGTCCGTCTTAACATCCGAAATTTTTACTCAAATTTTACTGACGAGAAGTGTTTAAAACTTATATTATAAACTTATATATATTATCTATACTAATATTATAAAGAGATAAGTTTGTATATTTGTTTGTTTGTAGGTTGTATTGTATATTTGTATGCAGGGGGTAATCTTCGAAACTACTTTCACTAATAGTTAATACTTGTAGAATTTCAGAATGAACACAGATTATATTATCCCGTAAAATGAAAAGGCTTTGTCGTGGTAATCGAATTTATAAATTAAGTCAAGGAAAAACGGTCACACAAAACGTTTCTTTCGAACGCTGCTTTAACAGTGAGTGTATATAATTGATTTCTATACAAAAGTTGTAAATCTTGATAATGCCTACAAAAAGTCAAGGACATCATATGTCTGACTTTTATATTTAAATACACAAAAAAATTATTAAATTGCTTAGTGAAATTTATTGGTCACATTATCAACAAAATTATGAATCATTATCAAAATCGCCAACAACAAACGTATTAAATACCAACAAGTATTGAATACGTGTGATTTTTGCCTTTTTGTTGCAAATGTTTTAGACGTATGGTTAAAAAGATAATACCTTAATTATATGTAAAGCGCGACCGCGCCGTGAAACTACACAGGCAGTGCAAAGTCAAGACGTGTAGGCTATGACTGCTAGTTAGGTAATTAATTTATTACTGATACCGAGAAACAATCTGAATTCCACGTAGGCGAAGTAGTTTTGTATTATGTATTGTAAAACTGTGATTGTATTAAGAATATAAAACACTGAATTTGAGCATAATACTGGAATTTAATTAGCGGGCGCCTGATGTGTCTGGTAACCATTTTTAAGCGATTTAAAAGAAACACATGAACGAGCAAAGGTTATTCTTTGAACAACCTTTGCTTTGCATATGGACAAGCATAAAAAACACGGTTGCACATTTTGAAACTGTGTTCAAAAACTTTGAAATTTATGAGCCAACATACAAGTACATTGATTTTTTTCTAATTACTAAAATGCACTACTACAAAAATCCTAATGTAATGACTTCCACCCTCACCCACATGAAAGTAATGTAAAAGCGGTCACGTGGCCGCCACGCGTCGACCCCCCTCCATACCTCCCCTCCACCCCCGCGCCTTCATTACGCCGATTGGGAGGTATTTGTTCATCACGCATGCACGTGGACGGACGTCTGCATTATTAAATGCCTTTTACGCTTATTGCAAGATATAATCCTCCCCGCCTATATTGTAGCCATTTTATTAATCCTCCAGACAGGGATGTTAAGCGGAACGGTTATATCAATTCAATGTAGCCATTCATGACTCAAATGAACAACGTGACTCCACTTTTGAAATGTTTTGTCACTTATGAAAGATGTTGATATAAAATTTTAAATTTGATTGATTTTAAAGGGAACAAGCTCTAAGCTCTAATTAACATATGAAAAATTTAGTCTGAAAATCTTCTTTTTCATCGCTTATTCAAAGCGTTCCATTCTTTGCGTTACGCAGAGCTGGAGTATTTGATTATATTTTTTTCCAATCACAATAACTGTAATGCATCTGTTGTGGAAATTATTTTTTATGTTAAGTTCTTGTCAGATTCAGGGTCCACTTAGTGGTAGGTGGCTATCATCGCCTATTAAAAAAAGAACGCCATAAATGCGTTCCGAGAAAGAAGTATGGACCTAAGAATAAGCTCTAGAATTCCTTGCTCACTTCGCAGTGCAAGAAAAACTCTAAGCTTAGCCAAAAGCCAAATAGTTCTGAAAAAGTTAGTAGAAAACGTAACAATTATTTAATAATGCAATATAAATAAACTCAATAATACACAGTTACCACATCTTACAGTAAAGATGCATCATAAGAGACAAGTGTAAATCAAAAATGTGGTACCTACTTTTCTTTTTCAATTTTTTTTTATAAATTAATAAAATTAATTTTAAATTACTTAAATTGAATTAATTAATATTTTTTTTTATTAATTGCACATTACGATATTATATACGTACTATATGGACTTCTTAATACTTTGTGGAACCAAAAGCTTAATTTTGACTTTATGTACCTCTATATATCGAGTAGGCATTTTTTTTATTTTTTCTGTTTAAAATACAGTATAAAAGTGGTATTAGACACAAATTTATATTATTTATTATTAGCTAATGCCCGCGACTTTGTCCGCGTTGAATAATGAGAAAATATATGAGTAATATAACGCCTGCGTCTGCATCAAGTGAGTCTCGTCTTCGCGTCGCGTTATATGTATTGTGATAAGTTAGAATGGGTATAGTAAGCTATCCTTCCCGTATATGCATAATAATATGCCATCCCGGACTTTTTTGTAGACCTATAAAAGAGAAACAATATATTGTTTTGTCATATATCTCAAAAGGATTAGGCAGCGTTTTGGAAAGGTCCCAGACGGCTTAATTTTTTAAGACATCTTCAATAATAATCATCATATTTCAACCAATTTACACAAAACCTTAAAGAATTATACCTTTCTCAGAAATTACTCTGTTGATAGATGAAAACCGCGTGAAAATCAGTTCCGTAGTTTTTGAGATCATCGCGATTTACATACAGACAGACGCGGCGGAGGCTTAATAAGACAAGATATTTGTCTGTGTGTTGTTTTAGGCGACAATGCGTTATAACATTTCCAGCCTTATTAAGTAGTTCCGTAGTTTTATCAATACCTAAACGCTGATGCACCTCTTATCGTTAGTTTATAGATATTTAGCTATTGTGTCTAATAAGACACAGGTGAAACAAAATTATAAATGATCCAATGTTAGGACACGAATGATCTCATGCCGTTTTTATATATGTTTTATACCAAGAAAAACATAATGACCTTTCGCGATTGCGTGCCCCAAATCACCTAAAGTCGTTCGTTGCGCGTGCACTGATCGGACCACGTAATTATCCCGTGACCTGTGACCTGCATCTTCCCACGCCCACACCGCACCGTTCACACGAGAACTTGACGCTTCCCATCGGAACTTAGTGCTTCCCAACCTCCACAAACATTTCGTTCAACATTTTAATGATGGTCGAACCTCATTTGTTTGAATTATATGAAATTCCACTCTAATGTACTACGGACAATCAAGCGGTCAACGCGTATACCTAATATTTGGTTGTTAACATTTCAATTTAATTAGAATTTGGTTTTTCATCATTTGATTCGATGGTCATAATTTTTTTTTACACTACTAAACTCAACCATAGTGAGCATGCTGGACCAATTCCCGAACCAAGAACGAGGTCTGTGTCAGAGAACTAATTTATATCATACTAGCTGAACTCGGCCACGCTTCGTTGCAGCCAATACGGCGCGGGTGGTGGAGTGCGCATGGGGCGCGCGGTACTGGACACTGCTTATATATAGTACTATTGAACGTAGCGTAATGTTTGAATTCGAACCACTAGTTCCTGAGATTAGCGCGTTCAAAAAAACAAACAAACTTTCAGCTTTATAATATTAAGTATAGATTAAATTTTAATACTGGATGTAGTCCAGAGGTTTCTCACTCTGCAGCTCCAACTACACATAGTTTAGACCTTATAATTTTATTATTGTTTATACATACAAATGTAAATTGTAAAAAATGTAAGTAGGTATGAAAAAAATATTGGACAGTAAACACATATAATAATTTATTGCTATAGATGCAAACACTAGGCATAACAAGCCTGGCTTCTGTGTTACTAAATCAATTATAATACTTAGTTGTGTTTTTAATTAATAGAATCACTAAATGAAGTTATTTACTGTGTTAAATTATTATTACTTTTAATTTTCTTTTATTAAATTGTATGGTGCACATAAACAAGGTACCTATAAATGATGGATTGAGCCTATCAAAACATGCAGTAACAGTAAGTATAGAACTTTATAATTATAGTTTCACTAATGGGAAATGCGATAAACGAGGAAGGGAATCCTGTGGCTTTTCGCCATAGATACATTAATATTTTCTCATTTTTTTGTTTCATATTCATAGATGCAATTTCAAACGTTCACAAATAAAACACCTATCATAGGTATTTATAATTAGTAATCAACGAATCTTTCTTTACAACTCCATGGACATTGCAATAATATCTCTAATCTTCATGTTGATGGCAATAAACACCACAAACCTTATTTACGTTGGTCAAAACATTTGTAAATTGAAACGTATAATAAAATTGTGGTTAGAGAAACTTTACCGACAGTTACGTCACTGTGTGTGTATGCAAATATGCAATGACCAATTCGAAACATGTTTTGAATAACATTACGCAGCGCGCGGACAACTGGCAAATACTTATTCGTACTTATATTATTATGGTTTGCAATTATTTGGTTTTTGCCACGAATGATTTATTCCTCTTTGACACTAATTCGGATGCTCTGTTTGCCACGAAAATATTATTTTTTTAAATAATTTCCTATTTGACACTAATTCGTATGCCACGGACCTTATTATTAGGGTAAATTTTTATAGTTGGACAAAAAATTTGATGTTAAATTTTAACTTAAACATTGTAGTTACCTACAGGAATTATAATGTTACTTTGCTTTTGCGGAATAATGTAACAATTACAACTTTGGGCGTGCATTCGTTTTTAAGCAATTTTATTACACGCTGTCATCCTTAGCTCCTCAAATTTTTAGAAATAATTTATAATAATGCTTATATAACGGGTTTAAAGATCAAATGATTTTATCGAGGCGGGCCAATTTTTATAGAGATAAGAATGTGATGGAAATGAACACAAAAATTAACCATATTTATTGTTTAAGTTGTTTAAGAATTCGACGTCAACAGATGTATACGTATACACATTATAATTATGTATTACCTATGTTTGCATAAGAAATTATTCTAATACAATCATTTCTAAATAATATTACTATAATTATTAACTGATAGTACATTAAAATTATCTTTATAAAATTAGAACAACTAATCAGAATATAAAACATACAGGTTTACTGTCATTTTGATGGCTACCATTGGCAAAAAACATAGAAGTTGCAATTGCGCTGCCAATCTTAAAGGGATAAAAGACAAGGAGAATAAAAAGTTAAAGGATAACATTAAAAGAAGAAGAACTTAACTAACTTAACTACTTTATGGGGAAGATAAAACAGAAAATGGGCTGTTTAATTTCGATCGGTGATGATGAACAGCAGCTGTTAAAATATCACAGATTTTTTAGTGAGAATTTACTCCCACTATGATAGATGCCCATTTTACGACTGCTATGAAGAAATTAATACTTGTTCATGTATATACGTAATTGTAAATGTTTCATGTAAAAATCAATATCTATGTAAGTACATTCATCAATAAAAGTCGTGCCTGCTTTGTATTCTATATTAGACAAAACGCGATATGTGATCAGAGCGCGCACACGCCGCCACGTGGCGGTAAAGCGAGTAATGAGCCCGCACCTGCATTGCACGATTATGGGATTTTTCGCGCCCTCCCGTGGGAGCGACCCGAGGAGGGCTCTACGATCGAAATTCATTTACTTTGTCAATAATGCCGTATATCAAATAACAATTTCCAAATTACTGGAACATAAGCCTCTAACCTGTTTATATATTATCACATAATATGTAAGGTATGTAAGTATAAATACCTACATTACATTTAGTAATAATAAGCCAATGTAGAAAACAAATATTAAAAACTTCGGCATTGTGAAAAAAAAAATTCTAATAAATTCGTCAATAAAAATTTTATTTTGAGCTCAAAAATGTAAGTTTCATCAATGATTAATCCTACTAATATTAAAAATACGAATGTTTATGAGGATGGATGTATGTGTGGAAGTTTGTTACTCTTTCGCGCAAAAATGGTTTAACGGATTTTGAACAAAATTTGGCTACAGATAGTTTATTATTTGGATTAACATATAGGATACTTTTTATCCTGAAAAAATATTAGATTCTTTTTGGATTGTTTAGAAATATAAAAATATACGCGTCACCTCATCACATCGATAAAGTTGTCAGATATTTTCTCAGGTGTTATATTTTTCGTTTTTTAACGCGGAGAAAGTCGCGGTCACCAGCTAATATTATTTAAACTACTATTACGTAGTATTAGAACCAACTTGAAAACTAATTAAATTTGGACATACATATATTTCAATACTGAATGTTAGTAGAAAATACTTTCCATCCATACTTTACATCAATAGAAATATACTTAATATTCAAGATTTTTGTTTGGAATTTTACTAATCTTATTAATCGAAGTCAAAGGTAGTAATTAAAAATTCAAGAAGCTACAGTGCTACAGCTGAGCCTGCAAATTCGTACGCGTGGTATTCGATATAGCGCCTAACTTTTTTGTTTGTAAACCGATTGTAATGAAATAAACACTAAATTTTACGGTAGACTTGCTACAATCGGTTATGCAGTTTCAGAGATCAGCGTGCACAAACGCACAGACAAACAGACAAAAATTCTAAATCTATTTTTTTTACCTCGGTAACATTAGTACAAGTATAAATTGTTCTTTTGGAAAAAATGTTTAATGTACAGACGCGGTTCGTTTACGATTTCATTATATGTGTAAATATAGATATGTATAGATTTATTCTATAACTTTCATGGAACACGTTTTTGACTTCTTCTTTATCAATACAAGTAAATATTAACCTTTAAATAATTTGTTAAAATTCATTATCTAAATGTATAGTAATAACTGTCAAAAATAGTCAAATATTTGATATATGTATACTTACCTGTTTTTGATTGAACGATATTAGTAAGATAGAAACAAATAATAGCGATCAATAGGGGGGTAAGTCACGCTATGGGAGCGGCACGCGCGCGGCACTCCCACGACACGCGCTGGGGTAAAAGCTCTCCGCCCCAGGGTTACATATGAAACGGCTTTAATGACAGTGACTCAGGTCCAATACATTAATTTAATATTTAATCCAATTCAATCATAATTTAGTCTGACTAATGGCTTCTGTCTTGATTCATTAGTTAGAATTCCATCTGCAGGCAATCCGCCTAACAATAAGACATATTGATCATTGTAACAAGACATATGATCAGTGAATTGTTCTCAAACTAAACCTAGAGTAATTGTGTAAAAATATTTTTACGTTATGGCTGACGTCCACTTGACACAAGCAATATGACAGTTGCTGCAAGTACGCTGCCTAACATAGTTTAAGTATAAAGGATTATTTACTCACTTACCGAAACACAACAGCACACATGCTGTTATTTCACTATGGTTTTCCATCATTTGGAGAGACTGGCTGCCCAAATGACTGCGTAACGCAGTGTGTGCCCCTACTTTATAGAGCCAGCTAAGAAAAGTTAGTTTCCAAAATGGACCCAGAAGGGAATCGAACCCTGGACCCCTAAGACAGAGCGTTAAGGCAAATACCTTAACCACGAGTTCAATGGGCCCGTTAAATTGAGTAAGAATTTTGAAGAGTAACATTAAAACTGTCACCCCACCAAAAGCTTAGAAATGTATTATCTATTTTGTACTGCTGCTTTTAAATTTTAAGCCAAGTAAGTACAAGTAAGCACAATAAGCTCAATAATCCTGTGTTTTAATCTGTATATGAAGATTAAGTAATTAAAAAAAAAACATAAAAATTTAAATAAATTAACCATATAATTGAAATATATTTTAGATAATCGTAATTTTCACTCACCATACAAGTAGGAAAGAGAATTGTCCTGTTTCCAACTCTCTTTCATGAATTCGCTACCTTTTACGACCTGATGATCTAGATTAGATAACATGAAGATATTATTATCTAATCTAATAAAAGATTGATTTTCATCATCAATTTTTTTTTTTCGAAATTGGTAAATTCATGCAAACTGCGATTGTCCAATTTCACAGATTTAGGTGGCGTTGTTTTACTGAACCCTCAAATGTGGTTGACAATACCATTGAAGTTTCTTCAATCTGTTAGCTCCGTGAAATATGTTTCATACCAAACACTATTGTATTGAGACAATTAATTAAATACACTTGTTGATCTACTTGGTTATCATCACTGATTATTTTACGTGAGAAACCTATACAGCATACAAAAACGCTGCAGCCTTCAAGCAGTTATTTTAAAAGAACCAGCAATGAAATAAACGGAAATAACTTTTCAATGGTAATGAACGAGTCACATTGTACTTGTTCAATTTCACACTCGTACTCGTGAAAACAACTCAATAAATAACTCAACAGCTTGAGAATAAAGATTTCGTTTCATAAAACCATAAAAGCACCTTGCGAGATCGCACCTTTTGAGAAGGTACGTGTAGCATTATTGTTTATTTTTTTATTTCACTATGGACAAAAGCTGTACCTGTCTGTCCACGCACCTAAAACAATATTGTTCTCTTGAAGTTGCATTGTAAAACGCTTTTCAAATTGAACACGTAGGACAGTGGACTAAACAAAAAATGTCAGACAATAATGAAACGTGAGCACACAAAATTACATTAATTTGTACCTCGATGTGATGTGGTGCATCGACTATTACTAGCATGAAATTTACTATTTATTAGCAGCACTATTTACTAGCATAAAAGAAATATTCCAACCATATTGAAGTAAGATCCCAGGCAAACCACAGACATAACTTACTTTCTAAACTAAAGGACAAAATGTGGGGGAATCGAGTACTGTTTCTACTTACTTTGAACGTACTATGGGTAGGTAGAGTAGGTATCTTAGAGTATACATAACAATATACATAGCTTGCTTAGGTATGTATACTCTAAGGGGGGTAGAGGTCTCTCTCTGCTAAGTTGGGTAGAGAGCCAGTTTAAAACTATCAGGTGAGAAAGGGGAGTAAAAATAGGACTAACTTCACTTATTTTGTAAAGGCTGATTTTTACATAATTATGTTTTGTAGGATATTGTAATAATATTGAGCACTGCCAAACACTTCCCGTGGACGAGCGTGTTTCCCTCAGCCGCTACAAATAAAAAATAACTTATACAAACTTACTCGTAACTTAACCAACTTTCACTGAAAACCGTTTATATTGTCGGTGGATCGAACCATCGATGGCAGAAATGGTCCACAAGTGACGAGGTTATCCGAAGTCTAAGCCCGTAAATTGTCTCGCTCTGGTCCCTGGCAGAACATCAAGTGTTGTAGTATGCACCACAACTGTATACTGAGCCAGGGTTCCTTTTCCTCTCGTTACTTGTTTATTTGTTTGTAATTATTATTTGTTCATATATTGTTTGTATTAGAGGAATAAAAGATGCTTTCTTTCTTTTTTTTTAGTTTTGTTAGGCAAACCATGGAACTTTTTTATATCCTTATTATTACAGGATTTAATAAAAAAAATCTTTTGATAAAAAATTCATACAAAATCATTTTTTTTTCTTTTTATATTAAGAACGGCAGACAGGCTGACGGTCCACTTGATGGTAGGTGGCTTTGGTAGCCTATAACACAAACAATGCCAAAGCTGCGACAAGTGCGCTGCCGACTACGGTAGGATTAAGGATATGGGATTAGGAGGGGATAGGGAAATGGGCTCTGGCATCCCTTACTCACTCACCGAAACACAACAGTACACGTGCTGTTATTTCACGGTGGTCTACTGTCAGGAGGTGGTTGCTGTTTAAACCAACAATTTATATTATATTATATTGTTATCACAGGGAAATAATAATTACACGCCACAAAACCGGTTTTGATGTTATTATCTCTCAATCACCTTCCTATTAGACCCAAATACATCAAAATAAAGCAATTCACTACCTGAGTTCTTTACTCCCGCGGTCAAGGTGACTCCAAATTTTTTGGTTGGTTGTATTCGTATTGCGGCTGTTTTAACTGCTTACATAAAAACAAACCGTAAAAAAAATTATGTTTTGGTTTTAAGTTCACTAATATTCTTTTCAATTACCTGTAGGTAAATTATTCTTGTCAATTGTGAATTGTATCAAAAGTGAATTGATTAAATTAATACATCTTTTTTTTAAATATATTTACATAGGTATTTAGTTTTCGCTTACATACTTGAACAGAAAATCAATTCCTTTTAAATCTCTGCTGACTTTGCGATTTTGAATACTTCCCAATGTGTTATGTAATTGTTCTGTGTAATTAGTTTCTAAAAAAAGTCTTTTCTTTGTTTTCAAATACCTACGTCAATCGCACATTACTTTTGAACTTGTAAACATTTATAAAATAATAACTATTAACGATAAATATGTTCCGTTATTGAAGTGTTAATTATCGCCGAAGGCTATTTGGAATTTTTGGGCTATTAAGTTTTTATATCATTCATCGTCTTTCCAAGTGCTTCAGTTATATTGAGAACGTCTTATTGAAGTTCATTTCTATATATTCTTTTTAATTGAACTCAATATACTTATATAGTCTTAGGTTTCAAGTTGAGGTTTTGAAATAAAACTTGAGAGAAAATAGTATGAAATTAAAATTCCTTTAGCAACTATTTACTTACGAAATAATCATTAAATTGTTCTCATTAAGTGACTTACCTTTTTTAGTTCTATACATAAAATATTTGTGCAAAAAGTGTTTGCAGGCATTTTGCAGGTGTTCTCTTATGTTTAGGCACTTTCTTTGGCTTGTGCTCCGTTGCGACGAAATTTTTGCCACGAATTAATTTATTCCCCTTTGACACTAATTCGTATGCTCTGTTGCAACGAAAATATTATTTTTTAAATAATTTCCTGTTTGACACTAATTCATTCGTATGCTCTGTTGCAACGAAAATATTATTTTTTAAAAAAATTCCCGTTTGACACTAATTCGTATGCTTTGTTGCAACGAATATATTATTTTTTAAATAATTTCCCGTTTGACACTTCGTATGCTCTGTTGGCACGAAAATATTATTTTTTAAATAAATTCCCGTTTGACACTTCGTATGCTCTATTGGCACGAATATATTATTTTTTAAATAAATTCCCGTTTGACACTAATTCGTATGCTTTGTTGCCACGAAAATATTATTTTTTAAATAATTTCCTGTTTGACACTAATTCGTATGCTCCGTTGCCACGAACTTTATTGTTAGGGTAAATTTGTATAGTTAGACAAAAAAATATGTTAAATTTTAACTTAAACAATGCAGTTACCTACAGGAATTATAATTACTTTGCTTTTGCCGAATGTAACAACTAGAATGTTGCACGTGCATTCGTTCAGCCCTTTCTTTTATGTACAATTCTTGGAATGTGTCCAAAGGATGGCTGTACTTTACTGTATTTTAAGTTCCGTGATATGAGGTATAAAATATAGCGTCGGACAATAAAAGTTGTAATAAATTAGTAAAAGAAAAGAAGCCTATAACTGACGAATATTCGTTTACGTTTCGAAATCCAATTTATTTTGTTGTTAATAACAGATAAAGATATTATTTTTTAAGTTTCAATCAAAAGGTGTCTTTCACTGTTATCGTTCATTTATTTTGTCTTGAATTGGAAGGATGATTAAAATTTATTTAGTGAAATATTTAATTCACTAAGAAGCCTGCACGTACGTGTATAAATTTATACATCCGATGGACTTAAAATTCTGACAAATCTTTAAAAAGAAAATTGTTATGCGATTAAAGGCGATGAAATTTGATTTTCTAAATTTCTTAAAAATATAGATAAGATATAATATAGGTACCTTTTGTATCTCACCTCCTCAATTGCAATATTATGCATATAGTATAAGGAAGGTGGAAATGTGCAGCAAAATTAACAGTGACAGTTTCTAATAATTTGGAAAATAAACATCTAACACTCTAAAGTGTAGATATTATGTCACCTATATACACTGGCGATTTTTTTTTTATGTTAAGATCGGCAGACAGGCTGACGGTCCACTTAATGGTGTGTGGCTACCATCGCCTATAACACACTCAACGCCACAGCTGCTGCAAGTGCGCTGCCGATTACAGAAGCATTAAGGATAAGGGACTAGGAGGGGGGATAGGGAAATGGGCTCTAATAGAAACAGTTAGTTATAGGTTGTGTTATATTATTGAATGTGTACATATTTTAATAAAATCGTAAACGAGCCGTGTCTGCACATTAAAAATTTTTTCATAAAACAATTTGTACACGTTGTAATACTTATGTTACCGAGCTCAATGATATTTTACGAATGTAATATTTTGCCAATATAATATTTTGAGAATATAATAATTTGCGAATATAATATTATGCTCACAAAGGAAAAAAATAGGTTTTAGAATGTTTGTCTGTTTGTCTGTGCGTTTGTGCACGCTAATTTCAGAAATGACTCAACCGATTTGAATGCGGTTTTCACTGATCTATTGTAGCAAGCTTCCCGTAACATGGTGTTTGTTTCATTTCAATCGGTTTACAAAAAAAAAGTTACACGCTATACCGAATCACGCGTACGAATTTGCGGGCTCAGCTAGTATAAAATATACTTAGCTATAATTTTGAAAATAAGATTGAAATGTTTCTATATGTGAAATTAGTTACTATTGCTAACTAGTCATTTAAGTAAGGGTAAACCTATGTGTATATTTCGATTTAGGCTTTATTCTGTGAAAACTGAAGTATAAAAACTATTCATTTTTCCTCTTAACATAGGAAATATTACAAATTAACATTTTCTTTATGCAATAGTCGTCAAGCAGGGCGACGGTCCACTTGATGGTAAGTGGCTTCCGTCGTAACCTAAACTCAAGCAACACCACAGGAAGGGATAGAGAAATGTCTAGCTGGCATCCTTTAGTCGTTTGCCGAAACACAGCAGCACACATGCTGTTATTTCGTTAATGCCGCCAGACAGGTTGCCTAAACGAGAGTGCAATGTGCCCTGTAACTTAATTTTGTGTAACATCACAAAAAAAATTACTATACATAACATAAGGTTTATAATCATGATTAAACTAGGTCTGACAACTGTTTGATGTATTATCCGCAATCAATTTAGTTGTTGTTGCAGCTGTTTTCCTTCATCGATAGCACAGTTAGGCACAGTGCAGTAATTATTTAAATTAGTCTCACAATAATTGGAATGGCTGATTCGATTTGCTCGTTTTTATTGTGCCTTTGTGCCTCCACAGCGGCCGCGACCTGTCGCCGTGGGACCGCGACAAGTGGATGCCGTCACGTACGCTCATTGTTCGCCACAGCACAAAACTCCCCCCTCCCACTGACCGCTTAACCCCCGCAACGCACCCGACACGGGGTGACTTCCAGACCCGGAGACGCAGAACACTGATTACTTTTCAGACATGAAGATTTTCATTTACTTTTATTTTTATTTTCTTTCATCATCCCTTTAATGTTCACAGCGGTACAGAGGATTTTCCTTCAACAATATTATGATTACAGTGTACTTATTTACTAATTAGCTTACTGTCTTAATATGTTTAAGACGAAGATAACTGAAATAATTGTCATTACTAGGACAACTACGCCCGAGCATAAAACTAGTAGATCATTATAATTAAAAGTAGACAGTTTATTTTTATGTAAATGTCGGTAAGCAGCAGGCCTGGCAAGCAGGCCACACGATAAAAAATAATAAGGAGACCATTTCTACTCTGGTATCTCTTTCTACTCACCCACCGAAATTTATGACTGCGAAACGCAGTTTACTCTGTCAATACTAATTTTTAATACCTATTGAAAATTTATTTAAGAATTGTAGAACATAATTAAGCGATATGTTGATTGACTTAATACCAATTAAGTACTAAAACGATAAGTAATTATATTAAATAATTTATATGAATTACTATTAATGAATTTATCGAATTTAATTGCTGAGAATTCTGTGTGCGCTTATTGTACTTGTATTACGTGTATCATCAACATTTTATTTGTTAGGGTATGATGGATACCTACACAAATGAACATTCTATAAATTATCCATTATAACTTCATTTATAGAAATAATTTGTTTGCATATTTTTTGGTATTTTGTTTTAATTGCTCGTTTTTATATTAAGGAAATAACAAAATTAAATCTAGATTTTAAATTAAAATTATCAACAAAATTGTTTCTTTAACTTTAAGCAAAATTAATTTTCTTTTTAATTAGCTACCCGCAACGAAATTCTTCCTAATATTATCTATGAATTGGTTTATGATATATAGGTACCTAAGTAGTACACGATTATCTAAAAGATGAATTATAATTCTTTATCTTTGTTTGTTGTATTGTAAATACTGATCCGACATACATATTCTATTTATTAGTATCATTTTAATTATCAATATAATTGTACACTCACTCACTAGCTTATGCCCGTGGATTTCCTTTATTAAAATTTAAAATTAACATTTTAACTGTCCCAAGAGCAGTAGGTATCAAATAAAAATCAATTCACTGGTTTTATTTTGATAACTCAATATAGACAGAAGTTAACTACTAACTGACAGAAGTTACTAAAGTTATAATTTACTAACTGACCGAAAACCTTGCCGTGTCAATCTCATATAAATATATCATCCCCAGTTTTCCGTAGATTTTCCAAAAAAAATCTTTTATACTTTAATTGTGCTGTCAATTAAAAACACAACAAAAAATCAGTAAAAGTGATTGATTTTTATTTGTATAGATATTGATGTGGAAGTGAAAATACATATTGAAGTTAGTCCTTAATTGGTTATTGTTCAAAAAATGCGAGAAAAGATAATAGGACATAGTGCATGTGACGAGCGCAACGGCCTTAGTCAGGGCCGCCCAGGCTCAGGCAGACGAGGCAGGCCATGGGAAAATCAGGCTCTACCCCCCGCTAGCCCATTGGACCGCCCAGCCCCGCCCCGCGCCCCACCCGCACCCATAAATACAACGCGCCTTCGCGCATCTCCTCATTCCGCACTCGTTTACCGTGGTGTACGTACGCGTTACGTGCTCGTGACAATCCCAGTGTTCGTGTTCAGTGACCCTCACAATGAAAGCTATAACGGCAGTGTGCGCGACCGGCGCCTCGGTACCGGCGATCGCTGGCGGCCGCATCCAGCGGCACAGGGACGGCGAGAACGCTGAAATCCAAATGTACCTATCGAAACTGCAAGATTTGGTTCCTTTTATGCCTAAGAACAGGAAGATCTCCAAGTTGGAAGTGATTCAGCATGTCATTGACTACATCTGCGACTTGCAATCTGCGTTGGAAAATCACCCGGCAGTCGGACAGTTCGATGCGGAGGGTGCTTTAGCAACCCCGCCTAGCGTCGCGACGTCGCAGCCGCGCCCGCATAGACGCCCTCTCGGGCCCCGAGCGGCGCCCAACACCATCCTACGCAGATCACCTCCGAGCCCACAACACAGAAACCAAACGGTAAGCTAAAGTGTTTTGTTACTCTTTACCGTAAGGTATATTTTAAAAGTACCTACTCTCCTTATAACAAGTTTTTAAAATTGCCGAAATTATGTACCTATATAAAAAGACTATTACTATATATTTTTTGTACAGAGCGGACAACTTCTCTGATTAAACACTCTGAGGTAATTGAGCATATATTTCCTAATCTCATTATAATCCTATTAACGCAATCATTTCAGTCAGGTAAATTTTGGAATAATAATCATACGACTAAATTTTCGAAATAGTTTCAATAGTTAATTGCATATTCAAATTTAACCTTTATATCTCGAAACACTAATATATTTACTAAAGAAATCAAACAAAATACAAGTTATACGAATGAGCCTCGAACCGTTGCATAAAAAAATAAACGAATCGGCCATGTCGGTGTTTTTGCGGCGCTCGCGCACCTGCACGGTTTATACGCATTTCGCAAGCGCGGGAAGGTAAAAGCGGAGATGTCGAGTTTCACAACACAACCGCGTCGCACGCATCGCTCCGTAAACAATCGCTACAAATTTAATAACCCTGTCACATACTGAATGCTGAGCAACAACCGCACATTAATTCTCAGGGAAAACAACAAAATGTAGGACAGTACATCAGCAGCTACCTTTGAGAAATCACAAATGAGTGTTGTTAAACGTCGGATCACGCGCATCCAGTTTCATTGTTGAATCGTCGAAACAGTAAATAAGTGACGACTATGTTAAAGCCGCCGGTTCGAGCATGCGTGACGGCTGTTTTGTATTTCAGCCTTGAAGCGCGGCCACCTGCGCCGGCGCCGCGTAAACGACCGTGTACTGACACACAATCTGAATATTCAACGCACTTATTTATGTAGCCTCGTTCAACATTCCGGCTGACACCTGCGCACGATTGCCATTTCATCATTCTCTCATACTCACCGTCGACAATGATTCTGTGGCTCTGCTTGTTGGAAGTGAAAACTTCATTGGCACGTTTCGTTGAGTGAACATAAGTGAAACGTCACGCTCTGGTCGGTGACGCATTAAATTGCGTTTAAATCATAATGATACCATCGCATCGGCCCGTCTCCGTCTTCGCACGGAAGCAATTTTTTCTGTATTATATGTACACAAACCTTTCTTATTGATCGATCATTCTGTTAGTGAAAACCGTATCAAAATCGGTTGGGTTGGTGGCTTAGAAGAGAAACAAACAGACGGGGACAGACATTATAATTTATAATTTTAAAATAGGAAAATTAAAAGTTTTCAATTAATAAGCAGAAATCAATTTTTTTTTTAAATCTTTTATTCGAGTTCTCTGCATTGCGAAACTAAAGAGCGATCTCAAATGCAACTCATCGCAATAATATTGTGCGCTCGGCAGGTGCATTGCGGCCAGGATTTATTCGTTCGCCTCGCGATTACAAGGCGCAGGCGCGTACTCGCTCGTTAATACTTGGTCGCGTCACGTAAATTTTAATCACAGCAAGTCGTCGGTGGCAAGGAGGAGGGAAGTGGTCAAAACGAGCGTGATTTAGGAGACGTATGATACCCACGAAACAGCCGAGTAGAATTAACAGCAACCTCGACATAGTGACATGTCTTAAAACTGTTTATTAAAACATTTTGCAGTGACTTTATTACACTAAGTGACTTGTTCCAGCTTCGCTCGTTAACAATTGACTAATATGAGCTCTGTGAATAAATTTTTGTCGACTTCTATAGAAAACAAGACTTTTCTCGAGTATCTAGGAAAATTCGTTAATTTTTTTTACTTTTTTAAAATTCGTAGCAATATTGAAATGAGCCAAGCGAACAATTTAACAGCCGTAAAAGATTATTAAAAAAAGCTTCATTTTGTCTAGTAATGTCTCAACTTAAAATAAGTTTACCCAGAAAATTCCCAGAAGGTATATTTTTCCACTTCAGGTAAACATATATTATACAAGTAGGAACGAGTAGGTATCTAATATTAATTATACACAAATCAAGATTCTACAGCATGCGCCGGCGCCGACCGCCCGCCTGGGCATAATTAACACTGAATATTTTAATAACTATTTCATTTATGTAAAAAAAACTAAGCCTCAAATTTATAAGTTACAATAAAAAATGCATTTAATAAAAGTTATTTCATTATGTATAAAACATATTATTTATTAATAGGACTGGAAGTAATATTAAATTCATTAATGCTTCCGCGTAATAGCTAAGTACTCGTATTAAGCGCCGGCTTTATCTCGCGCTATTTGCTAAGTCAGTAGCAACTACATCACAATATTGGAATGTCGTTTCTGTCGAGCGGCATTCCTAAATGCAAATTTGTTCCTACAATCACCTTTGGAAATAACGATGATACAGACATTCCGATTCGTGTAAAAATGTGCGGAGATAATAGAGCCCGGAGCGGTCGTGCTGGGATTGTCGTGAGGCAGCATTTTACGGCGGTATCTCGCGGGGCATCGACTGGTTGTGCCACAAACCTCCGGTCACGAGTATACAGCGTTACCACGGCGCCTATCACCGAGCTATACATACATAATTATTGTTGCCCGCAGCTGCTTGTCTCGGCCGACCGATCGCTGCGAGGCCGTGAGAGCTATCGCTTACATCAGCCGACAGACACCAAACCAATACCACCCAATACCGCTTCGAACCATTGTTTCAATCTACACTCGACCTACAGTAATTGCACATCCAGTTATTGCTCCATCCGCCCTTTTGCCGTCACGACTAAAATGTCATCGCTGACACGAATGCGGACAACCGTATTTGACTTTTTGCTCCGTGGTAATAAGCTGTTAAGCACCTAATGAAGTACGGTTAGGCGTGTAATCCAGCGCGGCACCCCATTCATCAATTCGTTCGAGGGGGTACCACCCCTTTAATAATCATATCTGCTGATACAGTGGTAATTCCATCGTATACTTGATCTTTATTGTTAGCTTTAAGTGAACATCGTGTCGTAACTTTGAAAAAAATATCTCATTTGTTTCTATGCCCCACTCAGTCATCCAATTAATGGCCCGCATGCTGCCTTTTGAAATCAATTTAGATTTGTGGTAAGTACAACTGTACAACCCTAATATCTTCACAAAATATCTTAACACTTCTCAATGAAACAAATTTTCTTCGGTAATACTATTAGATCTGTTCAAATATTAAAACAGATGTTGTATGTACTTCTTTTGTTTTAGGCATTTTATTCTAGAAAATTGCTTTTAATGAAGTGTGTAAAAAGTAAGGATAATTTAATTTCAGTTTTGTAATTAAGCAACATAAAAAGTTTATTCTGTTTCATATTTGCTTTCAGTGTAGACAAATTTCCCTTTAATTATCCGAAGAAGTCAAGTGAGCCGTTAGACATTCAACTAAATATTTCGCCTCACAGAGTCAATTTACCAATCATCGTACCACACCGTCTGCTAATAGCTGTTTAAATAAACTTATTGGTGCAAATAATGCGGCACCTACACACGTCCGTCGAGCCACAGTCGACACTAACGAGTCGCCAGGTGTCCGACGCCCACGCTCGCCCGCTCCTCTCAAATCTTTGTCTCGGTACACCTCGGCACGCATAAATCGTTCCGTGAAAGTTTTACGAGCCACCTTACGCTTCTCCGAACTAATAAAGTGGAGTGCCGGCGGCAAGTAGACAATACAGTACCACCGCGAAATGTCTACCTCTTGCACACGTGCAGTGATTTCACCGATCACAGCCATCGACTTGGGATCGATCGAGGCCATTGTGCGGGTAACGGTCGCTAGCCGCTCGCAGCTGCGCGAGCGCACACGTGACGGCGCCGCGCCGTTGGCCGGATAGCTAAATAAATGCGACGAACATACCTACCATTCATTATCCCACCGACAATACTCATCACATAAAGGGATTTCACGTGCACGCTCTCGCGAAGTCCCGATTCGCTCGGGACATACATATGTGTGCTCTCCCTTAGTTGCGCGTCCGTAAATAGGGTGTAACCACGTGCGACCGTTCAGCTGTGTCGCGGATGCGAGCGGACGGGAAGCGGTAATCTAACACTTGCTCGTACTCGGAAAGTCCCTGAAGCTGAATTATGCTACTGTAAACTTCAATATTAGGTGCCATGTGGCCCATTTAATCAGGCGCTCACGCTAAAATTAGGGTAGTTAAATAACCGGTGCATTGTTCGAGCGTTAATGAATTAAAACACTGTTGAAACAGCGCATATGCGGTGACAGATGGCCGGACGCGGGCGGGATGAGCGTTGAGCTTTGAGCATGTGCCGTATTACCCGATGTACTATTTGTCGCAATCACTATAATTATTTCAAAGGGGGAAATCGTTTATTGACAATTTGGGCGTCTGTGTATTATTTGTAAAACACACTTCTAACGCATTGTCTCCTATTGTTACAGACACCAAAAAAGCAGAACCAAATGGACAGATCGTCGTGCTAAATAAGTGTTTAAGTTATTGTGGACTATGTAAATTATGAAAAATCGCTACCTCGTGATGCCTGGTGGGGTGGCATTGACGCTGCACGCGGTCGCTACAAATGAAGCCAATCGCTTTCCGCAAACCGGCATCACACCAGTGAAACATCATCTCTCGATGATATCCTAAGTACGATCTCGTTTCGGTCAACTACTTTAATTATTATATTGTAAATTTGTGGCATTATATTCTTGAAGACTTTATTATCATTGCAATGCAATCAATCGTTGTCAATATCGGCAGATTGTTTTGTTATAATCTATGTAAAAAGCTTTATTAGTTACTAGTTGAACACGAAAGATGTTTGTAAATATGATTGTTAGTTTACATGACATCTTGTAGACTAGAAACATGTCATCAAGTTAATTTATTGCACTGTATTTTTCGACCTCGGAGGAGGTCTTTGTTTTTCTTCTGTATAGGAATTACTTGTATTAAAAATTGGTTTCTTTTTTGATGTCTTAAATTCTTAAGTTACTTTAAAACTATGCTTCCATTTATATCAAAGAAGTGAACCGATTATGAGTTGGTTTAACTAAATATAATTTTATGTATTAGGTTTTAAATTCATGAGTGTGATTTTGCATGGCGATTTTGTGTCTGAATTAATAAAGGTAATTGAAAAAGATTTTATTTTATATAAACGCTCGACGCAAGCGTGTTTAAATTGTCGCAAACTTTGCGTGTTTGGCGCACAAATTATAAGGTAATGTAAATAAATGTAAGTATTTTTATTATTATATTTAAAAAATGAAAATTATTAGGAAAATTAATTTCAAAACATTTATTCGATTTTAAGGTGGAAATGCTTTAACTATCTTATATTTTTTTTATTATATAACATAATATTGTGTATTATAATTTTAAATAGACTGTTAATAGTTTTAGTTGATGAGATAGTTAATGAGCTGCTAGCGGTGATACCGACGTTTGTATTGTTATTATGTGGTATGATTTGGGCACTCGTGCGCATTAATTGTTACACAATACCTTACTTATTGGAAACTTAAAACTCCTCGCCAACACAAGGCAGCTAGCCGCGTGGCTCAACTCACAAATTATCATAACAATAGTCACAGAATAGATAATAGTCAACTTGTATTTCGACACCTTCGTCCATGTTTTTTCCTTTTTATTTAGTTATAAAAAATGCACTGATTTTTAATTTCCTATTGAACAGTGAAAGAAATAAAACATTGAAGATACCTTTTCTTTTTATTTTAGACACCTTTTTATAAAATACTAGACTGACGAGCAACTGGAGGATTTTTATACATAATATATAACCCTATATGTATGTATTATATAACCCCATATATATTTACATAATAAATAACTCTATGTATTATGTATCTGTATGTATTTACATAATTATTATTTTACGTTTAACTGGTGGACATAGAGCTGGCCTCAGTGCAGGAGATTTATATTTAAGTACTAGTAATCCGCCGCCGGCTTCAGTGGTTTGGAACACTGAACACTATTACTCCAAGAGGTTTAAAAGAAGTTTAGCCTAGAAACTGACCTAGACGGACGGCGATTTTATTCTTAGATCGATATTGTAAATAGATAATTATAGCCTGTAAAATAGATAATTATAGCCTGTAAACGATCATAGTTTTAATTTACTAAAAGTATTCCTCAAATTCTTCACAGGCAGCTCTACTTATAAACGGTTCGTATAATAACCCCCTTCTATATTACAAAAAAAAATCAAGGGTTTTTAACGTCGATATAGCCTGTGATATAGCTATTTGATGAAAATAGCACTTTAAGCTTGAATTCGTCACGCGATTGCATCATTCTTTGCTTACACACGGCCAACATCACGGCCAATTATCGCAAGCACAATATTTGATCAGCTGTGCGCATAAAACATTTTAACAATAAAATTATCTGCACGCCAAGATCAACCTTACGGAACTTCCAAATTAGACACACAATTATTATATTTGAATTTGAATTGGTTTAATTTAATTATACAATCTCAAAAATAAATTTACATCAGCTCCAATTCAAAGTTCCAAAGGTTATATAAATTGATAATAAAATGAAAAAAATGGCAAGATGTGATCGACCCTGCCAGGATTCGAACCTGGAATCTTCTGATCCGTAGTCAGACGCGTTATCCGTTGCGCCACAGGGCCACGTGGCATCTTGTTGAAATTATTGAATATAATTGATCCTTTTGTAATATTATGTTCATAATTATTGTAATAAGTTCACATTTTATTATTTTGAAGTCATGCCCCAGGTTCTTACTTGTATTTATAGAAAACTATGGAATCCTTATCCTTTATTTATTCATTATGAAGTCGCTGCCCGCATCTGTCTGTCCCTATATCCGCACGTAGCGGTTTTCAAAATCAATAAGATAATTTTTCACGGAAGGTATATAGTCTGTACATAATATACATTATAATGAAATCGTAAACGAGCTTTGTCTATACATTTAATATTTTTATTTTTTCAAAAAAAAAATGTACATGATGTACTTATGTTACCGAAAGCAAAAAAATACCTAGTTGTTACAATTTGTTTTTGTGCGTTTGTGCACGCTAATCTCATGTATTGTAGCAAGCTTCCCCTAACATTTAATGTTTGTTTCATTCCAATCGTTTATATCTTTAACTCATAATAAAACCTAATTGCATCCGTGCGAAACCGGGGTTGCACATAAAAAAGAAGGTGTAGAAAAACACAATTTTTATACGCTAATAGAAGTAATATAAAACCACTGAGCATTTAATGAAAATGAAATCGTTTCAGTAAAGACGATGAAAATTTTATGATTGGTAGTTCGGTCTTTGTGCGTCATGCAAGGACTTTTGTTTTGTCGCGATTATTTTCTATTTGATTTACTTGATAAGGGAATTACAAAACACACATAAATGTATGCACACTATTTTACAAGGTGTATGTGTTCCTGAACCAGGTCATTGAAATAAATCTTGATTTTATTAAGTATATACTAGCGACCTGCCTTCGGCTCCACGAGGAAGCAATTATTTTTAAATACGCAAACCTTCCTCGCAATACGCAAATAGTGAAAATCGAATCAAAATCCGTTTTGTGGTTTAAGGGAAGTTAGCGGAGAAACAGATACAGGCGGACAGCGACTATGTTATATGTAATGTGTATATGGATTTAGTTGTTTCGATTATTATTTATTTTACTTTAAATATGTCAAAAGAATGGTTTCCTGAGTTTCTTTCGGAGCTTCTTATCAGAATCATCATTTTAGCTAGTTTCCCAAAATCTTGTTAAAAAAAGCGTATTATGAAACCTATTTAATTAATAAATAACTGTTTCACCATTGGGGAAAAAGTTCTTCTCGTATAATATACCAATTAAAGACCTTTTTAAATTTTAATTAAGCTAACTTTAGTGTATTTATATGTGTAATTTGTTAGATAACTTAATCAATGATTCTGATTATTTACTCCCGGTTTGTCGCCGAAAAAAAAAGAGCGGTTAAACAGTTTTCCAAATTGGTAGTAGTTTAGTAAGTTTTTGGGACGAAACAGGAATCTAATACTGTTATGGGACAAAGGATTAAATATTTGGAATATGGAAGAAAATATCGGGACGAACAAGGCATAAGTAGAATATTGAAATAAAACTTTCAATCGATTAGTCACGGTTCAAAACACAACAGCACAAGTGCTTTAATTTTCCTATCTCTAATAAGAAGCATATATATATGGCTTATTTATTTATTTTTATTTTATCTTTTATTAAAACTCTTGTTGCTCTTCTAAACATTACATTTTTCTAGGTAGATGAGCCCATTTCCCTATCCCCTCCTAATCCCTTATCCTTAATCCTACTGTAGTTGGCAGCGCACTTGCAGCAGCTACCATCAAGTGGACCGTCAGCCTGTCTGCTGATCTTAACATAAAAAAGGATGAGGCAGCTATACCCAACAAAAAAAGTGCAAATTACAAAACAAAAACTAAAGCAGATATTTACTGCAACATTTGGTTTTACTTATAAGTAAATATCTATCACAATCTTAACTTATATGACTGTGACGATAAGAACACGGAAATTGAATTGTAAAAAAGTACTGCGTATTTATCTGATATGTCAATATTGATATGCCACGACATATTTTACAAGTGCGCCTGTACTGAAAGTACTGCACCTTTATTCAATAAATTTAATTGAATTAAAAAGTCTAAGTATACCAAATAATTTGAGGAGTTTTTTTACATGTTAAGGTCGACAGAAAGGCTGACGTGGCGGTCCACTTGATGGTAGGTGGCTACCGTCGCCTATGACACAAACAACGCCACCGACCATAGTAGGATTATGGATAAGGGATTGGGAAGTGGGCTCTGGCATTCCTTATACTCACTCACCGAAACACAAAAGCAGGTTTTTTATTTAGTTTGTGTTTACATTTAAATTATTTATTATGTAATATGTACCTGTAAATTTCCCTAAAGGAAAATAAATCTATACATATAATAAAATTGTAATCGAGCCATGTCTGTACATTAAATATTAAAAAAAAAAAACAATTTGTCCACGTTGTACTTACATATTACTTACCGTGGTCAAAAAATAGTTTTAAAATTTTTGTCTGTGCACGTTAATCTTAGAAACGGCTTAATCGATTTGAATGCGATTTTAACTGATGACTGTAGCAAGCTTCCCGTAACATTTAGTATTTGATTTATTCCAATAGGTTTACAAACAAAAAAGTTACGTGCTATACCGAATACCACGCGTACGAAGTTGCGGGCTCACCTAGTAAATAAATAAATGTTTTTTTTTTAAATTGCGATCTTCTGTAAGAGGGTGCTTACTGCCGCCAGACGCGCTGCCCAAATGACTGCGCCCTACCACTACTTTCTAAATCCAGACCAGAGCCAACTTCGAAAAGATCATTTAGAAAATTGACCCTGCCGGGAATAAAACCCTGAAACAGAGGACTAGCGAAGCTTTAAATTGTTTATGTAAGTGTGAATATATGGGAAGATTTCTCGGCTCGACTCTTCAAAATTTTACACCGCAAACCATAGAAAGATTCACATGATCCAATGTTTTCTGGACACAAACAAGTAGGTATTTCCAGCGGGTGCTTGCAGGTTTGTTTGTCAGAGATAAAGATGAGTGGTCAGCACACCTGTGTGAAGATAGCCATTTTATCATTAATTGCTTGGGTATAGTATGATGATAAAATCTTGTATAAATTATACAAGAGAATATTTTCCGAGAATTGAGGCTATAGTATTAATAAACGGTAAAGATTTTATTCATAAACCTTCAATGTAGACTTCTAACGTAACAAGGAAAGAAACTAGTGTTAAATAATTCTGAGCATGCTTTACTCTGTACAAGCGAGTAAAGTCAATAAGATATTTGGGAGAATTTGTTGTCTCAACTTGATATCAATGAACGCGAGACAATGCCACATAAGACATTTGCAGCGCTTATCGTACTCACGAAAATATTAACATTCCAATATTTTAGAAAAAATCTTTATAGACAACCCAATTTTAAATGTCCCTTCTAGCTAGGATGTTTTCATTGAAAAGCAATATTGGCTTGTAATCAGTAATTACAAGAATTTAACCTGCAAAAATGACACAAATTCTGCACATTTTAGAAACAAATCGCACTAGATTTGAAATTAATTTCAACTTTAATTGTAAGCTTCATTGCATTGTTTGTAAGAAATCAAGAAGAAAAAGAAATCTTAATAATTATTTATTTTAAACTTCAATATATAACTTCTACTATGCTCTTCAACTAGCCTGCTGTATTATTTGCCAAAAATGTACATATAAATGCATCTACAAGGTTTCTTTTTTATTTGTCTTTATTTAATTTATATTCCAAGCGTTAGCATACCTGTTTAAAATTTGACTATTGTAAGTAATTCTATAGAGAGAGTAAGAATATTCTTTAGTTTTAACATAAAAGTTTATGGCCAAAGCATTGGTTTCTATAAAGATTTACAAACTCGCATTGGCGTTCAGAATCCCATAAGACTATTAGGCATTACCTGTACCTGTGTTGAATACTTTATACCTTTTGCGTCGTAATGAAATTATTAATAGCGTTATCAGATACCGTAACGGCGTGGTGTAAGTAGGTAATGGTGGAAAATCTAAGGTGTATAGCGGTACGCAGCGACAGGTGGACGGGGCAGGTGTTTGCACTTGCAAAGTGTAAGCGTACCGAGAATGATAAGAATATTGATAAAACTTATCATTCCCGGTGCGCTCTACATCAACATCGATAAACACTTGGAATAGTTAGTTACCTACTTTAGAAATTGTAGCAGAGATTCATACAGAGGTTTTTTAAGAAAATTTTACCTGCCATTTCATTCATTCTATAGAATTAATTAAATTAATACATAATTGATTTCTTTAATATTATTGACTAACTTTTGTCCGTAAGTTCGTCCACGTCCCTTTTTCTTAGGTGTTGAAATATTCAGTATTTATTGTTCAAATTATTATATTTTTGTTAGGCATTAAATATTTCATTTTTATTTTTAAATAGAAAAAATCTAATTTTTTTGTTAAAAATTTATCCAATCGCTACTAAACTTCACAGGATCATCACGACTGGGCTAATCTGAAGATTGCTGGAAAATGTCATCAAAATCGGTTGATTTGGAATTCATAGGAAAGCAAAGATTTCCAACTGTATAGATCGGGCAAAACGAAAGAATCCGTAATGTGAAATTTAGAACTACGTGGTACAAAATCGCCTAATCCATCGTCAACTTTACAGCTAAATAGAGCTACGCCATGGCCATCCTGATTACGGCGATCAGGATCAATATTCTTGTAGGAAAAAATTCTCAATGCCCTCTATATATTCTAATCTTTAATCTTTTTGTAGGGAACATATTGTATACACACATATTTGATTTTGATTTTAATTTTGATATACTTACCATAAATACATGATCGATACAATTGTTCTCCCGAAAGGATGTCGGGGGTGGTTTCCCATTATATAGACAGTCATACAGGGGGTTTCATTATGAACACAAGAAAAATCCCATCTTGGAGATTGTAACCTGGTAAAAAATCAGGATCTCGAAAACTATGAGGGCTAGAAGGGTTTGCGGCATGTCAATAGAGATCGGAGGTTACCACACCGCCATCTAAGAAAAAGGGACGCGACGAAGTCGCCAGCAAAAAGCTAGTTTAAATGATGAGGTATATGATGAACTTTTATTCCCTAATTAACGTTTTATATTAAAATCTTTTACGAATATTATAATACAAATTTATTGGTAACACGCATTGCTAAGCTAAATATTATTAACAAGACAATTTATTGTCTCATAAATTAAGGCTGTCATGTTAAAAACCCTGCGCCGCAGGACGCTGATGTGGTTACACTGCTGCACTGGTGTCAACACAGTTCTGATAATTCTTTCTTTTTATTTTTTTACATAAAATGTTGACATTACATTTTGTTTTTCATGATTACATTTTTCATGGTTACATTTTTACATTAAAATTTACATTTTTTACATTTTGCAACTAGAAATTAAACTTTTATTCATTTGTTTCTATATCACAATAATGCAATAGGTAGGTTATATCTCTTATAAACCAAAATCAACTTGTTTTGGCCTTTCAATAAATCAGTATGTAACCATTACGCAGAACTCATGCCCGTATAAGGATAGTCCTTTATCCTTGTCCTTATCCTTTATCCTATCAAGATCAGCATTGCTCTTGCCTGTCATATGGCATTATGCTTGTGTTTATAGGCAACAGTAGATTCCATTTCAAGGGCTACCTTCCTGACGGTCAAATATTACAAATAAAAAAATATAAGTAAGTATTAAAAAAATAAAGGGGTTATACGTCAACTCGCGGACAAAAAGAGGTACAGTGCATTAGAAAAGATATTAAACATATTTTTTAAACTAAGTGTTCGTGAGATTTCAAGTACGTAGTCTAGCTTTTTTATTTCCTTACATTTAATATTTAATAGAATGAAGAAATAATGAATTTTCTCATAAGTACCTACATTTAACAAAAACTTACATACAACATACATGCAAATCTACCGCTATAACTATAGGCAACTAAACGACCGTGTCAAAAGCATTGAAAAGTTAATTACGAATGCAATGAAAAATTTTATAAGAATTCATTTAAAAACATACCCTAACACTTCGAGACAAAAGTTCAAATTCGAATACAACATTTTTGCTACAAAGTAGGTAAAATAATCGCAAATTCATTACAACAATAAGCATAACTGGGCAATGCGGTTATGTTCGCCATTACAATGAGCCCGTTGTTGTGCAGACATACGCAATCTGTGACAAAACAATGGACTGCTTTGCTACATGTAATCTTAACTTTACATTGTTTAAGCGATTTAAGTATTATGGTTACACTTGAAAAGCGTATTTTTGAACGCTTGAACCTGACTTTTCTTAGGTCATAATGATGTTTGTATGTTATTCTTAGCCTTTTTTATGTTAAGATCGTCAGACAAGCTGACTGCCCATTTTATAGTAGGCTACCATCAAGCCTATAAAACACTAGCAACTCCACATGTGCTGCACATGCGCTGTCGACTATGTAGGATTAAGAATAAGGGATTACGAAGGGATAGAGAAATGGGCCGAAACACAACACAGTGGTCTTCTGTAACGGAGTGGTTCCTGCCGCCAAACAGGCTGCCCAATGACTACGAAACGCAGTATGCCCTGCCCCTACTTGTCAGATCCAGACCAAAGCCAACTATGAAAAGTTCATTTTTCAGAGTTAGCCCTGCCGGAAATCGATCCTGGGACCCCTGAGACAGACCATTAAAGCAAGTACCTTAACCACTTGATCAAAGGGCTCGTCAACTATTGAAAGTAATGAAATTTCAGTGCGTGGCAATGCACATTGCGTTCTTCAGCCATAAACTGTATATTCCATCACAGTAACCACCCCCTTACAGAAGACCAAAGTACTGTGTGTTTCAGTGCGTAAGTAAGGGGTGGTCCATTCTTTTTTCCTCTCTTTATTCCTTTACCTATCATGGTCGACAGCGTACCTATCATAACCGCCTCTTTATGTCGCTTGTATGTATTTATTGACGATGGAACCACCTACCATCAAATGGATGCATATAAAAGAGGATTTTTAGTGGAGAAGAATCCACATCACGTTATGTATGTATGTATGCGTGTTTGTTGTATATGTATTTGTATAAAGAGACCTGGACTTCATCATCCACATAGGTGTACACATCACACATATATGTATTTGTATACTGGATCGTTAAAAAACCATCCAGTAGTTTATGTCACCAAAAATATTCATAACTAGCTTAAAGCCTGTGACTTCATCCGAGCCCCTTTTTCTTAGGCGTTAATTTGTAGGGAAAACATGACACAAAATTATATAAAAAAAAGCACATAAAACTTCTGTTTATCCGATTTTTACTAATCTTTAGAAGATCACCCACTGGGAAGCTGGAAAACTGAGGAATGCCTTAATAAACGAACTTAATATTCAGTATAAATTAGTATCAATTTGTATTGACAAGATATAAATTCAAAACAACTCCTCAATCCTCATGATAACATAAAATAATATATTACGTACATAATGATGCATTTATACAGGACGGTTAAATAATAAATAGAAGAATGAATCAAAGCCTATTCATATCTAAAAACCTTCCGAATTGGTAATTTTTTTTAAATTTGTAAAATGTGAAATATGGAATGGAAATATTGATTGAAAAATGCGTGAAAACTACAAAATGAAAATCTTTTTGTAAAACAATTTGCTAAACACAAGAAAACTTCAATTTTCAATTTGGTTTCTAGATTTTCCTCATAGACCAAATATTAAAGTATGTAGGTATATAATAGTTATTACAGTATTTATTGGAATATTTGACATAAAGAGATCAAAGATTTGTTAAAGATTGCTTACAGAATTAACCGTATTCATACTTTATTACAAACGAAAAATTAAAAAAAAATTTTTTTCAAATTCAAATTTTAGTCTTACAAGGGTCAATTCTTTTGCTTTTACCACAAGTTTGGAAAGCATATTCTATGATGAAAAACTGGCAAGAAACATTAATTATAGTTGCTCTTTTCAACGTCAGTTTGCGATGCAAGTATACAATAAACAAATATTGAGATATCAAATAATTATAATAAGAGTTATAATAGCCTTTTATACCTAACTATCTGAACTCGGTCGGCCTAGATTCGCTGCGACGACGACGTTCGCGTTGAGCGCCCGCCTTATTTGATAAAAACCGTTTAACTCGGCAAATATAAATAAGGTATTAATGAATTATACACATATACCATCATAAGAAATTCCTCTTTCCATCGATATAATCAGGAACAAATTCCGTTAAAAACTTTCCGAAATTAACGCATGCATACAGACAGGCAGAGAAAAAGGAGGAATTTATATTGTGTACAGTGATATCTATACTTTTATACTGGTAATATTATAAAGAGAAAATATTTGTATGTATGTATGTATTTTTGTATGTTTGTAATGAATAAACTCAAAAACTACTGGACCTATTTTAAAAATTCTTTCAACTATAGAAAGCTACATTATCAGCGAGTAATATTTTATAAAGAGACGCGAACGAACTCGCGTGCAACAGCTAGTATTATATACTTTACTACACTTTTAAATTTGTATACATTTATGTGTTGGGACTTTTAAATTGTCAAACCTTAGAGGCTTGAATATGATTATTATTATTATACAGGGTTACCGGTTAAATCGACCTAGATACTTTAGGGGGTTGTAGTTTCCATCATTATCGATTGATTTTTCTATTTATTAATTTTTATTATTATTATTATTTTTCAGATAACATGATCCATTGTTAGTTATTCTTGAATTCATCTATGAATTCTACCTCTCTGGATAGCTGAATAAACGTAGATATTTTTAAACACATCTGCAACATAACTGCCATAGTTCTTTTTTTTTTTTTTTTTTTTTTCAATATTCCTCAAAGAAAAAAGTACCCTGTACAATTTTTTCTTCTTCATTCAACTATCAACCATCTACTTTGACACAGTTTGTACAGTTCCCTCCAATTTTGGTAATGATCACTATAAAGCAACTTTTTATCAACACAAAAACCCTTACAGAAATAAATTAGAGGCAATATTTAAAGAAATAGAAAATAAAAGACAAAAAATCGACAATTTTTATAAAAAAAAAAACCTAAAAGTCCAATGTCTCAAAAACGGTTAGGTTTGGGGTACCTATGCTATTTAATAGGCAAATCAGTCGGTAATGGTGAAAACTACAACCCCCTAAACCGGGTCCTGTATCTAGTGATTAGTTTAAAAATAGTCTAGTGTAATCTAAAGACGTGCTTTGGTACTTATAAATATTATTATGCTAAAATGCCTAAAATATAACAAGCAGGCTTTTAATCCTTTTAATCAGTACGCTTCACGTAGTAATGTATGATAACGTTATCTAAATTTGCGCATGCCTTAAAAGTACTCGGCGTGTACTAAATGAACTAAATTGAACGCAACTTTAATGCGTCATATCGGGCGACAACATTACCTATTTAAACCACACTCCATATTAAATAAATTTTTCATAGGAAGTTCATTGAGATCTGCTGACTTACGTAAAATGTTATGATTTTAAATTTAAATTTTAAAAACAAGGGTGCAAGTGCCTCACCTCACACACTCAAGTGCCTATAATAAATAATAAAAGTTATTTCAGTAATATTAACATCCTATATTAATTAACAGTAATATTAACTTGTTAGGCCTAAATAACAAGTAGCTAATACAAAATTCAAATCAAAATTTGAGTCCTTCAGGGAAATTTTTGATATAAGCTTCTAGAAGATATGTAATATTTGGTTAAAGAAATTTTTGATTTTACTCTCTAGGAGGGGTGAATAAAGGTTGATACGTATTTTTTTTTTTAAATCACCCTTAACTTCTAACCTTCCTAACTATTAATTGTAATTTTAGCAAAAAAATTACATATTTGAACTTTTTTAAGTAAAACAAATTTCTGTGCAATATTTGTCTGAAACTTTTTTTCTAACTCTTACCATTTTTGTATAATTTAAAAAAAAACACAATTTTTATTTACATATTTTTAACCCTTCTACAGAATGGAATCAAAAATTTCTTTCACCCGTCCATATTTCATAACTTCTGGAAATTTATATCAAAAATGCCTCTGAGAAATTAAAATTTTGATTTGTTACTAAATTTTCCTGGAACATAAATAGGTTTTTGTTGTTGTTTCAAATACGGACATTGGCGACTTTCCTATTTTTGGATCATTTTGGATCAAAACATCATTTCCTTTTTCAGTGTCTGCGTATTATACTTGTGGTATAGATGTGCCCATTTCCAATGTAAACGGAGCCACTGCTTAGAAAAAAATACACCAGGCTATGAAAAATTACAGCTGTTACAAATATGATTCTGTACAAATATATGTAATTCTTAATAATGTCATCGAAAAACACCTTTCTAGGTGTTTTTTTGTAAAGGTAGGCAGGCTAACTGACGATCCAGTCGATGGTTATCGTTGCCTACTAACACAAACAAAGCCATAGACAGGGCCGTCTTTACCCGGGGGCGCCTGCCGAGCGCTGAGTATTTAGATATTTCATTAAACTTAACGCCATTGGATAGTTTCATATGCTTGTTACGACAAATACGTATGCGCAAAATTAAATATAAAAAAAAATAGTCATCAACAATAATCATTGTTTTACTTTTATTAAAGCGCCTACACACGGCCCTAAAATTGGTGGCAATATCGGGGAAGTGGTGGGGAGCGCCCTAGATCGCTCCCTTGATCGCCTCATGTGTAGGTAAATCGTAATCAGTTTCCTCCTAACTCTGAAATCGGGTCGGTCGAACCCACGATTTAGGGGCGATTATCGTCTAGGGAGCGTTCTCGCATCGTGTGTAGCGAAATCGGTGCCGATTTCACCGCAGTGTGTCTGCGAGGGCAGCGGCGACAAGACGTATTTTTGTGTTTTTAATTTGTATTCCGTGCGAAGACATGGCGAAGGAAAAGACGAAAGTCAATGATCCCTTCAAGGAGTTCCTCAACACATTCTATATCCATTCTTAAAAAGTTTTCAGCTGCTTCCAAATGTCTCTCTCCCTTCTATGGTGTTTCCATCTAGCTACAATATTAGCTTCTTCAAACTAGCAGTAAACAAATTCCTGCAAGGTCGGCAGCGCACATGCACCCTCCCTGGTATTGCTTGTGTCCTTAGGCGACTTTTTCGTCTTTGACTTGGTTGCACTGTAGAAAGAGCCAGAGTTATGCCTATTCTCTGATGTTTTGAGAGTATCAGCGACATCTTGATAGACGAGCGCTTTGTTGCACGGTCGGTTTCACACTTGTGGAAGGGACGTGTGTGGAGTAGCGGCCGATTTCATCCCCACTACCACGCTCCTGATATTGCCACAGATTTTAGGGCCGTGTGTAGGCACTTTTACGCTTTCGACGCTTGTCATACCGCTCATGATGTGAAAGCTAAAATGACTCTTATTACTACACAAATAAAAATGCCTACACACTGCCCTAAAATCGGTGGAAATATCGGGGAAGTGGTGAGGAGCGCCCTAAATCGCTCCCTTGATCGCTTCATGTGTAGGCAAATCGTAATCAGTTTCCTCCTAACTCTGAAATCGGGTCGGGAGAACCCACGATTTAGGGGCGATTATCGTCTAGGGAGCGTTGTCGCATCGTGTGTAGCGAAATCGGTGCCGATTTCACCGCAGTGTGTCTGCGAGGGCAGCGGCGACAAGACGTATTTTTGTGTTTTTAATTTGTATTCCGTGCGAAGACATGGCGAAGGAAAAGACGAAAGTCAATGATCTCTTCAAGGAGTTCCTCAACACATTCTATATCCATTCTTAAAAAGTTTTCAGCTGCTTCCAAATGTCTCTCTCCCTTCTATGGTGTTTCCATCTAGCTACAATATTAGCTTCTTCAAACTAGCAGTAAACAAATTCCTGCAAGGTCGGCAGCGCACATGTACCCCCCCTGTGTTGCTTGTGTCCTTAGGCGACGGTAGCCACCTACCATCAAGTGGACCGTCAGCCTGTCTGCCACCTTTAATAATTAATAATATTAATAACCTTTAATCATTTTTTTTTTTAAAGTTCATGGCGTTTCATCAACCAGCTCTTCCTTTTTCGTCTTTGACTTGGTTGCACTGTAGAAAGTGCCAGAGTGATGCCTATTCTCTGATGTTTTGACAGTGTCGGGGCATCTTGATAGACGAGCGCTTTGTTGCACGGTCGGTTTCACACTTAGTGGAAGGGACGTGTGTGGAGTAGTGGCCGATTTCATCCCCACTACCACGCTCCCGACATTGCCACAGATTTTAGGGCCGTGTGTAGGCGCTTTAACAATTTTATTAAATGCAACACGCGCGCGGCAAAATCTCTAATCCAAAGATAGTGATAACCTTTGACACATTGCCGGTCGCCCGCACTTGAAGCAAAATGATCTCTAAGTCAATAAAGTGTAAGTTCATTTGAAATGGGCGCGAGGCGGGGCGCGGCACCTGTGCGTCTGTCATAGGCGAGTAATTGCGCCCTTTAACATAGACGTCCGGGTGGCTGAGGGCGCAGGCTGAGCCCCGCACCCCGGCGCCGAATAGACTTAAGACGGCACTGGCCATAGAGGTTCCTAAAGCGATGATAACCTTGACAAGGCTATGGGATAAGCTATGGCATCATTATTAAATACAAATGACGCTAAAAACCTAAGCGTCCGGGTCAACCACACAGATGCTTCGGGAGTCTACAGTTCTAGTTGCAAACTGGTAAGACAAGTTACTTGGAAACTGTTCGTACACGACTCGTTTAAACCATATAATAGACAGGTCGACAAATGTTAATCAATGGATGTTATACAACCAAGACAAGGCACTCGATTGACGCAGACGACAGTCAACGAACGGTAAAATATCAGTGGAGAACATTTTAGAACTACTCTTAGAGTAAGACAAATTCCAACATTACTTTTACTGTTTTAATTAGATAGATAAATCTTACTGTCGAACAGCGTCTTTACTTTTGTTTATCAGCGCACTTTTATATGAGGGAACAACACAAAGTAATCCATGAAGAACTTGTATATGACAAGCCCTTTATTCGAGTGGTAAACGCTCTGAGTCCCAGGTTTGAATCCCGGCATGGCCAACTTTGCAAATAAACTTTTCACAGTTTTCTCTGGTCGGTTTGTGCAAGGTTTTGGCCCCTGGTGGTTATCCCATAACACAAGCCTATATGTTTCATACTATTGGTGTGTTTAGTCTTGGCGATTTATTTATTTGTTCAGTAGTAAAAGTTACGATTCAGAGTAGAACCCGTTTGATGTAACCTCTTACGAAAAATTAATTGTGTGCTGTTGTATTTCGGTAAGTGAGTAAGGAATGCCAGAGCTCATTCAGTATATTCGGAACCCCTATATCGATTTTTGTGTTGATGGGCTATTATATAGAAAAACATCTTTCTAATCTAACGTAAAGTAACTGATTATGGTGATATTGTTTTTGAGTCATATTTATACATAGACCTTAAAACAGTTGTTGCTTTTCATAGCCCGGTGAAGTTAACTGTGGCACGTCAAACTCGTTAACCTTTCACGCTACCGCCTTCCCATTTGCTTTATATATTATTCATACGATAATTGAACCTGCATGAATGTAACTTAAGAGCTCATTTTCCAACGGGAGCCACTTATCAATTCCATACTACGTATTTCCATGATTACTCCTTATTATTATAGTTATTGGTCGTAGCAATAAATAAAAAAACGTGACATTTCTGAGATTTCATATGAAGGTTTGGAAGCAATATAAAAACTGAAATTAATTTCGTATCTAGTACAATTAATTTCTAAAATTTGCTAATTTCTAAAATTCCAATTAGTTCTTACCGACATAAAAGGTAAACTTCGATTTAGTCTCGTTTCGTGATAATTTAGGGGTTAGAAAACTTTTATTAAGAAATATTTATGTATTCACGGTCTTCACCCCTAAAGTTGTCTGAGTGATATTAACGTAGACAAGGCTTTAAATATTCAAAGGGCGTAAAGGGCAACGCTGTAGGCATATTTCCCTTGAGACCGTCTGTTTATACTTGCATCAACCTTGTTCAGGTAAACTATACGTAATATATAATATATTGTGTACCTACCTACTAATGCATTTACATTTTGATGAGCACATACATAATTACATGGTTTAGTGGTTAACAAGGTGTTAGACCTCTTACTTAGGTTTCTTGGTTCGATTCTTGATAAGCGCAATATGAATTTAAAACCTATAATGAAATTATATGAAAAATGAAACCTATAAGTAAATTATTTACACAGTACGATGAGTACAGAAAAATAGACTATACATACATAGTGTTTTGTAACTGGATATAGAAGATAACGCACAAGTTGCATTTGCAGCGGAAGTGATGCCCCAGTCCCAGTCACCTCGCTTTGTGAACAGAATACACATCGGCAATTGTGTAGTTTAGGTCCTGATTTAGAACACTATTTATAACAATAAACAGATTTGCACATAATAGATCTTCCTCATAATATAGAATTATATGTATACATTGCAGTGAGGTAACGACCTCATTGCAACTTCTGGATTTACTTTAAAACGTCCGTCCCAAAAATTAAATTTAAAAAATGAGAACGAATGACTTAAAGAAAATAAAGGAGTAAATTCGAAAATAAATTTTGCATACACGTTGTCAGATATACATAAAGGACATAGCAATACACAAGACCTTTCATCCAGATTCATCTAACAATAAATAAAAAACTCAACGGCTTACAATATTATGAGAAATAAAGATTGAATAAATGTTTCAACACCTAAGAAAAAGGGGCGTGGACGAATTAGCGTGCCAATAATTTCATAATTAAAGTAAAGGAGGAAGCGATTCCTTGTATGCCTTCCAAAGGCCGGTCAGAAGCTTGCTGTGCCATGTGCCAGTAGCACAATGTCCTTATAAAGACGAAATGCGCTTCGAATGGCAGACAAATAATAATTTAGTAAATTGTATAGTGAGATAAAAAGTCTGCTCAAAAACGAATTTCAACTAAAAATTGACTGACTCATTTAAACCCTGTTGGATAATGTATTTTTAATTTTATAAATGAAAATCTTAAGTTGTAGGTAACCCCGTAACTAATATCTTAATCTTTTATATTCTTAAATCTTCTAATCCTACATGCTTATGTTATAAGAACGAAAGATTGTGAGTACGCATGTTTGTTAGTCTTTCACACAAAAACTACTGAACGAATTTTGGTGAAACGCTAATCTCAGAAACTGCTTAACCGATTTGAATGCGGTTTTCACTGATGTATTGTAGCAAGCTGCCCGTAATATTTAGTATTTTTTCATTCCAATGGGTTTACAAACAAAAAAGTTATGCGCTATTCCGTACAAAGTTGCGAGATATGGCTAGGTTTGTCAAAAACTTATCACCACTCGTGTTTGACTAGCAACAAAAGTGTTTTCTCTTCCACGACGTTCCCAGAGGAATCATTACAGCTTTCTTTCCACCAAAATTTTAAAACAATGAAACATATTTTTAGTGTAAAAAAATATGTTTCATTGAAATTTTTAAAATTAACTTAAACTTATGATCAGCTATGGGAGAATTCGCCCGCTGCGATCCGCGCCGCTCTTCGTGCGCAGAACCGAGGCCCATATCTCGGTCCGTGTTCCCATCCCTCCGTTTCTTCCCTCGGTAACAGTACTTTTTTTCTGAATAAAAGGCACCGAACACTAAACCAGACAAAAGGTATCCTTTTCTGTACATATCATTAGATATCATGATCGGTTAAGTACATAAGGCGTGAAAGCGTAACAAACAAACTAGCAATCCCACTCTCGCATTCACAATATATAAAAAAAACATATCATAACATATAACATGCAGAGCAGAGACAAGAAAAAAAGTTATATAAAAATAAAACAATGTAATTGCGAAGAAATCGTCTTGTTCTAAATATAGAACGCGTTCACGCGTCGCAACTTCCAATCATTGTATTGTATTATGCGCCAGCGCAACTGCAACTGTACGATACAATAAGCATACTTATTCGTGTATTATATACCGTCTGTTTATAATGTAACGGATAAATGCTTGTGACGGTTCATCAATTTTTTTAATACATATTTAACCTAAGCCTTTGTGACAAAATGTAAAAATGTGTGAAAATGTGTACATACCTAAATTATTTAATTACTATAGCGCGCGAATTCGCCGCGTTCCTTGGGAACGATAAATACTTTTTTTTCTAGATGAAATATATTTTGCCTTATTCTATACCCTATTTTCTTTTCTGTAATTTAATGATCACCAGTTGAGCAAATAAACTGAGTAAGTCACTTTCACATTTATAATATTAGTTGGGATATTATAGTCACATATCCTTTACAAACTAAATGCTAATAGTCGAGCCTGTTGGATGAGTGGTTAGGGTGCTTGCCTTAATGCTCTGTTCCCTGGTTCGATTCCCGACAGGGTCAACTTTGAAAAATGAACTTTTCAAATTTGGCTCTAGGGTGGATCTGGAAAGTAGTGGCAGGGCACACTGCGTTTCGCAGTCATTTGGGCAGCCCGTCTGGTGGCAGTAACCACTTTTGTTATAGGCGACGCGACGGTAGCCACCTACCATCAAGTGGACTGATAGCAAACAGTAGGTAACTGTTTTATCAGTTAGCTATTATAGGTAGGTATATTAAAAAATTATTTGACCTGTTTTGACCAATTGGTTTAATAATTAGGCATCCATTTAAAAATCGTTAAGTGAGGCATTAATGCAGATTTAAAATGTATTTTTGCATCGTTTCAAATGTGTAACAAAAAATATGGCTTTTACGTAACCACTCCAAATTTAGGAAGTTCCTTTAGTCGAAGTAGTTCTAATACATATATTAGTATCGATAACTTAAAATTAAAAATCAGTTTATCATTGTATCCTAAGACTTTCCATAACTTGAACATTTTAAAAAATGTTTATTTTAAATTGCTCACAATTTGAGAATCTCAAACAATATCTTCATTATTTTCGTTAAGGCTTACGGAGCAGTCGTGGCCGAGCGGTTAAGGCGTCTGACTAGAAATCAGATTCCCTCTGGGAGCGTAGGTTCGAATCCTACCGACTGCGTAAAATTATGGTCTCCTTGATCTTTTTTAATTCATTTCAATATAGGTAAGCTAAACTCGTACTTAATCAAACAAAAACCAGTTAGTATGAGATTATTTTGTTCTACTAGGGAATTCTGATTGTAAAATCTTTCTAGATGATGATACAAGTCATCGTTAAACCGAGTGCACGTGCGTCGCCTGAGGCATCGCTTGCTTTTTCCATTCACCAATTGCGACAGCTCCGTTACCAATACTTATAACGTTGCATAGGTCTTTCTTCTTATTGGAACTGTTTATGACTACTTCATAAGAAGAAAACAAAATTAAAAAATAAAATAGATAAATTGGAAAAAGGTCTGATTAATTTGAGAAGCTCAGATGGAGACAAACAAATTTTCCCCAAGTCTATCCAGGGTTGTCCAAAATCGGTTTTTTTTTTTATTAAATCAAGGTAACGCTTGACCACTATCTCACCTGATGTGAGATGCAGATGCGGCCGAAGGTGGACCACGCTTACCTAGTTGCAACTGTGAAATACTTATGTTTTGTTTTTGTATATTAAGAGGAATGTTTCTTTATTTGCAGGTACATAATTATACTTACTAGTTGTGTTGCACGCGACTTTGTCCATGTATCTTTAATACAAACAAAAACTAAAATTATAAACTAAAAATAAATAAATAACGAAGGGCTGTTCGCTCACACCGGCGCATTTTTTAAATTTTCCTAATTTATACCCATCGTAACTTCTAAACAAAAGGTCCGAATCGAATAATTTAGAGAGGAATTTACATGTATATAAACATTAAACAACCTTGATTATGAAACTATTTATTGGGATAAAGATTTTTATATAGGAACCTAGTCATCATATTTAGATTCTACCCGTGTTTCGATTATCTAATTTGAAAAAAAAAAAAACTATTATTATGACTAAAATAGTTATATGATCATTAGACATATAACCTCCAGAGATTTTTTGTGGGGGGTTGATGAATGCGTACTATAAACATGCGTACATTAAGTATATTTTATGTATCGTCAATAGTCTTCGCAGCGCACGCCAAATAATGACTTTTATGGGCAAATTTTTGATACCTTGGGTTACATTACTGTAATTTTGATAAGGACCTCTATTTAGTTATACTTTTAAATAACATACAGCCTAAGTTACTCGCTGATAATGTAGCTTTCTATAGATGAAAGGATTTTAAAAATGGTTTCAGTAGTTTACGATAAAAATAAATCAAATCTCTTCTCTTTATAATATTAGTGTAAAAGATAGGACAATGGGCCCGAGAATTCCTTATTGATTGCTGTGATCCTGTGACATCCCTATTATACAGTTTTCACTCTCTTAGTATCGAAAATATTTTTATTTTCTACCAACTTTCGAAAATTTTCATAATTAACCTAAAATACATAATAAAATTTTCTTTTATTTGTCATCATTTATACTTGGTTAATAAATAGCTAAATAAAATTTGAGGCCCCTCAACTTCTATCAAAGGTTGAGAAAATAATTATTGGTTGTTTTTGAATGCATTTAAACAATGTTTTTCACTCTAGGTATCTAAAAATCTACAGTTTGGGTCCTTTTTATGAAACAGCGCTTTTTTAAACCACTGTTTAATTTACTGAGCCATACAAAGTATTGTGTGTGCAGATAGTGTAGTAAGTACATATATACTGGTAGCTATGTGTGGTGGTGTGGTGTGGTGTGGTCTAGTGTATATAGTAGCACTTTTTTATTATGCAAAATACTACCCTAAAATACTAGTTATGGACTAAACAAATTACATATAGAATTTAAAAAAAAATCTAACTCATATGTTTGTTCTATAAAAATTCTATTTTCATCTAGCCTCGTATAGTTAGCTGGGTACTGTAAAATATTTTTTCTAATATGTGACTTTAATATGTGAACAATGAATTTATAATCCGATCTAAACACAAAGAATCGACAGCATATAAAAACACAATTTGCGCTTGAAATGAAACACTAAACTACATTAGATGCGGCCAACTGGCACCCCAACAAAATAACCTTCCGTCATGGGATTATGAGACTGGGACCAGGGATTTAAGGTTTCATTACTTTGCTACTTCCCTCCTCAGACTTACAACTTAATCCCTTACTATTGTTAATCACGCGATGCATTCTAACTATCTTATCTTACTAGAAAAAAATCACAAGTAACTCATACTAAAGTCACAAAAAAATCCTTCATTTTTTTTATTACAGAAAGCTAAAAAAGACACTTGTTACTTTTCAATCATTACAGAAACTGAGAATCCTTGGATTGATCCAGAAGTGATGTTTCGTCTAGTCCTATCTTCACCGAGCGCTAAACCCTGGATTTAGTACTCGATGCCTATCACAGACCTCTTTTCTGTTCTCAACCTTCTTTCGGTTATCGGTAATCAAAAAATATACGAAAGAATCGTACAGCGGTTCCTTTGACCATTGCTACTCACTAAGAGTTAATAACCAAAAAAGCAGACAAGCAGACACATAATTTGATGCAAATTGTTTAGAAAATTATCTAAAGTTAATTGATAATTAATTATTAATTAATTAATATTAATTAAGATTATTAATTTAAGATATATTTAATTTCTCTAAGATATACTGACCTTGAAACTTAATAAACTTTAGAGTAAGTATAAAAAAAGGATAACAAACAAATGGTAATGGTAAAAATTCCCATAATAAAACACGATTGCAGCTACAGTGTCATGTAGGGGAGGGACCGCAGCGAGGCGAGACCTCTAATGTACAAATATTGCGGACGAAATGAATATATTCGACCTTTCTTCTCCCTCTGAAGCCCTCTGGATGGGGATGGGACAAGTGCTCGTGTTTATTAAGTCACGAAGCTGTACGGATTTATGACATTGCTAATTCGATCGGACATCTGAGCTAGATAATGTATTGAACCTTTTATTTGATGTGAAACATTGTAAAGGTATTTGGAAATATTGAGCCTCGAAAACAGAATAATTATGAACACTTCAATAAATGTAATACTAATTTAAATTTAAAAACCATTACGATGAGGCGTTGTAAAAAGCTTCTTTCTTGTATTTTTTCTTTATTTTAATTTTTGTTTTTAAAAATGTTTTCCACAATATTTAGTCTTTCGACATTTGTGTATGGGTATGTCGCCCGGTTATCCCTCTCTCTCGAATGTATGATTATAGAATTGCAGTTATCCAAAAACCGGGTAGGACATGCACATCTGAGTTTTATCCATTATTGATGTATAAAAAAATATTATTGTGACCTTGGTTAAAGTTGGGCTTAGCTACCTACAGCTCCCAGACTATATAGTACGGCCATCATTTTATTTTTCATCCTCTTGGCCATTAGTTGTGTCCTATGGGAAAATATTATATTAATATTCGTTCGTAATACTTTTTTAGTGTTTTGAACAAACCTACATAGTACGTACCTATATAAAATAAATGTTTTTTGTTTTTTTTTTAAGTTTTCTTTTTTTTTTACGAGGAGAGAAATCTTCAAAAGATACCTTATGCTCAAATGCCGCATGCAATGCAAATGCCCATAGAGGTTATGTGGGATTCTTACCGCACTAAAACTCGCCTCGAAATGGGTGTGGTTCTAGTGGTTCTAGTCCGTAGGGGACTTTGGAACCGTCACCGGGCGTCTGGGGGGCGAGAAGCGCCCGCCCTTGCAAAACTTTTTTAATCTATGCTGACTTTGATAGTTTTTTTTAAATGTTAAGATCGGCAGACAGTCAGACGGTCCACTTGATGGTAGGTGGCTACCGTCGCCTATAACACAAGCAACGCCAAAGCTGCTGCAAGTGCGCTGCCGACTACAGTAGGATTAAGGGTGAGGGATTAAGGATAGGGAAATGGGCTCTGGCATCCCTTACTCACTCACCGAAACACAACAGCACAAGTGCTGTTATTTCACGGTGGTCTTCTGTAAGGGGGTGGTTACTGCCGCCAGGCGGGCTGCCCAAATGACTGCGAAAACGCATTGTGCCCTGCCACTACTAATAATAATAATAATGAATAAAGGGATAAGAAGATGAGATAGAAATGCGAGTTGGCATTCCACACCCTCAATGAAACACAACATTGCACCTGCTATTATTTCACGGTAGTCTTCTGTAAGGAGGTAGTTACTGCCAACAGACTAACTGTTTAGTTAATGACTGAGATACGCAGTGTGCCCTGCCACTGTCACACTATCCACCATCATTGTATTCTGATACCTGTAGAAAAATCCTGGATATAAATTTGAATCAATTCAAACTTCTTGAAACAGTTTACCTACAGTGCAAACAATTTCTGCGTCCACTTGAGATTCCGTAAGATGAGAATCTCTCCAAGATTCTGTCATGAGGCGTTATTTCTTGCTTCCAGATAATACTTTTCTCAGTTAATACTTGCATAAATTATGAAATAAAAAGGATGTCCGTTAGTATATCGTACATCGAGTTTAGGGCTCCCGATTTTTTTGTGAATAGCTATGATGAATAGATAATTAATTGTTGTGGTAAATTTTTTCGGAGCTTTTTAGTTTTTTTGTAATATTTTTTAAAATTTTCATCTTTTGTATGGAAAATTCATACCTGTCAAAACCATTCAATACCTCTTACAAACACAAACATCACTTTTTTTCACTTTTGTTTTGAAACATTCTAATTGTTATTGTGTAAATTTTACACATGGTTTCAATTTATTGGAAATATTTATGGATAATTAAACAAAATATATGTTCACTGTAATGTTTCACTCAAAGAGAATATAAGTACTTAATCACTACGTTTTAGTTTCACAAAATGATTTTTGTTCGGCTTGTTTTATAATCCAAAACCTCTCTTGCCCGATTCCACTATCAGAGCAAATCCGACTTGGAACGGTTAGGTTAGGAGGTTAAGACGGGAGCGAAGCGAAGCGGAGCGCCCGCCTTAGCCTCCGTGGTATTTTTTTTTTATAATAACCCAAAACCTCTCTTGCCCGATTTCACTATCAGAGCAAATCCGACTTGGAACGGTTAGGTTAGGAGTTGAAAAATATTTTTTTTTTTTTTTTTTTTTTTTCAAAATACCTAAAAGCTCCGAAAAATTTTGTCACCATATTTTATTTTATATTCATCATAGCTATTCATAAAAAAATCGGGAGCCCTAAATTCGATGTACGATATACTAAAGTCCTTCCAATAAAAATATAATAAAAACACCGATCGTATTGTTGGCACAGATTTTTAAATTTATCAACACCAGCAATCATTTCTTGCTACAATGACAAAATCCAAGACGCGCATGTCTTACATGTTTTTACAGGCGTATAATTTAGATTGTTGTCGTTGCCAAAAGCAAGATTTTGTACAGTTACAAAAAACAGGAACCCGCAGTGAGGAACATGGAGTTGAAAAACAAACAAACATCATTTGTGTGATTTCATTATCATGTCTTCTTTAAGAATTTATCTCAGTAAGTTGGCTGCTTTTGAATTCTTGTTCGACAATAAATAAACAATATACATATATTATAGCAAAGAATAAATAATTTTCAATAAATAAGTATGTCAGTGTCAACGGAACGCAATTTTCCTACGCCTTGACTTGTATGTAAATGTTGCCAGTTGTTCTCATTTTTAGCAGTCCCGCATACGCGATGTCCCCAGTGTGCTGATAATACTCCATATGGCGTAACACTAAAGCACAATCTTGCAACTACCATTGCAATCAGACCCTCAAAAAGTGCTTACTCTACACCTTTGTGTTCGTTCATTGTAATAAATTGCGGGAGGGTTAAAGGGTCTACGTAAAATGGTTAACTATTCATAGCATTGTAAGGGCGGAAAAACTGATGCGACGCCATATGCATGCATTAGGGATGATAAGATGATTCGGACTTAGGCACAATTTGAAACATGTTTCACCCAATATAATTTTGATACAAGTAATACAATAAAAGCGAATGTTGTTATTCCACTAATAAGACAATTAAAGACTATATCATATTCACCTTTCTGACGACGGCAAATTTCTTATCTTACACGACTGTAAACTTCTAAGAATACTCTGGCGCCATACGGTGTAGTATGACATTTGATCCAAGAAATGACGCACCTTGTAAGCTTTTCATTAATGTTTTATTAATTTATTAGAAACTTGATTACTTAATTAAAAGGTGTAGATACCTATGATGAGATTGACTAATTGATGATATGTTACTATTTTATATAAGCTTAATCGGTGCTAATTTTATATAAGCTTTTACCAAATGGGCGGTTGTATCTAAACCACAGAATCCCCCCTGCCAATATGCAGTCATAAATATTGTTTTATTCAAAATTTTACTCATGTTTAAACTTTGGAATGCACTGCCGTTGATAATTAGACAATCTAAATCGCTGTATATATTCAAAAAAGCACTCAAGACACATTTTCTGTCAAACTGAAGACGACTTTAATTGTTTAATTTTTATATGTAGGTTTATCTTCTAATATATTATATTTATTAATCTATCTTATTAATATTTGTTTATATTCAATTTATGTACTAGTATTAACTTATTAGAATGTAAGTTTATGATGGCCTTACTATGATTTTTATCACCCACATTCATATATAATTTACCCTAAGTTTGCATGGAAGAAGTCGCTATAAAGCGATAAGGCCGCCTTTTGTAGTATTACTTCTTGTTTCTTTCTTTTTTTTTAATTCTTTTTTATGTTTATAGTACAAATAATGAGTTTTAATAATAATAATTATTATTATTATTCCTTAAACTTACTTACACATCTTATTTTAAATAACACATAATATGGGATGTTAATTCTGTGTTTGCCGTTCCCACAACACAAACTGCCCACGTATTTCACACCTTTCAAACGTTGACACAATCTTCAGACTCGTTTGCTGCTCAATGTGAATATAAGTATTGTACAATAATCAACTAAATACCTACTTGTAATAGTGTAGGCATATTGTCGGTGTATTGTAAATTAACTTTATAATGAAATGATCTATATACATTACTAGCTGTTGCACGCGACTTCGTACGCGTATCTTTATAAAATATAAGATATGAATATATAATTTAATATACAAAGTAAAATGTGCAGATAACTAATATTATTAGAATAGGCGTAAGGCTGTTCGCTCAAACGGTAGCATTTTTTTACTTCGACAACTTGTAAACGTAAGGTTCGATTTGAATAAATTAAAGAGGAATTTACATGTCAAACCTTGATTATGAAAATATTGTCTTGTTGGATAAGGATTAATAACATGGTACGAATGCTTTCATAATCTTTCGATTCTAGCCGCGTTTTGATTGACTAATTTGAACAAAAAACGGTTATTGTGACTTAACTATAAGAGCTTCGCGAACTTTTTTGTGGGTAATACTGTAAACATGTAGTAAATTATTTTATGTATCATTAATAGTTTTCCCAGTATCCGCCAAACATCTAACGACTTTTATGGGCAAATTTTTGATACCTTGTGTTACATCATTGCAGTTTTAAAAAATATTTTTTTAAAACGGTTAAAAAAGTAGTTTTTGAGTTTATCCATTACAAACAAACAAACATTTAAGTTTACATTATAAAGAAGAAAAAAAAAATAAGGAATTTCATGATGCTAATCTCATTTTCCATCTTTTTCTTTCATATCCATCAGCATTTTATCAGCGATAAAAATAGCTGAGGCATTTTGTTCTTCACTTAGCCACTCGAGTTGTTTGTGTCATAAGTGTGAATAGAAGTGGAGACAGAGAAGCGAAGGTCATATTCAAAAGAGGTTCAACACTTTGTAAACAAATGAAGTCCGTGCGTCGAAATTTATTTAACATTTTAATTTGGAAACCATAATTTATATGATATAAGTTTATGTAATTTATATGATATATAATATCTAAATATAAAGTACTAGCTGTTGCACGCTACTTTTATAAAATACTGGGCATGTTACTCGCTGATAATGTAGTTTCCTTTTACCTATATGAAAGTATCGGTCCAGAAGTCTTTGAGTTTATTCATTACAAACATGTAAAAATACATACATACAAATCTTTTCTCTTTATAATATTAGTATAAATTTGTATAGATAAAACTAAGTGGTTTGTCTATTTCGTCGCTTACACCTGAACCTCGCAATGATTTTTATATTGATGGAAAGAGCGTCAGTGCGAATCCGGGGCTGGTCGCTAGTTAATTTTATAATAAGTGTAACTTGATTTTGAGTTTATTGATTAGAATCAAATTTTGATGTGGGTATGTTATTCTTAATATATCCAATATAAAATATTAATATAGCTATCGTTAGAAAAATTCGAGTTGGTCTTACGCATTCATTGTTTAGCCTGTCAATATATGAAGAACTGAAGATACTCGTAGGTAAATAATCTATAGCAGAATCGAAAATAGATTAAGTATATTTTAAAAATATCTTAAACATACCTAATCAGGATGCAGCATCAAGAAGGAAAGAGAGCTTATACTTAATTTTTACGTTTGAAATTAAGCTAATTATTACTCTAGCGACGCGGCTAAGGCTTCGCACGGACGCATTTTTTTCTCCAAATTAAATCACAAAGCTTCCCCGCTTAGAAAAAAAGAAAGAAATATATATTTGCTTAAAATGTGAGTACACGTATCAAAATCCGTTGGGTGGTTTAGAAGTTAGCAGAGAAACAGAGAGGAACGACTTATTATTCTATATTAAATGTAGGTACGGGTACAACTTGAAAATTATATTCGTTTAAGCAAAAACATTATGAAAATTAAAATGACATGTTATGTATGGTTTTTTTAGCATATATTTCTGGCCAGAAACTCTTGGACGCTCCTAGATATAGATGAGGGAACTTCCCCATTACCTTTTGGACCATTTAACTACAAGGTTTATTTTCTAAAACGGAAGTTTTTATACAATCTTCAAAATCATTTTAACATAAAACATCAACAAAGAAATTTAAAAATTAAAAAACACTTTTTTTTCACACATCCATGCTGAGTGATAATTAGGTATAGATTTTTTAAAACTTTTTTTAAACAGTTTTCGAGAAAATACTCTGAAAATTTTCATATTAATCATTTATTCGGTACTGAGATTTATTTGTAAGAATGTTTGATACATACAAGCTAATATCTCCTATATGACGACCCAACTACAGAAAAAGTTTCCAATAAAAAATTCTACCTTTCGCCAACGTTGTTACGAATATAATAAACTCTAATAAAACATCATTTTTATGGAGAAGTGTGAATGCGTTATATTATGACGCCGTGACAGGTTGACAACGGCTTGAATGGCGCACCACCGCGGCGATGACGTATTGATAGGTCACCTAGGCGCTGCGCCGCAATATTTTACACACTTAATGGCCTTCCTGATGTGTTTAATAGTATGAAAAATAGCGCACATCTTCCGTAATGTCGAAAATAACATTAATAATAAGTCTGGATACGAAATAAGAAACTATAAAAGTACCCACTTAGATACAACTAGCTGTGCCTGGGGCTTCGTCCATGTGGAACTCAGATTGTTTCTCGGTATCAGTGAAAATCAATTATTTATTATACGCGTCTTGACTTTGCACTTTCCCTGTAGTTTCAAGGCGCGGTCGTGCCTTACGTAGGTATATCGTATTATCTCTTTAACTATACGTCCAAAACATTTGCAGTAAAAAGCAAAAATCATGTGTAATACTTGTCACTATAAACTTGCTGATGATTTTAATAAGGATTCATAATTTTGTTGATAATATGGTCAGTGAACATCACAGCGATTTTTTTTTTGTTAAATAAAAAAAATATAAAAGTTAGACATATTCTGTCGCTGACTTATTGTAGGCCTTATCAAGCTCTAAATTTTTTCTGTACAAATCAATCAAATATCTCTCATCGGTAAAACAGCGTTCAAAAAAAAATATATATATATATATAGCCTATATCCATCTTGACATTCTATTCTAACTATTGGTGAAAGAATTTTTTAAATTGGATGAGTAATTTCGAAGATTACCCCCTACATACAAACAAACATACGTACATACAAACTTTTGTCTCTCTATAATATTAGTTTAGATTAATTTTAAGATTTAAGATATAGGTACATTATATCCGAAATGCGAACGATATCAGTAGGTATGTATTTTGTACACATTAATCATGACTTAATCACAAACAATTTATATTTGTTGTATTTTTAAGTAATCAAACCGTACATGTATTATATAATGTATTGTAGGATCATAAATTCTAACGAATTCCAATTTTAAATACATTTTATTGTGAAATTACATTATTCTAGTCACAAGAAATACGGAAAAATATAACATTAAAATTAGACAGTATCACCAACTGGCCCTGTGGCGCAACGGATAACGCGTCTGACTACGGATCAGAAGATTCCAGGTTCGAATCCTGGCAGGGTCGAGAATATGCCTTTCATCTTGCATTAACTTTTTCAAAATAATTGTCATACCATCCTCTTTTGGGGTTTTTACTGTTTTACTATTCCTCAAAGGTATATTTTATTTTATTTATTTATTTTAAAATTTACAGATATAGTTATCGGTGACCTTTACATTAAGCATAGCTTGAATAATTGTAAAGGCCAGAATTTAACAAGAAATACAATTTAAAAATTAAACAATAATCATTAAAAACAAAAAGGGATTTGTGTGTGTCTCTGTGTGTATACTTTTTGCTATCCCCACTACTGAACTTTATAATAATTATTGTGACGTCCTAAATGTAAGGCTTATATATCTTAACTGATACACTTAAACTACATAATTTTTAAAATTATTACCCTTAAATTATTGATTAAAAAGAGAAGAAATGATATAGGTAGTTGTTGAAACAAAAATTGTAAAAACTGCCTTTGCTCGAAGACAATATACTTATTACCCAAACTACTTTTTTATATAACATATTAAATAAAAAACTTAATATTTATCCTAATTTAATCCTAACACAATATAATTGCAAAAAGACCCTGACAGATTGGCTCAAGACCCTAAATTATAATGAAACCGAATCTTTATTAAAGACTATTACTTAACTAAATTAAATATTTATTATCAAAACATTTATTTGATTATGAAATGGGACTTATGTAAAAGCTACACTTAACTTATATAGATAATGCTACTTCACATACACATTCACATATACACGCACAAACATGTACATTTTATTGTATTCTACATCATCTATCTTTTTTTTTAATTGAAATCTTTGGATATTAGTACGGTGTTGGAGGAGCGGGGGTCTCTTGATACACGTATTTTTATACTTAAATATGAGGCCCCATACACCTTTTCCGTACACCTTTTCGGCTTAAGTATATGAATAAATTATTTTGTATTTGTATTATATGTTTTATATATATATATTTATATAATATTCTTAGGAAGTATGATTTTTTTTACTAATGTGGATATTACTATTACTACGAATATTTAACAAAAAAATTCTATTCTATACATTTATAAAAACATCGTATTTTGATAATAAAACTAAAGCTGACTAATAATAACAATAAAACAAAAGTAAACTTTGTTCTGAGTCTGATACGACTTGTCAAGTTTCGAGTTCTGACAGTAATGTATAAATAAATTAATATTTTAAACAGACTGAATTGTATTCTATAATTTATTTAACATAGCCTGTTTTTTAAGATTTAAGAATTTATTTCTAAATCTGAAAATCTAAAATAAAGTCACAAGTTTCATTCAACCATTGAGAGTGCATAGAGCATAAACATTAGTTTACGTACATATCTTAACGTAACGAAAAAACTAGGAAGCAAGTCGTAATGTTATTATTAACATTACTAGCTTTGAAATTTGTTATAAAGTAATTTTCTTGTTGAGGAATATATTTTTATATTATCTATTTTTGGCACATTAACAATTAAAGTAATAAGCATTAAACAAAAATTAAGTGGGCAATAAAAAAGTCAGCGAAAAAATTGTCTTCTCTGCTCTCAAATCAGTCTCAAACTATAAAAATTTATAAGTGACGAAATATTTATCTACGACGACGCCTTATCGCCGCAGTTTGAAGTCAAATTAAAGTAAACATAGTTATAATGTTTACTTACCCAACTCTTTACAAGTCTATCATTGGAAACTTATTTTTTTAATGGCCTTTAAACAAGTTTTGCGTGCAATTGATTACCGAAGATGCCTAAAAAAGTTTACTAGTAAACGGGAGCCGATTACCCATTCTATGAATAGGTGCATAATTCTATGATTACTTTATAGTAATTGGTCGTTGTAAAACCAGGGCCAGGGCCTCTGTCACTCCGTGTGTGCCGTGATATAATTGCCTACTGTCGCTCACATTGAATGTGAAAGGAGTGCAACTTCTGTACGCTAGTACTATTATTTATTCTATGGTAATACATAAAACACATGACATTTTTAAACTTAAAACTGAAATTAATAAATTTGTATTGTACTAGATACGCAGTAATTGTGATATTTTCGCTGGTTAAATTCTTGTACCTAATTACTGACACCAAGCCAATAAAGTATAAAAACATCCTAGTTAAAATGTAAATTTAAAATTAGGTTATCAAAGCTACTATCTATAAATATTGGAATTCAATAAGGCCTCTCTTCAAAGTGAAGAGGTATGCTATCCCATTAAAGCTTCTCACTCCGTAATCTCCTCATTCGGGGACAGTTTTTGCCTGCGGCGCGGCGATTCGATTCACAGACGTTATAGAATATAGATAGATAGATGGTATCTAGGTTAAGTTAGTATATTAAAGACAGTAAGTTAATTTTAAATATTTTATTTTTAAGGGCTAAGCACCTCATGCTCGTTAGGCAGTACGTTTTCGCTTTTATGGTGTTCAGACCAAAAGTGTACGCTCAAAAGTATTTAGAACATATTAATCATTATTCCTAATATGAAAGAAAAAACACTCAGAGATGAGGCCCGCTAGGGATTTAAACCTGTCAGTATCTGCCGTCTCGGTAGCCGAATGTTCAAATCATTGCCCTATTGTTTTCAAATATCGTTAGGTATGATGCCAAGTCTAGTTTCTAGGTTGCAAGACAGCGTTTAATCTTATCACAAATACGGACTTTTACAAATATTTCATTGACCAAATGTCATGGGTTATCAATGTGAACGTTATGAATAGTTTTATTCATAGCAGTCAGTGACGACGGCGCGCGGCGCGGGGTCAAGAGCATGCCTTCCGCCCGATACGCGTGGGTGCGATAACAGACACAATTCGGCGCAGCATCCCGAAACGCCCGCGTAGCTATTGGTTTTTTTTTTAATGACAAATACTGAGTGCATAAAAAACACGTTATCTGGAATTGTTGATATATTTCTGTAGTGACCCAAAAGGTTAGTACGATAAGACGTTATCAGAAATAAATACAAAAATAAGAAGTCTACATATACTAATATTATAAAGGAAGAGAGCTGGTTCTGTGAGTTTTTATATTTATTTAAGGATGATAATCTCTGGAAGCAATGTACCTATTTGAAAATGGTCATAGACTATATTATTAATACAGTATAGTATTAATACAGAAATTAATCGTTTTGTTTTGATGTGTCATCAGTCTGCGGTAACAAAGTAGGTACTATAGCTACGCATGGTTTATTCAAGTTATTTTTATCTACAAAAATAGCTTGCATAACTGGCTACATACGAGTATCTACTCAAGCTGTTCATTTGTCTAAATTATATCATCATAAAATGACATAATTTTGCGGACATTTCATTGTATTTTGTTAATATTTTATTTGTGGTATAGTAAGATACCAGAAGATAGCAGAAGCATTTCATACATTTATTTTATTCGTTTTAATTTGAAATTCGTTTTAATTCATCAAACAACAAACTGTTTGATTTATGTAAACAAATACCGAAAGAAGTATAAAAACTTTAAAATTAACGTAATAAATAATATACAATAAAAATTAACTTATGTACTATTTATAAATTATTAATGCAATTAAATTTCTATCCAGGTGGCGGGGTACTCAACATGCTGGCTGCATTATTGCTCTGGATTGCTAAACTTAATCTCTAGAGAGATAAGTCATCGCCAGTTTTTTCGGTCAAGCTTTTGGAGATGTCTTTGATGAGGTGAAGAGCATTGGGACTCTACGGGCCCAATGCTCAAAGTCAAAAGCGTCTCAATACCTAAATAAATGTTATAACATTTGATTTATTACCAAAAATTATTAAAGTTCCAGGAATTTTTTTTTTCTTGGCAGAAAAGCTATTTTTCTACAATAGAAACTCATCTTACCTCATTCATAACTTGTATTTGCCAAAAAATATTATTACCGCTGACGTGTATCTTGCGGATTCAGGTAGATAATCGAGCACAAGCCGAGAGTGTTATCTATTTGTGTATGGACATGAACAATATAATTTTTGATGTTTTTTTATTAACTTTCGTGGTTATACATCCTGTCCATAGGCAAATATTGAACGGAGATGTCGGTCTTAAGACCCGGACATCGCAGGCGTTCGCTAAACATCTATCTTGTGTAAACTTTTCGAGAAGATAATATTGGTTGAGTAAAGAGTTTTGTCAGGACAACAAAAAGTTGAAAATATTATTCAATTATGTCTTTATCTTTCATCTATATCTAGGTATACACATTATAAAATAAAATCATAATTAAATATTACGTATTAAAACCATTTGGCTTTACAAACGTTATTTTAAATATTTAATACATACATTATTAGAAAATAAAGGAACGGTGCCATCAAACGCTGACGCAGACAGAATGAGTGAAAAGATACACCAAACCAACGTCTTACTCTTTTAATAAATTGTCCTTTGGCAAATCTCTATTTTAGTAAGTATTGTAACAAACCTACACTTCTTATTCAACACAGTTATTTTATTTTTTTCTAGTTTCTTTTTTTTTTCATAATAAAACTGTTCAGTAAAAATTCAGAAATTTTTTCATCTGTTCATCTGATGAATTGCAATCATAAACTTATAATAACAGATGTTTGTTGACTCGAAAACTTTGACTGAAGTCAAATAGTTGTCTAAAAAAATATGTGTAATTAAATTTTAAAAAAATAAAAATCTTGTAAAATAATTTTGTGAGTTCTTCATCATTTCTAAGTGGATTTCACTGTTGTTTCATTATCCGTGACGTCGCATCGTGATTCGCTCCGCCCGCCCAACCGAGCATCGCAGGGGAGCCTTGTAGGGGTCACCCTAACCACTAAGACGAGATCTTCCGGGTGCCATTAAATTCAATACAAATAAAAGTAATGATGGGGGGCTAACAAAATTGGTCACTTCCAACGTTGGGCGAAGAAATCGCGATAAATAACAAAATATCTTTATAGTGACTGCGTTTAAGGCCGTGACTTATTGCATTACCAAAAAAAAATAGTAGATAAAAGAAAACACTATGTGCATTGTTGCCTTGTAATTTTTTAAAAATTAATTATTACATGTAACTACTAAATAATATTCATTACATTTCATACATTCATACTAACCAGTAATAACATATCAAAATTCTAAAAAAAATGGACGATATACTTGCTTATTTTGATAAGAAGTCATATTTATTGATAAATATGATCAATAAACGTCACCTAACGGTTTTAGTTATTTTTTAATGCGAAAAAGTAGTTTTTGTGGCTTAAATATATGCTCTCGCTGACTTTTTTGTAGGCATCGTCAAGCTCTGCAACTTTTCCATACAAGTCAATCATATCTCTCAACGTTAAAGCAACGTGCGAAAGAAACGTTTCCCTTCGGCCGTTTTTTCGTCAACTTACTCTTCAAATTCGATTATCATGAAAAAGCCCTTTCATTTTACGGGACAATATATATATATAGCCTATGTACATCCTGAAATTCTGTTCTAACTACTGGTGAAAGATTTTTTAAATCGGATGAGTAGTTTCTCGAAGATTATTACCCCCTACAATGTTTGTAAACAAACATAGGTACAAACTTTAGCTCTTTATATCAAAATCAAAATCAAAATATTTATTTATCAATTAGGTTTCTCCAAGAAACTCTTATGATCGTCATTTAAATTTACCAGTTAGATTTAAATTTACAAGGGTTTCGGAAAAAAGCCAAGATGACGATCCTGAGAAGAAACCCCGAAAGAAACTCAGGATACTATTCTTTTTGTCATCTTTAAAATATAAAAATTACAACAATTATAATTATACACTTAATACTTAAAGTACATATTATACAATACTAAATAAACATAGTATGAGCTCCGAATCCAGGCTTTAATATAATATTAGTATAGATATAATAATTATAGCCATCTCATCCCGGTACCTTGAAAACAAAATAATTGTTCCAATTTTCCAAATAATTAAATTAAAATAAGTTCCGAAAATTACTCTCCACATAATAAAAATAAAACTTACAAAATCATTCTTTCTTTCGTTATATTATAGACTAGCGAGCTTTGCGCGGATGGAATTTTATATACACACACTTTCCTCGCTTATCGCTTTTTCCATTTATTACAACCCTATGAAAATCCGTTGCGTGGTTTAGACGAAGTTAAGCCGAGCAACAGACAGAGGCGGAACAAACCACCCTATTTAATACCTATAGATGCAGTACCTACAATTTAACCTATAGATTTATATAGATACACTAGCGGCCCGCCCCCGGCTTCGCCCGGCGTGCAATTTTTATATACCCTAAAACATTCCCCGTTTATCCCTCTTTCCATTAGCGAAAACCGAATTAAAATCGGTCTACCCGTTCACGCGTGATGCCGTGACCAGGAGAAATAGGGATTAATTTTTATATATAAGACTATATAAGTAAATTAAGTTTATACTATAAATGCAGTATGGTTTGCTTGTTATGAGGTGTGAGATTTCAGGTGCGTTTCAGATTGCATATTATATAAGTTAGGTCGAATATTTAGAGATAGATAAATAGATAAGATAGATAGATAGCAGATTGAGAGAGATTTATTGAGAAAGATTTACATATAAAACAATCTAATTCAATTTATAAACATTAGCGTAGTGCGAGCTGAAGTTGTCGAAATAGATCGATTTGAGTCACTAAAAAGTTATATATATTATGGCTTACGCTAAACGCGAGTGATTAACTTACTGTTAATATAAGTTGAACATAGGTGTAACACATACAGGTGACATATTTTTTTTAAGTGGGTAGATAAGAAAGGGAACTAACTAGGTACATGTGCGCGAATGTGTATATAATAAGAAATGCATTAAAATGAACCGTACATAAGTAATGCGAACCCTTTGTAAATCATCAAGTCGTGTGTCGTTTATTATCGTGTAAACATCGGCTGTGTACCCTTAGTGTGGTCACGTGCATGCGCGCACTCACCATATCTCTTTAACGCGTGGCGGTAACTTCATTTACTCTTATATACTAAGTTTCGATCGAGTCATTATAATTTTTATCACCCAATATACTAATATACTTGTAGGTAGAGCCGGACATTAGGCAGGTAGGTATAGATATATATCTATCATGCAAAGCAGTTAAAAATATATACCTACACATATTCTTCTCAATTTTGTTTCATTTTTTTAATAGGGTGAAAGAAGACCTTCGTAGTGTAGTATGTGTGAGCGTGACGGTCATGTGAGTTCAGTGCTTTTTTCCCATCCCAAAAGTGCACAACGCCAAAGAAATTTTCAAAATTGCGTTGTTGTGGTTAAAACGGTCCTGTCGGTCCATTTAATGGTAGGTGGCTACCGTCGCCTATAACACAAGCAACGCCAAAGCTGCTGCAAGTGCGCTGCCGACTACAATAGGATTAAGGATAAGGGATTGGGAAGGGATAGGGAAATGGGCTCTGGCATCCCTTACTTCACTCACCGAAACACAACAGCACACGTGCTGTTATTTCACGGTGGTCTTCTGTAAGTGGGTGGTTACTGCCGCCAGACGGCTGCCCAAATGATATTTTTTTTTTTTTTTTTTTTTTTATGAAATCGAGGTAGCGCTTGACCACTATCTCACCTGATGTGAGGTGCAGATGTGGCCGAAGGTGGACCACACTTACCTAGTAAATGCCCATTTACCCTAGTTTTGAAGACCCCGAGGTTGTAGTTCTGTGGGAACACAGACGCAGGCAATGAGTAAGTTAAAAACGGGCTCTAAGGAACCCTTATACGAATGCCTAAGTAGTCCCGACATGGTTATCCTGTGCTAATTCTAGGCTTCGCCTACGATGAATGTCTTTACCTAGCCTTTCGTTAATGCGGGTTATTAACTACAATATAATAGCTATTTCATTGAGCACATTCTCATAAACTCAAGACTAGATCCATACAAAATCAGGTTTTAGTGAGTAAGAATCCCACATAACGTTATGTACTGAAGCGTGATGTGGCCTTTGCTTCATTGCCCACCTACAATACAGAGACACCTACATAGGGTATTTACCCAAGATATAACCTATGGAATCCCCTATTATTTCAGTCATTATATTAACCTTGCTATACATCGAGGTCTAACACATTTAGAACCCTGCCTAAAGGACCCCAGATATATAAAATATACAATTCTGCTAATAATTTAGAATTTCAATTTACATAAGAGTTAAAGACATAAACGTATATTGTTACATAATATGTTTAGGTATAACTTATAAAAGGGACGCTAGATACACTATAGAATGGAAACTTGCGCGTTTCCGATACGGCACGTGAACCCATTTCCGGATTGTTTGCCGGAAATGATTCATGGGTTATTTCAACACAGCATTTTTGTGGGAAAAATAACATAGATTTTGTTATCGTGTGCTCATATGTAGATTATATTGTCATGTTAATTATATATAACGACGTCTAAATTTTATAAGTTTATATATTTGATAACAGTTAACCGGATGATTAACATCAATTAATATTAATATACGTCTACTAAGACAGTTGTCAGAGACTGTGCTCGCCTGTGATTCAGCCTTTCATGCTTGAACTTGATAGAGGAATCTGTATTTTAAAACGTAAGTAAAATTGAGGGAAGTCGTAACTAGGGGCAGATCTTTTCTAGCTCATCAATTCCAATATCCAATCTTAATTAATTCTATCCAAGTAATTTAATCCAAATAATATTAATTGGATACAATTTGCCATGGTCGACAACGACAATAAGATCACTATGTAAAAATTGCAGATGTGCTGATTTCTTTCGGGATCCGAGTAAGCGATGCCAACAGAACACTCAATTTCTCACCCTATTGACCTGCACCACCTGTGGTGGTCCGAAAAAATTAGTCTTATTGGTTAGACATCACTAAAGATGAGCAAAATAGTCTGTATTGTGCAATGTTTATAACGTTTTTGTACGCACTTGTACTTACAGGCAACCGTAGTCATCTAACATCAAATTTACCTCTAGCCTGCTTGTTCACTTATACCTACATAAACAAATATACACGAGTACATACATACGTTGTTTAATTACTTTATAATGTTTTTCTTATTTCATTGTAAATAACTTCAAATAAATTTGTAAAATATCTACAGATTTTGTTTATTTGACATGTCATGGAATTATAATACATAAATCATTCAACGAAAAAGTTAGATTATTTATTAAATGATAGATATCCTAATTTTATTAATGGGAAAATGAGTTCATTTGTTTGTTTTTTACGCTTTCATTCGTAAAAATATACAAAAGAACCTTTTAACCAGAAACAAGTAGACCAGAAACCAGAAACGTGTTGTTCCCAAGGAATCATCTATCTATAAATATAAATAAAAAATTCAACGCTTGACGAAAATATATGAGCGATAGAGATTGAATAAATGTCTTCACATCTAAGAAAAGAGAGCGCTGACGAAGTCGGGAGCAAAAGCTAGTCCTATATAAGTTAGTAGATCACAAGAAAGGAAAAATCGGTTATTTAAAGGGAGCAACAAAAAAAATAAAAATAAAAATGTTGTTACTACTGGTCATACGTAGCGATTAACTTAAAGAGGACATTCAGGCTTGAACGTAATGGTCATAACTCTCCGACATTTAAAGCCATTATCATCACGCTCCACGCACGAATTACCATGTCTTCGCAGGGTAATTTGAGTCTTAACGGTAATTAGGGCTCGTCTTTTGAGATGCCAATCTTTAGTACATGTCAATTACACCATGCTATAACTTAATCTAAGTATATATATTTTTATTTAAAATAAGTTGCTGCTTACCAACGAATTTCCCAGTAACCTTTCGACTGGACCTCGGTGGTTCGCTTCACGTATGAGTTATGAAGAGGGATACTCACTCTGTGAGATCGAATTAGAAATATAGAAATCGGTAGACAAATGAAATATATCAATATAACTCGGCGGATTAAAAAGTTAAGGTAGCAATGGGCAGGACACATTGTAAGAAGAGCCCTCCGCTGAGACTGGACTGGAATGGAAATCACGAAACTGTACCTACAAAAGCAATATGGACAGATGAACAAACAAGGGTCGCGGATCGAACCTGGTTCTAGCCTACTTTTGACTTGTCCTCTCTACGCCCTATGTGGACCTAATCCGATTGAAATGATGAATGATGATCATAAATTTTATAAAGCGAAATTTTTTTGTCGCCTATAACACAAGCACATATGCTACATATGCTGCAAGTGCGCTGCCGACTACATGTAGGCTTAGGGAAATGGCCTCTGGTATGGCCCTTACCTACTCATTCACCCAAACACAACAGCACGTGGCTGTTATTTCACGGTGGTCTTCTGTAAGGGAGTGGTTACTGCCTTACAGAAATAGTGTGCCCAACCACTACTTTCCAGATCCAGACCAGAGTCAAATTTGAAAACTTCATTTTTTAAAGTTGACCCTGCTGGAATTGAACCCGGGAACCCTAGAACAGAGCGTTAAGACAAGCACCCTAACCACTCATCCAACGGGTTCGTCAAATTCCAGTCAACAGACATCACAGCCAATTGTGCGATCAGCCCATCAGATTTTAATATCAATTTTGTGTCTTTAATCGTGACTAAATATACGTATGTAATTTAATTAACGACATAAATTAATTTATGTTTACTCCATAAATCATACGGGCGAGCCCATACAAGTAGAACAGCTGGTTCGATCGCGTTGCCCTCGCCCTGCGATCTAATAAAAAGGTTTCCGTACAGATTAGTGCAGTTTGAAGTAGAGTAGGTATAGCGCACTGTCTTCATAGTAGTGGATAACTTCGCCCCCCTCACGACTTTCCGGCGGGCGTTCAAAGCGCACGTGCATTGTAATGTATTGCAACCAAGGCACATCAAAACTTTCTTTGGTTTCAATTTACTGCTTGTCGGTTTCACATTATTTGCTATAAAATTCCTTACAACGTGTCTGGCTATGCGGTTTTTCTTTATAAAAATAGTGTTTATCTATACTAATATTATAAAGCTGAAGAGTTTGTTTGTTTGTTTGAACGCACTAATCTCAGGAACTACTAGTTTGAATTGAAAAATTATTTTTGTTTTGAATAGTCCATTTACCGAGGAAGACTACGGATACTAACTAGGAAGGTTACTAACATCACGCTACGATAAATAGTATTACCTATATATAAGCAGTGTCCAGTACCGCGCGCCCCATGCGCACGCCGGCAGCCGCCATATGGGCCGCCGCCGCAGCGAAGCGTGGCCGAGTTCAGCTAGTACATTTTTTTACCTCCTTATCGCTTTTACTTCTTGAGCTTTTACTCAAAGTGTATTAAAAGGTATTAATAGCATATTTGATGACTTCGTTTCAAATTAGTTTCAGACTATTATTACTGAAATCGTAAAAAATAACCCATCTGATGGCAGTAACCACTCTCTTTTAGAAGATAAATGTAAAATTTTAAAACGTGTGCTGTTTTGGTGCTATCATATTAAAGCCTCATTTTGTTAGTTACTTTTTATATCCCTTGTCCCTTTAGCCGACTATATGTGTGCAATCCACGAGGTATTGCACATGTCTTTTCATTTATGATATTTAGAAGAATATTTTACGGCTACATTTTCACGAAACAGTTTTTAAATTTTTTCACGAGATATTTTTTAAGAAAGCACCAAGCGCGGTCTTCTCAGGTTAATTCAAAATGCCGCCAGGCGTCTTCAAAGCAGGGCCTGTGTTGCTTTCGCTGTGTTCCAGATTTCTATCCATTGAAAATATTATTGTTTACGTTATTGTTATCACGTGTTTGAGCAGTTACGAAAATAAGTCTGTAAATATTCGTTTTTAGCGACACCGATGTGGGCGGAGAGAGGAAGCGCTAAATGTCTACTGCTTTCGAATATCCTGGCCTAAATCAGCTGATAGCATGGTGGGCCTGGGCTATTTGCTCATACCTCCCTAAACTAGGCTAGGCAGTTGGATTTAAAAGATTTATTAAATACTAGCTAAACCCGCAACTTCATACGCGTGATATTCGGTATAGTGCGTAACTTTTTTGTTTGTAAACCGATTGGAATGAAACAAACACTAAACGTTAAGGAAAGCTAACTACAATACATCAGTGAAAACCGCATTCAGCCGTTTCAGAGATTAGCGTGCAAAAACGCACAGACAAACAGACAAACATTCTAAAAACTATTTTTTTGACTTCGGTAACATAAGTACGTACGTGTTCAAATTGTTTTTTGAAAAAATCTTTAATGTACAGACACGGCTCGTTTACGATTTTATTATTTATAATAATATGTATAGATAATTATTGTCTAATTCAGAAAATAATAAAGATTAAACATATTTATAAGTATGTATTATAAAGTGTTGAAGTTTACTTAGGCATATAAGTATTAAGAGAGATACTTATAAGTATTCGTATAGAAAATAACGGAATGAAATAGATCGAAGTGTTGTTATTACGTTAAGTGACATGCACCCGGCAATTTGTAGAGAGGCTCCCCTACAACTAACACTACACGACACTCATCAGTGAAATTAGATTACTATGGCTTAATTAAATAGACTCGGCGTTATGTATAAACACAATGCTTGTCATAGATATTTACATTATTTTTGATTCTGTAGAACTAGGACTGTAAAAGCTGCTACAATGCTTGAATTTAAATCTCCTATTACATTTCGAATAGACTTTAGACTTTAAAAAGTATATACTTAATTAGAATATCTCTACTTAAACGGGAACTGTCCGCTTCTGATTTTCAAATTTCGTTTTGGTATTAGCAAATTCTAAAGGAATTCTAATTGTAAATGGTAATGTTTCTGATGATAAGATTCTGAACATCGCCATTAAATTACAGTCACATACACATATAGACACATATGAAAACAGTCTATAATGTGGAAACCAGAGCTGTAATAATTATAGAGGCGGCGATATCAGATGATACCTAATCTAAGGAACCACAAGTCTAGATGTCTTCCCTTTCAGCAAATACTAAATTAGGAAAAGGACTAACTTCAGAGCGAATACAATTTTTACCAAAGTGAGCGTTACGTAATAGCCTATGAGTTAAGGTGTAATATTACACAACAAATTTTTGTATCTTCTTGTAGATAACCGAATAGATTTAAAATTTTCTTTAAGGTTTTCTTAAATTTTGTATAAAATATGAAAAAGGAAATAAAAGTAACTGATTGACACTTTTGTACAGAAATTAATTAATTAATATGCTTGTTGACGCCAATTGTCAATTTAAATTAATTAACAGTATGTAGGTCGCTGTGGTGTGTGCTGTCTCACTCCCACCATATACCTATCCATATGTCTATCACTACCGCAAGCCACGCGACCAGCCATTTTATAAAACCGCAGTCAGTCTAAGAAAAACATCGCAATAATAACATGCGTAGACTCATCCCGCTGATTCGACCCGCGATATTGAAATTTATTTCATCCGCTAATGTTATCAGGCAATGTGCTTGTATTTTATCTATTTGCTCATGCTTCTCGCTCCGCGAGTGTAATTATTGAAGTGGTGAAGTGCTGGAGCTTGCTGAAATCTGCGTATGACTTGACCGTGGCAATCTTCGCCGCTGGAGGACCAAGGACTTAGTAATTTATGAGTTAGGTGACAGATTTTCCTTCATTTCCTCGCCCTTTGATTACATGTACCACCAACAAAAAATACAGTCCACTTTTATAATTGCTTGACGTGATCAAAGCTTAAAAAATAATGTACCTAATTGCAGCAGAAAATTTTTATTACTGTGACGAGAAAATCTTTTTACTTTTTTTCTCAGAAAATATAATCTTTTGTGTGAATCTGTCAGATTTAAAGTTTTTTAAATATAGTCTATTATGCTCTGTATTTTTATCTAAGCCTTACTTTTACTCTAACAAGTCAAATTAGGCAACGAAGAAAACGCTTTTCTGCTAAGTCTAGTCTTACTAGTCATTTTGTTTCAATTGAAATTTTCAATCTGAGTATATATTTTATAGTTTTTATTTTAGTATCGTTAAATACTATAATACATCATACACTTCACTTCTTACTAAATAAAGGTTATTTACGGAAATGAAAATTGATTACTGTTAAATTGGTAAAGGCATGAATTGAGAACTGTTGGACCGGTTGGCTTATACCCGCGACTTCGTATACATAGGTATATTTTTCTTAGGTGTTAAAACGTTAATTCAATCTTTATTACTCATATAGGTATGTTTTTATTGTCAGGTCAAGTCAGGTATTGGATCTTTATTTTTTATTTTAGTTCATCCCTCAGGAACAGTACTTTTTTTTTAGATGAAAGGTATCCTTTTTCCTTTCCTTTTTCGGATTTATAATAATATTTTCATTCATATAGTCCATATAATATTTAAAAAAAATTTGACCGTATATTAGGAAAATTAGAGAAAAACTGAAAATGGTTTGTCAAAACAAGTTGTATGGGGCTAGCGAGCAGGACCATAAAAACAATTACCTATAAAATTTAATTAAAAGCGGTAACCATGGGCGTTTTGTATGCTATCATTGAGATTTTCGTAAATACAAAGAAAGGAACCACTTTGGAACAAGTCAATTCGTGCGTTTGTACATATATGCGTTTATATTAATATGCGCGTGATAGAAAATAATTGCGATCAAACGGCTGAAAGATACCTAAATTTTTCTAGCACGTAAACAAAATTTCGGATACCCATTTTAAAAGCTTCATATCAATCCACTAGTTTACTTACTTTGTATCATAAACAATAACATTGGAAACTTTTTAATGCATCACATGGAGTTTATATCTACTCTTAGTAGACAGCAAACGAGGCGAATAATTCGAGTTGTTGAAAATATACGCACGTGTTCGGTTTAACGGGGTTTGGTCCAAGACGAACGCTTAATTTCAATTATTTAACCAAAATTACTGTGGCCTTTTTCTTAGGTGTTAAAACATTTCTTCAATCTTTATTGCGCATGTGTTTTTGTCAGGCGTTTTTATTTTAATTCTTAGATGATCTCTCGGGAACAGTACTCTTTTTCTAGATGAAAGGTCATCTTGTCTATGTCCTTTTCTGTTTCTCTGGCAATGTGAATGTAAATGGGTCTAGGACAATTATTCATCGCCGCTGATTCATCGCCGCCCTTTCACGACCGCCGTTTCATCGCTGGCCGTTTCATCGCCGCCCGATTAGACGCCATCCATTTTATCGCCGTTTAGTTAAAATATCAGCATCAGCATCACTTAAAAAAAATAAATGTTAAACACGTTTCCAGTACAATAAATCTTGTAACACATTTTGAAATAGACAGTACTTTTGCCAAAACCAATATTCAGTTTATTCCGAAATCCCATTTATTAAAATTAATGTGATTTCAAATTAACTATCTAATTTGCCAAAATAAAACCAAAATATATCATATTTTATGAAAACTTGCGACTTTTCTGACGATAAATATCTGGTGGTAATTATTTTGCTTTCTGCAATATGATAATTCTGCGCAAGATAAACAAAACGAACGGCGATAAAATACCTTGGCGATGAATCGACGGCGGTGAATCGGTGGCGATGAATCGTCCCATCCCGCTGCAAAATTGCATGATGTTCGGTTAAGTAATTAAGGCGTGAAATTTATTTCTTAATTGACCACTGCAATAATGTGCTCACAAAAATCCTATAATACCAGTTATAATACCAGTTTACCGTGGTTATTATTTCCGGGTGTTATGAGTTCTCTTAAAAATCGAGCCTGATCAGAGAGATTACAGCAAAAGTTAAAACGCCTTTTACTTTACAAAACATGTTCTGTAATGTAATTAATTATATTCTTTTTCTTGGGTGTGTGCCATTTCATAATGTATTCTTAATCAGATCATTCATGCTGCTTTGTGGTGGTGGCATTCAAATGTTGTCTTCTTACCTCAGGTCTGATTTTTATTACATCCGTTTGAGGAACCGCCTTCCCATGTAACGCCTTTGGTCGATGTCCCATGTATTTATAATCAGGGTCGTGACCTAGAGCTCTTGAGACTTTTTAGTATTAAAGAAGTTAAGTAATTCTTGTTTAAATACTTTTTCGTTGTGTGCACTGCGTTTCGCAATCACAAACTAGACAGTCTTTCTTAGCCACCCACTGCGATTTAACAGCACGTTCTATTGAATTTGGGGCGTGACAATGTCAAAATTAATTTCCTTATCGCCGCCTTGCCACTTATCCTTAATACTATTACTAACGACCCGCCCCGGCTTCGCATGAGTATTAATTCTGCTAATTTTATACACAAATCTCCCACATTTGTCATGCTTTTTATTAGTAAGAGAGAAACAGATAAAAATGAATAGCGACTTTATGTTATAATATGTATTTATAAATTCATGTTTATAATAAATTCATTAAATATAATAAATATAATAATAATTAAATAAATTCATGTTTCAATATAATAGAAAATTGCATCTTCCTGGCGATCCTAAAATAGCCTGATTAGTGTGTCTCCTCATTGTATAGGCCTGTGGAGAAAACAAGTTAAGAAACTTAAGTTAGGAAGTAAGTGATATTTTTCTTGTATTCATATGACACAGCAGCCACCGTGGACCGTCAGCCTACATGCGGAAATTTAACTTAAAAAAAGGTTGTATTGCAAGATACTTTTGTAACGCTTATCAACAATGCATTTTGGACCATACGGTTACACAAACACATAGGGCGGCGCCGACGCCAAAGAGATTATGATCTCGCTTGATTAATAGCGAACTAGCGCGGATGCGTGCGCAAGTTCCTCACACAAACACATTGCATAGATCACTTAAGCCACGCGTCGAGTGTCTTGTCCTTGTCTAAGGAATTTATCAGCGCAATGTTCTTGCATTCAACCTAGAGTCAATTTAATGGAGAATTTCAACTGACGGTCCACTTGATGGTAGGTCGCTACCGTCGCCTATAACACAAACAACGCCAAAGCTGCTGCAAGTGCGCTGCCAACTACAATTAGGATTAAGAATAAGGGATTGGGAAGGGATAGGGAAATGGACTCTGGCATCCCTTACTTCAATCACCGAAGCACAACAGCACACGTGCTGTTATATAACGGTGGTCTTCTGTAAGGGGGTGGTTACTGCCGCCAGACGGGCTGCCCAAATGACTGCGAAACGCAGTGTGCCCTGCCACTACTTTCCAGATCCAGATCAGAAACAAATTTGAAAAGTTCATTTTTCAAAGTGGACCCTGCCGGGAATCGAACCCGGGAGCCCTAGAACAGAGCGGTAAGCACCCTAACCACTCATCCAATGGGCACGTCAAACAACTCCAACAAACTTATCAATTTTGATATTTTTTTATGTACTTGTTATTTTAACTAAATAAATATTTCTGCTTTTATATTTTTCGCTCGTTTTCTCATCAGATCTTATCGTTGCTACGTTAGAGGTTTTTAAGTTTTAGCTTTTAAGTTGAAGCAAATAATAAATAAATAAATAATAAGATGTACGTAATCACATCCACGTGTAGTAGTTAATCAGAGTTTTCAGTGCGTTTGATGAGGAGAGGCAAATGTGGCAATAACGTTACCGCGCATGTGCGGTGCAGCTCCGGTAAATAAATCAAGGCGCAAGCGAACGCGACTCGCGTCACAGGACGCTGAGTGACACTAGAATGTAATGATTCACCGTTTCGAACATGTGTTTTTGTATCATCATTATTTCAGTTTTCAGGTTAAAACGAAGAAGGAAAACGCACTCAATTTATTTTCAAACATTGAACTAACTTTTATTTTAAAGTATACAACTTTTGAACGGTTATTTAATGTCTACTTGTGATTGACTGCCGGCCAGAAGATACTCCTTGGTTATTTGAATTTCAGCCCTGTAAAGAATAGAAACGGTACAATATTTTTACTACATATACATTATAATTGCATTAGTGTAAGTAAGTACTTTTCATTATTGTAGAAATAGATCTACACTTTATTAATTTATGTGCCGGCAACTTCCTACGCGTTGAAAAATGACAATATATAGTTATAACATTATTATCGCATTAATGACGGTGGCCCCGCCACAGTTGACTGTTTCGCCGACATTTATATATTTAAAACCGATCCTTCGTTGCCTTTTTAATTAGTCTATATTTTAATCCAGGTAATAAACTATCTGTGTGGTAAAGGGGATTGCCAACTTTTGGACCCAACCTGTTACAGAGAAAGTAAATGGCGGAAATATTTTTTTATTTTTTATTAAACTAAAATAAAGTTATTTTATTTTACAGTTGCTAAATACGAAAAAATATTTTTAAATGTTGTGTTTTAAAAACATTTAAAGATTCTTGTGAGAGTTCTAGAGTTAGAGTTCTTGTGAGTATGTATTAGTGTTCTGTGCTCGAGCCTTAAAGTTAGTGAACTTTAAAGTAATACTTGTTTTTATATTAAATAACTTTTTTATTAAAATATATGAATACAAATTAATTGCAATTGGTTATGATAATTGGTATAGAGATCTTTCAAAACAATATATTGTTAATCCTTTTCGGGGTGGGCCGAACACCATCTTGCTAGGCTGAACCTTATTTAGTTTAACTAGTATAGTATTTTTTATGCAATTATAAAAACATTATAATCTAATGGAAATCTACCTAGAGTTTATAATCATAACGACTAATCAGTCGTCTAAACAATACTAAAATGATAATTGCTAAATATATTGTTAAAGTCACAATCTCTACATAACCTAACCATATATAGAACATATATATCTTGATTATGCAACTGACAATCGAATTGAAACTAAGGTAGCATAAATCTGATATTTTTACCTACCAAATGGTACTACTTTGGAACTTGTAACGGGTCATCAAATTCTGGGCCCCGCGATATATGGAAGATGGGCGGATTCCTTTCATGCAAATCCGTTCAGCGCTTTTTGCGTTATTGAAAAACAAACATCCAAACATACATACTTTCGCATTTATATTATTAGGATTTTCAATTTATTTATCAACAAAACTAGCGATGACAGGGTTTGGCATTACCTCTCTCAAAGATTAAGTATAGCAATCCAGAGAGGTGCAGCCAGCATGTTGGGTAAGTACCTTGCCACCTGGACACGAATTTAATTCCTTCAATATATTTTTTTTAATAGTAACTTTAATTTGATTATATATTTTTATTTTTATTTATTAAGTAATTTTAATTTTAAATATTTTTTAATTTTTATATATAACTGCATCATCTCAGATTTTGAATTTAATCCTAACACAATGAAATTTAAGGGCTGTAAAAAATTTCTGACATGACAGCTAGTATGCGTAGTGAAATTCCTAAATCCCTTACACATAAACAAGTAAACACAGATGGTGTAGTTTGGTCTTTGGTCTTCTGTAAAGAAGACGCCAGTGTCAGTGAAATATTCTGAGTCGAAACGTCCAGTATTTGGTGATTGGAGAAAGCTTTGGCACTTGTAAACGAACTTATTAAGAATTGCTGCGGCTTCTTCGAAATACGCTCAGAAGAAAAAGACACAATTATATTTTAAGCTCCAATCCACGTCTGTGAGTAAAACACTGAACCAAAACATATAAAACTAATGCAGATATTTATAAACATTGACTATTAATTGGATGTTATACAAAGCTGTGCAATTTTCTTGACTAATACTGAACAGCGGTTTCCCGACAGCCACTTTCAATTACAACTTGACAACGATAAATTATACTTTGTCAACTATGCTATTATTGGGTATATTAAGGATATAAGGTATAAAATCGCGTTAAAAATACACAAGATAGGTGAGCGTTTATTGCGGTGGTACGCACAAGTGGAGCGCAGCTGTCGCGACGAGCAGACAACAGTTGTCGACGGCGTTTGTCTTGTGCGTGTGCGCATCGTGTTCAAAATACGTCCAGATTAATTTAATTCAATTTTTTATATGGCACCAAGTCTAATCTATCGGGGAAGCTAAATATAAAATTGTCCTAGGAAATTGATGTGTACATATCCTTAAGGGTACGTATTCCTAATTCGGTTTGAATTCTCAGTAGTCATACTCAATATTACTCAGTTGTAGTAGTAAGTAATTAAAGTCAAATAGCAGCTGACCGACGAGAATTGCTCTCTACCAAAGCAGTCACTCAGAGGCTGGTATAGGTATTGTACCTTTCTAACACCTTTTGGCTATTCACTCTGACAGAAATTAAGCCAACCTCATATCTTTTATATTGTTTATTAAATCAACACACATTAAATAAAGATTTTACTATTTAGCAAATGAAGGTAAGCAAATAACGCTTTAATAGTTTAAATAATGATATCACAAATTTCAAAGTGAAAAGCAGAACTTAATTTCACTGGACGTCGAAAAACTAAAGGGAAAAACTTCGCTCGCAGGGGTAACTGAACCAAATTTAAATCCGATTTACAAAAATAATGTTTTCCGAATTAAGAGGACTGTAAGGTTTTATAAGTCAGCTTCTAAAATTACATCGCATTTGGTATAACATATACAAAATGTAATTGCTAAAATATAAAAAAACAAAACCTTTAATTGAAAATTCTAACTAGCTGACAACTAAATTTGTTACTGAAAACATCTCACAACGTATCGTAAGTATCTAGTAATGAACCATCTCGTGTATTCGAAATAATTAAATTAACCATTTAAATGTAACTAGGTATCCTCCATAAAATCAAAGAGCGAGAAGCGTGTGATAAATGTGCAACATTTGACAACACAACTGTTCGTAGTCGCACAGTTGTTGCGGATGTCCGCGCCCGCACCACTCTGTGCGCAAGCGCATCGTTATGTCGCTGGAAATGATATGTTTATTTATTAGACTCAAATAGTGTTATGTTCTTCATTCTAGCTTTAATTGCTAAATATCATAAATAGACTAAATTAGATATTATTATTTTTATTGTTACAAATTGCATTAAACCTAAGACAGAAGGAGACTATAGGCTGACGTAAAATTTGTATGTAGCTGAAGAATCAAAGAAAGTTATTGGTCATTCTCAATACTTAGTCTCTCTTTTCCACCATGGAGCTTGACAAGGGAAAAGAATTGGGAATATAAGAAGAAGGGAATTGGAAATTCAATTCTCAACTTGTCCATTGCTGGAGTTTGTCTTCGTACCCCATAGACTTTGAAAACATGATTTCCCCTTCATGGATCATTTATGAACCACCTAATGGGTGGCCGTTCAGAGCAGTGTTTCCTGATACGTAATCGCCATACCATACCTTTCTGGTCATCAATTCCTTAATCTTCTTCTTAATCTTGAAGCCAGTAATTTTATCCTAATACACTGAGAGTGGCAGGCACACTGTGTTCCGCAATCATAAACCGCCAACAAATCTGGCGGCCGAATCCTCTTACAGAACCCCATCATGAAATTAAAATATATGCTGTCACTGAAATATACTTATTTAGTCTTAGATGTGCTGTTATATTCGGTACGTAAGTTAAAGATGCTGGGACCCGCTCCTTTGCTTCTTCTTTTTCTCTCTTTTTGATTACTCTGCCATACAAAAATATTGTCCTTGCGCCTCCACTGAGTACCTCCACACCTCACATACTAAAAGTATGCAACCTAATAGCCCGAGTTCTTTGGTGATATAGGCTGTTCATACTAAAAAATTAAAGCTAAAGATTTAATCCCTAAGGTGGTGACTATATACGTTGCTGTGTGATAACATCAGCAGTGAATGGAGATGAGCAAAACTATACTAATATAATAGAGTTGAAGAGTTTGTTTGTTTGGTTAGTTGAATACATTATACTCTTTATTTATGTTGAGGTTGACAGACAGGCGGTCCACTTGATGGTAGGCGGCTACCTTCGCCTATAACACAAGCAACGACACAGGTGCTGCAAACGGGCTGCTGACCATAGTGCGGTCCCTAACTCACTCACCGAAACCACCGAGTAAGTATACTTAGTGCCGAAACACAACCGCACACTTACTGTTATTTCATGGTGGTCTCCTGCAAGGGGATGTTACTGCCCCCAGAGGGGTTACATAAATGACTGCATAAACGAAACGCAGTGTGTCCTGCCCTTTTCAAACCCAAACCAGAGCCAACTTTGAAAAGTTCATTTCCAAAGTTGACCCTGCTGGGAATCGAACTCGGAACCCCTGGAGCAGAGCGTTAAGGCAAGCGCCCTAAACACTCATCCAACGGGCTCTTCAAACTCTAAACTAGTAGTCGAAAAAATAGTTTAAATAGTTTTTTTTTTTTTTTAAACTATTTTTATTTGAAGCCCAATTCTAGAAGAAGGCTAAAATTAAACGGCGGCTGAAACCGCTAGACACAGGCTATTCTTCAATAAAAATAAAATTTTAAGCAAACATTCGCTACCACAGCTGTTCCTTTAAATTTTAATTTGCCTGATGGTGTCTCACTAGTAACACAGTTTACAATGAGAAAAAACAATTTTATGAACAAGTTATGAAGTGTAATTTGTAAAGCACATTTCCGTCAAATATTTGTGTCATTGTAGAGGAACTATATTTTTATATGTCATTTGTGAATGACAAGCTGTCCGCCTTTCGCTAGTTAGACATCCGTCCTCACCTCTCAAAGATTTGTTTCTAAATTCTCGAGTCATAATGTCGTAAATTATTGCGATGAAGAATGTCATAAAAAATAATATATCTTATAATTAGATTCAACCAATGTTTTCCATTTGACTAAAAAAAAACCATTTAGTATTTCTTTTCAATAAGATTTAATTGTTTTTAGTATTGTTAAGCTGTACAGGCTTTCCGGTAATTATTGGATAACCTTGTGTTGTTATTTTCGTTCAATAGTCTTTGAAAATATTTAACAAAAAGCAGTTTGGAAATATTCGTTCCTTTGTGGAAATGTAAATAAGTGATAATCTCGAAAACCATGCAACTTTTATTAAAGCGAACTTATATTATCGTAGCTATACCTATCTTGAATTCCAAGGTTATCCATTAACTGCCGGACACTTTGTATATCCTAGTAGTTAGCGTATTTACTACTAAAAAAATTCATAATGAACTTATTTTCATAATCTCACTTATAATCTCATTTTACAAACATGCCGCTAAAGACAATACGTTCTCAATTTATTTAGCTTGATCTTTAAACGAGAACATGGAACTCTTTGATGATAATCCTTCCTCTAAAAAAACCAGTAATAAGTCATAGTAACAATAAAACGAATTGTTTTTTATTCATATATCATTCGGGGACTATTATCTGGCATCCGAAAAATAACAGTCACCCAGATTTATCGCGGACGGCGTTGGTATTATAACTAAGAAAGCGAAAATAAACTATTGATAAAAATATTGAAACAAAACGTTACTTTATGATGGATGGCTTTTGCGTGAAAAGCATAAAATGGCGGCGATAATAAGAAGACTGTGCGCGTACGACGCTTCACTGCCGCCGGCCAGAATCAATCATCGAGAGAAACACGATAGTTTCCGTGAAAATCGTTACACGTTTTGTATATGTATCTATATATGTCGATGAATGATGCACTCGCGATTATAGTATGCAACCGATAATTGAATGTTATATAGTTTTAGTGTGCTTCCAGCGAAATGATTTACGAGCGCAAATTGCATCCCTCATTCCTAACGACGCGAGCGAGCTTTCTGAACAAGCTGCGGCCATACGTTTTCCTTTTCCACAGGAAGCGCATTGTGATTGTGACTAAATAAAGCCAACAAGCGATGTGATTTTTAAAAGGAAAAATGTCCAGATGAGAGCTGTATCTTGTGACAAGCACGAAAATAATTTGACGCAGCCGGTCGTCGGGCGACATACAGCGACACGTGGCCACGATATATTACACGCGAGCCGCGCACTAAAAATATTGTGTTGGCAAATTAATGGGCATTCCCGACGGTGGGTAGTGGGATGAAAGGAGGTGCCTTTTAATGTGAAACGTTGGTTTTGTATGAAAATGCGCGGCAGCCGGCCACACCTGTCCGGACTTATTGAAGACGCTCGAACAACGCACCGCGGCCGGTAGCGGTCGCCGCGAACCAACAGAGTCGTTGCGGACGAAGACCATCACTGAACAAAATTAGGGTTGCCACACATTTTAGTTTAATCATATTTAATACGAACAAACATAATAAAATAGTACAAAACTGATTGTTTTGTAATTAGCATTACCATAATAGACAAACATAGCAGTGACAGGGCTCACTGCATTCAAAGTCTACGATCATTGACGACCCAGTGGTCCCGTGGTTAAAGTAATTGCTATAGCGCTTTGACTCGGAAGTTCCGGGTTTGATTTACGACAGGAATTCACTCACGACTTTAGTAATTTTCTTTCCAAAGTTGGCTCTGGTCAGATATTTTGTTTTTTTCATCAAATGTATGCAGCAAATGTATTTCAGTGAGTGAGTGAGTAAGGTATGCCAAAGTCCATTTCGCTATCCCTTCCTAATCCTTATCCTTAATCCTACTAAGGTCGGCAGCGTGACAATAGCCACCTACTATCAAGCGGACCGTCAACCTGTCTGTCGACATTAATATTAAAAAAAACTGTATCTTTTATACAGAGCACTCGGTACACGGTAGCAACCCTGTACTAGAACGGATGTGACAAACAAGACGTATGTCGGAGAGAGCGTCACTTTTATAATAATTGACTAGATTAATAAACCGCTAGAGTGTGTTCATATTTTGTTGTCCAACTGCTTGACGCGTTCGCTTCCGTTGACTAGACGTCGTAATTTTAAAAAATTTACATATAAAATGCAAATTTTTTTACAACGTCTATATCTATAGTTATATCATCCATATCTATACATATTATAAACTAGCTGAGCCCGCAACTTCGTACACGTGTGTTCGGTATAGCGCGTAACTTTTTTGTTTGTAAACGGATTGGAATGAAACAAACACTAAATGTTATGAAATCCTTGCTACAATACAATTGAAAACTGTTGTTATGAAATACTGAAGAATTTTGAAACAGAATATGTCCCGGAGTTTCTCGAACGCTGCCCATCCGAGCTGAATTCGACGATTGACCTCCTTCCTCGAAGTTTTTTCTACCTAGTTGGACTGTTTTGAGTAAATTCAAAACCCGGATAACATTCAATGATTTGAGTATTCCACTGTGGGTACCATGCATAGAAAATAATCAAATAATTTACTCACTAAACGGGCCTTACTGAAATTATTATACATTTGAAGTGTGCAGACGTAATTATTTCTCCACTGACGGTTTTCTTCATTTAGTACTAGCGGCCCGCCCCCGGCTTCGCCCGTGGTGCAATTTTTATATATATGAACATTCCCCGTTTATCCCTCTTTCCATTAGTCAAAACCGAACTAAAATCGGTCTACCCGTAAAAGTTATGGGCGTACATACATTTCGAAGATCCATTTTTATTTATATAGATTTAATCCACTTGCCAAAGACAGCGAATCTCAAACGCATTCCTCAAATAAATAAAAGAATTTTTCGTGAAAAAGAATAAAAAAATTTTTTGCTAAATATTTTTTTGCTGTAAATCACAGGTACATGTAAATTTTGTTCAGTTTGAATAATCCCATAAGGCTAATTTTATATATTCGGTACATACGGACGGGCAGTTTTAGTAAAACTAAAAACTTAATGCAGGAATCGTCTTATATCATTTTTGCGGCACTGTCTGACGGTTCACTTGAAAGTAGATGGCCACCGTCGCCTATAACACTAGCAACGCCACAGCTGTTGCAAGTGCGCTGCCGACTACAGAGGATTAAGGATAAGAGATTATGAGGAGGATAGGGAAATGGGCTCTGGCAATTCTGGCATCCCTTACTCACTCACCGAAACACAAGAGCACGTGTGCTGTTATTTTACGGTGGTCTTCTGTATTGTATTCTGTCTTTTTTGATGGAAAGGTCAAGTGTAAACTTATATAAAGGCTTCAAGTGTACCGTCGGACAGGCTGACGGTATCAAGTGGCTACCTTCGCTTGTAATTCAAGCAATGTTCTAAATTCTAAACGAATTTAATGCCTGTTACGCTGTAATATAATTTATTCCAGAAGGTTGACTCATTAAATAATCTGATTTGATTTATTAACACGTACGAGTCGATGTTTTGTAAAGAATTCGTCAAAACAGATAGATTTTCGCCACTTACTCGTACGTAGCTTAGGTACACTAAATGGTGGTGGTTTGAAGCGGACTTCAAATTGAAGGTGAACGAAAATAGTATAATTTGTGAAGACGTTTTTCACTTAACCTCATTCGAACTCTTAAACGCTTAGACTATAACTTGGCACACAATAAATGTTGGAATTAACATATACGACTTTTTTATTTTAAATAGGTCGGCAGGCAAGTTGACGATCCACTTTTTGGCAGGTGGCCTATGTTATAAGAATCACCAGAGGAAGTAGATGCACTACCTACCCTTAAGAATTTGTTTACGCCATCTTTGCAGATATATGCCTAGTAGAGAGGCGGTAACACATCCCTACGAGTGGCACACTGAAATGATCGGGAATAAGAAAAACCACATGCACGGTATAGCTAAATTGTATTTTATTGTTTTTCGAAGTATTCTCCGTTCAACTTAATGCACTTTTCCATTCGTGCAAACCAATCATTAATACAGTAATTCCAGTCTGAAGTTGATGTTGACAAAATGGCTGATTTGTACGCTTCCACAGCTGCTTCGGGGTCTTCAAACCGTTGACCGCGTGATAAATCTTTCATTCTAGGGAATGTAAAGAAATCGTTTGGGCTCAGGTCAGGACTGTACGGAGGATGGCTCATCAGCTCAACGTTTTCCTGCTTCAAAAAATCATTTGTCTTCCGAGCCGTATGGGAGCTCGCATTATCGTGATGTAAGATGATGCGACGTTTCGGGTTATTTTTTCGGAGTTCGGCTATCATTTCTGGCAAACAAACCGTGATATACCACTCGGCGGTAACCGTTCTGCGTTCCTGTAAAGGAATTGTAGCAACATGCCCCTTTTTCGAGACAAACGTAGCGACCATTTTCTTTGACACGCTGCGGGAGCGAACCACTTTCGTTGGCTTGACCTCGTCTTCGAAGACCCAAACTGCTGACTGATGTTTTCTTTCAGGTTCGTATGAATAAATCCATGATTCGTCACCTGAGACGATATTATAAACGGCATTTGACTTCCCTCCGTTGAAGCGTTGCAGAGTATTTCGGCACCAATCTACACGAGCCGCCTTTTGCTCTTCGGACAAATTGTGGGGAACCCAGCAGGAAACTAGCTTTCTTACACACAGCTCATTATGTAATATCGACTGAATTGCAGTGATTCCGATACTGATAACAGCCCGAATCTGCTCGTATGTCACATGACGGTCATCTAATATAATAGTTCGCACAGCTGCGATGTTTTCAGGCGTGACCGCTGTTCTTGGTCGACCTGCAGAAGAAACAGTGCTGAGCGACACACGACCGCGCCGGAACTCGGCATACCAGCGGTATATTGTCGTTTGACTCGGTGCTTCAACATCATAAATCGAAACAAGTTCGCTGAGACATTTATCTTGAGATAGCCGGGACGAAAATTGTGATAAATTATCCCACGGAAAAGTTCACGCGTGAGCTCCATTTCTGTTAACGACGTGTCAACTTTAAACCAACATAGTTTTTGTTTTTAATAAAAAAAAAATATTGTTTCAATGTCATTAAGATTCTAAGATTCTAAAAAAGGTTTTATTGTAACTCAATCCGAAATATATTCTATTCCCGATCATTTCAGTGTGCCCCTTGTACAACTATCTATCCCTGTTTGATCCTGGAGAGAAAACTAACTACTCCGGTTTTTATCAGTAAAATGTAATAATAAGATAATTTTAATTACATACCATTTAAAAAAGCATAGCCATAGAATTCTACAGTTTATGACCTCTCTCTTGCTTGCATTCCAGCTAAGCCAACATTGCTTAGGTTTTAGATTGCACATACAATCAATTTATTCTTCAAGATACTAAATGTAAAATAACTTGTTGTGAGTAGGTACGCTAAGGGCGGGCGGCGCAGTATAAATACTCGGCACGTGCGCGCACGCAGCTGCCCGCCACGTGGCCGCCTCTTTACGCGATCCACGTAAAAATAGATCATTGTCTCGCACCGTGGACACGCCCACCGAACAGATAAAACATCGCATCAAACGGTGTGATAATAAAATCGCAGTATATTTGTTGTACCAACGCCACACCTGGTAGGTATATAAGAACAGAACATCTTTTATTAGAAAACACTGAAACAAAACAAATATATTGAATAACTTCCATTCTCAGCTCCTCGGCTCTATTGTGCTTTAAGAGTCGATATTATTTTGCTCGTCGACTCGTAAGCCAATTTTTTCATATTTTTTCGGCTTTTTGGGTTATGACAGGCCACTAAAAATTTATAATTTCTTAGATAAGTATACCTACCATAGAGCCTTAAATAAAATCATCAAGTTTGGACTCTAACGTTTATAACTTAAATTAAATACGTATAAGTTATGAGACCTTACAAGAAATGTGTATATATTCCTTAAGCAATAAATTATGCAAGCTATCGAGTAATCACAACTCATTGACAACATGCAATGTTGGAGCTACTGCTGGTGTAATGATAGGTACTTATCGTACATAATTACATTTGTATAATCCTTCACGTTTATGAAAGATCAATCTAATTGATAAATAGATCACCCTTCTATTTATATTAACTAACAAATTGACAGATTAGCCATATGTCCCCCCCCCCCCCTTCCCCCTCCATAATATGAATTACTACTGTATATGAATGCTTAGCCTGGAGCTTCGCACGGATAAAATTCTGTTTTATTATACTTATAGAAACCTTCCTCGTTTAATTGCTCTTTCGCATCAAAATCCCATGCGTGGTTTAGGAGGAGTTAGCGGATATAGAGACAGACAGACAGACGCGGGCAGCGATGTCAATTTATACTATGTAAGCTAGATCCTGTGGACATGCGTTTGTGCAAGTGAATTATTTATTTTATTTTTTTAATGGACTAACTTAGTTTAGGTTTTCTATATCAATTTTATTATAAGTGTAAAATTATATTTATTTTTCTTCCCTGCATTTATAACAATGCTTTTTTTTGTTTTGGGAAGTTGCCAACAGTAGCTACATCAATAAATGTTTCTGAATTCCTCAGAGGATTGTCTGGCAGTATTTCCAGTTTCAACTATCTATGACTTCGCCTTTGTACATTTTGCATTTGTATCATCATCATCAGCTAATTAGCGTCCGCTGTTGGCCATAGACCTTTTTATTGAGTGCCACCACACTCGATCATCAACTCTCCGATCAGCATGCATCTACTGCCAGCCGTTCTTTTGAAATAATCGAGCAGGCGATCGGCCCTTCGCTGTAAGACAGATATGTTCCTCACATTCCCATACCAACTGACAAATTTTGTCTGTCTTGTCTTGGCCCCTCTCCATAGTTCGCTGAGTGACTTGAAATTAGTAAACGAGACATAGGCAATCTCCATATTACTAAATGTTAAAACATCCACTTGTACACAACTATATTTTTTTAAATTCATTGTACAAAAAAACTTGTTAAAGTTTTATCTGAAATCTTTAAATATACTATGTCTAGATATACCTCAAATAATGTCCCCACACTAAAAAAAGACTCAAGAGACAATTGAGCAACTTCCGGCGCGAGACTTCCGCATTATGATAAGTTTCGTATTCGTACTATACCTAAAGATTCCTACCTAATATTGCTATTGATCGGTAAAGACCACTCGAACGACCCTTTTCTTAACCGTTTCAAATTCACGTGCAATATCGTGGCTGATATTCATATCTCTATATCTGTTCAAACTATAATATATAAGTCGCAGTCCGCCTCTGTCTGTTTCTTTTATACATAATATGTAACGAATTTTTAAACAGTTTTCAGTGATGGAAAGAGCTATAAACGAGTAAGGTTTGTGTATATAATTTGCAGAAAATAACGATTTAGATCCGTGTTTAGAAAAGCCTAATTAATTATGTAACGTAAAAATAAAATGTATTTTTTTTATCAAAATTTGTATATAAAAAAACTTATGCAGTAAGCGTTCTTTAATTATACTTATTTTTTCCTTTTGTGCAATCATATTCATTTTCCTTTTCCTCTTGTTGCCAAGACCACAGTCACACGATTCAGTCACACGAGTCAAAAATTCTATAATTTTAGATTTATAGATGTTTTTATCTAAAACTTGAGATGATTTATGATAATTATAATTACAAGGTTTATTTATTCAAGGCACCAAATACAAGTTAGTACAAGTAGATACACAATCTGATTTCCAAAAGAAAGTTGAACTGGATTAATGTCTAATATAAAAACCACAATAGAGTAGTTTGTAAATACATTTATTTCCCTTTTTTTTAATAGAATTGTATTAATTTGTTATTTTTATTATTATTGTATTAATTTAAGAATTAATAATTTTATGTTCATACATTTTGTATATTTGCTTTTCTTTTCCAGTGAATGTCGACTTTATGTACTTAATTTAAAACAGTATTTTAAAAAAAACGCTCGCTCAGCGAAGTTCCATGAGATTCAATTTTTAAATGAAATTTTAAAAGTATGTATGTATTATATTGAAGCGCGTTGGGAAAAGTGCAATTTTGTCCAAGTGTGGCTTGTTATTCCATTTACATGCAATACAACTATTTTACATTACAATATATGCAAAATATACATGTTGGTCAATTATGACAACGACATAGACCGCATAGACATATTATGTCGTAGCTGTGACATTTAGTTGCGATCGATCTACCACCGACATCAGCTTCCTCATACAAAAATACATGCGCGCACGTGTGCTTACACTTCGAACACACGATAATACTTTATTGTGTCTATTTTTGAATGTATTATTAAAGCAAAGAACCGTAAAACATTTTACAGAGATATCGACTAAAATTTGAGAATATTTATCCAAATTTATTATATTTATCCAATATTAGGCTATCCAGGAAAATTTACTACAATTCAAAATTTGAGTCCCTGAGGGGCATTTTTGATATAAGCTTCTAGAAGCAATAAGTTTCAGGCAAAATATATTGTAGAAAATTTCATTTTACATAATAATGTTTATATTATATAATTTTTTTGCTAAAATTAAAATTAACTGAGAGGGAGATTAGAAGATAAGGGTTGATACTGTGATTTTTAAAAATGTACCTATCAACCCTTATATCTTCTAAACGTACAATTTTTGTATAATTTGGAAAAAAACATATAATTTTATTTTCTTTTCACCCCTTTACAGGGTGGATTCAAAAATTTCTCCTAAAAACTTATATCAAAAATACCACCGAGGGACAAAGATTATTATTCGTTAGTAAATTTTCCTGGATAACTAAGAGTTACATAGCTTTCGCATTCACATGAGAATTCACTCTAATATGGTTTAGACAAGAAATATGCTACCATATTAATATCTAACAACGTAGACAAGCGTGGTCATGAGGAAAAATGTGAGTACTTTTTGGAAAGCTATGTACCAAAAAATACTTTAAACTGCAAATAATCGATGTACTTAATTTTTTATTTTGTTAAAGTATCTATATCTATGCATGTTATATAAAATAAAGTCGCTCTCCGCTTCTGTCTGTTTTTCCGCTAACTTCTCCTAAACCACCCACCCAACAGATTTTTATACAGCTTTCATTAATAAAAAGAGCGATAAACGAGGAATGTTTTCATATATAATTTTCAGAAAAAAATGCATTCATGCGAAGCCGGCGGCGGATCACTAGTAATATTATAAGTACAAAAGTTTTTAAGTATATTTGTTACTCTCTCAAGCAACAAGTTAACGGATTTCGATGAAACTTTACAGTAAATATAGCCTATACTCAGACAACATACAAGCTATAATTTATAAAGATACGTGGATTAAATCGCGGCGAAATTTAATGTTTTATAAAATGAAGAATCAAACTCTGGATAAGAAAACAGTCTATAAAAAAATAGAATTTAGCAAATTACACAAAATAGAAAACAAATTAATTCAAAATTAGCTCTGTATTTATTTGTATTTCATTCTTAATGCACGAACCATTTTGTATCACTTATTGTTGTCCTACTTCTTTTTATACTTCTGTGATACATAATGGTATTCTAATAACATTTGCGACGCAGAGTTTAAGTGTTGAAATTCACCAAGCTCGTCTCAACCCTCTCAAAACCCCCTCCCTCCATTTCGCACCACCTCGATCGATACGACCCGCCATTTTGAATTTTCCGACCAATGCGCGTAGCCATGGAAAGCCGTCGCTATGACAACGTGTCGCCGCCACTCTTGTCCAAGGGGAAAGTGAAATAGGGAAGGCTTTTATAGCCTTCGTACATTTATGTTTGTATTTTCAGACGCTATACCATTTAATATTGTATGTAACCTTCCTAGGTAAGTGAAAAGAGGTATGTTCACACGTCTTAATTCAAATTACGTACTTTTATAAACTTTAAGTTTTATAAAAATTTTAATCATCGCATGTTGGCATCGGCCGCATTATTGTTGCCATAAGATTTTAATAACGGCGAGATTTTTCAAAGTCAATTTTCTTATTTTTGACGAGCCCATTGGATGAGTGAATAGGGTGTCTGCCTTAACACTCTGTTCTAGGATTCCCGGGTTCGAATACCGGCAAGGTCAACTATGGAAAATTAACTTTTCAAATTTGGATCTGGTCTGGATTTGCAAAGTAGTGGCAAGGCACACTTCGCACAGGGCACATTATACGTTTCGCAGTCATTTTGGCAGCCCATCTGGCGGCAGTAACCACCTCCTTACAGAATACCCCCGTGAAATAACAGTACGTGTGCTGTTGTGTTTCGGTGAGTGAGTAAGGGATGCCAGAGCCCATTTTCCTATCCAATCCCTTATCTTTAATCCTACTGTAGTCGGCAGCGCACGTGCAGTAGCTGTGGCGTTGTTTGTGTTATAGGCGACGGTAGCCACCTACCATCAAGTGGACCGTTAGCCTGTCTACCGATATTAACATAAAAAATATCTTACTAGGTCAAGACAAGCAGACAAGTAGTCTAAATCAAAGAAGCAATTTGACGCAACTATTAGAAAATAATTGCTTTATATAACATATAATAGATGAAACAAGCCAGTAGATTAAGTCGTCTTCATAAGCAGTACTTATTTCAAATTCATAGCTCTCAAAAAAGTATCTTTGGAAATTTATAACGAGTTTTTGAGGCATAGAACGAGACATACGAATTTTAAAACTTTAAAATTAAAATGTAATAATACTGTATGTAATATTTCAATATTTAAAATATTACATACAGTTTGAAAAAAGTCTTGTTACTATTGCTAAACATCAAAAATGCTAACTGCATCAGCAGGCCCCTCTTTCCACCGGGCACTCTGGGCAAGTGACCAGGCCCCGACCAGGCCTTCGATTAGGCCCCCTATTTCCCGCTTAACTGCACTGACGCTCCTTCTTCAAATTGAAAAGAATAAAAAGTTAATTAAGAAGTACAAGAAAGATTGACCAGTTTTTCCTAATTTCTAATTTTTCCTAATTTTTTGTCTCTCTGTTGAAAACAGGTTCTTCCTTAGTATTGTGAGGACTTAGGAGCTATTGGTGCCATATGCTGCTATCCCACTGCGGATTGGTAGAATTTGAGCTAATTTTTTAAGGGATACAGGTTTTCTGGCTGTATTACTTTTAACCTTTATAGCAAGGTTATTATTTTTAGCCCATACATTATATCATGAAACATTCAAAAATGCAATTCCCATCGCCGAAAACTTGACAAAAGTTGTCATTTGGGTTAAGAGAACTGTCCTGCTAAACGTTGTTAAAAGTCACATAAAAATCCAAAACACAAAATTGAATTGTTCCACCAAATTGAATTGAAACATATTATACCACTATCACTTTTACGGTGACATCAAAATATTATGTCAACACCGTAAGTTCCCAACAATTCTCGTACAGAAGGTGCGCCCATACAATAAACATCCTTTTCTTTGACAGCGCCTCCTCGGAACCAGAGTGAAACACACCGCGCCTTTTAATCTCTTTTACAAGTGCTGACCATTGTATTTTGTTATAGTGATGAGACATTTCATCAGTTAAATTCTCATCGAAACATTATATATTATTTCAGAGAAAGTTTTATTTTCTAATTTCTAAAGTATTTTAACGTCAAACTGTGCAAGTCTAAAGTGAAATTAAAAGTCTAAAGTTAAATAAAAAGTAGAAGCCTAGGACCTGCCAAGACAAGCATAGTGCAGCCATAGCTAATTAATATTTGTTTTACTAAGTTAAGTTAAGTTAAGTTAAACAATTGAGTGTTATTATTGTCTAAAATAATAATGCTATGTTATTTTGAATGTGTAGGTTGTTAAAATAATTTAATTAAAATCTCTTTAAACCAGTATTGTTTTAATAGTCGAAAAATCCAGGCTAAATGATGACCCCATAATATAAACATTTTATTTTGTAAAAATATAATTACTTAAAATTACTGTGATGGTTACACTTAAAAGTAAAAGCAATTGAGAGTTATTTCATAGTAGCAGACACATTGCGTTTCAGTTCGTCTGGCATCAATAACAGTATATACAGAAGACCAATATGAAACAACAGCGGTTACGTTGCAGTGTGTTAGGGATAAATAATACATGATATCCTTTCGCACTTTGTCCTTTATCCTATGTCCTATAGCTAACACATTTGCATCCCACCAGGCGTTGTTTATGTTTATAGACGACGTCAGCCGTAAACTAATTTTAGCATATGCAAAATATTCAATTATCCCTGATTCAGCTTTACGAGTGCTTCTTCTCTACGTTTCATATGTAAATTGAAGTCGCTGTCCGCTTCTGCCTGTTTCTTCTCTAACTTCTTCTAAAACACCCAACCGATTTTAATACGGTTTTCACTAATGGAAAGAGCATTAAACGAGGAAGGTTTGTATATATAATTTGCATCCGTGCGAAGCTAGACGCGAGCCGCTTGTGTCACATCAAAATTATTTTCGTTTGAGTCAACTGCGCCGCCGTGACTCTTGAGTCTTCGTTGATTCATACAGGTTATCCTCATTTTAAAACCCATAGATCAGCTCTACGCCAACATTGTTTACGTTTTGTTTGGCACTCCGCTCTCTACTCTGTAGCGCGCACAAAAGACACTTTAGTTGCGACCTACCTGTCTCTGCAGCGAAATCTAAGCGGACTTTCGACTTTACAGTTTCCTGCGTTTGTTCACAAACAATAGGCTATAACGCCGCAGCGAAGTTTCATAGTGCGAACCGATTCGCTATTCAAAACGATTCAAAACCAACAGCGACAATGTACACGTTTCTTAACATTATATGAACATTCATTCATTCAAACCGCGATTTGTATCAAGACACCTATCGTTCAAATAACGATCTTACAAAACGGTACTGACAATTACCAGTATTTTCTATGGATATTGCTTGTGGTTTTGTACTTCTATTTATGAATGATAAACCCAGAAACTGCAAAAATAAAACCCTTTTTAAAAAAGTATTTAATAAAGTTTTTACAAGAATTTTGACGAGCCCGTTGGATTAATAGTTAGGGTGCTTGTCTTAACGCTCTGTTCTAGGGTTCCCGGGTTCGATTCACTGTTAGGATCAATTTGAAAAATGAACTTTTCAAATTTAGCTCTGGTCTGGATCTGGAAAGTAGTGGCAGGGCACACTGCGTTTCGCAGTCATTAAGGCAACCCGTCTGGCGGCAGTAACGAACCCCTTACAGAAGATCACCATGAAATAACAGCACTTGTGCTGTTGTGTTGAAGACACAAACGATACTTCTTTCATCCCATTGATTGCATTAGCTTCTTGATGGTACATTGTGGATTATTGTCCCACTTCTCCGTGAGACAAAGAGAGCTGGTTATCTTTGTCTAACTGTTTACTAAATTTGTTATATCATCATTTGCTAATAAAGGCAAATGATGATATAACAAATTTAGTAAACAATGTAGTTTTTTTCCTCAATTATTATTTTTGTAATACTACAAAAATAATAATTGAGGCTTACTTACTGATCGGCAACGCACTTAGAGCACCTCTGATTTAACCACCTTTAATTGGCGACGTATAATCAAGTGGATTGTCAGCCTTCACTTAAAGAAAAGTTAGGCACCATTGATAAACATTGATTTTGCGGGCTACAGACTTTCAGCTTTAACTGAGCAGTCTGACATCCCTGATGTCTACACACATTATTGTTATTATTACTACAACTCTTTATTTGTAAAAAACATATTAAACAACATATAAAAAATAATTTAAAAAAAGAAAGAAACAACAAGCAATAGTACAAAAGGCGGCCTTATCGCTTTATAGCGATTTTTTAACACATTGGGATTTTTCACTTGTAATCTCTTTTCGTTTGAAGTTCCAGGGAACGTGTTACGTGAACGTGATTCCGTAATCACATGGCTTTATCTGATACCGCTATGGTAATTATTGGAAAAATGTGATGTAAACATTACAAAGACGCATTGCTTTCCACAAGCAAGGTTCAGAGTGATATTTCTATAAATTCTTCTAACCATTTGATTTGGCATGGTAACTTTTGTTTATTTAAAACTAGAACGCAGAAAACTCCGCTCCATCGACGCAGCAAAACTGACAACTACATACTTTTAAATGATATTTCAATCAGATTGTCAGTTCAACTGTACAGTTCTCAGTTTTGCCTTTTTTTTACACATATACGTTTATCTAAAATACGTTTTATCTAAAACTGAAGGTCTGTATCCCGTTTTATCTTCTATACATATAATAAAATCGCGATCAAAAAAACAATTTGTACACGTTGTACTTATGTTACCGAGGTCAAAAAAATAGTTTTTAGATTTTTTGTCTGTTTGTCTGTGCGTTTGTGCACGTTATTCTCAGAAACGGCTTAAATGATTTGAATGCGGTTTTCACTGATGTATTGTAGCAAGATTCGTTGTTTTATTCCAATCGGTTTGCAAACAAAAAAGTTACACGCTATACCGTATACCACGCGTACGAAGTTGCGGGCTCAGCTAGTCGCTAATAAATGTGTCACGGGTATTATCCCGCCACAGATAATGTGCCTTACCCCTACGTTTTCGACAACTCTCTCGTATATTGGCTTTAAAAAGGTTTCTGTCGAAAATTCGATATTGAAAATTAAAACTGTATTGCTTTTTTTCAATAATATCACAGATTTTCGTAAGACTTCAGTTTTATGAAACGTGTGAGGAATTTAAAAAAAGAATAAAATTAAAAATAAAAAAAGAGAAAAAATCTCCAAAGAGACAACAATCCTAACAAGAAGGTACTTGACATCAATTGTCTTGTTTTTAAGAGGAACAATTATCAATATTGCACACAGACACTACATTTTCAAAGTTTGTTATAATTGCTTCAATCGTTACGATATCTTTCGGTGGGGTGTCGCTTAGGAGATACAAGTACGCTGCCGACCCTGATAAGATCTATAGTTATAAGTATCTATAGAATCGACTTGCCCTGGCTTAGCAAGGTTGTAATTATTGCCGCAGTTCAATTATTTACATAAACTTTCTTCATTTTTCGCGCTTTCCCTTAGTGAAAATCGTATCAAAATCCGGTGGATGGTTTAGAAGGAGTTAGCGGAGAAACCAACAGAAGTAGAGATCGACTGTATTATATAATAATTATTAAGTCATTATTTGTTCTGGAACAGTATTTATTGTTGTAGTAGGTATTTGAATTTTAAAAAGGACGAATTTTTTAAGTAATCGAAAGTAACATTATAAAATCTGTGATGAATATTTCACACTCATGCTAAAAAAACTAGTCTTAAACTTTTTATATACGATCGTGAGGGCAATTTTAGATTGAAGAATTTGTAGTGTTTTTATTTCAGTAAGTACCTAATTCATTTAGTCTTGGCGAAGTGTTATATAAATGCAAATTGCAATACACTGATTGTAAGGTTTATTAGAGGCCACACACGTGCAGGCCGAAGTCAGAGATCATTGACTTGCGATCTGCAGGTGTCACGAGCGAGATTCTGCGCGCGCACATCTCACCGTGAGGCCCCCTTCGCCTCCCCCTACCTCGACCGCGCCCCTCAGCCGCCTGCAACCGATGACGTCACCGAGCGTTGCCTCCGCGAGAACCTTATACGGCGAGTGTTGTGCCGGCGCCGGCGCACGTTAAGGGTTTCTATTTAAACTAGCGCATACTTACTATTAGAAGTGTGTTTAGCAACCACATCGGAATCCAATGCAATGTTGTTCTGCAAGTTCTGCGAGCCCTTAGAAAAAATATCACTTAATAATAAAATCACATGCCATACTGTAGCATCTTAGAAATCACTTTATTGATTCATTCTTGCTCTGTTTCGCTAACGATCTTTAGTCGGGTTTATTTAAAAGCGCAATTACTCGAAACTATGCTATTTATTAGGCAAATTTTAATGTTGCATTATTATAACATTGTGTTGATACATTTTTAAAATAAGACCTCTTTTGTTGATGTGAAACATCTTTTGCGACGGGTGAGATCCGCTGTTGGCGTGGCGACGCCAACATTTGGCCAACACGTCGTCGGCGGAACTTGTAAACTATACGACTCTCTATTCGGCTCGGTGATCCCCCGTCCACCGCAATGAGCTCGTATATCTATAGCGTATAAAACATGGAAACTATGCTGTATATAGTCGTTGATTTAGCTGGAGATTTCAATGTTTGTTAAATTAAATTGCCTTTAATAAAGCAACCTTTCATTCATATTTTCTATACAAAATAATTTCGATGTTTCACATATGCAGGCGTCCCGCACCGGCTCATTTCTTTTTGTCTTTATACTTATATTATTGAATAAGAATAATTCAACTATTATAAATTTGTAAATCTACTTTCTTAGTAATAATAGGTACCTACTCATTTGCTTAACGGTAAAGAAAACATCTTCAGAAAACCTGATTCCTGATTGTCCTGGAAAACTAAAAATCTTCGAAGACATATGACGCTCTACTAAGTCACAATGAGCAAAAATAGTGAATTAACAGTCCATATTTCATTATATGTCAGTGAGACCTGGTACAGTCACGGAATAGATAATCTGTTCTCTGTATTAATTGGATGTAATTATATTTATATTTTAACTATATACTAATATAATAAATGTGAAAGTAACTCTGTTACATTTTCAGGCATTAACTACTTGACCGATCATTGTGAAATTTTGCATACACATTATCAGGGATACAAAAAAGGACATAAACTCCTTTTCATCCAGAAAAAGTACTGGTCTCAGGGGATCATATAAAAACAGCAATAAAGATTGAATAAATTTTATTGCTCATTATATTTTTGGAGGCCTTGTATTTTTTATTTTTCAATGCAGATGAAGTTGCGAGCACCAGCTAGTAATTTATAAAGGGCGATGACAATAATGAAATGCAAATAGGAGCTTTTTCGTTTTCTTTTTCAATTATAAAATACGAACAACCGTTCAATAGTATAAATGGAAGTCGTTGCCTGCGTTAGTCTGTCTGTCTGTTTGTATATCCGCTAGCTCCTCCTAAACAACGCAACGGATTTTGAGTTTTCACTATCAATTACATATTTTTTCGCGGAAGATATGTATATGCTATTTGACACAATTTAAATAAATAATAAATCAGTACGAAGCCGCAGGCGGGCCGCTAGTTGCTTATGAAAATTAGTAATACCAAAATGAGCACAGGAACTTGTTAAAATAATTTGCTTTGGCAAATCGGTGTCTCTAAAGAATGAATCAATAAAATTGGTCTAGAGGTGGTCCAAAAATTGGTCCAAGAAGGAAGGGAAAGACTCAAACAAGGTATGAACATCCTACTCGATTTCCTAGTTCCCGTAGTTTTTTTAGCTTTGCATATAGAATTATAGAGGCAATTTTAGTATGTGTATAGGAGTGACATTCAGATATGGGAGCCAATGGAAAACGCATCAATTTTTTATTCCTTCATAGGCGACACAATGTTATAATCTGTAAAAAAGAATATACACACATCAACAATGTCTAGGGATATTACATGAAAGACTTCTTGACTTAAAAACTATTTACACTATAAAAATAGTTTGTATATAAAATATTTTCTTCTCCACCACCTCTTTCGAAATAAGAAAAAAAAAAAACAAAAACTCATTTTGAAACAAAAGAATATCGATTATTCGAATTTGGCGGTCGAAAAGTTAGTTCATGTTACAATATAACAGTGAAGTTTTGAAAAATTAAAAGCGATTACACATTTTGTTTATTCTAATTTAAACGTGTGTTACATTTATTGTTATGTCACGTCGACATTTGACAAGGGAAGAGCAGATTAGAGCTGTAGGCATGTTGGAAGCTGGCGCTATACAACGCGTGGTTGCTGAAACTCTGCAAACCGGCCAAAATGTAATCTCCAGGTTATGGTCACGTTATCGTGCTACAGGCGATGTCGCTGAACGGCATTCAGGCAGCCATCGCATCACCACTCTTAGACAGGACCGTTTTCTTCAAAATATCGCTAGGAGACAACCGAATATTACGGCTATGCAAATGGTTCAAAGGCTACAATCTGACCACCAATTGTTGGTTAGTGACCAAACTGTAAGAAGAAGATTACATGAAGCTGGTCTTCGTTCTCGCAGACCACTTCGGGTTCCAGCTTTGCGGCGTGGCAATCGCGGGCGGAGACTATTGTGGGCTCGAGAACATTTCGCATGGAGTGACGAGCAATGGTCCATGGTGCTTTTTTCTGATGAGTCTCGGTTTGGATTTCATCCGGATTCACGAAGGTTAAGGGTTTGGCGAGTTCCTGGTAGACGAAGCCGTCTCCAGCATCCACAAGAAGTCCATTCATATCAAGGCGGGACTATCATGGTATGGGCTGGTATTCGTATGGGTGCGCGAACCGATCTCATTTGGATAAGAGGGAACATGAATGCATTGAAATACCGCAATGAGGTAGTGGAACCTGTGATTATCCCACACAGGGTACAAATAGGTCAGGAGTTCCAACTCATGCATGATAATTCCTGTGCCCATACGGCTGAGCTGGTATCATCTGTGCTTAGGGAACATGAAGTCAGGGTTATGGACTGGCCTGCTCAGTCCCCCGACATGAATCCCATTGAACACGCATGGGACATGTTACAACGAAGAGCTATGGTTAATTTTTCTCCAAATCTGATGACAGAAGAACAACTTTTCCTGCACTTGAAAAGAACCTGGGACCTGTTACCGCAGCTCGATTTGGATAATTTAATTTTGAGCATGAATAACCGATGCCGAACTCTAATTAATGTTAGGGGAGGAAATACTGATTATTAAATTTAATTAAATGCCTTTTTTTGTTATTTTTGACTTTAATTTTCATAATTCTCTATATAAAATCCATTATGTACAAAGTAAAAATTAAACCTAAAAATAAAATTACAAAAAAATTAATTAAAAATCTTTGATGCATCTCTTTTTATATATTGCAAGCATAAACCATAAAATAAACTTTAATTTCATATATAATTGTTTTAACAAAATATTTACAGAATTTTGTAAAATAAGGTAAAAATGAAATATCCCTAGGCATTGTTGATGTGTTTATATCTTATATATAGATTAAAGTTACTGCTAAACCAATTATGCAAAGAACTTTTTCCTAGTAAGAATGTCTTGTATATAACACACCTTACATTACCGTCTCTCCTTTCTCACTCCTTAAATAAAATCAATTCTGTTGCCAGTTTTGGTAATGTCTCCAGTCGAGCGCGGACTTCGCGATTTAGTTTTTGCTTCTAACTCGAGAAGGAAAGTCGACGTATCCTTAAATCAAGCTTCCATCTTGCTCGTTATTGAAAGAAATCACTGCGTACCTCGGAGCATTCCATAACCCATATTAGGGCTAAAAATGTGCATTTTTATAGCAAAGACTTAAATGGTATACATAAAAATGGCTATTAACTTTATATTTGTCGTGTTAAACTGTAATTAAATTAGACTTATATGTCGAATGCGCTTACCACTTACCAGCCTTGTTATTTTATTATAAAAACATTAAAGTCAAATATTAAAATAGTATTAATCGAACACTGCTTTACAAAGCATTTCATTTTAATTTAATGCAGAAAATAAAATTAGTCATTGAGCTGAATTGAAATTTTTATTAAAAATTAGCTGACCCAGCAGACGTTGTCCTGCCCGAACCTGAAATAATTCTGTAACCCGTTTGTGGCGCCTCCTATCGGGTCCAATTTTATTTTCAAACCATATGTCAAAGTGACGCGACACTTCACGTTAATCAACGACGGAATTATTTGAATATTCTTCATACAAAAATACTAAAATCCCGATTAAAAAATGGGGGGTGCGGGTAGGAGGGTGAAAAATACTTTACGACCTATTCTCAGACCTACTGAATATACACACAAAATTTCATAATAATCAGTCCAGCCATTTCGGAGGAGTTTTGTTACAAACACTGTGACACGAGAATTTTATATATTAGATTAATTTTTTTATTTTTTATTTTTTTCATTTGTAATTATTTTCATACTAGTTTTTACCGGGACTTCGTCCGCGTTCCTTATTCTTAGATGTTTAGACATTTATTTAATAAATATTGCTCATATATATCTGTCAGGCGTTGAATTTTTTTTTTTTTTAGATGATCCCTCGGAAACAGTATTTCTTTCTGGATGAAAGATGCTTAGATATTATTCTGTATCCCGGACAAGGTGTATGAATTCACGATGATCGGTTGAGTACTTAAGGCGTGAAAGCGTAACAAACACACAACCTTACTTTCGCATTTATAATATTAGTTAGATATAGTGCAGATTTAGTACGGGCTAGACACACTGCGTTTCTCAGTCATCAAATTGAGCAGCCTGTCAGTGTCAGGTGGCAGCATCATCAGAAGACCACCGTAAAAAATAAATAACATGATTAGGTATGTATGTACTGTTGTATTTCGGTGAGTGAGAAAGGGATGCCAGAGCCCAATTCCTTTTCGCCTCCTAATCCCTTATCATTTATCGTACTAAGGTCCACAGAGCAGATGCTGCACTTATGGCGTTTGTTTATGATAATAGGTAATGATAGCCAGCCACCATTAAGTGGACCGCCTATATGACCTGCTGACCTTAAAATACATTAAAAAATTTTTTAAACAAAATATGTTTTTGAAATGAGATTATACGTGATAATTTCCAAAACTATTGAGATTATACGTGGTGCGCCCAAAACAAGGTGACAAGTTTGTTTCCATAGTAGATTAGAATTTACTAAAACAACAGTAAGTACCTAGGAACATTGTATCACAGGTTTACACGTTAAACATTAATTCAATCTGTAGGAATTTTTATTTGGAATTAAAAATTATTTTTATTAAACAAATAACAAATAGACCCCTAATTCCAAATTTAAATAATTAGGTACATTTTATACTAGCTGAGCCCGCAACTTCTTATGCGTGCCATTCGTTATAGCGCGTAGCTGTTTTGTTTGTAAAGCGATTGTAATGAAACAAACAATGTTACAGATACATAAGTGAAAACCGCATTCAAATCAGTTTAGCCGTTTCTGAGATTAACGTGCACAAATGCACATACAAAAATTCTAAAAACTGTTTTTTTGACTTCGATAACATACCTAAGTAAGAAGTGTACAATTTTTTTTTATTAAATATTTAATGTACAGACACAGCTCGTTTACGATTTTATTATATTGTATAGATTTGCTATGTTTGCATCCCCTTTTTTAGGGTTCCGTACGTCCGAATAAAAAAACGGAACCCTTATAGGATCACTCGTGTGTCCGTCTGTCCGACCATTCCCCCCCCCCCTTATCTCCGAAACTACTGAACCTAAAATTTTGAAAAAAATACAGAAATTAGTTTTCTACTTATAGATTATAGGAAAACCTATAAGAAGTCCATGATATTAAAAGAACATGGTAAATCACTCAATATTGTGCGGATAGGTAACATATCGTACGGAACCCTCTTCACGCGAGTTCAACTCGCACTTGTCCCGTTTTCTAGATACTATTTCGTTATTTCGCGCGATTCAAGCAAGAAATGGCAAGTTACAGGACGCACGTCCAATACACCTACGGATCGGCCATATTAGCAGATCGGTCACGAGGTTATCTCGGCGTCGGAGCGGCGCCTCATTATCAACCTGCCACTGCATACTGCGACCATTAGTCAGACGACGACAATAGCATGATAAAATCCACAATGATTTGTGACCCTACATCGTTTTACCTACCCCGAGTGGACTATCTACCGTTTGCGCTTCTCTAATATTATATAAATCCATGTCCAGGACGGCTATGCGCGGTTCGGATATTTCAGAAGTGTATCCGACACCTTAAAAAGATCACTAAACATTAATTGAATATTTCTTACACGGAGACTTAGAAACCTTCTCTAATGACAGGTAATTAAAACTTAAATTAAATTTGCCCTAATTAATTAATTAACTTAATTAATTAACTTTAATTAAATTGAGCCGACAAATAGACACGGTTTACTTATACTTAGGTACTTACATTATTGGCAACACAAACCTTTCTCATTTATCCCTCTTTACGGTTTAGTAGTCACTTCGCACGATTTTATTTCGTACGAAATGTGCGAAACGCCAACTTTAAATATAAATATATTTTAGTAGTTGTTTCGCACACATAATTTAATTGCGTGCGACACGACACCTTCTAAGAATCGTAGCCATTAGTGATAACCGTATCAAAATCCGTTGGGTGGTTTAAAAGAAGTTAGCGCAGTAACAGATAGACACGGACAGCGAATTTATTTTACAATTTTAATGTATTACATAGACAAAATACCTGTTTGAAATGAAAGTATTTAAATTATTTATAAGATTCCCAAACTTATAGTATAATATGTATATTTTAAAATACCATGTAAGTCATACCTATTGGTACATACCCATTCATACTTCAAATCTCACCCGAAAACGCCTCTTTTTTGATTCAATCTGTAGGTAAATCTGTAAACATCCAAACCTCAAGCAATTCACATAAAATAATATTGTATTTTTCATAAATTTTCTCACTCACTACTTAAAAAGTCTTTTTCTTCTTACAAATCTCTTATTCCTCCTCTAAATTAATTCGTTTAATAAAAAATTACACAAAATCGTTAAAAATTACTATAACCTAAAATAATCTGTAAAAAATAACTTAACCTAAAACTTCAATCATTACTACATAAATTCCAATGCAAACCAGAAAATTATAACGATATAAAATGACTAATCAAAAATTATCCTATTAACAAGTCCTGGGAATGGTCATGACGTTTTGAAGGCTTTTAACAACCGAACAAAAAACAAACGTTAGAAACACAAAAATGCACCTGAGAATGAAGGCGGCCCAACTTGACTAATAGTCAATCGTTTCAAAAAATTTTCACGTGCTGTGCCCTCGGTTCATTATACATTACTCGTTTAATATGAGGCGTTAGTGACGAAACGGTTAGAGAACGCGAAGTGTATACTATTCTATGCGGTGTAACAATTATAGAAGCCACACAACATTACGTACAGAGGTTACAGGTAGTAGTGGTAGTAATTCGTTTAGCCGGCCTTTGCGCCCACGCTTTTTTATGTCGGCGGGCCACACAGGTGTGCTCGCCTCCTAATTTACTATTCCCGGGACGATACGAGGACTATGGGACAGACATGTTTAATGGCCCTTTGTTGAATCACCTTGCGACGAGATTTTCATAAAATCTCTAACTTAAGTAGCTCATGTAATTTGTAAAGTGTAACCAAACAATAAATACAGTTTTATACACAAAAAAATACACAGTGACACATTACTTGGTATGTACTTAGTTTGAAAATGTCACATGAATCATTTGTAATTTCTTAAAACGATATAATAGAATCGATTTAATTATATAATTATAAAGTTGAATTAATAAAATTCTTGAATATTTCACGTAATTTTTAAATCATTTGCATACAAGCATAAAAGTCTCAACGACTTCGTAACTTAATGTGATTTCAAAGGTTCATTCGATTCCTTTTCCTTCGCTGTAGTAATCTACACCTACGATATACCAAGTATGCGCCTATATACTGTTATAATATCTGTTATTCTATGTCTATTCAATTTGTATACGTTTTACTTATGTAACCGAGGTCAAAAAAATAGTTTTTAGAATTTTTGTGTTTGTCTGTACGTTTGTGCACGTTAATCTTAGAAACGGCTTAACCGATTTGAATTCGGTTTTCACTGATGTATTGTAGCAAGCTTCCCGTAACATTTAATGTTTTTTTCATTCCAATCGGTTTACAAATAAAAAGTTAGGCGCTGTGCCTAATACCGCAGTGGCTCAGCTAGTGGATATATCTCTATATATAAAAATGAATCCCCATTTCCCTTGGTCACGGCATCACAGCAATGGAAAGAGGGATAAACGGGGAATGTCCATATATATAAAAATTGCACCCCGGGCGAAGCCGGGGGCGGGACACGGGGACACTAGTATATTTTAATATGTAAGTATACATATCATATCTACATCCAAATACAAATCGTTTGATCCTATAGTCAAATGTCAATAAATATAATAATATTTATTGTCAAAGTATAAATAAATATAGTCAAAGTCAATAATAATGCTTCTGGTTTTCTAATGCTGAAGTATATTCCTAATATATAACTTTCTGTAAAAAAATTCAAGTTTTAGTCAAAACAACAGTAACAAAACTCATTCAACTATAACGCCTAATAACCGATAAGAAAAACTAATGCCGTAATACGTCCCAGATGCAGTCAAATACTTATTACAACATGCAATGTAACAGCAACAGCAGTGTTCGCTGCAACACTAACGACGTATTGTTCGATTGAATGTAATCACAAATAACGCCAAGTAGTCGGCCCTTCATAGCTACGATTACATAATATATTCTTTGTTTAAATATAACCAAAGTGTATATGCGTATTTATTAAGTTAATTTAAAATAATTTTTAAAAAGTAATTGATTTACATATACATACTTACTACATTGTTAAATTCAAAATTTTATCAGAATCATTTTTATTACAATCTGTAAGATTTATCAAGCTGATAGTTATAATAAAATTCGACAACTACTTACATGGCCGAAATAGCTCAGTTGGGAGAGCGTTAGACTGAAGATCTAAAGGTCCCCGGTTCAATCCCGGGTTTCGGCAACGCGAAGTAACCTTTTGCTTTTTTACTTTTTTTTAAATTTATAACTCTAGTAATCTTATGCGAAAATTTGTATATATTTAGATGTTTTTACGCAAAAACGGCTTAGATTAAATTTAGATGAAATTTGGCATACAGATAGTTTATTGCCTACGAACCACAGCGCGTACGAAGTCGCGGGCTATGCTAGTAGAATATTATATACCTAAGACTTGGACATAATATTGGAGGAAGGCATACTATTAACAGTACGTACGGTTTATGTTATAATTATGAATAAGTCGTGCCGCGTAATCGACAGGAAGTGCTGGTACCCGATAAACCATAAAGGCGCCATTTTAACTTTGTATTGTCGCCAATGTTAATCGTGCCTTAGTAGGGTCTGGGAGGTCCGCATCCGGCGCCGGCTATTTGCATCGGACGCGCTTTGAATCCCTTATCTGACAATTATCGCTTGACAATCACAGCAATCTGTTCATATAGTATAAACCCGTCAATTGAAGAAAGTATTGAAAATGGCTGCGTTTCAATTTGCTTTCTATTTGCAAAATATCTTTGTGTATACTCGCGCATGCAATTCAATTTGAAGAAAAAAAATTACTTCCAGGTTCTTTACTATTTTGAGTTCAATTCAATAATTATTTCGCTAAAATTATTGATTCTCTTTCTAATTAGTAATTTCGGCTGTGCGTTGATAGGTCAGTTCCAAATAGTATATTAAAGTATAAATATATAATAATATAGATGTACATAAAGTACATTCAATAAGAAAATAATAGAGGTACAATTAAAAAAGCTAATTTACATCCTAACAGAAGGTAACGAAGTATACCTGCTGGAATAGTGTTTATGAAATCCATAGGTAACTTTATTATAATTTTCCTAACTAATTTAATAGTAATAGTAAATTTAATAGAACAAGTAGGTAAATTGGGATGTTACCTGCATTGATTAAAAGTTATCTCGGGAATTCGTCCACTGAGAAAAGATATTTAAATACCCACTCGTATGTAGTCATTTAAAGGTTGAGCGGGGTTAAGCTTTAATATACATTACGCAAGCCACTAATAAAATTAATTCATTTCGTAAATGATAATTCGTTATCAACCACACAACGGATTTTAGTACCGTTTTCACTAATAGAAAGAGCAATATAAGTTCTTCAATAATAACTTGAACTTGAAATAACTTGAAAATACATAGTACGATAACAATTTTGACTTTCTGATTTACTCTTTTTTTTGTTGGTTGGATTCGCATTACACAGTAAAAGCGTAACTAACATTCAATGTTTTTTAACTAAATTTGAAAACATATTACTAAATAATACAAAGCTAATGCTATAATACATATAATACGTTTAAATTATACAAAATATATAATACCACATACAGAAATGTTTTCATAATAAATTTATTTATCTACTAGTCTATAATACATATTGTAAAATATAGTCGCTGTCCGCCTCTGTCTGTTTCTCAGCTAACTTCTTTTAAACGACCCTATGAATTTTGGTACGGCTTTCTCTAGTGGAAAGAACGACAAACAAGGAAGATTTGTGTATATGAAAAAATTACATCAGGACGAAGTTATAACTACTGTACCCATATAGATAAGACAGATAGAAAACAGAAAACGGTCCTAAAACAGTTAGGTAGGTACGGCTAACTACTTTTTATCTGTGACTAAATGTCTCTCTTACCCTTTTAGAAATTACCTATATAAACTTTTAAAACAACTAACATGAATGCAGTAAATTAAAAATTGTGGGAATGAATTCTTTACGATATTTTATTTAAATGAAACAATATAGTTCAAAAATAGATGATAATTCAAATAAGTATATTAAAAAATAAAACTGTACCTATATAAAAAATAAAATGTTAATTTATTGTCTTGGATAAAAATTAAGATTTTATGGATCGGGTCGGGTAAGTGACACAGCTATCAGTACTGCTATACTACTGTACCTACCTAAGTACATTGAAAGATGTCTTCTCAGAAGATAATTTTATATGGAATGATCATAAATTCTTTGTACATTTTTATGTTTCGCATTTAGACGCATTTGATTTTAACAAGTGCAAAATCAACGACAGGTGGCCGTGCACGTGTCGTTTCGAATAAAACGCAATGAATGTCAAATGTCGACATCAAATCAGCCCTCAAATAACTGCAAACAAGGCCAACAACTACTAATACAGACTTTAGACAATAGACAATGGAGTTGAATATCGTCTACACTCTCATCTGTCCCTTACGCCTGTCTTCTGTGAACGATATTTTTATAGGATCGCAACCATCGTTTAATTTTCGCAACTGGGTTCAATGTCATAAAACCTATTTTGGTCTAAATCTGTTCGGAGAGCGAGACATCCACCCTCTATGACTGCCTGACTTTTCATTATCGAGATGTTTTATTAAAGTAGGGTCTAGTGTACGTCTATATAATGGGGAAGGTCAGGGTTGTCTCTTACTGCATTTTCGATACTACATGTCCCGCGTTACGTGGGTACGCCTGTCAGTCATGGCGATCAATAGGGTATTTTAGTCTATATGAAAAAAAATCTAAAAGTATATTATTGAGATAGCTTAGGCAAAAAGCAGTCGAAAAATGTTAGTTTAGTTCGTAAAATAACAAAATAAATTTTAAAATTGAATTCAAAGTTTTAGTCTGTTCTTAAACAAAATGAAATAGTAGCCGCCATGTTTACGTCATACGGTTGTGTAAACAAAAAAGTGTCAGTCAGTGTCATGTCAATTACCGGCGCATGACACAGCCAACTGACGTCATGACCACAGAGCAAAATGGTTTCCAGCGTTTTCGTCAAATTACGAAATTTAAAAATGTAAATTTGAATGTAAATTTGAATGTAAAATTGAAATTAAACTTATCGATTGAATAACAATTTGGTGTTTTTTTTAGTGGTTCATTAGCACTACAGAATCTAATGGAGACACTTTTTAAAAATTGGTGTAATACCCTATTGTTTTACAATTCAATTACACTAGGTCGTAATACTAAAACCACAATAAATAGTTATAATATAAAAGCATAACCAAGTTTCGTGCATTTCTGAAATTCATATACGTACATGTATCAATTTACTTTAGCTTATGCAAATATAGTTTCTATGTAGCGTCTTTATATAAAAGAAAAACAATATGTTTATATTTATAAAAAGTATCTCTGATAAGCGACAACCCTATTTTGTGATCTGCTAATAATGCAGAGTTACCCGCTGCAGGATAGGGTGTGGGTGGAATGTTTACATTGGAATTGAGGGCTGGTCATATTGCATGCCAATACTCGGCCGACTTTGTACTTACTCATTGGTGCTCTTTTATTATTATATCCGATTCAAACCGCAGGAACAGCATGGCTGCTTAAACTATCAGACAAGACGATACCTACATAATTTCATCGCAATTTGAAAAAATTAATACCTATGTAAGCAAGGCTCAAAATCCAAGATAAGTACCTTTTTTACTATTTTTCGTTTGTAGTGTAATTTCGTAGCGCAGCCTCCTCTGCTGGGAAATTGAGCCATAGTCAACCAAGTTCTTCATGGTTTCGGCTCTGTCTGGTGGTCCCGGGTTCCCGACAGGACCAATTTTGGAAATGAATTTTTTAAAGTAATGGCAGGGCAGGGCACACTTTTTTTATGTTAAGGTCGGCAGACAGGCTGACGGTCCACTTGATGATAGGTGTAACACCAGCAAGCAACGCCAAAGCTGCTGTAAGTGCACTGCCGACTACAGTAGGATTAAGGATAAGAGATTAGGAGTGGATAGGGAAATGGGCTCTGACATCCCTTACTCACTCACCGAAACACAATAGCATACATGGTGTTATTTCACGGTGGTCTTTTGTAAGGGGGTGGTTACTGCCGCCAGACGGGCTGCCCAAATGAATGCGAAAACGCAGTGTACCCTACCACTACACTACACTACACTGCGATTCGCAGTAATTTTCTGGCGTCTAACTGCAGATAACCACCCCTTTAGGTACAGAACACCACCGTGATATAACATCTGTGCTGTTGTGTTTCGGTGATCCCTTATCCTACTATGGTAACAAGCGCACTTGAAGCACTTGTGGTTTTGCTTGTGTTATAGCCGACGGTAGCCACCTACCATCAAGTTGACCGTCAGCCTGTTTGACGACCTTAACCTAAGAATAAGTTCTTCTGCTGCTGCTGATTGGTTGAATTGGCAGTCAGAACTAAAATTAAAGAAAGAAAGAAAGAAAGCATATTTTATTCCTCTAATAAACACAATATACATATATGAACAAATAATAATTACAAACAAACAAATATATAAACAAGTAAGAAGAGGAAAAGGAACCCTGACTCAGTATACAGTTGTGGTGCGGACCACAACACTGATATTCTGCCAGGGACCAGAAATTCAAAGAAAAAGAAAACAAAAAAACATTTACGCGGGACAATTCATAACACGATTACAATCCATGGCTGAAATTATTGCAAATTTTCTTAAAAACTATTGAAGGCTTTCACTAGCTAGTTATCTATATGGCAACGTCACTGTAAATATACAGTTTATGGGGCCGCCCCCATAAACTGTCTCGTCTAAGCGTTTCTCTGTACATCCATCAATGATGAGCGAAGTCGTTTTTTAAAGCATCCCAGAGATGTAAGATCGCGTTCTACATGTAGATTCGCGTTAATTACTAGTTGTCTAGTCATTGAATTACATGTAAGTATCTTCTAGTACACGTAGGTTTTCTCACTGTGTTTTCCTTCACGGTCAGAGCAATAGGAGGCACAGAATGTGGACCTAAATGGTCCACATCACCATACCTTCACCTCTTACTCGTTTAAATGGTAAAACTAAAGTTATGGTATATATGTATAGGTACCATACCATGTAGACAAAGGTCCATGTTGCCTAAAAATTTGTCACGTACTTACTACATAAGTATTTCTCGAACAAAATACTGTTCATAAAAAATAAAATTTTTGTAAACAGTTAACCTTTGTTCAAATCAATTCAATGGTCGGTCACACAGCTTATGTTATGTCTGGACTATAATATAACTGTCCGTCATTTCGAATGGAGCGTTTGTTCTATCAACCAAGCAGACGCGACAGTTCGATAAACAATAGTACTGTTATAAGTTACGCTATAAGGTTTATAATTTCCACGAAAAGCTGTTTAACAAAACATCATAGACAAAGAAAATGCCACGCGCCGAAACAAAACATCAAGACTCATTCGACCTCCACTCGACGCTATGACTATGTGTCACAACACATAACCGCAATCATATTGAAGACATAATTGAAGAGTCAGTTATTCATACATACAAATGTCTGACAGGGATGACAAATCTCTGACGCCGATCTAAACTTATATTTTTAACTGTAGGTATATAATTTTAAATTTGTGATAATTTTGGTGCTTGGAATGGGAGGGTATTGTCAAAATTACAACGCTTGGCAGGCGACTGGTTTCACAGAAGACGCTGCTGCCCATCTCCTGCTAACCAACTTTGAGCAAAGTGGGAGACACATGCTGATGATGATAATTATGATGATAATTTTGACATAATTTTAAAATTAATAATTCATGACTTACTAACCAACTAACAAACCCAAATGAACCAAGAAAAATGACAAATAACAAAATGTAATATAAATTTAATCTAATCGCCATCCGTCTCTGGCGTTATGTTTCAACAGATACAAAATAATATTTTGTATTAACAGTAGCGAAACATAGAGTACTTTATCCAAAAAGATTAATATATACATAGTTGAAAATCTTTTGACTTTATCACACAACACAGAGATGACAGTCTGTCAGACTTGGAGATCAAAATACGTAGCTGTTTTCATCGTTACTTATTTAATTGGACCATATCTATACTAATAATAATATGATAAAGCTATAGACTGTTTTTTTTGTTTTGTTTAAAATCGCTAATCTCTTGCTAGTCGGATTTTAAAAATGCTTTTTTCCATTTGACAACCAAATTCTCGTGGCTGTCACGCTACGACTTCAAAGAGGTACGTACAGTAAAACGAAAAAAGCGAAAAAGGAACGCCAAAAGAAAAGAAGCAAAAGCGCGCCCGGCCGATACGATGCGGTAGGCTATTGACCGACGAGAACCGAACATTACCGAAAACAAGGACTAACCTCAGTTTTAATCACCGAACACAATTTTAACCAAAATGAGAGCAACCTAATAACCTACGCATTAAGGTGCAATATTGCGCAACAAGTTTTTGTAGCTTCTCTGAGATAACCGAACAGATTTATAATTGGAAGGCTTTTCTTAAATATTGTGTAAAATATGAAAATATAAATAAAAGTAGGCAATTAAAACTTCAGTACCGAACTTAAATTAATTAATAAGCTTAAAAACAAATGCAGTTGCGCTGAAAATTTTTATTACTGTGACGAGAAAGCTTTTTTTTTTAGCAGTAATTTCTATATTTTTTCTTAGAAAATATTAGAATTTTTTCTATAAATCTGCCCGATTCAAACTTTTTTGAATATAGTTATTGTGCACTGTATTTTAATATGTTTTAATTTAACTTTAAAAAGTCAAATTAGGCGACGAAAATAACGTTTTTCTGCTAAGTCCTCGTTTTCGGGTGAAAATTCGGGAGGCAGTAAAATAATGACGGTAGTTTCATATAATAACTTAAAATCATATAATCTACGGTCTACGGTACAATCCATCAATTTAATTTGTCATTTTAAATAAGAGACAAGAATGAATCTTTTATTTGGTATTGTAGCCTGACCAGTGATAAAAACATAAATGTCAACGAAACCCCCCTTGAGGAGTATAAAAAATAAATGTCTAAAAGACCTGTAGAATACCAGTGATCGTTATGTACTAATAGCTCGCTGTATAATACACACGAATTATTTATGATTCGGAAATAGTAAGACAGAAAATAAACTTAAAATATTAGACGGATTTCGACTGACAGCGGGAGCCATATTTAAAAACCAACTCATAATAGGGTAAATATGTATAGTAATAATATTAATGGTAAATATTTGGCATGAAGACATTAATTTTAAAGTATCTAAACTTATATTTACATATGAATTCTCTCTAGTTTAATATTTTTCGATGAACTTTTAATAGTTATTTGTGCAAAATATGTGCAACGTGTTGCAAAAGCCACAGGGCCGGCCCCAACTAAAGGGTTAGGGTTGAAACGCGTTCTCTAACGTATCTCAATAAATGTACAAACTAAAATAAGTCGAGAAACATCCGTATAGATCAAGAGAGTACGGTTTATGGCTTCTTAAAAGCGGAATGGACTTGGAATACTCAGGTGCGCCCGTCACGGAACGGATACAATGTGGCCGGCTGGCGCGATGCGGCTCGACCAAAAAATAGAATTAAAAGACGCTCCACAATGGAGCAAAGCTCTTTCAAAACTCAACACAAATACATATTGGAATTTTAAATCTTACCGAAATACATTCTTCAGGTGTTCCGATCGGAGTCACAACGAGAAGATGCCTTCCTGTTTTTATTTATTTTAATACAAAAGCTGTGAAGTAGCCGTTCGCTGCCAAGAAATAGGTCTTATACTAATACTTATCTACATTTGGTCGACAGTATACAAAATAAGATATCCTTTTAGAAGAAATGTAAAGTAACATTTGTATCAAATAAATTGTGAAAAAAAAAAAAGTAAGATAATGAGTAGGTATACTCGTTTGATAGTATAAACATGTGGAGGTGGCTTAACATTAGTACTGTTAGTAATGTTATGTTTATCAAACATTACACTTATTACAATTGATCAAGTATGTTACTAAATATATTATTATCTTTTAAATAATGTTAATATGTTATTTTTCTTGCAAGACTGAGACACAAAATGTAACATAAAAAAACTAATGGGGGCGTTCATAGATCCATATTTACTAATATGTAGGTTAATAAATGTGAAAGTAACGCTCTCTGTCTGTCTGTTACCTTTTCACGCCTTAACTACTCAACCGATCTTCATGAAATTTTGCATACACATTGTCAGGGATATAAAAAAGGACATAAGGTACTAAGAATAGGGCATGAGGTACTGGCAAAAGTATAACAGCAAACAAGTCCGGCGTTATATTTTTTATTTTCCAACACGGACGAAGTCGCGGGTACCAGCTAATATTACATTAGGCTTCACATCTAGTCGTATATATTTCCTGTCCAATATTTTTCTTTTCATTTATAAATTACAAAGAAAAGCTATATTTAAACTTATCTCTGAGGTTAAGTTTATCTGAGCACTATCTGAGGGGTGCCGAGATTGACTTTTCAAAATTGACTCTGGTCTGGATCTGGTGTGTTTGGGCAGCTCGTCTGGCGGCATCAGTAACCGCCCCATTACAGATGACCACAGTGAAATAAAAGCATGTGTGCTGTTGTGTTTCATTGAGTGAGAAAGGGATGCAGGAGCACTTTTCCCTGACTCTTCCTAATCCTTTATCGTTAATCCTACTATGGTCGGCAGCACACTTGCAGCACCTGTGGCATGGTTTGCGTTACAGACGATCGTAAACCTATCATCTTTAACATTAAAGAAAAAAAGAAAGAAAACTATAAACTCAATAATTAAACTACTGACTAGCTAAATTGTTTCAATTAACTTTTCAATGATAAACAGTATGAAGCAACGAATATTTCTTTAATTTTGATCATGAAATTTCTATGAGAACATTGCCAAATCAATACTGCCGCGAAATAATAGATATCGTAGACGGTTTGGCTCAATCATGTTCATTCTTGAATTCCATGATAGAAAATTATCTACATTTAATTTTTTAATGCACTTAGGTCATTTTTTATAGCTAAAACCATGAAAAAAAAACGGAGTATAAATCCTATTCAATATTATATCTCCTTTTTAAAATTCTAATATCGCCACCTAAATACTTCGATCGGCTTAAAAATCCTATTATTATGTACTGCCATCTATTAGAAAGAGAATTAAAAGAAATTACTTCTAATGTATAGCCCTGACGCTAGATGTCGTGTCGCAGGATTTATTGTGCCATCTGTTGTCGAGTAGCTGAATATTTCTTTAAATGTTAGAATATTTTTATATGGCAACATTATTGTCTATATAAGCTAGTGCCATTACTAAAAATACTCTTTTCTGATTGGTCCGCGACAGAGGTAGCCGAACTTTGATTCCATTCGTTCATTAACTGACTCTTTGTCTGGCTGGACTGGATATGCTTTTATGCCGGTATTGGGCGGCCATTTTGCAAACATTTGCTTTATCTGAATTTATAAGTGAAACGTGCAAAGACCCTATCCAGCCGCATTGCGGCGATCAGCTTCTTATTCTAAAAGGTTAGTATAATATAATAATACCTATTTGGTTTCTTAAGTGTTTTTCTATCTATTACCGTATTTGCACTGGGTATCTCCTCAATTGATTTATATCTTTTGTGGTCGTTTAAAGGTGCAACAATAAAGTTAGCTCACCCATTCGGATTCACCCATATATCGCTGTTTTCGTTAGTTAAGAGCCGCACAATATTACGTCCCACGTGCATGCACGCCTATCTGGGGTTAAGAATTTTTTATACATAGATACTTTCTTTTCAGGTGTAGGTTAAGTCTTGAAATATGTATCTGTATAATTTAACATTGCAAGGCTCCACGGCCATCACGCATGCCGTGCATGGAAACTTTTCTGGCTCGAAACAGCAAGAGATTGTGATTTCACGTGGCAAAACTATAGAACTACTCAGACCGGATCCGAATACAGGCAAAGTGCATACGTTAATGAAAGTGGAAATATTTGGCGTTGTTCGCTCTATGATGGCATTTCGTCTCACTGGTGGCACAAAAGGTAAAATTGCTCCCTTTCATATTTAATTTAAGTTCTCGACGTGTTTTTCAGTTAATAGCCGAATTACATTAGGTACTGCTTGACATGGGCGTCCCCCATAGGGCACGACCGCACGACTAGCCGCAACCTACAATATGTGACTAACGTCGCTAATTAACACAAGCAACGCCATGGGTGATGCATGCGCCGACCATAGTAGAATTAAGGATAGGGGATAGAGAAAAGCATCCCTTACTCATCGACACAACAAAACACATGTTGTTATTTCCACTGTGGTCACTGTGTCTTATGTAAATGGGTGGTTACTGCCGCCAGAGGGGCTGCCCAAATGACTGAAACGCAGTGTGCCCTGCCATTACTAAGTTAAAATAACAGCAGTAGTGCTGTTATTTAAGTGTTCTTATATAAGGGCTTGGATACTGTCACTAGACAGGTTAATCATTTATGACAATTCCTTTTCTGTCCTATCTGTCTTGCAATTATCTACTTTATATTGACTTATGGGTGCAATAAGGCATATTGAATACATAAAAACAAAACTGTCTAACAATTACATTGAGTCTTTCTCCATTATGCATATAAATAAACATTAGTTTATTACAATAGCTCTTTGTTTCATACAAGAACCTTAGTTTGGAGTTCTTTTCAGACTGCGGCCCTCTTGGTAAAGAATGTGAATGAACTCCTTTCATTGGTTCCATTATAACCATATAAATACCTATCTAATTTTATGCCATTGCATCATCTTGCTCCAAGCTTCTTAAACTGTAAGGAGTGTGGGATAACTAGATGCAAAGACTAAACTCCAACGCGTCGCTCTTGGCAATTTAGTACTGATTGCTGAGATGTATGTAGTGATGGAACAGTATAGTTTTCTCTATCAATGAATCTACACTTTGGGGCCATGGTTTATTTACTAAAATTTCATACTTGCTAACCTAGTTTATAAATTTAATTGCATATATGTATATTAATTTTTCAAGACAGACAGTTTAAAACAAAATTGATTGATTATTTTGTAGTTTATTTGGAAATTAGAAATGAGTAGAATTATTATTTAATTACTAGTGTTCCTCCATAAACTCAACACCATGTGAAGTTTGCAAGAAAATATCCATGGTTAAAAAGTAAGGTCCTATTCTGACTGACTATCAAAGCACAGTCAAAAGTCTAGAAAGCTGAAATTTAGAGCTTGTTTTATTTTATAACGTAAGCATCTGCTAAGAAAAGCTTTTTAAAAATTTCAAAACTTTACCCAATGTTTAATTTTCAGATTACCTTGTAGTTGGTTCTGACTCGGGACGAATAGTAATTTTGGAGTACATACCAGCTAAAAACATATTAGAAAAGGTACACCAAGAAACTTTTGGAAAATCAGGGTGTCGTAGAATTGTGCCTGGTCAATATTTGGCTATTGATCCTAAAGGGAGGGCTGTAATGATTGGTAAGTTTTTTTGTTAATTTAATCTTTAATGAGAATTTATTTGGTCTATATTTTATTATGCTCAAGGAACTTAATGACTGAAATTGCAGGTGCAATTGAAAAACAAAAACTTGTATATATATTAAACAGAGATGCTGAAGCCAGATTGACTATATCTTCGCCACTGGAAGCTCATAAATCCAATACATTGGTCTATCACATGGTGGGTGTTGATGTTGGCTTTGAGAATCCAATGTTTGCTTGTTTGGAAATTGATTATGAAGAAGCAGATGCAGATCCATCTGGTGAGTGAAATTTTAAAAAATGTAAAGAAAGTTCCACTTTGTATTGCACTTACTACTACTTTTAGTAGTAGTGGGACACACTGCTACACTGGATTTATAAAGTAGTGGCAGGGCACACTGCGTTTCGCAGTCATTTGGGCAGCTTGTCTGGCGATAGTAACCACTACCTTACAGAAGATCATGAAATAACAGCATGTGCGCTGTTGTGTTTAAGTGAGTGAGTAAGGAATATCTATTATGGTCGGCAGCACACTTACAGTGTTGCTTTTATAGGCAATGATAATCACCTATCATCAAATGGACCATCAGCCTGTCTGTCAACTTTAACATTAAAAGAAAAAATATGCTAATAATTAACTTCCCACTCCTTTTTTACTTATCATATCATATTGGGCTTGACAACACTTGTTGATTGGTATTTTAAAATGATTATTTAGAGGTCCGTGTTTCTGATTGACTTTGACGCCAAATCCTCTTGAATGATTTTATGCTATTCTTATTAATTACACCATGATGGCTCTTGCAATCTTCTTATATTTAAACTTTGTTCATAGGGGAAGCTGCTCAAAAAACTCAGCAAACATTAACGTTCTATGAACTTGATTTGGGTTTAAATCATGTTGTAAGGAAATACTCAGAACCTTTAGAGGAACATGCTAACTTCCTTATAACGGTTCCCGGTGGTAATGACGGACCCTCTGGAGTGCTGATTTGCTCTGAAAATTATCTTACATATAAAAATTTGGGTGATCAGCATGACATCAGATGTCCAATACCACGCAGACGCAATGACCTGGATGATCCCGAGCGTGGAATGATCTTTGTTTGTTCAGCAACGCACAAAACGAAGTCCATGTTTTTCTTTCTCGCGCAAACTGAACAGGGAGACATATTCAAAATTACCATTGAAACTGATGATGATATGGTGACAGAGATAAAATTGAAATACTTTGATACAGTACCTGTCGCAACTGCCATGTGCGTTCTGAAGACTGGATTCTTATTTGTTGCCTGTGAATTTGGTAACCAGTAAGTATTTTTTTATTTTAAAACTTACACTGGACTTTAACAGGCTGCTTTTATTCTGTTCAATTTTTTTATAAAAATAGATTGTTTATATTGTTTAAATTTCTTGATTATTTATTGTGTTTATTTGTTAAATGCATGGGAACTAATGAACTATGAATATTCCTAGTTCATGTCTAAACATGCTATAGAACCTGTCTCAGAACCAAGGTCCTTCCTTTAACATGGGGTTAGTGCACACTGATTAGGGACACACAAATAAAATTATAATTATTATTCTTAACAATATAGTGTAGGATATATTGTTGTTTTACAATTTCTTTCCAATACATTCTAATTCTATATCCTTCGTTACAGTTATTTGTATCAAATTGCTCATTTGGGAGATGAGGATGATGAGCCCGAATTTAGTTCAGCTATGCCTCTGGAAGAAGGAGATACTTTCTTCTTTGCTCCAAGAATGCTTAGGAACTTGGTACTAGTTGATGAACTGGATTCACTTTCGCCTATTTTGGGTAAGTTCTGTATAATTTTTATAATTTCATTTGTAAATAATTATTATTCAATGATGAAAAAAAATATTAGCTCCAACTTTTCAACTGAAAATACGTTGAAGATCCTTTAACCAGATCTGAGATTTTTATAGATATCAATATTTCATCTTTTGTAACATCTATCTTTTGTATAAAATATACATGTGTAATATTGTTGTAGCGAGTCATGTAGCAGATTTAGCCGGCGAAGACACTCCTCAGGTATATTTGGCATGTGGTCGAGGACCAAGGTCCTCACTGCGAGCCCTTAGGCATGGATTAGAAGTGGCTGAGATGGCTGTGTCTGAATTGCCAGGGTCACCCAATGCTGTGTGGACTGTAAGAAGGCACAAAGATGGTGAGTTGTCACTATAAACAATCCATTTTATCTTAAGTTAGATAAAAATAGCTAAGCAATTACGTAAGTTCATCATAATACCTTCAGTATATTTATTCTATTTGTATAAATATTATTTTCTATTAAGTTTTCATTTATTAATGTAATAGTATATTCCCATAATGTCTCCCAAAAATATTGAACAGACGCATATAGGAGAATAGTAGAATGTAGGTTTTCTCGGCCGGTATCCATATGAGTTGTGGGTTTTCGGGATGATGGGCCATCATTCCGAAAACCCACAACTCATATGCATATAGGAGAATATTAATGATTCACACCTTTGCGGATCATTATGGAAAACTAATATTAGTATTTCAAATCTATTAAATACATTTTTTGCTTTTAGAAACTTGTAAGAAACCAAAGAAATGTTAATAATTGCAATAAAATGTAAACCAATTCTTTTTGAAATGTCATCAGAGGTTTTTTTTTTTAGTAATTTAATGATATTCCACTATTACTTTGTTTAAACCAGTCTATATTTAGATATATTTTATCTAAATTTGTACTATATGAATTTAAAGGATTGGTTCAAGGTAGACAAGAGTTAATTTCACATTTATAAATTATATTAGTAGGGACTAGGGATTATACAGATTACAGGTCCTCAGAGTAAACCATGGAGTATTATGATTATAAACATTGGTCCGTGTTACTGAAATGCTGTGACGCAACCATAACCACCTATGAATACTCCCTCTTGTTACAAGTTACTAAAAAAACCCTGGTTGTTTGGTACACGTAAACACCAGTGGTTTTTCTTTTCAGGATCCTACGGCTGATGAACTGACGCTCCAACATTGAACAAAGGTAGGCATCGGATTTCCAGTTGACTGGAGGCTGTCGACACTGGAGGAACTATTTTCTTTTAAAAGATTTTGTCTTTCAATCTCGCATTTTACCTAGAATTTTTCTTTTGGTTGCAGAGGAATATGATTCCTACATCATTGTGTCTTTCGTAAACGCTACCCTTGTGCTGTCTATTGGTGAAACTGTGGAAGAGGTGACAGATTCAGGATTCTTGGGCACTACTCCGACTCTTAGTTGCCATGCTTTGGGAAATGATGCTCTAGTTCAAGTGTATCCAGATGGCATAAGGCACATTAGAGCTGACAAACGTGTCAACGAATGGAAGGCGCCAGGGAAAAAAACGATAGTAAAGTGTGCCGTTAATCAGAGACAAGTCGTAATAGCCCTCACTGGGGGTGAGTTGGTCTACTTTGAAATGGACCCTGTAAGTTGATATTATTATTTTATTAAATTGAATGGGTGACGTGTTGTCGGTTCGTATACGAGTCGATGACGGCGGGTGTAGCTGTTTGTGCAGTGATGGGCCCGTGACGTCACAGAGTATGGCTCCCCAGTGGAACCACTCGGCATATTCCATAGCCAAACTGGAGCCATTCAGGCTGTGAAGGTGGCAAAACCATGCCGTGGACATTTATTTACTATGAACCTTTTAGATATTTTGTTGAAGCTAATGTTTTTACTATTTTAATTTGTATTTAAATTTATTTTTAGACTGGGCAGTTAAATGAATACACTGAAAGAAAGAAGCTGTCTTCAGACGTGTCATGTATGGCCTTGGGCTCAGTCGCAACTGGAGAACAAAGAGCCTGGTTTCTCGCTGTGGGCTTAAGTGACAACACCGTTAGGATTATCTCCCTCGACCCATCGGTAAGGCTAAATGAATACATGAAAGTTGTTGAAATTTTACATATACTATGATGATACTAGGACACCACTGAATGTATGTGATTACAACCAACTAATTATGCGTTATTCTTAATTTCTGATCAATTTATTTGACAATTGCTTAAAAATGCTTTAAATTACTTTGAATTTTTAAATGAAGCTGTTGTTTGTAGGACTGTTTGTCGCCACGTTCTATGCAAGCTCTGCCCGCTGGCGCTGAATCCTTATGCATAGTGGAGCAACCCTTTGAATCTGGAACAAAGTCTGCTTTACATCTCAACATTGGATTGAGCAATGGTGTACTCTTAAGGGCCACATTGGACTCTGTTAGCGGCGATTTGGCAGACACGAGGACAAGGTGTGTTAATTCACTCACTAACAAATAAAATCAATAGTCTGTTATTATTAAGATTTATATTAACCTTTTACACATTACACAAAAAAAATGTATTTGTTTACTTGATTTATTGGCTTAAATTTTCCCATATTGCCATTATTTTTTTTTTTTGTAGGTCTTAATTTAATTGCAATATAGTAATTGCGGATTCGTTTAAGATGCATGTGTAAAAAAAGCATGTTGCAGGAATTCACTAATTGTTTAATACCAATGATGTTAAAATATAATCCGTGTTTCATCTGAATCACATTGACGACTTTAACCAGATCTGAGGTTTAATTAAGGAAATTTAATTTATGGTTTTTAATTTTAATATGTTTTAATATTTTAATATGTTGCCTTCAGATATCTCGGTTCGAGGCCAGTGAAACTGTTCAAAGTTCGGGTGCAAGGATCTGAGGCAGTACTGGCTGTGTCTTCAAGGACGTGGCTCGGATACCACTACCAAAACAGATTCCATCTCACACCACTATCTTACGAGTGTTTGGAATATGCGGCTGGATTTAGTTCTGGTGAGGTTTTTAAATGAGCCTATTTTCATTTTATGTTCCTATCTGGGATGTTGAGAAACTAGAATTCTCACTTCAAATAAAACAGTAGCCTGCCTGGCCAGGTGTGACGTGTCGCCAGTTCATATTCGAACGGGCGACAGCGGGTGTAGCTGTTAATACAGTGATGGGCCCGTGTCGTCACATAGCATGGCTCCCTAGGGGAGCCACTCGGCATATTCCATAGCCAAACTGGAGCCACTCAGGCTGTGAAGGTGGCAAAACCATGTTGTGGACATTTCTACTCTATGTTGTGTTTCTTTCTCTCAAAAGTTTGTCAATAAAAATGTCATTGTGTTATTTAATCTCTTAATTAATAAATTACTGCATAAAGGTTTAATTTACTGACCTCGTGCCGCCTCATATGCGTAGATTTCATTTATCTAGACTCCTTACAAAATTCAGTTTTTGTTTTCTTAGGTTCCCACTACGCCGAACCATCGAATTTACCAGACCGGTAAAAATCCATGGCTCTACAATCTATATGAAGCTGTTCACACTATGCCTGGCAAAAACGCCGAGCACGGCATTCTTACCGGACATTTTGTCACTGTGGAGCGCCGACAGAACGCTGTACCGGTGTAATGTGAACAAGCTCACACTGGTATCTGAGCCCCGCTCGTCCGTCCCTTTGAATTTAGTAGCGTGGCGTGAAATATGTTTATACTGAAACTAACCTCTATGATGCAAGATTCGGCTTAATGTGAACACCTACATCCGGGCGCCGTTTTCCGGCAAATCTGTCGGTCAGCGTAGTGGGAACATAGCCTTAGTGACAACGGTTCTGATTCGATGAATCAGTACATGGAATTCAAATTACATAATTTGGATATTACACATGTGATATGATATTAATGGAGATTGGTCGGCACGTGATCTGATATACAAAAATATCCTTTAAATATATAGCCTCTCTTTGACCTTGTTTGTTATCCTTTGTTAAAGTCAGTCGAATTTAACAAAGGATAACAAACAAGGTCAAAGAGAGGCTGCACGCATCGGCCTTTAAAGAGTATTTCTTCTAGAAGGTTTATTATGTGTAATGTAATGTACAACAAGCATTGATGACGTTTGGATCTTTAGATTCTTACACGTCTTGTTCTTGGCTGAAATTGACTGCAGATGGAGCTGTTTTGTTATACAACAAACCAATAGTAATTGCTTTGTTGCCATTAAGAAACATTGCAGAAAAGTATAATTTCCCTAATGAATCTTCCTTGTCTTTCTAGAACAATGTGCTGAGGGTATAGTCGCGATCTCATCAAATACACTCCGAATTCTGGCACTGGAGAAACTTGGAGCCGTATTCAACCAAACGTGCTTCCCGCTCGAATATACTCCAAGGAAGTTCGTCGTTAACCCAGACAATAACCACATCATCATTTTAGAGACTGATCATAACGCGTACACAGAAGACATGAAGAAACAAAGAAGGTAAAGAAACTTATGTGTAATGTCCTTTCTATTTGTATAATAAAATTTATAACCAATTAAAAAGCTATGAAAATGATTGTACAGTAATTATTTTGCATTATTTAATGATGACAAAAATACACAAGTAACTGAATTTTTTGTTGATACTCCTGCAGTACTGAAAATTATGAATTTCAAACATGCAAATCTTGAATTTTTTCCGTATTAAAATAAATTGTGAAAATAGGGTACAAATGGCTCAAGAAATGCGAGAGGCGGCGGCCGGTGGTGGTACCGAAGAGCAGCAGTTGGCGAACGAAATGGCCGACGCCTTCTTGTCGGACGTATTGCCGGAAAGCACTTTTTCGGCGCCCAAAGCGGGACCAGGTAGTAAAGCTATTGATGGTATATTGAATTACAACACTATATACGCCACACTCTCTGGGCAAGAGATAGATGTTGCTAAACATACTGTCTCTAATCGAGTGTGGCCAAATTAAATCTCTGCGTTAATCCCAGATGATTTTGTATAAGTCGTTTGATTCAAGCACGAGAAACATACAACTGTGAAAAAAAAAATAACTAAACCTACATGAAATACTAACTTAAACTTGAATTTCAGTTTTAACTTTGAATAAAAACTCCAATAAACAGTTTCAATCTTTATATCTTACTACTATAATGTTAAAATAGATAACCACTGCATGAAACGAGATGCAAGAATTCATACACCACCTTGATTAAAAAAACTGCACTATCAATGTCAATTTCAACTATCCTATCAATTTATTGATTTCAAATTTATTCAAACTATTTGTGTATTCAAATTTATTCAAAGATAAACAGGTCTGCTGGGATCCCAGATGATATGACAAAAGTACAGACAAACTTTTTTGTTTTTAATATAACTAGGTTAATGTTACCCAAACCCCGCAATTGTGTGAAATTAATATTTAAGTCTATGATGGCGATATGACAGGCATGTGGGCGTCAGTGGTGCGCGTCCTGGACGTAAACGGCGGCGGCACGCTGTTCCGGCTGGCGCTGGAGCAGAACGAGGCGGCCGTGAGCGCGTGCGTACTGCGGTGGGCGGCGCACGGTGAGCGGGCGCAACCCCATCTCGTGCTGGGCGTGGCCATCGACATGCTTCTGTCCCCGCGCAGCGCCAAGGGCGAGCTGCACGTTTACAAGGTGCAAAACAGAAGTTGGATTAGTTCATTTAGTGAAGTTACCTTGAGCTATTAGTTAATCCTAACCGGTACACGGTTAGGATTAACTATCATGTTAAAACTAAAGACCTGTGTACCTAACTCATTTTTTACAAAAACATACCACATAGATATGTGCTATGTTATGTTTCTTTGCGTGAGTAAAAACGAGTTTAAATTGATTTTTAGTAAAGAAAGTACAATAATTTAACATTCTCGCAGCGGCTACCTCGCTAGTTTCCGTCATGTAAACACTTAGAATGAGTACTGTGCATAACTACGAATATCGCGTCGTCATTGTTCTGCTTTCACGATAAAGAAATGCTACTTGTATATAGATAGTGTAATCAATCACTGTCCTTGTTCTCGCTGCTTTGCTAAAAATTTGACCAATCTTAGCCAGCTTTGATTATTGCTACAGCTCACTTTCCTATTCTCACTTTGATCCTTACCTATTCCTACCGAATCAAGGTCAGCAGCATACTTGCATTGTCTCTGGCGTTGCTCGTTAAAGCCTGCCGAACCTTTACATAAAAACAAAAATTGGACATTCAATAGAATGATTGTTAAATAAAAATAATAAAAGATACTATGCATTTTAGAGTGCTCAATAATGGAAAAAAATAGTACGAGATATTGTTCTCTACCTACAAATCTCACATAACGACACGTGACGTGTCGTCGGTTCGTTTCCGAGCCGGCGAAAGCAGGTGTAGCTGTTTGTGCAGTGATGAGCCTGAAACGTCACAGAGCATGGCTCCCTCATGGAGCCACTCGGCATATTCCATAGCCAAACTGGAGCCACTCAGGCCGTGAAGGTGGCAAAACCATGCCGTGGACATTTTAATATTGCATAAAAGAAGTTTCCTTAATTGCTTTAAACTGATAATTTATATTAATATTTTGTTGCAGATTTATAACAATAATGGCAAATTGGAACTAGTCCACAAAACTCCAGTAGATGAGTATCCTGGAGCGTTGGCCGCGTTCAATGGAAGACTTATAGCCGGAATCGGCCGTATGTTGCGACTTTACGATATCGGTCGGCGAAAACTATTGCGCAAGTGCGAAAACAGACACATTCCGAATCTCATAGCAGACATTAAAACGATAGGCCAAAGAATTTTCGTATCGGACGTCCAGGAATCGGTGTTTTGCATAAAGTACAAAAAAAGGGAAAATCTCTTGGTAATATTCGCCGACGACACGAATCCTAGATGGGTGACGAACAGCTGTATTTTAGACTATGACACTATCGGTTTGGCGGACAAGTTCGGCAATATTGCGGTGTTGAGGTTGCCGCATTCGGTCTCTGACGATGTGGATGAAGACCCCACTGGAAACAAGGCTTTGTGGGATCGAGGTGAGCTTGTATAAAAAAAACGCTATTATATTTAATAACGCAAATATTGTAAGAAGTAAAATTTGTATTTTTATAAGAGACAAATTCTGAAACTTCAAAACTTATTTTAAATATTTTACTAATGGGATAATATGGTATATTGTTTTGATTGTATGTTTTTAGAATTACCTCTACAATGCTAATAAATAAAATTGTAACGTCATTTTTACTAAATGTATATCTAAGTAAAGAAGCGGCTGGGCCGATTTTGACAAGACTTTCAATTAAGGCTACTTTTATTTAAAAAAAAAGAATAATCAGTGTCTCAGTACTCCCCGCGCCACATACGCACACCGCAGCGAAGTGTGACCAAGTTCAGCAAGTTTGTAAATGAAGTTAGTACTAGATGGCACTTTCTCTGCCAGTCTCTGGGTACTGTAGATATTTGTATGCAGTGATGATAACAAATTGACACATGCTAGACTTATGATCAGCCATGATTCCACGATGCTATCTGACGTCACCACGCCGCTCGAGCCGTGGCGAGTGTGGGCGCGGTGACTTCACAAAAGTGTTGTCACAGGGTTGCTGAATGGCGCATCGCAGAAGGGCGAGGTGGTGGCGAGCACGCACGTGGGCGAGACGGTGACCTCACTGGTGCGCGCGGCGTTGGTGCCGGGAGGCTCGGAGGCTCTGCTGTACGCGACTTTGGCTGGAGCGCTCGGCGTGCTACTGCCGTTCACGTCGCGCGAAGACCATGACTTCTTTCAGCACCTCGAGATGCACATGCGCAGCGAGAACCCGCCTCTTTGTGGCAGGGACCACTTATCCTTCAGAAGCTATTACTACCCGGTCAAGGTTAGTCATATTCTAAAGCAGATATTGGCAGTAAATTTTAAGCACAAAAAATTTTTATATTCCATCATAGTTTCTATGAATACTGTATATCATACAAATTAAAATTGATTGTTTTATATGTATCAAACAATAAAATAAGGATTTCGAAAGTGACCACAACGGTGCTAGTGTAGCATATTTTCTATATACTACTAGCGCCATTTTAATATACTCGTATTCTGGGACCACTTTTTAATACATAGTCTGTATTTGACATCGACATTTGACTTTATCACACGACCATTTTCCGTCGTGCGTTCGTTTTAAGCATTTTCTGTGGTCGCACGATGACTTTCGAGCTTCAATTAGGCCACTCTTAAGAGATCTGTGTGTTTAATTTCGTCGTGCGTCGAAAACGCATCGTTCGCTCGTACGAGCGTGCCCAATTAGGAAGCCCCCTAACAGTGTTATTACAAAAAAATACTAAACACGTGTTTTGTCAAACAGCGTCTAATGACATTTGTGTACAATTTCACAGCTGCCTCAAATAATGTTTAACCACGGAGCATATACAAAGAGGAGATGGCCTAAACAACTGTGCACTGATTTCAAACTAGGTCCTGACGTCATTTTTTGTGGGCGTGGTCTTGGTCAGTCTGCTGTCGGCACTGGTCACGGTGTGGCGGCGCTTGTTTGTTGTAGACTACAGTCAATTTTCATTGGCAATTTAAGATAATTGGGCGGGGTCTAACTTCCTCCTTGCCCCGCGCAGTAGTCACGCGCCGCTCTATAGAAAAATTCAATAACAACATCTCCTCTTTGTATATGCTCCGTGTGTTTAACCTTCGCTATTACAAAATAGTGTTTGTCCTTTGACTAACCAAAACATCGCTAGGCAACCAAATGTTGCTATTTTAAAATTATAAAATAGCAAATAGTAACAATAAAATAGCAACATTGCAAAACGTTCGTTCAACTTCATTTGGTTCAATCCGAAACGTTCCTTTCTATGCAAATTTGTTATGTGCTAATAGAATATAAATAAAACAGTGCCGTGTGTGATTATAAATTAATTATTGCTCTAAATACACCGCCATAAGTATGTTTTGGAACCAAAACTTACGTATATAATGAGTACATTGTACACATAGAACAGTGATCGGTTGAAAGAATGGAATGTGTTTATCAAGACTTGTCAATCGTCATTACTCATTGTCAAATGAGTATAATATAAATAAAAATTATTTCAAGTAATATGGAAAAAAAATGGTCAATTGCAATATTAAAATAAAAATTCGTGAACGTGAAGAAAATTGGGTTCAAGAATAAAAGGTAAAACAACCCGATATTTCATCTTAAATTATGATGCCACACCACTAAATAAAACTTGCGAAAATTAGAGACAAAGCAGTTTAGACTAACTTTGACGCTTCGACAAGCATTGACATGTATTTAAATATGAATTATTATTAAAAGTATTATTTAAACCGTGCCTAACTCTTAACTGCTTAAACACGCTTTTGTAATAAATTTTTTTTTAGACACTGTCTGTTTATCGCGAAGGTTAAACATTATTTGAGGCAGGGTTTAAACTGTGAAATTGTACAAAAATGTCATTAGACGCTGTTTGACAAAACACGTGTAGAGACATAGTTTAGTATTTTTTTTTTTTTTGTAATAACACTGTAATAGTTTATTTAGCTCTTTTTAAAACTATTTATTAAAGCGCCTTCTCACTGTTTGCAATGGATGATATAATTCCACTGTTACCTCAAAATTTTTTGAGGTAGCGCTACATGAATACAATTATATTCGGCTTACATCCAATAATAACAATGCAATTATTGTGACGATCTTAAGTCCAACTTGGCGTAAAAAAAATACGCTCGATTGCCCAAATACTAGTAATAAACGAAGCCACAGTAAGTCAACAGCCCTCGCCCCCATGTGTGAGCTGTGTTACGCGAGTGGTAGAGCAAGCGTCGTTCGCGGAGTGGCGAGCGTAACCGTTGTGGTGGCGCCGCCACGCCGCCCGCGGCGCCTTTCCCGAGAGTCGGCCATGCCACTTTTGTCATGGCCCTAGTATGTGGAACTAACAATTCTAATTGCCATAAAGCACCAATATTGTACGAGTGCTCTCGAAACCTTATCTATTTTTTTACTCTTTGGTATGGAACCTCGCTTATTTGAAGAAGTCTTAAAGTCGTGTCCTTGTCCAGCGTATTAAAATGCCGTTTATTACAGAACGTGATTGATGGCGACCTGTGCGAACAATTCAACTCGCTGGAGCCGGCGAAGCAGAAGGCGATCGCGGGCGATATGGAGCGCACACCCGCAGAGGTCTCCAAGAAGCTCGAAGACATTAGAACTAGATACGCGTTTTAACTTACTTTTCTCATAAGTACTAATTAAGTAAAGGAGTCATTCACAACTTGTGTCTTATTCCAAATTATTTGTTTCTAATATAACAATGCTATAATTGACCCTTTAGAGCAAAATGTACAAAAGAGGCTAAGTTCACACAAATGGCTAAAATCTTATTCAAATGTAGTTCTTGAACAGAATTTGAATAAGTACAGTAGCGAGTTACGTTGCCTCATCGGCGAGTTAAGTTGGTATTGTCTTTTGAACGCCAAAAGCGAGTTAAGTAGTAAGTTGTTGATTAAGTCGAGTTGAATAGAATGCAATCCTATTTTTCGGCGAGTCCAGTGCGAAGTTGCCCCTCTCCCGCGTCTCTCGCACCCCGCCAACTTAACTGACCGGCATGTGAACCGGCGAGTTTAATTTAGTACAGTACCATATTTGCTAACACCGGCCGCGAACACGTACGATTTTTGTTAGTGTAAAAATGATATGGTCTGATGAAACTACATTTATATTTGTACAAAAATACCTCAAATATTAGTGTTTGTTTAATTCAAAACACAATAATCATCACAACTTGCTAGAGATGGCAGCTATTATTAAAATTTTGAGGTTATGATATGTATGTAACTATTATTAAAATTTTTGAGGTTATGATATGATAACTGATTTCGGATCGATGGAGTTTCTTTCGAAAATAAAAGATCGACATAGTCTGGAATTAAATAAATAATATTGAATTTGCTGAAATAATGAATAATGAATTGCTGTTTTGGAGGCCCTTTGGGTCGAGTAAAACAACCTTTGACGCGACTAGTCGTCTTCTTGTTCAGGCAACTTATGACTACTGACTTGCCTACGTCTGAACGCTACTTATTACTTAATTGACTGATTTCTTAACTCGCTACTGTACTTATTGAAATCTAAACCGGGCTTTAGTATTAATAACAATCTGCTTAAAAGAAAATAATATTACACTGTTTCAAATAACTTATGAATAAAACTGGCGATTTGTGTGAATTTAGCCTTTTTGTAATTTTGCATGTTCATTATGCGTAATACCACAGCCTAACCAACATACAGGCAGGCAACGAATGTACTTCCGTAGAGCAACGTTTCGTCGAACTCGCTTCAGTTTGCAGGCTCGAACATTGAGCGTTGCCAGACTGTATGACGTAAGTATAGTTAAGACTATGGTAATACATTCCACGTTTCGTTTATTTTGAATCTGGTGCTCATTCTGAAGAGCATATTGTGGTTACATAGATACTATGAATTGAGTGGTCCTCTCACCGAGCGTTGACGTACTCGCCAACTTTCTTGTTTTGAGTACTTTAATAGTAACTCCTACATGTTGTTCTGTTTTGCCAACTTTGGCAACTGATCACAAACTCGTGCTCCAAAATAATATCTAGTATCAGTCAACCAGGGTGACCAAGTCGAAATAACGAACATGGATTAATTTTATTCAAATTACTCTAGTCCGCTTGACTAGTATGGACAAAAATAACATTTGCTGGCTGAGATCAATAATAATACCTTATATCGTGTTGAACAACGTACTAACACTGGAATAACCGCTGCTTTCAACACTGAGAAGATTTAAGAGCGCTTAACAGTTTTAAGGCAAGTCAAAATGTTCACGATCTCCAGATCGCGCCGCGCTTACGCACTCCCACAAAGATTACAGAGCATCGTACAAGTCTTGTCTTTGTGTGAGTGACCGTTGAACGACGAACGTAGGAGGAGCGAATAATTTGATACTTAGTTTTATTGATTAAGGATTCGTTTTTTTTATTTACTTAGTTTTATTTTTATAAATTTAGTATTAATTTTTAGCATTATAATTATTTTACATGTGTTATATTATACATATTAGCAACCCGGTCCTGACTTCGTACGAATGCAATTTTTTTTCTTCAAATTATACACAATAAACGGGGAAGCCGTTTATTGGTGGGCAAATGCGGCAAAGTTGTGAATGAAAAAAGCAGCTAAAGAAGAAGCAGAGTTAGCAATAAGTTTTAACGTCCACGTGTGTATACACACATCTATTTTTTTTATTTATAAAGATTGTGTACGTATAATTTATATATGACATAAATGTAAGACCTACGTATCTTTATCTTAGGGAGAGAAAATAAAAAGAATATAATTTAAAAAATCCTTTATTGACAAATATTGCAGAAATGATGGGGGCACCGACAGGCCTGTTTCATGTAAGACGAATTCTGAACCATTTTCATCCTGCCATCTCTGTTTTTGAGCAGATGTCAGATGTTCCTGATAGGCATTGAGCTACTTTTTCTAGGGTCAACCATTTCAGACAAATGAAAATTTTGGTAAAAGATGATTAAACTTTCTTCCGTTTTTCTTTCCCAAAACACGCCGTCTCCTGCGATTTTTGTAATTTTCAAAAGAAAGTCGTATCCTGTCCACACCGCAAAAAAACATAATATATGGGTTTGACTGAATAGAAATTATATTTCCTGTTCATATTGCATGACTACAAATCTAATGTAGTCACGTATGTCGTGTTGCAGCACCTGTGATGTTGTTTGTGTTATAGGCAACGGTAGCCATTTACCATTTACCATCAAGTAGACAGTCAGCCTGTCTACCGACCTTAACATAAAAAAAATCGAAGTAGACTCCATTCCTTTGTAAGCACGGTCGCATGCGATGGAACAACTGACTGAAGCAGTAGGCCCACTCTTCTTTAGAGGTGTCTTTCACGGCGTTTTTGGATGCTTTCACTGCATCTTCAGGGCCTATAAAGCGAATTCCTCTAATTTGTCTTTTATTTTTGGGAATAAATAGAAATAATATAGCGCCAAGTCGGAAATATAAGGAGTATGACTCACTAATAAAAATCATAAAAATAAAAAAATGTCAATATTTCGCAATTACATACAATTTTCACCATAAATTGCATGAGTATTTTTTATGGAAGTTGGATAATTTCTTTTTCGGTGGCCTTTTTTGCTAGGCCACCGATGAAAGTTATTATAGTTTATAGGTCTCGTAAAACACACAATAATAATATGCAAAAAAGTTCTAAACGGTAATACAAAGAGATTTGTCACATCTGTTCTGGAAGAGACGGCAATTCAGCTCTACATAATGTATTCTGGTGCAACATTCTGTGGTACAGTGATTATTTTGTTAATCACTTTCACAGCAATATTACTATTTAATATATAAATAACATTTTGAAATTTAGTTTATTACTTTTTAAGTTCATTTGCTAGTTTTAAATCTATACATATAATAAAATCGTAAACGAGCCGTGTCAAAAAAAAAACAATTTATAAACGTTTGTTACCGAGGTAAAAAAATAGTTTTAGAATTTTTGTTTGTTTGTGTACACTATTCTTGTGTACACAAACAAACAATAAACAAACAAATAACAACAAACAATATAACAAATAACAAACAAACAGCGTTTGTGTACGCTATTCTCAGAAACTGCTTAACCAATTTGAGTGCGGTTTTCACTGATTTATTGTAGCAAGTTGTAACATTTAGTGTTTGTTTCATTCCAATCGGTTAACAAATGAAAAAGTTACGCGCTGTACCGTATACCACACGTATGAAGTTGCGGGCTCAGCTAGTTATTTATATATTTCCTCTTCCTTTTATTACCATATACCATAGATTTGATATTGTTTGTTTAAGCCATTTTAATTAAAGTCCAGATCTGAAAATAAGCAACATTAACTAAACGTGTACAATATCAAGTATATGACATAATTATAAAGGTAAAAATTACAAACAGAATCGATACTCGGACCTGCACCATTATGACAATTTTAAAACTACTCGTGATCGAAATACGTTATAAACAAACGCTATAGTAAATTAAATAAAATTTTCCGTGCATAAAATATCACAACAAAATAAATACTTACCAGATCAAAATGAGTCGGTCGCGTTAATTTTCTGCCGTGGCGATGTTCAAACTACAATAAATGTATAGCTATAGAGCGTTGTCGGCGAGCGATACACCCTCCCGCCGTGAGCGCTGCGCGCGTAATGAGCGCAGCAGTATTTGTTCGGAGCATTTATAGTGTATTTTTAAAAAAATCATACAAAGGAGATAGTAGCCATTTATAATAATATTTATTTATTTTATTAGATATTAAGCATTGAAATTTCATGTACATGTATTGTTTTTTCAATGAACGGTCTGAATTTGTAGAAATAGCACAAAATGCACGATTTCATTATTTTTTTAACACTATTGTTGAATTAAATTTTGAGTGCAACAAATAAAAGTAGAGAATTTTCCTGTAGTTGTAATATTTTTCAAAACACATTTCTAACAATTTTTCTAAAGTAAATAGATGACAAAAAGTGACTCGATAGTAAAATTTAGGAAAACAGGTGTTGCTAAAAACAGGATTTTACATACATAAACAATAATTTTTAATTGCAACAAATAATGGAAATAGGATTGTGCTATCCTGTTCCATTTTTGTTTTGTTTGTATTATTTTTACGTCAACCACAATAATGTTCAGAAATTCGTATAAAACGACGCAAGCAGCGTTCAAACTGTTAAACGCTCTTAAGTAAAAGTGGCGACACGTCGATAGCGAGAAACGTCGCCATCATAGATAGTAATATTAGCGCTCCCCTGGATATATACCTTGTATATTATTTATTTTACCTGTCCAGCGTGGAGTCGATAGCTAAGTTTACATAACACGAAATATTAGGTCGGCGAAAAAGTGTTTTCGCATATAGTATGTATAAACTTGTAATAAAATCTCTTTGGCTGTATTATTTGTATCTGGCTGGTTTTGATGACCATTAAAATCAAGAGAGGACTGCCAAAAGTACTTGTCGCGTCTTTTTGATCAGAAGTCCCAAAAAGTCATCGAACAAAATTGCACATACATATATATACTGTAATTAAATGTAAATAAACTTCGAAAAAAGAAATTTTTCATATAAATAAAATGTGAAGAAACTTTTTCCCTGACCTATTAATAAATTCTAGTTAATAATTCTATTAATAATGGGATACAGAAATATGATGAACCCGCGACTCGGGCGCCCTCTAATCGTTGCGCAACAAATCGACATTGGCTTGCCTACTGCTTTATTCATAAATTTTCCAAAAATATCAAGTAACGCTAAATTGATTACATTAAGAAAACGAACGTATTGTGGTGTTAAAACAACCTTTAATCCTAAAATATTATGAATGCGAAAGTTTGGATGTTTGTTCCGCAAAAACGACTGAACGGATTTGGATGAAATTTAGCACACAGTATTTTAGATTAACATATTGTGTACTTTTTATCCTGGAAAAATGTTAGGTTTTCAGGGGATCGTCTAAAAATATAAGAATTGGTGCCACTATAGTCAACAGTGGCGGCACCACCGTCGTCATAGTGATAAAGAAGTCGGTCATTATGAACTCATGTATTCAACGCGTACGAAGTCGCGGGCACAGCTAGTTATGTTATACGTATATTGGGTAGTTTCAAATATGACTCCTGAATTTTTCAATTTCCGTGAGCGCCAAGTAAATGGATATTACTCCCTAGGTTGATAATATTTGTACCTCCTGACTCGTTCAAAAATTTAAACAATACAGTCGGGCAACGAATGTACTTGCGTAGAGCAACGTTCGGCGAACTCGTTTCAGTTTGCAGCGTTGCCCGACTGTAAGTATGGTTAGACTGTGACTAAGCGTTCGCTCGTCAAGTCCGGTGACGCTTTAAACGTCTAAGGACCAAACGGAAAACCGAGGGGCTTTTATTATTGGGTATAAATCCCATATAACCGTGTGGAGAAAGCAGTCCAGAGTGCTGTTTACTTATCCCTACGCTGGTATCTTTTGAAGGTTTTCTTAAGAAAAATCCAATTTCAATTCCTTCGTCAATTTGAGCACGCTAATAAACTTCATAGGACTTATTTTTAAAACACTAATAAACAATTCAATAACACAAATTGACAATGCACTAACTTTCTTCAACATAGTTCTGAGGATTTTATCCACAAATGTAGGAACTCTAAATTCCACAATAATCTGAAATACCGTATATTGAAATAGTCTGAAATAATGAACAAATCGTTTGACACCAATCCTAAAAGTCTCAAGTGTTCCATTAACTCGTACATTTTATTTGTGCTCATGGATTACTATTGGGTATTCTAGACACTGAGCTGAGTTATGATGCTTAAAGCCTTCAACCATATCGGTATAATGTAGCATTTATACATATATTCACTTTAATTAATTGCTTACATAATTGCGTTTATTGCGATAGAGTCGCTAACAACCGTTACCTGAAACAACGCTCAATGATTTCTTTATTGCTTTCACATTGTGATATAATTTTTTTTATAGTACTTAACATGATTTATCTTGGTACGACAAAGATATTTATATTTTTATGAGTATGTTAGGATATTAATATTGACTAGCTACTTAAAATCCTTATTTTAAGGTCGACTTGATAGCAGATGGCTACAGTCGCCTAGTAGTATTAAGGATAAGGGATAGGGAAATGGGCTCTGATATTCTATACATAGCACACATGTTGTTATTTCACGGTGGTCTAAAGTAAAGGACCCAAATGACGCCCCCAGACCAGCTGCTCAAATGACTGCGACACGCAGTGGGCACAGTTTTGTGGTGGCCACTACTTTCCAGATCCAAAACAGAGCCAACTTTAAAAAGTTCATTTTCAAAATTGGCCCTGCCGAGAATCGAACCCGGGACCCCTGAGACAAAGCGTTAAGGCAAGCACTGTAGCCACTCATTCAATGGGCTCGTGAAAATCCCTAAAATAAATAACTAACCCTACTAACTGTGATATATTAGGTCGGGGAAATAAGTCTTTTCGCATATAGTATGTATAAACTTGTAATAAAATCTCTTTACTGTTCTAATTAATTGTATCTGGCTGGTTTTAATGACATTAAAAAGGTTGCATTTAGAAAAAGAAACAAATTGTTAAAATATTATTTCCAGCTATTTTTTATTTTATTTTTCTTTCTGTCAAAATGAGTGATTCTAATGAAGAAGTTCCATACATTTTAAAATAATATTACAAAAAAGAAAAAATGCATCCCAAGCCGCGAAAAAAATTGTGACATTTATGGACCTAATGCAGTGTCAGTAAGAGTAGAACAAAGTTGGTTTAAACATTTTCAATCCAGGAATTTTGATATTAAAGCATAGTGGCTCGTTTACGATTTTATTATATTATGTATAGAAAAGTGTGTACATAGCTAACTATTTATGTAAATACTACATAATACTGTTATAGGAAAAAGGTCGAGGACTAATTGCTCCGTATTCCGTAGAACTGTGTAGGTTGGTAATCATTATAGGTCATCGACTTATGACGATATAGAGTTTTATATTAGGTAGGTATAATTATTCAATACTTTATTACTAGGCCATATTGCTACACCAGGTAGCTATTTGTGATTTTTATATAGTTTAAGACGAATTCACTCTAATATTACCTGTACGAGTCAAATTATTTAGATATTTATTTTTTAAACATAGACTATTTTTTTAAATTAAACTATCTTAATTAGCAAGTCAGCTAATTTTTTTTTTTTCATAAAATTTTTCAGGAGACATAAAACAACACAATATTTTTATGGACTACTTATAATATTACTTATAATTCCCGCCCCTGGCTTCGTATGAACTTGAAATTTTCAAAAATCCTTTATTAACGGATAAAGTAAAGCTACGTTCCAAATTTCGGCTTTATAGACTTAGTAGTTTTGGCTGTGCGTTGCAGTCAGTCATCATACGTCATCATCATTTCAGCCGCAGGTCGTCCACTGCTGACATAGGCCTCCCGCATAATTTTCCAATAGGACCAGTCAAAAACAGCCCTGGATCCACCCATGGCCCTCATCAGGTCGTCTGTCTATCTTGTAGGTGGACGCACTATGCTCCTTACTATATGTGTCCTAGTCAGTCAGCCATCAGGACAAACTATTTTATTATAAGTAAGTATAGATCATAAAAAAATAAGAGCAAAGTTATATAACGTTTCAAGTGTATCTTCAGAGCTACCTGAATTACTACCTGCTTTGCCAATTAAGGTAACGCTTAATAATAATTAATAGATTATAGGAACGTATTTACAAGAATTTCAAATTAAAGAGTCATAATTATTTTCATAATAGTTCGCGTCACAGCGTGGCCTAAAATGCAAATAAAGAAAAATTCCTTTCCGAGGCTTCTTATGAGCACGTGAAACAAACGTTACTATGGCTACGATATCGACCGGCGGCCGCGGCTTTTCCGAGGCTTTCCTCCGAAACACACATTCGCGTGACAGCCGTCCACTGAAATGAAGGAGTGAAAAACCCCGCGTTACTTTATCTAGATAGGCCACGGACTAGTTAAGGCCAGGATATTCGAGGGCAGTAGGCGTTTCCTCACTCCGCGGGTACTTGCGATTAAATTTAAAAAAAAAAACTGTTTTGAGAAAAGGTAGCCATATAATATTCTTCTAAACATCATTTCTAATTTTTTGATATTTTTTCGTGAGTTATTTTAATTAGGACCCGAAAGACTATCAAAATGTCCCCATTTTCAGAATGTTTTATAATAGGATGAAGTTGTAAATATCGTGATTTGAACCGTAAAATCATCAAGGATGTTTATTATTATTATTTTTCGATCAAAAGCAAGAATATTTATTTAATTGTTTACCGTTGAATAAAAATAGTTTAACTTCGTATATCCGAGCCTTAAGCTGGCCCGTAAAATTATATTTCGCCCGTACGTGTCAGACTTAACAGAAACGCTATAGACTGCCTACCTCGACGGTGTGCCGTTAATTTAAAAATGTATTAGTATTGTTGTGCGTGGGATGGAACGGAAGCGCAGCGTTGAGCCCGACGGACAATGAGTGCGCCCGCGAAACGAAGCGAGACGCGGCGAGCGTCCAGTTAGAAAAAAAGCACTGCAGAGCACTCATTAGCTGGTGCACCGTGACTGCTGCGGTTGGAAGAAACGCAACGTGTGTGCAATACGGCCATTAGAAAGTAATGTTGAAGACGTCGCTCGTCCAACAGAAGAAGCAACAGTGGGCCCGGGAGAGAGGTGCGTATCTGCGGCCGTGTGTAGTGCGCGGCGCGCCTGAACATGGCCGCACGCTTATCATTTTAATATTTCGCAATAAATTCGCGGTCTGTGATTTCGTAAATTATTTTTACGACAGCTCGTGTCTTTAAGATTTCTAGTGTGTAAACGACACGCGTGTTGCTCAGCGATATCAACATATAGGTAGGTAATAATTTTCTTTTATCGTTAAAAAAATTAAAAATTGAAACAAGTGATTGTTTTTGTATAGTTACATTAATTAAAATAGTGTTACATTTTGAGTTTTCTTTTTACGTAGATAAATTTTAACCTTCTAGTTTTCGTGCTTACGAGTAAAATTATCGAATGACTTAAATGAATTCGAATTACCTTTAATATATCATACTAGGTAATAATATGCGAAAGTTTGTGCAGATATGTGTATATTTTTTACTCTTTCTTTCACGCTAAAACTACTGAACGTTTTCGATTAAACTTTACAGTAATAAGAAAGGTTATACATCAGATTATATCTTTATAGAGATACGCAGGCGAAGTCACGGGCAAAAGCCAGTACCTAAACGCGAAAGTTTGTGATAATAAATGTACTTGTATGTTACTCTTTCACGCAAAAACTATCTGAATAGATTTTAATGAAACTAAACCATTTCACTTAACTTCTTCCTGCTAAGTTTAACTCATTGGATATCTCCCATAGTATTTATTACAAAGGACTTTCAATTTAAAGAGACATTTTCCTGTTCACTATGTGTGTCGTCACAAATTAATATCTATACTTACATATAATAAAATCGTAAACGAGCCGTGTCTGTACATTAAAGATTTTTTTTTTTCAAAAATCAATTTGTACTCGGTAAGATAAGTATCTTACCGAGGTCAAAAAAATACTTTTTACAACTTTTGTCTATTTGTCTGTGCGTTTGTGCATGCTAATCTCAGAAACGGCTTAACCGATTTGAATGCGGTTTTCACTGATGTATTGTAGCAAGCTTCCCGTAACAATTAGTGTTTATTTCATTCCAATCGGTTTACAAACAAAAAAGTTACGCGCTATACTATACAATACTATACAATATAACAATAGTGTACATAGAGTATAAATAACACAAAAAATTTTAAAAAATGAAACTGGGCATTAGTTCACGAAAATTTACTAACAAATCAATATTTGAGTCCCTCAGGGGCATTTTGATATGAGTTTCTAGATGGTATGAAATATCGATGGATGAAAGAATTTTTTTATTTCACCCTGTAGGAGAAAAAAAAATGGGTTTTTGTGTTTTTGTTAAAATTAACAGAGTTAGGGAGGTTAGAGGAGATAAGGGTTTTTACACTGTGCCTTTTTAAAAAAATACCTACCTATCAACCCTAACTCTTCTAACCTCCCTAACTCTGTTAATTTTAATTTCATCGGAAAAAGTTTGCGCAGAAATATGTATGTTGAACATTTTTATATAAAATTATATTCTCTACAATATTGTAGTATTAATATTTCTATCAGTAGTGGAATATGTATATTAACTATAATATTCGTATCAATATTTATATATCTACTTTGTGTTCACTTATAATATTGGTACTAACAGTATAATAGGTTGATAATCCACCTTCTTCTTCTCTTTCCGTTGTTATTGATCTTTGAGTTTTTCATTAACATTTTCTCTGACCTTCATTATGTCATAATTCTTTGAAAATTGACTCTTCTATGCTTTCGTAGGAAAGCTTATCCCTATAATCATTTTTAAGTCCAACCTATAGAGTGGCAGTCATTGAATGTGAACTCCACCCTTATAGTATGAAAGTAGTATGTATATGAAATTAGCATGAATTTGAAGTATGTGAGAAGTGTTAGTGATGAATGATAGGCTAGGTTGAGTCTTTACGGACCTATTGAAAAAAAAAAAAAAAATTAAATCTTAGTAATATTCTTCATTTTTTTTTTTTTTCTTTGGAACGTGGGGAAAAATGTAGTATTAATATTTCTATCAGTAGTGGAATATGTATATTAACTATAATATTCGTATCAATATTTATATATCTACTTTGTGTTCACTTATAATATTGGTACTAACAGTATCAACCTATTATACTGTTAGTACCAATATTATAAGTGAACACAAAGTAGATATATAAATATTGATACGAATATTATAGTGTGAATTCTATCAGTAGTGGAATATGTATATTAACTATAATATTCGTATCAATATTTATATATCTACTTTGTGTTCACTTATAATATTGGTACTAACAGTATAATAGGTTGATAATCCACCTTCTTCTTCTCTTTCCGTTGTTATTGATCTTTGAGTTTTTCATTAACATTTTCTCTGACCTTCATTATGTCATAATTCTTTGAAAATTGACTCTTCTATGCTTTCGTAGGAAAGCTTATTCCTATAAGAAGTTATTGTATTAGTTACAGGATTAGTACTTATTATTTTCTGGTTTTTCTTTGAGTTTTTCGTTTGTATGGCTCACCTTCAATTACATTTTCTATTGTAAATATACGTATTAGACATAGGGGTACCACGTGAGTACATGCCCTTTTTCATTTTCTATAAATTACTAATTACATTTAGTTATATTTCCAAGCACATTGTTAAATATTCACAAAAATGTATTTTTGTGACATTTCTTTTATGTTTATTTACATCGTTGCCGTAGTAACTTTGCACCCGTTTTCAGACCATGACGTCAGATTTTCGGGTGTAAACTCCTTAGAAGAGGTCTAATACCTGGCCGCTTGAATATAAAAATTCCAAATTCCAAATTTTATTTTAAAAGAACGGATTCATTCTACAGAGGTTTCTTAATAGATATCGGCGATGGTTAGGTCATTGGAGAATCAGCCTCTAAGCTGAAAGCATATATTTATTTATTACGGTGTCTGCTCCTCTCCTACGGTGTCTGACCTCGAGTACCTCTGTACTCTCATTCATCGGGTGCTGCTGTTGCTTCTGGGCTGCTGCCGGCCGACCACCGTACCGGCTGCTGTCCCTACTTGGACCGCTGCCGGCTTACCACCGCTCCGGCTGCAGTTCCTCCAGGGCCGCTGCCGGCCTACCACAGCTGCAGTCACTGTTCCTTCAGGGCCGCTGCCGGCCTATCACCGCTCCGGCTACCGCTTCTGGGCCGCTGCCGGCCTATCACCGCTCCGGCTACCGCTTCTGGGCCGCTGCCGGCCTACTTCTTCTTCGGCTACTGTTCCTACCGGGCCGCTGCCGGCCTACCACCGTTCCAGGCTGCTGTTCCTGCCGGCCTACCACCGTTCCTGGCTGTTGTTCCTGCCGGTCTACCTCCGTTCCGGCTGCTATCCTACGGGGCCGCTACGGAATAGAGCATCCAGCAGGAGACCCTCTTGGGGTAGCATAGCTTAATTTATTTATTTCATCCACTGTAGTCCCTAACTCTCCACACCACCTACACTTACACCCCCGTTCACCAATTCCACCCTTCCTTTTTTTTAATAAATTTGTTCTTTTCTTTTCCCAGTCTTTTATTTTATATATTTTTTTAGTCTCGCAGGCTGTTCTGTAACAATATTTGTCTGAAACTTTTCTTGTAACCCATACCATTTTTGTATAATTTGGAAAAATCACTTATTTTCATTTTTTCCACCCCTCCTACAGAGTGAAATCAAAAATTTCTTTCACCCATCGATCTCATATTTTTATATGTAGGTGTATCTTCTAATATATTGTATTTATTAATCTATCTTATTAATTTGTGTTATTAATATTTGTTTATATTCAATTTACGTACTAGTATATTATTAGAATGTAAGTTTACGATGACCTTACCATGACTTTTACCACCCACATTGTCTTATTTTTGATATAATTTTCCTTACCCTAAGGTTGCCTGGTAGAAATCGCTATAAAGCGACAAGGCCGCCTTTTGTACTATTACTTGTTATTTCTTTCTTTTTTTATTATTCTTTCTTATGTTTATAGTACAAATAAACAGTTTTAATAATAATAACAAATTTTTATATGTTGTCTAATTTTCCTGAACTAATAAATAAGTTGATTATACTTACTCTTAAAAAGAACTTAGTTAATAACTTAGACAACCGTTAAAAAAGTATTTATTCAATTTCCTATTGAAGTGTTATTTGGCAATTGTGCTATTGTATCGTAATAGCACACTTGCCAAATAAGTACAAACGTATTAAATTAGACAATGATTCGTGACATTGCCGTGGACTACAACAATTGAAAGGTCGATGGAATTATCACGCACCCCTTTAGCAGTCAAGGTTGTGCGGCGATATATTATTTCATTATTTAGGTACAAGTTCATTTATTGACTGCTATTATTAGAGTAAATAATGATAGTGTCATGCCATAAGAGCTACACACGGGTGTAATTTTTTTCTACAAATTATATACAAAAATCTTTTTCGTTTATCACTCTTTCCTTTAGCAGAAACCGTATCAAAATCACTTCAGTAGTTTAGAAGAAGTTAGCGGAGAAACAAAGGCGGACAGCGACTTTGTTTTAATAAATTTAACTAATAGGAATTAAAAAGATTTTTAAGTTTTGATTGGATTGCAATCAGTATATTTTGATCGTCATCTTACATTTTTTATTGAAGGTAACATCAATATATAAATTTTATACATACCTACTTACTTACACCATATTTAATGTACATTACAAAACAGAAGTATGCTATAATCCTTCTATCATTTGTGCGCGTCACTCGCCAATTCACTGCGCAAGAGAGCGTATCGGAGGAAATCAAACAAAAATAACTATTGCACTAATAATACTTCAGATAATCGAAACAGGCTCTTATACTTTGTAATTAACTTTTTTTCTAACCAATACAAACTTTTGTTGTAAAAAACGATATTAGATACAAAATTTTCGTTTCCCTTCCTTATTCCCTTATCCTTTATTTAATCCTTGATTTAATTCAATTATGGTTGGCGGAACACTTGCACCACATGTTGCGTTGCTTTGTATCCTAAGACGACGGTATAGCCTACCATCAGGTGGACTGTTGGCCTGTGTGACATCTTTAACATAAAAAATGTTTTTGTTTCTTGATTACTTAATATTAGGTAAAACATAAACAAAAGATTTAATGCTTTACATATTTCGTATCACAACTTCAAATAAAACTGTTCTTAAAGATTGCGATAGAGAGAGGAAAATCGATTTTTTTTTTCTACTTACATGTCAGAGTAGAAGGGTAAAAAGGATTCTTTGCTCTCTACATGTCCGTCCCGCTGTCTCTCTGTCTCTTGTTCAATTAATAGCTTTTGCGCGCGACTTCCTTTTTAAATAAAAAAATTCAACGCCTGACAAAAATAATAATTTATTCAATATTTATTGTATGCTCATATATTCCTGTCAGGCTTTAAATTTATTACATTTTTAGATGACCCTCGGAAACATTAGGTACTTTTTTCTGGATGAAGGCTATGTCCTTTTCTGTATCCCTGATAACTAACTGTATGCAAAATCTCATGATGAGCCGTTGAGTAGTTAGACGAAAACAAAAAAATTCCTTTGCCATTCTATACTTACTAATATTATAAAGCTGAAGAATTTGTTTGTTTGAACGCGCTAATTTCAGGAACTACTGGTTCGAATTGAAAAATTCTTTTTGTTTTGAATAGTCCATTTATCGAGGAAGACGATAATATAACATCACGCTATGATAAAGTGTCCAGTACCGCGCGCCCCATCCGCACACCGCCGCCGCCGACGTATGGGCCGCAGCGAAGCGTGGCCGAGTTCAGCTAGTGTAATATAAAAGAATAGATATTAGCACAGTTTTACAATATATTAGTTACGGGGTTATCAACAACTTACAATTTTCATATAGAATTAAAAATATCTTATCCAACAGAGTTTAACTGAGTCAATCAATTTTTAGATTGAATCTAATTGATTTAAATCTTAAATTGAAATTCGTTTTTGAGCAGACTTTTTATCTCACTATACAATTTACTAAATTATTATTTGTCTGCCATTCGGAGTGCATTTCGTCTTTATAAGGGGAAGTGTGGCCGAGTTCAAATAATTTATAATATTAGTTTAAAAAAATATATGACTTGTGGCAATCTAGCAAAACTTGTAAGATTTAGTTGAAGTGATGTGCATATTTTAGTATAGATAGCAAGTAAAAACAGGCCCTTCTTTTCCACTGGGCAAGTGCCCAGGGCCCCGTCATCAATGGAGCCCCCTACCATTTCCCGCCTAACTGCACCGAGGAACGCTCTTTCTTCAAATTGAAAAGAATATCAAAAAAAATTATTAAGAAGTACAATGCTTCAAGAAGGAATGACTTAGTTTGTCGCTGATGTCCATCGAATGTGATGTACTCAAAGACATAGACTTTGAAGAAATGAAGTGACTGCGCTTCTTAAAGCTCGAAGGCCACCTCTTCAATCAACATAAATCTTTAAGCACTAACCTGAATGCTGAGAGTTACTATTCTAGAGTATGTAATAATGATACCTATTCATTTAATATAAAGAAATAAAAATAACGGTTCAATAAAAGTAAAATTTGACTTTTATGTTCATTATTTAGTCATAAAGGCCCCATTATTCTAAAGCAGCCAGGACAACCAATAGGTTAAAGACGGTTCTGCATACAAACCAGCTTTGCTTATCTATTATAATAAGTATTAGATGCCTACGTTACTTATTTAATCGTAGCTGACCTAATCGCCGTTAAATTAGCTAATTTCATAATAATACCATAAATAAAATAATAATACCATAATTGGTAAACTGTGTTAAGTCCTATTTGATATTGATTATACAAATGTATCTATCTATGGCATTCGGTTTTGACAAATGGAAAGAGGGATAAACGGGGAATGTTCATATATGTATATAAAAATTGTACCACGGGCGAAGCCGGGGGCGGGCCGCTAGTTAATAATATTGTCGTGTACTTAAGGCAAATAAGATAATAGAGATCATTTTCTAATATTGTGTTTTGCGTACTAATTGTAGTGAAAACAGAAATAATCGTATCGGTCGCAGACGAGCACAAAGAAAGAAGTGTTGAGGTGTGTTTTACCGCCGTACGTTTTCAACGTACGAGTTATCACTTCGGGCCGCTGTTCGGCGCTTTCGACTTGCGGGTGGTTTAACGTTATTAGGTACAACGCTCTCCTCAGACTGCCTCAGACTCAGACAATTTTTGCCTAAATGGTCGCAACCTACTAACCTACGAATTAAGGTGCAATATTGCACAACAATTTTTTATAGCTTCTCGGATTAAACCGAACAGATTTCAAATTGGAAAGTTTTCGTTATGTAAAATATGAAAAAAGAAATAAAAGTGGCCGATTAAAACTTTATTACAGAACTTTAATTAATTAATAAGCTTAAAAACAAATGTAGGTAGTTGTCTCTTAAAATTTTTATTACTGTGACTAGAAAGCTTTTTTGGCAGTAAATTTACCTTTGGGAATTTTACTCTAAGAAGTCAAATTAGGCGACGAAAATAATGCTTTTCTGCTAAGTCCTCGCCTTAAATGATTTCGCTAGCGCCATGACCCTATTTGAGATGAGTTTCTTCTTAGGCAGTGGCCTAATTTCTTATCCTTGGCGGGTACAAAGGATTTGTTGGGAGACATTGCCGAAACTGCGCCAGCCTTCTACCCTTTTCGGCTGGAGTTGCTGCGTTAGCTCTCTTGTTACTGCTGCCGCAACCGAAGAAGATCGCGTCCCCTACCGACTTGTCTCCTTAAACTGTTGGTGTAAATTACAAACACCTATTTATATATATTTTTTTTATGTAATATTCATATTTTTTTCTAATTTAGCAATACCCATTACCACAGTGCAAACCTTTGGTATTGCTGCTGCAAGTGCGTTGCTAATCAAGATAATGTATGCGAACGTATATATCCTTGTGATTAAAAATTCCATAAAAATTGTTAAACGAAATTCATATTATTGTTATTTAACTTTAATTAAGCATTAAATTAAAATAAACACTAAAAATCTACTCAACATCCTACAAAATATTGTGTTTAATAATTTCTCTCCAAAAATAGCTGTCTTTAAGAACAGGTTTTAATACCTAATTAATTTCTACAGCAACCAGACCTTTAATTATTCTCATAAATGACTACAATACAAAGCCGCTTACATAATTAGATAGGTGAAAATAAAAAAATTATAAAATCAGGTAATACCTACCTGCGAAGTACTTTAGCATATGGTGAAATTTCTGTAATTTAAAATTTATTCAGTCTCTTCCTAATTCAATGCTAGACTGGTTTAATGTATTATTTTGTGTTGAATAACTTTCAGGTCACAACGAACATAAGGATATTACGTAGTTTTATGAAAAGTATGAAAACCACTTAATGATTTTGATATAATAATAATAACTTTATTTATTTCAACATGTGTCCATAGCTTTTCAAAAATTATAGATTATACCACAGTCTAACCATACTTACGTCATGCAGTCGGGCAACGCTCAATGTTCGAGCCTGCAAACTGAAGCGAGTTCGCCGATCGTTGCTCTATGCAAGTACATTCGTTACCTGACTGTATGACGTAAGTATGGTTAGACTGTGACTATACAATGTATATTAAGTATACACATTTACATATTAAACAAACAATAGAAAGAAAAATAAATTAATAAACATAAACTGAATCCACCTATCACTTTCTATTGAGGCTGATATGTGACATCACCCAATGTTTTATTATTGAGCAGTCCATCTTTCCAGCAATTACCTTAAACAGCGTGTCAGGACTGTCCCGTACTCTAGTCATCAGGGATGCTATTCTAATTTGTAATATAGCGTAAAAATCTGCAATTCTTGCATTTACAAACATCCCCGATGTACTACAGTAGCGCGGCAGCCCTGAAACACTGATATACCTAATTTGAATTCTGATTGAAGAACGAAGTTTACTTTTAAAACGTTTCATACGGGAAAAGCCTCGCGCTAAAACTAGTTGTTATAAAATTTCTCATCTCTACCATATTAAACCGTTATAATCTATAATTTATAGAAATTTTAAAAAAGATTTTAATTGTAATTCTAATGTCTCAAATTGCTAACATGTCATTTTTAACAACATAAAAGTTATAGAGTTAAGTTATAAGTTAAGTGATAACTCCTAAGTTACAAATAGTTACATACATAGGTAAGTATACAGGAAAACCGTCGAAATAATTTTCTTTCGACGCGTGCAAGTCGATTTCCTCACGTGTTTAAAGTTTTATTGACAAAACGAAAACCCTTTGTGGGAAATACGGAGGGGTTGTTTCTCATGCAAGTATTTTACCTATAAAATCAAATTAAATAGAGCCTACTTTTTTATTTTGTCTGCGGCTGTTGCTATGGAAGGTTTACCCCGTAAATATATACCTACATTAAATCTCAATTTAGTTCTTGGTTTGTTATGGAGTTTGAAGTTAAGGTAGGATTTTTGTTTACAGAAGAAATGTCTCATCTTTACTTACCGTGGGGGACAGGAGAGCGATACAATCAGATGCAAGTGCGAAATCAATTCGCTAGTACACTTGAGCTACACAAACAATCATCGTATCAGGAGCCGATACAGCGCCAGAGGAGTCCCAGTTTGCCACCAATACACCACGTGGAAACTGAAAGACCTCTCGCGAGGGAAGATACTAAAAACACTAAAATCATAAACCGCAATATACCTAGTGCGAAAAGATTTTCCTTTTACGACGAAGATGGAGAAGGTGACACGTCAGGTTATGGGAGTGAAACTTTAAATATCAGAAACCAGAACGAAGTATTCAGTGACGTTAGCGGTCACAATCCGGTTATGGCGTGGCAACAAGAAAATAAAAACGGGTACGTTAAAACTAGGTTTAGACATTACTTATTGGGTGTGTAAACTGTAAAGTAAAATAAATTATCGGACCAAATGTTACTACTGTGCTAATGATAATTATTTTTATCGTTTCTAGGAACCATCCTCTAAATGGTAATCTTTCGACAACGTTGGATAGTACCTGGTCGGCGCGAACTCCTCGCGGTAGCACGGCTGAAGAAGGCCGACCAAGATGGGGCGACCGCGGCGTGGCAACCGGACGCCTCTGGGAACCTACCGCCCCTAATGCACGATTACCACAGGTTCAAAAAGAAACCTTAATTCCTACCTATTTTTTATAATAATTATTAACATACATACCCACCTTATCTTATTGATTTTACCAGATGCAAAATCAGAAAAAAGGAACACCTTCATGGGTAGAACGCGGCCTCAATATGATGGAGAACACAGCAGAGTTACTAGTCATCGACCAAAGAAGTTCTACCACCTCAGGTTTTGATTGCGATAGGTCATCGTGTAACGGAAGCGACGAAGGGAGGTAAATAGTTTCCAAATTAATGACAAAGGAAGGACAAATTGTTCCATTATTGTTAAAAATTTGTTATGTCTTGTTTCAGAACCTTTCTTAGAGGACAAAACGTACCTCTTGAACCAGAAATAAAGGCACAACGGGAAAACAAACGCATAAAAGCTTTGGAGCTGCAATCGGCAATATTAAGTCAACTAGAAGATCGTGAAAAACGCAAACAGGAAGAACGGGCGCAAAAATTAAAGGAAGAGCGTTTGGAAGAGTTGCGAATACAGCGACAACAAGAAGAAGACAGATTAAGGCTTGAAGAAGAAAAAAGAAAAATGGAACAGAAACAAATGCTTGAAGAACGAAAATTAGAGGTTCTTAAGAAAGCGCTAGATGATGCAGAGAAGAAAGCCAGGTTGGAGAAAGAAAAAAGATTTACGTGTTTTAAATCGGTAAATGCGAAAGTGTCTGGTAGCAGTAAGTCAGAAGAAAACTTAACAAAGGATCAAGTACCAAATTTCGTAACTCAAAATGCTGGAATAGTAAGTCCAACCAAAACAAACAAATCAAATAATGACTTGCAATCAGAAAAAAATGAACCGAAAATGGAAAATATTTCGCTGCAAACAACCGAATTTAATTCACCCCGATCACTAGGACCCGAAAATTTGAATTTATACGTACACAGTGTACCACCGCTTGCTCTAGCAAATAATCAGTATAATATCATACCTATTGGTATCAATGGCAATGGCGAACTTGTTAGTAACCAGCCAAACAGCTTGCAATTAGCCGTTTTAGTACCCCAAAGTTTAAACAATAGTCTTTTAAACGTCTCTTTAAATTCATTTAACAGTTTTGTCGAACCATCAGATTCTGGAAAGGTATTAACCCCTAATAAATATCGCACAACAAGATTAAAGGACGCATCAACTCAAACTGATCCTAACTTCACTAAATGTACAACAGTAAAAGGAATCGAAACAGAAATTTTTGAGAGGAATATAGACAAAAATTATCAAAGTATCGATGAAAATGCACCACAAGACAGTCATCATAGTACTCTTAAAAAGGAGAGACGTTTTCGTTCAGAAGAGAGGTATAAGAAGGACTTAGAAAACCGTCCTAAATGGGGTGTAAATAGACCAGCCGCCCAATACAAAAAGCAAAGTGAAAAAGATCCATTTTACATTCAAAAGAGAAAAATTAGACAAAAATATAGAACACAGGCAAGACAGTATTTGTCACAATCGAGTGATGATAGTCGCTCCCCTAGTCCTTCACTTACTTCAGAAAAAACTGCCGATGTTAATTCTAGACAACGGAATTCACTAAGTCAATCTTATTGGAGAAACAAGCGGCCTAGTCAAGATAATATATTAAAAAACACAAATGAGAACACGAATGAGAATGAAGCATCAACAAACCCGACATCTGATTTCATGGGACAAACGCCTACAAATGAAAATACAGAAATAAGAAGATCGTCTTCTACAAAGAGAATAACGCTTTCTCAAAAGTTTATTAATGACAAATACGGAAATAGGAAACTTTGGCATGACGATTCAAATGAAAGAAATTCAAAAATAAACGTATTTGATTCAGATAATAGAAAGAAAATCATCGATCAAATGAACATGGCAAAAAGATATATGGAGAATCAAGATAAGTTGACAATTAAAAATAAATTTTAAATCTAATTTAATTATTTTCTTTTAGTTATGTTAAACAAGAAAAATAACGTTTATTCTTTTAGTAACGTTTAGTTTTGTTTGAAAACTATTTACCTATATTGTAATGAAGAATTATCGATTAAACGGTTCCTAAGATATCGTCACTTCAAAGTATAATCGATGGAAACGTTCCAATTCTAATATATGTAAACGAGGGCGAAGTATGTCGCAGTTAGATGACTTATTTGACAAGAAGAAAGATGAAGCACCCATATTGGATTTATCTAAAACCGTGATAAACACTGCAGAAGAATATAGGGAAGTTTTGGATAAAGTTCCCGACTTTAAAACAAGACCCGAAAAGGTATGGTATAATACTTAGATATACTTACCCAGTTCTCCAGGCATTAAAATATTTTGATAGAAACTTCATTATTCAATTCATCATCAGCCTGTGTCTCTCCACTGTTGGATATAGGCCTGTCCCAAGGGTCGCCACCACGTACGGTCCTTTGCCCTTCGCATTAGAAAGTAATAGGTAGGTAACATAATTAATTTACATTTAGTTTTTTTTATTTGAATAGGTAAAAGCTGAAGATATAAAAATTAGAGATAAACCGGAAGACCAGAAAACAAAGACGCCGCGAAAAGAAATAAAGGCTTATGAAAAATTGGGAACACGAGGTTACGAAGAGAAACATTTCACTTTTATGGATCCCATTCCAGTAGAAATGCGAGGACTTAAATTCGAAGAACTATGTACTGTTCCTATCGAATGGCGAATGCTGACTTCTATTCGACCCAAATCTAAGCTCGACGAAGAATACTTTAACAGGTATATTTTTTTCATTATAAAATCTATTAATTACCTGCAATCTATGTATAATATACCTACAACAATGTGTGCGCCGCGCCTTTCTTTGTCGACAATGTTTTGCGCTAGTAAATACGAGTAATATCACTTTTTCCAGACTGATCGAGCTACGTAAATCTGAGTTGCGAACAAAAGCAAGAGATAAAAGAGAATTTGCTAAAAATACAATGATTAGAAAAACAAAAAATCGCTCGGGCGTAACTGAAACTAGAATTGTGTCATGCTCCGAGTGCGGTGAAGAATATTGTGATGGTAACTCATAATTTCCTATTTTTAATCATCATGCTTCAATTTCACTGTTGCGTGCAGTTTTGCTACACTTATTTTTATTTATCACCCAATTAAAAGAAACTTACTTGGTTTAGTTGTTATAATGTTACTTATGTATCTCTTAGATGATATTTTGTATATGTATTTCATTGATTCAAGTAAACAAAAAATCGTTTCGCCATCGTGGAATTCGCTTAGACTCAGACGCAGATCTAAATTCAATCTTGAAGCCAGGTCCAGTTCTATAAAGAAATAGAACCAAACCTAGATCTTGACATAAATAGACCCAGACCTAGTTCTAAACACAGACCCCGCCTTGTACCCAATTATTAACTGCTAGAGCAGCTGTTTTAACAACTGATTTCTATCAATAAATGTTTTATTTGCTTGCTTTCGTTACATTTAAAGAATTTATATTAGTTAGATACCTACTACCTACATTAATAAGATACCTACATACTTATTCTGACAATCTTTACAATGATTCTCGCATTTGTTAGACCTACTGTTGCTAAAATAAGGAATCTAAACTGAGTCTGCATGTCTTATGTGAAGACAAAACGCCACAAAATGCTTAAATACAAACCACCTACATCGGACATAGGTTTTAAATATTTACACTAAGAAAGCCAAGTCATCGTTGTTAATAATGAAACTGCTGTTTATGTTGTTAAATAATATACAAGTCTGTAGTATCTCCGCTGGTGCATTCTTGTGGTTATAGGTAATATTGAAAGTTTTTAAATATTCGATTGTTTGTCTGGCGGAGTGGGCTGGAGCATTGTCGTGGTGGAGGTTCCTACTACTTGAGCACTTCTGTCGATCATTTTCCAAAACAACTGAAAAGCAATTACTAATATACCTAATTATTACTAATATCAGTCTGCAGTGACGGTCCTTTGATCCTCTAACGCAATTGTTGTAAAATGTCCCGTCCATCCAAAGAATGAGGCAATAATCTTTTTCCCTTCACTTCTTCCCTTCTTCATTTTTGTTAATAAATCCTCAAAAGGAAACACCCATTGTGCAGATTGTCTTTTGGTTTCGGGTTTGTAACAATATAAACAGATAATATATCTATCTCCTGTGACGATGTCAAATACAGCATTTGACCCACTAGCGTTATCTTTTTCAATAATTTAGCGGCACTAATCTAAGCGATGACGTTTTTGATTTTCTGTCAAGTATGGGGTTTTAAGGATTTTATGTCAACGCCTAGATGTTCGTGTAAGAGTTTATGCACTTGACTCGTGCCAATTCCTAAACTGGACCGAATCTGTTGGTAATATGTTACTCTTTTATCTGTTTCAATCATGAGCCGCACAGCACTCAAGTTATTTTCATTTGTCGCTGTAGATGGACGTCCTTTATGGAAATCTTCAGTGAGATTGCTACGACCACGTTTAAACTCATTGAACCAGTTATAAACAGTGGCACGAGATGGGGCTTCGTCATGAAATGCCAATCAAAGTTTACGAGTATCATAACTTTGTTGTTGATGACCACATCGAAAGTCATAATAAATCATAGAGCGTCAAATCCATTTTTTCGCACGACAGTGCCGACGTGATTAAAATCGTGACGACACACACATTTTAAATGAAAACAAATTTCTAAAAACAAATCTCAATGAAATTACATCGAAAGCTTCCTAAAGAGTTCTTAATTCAAAATTTATATTTATTTTTCATTTCCGTCTTTACTTTCTGGCCAGTTATAAAAACTTTCAGTGCAGCTTGTGTAGAATGTCTATTAGTGTCATATACTCGATTTTTTTCGTAGTTTTCTACCTAGTCTGTAATAAACCGCCTTTGAATTTACACACAGCTTCCTATTAATCTAGATCTATATCATATTTAAAAATAAAGTCACTGTCCGCCTCGATCTGTTTCTCCGCAAACTTCTTTTAATCCAACGAATTTTGATACGGTTTTCACTAATGAAAAGAGTAATAAACGAGGAAGGTTGGTTTGCAGAAAAAAATGTATCCATGCGAAACAGGCGGCGGGTCGCTAGTTAGGTACTAACAAACACAAAATAATTATACAATATAAACTATGAATTTATAAGAAAAATTCGGCTTTTTCCTGACAAAATGGTTCCTTTTGAAACAATTTTATGACACCTAGCTAAACAATAAACAATTACTATTATACAATAAACAAATATTCAACCAACCACCAATCCTAAAATTAAATTATTAAAAAAATATAATAATAATAATAATTAATAACAGTAGCTCCATTGTTACATAACTTTTATTTTGAAATAAAGAAATGAAATATATTTTTGAAAATAATGAATACCTACCTATTTTTTCCTACGTTCAAAATCGACGATTTTAAATTATTAATGCTAGTTGGCTACTCTCGCGTACAGCAATGCTAGTTAGTCGAGTTTAATCGCTAGCGTTTTTTTTTTATTGTTCTATTAAAAGTTGTAAGTTTGACGCACAGATTGTTTTCTAATTTAAGGTTTGACGTGACATTTTTTTATAAATTCATAGTTTATATAAATTAATATTAAATTGATTAAAAACTAATAATATAAAAATGGACCCTGCGGCATTGTACCAAGTATGCTGGCAGCATTTCCTCGTTGAATGGCCAAACTAATACGTTGGCCGAGGAAAGTGCCAGCTCTTCGGCCTCCCGTCGCATCAATAAGCCTCTTCGAGATGTCTTTGAAGAAGCTCATTGCTGCAGGCCCCCACGGACCGAGTGTCTCGACTCCGAATGGTACAAAACCATATTCGGCGCAGAGGCCACTATATTTCGAGATTTTATTTTTTTCCGCCGCCTCTGCTGCGGCTGCTGCCTTAGTGGATGTTCCATGGAGATGCGAAGGGGCTAGTGTGTCTACACAAGTAGCATCCCACACCAACACTCTTCCCAATCTCCACGGAATCAGGGACATCCCATCCGGTCTCTTGCCATCGTTTCTCAAGATGCCTGCAGGCTCTAATATAGCTGGTACATTGGCTGACGCAAGAGACCGGCGGAGGATGTCGTTTATATAATTATTTTATTTTCGTTAGTACCTACCTGATTAGCGACCCGCCCCTAACTTCGCAGGGATGCAATTTCTTTCTACAAATTACTGGACCTTCCGCGCGTTTATCGCGCGTTCCATTTGTGAAAACCGTATCAAAATCGGTCGGGTGGTTTAGAAGAAGTTAGCGGAGAAATAGACAGAGACAGCTATTTTATAATATTTTAAGGTATCGATGTGGATATATGTATAATTAAAATCAATATTTAAAAAAAAAATGGGTGCCCACAGCTTCATTAAATATTCAATTTCAAATTTTTTTAATTTTTAATGGATTAAATTTATCGTGTTCACCTGCTCACTGGGTCACATTTTTTCGTTTTTAAATTAAGCTAGCAGAAAACATTATATTTTATAATTTTTCTGCAGTTTCTAATTGACAGTGTTTAGCACCGACTTTAGCTTAACTGACAACTTACTTTTGATTCAGGCAAAATGTGCGCGATCGTTAACTACGACATGTTCGCTCGCTTAAAAGTTGAAGTGGAGACAAAGGCGTCCCGCACCCAACCTGCGGTCGCACAAGCTGCCTCGAAGCTGCGAAGGCCTAAACGGCGAACGCGCCGCAAGCCACGCAGTAAGAGCGCCGCCCCCTCACAGCACAAACCCACTAGAAGCAAGTCTGGAGCTAAAAGTGATTCAGAGATCTGAACCAACTATTCCGAGAACATCCTAGGAACTCCTAGGGCTGAATGTCATGTAGATTATCTGTCAAAACCGGTTTTTTCTATGGACAAACAAAAGCTAAATAAATGTAGTTATAGAAGTATAGTAAGTTATAGTTATGTAGAAAACGCTGGCTGTTCGAAGCAATATGTTGGCTCACAGGTTTGCACGCTGTTCTAAGGAAGTAAAAGTAACACTATTTAAGGCGTACTGCCAGTCTTTCTACACGTGTAGCCTCTGGGTCAATTATACGCAAAGGGCATACAGCGCTCTGCGGGTCCAATATAATAACGCTTTCAGGATGCTGTTGGGGCTACGACGTTTCTCAAGTGCGTCCAGTATGTTCGCAGAGGCGGGGGTAGATGGTTTCCATGCCATCATAAGGAAGCGTTGCGCCTCATTGTTGAATCGTGTACGAACTAGCACCAACAGCATCCTGATTACTTTGTCCAACAGATGGGACTCACCTCTGTTGAGTCACTGGCTCTGCACACACGCGAGTGTGTCAAATGTTAAATAACATATTGTTTTGTAGGTACTAACATATACCTAGTATAAATAAGGCTGTACCATACTAATGCTCAAATATGGACCTCTGGTTCGACAAATAAAGTATTCTTATAATTATTATAGTCCCACCAACTTATCTGTAATATGAGTGGCGTCGCTAGCACCTTCATCGCCAGTTTGACGTTTTATACTTCCCAACAAGGCGTCGTTAGTTTTCCGTTTTGACTTACCTATTACAGATAATTTGGCGGGTCTAAACTCCCTGTGCGTATGGCACGCAGTACGGCGGGAATCATTAAACCTTTACCTTTTACCTTTTTCTATACTCTATGGCTATCTTAAAAAGTACGCGCCGCGCCGCTTTCCGTAGATGTGACCCTAATGCGTCATTCATGGCCTATTCATGGTACAAGAAAACGGCGGCCAATATCTACGACAAATCCTGAGAGCACTCCTACTTCGAAAATTTATTCGTAAAAGAAAAGAGGCCCGGGGATAAAGGTTCGACCAACTACGAAAACATACTTTTCTGTTGTTTAGGTTTGGGTGTAACTGGGTTTTGCCGTTTGCCAGCTATGTGGTTTTCTTGATATAAATACATAAAAAACACAAAAACAATTATTACTCCAGGAATATTTACTAACAAATCAATGTTTGAATCCCTCAGGGGAATTTTTGTTATAACTTTCTAGAAGATATGAAATATAGATGGGTGAAAAAAAATTCGATTCCGCCCTGTAGACATATAAAAAAAGAAAAGGGAGATTTTTTCAAATTACACAAAAATGGTAAGAGATAGAAAAAGTTTCAGAAAAATATTTAATTTTACATAAAAATGTTTTCATTACTTTTTTGTTAAAATTAAAATTAACAAGGTTAGGGAAGTTGATATATAAGGGTTGATAGGTACATTTAAATAAAATCACAATATCAAACCTTATCTTCTAACCTTCCTAACTCTGTTAATTTTAATTTTAGCAAAAAAAGTTAGAAGAATATTTTTATGTATACAATTAAATAAATCTACAATATTTGTCTGAAACTTTTTTCTATCTGACCATTTTTGTATAATTTCGGAAAAAACACCTAAACGTCGATATTACATGTCTTCTAGAAGCTTTATATCAAAAATGCCCCTGGCCCTGGGGACAATAACTATCTAGTAGTTGAACAATAGATACGGTACATAATTATTTGCCTATTTTTGATACAGTTACACCGTTTCACAACCAAGAATTTACTTATGGCAACTTTTACAAATATTCCGCTGTTTTCAAATGCCAATACTCTTTTGGAGTTAGGTAGGTACTTAATCTTGGTTTGGAGTAGATATTAAACTATTTATTCATATTTTACTCGATCTCAATACTCAAGCAATAAATGCATGTAAATATATATCTAAGTTCCTACCTAGTTTGTTGATTACACTTTTCTAACAAAATGTCGACGACGTTAACTTAATAAAAGTTGTGCCTTAATGAAACTGGAATTTTCTATGTAGGTATTTAAAGTTTTATTCTATAGATAATTTCAAACCGACTAAACAGCAAGGCTAATTTACTTATTACAATAACAGTTAATTAACATGTTAGGCTCTAATCAACAGTGACAACGAAAACATCGCATGAATAGAATCTAAACCAAAAGAATCGCGTCTAGGTACACAGGCTGAGAAACAGTTGAACCAATAAGGGCGTTTTATGTCTTGGCTCCGCTCCGCTGACAACATCCCATACTTGTTCGTATAAAAATTCAAACATTGTGAAGTAGGTACCTACATACTTGTAACTATTATCATCGATGAAACATTATGTACTTAAAAGTCTGTTTAAGTAACATTTTGTCGATCCTATTGTATGTATACCTACGTATTGAAAATGTATTCACATTAACTTCGAGTTTCCAAATAAACGTAGTGACGTATTTATTCAGAATAGTTCTAATGTCAAATTAAGGTTTTATATAGGGATGTAACGATACAAAAATTTTCCGATACGATACCGATTCTTGTAGTAAATAATCAACGATACCGATATCTGTGGCTTAGCAGATAATAAATCAAATAAATAATGAATTATGTACGTACTTATTATGCATAAAAGTTACATAATATATTTAATAGACTCGACTTTGTGAAGTGTGAAAAATAAAAATGCCAAATCAAAATTTAAAGAAAATATTTATTTAGGTATGTATATGAAATATTATGAAGCTATCAAAATGGTAATTAGGAAAGTAATTATCGCAACGACAGAGTGGCAACATCGCTGCGCGCACATCGTTCGTTTCGCGCGCTTTTCGAACTGTTTGATATCGGTTTTATTACAATCGGCGATGCCCATTATATCGGTATCGTTACATCCTTAGTTTAAGTCATTAATGTGTAAATCAAAATCTTTTTGCAAAGCTCTATATCGATTTAAAACGCTCTAAATTAAAAAATAACTACGTCTCTATGGAGCATCAAGTGCAATAGGTAAGATATTATTTGTTGCATTTAACGTATTATTATCCTGTAAGTTTTTATACCTAGAATCTCAAATTTTGTATCACAATTTATAGAGTTAAATAAACTTCATGAGATTTTTTTTGTTGTTGTTTCATTGTTATAACTTTAGTAATAACATTTTCTTGCAACACAAACGTTCTGTTATTAACCAGGACCCTCAAGGAAATCCAACGTATATACAAGTTCAACAGGATCCATTTTCACCTCTCGGCCGATCTCTCATGTTAACATTATTGTAAGTTATTCCTGTTCTATTTGTCTCATGTAATTGTACTCTCTTTGGTCGAATATTTTTCATACTGGAATCCAGGAATTCACATCAACTTGTATTCAGTGTGATTCCCGTAATCCTTGGAGGATCCCTATAACCCCGAGTTCAAAAAGATATGCCAGATCAACTATGTAATCTCTTGTCAAATGAAAATATTCACAAAAAATATACTCTCGGAAACCCCCTCGTCTGTCCGCTCCAAAGAGAACAGTGAAATGAAACTGAAAAAAGTTCTACAGTTCGGTCATTTCAACTTTATCGGTTGTACAAATTTCAACTTTATCGATAAAGTATGTTTAAAATCGAATAAAATATGAAGCAAGGTCGGTCTGAGCACAGATCTGTGCTGTGACACATTCGGGTCCAATGGTGAGTTGCTTCGCTTATCAAGTGCATTCTAGCCAAAGGGTCCAAAGAATTTTATTAATGAAAACCCTTGATTTATTTATATCACTCTTTATTAATTTTAAAAAAATATTTTATTACACATTCATTCCATTTTAGAGCCTATATAATATAAAACAATAACATTCTCTTGAACAAGACACAATATACTCTGGTGTCGACGATTGCCACCGACTACACCATTATGTATGAATATATGAAGCCAAAAATATATTTTACATCTAATGTACGTACATTTTATCGATAATCGATATAAACATTATCCATTCAAAGCGAGGACGCTGTCAAGATACCCTTCAGTTTCAATAAAGATTAGGTCCTAAGTACCGATAAATTGCACAATGGAGGACTTGTCACCCAAAAAAAAAATTTAATTAAAACCTCAGAATACAGGACAAAGAGGCGCGTTCAATCATAATTACACGATGTGGATTGTGGCCGCAACAAAATAGATGTCTAATTTATTTGTGATGTTTTAATTTGTACTGTATTCTGAAACTAAACCTTAAACTATGTGTAAAACGACATGCAACATATTTTTATTATGATTACACCATATAATGTACATTATGTTCCCAAAAAGACAACACATCGATAATAGTTCTTAATGTAAAGAAACACTACTTTAGGAGAAACACCTAGAAAACAATAAATATCACAAGGTAACATCAAGAATGTAATTAAATATAGGCACGTGTACCACTTTATGAACCAAATCTCGATCGATTTTTTTATAAATATGAAAATCTGGATACAGAATTATTAATACAATTTCAATAACAGAATGTCGACACATTACTGTGATTTTCCCAAAGTGCAAAAGTGAAATTGTTTTGCCTACATTTGCCAATGGAATATAGTGCCTAAATAAGGGGGTATACAGATTCAAATTTGTAGCTGGAAATACCAAGTTAACAAAACCGAACCAGACCACAGCATCTAAAAAAATCAAAATGTTCAGTTCCCGTTCAGTCAAAGGACATCTACAAATTCACAATGGTGGTGTCAATTTCATTGTTAGAATCTAATATTACAATTATTTATACTTATATAACTATGCATACAAAATAGGAATCTGCAATAAGTGAATGTTTAAGACGTTTTAGGAAAATACGTTAGACATAAACAAGTGTCGTACGCTCGAGAAACATAATTATAGTGTAATTCAAATAGGAAAGTTACATTGAGGTAAATTTTATAAGGAAAAACTTAAATCAGAGTAACTTCTACAAACGTCGATATGTCCATAGTGTGCTTGCAAATATCATAAATACTACAATCATAATGATTTTCGAGCGTCCGACAGCCTTTCCTCCGGCAATGTTCAGATCGGAATGACATACAAAGGATGGTGGTCAAATGGAGTTTACGATCGTCGCAAACATTAATAATTATGGTCTATCGTCGTTGTCAAACCAAAATCTGCTATGTGCAAAAGGTATACTTTTGAGACATTGACAAAAACGTTTTCCTAAAAAAATTTACATAAAGGTCTATTCAAAAAAGTAGTATTTTATTTGAAACTTAGGGTTGTTATACTTAACCTTATTGGTCTTTTAAACATGAAAATTTAATGATTTATTTATTATATTGGTAATAAATTTTATACATAACAGATTCTAGCTGTTGCACATAGCATGAGGTCGTAGTTCGACAAATAGTACTCATAAGTAGGTTTTTTTATACGATAGATAAGGTAGTGAACCATTCACTAAGGTCAAAATGGTAGATTCTCAAAAAAGTGCACATAGCAGATTTTGGTTTGACAACGACACTATGATTTATCACTCGAGTAACACAGATATGTAATTATTATTTTGGCAAAGACACAGAAATAGTATTACTATTATTTATATTACATACCATGTACATAGACATTATATATTGTGTGTGATACTAATGTAAAACTCTAAACATAAAATAATCCAACAATTTGTAAACCCTAGCACGTCGTTTTGATAAATATGTCGGACGGATGACTGTTACTTTGTTTCTAAAATATGTTTTTTTAAATCAATAAGTAATTAATGTCAATAAAATTGCTATTAAACACAATTCAAAATAATTCTCACTATATACTACAAATTTCATTCACAATTATCAAGATAAATCGTAAAAGTTTTGGAGAACATTTAAAAAGGATTAACTAAAATCTTTATTTTTAAAAGTAAAATAATATTTCTATAAGTCAAGAAATCATTCAAATATCAATTATCATGTAGCTTAATTGGTCCAAAATTCAAGTTGCACTACAATGTGTTATTTAGTTATTACATTATAGACACTCATTCGAAGGCTAAAACGACACATCTAAGACGAGGACAAAATGCATATATGTGGAATGAAGGGACAATCGATACTTATCACTATAAGCACCAGAAGATTATGAAATAACGGATACTCACACACCTATGTTACATCTATCACACCAAATTAACTAAGTTTAATAAAATCAGTTTAAAAGCAGAGGTACACTATGCCAACTTCGAAAAAGAATATTGAATGTCATCAAAATCGCTCATCTATACATATAACAAAATCGTAAACGAGCCTGTCTGTAGATTAATGATTAAAAGAAAAAAAACAATTTGTACCGTGGTCAAAAAAATAGTTTTTAGAATTTTTGTCTGTGAGTTTGTGCACCCTAATCTCAGAAACGGCTTAACCGATTTGAATGCGGTTTTCACTGATGTATTGTAGAATTCTTCCCGTGACATTTAGTTTTGTTTCATTCCAATCAATTTACTAGCAAAAAAGTTACGCGCTATAACGAATACCACGCGTACGAAGTTGCGGGCTCAGCTAGTAAAACTATAAAACTGGACCATCGCTTATTGTACCAAAGCTAACACTTATTACGTTTCACCATTCATGTACAATTTACAATCTTACACAGTGGCGTAGATAGGCCCTGTATCAAATTTTGTCAAGAAGCCTTTCCACCTGACTGTGACGTAACCGCGTAGTGATCACTCTAAAGAGTTTTATAAACAATATAATTATAAGAAAATTAACTTTATTTTTGGAATTAGCATAATGTACTTACCCAAGATAGGTACCTACTTATGTTTAAATATATGTACTTACTTTCACATTCTTTAATTTAAACAATGTTTTTATATAAGAAAATGTCGAATATATACATTATATTATATTGTATATTGCAGATTCCCACTATTATAATAATCAAGTGTTTTTATACAAATTATGACTTATGATGTGTCACATAATATAAATAAAAAATAAAAAAACAAATCATATTATGCTTTCTTGAAAACAATTATTAAATTATTATGAAAACAAATCAACATGAGTTAAATATAAAATATGTAAATAAAAACATGGACGAAGTTGACTGAATGTGTAAGAATAATCAAATTTAAAAAAAAAAAACTTAATCAACATATTACACCCTGTAAAACTACCACTGCGAAACGAGCATGTCCAGCCATTGCCACTATACAAACTACATAGATTTCATTATTAACAAATAATTATTTATGTAAACTAAGTACGGTAAAACTTATGCATATTGAAGGAAACAACTTTTATGTTTATTATTACTTAGTGTATTATGCACAGTCCTGTAAATTGGAGGGTCAAAATTAATACCGTGAGAGTAGTAATTTTATCAGTGGTGTAGGATTGAGCTAACGACGGGATGTCTGCCCCGACTGGACCCTGTCAATCATTCACCCTCATCACTCTTTGCGCGCCTTCTTTTTGCTCTTCTTGGACACCTTCGCGTCAGTCCACGTGTCTGTCAAGTTATGTGAGGCATAAGTGAGGCAGGGTTCAGAAAAATCCGATATTTACAAAAATTATCAAAATATCCCATATTTTATATATGTCAGATATTAGGATATTAGGAGTTTTAGCAAATCTAAAATAATTAAGCAATAACATCAATTCGCAAAATTACTACATTTAACTTAAATTTTAATATACTGTGATATATTATGATTTCAAAATAGCACCTACAACCGAGTAGACCGTCAGCCTGACAGCCGCCCTTTATCATTTAAAAAAAACGATAATTAAAATTCCTTACCACCGAGTTCGTCAAAAGCAGGTGCATTGGGTTTATCTTCTTGTTTATCGGAATTGTCAGAGTTCTCCATCTCAATAGGCTCACCCCTAGATGCATTCTTAGCATTTGAGACAGCCTGAAACAGTAAAGATTCCATTTTCATTTTGAGAACCTATAAAATCTGTATATCTGTATTTGAGATGACTACTGCAGGATAATAAGTCTTCACTGCTCCATTGATGTATAGCTGACAAATAATTTGGCAAAGTACTAGCCCTACAGGGAAGCTCCATGGGCAAAATTAATATGGCTTTATTATTCCTTTATTTTACTTGCAATAATTAGTATTAGCATAGATAAAATACTACTTAACCAGTATAGATGGTCACTCACGTACATTGAATCCGTACCCTATCCAATTTCGCTTATTTCTAGATGCCGCCTGTGTAGTTTGTCGCTTATTTGTTGTCATTAAAAATCCGCTAGAGTCGCTGCAGTCGATCATTCAGTCAATTCTCATGTACAAGAGATGGCACTACTAAAATTTATTTAAAATATAAAAAAGTGGGCACGAACAACGATAAAAGGGCCGTATGAACGGTATAGGTTCTGTTCTAAAAAATAGGGCAATAATATCATACATAAAAGTCACAGATGATAAAAGTACCTCTCAGCAACGTCGCCCTCTAGTTATTACCACGATAATAAGGAACTATAACTGCGTGATTGAATTTGTTGGTTATAATTTTTAACAAAATACACATTAATGTTAAATTCGAGACTCTTAGTGACATCTAGGGAGTGGAAATCCCAATATGAAATTGGCTTCAGATCGTTATATGGAAGTTGACCATCTATACTGGTTAAGTAGTATTTTATCTATGGTATTAGCCCCATTTCAGACTGGAAACTTTATTGGAATGTTTAGAACTAGTTGGGCAATTACAAACAACTTTCGTTATTTAAGAAACCACAAGAGAAAAAAAAATCATTAATTTCATTTAATTTTAAATTTTATTATCCCAATCTTAATAGTTTTCTTCACAATTTATGCAAAGTATAATCTACATTAATAAAAATCCATACCACATGTAAGATTTTGCACAACCAATTTTGCTAATTTTTTATGTTGTGTTCATAATTTATTATCAGGAAAAGATTTGTATAAAAGAAATGTTTTTGTAAAATTTGGAAATTTTTAAATAAAAATGACAGAGCAACAACTGTCTGGTCAGCCAATTAAAAGCCAGTCAAAACTTTTTGGGCAGAAATTTTTATTGAACAGGCTGTTTGTGTTTCTATGAAACAGACAATATAATTGTCTGTTTCATAGAAAACAGACACTCACTACTAAATCAATACTTATGTAAGCTCCCTTCTCTTAGTTGCTAAAATAATCATTATGAAATGACATTACATGAAACATGTAATGGAATTTACTACGACAATTGCTCAACATAATAATGATAAAAAAATATTAAAATATATGAAGTTACCTCATTGGCCTTCTTTTTGATTTGCTTTTCCTTGTTTTCTTTCTTCTTATTGCTGCGAAGATCTTTCACTTCAGAGAGTTCATGGACTGGTTCCTCCACCACTTCATCTTCTTCATCACCACCACCGCCAAGAGCTGCTTGCTCACGAAGTTCTGCCTGTAATAATAATTGCATATTTTTTAGTATTAGGTATAGTGCGTAACTTTTTAGTTTGTAATGTAAACCAATTGGAATGAAAACACTAGACGTGGGCAGGGGTTTCATCCCTTCGTGGTCGATGTACCTCGATCACGAACAAAGCGTTTCAGTTCCACCTTCCTTGTTCGAACTGCTAAGGAGTGGAACTCATTGCCTGCGTCTGTGTTCCCACAGAACTACAACCTCGGGATCTTCAAAACTAGGGTAAATAAGCCTATTATTTTGACCTTGGTAACATAAGTACGTATACAAATTGAAAAAATAATGTACAATCACTGCTTGTTTACAATTTTATAATATGTATAGATTTTATTAGAAAGAGTCTTCTACAACAAATTGTATGCTTTTTTTCCAGGTCATTTGATAAACATTAAACAGTAACATTAACAGAGCCCATTCCACAATCCCATGGTCTGCAGTGCACTTGCAGCACCTGTGGCATAGCTTGTGTTATAGACGATGGCTTGTGCCATAGCTTGTGTTATAGCCATCTACCATCAAGTGGAGCGTCAGCCTTAATATAAAATATTAATATAAAAAAGTAAAATTTAAATATCAACAAAATTTAACAATCTCATCCATTGTGAATAAATAAAATCCTTGAAGATTTCATCTTTTTGTTCTTTGAATCTTTTAGCCTAATATTTGAGAATCCCTAAGTAAAAAAAATTAAATATGTGATGTTAAGAGTTATGTACCTCCTTGAGCACTCTCTGCAGTTCTTCAACTTGAGCTTGAAGGGCACGAGCTGAATCTGCATCAACACCAGGACCCTCAGCACTCAACACTTTAATTGTCTTCTCAGGTGTTTCAGGGGCCTCCGCTGCCTCCTCCACTGGGTGAGCAGCTTCAACATCAGCTTCTTTGGACTTTTTCTTATTTTTCTTGATGGGGCTGTCTTTCTTCTCTTCTGGACCTTTCACTTTTTTCTTATCACTCTTCTTTGGTACCTCTTGCCATCCTCCATCGTCAAAGTCAGCAGGCTTCTCAAGTTCCACTACAGTTTTGCCTTTCTTTCCCTTTTTGATTTCCTCTTTCTTCACGACCTTAAGTTCGGCCTTCTCTTTTGGCTTGGGCTTTTCTTCTTTCTTCTCCTTACTAGGAGATTTCTTGGAGCCTTCAGATTTGGCCTTAGAATCGTCATTAGTGGAGCGGTTCGGTGAAGACTTCTGTAACAGTTAAAACTTTCAACATATGTTTACAGACAGGTTAAAAATAAAATGAGCTCAAAACGGTACTTGCAGCAAAGCGCATAGATATTTTAGCCATACCTTTTCCTTAGTTTTTCTCTTTTTGTTGGACGATTTTTTATCATCCAACACGAGAGGCAGTTTATCAAACTGCGGCTGTTCCGCCGAGTGGAAGCCGAAGACGAACACTAGCGCAGCGCATATTAAAACAACCGCTACGGCAGCAGCGGGAAACAAAAACTGAGTATTAGACACCTGCTTCAGCAACTCCATCATAAAAATATAATTTATATTACTCTTCACATATAAAGGTCTGTATTGATAACGTGTGATAATGTTGAACAAATTAAATCCTTAGCGCAACGATAAAAGCAGACACGGAGACATGATGACGCGGCTGTGACGTGCCAAAAATTGCGATAATGTTGGATGCAGTGTTGCCTGCCTTTTTTGCTTACCACTTTCTCTCTTTACATGTTGCCAGCTCTACAATATCTACTAGTCTACTACAGCTACACAACGTACACCACAGACAATACATTGATGCTGGCGCATAGCTATATGCGTATAGATAAGATGGCTCAACATGGGTATGTACAAAGATAATTGTATTAGTGTATAGATGAAACAATAAAAATTGAAGATTCCTTCGATACTCGATACCCGTCTTTCTAATGGCTGCATGTCGTATGTTAAAAAGAGATAACAATAGCCGAATATGACGTCTTAAAACGCTGCGCGCCATAAAAGAGGCAACGTCATATTTGTTTATATCATGCTGGTTAACAAGCGCGTTTAGCTTTATGTGATTTAAAATACTTAAAAATCTGAAAGTGTGATTTCATAAATCTGTTGCTTGCCAAGAATGGCTTGTACTGTTCCCGTTTGTCCAAGTAGAGTGGGTGTTTTGAAGGAGAATAATGAAAACATATCATTTCACCGGTAAGTCGCACAGCTCGCACTCATTAATTTTGGTGTTTTGTAAACAAATTTTTATAATTATTTACTAAAAATGAATCATTGTACATGCATACACAGCTCTAAGGTTGATTTATTTAAAGAAAAGCTGGTGTTTATAACTAAAATTTACAAAAACCAAAGTTAATCGGAATATTTGACATTTGTCTTGCTTTATAGTGCTGTAGTCTGATCTTGATAAGTTTATCGATATCGATAACTAATTTATTTTTAGTAGAGTGTTGACAATTTCTAGCATTCACTGCAGGTTGAAAGTAATTTTTATCAATTCATAACAGATTTCCCACCGACATCGATTTAAAAAAAACGTGGACAAAAAATGTAAGAAAAGCCGACGATTGGAGAGCTTCGCAATATACAAGAATATGCTCGATGAACTTTGAAGATTCTTGCTTTCGCCAAGGATATCAGCGTAAAATTCTACACTCGTATGCAGTGCCGACAATATTCCCAAAATTACCACCATCGTGTAAACCAGTAAGTAATATCTATAAGTTATAAAGAAGTTATGCTTCAATCTATGAAAATTATGAAAATCTTTTGAATCATTAATAACCAAAAACTATTTCTTTTCAGAAATTACCCAGAAAAAGAAAACTTACTAATAAATACGTGGATACCCAAGCGTCAACATTAACTGCAAGTCTTTAAATTAAAATGTTGACGAATCACAGATGAACGATATCACAGATTAAAATGAAACGATATCACAGATTATCCAATATGTGATATCGTTTCTAAAAATAAAACTTTAAGATTATCGAGTTTTTTTTTCTCTCGTAATAAAAACCTACTCCCGTTCTACCTCTTAAGGATGGATTCTAAATATTTCTACTCAAAAAATAACTATTCTTTTGAAATATTTTGGTGAAATAAATGCGAGAGGTTGCATACAATCTCATACAACCGATTAGCAATGCGGCGAGTACCAGTACGCACCCACATTTTATTTATATTGAACAACCAAACAGTACACCGAAACGCATTTAGCCATACTTTTTATCCGTCATATATTTAAAATCTATATCAACGATATCTAGTTATCAATAAAAATGCACAGCACTATTATACGCTATAACTTTAGGTTGCATTGTATAGTCAAAATGGAGACATTCACTCAACTTCGACCCGACAGATTATATATGTATGTCTCTTTCAATCTTATGACAATTTGAAGGTGTTAGAAAGAATAAAATATTGCTGCATTTTGTGATCCATCTATAGGTACAGACTAATACAACATCTTTGGGTATGTACATTGGCACAATCAAATAATATGGCACATAGTGATGTTTTTACAACATTTATAACAGTGTAACTACTAACATAACTCATCCAATTTTTAGAAAGCGTTACGTATGTTGTAAAATTGCTGACATTTTAAGTAAGTAGCTCATATTCTTGGAAAATGTGACTACTACGTCTCCTTGCAAGTATATAGTGTTCTGTGTTCCTAACATATATTTATTAGATAGTACTCTTTTTCAGATTACATTAACGCGACGTGTAAAAACAGTTCATTGAATATTTATTATATGTTGGTCACATATGTAAAATAACATTTTGAAACAATTAATATATTTGAATATTATTATGTGTCCAACGACCCCGAAGTTGTATGTATGTTTGGAAAAACACTCCTATATGTCCATGAAACAAATTGTCTAACATGAAAATTAAATTGGATACCTATAACAAAGTTGTTACGTCGAGTTAAAAGCTCCCTTACTAAAGAAGAGAAAATAATAAGTATTTAAAAGTTATAAGTTTAAAAGAAAATTTAATTTCTTTCCCTGCCGTCACAAGTTTTACATTAATTCTGAAAGAATTACGTTCTAATGAATTCTACCAATAGTTTCCGAATATTTCTTTTTGTATAATAGATAAAATCGAAAAACTTCGAATTAACAAAATACCAATTACTTACTAACCAAGCCAAAAATCAACCTGATTTTGTTTCAATTTTATCCTTTGGTTGGCTTTACTCACTTTATTTTTGTTTGTGCGATACTAGTATAGTATCTTCTATGTAGTTTGTGGTGCGACGTCATTTATCATTGACATTGATCACAGAACATATATTATATACTCTCTAGCGAGAGTTTATAATTATCTTCTACTACTCGGGTTCATTCATTCGTGTTTGTTGAATTTCGTTTGAGGTTATTTTTTATTTTATTTTCTAAACCCAAACATAACATTAATTAAATATGACTAATGAAAGTCCTAAAAGAAAAAGATCTAACAAGAAAAATAAAATGAAGAAACAAGAAGATACTCCTAAAGCGGACGCGATAAATATAGAAGAGGATCAAACCAAGCAAAAACACGTTGAAAATACTCAAGAATCCTCATCTTTTCAAGATGAAGTGATGTCTAAACTTGACTCTGAAGATATACAGGATAATTTCGACGATGACGACCAACCTAAAAAGAAAAAAAAGAAAAAGAAAGCAATATTGCCTGAAACAAACAATTCAAAGGGCAAAAAATCAATAAGACAAATGAAACGTGAAAAATTTGCCAAGAAACAAGCAGAAGAAAAAGCTGCTGCTAAGGATACAATGAAATCAGAATGTCTTAGTTACTTGTCACAGTGGAAATACAACAGACAGAACTGGAAGTTTATGAAAATCAAACAAGTTTGGCTAAACAAAAATAAATTTTCACCTCAATTAGTGCCTGAAAGTTCATGGCAGACACTAATAGAATACTTCGAGTCTGCTAAAGGAAACATACGTAATTTACTATTAGAAGATGCTAACAAAGTAATTAAACAAATGGATGAGTGGACGGAATCACAATCAGTCGCTGATAGCAAAGACAGTGAGACAAATGAAACATCAGAAAAACCGATTAAACCTGATGAAACAACTTACAAAAGAGCAAGGGATTTATTACAATTTTTGGCAGAATAAATAAATGCCATATGTATGCTTTATTTTATTTAATAACTAGACATCCTTTTATTCATTAGATAACAAACATATTATGCTTTAGCTTCTGCTTTTGATGCTTCTGTAGTAATCTGTTCAATCCACTTGCGAAGTTTATCAGCATCTTGTAATCCAACCAGCCTTTGTTGCACTTTTCCATTCTTTATAGCGACTAAAACAGGCACAGAGCTAACTTCATAATCTAAGGCTAATTCTGTCTGTTCGTCAATATCAACTTTGGCTAGAACAATCTTTCCTTTGTTTTCGGATATAATCGATTCAAGTCGAGGCGTCAACAGCCTACATGGATTGCACCATCTAAACAGAAACAGATGTAGGTATAGTAAATACCTATGTAATCTAAGATAACATCTTATCAAGACACAAGCAAACAGATAGCTTAAAAGAATATTTGTAATAGAAACTCATACTTACGTCGCAAAAAAATCAACAATAACCGGTACTTTACTATTGATCACCTTTTCCTTAAAATCGTCATTGCTCTGAATTTTGACAATGTCTCCATATACTGATGTAACTGCGAAATTTCTAACGATAGCTCCTTTCGCTAGTAAAATACTGCGGGGAAGTAAATATGTAATACTTTTTGCAAACATTTTTAAATTGCAGCGACTATGGAAGTCAAAGTACAAATAAATTAATTAATAAAAAAATGTTATTTCTACGCAGCAAGCACCGCCACAAATGATAACGCGAATTTTGCGAATTGCGAAATGAGAAAGAAATTAGAGATAGATAATAGAAAAACTGCTGATCCGTTTACACAGAATAGAATATAATACAGATTTTTGATGTCTATATAATTTATGGAATGTTGACTGTGCAGATAAGTTCATTCATTTGATTGATTGTTATCAATCGCTGACGCTCGCTCGAATCAAGTATAGCAAGCCCCCCCTAGGTGTGCTAGGACCTTGTCGTGGTGGGGGGGCTTAACCCTCGACAATCCGGGCGGTTGCAGGGGTCGGTGGGGTCACCAGCCTTCGCTTGGCTGACCGGATTGTCGCTGGGGAACGAAGAAAGCACACACGGGAGTGCTCCGAGCGGGCTCCGAACATCGGAGCTCGTGGCGGAGCAATCGTCAGTTCGTAATGGCTCACTACATGACATTGGCAGACAATGGCCATCTTCAAGATGAGCCGAATTGCCATTTTTATGAAGAAGATAAGTATAGCAAGAAGAGCCCAAAAGAATCGTAATCATTAATATTTTAACATTATAAATGTAAAAGTTTGTATGTTTGTTGAACCTTGAAAACCTTGAAAAACTCGAATCTTGAAAAGATAGACGCCGGCAGGGAGTTCCAATCCTTAGCAATCCGCATTATAAAAGATGTTAAATCGCTTGGTCCGAATTAGAGGGATTTCGACAAGGTGACGAAGGTAAAGAGGGACGTCTGCATGGCCGATAGAAGAAAGGGGAAGGCGGTATGATCTCATGCAGCTCCCGAGACACTCTCCCTACTAGTACTTTTTATAGAATACACACAGACAGACAATTTTGCGTCTATGTGCCAGGCTTTGCAGCTTATTAGTGTATCGTCGACAATTAGCCACCTAGCTCTGCGATACACCAAGTCGCGTGCGGCAAGTTGCTTATTTTGCTGAGCCATAACAAATCAACTTTTTTAATTTCTGTCTTTAGCTATTGTGTCTTATAGTTTCAATCAAAGGTTTCAATGGTCTATGGCTGTATCATTATAAATATCTTTGTAGATATCATGAGACACGTCCCGACGCACAAGAGCGTCGATCAATTTTTAAAAAAATACTAATCAATAGATCTTAATTTGCTCCATCCAACTATGCTACAATATTAATTTGATACCACTCAGAAGTTTGCGAAAAAATTGTTAAACATTGCAAATATTGTATCGTCTGTATATGTCACCGTAAAATTGTAAATACCGTTAAGTCATAATCTATCTCGCGAGATTGTGAACTGTCGAAAGATTGTAAACCTCAACGTACTGCTTACAATTTAACGTATTATTATTCGGTTCATTCTATCGAAGTGAAACCGTCAAATTGTGAAACGGAACGCACCTCGCGCGCTGATTGGTTGAACGGCATATGCCCCGCGCCCGCCACCATATTTGTTTGTTAATTCGTTTGCAATTTGTTTGTGTCGAATGTAAACAAACACAGTGTTATTACAAAAAAGATAAACATACATTGAACATGTGTCTAAAAAAATGTTTATTACAAAAGCGTGTTTAAATAGTTAGAGTTAGGCACGGTTTAAATAATACTTTTCATATTTATAACATTTCAAAACTTGTCGAAGACTCAAAGTTAGTCTACTGCTTTGTCTCTAATTTTCGCAAGTTGTATTTAATGGTGTGGTTATGATTATGATGAAATATCGGGTTGTTTTACCTTTTATTCTTGAACCCAATTTTCTTCACGTTCACGAATTTTTATTTTAATATTGCAATTGTCCATTTTTTTCCATAATTTTTATTTATATTATACTCATTTGACAATGAGTAATGACGATTGACAAGTCTCGATAAACACATTCCATTCTTTCAACCGATCACTGTTCTATGTGTACAATGTACTCATTATATACGTAAGTTTTGGTTCCAAAACATACTTATGGCGGTGTATTTAGAGCAATAATTAATTTATAATCACACACGTCACTGTTTTATTTATATATAGATAATTTTAAAATATTTTCTGCGTAGGATATTCTATTAGCACATAACAAATTTGCATAGAAAGGAACGTTTCGGATTGAACCAAATGAAGCTGAACGAACGTTTTGTAGTGTTGCTATTTTATTGTTACTATTTGCTATTTTATAATTTTAAAATAGCAACATTTGGTTGCCTATAGGTTGCCCAGCGATGTTTTGGTAAGTCAAAGGACAAACACTATTTTGTAATAGCGAAGGTTAAACATTATTTGAGGCAGGGTTTAAACTGTGAAATTGTATACAAATGTCATTAGACGCTGTTTGACAAAACACGTGTTGAGACATAGTTTAGTATTTTTTTTTGTAATAACACTGACAGTGTTTTGGTGAATGTAAATTGTGTCGTGTTGAAAGTAACTCACAGCTTTAGAATTAGTTATATGAAATTGTTGTGGAAGTAAAATTAATCTGTGATTGACCAAAGAAGTGCAGTTTGAATGATAACTAAGTTAGTGTTAGTCTCCGAACATAGTCTAAATTACATACATTTTCCGTGTTTTAATATTCTTTATTCGCGTGAACCTATGTGATCTCATTTGATAACATTTACAATGTCGGATATTGAGCCTGTCGATCAACAAAACAATTGTTGATTGAATTATTAGCTAACAATAGCTAATAACTATTGAATTATTGGCTATTGTTAATCAAGATGAATTTACCATAGAGTTACAAAACTATTACAGCGGGCATAATGAAAATAGTAAAAAATTACAATGGACAAATCAAAGAATACCAAGTGTGATAAAATTGTTAGACGAGTACAACACAATAAAATCTCAAGGTAGGCGACCAACAAACAAGCATTACCATCAAGCAAGGAAATACGATGTAATGAATATTGGTATGTAACTAGAAAGTTTTAATAATGAAGAGAAAGGATATTCCAGATCCTGTTGTACAAATAAATCCAACGGAAGAGTATTATCAAAAGATACTCGACGCACATATTGCCACTGGCCATGGACGTCGAGACAAAATTGTGGACGCCTTAAAATAGGTGTGTGGTGCCAATATTTGCGGTTTCAATATTCTTAAATTTGTGTAAAACATGTCTATCAAAGAAAAGCTTTCCAAAAAGAGGAATTGTCGTAAAACTGTTGATTTCTGACGACTTCAATCAAAGGGGACAAATGGATGTTGTAGACTTCCAAACATCTCCAGATGAAGAGTATAAATGGTTATTACAATATCAGGATCATTTGACAAAATTCTGTTTTTTGCGACCATTGAAAAGCAAACAGGCTAAAGAAGTGGCAATCGAAATTCTTAAGATTTTTTTGGAAGTTGGGTGTCCTCATATCCTCCAAAGTGATAAGTGAACATTTTTATTGGTGCAATTTACTTTTATATTTTTTATCTAATAGACAATTTTGTTACGTTTTCGAAAACGTTAATATGTTTTCGATTTGTTTTTTTCATTTTATTTTGTAATCGTTTTTTTCTAAGAGAAAATTTCTTTATTTTTTTCAATTTTAATTTGTGTTTGAGGAGAAAATATTGTTACGTTTCTGATTTTTTTTATTTTGATACAATTTTTTCTTACCATGTGATGTCAGAATTATCGATTACCTACTAAGTAATGAATAAATACTTGATGTCAGAATTCTTGAAGTGCATTCATTTTATTTGACTGATGCCTGTGTTTCATTCCTAACTCTATGGACACTGAACAGTCTACTATAAAGCTGACCAATTAGGGACAGCCTTCGGACAGTTGACAATTTGACAATTTTAAGATTGTAATTTGACGGTTTTTTTTTTTTTTAGTTTCCGCCATGTTATTCGCCACTATTATTTGCGGCGCTTGTTGCCTACATTTGTTAGTGCAATTACAATAGTCTTGGTGCATTTATAATAGACTTATTCTTATCTGTAACTATAAAATATACAAATTCTATACTTTCGAACCATTTCTTCCGGCGACAGATTTGACGATCCTGTCTGCGAACCGAAGGAAACGGTTCCGGGTGTCCCTGTGACCCATCACCTTGGGCAGAGTATCCAGATTCAACCTTATGTCCAGGTCCATTTCAATATTAAATCTTGACTGGGAGTACATAGGACATTCGAGAAGGACATGAAGTACAGTCTCCTCTGTCACCCTATCACACGGGCAAGCCGGTTCGTCAGCAAGAGCAAATCTGTGAAGGTAGGATCTGAACCCTCCATGCCCTGTGAACAATTGTGCCCTTAGGTTTGTTGCCAATCCTAGAGACCGAACAGTTTTGTAGGCGTCTGCGACCGTGGGGAAGAAAGCCTTCGTAATTGCAGCAGTGTCTGATTCCGTGTATCGTTTTTGCCAAGCCTCGATCGTGGAGTCCCTGATGAGGCGCTTTACCTTGGACAGCGGGAACCTATCGTAGCACGAAGCCCCCTCGCTGCGAAGCGCGGCTTCCTTGGCCGGTTCATCTGCTCGCTCATTCCCCTTTATCCCATTATGTGCTTTGATCCAGTAGAGTTTTGTGTCACATCCTTGTTCCTTAAGCTCCCGTATATGTCTTCTGATATCGAGGACAATCGGGTTCAAAGATGTGCCGGAGCAAATAGCCTCTATAGATGATCTGGAGTCCGAAATGACGTCTACTTTAGAGTGCGAACAAAATTTAGTTAATGCTTCTCTTATAGCTATTAACTCGGCATGATAAACCGAACAATAATTTGTCAGATTAATTTTTATGGTTTGTATTTCCTTGTCTTCTTTCCATGCTGAAACCGCAGCGCCCACTCTCCCCTGTATTTTACTGCCATCAGTATATAGTTTTGTTGAATTTCTTGTCATTGAAAATAGATCTTGTTGTTGTTCTATTATATCAAAGTTTGGGACTTCAATTCCAGCAGGATGTCCTAGATCTATGATTGAACCTTTTCTTTGTAGTAATGCGCTCGGAAGATCAGCAAGGAGATGGCCCTTTTTTACATGATATAGCTTTTGTGATTCAATTGCTCTGAGGTCCAACGGTATAATACCAGCTAAGAGGGCAGCCGCATTACCAGATACTGTACGGTGGGATTTGGCTATTTTTATGGTGAACATTCTAGTAAGTCTGTTCAGAGATTTCATTGCATATTTTCTATTAACTATATCTGCCCAGACATTAGCTCCGTATAGTATTAGCGGCTCAACAGCTGCTATATACATTGTTCTCAAGATTTCTGAGTTTAGACCCCATTGTGCCCTAGCAGCTCTGGCCATAAGTTTATGAAGGGCAGTGGCTCTTTTGTATACTACATCTAGATGAGACCGAAAGTTCAGTTTTCGATCAATTGTTAATCCTAATATTTTGATGGTGTCACTAGGGGGGACCAAGACATTTTCAAAAAATATACTAGGTTTAATATACTTGATTTTGTTAGTAGCTACCAACAGTTGAGTTTTATTGGCTGCAAACTTTAACTTATTTGAAGCGCCCCATTTTGCTACTCTGTCAAGGGCCCTGTTTAGTCTCGCTGCGATATCCTCACCAGTTTTACCAACAGCAATTAGCATCAGATCATCAGCAAATGCCTGTATATGAACCTCCCGGTTTGATTTCATCTCTTCCAGCAGCGGGTCTACTATTAAGTTCCAGAAAATCGGACCGCACACAGAGCCTTGTATGCACCCTCTGGTAGTTTGTCCATGGAAAGTCGAACCCGCATACGTAATCTGGTACCTCCTCTCAGTAAGATAGCTGGCCACTACTCCCAACAGTGCTCGGTTCACCTTTTTTGAAGTAAGTTGTTTAATAATAGCCGGCCACCAGGCTCCATCAAAGGCTCCTTGGATATCGAGCGATACCACTCCAGCTATTTCTTTATTACGAACTGCTGTTCTAATTATTTGATAGGCGTTATAAAGTGCATCGTCGGTGCCTTTTTGGGGGATGAAGCCATACTGTTGCTCGTTCAACTTTCCCTCAGAAAGAAGGTGCCAAACAATCCTTGTAGTGATTATTCTTTCAAAGATCTTTCCAAGAACAGGTATTAGACCAATAGGTCTGTGTGCCTTTGGAGTTGTGTAATCGTCGCGGTTGGGCTTGGGTATTACTTTTATAAATGCTTGTTTCCAAACCCCCGGAAAGTAGGCACTTTTGAGACAGCTATTCAAAATTTGTAGCAGTACCTTAGGTGCAGTCTGAAAAGCTCTGTGACAAATATCAGAGGTGAGACCATCCTTTCCAGGGGCCTTCTTGGGGTTCATTTTCGTAAAGGCGTGATTAACCTCAGCCTCAGTGAATTCCACCACATGGAGGTTGCCCTCTGCTCTGATTCTAAGGTCCAAATCTTTAGCAGCCAATCTGATACCTCTTTGCTGCTCGTCATCCTCATCCTCCGGATCCATCGGGAAAAAATTTGTCGCCAACAGTTTTACTGATTCAGATTGATCCAATGTTGAGCCGCGGCAATCCCGCAGCAAAACATCCGGTGGCTTGGATGTGCCTTTAATATTTTGTACGAGCTAACCCAAACATCCTTACCCCGCTGGCCATTGCAAAACTGTCTCCAACTCAAAGTAACTGCGGTCTCAATCTGAGTTTTGTATTGAGTTTTGGCTTTAACATATTCGGTTATAAGAGCCTTCCTGCGTACTGGATTAGCCTGTTGAATGCGGCGCCTAATCCTGGTAATTTTTAATTTTTGCTGATTAAGATCATCAGTCCACCAAGGCGGCCTACCCGATCTGGCCCTATTCGCGGTCCCAGCAATGGATTTATCGCTAGCTTCTATTATTGTTGCAGTGTATTGTCTGGCCATGTGCTCTAAACGATCAGTATTACCTATTAAGTTAATGTCTGGCCGGGTGAGTCCCTCTTGATTAAGTCTATAAAGGAGTATCTTGTCAAATTTTTTCCAGTTTGCTTTCGAAGTATTATACTTCCAAGTTTTAATCTCCGTTCCAGAGGCTGCAAATGACGTACCTACGCTCATCTGGAACGTAATTGCCCGATGATCAGAAAGAGTAAGAAAATCTTTTTCGACTGTCCAATTAGTGATATGTTTTAAAAGGCCCGGAGAGCATGTAGTTACGTCAACTATACTAGTATACAATCGGTCCCCTCTATAGGTGTGAAAGGTTGGTGTAGATCCATTGTTCAATACTTCGCATCCCAGTTCAGCAAGGAACTCCGCGTACGCCTGGCCCCGTCTATCCTCAATTCGGCAACCCCACCAGGGACTCTTAGCATTGACATCTCCACCGATGAGATAATTCTCCACACCCAGTATGGAAACGATGTTAGTGATCCGCTGCAGGTAAGGTTCGATGTCCTGATCTCCCTCCAAATAGGCGCTGATGAGTCCGTATTTCATTCCTCCGACATCAAACCCAAGGGCTACAATATTTTCATCAACGCAGTTGATGTCAATAGTGAGGTTGATAAGGTGGTTGGCCACAAGGACAGCCGATTTAACCGTCCTAGGGGAGGCCGGTGCCTGTACCACTCGAAACCCGGCTGTCGCGACACGTCCTAATGAACCAACATAAGGTTCTTGCAAGAGGAGGAAATCTATATTATTATCCAAGCTAAATTTAAGACATTCTTTGGTTGCAGCAAAGCCTCTGCTGCTATTTGACGGTTTCACTTCGATAGATTACAATCTAATCTACCGAATAATAATACGTTAAATTGTAAGCAGTACGTTGAGCAAAGAGTATAAAATCACTACGTTTTACGTTGAGGTTCACGATCTCGCGAGATAGATTATAACCTAATGGTATTTACAATTTTACGCTGACATATATATTTAAAAAACAGCTCGTGAGAGATATTTGACGCCACTAATAATTTGCACCGTGGCTAATTAAATTTGCGCTGTGCTAAAATGTGCAAATATCGAGTGATTTCTCTGTAAATCATCAAATTTATTGTTTTTGCACATAAGCCCGCAGGTACATGCGCGGCAACTTTTTATATATTAAATATTACTTTCATTACAGAACTTAACAGAATATATACATATACTTACTCTATAGGTAAAGATTGATTACTCTATACAAAGAATATATTACTCTCCACAGAGTACATTATTATATATAGGAGAGTGAGTCTATGGGTGTAGGTAGGTAGGTAGTTAGTGTAACGTGTACCCGTACAGACTAATACAACATCTTTGAACGTGTGTATATAGCTCTACGATATTATCAAGGAACATTAGTACCAGCGTTGCCAGAATGTTACTTTTGTAACATTTTACGTCCTAATGAACCAACATAAGGTTCTTGCAAGAGGAGGAAATCTATATTATTATCCAAGCTAAATTTAAGACATTCTTTGGTTGCAGCAAAGCCTCTGCTGCTATTTGACGGTTTCACTTCGATAGATTACAATCTAATCTACCGAATAATAATACGTTAAATTGTAAGCAGTACGTTGAGCAAAGAGTATAAAATCACTACGTTTTACGTTGAGGTTCACGATCTCGCGAGATAGATTATAACCTAATGGTATTTACAATTTTACGCTGACATATATATTTAAAAAACAGCTCGTGAGAGATATTTGACGCCACTAATAATTTGCACCGTGGCTAATTAAATTTGCGCTGTGCTAAAATGTGCAAATATCGAGTGATTTCTCTGTAAATCATCAAATTTATTGTTTTTGCACATAAGCCCGCAGGTACATGCGCGGCAACTTTTTATATATTAAATATTACTTTCATTACAGAACTTAACAGAATATATACATATACTTACTCTATAGGTAAAGATTGATTACTCTATACAAAGAATATATTACTCTCCACAGAGTACATTATTATATATAGGAGAGTGAGTCTATGGGTGTAGGTAGGTAGGTAGTTAGTGTAACGTGTACCCGTACAGACTAATACAACATCTTTGAACGTGTGTATATAGCTCTACGATATTATCAAGGAACATTAGTACCAGCGTTGCCAGAATGTTACTTTTGTAACATTTTACGTTACTTTTGACCCTCTCATGTTACCTCCATGTTACACGGCTTACAATGTTACTTTTGTAACATCGTTCGTTTTGTTGGCGCTGTGACGACCACCCGGAAATCTATAATTTCGTCGTACGTATCGCATCTCTCACGTATATTCATAACCTACCACTGTTGAATATTTGTTAGTAGTAAGCAAGAGCGAGCGAGCGCCGTCAGTCAGTTCAGTCAGTTAATCAGTTAATAGTAAAGCCTCCGTGCACTGGCTGCGCTTCGGTGATCTCTTTGGAGAGACCGAGGGATTTCTCTGTGCGTATATCCGTCAACGGTTTGATCCCAACCAGCCTCAATAGTAACCTGAAGCGGTTGGGGTTCCGTAGCGGTTCCCTCCCGACCCAGATGCAGAAGGCGGTGTCGCTTTTTTAGTTTATGTTTAGTTATGTAATTTTTTTAGTTTATGTATAATAAAAAGCCATATTATATTAGTGTCGTTTTCTATGCGTTTTCTATATAAAATAAGGCAATGTTACTTTTCTTGGGAAAATGTTACTTTTTGAACTCTCTCATGTTACATTTGACTATCTGCTACTGGCAACACTGATTAGTACTCTCTAGCGAGAGCATATTATAAAATAAGAAGCATTTGTACCATTTCAATACCCATTTAAATAAAAGCGTAACAAGTTTTTCATATTTAGATTAATATTAAACAAATATGTATTCTAGCGACGATTATAATGAGGTAAAAGAAAGATTCCTAGTTTTAACTATATAATAACCTAACACTGCCCATATAACGTTGGCATTTTATAACATTTATTTTTCGTGTATATCAATGTATACGTATAAAATTAATGTATACGTATGTATACATTAATTTTGATGCTGTTATTTAATTTTTTGAGTCAAACTATTAAATTTAATGTTAATTTAGTATCGTCCTAATTTAATATTACTAACCTAAACATAGTTGCCCCTATTTTTCTACTTTCTATCTAGGTGCCTACACAATGCATATGAAAAGTTAACTTGGCGATAAACGAAATTGTTTATTTTACTTAAAATTTTGTTATTGGAGCTACTTTTACAAATTTAACTAGATAATTATGTTCACCTACATTCTGTTAATGATGTCCTTTTATTTTTCTAGTGTAAGGCTGCTTTAACAAATCACCTGTTATTGTTAATGTTTACACTGTTTTTATATGCCGTCTAGGGAGGATATGAGTCCTATGGTGATTACGAACCACATACTGGAGATCCACAATATGACTTAGAACATGACCGGTCATATTACAAAATGCCTGAAATGGTAAAATTCTATTCATTAAATAAAATATCTTTGAATTTCCATTGTTTTTTTCATTTATCTACCATAAAAAATTAAATGTTACAGGTGAAGAAGTTTCTTGTTTACTTTCGAAACATGATCAATGAGGGAGTTACATATGAAATTTTGAATCTTTATGAGAACACTTTCCCCAAGCTAACAGAGCAGTATTTTGAAAATAGCCCTTGGCCTGATGAGTCTGATGTTGCTCCCTTGGTAGACAATGATAATGTGAGTAACTTTTAGACTGCTTTTGGGTTACATCTAGGCATCAGTTCACACTGAAAGACCACGCGACACTATGAGCAAGTTTTAAGGTAGCAATACAATATAGAACTTATTTACTACATAAAAGGGTATACAGTTCAGTGTCAGTGGCTTCAGGATGGGCTGTGATGCATCCCACAGTGCAGTGCGAAGTTTAATTTACAAATTTATCAAAACTACACCCAGCAGTTAAAAGCAAATAAATCTACTCGAGTGCCATATCTGAATTTAAGTCAATTGTTATTTTTACTTACTTAAAATATCAAACTTAGACATTTTTAATTAATACCAATTATGGTAAAAAATTTAATTAAAAAATATTACTTATATTTTTATTGTGTTTTTGCTCTTTTTAGATGTTTTTGCTCTGCAGTGTAAAATTTGTGGTAGTACATTATAAATATTATGAGAATAGAATTCTACTTAGAAAGTTGAATAATGTATGCTTTTGACATTGTTATTTGTAAAAAAAAAGTTGAAATTTGGTATTATATAAATGAATTTTTTCTATTAAAAAGACATTTTTACTCTGCACTACCAAGTTTAGGTACTATTGTGAAAATATTATATCTTTCATATTTCCTCAAACTTCACTAATTATTTCAAAATAATAGAGTATTTTGTAAAAAGGATATGACTCTTGTAATTTTTTAGATACCAATGTACTTTGGTGAATTTGACATTCAATACACCTTGGCATATTCAACCTAAATAAAATAATCCATTCATCAAGGGAAGAAGTATAATTCTTTAATGGAAAAAACATTTTTTTTGTGATACAAACAGAAACAAGCTTTTCTGTGTTAAGTGCAGATTTTTGAATCTGCTAAAAGAGCATCAATACTTAATATATTTTTATGCTGACCTTATATATTTCCTAATTCCTCATGTAGGGAATAATTAAGTGTATGCATAATGGATGGCATATTTATTTCACTATCAGTTGCTTGGAAAATGGCATAATGTCGTTAAAACAAGGCATAATTTGCTTGGAAAATGTTTCAGGTGTTTATGATTTTGTACAGAGAGCTGTACTATCGGGACATATATGCTCGTGTGCCAGGCGGTCCAAAGCCCGACCAACGATTCAATTCCTTCTACAACTACTGTGACCTATTCAACTATATACTGTCTGCAGAGACGCCTGTCTCCCTCGAGCTGCCGGACCAGTGGCTGTGGGAACTCATCGATGAATTTGTTTACCAGTTTCAATCATTTGCTCAATACAGGTGAATAATAACATTAAGAAGTGTAGATACTGAAAAGTTACTAAGAAATTATGAGACAACTTTTAATCCTGAATTTGTAATTCAATTTAAGAAAAGGGTTGAATAAAATTTTCTAAACTGAATGATTATTCAATTGAATAAATTTATATATACATATTTTTTAATACACTAATTTTAAAATACCCCATCTAAAGGGTGTCTGGGAAAGAATTTTCAGCTTTAAAATTAAATAATGAAAAGCTTGTTATATTTTTTTTGGAATTATTGTAAACTAAAATACAGAAATGCGGATTTATTGTTTAGAAATAATTGAAGTTAAATGTTTTCCGTGGAGATGAATGCACGCGTTCAAATGAAACTCCATATTTCTAAACACACATTTCTTGAGAAATTATTGAAATTTCTTTGTGGATATTTCTTTTCAGTTGCAATATATTTCGCGGTTTGTTGACATAAACCCTTGACTTGAGGATCCTACAAAAAAAAAGTCCGTGGGGTCAGATGACCTAAGGTGCTAGGGGATGTCATCATGACTTATGACTTTTTCTGAGAAAATATGTCTCACAATTTTCATTGGTATCCGGAAAGTGCGTGGTGTTCTCACTGTTCCCACTACAGGTCCATATTCACTGAAACTTCGCAACCATTTTATATAAAAAAGAAACTAATATATAAAGAATATACATATATTATGCTATATTTATATATAGTGGTACCTAAAACATAGGAACTTTTTTATGTAATGAAAAATATAAGAATCCTAACAGTAACTAAAATGTATTTGTTTCTGTTTGATCACTGAGTGAAACTATTTTGTTTCACAAATAATTATTTTGTAATGTTATTGTTTTAAGCTGGCATTTTAGATGTGACTCTTAGATTTTTTCACGACATTTCTAATACTCACAATAAAACAATTTTTAAAATCGGCAGCTGATAACTTTTGTGTTTTGTGGTTTATTTATTGCATATATTACAGGTCCCGTACTTCAAAGTTGAGTCAAGCTGAAATTGACACTTTAAACACTGAGAACAAGGCATGGAATGTGCTCTGCATACTTAATGTTCTTCACTCTCTTGTCGATAAGTCAAACATCAAGAGACAACTGGAGGTATTACTCACGTGATCCTTATATTGAGTTTTAAATGTGTTGTAGACGTTACAGCATCTATCTTCCATTTTGACAGATATAAATTTATCAGAGTTAGAGATATATGTACATATTTTCACTTTTAGGGTTCTGTACGTCCGAATAAAAAAACCCTTATAGGATCACTCGTGTGTCCCTCTGTCCGACCATTCCTAAACTACTGGACTTAAAATTTTGAAAAAATACAGAAATTAGTTTTCTACTTATAGATTATAGGAAAACCTATAAGAAGTCCATGATATTTAATAACATGGTAAATCACTCAATATTGTGCGGATAGGTAACATTGTACCGAACCCTCTTCACGCGAAATCAACTCGCACTTGTCCCGTTTTTTTATATCTATAATTATTAGATAGTTTCAAAATATCCTCTAAACGAATAACAATAACAAATTACAGATACATTTAGATCTCTATTACTGTCCATTACAGATATAGATATTCATAAACTTTTTTTATATAACCCCTTTTAAAGCTGCAATCTGTCACTGGACATTCAGCAACTGAACTCATTTATGAGACATGAGTCAGGATTTTCCCAATTTAAGCCTTATTTACAATAGAATTGAATAAAGCAAGGCCACGGAGACAACGCAAAGAATGTTTCAGGGTTTCATTTTTTTTTTTTAAATAAAACAAATAACACGTACTTTTACTGGTGGTACGTTTTTTTTTCTAATAGTGCAATCATTTATAAATAGGATATATAAAAAACTGGCCAAATGTTGTCGAGATCGCTTTCCTGTACCATGAAACAGATAGCGCCGCTCGCTTGTGACATTTTTACGTGCAAGGGAAAAGGACAGAGATACATAATCAGTAAATGTTGTAATACTCAGTATCGGGTATCGGTTACTTTTGTTTATGTTGTCTCAATGGCTTTACTTTGGTCTACGGTTTAGATAGGATTGCTTCATAAGATATTTGGCTTAACTATTGGGATGGTTGAGGATCCTATCCTATCTATTCATAACTTATTGAGTAAAAACTAATGATGTGATAGAAAATGTAATAATGCATTACTATAATTAGGTGTATGCTGCTGGCGGAGATCCAGACTCGGTGGCCAGTGAGTTTGGTCGTCATTCCCTCTACAAAATGTTGGGATACTTCTCCTTGGTGGGGCTTTTGCGTTTGCACTCGTTGCTTGGAGACTACTACCAAGCTATTAAGGTAACAACTGAATAAAAAATCTCTACGACTAGCTTTTAGCACCACGTATGACATGGCGTTATGGCACAACAATGGCGACGAAAAACAAATGAGTTTCAGTGCCAATATGAACATCTTAGCAGGCGCCTGTGTGAAGTTACCTACTGTAAGACACAGAATAATAAACATTATTCTGTGTCTTACATCCATAAATGTTCATCCAATAAATTTAAGTATTAAAAGACAGAAGGTCTTTTTCATACTCAGCCACTTCCTTCCATAAACGTATTTTCTATCGCGATTACGATAATCGTCACAAATTATATAGTGCTTGTATAACTTTTTCTATGGCAGAAATAAACAGATCTATAGTATCGAGTCGATACTGTGATGCAAGCGAGTCGCGGTCCCGTGCGTGTCGAGGCTATAAAGCCAGCCACTATAATAAATGTTATTAAATTATTATTCAGGACAAGACATTTAGTCTCTGCGACTAGTGGCTATGATACATTGATGATTATTGAATAATATAGCATTTGTCCGCGGCTTCGTCCGTGTCCCTTTTTCTTATTTATTAAAATCATTTATTCAGTCTTTATAGCTTTTATATTTTTGTCAGGCATTGAATATTTCGTTTTTATTGTTAAATAGAAAAAAATATATACTAATCGCGCGAGGCAATAACAAGTGCGAGCACATCGAAGCAT